>CM057454.1:1245400554-1247865554 GCA_016271365.2 Neoceratodus forsteri | reverse complement strand
TGTCCCATCAACATGGCCCAAAGCATCCGTCCATGAAGAAGAGCAGAGAAGCATTGGAAACCCAGTGCTTGTTCGCTGTTATAGCCCATGGGTTATAACGGTGAATTATAACCTACAGTATCTTCCTATGGGAGAAAATGCCCCCCAGTTAACATATCTAAATTGTATGCAGTGTCTCCATTTTTAATGGAGTTATAATGGATTTCTCGATTTTCCTTTTATTTCATAAGTGGGTGCTTTTTTATGCACATTATTTCATGTTCAGATTTAAAATTATTGTATGACAGTTTTGGTTTGCATTTTTATATGTAAGCAAAATATGTGTGCATTTTTTGGGGGGTGGGGGCACAGATCTATGACCTTGTGTATATACATACATTTATACATATTTGTATGTGTATGCATTTATTTATTGGTGTTTCTATTTTAACATCTATCTTTTTGATAACAACTCTCTTTGTATTTATTCTTATATTTAAAAAGAAAAGAAAATGTTTTTATGACTCATTTTATGGAACTGGTGTGTCTCTCCATATGTGTGTAATCACGTGATACCATTGGTTTAGTATGTGTATGTACCCTTTTAAGCACTCACTATATAAGGAATGCTCCACTAGTGATTACCACTCCCTGATGACACTTTAATGGTGAAACCAGTTAGAGGTGATTGGTGCTCCCTGTTTTCCTGAGAGCAGTTGTGGTGTGCACTACTGGTAATAAATCTCTACAAATTTGATTTATATTGCACTGTGTTAGTCCTTCTTTACTGTATAGTGGTGGTGGTGCTGGTTCTATTGTTCTTATATAAAAATTTGCACATAGGCTGGCCGATAGCGCTGAGGGTTGAGGCGCTGGACACCACATCTCACGCCATGATGGCGACCTGGGTTCTGGAATGGACTCAAGTCACTCGGTGGTCAGCAGGGGTGAGGAAGGATTGAGTATCTGACAGCTCTCCTTCCTTGGAGAAGAGGGAACAGTATGGCGTGCTGTTTGTCTGACTCTCAGCGGCGACTGGGTGCCAGCACATGCATGCCATCAGAAGGGGAGGGCCTCACGTAAAGGGTGTATGGCTGCCTCCACAGAGGTGGAGTCCAGCTATCTCTGCCCATTGCACGTAGAGTGGCCCAGGGAGAAAAGCAGCAGAAAATACAGAGAACTGGCAGGTTCTGTGATGGCCTAATGCACAACTGCACTGGTGGGCCAGATTCTGGAATGTGCTCCCGGTGGGAGTAACAGCTGGCACTCCTCTCCTTGGCCCCACCATGGGGGGTGGTAATCCAAGGGAGAACTCCGGGCATGGTGCAGGGCAATCGGTGCCAGAAAAGGAGTCCCTCGGAGGGAGGGCAGAAGCCATCTGCCTAGCTCCACGGAGGTGGAGAAAAAGTAATAATAAAAATTAAAAAAAAAAGAACTTACATGTAGCTTGCATAGGCCAGCATATATCATTGCATCTTGCACCTGTAAAAATACTTGAAAAGTTTTTGCCTGTTTCTCTGTAAGGGGTGTGTTGTGTGTAATTTGTCAGGTACCTTGAGCCTATGGTATAGAGTTCCAAATAAATATGTAAGCAATAATACCCAACAGGGTGGGTGGTATTGGGCAAGACCGGACTGCCCAGGGGTGTAATGAGGCCCGACGCCTTATAGCCCCTGGAAGGTCCGGTGGGCCTTATAGCCCCTGGAAGGTCCGGTATTGCCCATAACACCCACCCTGGAGGGTATTATTGTGCTAAGAAAATGGTCTACCAGTGGCATTTTTATAAGGGGATTTAATAAAATTAAAAAATAATACAAAATATTGACTGAAAATGAAGTTGAAGACTTTCTGTTGTAAAGTAGTCCATGTCTGTGGTGTTCCATCTACTGTTGCACCCCCACTGAGCCATTCTCCTCTATTACACCCCCCAATGACCAGAAGAAGAAGAAGACAGAGTTACATCGCTCCTTGTAGTGCTTTTAAAAACAAACCAAAAAAAAACACAGGTTTTCTATTTTGTTGCCGATCACTTTACTTTGGAGGACGGGGACTGAGTTGAAGTTTCTGACTTGAAGTTCTGCGGGAACTGGGAAATAAAGCAAAGAGACTGCAGAAAAGTGCTGTGGATATGATGGGGGCAGTCGAGGAAGGTAATTGTGAACTGTGTTAAAAAATGAACTAACGTGATTTCGTTTTATCTCGATTTTCCATTCCAGGAGAGCAGTACTGCATTTCGTGCAAGCTGGGCCATTTCCAAGTAGTCCTGAGCACGCGATGTGCCAGCGCTACTGCTTTCCGTCACAGAAACCGTTGTTCAGTTCAAAGGGGAAAAAATGAAAAGACTTTGTGGGTAATGTTGTTTGTGGTTAATTTCTGTTACCCAGCGTTTTATAACTGCAGCTCTTAGTGACTGGTTTTGGTGATGGGGTCACTCGCTAAATGGAGGGGGGACGGTAGAAGGGAACTGCCACGCTCGCTCCATTTAGCACTCCATTAATGAGTGCAACTTTGTAAGACAAAAACATTTTGTTTCTTTTACTCTTTATGATTCTGAGATTATTTAAAACATTAATGGTACAGTGTCTGGGCTAAGGACTGGTGTGTGTGTATGTATGTGGGGGATCGCTAAGCAATGATTAAAAACTGGTGGCGAATATGAAATAAAATGATTTTTAACCAATTAGCAGGCATGTTGGGCACTCGATACTGCACTTGGTTAATGGGCACTATAAGGGTGGCACTTTTATTTATTGGTGCGTGTATGGAAAGTTAATGTACCCTCTGACAGGGGTATCAGCCAATCACAGACCAGGAATAAAAGCCCATTTTCTAAACTATACTGTATACCCTAAGTCAATAAAGCAGGACCTAGTAACCCCCCACCCGAAAAAATAAATAATACATATTAATGAGCTGACACAGCTAAGTCTGCCATTCATGGTTAAAAAAAAAAACAATAGAAATACAAACTAATAAAGTCCTTCCACTCATCCTGATCATGCTCAGGTCATTCATGTGCAGTCCTGTTCCCCACTTAGTGTCACCATAATGCAGTTTTGTGGGCGGGGTTGCACAGACAGTGTTGGAGTACCACAGGAGCTGGAAACTGCAAGCAAGCTCTTGTAAATTAAAAACACTTACACAAACCACTTCACCAAAAATATTGCATGGCTCGACAGGACTGTCGTCAGGCAGCTCTGTTGTGTGATCTAGTCTGCTCGAAGGGCATAACGTGTCAACTTCTCTAACAGAACATTCCTCTGCATCAAAAGAACAGCACGCAATTTAATATGTGCCATTTCTTGCCAACTTTGTGTGAATATCATGAAAAAGTCAATTGGTACTGAAAGTGTGTATAATTTTTTGAAGTGAATATCTGACCCATCCCTAAACTGTTCATATTTAGTTTGGGTGTGCCAGTCCACCCTGCCTGCTCCCAAAGACTGTAAGTTCTATTTTAAAAATGTCAATGCTAAGAATAAAACTGTTAGTTTCAATGCAAAACTAATTTAAGACTAATTTATGTAAAATTAAGTTGTATAAGCACCATGTGTAATGGGTTGATGTGTGGCAACAGTAGTTTTGCCTGATGAGCATTTATTTAAAATAAAACTCATCATATAAAAGGAAACTGATTATCTCACATAACAGAAGTGCCATGTAAATATCTATTGTGTCATAAAAGGGAAATCTTATTTCATGCCATTTTTAATCTTCATTATTTGAAAACACAAAACAAACTATCATCAGTGCTAAAAAAATCTTAAAAGGCTGCGGGCAAACATGTTTCTGAAAAGAAGTCAATATTTCTACACAAAAAAATTTGAATGCAAGAATGAGGCACAATTATGTTAAAAACTATCCAAATATGGATTTCTTTTTTTGTATGGGAACTCTTTCAATAACACTGTTTTCTTTGGTAAAATTTAAATAATTTTCATGACAAAACTATATCAAACCCCACTTCTGCTTTATTCTTTCACATCAGCTTCCTTACCTCCAGCTTCATGATCTCCTGTTTTAGTCTCCAGCACCACCTGTTTACAATTCAGAATCACACTGTTTAGAAGGGAAAGCAGCTCTTTAGAGTTTGGGACCTTCAAGGACTTCAGTGAATATTCCCAGCAAACAAGTTCCCGCTGTGTGCTGCTCTTTCCACTGTAGCTGCTCTCAGAAAAAAAGTGTACTTCCTGTCCACCTCTGAAATGCCTCCCTAAATTATTGAAATCACCTGATTAATATTTATAACATGCTGCAGCAGGGGGAGGGGTTCCAAAACATAGTAACCCTTACCGAAGCAGGGCTCATCCAGGTTTGACGTCTCATGACTGGGGAGAAGCCAAAGACCCTTTCAGTCAGAATGGAAACACACAGGGCTGTTCCTACCCTCCAAAAGGTTTGTGGGAACCCAGCTTCCCAATAGTAAGTCCCAGCATGCACTGACATACTTGTGGCACAACAATCAGCTGGTACGCCACTATTTACATAAACCACAACCACCATTCTCTGAAGTAGCACTTTACTCCTGAGCATACCTCTCAACTTCTGTCACTGAAATAAGGGACACAGACACAAAGCAAGGGACAATGAGGGGCACTGACCCTCACAATGAGGAACATATCCTCAAAAATGGAAATACAAACTAAGAACACTGTAGAAACCATAGTGTTCATTTGTACACTGTTTGTTTTTGATTTAGCATAACCCTGGTGCCGTTATACCAAGGGCTACTACCCCTGCCTGCACTCCTAGCAACAGGTTGAGGGGCCTGGGTTCTTGACTAACTGGTATCGGGGTATCCTAACCTGTGGTAGTACTGCAATTGTGGTGCTTCCACCCAGAGTAGTGTTTACGTGGGTTATTCTTCCAGTAGGTACAGCCCTCTGGGAAGCTAATGCCACCCACAATCCCACCTAGTGGCCTCTTACAAGTAACTTGAACAGTGGCAGTGCTTATTCTTCTAGATACAATACAGTTTTACCATTAATGATACGCTCATGCTCAACCCACTTACCCACAGAGTCTGGATCTCTGGCTTGCATCCTGTGTTCCCCCCGTAACAAACAGTTTCAGCAACAACCATGCACTTTAAGACAGTTAGCATGCACCTTATCACTGTAAATGGAGTAATAATATGCTCAGGGCCCAATCTTAAATATGAAACAAACAGATTTATTTGGAGGGGCGAGAATCAGAGCAAGCAGTAATGCACTTTTCATTTATGGTATTGTTGCAGTTCAATTTAATCAGACCCTACATTCTCAGTCCTGACAACTACTGGGTACCCAGAGTGACTAATAGGCATGCCTGAGTGGTGCTGCGGGGTGGCCGACATTGTAGTTATGTTGGGGCCCTGATGGAAGAAAGTGATTAAAGGCAACAGTACTTTTGTGAAACCAAAACTGTTTGTATCTGTGGCCGGATGCCCAGTCACTGTTAAACACTTTAAACTGCAAACAAAATCAGATGGTACAATAAGCAATTAGTGGCTGGTTGTAGGGAGCTACCCTGGTTTTACTCACTGTACCCAGATGGCTGAAGTAGGCTGTGGCAATATCAAAACCTGTTGCTGGCTTGGATGTCAGATGGGGACCTGGGCTGCCATGACTCACCTTCACTTCACGGCCTTTCCCAAAAGGTGGTGGCAATCTGATCAAGTTGTGGTGCAGGGGCTGACTCCCCAAGTCTGGTCTCTCACTGAGCTGGTAGGCTGTGTGGTACAGGAACAGTCTGCTTGGGCTTCTGGTGGCATAGTCCCAGTTAAAGAAGAACTGTTCTTTTGAAGGTTTCATTCTGGAAGCTGGTGAACCCTTCAGCTGGTGTCTGGCAAAGTTCTTTAGTTTCTTGAACAGTTCCTGAAGCAGTAGAGGAGTCCACGGTTCAACTTCTTGGCCCATAAGGTAGGCCGCAGAAATATGGGCTGAGCAAACTGCAAACCTTCATTTCATCTGTTTCTGGCCAGTCACTCTCCCCAGCTTCTGTTGAGGAAACCTCTCTCGGTCTGCTTTGAGCCAGTTTCACCCACTTGATCCCAGTTTTGGACCCAGCAGTAAGTCGCAGAAGGCCATTCAGTCCTCTCCCGTGAGAAAGACACAGAGCCACACAGGCTCCTCTCTCCTCAGAGTCATGAGCTGAACTGAACAAAATTTGAAAGCAGTTCAGATCTAAGTTCAAGTTTTCCTCAATTCTGGTAGGCTGAGGGAGTTGTCACAGCTGGGGCACTTCCATTGGTCCATTAAGGTGCTAATAGTAGAGTTCACACTTTCTCCCATAAGGCACCACACCTAAGGACCCTTTGAGGCCTCCTCAGTGCAGATTGGATCAAATGCTCAGTCCTGGACCAAAATAGTGACTCCCATTAGGGAGAGGACACTGGCATTAGCAAACAACTTATTTAAACAACAGTAGCAATTCAATAGTAAATATTTACAGTGCCAGTAAGGGATCCCTCTGAACTATTGGCGACAGCAGAGGGGAGCCAAACAGGGAGGCGCCTGGCTGGTTGTGAGTCCCACAGTGCCTGGACCCAGCTCAAGCTGCATTGCAACCCAAACACATGCTGGCTCTTAAAGGGGCAGTGCAGAGGCATAGCATTGCGCACTCAAGCAGAAATGGCAGCACAGTGTCCCCAACATGAATTTATCTTCTCCACATGGACAGTTACCTGGCAACGGGCATGGCTTAGCCCAAGGGGACACCTAAAGTAAGCCCCCAATTTTGGGGGGTGGCCAAACACTCCCATGCCTAGGAAACTTGGCATCTACATTAAGTGTATAATTCAAATAACAATGTTCTTAATAAGAAATTTATATTACTATTAATCTAAACTATACATTATCATATACAATATCTGCACAGATGTGACATAACTATATACATTATAGCATGCTGTACTTGGATAGCTGTTATTCTCTAGCAATTGCTTAGTTTACACATTCACAACTTTTGTCATGACAGTGAACATTTATCAGTTTCATACATTTAACCACATGAAATGGCATTTGACTTCTGGAAACCTTTTAAGCATAAATTGAACTTGGATAGTTTCTTGGGCACCTTTCAACTAACCCCTTCTATTCTATAAGGGCTACCCTTAGGATACTGAGTAGAAGGCTTAACTATGACTTTAGATGATGCAGTGAACACTAAAGTAACTTGCATATGAAACTGGATTTAATGTATACCCCTTTATAGACTACGTTCATGGGCAGATCTATAGACTTTCCTGGTGCGTCATAAGTAAGTTGAACCACAGGCTTTACTGTTGAGTCTGATCTTTTAGGTGAAGGGGGCATTGGCACTTGTCTTTCAGCATTGGCATTCGGGTTCTTGGCTCCCTGCTCATTGTCCAGCATTGCAATAAGACAGCTTCTGATGAAAGGGGTACCACTGTGCTCTCTTGAGATTCAGAACTAGAGGTATCACTTGTACTTGGTGCAGTATTTAAACTTTCTGGTTCCTGAGGCTCAGGTACATCTTAAAGTGGTATTTCAATAAAACTTGAATCATCCACATGGATTCACAGTGGCACGCTCATGTCAGATGAATCTAATAGATTTCTTTGACTAGGTGACCAAAGTAGTAGACCAGGGAGGGGCTGTGGACATGGTCTACCTAGACTTTTGCAAGGCATTTGACACAATCCCACACAGAAGATTAATAAACAACTTAGCCAGCCTGGGAGTGGGTCCCAGGGTGATAACATGGGTCAAACATTGACTGGACAATAGGACACAGAGGGTAATAGTAAATGGAGTCCACTCCAAAGAAAGGGGGGGGTGTTACTAGTGGGGTACCACAGGGTTCAGTACTGGGACCAGTCCTCATTAATGTCTCTATAGATAACATTACGGAGGGACTGGAAAGAAAAGTATGCCTCTTTGCAGACAACACAAAGATCTGCAACAGGGTTGATATACAAGGGAGGATGGAAAGAATTAGAAGAGACTTGGCAAGGTTAGAGGAATGGCCAAATGTATGGCAGCTTAGATTCAATGCAAAGAAGTGCAAAGTAATGCACTTGGGAAACACAAACCAGGAGAAGAGTACACAATGGGGGGGATACTAACAGCAACAAAAATGAAAAGGGACCTGGGAGAGTCATATAAGATGACCTAAAGGTAGGTAAACAATGTGAGAAGGCAGTACGGAGGGATGGGGGGGTACTGGGATACATAGGAAAAGGCATCACCAGTAAAAAACAGGAAATTGTTATCCCCCTGTACAGATGGTTGGTGTGACCCCATCTTGAGTACTGCATGCAGGTATGGAGACCCCATCTCCATAAGGACATATACAGAATGGAGGCAGTCTAGAAGAGGGCAACTAAAATGGTGCAGGGTCTGCACCAGAAGCCATACGAAGAGAGACCAAAGGAGCTTAATATGTATATCCTCAAGGAAAGGGGGGGGTGCAGGGCATGATAACAATTTTCAAGTACCTCAAGGGAATCCACAAAGTCCAAGAGTGTAACATTTTTCAGAAAAAAGATGTGCAAGAACAAGGGGGCACAATCTGAAGATAGAGGGGATGGCTCAGGGCACGTGAGGAAATATTTTTCACACAGAGAGGTGGACACATGGAAAGGCCTTCCTGATGAAGTCATAGGGTCAAAAACTGGGGAAATTCAAGAGCACATGGGACAGACATAAAGCAATTCTGAGGGGGGGTTGTAGGAGGAAGTAGGCTGTTGGTTAACTAGGATCTGCAGATTATGCAATAGGTAGGGAAATGGGCAGACTGGGTGGGCCAAGCAGTCCTTATCTGCCATCAAAGTCTATGTTTCTATGTTTCTATCCAACATACTGTTAGCATCTGCAGGAATGGCAATGCTTTCATTCACAAAAGTTGGCTCACTAGGCCCACTTTGTTCAGCATCGCATAATAGTTCATTGTTCTTCATCTTCTTGATCAGAACCAGGTGCTGCAACTTCGGTGATTCAAACAGAGGCCTCAACTCCTGAAGGGAAGGCTATTGGAATTTGCTGTACTGCTGGGAAAAAAAACATACTCATATTTGGGGTCTGAGAGCCTGGAAAAAGGCACAATATTGCTTGGGACCTGTGAAGAAAATTTGCCATACTTTTTATATTGTCACTTTTATTTTTGCTTGTTTGAATCAAGAAGGGGCTTGCAGGACTTGGTATCCATTTGAAGGTCATTGAGTGATATACTACTGAAATTGCATTTTCCTGTAGGCTGCTGATTGGTGTAGTGAACTAGTATTTTGAGTGAAATTTTTGCAGCAAATATTTAGGATTGTACTGGTGGCTGAGGATTGATTTAATTTTATTTCCTGGGTTCAGTGGAGTGGTTTGTGTAAATGGAGTGGTCTGTATATGCTGGTTGTCTTACTGAAAAGAAGGGCAGCATTCACCAGGGTGGTGGATTAAAGATGTCATTAATTGTTTTCCGAAGGTCATGGGCTTAGAGCCACCCACCCACCTTTCCCCTCACCCCACCAACCCCTGGTATGTCATTTCCTTTAACCTGTGGTTCGGACATCACTTCCCCAAGAGAGCAAGAGGCATACATCTGTCATATCCTTAACAACCCAGCACAGTACATATAGGGTTAGCACACATACACTCAAAGGAAAAAAAAAGGCAAAAAAAAAAAATTGTATATGCAGTATATTAAATAGGAAGGGAGAGAGACAGGTGGGCAGTGGTGCAATTCACTGGCTGTGGGGCGGCTGTTTTCCAGGAGACATTCTGGAGGCTGCATTGCTGCCTTATTTGCAGGCAACTGTCTGCTCTAAAGGAGGAGGTTGCCCGTCTCCAGGCTGAAGTGGAAAGGAGTAGGGAAGCCTCCCCCACCCAAGGAACACCAGTGCCACCACTGCTGCCTCAGAGGTTGTCAAGAAAGAGGAGCAGTTGGACCACAGCAGGCTCAGGGAGGGTGAGGATGGTGAAAAAGAGGCACAATCTTCCAGTTGTACCTCTCCATAATTCATATGCCATTTTGGTGGAGTGTGGTTCCTCTATGGAGGCACCCACAGTGGAGACCAAGGAGGGTGTTGGAAACCTCCACAAGGGAGATGCACAGGAGGGTGGCAAGGGACACCAAGGGGAATTATGCAGCTTCTGGTGGAGGACTTAATTTTTAGGAGTGTAGAACTGGGGAGGGAGGGGAGAGGGAGGTAGGTGCCTGCCTCACCATGGCTTGAGGCAGGAAGTGAGTCCCTAGGATCACAGGAGCAGCATCACAGGAGAGGGAGCTAGACATCATTGTCCACCTTGGAACAAAATGACCTAGCTGGGCATGGGATCAGAGCAGTGCAGGGGAGTTTATGGAGCTGGGGAGGGCCTTCACAGGTAGCACACACGGTAACCTTCTCGGAGGTGCTGCCTGTCTATGGCATGTGTGAGGCTAGGAATTCTGCACCAAGCAGTTCAATGAATGGTTTAAAGACTGGTGCAAAACATGGGGTTTGGGCTTCACTGGGGACTGGGGGACCACCTGGAGGGATGTAGGCCTATACTGGCGCAATGGTCTGCACCTGTCCAAGAGGTGAACCAAGCTCCTAGGTGATAGGTTTAAATGTTTTGTTGACAAGCTTTTAAACTAGCCAAGGGGGAGGTGCTGATATGAAGCAGGAAATACCAAGCATCTTCCCACAAAACAGAGTAGTTACTGAGGTAAATACCAAGGTTCAGATGTCAATAGGGAGCAGCACAGGGGTAAATGGAGAGAAAGGCAAAGGAATTAAGGGCAGGGATGGGGCAAAAAAGGGTAAGGCCATCATAAAATAGAGGGCAATGAGCATCAATGCTCATAGTCTGGGTAAAAAGCTTCCTGAACTAGTGGTCTTGATGGAAGAGGGACACCTGGATGTCATGGCCGTCACAGAAACATAGTACATGGAGAACCATGACTGGGATGTCAACATACCAGGGTGCACAATCTATAGGAGGGACAGGGAGAGTAAAAGAGGAGGAGGAGGAGGAGTAACTCTCTATGCAAGGGAAGGGATCAAAGCCATGGAACTAAAAGGTAAGTGGGGAGGAGAGGAGGCACTGTGGGTCACCTTGGGAAAGGTAGTGGCACCACAATCACACAGAGGTTGTATACAGACTCTGTCTCAGGGGAGAAAATGGACAAGGAAATGATAGAATGCATCCTCAGAATGACAGAAAAAGGGAGATATTGTTGATGGGGACCCGATATGCAGAAGTTAACTGGAGCACATTTGATGCAGCCACATCTAGAGCAAAGTCATTCTCAATGCCCTACAGGGGCATGCCTCAGGCAGCTAGTGCTGGAACCCACTCAGAAGGGAGCAGTCTAAGACCTGGTACTCTTAAATAGAACAATGAGGAGGATCTTGGGTTTAGGCGGGTAGCCATCTAGGACCAAGCGACCACCGGACAGTGTGGCTCACAATAAACACAGCCATAGAGTCAAGCCATACAAAAACAAAGGTACTAGACATTTGGAGGGCTGACTTTGGCAGAATGGAGAGTGCCTAAGGAATGCACTAGCAAAAGAGCAGGAAGCAGGGGTGGAGGAACAATGGGGAAAATCAAAACTGCCATCACAGAGACAACAAGCCTTTGTGTGAAGCAAGTAAACAAAACAAAATGGAGGAAAAAAACACCATGGTTCTCACAAGAGGTGGCGGGGAAGGTTAGGGAGAAAAAGACAGCATTCAGAAAGTGCAAGGAATCACAGAAGGAGCAGGAAGAGAACTGCAACAGTTAAAGCAGAAGAGCGGGAAGGCAATCAGAATAACAAAGGCCTAAACCGAGGATAAGATAGCCAGCTCAGTTAAGAAGGGGATAAAATGTTTTATAGGTACATTAGTGAGTGAAGAAAGACCAAGGAGGATAGTGAGGTTTAGTAAGGGACGGGGTGGGGGGGCAGAGTGTTACAGTGAAAAGGCAGAGATACTAAACAAACAATTTTGTTCAGTATTCACAAAAGAAAGGGGGGACATACCTAAACCAGTACTCTGGATGGGGGGATAACAGTCCATTCACAGATGAAAGGGTCCTGAAAGAACTCCTAAAACTCAAGGTAGACAAGGCAATGGGGCCTGATGGGATTCACCTAGAATTCTAAAATAACTAAGGGAGAACTACTGACACCACTGACTGGCCTTTTAACCAGTCATGGAGGAGGGCTGGTATCTGAGGACTGGTGGAGAGCAGATGTGATTTACCTTCACAAATGTGGGGCAAGGCAGGGCAGAAAACTACAGACTTGTTAGTTTAACCTCAGTGGTAGGAAAATGATGGAATCATTTCTGAAAGAAAGAACAGTTGAGTATCTAGAGGCCAGCAGGGCACAGGACCCATGGCAGCATGGATTCACAGTGGGAAGGTCATGTCAGATGAATAATAGATTTCTTTGACTGGGTGACTAAGTAGTAGACCAGGAGGCTGGGCTGTGGACATTACCTACCTAGACTTTATGCAGGCATTTGTCACAGTCCCACACAAAGATTAATAAACAAGTTAGGCAGCCTTGAGTGGGTCCCAGGGTAGTAGCCTGGGTAAAAAATTGGCTGGACAACAGAATGCAGAGGTTAAAAGTAAATGGCATCCACTCCAAAGAAAGGGGGGTTAATAGCAGGGCATTGCAGGGTTCAGTACTGGGGCTGGTCCTCTTTAATGTCTTTATAAGTGACATTGCAGAGGGACTGGAAGGAAAAGAATGCCTCTTTGCTCATGACACAAAGATCTGCAGCAGGGATGATACACGGTGGGGGGGAGGTGGAAAGGATGAGAAGGGACTTGGCAAGGTTGGAGGAATGATCAAAAGTATGACAGCTACATTCAATGAAAAGAGGTGCTAAGTATTGCACCTGGGAAACAAAAACCCTGGGGAAGAGTACACCGTGTGTGTGTGTGTGGGGAAGAGTTTCTAACAACAATAAAATGGAAAGGACAAAACAGTGGACGAATTCAAAAATGCATGGGACAGACATAAGGCAATTATAGTGGGGATAGGAGGAAGTAGGCTGTTGACTAACTATAATCTGTAACTTATTCAATAGGTAGGGAAGTGGGCAGACTGGGTAAGCAATCCTTATCTGCCATCAGAGTCTGCGTTCTGTGTTTCTATTCCACCAAGCATAAATAGTCTGCTACTTCAGAAGTCACACTTTGAACATCACTCTCATGAGGCATACAGTAGGTTCAGCTGAAACAGCTTGATTGTCAGGCATGTTTGTGCTATTGGCTTCATCTCCCATATTACATTAAGGGTTTCCTTGAAATACTTGAGCTAGTTCAAAAAAAGGATAGAATACCGTCCCATAGTCATCTTCATCATCATCTTCAAAACTTGTATCATCCATGTTGTCATTATGTGCCACCAGAGGTTCTGGTGATTGAGCATTAGCTGGCTAAAACTGTTGTTTATTGAGAGTAGCAGAATGGGTAAAGGGGACTGCAGGAGCAGTATCTGTGAGAGCAATGTCCAGAATTATTTGTCCAATTGGCAGAAGGGGATTTCTGTGAATTGTCTTTACAGCTTTAGGATCTCCTTCTGGGTGTACTTTATATACTAGCAAGCCAGCTAATTTACTGATCATAATGCAGGGCTTGTGATTCCATCAGTCAGCTAATTTGTGCTTTCCTTGGAACCCAAGATTTCTCATTAATGTTCGACCTCCAGCTTGAAACTTGTGAGCTTTTACTTTTTGTCATGCCCAACCTTGTTAGCTAAGTTTTTCTTGGCAGCGATGGTGTTGGAGAGCTGATATGCATGGTTAAGTTGTGCTTTTAGCTCTTGAACTAGGTAATTGTCTGACTGAGCTCCATCAGGCGATACTGCAAAGCAGTTATCTACTGGCGGGCGAACTTCATGGTCAAACATAAGTTGATAAAGGGAGAAACCTGTTGAATCATTCTTTGTAGAATTATGATTCTGGTAGAAACAGCTAAAACTCAACTCAAAATAAACAGTCTCCATATTCTTTGTATGAGGCAAAAGCAGTCCAAAACTTCTAGCCACCCTACTTTCTACACGCTTGACAGCTCACCCCTCCAATTAATCGATTTCTTTTAAATACCTTGTGGTCTGGCTGGATAGCAGCCCTGACTTCTCTGCCCACTTAGACCATATTTGCTCCAAGCTCCACCCCAAACTTGGTGCCCTTTACTGACGCAGAAACTGTCTCCCAATCCCCACCAACCGAGACTTGGTCAACAAGATAATTCTTCCCTTACTCAACTATGCTCTTATTGTGTATGCTTCTGCTCCCACTACCTCATTAGGTAAACTTGATACTCTACTTAACACATTTTGCCACTTTGCCACCTCCTCCTCCCTCACTCATCACTGTACCCTCTACTCCTCTCTCTCTCCCTAACACCTCTGCATACCAGGTGTCAGGTACACTGCTTCACATTCATTGGTAAATTCTGGTTCGGGACTCTCCCCTCCTGCCTCAACTCCCACCTTTCACCAGTTAGCTCATCCATGTATTCCCTTCACTCTAGGGATGCCATACAGTCTCCTTCAACACCTCACTCATGCTCAGGTCAGGCAGCTTTCTTTTACTGTCACCCCACCTTTGGATCCAACTCCTTTCAGACATCAATCACGTCACTACCTTCCCTGTCATTAAAGCCATTTCTCTGTACTATTTCTGCAATTCCTTGTACTTGCTCCCCTTCCTCCTCCCTCCCTCCCTCACCTCCCAACCCAAAGGCCCAGTCCTAGATCTGCCTAGTGCCCTATCACCCAAGGTCTGACATCTTCCTCCTGTCTTAACTCCAATCACAATTTCATCCCTTTCTTTGCCTTTCTAGAGCTAAAACTCTCTACCCACCTTGCTTTGCACTTATTCTGAACAGTGGTGCATCTAATGTGTAAATAATGCTGTAATCTTGTACAACCATGTTGCCTTGTGCATACTTATTTTTATTTTGCCTTCTGTGTTCATGTAACCAATTGTTTAGTTATCTGTAATGTTCATGTTGTATTTTTACCCTTGTATTTTCCTTTCCTTGGGTCACACCTGAAGCAGTCTCAGTTCAATGTGCCTTTCCTGGTCACCAACTTTTAAATAAATAAATAGGCATGTACGAGTGCAATGATCTGCTGACTCTGCTTTGGCTTGTCCTTTGGATGCAGAGTGCCAAGCATGTTGAGCAAATTTCTATTAAACCTCTCTGGCTGAGGAGCTCCTTGCAGGTAGTAGGGAGTGGTTCTGGTCTTTCTCACACCCCAGATGGACAAAAGTTCTTTAATGAGTCTGCTTTTGAAATCTCAGCCCTGATCAGATTCTTTGTGAAACATCGTAATGAACAGAGAATTTCTCCAAGAGTACTTTAGCTACTATGGCGGCTTTTTGGTCCTTTGTTGGATAAGCCTGTTCGTATCTGATGAAAAGGTCAGTGAGTGACAACAAGCACATTTCCAATGTTTCTTGAATCAGGATCCAAGCTCAAGAAATCAATGGTGCACTGGTGGTTATGTTAATCAATGGAGTGGCTCCTTGGGGCTGGGCCTTCCACTGAAGACATCTGCCACAGGTTTTAATGTAGTGTTGAACATCCATACCCATTCTGGGCCAGTAAAAGTGTGCACAGCCTAAGTCCAGAGTTCTTTTACTACCCAAGTGTCCTGTCTGATCACGAAGAGCTTTTATTGCCACATATCTGAACTTGGATGGTAGCACTAGCTGGTTCTTTATCACTTCTCCTTGACCATCAGTTAATTCTCGATACAGCAATCTCTCTCTGAGCTTAAATTTAGGCCCTTCATGAAATAATAAGGCAGTTCTTTGATCACTTGACCACAACTAGTAGACATCTTCCCCTTTTTGTAAAGCATTATGGGTGAGTCAGATCATGGAGTCATGATACTGTTTCTTTAAAACATCAGCAGGAGTGAGCTGAGGTAAAGCACTTAAGTCTAATGCTGCAAAGTTACAGTAGGCTACTGGCAAACATGTGTCAGGCAGTCCCAAACTATCAGCTAGGCTGTTTACAGTTTCAGATGAAGGAGTTTCATCTCTGTCGAATTTATAGCATAATGCTTTCATGGAATGTTCTGGTATGCGCACCCACTGCTGATCTGAGACATGTCTCTTGGAGAGAGCTTCGATATGATTAAGGCCAGACCTGTATTCCACAGCATAGTCATATGTAGAGCCATATGTAGATACAGCAAGAGCCATCTGTGCCCTGTTGCATCTAACCTGGCTGATGTCTGAACATAAGTCAATGGATTATTGTCTGTTTTACCAAGATTTTAGCACCATACAAATATTCATGAAATTGCTCCTAGCGGCACACTTTAAAGTAAGAAACTCAAATTTGTGAACTGGGTAGTTCTTCTCGGACAGAGTTAGACATTCCATTAACCTCTGAAATGTTGCTTGCAAATGCCACTGGGCACAGTCCTTTAGTGTACTCTTGATAGTGCATGGCTCCTAGGCCACTCAGGCTGGCATCTGTGTGAAGCATGTATAGCTTGGATGTGTCAGCATATGCAATACTGGTGCATGTGTGAGCTGGTAAAGGATCTCATGGAAGCTGAGTGTAATCTGGAGTCCATCTCTAGCCAAAGGTTCATTAGGCTTAAAGTAAGTCTGATCAGTCTCTTTGACAAACGCATTTCTTGAACTTCTGATAAGTAGGTGGATACCCTTGTGTTAAATTTAATAATGGCGGACTACCTTGATGTAGTCTTTCATGAAGTGTCGATTATAACATGAGAAACCCAGAAATCTCTGTAACTCCTTTAGGGTGGTTGGCTTCGGCCAGGTGGTCAGAAGCTTCTGCTTTGCTAGGGTCAGTCTGAATCCCTTCAGAAGACACAATGTGACCTACATACTTCACAGAGCTTTGAAAGAATTGATATTTATCAATTAATAGTTTCAGGCCGAATTCTTCCAGTCTGTTCAGTACTTTGAATAGGCAAGCCACATGCTCCTCAAGTGTCTTATCGAAAAGGATGACATTGTCAATGTACACAAGACATTCTAAGAGATTCATATCTCCCACAGCACATTCCATTAACCTCTGAAATGTTCCTGGAGCACCTGATATGCCTTGGGGCATACAAAGAAATGCATAGAAGCCAAGAGGACAAACAAATGCTGTCTTCTCTCCATTCTCAGGAGCCAGTGGACTCTGGTAATATCCGGGTGGCCAGGGCACCAACAATGTGCCACCATCAATCTGAGTGCCAGCAAAAGGGTGACAGCAAGCCAAACACTGCAACAACAGCATGCAGAGGAGCAAGGGCTCCTGCCAATGGCAGTGCTGGAGAGGGGAGCACACCACCAAATTCTACAGAGCCCCCCGCTGAACACCAGCAGGGCTACTGGAGGGGTGGCAACAACAGAAAGCACCACGGACAGGAGAGCACCTGCCAATGCACCCCTGCAGACACAATGGGACTGGAAACAGGGTGCATAGGTAAGGCGAACACAACACCCACCCCCGTGTAGGGGCTACATGAGAGCCACTAGGTGGGAGGGAAGGTACACCAAGGACAACTCCATAGCCAGCACCAGTGGGAGTGCAGCAACAGAGTGTGCCACAAGGGGCATGCCAGGGTCAGCATGGCAGGGAGCATAGGGAGGAACACCCTGACAGACACAGTGGCAGTTGCACCCCTGCGGCATGCACAGTGCACATAGTGGTGGATGCCCAGTGACACCATGGTGGCATATGTGGAGGAGCTGTGGTGGGCTGCACAGTTGGCTGCACATGTGTGTGCCGGGGGTGGGCTGGACAATGGTGGTGAATGCCACGGGGGGGTGTCGCCTTTGGCCATAGGCAGACATGTGTGCAGTGCACCCTCCCTTGGGTGTACATGCCCCAGGGCAATCAGGGCTGGCACTTGTTTGGCATGCATCGACCTTGTCTGCATCCCACAGGGCACCCTGTTTGCTTGGCGCCATAACTGCAGGACCACCCTTTCTGGTTTAGCCATTCGCTGGCGCTGTTATGCTGGTGGTACTTGATGGCACCTGTCCACCCAGAACTGTAATATCCACTTCGGAGGTCAAGCACAGAGAACCACTTGCTTCCATTGAGACAATCCAGGGCATCCTGTATGTGAGGAACTGTGTATTGGTCAGGTATGGTTCTTTTGTTCTAAGTCTTGTAGTCCACACATGTGAACTGAACCATTTTCTTACGGACCACCACTATGGGAGAGGTGTAAGAACTTGTTAATTCCTGGATAATTCTGGCTGCTAACATTTCTTGCAGGTGGTGCCTGACATCATCACTGTCTGCAGAGCTAACCACCATGATCTCTCTTTGAAGGTCTTTCATTGTGAAGCCGGATGTGATGCCTAGCACCAGTGACACAACTGACATCTCACTCTTTTAAGGAGAACACTTTGCTTCCCTTCGTCACTCTCCAGCTAATCTACTCTTTCCAGCCATCAGTAATAGGTGATTCTCCAAAATCGAACATATCTGGGGATATTTCTCCAGTTTCTCCCTTTTGATGCTTGAATGGCAGAATTGTAGTATCTGCGCAGTACACTTTGAGCAATATACATCCTTGAGACACTTTGATGTCTCGATCAGTGACAATCTGAATTTGGATTACCACTCTCTTAGCATATGCATGAGCATGAACAGGGAGTACACAGGGTTTTATCATGAGTCCATCTGACAGTTTCCCTTATTCTGGGGTGTCCAGCATAACGATTTTGTTGGTGACATCTTTTTGCATCTTCACTTCCCCACTGATGCCGCATTGTGCATTTGGAGGAAGAACAAGGATCAATGGATCTTTTTTCCATAAAAAACCCACAGGTTCATCTTTGTCAGTCCTTTAGCTTGCATTTGCAATTTATAGATCGACCGTACCATAGCATGCATGTGGAATTCCCTTCCAGTTTTCTTGTCTTGGCGCTCTTGGCCCATCATACAGTCCCAAAGGTGGACAGACTAGTGCACTTGTTTCTACTGGGTTATCCACACCTGCCATGGCAGACAGAATGGAAAGCCATACTCGTAAGAATTCAAGGTATGGATAGGACTTTTCACTTAGGACCCACAAATGTAGTCTATGTAGAGGTTTAGTGGTGATGAGATAAATGCTGATCATACCAATCTTGTAATATTATGGTAACCTGAGGACCCACTGTTGAGAACAGCTCTGGCTGGAATGCCATCCACATGCACGGTAGTCTCCATCGAGAGACCTACCACTTCTGACCAGTCAGGAAGACCATTGCTTGTAGGCTATTGCACAGTCACCGCGGACATGGAAGACTTGTGATGCAGTTTGGATTGAGGTTTTAGGTTGCTTTGAAGCACTTGGTTAACTAGCTTAACAGTGACCTTGCACAGGTCCTTCAGAGCACAAGTTCGCTGGGTGTGTCCATCTTCTCCCCAGTGGTAACAAAATACATTAGGCCTAGGGTTGGAGGGTCAAGCAGGATCCTTGCCTGACTTTCAGTTGCTTCTAGGTCCAGGTTTGTAGTCTCCTCTGGGCTTAGACTCACGATCAGCCCCATTATTCTTCCTCCAAGAAGATAGTTGCTGTGCTGCAGGCACAAGTCACTTATGAGGGCCGTAACTCTCTCATCTCTTGCAACATGTCAGGGTAGGTCACCCCCCCCCGAAGCTTGGACACTGGCTCCAGTTGCTACTGGGGACACATTGCTGGCCACTTCAGCAACTTGGATGTGAGCCATGGGGCTTTTGACCAGGCCAACAGCCGTTTGGGCACCAGTCTTGAGTTCCCGCAACTCCGTTAATAGTTTGGTGAGCTGCTGAGCATCAAGTGTAGTGTACTTTTTAGCAGGCCCTTTTGAGAAAGGGGCAGTTCCAGCCACGTCAGCATAAGGATCCCAAACATCATCCTCATTCTCAGCTATTTGAATCTCTTTATGGAGCCAACAATATGCAGGGGGTCATCCTTACAGTCTTGCAGCTTTAAATTAAGCATGAGTACACTGGAGTGTTTAGCTGATTTTAGAAGGAGCTCCAGTTGCACTCAGTTTAAGTCACTGGCTGCCAATCCACCCTTTCAATGAGCTCCAATCTAATAACATCGTAGAAAGGCGTTCATTCTTCCACTGTTTTATGGACTTGAATTTCACATTAAGTCCTCTCTGGTCTCTGTACTGCCAAAACTTCTTCTAAGGTGAATAAGCACTTGTGCACTGTGACATCAGGACTGGTAAATCTGAAAAATCTGATGACCTCAAGTGCAGTCCCCCACAGACTCTCCATAAGCCTTTTCCTATTTTTGGTCTTGGTGCACTGCCACTCTTGAACCAAAGGGGATGCATAGTTCACCCAGGTTTCTATAGCCTCCTCCTCCTCCTCCTGGGGTGTGGGAACAGTACCAGAAAACATTCGTAGCCTGTGGTGAGAATCAAGATTCACTGAGGGAATCACTATGGAAGGAGGTGGAGGGGGTGAAGGCAAAGGCCTAGGGGTATGTATTGGAGACAGGCTGTCAGGTGTAGCCCACCCAGTGTTATCTAAAGCTCACTTTAAGTCCTTTAACATCTGTCCCCAGTAGCTAATAGTTTTACCAACTTTTCCCTTAAGCTTTCAGTTCGAGGACATCCAGTGTGGATTCTCCACTACACATGATGATTACCCGCCATCCACTGTGGGATGCTAGGGTAAATGACGGAAATGTCTTTGTCTACGAGGAGACTATATTCAATCAAGGCCACAATGTTAGACATGTACAAATTTCACATTTCTGCCCTCCACAGTGGCACTTCCCCAGCACTTAATCTTTTTTATAGCTTCTTCGATGGTGGTTTTGCTAGTTCCTGACAGGATATCTATTAACATTATGGCCTTCTGGTGGTCAATCTCTTCAGCCTCACACCACCCTAACAGGCAGTGCAGAGCCATTTTGAAAGGCAGTATTTCAAACTTAGATTCAGAGGCTGACTCCATCTTTACATCAGCACTCATACAAAATTTGGATGCAATGTTTTGTCTTGGCCACAAGGGGGCAGTATCCCAGTGATGCCTCCAATTGTGTAACCCTGGCACCATTATACCAAGGGCTACTACCCTTGCCTGCATTCCTAGGAACAGGTCTAGAGGTCTGTGTTTTTGGCCAGCTGATATTGAGGTATCCCTAGCAGTGGTAGTACTACAATGATGGCGCTTCCACCCAGAGCAGTGCTTACGTGGGTTATTCTTGCAATAAGTACAGCCCTCTGGGAAGTTAATATTACCCACAATCCCACCTAGTGGCCTCTTACAATTAACTAAACTGTGGCAGTGCTTACCCTTCCAGATACATTACAGTTTTACCATCAATGATACGCTCACACTCAACCCACTTACCCACAGAGTCTGGATCTCTGGCTTGCACCCTGTGTTCCCCCTGTAAGAGACAGTTTCAGCAATAACCATGCACTTTAAGACAGTTAGCATTCACCGTATCACTGTTATTGTAGTAATAAGATGCTCATGACCCAATCTTAAATGTGAAACAATAAACAGATTTATTTGGGGGACTTCAGGGAGGGGCGAGAATCAAAGCATGCAGTAATGCCCTTTTATTTATGGTATTGTTGCAATTGAATTTAATCAGACCCTGCATTCACAGTCCTGACAACTACTGGGTACCCAGAGTAACTAATAGGCATGTCTGAGCGGTGCCGCGGGGTGGCTGGCATTGTAGCTATGTTGGGGCCCTGATGGAGGAAAGTGATTAAAGGCAACAATATTTTTGTGAAACCAGAAATGACTGTATCTGTGTTAAACACTTTAAACTGCAAACAAAATCATATGGCACCATAAGCAATTAGTGTCTGGTTGCAGGGAGCTACCCTGATTTTACTCACTGTACCCAATTGGCTGAAGTAGGCTGTGGTGACATCAAGATCTGTTGCTGGCTTGGATGTCAAATGGAGACTGGGGCAATTACGAATCATCTCCACTTCACGGCCTTTCCAAAAGGTGGCCGCAACCTGCATCAAGTTGTGGTGCAGGGGCTGACTCCCCAAGTCTTGTCTTTCACTGATCTAGTAGGCTGTGTGGCACAGGAACAGTCTGCCTGGGTCTCTGGTGGCATAGGCTGCGGTAAAGAAGAATTGTTCTAGGAATACACCTGGCATGGAGTCCCTGATGTTTCTGCTTCTAGCAAAAGCTGCCGCAGCAATCATCCAATATGTATCTAGCAGACATCTAGCAGACAGAATTCCCACGCCAGCAACACATGGAATTATAGAAATTGATAGCAGATAAGACTCGATTGGTACCTCTGTTCTTCCCATTTTCACTGCCTACTGTATACACAGACCCTACTAAATCTTCAACTTTATCCACCCATTCCTATTCACCACGTTCCCAACATTTTAAAATTGTCATCATTCAACACTAACTCGGCCACATCAACTACCATGGAGTACACTGATTAATTGTTGCATATATCACACATGAAAAGGCAGCACTGACCATAGCCATGGCTTGACACATGCGCATGAGCAGACAGCAGTCAAAGGACCCTTTGGTTGGTAATACCAGCCCAGAATTATTTTTGAAAAGTCAGCCAGCATCACATGCACAGAGGTGGAAATAGCCAACTAACCCAGTCCAGCTGCTGCAACAGCTGGTGCTGGGCAACTGCTGGGAAATGAAAAACAAAAGTTATGTTATTTGGCACGCAATTTATGTTGGTGGACAACCCGGAACTGAGGATATCTGATTTTCGGAGTGGTCTGCTTGAACAAGTGTCTCAGTTTAAGTATTTGGGCATACTATTGGATCCCAGTTTGGCCTTTTCATCTCGGATTCAGTCAACGGTTAAGAAAGTAAATCAAAGAATAGGGGTGTTACACAAATTCAAGTCATTTTTCTCACAAGCAATTAGATTAGCAATTGCTGTTGGTTCTCTTCTTCCATATTTTGATTACAGTTCTTATTTATATTACAGCATAGGTACAAAAGAAATGCAAGCACTAACTGTGGCCTATAATAATATTTGTAGCTTTATTTTAGGAGCCCCAATAGGACACATCAGTGTAATCTTTATTCTCAGTTGGGGTGGTTTTCCCTAGTTGCAGAATAGAATATTTTGTTGGCTGTCTGATGTATAAATGTTCTTACTTTGGCTCCCTTTTCCTCTTTCTGATCTTCTTGTAATGAGAGAATTGCTGCCCAGCCTAGGGTCGCTGACGGCCTTATATTTTGTCCCCAGGTCTCGGCTTAGATTAAGCTCTAGAGCTTTTTTCAATAGCAGCACCATTGTATTGGAATTCACTCCCACTTGATGTTAGGATTGCTCTCTCTGTTTTAACTTTCAAACAAAGGTTAAAAAGTTATTTATTACATAAATCTGTTTGTAACTGCAATTTGTAATTTGTATTTTTTGGTTTTGTATTGCTGTTGATTGTATTTGTGTATTTTTGTATGTTTTTTTGTCTGGGTCAGGCCTGAAAAGCGACCTTTTGTCCAGTGCCTTTACCCAGTTACCAAAGAATGAATGAAATGAAATGAAAATGCAAGCCTAAAGACAGAAAATAGTATAAATAAATTTGTAGGGTGCACCATGAAAAGGACAAGTGCACCGGTGCAAGATTAACAGGATGAATGGGGAAGGGACACTCAATCTTACTGAAATGAGGATGATTTGAAGTACATCCCAGAACCAGTACTGGCCTATTGGAATACACTGGCAACATAACAGCTTTTACTGTGATAACTTCTAAGCTCAAACTTGAAAACATAGTTCGAAGAAAAGGGAATTATACATTATTACAGTGAAGCTGGGTAGGAGAGAAACCTAATGACCAATGTACTACTCCATTGTCAAGTTTATTTTATACTTTTGACAAAAGATATTGAAAGACAGTGTCCTGGAACCTATTTAGTGGGGAAAAAAATAACCCACATGTCACACAGCTGACCATGTCTATTGTGATTTAGAAAATGGGCTTTTTATTTCCTGGCATTCGATTGGCTGGTACCCCTACCAGGTTGGTACATTAACTTTCAATAGATGCCCAGGAAATTAAAAGTGCCAGCCCAAGTACCTCTTCACCTACACATGAATCCTTGTGTGCACCCTGCTTAATGATTGGCCAAAACCACCAAACAGTATTTGAAATCGCCACCATTATTAACCCAACACTGTAATTCAGTCCCAACTGTGAAAGAAAACCACATAAAACCTTTGTTTTGCACATTTATGGTAACTTTAATTTTATTAGTTACAATGCGTATTCTTCCCCTTGCCCCATGACTTTCTACATACTTGAGAGACAGAGCACTGTGCTCGTCCTCGCTCCTCCAGCAGCCTGCAACATTCACTGCCAACGGATTTTTCCTCTCGCTAATCGGCAGCCAAGCATGATGTCAAACCAAAGAGCCCCCCTTTCCCTCAGAAGAGGTTACTGTCCACTCACCTCTAGAAGTGCAAAAACTTTAACCCCGTCCCCCAAATCATGGCTCGTATCCTCCAAGATGTCACCAATGTTTCTTGGAAGTACCACGGTTGCTTTCCTAGTGCTATTCCCACATTCTTCTGCATTGTCTACCCGTAATCGAAAAAAAGCAGGACACTTTGACTGTGTTTCTTGTTAAAATTAATTTGTAATGCGTCACAACAGAGGGCTTTTAAAATGAACTGCAGACTCCTGCCACATCTGAAATACTTCAGAGGTACCTGCATACATGTGATATGTCCAACTTGCTTAAGAGGGAGATTTGGGTCAAATTAGGAGGGAGATTGACCTGCCAACTTGCTTAAGAGGGAGATTTGGGTCAAATTAGGAGGGAGATTGGCCTGCTAGTAGGGAGATGCCATAACATTGTGAGTTTGTCTTTAAATGTTGTCAAAAAAATAAGAAAAAAGTCATTACAAAAACTGAATGTATTTCATTTTGTCAAGAATAAGCACTAAAAAAATAACCAACTAGTTATATAAAGTTATCAGATACATTGTTCATCACTAATTAAATTTTTATGTGTCTTAATCTGACCAAAAAACATGGATATTTTGGACAGAATTTTACTAAAGCAGGAGATTTTGTTTCCCAGGAGGGAGGCAGTCAAAAAAAACAGGAGTCTCCAGAGTAAAGAGGGAGATATCACATGTATGACCTGTCATTCTCCTGTTCTGCCAGATCGCTGTTCACAGCTCTTCTGCACCTCTTCTCCTACCCAATATAAAAAAAAAGAAACGGCAAAAGGCAGGCCTGCAAATGAAACTGTTCTGTGGTGGTGGTGGTGGGGGGGGAGGTCAACTGTAGAAATAGAAACTGTGCTGTAGTGGCACCCAAAGCATTCCACTACTTATGTTTTCATTTCCTTAACTACAGCATCTCCATTAGGACAAAGTTCTCTGTTCCAGTACAGGTGGAGGAACTATTTAATTACAAAAGTTAATCTCAATTAATGATTGTATTAACAGTTTTTTTCTCTGCCATTTATTTTTACTGTGCCCATTTTCTAAGCTCAATAATGCCCTCCAGGGTGGGTGGGTGGTATGGACAATACTGGACCAGCCAAGGGCTATAAGGCCCTCTGTCTGCGGTGTCGGGCCTCATTACGCCACTGGCCAGTCTGGTATTGCCCAATACCACCCACCCTGTCAGGCATTATTGCTTGCATGTCCCACACCGAAAAGAAATTATCCTGTTGAGTGTCAGCACTGGACATGGACATTGCATGCTTTGCATGGCTGTTGAGTGAAGTCACACACAGTTCAGTTGCAGTGATGAGAGTATGCCTACTCTATCTGTGTACCCACAAACCAGCTCTAGCTAACCTACCCTGCCCGCCAACCCAAACAGTTGAAACAACCTCTGCACAGTGCATGCCTACTCTACCTGTCCTTTCTTAATGTCACTAGCTAATCTACTCTTGAAGTCACATTTCGCTGTTTGTACTATCCCATGATACTGCTTGCATGCTGTCGACATCAACCTTCACACCTCAATACCCCACTGCACTACCTAACTCACCAGGCCAGACAACTGGCACTGCTGATACTACTCTGGTACAAACCTTCTGTACTCTCCAACCCCCCATCTTGTCACTAGCCATCTCACCCCACCAAGTGGCAAGACACCAGTATACTATACTGGCTATGCTGCCAGCACAAGATGGTGGTGTACAACACACCTAACTGCCCCTTACATAACCTGATGCCAACTCTACCTACATACTGCTGCCAAACTAACAGGGTACACCTAACGGCCCACCACAACACCACACCACCACCACCACCAACACCACCACTAAGATAGGGCAAAACCCTGTTTAGGGCAGGGTCCGGTGGAACAGGATTATGCAAAAAATCACATAGTCAGCGGGCACATTTGCAATACGGCACTATTTAAAAACAGGATCTAAAAGTTTTATGTAGTGTGATGCACTGCAGTTCTGTTGTATTTTGTCTTCCTGATAGCTCTTCCCATAGCTTGCGGCTCACGGGCACTCCGTGAGTACTGGCATGATTCAGAATTGGCACACAGTGACATCAGAATAGGCCTGTTAGCTGGATCTGGATCACCTTATGCTTAGTGCCCAGTACTCATCCCGGAAGATTGTGAATGGGATACTTGGGCAGTAGAGGATGCTCCAGATGCTGACCATGTCAGTTCATAGGCATTGGGCTGTATCCGAGGGACCACATATGCACTACAGGACTCTGTGTCACTATCCGAGTATGAAGAGGAGTCTGAATCCCCACTGGAAGATGAGCTCTCTGCATCGCTGGGTCCACATTCCCAATTTTGGTTGAAAAGAAAACAAAAGACATTTTTCTCCATTCCTGGTTGTTTTAGGTAAGTGTCTGAGAAATGTGATAGAATAAAGAAATTAATGTGCTTTACACCTGCGCTGCCAATCTGTGCTGCTTCTCCAACATGTTACTTGGGCCATTTCAGCACACCACTTGGGCCATTTCAGCACACCACAATACACCAGTTCACAGTATGGAAGTCCATAAAACAAGTGTTCAAACAACCAATGTTGGCATCTCAAGCCCCAGTGGCATGGCAATAAATGTTAGTCCATTAGTCACAAAGTGCGCACACACATACACACTCACCATGGTTAGGGTCATAACCATTGAACTTGCCACAGTGACATCACACAGAAAAGTAAGCAATAACTTACAGCAGGGTATGGGGTTATAGGGATTTAATCCATGCCTTGGGTGCATTGTATGTCACAAGGCCACAGGCCGAGTGTCCTCACAGCACCTGGGTCATGGACTAAATCCCTACAACCCTATACCTTGGAGCAGGTTACTGCGCTTATAACATGGGTTAATTCACAACAAAATAAAATTAAAAGAAAGGCATGTTCTGTTCTTAATATACAAGAGATGACAGTGTATCCTGCCACCTTGACAAGTAGTTCCAACACCTTACTGCATACATCAGGATTATGAACACAGAAATGATGGAATGATACTATTAGGATGATTTCTGACATTTCCTGTCCATGGCATACTTTGAGACATGGCAAAATACATTTTACTTTGCTCCCATACATCCCCAACCACACAATCCTTGGAGCCAATCCTTACTGATGTTCACGTCTCTCACTCTTCCCAAACTATTCAGTGCTGTTTCCCTGTCTCTGTCTCTTACTCTCTGTATCCATGTATCCTCCTCTCCCATTCTAGGCTCGAGTCCTGATGACTACCACAGCAGCAGCCCCAGGTGCTCCTCTCTCTTTGGAGCATGGAAATAACAGGGTTAAATCACATGTCACACTCTTTCACAGCATGGAAATAAAACTTTTCAGGTGGTTTATCACTCTTACCTTGGCCTTGCAAGCCATAAAACTGAGTTGCGTGATGAACACAACTATTGCTCACTACTCTACTGCTACAAGCCAGAGGACAGAAACCGCCAAAACTTCTAGTTTGTGCTGTTCCATTAATCAGGCACAGCATCAGTCATTAAGTGCTAAAAATGGCTCTATGGGCTACTAAAGATAAAGTCACGTGATTAGTGTTATATATGATCTCATTCGCCAAACAAGTGAAAAATTGATATGTCACCTGCACTTATGTAGGCGCCCATAAGGTTCATGGTGAAATGGTGGTGTTGGGGGGGCATGGCTCCCTAACAATTTCAGGATATGCAAGACAATTCAATTCAAAATATTTATTGTTCTGTAAAAAAGCACCGTTACAAACACGGAAGGTTAAAATAGCATAACACTTATTCCAGCAAGACATTAGTATACAATACATAAGTCACACAGGTATATAAATCTCATATAGTATAATCGGAATAATCCAATGTGCTCAGTAATGTTCAATATCATATTTTACAACAATTGCTGTTAAAGATGGATTGAGTGGAGAAAGCCAGCTAGTCTTGTTAGTTTTTAAAAATCATTAGAAGTGAATAGATCTTGTATTATTAAATTTGTAGGTAGTTTCAAGTTGCTCAGTATCTCCCCCAGCCATCTATCTCTGTTTTGTTGTAGAGAGGACACAAAAGTACTACATGTTTTAAGTCACCCTCCTGTTGTCTCCCACACTTACAAAATGGTGAGATAACCTCAGGTCTTTTTTGAATGTGGTGAATGTAATCTGTTTTAAAAAATTCCATCCTGAATCTAGTAATCAGATGCCTGAGTCTGGCTTTGCCAATGTTAGCAAGTAAGATTCTAAGTAAGTTTAATCTGTTTGTCCCACCTAAAACATTTCAATTTAGCCAGTTGAGAATAATTTTTTGCTACGTCTGTATCCCTATTACTTTTTTTTTTATTTTTATTTTAGTCTTTGGTAACGAGTAAGGCCCACTTGGCACAAGTGCCTGTTTTCAGAGGCAACCTGTTATTACCTTGGTGTTAATTTCATCCTAAGATTTTATATATATATATATATATATATATATATATACAAGTATATATTCTTAGTTAAGATGTTTCCAAAACCTAAAAGGAAGATCTTCTTTTTTATCAGGTGCAAAGAAGGGGAAAAGAAGCATTTGTCCAAGTATTCCATCTCCTCCTCAAAGCACCAGCAAGGGAGTCGTGATTCCCGAAGGAGAGTTTTAACAAAAATAGAATTCTATTTTCCAAGGCCATAGATTCCAAGGAAAGCTGTCCTACAGTAGTTCAAGCTGTAATACAGCTGCAAGTACAGATTGAGGAACCACTAAAATGTATCTGTACAATGTGTTGATTGGGGTCTCTATTTCCCTCATAATGTTAATACTCCAGACTTCGGTAACATATAGGGCACATGTTTTAGTTTTAGCATTTAATACTTTAAGTATCGCCAGTACAGAACTCTTATTTAACCGTGTTAAATGTCAAAATCGCCTGACACTGTTTTCATCTTATTTTGTACCAGAATTTTATGTTTTCTCCAAGTGGTTTCTTGTGCAAATTTTATCCCTAGACAATTGTAGAATGTAACTGCTTCTAATTTGTCCTGATCAATCTGAACTGATGGGGTTTCTTAACCTTATTTCTGAATACAATCATTTTAGTTTTATCTTTATTTATTTTAGTTTGAGATCCTTACATAGTTTTGAGAAAAGAAGGATGGGCCAGACAAATCTGGAAGGAAAGACTGGAAGTGTACTCTGGGACTAAGATGCAAAATATGCAAGTTTATTTAAAAAGGACAATAAAAAAACAACTGTTTTCTATGATGCTACAGGATAACAAACAAAACAATACAATTGGGACCAGCAATATGTCAAACCCAGAACAGTGTTTTAACCCATTTTAGTCCACGTCTTGTATGCACTTTGACAAGATGACAAATGGCAGACAAACCACACTTGGGCTTTCCTATGTGTCGAATGATCCACAGGTGGTTATTGACCCAATGCCACATAGATGAAATTCCTGGGTTTAGAACATGTGGCTCCAGTGTGATGTGGAAGAAGCAGGGCCAACTACCTTGTGCATAGAACATCCTTTTGGATCTTCACACTAAAAGTGTGAAACCCAAAGGTCTTAATGACCAGTGGGACATAAACCATTACATACATAAACAATCCAGATGCATCTTTTATAATGAAACCCAAACAGGCATATGAATGTGTTAACATGGTCTAATCATAATTTCTGCATGAGAAATTCAAAAGAACGTAATAGTTCCTAAGATATGCAATAATTTTAGAAAACGTACATTTAAGTATAGAGCAGTTTCTACTTGGAATAGAACACTTGATATACCAGTGAATGACTTTAGACACAAAGTTAAGCAGGGTTCTGTACATATATGCAAGTGGTAATAATTAATATGTTATTATTAACTGATATATTGTCAAAACATGCCTGCTAAATGAGTTTGTTCATGTTTGGATATGTTTGTTTGATATATGAAACTTAGTATACCACCAACAGGATCACCTTGAAAACAAAGCTGTTTATGGCCCTATGGTGTAAAATTTACTTTATCAAGTTTAAAGACTGTATAGATAAAGATGTTTTTTTACTACTAATAATAATTTCTGATCAAAATCAGTTGATAGAGTGTACCAATTCATTTTGAAATGAATCGGAGGAAGCAATACATTGCCTTGGTTACAAATAAGGCAATGCTATTGTCTTTTTTGTGAGAAGTTGTCTTTTGGTTGTTCCATAACATTAGAAACACCACAACCCTTCCAGTAAAATGAAGGTCTTTTGATGGTCACCCTGAAATTTCATAAAATTATGAACTAATAAAAAATGAAAGATAAAGAAACTTCATGTATTTAATGTACTTATATTTGTAAAGTCCTTGTTAGATTTATTCCATATTTTGATTATGCTATATCATCTATATGGCTTCATAATTTTTGATACAATGTTTTATGTTTTGCTTTCTCTTTGTAGGTTATTCGAGAACTTGCTATCATCTCAGCAGCCCTCTTTGACTTGCACAGATACCAAGCCCTAGGGAATCTGCACAGTCACTTCATATCTGAGCAGAACCTCTGCCATGAAATAGTGCCAGATATCTCTTCTATTCTATTTCATTCTTCCTTTACTATTAACTTTTCAGTACACTGTTTGGAATGAAGTTATGCAAATGCATTACGCATCTTAAGTATTACAATTAATATCCAAACAACATTACCTACTGAACTACATTCTGTTTTGTCCTTTAAATGTTTACTATTTCTTTTGTCTGATTAGTTAAATAAGCTCATATTTACTGATGAATGGATGAGTTACAAGTTAGCATGTTGCATGACTAAAACAACAATCCCTGAAATAGGGCTGAAGGTACCTGAGGCCCGGGCAAAATGGACACATGTCTTGTGTTGTATCACAAATCTTCTTTAAATTTGCAATAAAAGCATGGAAAAGAAATTGGTTGCTGGTGAATTATTTTTCAGAGTGCAAGTGCTTTGGAGGAGTGATACCTTATTTGGGCTTGGTTGGCCCTCAGCATGCTAGGTATTCGAGGTCTTAACTAGACTTTGGACTTGGGCATTAACCCCACAAAGTGCTTTTTCTTTTTATACACAGGCCATATGGTGCATCACATGGACAAACAGAAAACTCAGAAAAAGAATGCTGCTGGTTGGGTGATGAAGAAAGTACAGCTGTGAAGAACTTACCATAACAGTAGATCTTGAAAGTATCTCTTGCATCAGACTATAACACATGGGATATCTCGCTTTAGGCATCACTTCCTCCAGATGATTTCCCAGCAGTCAACCTAGGGGCCTCCTTTCCTGTCACCTGGTGCATTTTGCACATATAAAGGGAGGCCCCTGATACTCCTCAGTTCTATTCCATCACTGTGACCGAATATGAGAAGTGACTTATAGGTCTCCGATGAGAACGAAGGAGAGGAACAGTAAGTAGCAGCCTGAGGTTTTCAGTGAGAAGTTGGAGCAAGATACCCTTCTGTAGCAGGAGCAAGGGAGAAGGAGGGTGGGGCAGCATGGCATGCTGCAAGAGATACTCTTGAAGATCTACTGTTATACTAAGTTTGTATGCAACTGTACTATCTTCTTCAAGTCAACCTCTTGCCACAGGCCATAACACATGGGAAGAATCCCGAGCAATTGTAATGCCCACAGGAGGAGAAGTGAACTGCATTAGATTTGGACAGAAGGCCATTGAGGATGGCTCCACCTAAATGCTGCATGCTTCTAGGGAAGCAATGTCTAGACTGTAATATTTTGTGAATGTAGGTACAATAGACCAGGTGGCAGCCTCACAAAGTTCTGAAGCTGAGATGCCACGAACACATGCCATGGAAGTAGCCATGCTTCTAGTGGAGTGGGGTTTCACTGATCCTGTGAGTGTTTGTCATATTTATCATGTATGAACGTAATGCAGTTGACCAACCATCTGGATAAACACTGCTTGAAACCTGATCTCATAGAGACGTCCTGGGGCAAAAGAAACAGAAGAAACAAAAAGATTGCTCCGTTTTTGCAACTGCTCAGTGTGGAGAAGATAAAGTCTAAATGTTCTTGTCACATTAAGAGTATGAAGCAGGGCTTCCTGGAATTCTCAGGCTCCACAAAATATACTGTAAATTTAATGGACTGATTTAAAGTAAATTCAGAAACTTCTGTCAGGATAAATGAGGGTAGTCGTAGGACATCCAATTCATATGAAACTGCAAGGAAAGTGGCTTGCACCTAAGCACCTGTAACTCAGAGATACATCTACCCGACATAATCACCATCAAAATCATTTTCCACAATAGAAATTAGAGTTTGCATGTATCAGTGGGCTCAAAAGCACTTTGTCAATTTTTCAAGCACAAAATTCAAAACCCACACTAGGACAGAGCTCCAAATAGGGAGATGCAAGTGTAGGCTAGCTTTTAAGAAGGTTCTGATCAGAGGTAACTGGGACAATGGTTTGTTGTCCACAGGAAATGAAATGCAGAAATAGCTGCTAGGTGTACTTTTACTGAGGAATATTTTAGACCACCCTCTGACAGAGAAAACAGATAGTCGAGGATGCTCTGTGGGAACACTCATAAGGGTCCAATTCCCTGGAAAAGGCCCAAATGGAGAAACATTTATGATTCATGGAGTAGGATGACCTAGTAGAGGACTTCTGAGCTGCCTGCAGCATCTCTGCCACCACGGGGGACACTTGATAGTGGGCGAGGACTATGTCCTCAATAGCCATGCGTGCAGGGATTGAAGGTCCGGGTGCAACAAGGAGTCTCTCTCCTGTGATAGGAGGGCTGGACAAAGAGGCAGAGGAAGAGGATCTTGATCTGAGACTTGCATTAGCAAGGGGAACCAGATTTGCCTCAGCCAGTATGGGGCTAAGAGGATCATAGATGCCCCGTCCTTGACCAGTTTTAGGAGTACTCTCTGTAGGAGAGGAAAAGGCAGGAAAGCGTAAGGAAATTTTCCCATCCAGGAATGAGATATGTCATCCAGCCAGAAAGTTCCAGCACCACAGATTTCATAAACACCCTGGGGGGCAAAGAAAGGCCACAGTGGGAAAGACTGAAACCGGAAATGACTGCCCTGAAACTGGAATCATAAGAACAGCCTGTGGGTGGGTGCATCAGGATATGATGCGCATCCTACATGTCCAGAGAACAGAGCCAATCTCCCATATTTAGCATGAGGATCAGGGTGGGAGACACCATCCTGAACTTCCTGCACTATATGTAGAGGCTGAGACCTCTGAGAACCAGAATGAGACACATGTCTCTCATCCATTTAACCAGAAAAAAAAATGGGAGTCATATCCCAATCCTCTTCAATAGAATCACAGGCCCAATAATAACAGGGCTTCCATGAGCGTCTGTTGGCCACCCCATGTTGATCATGGACACCATGTAAACTATAGGTTTCCCTGGTGTCTGGTGTCCCACCCTGTAAATCACTTTACCTGGTGTCCAGTGGTCCTCCCTTGTATATGGTACAACTCCAGGGTGGTTTACTGGGCCACCCTCCCTATCCTAATCTGCTTGTGTATCAATCTGTAACCATCCCATGTGATGTAACGTGTCCCCCGCCCTATTCTGACTGGCTCATATGTGAAATACAGCTGTCCCTGGTGGTCTTGTGCATGCAGTCCACCCCAGAAGGTGCTGGCCCACCACACTGCTCCCCCCATCCCTCCCAGAAGCTGGCAACTGACACAGCCCTTCACTCTCCACCATGGCCAGCCACTGACTTGGCTCACAGTAATCGCATACTGTATGTAGGTTTTCTGCATACATATGTATATACATATGAAACTGCCAGCAGAAAAAGGCCATTTGGTCTATCGAGTTTGCTCGATTTTGCAGCTAGCACCCTTACTCTGCAGCTGCTCCTCCCACCCTAACCCCCTCCTATGACCCTCCCTTTTGCCCTATCCCAGCCCATCTTGAAGCACCCCACTGTTTTCCAGGCCACCACCTCTACTGGTAGTGCATTCTGCTCTGCCACCACAATTTCTGTAAAGAAATGCCTCCTCATCTCCCTCCTAAACCTTCCACCCTCCAGTTTCATGTCATGACCCAGTGTCTCTCCCACCCTCCCTTGAACAATCCCTCAGTGCATGTCCTGTTTATTCCTCTCATGTACTTAAGGTCTCAATCATATCCCCCCTGTCCCTCCTTTCCTCCAGAGTACATGTTCAACTCCCTCAGTCTAACCTCATGTGGTAACTGCCCCAGACTCATGATCATCTTTGTTGCTTTGTGTTGCACCCCTTCCAGCAATCTAATGTTTCTCTTTAGGTAAGGGCACCAAAACTGAATGCAGTACTCCAGGTGGGGTCTGGCCAGTGATCTATATAACAGCAGAATCACCTCACTCCTCCTAGAAGTTAAACCCCTTGCAATACAACCCAGCATCTTGTTGGCTACTGCTGCTGCTTTTCTACACTGTGCTGAGTTGTTCATTGCTCCCGTAATGAGAACTCCAGATCTTTCTCCTCCTCAGTCACAGCTAGCAGCACCCTCTCCTCCCAGATGGTAGCTCCTCTTTGTATTCTTTGCCCTGAAATGTAGCACCCTGCATTTTTTGGCATTGAAGCCAAGTTGCCAGATGTCAGACCATGTCTCCAGCCTTGTTAGATCTTCCTGCAATTCCTGCCACCCCCCCTTGGTCATCCACCACTGCTCCTATCTTGGTGTCGTCCACAAATAGACTGATCATGCTATTTACACCTACCAAGATGTCTGCAATAAATACCCCAAGTAACAGCGGCCCCAGCACTGACCCCTGTGAGACCCCACTTGTCACTGCCCTTGGGGATGATAATTCTCCTCCCACCACCATCCTCTGCTGCTGTTCCTGCAGCCAGTTCTCCACTCATCCCACCAATTTTGCCCCCACCCCTGTACCCATTAGCTTACATGCTAGTGGCACTGAGTCAAATGTCTTACTGAAGTCCAGGTACAGGACATCCACCACATGCCCTTTGTCCATTTCCCTGGTTACCCAGTCATAGTAGTCCACTAGGTTGGTCTGGCAGGCTCTGCCCTTGATAAAGCCATGCTGCTAACTGTCCTGCACCCCACTGACCTCCAGCAGGTTCACTAGCCCTCCTTCAGGATTGTTTCCATCAGTTTCTCCATTACGGATGTAAGACTCACTGGTCTATAGCTCCCTGGTTCATCTTTGGGACCATTCTTATGGAGTGGAACCATGTGAGCCATCCTCCAATCCTGAGGTACACACCCTGAGTCCAGAGAGGCATTAAATAGATCTGCCAATGGGCCTGCCAGGACCTCTGCCAACTCCTTCAGTACCCTGGGGTGTATGCCATCTGGCCCCAGTGCCCTGTCCACCCTCAGTACTCTTAACCCATCTAGCACTCTACCTTCTGTGATTTCTCTGTCTGTCACCCCTTCCCCCTTTGACGCTATCCTCCTTCCAACCTTAGGTATCCCCCCTTTCTGTTTAGTAAAAATGATCAGAAGTAGTCATTAAGTGCTTCTGCCTTTTGTCCCCTGTTTCCACCCATTCCCTCCTTCTTAATCCTTACTATTTGGTCCTTACACCCCTTTTCTCCATGATGTACCTGAAGAAGTCTTTTCCCCTCTTTAATTCCTTTGCCAGCCTGAGCTCTCTTGACACCTTTGCTGTCCTTGCTTCCCTGGTCACCTCCTTTGCTTCCTTCAGGTAGTCCTCCTTGTACCCACACTCTCTGTTCTCCTGTATCTCTAAAGGTGACTCTTTTCCTCCTCACCTGTCTATGACACCTTGGTCATGAAGCTAGGTTTCTTCACCCTAGCCTTTTAATTTGGGCCTTGCTGCAGGAATTTGTTGCCTCCACTACCCCTAGGTCATGAGTTCCCACCTCTGATTCATGTCCATATCAGGCTGAATTCTGTCTAGGAATCCTTGCACAACTTCACCCATCTTTTGAAGCCAGACTTTCTAAAGTCTAGCACCTTTATGCCAGATGCCCCTCTCCCTGCCCAGCTGCAATTAGAACCACACTGTCTGGTGGTCGTCACGCCAGTGGTTCCTCCACCCTCAGATCCCTCATCCACCCCATTAGACAGTACAAGGTCAATGGTATTCCCTTTCCTATTTGGTTTGCTGACCAACTGCATCAGAAAGTTATCCTGGAAGGCATCTAGCATTATTTGTTCCTTCTATACTTGGTGGCAGGTTGAAGTTACCTACTGTCACCACCCACCCTTCTTACAGTTCCTCCAGATCTGTTCCACCAATAACCTATCTGTTTTTCTGATTAGTGGACAGCTTGTACACCACCCCAACTGTAGTGTCCTATTTTTTGTATCTTGAATTTGCATCCATAGAGCCTCTGAATCCTCTTCCTCCCCTCTTCCTTAACTCATTCACACCACAAGAGCTCTTTGAGACTTCCACCAGTTGTGTCCTGTATACTCTTAGCACTGCATCCTGGGCCTCTCTAAGCAAAATCAAGCCATAATCAGCATGCCACAAACAAACGTGAATACCTCTTGAACCATAAGTGCTACACACAAAGTATGAGTGGCAAAGTTGTTCAGCACAATGTTACCTTTCCAATGGCGCTATGCAATCAGTTGTAATCAATTTAGTTTTATTTTATACTAGCTGAAATATAAAAACTGATTTTTTCTGATTTTTCAAGGTGCTTAGGTGCATGAGAGACAAATGTCAGCCATGCACATCATACCTTAAACAAATGCACATAGCTCCTAAAGTATATGTGGTAGACACAAAGTATCAGTGGCAAAATTGTTCAGCACAAAATTACCTTTCTAATGGTGCTATGCAATCAACTGTAATCAATTTAGTTTTTATTTTATAGTAGTGGAAATACCATACAACTGTGGTTTATTCTTTTCAGATTTATTCGAGGTGCTTAGGTGAGGCTTGAGAGACAAATATCAGCCATGCACACCATACCTTAAACAAATATGAATAACTCCTAAAGTATCCATGATAGACACAGAGTATCAGCAGCAAAATTGTTCAGAGCAAAATTACCTTTCTAACTGCTATGCAATCAGTTCTAAGCAATTCAGTTTGTTTAATAGTTAGGTAAAAATTGTTGACTTCCTCAGACATTTCTAGGCCTGTGTGAAAGTCAGCTGAGTACGTCTACAGGCATTATTGTCCTGGTGGCTATTCTTTCAGGCGCCACCTACAGGCGTATCTAGGCCTGAATGAGTTAAAACACTTTAGCCCTCCCTCATGTACAGTGCTACCCTCCTTTACCCTTAACTCTATCCTTGTGGAATAGTCTGTAACCTGGAACTGCCTGGTCCCACTCATGGTTTTGGGTTGCCCACGCCTAGGTGATGGCTGCCATGTCCACCCCTCCCTCTGCCATGAGAGCCTGCAGTTCTGCATTTGTATTCCCCAGGCTTCTAGCATTTAAAGATACCACCCTCCATCCCCTTTCTTTCTCCCCTCTTCCTTCCTCCTCTCCCTTTTTGGCCCTCCCTGTATTGTTTGCTCCTTGCCTTATCTCACTGTGATGGGGTAAGCTGGTTCTATGTGATAATGGTGAAAGCCTAAAGGGTGATCGCCCGTTATCGAAGTCAAAGTTCCAAAACAGTAAAATGGCACCGGGACTTAGTTTTTAATGTTTTCTGTGGAGGGCTATGCCTGCCTGAACCCCCACTAAAGGATTCTCAACTCCAGCAGAATGCATGTTGGGGGGGTGAAAACAAAAAAGGTCCAGGCCAGGTGCAACAAAAACACACCAGCGCCTGGACTCAAACCCAGCACCCTGTGGCCCAACCCACCGTGGCACCACCCCTCACATCCCCTCCCGCCCTTCACTGTATGTGCCCGCTCCGTCCCCGTGCGTGTACGTATGGCGACATCCTGTTGCTATACTCGCTCACTCCCCCATCCGGCTGCCCTACTGTCCTGTGGCTGTCCCTGTAATGTACTGGGAAAGGGGTCACCGTTATTGTAGGTTCCTTTCACCCAGCACCAATATCATGGGATACCAGGTAAGCCCATATGGTTTCCCATCTTGAGGCCTCTGATCACCTTGATCCCTTCTGCCACCCCCCTCCTAGTTTAAATTCTCCTCAATATACTCCCCAAACTTTTGCTTCAGTACTTTCTCCCCTCCTTGTTTAAGTGCAGTCTATCTTTAGCATATAGACTGCTGTCCCCCAGGTCACCCCCCACCCTACTACCAGCCTATACCCTTTTTCCTGACACCAGGTTACCAGCCATTCATTAAACTCCTGAATCCTCAGTTTTCTTGTCATACTTGCCCTTGGAACTGGAAGTACCTATGAGAAGGTAACTGAGCTTCCTGCCCCCTCACAAACTGGGCCTAAATCCTCAGATGTTCTCTTCACCTCATCTACTGTCCCATCAGCCAGTTCATTCATCTCAGGTGCAGAATTAGATGTGTTTTTTCCCTGCCCTTGCTGGCATATTTTAGTACTGATTGCTCCACCATTTCCACCTTCAATCCTGACATGGCTTCCACCCAGACCCAACTATGCCTCTCTCCATTGCTATTCCACCTGACCCCTCTCAATATTGAGTCCCCTAAGACTAAGATCCTACCCCTTTCTCCCGTCACCCTTCTCATCCTCCCTTCCCCTCCCTGTCCTAATTCCTTCTTCCTCCTGCACACTATTATCCACTTTTGCCCCTCTTATACTACCCTCATCAGTACCCCTCCTGTGCTTATTCTATCTTGACACACATTAGGTTCTTTTCCTTCTCACCTCCCTCTCTGTCCCATTTCTCTCTATTACCCTGGACTATTCTTCACAGCACATTCTCCCATCCATCATTCCCATCAATGGCAGGTACCTGTTGAAGCCTATTGTATGCCTATGTGCAGTAACTCTGGCCCCATTCCTTTTGACCCCTATCTCCTGTGCTTGTATTCCTCCTTTGTCCCAGTGTGGATTGTTCTCTCCATCTCAGTCCCTGCTTCTGTTTACCTGGTTACAGTCTGCACTTCCCATTTCTCTTCTGTTTCTGTCCAATACATTTCCCTCTTTAACCTTAAAATCTCATCCTCCAGCCTCCCCAGCCTTTGACCATGAATATGGCTGCTCCACAGTTATTAAACCCCATGATCCTCCCTCTTCCGTATCCACTACTTCCCTCCTGCAACCGATCCCCCCACTCCTTATGCTGCCACTGTCCCCCCCCGGTGCATCACCCTTTCCTGTCCTTTCCACCGACTTGCCCAAACATTTTCCCCTATTCATTCTCTCCCCTCTCCTTTGTGCCCCCCCTGCTCCCTGCCCACAGCTATTCTACCTGTGTTGGCCCTCCTGGTGTCCTGCTGCCCCGGTCCACCTATCTTTCCGCTGTCCCCAACCACCCCACAAGTTGCCATACCCCCCTCTAGTATGTCCTTCCCTGTCCTGCTCCATATACTCAATTTATGCCAGGGTGTAGTGTGTGGTTATGTTGTATACTGCAATGAGATAGCTAACAGTGTGTATATATTCAGTTGGCTGGTACCGTATGATGTCACAGGTTAACGGTATAAAAGGAAGTGATGCTGTGGGGGTGGGGGTGGGGTGGGGGTGGGTTGGGCCCATTCTGACCTCCAGAGACAATCAGCTACACCAGCAAACCTCCCTAGAAACACTCAGCTGCACCATGAACTCCCCATACAGGTACCTTTCCAAATGAAGCCATAAAGCAACCTGGTACCAATTGAAATCTACACTAAGTTGGAAAAGAAACAACAACAACAGTATAAAATCAGCAAAATCACATTCATTGCCCTGAAGTGAGACTGATTCCATTCCCAGTTCCACCCTTTCATTTTAATTTCTTCTATTCTTTTGTTCTTCATTACTCTACTTGGTTCAGAGACATGGAAATAAGTGTTACCCCTTGTCACCTGTGGTTACTAGAATCCCACTTAGAACTAGTGTCAGGCAGAGAAAGGCAGCATGTGAGACACCAGTTAAATGGGTTTCATACTGTCTCACTCTGTCCTCAGTCTCAGCTGAGCTGGAGGGATGACATCAGAATAGAATTCTCGCAGCAGCATAAGCCACAGTGGAATGTTGGCTGCAGGGGGTTAGGTTAGAATGTTGGGGATTTCAAGTCAGTCTCAAGCAGACTCCAGAGAAGGAGGAGGTGTGCTGTAGTTGGCAGCCCCTCAGAGCCTAGCTCTGCTATAGAGCTACACCAGAAGTAGGGTAGTGTGTTCTCACCCTAGAAAAGAACAGAGAAGAGACTGCAAGAAGTGGTAGAGATCACTCCCTGAGTTGTTCCAGTGCCCCATCCCCGGAGGGATGGGGGGAATCCTACATTTCCAGAGCAACCCCCTGGCCCTACTTGGAAAAGGAAAAAAGCTGCCTGACAGAAGAAATTGTACTGAGGTACCAGAGAATCTGTGTTTTTGTGGGAAGAAGCCCTGGGGCACCTGCATACCAAGGTGAGTCTGCTCTGAAACAGAGCCCATGTTTTCACCAAGACAGAGTTGTGTAAAAGTAACTGCCTACTGTGGGGTCAGGAGAAGACTAACCAAGTACAGTGCTTTTAACTTTGTGTATGACTTGAAAGTATCTGAGACAGTGGGGGTCTAAGGAGGGACATAGCCACTAACAGAACTGTTTGAGTCAGGACACCACCTAAATACAGAGTAGAATGTTAAATGTGTCATACATTTCGAGATAGCATCTACAACCAGTAGTTTCGAAGAAAGGTGTTGTTCCAAATGAATGGCCAAGTATAGATTTGGGAACAAGAGGTGGGAGTTCTCCATCTGGAGTAACCAGGTTTACCTCCACAGATTCACTTTGGGCACCTATAGCTTTCTCCCAGGCACTTGGCCAGTGTCTGCAGAAAGTACCCAAAAGTGGGATTAAGGATGTTTTCCCTTTAGAACTAGAAAGTGGTCATGGGTGGCTGAGGGAGCACCATCAAACGCCATGCTTTATGGAAAAGTGTCCAAGGATTGACTGGGGTGCCATGTCAAGGAATCCAAGTAGAAGTACTAGTTCAGGCCATGTGAGCCCTATTGTGTTTATAACCTGAGGGTAGTGTGTAGTAAAGAAGATGTGCTGTGACCTCTGTAAATCTGCACTTCCAGTGAGTGAAGCCCTGTGGGGGTCCATCTTGCTTTGTTATTCTTGTGTTGAAGTGAATAAAAGCCACACTCTAGAATCCTATTTCTGTTTTGGACATTCTCAGTTATTGCTTCCTGTGATTGGAGTTACTTGGGTGCCCCTGACCAGAAGTACAAACCTAGCCATGATTGTGAGTAAATGTTTTCTCCCTGAACCTATGCTAGTCTGAGTAGTGCTTACAAAATTAGAGGCACCGCGACTAGGGGTTATATAAGAAAACTGTACCCTTCATGTTTATCTACTCCTGAGGCTAGATATTCAAAACAGCTCAAAACGAAGTGCAGAATTTTGCACTCCGTCTTGAAATAGTGACGGGCTGCAGAATTGCTATATTCAGAGTAGTAATGCAGGCTGCTACTCATATGAATATATGTCCATTATTGCCCAGCACTAAGCCAGTTAGTGCCGTGTGATAGAACTCTCGAATTAGGGCCCTGCAATGGATAGCTCCAAGGCAAAATTGGCAAACATTTGGAAGTAACAAAGCATTAGCTCCAAGGTGCCTAGCGAAGGTGCTTGCTTGGCATGCTGGCTACTTGGGTTCATGACCTGAGCCCAGGTGTCAGGAGCAGAGACTGGCAAGGAGGGAGTTTACAGTGTTCTTTGGATGCTTCTCTCTTGGGGGGGTAGGTGGGCCTTAGTAACCTGGTGGTGGCTTGGGTGACATGCAGGCCACCTCAATACCTGGACACATCACAAAACATACACACCTCTGGTCGATGTCATGACCTGCCCATTAAGGGAGGAGGGTAGTGGGGAGGGTAGAAAATGGAAAATTGCCCCCCGATAACAGTTGTCTGTACCGATCTCCACAAAGCTCCTGATGTGTCTAGGCCGACCACGCTGCGCCCAGGATATGCATCTGTGCCCATGGGTGCTTCTCTACCGGGGGGGGCCCTCCTGACAAAGAGGTACATTGGGTTACTTTGGGGCAGCAGCATTCTGGGGAGGCGGATGGCGTCAGTGCGGAGTGGCGGCAGTTGGGGCCTAGGTGGCTGGAAGGAGTGGCCGGCCATGGGAGCCTGGGAAAAAGCCAAAAAAAGTAACCATGCAAATGAACCTACTGGGCATGCAAAGTGCTAAGGGGCCATTTACATGCCCATAATAGGCTCATTTGCATGGAGCGAGAGGCCATTTACCACCACAGATAGCCCGGTCAAGGAACTATCCATGGTGCTTGTGGCCTCCTCCACCCACCAATCACAGTACCATTCATTTAATAATATGTCCCTTGTGTTTAGTGCATCTGCCCACCCTCCAACCCCAAACCTGTTACTGTAGTAAAATGTCCCTGGTGTACAGTGGTGCCCCTCACCCTTCTAACTCAATCCCATTACTGTACTAATATGTCCAAGGTGTCTAGTGGTGCTACCTGCTCTCCAATTCCAAGCCCAATACCATGAGCAAATATCTATGGTGTCCAGTGGATCCTTCCAAGCCAATCGCCACCCCATTAGTAATATAAGATATCCGTTGTATCCAGTGTCCCCACCCCCACCCAGTCACGTGCCCCATAGATCCAAGCCCATAAGGCCAGCTCCCCTGAAACTAACACAGTGAGCACCACCACCACCAGCAACACAGACAGACCTTGCAGCCAACACTGCCAGTTTCCCTCAGCCAACCCAAGCAAACATAGCCAGCTTCCCTGCTTGCAGCCAAAACACAGACTACCCCTGCATCAACAGACAGCCCCTGCAGAATCACTGCCAGTCCTCCACTCCACCCAAGCATACCTTGCCAGTTCCCCTGCTAGCAGTCACATGACATACCACACTGCACCAAAAGAACCATGTAGAAACATTACCAGTACCCTCCACCCACCCAAGCAAATCGGCAAGCAAGCTACCCATGCAACACCAACCTTTATAGCATTACTACCATGGCAATTGCTCCAACCAATCCCACCCAACCACACAAACATATCATGGGCTTTTCAAACCACATCAACAAAGTCAGGAGCATCACAGTCTCACGGAAGCCACTGTGACTAGACCCACCCCACAAACACAGCCAGTTATCCACCAAAGCTGCTCCTGCACCACAATGACAATACATTGCCAACCCCCCTCCCAAAGGAACACAGTTCACTCATGCTGCTCCCACCTACACAGACACAGGCATAGCCAGCACAAACATGCATTATCAATCAGACCCACCCCACCTAAGCAGACATAGCCAGCTTCCACAACCCACCAATATGGCCAGCAACACTCACCCATGAATGAACGCAGTCGGCTACTTTACCCCACACACTAATACTGGCATGCTTTGCCCCAGCAAGCATTCAGCACAAGAAAACGTGCACCAGCCAGCAGTTGGATTCACAGTTCACTCATTTATTCCTGCAGCATGCAGGTTCCAGAACCTCAAAGTTTACAGAAAGTGAAAAGACTTCCTCCAGTTGCCACGGATGGTTTCGCACCCCTGGTCTGGGCAACTGAGAAGCCTTCACTTTTTGAAACTTTGGACGTCTCATTTTCTTGTGGTGAACATTGGTATGTTACTTGAGCCCAGAGAGGTACTGGAGTTACTTTCTGGTAATCTCCCAGCCTATATTGCCAACCTACCCACCACAAATGAGCGGGCACAGCTGGCTCACCCACCACAGTAAATCCAACCACCCCAACACTGTCAGTCTACCCCACCTCGAAAGGGCCACAGATTCCACAGATCTTAACCTCATGCCATCAGAGACTTAGCTTTGCTTCCAAACATGCAATAAAAGAAACACAATGTCAGTTACAGTACTTTCAAAAGAGTCAAATGAAAGCAGATGTACACCCTACAGCAAATATATTACATAGAAAATGGACTTTTGTTCAGGATGAAAAGCAGGTAGCCATGGAGTGAAGAAAGGGCTGCCAGGTGTCTATGGCCAGTACCACTCCTCAATCAAGTCATCTGCTTCACCCCCAAACACAGGCCTACCCTGCACCAGCCTGGACAATCCAACCCAACACACCTAAATCAACACAGCTGGCTCCACCATCCCAACAATATGGCCAATAAACACCCTCCTCCTCCCACAAACAACCCCTCACCTCACACCAACGCAGGCCAAGACAGACACAACTGGAACACTGCAAGCTCTCCCAAACCCTCATAAACAATGAGACCATTCACCCGACCATTAATCCCCATGCCACAAGACACAGCTACAATGTACTCCACCAACATGGCCATCGCCCCACCCCAACACAGTTGTCTCTTTCATACCCCAAAGCAAAATCGGATTACCCTGCACCAATATTGCCAGTTCTACCTAGTTCACTTTAACTGATAGAGCTGCCCCCCCACACACTCCAATATGATCAGTGCCACCTCTGTACACCTACACAGACACAACTAGCACCACCCATTTCATCAAGTATCAACCCCTCTCTATATGAACACAGTCAAATCCATCACCAACACAAGCCTACCCTGCATCTAACATAGCCAGTCCCATCCACCCACCCAAACTAACACAGACACAACTGGCTCCACCACACACCAACATGGCAAATAGCTACTCCTAAATGAACACAGGTGGCTACCAACCTCACCCTCCAAGCCCACATGTCCACTCCCAACCACTATAACCAGAAAAATACAGCCAGCCATGGCTTGAGGAGCACCCACTCAACCCTCCCAAGTTGGTGATCAACCCCTTCCAAAAAAAACCTCCCAGCTCAGTGAAGTCATCACACAGGAACACAGCCAACTCCTCCAGCACTAGGACAGTCACCCACCACCAATACAGACATCCTGCTATGTCCCCCATGTCCCATCACACCCACAGAGAACCCCCCTACAGTCATGCAGCCAGCTCACCTTGAAGATGCTGCTGTTAGGGGCTCTAGCACCAGAATATGTTTGCCATCTGGCCCTTTTTGAATGAGGGTGCATGAGGATCGCACTAAAGAACCTATAGTCAGCTCTTAAAACCAACTATTTTTAATTTATTTATTTCTTGAGAAATTGGAATTGCAACCTTTGAGCTAAGAGCTCATTTACAAAGGATCTTCATCAACACTTAGATACATTTTGTTGCAACAGCATAATTACAGCAGACAAATCTGACACAGTGGTTATATAAACTAACATGGTGTTTACACAGGAAAGGGCAGCAAATAAAGTTACAGATTACACAATTCAAGACATAAATGAAGCATCTGGTGGCATTGTCAATTTCTCAGTAGTAGTGCACAATGAGTAGCCAACTGAGAAGTTATGTGAGGAGAGCCAAGTTGTGGTTTGGGAAAATGCAGGTTGGTGGGGGAGGGAGGGAGGTGGAAGAGGAAGTGGTAGAGGAACCAGGGCAAGAGGTAGCATGGGTGTACTGGACAGAGGAGAGCAGGTGGAGGGGAGGAGTAGGAGAGGAGGAAGGGTGGGGTAGGGGGGAAACAGGCACAACCCGGTCAGAGCTGGGAGGCAGTTAAGTGGTATGCCGGTATGCTGGGGTTACAGTTGACACAGGCAGTGGACTGGTGGTGAGATGAACTTCCTGAGCTCAGATTTGAAATGCCCTAGGCATTGTAGGCTGACGATCATGTTTGGAAGCTCATTTAACCAGATGGGTACCCTTACCGCGAAGGCACACCTCCCAAGGGCTGATCTCCTAAAGAGTACAGCCAAGGCATGTCTGGTGACACTTCTTGTGGCATACTCACCTGGGGCAGGTCTGAATAATACCTGCAGGGAGACAGGTGCAAATGCTACTAGGGACTTATTTCCTAGTAGGCAGGTCTAGAGCTTTATTCTATCCAGGAGGGGGAACCAATTTGTCCTTATGTAGAACTTGCAAGTGTGTGCAAGGCGATCCGCATCCAGGACAAATCTGCAGGCTTTATTGAGGGTCAAGTGATCTTTGTGAAGGCTTATGTCTGTGGCTGCACCATACACCATGTTTCCATAATCCAAGATTGGCAGGATTGTGCCATTGACTGCTTGGAGCCTGGCTTCAGGGGTGAGGCAGAAGGCTTGTATCTATTCAGACTAGCATTCCTGATACCGTTTAGCTGATGATTCTGCCATTAACGTTATGCTGCTGTTTGAATTTACTATGGACAAATGTTTTAACTGGATTTTATGGAATGTGAATGTTGCATTTGATGTGTTTTATTTTGTACAGTGCCTTGGCTTTGAAAGGCGCTTTATGCATAAAGTTATTATTATCTATTATGATGATAAAAAGGGAGTGTCATATATTTCTAGTTTAATACCTGCACTTCTTGATTCCCAAGCAGGACGATTCTACCTGAGCAATTAATTATACTGTATATCCCACACCACCCGGTCAGTTCCCCATTTGTTCCAGTACTATAATGCAGTGACTCTGGCACCACAAAAATTGACAGCAGTGTGTTATGTAGGCAAAACGTAGTGCAGCAATTGCACAAAACAGTAGCTTCTTTCTACTCTTTACAAGGACTGGTAGCTTACAGGTCGACATGGGCAAAGTTCACAATGAGTTCCAAGTTACCAGCTGGCCGTACCATACGCACTACAGAACGCTCTACCAAAACAGCCCTGCAATGTAATAAAGTACTTTAGGATAATGAGGCAGCAGGCTCAAAACATTAGCACCCCTACCCTTGCCAAGCAGTTCTGGAGGATACGGTGTTGTCCCATCTGCAGGCACCTCTATGGGCTGAGGGAGGAGGTTGCTCATCTCCAGGCTGAGTTGGCCAGGATTTGTGGGACCTCCTCTTCCATCCAGGGACCACCAGTGCCACTGCCGTTGCCTCAGAGGTTGCCAAGAAAGAGGAACGGTTGGACCACGGTGGGCTCAGGGAGGGTGAGGGTGGTGAAACAGAGGTACATCCCTCCAGTTGTACCTCTCCACAACCCTATGCCATTCTGGCAAAGTGTGGTTCCTCTATGGAGGCACCTACAGTGAGACCAAGGAGGATGCTGGGAACCTCCACAAAGGAGACCCACAGGAGGGTGGCAGGGGACCCTGCAGGAAGGAAACAACCCTGGTGGGGACTCCATTGTTAGAAGGTAGAACCGGGCAAGGAAGGAGAGAGGGAGGTAGGTGCCTGCCTGGCACCATGGCTTGAGGGACAGGGAGCGAATCCTCAGGATTGCGGAGCAGCTGCACAGGGAGGGAGTTGATGTCATTGTCCACTTAGGGACAAATGACCTGGCTAAGAAAGGGATTAGAGAAGTGCAGGAAGAGTTTGTGGAATTGGGGAGGGCCTTAGTCAAGTTGCACGCACGGTAACCTTCTCGGAGGTGCTACCCATCTATGGCATAGAGAGGCTAGAGTGTTCGCACTCATGGGATTCAATCAGTGGTTGAAAAACTGGTGTGGAGCTCAGGGATTTGGCTTCATTGGGGACTGGGGGTCCACCTGGAGTGATGCAAGCCTATACTGGCATGATGGGCTGCATCTGTCCGGGAGGGGAACCAGGATCCTAGGTGATAGGTTTAAATGCTTCATTGGCAAGCTTTTAAACTAGCCAAGGGGGGAGGCACTGGAAAGGAGCAGGAAAATCCTAGCCCCCAAACAATCACGGTAGTAAGTGTGGCAAACACCAACATGGAGGTGTCGATAGGGAGAAGGGCAGAGGTAAATGGAGAAAGTGACAAAGGCAAGAAGGACAGGGATGGGGCAAAAGGGGGTAAGGCCATCAGGAAATGGAGGGTAATGAGTACCAATGCCTGTAGTCTGGGCAACAAGCTCCTGAGCTGGTGGCCTTAATGGAAGAGGATGCCTGGATATCGTAAGCAGTCACAGAAACATGGACACAGAGAACCATGACTGGGATGTTAACATACCAGGGTACATAACCTACAGGAGAGACAGGCAGGGGAGAAGAGGGGAGGAGTAGCTCTCTATGTAAAGGAAGGGATAAAAGCAACTGAACAAAAGAGTAAACAGGGAGGAGAGGAGGCACTGTGGGTCACCTTGGAGACTGGAAAGGGCACCAATCCGCACAGGGGCGTACAGACCCCATGTCAGGGGAAGGAATAGACAAGGATATGATGGAAGGCATTCTTAGAATGGCAGAGAAAGGGGAGATACTGTTGATGGGAGACCTGAATATGCCAGATGTTAACTGAGCACATTTGCTGCAGCGACATCCAAAAGCAGGGCCATTCTTGACACCCTACAGGTGGCAGGCATTAGACAGCTAGTTTCGAACCCACTCGTGAGGGGAGCAATCTTAGACCTTGTACTCTCAAATGGGGCAGGAGAGGATCTCAGATCTAGAAGTGGGTTGCCATCTGGGAGAAGTGACCATCAAACAGTGTGGTTCACGTTAAACTCAGCTACAGAGTCAAGCCATACAAAAGTGAGGGTACTGGACTTAGGAGGGCTGACTTTGGCAAGATGGAGAGTGCCTCAGAAAAGCACTAGCAAACAGGCTAGAAGGAGGCGTGGAGCAACAATGGGAATTATCAAACTGCCATCACAGAGGCAACAAGCCTTTGTGTGAAGCAAATAAACAAATCAAAATGAAAGAAAAGCCACTATGGTTCTCAAGAGAGGTGGCTGTGAAAGTCAAGAAGAAAAGATAGCATTCCAGAAGTATAAGGAAACACAGAAGGAGCAGGACAGAGAGCTGTACCAGTTAAGGCAGAAAGAAGCAGGGAGGGAAGTCAGAATAGCAAAGGCCCAAACTGAGGAAAAGATAGCCAACTCAGTTAAGAAGGGGGATAAAACCTTTTATAGGTACATCAGCGAGCGTAGAAAGACAAAGGGAGGGATAGTGAGGCTGAATAGAATAAACGGTGGGTGGGCAGAGGGGGACAGTGAAAAAGCAGGAATACTGAATGAATATTTCTGCTCAGTATTCACAAAAGAGGAGGGGGAAGTGCCTAATCCAATTAACAGAAGCACTCTTGATAGGGGGGTCAATCCCAGTCCTTTCACAGAAGAAAGGGTTCTGCAAGAACTCCTAAAACTGAAGGTGGACAAAGCAATGGGTCCTGATGGAATTCACCCCAGAATTCTAAAAGAATTAAGGAAGGAACTAGTGAAACCACTGGCTACTCTTTTAATAAATCATGGGAGGATGGTGTGGTACCCGAGGACTGGAGGAAGGCGGATGTGATTCCCCTTCCCAAAAGTGGGACCAAGACAGAGGCAGGAAACTACAGACCTGTCAGTCTGACCTCTGTGGTAGGGAAAGTGATGGAGTCACTTCTGAAGGAAAGAATAGTTGAATACCTAGAGGTCAGTGGAGCACAGGATCCAAGGTAGCATGGGTTCACAGTGGGAAGGTCATGTCAGACGAATCTAATAGATTTCTTTGACTGGGTGACCAAAGTAGTAGACCAGGGAGGGGCTGTGGACATGGCCTACCTAGACTTTAGCAAGGCATTTGACACAGTCCCACAAAAGATTATTAGTCAAGTTAACCAGCCTGGGAGTGGGTCCCAGGGTGGTAGCCTGAGTAAAACATTGGCTGGACAACAGGACACAGAAGGTAATTGTAAATGGAGTCCACTCTGAAGAAAGGGCGGTTACTAGTGGGGTACCGCAGGGTTCAGTATTGGGTCCAGTCCTTTTTAATGTCTTCATCAGTGGCATTGCAGAGGGACTGGAAGGAAAAGTATGCCTTTTTGCAGATGACACAAAGATCTGCAACAGGGTTGATACACAAGGAGGCGTGGAAAGGATGAAAAGGGACTTGGCAAGGTTGGAGGAATGGTCTGACGTATGGCAGCTAGGATTCAATGCAAAAAGTGCAAATAATGCACCTGGGAAACAAGAACCCAGGGAAGAATACACAATGGGTGGGAGGTAGTAACAACAACAAAACAGGAAAGGGGCCTGGGGGTAATCATATCAGATGACCTTAAGGTTAGCAAGCAATGTGAGAAGGCAGTAGGGAGGGCTGGGGGTATACTGGGATGTATAGGGAGAGGCATCAGCAGCAGAAAACAGGAAGTTGTTATCCTCTGTACAGACAGTTGGTGAGACCCCATCTGGAATACTGTGTCCAGTTCTGGAGACCCCATCTCCGCAAGGACATAGACAGGATAGAGGCAGTCCAGAGGAGGGCAACTAAAATGGTGCAGGGTCTGCAAGAGAAGCCGTATGAGGAGAGACTAAAGGGAGCTTAATATGTTTACCCTTGAGGAAAGAGAGAGGGGAGACATGATAGAAACTTTCAAGTACCTCAAGGGAATCAACAAAGTCCAAGAGGGTAGCATCTTTCAGAAAAGAGACTTGCAAGAACAAGGGACACAATTTAAAGATAGAAGGAGGGCGGTTCAGGGGCAATGTGAGGAAGTATTATTTCACAGAGAGGGTAGTGGATGCATGGAACAGCCTTCCTGAGGAAGTTGTGGAGTCTAAAACTGTGGGAGAATTCAAGAATGCATGGGACAGACATAAGGCAATTCTTGTGGGGGGCAGGAAGATATAGGCTGTTGGTTAAATAGGATCTGCGGCCTATCCTGTAGGTAGGGAAATGGGCAGACTAGATGGGCCTAGCGGTCCTTATCCGCCGTCAAAGTCCATGTTTCTATGGTCGACTAGGGCTCACTAATGCAGTGAACGCAAGTAAATGAACAGTTATTTTTACATGGTCTGAGAAATATATTTCTACACAGTGGCAGACACGTTGCCACTTGTTTATTTATTTATTTTATTTATTAGAAAGAATCAGATTACATTTATTTTTGAGGTAAGAGCTCATTTACAAAGGTTCCTCGTCACTACAGTGAATTACAGAGATACAGAGACAAAAAATAATACATATTAGCAGTAAATTTACAAGGAGGTAATCAGATGATACAACGTAAGATCTTAGCTAGTTACAGACTAGAGTAAAAATGCGAACATGTTGAGACAGTTCTTGTCACTAGTGCTGCAGGTGGGAAGATAGAAGTTTTATTTTGGTTGGATGGTGGGGGCCTATAACCAGCGCCTGTTGAGAAGGACAGGACCTAGAAAGGGAAGAACAGGCGGTGATGGGGTGCCATCAGAGGACGATGGAAGTGACCAACAGAGAAAAACATGGGTTGAGGGGAGGAGAGGGGGTATGTGTGGGTTTACAGAGAGGTGGACCTTCATTGCATGATATCTGGCTAGGCGGAATCAAGAGGGAGGTTTTACACCAACAGTTCATGCAGTATCTTGGAAAATAAATATTTCCAGATAAAGAACAGCAATCAAAGACCCAGATTCTTAGGCACAGCAAAACCTACTGTAACAGATCTCGGCAGCAGAAGGAACAGCAGCAAATAAGACTGTACACATGCCTTATAGACACTCTGATGAAATGCCGATTCAAATTTGGTGCAGTTTTTCCTCTGCCAAACAATCTATTTTTCCTCTCAGTGTGAAAGCAAAGCACCACGAGTACCTGAAAATTAATTAAATAAGTAGTTAGGAAAGAGATGTCCACAATATAGCTGTGTTGTGGACATCCTTTCCCCAACCGCTTTTATTCTCAGGTACTTGTGTGCTTTGTTTTACCATAACAACTGAGAGGAAAATGGATTATTGGCCGGAGGAAAACCGCACAAATCTGAATCGTGCTTGATCTCAGTGTCTTACTTGCTGCTGGAGGGCTGTAGTGCATGAGTGATCCTCACATTTCTTCCATAGGCTAAATTTTTACAAAAGGGTAGCTGAGGTTTTCATCTCTCTGGCTGTCCAGCTGCCTGGCGATCCCATGCACCTTGACTCTTTCTTGGAAAAAAAAAATTCCTTTTCAAGCAAGCCCAGCAAAACAAAATAGTGTCCCGAGTCCCTGCGAAGAATAATGCACACTGCTATCTGTTCCTCTGTGTGACTTCCATGTCCTTCGTCTCTTCACATCAGCAAAAGAACAGAACTCTGGGTAGAGTGGGAATTATGGGTAAACATGGCATCTGACAGAAAAAAGTCAATATACTGTACTTTAAAAATATTATTTCATTAGTGGGCATGTAAAAATTAGATGTAAAAGATTGTCTTAATTGGGAGGACATAAAGCAAGTACATTGGAGCCACAGGTATGAGCCCTTCCCTTTAAGACAGCAGGTAAAATCTCATGTTCCCATTTGATGTTTTTTTTTTTGTCATCCCGGCTCGGGGATCAGCCCAGTCATGGCCCCCATTGCCCCCGCCTCACATCGGCTGCTCTCCCTAGCCCTGGCTTATCCCAGGCAGGGTCACGACACTGGCCAAGGTGCCCCAGACATAGTTCTGGTTGAAGGAGTCAGCCTGAGAGCTATCAAGGAGTGGCAAGGCGGCTTCTAGAAGAGCCGAGGTGGATTTTTTTTTATCTCCCTCTGAGCCGAGTGCATGCAGTGATGCCAGCTGAGGAAGAACACGACGCCCCGTGAGCGTTTCTCCTCGAAACGCCTGCACCCGGCTCCCCCACCTAACACTCATCATCTTGCCCCTCCAGCATCTGCCAGAGGGCACTCAGGTGCCAAGCTGCAGTACCCCCTCCCCAGGAAGGAGAGCAGTCCATCGGATGCTCTATCCTTCCTGCCCCTGCCAACCCCGCAATCCATGCCCATTCCGAATATGGGTCACTGGCATGGCGCGAGGTATGGTATCCAGCACCTCAACCCTCAGTGCCACCGGGCCAGCTCCCATTTGATGTTATGTGTTTGTTTAGATTAGTTTTGAAATTTTCTTTGCTTGTGCTAGATATAATAGTAAAAGGAAGTTTGCTCCAGAATTTTTCTGCTCTCATAGTATAAAAGTATTTCCTATCATTTGTTTTATATCTATCAATTTGAATTTGTAATGGGTGATCCCTAGTGTCGATCTGGTTGCTTTTATATTCAATATTTAAATCTGTTATTAAGATAGGGTCACTTAGGATATTAAAGTAAAGCAGCATGTCTACTCTGTGCCTTCTAAATTCTAGGCTGTGGAGTACCAACTTATTTAGTCTCTCTCCATATGTCAGGAGTTGTAATTTTACAGACATTGGGCTGGATATTCAAAAGGGTTGCGCAATGCACAATAGGGTTGTGCCAGCGCAAGTCAGAAAATGCGTCATTCTGCGATATTCAGCAGGAGGCAGTTGCGCTACTGAAAACATGCTGAGCAACAGCGCAATGCTAATGAAGGCATGCACAACTGAAGGGGGTGGAACCATGCATAAAGTGCGCAGTGCGATGTTCAAAGACTTGCGCAATGCGCAACAGTGGATCAGGCGGAAGTTGCGCCATAGTGGAAATGAGCCAAAATAAAAAGGAGCAAGGAAGAGGTGTGCAGGAACACTACAGGGAAGCCATATGAGGTAGGGAGAGAGACAGGGCAAGAGGGACAAAGAGGACAGGCCAGGGAAACCAGAGGACATAATAGGGGCAAGGGAAGGTGTGTGGGGCCACAGAGTGCAGAGGCCAGTAGGTGTACCCAGTGCAGGGGAGGTAGCAGTCAGGACAGCGGGGGGAACAGAGCAACAACAGCTGGGGGTAACACAAGCCAGGGACATGGACAGTGCCACCTTCCACATGGAAGCCATAATGAGGGAGGTGAGAGGGCATGCTGCAGGGGGACGTGGCTGTGGAAGGGCCCGTCGGCGGTACGCCCCCAACAGGCAATACCGAGCCCGCACCAGCTTTGAGCTGTACTCAGATGTCAAGATTGTGGGCCGGTACTGCCTGAACAGGAAAATACTGAGGCGGCTCTGTGAGCTGTGCAGTGATGTAATGCAGGCACCCACACGATGGAGTCATGCTCTGTCAGTGGAGACAAAGGTAATAGCCTGCATGTACTTGCTCACCACGGGTACCTTCCAGAGACCAACAGGGGACACCACAGGCATAACACAGTCGGCCACGCCATGCATCCTCACCCAATTCCTCAGCGCACTGCTGCCACATGCTGCAGAGTACATCCATTTCCCCAGCACCGCGGAGGAGCGCACAGCAAACATACAGGAGTTCCATAGGGTAGCACATATGCCTGGCATGCTAGGGGCGATAGTCTGCACCCATGTGGCCATTGGCATGCCACCTGGCCCTGATGGGGCCGCCTATATGAATCAGAAGGGATATGCCAGTGTCAACTGCCAGGTGGTGTGTGATGCCAGTGGGCGCATCATCAATGTCTGTGCCACGCACCCTGGGAGAGCACATGATTCATTCATATGGTACCAATCGGCACTGTGCCATCAATTCAAGAGTGGGGACTTCCTCACAGGACATCTAGTGGGTGAGTATGCATGTAGAACTGACAAATCGTGGGCAACGGGGGGTAAGCCACAGGTGCCATGGTGTGGCACACAGGGTTGGGGCAGTCTGAGCCTGAACAAGACACTAACCTCCACTATCTCCCACACAGGTGACAATGGATACCCACTCCGTCCCTGGCTGCTCACCCTACGGCGCGGCCCACGAGCTATCGCGCTTCAGCTCAATGAGCGCTATGCCGCCACCACAGCAACATCATTGAGCGGGTGTTTGGGATGCTGAAGGTGCGCTTCCATTGCCTATACACTTCCGGCGGTGCCCTACAGTATAGCCCCTCAAAGGCCTGTGCGATATTCCTGGCCTGTTGTATCCTGCACAACATGGCCAAAGACTGTGGGATAGCTATACAGGTCGAAGAGGGGGACAGCGATGGGGACAACGGTGACACCGGTGAAGATGGGGATGGGCAGCCCCCATTGGACTACGGGACCCCTGACTGATCCGGCTGGCCCAGCTGCACTGGGACACCATCACAGAGGAGCACTTCAGCCAACACAGGTAAGTCATGGGACCATGTGCAACCACCAGTGGCTAGGGCACAACCTACGTACACACATGGAAACACACCAGGGGTGCATGATGGCAAGGGAAGTGGCAAGGCACAGAAGCACACACAGACAACCAGAGAGGGGTGAACAGTAGCACACCACATGGACAGACACACACACACACAACAGGCACAAGGTGCACAGGGGTCAGGTGCAAAACAGAGCCAGAACACAGACACTAAAGACACACGTCCACAGGCAGCCACATCCACTGACTGTCCATGTGCATGTATCAGATGCTGGGCACCATCGCACTTTGGTGTACAGTGCAATGCAGGCATCATCATGCACATGCACCTGTGGACAGCAGTTGAGAGGGTGTGCAGGTGGTCTGTGTGTCTGCATGTAGGGCTGGGCACCCACTGGTGCACTGCCCACCAAAACACACATTGCACACAGGGGAGCACCAGACAGGGCCCGCACTGGGAGACAGCTCAGTCCTGCGGCACAGTGCCACGGCCACCTCAGATGCATGGTGGCCCACTGAGACCCAGCAGCACTGGCAGGCTGAGCATGGCCTCATGGGGTGGCACCGATGGTCCACCAGGGTTCCACTGTGTGAACACAACCGTGCCCGCACAGGTGTCTGCAGCACACTGAACATACCTGCACCAGGAGTGCTGGATGCCTACAGCTGAACCCGGCATCGACAGGGTGGGTGTTGCACGATGCTGGGAATGGGGAGTGGATAGTGAACTGGGCAGTGTGAGTGGCACAGGGGCACCTGACTGTGTGCCCAATGTGGCCACGACAGTGACCAATGCTTGTCTCAGCCTGTCAAGGGCTGCAGTCACATCCATCCTCAAATGGTCAATCCGTGACAGGATCCTCTTGGTGTCCCTGCTGTATCACTCCTCAACCCACTCCAGAGCCACACACACACACTGCCTCCATGGACGTTGCAACCCACATCTGCTGCTGTACTGATGCCTGCAGCAGGCGGGTGTTCTCGTCAAAGAGGTCGTCTGCCACATCGGCAGCCTGTCCCTCAGGGTATGGAAGGGACTGATGTTCAGCACCCCTTGAGGGTGGGCGCTGCTCACCAGGACCAGGTATGGGCAAGTCCACAGGCAGTGCACATACGCCATTGCTGAACCCTGTACCCCCAGTCCCGGTGGGTGACTGCTGCTGCTGCCCCTCCGCCTGCTGTGCCCAAGGGATCAGTTGTTCTGCCGCTGTGGCTGCAACAGTGCCACTGACCTGAACAGCCACCTGTTCTGCCCCACCTGTGCTGACAGGCGCAGCCTGGGACTGTGCTGGACGTGCTGGCACACACGTTGGAACCAGCCAGGTCCATGGGCATGTGCTGTCCTGCTGTGTGTCCATTCTGTGACACACACATGTTAACGCCCATAATGGTCACTGCATCATCAATGGTGCAGGTCTGTGCCACAGCCACAGCGTGCTGGCATGCTTGGATGCCAGACCGCTGAGACACAGGAAGGGCACTCCCCACACCTGTCTCAACGACATCAGTGTTGGCAGCCAGGCATGCACACTGTTGCAATGCATGCCGGCTACCAGTGGAGGTGGATGGTCCCTCCCCCAACTCCAGATGGCTGTCTGCAGTGGACAGGCCCTCCACTGCTGACCCCTGCAGACGCACAGGATCTGTAACAGAAAGTAAAGACATGTTAGTGCATGGGATCCACCTTCCCCCCCCACAGACCATGACATACCATGCAGTGATGGGCTACCACCTGTCTGGAAGCCACCTCAGGAACTCCCTTGATGGCACTGTGCTGCATGCTTGCAGTGAGCCTGTCCTCTGCTGGAGTCAGCTGCACCACCTCTGGCTGGCCCCCGCCTGTTGCAGCACGTGCCGCCCTGATGGCAGCCACCTTCTCCTTCACCCTCCTCCTGTTGGTACCCATCTTCTTTTTACACTCCGGCACAGAGCGCTGGTGGCTGTCGTGCAGGTTGATGGCACATGCCACCCCCTCCCATGCAGCAACATGAGCCTGAGGGGTGCCCCGCCATCCACTGAGCAGTGGCTTCTCATCCAGGTAGGCCTCAAGAGTGCCTCTGTCTCAGCCTTAGTAAAGTTAGCCTCCTCTTCCACCCACCATCATCCTCCTCACCCAGTCCTCGCTCGGTCATGTCTCAGCCAGTATGGTTGAGAGTGGTCACCTGTGACTGTGCAGTACACAGCAATTCCCTGAGACCACAGTCCAGTACAGCACACAGCATGCAACTCACCTATCAACTGCAGTAACCGATTATGGCCACTGCAGAACAGTGTCGCAGTTTTATGGCACAATCCATGTAAATTAGGTGTGGAGCAACTTTAATGAGATGCAAATCGCGCTGCTGCACCATTGAATGGCTGATCGGATGATTTGCATATGACGGCTGAATATCGCGCTGTTGCACTTTGCGCAATACGGTTGAACGTGCTGAGCCAATGGCGCAGTTCTGTGACTGCATAGTACACCACACTGTGCATGCCCAGGTAGTTGACACAGGCATCTGCCATGCTGATGACGTGCTGTGCGCAGTAGGCAATTCAGGGCACGGCCAGCATTGTGCCAGTGGCGCTATGGTGATGGTCATTACATGACACTGTGGCACAACTGCACAATAGTTCGCTGTGGCAATGGCACACAGGCGACCAATTGCGCTAAATGCATAGACGTCCAATGGCGCTGTGCGTGGCCTTGTGCCAGAGACCCATGACCCTGTGCCCGACTTTGCCCCTTGGCCCTGTATGCATGGCATGTTCAGAGTTTTATCGCGCTTGTTTGGTGACAGCGCGACACGAATGGCGCGCCAGTCAACAGCGCCGATAGGGAATGGTGGCGGTGTATTGCACAGCAATTCCATGTGAGGTTGCCGCACTGTGGAGTGCCATATTGCCTACTATAGATCTGGAGATGGCAAGCAGGACAGCCCCCCCAATGGAGTGCCCTCGAGCTGGCCAACCTTGTGGCCATTGTGGAGTCACACTATGGCCCACTGTATGGTGAGGTTCCTCTGGACAGGGCCAGGACTCAGGTGTGGCAACAGGTGTCCACTGACCTGGAGGCAGCCACTGGCCACAGGAGGACCTCTGAGCAATGCAGGCACCGCTATGGGGACCTGAGAAGGAGGGAGCCATAGCTACTGGCACGTCTGTGGTTGCATGCCAGGAGGGGTGTGGTGCCTCGTCTGGTGGGTGATCCGTCTCGCACCTGTATGGTCCATATGGGTTGTCTTTTGTGTCCAGCACATGGGGAGGGATGGTCTAGGGTTGGCTGTGGCGGTGTTTACAGGGTATGTGATGGATGGGTCTGGCTGGCTGGGTGGGCAACATTGGGGCAGGGAAATATGCTTTGGGATTGTACTGATGTGTTTCTCACCTTTTGTTTCCCAGAGGCGTGGCAGAGCGGAGAAGGCCATGGATCAGCGGGCGGAGGGTGGTGACTGCAGAACCGGATTTTGGCGGTGAACAACCACAACACCAGCAACAGCCCGATGAGGTGAGTGCCATGACACCATGATTGCTATTGCATGCTGTGTGACAGGGTGGGGAGCAGGGAATGGCCACCATCCATGGACACCACTGCCATGCACGTGACATGTGACAGTCAGCACTGTCCAGTGTCACTGCATGTCTGGGAGTGCATCAATGGTGGTCCATGCGTGCACTGGGCACATGGCTGTGGCACTGCCTGCCCACCGCATAGCCACATTACTGTACGGCCTTGGTTGTGCTGTGCTGGACATGGGTGGTGTGTGTGTGTGCAGTGGTACACATGGCTGTTGCTGCCTGGTTGGGCATGTCTTGTGCACACGGTCACTGTGGGTGGGTGTACACTATCACAGGAGTGGGGCACATGGCTGTATGCCATTCATGATGGGTGGGCTGCAGGGGGATGGACAGTCACACCCATTGACTCTGATCCCTTGTCCTAGGTGTCCGGATACTCCTACGCATAGAGCGTTCTGTGCAGCAGCTGTTACGTGTGGCATGGAATCCCTGGCAATACTGCAGGACCTCCAGCAGCATGGGGTGAGGAGGAGATGGCGACCCGGGACCGGCAGAAGGGAGGCAGGCTGGATGCCAATAGTCGAACATTACCCCCTTGACTGACCCACACACCCCGCCTTCCTCCTCCCAGTTGTTCACCCCTGCCCCCACCCCCCACCTTGTACCTGTACCTCCACCCCATATATGTATATATGTAAATAGATGTTGATGTTGTTGTTGTTGTTGATTTTATATTACAGATATTTTGATATGAATACTGTGGTGGTCTCTGATTTGCAGCTGGCTATAGGTGCTCAGTTGCAGTGGTGTGCATGGCATCTGGGGTGGTTCAGTCATGGGTATATGTGTGTGCGTGGGGAAGTGTCTCTGGTGTGGAGTGGCTATCAGTTGGTATCTGTGGTGTGTGTTGTTCTCTGTGCATTGCATTGCTGTGTGCAGTGTTCCATGTGCCTGCTCTGTGTCCATTGTGCCCCTGTCAAGCTGTCCTTGGCCTGTGCAACTGACACCCTTGCATGTCTGTGGCCTGCAAGGTCTGCTGCCTTGTCAGTGGTGGCTGTCCCTGCAGGTAATCCACTGTGACCGTCACAATGCTGGGTTGCCTCCTGTCACTGGTGAGGTACATGTTTGCCTCGGGTGACACTGTGGCCTCCACAGTTGCTGTCCCACCTCCATGCTGTGGCTTGTGTGTGTTCCAGGGACTGTGCACCATTGTCTGTGACTTGTGATCCAGGCATATGCTGGTGGTGTACAGGGCCACAGTTCATGCACAGGGTGGGTGTCACCCTGTGCCATGGTGGACTGCAGGCTGTGTGTGCACAGTTTACATGGGCCCATACTGGGGGCTTGGTTGCCACACTACTGCATCCCTGTGTTGGTGTCCCTGAGGGTATGGGTGTGTGTTTGCCACTGCACTGTGTTGCATCCGGTGTGCTGCATGCATGCAGCACTGTGGGTGTCTGTGCTGGCTGCTGTGTCTCGTGGTGGTCGTGCTGTGACACTTGTCTACTGTGCAGGGTGCTGTATCAATGACAGTAGTGTCACGAGCACACCCTTTCCCATGTGGGGTACCTCTTGTGGCGACACATGTTCGGTCTCTCAGCTGTGCCTCAGGGTATTTGTGCATGTTGGCACTGTGTCTGCCATTGTTGCATTGCAGTGTGCTGCCACCCACTGCTGGGTGCTCATGGTGGCTCTGGCTCGTATGGTTCTGTGGTACACGAGGTTGCAGTGTGACAGTGGGGGTATGTGTGGGATTCCTGCGGTGATGGTCACTGCTCATGGGGGTGTCTTGGGGTCATGATGCAGGGTGTGCTGTGCACAGGGGGGGCTGCTGTGCCATGGGGTGGTCCGCCCCCCCTTGTGTGGCAGTCTCAGCTTGCCGGTGTGTGTGTGTTGGGGCAACATGGCCCAGCTCTGCTTTGTTTTCTTGTCCCCATGGGCCGGTGGATATTCCGTCCCTCCCCCAGTTGTGCTGTGCTTGGCCTGTGGGGGTGCATTGTCAGTTCTGCAGTGTGTTCCTGTGCCCATCTGTGGCATGGGGTAGGGCCCCACCTACCTCCCTGGTTGTGCAATTCCATTGCTCTGCTGCTGGGGCTCCCTGTTTGTGCTATGACACCTCTGGGTGGATCAGCTGGCTGCCCTTTGTTGCACTATTGCACATCGTATCTGCTCAGCTTTCCTTCCTTGTTGCGCCATGGCGCAGGTTGTGTGATATTCAGCCGTTGGCTGTTTGTGTAATTTGGCTTGCTCCATTTTTGAATATCGCATCTATTGCTATGTGCACAATGGACTTGTGCTTGCTCCTGCTATTGCGCACATTTTGGGCGCAATTTGAATGTCCAGCCCTTGGTGTATCTGAGTTGTACCCTTTCTAGTTTGTTCATTTCAGTTTTTAAATAGGCTCTCCTTATCTGACTACTATAATCCAATACCGGTCTAACATATGATAAATATAATGGTAGTAAAACCTCAGCATCTCTCCTTTTAATACAGTACAATCCCGATAATCTGAACCCCGGTGATCTGGAACTCCCTGTTATCTGAACATCTGTTTTGTCGCCCACATAAACCCCTCATTTTTACCATCGTATATCTTGCTGGTGGTTTGTGGTACAGAACTGCACTACTGCACTGTAATTGTACTGTATTCCAAAGATTATGTGTACAAAAAGGAAACGCATTGTACTCACCTTGCAACAGAAGCACCAGATACTGGAGCGCTTGGAGAATGGTGAGCACGCATTGTCACCACAGCTGAATACGGCATTGAAAATCGACAGTGCATGACATCAAGGAGGCAAAGAGAAGTTACAAACTTCACTATGTCCATGGTGGGTTCATGTGGTCTTGAGAAGAGAAGAATATGCGTACCTGTGATGATGATGCGAGGGATGACACCACTTATCTATGGTTCTCCTAGGAGCGGGGAAAAGGGAACTCCCATCTCCAACCCGCTCCTGAAAGAAAAGGCTCTTCAGTTTCACGAGTTGCTGTAGGGTGACCGTGGCACTTTCACTGTGAGTGATGGCTGGCACGATTGATTTAAAAAGCGTCATGGCATCCACCAGCTGCGACTGTACAGAGAGCGCCTGAGTGCTGCTGAGGAATGGGTAGCTCCCTTCATTCAGCAATTGACTGCTCTTATCATTGCCGAAGCTTTGACATTGGATCAGATTTACAACACCGATGAGATGGGTCTCTATTGGAGTTGTTTACCAAACAAAGCGCTTTCTCATGGTAATGAAAAAGATGCTCCAGGCTTTAAAAAAGCCAAAGATCGTGTCACCCTGCTAGCGTGTGTCAATGATACTGGTGAGCATAAGTTGTGCCCTCCTCATTGGAAAATCAAAATAGCCTGATGTTTTCACCATGTTAACATGGCTTCCTCTTTGTACACCAACCAGAGGAATGCCTGGATGGACAGCACACTGTTCACCAAATGGTTTAAGGAAAATTTTGTCCCTGAAGTCAAGAGCTTTCTCCTCAGAAAAAATCTGCCCTTAAAGGCAGTTCTCTTGCTGGACAATGCTCCAGCTCATCTGGACATACCCCCTGTCACAACCAAGGATGGCACCTTAAGATGTGTTTTTCTCCCCCCAAACACCACATCTAAGAACCAGCCCTGTGATCAGGGCATATTGGAAATCTTCAAACGACACTACCGAAAGTGCTTATTGTAGGCTGTCATATTGGACACAAAATGAAGATTTGTCCCTCCAGGAAATCATCAAGTCCATACATCTAAAGGATGTGGTTTACATGGCAGGGGGCTTGGGATAATGTGAGAGTTGACACAATTGCCAAATCATGGGTTAAGTCAGGGATTATGGGGGCAGTGTCAGAACATAATTTAGTGGCAGACACAAACACAGAAATACAGAAACTGTACCTGAGATCGAGCCAGTCTTGGAACTTGACCAAAAAGCATAAATCACAAAAAAAAAAAAAAGGTTTCAAAGCACTTAACACATTACTTACAATGGCTTCTATGCACTTAAACCCTCATATACAAACTCCCATTTATACAACCTAATTAATTATCGCCGAGGCAGGTCGGATAAACGGGACAGTACTATATTTCGTTTACTTGCTACTGTGGTTTTATTAGCTTAAGCAATGGCAGAACTACAGCATTCTTTAAACATTAATTTGTTATCAAATATTATACCCAAACCTTTTTCACAGCTTATTTTGGGTCAAGAGTACACTATTTAATGTATAAGAGTGCCTCTGATTTTGTCTGCCCATGTGTACGACACAATACATTTTGCTATTAAATTTCACCCCCATTTATTTGCCCATGTAGTTATGGAATAAATGTCATTTTGTAATGCTATATGCTCTTCAGTGTTACATGGGCTGCATATTTTGGTGTCATCAGCATATTTCATGATGGTATTTTTACATTTTCATCGAGATCAGCAATGACTATCTGGAAAATTATTGGTCCTATTGCAGATTGCAGATAATCTTGCTTTCAGAGCAGGGAGCAGCTGACTAAAGAGCTAGAACTTTTCTTACTTACAGGACACTTCTGACTTAGCAGGAGTCAGAGTCTGTTGGGATTAAGCAAAAGATACTTTATTAGAAGTGTGGGGTCTCATTTTGGGTAACAAAAGAGAGAGTCAATGTGTTTTTATGTGTTGGGGAAAGGGGACTGTATCAGCTTCTTAGTTTGCTAAGTCAGGAGGAAAGAACTCAATTGGGGGTGTGACTTAGGCAGTAGAAAACCAGATGTCTGCAATTACAGTTCCTTGTTGCTAGCTTTTGGTAGACAGCAATCTTGCTTTCAGAGTGGGGAGCAGCTGACTAAACAGCTAGAACTTTTCTTACTAATGGAACTCTATTAACTCAGCAGGAGTTGGAGCATGTTGGGATTAAGCAAACAGATACTTTATTAGAAGTATGGAGTCTCAGTTAGGGTAAAAAAGAGTGTCAGAGTGTTTCTCAGTGTTGGGTAAAGGGGACTATATCAGCTTCTTAGTTTGCTAAGTCAGGAGGAAAGAATTTAATTGGGGTGGGGCTTAGGCAGTAAAAAACAGGTTTCTCAATTATAGTTCCCTGCTGCTAGCTTTTGGCAGACAGCAATCTTGCTTTCTGGGCAGGGAGCAGCTGACTAAAGAGCTATAACTTTTACTAATGGGACACTTCTAACTCAGCAGAGCCTGTTGGGATTAAGCAAACAAATAATTTATTAGAAGTGTGAAGTCTCATTTAGGGTAAAAAAAGAAAGTCAATGTGTTTTTCTGTGTTGGGAAAGGGACAGTATCAGCTTCTTAGTTTGCTAAGTCAGGAGGAGAGAAGTTAATTGGGATGTGGCATAGGTAGTGGAAAACCAGGTGTCTCCACTAGAGTTCCTTCTGCTAGCTTTTGGCAGACAGCAATATTGCCTTTAGAGCAGGGAATAGTTGACTAAAGAGCTAGAACTTTTCTTACTAATTGCCCTCCTTCCCCCCTCCACCCTCCCACCCTTAGCCAGTTCCACTTTTACAGGCACAGGATTTGACTGACAACAGGAACCTCCTGTTCAACAGGAGGAAGGAAAGGATCACTGAGACCTGGCCTAAAAATCATTTTTGGGGGATGACTGTCCAAGGGACAGGTGCAATATTTATTTTGACTGTTCCACAGAATTTGTACCTGTCCTGTTAATTTTTGTTTACCAAGTTTACATTTCTATTTCCAGGTAAGAGTTAATGATAACTACAATAGTGTACCTGGCTGGTACAGTGCCTGAAAAGGGCTTGATTATTAATGGTGCTCATTGTAACATGCCTTAAAAGGGCTACTAAATATTACCCACTGTTTGCTACATGACCCTGAAAAGGATGCAACAAGTGTGTCCCTAGTTCATGGCCCTGATAGTGGCCAAGGTCCTAACTCCTTCTGTTCAGCCTTGACAAACAGATCAGCTTTCTCTGCTCCTGTATATAATGCAGACACTAAATGTCCCTCCCTACTCAGTAACACAGACAAGGGCTTTAACCAGCCTGCTCATCTCCTGTATGTGGAGCCCTTCCTGCTCTGACAGGGTGTTTTAACTGGCTGTCTACGTGAAGTCTAGTAAGTTCTCCACTTAATCTCTAAATGCAGTCTCCTCTTTCTGCTGTGATGGTCTGACCTGAAAGGGTTTTCAAATATAGTTTTCTAGCCTTTAAAAGGCTTTTAGTTATCCTAACTCAGGTTCCCATTAGTTAGTAAACAGCTGTGAAAAAGTTTTGAAGCTGCTTCCCCAAACTCTGCTGCCTGTGAACAAAAATTTGTTCTGGACTGCTAGTGCAAGTGCAGGACACAGAGAAATGAGGCATGCCATGCAGAAAGGAAAAGGAAACCAGACAACTGCATATACATGATGACATGGAACATGTGTGCATTCTGGTCCTATTGTGTCACTGTTTTAATTTCTGCCACTTGAGGAAACCGCCAACCACACAGAAGAGTCTATCAGTGGATGTTGGGTTCAATGGACATCTCTCAACATGTGACACCAGGATGTCAGAACGTCTATAGCCCAGCCTTACAAGTGGCAACATCTCATGGGTCCTAGTATCCACTAATGCTTTTTCACTTGGTGCACGTCCCAGGAACAAGCAGAGAGAGAGATGAAACCAGCTGTCTCTGTAGAAAACTGGGTGTCTGGGACAGGCAGACAGGTGATTATTTTGACCTCTGACTGAGACACATAGGTTTTGCCATCCTTGAAGGAAAAGAGTAGCTCTCCCTCTACCCTAGCTGCAGGAGGTCTAACTCTGAGCAATGAAGGATGAGACTATGGAAGAATACAGGAAGTTCCTGTCCCAGAACAGGAAGGGCGAGAGCTGTAAGGGCACACAGGCAGTAGAAAACTAGATGAAAAAATAAATAGAGGAGAAGAGAGTAGGTATAAAAAGCAACAGGAAAGGGACCACAACATAGGCATGATGGGGTGGTGCAGTGCAATGGTTTTAGGGCTGCTTCTTTCAGGAGATGTTCAGGAGGCTGCAGTGCGCCTGTTGCCGGCACCTCTCTAGTCTGAAGGAGAAGGTTGCCCATCTCCATGCTGACCTGGCTAAGATTCATGAAACCTCCTACCCTGTTCAGAGACCACCAGGCCCACTGACGCTGCCTCACAGGTTGCCAAGAAAGAGGAGCAGTTGGACCAAGGTGGGCTCAGGGAGGAGGGTGGTGGAACAGAGGCACATCCCTCCAGTTCTACCTTTCCACAATTCATACGCCATTCTGGCAGAGAGTGGTTCCTCCATGGAGGCACCTGCAGTGGAGACCAAGGAGGATGCTGGGAACTTCTACAAAGGAGACCCACAGAAGGGTGACACTGGACCCCATAGGGGAAGAAAACAACTCCTGTGGGGACTCGATCATTAGAGGGGTAGAACTGGGGGAGGGAGGTAAAGTGTCTGCCTGGGGCCATGGCTTGGAGGGACAGGGAGTGAATCCACAGGATCACGGGAGCAGCTGTACAGGGGAAGGGAGCTGGATGTCATTGTCCACCTAGTGGCAAATGACCTGGCTGGGAATGGGCTATGAGTAGTGCAAGAGGAGTCTGTGGAGTTGGGAAGGGGCCTTAGTCAAGTAGCATGTATGGTAACCTTCTTGGAGGTGCCACCTGTCCATGGCATGGGTGAGGCTAGGGTACTCTGCACCATGGGATTCAATGAGTGGTTGAAAAACTGGTGTGCAGCTCAGGGTTTTGGCTTCATTGGGGACTGGGGGTCCACCTGGAGGGATATAGGCCTATACTAGTGCAGTGGTCTGCATCTGTCCAGGAGAGGAACCAGAATCCTAGGTGATAGGTTAAAATGCTTCATTAGCAAGCATTTAAACTACCCAAAAGGGGAGGTACTAAAAAGGAACAGGGAAATCCCAGCCTCCCCCTACAAAACAGGGTAGTTAGTGAGGTAAACACCAAGGTAGAGAAGTCAATAGGGAGCAGGACTGGAACAAATGGAGGAAAAAGGCAAAGGTAGTAAAGACAGGGATGGGGCTAAAAAGGGTAAGGCCATCAAAGAACAGAGGGCGATGTGCACCAATGCCAGTAGTCTGGGTAATAAGCTTTCTGAACTAGTGGCCTTGATAAAAGAGGGTTGCCTGGATATTGTGGGAGTCACAGAAACATGGTACACAGAGAACCATGACTGGGATGTCAACATACCATGGTACACAATCTACAAGAGTGACAGGGAGGGTAAAAGAGGAGAAGTAACTCTCTAAATAAGCGAAGGGATTAAAGCAATGGAACTAAAGGGTAAACAGGGAGGAGAGGAGGCAATGTGGGTCATCTTGAAGACAGAAAATGGCACCACAGTCTGCACAAGGGTTGTATACAGACCCTCATCTCAGGAGGAAGCAATGGACAAGGAAATGATAGACGGTATCCTTAGAATGGCAGAAAAAGCCCAGCCCGGTGGCGCTGAGGGTTGAGGCACTGGTCGCTACACCTCACGCCACGCTGGCGACCCGTGTCTGGAAATGAGCACGGGGTTGTCGGGGTCGATGGGAGAGATGGACTGAGCATCCGAGGACTGCCTCCATCTCCGGGTGGGGATCTGGGTGGCTGGTGCCAGCCTGACCCCAGCGGAGGCTGGGATCACAAACATGCAGCCGCAGAGACAGGGGAGCGGATGTGGCAGATGCTTGACTAGTGCACGCACGGGAGCGCAGGCAGACCAGTCGCTGGCCATTGCACGCCACGCCTGCCGGAGAAAATCGGGAAAAATGGAGCCTGCAGCACGACGTCGTTCCCCGTCGCCATTCCCGGAGGACGCCTCCCTGGCATGGACCCGTTCTGGTGGGTTGAGTCGCTCCCCACCACCCTGCCGCGAAGGGTAAGTCGCGGGGTGCTGAAGGGAGGGGGTCTCATGTCCGGGGATGGCGCCGGAGGAATGGCGGAGTGCGGGGGGGGGAGGCTCCTGAGAAATAACATCAAAAAAAAAAGAATGGCAGAAAAAGGAGATATTGTTGATGGGGACCTGACTATACCAGATGTTAACTGTAGCACCTTTACTGCAGCCGCATCCAAGAGCAGGGTCATTCTTGATGCCCTACAGGGGCATGCCTCAGACAGCTAGTGTTGGAACCCACTTGTGAGGGAGTACTCTTAGACCTAGTTCTTTCAAATGGGGATGGAAAGAGGATCTCAGATTTAGAAGTGGGTAGCAATCTGGGAACAAGGGACTACCGAACAGTGTGGCTCATGACAAACACAGCCGTAGAGTCAAGCCATACAAAAGTAAGGGTATTGGACTGTAGGAGGGCTGACTTTGGGAAAATGGGAGAATGCCTCAGAAAAGTACTAGCAAATGGACAAGAAGGAGGATGGAGGAACAATGGGAACAATCAAAACAGCCATCACAGAGGCAATAAGCCTTTGTGGAGCAAATCAACAAAACAAAATAGAGGAACAAACCACTGTGGTTCTCAAAAGGGGCGGGGAAAGGTTAGGGAGAACAAGATAGCATTCAGGAAGAATAAGGAAACACAGAAGGAGCAGGATGAGAACTGTACCAGTTAAAGCAGAAGGAAGGGGACAAGGCAGTCAGAATAGTAAGGGTCCAAACTGAGAAAAGAAAGCAAACTCAGTTAAGAAGGGGGATAAAACATTTTATAGGTACATTAGGGAAAGAAGAAAGACCAAGGGACGGATAGTGAGGCTTAATGAAGGGAAGGGGAAGGGGTGGGCAGAGTGTGACAGTAAAAAAGCAGGGATATTGAATGAATACTGCTCACTTTTCACAAAAGAAGAGGAGGGGAATCTACCTAAACCAGACAATAGAAGCACTCTGGATAGGGGTTCAATATCAGTCAATTCACAGAAGAAAGGGTCCTGAAAGAACTCCTTAAACTGAAGGTGGAGAAAGCAATGGGGCCTAACAGGATTCACTCCAAAATTTTAAAAGAACTAAGGGGAGAACTAGTGACACCACTGACTAACCTTTTTAACAAATCATAGGAAGATGGTACAGTTCCTGAGGACTGGAGGAGGGCAGATGTGATTCCCTTTCACAAAAGTGGAAGCAAGGCAGAGGCAGGAAACTACAGACCTGTTAGTTTGACCTTAGTGGTAGGGAAAATGATGGAATGACTTCTGAAGGAAAGAACTGTGGAGTACTTAGAGGCCAGTGAGGCACAGGACCCAAGGCATCATGGATTCACAGTGGGGAAGGTCATGTCAGAAGAATCTAATAGATTTCTTTGACTGGATGACCAAATTAGTAGAACAGGGAGGGGCTGTGGACATGGCTTACCTAGACTTTAGCAAGGCATTTGACATAGTCCCACACAAAAGATTAATAAACAAGTTAAAAGACAAAGAACCTCTGTGTGCAAACACTGAGGCAAGGGTTACTCCAAAGGGCATTTGGCTGGGAAGCCAAGTTTCAAGAAAATACTAAATCACACATGCCCACACAAAGCAAAGCATCATGGGCTGCATATAATAAACAAGTTAGCCAGTCTGGGAGTGGATCCCAGGGTTGTAGCTTGGGTAAAACATTGGCTTGACAACAGGATGAAGAGGGTTATAGTAAATGGAGTCCACTCCAAAGAAAGGGGGGGTTACTAGTGGGGTATCACAGGGTTCAGTACTGGGACCAGTCCTCTTTAATGTCTTTGTAAATGACATTGCAGGGGGACTGGAAGGAAAAGTGTGCCTCTTTGCAGATGACACAAAGATCTGCAACAGGGATGATACACAAGGGGGTGGAAAGAATGAGAAGATACTTGGCAAGGTTGGAGGAATAATCAAAAATATGGCAGCTTAGATTCAATGCAAAGTAATGCACCTGGGAGACAAAACCCCTGGGGAAGAGTACATATTGTGGGGGGAAGTACTAACAACAACAAAAATGGAAAGGGACCTGGGAGTAGTCATATCAGAAGACCTAAAGGTAGGTAAGCAATGTGAGAAGACAATAAGGAGGATTGGGGGATACTGGGTTGCATAGGAAGAGGCATCACCAGTAGAAAACAAGAAGTTGTTATCCCTCTGTACAGACAGTGAGACCCCATCTGGAATACTGCATGTGGTTCTGGAGACCCCATCTTCACAAGGACATAAACAGGATAAAGGCAGTCCAGAGGAGGGCAACTAAAATGGTGAAGGGTCTGCACCAGAAGCCATATGGGAGAGACTGAAGGAGCTTAATATGTATACCCTTGAGGAAAGGAGGGAGAGGGGGACATGATAAAAACATTTGAGTATCTCAAGGGAATCAACAAAGTCCAATGGGGTAGCATCTTTCAGAAAAAAATGTGAAAGAACAGGGGGGCACACTTTAGAGATAGAGGGGGGATGGTTCAGGGCAATGTAAGGAAGTAGTTTTTCACAGAGAGGGTTGTAGGTGCATGGAACAACCTTCCTGAGAAGGGTGTGGGGTAAAAAACTGTGGGGGAATTCAAGAATGCATGGGACTGACATAAAGCAATATCTTATGGGGGATAGGAGGAAGTAGGCTATTGGTTAACTGGGATCTGCAGCTTATCCAATAGGTGAGAAATAAGCAGACTGGGTGGGCCAATCGGTCCTTATCTGCTATCAAAGTTTATGTTTCTATGTTTCTGTTACTGATCCCTGTGGGGATCCACTAGCAACTGGTCCTTCTGCAGAAAGGTGACCATGAATAGATACCATCTGTGATCTATCTTTTAGCCAGTTGTTTATCCAAGTGATTATTTGTTTGTGGATATTTTATTTGTTTAGTTTCTGATTAATTGCATAATGTGCAACTCTATTAAATGCTTTACTGAAGTCGAACAGAAATGCATCCACTGGGATTCCATTATCTAACATTTTGCTTTCGTTGTTATAGAAGCATTTCAGATTAGTTGAACAAGTACATCCCTTCCTAAAACCTTATTGATTGTAATCAAATAAGGGTTTTTCTTTAAGTTGTTCTAATGTTCTAGTTTTTATAAGTGTTTCAAGAATTTTACACAGGACAGAAGTGAGGCTAATTGGTCAGTAGTTAGAGATGTTGGTTTTACATCTATTTTTGAAAATTGTAGTGACCCTTGATTTTTTCCAATCATTCTGTACCAAACCTGACTTTAATGATTTCTCATATAATATTTTAGGGGTAGCCAAATATGGATTTTCATTAATTTTAACATAGATGAGGTTATATTGTCTGGACCTGGGGCACTACAGTCTTTTAAAAGTTATTGATTTCCTGTAATATGTCTTCTTTTGTGATGACATGGGTCCCTCAGTAAGTATCATTTGTTGCCATGATATCATTAGGAGTCTGTTCTGAATATACTGAACAAAAGTATTTGTTGATTATATTAGCTATTTGAATAGGATCTGTAATAACTTCCTTATTATCTATGATTGTGCATGATTCATCATTAACCATTTTTAAAGAATTAATATAACTGAAAAAACTGTTTACTGTTTGATTTATTAGCAGATTTTGCTGAATAAAGCTTGTAGTTCTTCTTTGCTTCATTAATTTTATTTTTACACTTGCTTTGTATTTTTTTGAACATGGACCAGTTTAACTCAGTTTTATTATTAATGTATTGACTCTATGCCTTGTTTTTCTTTTTTAAAAGTTTTATAATGCTTTTGTTTAACCATTTTGGTTTTCATCCTTTGTTACTGTATTTATTAATGCATGTGACATGATTATTCATGATTTTATGTATTGTAGTTTTAATGAAGTCCCATGTCTCATCTACAGATTTCCCTTCTAATTCTTTGTCCCGATTGATACCATTTAAGTTTGTGTTGATAGCTTCCTTATTCACTGTTTTATAAAGAAAAAAATCAGTACAACCCTTAATAGTGTGATTTTTATGTTCTAGGGTGAAAAACAGAGTGGAATGATCACTGTTTCCCACTGATGGCTTAGTAACACATTTGGTTGCATTGACATCATCAGATGTAATGACTAAATCTAATATGTTGTTTAATCTAATTGACATGGTTACATATTGGGTTAAACTGTTTCAACAGAATTCAAGAAATTTTCAATCTTGTTTATTAGCTGTGACCATAGTAACCCTATCAATATCAGGGTAATTAAAGTCACCCACTAGCACAACTTTATCCAGCTCTAAGGTGTTATTAATTTCATCTATAATTTTGTGATTTATGGCTTCAGTAGTGTTTGGGGGTCTGTAGCATAATCCTAAAATATATTGTTTTTTGGTACCATTTAAAATCTGGATCCATAATGTTTCAATCTCATCATTGTTACCTTTAATATTTTCAGTGATGTCTATAAATCTTAGTTTATTTGTTAGATAGACTGCTATTCCTCCCCTTTATCTTTCCTGTCTTTTCTAATGATATTATATCCCTGAATATAGTTACCCCAATTATCTTTCTTGTCAAGCCGTGCTTCTTTAATTAATACCACATCTATCTTTTCAGAATACAGCAGTACTCAGAATTCATGAAATTTGTCATGCAGGCTTCTCACATTGCTAAGACACCTAATTGAACTTTTTTACTTGACTTTACAACCTGTGCTGTTGAACTATCAATATACTGTAAGAGTCTGTCCAGCTTCCCCTGACAGCTAGTTTAAATTTATTGTTTCCATTTTGTTTTTAATTATGGAGCCCAAGAGATTCACCCTTTCCTTATTTAAGTGCAGGCCATCCTTATGTTCCAAAATTGTTCATGTTGCCTTGTTCATTTTTATCTTGTCATACTTTGTACATGAGTTAACAGGAATATTTGTGATGCAAATTTGCAGTATTGGTTTGTTATACTGCATTTCACTGTCAATAATTGCAATTGACCGTTGTGTGATCAATGATTCTGTTTTGCGCTTTAACTGTTTATATTGTAACACAGCGTGATAATGACATGAATCAATGTCATACCTCACCATAGGTGCCAGATCCGGGGGGGGCGGAAGGGGCGGTAGCCACTCCACTTTTTATTTCTGTATGGCAAAAACTACTATAGAAAAAGTGCCCTTTGTACCCTCATAAGTGCCCTTTTGATTCTCAGCCCCCTCAGCTTTTACCATCTTCCGGCACCCTTGTACCTCACACTAATGAGTAATGTTAGGTACTATAAATGCCATCACTGTGTTGTGCCTGAAATGGAATTAATGTCTGGTATGACACCACGATATCTCCTCAATTCTGTAAAAATTATGCTACACTAAGCTGTGAAGGCAAGAATAATTACACTTCATTTTATTGGAGCCCAATGTTTCAATCAGCATGACAACAAATACTTTCAGGTAAATATGTTGATGACCACACACTGGTGGTGCAGAGAGCTGAGGTATGCTTACCCTTGTCTCACCCAGAGATGTACACCCTAAATTTGGGAAGCACCTCTGCCCATCTGAGACTCGGCATGGTGGTGCACTATGATTGAACAGCTGCAATGCCAGCCTCCTCTACTGGTGTGTTATGCCCTACCCATGTACTCTGCTGTCACTGTGTGGAGGCCCAGTGGTTCCGTAGGCCCAAATGGAGGGCCAAGGCTGTGACTAAAACACTGTGGAAGTTAACTTATAAACAACAACAAAATCTCAGCAAAATAGCAAATAGTTTTGAAAGTTAAATGAGTAGTCATCACATCACAGTTGTAAAAGGTTATTAAATGTTTAGTTACTAATGATTACATGCTTTTACTTCCCAGGCATTGATGCAGCATCTGGATTGTCTATAATCACTAGAAGACTTTCTTTGTCTAGGCTGTCAGTGATTGACTGCAGTTAAAATATATAGTTTCTGTTATTGCAGTATCACTGATACTTCAGTTCAATGTAATGCAAGATGACTTTCAGCCACTTTGTTTTAATAAAGATGTTATGATGACAAACTCAGCATGTTGCATGCCTTCTTGGAATAATACAAAGGGAGAGATGGTGCTGTACCAAGTTAGCTTCACATAGGAAAGGTTCAAAATTGTAGGTGGATTCAGTATCGGGGTTGCATCAAACACCATGAAGGTGCTATCATGCAGTAACATGTGTACAGCACACATGTGCAAAGTTGTGGCATGATCATGAGGCTTGCCTATGACCTGTCCAGTATTTACATGACTGATCAGGGTCACCCACTGCATGTCTATGTTTCCAACCAAATCCTATTACATTTGGTGGCATTCATATGCATACACTTCTTCATATACTTGAAGTAAGACAAGCTGAACTCCAGTTTATCACTTCATCATGAGTTTACTGCAGAATAATTTAATTAACTGTTTTACTTTTTCCTTGTGGGTTTAAAATCACATAAAGAACAGTAGTAAAACATTGAGTCTCAGATATTCAAAGGGTTGTGCATGGTGCAGCAGTGTTGCACCATTGTAACGATGCTGCCCTGATGCGATATTCAAATGGGAATTGTGCCTGGCACAAATCCCGATGCACTGAGTGCATCAGTATATGTTGCACAGGTGGGAGGCGGGCGTGCCCATGCATACTGCACCCGATATTCAGCCTGGGATATTGCCAGTCCATGCTATCATAACTCCTACTTGCGCCGCACAAAGGATGATCCAAAAAAAGGAATGGCTGACCACCCACAGGTGAGCTGCCATATTGCAGGGTGCAACACGGCAGCTGCCACCTCTGGGTGGCCACCCGCACTCCGGCTGCACCTGGCGGCGCCCCCCTGTGCCCGATCACAGGCATATGTACAAAAATGACCATCCAAACTCCCTGGTGGTCCAGTGCACCGCTGTCAGCCCGATTGCAGGCATTTGTAAAATAAAAATGAATCCAATATCCCTGGAGGTCCAGTGGACCACTGTCAGCCTGATAGCAGGCTTAAGTAAAAACGAAAATGAATCCAATATCCCTGGTGGGCCAGTGGACCTCTGTCGGCCCGATTGCAGGCATTTGTAAAATAAAAATGAATCCAATATCCCTGGAGGTCCAGTGGACCACTGTCAGCCTGACAGCAGGCTTAAGTAAAAACAAAAATGAATCCAATATCCCTGGTGGGCCAGTGGACCGCTGTCAGCCCGATCGTGGGCTTAAGTAAAAATGAAAATGAATCCAATATCCCTGGTGGTTCAGTGGACCACTGTCAGCCCAATCATGAGCTTAAGTAAAAATGAAAATTAATCAATATCCTGGTGGTCCAGTGGACCCGCTGTCAGCCTGATCATGGGCATTTGTAAAACAAAATGAATCCAATACCCTGGTGATCAGCACCCCCATCCCACCTGTCCACGAGCCCCGCCGCCCGCTCCCCTGGTCAGCGGCAGGTGGCAACACCCACCTACCACCCGCTCCGCTGACTGACACTGTTGATAGGACTGTACACCCATTGGTTCACGAGTAGGCCAATGGGCGTGCATCCATACTGTACTACACTTCCAATATGTGAATGGGCCATTCCCCATATCTGGAATGTAGTAATATGTAAACTACATCCATTAGCTCACGCTGTGGACCAATGGACACACAGCCCTACTGATGGTGTCAATGGCGGCTGGCGAGTGGCTGGCATGTGGTGCTGCCACCAGGAGGTGGGCGGGGGGCTTAGTGAGCAGGTATGGAGGAGTCCGCTGGACCACCAGGGCTATTAGATTCTATTTTGTTTGACAAATGCCGCAATCACGGCAGACAGCACATCACTGGACCACCAGGGATATTGGATTCATTTTCATTTTACTTAAGCTCATGATCGGCTGACAGCGGTCCACTGACCACCAGGGATATTGATTCATTTTCATTTTTACTTAAGTCTGCGATTGACTGGCAGTGGGTCCACTGACCACCAGGATATTGGATTCATTTATTCTCACAATGCCCACGATTGGCTTGACAGCAGTCCACTGGACCACCAGGGATATTGGATTCATTTTCATTTTACCTAAGCCCGCGATCGGGCTGACAGCGTCCACTGGACCACCAGGGATATTGGATTCATTTTCATTTTACTTAAGCCCACGATCGGGCTGACAGCGGTCCACTGGACCACCAGGGATATTAGATTCATTGTTATTTTTACTTAAGTCTGCGACGGACTGACAGTGGTCCACTGGACCACCAGGATATTGGATTCATTTTTATTTCACAAATGCCCACGATTGGGCTGACAGCAGTTCACTGGACCACCAGGGATATTGGATTCATTTTTACTTCACAAATGCCCATGATCAGGCTGACAGTGGTCCACTGGACCACCAGGGATATTGGAGTTCATTTCTTTCACAAATGCTGCGATCGGGCTATGGGGCACATTGCCACGCTGCAGGGGGCTTCGGTCTCCGACAGCTGCTGCCTGGCAGGGTGCCAGGTGCAAGTCACCAGGAATCGGTGCAGCTGCATGCAAATGGAGCCATAATGACATGCAAATGGCCCCATTTGTGCCTTGCATACATTATGGCCCCATTTGCATGTGCACTTTTGAATATTGTGGTTGCTGCGCATAGTGCAATGGAACTTGCGCTAGCGCATCCCCCTGCTCCACTCTGGTCACTTGCACTGGTGCAGTGCCACTGCACCATGTGCACTGCGGGTGGCCAGGGTGTGATATTCAACCATGCTGTGCCATGGTGCAGCACCATTGAATATCGCCCAGTCAACGCCCCTGCGCAGCCAAGTTGTGCTGCACCCAGGCTTGCGCCACCGCCTGGCACAGTTTGAATATCCAGGCCTGTATGTATAAAGAACACTTTTGATAACAATTCCTTTTTTGTTTTGTGCTGTAATGTCTACACAGACATGTACATTCACTAACAATTGTAACAGCAAGGCATGCTATATAACACAACAGCTAATGAGGAATTAATAAATTAATGCAGGGCACAAGTATAAACATGTTTATCTGCAAAGAATAAAAACTTTGCACTGCTAATGTCATGGTTGCATCCAGGTTGACAAGCAGTGCATCATAAATAAAGTGCTAAGTGCTTTGTTACATAAAATTTATTGGCGAAAGGGTACCAGACCCACCTGTCAAAAACTGATGAGTTCAAAACCTTCCACATCATGACACATATGGCTACATGGTCTGTAACCTTCTCAGTGGGTGTGTAGCACTCAAGGTATTCAGTGTGTTTATTACCTGGCTGTGGATAATTTGGCAGAGGTATGCTTCACACTGTATAGTGCAATGATAAGTGGGTGACAGTCTGATATGCCAGAATGGTAATAACTGTAGTCAGTGCTTAGCAATGTCACAATTGGTCTACATGTGATTCTTTTGGAATGAAAGGTAAGCTGTCTTTACTAACATGATACCAATCTCATTGAAACAAAGTCATGTTCAATGTCAGCAAGATGCATACCATGCATCTATGGCCCTTCTGTATCCCCATGGTATATACAGCTCGGGGGCGTGGGGAACCGTGGTCAGTAAAAAGCAATGAAAGGGATCTGGTAAACATCCCCTCAATTCACATTGAAAGGACCAAGAGTGATGTGGAGTGGGACCACAATGACAGATTGTCATGCCTTCACAATTCAAACACAATTTGTGTTTCATTTGGTGTGTTGACATTACCACTCAGGGTTGGTTGTGGCCCCTAGACCTGCCTTATGTACGCTTCATAAAGTATTTTGACACCTTCCACCACAGAACAATGGAAATCACACCTTGGAATCCTATGGGTATGACATTAAATAACTTGGTTGGTGGAGAACATGATGAAGGGTTGAAGCCCTATGGTACTGAACAGTGTTGTCCACTGTTGGAAGTGCTACAGTTGGTACCACTTTGGTCTATGTTGTGATCCATGATTTCTACATTGTTTATGGCCAATATGGCAGGATTAATAGTGGTTAAGGTTCTGATAACTGCAGATGGTAAAACATTGACAACAGGACATACACAGCAGTTTTGCTGGTGGCTTCACATCTGCAATATGGTGTCCACAGCAGTACTGCTGCTGTCCTTCAACTCTGCAAGGACGGTCTCCACCCCAATATTGATGGTGCCCTTGATCGAGGCTGGGAAAATTCAGGAATATTAATGGTAAAATGGCATGATACAATAAATGAATAGCACTGGAAACTGATGCACAAGGGTACTGAAAAGGTAAGGTTAATTTGAACAGTGGTGGGAGTGGGGAAATGAATGCAACACTGCAGGAGGGGTATCTAGATACCATTACTGGTAACAAGAGGTAAGCAATGCATGGAAAATTCCAGCCTCCCCCTACAAAACAGCATACTAAATGAGAAAAAGACCAAGGTAGAAAGGTCAGTGGGAGATGCCGCTACAGAAGGTAAAACCATCAAAAAATGGAGAGCAATGAGTACCAATGCCCATAGTCTGGGTAACAAGCTTCCTGAATTAGTGGCCTTGATGGAGGAGGAAGATCTGGATATCGTGGCAGTCACAGAAACATGGTACACACAGAACCATGACTGGGACGTAAACATACCTGGATACACTATCTACAGGAGGGACAGGAGGGTAAAAGAGGAGGAGGTAGCTCTCTACATAGAAAAGAAATCAAAGCAACAGAACAAAAGGGTAAACAGGGAGGAGAAGACACTATGGGTCAATTTGGAGGCAGGAAATGGCATCACAATCGCACAGGGTTGTATACAGACCCCCTCTCAGGGGAGGAAATGGACAAGGAAATGATAGAAAGTATACTTAGAATGGCAGATAAAGGGAGATATCACTGATGGGTGATCTGAATATGCCAGATGTTAACTGGAGTGCAGTTGCAGCAGCCACTTCTAAGAGTGGGTTATTCTAGATGCCCTACAGGGGCATGCCTTAGACAACTAGTATTGTAGCCCACTGAGAGGAGCAATCTTAGACCTGGTTCTCTCAAATGGAGATGAAGAGAGGATCACAGATGTGGAAGTGGTAGCCATCTGGGAACTAGCGACCATCGAACAGTATGGTTCACAATAAACACAGCAATAGAGTCAAGCCATACAAAGACAAAGGTACTGGATTTTAGGAGGGCTGACTTTGCCAAAATGGTGAGTGCCTAAGGAATGCACTAGCAAATGGGCAGGAAGGAGGGGTGGAAGAACAATGGGGAATAATAAAAACTGCCATCACAGAGGTAACAAGCCTTTGTGTAAAGCAAATAAACAAAATGAAACGAGGTAAGAAACCACTATGGTTTTCAAAGGAAGTGGCAGTGAAGGTTCAAGAGAAAAAGAAAGCATTCAGGAAGTACAAGGAATCGCAGAAGGAACAGGACAGAGAACTGTATCAGTTAAAGCAAAAGGAAGCTGGAAAGGCAGTCAGAACAGCAAAGGCCCAAACCGAGGAAAAGATAGCCAACTCAATTAAGAAGGGGGATAAAACCTTTTATAGGTACATCAGGAGTGAAGGAAGACCAAGGGAGGGATAGTGAGGCTTAATAAAGGGAGGAGGGTGGGCAGAGGTGACTGTGAAAAGGCAGAGATACTAAACAAATATTTTTGCTCAGTATTTACAAAGGAAGAGGGAGGTACCTAAAACAAACAGTAGAAACACTCTGGATACAGAAGTTGATACCAGCCCATTTACAGAAGAAAGGGTTCTGAAAGAGCTCTTAAAACTGAAGGTGGACAAAGCAATGGGGCCTGATGGGATTCATACCAGAATTCTAAAAGAACTAAGGGTAGAACTAGTGACACCACTGACTACCCTCTTTAACAAATCATGGGAGGATGGGGTGGTACCTGAGGACCGGAGGAGGGCAGATGTGATTCCCCTTCACAAAAGTGGGAGCAAAGCAGAAGCAGGAAACTACAGACTTGTTAGTTTAACTTCAGTGGTAGGGAAAATGATGGAATCACTTCAAGGAAAGAATTGTTGAGTATCTAGAGGCCAGAGGGCACAGGACCCAAGGCAGCATGGATTCACAGCGGGAAGGTCATGCCAGACAAATCTGATAGATTTCTTTGACTGGGTGACCAAAGTAGTTGATCAGGGAGGTGCTGTGGACATGGCCTACCTAACTTTAGCAAGGCATTTGACACAGTTCCACACAAAGATTAATATACAAGTTAGCCAGCCTGGGAGTGGGTCCCAAGATGACAGCCTGGGTAAAGAATTGGCTGGAGAATAGGACACAGAGAGTAATAGTAAATGGAGTCCACTCTGAAAAAGGGGTTAGTAGTGGGGTCCCACAGGGTTCAGTATTAGGACCGGTCCTCTTCAATGTCTTTATAAGTGACATTGCAGAGGGACTGGAAGGAAAAGTATGTCTCTTTGCAGATGACACAAAGATCTGCAACAGAGTTGATGCATAAGGTGGGGTGGAAAGGATGAGAAGGGACTTGGCTAGATTACAGGAATGGTCAAATGTATGGCAGCTTAGATTCAATGCTAAGAAGTGCAAGGTAATGCACCTGGGAAACAAAAACCCAGGGGAAGAGTACACAATGGGGGGTGAGATACTAACAACAACAAAAATGGAAAGTGACCTGGGGGTAGTCATATCAGATGACCTAAAGGTGGGCAAGCAATGTGAGAGGGCAGCAAGGAGGGCTGGGGGGATACTGGGATGCATAGGGAGAGGCATCACCAGTAGAAAACAGGAAGTTATTATCCTCTGTACAGACAGCTGGTGAGACCACATCTGGAGTACTGCGTGCAGTTCTGGAGACAATCTCCACAAAGACATAGACAGGATGGAAGCTGTCCAGAGGAGGGCACTAAAATGGTGCAGGGTCTGCACGGAAGACATTTGAAGAGACTTAAGGAGCTTAATATGTATAGCCTCAAGGAAAGGAGGAGAGGGGGACATGATAGAAACTTTCAAGCATCTCAAGGGAATCAACAAAGTCCAAGAGGGTAGCATCTTTCAAAAAAGAGGTGTGCAAGAACAAGGGAGCACAATTTGAAGATAGAAGGTGGAGCAGCTCAGAGGTAATTTAAAGTATTTTTCACAGAGGGTTGTGGATGTATGGAATGGCCTTCAGAGGAGGTTGTGGAGTCAAAACAGTGGTGGAATTCAAGTATGCATGGGACAGTCATAAGGCAATTCTAGGGGGTGGGGGTAGGAAGAAGTAGGCTGCTGGTTAACTAGGATCTGCAGCTTATCCATCAGGTAGGGAAATGGGCAGACTGGGTGGGCCAAGCGGTCCTTATCTGCCGTCAAATTCTATGTTTCTATGTTTCTATCCAAATGTGGAGGCAAAGAAAATATTTTCCTCTTGTGCATGAAGAGTGTCAACATAAAGTGAAGGAGGAAGGTGGTGATCATGTTATAGTTCATTGTACGACATCACCTGTGGTACTGTGTCCAGTTCTATGGTGTACAGCTATGCACCACAATGTATGACACTAAATATAAATGTCAAAGTCAGATGATGATAGCTGGGCACTGGAAGCTGTATGGGGATACGGGCCTGATTAGGATGTGTACCTGGGCAAGGTAGAATTCAGAGCTAGTACCTCACTGAAATCTTTCACTGAGTTAAAAGGGGTTGATAAGGTGATGGATCACACATTATTCACAATGAGAGCACCTGCTACAACCACCTGTCATATTGTAATGGAGCAATGTGTAACATTTATGGTGTGCCTTCAATAGTGTGTTACTTTATGGTGGGTGTGGTGGAATCATGCAACAAAATGCCAGATGAAGGGGTTGATTACATTATATGACTGTCTCTCTATGTACAAACTGGAAAATCCAAGAGAGGGAAGGGATGCACATATGATAGGTTAGATAGGTCAATTACCGCCATTCCATTCATGTGATTGCAGCATTATATTCATGTAAAGCTACACCTGTGTGGTGCATGCAGGAAAGAACACCACTAAGGACAGTGGCAACAAATGAGGTGGGGAAGAAAGGATCGGAGCAGGTAGAATCAATACAGGAATACTTATGCATGCTATTTGGAAGAAGAATATTGGTCTGCTACCCCAGGGGATGGGGAAGGTTGGCAAAGGGGGGAGGAGATGCTGCATGAGGTAAAAAAGAGAGCAGCCTATTGCAGGTTTTAATGACAATGAGGATGGATAAGGCACTGGGACCATACGGAATACATCATAGGGTGCTGACATAACTGCTGTAGGTCCTGGAGGGGCCACTAGCAGAGCTGTGCAATACCTGCCAGGAACCATGATGCGTTCCACAGGACTGGAGGATGCCTCATGTTGTGCACCTCTGGAAAAGTATCCCATAGAATTAACCAGGCAATTAAAGTCCAGTAAGCCTCACATCCATTGTGACTAACCGACCAGAGACAATCTTGAAAGAGTGGGTGGTGTCCTACGTGGAAGTCAATGGAATGCAGGAGAGACAGTAACATGGGTTTGCCTGAAGAACTTCCTGCAAGATAAGCCTGGTTTATTATTATGACTGGGTGAAGATGGGAATGGACATGGGCAACACAGTGGATGTCCTGTAGTTGTACTTCAGTAAAGATTCTGACTGGTGCCTCAGGGAAGGTGAGGGCAGGGAGGAGTTGAAAAACGTGTGTGGGGGAAAAAGATGGTGAACTGAGTCGAGAACTGGCTGCAAGGGAAAACAGCAGAGGGTGTAGGGTTGGGGCTGCACCAGTTATCTCCAAGGACTGTGTCAAGTAGGGTACCACATGGCTTTGTACTAGGCCCAGTGATATTTCGGTTATTCATGGCAGACACATCCCATGGCATTGGTAATAACATCAGTCAGTTCACTGATAACACCAAGTTAGGGATGGTGGTGGATGACGTACAGTGGTGCCAGGGGTTGCAGGAAAACCTGAATACAGTGGAGGAGTGGTCAGATACATGGCAGTTTGTGTTCACTGCTGATAACTGCAAAGCACCGCACTTTGGAGCAAGGATCCCAGGGAGTAAATAATGTTTGTGGGTGGTTCAGTTAGGTAGCACTGTAGAGGAAAATGATGTAGGAGTGGTTGTAACAGATCAAGTGACCAACTACAGGCATTGCGTGCAGGTGGCAACTGAAGCCAACAGGATGCTGATTTGTATATTGCGAGAGGAATCTCCTCTAGGAGAAGGGAGTTGATTGCACCCTTATACAGGTCCCCACTGAGACAACACCAGGGGTACTTCATGCAGTTGTGGCACTGATATTTGGAAAAGGATGTCTAATGACTGTTGGGGTACAGTACAGAACAACAAAGAAGATCCAAGGATTGGATGACAAACACTACAAGTACAGGCTGAGTGAGTACATCTTGAAGGAGGGGATGGACAGGGTTGATAGGACAGAGACATCAAAGTACGTAAAGGTGATAAAGAAGAAGATTCTTACAAAGTAGGTATTTCAGTTGAAGAGGGGGAGTGGTAGAGGAGGCCATGGTGTCCTGTTGCTGGGGGTGAGGATATAAGAGAGAAATGAGTAGACACTTTTTCACTGCAAGGGTTGTGTCTAACTGGAACACTCTGCCTGAGGAGGTGGTATCCTGTGACACAGTGGGTTCATGTATAGGGGGATGGGACACAGTGACAGTAAGGGAAAGTGTGTGTAGGGAAGGGGTGGGTGGACAAGCTGCAATGTAAGGGTTTGGTGGCTGCACACTACAGCAGACTCGATAATCTTTCTGGTCTGTTTCCACTGGCAGATCCGTATGGCAGTATGCTTGTTACAGCATCATGCTCGGTCACATAAATATGACAAGGGATTGTCATGATGGTAAGGGTGGGGTTAGATAACAAGTCACTGAGAGGGATGGAAATGATCACTTCCATTTGTTTATATATATAACAGATTCGGACATGCCACTCATGTCATGTGTTCATGGCAGGTGTTAGCTTTTACAGTATGCCACATTTGGGTGGTTTGAAGCACAAGTAATGGTTTTGCCATAGAGAGGGAAGAGGTCTACACTGAGTGACATAAACATCGCCACTGACGGAAATGTGCAACCTGGAATTTACACAACAGATGACTTTTACAACAGGCCACTGTCAATGTTAACAACTAAACATGACTAACAATGACAGTGTCATCATGGAGACAGAGAAGTGGTCTGAGTGAGTACATGCATGTAATGTGGATACAGTAATTTGCATGCAGCATGTCATGACAAATGATATTACAATGGCCAGATGCAGAACAGTGTTCAAAGAACAATGACAAGTATCCAGATTTCAGAGACGTTAATATCTTATTTAGAAGCAGTTTTCTACAACTTACAATCCAATTCAGCAATTTAAAGGTTGATGCTTGTAACTCTAACAATGACAAAACATATCAACAAGTGACTTGGTCAATCAACTCAACTGTCATGAGAACAGAACCAGTGGTATTACTTTGTCTCAGTCTGCATGGCAGGCCGCATATTGGACTGTCAAATACAACAACATACTGATCATAGCATTGATTACGTTTTAGGTAGCCACAGCATCATTCCTTATTTTTTGGTCCTGTTAAATTGGCATTTGTGTTGTGATACTAGTTCTTTTTCATCATGCTTCTCATATTTAGAAGCCACCGGTAGTGGCACATTCCTTTTAGGTACCTTGTCCTTGCCCAATCTGTAACTTGGGTACTGTTCACCCATCCAGAACACCTCATTCTTCAAGTCAGCAACACATCCTGTGGATATAAAAGCAACAGCAGCATATGAGCTTTCAATCTAGTTTTCGGAAGAACCACTCAACAACTACATCCCTCCTCAGGCTTACTGACTGTCCTTTCAGGGATAGACGATGGCCTGATCACCTCGGCCATCTTTGTTGACCTAGCCAATGCTTTCAACACTGTTTCCCATCCCCTACTTCTTGAGTCACTCTCCTCAGCTGGCCTTGCTCCATCAGCCACCAACTGGTTTAAATCCTACCTCATTGGTAGGACCCAATCGGTGAGAATCCCCTCCACTCCCCATCAACACAGGTGTCCCTCAGGGCTCAGTGCTTGGTCCCCTACTCTTCTCCATTTTCCTTAATGATCTTCCAACAGCTTGCTCATCCTCTTCTATCCACATGTATGCTGACGATACTGTTTTGTACAGTGCTGTGCAAACCAGCTTACAGCATGACTTTGACCAAGTTCAGCTCTGGTTTGCTTCTCACCAGCTTTTCTAAATGCCAAGAAGACGGTCTCAATGACCATTGGCACCTGGCAGAGACTCTCTAGGCTCCGCCCTACTCACCTTCCACACCCTTGATGGGACCATCTTGGAGGACATATCCTCATTTAGATATCTGGGGTTTGGCTGGATCAGCACCTAAACTTCTCTGTGCATATCGATGCTATCCTGAAAAACTGCACCCCAAGCTTGGTGCTCTGTACAGGAATCACAGTTGCATCCGCTGACTGTGAGGCGTGAAATTATCAAGAAGATGATATTCCCATCTTTAACTACTGTGACATAGTCTATGGTGCTGCTCCCAAATCTTCCTGACCAAGCTGGACACTCTCTTTAACTCCTTTCCCTCAGCTGTTCCTGCTTAACCCACCTTAATACCTATCCCCAGTTTCTGCCTTCCTACCATGATCACCTGGGCAGGGTTCTCAACATCCTGAAGGGGGACTCAGGAAATGGCTACCCTTCTCCTCATATTCAGTTCTTCTCCACTTGCCCTTCTGGGTCACCAGTGTGCACAATCTAACCTCTTCCTTTTTACTCCAACAGCACGTAGTACTACCTTGAGCCTGCTTCTGGTACACTCATGCACTATAAATGGTTCTACCCATTATTACTGTTCTGTGCATTTATATGTTCTTTGTATGATTTTGGATATGTACTGTAATTTACCCAATGTTCCACTACTGTTTATTGTACAATACCTTCTCTTCCAACTGTTGAACAATTTTGCAATGTTGTATTGTTTGTATTACCCACATACTATTGTAGCTGATCATTCGTCGCACCGTGAGATGAGCAACTTGTTGTTCAGTGTGCCCTTCCTGGTGAAACATTTCAATAAATAAATAAATAAATAATTGAGCACATGGATAAAGCATTGCAACTTTATGTTGCATAATGATGTACCACATCAGAACCATATGGTAAATCCTGCATATCAACAGCAAGTGACTTAGTATGACACTGCAGTGCTTTCATTCAAATCAAATCAAATCAATTTTATTTCTAAAAAAGCACAATTCCAAGGGATTGATCAAAGCACTTGTACAGTACTTAAACATACACAAACGTAATCATATTAATTAAAATCAACACCAACATCTAAAAAAAACATAGATATTTAAAATCTAATCATACACTAGCAGCTTGTAATGCAGTTCAAAGTGCTAAGGACATTCCAGGAAGCCCATGCTGAAAAGATATGTTTTTAACGCAGTCTTAAAACTCTGGATGGTCAGACACTCCTCACCCAACGAGGTGAAGAGTTCCACAGGGTAGGGGCCACAAAAGCAAAAGACGGACCCCCAAACCTTTAAGTCAAACCGTGGGAACCTCTAGCATTCCCTTGTCAAAGTGGAGTGAGCGGAGGGGGCAGTAGGGACAAAGGAGATCTTGCAAGTAATGGGGTCCCTGTCCATGTAGGGCTTTATAGGTCAGTAATCTGACCTTGAAGGTGATCCACCACTGTACCGGCAGCCAGAGCAGTCCACTGAGCACAGATATGAAATGGCTAGATCTTAAGGAGCCAGTAAACAACCTGGCTGATGCATTCTGCATCAGCTGCAAGTGGTGGATATCAACCACCGGTAGCCCTAGGTAGAGGGCATTACAGTAGTCAAGGTGAGAGGTCACAAAGGTATGAACCAAAGTTGGAAGATCATCAGGTGGTACCAGCTGCTTTACCTAGGTGATATTTCTTGGATGGTAGAAAGAGGTCTTGACAACGGCTGACACCTGAGATTTAATCGTCAGGCTGTCATCAAAATTAATGCCCAGATTCTGCATCCAGTCAGAGATTGTCAGCTGAATGCCACTGAGCCAAAGCCCAGAAGGCTGTCCAGCCAGTGAACCCGTACTGACAACTCGGTCCACCACCAACACCTTAGATTTAGTCAGGTTCAACCACAGCCAGCTGGCACTCATCCAATTTTGGATCTCAGAGGGCAGTTGTTAAAGACCGAGATGGCATCACCCTGCTCGGGTACAAAGGACATGTGCAACTGAGTATCATCTGTATAATAGTGAAAACTCAGACCATACCACCTAATAATGTCTCCCAATGGCAGCATATACACTGTGAACAACATGAGTGACAAAGTGGAGCCCTCATGGTGCACCGAGGATAGGGTGAGAGGGGCCAGGAATAAATCACTGACACCACTCTCTGAGTCCTACCCTTGAGGAAGGATAGAAACCAACTGAGGACTGTACCAGATAGTCCACAGATGAACCACAGATGGTTGAATAACACACCATGGGCCACAGTGTCAAATGCTGCAGAGAAATCAAGAAGAACCAAGATCGGTACTATGCCTCTTCCTAAATCTGGACTGGAGAGGATCATAGACATTGTGGATGGACAGATGATCATCCAGCTGCAACGCAACCACCTTCTCAATAGCCTTACCCACAAAGGGCAGGTTAGAGACAGGTCTGAAGTTAACAAGACAGCCGGGTCAAGGGAGGACTTTTAAGGAGTGGTCGCTGTCGCCTCCTTTAAGGGTCTGGAAAAAACCCTCTCCGATGACCTCCAGACTATCTCAGCCAGAACCTGACTGATTTCCTCAATGCACCCCACCAAGAGGTGCATTTGGCTCAGGTCCAAACTGCAGCAGGTTGGTCACAAGGTCTGGATGATCCTTACGATATTGGTGATCGCCAGCTGGCCAAAGTCAGACTAGGTAAACTGGGTGCTTGCAAGCTCCTGCTGACCTCTGCAACACCCAATAGAGCGGGCTGAACAGATCCCAGATCTGATGATGTCATAGAAACATAGAAACATAGACTTTGACGGCAGATAAGGACCGCTAGGCCCATCTAGTCTGCCCATTTCCCTACCTGCAGGATAGGCCGTAGATCCTAGTTAACCAACAGCCTATATCTTCCTGCCCCCCACAAGAATTGCCTTATGTCTGTCTCATGCATTCTTGAATTCTCCCACAGTTTTAGACCCCACAACTTCCTCAGGAAGGCTGTTCCATGCATCCACTGCCCTCTCTGTGAAATAATACTTCCTCACATTGCCCTGAACCGCCCTCCTTCTATCTTTAAATTGTGTCCCTTGTTCTTGCAAGTCTCTTTTCTGAAAGATGCTACCCTCTTGGACTTTGTTGATTCCCTTGAGGTACTTGAAAGTTTCTATCTTGTCCCCCTCTCCCTTCTTTCCTCAAGGGTATACATATTAAGCTCCTTTAGTCTCTCTTCATATGGCTTCTCTTGCAGACCCTGCACCATTTTAGTTGCCCTCCTCTGACTGCCTCTATCCTGTCTATGTCCTATGGGAGATGGGGTCTCCAGAACTGGACACAGTATTCAGATGGGGTCTCACCAACTGTCTGTACAGAGGGATAACAACTTCCTGTTTTCTGCTGCTGATGCCTCTCCATACATCCCAGTATACCCCAGCCCTCCTACTGCCTTCTCACATTGCTTGCTAACCTTAAGGTCATCTGATATGATTACCCCCAGGTCCCTTTCCTGTTTTGTTGTTGTTACTACCTCCCACCCATTGTGTATTCTTCCCTGGGTTCTTGTTTCCCAGGTGCATTATTTTGCACTTTTTGCATTGAATCCTAGCTGCCATACGTCTGACCATTCCTCCAACCTTGCCAAGTCCCTTTTCATCCTTTCCACGCCTCCTTGTGTATCAACCCTGTTGCAGATCTTTGTGTCATCTGCAAAGGCATACTTTCCTTCCAGTCTCTGCAATGTCACTGATGAAGACATTAAAAGGACTGGACCCAATACTGAACCCTGCGGTGCCCACCTAGTAACCGCCCTTTCTTCAGAGAGGACTCCATTTACAATTACCTTCTGTGTCCTGTTGTCCAGCCAATGTTTTGCCAGGCTACCACCCTGGGACCCACTCCCAGGCTGGTTAATTTGACTAATAATCTTTTGTGTGGGACTGTGTCAAATGCCTTGCTAAAGTCTAGGTAGGCCATGTCCACAGCCCCTCCCTGGTCTACTACTTTAGTCGCCCAGTCAAAGAAATCTATTAGATTCGTCTGACATGACCTTCCCACTGTGAACCCATGCTGCCTTGGATCCTGTGCTCCACTGACCTCTAGGTACTCAACTATTCTTTCCTTCAGAAGTGACTCCATCACTTTCCCTACCACAGAGGTCAGACTGACAGGTCTGTAGTTTCCTGCCTCTGTCTTGGTCCCACTTTTGTGATGGGGAATCACATCTGCCTTCCTCCAGTCCTCGGGTACCACACCATCCTCCCATGATTTATTAAAAAGAGTAGCCAGTGGTTTCACTAGTTCCTTCCTTAATTCTTTTAGAATTCTGGGGTTAATTCCATCAGGACCCATTGCTTTGTCCACCTTCAGTTTTAGGAGTTCTTGCAGAACCCTTTCTTCTGTGACTGGGATCGACCCCCTATCAAGAGTGCTTCTATTAATTGGATTAGGCACTTCCCCTCCTCTTTTGTGAATACTGAGCAGAAATATTCGTTCAGTATTCCTGCTTTTCACTGTCCCCTCTGCCCACCCACCGTTCATTCTATTCAACCTCACTATCCCTTCCTTTGTCTTTCTACGCTCGCTGATGTACCTATAAAAGGTTTTATTCCCCTTCTTAACTGAGTTGGCTATCTTTTCCTCAGTTTGGGCCTTTGCTATTCTGACTTCCCTCTCTGCTTCTTTCTGCCTTAACTGGTACAGCTGTCTGTCCTGCTCCTTCTGTGTTTCCTTATACTTCGGAATGCTATCTTTTTCTTCCTGACTTTCACAGCCACCTCTCTGAGAACCATAGTGGCTTTTTCTTTCATTTATTTGTTTATTTGCTTCACACAAAGGCTTGTTGCCTCTGTAATGGCAGTTTTATAATTTCCATTGTTGCTCCACACCTCCTTCTAGCCTGTTTGCTAGTGCTTTTCTGAGGCACTCTCCCATCTTGCCAAAGTCAGCCCTCCTAAAGTCCAGTACCCTCACTTTTGTATGGCTTGACTCTGTAGCTGAGTTTACGTGAACCACACTGTTTGATGGTCACTTGTCCCCAGATGGCAACCCACTTCTAGATCTGAGATCCTCTCACTGTCCCGTTTGAGAGTCGAGGTCTAAGATTGCTCCCTCATGAGTGGGTTCCGAAACTAGCTGTCTAATGCCTGCCACCTGTAGGGCATCAAGAATGGCCCTGCTCTTGGATGTGGCTGCAACAAATGTGCTCAGTTAACATCTGGCATATTCAGGTCTCCCATCAACAGTATCTCCCTTTCTCTGCCATTCTAAGAATGCCTTCCATCATATCCTTATCCATTCCTTCCCCTGACATGGGGTCTGTACCAACCCCTGTGCAGATTGTGGTGTCCTTCCAGTCTCCAAGGTGACCCACAGTGCCTCTCTCCTCCCTGTTTACTCTTTTGCTCAGTTGCTTTTATCCCTTCCTTTACATAGGAGCTACTCCTCCCCTCTTCTCCCTGCCTGTCTCTCCTGTAGGTTATGTACCCTGGTATGTTAACATCCCAGTCATGGTTCTCTGTGTACCATGTTTCTGTGACTCTTCGATATCCAGGCATCCCTCTTCCATTAAGGCCACCAGCTCAGGGGCTTGTTGCCCAGACTACAGACATTGGTACTCATTACCCTCCATTTCCTGATGGCCTTACCCCTTTGCCCCATCCCTTTCCTTCTTGCCTTTGTCGCTTTCTCCATTTACCCTGCCCTTCTCCTACCGACACCTCCATGTTAGTGTTTGCCACACTTACTACCGTGATTGTTTGGGGGGCTAGGATTTTCCTGCTCCTTTCCAGTGCCTCCCCCCTTGGCTAGTTTAAAAGCTTGCCAATGAAGCATTTAAACCTATCACCTAGGATCCTGGTTCCCCTCCCAGACAGATGCAGCCCATCATGCCAGTATAGGCTTGCATCACTCCAGGTGGACCCCCAGTTTCCAATGAAGCCAAATCCCTGAGCTCCACACCAGTTTTTCAACCACTGATTGAATCCCATGGTGCGGAACACCCTAGCCTCTCCTATGCCATAGATGGGTAGCACCTCCAGGAAGGTTAACGTCGTGCTACTTGACTAAGGCCCTCCCCAATTCCACAAACTCTTCCTGCACTTCTTAATCCTTTCTTAGCCAGGTCATTTTGTCCCTGGTTAGACAATGACATCCAGCTCCCTCCCTGTGCAGCTGCTCCAGCAATCCTGAGGATTCGCTCCTGTCCCTCAAGCCATGGCGCCAGGCAGGCACCTTACCTCCCTCTCCCCTTCCTTGCCCAGTTCTACCTTCCTAACAATGGAGTCCCCCACCAGGAGTTGTTTCCTTCCCCTGCAGGGTCCCCTGCCACCCTCCTGTGGGTCTGCTTTGTGGAGGTTCCCAGCATCCTCCTTGGTCTCCACTGTGGGTGCCTCCATAGAGGAACCACACTTTGCCAGAATGGCATAGGAATTATGGAGAGGTACAACTGGAGGGATGTGCCTCTGTTCCACCACCCTCACCCTCCCTGAGCCCACTGTGGTCCAACCGCTCCTCTTTCTTGGCAACCTCTGAGGCAGCGGCAGTGGCACTGGTGATCCCTGGATGGAAGAGAGGTCCCACAAATCCTGCCAACTGAGCCTGGAGATGAGCAACCTCCTCCTCAGCCCAGAGAGGTGCCTGCAGATGGGACAACACCGCATCCTCCAGAACATCTCCCGGAAGACTGCTGCTCCAGCCACTGCACTGCACCACTCCAATCATGTCTTATTTTGGCCCCTTAACTGTTTGCAATCTTTACTCTTTCCTCTGTTTTTTTCTCTCTCTCCTTACTTTCTGCCTGTGTGCCCTTTAAGCTCCTGATTGTCCTGTTCTGAGACAAGAATATCCTATATTTCTCAGTAGACCACTTACTTGTTCAGAGGCAGACCTCCAGCAGCTAGAGGGGGCCAGAGAGCTACTCTTGCCCTTCTAGGATGGTGGGTCCTTGGTGGTTCTGTGATCACTCACTTCCTGCCCCTAAACAGGAAGTTCCTGTTGTCAGTCAAATCCTGTGCCTATAAAAATAGAACTAGCTTTGGGTGGGGGGGGTGGAGGGAAGGGAAGGAGGGCAATATAGTCCCAGTAGAGAAGTTCAGTCACACAGCAGTCCTTTCTCCTGGTGTCTTCTGCCAAGCTATTGCAGAATCTTTCTAAGGCAGTCTTTAAATGTAGCTTCCTTCTAGCTAAGCCACTCCCCCTACTTACTAGCTCTTTCTACAAGTAATTTAAACCTCACAGCAGTTAAGTCCTTTCAGTCACCAAGATTTACACGAGATAACTTTTCAGTTACCCATTCAGTTCAGTTAACCCAAATACACACTTTTTTTTGTTTTGTATGTTAGTTTTTTTACCCTAAATTAAAGGTCCAAATACAAAGTTCTTCTACTTTAGTCCCAGCAGAAGTTCAGTCACACAGCAGTCCTTTCTCCTGGTGTCTTCTACCAATCAGAGATCTCCATCCCCAGGAGCAACACCAGGTTCAATGAGTGACCACGAATGTGGGTTGTGGAGGTGATTACCTGTGTGAGGCCCAACTAACATGTCAACCTTATCTATGAAAAAACAAGCAAACCCTTCACACTTATCTTGTGAAAAGGCCCCTTCAGGCTGAAGACAGATTGGATTGCACAATCTGTCAACAGTCTGGAAGACCCGAGCTGGTCAATTTTGCACAGGGGCAATCTCCCCGGACAGGAACTTTGCCTTCTTATGGGTGATTGCAGATTGATAGACCATATGATGATCCATCAATCTAAGTTTGTCAAGAGATAGACTTGTTTTCTGCCAGCACCTCTCCAACCTTCACCCCCTCTCCTCAACTCATTCAAGGTCCCATCAGACCATGGGGACCTTGGGTGGAAAGTGAGGAAAGAACATGGACAGGAGCTATGGAATCCAGGGTGCTGTCATGCCTAATTATAGGCATGTATCAGATCCCTGGATCCAGGCATTACCTGTTATACCCAATAGGTCCAGCGCTGCCATTAGGCCATCTGAGGTCACACCCTCAAAGGGCAGTACCTGACCATCTCTGTAGGGGTAGACCTATTGGGAGGACCCGCAAAACTGAACCTATGGTGTGATGGTCTGTAAACTCGACTGGTTCCAACACCAAGTCAGAGATCTCCATCCCCAGGAGCAACACCAGGTTCAATGAGTGACCACGAATGTGGGTTGTGGAGGTGATTACCTGTGTGAGGCCCAACTAAGTCATCAGTTGGAGGAGGTCTTGACCAAACTGTAAGAGTTTGTCATCAATCCAGGCATTGAAATTTCCCAGAATTAACCATATGGGGACCCCAACACCACGTCAATGATTCTCTGAGACTTCCTGCAGTAACTCTTTTCATCACTGGGTGGATGGTAAATGAGTAGCATCCTGCATCCTACACCTGCACCCATGATGCACTCAAATGATCTGGTTTCAAGTTATGTGACAACACATTTGAGTCTCACTATCCTGCACACAAGATCTCACTAATTATGTGTATGAGTGCATAACTGCCTTTTATGTGCTAAACACACTTGTCCCAATGCCGTTGTCACAAGGCTGGAAGCCTGGCAAGATGTGAATACTGTATTTTGACAGCAAAAGTCACCAAAACAAGTGGCATGATGATAATCATTCACAAAATAACACAAACTTTGATTTGCAGAACTCAAGGACCTTTGTTATTGGTTGTTGAAGGAAGTGCTGAAATTGTGGCTGTCCCATACAGCAACACTATTAAGTAAGTAAACAAATGTACAAGTTGTTTCTTGCTGCCTTCATCACATCTCCTTTTTTGATAGACCCATGCCATGGTTATGAATAGCCAGAAAGGGTACATGTACATGAGAAACACTCACCGGGCCAGATATTCAAAAGGGTTGCGCCAGCGCAAGTCTGAAATTGTGCCATAGTGCGATATTCAGCAGGAGGCAGTTGCGCCACAGAAAACATGCTGAGCAACAGCGCAATGCAAATGAAGGTATGCGCAACCAAAGGGGTGGAACCATGCATAAAGTGCTCAATGTGATATTCAGAGGCTTGCGCAATGCGCAACAGTGGATCAGGCGAAGTTGTTCTACACAGAGAAATGAGCCAAACAAAAGGCTCAAGGAAGAGGCGCAAGAACGCGACAGGGAATTCACATGAGGCAGACAGACAGAGCAGGCCACAGCAGGAACCAGTGCAGGCCAGGGAGTGTACAGGACAGAATAGGGGCAAGTGAAGGTGTGTGGGGCCACAGAGTGCAGAGGCCAGTAGGTGTACTTGGTGCAGTGGAGGTAGCAGTCAGAACAGCGGGGGTAACAGATCAACAACAGCTGGGGGGGAGACACAAGCCAGGGAGATGGACAGTGCCAGCTTCCACATGGAAGCTGTAATGAGGGAGGTGAGAAGGCATGCTGCAGGGGGACGTGGCCGTGGAAGGGCCCGTCGGCGGCATGCCCCAAACAGGCAGTACCGTGCCCGCATCAGCTTTGAGCTGTATTCAGACATAGAGATTGTGGGCCTGTACCACCTGAACAGGGCAATACTGAGGCGGCTCTGTGAGCTGTGCAGTGATGTGATGCAGGCACCCTCACGACGGAGTCACGCTCTGTCAGTGGAGACAAAGGTAACAGCCTGCATGTGCTTGCTCGCCACGGGTACCTTCCAGAGGCCAACAGGGGACACCTCAAGCATAACACAGTTGGCCACATCATGCATCCTCACCCAATTCCTCAGCGCACTGCTGCCACATGCTGCGGAGTACATCCATTTCCCCAGCACCACGGCAGAGCGTACAGCAAACATACAGGAGTTCAACAGGTAGCACGTATGCCTGGCATGCTAGGGGTGATAGACTTCACCCACGTGGCCATTTGCACACACCTGGCCCCGATGGGGCTGCCTATCACTCGGAAGGGTTTCCAGTGTCAACTGCCAGGTGGTGTGTGATGCCAGTGGGCACATCATCAATGTCTGTGCCGCGACCCTGGCGGAGCACACGATTCATTCATATGGTACCAGTTAGCACTGTGCCATCGATTCGAGTGGGGACATCCCCACAGGACATCTAGTGGGTGAGTATGCATGTAGGATTGGCAAAGTGGGGGCAAGGGTGGGTAAGCCACAGGTGCCATGGGAGTGGCACACAGGGTTAGGGGCAATATGAGCCTGAACATGACACTAACCTCCACTATCTCCACACAGGTGACAGTGGATACCCACTCCGTCCCTGGCTGCTCACACCCTACCAGCGGCCCATGACCCCATCGCAGCAACACTTCAATGAGGCGCGTCCGCCACACACAACATCATTGAGCGGGTGTTTGGGATGCTGATGGCACGCTTCAATGCCTAGACACCTCCAGCGGTGCCCTACAGTACAACCCCTCAAAGGCCTGTGGGATATTCCTGGCCTGTTGTATTATGCACAATATGGCCAAAGACTGTGGGATAGCCATACAGGTCGAGGAGGGACAGCGATAAGGGGATGCTGGTGACGCCAGTGATGACGGGATGAGCAGCCCCCCCTTGACGGCACATGACCCTAACATCCGGCTGGCCCAGCTGCACTGGGACACCATCACGAGGGAGCACTGCACAACACAGATAAGTCATGGGGCCATGTGCAACCAACACTGTCCAGGGCACAACCCACATACACACAGGGAAACACACCAGGGGTGCATGACGGTGAGGGAAGTGGCAGGGAACAGGAGCACAAACACACAACCAGGGAGGGGTGAACAGTCACATACCACTTGGATAGACAGACACACACACCAGGCACAAAGTGCACAGGGGTCAGGTGCACAGCAGAGCAGGAACAGACATGAGAAACACACACGTCCACAGGCCAACACCACCACCTGTACTGTCCATGTACGTGTGTCAGATGCTGGGCACCCTTGCACCTTGGTGTACAGTGCAATGCAGGCATCATCATGCACACACACCTGTGGACAGCAGTAGGGAGGGTGTGCAGGTGGTCCGTGTGTCAGCATGTAGGGCAGGGCACCCACTGGTGCACTGCCCACCAAAACACACATTGCACACAGGGCAGCACCAGACAGGGCCTGCACTGGGATACAGCTCAGTCATGTGGCACAGTGCCACGGCCACCTCAGATGCATGGGCGGCCCCGCCGAGACCCAGCAGCACTGGCAGGCTGAGCATGGGCCACATGGGGTGGCACCAATGGACCACCAGGAGTCCCACTGTGCGAATGCGACCTTGTCCGCACAGGGGTCTGCAGCATACCGAACATACCTGCACCAGGGGTGTTCGGGATGCCCACAGCTGAACCCGGCGTCGACAGGGTGGGTGTCGCATGACGCTGGGAATGGGGAGTGGATAGCGTACTGTGCGGTGTGAGCGGCACAGGGGCACCTGACTGTGTGCCCAATGTGGCCATGGCACTGACCACTGCCTGTGTCAGCCTGTCGATGGCGGCGGTCACATCCACCCGCATATGGTCAATCCGGGACAGTATCCTCTCATTGTCCCTGCTGTGCTGCTCCAGAGCCACACACGTGCCTCCATGGACATTGCAACCCGCATCTGCTGCTGTACTGATGCCTGCAGCAGGTATGCTCATCAAAGGTGCGTCTGCCACATCGGCAACCTGTCCCTCAGGGTCTGGAAGGGCCTGATGTACAGCACCCCTTGAGGGTGGGCGCTGCTCACCAGGACCAGATATGGGCATGTCCACAGGCGGTGCACCTCCATCACCACTGAGCCCTGTACCCCCAGTCCCGGTGGGTGACTGCTGCTGCTGCCCCTCCGCCTGCTGTGCCCACAGGATCAGTGGTTCCCCTTCTGTGGCTGCAACAGTGCCAGTGACCTGCACAGCCACCGGTGCTGCCCAACCGGTGCTGACAGGCACAGCCTGGGACTGTGTTGACATGCTGGCACATATGTCGGAACCAGCTAGATCCATGGGCGTGTGCTGGCCTGCTGTTGTCTATTCTGTGACACACACATGTCAATGCACATAGTGGTTGGTGTATCATCAATGGTGCGGGTCTGTGCCAACCGCGGCGTGCTGGCATGCTTGCATGCCAGACCGCTAGGACACAGGGAAGGGCACTCCCACACCTGTCTCAACATCTGTGAAGGCAGATGGCCGTGCACACTGCCGCAGTGCATGTCGGCGGTCTACAGAGGTGGATGGGCCTCCTCCAACTCCGGTGGCTGTCCGCGGTGGACAGGCCCACCACTGCTGACCCTGCAGGCGCACAGGATCTGTAACAGAAAGGAAGGACACGTTACTGCATGTGAACTACCTCCCCCAACATGACATACCATGCAGTGATGGGCTACCACCTGTCTGGAAGCCACCTCCAGGCACACCCTCAATGGCGCTGCGCTGCATGCTTGCAGTGAGCATGTCCTCCGACGGGGTCAGCTGCACCACCTCCGGCTGTCCACTGCCTGTAGCAGCACATGCCACCCTGATGGCTGCAACCTTCTCCTTCACCCTCCTCCTGTCGGTCCCCATCTTCTTTTTACACTCCTGCACAGAGCGCTGGTGGCTGCCATGCAGGTTGATGGCACGTGCCACCCCCTCCCATGCAGCAGCTCAGGCCTGAGGGGTGCCCTGCTGGCCAATGAGAAGTGGCTCCTTAGCCAGGTATGCCTCAAACAGTGCCTCTGTCTCCGCCTTGGTAAAGTTGGGCCTCCTCTTCCACTCACCATCATCCTCCTCACCCAGTCCTCGCTCGGTCATTTCACAGCCTGTATGGGTGAGAGTGGTCACCTGTGACTGTGCAGTACACAGCTTCTCTGGGGCTATGGTCCATAACAGCAAAATGCATGCAACTCACCTATCAGCTGCAATACCGAATATGGCCACTGCAGATCAATGTCGCACATTTATAGCGCAATGCATGCAAATTATGACTGGAGCAACTTTAATGAGATGCAAATCACGCCGTTGCGCCATTGAATGGCTGATCGGATGATTTGCATATGACGGCTGAATATCGCGCTGTTGCACTTTGCGCAATACGGTTGAGCCGGCTGAGCCAATGGCGCAGTTCTGTGACTGCGTAGTACACAGCACTGCACATGCCCAGGTAGCTTACACAGGCGTCTGCCGCGCTGATGACATGCTGTGCGCGATCGGCAATTCAGGACACGGCCACCATTGTGCCAGTGGTGCTACAGCGCCGGTCACCACATGGCGCTGTGGCACAACTGCGCAATAGTCCACTGTGGCAATGGCATGCAGGCGACCAATCGCGCTGGACGTGTAGACGTCCGATGGCGCTGTGCGTGGCCTTGCGCCAGAGACCCATGACCTTGTGCCTGACCTTTGCCCCCTTTGTGCTGTACATATGGCATGTCTGCAGCTGTATCGCGCTGTTCGGTAACAGCGCGATAGGGACTGGCGGCACTATATGAACAGCACGATAGGGACTGACGCAGTTGTATTGCGCAACATTTCCACGTGGGGTTGCCGCGCTGCAGAGCGCCATATTGCCTACTATATTCTTGCAGGGATGGCACGCAGGAGAGCACCACAGTGGAGTGCGTTGGAGCTGGCCAACCTGGTGGCTGTGGTGGAGCCTCACCATGGGCCACTGTTTGGGGATGAACCCCTGAACATGGCCTGCACACATGTGTGGCAGCAGGTGGCCACTGAACTGGAGGAGACCACTGGCCAGCGGTGCTCAGTGGAGCAGTGCAGGCACTGGTAGGGTGACCTACGCAGGAGGGAGCAGGCACTGCTGGCGTGCCTCGTTCATGTGCCAGGAGGGCGTGGTGCCTAGGCCAGGTGGGTGAGCCGCCTATGCACCTGTATTGTCCACATGGGTAACACTGTGTATTGTGACCAGTACATGGGGAGGTTGGTCTATGGTTGGCTGTGGCGGTGTTTACAGGTGTGTGATGTATGGGTCTGGCTGTGTGGGCAGGCACACTCATTGGGGCAGGGGCTGTCTACTTTGGGATTTCGCTGATGTGTTTCTCACCTTTGTTTCCCACAGGCATGGCGGGCAGAGGCGGGCTGGGATGAGGCACAGCGGGTGGCAGCGGTGGCTGCACGGTGGTGGCGGTGTCGAGCCACGGCATCAGCAGCAGCAGCAGCGCAGCAGCGGTTTGATGAGGGTGAGTGTCATGACATCATGGATGCTATTGCATGCTGTGGGGGGGGCAGGGCATGGCCACCATCCATGGACAACACTGCCATGCACGCGACGTGTGACAGTCAGCACTGTCCAGTGGCACTGCATGTCTGGGAGTGCATCACTGGTGGTCCATGCATGCACTGGGCACATGACTGTGGCACTAACTTCCCACCGCGTAGCCACATCACTGTACAGCCTTGGTTGTGTTGTGCTGGTCATGGATGGTGTGTGTGCAGTGGCAAACATGGCTGTTGCTGCCTGGTTGGGCTTGTCTTGTGCACGGTCACTGTGGGTGGGTGCAGTCCATCACAGGAGAGGGGCACTTGGCTGTATGCCATGTATGTTGGGTGGGCTTCAGGGTTGTGGACAGTCACAGCCATTGATTCTGTTCCCTTGTCCTAGGTGTCCAGATCCTGAGGAGGATAGAGCAGGCAGTCCACCACCTGCTGGACGTCTCTTTGGAGTCCCTCAAGATCCTGAGGGACATGCAACGAAGAAGAGTGAGGCATAGGAGGAGGGCCCGGGACCAGCAGCAGCCGGCTGATGTACGGCCTGGCGGGCAGTAGCTGCCACTCAACTATCCCCTTTACCTATCCCTCACACCCTGCCTTCCCTCACCCAGTTGTTCACCCCTGTCCCTTACCCACCCCCACCTTGTACCCATAGCCCCACCCTTGTCTTGTATATAGTTGTACATAGTTGTCTGTTCCTGTTGTTCCTGTTAATATTTTCATTATATAAATCTATTTTGTTATGAATACTGTGGTGGTCTCTGATTCACAGCTGGCTATAGGTGCTCAGTTGCAGTGGTGTGCATGGCATCTGGGGTGGTATTGTCCTGGGTATATGTGTGTGTGTGTGTGCGTGGGGAGGTGTCCCTGGTGTGGTGTGCTTTCAGCCGGTCTGGCCATGTGCTGCCACACACGCTGGGTGCTCCTGGTGGGTCTGGCTTGTATGGTTCTGTGGTACACAAGGTTGCAGTGGGACGGGGGGGTGCATGGGGATTCCTGCAGTGACAGTGACAGTCACTGCTCATGGGTGGTGTCTTGGGGTACCAGTGCAGGGTGTGCTGTGCACAAGGGGGTGCTGTTGTGCACTTGGGTTATCCGCCCCTTTGTGTGGCAGTCTCAGCTTGCCAGTGGGTGTGCTGGGGCACCATGGCCCAGCTGTGCTTTGTTGGCTTGTCCCCATGGGCTGGTGGATATTCCGTCCCTCCCCCAGTGATGCTGTGCTTAGGGTGTGGGGATTGTATTGTTAGTTCTGCAGTGTGTTCCTGTGCCCATCTGTGGCATGGGTGGTGGGCCCCTGCCTACCTCCCTGGTTGTGCAGTTCCATTGCTCTGCTGTTGGGGGCTCTCTGCTTGTGCTATGGCGCCTCTGGACTGCTCAGCTGGGCTGGCCTTGTTGCGCTATGGCGCATCTTATGTGCTCAGCTTCCCCTTCCTGGTTGCGCTATGGCGCAGGTTGTGCGATATTCAGACGTTGGCTGCTTGCGCAATTTGACTTGCTCCATGTTTGAATATCGTGTCTATTGCACATGTGCGCAATTGACTTGTGCTTGCTCCAGCTATTGCGCACATTTTGGGCGCAGTTTGAATATCTGGCCCACCGTATGTAATTGGAACCTTTATCTGTTTCATGATTGGTGCACCACCATGAGATTTAGGATAGGAAATAGCCCACATTGCCTCTCCATCACGCCTTATCTGCTGTGCTCTTTCAGAATTTTCATTAAAATGGAGAGCTATGATCTGCAGTCTGCAATGTAAAAAAACTGTCGACCAGTCAACAAGTATCACTATTATAGTGTGGTGGTTACACCATTCAAAAAGCAACAACTTATCTATAGGCCTAGATATTCAAAAGTGTGCCCAGAACATGTGCAAGTGGATGCACAATGCAATTATGATGCACCATGGCACAAAACTGCAATATTCAGCAGATGTGCCACAGAAATGTGCCAGTACAAAATATGCTAAATATTGCAAAGATTCACCATGGCACAATCAGACTTGCACTGGAGCAATCTGAAATGTGCTGGAGCAACAGTACAGGATGAATACAGCAAATGCAGCAAGAAGCACCAGGTGACAGGGAACACAGCCAGGGCTGTACAAAGGCACAGGGTCATGGCAGTGGAGGTAGGGCACAACCACAGTAGCAAATTAGCGTAGGATGGCATAGAAAATATGCAGAGCCCAACACTCATGGACACGGTGCAGAGCAATACACAGGCACAGGCAACCAATGGGACAGGGCACACAATGCCCACGGCATAGAGGGCTGCAGGGATTGGGGCCCCCCAGACCTGTAACCCAGCAGCCAACATGGAATAGCCAAGCACTGTTACCACCATGTAAAGGCAATGGGCAGACACAGTGGTCCAAAGGCACAGTGGAAGATGGGAACATGGCGGTAGACAGCATACACTAAACAGGCGCACAGGGAGACAGGGTAAGGTACCATGCAGCACAGCAGCATGGGGAAGAGTAACACAGCAGGGTAGGGCAACATGCTGGACATGTGGATATGGGCACAGGACACTGTGGCAGGTGCAGGACCAGCCCCCCCCCAACACATGGATGACCAGCACAAAGAAACATAGATTTTGTTGGCAGATAAGGACCACTTGGCCCACCCAGTCTGCCCATTTCCCTACGCACTGGATAAGCTGCAGATCCCATTCAACCAATAGCCTACTTCCTCCTACCCACTACAAGAATTTCTTTCTGTCTGTCCCATGTATTCTTGAATTCCCCCACTGCTTTTGACCCCACAACCTCCTCAGGAAGGCTGTTCCATGCATCCACCACCCTCTCTGTAAAAAAAAAAAATACTTCCTAACATTGCCCCTGAGATGTCCTCCCTCTGTCTTCAAATTGTGCCCCCCCTTGTTCTTGCACATCTCTTTTTCTGAAAGATGCTACCCTCTTGGACTTTGTTGATTTCCTTGAGGTACTTACATGTTTCTATCATGTCCCCTCTCTCCCTCCTTTCCTCGAGGCTATGCATATTAAGCTCCTTTAGTCTCTCTTCATATGCCTTCTGGTGCAGACCCTGCACCATTTTAGTTGCCCTCCTCTGGACAGCCTCCATCTTGTCTATGCCCTTTGCGGAGATTGGGTCTCCAGAACTGCACACAGTACTCCAGATGGGGTCTCACCAACTGTCTGTAAAGAGGGATAACAACTTCCTGTTTTCTACTGGTGATGCCTCTCCCTATGCATCCTAGTATCCCCAGCCCTCCTTACTGTCTTCTCACATTACTTACCTACCTTTAAGTCATCTGATATGACTACCCCAGGTCCATTTCTATTTTTACTGTTGTCAGTATCTCACCCCCCATTGTGTACGCTTCCCCTGGGTCTTTGTTTCCCATGTGCATTACCTTGCACTTCTTTTTTTTAAAACTTTATTTATTTATGTATAATTTTCCATAACCGAAATACATACATAGCATATTCGTACATCTCATATGAATTATAACAGAGGCAATTTCATATTTAAGACCTTACTATTCCTAACCTGTTAATACATATCATCAGAGGTAATGGACTTTAGGCTATTATCCAACTATCATTTAATGTAGATTAGTTTGTCTATACATATATAAATTCAGATATTTATTAACTCATTCTCTTTTCTACACCTCCCTCTAGCTTCCCAAATTGAAGGGAATACCTGGAGCTATGGTACAAAATCAGGCCTTTCCCTGCCATGTATAGGACCCATCGCTCCACAGCATTTCAAATTGGGATACCTTTTATTCAAGGAAGCTGTCATTGCCTCCATTCTGTATATGTTTATCATAATCTCCTGCCAGTGTCTTATGGTGATGGGGAGATGTGACTTCCAACTTCTGGTTATTGCCTTCTGGGCAGCTAAGAAAACAATTTTCAACAATCTAGTGGTGGAAGTGTCCCTACATCCTTCCGGCATTTCTATAAACAAGAAACATGTGGGAGTTATTGTTATATCTGTTATAAACATTAATCCCAGGGTCTGTTGCAGCTCCTGCATGAAGGTGGACACCACTGGACAGCTCCAAAGCATGTGTAAATAAGTTGCTCGTAATTGCCTACACCCTCTCCAACATTCTATCCCATCCTCAATAAGAACCCTACCCAAGTATTTTGGCGAGCGAAAGTACCTAATGAAAATTTTCCAGGCAAAATCTTGCCAACCGATTGCTACTAGGCCCCAGTGTACAGTAGAATGAGCCCTATTCCAAACCTCTTCCTGGACTTGACTTCCCAGGTCCTTCTCCCATGCTTTCCTTATGTAGTCCACGGTGTCCCCCTTCCAAGCCAATAACTCCCTGTATAGAACAGAAATCATGTGGGACCTGATAGGTTCTCTCTCTATAGCATTTTTTAAAGAAAATGCAATTTGGGGGAGGTCCATCCAACTTTGGTTGAGCTCCAATAAAACCTTTTTTGCCAAGTTCCTAACTTGAAAAAATCTAAATCTATCTTGCCATGAAATGCCAAACTTGTGGACTAACCCTTCAAAAGGGACAATCTCCCCATCTTCCACAAAATGCCATAGATGTAGCCTTTCATCTCCATTTCTTAAATCCTCTGTCCCACTTCCTGGTGCAAAGGAGTCCAGATATGGAATGGAGAAAAACAGAATTTCAATTCTTAGCCCTTTTATCTCTTAGAATACTGTGCCAAATCTCTAGTGTAAGTGCTGTAAAGGGATTTTCTTGTCCGTCCAGAGAGGATCTCCCCCTTTCTCCTAGTAGTAAACCGTTTAAGTGACAGGGAGTGCCATCCAGGAACTCCGCCTCTTTCCACCTGGACATATATGACTCATCTAACCAAAAAAAGGCTGTTCTCAGATATGATGCATAATAATAGAGTTTAAAATTAGGTAATGAGAGCCCTCCCTCTTTTTCGGAATCTGGAGTACTGACAGCCGTACCCTTGGCCTAAGTGGGCCCCAAAGAAATCCGGAGACTACTCTGTTTAAGAGGGAGAAATATGTATCTGGGACCTTAATCGGGATAGTTTGCACCAAATATAGAAACTTGGGAAGAATTATCATTTTTATGGCCTCTACCCTCTGAGCTAAGGGGATGGGAACCGATAGCCATAATTCTAGTTCAGTCCTGATATCTATTAAGATAGGGGAGAAGTTGAGCGAGAACAAGTTGTCAAACTGGAACCCTAGTCGTACCCCTAAATATTTAAAATTGGCTAAATTCCATTTGAACGGAAATCTTTGCCTAATATGATCAGATGGGACATAGTGTTTAGTTAAAACTTCCGTCTTAGATAAATTCAGTTTGTACCCAGCTAAATTACTGAATTCTGATAAAGGGTCCCATAGTTTCCCTAGGGACTGATCCGGATTTTTGAGGTAAATTAATAGGTCATCCACGTACAGGGCTAGTTTATGTGTCTTCCCTCCCAACTCCCATCCCTGAATGCCCTCTTCCTGCCTCAGCGCCTGTGCTAGTGGCTCGAGATATAATACAAAATGAAGAGGAGAGAGGGGCAACCCTGTCTTGTGCCTCTTTGTAATGATATTGGTTGGGAAACATTGCCATTAATTTTTATATATGCTTTTGGTTTTGTATATATTTTGGATATGATCTCCACAAACACCTCTGAGAACCCAAATCTTCTCAGTGTCTGTTTCAAAAGTCCCATGCCACCGTTCGAAGGCCTTCTCCGCATCTAAACTCAAAACCATGCAGGGGGCCCCCGACCAAGCGGCATGGTACATTACATGTAGGGTTCTTTTAATATTGTCTTGCATCTGTCTCCCTAATATGAACCCTGCCTGGTCAATATTGATCAATTCAGGCAGAATTTCCTCTAATCATTTAGCTAAAATTGATACCTTGCACTTCTTAGCATTGAATCTAAGCTGCCATACTTTTGACCATTCCTTCAACCTTGCCAAGTCCCTTCTCATCCTTTCCACCCCCTCTTGTGTATCAACCCTGCTGCAGATATTTGTGTCATCTGCACACATGGAAGCACCAGGCCAGGGAGCGGGTAGTAACAGGAGTCCAACTGCAGACACACGAATGGCCACACCATGGCCCACCCAGACCCCAAACATAGTCAACAACAGCACTGTTCAGCAACAGTCATGTGAGGAAGACACGGAAACACACAGGCAGATCTGCAAAAATGTTTCAATGAGGAGTCTGAACAAATACACAACCAAAACAGCACCAAACAGGAAACATATAGGAACAGAAACTGAGGTCCAGCAAAGAAGTGAAAAGTACAATCCATCAGGGGTGCAAAGGAAAACCACAGCAACAATCCACAGTGATGGCACTGGGATGGGAGAGCAACTAGAGGGGAATAATAATGCGCATGGGAAATAGGGAAATGAGGCAGGAGAACTGGGGCTATGTACAACTATATATGGTCCTAATGATGCAGCTGCCTCAACACCCCTGCAGTCTTTCCACCTCCACCACTAGCTTATGCGTTGCTGCCAGCCTCCTCCGTGACAGGCGTATGTGCACCGCCTGCCTCTGGTACATCCCATAGGCCAGCCGTTGAAGATGCAGAACACCTCCACCCAGGATGCCCAATTTACGTTGTCCTCTCCCTGGCCCAGGTCAATCTATGTAGGGGAAACACAGAACAGCAACAGGTCACACACAATGGAAGCCCCCACTCCAGGCTGTGTGAGTATAGGACTGTGTCCTGGCGAACCTAAGGACAGGCCTGCCAACAGCACACACACGGAGTAGACTGACAGTGGTCCAGGAACCAGTGCCAGACAATAACAGGGATGCTGGCCAGGAGTACCCAGTACTGAGACAAGTGCACATGTCACCTGCAGTAAGGCACAGATGGCCCCATGTGCAACAGACATGTAGGCCTTGCAGCACCCCATGTGTGCACTGTGGGTCACACACAGTCAACTCCTGTGACAGCAACACCGCAACAGCACACAGAAGCCAAGTGCATGATGTGACAACCATATGCTGCTGGCCAATGCTGGCAACAGTGACTGATCACCAAGACATGTGCATGCACAGCACGCATGCAATGGTTCACGTGTGGAATGTCCCCCCACCAACATCCAAACCTAGGTACTGAGGACAGAGGAGAATATCACACACGTATCTTTGGCCTGGCGATTGTATCCAGCTTCTGCACCAGCGGCCGGCTGGTCCTTGCACCTATCGGCCTCCTCCCTGGCCCATCTGCACTCCCCCAGCCCTGAAATGGAAACACAAAGGGGGGGACTTATGCAACTACCAACTACCCTGCCCACACCCATGCAAGCCAGACATGAAGCATTACGCTGCAAAATGCCATGCTATGAACAGGGTCTGAAGTCAGGGCACAATCTGGTGGCCCACTGTCACAGGGCATCACAGAAACACACACTGCACATTCCTGCCTCACAACTGCACCAACACACTGACAAAAGGCGTCCTCTCCCTGTGTGCAGGTGCACATGCACCAGCCAAACACCCCAATGCCCCCACTAGCAGTCAGAACTGGCATGCACAATGCACACATATATGTACCTGGTTGCTGGACCACACCACATCAGGCATGGTCCTGCAGTCACTGCAAACAGTCAGGATCCTAGCGTCGCAGGTCACCATAATGGTGATGGCACTGCTCGCCTGTTCTGAGGACACCAGTGTGCCTTTCCAGGTGCTCTGCCAGACAGGCTCATACCTGGGACTGTGCCTCCTGCAGCTCCTCCTCTCCAAACAACTGACCCTCCACAGGGGCGACCACTGCCACAAGATTGGCCATCTTAACCTCACTCCAATTCCTGGCCCTAGGTCACAGACTCCCTGCACATGCCATACTGATTGCGCAACAAACTAGGCCCGGAACACTGTCTGCTGCTGAACTGTGTCCCAGTCGAATTTTAAATTAATTTACTGCTGTATTTATTGTTTTATTGTATTTTTAGGTTCTGTATTATATTTTAAATGTGAAGCACCTTGGTTATAGAAAGGCTCTACACAAATAAATATTTACTCACTTATTGTTGCACTGCTGCACCTGTTGCATGACTGGAATGCCCTGCACACTACTGCACAGCACATGCATGTGAGATAGACATGCATCAGTGGGAACCATCACGCAGTACCGCACATGCAAATTGTCTGACATTCAGGTGGGAGACTGGGGTCACATATGCAGCACATGTCCATGCATCCATGCATCAGCGCCATCTTGTGAAGGTCATGCACTGCCACACAGACTGCACACCAATGAAGCATGAACCGCACATGCGCTGTGATGGCCAGTGGCACAGCCTGCCTGCTTGTGTGGCAGGATAAGCTTGCGCAGTACAGCATGATGCATGATATGCAGTCACAGAGAGAGCACAGTGGGCTTCGTGCATGGCAAGTGCAGTAATGCATATCGCACACGCACTAGAAATGTGCCAGTGACTTGCCCCAGTGTAATCCATTTGCTCATCACACACTCTGTTGCGCTTGGAGCAGTTCTGCAATATTCAGCCAAATTATGCTAACTGCCTCATGAGCCAATGCATGCTGCAGGTCAGCACATTAGCGTCCCATTTCTGGTGTCTTCATACCTCATTTGCATGAGTTGAACCTTTTAAGTGACCACACACAGCACAGGTCACTGACAGGAATTGCAGCCTGGAAGTTAAGTGTGTGTACATTTAGATTGCTGATAACTGTATTGCACTGCCAGACCGTTCATGTAGCACAGCATCAGGGGATGCAATCATACTACTGATATGTGCACCATCCCTGTTCACAGATGGCAGAATGTCAGATTCAGAGAACACAAAGGAGCAGGTGCTGGCCAGGAAATGCAGGCCCAACATTATGAAAGAAGACCAGCAGGCCCTGGTAGAGGCATATTTAGACAGGGAGGAACTCTTGAGTGGGGCCACTGGGACGCACAGGAGCAGGCAACAGGCTGGGAGGAGGTAGCCATATATGTCAATGCCCATGGACACCACAACTGCACTCCCCAGAAGTGCAAGAAAAAGATGGGCACTGACAAGCGCAGGACAAAGGAGAAGGTGGCAGTCATAAGGGCATCGTTCCACAGAATGGGTGGTGGACCCTCCACAGCATCCATCCTCAATGCGGAAGAGGAGCTTCTGGCATCCACCTTCACCTGGGCATCTGTTGCGAGTGTCCCAAATGGGTGACAGCCCATCACAGCACTGTTAGTATACCTGTGGGACATGGGGGGGCCCACAGGAGCAGGCGATGAATGTGCCTGTACACAGCAGGGGTGCCACTAGTGTGTCCACGTTGCTTATTGGTGTAGTGCACCTCTTGCACATCCACGCCAGGGTACAACACAGTCCGCTGTGTGCAGTGAGGCAGCTCAGGTCACACTGTCATGGATGTGTGGTACCTGGACCAGAGAAGTAGCTACCATTGGTATGCAGTTCCCATGGATGTCCACAGCAGATTGTGCATGCTCATGGCCACACATACTGAACACTTTCAGTGGCGTGCTGCACCGGATGGTGTCACCACTGATGTACCATATGCTGGGGGGTGCACTGCATGTCAGTGTTGGCCATGTGCCACATGGTGCATTTTATGTGCATGGATGCAGACATGTGTCCTGTGTGATGCTGGCATCCTGACAGGCATGGGCCACGTTGCCAATGCACCTCACACAAGCTGTTACAGGCACACCTGCAGCAAGCATCCTGTCATTCCACTGTATAGCTGCCTACCCGCAATGCTTCAGGGACACACTAATCATTCTCCATTCTGTCTTATTGCTCCTTCATACCTCAAAGGTGCCATGCAGTCCAGACCAGTGACTGTGGCACAGCACAGTGCTGTGCCAGCAACATCCTCGGGCGTTGTGGCTGCCGCAGGGGGGCACCATCCAGACCTGGGATTGGTGGCCCTGCTTGGTCTTGATGATGAAGATGATGGTCCCTGGGCATCCTCCTCCTGCAGGACAGCCTCCCTGTGCTGGTGCCAGCAATGCTGGATGGAGTGGAATTCGACAGTGATGATGAATTAACACTGATCCTGGGGGGCGCGGGTGTTGACACACCTCCCATCATTCCTGTAGTTCCACAAGCAGTGGCAGGAAGCTCTGGTGGCCCAAGGATCATGCTTGTGACCCCCCCCAGGGTTGCCCTATGGCAGCAAGGGCCACCACTGCTGGTATTGCCTGGGGGTGTCACACAGGTGTGGGCACTGGTACTGCCATCCAGGTCCAGCTGGCTGACGTCATGCTGCAGCAGCCTGCAGGGCACATTGTGCAGCACTCTCCAGGGGTTGCTGTCAGTGCCCCCACCCAATCCCCAACCCATCTTCAGACTCCTGTACGGCATTCACAGGTGACAGATGCAGCACAGCAGACCAACAACCCCTTGCATGTCGGCACCAGGACCATGATATGCCAGGTGCTGACATGCTGGGTGAGCACACCCGGCTTCTGTGGAACCCCACAGATCACCAGACTATGCTCACAGCAGAGATGTGTGTGCTGTGGGTTGAGGTGCACCAACTGTCTGAGTGCGGTGCCATTGGATATGCCCAGCTGATAGGTAAGATCTGGCAACTGCAGGAGGCCATGACTGCATTGCTGGACCACATTACAGAGACCATTGCTGTGGGCTTCACTTCACTGGCATCTATTGGTTGCAGCAGGGTGTCCAGGACTCCCTGTAGCACTATGAGCTACACCCAGGGCTCAGCATTTGGTGCCCCCATCGTGGCTGATGCTGCCCCCTGCCTTATCCATCCCTAACACACCCAGCAATGGTCTGTTTGACTATTTGTACACACCCATGAGGACCCAATCATGTTCTCAGGCCTCTATCCCCATGGATGCAGTGGCAGCACCCTCTGTGACTGTTGAGCTGCCTGTGGCGGCCACACAGTCAGGGTATGGCTGCCCCCATGGTAGTGATGGTTATGGTTCCACATGGTAGTCCTGATGGGTGTGCTGCCCAGTCCCATTCCCTGCTGCCATTGCCAGTCATGCACATGGCTGGCTGTGGCCCATATTGCATGCTGTGGCACACACATGGCCAGGGTCACAGCTGGCATGTGTGTGGGCAGTGGTGCCATGCCATGTGGATGGGCATGATGAGTGCACTTCTGTGTTGGTGATGCCTGCATGCCAGTAAATAACCTCTGATCCATGCCACAGCTTGCGGTACTGCTGTTTGTGTCCGTGTCACTGGGTGCAGTGCTGCATGTGCCTCTGCCTGGTGCCTGGTGCCTGGTGCCTGGTGCTGTATGCCCTGCAGTGTAGCCTTTTGCTGTACAGATGCATGTGCTGGCATGCATGTGTGGTCGTGGTCATGCAATGTACGGCAACTGACTGTTCTGGTCCACGTGTGTGTGTTGTGGGGGGGTGGGGTGCCTGTGCATGTCTGTGTGGCCACCTGTCTGCCCGGTAAGTGTCCAAGTATCCCTGCGTGCATGCATCCCTCTGTGTCTGTGCATGTGTGTTTGTTGGTGTGCATGCCTTGCTTGCCTGTGTGTTGCTCACCTGTGGTTCTTGTAGTGCTCCTCCACTATGGTGTCCCTGTACCACCTGGCACATGCGGCCAGCATGGGATCCCTCCTCTCCATGGCAGACTGCTCACCCCCATCCTGCTGGTCCTCCTTCCCATCATCTGTACTGTCACCCTCTTCAACCTGGACAGGTATTCTATGGTCAATGGCCATGTTGTGCAGCATGCAACAGGCCAGGGATATGCCAGAGGCTTTCTCAGGGCTGTATTGTAGGGCACCACTGGACCTGTCTAGACAATAGAAATGCATTTTGAGCATGCCAAAGATACGCTATGTGATGTTGCATGTAGCAATGTGTGCCTCATTGTATCATTCTTCGGACCCGTTTCTGGGCTGCTGTTTGGGGGTGAGCAGTCAGGGTCAGAGAGGATACATACCGTCACCTATAGGGAAGGCACATGTGGTAGTAGCCACCCTGTCTGGCCCTTGCTTGTCTCCCCCACTTGTCCACACTACCGACACCTACCCCCCATGGGCCCTCTCCTCCCTCCCTACAGCCTCTATGTAAAGCACATGTGCTCAATAGCATACCAGCATGTGTGTCCTGCCTATCTGTTGCTACCCCCTCCAGGCATCTGGCTCCACATCACAGCTGCGTGCAGTGTGCTACTGTTCCAGCTGACCATTATGTCCACTGGAAGCTTGGCCACCCACAATGCCTCATGTCCATGGATGTGCATGACGGTGCAGTGCCCAGACCATGCTTACCCTGTGATACTCATGGCATGGGCCCCTATGTGCCTGCACCCATTCACTGTATTCAGGCTACATTTCCAGGCATGTCTTCACACTTGGCACTGTCCATGTTCCCCACAGTCCCTTCTGGCTGCTGTGTGGTGTTTCACACTACAGCAGGTGTTCTCTCCTTCTCTGTCCTGACTCACCAACTAGGTGACCTGTGGGGATGACCCCACTCCTGAATCTCTGGCACTGAATTGACTGGTGCCAGATGAATGCATCATGTGTCCCCCCAGGGTGCATGGTGCACACATTGATGATGCACCCTGTGGCATTGCGCACCACCTGGCAGTTGATGGAGTGGTATCCCTTTCAGTCCATGTAGGCAGTGCCTCCTGGGCCAGGTGGTGTGTGTGTGTGTGTATGGCCACAAGGGTGCAGTTAATGGCTCCTATCACACCAGGCATGCACACCACCCTGAAGAAATCTTGTATGTTTGCTGTTTGCTCTGCCTGTGTGCTTGGGACTGTGATGAACTCTAAAGTGCGTGACAGCAGAGCATTGAGGAACTGGGTGAGGAGGTGGGATGTGGCCGACTGGGATATTCCAGTGGTGGCACCAATGGTTTCTGGAAGGTGCCTGTGGTGAGCAGGCACATTATCGCTGTCACCTTGTTCTCCACCGACATGGCATGGCTCCTTCGGGTGGGTGCTTGCAGTGCATCATGGCCCAGCTCACAGAGCTGCCTCAGAATTGCCCTGTTGAGGCAGTACCTGCCCACTATATCTGTGTCACTATAGTTCTCAAATGTGAGCCAGGCATAATACCATCTCTGTTGGGTGTACCACTGACAGGCCCTTCCATGGCCATGTTGTTGTTCCTCCCTCCTCCTCACCCCTCCATTACCTGCACCATCAGGATGGCTGTGATATCCATTATTTATTGCTTCTACTGGTCTCTGCATGTGGGTGTGTGCAGTTAAGCCTCTTCTATGTGTGCTCAATAATAAGTCCAAAATGTTTTTCCATATGGAAGGATCTTTTTTCGTTTGAATGAAAAAGATCATACGGAAAAAACAAACAAACAAATAAAATATAAGTCCAAAATCTTTTTCTTTATGAATGGATCCTTTTTCATATGAATGAAAAATGTCATACCAAAAAAGTGGAAGTGAGTCATGAAAAATGATTTAAAATGTAATAAAACGAAACAAAAAAATGTTTTGGGGTCATTGTTCCAACAGTTAAGTGCAGAATCCACCTAACGGAGTCCCAATGAGCAAGGTAGATGTCTTGGTCTCTCTGCAAGATGTCATTTTTGAGGGTTTTGAATAAACAAGATGGCATCAAAAGAAAAATAATTATTTTCTCATTTCATATAGCTATCTTAACGTGCTTAATGTGTGCTCAGAACTAAAATTTGAAAAATTAATAACTTTGCAACAGATTAATATTTTTTCACTAAACCAGCCAAAGACACATCTTTGGGGCAAGCTCTTTCTACCCTGAAATGTTCAGATCAAAATTCCAAACCATCTGGTGCTAGGGGCTGACTACAAAATAGCAAAGAACTCTGAGAAAATTCACTTTTTCCACTATCCAGATCTCAGAATTCACACATCTGATTGAAAAAAACTCGGAACATGAAGAGAACTACCACATGAGACCACAGATGCAAACTTTCACGCAAATCCAATGTATGGTTGCAAAGTTATTAAAGTGCAAAAACTGGGGTTTAACAATAACTCAAGCACAAGAACAGCCACCCCACAGCTAAGTGTGCTATTGACGAAAAAATACCAAATGAAGTCAAGCACTACTCACCACAGACCAAGTCCACACAAAGTGTCAATTCATAATACTATTTATTTGAGGCAAAAAGGAGTGCAGTTCCTCTAATGTGCAGAAGCACCAGTCGGGGAGAGGAGGCAGAACCCCACAAACGTTGACTGGTTCGCTAAGGTGTTATCAGAAAGTATTCTAAAGAATATTCATTACTGCCTTTTAAACCACCAATTTAAAGAGATGGTCTCCCACTTAGAAAGTATGCAATTTTGGAGAGAAAATAAACTTCTAATCTCATTAGTAACATAATTCACATAAACAAAATTCTATAATCTACAGTATATATATATAACATTCATCATGATTAAATAATTATGCACACTTAATATAGCATAAAAAACAAAAAAAGGGGATGGGGAGAAAAAAGGGAATAATAAACACAAATTAAGGTATGAAAAAATAATAAAGATATACACATGTAAAACATGTGAAGGAACAAGCTGGCATATGCTTATAGTCATAGACACTCAGTAAGCACATGTGATAAACAGGATCAGAACAATGTTTATAATATGTAAAATATGTAAACAAGTCAATACCCTTCAAAATTATGTACTGTCTCCTAATTAAAAGACAAAGCAAAGTACTATAAAGATGTGTTTGTATCTATAAGACAGAAATGTACCTAATATGTGTAAAATCAATCATGTCATATCAATATGGTCGGGGGGTATGAAATAGCTGATCCAATATTTCATGATAATAAGTTTCCAAAGCTACAGTTTAGGTGCCCAGTACATTCTGGATGGACTGAATTAAGTACAAAACCAAATGGTAATCCTTACAGTTCCAACAGTAAATTATGTTTATAAGTCAAAAGAACAGATTTGCAATGAAATAATTTGGGCAAATACAGAAAGAAGGCTACATGATTGTACTGAAGAAGGGAAATGGGGAGACAAGGAAAAGGGAAGAAATTCTGACCAAACCACATCCAGGTCGTATTTAAATTTTTTTAGATATGTTGTTAAATTAATGCCATCATTAAGACCAGGATGTCTTAATGAGCCCAAGGTACAAATCCAAAAGGATTCCTTGTTGGATAGAATAGCTTTAACATCCCTTCCCCTAGATCCCAAAAATGCATGATTTATTCCACAAAAGGAAAATTCATTAATGTTTGTATCTGTAGTTTCTAACAGATGTGCACATAATGCACTTTTGGAATCCTGAAGTCTGATGAAACTACAGTAAGATACTCTCCTACTATAGTTTTAGAAGGCTGTGTGGTGTTTCTGACATACAAAGAACCACAAGTGCACGTGGCAAGATATAAATCAAAAGTTGTATTACAATTAATAAACTGTCAGATATCGAAGGGGCCATTGTTGTTAACAGAACTGAAAATGTTATTTTTTTCAATCACTCTACAACGTGTACACCAATAACAATTAAAACTGCCCACAGGTAATGACGGTAACCAGTTAAATGTGAGTTGTTTAGGGATAGACAAAAAAAAAGAGTGTACAAGGCTATCTCACAAATTCTTGCACCTTCTGTGTACAATACAAGGAGGGTCCTTAGTGATCACATTCAGGGCAGGCTTGGTAGATAAAATATGCCAAAATTTGTTTAAAGCCTCACTTGCTATGTGGCTGTCAGGTCCATATTTTGTAATGAATAGGATTTTACCCTCTGTTTTCTGGTCTTATTCATATTGTAACAACTCATACCTTGGTACCTGACTAACTTGAGTCTGTATCTTATCCATATGTGCGCTACTGTGCCCCTTCTCCTTAAACTTCTGACACATTTCAATGCACCTGACTTCAGCAACTCCCGGATTTGAACAGTTGCATTCGACCCTAACAATAGTAACTTTGGAATGTTGTTGATGGTGTGGCGGGGTGATAGCTGTTTCACATGAGCAGACTATTCTTATCAGATGGCTGGCCCCTCTGGGCCCTGCACTCCCATAATGTTGTGTGCAGAGCCAAACAAACACCTGACATAGAAACATAGAAACATAGAATTTGACGGCAGATAAGGACCGCTTGGCGACCTAGTCTGCCCATTTTCCTACCTAACAGATAAGCTGCAGATCCTAGTTAACCAACAGCTTACTGTTACATGTTATCTATAGAAAACACATGGAAATCTCAAACCTGCGTAACTTGACACGCAATTAATATATTATCATGAAGCCAGCAAAAGGAAAATAGGTGGCTAAGCCCTTTGTACCCTGAAATGTCAGAACAAAATTGCAAACCATTTCTTCACTTTGGAGTAACAAAGAAACAACTGGGTAAATCTCCCATTACAATGTTATTCTATGGAAAATGAGGCAACATTTAACCCTGTAGAATTACTGACTGCGTAATATATTTTCAAAAAACCAGCAAAGAGCACATCTGTTGGGCAAGTTTTTTGTACTCTAACATTTTCAGCCCAAAATTCCAAACAGTTTCTTTGCTATGAGTGACAAAGAAACAGCGATATAAAATCCTTTTTGCAAATTGCAAAAAATAATCCTTTACCTGGCTTCCTTTTCCACAATTTGTGATAAAAGAAAAATCCTTTTATCACAAATTGTGAAAAAGAATGTGTTTTGTGGTGAAAGAGAATTCTTTTTCACAAATTGTGAAAAGGATCCTGTTTCGTATTACAAGATTTCCGCAATTTGCAGTAAAGGATTTTTTTGCAGATAAAATAAAGACATTTCTGAACATCTTTTTTAAACTGATCCCAGAATCAGATTCCTTGGGCCTCGATTAAGTAAACACAACTATTTGGTGTTTATTGAATACCTCTATTATTTTTAAAATTAGGTTTGCCTCATTAACCAAAAACAAGATGGCAGCACAAACTAGGATTCCACATTTGTGGAACAGGATTCCGTGCTTGCAAACTAGGATGCCGCATTTGTGATCAAGAATCCTATTTCAAATCTGACATCTAGCCTTTCCATTATGAAATAATGGGAAACTCACCAAACCATCAAAAGGCATCAAAGTGGCCGAATTCTTATATACCCTAAAAATTTCAGACCAAAATTCCATACAGTGTTTGTGCAACACGGTGACAAAGAATTTGACAAAAAGTGGTAATTCACACATTTTGTGACACTCCCCATCTCCATACTCCCACATTTGACTGGGACTACACTTGCCACATCAAGAGATCTTTGGTCCCTAATGGCACATGCCAAATTTCATGTAAATCATTTGAATGGCTGCAAAGTTATTGAAATTCCAAATTTTCAGTTTAACATAGAAGTGAAGATTACCGTAATATTGGGGCAGTACTGTGCCCCTATAATATCTTGAATTTGAATGTGTAGAACTGAAAAAGGACCTGGAATATACTAGTTAAGACAAAAACATCATTAATATTAAGCTACTATAGCATGAAGTATAATAAAACTTTGAATATAAATAATATGAATGGAAATGTTAATAAGTTACCTTTGTAGGAACTATATAGAATTTTATGGCTATGTTATAGGGATCAATCTATTTAATACAGATGGTCAACAACTTAAGGGGTGGCGAGTAGGTACGATGCAATGCAGCCTAACGCAACAGTGTGATTAAGTATTAAAGCATTGTCTTTGGGAATGTGTGATTACTGAAAAGACATTGATTTGATTTACAGAAACCTCAAAGAAGAGGACTATGTACTGTATATAACTATGAAAAAAGCCAGAATTAGACAGTATAAAATATTATTCAGCATGGGAGAACCAGAAGGGTTCTGAATTTGTAATATTTATGTTTTTGAAAAAAAGTGTCATGTCAATAAAAAATTTCCAATTTTTTTAAATTTTTTTAATTAAGTCCTCTGAAAAGTCATATTAGGAAAAACAGGACAGATGTGAAATAAAGCAATGAATATTGGAATATTCTGTGGCACTCATTTTTTATTATGTTCATAAAAACAAAAAAAGAGGTTGATCCCCCACTGGACTAGTTTGCCTGAAAGAGGGAATTTCTAGGATTCAAGAAGAATCAACTGCAGTTCCCCATGGCACCCAGGACATTTTAGTTCCCAACAGCACCACCTGCTGCACCTCAGCAGCAATAACAAGTGAACGATAAAAGCTGAACGACTCATTAAAATTCAAGTTCAAGTTTACTGAGCACAAAAAGACTTTTCATACAAAAACAATTCACCAGAATTAAAACAATAAAATATAAATAAGATCTAGTAGCAAGACCAAAGCCGCTGTCCTAGATTAGCATAAAATGCATTCATGTTACATAGTACAAATCAGATATACATGGATTATTTGATTTATTTGTTTATTCTGGTAAGTCCATGGGCGAGAGACCGGTTTACAAGGTTGACCAGCGTACAAATAACAAAATGCAGTAAAATATAAACTAACAGCATAGAATTATAAAGAGCAATATAAAAATATAAAAAAGCACAGGTTACAAGTTCAGGGTATCATGTGATAAAAGTGAAGGAATATGGGTGACCGTCAAAACAGCAACTCCACATTCAGCATTATTGGTATAGGCAATCTGCAAGGGTAGCGACTAGTTCTACTGCGAGAGTAAGGGAAAGCAACTAGAAAGGGGTAATGTTGAGCGAAAGGGGAGGGATAAGGAAGGGGGTTATGTGGAGGAGGTGTGCCTGCTACTGCCAAGCCAGTCATGTGGTGTTGTGGTCAGGGAGGCTGGCTCCAGCACAGCAGGTACTGTGTTCAGGGCTGGGGATGGGAGGGTTTGTATTTTGCCACTGCCTGCTGCTCCCATACTTTTTGGGGGAGGATTGTGCCCCCTTCTTAACATGCACCTTCCCCTGGAGTTAGGAATCCTAATTCAGGGGGGTGATGGGGGCAAAGCCCCCTGTGATGGGTGGTGCAGAGTGTGTGCAGCCCCCCTGCAAAAACACTTTAGGTTTCCAGGTGTCAGGTCACCAGGAAGTGTATGTCACTGATTTGCTTTTTGGCGATATATGCCCGCCATAATAGTGATCACCATTTCCCATTCGCTATTATGACACAGAACCCAAGTTCAGATTAACAGTACATCAGTTATCCAAAGCACTCACATATATTGCACTCTTAATCAGGTACTCCTTCAATAATTTTTTTAAACTTACATGTAGATGTGCCTAAACAGTCAATTTTGTAAAAATGGAGTTAAAGAAACCTGGCAGCTTAAAAGCAAAGACCTTTGTCCCATAGTAGTATTCATCTTTGGTATAAAAAATAGCAATATAACCTGACATTCTAGTTAAGAGTGGGTTTGCATATTTTATAAACAGATTATGAAAATCTCTAGGTACTTCTCTGATATAATCTTTTTAGCCAGCATACACATCTTTAACTCATATCTCTGTTTCAGTGATAATATTCCTGCTTGTTTAAGAAGAAAGCAATGAAATCTTTACAATTTAATCATTTGGTTATAACCTAGCCACCATTCAAGCTACAGCTCTGAAATGTGGAATGTACACTTTGTGTGTCAATGGCCACTAACTTGCCAAATATCATGAACTTTGGATGGGCAGTTTTAAAATTATAGGTGCTCAAATATTGTCATTTTATTGTTTGTGCGGAATTTCATGAACATTGTTATCTGCATATATCTTAACCGTCTCTTCTGTCAGGGATCTTAAATTTGGCATGATTTCTTGATGACAAGTGTTCTGATAATGGGCCAGATTTCATGACAATATGATGCATCGTCTCAAAATTATATGTGCTCAAAATATGTCATTTTATTTTTTTCATGAAATTTCGCGAAAAAAACTTCACATGCATATAACTCGGGCACCTTTGGAGCTAGGCATGTGAACATTAGTATGGATAACCTTTTTGTAACGCTTATATAATGGTCTTAATATGGACAGAATTAGATAAGAGATTTTTAAGTTACAGGGGGTTCAAAACTTTACTACGTAAATATTTGCAAAACTTTGTAAAAACTATCAAAAATGTGGATGTTTGTAACTTCTCTGTTCTTGTATGCATAGAGTAAACATTTGACATGCATATTCATAATCAGTGTATCCTGATGTCTAACACAACTGGATAAATTCATTAAGTAGTTTTAATTTTGCAGAAGAAAAAAAAATGATTAGTAACATTGCTCACATAGTTATGATAGAATATTGTGATGGTTGGAACCCCCCCCACCCCCCGTAATTAGTGCTCAGCTAGCAGTAGTAAAAACATAGCATTTCTTTTGATGCTTATTCTCCTCTCTCTGTTCAGTCTGTTGCACAACAGCACTCTAATACTATTTTCTGCTGTTTTATTCTTTTATTTCTGTTCCTCCATCAGCGGGTGTTGCTAGCAGTATGACCATCTGCTGCTACGTATTGCTGGAACCCCCCACTTTCCTTTCTCTAAATGCTATTGTTCTACTAACTGCATGAAAGCACTACATTCTGTATGGAACACATTATGTACATAAATAATGGTTCATTTTGGGTCTAGACAATATCTAGACATAACCGTTCTCAGTTAAAAGTAAAAATGGGTGTAGCCGTTTACCGCTCACACGCTGGTGCCGTAAGTGTGGTTTTTAAATGGCTTGCACAGTGTATGATTCTTGTGCATGTATGCCGAATAAGGCCTAATATTCTATGAGGTACCCTTTCAATGGTCCTCTGGTTCATCTGTTTGGGGGAAAGGCCTGTGCCTAGAACACTGCCTCAGCTTCTAAGATGTTGTTTCCCCAAAAGTTAATAGAAAGCTGGTATTTGCAATCAGACACAAACGGTGGTTACTGCCAGCTCAAGTGTATAGATACAAGACTTGCTGTAATAGTATAATAGTCTTACTAAAACCAAATAGGTTAGCATTTTAAAATAAAAAGAGAAAAAGAAATATAGAGGACAATTAAAGTATGAACAACCTGTAAAAGCCTTAGCAACTTCATAGCTCCAATCAGGGTTCTTCTTGTCTGGTGCTGTCTCCTATAAGGAGTCAGCAGCACCTTACTCCTTTCTTTTATACGGTAGAATTTTTTTTCTCTTTTCAGGTGGGAGGGGTTTGCCTGTAATGCAGCCCACTTCTGCACAGAATCTCTTTGAAACACTGTGGAGCTTTGTTTGGCCAGTAGTAAAATCATAATTATGGATTATTTATTGCCATATAATCATTGCCTATACTACAACTTTAAAATTATTTGAGAAACCTATTTTATTTTTATTAACTAGTATAATAAGGAAGCGTGGCTATGTGTAGGAGGTGGAGTTTCTGCCTTTAAAATAAAGCCAACCTCAGTCTTAAAGTTAGATTTGGTGTGAGAGAGGTCCTGTGAGGATCTCCTGCTATGTTAATGCACAATCCATGTTTCTCTTCTAATCCCATGGCAGAGAAGCTGTGTTGATTTATTTCTTTGATTTGTTTGTAATCTATTCTCGTCAGTTCACTGCTGTAAACTGTTTATTTGCATTTGCCTTATTTTTATTTGGTTTCTTTCAAATAAAACGTATACCTTCAAGGTATAGTGTACCTAACTGCTGTTTCCTGAGTGACCTGATTTATTTAAAACACATTTGGTACCAGGAGTGGGGTTGATTGGAGATCCACAGGTGACAGGTGGATTCCAATGTACAGATACTGCACATAATATCCAGGCCACAGGTGGTTTCAGCAGGTACATGGCACAGAAACTGAAGGAAGGTAGTGCCTTATCTGGGGTTTTAACTAGGACCCAAGTTGCTGCTTCTGGTGACCCACTCCTCACTGGTTTACCACCTGTTACTCATCCTAAGATAAAACAGGACCTACAAACTACAGAGAAGAAACCTGAAGCCAGTATGAGGGAAACAGAGGAAGAACTGTTACACCCTGAAGATCTCAGGGATTTTCTCTGTTGGTTGGCTGTTAGACAAATGGGGCTGGAACGCCAACGTGAAGCAGATGTTAAGGAGAGAGAAAAGAAGAAAGAAGGAGACAAAACCAGACAAGACACCATGCATGCCTTACAACTCATCCAAGCTGGTCAGGGGGCTGCCAAGATGAATCCAAGAGACACTAAACTCACAAAAATGACTCCTTCTGATGACATAGAAGCGTACTTAACAACTTTTGAACGTGTGTCCCAGGCTAGTAACTGGCCTGCAGCACAGTGGGTGGTAAGACTTGCACCCTATTTGACTGGCAAGACACAATTGGCCTACACATGTATGGATACTCAGACATCTAGTGAGCATGCCTCTGTGAAAAAAGAAATATTGAAACAATATGACATTAATACAGAGACATATAGACAAAGATTTAGAAGCTTAAAACGTCTACCTCACATACCACCCCGGGAGACTTATACACGGCTGAATGACTTATGCTGGAAATGGCTACAGCCTGAAGGAAAGACTGTGCCAGTGATAATTGAACAGTTTGTGTTGGAACAGTTCATCCAGATTATGCCTGCCGATATGCAGTTGTGGATAAGGGAACATCATCCTGAGAATGCAGAGATGGCGATTACTCTTCCAGAGGATTTCTTATCCACACGACAACCGGTACAGAAAGGCTACAGAAGGACAGATAATCTCACGCCTGCTATCACTTCTTCATCTAAAACAGTAAGATCTTCCATTGTTTCACCAGTTGGGTCTGAGATCACTAAAGCCAGAGGGGAAGGATGGGATGTACCTACTAAAAAGACTGAAGCTAGCATTGAATGCCATTATTGTCATGGACTAGGACATATTGCTCGCTTTTGCAATAGAAAGAAACCTGTTTACCTTGCTTTTATGAATTTGGGGAATTTCTTTATAAAGACATTAGTAAATGGAAACCAGGTAGATGGGTTGGTGGACTCTGGGAGCAGACAAAGTTTAATTCAGGCTGACCTCGTGGATGCTAAATTGTTGAGTTCCAAACTAACTGGTTCCAAACTAACTGGTATAATCTATATACACGGTGATGTGCACCAGTACCCAACTGCACAAACACAAGTCTGTATTAAGGGACAGAAGTATGATATGACATTAGGGGTTGTACCCACTTTACTCATTCCCTTGATTATTGGTCAATACTTTCCAGCCTTCAATGAACTATTAACCTCTTGTGACATTTCTTTATCAGCTGTGACCACCAGGGCCCAATCAAAACAAATACAGCAAGAACCCATATTTTCATTTGGCGATTCTTTGTTTGAAGAGGGAAGGGGGACAAAGAAATCAAAAGCAGAAAAAAAAGACTTCAGAAAGACTGGAAACATAAACATAATGGAACTCATGTCAGTATGCCTTCATACCATATTGTGAATATTCCAAATGAACAACAAAATGATGATTCACTTAAGACCTTCTTTTTAGAGCTTTGGAAACAGACTCCCATTGGGGCCCCTCAGATTATACAGCAAAGAGGGATATTATATAGAATCTGTACAAATTCTATGTCCCAAGAACAGCTGGAATAGATGCTAGTCCCACACAAATATAGAAATGATCTTTAATTTTTAGCTCATGATGTACCCAGTGCTGGACATGCAGGGAGAGGGACAGAACATCTGCTAGATTACTGCAACGGTTCTTCTGGCCTGGTTTACAGGAGGATGTTGCTATATATTGCAGAAGCTGCCCCTCTTTTCAGCAGATCAGTCAGGTAACTCAAAGGGAGAAAGTACCCTTAATGCCTCTGCCATTAGTGACACAATCATTTGGCAGAATAGCAATGGAAGTGGCTGGACCCCTAGTAAAAAGTAGCAAGGGGAATCGATTTATCTTTGTTCTATGCAATTACGCCACTAAATACCCGGAGGCCTTTCCCTTAGGACAGCCACAGCCCCAAAAATAGCCAAAAAGATTGTAGAGTTCTGTAGTCGAATGGGTATCCCAAAGAGATCCTTACAGACCGTGGTACGAACTTCAATGCTATCCTTCTTACAGAACTACACAAATCTTTAGGCATTTCTACTGTTAAGACTACACCCTACCATCCTCAATCTGATGATCTCACTGAAAGGTTTAATTAAACACTTAAAGAATGATCAGAAAGTTTGTGGATGAAGAGAGCAAAAAATGGGATCAGTATTTACCCTTGTTCCTATTTTTATAACGGAGGTCCCTCAAGCATCCATAGGGTTTTCCCATTCACACTGCTGTATGGGAAGAACCCTCGTAGACCTCTTGATATTATTAAAAAGTCATGGGAAGGAGAGACCATGGTGAAGTATACTAATAGTTTAGACTACCTGGTTAATTTACGTAAGCAGTTGGTTGACTATTCTCAGAAAGCTCATCAACACAGTATGGTAGCACAAGCCAAGCAGAAACTTTTGTACGATGTTAAAATACAGGTAAAGTCATTTCAACCAGGGGAGAAGGTTTTATTATTACTTCCGTTCACTGACAACAAGTTAATAATGAAGTGGCAGGGACCTTTCACTATTGTTGCACAGACTTGTCCTGTAACTTATCAGATTGAGATCCCAGGGAAACGTATATATAAGCCCATATACCATGCAAATCTCTTAAAGGAGTGGCAAGAAAGGCCTGACCCTAGTTCCAACCCTTGCTTGTCTGTCCTGTCTAATAGTCCAGAGACAGAATTAGATCTGGCCTATACACAGATAGGAAGCACAGAGACTATTAAGGAAATAAATATCAATCCCGATCTGTCTCCCCAACAATGTAAAGAGTTGGAACACATTGTCCAATGTTATTCATCCACTTTCACAACTATCCCTGATAAAGCTTCAGATGTGACCCATACTATTAAAACAAATTCAGAACCTATAAGACAGAAAACCTATAGGTTTCCTGAAAGAATTTTGAAGTTATCCAAGAAATGGAAAAATTAAGTAAACTTAACATTATTGAACCTTCTAACAGTCCTTGGTCATCGCCTATGGTGATAGTCCCCAAAAAGAGGGTGGGATACGATTATGTCTCGATTTTCATAGGCTCAGTCAGGTATCCCAATTTGATAGTTACCCCATTCTAGGGTAGATGATATAATCGATCGTGTTGGGCAAACCAAATATATATCCACCCTAGACCTAACGAAAGGATATTGGCAGATCCCTTTAGAAGAACGATCCAAAGAAAAGAAAGCTTTTAGCACTCCCTATGGTCTGTACCAGTTTGCTTATATGCCCTTTGGATTACATGGAGCTCCTGCTACCTTTCAAAGATAGATGGAAAGATTACTTAATAACCATGCATCATATTGTTCTGCTTATTTAGATGATGTTGTGATATTCAGTACGGACTGGCTAACTCACTTAACACATCTGTCTAGAGTATTACAAACTATTGAATCAGCAGGACTTACTATAAATCCTTCTAAGTGTACCTTAGCTATTAAAGAAACAAGGTATCTAGGCTTCATCCTAGGTAATGGATTTGTATGCCCTGAAATAGAGAAGGTGGAAGCAGTAGCCCAGTGTCCCATTCCAGAAACAAAAAAACAAGTTTGATCTTTCTTGGGTTTAGCTGGATACTACCTGCGGTTCATTCCCGATTTCACCACAATTGCAGCTCCTCTAACTGATCTAACCAGGAAAAAAATTCCTAACAAGGTTCCTTGGTCTCCTGTCTGTGATCAGACTTTTAGAACCATAAAGGCTACACTGTGTGCAGCACCAGTCTTACAATCACCAGATTTCAGTAAACCATTTGAAGTACAAACTAATGCATCAGAAACTGGTTTGGGTGCTGTATTATGCCAGACTATCAATGTTGAAGAGCATCCTATGGTATATATTATGCGAAAGTTACTCCCTAGAGAACAGAAATATGCTACCATCGAAAAAGAATGCCTAGCAATCAAGTGGGCTATAGAAGCATTAAAGTTTTATTTATGGGGGACCTGGTTCACACTCATTATAGACCATAATCCTTTATGCTGGCTTAACCATAAGAAGGACAAATATGCATGCATACTCCGTTGGTATCTGGCATTGCAACCATACTGTTTTGATATTAAACACAGACCTGGTAGCAAGCATAAAAATGCGGATTTTCTCTCTAGGTATGGTGCTTCAAACGATTTGACAAACCGATATAGGATAGCTTTGTTATATCCCAATAACCCCTGGGCAAACACAGAATGTATAAGATTGCATGTATGTATATGTTACATTTAACATTGTGTATTACTTGTATAGGGTGCCCTGGGGTGGGATTTCTGTGAGGGTGGGTGGAAGTCCCATCCCATTCCCTTGGATTTTTAACCAAGAGAATGTGGTAAACAAACCAACACAAAATCGCTGGTTTGTATTTAAGGAGGGGGAAATATGTGATGGTTGCCCTTCCCCCCGTAATTAGTGCTCAGCTAGCAGTAGTAAGAACATAGCATTTCTTTTCATGCTTATTCTCCTCTCTCTGTTTAGTCTGTTGTGCAAGAGCACTCTCTAATACTATTTTCTGCTGTTTTATACTTTTATTCCTGTTCCTCCATCAGTGGGCATTGCTAGCAGAATGGCCATCTGCTGCTACATATTGCTGGAACCCCCTCCTCCCTACTTTCCTTTCTCTAAGTGCTATTGTTCTACTAACTGCATGAAAGCACTATGTTCTGTATGGAACACATTATGTACATAAATAATGGTTCATTTTGGTCTAGACAGTATCTAGCGTAGCAGTTCTCAGGTAAAAGTAAAAGTGGGTGCAGCCGTTTACCGCTCACATGCTGGTGCAGTAAGTGCGGTTTTTAAACGGCTTGCACAGTTTATGATTCTTGTGCATGTATGCCGAATAAGGGTGTTTTCCACAAAACCCTTAACATTCTATGAGGTACCCTTTCTAGGGTCCTCTGGTTCGTCTGTTTGAGGAAGGGCATGTGTCTAGAACAGTGCCTCAGTTTCTAAGATGTTGTTTCCCCAAAAGTTAATAGAAAGCTGGTATTTGTGGTCAGACACGGACAGTGGTTACTGCCAGCTCAAGTGTATAGATATAAGTATCGCTGTAATAGTATGGTAGTCTTACTAAGACCGAATAAGTTAGCATTTTAAAATAAAAAGACAAAAAGGAATACAGAGAGAAATTGAAGTATGGACGACCTGTAAAAGCCTTAGCAACTTCATAACTCCAATTAATGATGTTCTTCTTGTCTGGTACTGTCTCCTATAGGGAGTCAGTGGCACCTTACTCCTTTCTTTTATATGGTAGAATTTTTTTTTCTCTCTTCAGGTGGGAGGGTTTTGCCTGTAATGCAGCCCACTTCTGCACAGAATCTCTCTGAAACACTATGGAGCTTTGTTTGGCCAGTAGTAAAATCATAATTATGGATTATTTATTGCAATATAATCATTGCCTATACTACAGCTTTAAAATTATTTGAGAAACCTATTTCATTTTTACTAACTAGTATAATACGGAGGTGTGGCTATGTGTAGGAGGTGAAGTTTCTGCCTTTAAAATGAAGCCAACCTCAGTCTTAAAGTTAGATTTGGTGGGAGAGAGGTCCTGTGAGGATTTCCTGCTATGTTAATGCACAATCCATGTTTCTGTTCTAGTCCCATGGCAGAGAAGCTGTGCTGATTTAGTTCTTTTTTTTTGTAATGTATTCTCTTCAGTTTGCTGCTGTAAGCTGTTTATTTGCATTTGCCTTATTTTTTTTGGTTTCTTTCAAATAAAACATACACCTTCAAGGTATAGTGTACCTAATTGCTGTTTCCTGAGTGACCTGATTTATTCAACCCATGACACATATAGTGTAGATGAAGCAGCCAGAATTTTTTTGTGTGTAGTATTTAACATTAAAAATGTACATATCATTACTTCATTTGATGAGCTGGGCTGAGCTTTTTGCAGTCCTCCTGTTTCTCTCTGGGTGACTATCCCCTTCTTTGACATAGCCAGATTGACTCGGTAGAACTGCTGATCCCACCAATATCCTCTTGGTTCTTTACCGTGACAAACTCCCTTAAAACAGGAGTCACCTACTCCTTTTCGTATTGATGTACCCTTTTGGGATAGCCAGAATTCTTTCTTCCTGCTGCCCAAGACATTGTCTTCCACCACTACATCTTTTTGAGTACCTCTAAGTCCTAGACTTGCATGTACACCAGGCTCCTGGGATAATAAATTAACTGGATGTGGTCCTTGAATATCCTGCATTCAGGCTGGAAATGTTAACATTCAGTGCTTTCTTGTTCCAACCTGGGGGTCTACCACTGTTTTGCTACCCAGCACAGCTGTCAATTTCTTGGTGAAACTGTACATCTAACACTAGAACATGGTGACCCCCTGTGCAACCTACCTCTTATACCCCTGTCTTCTAATTAGAATCCCCCAGATAAAGCTGAGTGAAATTAGAAAATTCAATTTTTTTATACTCAAGTTTATTCAATTTTAATCTGACTTGCAACATTCACAAGGTATTCATCTCATTATAAACCATCATGTATAACATTACAGGACTGTTAAAGAAAGTAACAAAACTGTTCCCAAAAAAGAAGAATATCAGCAAAAACTGCAACTATGACCAAAGAGGTTGTGCTATCTCAATTCCCTGAGGGAGGGAGGGGAGAAGGGCCCCTCCATCTCAGGTCCCCTGAGTGATCCACTGGTGCCAACCCCACATCCTTAAGTAGGACCACTAATTATTATTTTAAATTAAAAGTTGATTGATTTTACAAATGCATCTCAGAATGACAGATCATACAATGACGGATTTATGTGATGTGGGCGACCCCGCATGTGCGAGTCCCCACAGAGCGACTGACAGCGGGCGACTGCAGGAAGGGCAAGCACACAGCAGTGGTGAATGCGTGCACAGGGCAAATATGCAGAACAGATGAATGCCAAATGGATGAGAGCAAGGGGAGCGAGCATCAAAAGAGTGACTACGGGGAAGAGGAAAGAGGGAGCGGGTGCCTGTACTGGGCAGCACTGCTTGACTGCTGGGCAAGGAGCCAGCCCATAGCCCATGGCGTGCAGGTGCAGATAGTCAGATGGTCAGTGTCAGCAGGCAATCCATGGGCAGCAGGGCATGGTGCACACCTACCGCACACCCGTGGCTGGTCACATATGGAAGGTGAAATTGTGTGCCAGCCCACGGTGGTAGTAGTAGTAGTAATGGCTCCGGGTCTCATACTCCGCGACAACAGTGGCTATGTGGGTGTTCAGGTCCCTATAGCATCACTAGCCCTGTGGGACTTCTGCTGCAGAGACCAGCTGCTCAGAGCAGACCACTGTCAGCAGCTCTTCCTCACGGAGGCACTCCAGCAGTCTCCAGATACTGGGGTGGCACGCACCGAGTCATGTGTTGAACATTTGGTGCCACCGCTCCACCACATTGTTAGTTCTGGACAGCCCCTGGATGGCAGTATCATGGCAGTTCCACTACTTGATTGGAAATGTTGCCTTATGGTGCCCTGAGTGGGCACTGGGGTGACCAATCCAGGTGTCCTCAAAGTAGTCCATGACTGACTGCAACAGCTCCTCATTCTGCACCATGTACTGCCAGGCTCGCATCTCCAGGAATACCACTGGCACATCGCTGGGTGTCACGGATGCCAATGCCAGCAGCATCTGGAGGTGCAGGGCAAGGTCTGTGTCCATGGAATACTGGTGCAGCACCTCTGGGCACTGCTGGATCCTGCGCCAGATGGCCTGTGAAAAGTGGAAAAAACAGCCCCTGATGTTGGCATCAGGGAAGGTGCTGGACAGTGCGCGCCAGCTAGCACACTTGAAATCAAGCAGCACAGTGGTGGGGGCTAGTGCCGTACGGTGGTACCATAGCTGGCCCTGTAGGTGACTGTAGGTCTGGATCCTCCTGATGCAGGTGAGGGCATAGACGACTGGCAGGACCTCACCACACTGGACGGTGTGGATGGTGTAGAGCTGCCCAAACAGTGTCGGGCATGCCCTGAAGGTGCTGTCCATGAACCAGTCTGTGCAGTCCTACAGCTGCTGCAGACCCTGGTCACTGGCATATATCACTAGCCGGTCTAGCTCCTGGCCACTGCCATATAGCAGGAACCTGCCCCCTTCCTCTATGATGGTGAATTCAGCCAGTATGGCCAGGTCAGTGACTGTGGCTGGTGTCATTGGCCATCCCTGTGCTACATGACACATGTGCTGCATGGTCCGTTGCAGTAGGTGCACCTCTGGTAGGCGACCCACAATGTCCGTAGGTACCCACTATGTGCTCACAGCAACCACTTGAGATGCACTGTCCAGCAAACTATATGCTCTGTCCTGTTGACCCCAGAAACCGGTGCACAGCAAAGTCTGCTGCATCGGGAGCATAGTTATGCTCCCGTAGGGTGGCAACCACAGTGCCATCTAGGGTGTGCAGGTGGGCGAGGCAGCTAAATCTGTGTGCCTCGGCACATTGCCAATACACCTTTTCTGGGCCAGCTTTGTCCTTACGGTAAATGTAGCCATTGTACACAGCTAGCAGTTTCCCTTGTTGGCTCTGGATGTTATCTTATGGACATCCTCAATCCAGGATGGTGGTCCTGCTTCCACTGTGCCTGTCCCCCCCATTTGTATGTGGTCCACTCCCCCCACCCACTGCAGTCTGTTGCTGCATCTTCCGGTCTGGGATGTTTATCTGGTGCCCATCCATCAGCCCCAACCCCTTGTCCTGTGCCTGTCCCCTGGTGTCTGTGCTGGTCCATCACCCTGCTCCGGTGAGTGTCCTGTGTGCTGTGTTGTGTGGGGGAGGGGCCTGGTCTTCATCTGTATATTGGCAGTGTTGTTGTGCTGGGGTGTGCCACTTCTGTGCTGTGGGCTTGGGACTCAGGTGTGTATGCCATTCGGTGTGTGGCCACAGCCTCCTGCCTGTGCTCACCCCACTGCCTGTCGTCCTGTCTGGGTAGCTGTGCTTAGTGTCTCTGCATGAGAGTTCACCCATGCAGACTTGCTGTGTGTTTTGACCTGTTATTGTCGTTCAGCCACTCTGTGCGGTCACTCTTCCGGCACACACTGCTGTTGCCTTGCCCCCCATTACCACGCCATTGTTTCTGCACTCCACTTGGCAGTTACGTACAATGACATTACAATTAAACCCTTCCCCCCACCTCTCCTCCACCCCTCCACTCCCTCCCTCCCCCCATGGTGCCATCTGTGTGGACCCACTCCTAGTCACCAGGAGGAGCCCATGGAGCCTCAGAGGGCCCATTCAGGGAGAACCTAAAAATGCTCATAGGGTGCATGCAAAGCTCACTCTTACAGTGAATAAAGAACATGGAGTTTCTCCCATATCTTCTTGTATTTACCCATATGATTAAATAGAATAGCCATCATTTTTTTCTGTACAGAGGTTAGAGAGTTACTTCTGAACCCACTCCAAGTATGAAATGGGGGAGGAGTCCATCCAGTGCCTAAGCACTAACTTTTTCATTGAGAGGGCAATTATAGTGATGTGATACCTCTGATCCATTACTGGAAACCCACTAAAGTCCCCTACCAGGCACGCATCTGTGGTGAAGTATTCTTGCAAACCTAACAGAGGATTTATTCTATCCTTGATGGTTTCCCATAGAGGAATCACTCTGTTACACTCCCAGAACATGTGAAGCAGGGTACCTTCATCTGCATTACACCTATTACACAAGGGCATGCTCTTTCTGCCCATCTTGTACAATTTTTTATAGCGTCATGTACATATCATTGAGTATCTGTATCTACTTTCGGGAACACATTGGTATACAGGCTGGCACAGATGGTGGAGACAGCATGTGGGGCAGTTGCTAACTCCCTGCAGGCCTTAATCAGGTTATCCGAAATTGGTGATATCGCTCCCTGCTTGAAGTATTGAACAAGCATATGTCTAACCTGATATATTTTGAAAGCTCCCCTTTGTTCAATCCCATACTTAAACATTATTTCCACAGTGGATAACCAGTCTCCATCCCCTTTAATCAGGTCCTCCACCCTAATCTCGTTCAACTGTGGGATCCAGTTAATGGGAATAATTTTCCCATCTATTCTGAAATTGGGGTTCTGGACTATAGGTTGTGCCAGGTCTCTTGTATTTGCATAATTCAATGATGCACACAGCTGGGATTGAGTGCGCACTGAGCTACCAATCACCGTCTGGTGCAGCCCTGCTGGGAGCATTCCCACATTATTGTAGGACAATGAGTCTGGGGAGATGCCATTATTCTCCATCATGTCTCTTTCCACCCTGAGCCAAAGAAGGATGTAAGAAGAGGACTCTAAAGCTTCTTTCAGAGTAATCCACTTTAGGTACTTACTAGCCTGACTGGCACAGTGATAGAGACTGAAATGGAGCAGTTTCAGTCCACCCAATACTGTAAGGGCTGCCAGTTTGCGAAACGCTCTCCTCGGAGACTTCCACAACCATGTGAAATCTGTGACACTTGTGTGGACTGCACTGAACCAAGCTTTGGGAAGCCACTGATTCATAAGGTTGATGAGGTAAAAAAAAAAACTCAGGTCATTCATCTTAACTATGTTAACCTACCCCCATAAAGCTAATGGGAGACCTTGCCAACGCTTTAAATCCTGCTGGATTGTTTTAAGCAGTGCATCCAAATTTAACTTCTTCATCTGGGTATCGCTTCTACAGTAGCTACCTAAATATTTTAGAGTTTTAGGAGACCAATTGAGACCCAATTCTATTATCTCTTGCTTAGTCACTCTAGAGTTAAGGGGAAAGACAGATGTTTTATCAACATTGAGTTTGTAATTAGAAAGATAATTAAATTTGTCTATCAATTTCAGAATCCCTGAGATGGAGCCTTTAATTTGGGAGATATGCAATAGGATGTTGTCCGCATAGGCTGCTATCTTCTTCTCCCTAGCACCTAATAATATGACATGGACCAGTGGGGATTCCTTAATTGAAACTATAAGGGGTTCCAGATAGAGGCTGAATAATAAGGGGGAAAATTGACATTCTTGTCTTGTGTCTGCTTGTAGAGAAAAGCAGGGCGAAAACACCCCATTACAATAAATACAGGTGACTGGGATATTGTATAAAGATTTGATTCATGACACAAACCCGGGTGAAAACCCAAATCTATGCAAATATCTGAATAGAAATTGCCAATCGACTTTATTGAAGGCTTTCTCTGCATCCAGGGAGACCAATGCCATAGCTTGGGGGGCGTCCCTGGAGGCAGAGAAAACATGAGACAATCTGCGGAGATGGTCCATCGAAGATCTCCCCCACATGAAACCCACCATATCAGGTCCAATGAGACATGCTAGTACCTTCTCTACTGTTTCGGCTAGCAACTTTGAGAGTATTTTGACATCATAGTTAAGGAGAGAAATGGGCCTATAGCTGGATTCCTGGGTTGGATATCGCCATGGTTTAGGGAGCACTATTATCATGGCTTCCAATAACCTAGGATCTACATGATCAGCCTCCAACATATTTCGGAAGACTCTTAATAGCTATGGGGCCAACTGTATCGCAAATGTTTTGTAAAAGTTTGACAAAAACCCATCAGGACCAGGGGCTTTATCCAGGGGGAGATCTTTAATAACTCTAATGATGTTGTCCTCTGTGAAAGGGGCCACCAGCCTCTCAGCCTGGGAGGTAGTAAGGGTAGGTAAGAGAATTTGGGCTAGATATTGATCAACCCTGTCTTGCTGATGCCTGTTGGGCATTTGACTGTATAAGCCCCTATAGTACATCTCAAACTCTTTAGATATACCTCTAGCTGTAACTTTGAGGGCACCATCCGATTCGCCTGTATGGCTGTAATGAACCTCGAGGATTCTTGCTGTTTCAGTCTAATGGCTAGTAGACATCTGGCCTTTTCCCCTTGTTCTGAGTATTTGGCCTTAGTTTTTAAAATGGTCCATTCCACCTTCTCTCTAAGTAGCTCACTGTATTTGTCCTTAAGTTTGGTAAGGGTCTCCCTATCAGGATCACTTGTCTTGCTCGATAAATACTTCTCTCTTTCCCTAATTGAGCTAATAGATATTTAGCCTCTTCCTCCCCTTTCCTCTTCGTGGCCACCAAAATGTTAATTCTCCTCTTATATAGCATTTGAGGGCTCCCCACTCCATGGCTGGGTTCTGTGTTGATCCCCAATTATCTTTCTTAAAATTCTCTAGGCATCCTGCTATGTGTGTGGTAATATTCTTATCTTTCAAAATCTGATTGTTTATTCTCCAAACCTTATCTCCTGATTGAGTGATGGACAGAAAAAGTTGGCAACCCACCATGAAATGATCTGACCATACCCCATGCTCCATTCCACTGTTCAAGATCCCCCCAGAAGCGACCTGCTCAGGAGAAAATAATCAATCTTGGAGGCAGGCTCATGGACAGAGGAATGAAATGCAAATTCTCTGGCTGAGGGGTAAAGTACCTCCAGGGATCACATAGGCCTACATAGTCAACTAGATCTCTTATGGCTCTTTGTGCCGGTGAAAGGCCCGGTCCTTTCCGTCCCTCTGACTTGTCTAGAGTTGGATCAAAGGGGAGATTCCAATCATCCCAAGTATAATAGGGAGGGATAGGAAGGGTGCTAGCAACTTAAGTGTTTCCATGAAAAAGGGAGGAATCAGAGTTAGGCCCATAAAAACACCCTAACACCAGTTCCGTGTTTAAAAGCGTGCCTCTTATCAAAATGTAACGCCTCAGTTTATCCCTAATACACTATTCACACACAAAAGGAAGAGAGGGTGTCAACAAAATTGCCACACCCCTGCTGACTGTGCTGCCCCCTGCTGCAAAAACCTGCCCCACATGCTGTCTCCATAGTAGGTTAGCTTCCTGATCTAATAAGTGAGTTTCCTGGAGCATTATTACATTCTCCTGAAGAAATCCCAGATGTTTGAGTACTTTCATTCTCTTTACTTGCTGTCTAACCCCCTTTACATTCCACATGAAAACTGTAGACGGCGATGCCATTTTTAAGGCTTGGTTGTGCTTGCCTTCAAGCCCTACAATCAAATGACACCATAACATTCATAAACCTCCACATTATCCCCCATTGGTACCATGGAGCCCCAATATCCCTTCCATTTTGGCCCCACAAACTCATACTCCCCTGCCGTCCACATCCTTTCCCCCTGATTCTCACCTCCCCCCATGACAGCTCCCTGAAACACATCCTCTTATTATACAATGAACAACCAAATTTAGATCCCGGAAACATGTGCCCGATACTAAAGTTGTGTGTAAACTCCCCCTCCCCCGCAATACTTTCTAAAGCTCGTGGGGTTCAGTTTACTGGCCATCCACCTTCCCCCATCCACCTGACCCCAAATATCCTATAGTATATCTTTAACTGTTATCTATTGAACACTATCTAACATATTTTGCTACACATACAAGTTCAAACTACAAGAACAGTTACCCTATGTTACCTTAAAACATCAAAACCTCCTAATATGAAACATCAAAACCAACATAGTACAAATCTGCCCACCCAAGGAAATACACTTTCAAGCCCCAGGCCTTTATGTTTACATTCCCAAGCAGCCCAGGAAGTCTTAATAGTTTGTAAGCAGTTACCAATATGAAAGTAAAAGTTATTAAAAGAGAAAGCCAAAATTAACTTAAGCACAAGGCAAGTGGGGCATCCATTATGCTATCGCCTATGAAGAAAGAACCCCCTCCTTCCTTGGATGGAACAAAACATTTAAATAATGGGATTGAGAAAGCCCTGATGCAAGAGTCCAAAACACAAATTTAGCCCCTGAAGCTTAACTCTCAGAGTGTGGCTGAGGCACATTCCCATTAAAGTCGATGCGGAGCGAAAAGCACAGTGTTCCCATTACTATGTCAGATCCTAGTTGCTTCATTATGATCTAGGACCTAAGAAAGCCCACTCAATTACCCTAGTGTAATTTTGGCCTTGAGACATTTGGTCTACTCAGTAGCTGCACCAGTTATTTGCTCTCATAAATGGGTGACACTGGTGTAAATCTGCAAATGATGCTAGCAGCGGGCTAGTAAAAACAAGTTCCTTGCAGCAAATTTCCTGGCACAATCCAGTCATAAAGCAGTGTACCTCTGGGCCCTGTTGGATTCTAGGCCCCAGTTCCAAACATGCGAACCCCCATTATCCGCATCCTGCCCCCTGGTTATCAAAGGCAAAGACCGTGCAGTATATTGCTCTCATCAAAAGGCTGGGGGTGTATAACAAATAGAAAATATTAAAGTTACTTTCATTCAGCAGCATGGGCCTCATGCCGATGGAGAATGCCTGCCTCCTCTCCAAGCTCCTTCAGTGATCAGTAAACAGAGCTGGCCTTGCCTTCTTTAACATGTCCATAGCTGTTTCAACATCCTCAAAATTAGACCAGGTCCCGTCTATCAGAACTTGCAACCTGGCAGGATAAGCCTTCTGGAACTTGATGCCTGATGCTATGCACTTCAAAATGATAGGGTGAAACAGGGCCTTTCTCTGTCTGACCGTGGATGGCAGGTCCTGAGAGACCCAAATCTTCTTTCTGTCCATAACATGTCCTGATTCTCTCTTAACCTATTAAGAACATGCTGTCTTTCCTGCAAATTCAGGAACTGAAAAATGAGGGGTCGGGGGGACCTGGGGCTGGCATAGGTCAGAATGCCCTGTGCACTCTTTCAATAATATAGTTTGCCCCAAAAGGAGAAGGGTTGGCCAGTTTTATCAATAGTTTCTGCACAAACATAATGGTGTCGGATCCCTCTTCCTTCACGGGGAGTCCGATCACCACCACACTGTTTCTTCCACTGCGCTCCTCCAAGTCCTCTATCTTAGATTTGAGCTTCTTAATCTGTTGTCTGTTAGTTGTAGCAAGTGATTCCAGCTTCTCTGCATGCTTCTGTACTGAGATGACCCTCACCTCATTATCGGAGGTTCGTTTGGACATGACCTCAAGTACCTCGGTCATTGTTTTGACTTCAGCCATGATGCATCTGACTTCCTCCTTAAAAGGGTGGAACTCCAGCAAAAAGCACTCCAGTGTGAGCGGCGTTGATTTTGCCATGGTGGGCGAAGGAGTTCCTGAGGTCTGGGTGTGGCCTGTGTTGAGCTGTTGCACCCTGGGCTTTTTCTGTGCTTTTTCCGGCATTGCAGGTGGCATGTGTTTGGGGGCCGCCTGCCACATTTCCACCTCCATAAAATAATAACAATATCTTTATTTATTGAGCGCCTTTTAAAATTATCAAGGCGCTGCACAGAATTTTAGAAACAATTCATTAAAACACAGTATCAAAATCATAACAAATCAGGAAAAGCCTTGTTCCACAAAAATGTTTTTAGTGCCTGCTTAAAGCTCCCCATGGTTCTGCACTCCCGAAGCTGATGGGGCAGAGAATTCCGGAAGGTTGGGCCACAAACATAAAAGCATGGGCCTCAGAAGAATTCAAAGTAACCCTCGGGATCTCCAGCAACCCCTCGTCTGCTGAGAAAAGCTGTCACACAGGAATGTATGGAATCAGAAGCTCTTTCAAGTAGTTAGGACCAAGTCCATGTAGAGCTTTGTAGGTTAACAAACCTACCTTAAAGGTGATCTGTCACTGAATCAGCAGCCAGTGCAGATCGCGCAGCACTGGGGTAATATGAGATCTCCTAGATACCCCAGTCAATAAAGGAGCTGCAGCATTCTGCACTAGCTGCATGCAGCAGATATCAACCCCAGGAAGCCCTAAGTAAAGGGAGTTACAATAGTCAAAGCACGAGGTCACAAAGGCATGGACCAATACAGGCAGATCACTGGATGGAACAAAGTGTTTGATCCTGGCAATGTTTCTAAGATGATAAAAGGCTAACTTCATGACTGCCGACACCTGATAATGAAGGGTCAGCCCATCGTCAAGTACCACTCCCAGGTCGCGCATCCGTTCAGAGGTAAGGATCTGAGCGCCCCCAAGAATAAACCAGAGGGCAAATCAGTCCTCAACCCCTCTATCCTATGTGCTGGATCCACCACAATAACCTCAGTCTTACCTGTGTTCAACTTTAACTCACTCTAATTCATCCAGTCTTGGATTTCAGCGAGGCAGCTGTTAAATACCGAGAGAGCACTAACCTGGTCGGGTGCAAACGACAGGTAGAGCTGGGTATCATCAGCATAGCAGTGAAACCTCAGCCCATACCATCTTACAATGTCTCTGAGGAGTAGCATATACACTGCAAACAACATGGGGGAAAGCACCTAGCCCTGAGGGACCCCACAAGGCAGACAGAAAGACTCGGAAGAAAAATTCCCCGAGACAACTCTCTGAGTTCTACCAGTGAGGAAAGATGAAAACCATCTGAGCACTGTACCAGTCAGTCCACAGATGGACCTCAGGCACTCGAGCAGTACCCCATGGTCTACAGTGTCAAAAGCTGAAGAGAGATCAAGAAGTACCAAGATTGAATGGTTTCTCCAATCTCTCACCATCAGTCGATTTTCAGTTGCCAGGTCGATAGACAAATTGCGCATTAAAACAATATAAAGATAACATGTTTTTAGAGCCGAGTGGATGGAGCACAGATGGAGCATGTCCTATGTGGTTGATTGCATCACGTGACCAGGACCACTAATTATTACTACCCACTAGAGTAGATATAAGGGTGGATGGCAACCCAGCATGGCCGGCCCAGGCTCTACCATCTGAATCATATAACATCAACATCATTAAATGTAAATAAATAAATAAGGTGTAGGATGGGCTGACACCTGTAGACCCAAAAGCACTGTACCTTTGTTAACTATTTCACATCAACAATGTAAACCTAGAGCCAGCCCGGTGGTGCTGAGGTTGAGGCACTGGACGCCACACCTCATGTCACGCCGGTGACCCGAGTTCGGGAATGAGCCCAAGTCCCCGGGGGTTGGCAGGGATGGGGAAGGATTGAGCATCCCAAGGACTGCTCTCCTTCCCCGCGGGGGGGGGGGGTTCACCAGCTGATGCACTGGTGACCTCTGGTGGAGACTGGTGGCATCACAGTACATGGCTGCAGAATGCAGGGGATTGAGGCTTTGGCGGACATCTTCCGGGGGGTGCACAGGAGCGTACACCAGCCGAGCAGGATGTCATTGCTCATCTGAGCTTTGGGACAAAAACAGCAGAAAAGCCCTCTGTGTGCCGAGAGATGAAGGAGACTCCAGGGGCAAGTCCACATCTCTCTGCCGGCCCAGCACACAAGTAAACTCCACGGTCCGACCCGATGCTAGGTAGGCCCTTCTAACTACAGAAAAGGCCACCGAGGAGGGGCACACCGGTGATCCGGGGGCTGGACCTGCCTGGTTAGTTGGGGAGGACACTGGCAAAAAAGGTTCAGGCTCGGAGTAGAGACTTAGCCGAGTGGGTACTCAGGAAGGATGCCTGGCCCTCAGAGAGAGAAATAAAAAGTACAAAAAAACAATGTAAACCATAATATGCTCCTGGGTCAACTCTCCCTTACTGGCCTCTCCTTTGACTCTGTAAACCGGTTCAGGACGACCTCATCGGGAGTGTCCAAAAAGTGAAAATACAAGACACATTCTCCAAAAACTGTAGCGTCACCACAGGGGTTCCCCAAGGCTGTATCATTGGCCCCCTATTGTTCCATTTATTTCTAATTATATGAGAGGCATCTCCTCTCAGCCAATCAGAACACAGAATTGCCATCAGTTATTATCACACAAACTGCACCGGAGAACCCCCAGAGTTGGTTATTCAGTCAAACCCCACCCACAGTCATTTAATTAACCCATAGCCATGTCTACAGTCATTTAATCAACCCATAGACATACCTATAGTTGTTTAATCAACCTACAGCCATGCCCACAGTGGTTTCAATTCCCAACGGCGCAACTGCAGTGGAAAAAAAAACAAAAATTCAATCTCTTGCCACGTGGTCTTTGCCTTCATGTTACAAGACTCCAGAAAGACAAAACCACAAAAACACACTCCAGAAAAAACAAGGTATGTAACTCCACCTTTCTAGTGTGACTGACTAACCCTTCAAATCACATCCACTATGTCCTGTGTTGTCGACGTGCCCACGCGATGGCGGCACAACAAAGTAAGGAACTTCCAGGCAGCTGAAAAGCTATGCGAGAAACTCCAACTCATATAATAGTAATAACATCCAGTGAGATGGAGTATACTCGCAATAACCTGCTTCTGTGCATGATTAAACACCTCAGCATTTAATCATCCACAGAAGCAGGTTATTCTCGTATCTCCATCTCACTGGATGATACCACTTAAACAAACTCCCACAATCTGTAAATAACCATGTTCTGCTTTACACAGATGACACGGTCCTATATTCATGTAATGCTGACTCCACTAAGCTTGAAAAGCAAATGAAGGCTAATTTTTCCTCTGTAGAACATTGGTTCCTTCAATCCAAATAACTCCTTAATTATATATAAAAAAAAATGACCATGTTATTCCCATCATCATGTAACAAACACCATACTCACCAACTTCACATTCTTAACAGTCAGAACTCTCCCCTTGAAATAGCCTAAACTTTTAAATACCTGGGAGTGACACTAGACAGCACCCTATCATTCAACAAACATATTGACTCAGTTGCAAAGTCATCCAATGCAAAACTGGACCTACTGTACAGACATCGTTAATGTCTTACTGCTGATATACTAAAAATTGTAGTAAACAGCTCAGTGCTCTCAGTGATCAACTATGGGTCAGCAGTCTATGGGGCTGCCTCCCAGTCCTCACTAAAACATATCAGAACAGTGCTTAAGAAAGCACGTTGTCTAATCCTAGGCATACCCTGCCTCACCCACATCTGTGAGCTATACTCTCAGATGGGGTGGCTCAACCCTGATTGCCACATTCAGTATCAAGTTCGCCTCCTCACCAAGAAATCTACTCTTGGACTTACCACTCTGGGACTGTAAAGCCTCCTTAACTGGCCTAACACCGTGAGATACATCGGGGTAAACAATTCGACCCTAAGTGTCCCCTTCTACTGAACCATGCAAGGTCAATAGTCCTATGAGTACTGGGCACCACTATGGTTCAATGTGCTTGACATAGGTATTACAAAAGAAGTAAAGCTAGAACCTTTCAAGTTTAAACGTCATAATTATGGCCCTAGCCTCAAACAGCAACTGTGATTGTGGGACCTGATCCCCCTCCCATCGGCCTTCCACCTTCCTACTTGCCCTCTAATCTTGCTCCTCTCCCTACTTTCTGTTCTACCCCCTGGTTCTCCTCCTCCTTTCCCTCTCATTTCCCCCCTTCTCCCCTCCACCACCCCTGCCTTCATCCCAGTGACACTCCTATTCCTTCATCCCTCTCTGTTTCCTTCCCTTTGTTTCCCTGTTCCTCCAACCCCACCCCCCTCTGCCCCTGGCCTTCCCCATGCTCTCCATCCCACCCCTCTCTGCCCATGGTTATCCCTTTGCCCCTCCCTCTGCCCAATCTCTCTCTCTCTCTGTCCCTCCCCATCTCCCTCATTTTCTTTTGTTCACCATCTCCCTCATTTTACTTTTGTTCACCGCCCTCCCACCCTGGTAAGTCACTTCCCATAGGTATCAGGATCTCTGCCTTGTCACTTCTCACCCTGGTAACATGGGCCTTACTGCTGTCTATCCTGATTATCACTTCAGACAATAGAACTGATGCTTTAACATATCCTGGCAACCTAGATACGTGTTTTCATAGTTTACCTAATTTTAGTTGTGATGCACACCATGTTTCCTGAAGCATCCTATAGTGCTAATTGCGTTATACTACTGTGTGACACCCTCACCCCAAAGCAACTGTTTATATCTGCAAAAGTGCATAACTTTACCAAGTGAACTTGTTCTAGCATTTTCTGCTCAGTATTTTGTACTCCTCTTTTGATACTTTTACTGGTTTCAACATTGACCTACTGTAAACTGAACATTTGATGACTGTGTATATGTAACCTCTGTATTTTGAATTTGTACATATGTGATTGCTATGACATGGAACCTCTATAAGAGAGCCTTTGGCTCACAGGTACTTTCCTAGATGATAGATAGATAAAAAATAAATAAATAAATACATAAATGTTTCCCAGGTGAAGTTCCCATCTTGTCCATCTGTTAATATACAATTCAGACTTTTGTTGTAGCTCAAAGGTCAACCTCTACATGACTTGAACAGAATTGATAATTTGCTTCCTCTTCCTTATAGATGGACAAGTTTTCTGAAGCCAGTTCCTGGTTATTGTTTTACAGGCTGCAACTAATAAAATATCCCAGAGATATAACACCTCCTTCCCTCGTAAGAGGGTGGTGCTAAATTCAACAGTAAATGTTCCTGGGTGGGGAGGGGTTCTGTTAGACCCAATTTAGCCTGAATGTGAGAAACTATCATATTTCAAAATGAGGAAAACCAGAAGAGTATAAGACTATGTGGCTTGAAGGCCTGTTCTTGACTGCAACCCCTCCAGCAGTGAGGGAGTTATCCAGGGACCATCTTGCCAAAAGGTAGGACTAAAAAAAATGTATCTTAACTTTCCAAGTGTATTCTCTCCACAAAGAGGAGAGAGTAGTACTCCACGTCCATCTCCAAATCTGTTGCCACTGTTTGGGTGTCAAAACAATCCCCAGATCCCTCTCCCATCTACCTTTTAGTATGTCAGCCTGATGCCACTGGGTGGCCTCAGGCAAAAAGGTGATTGCCGTCTTCCCACTCATAGATGACCAGACCTCAAGAAACATAAAGGGATCCTCTTGCATCAGGGGGTGGGCAGAACTAAGCCTAAAACATTTGGAGATATAGTCTCTCATTTGTAGATATCTAAGTCTATCGGAATCCCATCAATTATATAGTTGTTGGACCTGTTCAAATGTAATTATTGTTAGTTTATTACGAAGCTGCCATGGGGTAAAAAACCCTCGGCTAGCCTGAATTTTGTACCAAGGGTCTTGGTTGGCCGGTGAAAACAATGAGTTTGCAAGCTACCACTTCTACTTCCATAGATGAATCTTCACTTGATTAGAGAATATTCCCCTGTGCCATCCCTCTAAAATAACCCCCGACTCTGAGGGGAAGGACTTCTCTATCAAGGAAAGATGAGAAGTGGAAAAAAGAACCACCTGCAAAAGGATGAGGGTCAGTCGAGAAAGATCAGTCATCTTCTAGTGTGCTCTATAGATCTGCATCCCCCATAACAGTGCCAGTTTAATATGTACCACTGCCCAGTAATAAGGGAGATTAGGAAAGGCCAGGCCCCTCTTGATTCTTTGGAAGGATCAGTAATTGTTGGTGAATATGGGGTCACTTATACTGCTAAACAAATGATAAAGGAATCGTCTGCCATTAAGCAACTCTGAGAGAGGGACCGAGCAGGGAACACACTTAAAGAGATAAAGTAGAGACATAGTTTAGGACAAATAACTTTTCAAGTGTGATTCTAAAACCTACTGGGAACCCTAAAGGGAACTCATTTCATAGGACAGGAGGTATAAAAGGTGGCCAGGGGTATAAAATTGAATTCTAGAACCTGTGTCTTTTGTGCATTTAAAGAATAGCCTGATATGGTAAAAATCTGTGAAGGTGGTCAAAAAGGATTGGCGGGAAGCCTCCTGGCTCATCAGGAAAATCAAAACATCATCTGCATAAAGGAGAGTTTATGCTCATAGTTAACCAATTGAATACCAGGGAGAAGTTGGTGCTATCGAATACTTTGGGCTAAGGGCTCTATATATACGGCAAACAGCAGAGGTGATAATGGGTAACCTTGATGGGTACCTCTTTGTATAAGAAAACCATCAGAGGTATGTCTGTTAGTTCTAACAAAACCCAGAGATTTATCATAAAGTTTAAAAAGAGAAGAAAGAAAAGCACCGGGGAAACCGAAGCGGGCAAGGACCCTTCACAGGAAGGCCCAAGACACCCTATCAAAGGCCTTCTCTGCATCAAGGCTCAACAGGACGGTTGGCATTTTCTGCCATTGCAGATGATGGATTAGGTATGCCATCCGATGAATATTATCTTGTGCCTGCCTCCCCAGAATGAGTTGAGCCCGATCCATATGAACCAGGGCAGAGATCATCTGCTGGAGGTGCACCACAAAAATGGAGGTCAATATCTTATTATCAATATTCGTAGGTTCCTTGCCCAGCTTTGGTATGATAGAAATGATGGCATGGGTCCATGGAGGGGGGGATGGTACCTTGGGAACTCAAAAGAAAAGACCCTCTGGAAAACTGGAGGGATTTTAGCTTTTAGGCTTTGTAAAACTCTCCTATAAGACCATCTGAGCCCGGACGCTTTCCCACCTTAAGTTTCTCGATCTGAGCTCCAATCTCTGAAATCGTGACTGGTGCCATTAAAGAGGTCTGGTGCTCATCCTGAAGTATGGAGAGATGCAATTCTTGGATAAATTGGTCTATATCTGTTTCTTGGGGGAGGGATGTTTAGTATAGTGTAGCAAATGATTTTTAAATGCTTGGGAGATATCCTGTATCATTCTGCATGGTTGAGTTCTGTTTGTATGAATAACATTAATAGTTGCCCTAGCCCTCTGCACTCTAAGGTGACCTGCTAGCAGATGAAATGCCTGAGGGCCTCTGTCATAATAGCATTGCCACAAATACATAAGTTTTTGCTCTACATAATAGTCTAACAAAGTATGCAACTGCTTTTTTAAGTCGACTAACTCCTTTGTATGCTGTTTATCTACCTTTTGTTTTTGTTGTTCCTCTAATAAATGAATTTTTGAAACCAAGGCCTCACACCTTGCTTCCCTCTGTTTCTTTTTCCTGACCAATATGTTTATAAATTTACCCCACAGGAGAGCTTTGAGGGTATCCCATAATATTGAAGAGTTAACGTCTAGAGTATCATTATTGGTCAAGGCCTGTGTCAAATGGTCTTTAATTTGCTGAATCACCTCTGGGTCCCAAGCAAAGAGTTAAGCCTCCAGAATGCATTTTTCTGAAATGACCCCACCCGCAATTTAATAAATATTGGGGCATGATCTGACAAAGTTATATCCCCACCCATGCCTTGGTGACTCCTTCAAGCAACCTCCTGCGGGGTCAAATATAATATATCCTGGAATAAATGGAATGCACTGCTGATAAATAAATATAATTTTATGTTGGACCATGAACAAATCTCCAGGTGCCACATATCTGATTTCCTTAAGAGTTTGACCACCTGATGAGTTACTTTGTGATCTCTTCTTGGGATTTGGGACATGGAGTCAAGTTTAGGTCAAATGTCAGATTTGATTCCCCCCCCACAAATAATTTGTCCCTTCCCCCACCTGAACCAATTTTAGAAAAACGTCCTATACATAGTGTAAGGCGAGTTAGGTGGCATATAAACTAATGAAAATGTTATTAAATTACCATTCAGCTTTCCCTTCACCATAGCATAGCATCCATCCCCATCCACCAGTTTGCCTTGTAGCTCAAATGGGAGTTTTGCTGGTATCAGTACTGCAACTCCTCTCCATCAGCCCCTTCTATAAGAGGATGTAATCCCATGAACAAATCTGAATCATTCTAGCTTTTAATGTTTGACCTCTGACAGGTGGGTTTCCTGTAACAGGGAAACATTTGTCGCTGATTTTCTCAATAAAGCTAAACTTTTGCTATGTTTAATGGGGTTAGTTAACCCATTAACATTGTAAAAACAGATATTATAACCTGTAACCAACATCATTAGAGTATAGATTTCTTGAGTGCATTTCCTTTACTCTATACAGTTGTATATAATTAAGGGTACCCCTCATTCCTCGATGGGCATGTATCAAAAACAATAAAACACACATAGTCAGCCAACATGGTTTCGTAATAACCTTAAACCTTCATACTTCCAAGGCAGGAGAATCAGAAATACCTGGTCTCTAGTTCTACCTTCTGCAGCAGGGTAAGACGATGGATAAACTGTACCCCTCCTTAATGGGGAAAGATCTCCCTCAGAGCCCACTTTAACTGTGGCTCAAATCAAAAAGTGCAAGCCTGAAATAAATAGTCACTGAGCAAATGGCTTTAGAACAGAAGGTCATTCCTCTCCTCAGATTCTTAGGACAAACAAATCTAACAGGAAATTCTGTTTGATAGAGGCAAAGGCACCACCTCTAACCAATTATCCTCTGAGGGGAGCCCCCTTCAGTAGCTTCTTATGGTGAGTCCCAACACAGGCTGTCTCTTGATACTCTCAGTAATAACCTAAAAAAACAGAAAGGGGCCATCTTTGAAATACTGTTCTGAGCCAGAATGTCTGTTACCCATCCTGTATGTCCCAAAAATAAAATGAACTTGCCCAACCACATTAAACCCTTGTCCAAAATTTTGGTTACTCATAAATAACTCTAAAAACAAACTTCATTAGAAATAACTGATGTCCAGTAGCTCAATATATAAAAGGGCATACTGACTTTGTATGAGAATCCTCTTCTGTAAATTATAAAGAAAAATTCACTCTCCCTCCAGCTGGCTGAATGTACCTTACAAGTTTATATTCTGACCATTCATTGTTCATTTGGCTTGAGGGAGACTAATGAAGTAGGTAAACTGTCAATGTGGAGAAAGTGCACCAAAGTAAACAACACAGCATGTGAAATGATTCCCAAACCAAGTTCTGATGGGACTACTTGGTGTACACGAAGGAGTCTCCACTCAAGCTGCCTATACAGTTCAATTAGAGGACATTCAGTCTGCATGTTCTAGAGCTGCATCAAGGTATCAGTACTTACAGGAAGAGTAAAAATAATTGCAGTATCTGAGCTCTGATGAACAGCTTTTCAGGCACTAACCATAGGTATGACAGTCAGGTGCTTCCAGCGAACCATGAACACCAAACCTAATGCTAACCTGAAAAACAACCCCAAAGGTGACTCCTCAGGGATTTGGTATTGAAGTTGGAGATCTGATGCATTCATCCATTTTTCAGGAGGTCCTGTAACTGTTGGGCCACTTCCACAGTAGTAAGAGTACTCCCTTCTGTGTGCTTCCGGGGAAACACCTGTTGCTAAACTTGGTTCCCTGTTACTTTGTTGGGATTTCTCTGTTCCCCAAAATATGGTATCTGGATACATCTCTCTCTGAATGCTGTGCATGCCACCTGGTAGGATTTGTAAAGTTTTGAGCTCAGGTAAGAAAAGTATTTTTTGGACCAAGCACTTTTCAAAAGGTCCTCCTTAACTTTAAATGAGCTGACTTTAAACTTTAAAACTTTAAACTCATTTGAGTGAGAAGAACCTTCTACCAAATTCGATAATTTCTGTACTCCATCCTTAACATTGGAGACTCATTCCTCCATATGATCCAGATGGCCTTCCATTTTAGTAAGTCTCTGCTGCAATTTCTTGACATTCTTTTTTGTTTTCGGTTCTAGAGGCTTTTATTTCATGTAGTAAAGTCTCAAAATGGGACCAAGTTAACTGCTTCTGCTCCCCATCCGTGTCATAGTCAGCTGCCTGAGAATCCACTGGAGAGACTGATCTGCTGCGGTCATAGGCCTCAGAGTTTAATCTTGTGTCATCATTAGCTTTATTGCGACCCCTTGGTTGATTCTTTGTGCCTTTGTCTTCAGCCTCCCCTCCCCCCGCCATTTTAACATTTTTTGCTGAAATTATCCAATTTAGAGGGGATTTGTGTCCTTAGGATCAGGAGCTCCAGACATTAAGCAGCCATAAGCTCTGTGACATCATAGGAAGTCAGAAAATTCCAGTTTTATGGAATTGTTCATGAAATTCTACAATTTTCACAAAGACCCATGTGATTTAACTTTAAATACATGTTATTTTGCAATTTCTCACAGCAAACAATTAATAAAATTGGCACACAAACTCTCATTGTAAGGTCATATACTCACAAATTTAATGGTATTGCATTCTCTAGTTTTAAAATTGCAGGGTTTATAAATTTGTAGATTACTTCTTGCAAATTTTAAAATGTTAAATGTGAAAATTTTACTACTTTTAATTCAATCCCACTTAAAACTCAAAATATGAACTATTTTAGAAATGACTATGTGGTACAATAGTTTAAATGTTTCAACTCTGGTTAAATTTGGATATGTAGTTTTAAAATTAGAGGAACTGAAATTTAAATTTAGCAACATGTTTGGCAGGCTATAACTCAGTCCCATGTATGGCTAGAAATATGAAATAATGTGCATATACAAATGTAGTGATAACCTGTATACCTGTTAATTTTTGTAATATTTCAATGAATACTATCAGAATTATACTAAAATTACAGAAATCCCAATTTTGGCAAAATATTTGGCTAACTATACCTCATCTTCCATTGAAAGCTTGAGTCTTAAAACATAGTGCATATATGCATTTCTAGGTCCTTCTCTAAATCCTGATATTATGGATAAGAAATTTTAAAATTATCTCAAAATAACTGAAAATTACATTTTGATTAAATGTTTTGCCACCCATAACCCTGCCTTTCACTCTACAGATCTGAGACTTGGTACACTCTCATAAGCCACATTGTACTATTAGGGTTCCAAATTTGGTATTATTGAAAAGCGTACTTTTAAAATGAAAGCAAAATAACTGAAATTTAAAATTTCATGAAATTCCACAGAATTTTCATGAAAAGTCTGCAGAATTTAGTGTTATCAGAATGGTCATTCTGCAGGTATTCTGCAAGTGAAATTATAGTCCCAAGCAGTGTAAATCAGAAGAAACTGAAACATGGGAGGCAGGACTAGGACTGCTGAAGACAGAGAAATTAGGACAGGAGACCCTGAAGCACAGCTAGGCCAAAACCTGCCCTGCACCTAGAAGCAATGTCCGGATTGTAATGTTTCATAATAGTGTGGACTGAACTCCAGGTAGACATGGTGCAAATGTCGGCAGCTGACACATACCTGAAACAAGCAGTGGAGGCAGCCATACTCCTGGTAGAATGCCCCTTAACCTTCCCGGGAGGGTCTTACCATACTTCTTGTAACAAAAATGATGCAGTTTACCAGCCATTTGGATAAACACTGTTTGGAAACTGCCTCACCCTCTCTTATGGGGGCAAAGAAAACAAAAAGCTGGTCTGAATTCCAGACAGACTTTGTCCCGTTAGTGTAATAACGCAAGATTCTATGAACATGTGAAGTTTGAAGAACTGCCTCTCCCCAACTAGAATGCTGAGGGTAGTACACTGGAAGTTGAATTGACTGGTTCAACATAAACTCAGAAACCACCTTCAGTAAAAACACAGGGCTAGTATGAAGAACCATCCGGTCTCTATGAAAAATTAAATAAGGCTCCTTACACATCAAGGCCTTGAAACTCAGAAATCCTTCGAGCTGAAGTAACTGCAACTAAAAACAGCACTTTCCAAGACAAACAGCACATGTCAGAAGAACCAGCTGGCTCAAAAGGAGGCAAGGTCAACTTTTCCAACACAAAATTCAAATCCCAGAGTGATGCTGGAATGCACACCGGTGGTTTGAGATGCAGAATTCCCTTCAAAAACTTTTTGAGACTTCTAGCTGTGCTACTGTCCTGCCATCCACAAGGGTGTGGTAGGCAGAGATAGCAGATAAATGGACCTTCAGCGAGGAGTACCTGAAGCCTGAATCATAGAGGTGCAGGAGATACTCCATAATTGATGGAGCATGGCATGAGAATGGGTCCCAAAACTTCACAGTTGCCCAAATGGAGAAACGTTTCACTTCATGGTGTAAGTGGTCCTTGTAGATAGTTTTCTGGCCTCTACAAAGAATTCTGCCACCTGGAGGATACTCCAAAAGGCAAAGTGGCTATGTCCTGAGGTGCCATGCATGAAAATGAAGAGACTTCAGCTCTCGGTGGGCTAGTGTGCCCTCCTCTGGGTCAGGAGGTCATTGCAGAGAGGCAGGGGAACCAGAAGCTCCACTGTTAGCTGCTGTAGGAATGGAAACCAAACTTGATGAGGCCAAAAGGGAGCAATCAGAACCATGTGGACTCCCTCAGCCCATAGCTTGAGCAGTACCCTCCTCGGAACTGAAAATGGAGGGAAGGCATACAAGAACCCCTGTCTAGCAAAGAGATACCAGGTCTCACTAGAAAACACCATGCCCTGGAGCAAGCAAGCAAAATTTGGGTAGTTTTGCATTGTATGGGAGGCGAACAGATCCAGTTCTGGCCTGCCCTATAGGTCAAATATATGGTAGACCACCTCTTGCTTGATCTCCCATTTATGGGCACTTACAGAGGTGTGGTGGAGACTGTCCACAAGGATGTTTTGCATGCATGAAACATGCATGGTTGTGAGGTGAATTTGATGCAGAACAGCCCAATTCCGCACCCGCATCACCTCCCTGCACATTAGATACAACCAGGTACCTCCTTGCTTGTTGAGATACCAGAGCACGTGCATGTTGTCCGACTGGACTAACAGGGTGCTGAAAAGCTTGATGGGCATACAGCACCACTCTCATCTCTAACATACTGATGTGCAGAGAAAGTTCCATCTTAGGCCACCTGCCTTGGGTTTTATGGTCCCCAGATGCACCCCACCCATCCCTGATGCATCCGTAGTCAGAGTCTGGGTGGGAGGAGGGGACTGAAAAGGACTCCCTGGTGAGATTGAAAAGATCCTGCCACCACTCGAGATCCCTCTGCATGGAACCAGAGACTATAACCATGTGGTTCAGGTTGTTCGACCTCTGGTCCAACCAACTGTGCTCTGAGTGTCCATTGTGAGATATGCATGTGGAGCTTGGTTAGAGGCACAGTAGGAATGGCAGCTGCCATGAGGCCTAGAAGTCGAAGAATAAACCTGGCCAAGACTCTCCTGCTGGAGGCCACCATACGGGCCTGCTTCTGTAAGGTTTCTGCCTTGTCGGGGGCAGGAAAGCCATACCCTGGGCTGTGTCCAGCACTGCCCCAATGAACTGCAGGTGCTGGGAAGGAATCAGCTGGGATTTTGGAAAATTTATATTTATCTCCACTTGATGGAAGAGGCTTAGGGTTGCAGACAGTGAAAGCTCCAACTGTTCCTCAATGGGGCTGACAGAAGCCAGTCATCGAGGTAAGGAACATACAGTGGCCCTGATGCTTCAGATCTACCGCCACTACCACCAAGCACTTTGTGAAAACTCAAGGTGCTGAGGACAGGGCAAAAAGCAGGGCCTTGAACTAGTAATTTCCCTGACAGGAGAACCAGAGGTAGCAATGATGGGCCCAGAAAATAGGGATATGCAGGTAAGCATCCTGCATATCCAGGGCACAGAACCACTGACCCTTGTGCAGGAGAGGGAGCAGACCTGGAAGGGTTAGCATCTGAAACCTCTTGTACTCTATGTACAGGTTCAGAGTGATGAGGTCCAAAATGGGATGCAGATCCACCGTCTTTCTGGGGACCAGGAAGAAGTGAGAGTAATACCTCTTTCCTTCCTGTTGCATAGGAACAGGTTCTATTGCATTCTTTTGTAACAGAACCTGAATTTCCCCAAGAAAAGAGGAATGTGCGTCTTTTGATAGTGTGATAGGGCTGGAGGCCTGTCTAGAGATTTCTCCAAAAACTCCAGAGTGTGACCTTGCTCAATGAGCTGAAGGACCCAAGAATCAGTTGTCACTGCCTGCCACTCTAGCAGATGACAAGCAAACCTTTCACCCACTGGCTCCCCTGACAGATCTAGAGGAGGAGGGTCAGTCTGAATCCTGGTCAGAAGCCAAAGGCCCGGAATCTGAATGAGGCATAACCCTTGGGCCTGGTGTCGACTTATCAAGAGGTCAGGCCGATGTCAGATCCTTTGAAGGGACAGGTGCCGGCTGAGGAGGAGGAGCCAGAACTTGCCTCTCAGGCTGTGTTTCTGAGCCCCTAGGGGACTCCCTGGGAGGCTGATGACTGCCCAGGTCTGAAACCAGCTGCGCCTTGATCTCCAACCACCATGACTATAGGATTGCTCGGAAATCCATAGAGGTCTGGGGTTGAGACTACAGTGGCAGAGGAGGCTGATAAGCCAGGGGGTAGTCTGTGATGAAGTCCAGTGACGGAAACCCTGGCACATGGTAATACACCAATGGGTAACTTGGTGGAAGGTAAGCAGATGCGTTACCTGGTGCATGGAACCCTGATGGGGTAACCCAGAGAATTATCTGTTGGTGTCTGAGGAGATGGGTAACCTGGCTGTGGGAACCTAGACGTGGGGCCTGACAGGGGATACCCTGACAGTGGGCCCAGAGAATAACCTGATGGAGGACCCGATGGGACCTGGCCTGTTGGGGGGGCCAAAGAAAGGCCTGACAAAGGCCAGCCCAATGGAGGATCTGATGGTGCTCTAGGCCCTGATGGAAGACCCTGTGGGATGTCAGACCCTGAACATCCCAGTAGGGTCAGATCCTGTGGGGGTCACACTGGAGGAGGAGGAGAGACCCCTGACAGAGGAAGAGGTAGCTGGGAGTCATCTGTGACTACGCCAGCCCCTAGCCACAAATCTGAAGGTGAGCCTGGTGAGCAGCCACCTGGTGGATGCCCCATCTCTTCAAAGCCTCTAAGAAAGGGCAATGGAGGCTGGTTCATGTCCCATGGAGCGGGGTAAGCCCAGTGGGGGGGGACCCCTTTCAGGGGAGGCTGAGCAACAACCTGTGACCGAGAGGCATCAGGCCAATCATAAGGGCCTGATGCCAGCTTGGTCGGGTGGACATCGGCAGAATCGGCACCTGACTTATCAGCCGACACGACCATGCGAACATTGGACTTGCCAACATTCAGCTTATCGGAGGAAGCTGGGTGGGATTCAGAGACCCCAGAGCCCAACGCAACAGCCTGAGTTGGGTGTTCATTGAATGAGCCAATGAATGACTTTGCAGCTCCTTTCAACTCAACAGACCCCCCCACAGAGATGGATCTGAATGCAGTCGAGGCCTCAGCCACAGCCAAGGATCCCACGGCCACTAAGACCAGTGGTGGTAGGGGGCCCAAGGACTTCTCCTGAGACAGGGCAGGCTGGGCCATGACGGCCAACTTCTCAAAGGAAGACGGTCGGTCACCTATCATAGGAGGGTCCCGCAGGTGAACTAGGACGAGAGGGGGATCGTTTCTGGGCCCGATGCTTCCTCTTCTTCTTCTTCTTCTTCTTCTCCTCATGCCTGGACTCAGTGGGAGAGGTGGAAGAGCTTCTCAACTTTTGAAGCTCTTTCTCCATGGTGACCATTCTTTTCTTTAGGAGATGAGCCTTGATGGCCTGTTGGTGGCACTTCTGTGTGGCCAGATTAAAGGAGAAGTCCAGCATAGATTCAGTTTATTTTTTCCCCTACCTGCAAATGTGTGGTTGTTCCTTAGCTCCTGCTGATGTCCCGATTCTGTTTTTCTCCAAAATCGTGCATCTGAATAAATTTTTATAAAGCTGCAAAGTAAATTGTGCCTTTGTCCTCCATGTTTGCTGTTTACTGGGCTTCTGAATGCGTCATGAGCACAATGGATGACAGCAGTGTTGCGATAAACAGTGTCCCATGCACAATGCTAGCTGTTTAATTTTGGTTCCCGTTTCAGTAATGGGGAAACATACAGGTGATACACACCTGCTGTAGTGCAGTATACAGCCCGAGAGTGATTGTCAGTGCGATGCACTGAGTTTGGAAAAAGTATTTTTATAGCAGTATGGTGGATTTTGTCAATAAAAGTCATTTTAAAACTAAGCAAAGTGCCTGTATTTTTTTTATTGTAGTTATGAATTAATATGATGTTATTTTACTTACTTTCTGTTTACTGCACTGCCACATTTTTTGTAACGCGTTGTTGCATTGGTCGATGAAGCGAGCATTCCCAATGAGCATTATGTGATGCTATTGGCCAATTATCAGAATTGTTATAATAAATTCCCTCCAGGACACAAATCCCCTCAAAAACACCCACATAATTTTTACTTATGTCATACTGACTCCACATTCATGCTGTGTCTCAGAAAGCAGTCTCCAGGAAAAAAAACTGCATGCAAATATTTTACTATACATCTATTGCTTTTTCATTTTGTTTAATAGTGTTTACAGTACAGTGTTTGTTAGTACACTTTACATTCATTTTAAAATGCCTTGCTGCATGGTTCCCAGTCTGTATCCCAGGTTGAGCCGGTCCAGGCTGTGGCTCCTGGAAGAGTAGAACCCAGTGAGTTCAGGAAGCTGATGCCTGGCACACTGAGAAAACAGGTAGTGCCCACCCCTTTTAAGGGAATTCAATACCTTAAGCAAGCAAGGGGTGCCAACCAGAGAGACAAAGCCACGAAATACATTTTAGACAGATGGCTGACCCTCTGTGCAGGAGGCCACCTCAGTGGCATTGTAAGATGCCACCACTTCATGACATACTGCTGTCATGCTCCTTATAGCAGTGTACGTGGCCTGCCTTGTGGAATCACCAGTGGCATTCCAGACAGCAGGGTGTGCACCTGGAGCCAGACGTGATGCTGGTAATTTGTCATATTGGCCTGGTGAGCGCTATGGCCAGGGAGCACTTGCAGAAGTGCAATTCTTCCTACCCTAAGTGTCCATCCTACAGGAGTCCATACTGGGAATTCTACACCATCATGGGGACAGTGCCCATGGGGGCTGGAGAGCCAGTAACACTGATGATGGATGTGTTTGTCTCCAATGGAAGCTGGGCAACCACGATACTGTATCTGGAAGTCCACTGTGACAGGTGAAATGGAGTACAGACATCTCCATGTTGTCTAAGTTGCCACTTCCAGAGCCCTGGGCCCAAAAGGACCACAGCAGTTTCACTATTTGTTGCACATAAAGGAGTAAAGAGAAAGCCCATAGAGCAGAGGCAATGCACAGCCCTTGCAGCCAGCCAGGTCCAGTCGGTGGGGGGACTAAACACATCTGTCTATGCCTTCCTTAGGCTGTTCTGGATTTAGTTCCAAGTCCATTCAACAACTATACTGTAACAATGCCAGTTGCAGTTGGAATACTAAATACTACATGACTATGAGGAAAATAAGATGCAGTAGCTGTGTGGGAGCATTCCAAGAACAATGCAGTGCAAGTTGATCAAGGAAAGTAAACAATCATGTATTTGTGTGGTAACACCACTGTGGTTGGCAGGCTGTTTATCACATTTAGAAATAAAAAAAAGTATTCTGAAACATAAATCCAGCTACATCCGTAGTCTCGATGGAATGTGACCAACTATAAAATGTGTCTGTTTAACTAGGGACACTTCGAGGCCAAAGGGGGTTGACTGTGTCCCTGTAAAAACACATATTTTATATATATATACAATCAATGTATTTGAATTCTGGATGTGTACATTTCAGGTCTCTCTAAAAACTGCTTAAATGAGAAGTATACCTTTTCTAACTTTAGATGGTTAATAACATAAGTAAATGAATTAATAGCATTCTGAGAATGTACAACACAGGTGTACCTCAGTGAGCACCAAACAGGAATTATGTTTTGTGAAGCTGAAACAACACAGCCCAACAAGTGACATCAGTGTAATTTTAACACTAACATGGCCTGTACACACAATCAAATGTTCCACGTAACAAATACTATACCATTTTTTATTTCTATCAGTTAGTACAGTAAAATGTAGTTGAAATGGCCTCAGAATAGAGTCCCAGCACAATACAATCAATATGTCTAAAGTATCCGGTGGTCAACTGACTTTGTGCTCCATCACACTGCATGGTACCAGAAACAGCAAAATTACAGAAAAGTGCCTGCGGTGGAGTAAAGTCAGTCAGTAAATAAATATATATATATATATATATATATAAATAAAGGGGAAAAAAAACAGCTGCAGTTGAAATTCACTGATACTGAGGACAGGTGTCAGCTGAGTATTCAAAGCTGCTTTCAGCTCCAGCTAAGGCATGATTGTAAGAGATTTTCAGTCTCACATGCAGAATCTGATTACAGAAAGAAAACACACAAATGGGTTCATACTACAAATGTAGTGTCTTTTGTCTTTCAGGCAGCTATTTTTGTTCTTGCTCATATAATTGAGGAGGACATGCTCGAGCTGACACTTGTTGAGCCACAAAGAAATGAAAGAATAGCTGGGTCTGAAGTCAGAGCAATGAACAAAAGTACTTCTGATAATGATCAGAGAGGACACTAAGTAAACAAATTAAAATCACAACTGTATAAAAACGTGTGTACATTTAAACTGTATTTTTTCCACTAGTTTATTCATAGCAGATTATGACCTACTGCTTGCCAGTGTAGTTTGATTGCATCTTTAGCAAGTGAGTCAACCATTGAGTGAAGCAGCTACATGTACATCATAGGGGCCATGGCATTACGGGCTGACATACTGTAAATCAGTTTTTTTCTTCTGCCACGAGCAGCTTCATCTGTCACAGAGCAGTAAAACAGACAGGATCAGCAGTGGAGGGAATTTTTTTTTTACAGCATGGAATGAAATGCACAAAAAGGAGGTTAGGTACAGATGCAGAGAGGTCTGAAGAGGGGCTACAAGTGATAGATTGCAGCTGCAGGGTCAGACATTTGGGGAGCGGTGCTCGGCAGATCTGACGGCTGCAATTATGGTATAGATGTTTGCCTTAACACTTACTCTGTGATTTACTCTATGACTTATCATTGCACATTTTTTTTGACATCTCACACTTGCTGGTATACTACTGCTGGTTTACTACAGTTGTATGTGTCTGGATGATGGCGGACGGTGGAAAGGTGGGCAGTGGATGCATCCATGCAGGACAAATACAGAATAGCCACAATGGGTCAGTGTGTTCTAGTGCCAGTTATGCTAACTATTTTCATTCTGCATTTTCCCTGATTGCCTAGATCTCACTGTCTGCTGAGCAAAAACACTGTGTGAATCTAAAAGTGCTTGAGGTTAAAGTTTGGAGGCAAAGAATGCAGATGTTTAATACAAAACTCACGCTGCTATGCAGCGCCTTCTTGACCAGATATTGTTCTCTATCTCCAGTGTCACAGTGGGGGAGGCTTCACACAACACAGGCAGTCCTCCTACACAGCAAACATTTACACACAGATTGTTTTACAGTTTCGTTTCTGTAAAGAACTTTATTAAGCGCAGTTGCGGAGATCCACTATGCACACATCACATGAATGGTGCACTGCTCAGACGTCTCTATTGCTGTTGCGGCGATGATGTGTTTCAAGTGCTTCGAGAAGCATTATTGCGCATGCACCCAGTAAAGATGGCACGAGCTTCAAAATAACCAGCCAGAACGGAATGATTTTTACGGAGGAAAATACAAAAATCTGCATGAAGTGAGGCAGGGTGAGAACTACTTCAGAAACCACACCACAAGGTATCAAAAAACAGTTTTATTGAACCTATTACAGTGTTTGTTCATTTTCACAAGCCTTCTCCTTTAAAGCTGGTGCAGGTCTCACAGTCCTCGATCTTGTGGTCTGGGCCTAGGCAGAAGAGGCAGAGGAATGTTAATCCTTATGCAGTAGTTGCATGCCACACAGAAGCACACTTATTTTGTGCTCGACAGGAGATGACAACATGCAGAAAAGGCAGGAAAACTGATTCTGATAAAGAAACTAAATGGATACTCATCTTAATAAGCAGCTGAACTGCAGCGTAAGATCTCCATGAGATCTAACGGATCAGGTTGACAGTGGGAAAGAACTGGAATATGGGCATGGGGACCGTCCATTATATAGGGTCACACTGACATAAGCCATGGGACATCGGATGAACTGTCCCCCGTTAGACACTGCTGGCTAAAGTTTCCGTGTGGTCCTGATGCCAGGGAGCACAGTCCTCAAGGTGATTACCTAATGCAAGAGCTCTCTTGAAATAAGATATAATAGTTACATTAATGAACCTTTAATAATCCTTTCAGCTAACAATGGTAACTACTGGAATCCAAACTGGGCTCCCATATCACAGACATTCAGTGGTCACAATGTTGGATAAGGATGCATTATGCCTGCAGTGACCAGAGAAACCTACAAATCCAAAACAAGGTGTTGCATTTATAGTATGGCACCCCCTCACAGCTTAAAACAATGGGTCTGTCTCCACTGGACAGCTGCTAGAGGTGTATGGCCCCAATGCAGACCTTTTGCATATACTATGGCAATTCCCTCATCTTCACAATTTATGGTTGGCCATAGCCCAACACTGCTCAAAAATCCTAGGGCCTTCCATCCCAATGGACCTCAGCTTGTGGTTGCTGGGTCTCCCCCCCTTGCAGGCCACTAGTTTCACTGGGCCACAAATGCTATGGATTATGTAGTCTTCAGTTGAGGTGAAAAGATTGATCCTGATGCACTGGAGGACCACAGAGATATCAACATTTGGGAGTGTCTCTATAGAACCCTAGCTTCCATACAAGGATCTTGCACTATAATAGAGGAACCTGCACAAGTACAAGATTATATGGTCCCCTTATATAGACTATATCTCAACAACCAGCAAGACATCAATATGCAAGTACTCAAAGTATACCTTTAGGCCCCCATGAGGCATTTCAAGATGCAGCTATACAACTTGGCCTTAAATGTGTGCTGTCTTTCCAGGCACCTGGACTCAATGACATGTGGTCTTCCACTAGAGCTCATAAGGCATGCAGTAGGTAAGGAATTTGACCCATCCCTTACTTTGTCTTATAGATCCAACATGTATACCTGTTTGACTGTCACAGAGTGTGGAAAGTCCATGATATTCCCCGCTCAATACTTCCTAAGTTTGTAACTGTGATTTCTTCTGTAAGTGTATACCAATGTAATGTACTGGCATGTCACTATGGAATTACATCCTTCTGGTTTGTTGTTTGTAATAACTGAAAAGAGCTACTCAATAAAAAGATTACCTGTAAAAAAAATGGTAATTGCTAACCTAAAAGTTAAATATTCATAAGTAATGATTGTAATCAGAATAGATTTGAACATCAAAGTTTATAACTTCAAAATGAACAAGTGAGACAATCATGATAATAAAAGAAAAAACATAACAATAATTAGCCTTTAATGGCCCTTTCAGGTAGGAAAAATATGTGCTAGCTTGACAAGTTTCATGACCTATCATGCAATATTAGAAACTTGCAAACAATATGGGGAATCAGCAAGGATTCAGCCTTTACAAATCCTGTAACAGGAGTAAACTGGAGTTGTCCAAATTTGGGTCTAGGTACCCTACACCCTGTCAAAGTATTATCACCTGTAAGCTCAATTCCAATGACTAAATTTAGAACAAAAAGCCATGATTACTAAAAAGGGGATTATCCTCTTGTACTCCCTAGTACAAAATAATAGTAACATAGGGTTGTACAAGTCAAATAACACCATGAAATAAGTAAACTTAGTATGCACAGTTTTATCAATGACGACAAAAAATAAAAACAAAAACACCACAGAAAGTATGCAGTTATTGGATTGTACATATTAAACAAAGCACAAATTGTTTTATCTGGGGAAAGATTGTAACTATAAAGCACAGGTCCTACCCAATAACCTCTTTTATCATGATACATTGGGCAGACAAGAGAAGTAATATGTTTTAGGTCATCATCAACTTCAGCACTACATTTACAAAATGCGGATGTTATTTCAGGACTTTTTTTCTTGTATATCACTAGCTTCAGAGAATTCCATCCTAAATTTGGTAATCATTTTTCATTTATGTGGACTGGATAAATGCATAACATATTATTCAAGTTGATGGCGGGTTCTAATCTGCTTGTACTATTTATAAAATATCAAGGAGGAGATATGTGGGAAGTGTTGGTCAATGGCAATATCCCAGATTCTAGTCTTTATTTGAATAATTATGTCCAATTTGAGTCTAGAATATATGTCATATAGAAAATTTCCCAAACCCAGAGGGAACACATGATCTTTATTACTGGTAAGTTTAATGGATGGATAAATGAAGCCATTCTGGGTATAGCTAATCTCCTCTTCCAAACATTGTCTGGATATTTCCTCAGATAAGAGAAAACAACTCAGGAGAAAGATTAATCATCTCTCTCTTACCACAGTAGATAGTGAGAACGGTCCCAATTCAAATCTTAATATGTCTGCTGGAACCAAGTTTGGTACAGATAAACCATAATGGTATATTTTATTTAAGACAATTTTCAGAGGCGATAAATTAAAAGAGGCCCAGATCTGGGCTGCATATAGGATACATGCTATAATTTTTGCATTAATAACTACAAAAAGACCCTTAATAGTATGTTTCCCTAATCCGCAGTTAAATCTGTTAAATGCATTAAATGCAATATTCATTCTGGTTTCTACTAATCTCAAATGTCCATTCAAAGGAAATTGTCAGAAAACCTCACATCTAAATAATCATGGTACTTTAGTGTTCCAATTTTTTGTTTCTCAATGAATAACCTTGGCATCTTCTTGCTCCTATTCCCAAAGACCACCAGCTTAGTTATATCTCTATTTATAACTAAATTTCTGTTTTTACACAATTTGACAAAATAATTAATTTTTCTTTGTAAGCCAAGTAATGATGTAAATAACAGGACAATATCATCAGCATAAGCTAGACAGCTCACACTTCTATTGATCACTTTAGGGAGTGAAAATCAGGGCTGTATAACTGTTCAGTAATAGAGTTGATATACACACTGAACAGTGTAGGAGCCAAAATACATCCCTATTGGACTCCCAATTGTGCCTGAATTACACAGGCTAAACTACCGGTTTAATGATATTGTATGTGAACTCAGGTATTTTGATGTCATCTAATAGGAACATACAACTAAAAAGGGCACATACTTAATGCCCACAAGCTCTGCTATAACAGTTTATGACTAAAACTTCTGAAGACTGCTTTAAGATCTATAAAGCAGCAACAGAGCTTTACTTATTTTTCTTTTAAATATGAGTATATTTATGAATCAGATAACATGTAACAATGTTGTAGGGTAGAGCGGTTACACCTAAAGCAGTTCTGTGACTGATCCATTAAATGGTTTTCTTGGATTCAGTCACCTAGTTTTTGTAATATCATTTTACAAAATATCTTTTGTGATGCATCTAGAAGACAAATGGGCCTATACATGCTGGGATCAGTCATTTGCCCCTTTTTATAAGTAGGATATATAATGTTGCCCTTCCAGCTATCAGGCAAATCTTTACTTTGAACAAACCTATTAAATATGTTAACAAAAATAGGAGTTTGGTAGCCTAGGAATGCTTTATAAATATCTCCAAAATTTGTTTGGGTCCTGGGACCTTGTTGGCTATTACTGAAAAAATGCTTATATAAAGGGTATGAGCTGGTGGGGAGAGAACTGGGAGGACAGTAGTTTCTATGCCAAGGACAGACTACACTAGAGTGAGGAGGGAAAGAAAGTGTTGAAACAGAGGATGGAGGATTACATAGAGGAAGTTGGGAATTTAAACTAGGATCGGGGGTGGCAAGCAGGCAAGAGACATGCTGAGACCACAGGCTGGGAAGCCATATGAGCTTACCCCTGATAACAGTGACAAAAGACAAATGGCAAGTACTATTGGTGATGCTAGTAAAAGAGGGCAGGATGGGAGGGAGGGAAGGGGTGGAAGGTAGTCACCCTCAATGCTAGGAGCCTTGGGAGGAAAACTGCAGGGCTACAGATGCTCATGGCAGAGGGAGAGGTGGACATTGCAGCCATCACAGAAACATAGGCCACCCAATGACTGGGACCTGTCTGTACCAGGGTACAGGTTATTTTGTAGGATAGGGTGACTTGGAAAGGAGGGGGGTGGCACTGTATGTGAAGGAAGGACTGAAGCGTGTAATGGAGGAAGGGGAGGAGGGTACTATGGAGTAACTTTGGATGCAAATCCAGGATCCCAAAATAGGACTGTCAGAATGGCAGTGGTGTACAGGCCACACTCTCAGACGGAGGAGTTAGACAGGGAACTAGCAGGACAGATCAGAAGGACCTATAAGAAGGGTAATGTGGTGATTGCGGGGGACTTCAACATGCCAAGAATGGCCTGGAATACCCCAACAGCCAGGAATAGAAGTGAGCAGGTACTGCTGGTTGCACCAGGACAGCTTCCTGATGCAAATGGTGAGTGAACCAACCAGGTTAGGGAATACCCTTGACCTTGTGCTGGCAAATGGGGAGGTTGTGAGGAAACTTAGGGTGGAAGAACCACTGTCAGGAGTGATCACCACTCAGTATGGTTTACATTGGACATGGGCAAGGAAGGAGGGAATCTGGCACAAGAGTGCTGGACTTTAGGATGGCTGACTTTGGGAGGATGGGGAAGTGGTAAAGGGTACCTGGCCAGAATTCAACCTAGTATGGACATGCACCAGAGGTGGAGCTCATAAAGCTGGGGATAGTGGAGGCAACCAGAACCTGCAGCAAGGCCCAAAGCAAGAAGGCTAGGGCTAGAAACCAAGCTGGGTGAGCAAGGAGGTAATGGAAAAGGTAAGGAGAGAGCTGTCTTTAGGAGGTACAAGAAAACAGTGACTGGGGAGGACAGGGAGGAGTATCTGAAGGAATAGAAGGAGGTGACACAGGCAGTAAGGGCATCTGTGGAGCTCAGGCTGGCACAAGGCATTCAGAAGGGGAGAAGGACTTCTTTAGGTACCTCAGGGAGAAAAGGAACTGTAAGGATCACATAGTAAGGATTAGGAAGGAGGGGTTGGGTGGAAGCAGAGTGCGATAAGACAGAAGCATTAAATGACTACTTCTGCTCGGTATTTACTAAGGAGAAGGGGGTGATACCCAAGGGAAAGAACGGCAGAAACATGGGGAGGGTGATAGATGGGGAAATCATGGAGGCAGAGTTCTGGAGGGTTTGAGGGCACGGAAGGTGGACAAGGTGCCAGGCCCAGATGGCATTCACCCATGGTACTGAAGAAGGTGGCAGAGGTCCTTGTGGGAACATTGATAGACCTATTTAATGCCCCACTACACTCAGGGTGTGTACCTCAGGATTGGAGGATGGCTCATGTGGTGCCCCTCCCCAGGAGTGGCCCCAAGGATGAACTGGGGAACTACTATGCAAGCCTCACATCCACCGTGTGTAAGCTGATGGAGACTATCCTGAAGGAGAGGCTGGTGGCCCTCCTCGAGGCCAAAGGACTGCAGGACAGCAGACAGCATGGCTTCATATGTGGCAGATCCTACCAAACCAACCTGGTGGAGTTCTATGACTTGGTAACTAGGCAATTGGACAGGGGCCATGCAGTGGATGTCCTGTATCTGGACTTTGACTCTATGCCACATGGGAGGCTGGGAAGTAAGTCAGAAGGCACAGGGGTGGGTGCAAAGCTGGTAAGATGGGTTAGGGAACTGGCTTCAGGAAGGCAACAGAGGGTAGTAGTGTGCGGGAGCTCTCATCCCCAAGGGTAGTGATGATAGCGGTGTTCTACAGGGCTCAATGTTGGAACCAGTGTTGTTTGGGATATTCATTGCAGACATATCATTGGACATCAAGAGCAAGATCAGTCTGTTTGCTGATGATACCAAGATGGGAGCAGTGGTGGGTGACCTAGGGGATGGCAGGGGTTGCAGGATGATCTGGCAAGGCTGGAAACCTGGTTAGACACCTGGCAACTGGGGTTTAATGCCAGAAGAAAAGGTGCTGCATTTTGGGGTGAAGAACCCAAACAGGAGTTAACAGCTGTGGGGAGTGCAGCTAGCCAAGACAGAGGAGGAGGAGAAGGATCTGGGGTGCTCATTACAGGGTCAATGAGCAACTCGGCACAATGTAGGAAAGCAGTTGCAAAGGCCAGTGAAATGCTGGATTGTACTGCAAGGGGTATATCCTCGAGGAGGGAGGAGGTGATTCTGCTACTGTATAGGTCATTAGTTAGACTGCACCTGGAGTACTGTGTGCAGTACTGGCACCTGTATCTGAAGAGGGACATTAAGTTACTGGAGGGGGTGCAGCACAGGGTGACAAAGATGATCAAGGGGCTGGGGGACTTATCATATGAGAGGAGGCTGAGGGAGTTGAACATGTACTCGCTGGAGGAGAGGAGGGACGGGGGACATGATTGAAATCTTTAAGTACATGAAAGGAATAAACAAGACCGGTACAGAGGGGCAGTTCAAAGTAATGGAGGGGCACCCAGGGCCATGATATGAGACTGGAGGGATGGCAGAAGGGTCAGGAGGGAGATGAGGAGACACTTTTTACAGAGAGGGTGGTAGCTGGGTGGAATGTATTACCAGCAGAAGTGGTATCCAGTAGAACAGTGGACTGTTTCAAAAGGGGCTGGGACAGGGCAAGGGGGAGGGTCAATAGAGGGGAAGGGTGGGAGAGAGGGCAGCTGCAGAATAAGGGGTGCTACCTTCATATTCAGCAGAACTTGACAGACCTCAGGGCCTTTATCTGCTGGCAAATTTCATATGTTTGTATAATATCCACAGGAGAAATACTGACCGGCCTAGGAGATATGTAAAAGCGTGTGAGAGTATTCAACTCATCAAGGATTGTCTATCTATGTTCTTCTGTTGAAGAGTTATAGTTCCTTAAAATGATCCTCCCAAGATTGGGGCACAATAAAGCCTCAGTTCTCATGGAATATTGACTGTAGTAGATTACCAGCATCCAAAATGTTTTGTCTTGTCAAAACATTTTCTTTAATTTGTTCCACATGTTGGTTTGAAACTTCTTTTTTCAAGGATTTTGTAATAATCATTCCTCCTCTTATTTAAAATACTAAGATTTTCTCTTGTCCTATGTTTTAGTGCATCTCACTAACCTATTTACTTCCTGTTTTGCAGCCCTACACTTTCCATTGAACCATGTTTGTTTGATGTTTGTTTTATTCTAAACAATGATTTAGGAAATTTATTAATGATAAGCTATATTTCCATTACAGTTGCATTATCTCTGTCTATACTGATGATTATTTTAGTTCTTAAAGTAGATAAAGGTTCTAAATTGAGTATCATGGAAAATAGTTCAATTATGCCATTTTGAGATCTTGTTCTATTAGTGTTTATTACCTCAAGATTGTTCTCAGTAGGGGGAACCCGGTCTATTTCCCTATTGGGTCTTAAAGAACTGAAGGTAATAAGAATCGGTGAGTGGGCTGACTGAGTGATCCAAAACTTTGAAATCCAACAATTTCTCCTGGCCATCCTGATTAACCTATGCCAAATCAATGTCTGAAGATCCCATGGAACCCATATAAGTTAGCTCTCCCTCTGAGTCTCCCAAGTCTGACCATTCACCAAAAATAAGTCCAAGTTGGTCATCATTCAATCCAGTAACTGACCTTGTTGATTAAGTTGTAGTGCCTTTGGAATTCCTTCCTACAGTTATTCCTGGGTTAATTATATTACGTCTTAGATTTCATAGGATTTATGGGATTTGTACTGAATCAGTAATGCTAGCCGTTATTTGACTCTCCATTATACAATGGAATATCAAATATGATTATGTAAGATGTAACTGTCTAGTACAATTTTAAATTAATCTATGCTAGGAGCATTTACTACAGTCTCCAGTAAATTGTTCCATGTATTCACCACTCTCTGGTTGAACTATGACCATTTCCTTGTTGTTTTACATTATTAACTTCTAAGTTGAAAACTGTGGCTTCTTGTTGCTCTGGTAGCTTCTTTTGTATATAATCCTAGATATTTCCAGAGATCTACACCTCTGAATGCCTTATATTTCTCCCCGAAGTCTTCTGTAGCCCAAGGGATACAGTCCTAATTCTCCAAGTCTTTCCTAGTTTGAGAATTGAGACAACCCATTTATCTTGTTGGATACTCTTCTCTGCACCCATCTCCTAAATTACACTCATCTTCAAGTTCTCCAAAACTATTTGATTTTGGAACCCTAGCATTGAAACCGCTAATAATTAGGAAAGAATAACTATCATACTTGGTCATTAATTCTTTCAATATTTCTGCTGACTGCAGACATCAATCAATCAAAATCTTTATTTATTCAGGTGGACATCATTGAGCAAAGCTCATTTACAAGATGGACCTGATAGGCCAAGGATCAAATTGAAGGTACAGTAGCAGATATATACAGAACACTTGTATTTAAACAGATACAGTAATATAAACATATATACAAATGAAGGATAGAGGTTGATAAAACCTAACAGAACAAGGTAGGATACAATAAAAGTACACTAGAAGAAACCAGAATGTCCAAGTCCCAATAGAGGAGCCAATGCAAGCACGCATAACACAGGGTAACCAGTATTACAGGCTCCAGGGCAAACTAAAGCAGACAAACAGATATGATGATTGATGACTGCAAAAAATGATGATAAACAGCCTCTGACGAATGACATGGAGGGGCTGGTGGGAGATTCAGATAGGGGCTAAGGCTACTAGTAGTAGGAGGTATGGAGGAATGGTTGGGGTAGAAGTAAGTGCCAGGAGTTGGTGTGGAGGTCTTGGTCAGGGGAAGCAAAGCTGTAAAAAAGGTATGATAGGGGTTGAGATACAAAATAAGGGGGCTACGAGGGAGGGAAAAACTAAGGGGATGATTTATGGAAGAGCTGTCAGTAATAATTGCTGACTGAAAGGGGGAGGGTTGTGAATGTGACATAAAGTGGAAGTGTAGATTTTACTAGTTCTGAGAGGTATACACACATGTATCGATACATAGACAGTGTCGGCAGATAAGGGCCTATGGCCCACCCAGTCTGCCCATTTGAGCTTGTAAGTTCAGTTTATGTTTTCCTAGAAGTCTGTTGCCCCTTACCCGTGACCTCCAGAATTCCTTTATGTCTATCCCATGCATTCTTAAATCCCGTGATTGTTTCAGCCCCCACCACTTCCTCTGGCAGGGTGTTCCACTTGTCCACCACCCGTTCTGTGAAGAAATTCTTCCTCATGTTTCCTCTGAATCGTCCTTCCTCCAGCTTCATCCCATGCCCTCTAGTCCTGGAATATCTTTTTCATTTAAAAATAGTGTATTCCTGCACCCTGTTCCTCCCTGTAAGATACTTGTATGTCTCTATCATATCCCCTCTCTCCCTCCTCTCCTCCAGGGAGTACATGTTCAGTTCCTTCAACCTGTCCTCATAGGACTTGTGATGCAATCCATGCACCATCTTTGTTGCCCTCCTCTGAACCTTCTCTACCCTGTTTATGTCCTTACGTAGGTAAGGTCTCCAGAACTGTACACTGTACTCCAGGTGGGGCCTCAATAGTGTCTTGTATAGTGGAATTATGACCTCCCTTTTCCTGCTGGTGATGCCCCTGCCTATGCATCCCAGCATTCTATTTGCTTTACCTGCTGCCTTGTCACACTGTTTCCCTACCTTGAGGTCCTCAGAGATGATAACCCCAAGATCCCTTTCCTGCTTGGTGCATGCTCTATCCTCACCCCTCCACTGATATATTATGCCAGGGTTTTTGTGCCCCATATGCATTATTTTGCACTTCTTTGTATTGAATTTCAACTGCCAAATCCCTGACCATTCTTCAAGTTTCTGCAAGTCCCTTCTCATTCTGTCTACACCCTCTGGTGTGTCTACTCTGTTACAGAGCTTTGTGTCATCAGCGAACAGTGAAATTCTACCTTCTAGGTCCTTCGCAATGTCACTGATGAAGATGTTGAATAGGACCGGTTCCAGCACTGATCCCTGTGGTACCCCACTGGTGTACTCTTCCCTCTGTGGAGTGACAGTCATTTACCACCACCCTCTGTGTCCTGCCACCCAACCGGTTACCTACCCACCACATTACTGTCCTGCCCACACCCATATTCCCCAGTTTGTGTAATAGTCTTCTATGTGGCACAGTGTCAAAGGCCTTGCTGAAGTCCAGACAGGCCATGTCCACTGCCCCCCCGATCCACCTCCCTAGTCACCCAGTCAAAAAATTCAATGAGGTTGATCTGACATGACCTCCCCCTGGTGAAACCATGCTGCCTTGGGTCCTGTAGTCCATTGACAACCAGATGTTCCACCAATCTCTCCTTCAGTAGTGCTTCCATGATCTTCCCCACTACCGAGCTGAGGCTGACTGGTCTGTAGTTCTCCGCTTCCTCTTTGTTCCCACTATTGTATAAGGGGACTACATCTGCTGTCCTCCAGTCTTTGGGTACCTACCCTGTTTCCAGTGATCAGCTTAACAGGATAGCCAGAGGTTCAGCCACCACCTCTCTTAGTTCTTTAAGGACCCTGGGGTGCATTCCATCTGGCCCTATTGCTTTATCAACTCTTATTACTTCCAGTTCCTTCAGGACCCTTTCTCATGTAAAGGGATTTGTGTCCATTTCTGCACCATTCTCACCACTTGTACTCCCTTCAGACCCATTACCCTCCTCTTCCTCAGTAAAGACTGAGCAGAAATACCTGTTCAATATGTTAGTTTTACTGTTGTCATCCTCCAATTCCAGCATTAGTATTCTCTAATTTAAGGACTAAGAAAAAAAAAACAGTTTATAACTGATTTCAGTTATCAGATAATCCAAGGAAGTTCTTAGAAAAATAGCCAGGCCTGCCTTATTCCTGCTTGAACTTTTATATTTTATGACAGGACAGATATAGTATAAGATGTGTAACCAGGAATCATAGGAAGAATGTCTGGATACCACCATGTTTCCTAGAAACACAAAACATCATAAACTGTTAAAAAAATCATTAACCTCAGTATCTGCTATTTTAATAGCTCGGCCTTCAATATTCCAAGAAAAAATGCTTAAAGAGCCGGCGTCATCAAGTAAATTCTGTTGAGTTATAACTGAGTGGAATTCTGGTCATTTAAACAGGAGATCCTGTAACGAAATAAACAGATTAGAAGTTGAAATTTCTAGAAATAAGTGAAACTGGAATAATTTCGGCAAGACAATTGGGCTTAGATCTATGCAGTTGTAGAGGTCTTAAGCCATCTTCACTCTCTAAATTATTCATGTCTGTCAAAAGGATGCCAAGGTTATCTAGAATTTAAGAAGCTGTTAACACCGAAGCTGCAAGATGAGAATTCCTGATGATAACGTCTATTTGTGGATTTTCTATAATACTGCTATGTATTGTAATCCACTCAGTTCCATCTCTCCCTAGATCAATTTCAAGCAAATGAGATTAAAAAGTAGCTATGTCTTTCTTTATTGTGCTTACAATGTCATTGTCTTTAAAAACAAATTAGATGTTTTGTTGAGGGATAATAGATAAATAATGTCCCACATAGTGTGGGGAACAGTCTCGATGGGCTCTGGCCTTCTTCTGTTCTTTCATACCAAGTAATAACTGAATTCTTGTCAGAGACTTTCCAACTAAAAAGAGAAAGATCTTTTCTTCCAGAGCTGTCTATGGGCAACTGCATATTTATTTATTACTTTCATCACCCTATTTATCCTCCTCCTATCTTTCTCTATTTCCCTGTTAACATTCTCAAGTAATTGATCCTCGGGATGTAGTGGAACTTTTTTTTGAGGAAAAATACTAATTCCATTTGATATTAATATAAAAAGAATTATACAGAAGTGAAAGGAAAAGTGTGCCTCCCACTGGGACTTGAACCCAGAACCTTAGCATTCCATGCTGTGTTCTAACCATCTGCACTATGGGAGACTCAGAATTAGCAGCGGTCTGTGTTTTCCATTAGGCACATACACTCCTTTCTGGTGATTTTAATACAGGTATTTGAGACTAAATTTGAGCTGTTAAATTTTGGGACTCAAGATACACAAGTGCACAATCAGCGTATTGGAAGGTTAGCAGATGTGTAACACATATACCATCTGTTGTAAGTGCAATATGTAAAGGCAGCATACCTAATACTTTAATTTCCTAGGAATTTTTGCTTTTTATTCTTTAATTCCATAGATTTACACCATAATTTCAAAACTGTCACTGTCATTATGTGGGCCAAAGAAAGTCAAGGAATAATTATTTATCAACCAATTAACGTGATTAATGCAGAATTATTTAGCACTGCACTGCAGTACCTTACATATCATGGTACATCCTGGTAATGGGAAAGTTCTGGATGGCTGGTATTGAACATACCACAGTCTGCATTCCAGCATCAAAGAAGAAGGACCATAACATTTTCACTGATGTAATGATATAGCCTCAGTTACTGAATAAACAAATCTATATTCTCCATCCATAGTCCTTACCAGTACTAAAAAAAAAATTACTTTATCAATGGCATCTTTGGAATCCTTTTAATAAGTGAAATTTCAATTCATTGTACTCCTTGGTTCTATGTGTTTTCAGTGATTTTTTTCCACCAGTTCATCCAAGTCTTTCAGTTAGTAAAGACAAATACCTGATCTCCATGCTGTACCCTCAATTTCTTTATTGTTATACAAGAAAATGGCATTAGAGATGTTGAAAGTACAGTTACGTAAGAACTTACTGTAACAGTAGATCTTCAAAAGAAGTTTCTGCAGTAGGTCATAACATGTAGGACTAGTGCCACCTGGCATCTGGACCTCATGGCAGATTTTTCCAGCAATGCCCGATGGAGGACTGCCCACCTGACATCATGTGGCTAACATCAATGTGACCCTATATAGTGGGTTGTCCCCATGCCCGCCCTCCAGTTCTCCCACTGGAGACCAAAAAAGGAAAGACAGGAGAAGGAACAGGTTTTGGAGACCCAAAAGAAAGCTGGGGAAGGAGGAGGAAAAACATGACTTACTGCAGGAACCCTCTCAAAAGATCTACTGTTACGTAAGTTCTTATGTAACTGTACTATTTTACTCTCTGAGAGGGTTCCTGCAATAGGTCATAACATGTAGAACTGATTTCCAAGCAGTCCCTCCAAAGAGAGACTGTGAGAAACATGGGAAAAGGAGAAACCCAAAAGGAAAACCAAAACGGGAACCGGCCTAGGACAGAAAGCCCTGCAGAACAGCGAGTCCAAATCCTGTCCTTTGCCTAGAAGCAATATTCTGACTGTAATGCTTGGTAAATGTGTGAACAGAACTCCAGGTTGCTGCTGCACATATGTCTGCTGCAGAAACATTTCAAAGAAAAGCTGCAGAAGCAGCCATGCCCCTAGTGGAGTGACCTCTGATAGCCCCCGACAGAGGTTTGTCGTACTTCTGATAACAGAAGTGGATATAGTTCACTAACCATTTGGACAATCACTGTTTGGAAATGGCTTTCCCAAGGGATTTGGGGCAAATGGAACAAAGAGTTGGTTGTCCTTACGGAAATCTTTGGTCCAATGAGTGTAACACCTTAGGACATGATGCACATCTAAGGTGTGTAGAAGTGCCTCAACCTTATTCACAGAGTTGGAAAATAGACTGGCAGTTCCACTGACTGATTCAGTGTGAACTCTGACATCACCTTAGGTAAGAACTTAGGATTTGTTCTGAGGACTACCCGGTCCCTATGAAAAATCAAATAAGGCTCTTACACATCAGGGCCTGGAGCTTGAAATTCTTCAAGCAGAAGTAATGGCAACTAAAAATAGCACTTTCCAAGAGAAAAGCGCAAGTTGCAGCTCATTGCTAGTTCAAAAGGAGGGACAGTGAGCTTCTCAACATAAAATTCAAATCCCAAGGTGATGTGGGGCTGTGGATAGGGGGTTTCAGATGGAGGATTCCTGTCAGAAAGGTTTTGGGGACCTCCAACTGAGCCACAAGTTTGCCATCCACTAGTTCATGGTACACCGAAATGGCAGATAAATGTACCTTCAGCGAGGAATAAGAAAGGCCTGAGTCAGAAAGGCAAAGGAGGTAATCCATGATCTGCAGGGCAGAACAGGTAAAAGGGTCCCAACCCTTGGACGATGCCCAAATAAAAAAACATTTCCACTTCATGGCGTAAGTGGATCTGGTGGAGGGTTTTATAGCCTCCACTAAAACTTGGGCAACTCTGTGTGAAACCCCAAAGTGAACTCTCGCTACATATGCAGGAGCCATGCATACAAGTGCAAGATCCTGAGCACTGGATGCACAAGCTGGCCCTGATTCTGAGTCAGGAGGTTGTGGGTCAATGGAAGTGGAACTGGGGTTCCCTCACCAACTGCTGAAGCAGCAGGAGCCAAATTTGCCTCAGCCAGAGAGGTGCAATCAGGATCATCCATGCTCTATCCACCTGAAGTATGATAAGAACCCTCTGTAGAATGGGAAATGGAGGGAAAGTGTACAATAATTTCCCCGTCCAAGAGATAGATAATGCGCCATGCCAGAAAGCACCATGCCCTGGAATGAGCAAGCAAAAACTGAAGTTTTGCGTTGGATGGGAAGGCGAAAAGGTCAAATTCTGGTCGTCCCCATCTTTGAAATAATGAATCTGCCACTTCCTGATTTAGCTTCCATTCATGACTGAGGATGTGAGATCTGCTGAGGCTGTCTGCCAGGACATTTTACACTCCTGGAACGTGCACTGCTGTGAGAGACAGGCCGTGCTGGACTGCCCAGTTCCACACTCTCATTGCTTCCCTGCAAAGGGGGTACGAATGAGTGCCTCCCTGCTTGCTGATGTACCAGACGACCGACATGTTGACCATCTGGATGAGCAGTAAACCCTGAAAACCAAGAGACTGGAACTCTTGTAATGCATACAGAACCACTCTCATATCCAATAAATTGATGTGCAAGGACATCTCCAAGCGGGACCAAAGTCCCAGAGCTTGATGGTCCCCCCAACCCAGGTTGGAGGCACACATGGTCAGCAATGCTAGCAGGGCTGGGCCTCAAAATGGGAGACCTACAGACAGGTTCAAGGGATCCCTCCACCAAGCCGTTCTTCTGAAGGGTGGAGGAAATTAGGACCTGATGGTCCAGGGCATCCTGAAGTTGATCCCATTGAACCCACAAGGACCACTGGACAACCCTCATGTGGAGTCTTGCCAGGGGGAACTGTGGCGATGGAGGCTGCCATCAAACCTGGTAAAACGAAGCACCTCTCCGGCTGGGAGGAACCTGGAAGAGGCTACTAGAGTGGCCTGCTTGATCAGAGTTTCCATCCTGTCTGAAGGATGGAAGGCTCTGCCCTGGAATGTATCCAAGACTGCTCCAATAAACTGAAGGTTCTGAGATGGAGACAGGAAGATTTGGGAATATTGATTGTTATCCTCAATTTGGAAAACAAGTCCAGGGTGGTGGCAATGGCCTCTGAGAGAGACTCTTTGGACAGGGCTGAAATCAGTCAGTCATCTAGGTAGAAAAACACTAGGCCCCGTGATGAAGGGCTGCAGCCTCTACTGCAAGGCACTTGGTAAAACCTGAGGTGCTGAAGAAAGACCAAAGGGGAGAGCTCAAAATTGAAAATGCTCCCCTTGGAAGGTGAAGCGCAGGAAGCGGAGGTGGCTGGAAAATAAATCGGGATATGCAGGTAGGCATCCTGCATATCCAGAGTACAGAGCCAATGTGCCTCCTGAAGAAGAGGCAGGAGGTTCTGAAGAGATAGCATCCTGAATTTTTTGTACTCGACAGAGACCGAGTCTGCTGAGGTCGAGTATGGGTTGCAGGTTACCTGTCTTTTTTGGGACCAGGAAAAAGTGGAAATAAAACCCCCACCCTCTTTGATGAAAAGGGACTGGCTCTATTGTTTCTTTCAGCAAGACAGCCTGCACTTCCTCCCTTACAAGAACAGCCTGCTCTCAAGAGTGGGTGGACCTTTGAGGAGGAGACTCTGCAGGAAGTTCCAGAAACTCCAGGGTGTGTCCTTGGGACACTAACTACAGGACCCATGCAATGGAGGTGATGCTTCGCCATTCCTGAACATGGTGAGCAACCCCCCCATTGGCTTCTCACTCTGAGACTGAGGAGAGGGTGGGGCAAAAGAGTCAGGAGGTGGCAGGGCGGACTGGGAGGCAACGGACTGCGTTGATTCTTGGAGGCTGGAGGAGAGGACAGGGTTCCGTGGCTGTGTTTGCCCTGACAATGAGTCTGGCCAGCCACTGCCTCCAAGTCTTTTTCCAAAAGGGCTGCTGTGTTTGGGCGCCCCATCGGTACATGGACTTTACAGACCTAAGGGCCTGGCCGCAGTCCTGAACATCTGTAATATCATCTTCGGTGTCTCCACCAAAAAGCACCGAGCCCCTGAAAGGAGCATCATGAATCACAGACTGGGCCTCATTAGCAAGACCAGAGATGTGAAGCTGAGCATGCCGCCAAAGGGAGACAGCAGTCGCTGAGGTCCGGCCACTGCATCGACAGAGTTGTAAGTGGCCCAAACAGCATAGCTGCATGAAATCTTGACTGGCGAATGTCCCTAGTGAATTCCTCCTTGAGGTCCAAGCTTCATAGACTGGACATGGGCCTCTAGCTTGGCCAGGGTGACCTTCTGGTGAGACACCATGTGGGCTACATAACTGAGCGACTGCAACATGCTCATAGCAAGGAATAGACTTTCTTCCCATACTGGTCAAACTGCCTCGACTATTTGTCCAGAGGAGAAGTGCTCATGTGCTTAGGGTTGGTGGAGCGGTCATGAGCAGCAGAAATGACAACAAAGTCAGCCTTAGGATGCGAACTCAGAAAAGGAGCATCTTTGGCGCCCGGTAAGTTCTGTCGGCTCTCTTGGGGATGGCTGGGATGGAGTGGGGTAGTTGCCAGACAGTCATGATGAGATCTTCGTGAGGCCCAATCCATGGAGGAACAGGAATGGGAGACAAAGACTCAAGATCCAAATGTTCAGCAAGTCCTTGTCTTATGGGATCCTGCTGCTCTGACTCCCAGTTATAAAACTGCTGTATGGACCTCAAAAGGTCTGAAAAGGAAGGATCCTCTGAGGGAGACTTGGGAGATGCCTTCTCTTTAGGGTCTGTGGATTCCTGACCCGATGACTCCTCCAAAGAATCCTCCCCAGAATCCAGACAGTCTCCTGAAATGAAATCCAGAGTGGGTAACTTCCACGAGGTAGACCCCCTGACATGAACTGTGGATGGGGGTGAACTCAGTGGGGACAAGGACCTGGGAGGAGAATGAGGAGGTGGGAGTTGGCTCTCCGGGTCTGTTATTAACTCAGATCACACCTCCTTCCACCAGGACTGGATAGCAGTCCTGAGATCTGACTGAGAAGCCATAGGGGGTGAAGGAAGGGGAGGAGGAAGAGGAGGTGGAGGAGATGGAGGGATAGCATAGGGTGGATGGTAGTAATACCCCTGGTATCCCTGAGAAGAAAATCCCAGGTATGGTAAATAGTCTGGAAAGTAATGTCCCACAGGATGCCAATGAGGTGGGCCAGTTGAGGGTTGGTCCAAGGAATACCCAGAAGAGTAGTGTAGAACAGGAAGGGGTCTCAAGAAAATCCCTGATGTCAGGGGAGCTGACACTGGGGGAGCCACAAAGGACCAGCCATGGTGTAGATGACAGGCTGATCCGGTGCAGGGGCAGCTGCCACTGGAACCGCTATTGTCAGGGGCGGCATCACCAGGCTTGGTGTCGGAAACAGATCTAGCATCAGGTAGGCTGGTGTCAGGATCTGGCGCAGGGGATCCGACAGTGGAATCTGGTCTACCACAGAAGCTGGCAATGGGGGCAGGGAGATTGGAATTGGAGATCCGGTGTCAGAACAGTTTTGGCCAGCTCTGATGGAGGAACAATGTCCAGCATCAGGTCAGGAGCTGGAAGGGAACTAGTCCTCTTCAAAGGGATGGGAGGTGCCTCCGTATCAGGTCCAGATGAAGTAGGAGGGATCTCCATCCAAGAGACCCCAGAAGGGGAGCAGGGATCAGATCCTGAGGTGTTTTCAACATCCAGGAGACCAGTGCTCTCTTCACCCAGGGTAGCCGGATTAGAAGGCTGGGCTACCGGAGGGGGAGAAGGGGGAAGAAGGGCATTCTTCCCTGGACTCATCCAGGTGTTGGGTGGGCAGACAGATGTCCCCAACAGTAGAGCCATGTCAGTGCAACCACCAGAGGAGGTCGGCTTATCCAACATCAGAACCATGTGGGAGGGGAAGCCCCCTGCCTGACTAATAGCTGAGGCAGGCGGGTCCCCAAGGAGCCAACTTATCGGTGGCTGGGCAGTCCCCAGAGGAGCCAGGGGCTGACTTAATAGCTGAAGCAGGGCAGTTGCTGGAGACTGTCTTACCCGCTAAGACCAGGAGCAAAGTTGCGGTGGTTCCACTGGAGTTCTCGGATGCAGTCTGGACAACCTTGATTAGAGGCGGCAGAGGAGAGGTCCTACTGGTGAAGGGCCTGGTGGACTCGGCCTTGGCACCCTCTGTTGAGTGCTCCCACTCCTGGTGCTTCTCTTTTCTTTTGTGCTTAGAAGGAGAAGAAGAGGAAGACTCCTGATGAGTTCCATTTGCTTCTCCAATGAAGCCAACCGTGACTTCAGCAAATGGGCTTCCAGAGCCTGCTGTCTCCATTTCTGGGTGGCCTGTAAAGGTTGGCAGTCTGGGCAGGTAGCCGTAAGATGTCTGGGCCTAGGCAGATGATGCACTTGTGGTGGACGTCCTTGTGTGGGATCTGGGTGCCACAAGACTCACTTCTTTGAAGTAGGAGAAGACATAGAAAATGTAAAACCTTAGAAACTCAGAAAGGTTTTGGAAAAAGAGAATTAAACTGACTTGATGTAGAAGTCTACTGCTAGGTAACTGCACAAGATGACGCCGCGGAAAGAACTGAGGTGGGCCGGAACCACCCACTATATAGGGTCATGCTGATGTTAGCCACTTGACATCAGGTGGGCGTTCCCCCATCAGGCATTGCTGGAAACATCTGCCGTGAGGTCCAGTTGCCAGGTGGCACTAGTCCTACATGTTATGATCTTCTGCAGATTTGATCGTATTTAATGGAATATTGAATTCTGAGTTTTCATTTTCTGCCATCAAAGCTTTTTGCCTCTGAAGTGTGGCACAGCCTAAGTTTGGGAACATTAAAATCCTGTTGCAATCAACCTTTATGTCCTTCACTTGCCTGACAGCTTTAAATGTGGCATCACGTTAGAGTACTGACTCTAAGTAATAGCATGCAAGGTGTTGATTCTTAAACTCAGTCAATACTGCATCAAAGACTAGTGTAAGTACTTCCCCAACCAGGGCAACATTGTATTAGGTGGAGAAGACCTCCCAAAATTCTTCAGCAAGCCCATTCACACTGACATTTTTTTTTTCCTCACAGTAAATTGTCTCAGTGACCAAGGTGAGACGGTAGCAACAGATTTTATTTAACCAAGACTACTGACAAAGTTAATGCAGCACACATTTATTGCCTCTATGGTTTTCTTGTTGTGGGTCTCTACCTGCTGCTTGACCACTTGGAACAACTGAAAGAATGAGATTTAGAAATGATCAGTTCTATAACTTTATGCAACTCCTGCATAGTTGATTGGAATGAAGACAGTGTCACCTACCATGTGTTAGAATTTCAGGCCTCTGGTGGCTTACTTGCACCTTTTGGCTGAGAACTGGTTCTGAAAATAATATGTGAGCCCCTAGCAGCATTTCTAGACTTTTACATTGTTTGAAATGCTTACAACTTGAACACATACTGCACAGCTAGTTCACCACCAATGAACAAAATCAAGATGATAAAAATAACGTTTTAGCACTTAGTTCCTTTCTCTAGGCATGAGCTGTAGAAAATGTAACAAGATGTCCAGGATACTCTCTCTGAGCCAGTTTTCCTCTTATTAAACACTAATGGGTCAGTTCTAAGTTAATATGGGGTAGTTACAGCAGATTCAAGTATCTTACACTGCAGTTATGGTCTCTCCAGTTGTCTTTCCATTACTATTGGTCTTTCTCTTTAACATATAGGATAGTGGATGGGCAACTATGCACAGCCAGCGTATTACTTGGTATTACTTGGTAGAGTGGGTTACAAGAAGGCAATGTGCCCATCGAGAGTACCCCCCACAATTTTGTGGATCATTATTTGTTAGCAATTTCTAACCATAAATCTAGTTTGGTTTTAAATGTTTCAAAATTGATGGCATTGACAAGGTCATTGGGTAATTTGTTCCATGTTCTGGGAGCCCTAATTGTAAAATAGTGTAATCTTTTATTGGTGTTTGCTTTTGGGATAGTTAATTGTTTAGTATGTAGTCTGGGAACTAGTTTCCTTGTTGTGTAATTTAGTCCACATTGTTGCATCAAGTTTGGTTGTTTTAAAATTTTGTGAAGAAACATAAGATATCCCCTTAACCGCCTAGTTTCTAGTGAGTGGAGTTTTAGTTTTTTTAACCTGTCTTCATATGGTAAGTGTGCTAAATGTGGTATCATCCTTGTTACTGTTCTTTGGATGCTCTCAATGGTAGCTATATCCTTTTTGAGATACGGGCCCCAAAATGGTGACCCATAGTCAGAATATGGTCTGACATATGTCCTGTACAGGGGAATAATACAATTTTTAAGTTTTGATACAAACGTGCGATTTATTCTTCTGAGTAATCCATTTGAATTTTTGGCTAATTTGTTACAGTGATCACTAGAGGATAATTTGTTGTTAACAGTAATCCCAAGGTCTTTTTTCACAATTTGTTGTTTTGAGTGGTATATTATTTAGTTTGTAGGACTGTTGTGGGTTGTTATTACTGAGGTGAAGTACAGTGCATTTATTGTTGTTAAACTCCATGCCATTTAGCAATGCCCATTCCTCGATTTTATGCAAATCTGTGCATAGTAGGTTCAGATTGTCCGTGTGTCAACCCTTCCTCCCAGTTTAGTGTCGCCAGCAAATTTCGATAAACAGGTGTTTGAACTAGTCTGTATGTCGTGAAATAAATACATTAAACAAGACAGGTCCAAGCACAGAACCTCTAATATTCACTTGTCACCTCACCCATGTCTGACAGGATTCCATTAATCCTTACTTGTTGGGTCCTATTAGTTAACCAGTTATCCATCCAGTTAGTTAGACATGGTGAGATTCCTAGCAATGTCAGTTTATCGATTAATTTTGTGTGGGATACACGGTCAAAAGCTTTACTGTAGTCAAAAGAATAATATCCATGGGGGTCCTTACGTCCAGTTCAAGATGAATTTGAGGGATACACGGTCAAAAGCTTTACTGTAGTCTAAAAGAATAATGTCCATGGGGGTCCTTGCGTCCAGTTCAAGATGAATTTGATTGTAGAAAGCAATCAAATTAGCAGTTGTTGAATGTCCTTGTTTAAAACCATACTGTGTAGTGTCTTGAAGGTTTAGATTCAAAATGTCTTCTTCCACTAGGGTTTTAATAATTTTTTCCATTACTTTACATGGTACAGAGGTTAGACTTATAGGTCGATAGTTTTCATGGTTCAATCTATTCCCCTTTTTAAAAATGGGTGTCACATGTGTTGTCAACCAGTCAGTGGGAACTGTTGATTTATTAAAAATAATTGTCAAGGGAATAGATACTGTGTCAGTGGTTTCTATCAAAAATCTGGGATTAATCATGTCCGGTCCTGGGCTTCCTTTTTTATTTAATGTCTTCAGTGCCTGCTTCATTTGATTAATAGTTATCAGATAATTGTGTTTGTTGAGTTGTTTTATTGTTTGAATCTGGTGTTTGTCCACGTGTGAAAAGACAGAACAAAAGTATATGTTTAAGTGATCGGCTGTTACTTTGTCTGATATTATTGGTATGTTATTGATTGTTAGTGGACCGGCTTGTCTAATGTTACCTTTATTCTTGTTTAAGTAAGAGTACAGTGATTTTTGATCATTTTTTGTGCGTATCCTAAATTCTAAGTTACGTTTAGATTTCACAATTGCCGATTTTAATTTTGTTACAGAGGCCCTATAGGATAATAAAGTTTCATTATCATTTGGATTTTTAAATTTAGAGAAACATCTTTCTTTTTGTTTAATTAAAGTTCTGATATTGTTATTTAACCATTTAGGAATATAACCTTTTGGATTGTATTTGTTTTTGTTGGTATGTATTTAGATTCCAAGTCCAGAATAATTGCTTTAAATTTGATCCAAGCATGTTCCACCGATAAAGATGAAAGAATATGTTCCCATTTTATGTTCTTTAGATGATTATTAATTAAATTAAAGTCAGCTCTGTTATATTGTTTAAGTAGTATGTTATTTCTTAAATATTGTTGGTGACGAGGTAAACTGAAAAATATAGATTTGTGGTCACTATTCCCAAGAGGGTCTAGTAAGGATAGATTAGAAATTTGAATATCAGTTGTAAGTAGTAGATCTAAAATGTTATTTCCTCTAGTGGATTCCAAGATAAGTTGTTCTAAACCCAAGTTAATTATCCCCTGAGAGGAAAATCTTATCAGTGTCTGATTTACCACTTAAATTGTCCCAGTTAATACTTGGCATATTGAAATCTCCCATTATTATAACATTACTTTTCTTTACTATGTTTTTTATTTTGGCCACTAGTGAATTAATATAGTCAAGATTTTCATTAGGTGGTCTGTAACATGCCCCCTAAAAATATTTGTGGTTGTCCCTTAAACTGAATTGTAACCCATACACTTTCTGTGTTTGATTGAATGTTATTTTCGAAGGAGGGAATTTTCCACCATTTCCAGTTGTGCCACCTAGGGGTTCTGATTCCCTCTGACTTCAAGAATGAAGCTTGAGAGGTCCATGGGAATTAGATCCCAGAGATGGCACAACACATGGGTTGTGTATAGAGTTTCCCATCCACTATTCTATATAGTGTATGGTGCCTCAATGAAATTAAAAATGCCATTTTTATTTCAAAATTTTAAAGTTTAAATCAGTCATTTTAACAGCAAACACGGGTTGTAGGGATGGTTGCTATGGTGGGGATTTGAGGTTGTTAAGTTGCAGACATCCATCATTTGATAATGCAACCTTCAACTGGTTGCTAATTAGGCGTGGGAGGCATTTAAAAAAATGGGAGCCAGTTTCCTCGCTAAGCGTGAAGTGGCAACCACAAGCAGAATTGATTTGTAAGTAATGTTTGGATATCTGGTTGATCCTGCATTTTATTTTACTGCTACAAATCTGATTAATCCTATGGTTCTAAAAGTGTGCTGGTTCGGGTGATTGTGCTGCCGCCACTGGAAAGTGTGCCTTTTGGTTGAGCCTGCCATTTCTCTGCCATTACTGTTCTGCGATGTCTGTAAGCAGCAGAACAAAAAGTTATTCTGTTGCAATACAGACATCACTACTGCAGCAGAACAGCTTTTTACAGCAAAATGAATAACGTTCCACCATACACTACAGCTTTCTTTTGCTGTACTGCAAATTCTGGTGCTGGTTCTTTCATGTTAACTGGTGAAATTTTATCCAGAGTTGCTCCTCTCCCGAGGGCATTTCCTACTTTTATAATGCAAGTATTTTTGTGTTTAATTTCATGATGCAGGACTCTGACTACATTTTGACCCTGGGATGTCAATTAGTATGCCTGTAGTCTCACAATTATGGATCAATATGTATAGTCAGTCTTAAGAAGGCCCTTGCCCCTTCAGACCTTGCAATGTATGTTCTTGGCATACACTAATTCCATAAATTAGATGAAAAGTTTATTGTTTTTCTGTCCAACTGGTCCAGTTTATTCTGTGGCCAGTCAATTATAAAAGCATGCATGAGCACATGAATGGCAAGCTTATTTAGAGCTTGCCCTCTATTCAGTTTTATCAAAGCAGTTTCCAGTACAAGTTACATCCCAAAAGTATTTCATGCTGATCTTTCTCTCATTTGTTCATACTGCATTGCTGCTCCTTCATCTATTCCCAGGTACTGTAATTGTATAATCCATCTTATTCAAGGTCCTTAATGCTACAGTCCTCATTCAAATTGTTGTTTTCGGTATAGGTTAGTTTTCCTTTAATGAATGTTGTTCTAACATGCTTGTCTAATCAAAAATGTTATCCAGATGTTATCATAGGAGTTGACAATTTACAACTGCTCTTTCTGGTGTTTGTCACGAAACTATAAAGCTTTTAAGTCATCTATATAAAGAAGAAGAGATGTCGCTTTGATCATCTTTTATTTCGGAGGTCATGCTACTCCTAACCCTAAGGTCATGCTACACCTAACCCTAAGGCATTAATGATGCTGCTCAGTGGGGTTAAAGCAATGGAAAAAATGAGTGATGAGAAGAAATTTCCTTCAAATATCCCTTGCTGTATCTTTGATGTTTTTTCTAGTGTGAACTTTCTGATGCTTTCTCAGGTAACTCTTCTGTGTAAAACTCTTTTCACATTTGTCACATTTATATAATTTCTCTGTAGTGTGGATTTGCTGATGTACTACCAGGCTGCTCTTCTGTGTAAAACTCTTGTCACATGTGGCACATTTATATGGTTTCTCACTAGTGTGAGTTTGCTGATGCTGTGTAAGTGAATTGAGAAATGTAAAATTCTTGTCACATGTGGCACATTTATATGGTCTCTCACCAGTGTGAATTCGCTGATGCATTCTCAGACTAGTTTTGCGTGAATAACTTCTGTCACATGTGGCACATTTATATGGTCTCTCACCAGTGTGGATTTGCTGATGCATTCTCAGATTACTCTTGTGTTTAAAACTATTGTCACATGTGGCACATTTATATGGTCTGTCTCCTGTGTGAATTTGCTGATGCTGTAAAAGTAACTCTTGTATTTAAAACTCTTGTCACATGTGACACATTTATATAATCTCTCACAAGTGTGTGTTTGCTGATGTGTACGAGATTACTCTTCTGTACAAAACTCTTGTCACATGTGGCACATTTATATGGTCTCTCACCAGTGTGAATTTGCTGATGTATTCTCAGACTACACTTGTATGTAAACCTTTTGTCACATGTGGCACATTTGTATAATCTCTCAGCAGTGTGGCTTTGCTGATGTATTCTTAGACTACTCTTCTGTGTAAAACCCTTACCACATGTGGCACACTTATATAGTTTATCTCCTGTGTGAATCTGCTGATGCTTTACCAAGCTACCCTTGAGTACAAACCTTTTGTCACATTTGGCACATTTATATAATCTCTCACCAGTGTGGATTTGCTGATGTGTTACCAGATTACCCTTCTGTATAAAACATTTGTCACATTTGTCACATTTATATGGTTTCTCTCCATTGTGGATTTTCTGATGTGTTACCAAGTTACTCTTCTGTGTAAAACTCTTGTCACATGTGGCACATTTATATGGACTCTCACCAGTGTGAATTAGCTGATGTTTTCTCAGACTATTCTTGTGTGAATAACTCTTGTCACATGTGAGACATTTATAGGGCTTCTCACCAATGTGAATTTGCTGATGCTGTATGAGTTTACGTTGAATTGCAAAATTCTTGTCACAATCATCACATTTATATAGTCTCTCTCTAGCATGAATTCTCTGATGATTCATCAGTTTACCCTTGAGTGTAAACATTTTGTCACATTTGGCACATTTATATAATCTCTCTCCAGTGTGGATTTGCTGATGTGTAACCGGAAGACCTTTTTGTGTGAAATTCTTGTCACAATCAACACAGTTATATGATCTCTCTCCTTTATGACTCTGCTGTTGTTCAGAGATGAGGACACAGAAAGTTTTCTTATGCTGAGGACACTCACATTGTTTCTCTGATGTGCGCACATCTCATGTATCTTGAGGATAACTCCTGGCTCAGACTCTCATTGCTCTCTGGTCTCCTGTTGACTAAAAATAAATATTTATAGTATTTACTTACAGTGAGGTAAAACATATCTTATTTTCAGAATCTTTCTGTGAGTAATTTAGACTCTGCTGATGCATAATATCAAGCGTCAGTTTTTCCAAATATTACTTGTTTTAACAAAATAGCATCTTGCAGGCATTTAACACTAGCAATTGCCGACATAAGATAGAGGCTGATCTAAACAGGTATTACTACTGAGAAGTAGTAAATAATTTTAGGGACATGGCTGTCTGTTTCCATTTGCTATTCTTACATTCTTATGTAGCATTTGGCTTAAATTGTCATTTCTCTGGAGCATCTCAATTTATTTTATAACTTGAGTTAGTTTAATGATACACTTCTGTTGAGTTTATTGGTTATTTATTTCATGAGGCTATGTGAAAGGAGAAATGTAGTAAAAAAGAGCCATATCTAAAGAGAAACTAACCATTAGCCAGGACACCATAATGAGAGATACAACAAACATGGGGCAGAATATTGCAGAGGGAATTAAGAGTAAGAGCAAGATTTTCTAGATTGATAAGGGGGGGAGAAAAAAACTAAGTACAGTATAGAGCAGCATAACAAAGATGGGGTATGCATCCAAGAAAATTATCCATGTATGTATTTTATTTATTTATTTATTTATGTGAGCCCCCTAAATGGCTTCATCAGTTGGGAGCTGCAGCACTGGATTTCCCTGTGGCACTGGTTGCATTGGTGACTATGTGGGACTTGCGCCCTGCATTCCTGGTGTCTTGGCCTTTGGTGGGCAGGCCAAATGTCAAGGTTGGTCCCATGCCTCTGGGTGCATGGCAGGTTCTGGGTCTGTTTTTTTCCTGGGTCAGCTGGGCTTGGGACCAAGGGGCGGCATTAAAAAAAATACAAAATTAATAAATTTAATAAAATGTTATAAATAGTTTTGGTGGCCCACACTCTGTGTATGCATGGCCCCCAAAAGACATAAATTTAAAGGAGCAGCTGCTCCATTTTCAGGGGGTAGCGCAATGCCAGCTGATGCTGACATAGGAGCAAATGTAAATAGTTATCGCAGGACTAAATGTCTCGTAAGTCTTTGGGGCACAGGTTGGTTTTGACGCCCATGAAATCAGTCTATATTGGACCTGTGGTTTTGGTTGTTGGGTTCTGGCACCTTGAGAGAGGATTTAAAGGGAGCAGCATGGAAGGGGGATATCAGGTGGTGAGAGGACTGAATGGGGCCTACTGCCCATTCAGTCAGCATAACTCTATTCTATTTGTTTTTTGGGTGGCTGTATCATTGGGAGGGGGAAGACATGGTGAGGCAGTTTTCAGTAGCCCTGTTGGGGTGAGCTTGAGATCCAACTGAAATGAGAAGAAGCCGGGTGCCTGAAGTGGACCTGCAGCCTGGGGAGGGCCTGTTACTGTGGGCCTGCAGGACCATTGTAAACGGGCCCCCAAGACCAAAGTGCTGTATGGAGAGCACAGAGTGAGAAGAGGCTATATTGCCTTGGAAGGTAAGCTGGACAAAGGAGGAGACATGAAGCATGTGAGGTGAGGGGTGCAGGAGGAATGAAGCCCATGGTCCCCAATTCCCCTTGCTGTGAGACTGTACATTTCTGGGCCTTTTTGGCCAAAGGAGTGTGATGATAAGAGGGGCTGAGTGCTGGGTCCACCATCTGTCATGAGGTTTGTGCTCCTATTCATGATGTAGAGAGAGAGAGGATGAAAAAGAATTATGATGTCTGCAACTAAAGGCACGATTTGAAAGCAAGCCACGCTGCCTGCATGTTGGACTATTGCTGACTAACCAGAATGTAGCTGCCTGGACTTGATTCTTTGTTAGTGACCTCCATGGTCCAGAGCATCTATTGACTTCTGATGTGACCTCCTTGGTCCAGAGCAACTCATGTGTGTTTTTTTGCTCCATGGAGTGACTATTTTCTGTTCCCAATTAACTGCTCAGTAAATGGAATCCCCTATTCTTGCAGTTCTGGTGTTTGCCTAATTTGTTTTGGATGAACTGTTTGCTACAAATAAGAGCTTTGCCTCCACAGCACAGCTCCCAGCAGTACATCACTGGGTGGTAACCAAGGGGTCTGGGGTGCTGCACCTGCTTGGACCCCAGATGAAGAACCATAAGACTATCGAGGAAGATGGTGAGAGGCCTGCCTGGTGAAGACCACCCACAAAGGCCTTCAAGGCAAAGGTGGCAAAGCCAGGCAAGTGAAGACCAGCAGTCTTCACTTCTCCCTTCATCCAGCTCTACCCCTTGAAGCTTGGGGCACCCTGGTTTAATTCGGTCTGGTAAACAGGCCAAAAAGATACAGTATGTGCTGTTTCTTTGTTCTGTATGGGCCCCCCCAAAGGGACTGTCACCACTGTACCCCTAGACACTGGGGGATGGTACATTTATTTTGAATGTTTCACCAGTAAAGACATAATGAGCTGATAAGAACTCTTTTCCTGAAGTGTCCTGGAGGGAGGTGGGAGGAGGAGTTTAGAAAAACAATCAGAAGAATAAATTATACAGAACAATGAAAACAGTCTTGACAATAAAATGATAACAAGTAGTACACTATGACAGAATTAAGCATTCACATTAGGCAATTTATACAAACATGCTCTGCCCATTGAGTTACATGGAAATACATTTCTAAGGTGCAGAGACCATGTAGGGTTAGAATGCTGTGGGGAAGAAGCAATTGAGAAGTGAAGCAGCGACAAGTATCAGTGGCAGCTGTAGTAGTGAGAGGTGTAGTCACGGAGTAGAGAGGAAAGAGAGCATTCAAAAGAGAAGGAATGCCTGGATAGAGAAGTTCCAAAGTTTAGGGAAGTGAGGGTTCACACAGAAGGGACTGCGATGGATCAATAGCTAGGGTTATGTAGGGAGTATGAGGATGGTGTTGGGGGAAGAAGAGTGAAGTAAGGTAAAGGGGAGGGAGGCCAGCCAGAATTCCGAGATAAAGAAGGCACAATGAGCTAGATGTCTAGCTTCAAGGGAGGGGAGGGAGAGGGAGGAGTATAAGGAGCAGTGGTGAGTGTGGGGTGGGCAGTCTAAGGTAAAGTGACAGTGGAAGTGAAAAAGAGGGTCCAATCTGGTTAGGGTAATCTTTGGCACAGCACTGTAGGAGAAAAAAAGGGAAGAGAGAATTGAGAAGTTGAACGGAGACAAGTATCAGTGGCAGCTGTAGGAGTGAGAAGTGAAGTCATGGAGTAGAGAGGAGAGGAGAGGAGAGAGCATTGGAAGAGGAGGAGCAAATGGATAGGGGAGTGAGTTCCAAAGTTTAGGGAAGTGATAGCAGAAAGTAGCCTGGCTAGCGAGGGTTCACCTAGAAGGGAGCACGAAGGAGTGCTAGCTAGGGTTATATAGGGAGTATGGAGGATAGTGGTGGTGGTGGGGGGAGAATGAAGTTAAGAAAGGGGGAGGTCAGCCAGAATTTCGAGACAAAGAATATACAATGAGCTAGATGTCTAGCTTCAAGGGAGGGGAGGGAGAGGCAGGAGTATAAGGAGTAGTGGTGAGTGTGGGATGGACAGTCTAAAGTAAAGTTACAGAGGGAATGATAAAGGGGGACCAATCTGGCTAGGGTGGTCTTTGGTGTAGACAGTGTCACCATAGTGAAAAGTAGGTGGAATCATTTCTGGATAACAGCTCAACAAGCATGGAGGAGGATATAGCTTTTGTGCCTGTATAATGTGCCGAGGTTAGGGTGGAGTTTTTTGTGGATAGCATCCACATGCACTGAAAAGTTGAGTTGCTAGTCTAGCCATGCTCCATGGTACTTACAGTAAATGAGAGGACGTCATAAACCTGAGACTCTATCTAAGGAGTGGAAGGAGGGAGGGAGGGAGGTGAGGCTGGAGAGCTTCTGCTTAGTGCCAAAAGTCTTCAACCCCATTTTCTTGTCATTTAAGGATAGATAATATGACTGGAACCAGTGCTGAATGTTGCTGAAGTCAAGTTGAAGCCTAGCCATCAGCTGAGCAGGGGAGGAAACAGAGACAAACAGACTGTATCATCTGCATACATATGGATGGATGCAGAACAAAAAACAGAGGGAAAGTCATTTCGGAAGACTGAGACAAGTAAAGGGCAAAGGACAGAACCTTGGAAACACCAGTGCTGTTAGGAAGTGAGGTGGGAGATAGGGAGCCACCAATTCTAACAGATTGGGATCTGCCCTTAAGGTAGGGGTGAAATAAGTTACTTGCATAGTCAGAGAGCTCCACAGCAATGAGCTTGCCAAGGAAGAGTGGGTGGGTAGAAGTGTCAAAGACTTTGGCCTAGTTGACAAAGATGGCAGAAGTGATGAGGTCCTGATCCATGCCTGAATAAATGAAATCAGTAAGTTGGAGGAGGTGGGAGGTGGTACAGTGATGTTTACAGGAGCCAGACTGGAAGGGAGTGAAAAAAGAGGCAGAATCAAGGAAGGGGGAGAGTTGAGATAGCATGGTGTGTTCTTGAGGATCAGCTAAGGATGGGAGAAGGGAGATAAGGTGGTAGTTACCAGGGCTGGAGGAGTCATCTCCTTATGGAGGGGTATAGCAGTGCATGGTTCCAGGAGTCAGGGACAGAAGAAAGGGAGAAGTAAAGGTTGATAAGAGAGGTGCTAGGGAGAACAATGGCAGGCGTAGAGAGGTACAGGAGTCTGAGTAAAGCCCATCAGGGCTCCTGCTTTTGAGAGGGTTGAAAGCCAAGAGAGAAAGAGTGCAAAATTAACATACAGAGTAGTTACAGAATTTTAGTTCAGTATTCACAGTGGAAAGAGACAGGTCCATTACTCAAGAGCAGAAATTGGTACCAAGGAAATTAACTGGTGGTGATTAAGAGAGACTGGTTAGTAAAACACTACTAAGGGTACTGTCGTAATAACACCTCATGTGCTAAATTTGAACAAATCCCCCAAACCAGACAAGCAATACTCAAGGGTGCTGAATGAATTGGGCAGATTACTGGCGGCACCTCTGGCAGACATTTTTAGAGAGTCAATATACCAGGGAAGAACCAGCAGACTGAAGGACTGCAAATGTGGTTACCCTGTAGAAAAATGGGGACAATGGCAGCCCTGACAATAATTAGCCATCAAGTCTAAAGTCTGTTGTAGAAAGGCTGATGGGAATCATGACCTTTTTTCAATTTAGATAGATACTGGAGATATTTTATTTCTAATGCACCATTCCAGTGTTCAAGGTTCTTTGCAAAATGCTGCTTAGGATTATATAAACACAAAACCACATTATTAACATGTGTTTAAAGTAACAAATAAGCAATAAGTAAGCATTAACCCACAACATGGTGTGCTGATAATGTGGATTAACACACGCCTCGGGTGCGTTGTGAGGCACAAAGCTGCAGGCTGAGTGCCCTCACAGCACTAGAGGCATGTATTAATCTACATAATCAGCACACCCTGTAGGGCATTAATGCACTTATTACATGGAGTATGTTTAAACAAAAAAAATTAAAAAAAAGGTGTTTTTTTGCTGTTTAAACAGCAAAAAAGGTACCGTTTCCTGCCACCTTCCAAAAAAGTCCCTAACAAATAATGCAGTTTGCATTGCTGTTATGCACATAGAAATGTCACAAACTACTGATATGATCTGTGACATCACTTGTGCATAACATTCACTGCTACATGTCCTACACATGCACAAAGCACCCCAAAACACACACACACACACACACACACACTACAAGAAATGTGCCCTTTAGAAACACAGAATTTGATGGCAGATAAAGGACCGCTTGGTCCACCCAGTCTGCCATTTCCCTGACCTACTGGATAAGCTGCAGATCCTAGTTAACCAGCAGCCTACTTCTTCCTACCCCCACCCCTAGAGTTGCCTTATGACTGTCCCATGCGTGCTTGAATTCCACCACTGTTTTTGACTCCACGACCTCCTCGAAGGCCGCTCCATGCATCCACAACCCTCTGTGAAAAATACTCCTTAAATTACCTCTGAGCCGCCTCTATCTTCTTCAAATTGTGCCCCTTGTTCTTGCACACTTTTTTTGAAAGATGCTACCCTTGGACTTTGTTGATTCCCTTTGAGGTACTTGAAAGTTTCTATCATGTCCCCCTCTCCTCCTTTCCTCGAGGCTATACATATTAAGCTCCATAAGTCTCTCTTCATATGTCTTCCGTGCAGACCCTGCACCATTTTAGTTGCCCTCCTCTGGACAGCTTCCATCCTGTCTATGTCTTTTATGAAGACTGGGTCTCCAGAACTGCACGCAGTACTCCAGATGGGGTCTGATCAGCTGTCTGTACAGAGGGATAATAACTTTCTGTTTTCTACTGGTGATGCCTCTCCTATGCATCCCAGTATCCCCCCAGCCCTCCTTGCTGCCCTCTCACATTGCTTGCCCACCTTTAGGTCATCTGATATGACTACCCCCAGGTCCCTTTCCATTTTTGTTGTTGTTAGTATCTCACCCCCCATTGTGTACTCTTCCCCTTGGTTTTTGTTTCCCAGGTGCATTACCTTGCACTTCTTAGCATTGAATCTAAGCTGCCATACATTTGACCATTCCTCTAACCTTGCCAAGTCCCTTTTCATCCTTTCCACCCCACCTTGTGCATCAACTCTGTTGCAGATCTTAGTGTCATCTGCAAAGAGACATACTTTTCCTTCCAGTCCCTCTGCAATGTCACTTATAAAGACATTGAAGAGAACCGTTCCTAATACTGAACCCTGCTGTGCCCCACTAGTAACCCCTCTTTCTTCAGAGTGGACTCCATTTACTATTACTCTCTGTGTCCTATTCTCAAGCCAATTTTTACTCAGGCTGTCATCTTGGGACCCACTCCCAGGCTAGCTAACTTGTATATTAATCTTTTGTGGGACTGTGTCAAATGCCTTGCTAAAGTCTAGGTAGGCCATATCCACAGCCCTCCCTGATCTACTACTTTGGTCACCCAGTCAAAGAAATCTATCAGATTTGTTTGGCATGACCTTCCTGCTGTGAATCCATGCTGCCTTGGGTCCTGTGCCCTCTGGCCTCTAGATACTGACAATTCTTCCTTTCAGAAGTGATTCCATCATTTTCCTACCACTGAGGTTAAACTAACAGGTCTGTAGTTTCCTGCTTCTGCTTTGCTCCCACTTTTGTGAAGGAAATCACATCTGCCCTCCTCCAGTCCTCGGGTACCATCTAATCCTCCAATGATTTGTTAAACAGGGTAGTCAGAGGTGTCACTAGTTCTACCCTTAGTTCTTTTTAGAATTCTGGGATGAACCTATCAGGCCCCATTGCTTTGTCCACCTTCAGTTTTAAGAGTTCTTTCAGAACCCTTTCTTCTGTAAATGGGCTGGTATCAACTTCTGTATCCAGAGTGTTTCTACTGTTTGTTTTGGGTACCTCCCCCTCTTCATTTGTAAATACTGAGCAAAAATACTTGTTTAGTATCTCTGCCTTTTCACAGTCACCCTCTGCCCACCCTCACCCCCTTTATTCAGCCTCACTTTGAGGATAATCCAGGATGCAATTACATTTGACAAGAAGCTCAGCGTAGAAAAGCACCGAGCTTGATGGGCAAAGTGATTTCACACCCGGATGATTCTCTGACAATTTATGCCACATCCAAATAGGAACATGAATGATGAATGAAGGTAGATTATGATGTATGGTCAACATAATGGGAGGATGCGTATCTCCGTAGCCGATAAGTTCAGCAGGAGGGTGTGGGACATCCATAAACTGCAAAATTGCTCGCGGTCTTCCCACTGATCAGTATGCGCAGGAACATGTCTGTGTTTCAAGCATGCCATGCTGTATTGCACAAGTGGTCCAGCAACACTACTAACACACACTGGGGAGCTGCACTTCAATGCATGGTGCTCTGCATACTTTCTACTGTAGGAAAAACAAGGTTATTACCTCTCCAACAGTCCCACTCTGTTTCTATCTCTGTCTCTCGGCCCTTGCTTACTCACTCACAGGAGGTGGAGTGGTGGGAGACACACCACACAGGTACATCAATGACTCTGGAGCATGGTGGGGGGGGTGAGCACCAGGTCAGATGGGGACAATTTACTGCACTGTGTACAGAGGGAGGATGCATACAAATAGTAAGGAGGAGAAGTTTTTGTGGAATGCACTGTAAAAATCACAGCTGTTTACCGATAGACCAGTCAATAATTGCACCAGCTATGCCCTCACAGCCCTTCCCACTGAGGTTGTCAGCACTGTTCTAGTGATATGGGTGCTGGTGAAACAACTGTGGTCAATCTGGATTGCTGCACTCCAGGGTCTGAGGCACATATAAGGGCAGAGCTGAGCTGTTTTGGTTGGTTGGCAGCTGACTGACACTGAGGAGATCAATCCCCCAGCAAAGCCCAGTCCCAGGACTCTATATGGACCATTAGCTTGCCAGCTCTGAAGCTGGCTGCTTGCTGACTGCTGCCCTTGCTGCTGCTCCCTAGTATTTCCATTGCTTTCAATCTGGGTGTACCTAGTTCACCCATCTAGAGTACTCCTAATGGAAGTAATTTGGGGTGTTCAGTGTACAGTGAGGAGTTCTAAACCATTGTTACATGGAATGGCATGGGGAGGTCACCAGTTTGTCCAGTGACTGTCACTGAGGCTTCACTGTCCCTTGAGAGTGCCGAGATCCACTGGACGGTGTATGGATAGACCCTGGTGAGAGTTGTGCCACTTTTTTTCTGTATGGGGGGCCATCAGGTTGCAGGGCCACTGATCAGGTGTGGGAAAAGACACAGTGGTCAGCTAAGTATGGAACTCCCAGAATGGCACAGAGGTACTGCCACCTTAGGTCTGAAATGTTCCAAGGGGTTTTGGGGTCTGTGGGTGGTGTGAGTAGAGACAAACCTCAGATCAGAAGATGATGTGCTGGACTTGACTGTATGAGATGGGGGTGGGGCACCACTGCAGGACTGTTTTGGGAGACTATCAATAAGCAACAATTACCCATGGGTGTGCTGGCGCCTCCACGGGCAAGTTGTTGGGCTTATCGAAACGCTCTGCCCACCTAATCACCGTCTTGGGCTTCGTGTGCTATCTGGATGGGCTTAGTGGGGGGGAGGGGGCACCACATTTTGACAACTGACCAGGAACACACACCAGATGATATGTAGCTGTGATCAGCAACCACATAGCAACTTGCTGACCCTGGTACAGTGAACAGTGTGAGGACAGTTAATCTACTGTCAGCCTGGAATTATTGTGATTTCATGTCTCAAGGGGTCTATGAGGACCACTGTGTGGGTGGGTGAGCAGAGTTGGACTGGTACCATGACAGTAATATCCTGTTGGGGACACATGTCCCATGGGCTGCTCAAGGTCCCCGGGGTGGGATGGTGGGTATACTCCACCTGAGACAGAAACCTGGTTCTCAGTACTAAATGTGTCTGGCTCTCATATGTTATCGGGATGGGGGTACTGGGGGAAACCCTGTTCTGACAACAGAGCAACAAAAAAAAACACCACAGCTGTGTCACTATTGAGCTGCAATCACCTGGCACACAGCAACTTGCCGATTCTGCCACAGTGCACAGTATGGGGAGATTGTATCACACAGCATTATTGTACAGCTGTGCCTCACATCGATTTGACAAGGAGTTACCAAGGAAAACCAATGGCTGCTCTGCTGTGTTTGATCTTTGGCCATGGTCTCATCACCCTGACAGTACCAATGTGGATTATGCAATGGCAGGTGATGCTCACGTCCAATCAGATCACCACTTTGCAAGCCCATATAATAACATTCATTATAACATTTAAACTGAAAAATAATATACTGTAGATACACATAATGTGATAGCAGAAAAAGAACCACTGGTCTGTATAGTCTGCCTGTATGAATGCCTGAAGCTGTGCCTGGCCTACAGGATCAGAATTAGTAGGCAATAGTCCTAATGATTTTTCAACCCCCGCCCTAGAATACTCCCATCCCTTTTCCAATAGTTCATTATTTTCCTTATGTCTGCCACATCCATGTTTGAACCCAGTCACAGACTGGCTGGGCTAGCTCACTTGGCAATCTTTTCCACTCATCCAATATCCTTTCCATAAAGAAGAATCTCCTTACACCCTTCTTGAACCTTCCCCTTTTACAGTACTCTTTTGCTATAATGAACCTCGCTATAGCAATCCCTCAGCTATTGAGAACACTCCTGATGGCTCTCACAGTAGTCACTAACAGCTGCTAGCTGTCAGTTTCCACCAGCTATGCATTTTAAACACTGATGCTTACAGTAATGAATGTTCACCACAGCCAGGGTCTATGTGATAATGGCAATCGTGGAAAGGCGATCTCCATTAGAGTGAATGTACATCAGCAAAAATCCATTTCGCCAATGTACATTCCCGGCGCACAAAAAAAGGGCACTGGAGACTTGCTCTTTTGTTTATGTGGGGCTGTGCCCCTGCACCTCCACCAAAGTATTCTAAACTCAAGGGGGTGTATGTTGGGAGGTGAAAAAAGTTGTGATGGACCGCACAAATCCTGATGTGCTAGCACCAAAGTGTGGCACCTTCCCAACCCTAGCCTGCCACAAACCCACCATGCCACATGGCCAGTACAGCAACCTACCATCTCACTACACCTCATGAAGCCTCCTCCTCTTCTGTCCACCGCATAGCATGCACATGTATACATACAGTGACAGGATGTCGCTATACCTGTATTTTCCCCCGTCCACTAGCCCTGAGAACAGGCACCGCTACTGAGTCGCCTTTTTGGTAAGTGCTCAATAGCGGTTGCCCTTCTCACAGGATACCCCACAGCCAACACAAAACATTCCGCATATGCTGCATGTGGGTGAAAGTGGGGGAAGACAGACTTCTAGGAGGTTCTGTGTGATGTAACAGCTTCAGGTAATCCGTGTTTTGCAACTGTTTCAGTTAAATTTAGTTTAAATTGATGTGAGTTGAGCTTCTTTGCCCAGTCTACTGTGGAGGTGGGGGAAGCCAGACTTCTGGGATGTTCTGTGTAATGTACCTGTGTAGTTGCTGGAGTGGGGTAAGGTACAAATGCTGAGGGAACTGGGTTGGGCAGCGGGAGCTAGACGGGACTGATTGACTTTCTAGAGAGTCAGATAAACTCAACCCACCCTCCCCCATCCCTCCTCCCTGGGTCTATCTGCCTTTATAGGGGAGGTGCCAGGTCAGGATTTGCAGTCGGTACACACTGGTGCAATCTCAGGGCCGACTGGTCATTCCTGACCAATTCAAAAGGAGAGTAAGGGAAAGACAACAGCGTGATTAGCCCTAGTAAGGGGGCACATCCCAGGGGATGAAGCAGGCAGTATGAAGTGAGGGTAAGCTGGAAGAGAGGTAGGGATCAAGTAGGGACATGGGGAGGGTAGTTGGATGCAACAACTGTGGAACAGCTATCTTTTTATGGGTTGCATGGGGATGCCTGGTGTGCATGCAACTTAAGCAGCTCGAGGAGGAGATTTGGTGGTTATATGGACTGAGATATGAAGAGGGAAGGGAACAAAGTGGTGGTACAACTTAGGACTGGGGGCACATGGGAGTGCCTCAGAGGACTGCAGGCAAACCAGGCCAAGGGGGTGAGGTGGGAAGGGGTAAATGGATCAACATTGCCACCTCAGGAACCACTGGGTACAGATGAATGGGGGTGGAGGAGGTTAGGGAAAAAGGGCAGGAATTGCCCTAGAGCAGGCATCAAATGCAGGCCACTCAACAGTATGCCAGGGAGAACTCAGAGCAGGGGGAAGTGTCAAACAACAGGTTCTCAGTGCTAGTTACACTGGAGGAGAGAAATTGGGAGGACCTTGTAGAAAAGGCTGGTGAGGAAGAGATTATTCACAGAGCAGAGGGCACTGGTAGGGTGACTGAAGGGGGCAGGGCTTCATTGGGTAATAAGGGGCGGGAGCTAGGAGAGTGAACAGGGGAACAGTAGCTAAGGAGAGGGAGAGAGGAATTATGAGGAGATTAGGGGAGGGATGCCGCAGGGGAAGGGGACAGGTGAAGCCCAGTGCAGAGGGGAGTTGAGATCAGGAGAAAATGGGGAAGGGTAGGGCAGGTCAGAGACAGGGGTGTAAGGGAAAACAGCTGTGATGCATTTGGAAATGGAAGACCTGGCAGAGAGGGATAAGGATTGGACAAGGTGAATAAAACAAAGAAATGAGAGTGAGATCCTAGTGCTAGGGATTCAGTTCTGAAGGGATCAGATGGGGAGCAAGGGGAGAAGTCGAATATAGATGGAAGACAAGACAGGCATGACAGCAGAAAGGGTGGGTCAATCAGTCCTGAAGTATGCCAGGAGAGGTAGGGAGAAACCTTGCATAGTTCTGCATTTGGGAACCAATGACCTAGTGGATCATATGGTACATGTAGTCCAGGGGAGGTCTGAGGAGCTAGGGCTGATTTGTGAGGAGGCAGGAAGATCAGTAACCTTCTCAGAGGTGCTTCCAGTACCAGGGTGAGCACAGCAAGGAAGCTGAGGATACAGGAATTTAACACATGGCTAAGTGAGTGGTGTCCATCCAAAGGGTATAGGCTGGTGGGAGGGTGGAAAGGACATCGGAGGAAAGGATCTTTATGCCAAGTGCTGGCTTCACTAAGTGGGGAGAGAAAGAAGGTCTTGAAACAGAAATTGGAAGAATATTTAGCAAACTTAGCACCCATCTTTGACTACTGTGACGTTGTCTATGGTGCAACTCCCAAATCTTCCCTGACCAAGCTGGACACTCTCTTTAACGCCTTCTGCCGCTTTGCTCTTGACTCCCCTTCTCACTCCCACCACAGTGAACTCTATCACTCTCTAACCTTCCTTCCACTATCTCACAGACGCATCTCACACTGTGCCAAACTAACCTCCAAATTCTGGTTTGGAGTGCTCCCCTCCTCTCTCTCTCGCTCATCCTCTCTCTCTCCACCACACCCCCCCCACCCACTTTCTCAGATCTAATCATGGCCCACCTTGACAGGCCCTCGCCACTACACCGTCAAGGGTCAGACTGGTTTCACCCATCGCTAACCAAAAACCTGGAATTCCTTCCCTCCTGAAGTATGACATTCCTCCTCCAACTGCTCCCTTACCTCTGCCCTACACAATTACCTCTCCCTCAGCTGTTCCTGTTTTAACCATCCTTAATACCCATCTCCAGTTTCTGCCTTATTACACTCACCCCCTGGCAGGGTTCTCAACATCCTGAAGGGAATCAGAAATAGCTACCCCATCTCCTCCCCTCTCTTCGCCTGCCCTTCTGGGTCACCTGTGTGCATAACCTACCTCATCATTTTCACCCAACAGCACTTGCATACTAACTCAAGCCTGCTCCTGGTACACTCATGCATTATAATGGTTCTGTTGCATTGTTACTGTTTTGTATATTTATGTTATTTTGTATGATTTTGAACATGTATTGTAATTTACCCAATGTTCCACTACTGTTTACTGTACATTACCTCATGTTCCAGCTGTTGCATAATCTTACAATGTTGTATTGTTTGTACTACCCACATACTATTGTAACAGACCTTCCTTCACAGCCCTATGTAACCCCTTCCCCCCAGGTCGCACCGTGAGATGAGCAACTTGTTGTTCAGCGTGCCCTCCTGGTGAAACATTTCAATAAATAAATTAAAAATAAAACAATGAGAATTTAAATTGGTAGTGGGAGATTGGCAAATGGGCAGAAGTCCAGCAGGATCCTCAGGCAGGAAGCCTAAGCTTATCCCCCATGCCAGCAGCAGGGGACTTTGGGAGAGGCTGTGAGGGGTTTAAAAAGGGTAAGGCAAGGGAGGGGCAAAGGAATCAGGAGGAGGGTGGTAACCTTGAATGCTAGGGAGTCTAGGGAGCAAAACAGCAGCGCTACAGGCTTTCATGGCAGATGGAGAGGTGGATATGGTAGCCATAACCAAGATATGGGCCAACCATTACCATGACTGGGACCTGGCAGTACCAAGGTATAGGAGATTTTGGAGGGACAGGGTAAAAGGGAAGGGAAGGGGGTGGCACTGTATGTGAGGGCAGGTCTAAAGTGTGCCAGGGAGGCAACACAGTGTCATTATGGGTGCAGCTCCAGGACTCCAAAATAGGACCCTGTGGATGGAGTGGTGGACAGACCATCTCAGACTGAGGAGTTAGACAGGGAACTAGCAGGGCAAATCTGAAGGACCTGCAGAAGGGAAGTACAGTGATTGTGGGGTACTTCAACCTGCTAGAGTAGATTGGGGCACCCAGCCACCAAAAAGGAGGGAGCGTACTTCTCGCCTTTCAGGTCAGCTTCCTATTGCACATGGTCAACGAGCCAACCAGGTTAGGGAATACACTTGACCTAGTACTGACAAATGAGGAATCTGTGAGAGGTATGAGGTGGAGGAGCCACTGGCGAGGAGTGACCACCACTCAAAGTGCTTCAGGGAAGGAGGAGTAGGATTGGGAACACGGTGTTAGACTTCAGAAGGACCGACTCGGAGGATGAGGGAAATAGTACAGGGTATCTGGCTAGAATCAGTCCAGATATAGACACTAATCAGAGCTGGAAGGACATTAAATGGGGTATTGAGGCGACCACAACATGTACAAGGGTTCAGAGTAAGAGGGCTAGGGTCAAAAGCCTAGCTGAGTGAGCAGGGAGTCATGGAGAAAGTAAGAAGGAAAATAGCCACCTTTAGACAGTACAAAAGAACAGGGAGAGAGGAAGACAGAGAAGATTACTTGAAGGAATCAAGGAGGCAACAAGGCAGTCAGGACCCAAGGCATCCTGGGAACTCAGGCTAGCACAGGACATTAATTATGAACAGAAGGACTTCTTCAGATGCATCAGGGAGAAACAGTGCAGCAAGGATCAAATAGTGAGCATAAACAAGAATGAGGGTGGGTGGATAAAGGGGCAGAAAAGTCGGTCACATTAAAAGAGTACTTTTGCTCAGTATCTATGAAACAGAAAGAGGGAGCAATACCCAAGGGGGTTGGGGATGGGCATGTGAGGCGAGGAGGAGACAATCCTAGTGGGTAGGGTACTGGAGGGCATAAGAGCACTGAGGTGGACAAGGCACCAGGGCCAGATGGCACATACTCCAGGGTGCTAAGGGAGCTAGCAGAAGTCCTGGAAAAGCCCCAGGCAGACCAGGCACTTGTAGCTACTAACCTCTTCTCTAAGTTGGTTGAAGCTTTTCCCGCTAAGACTTGTACTGCAAGAGTGACTGCAAAAACCCTGGTGGAACAGATTTTCTCCAGGTGGGGCCTACCTCTGAAGGTAGACTCTGACAAAGGAACGAGCTTCACAGGTGTCTTGATACAAGAAGCATTTGAACTTCTAGTTGTACACCAGAGTTCCACATACCATACCATCCTCAATCTTCAGGTCAAGTAGAAAGAGCCAACAGATGGATTGAGCAAATGCTTTCCAAATTCACTGAGGACAATCTCAAGGACTGGAATTCCCTGTTGCCTTTACTCCTTATGGCAATCGGGGTACTCCTTCAACCACCACCCAGCTGACACCCTTTGAGGTGATGACTGGTAGAACCATGAGATTACCTGAACATCTGTTGTTTGACCCACTGCAGACAGAGTGCCTGTAGACAAGTATTTGGCCAAACTTGAAAGAACGTATTATTCAGACCCATCTGTGCGCTCCACATTGCAATTCAAAATTCAAATTGACAAGCACACACAAGAAGTGGATTGGCAAGTTGGAGATCAGGAAATGGTACTCAGATTTGCTCACCCTACACATGCCTTCTCTAACAAGTGGGAAGAACCCTACCCATTGTCAACAAACTCATTCCGCAGTCTATCAAGTTAGACGTCTCCAAAGCAAGAAACTAACTGACAAATGGTTGCATGCTAACCAACTATAACTTTACAAAGGAGTATAATTACTTTGTCTAACCCTATTGGGTGAAATTGTACCAATTGACATTTTCTTTTTCCTTGCAGATATTCCTGCAAGATGGCTATCTTGCATTTGATACTCCTCATCTTAGGAACTTTCCCCTGCATCCAAGGCATGGTGGGTTGCATCCTTCCACATCTAGACCATCCTCCTGTTGCCATCCCAGAATGAGTTTCAATTATAGTCCCAAAGAAATTGATTACAGTACAAGAAGGTAAAGATGCCTATTTCACTGCCTCAGTTGTACCCCCTGACAAATTAACCCTACAAACTGAATGGCAAACAGATTTCAATTGGGCTAGCTCTCCATGTGGCCAGTCTGTCCAAAAGAACCTTCCATGGTTGGTCAAAAACCAAAATTGCCTCAAATGATACTTTATCCATTCACCAAGCTAATCATCAACGTTCAGGTTTATATAATCTTACTGCTCTTATTGACCCAGCCTTTTGTGAGAGGTTCCCTCAAGACTCCGCAAAACAATTCTGTACACTCAATTCTATAGCCACTGCCACCATGTTTTTATCTGTTATACTTCCTACTGAAGCAGAACTTTGAATGTCCCCACAGGAACCTGGTCCACTTAGTGGCCTCATTGCAAATACAGTCCCAGGTACCCTTATTAACAATCTGCAATATATTCATGTCCCTGTTATTTTCAATCTCACACATTGGAATATGACAGAATTTGGTATGTGTTTCACTACTAACACATCAAAGTTTCTCAGTACTACGCCATTAGATAGTCTGGCAGCCTACCAGACATGCACATGAGAACCAATAGCTGGTGTACGTTCTGCAGAACATCTAACACCAAACTCCTCAAATAAGAAATCCCATTCTTCCAAGAAGCAGCATGACACAGCTGCTGTCACTGGTGCAGCAGGCACCATACCCAGACTCTTTGGCTCAAGCATGTCCATCTGGAACAGGGCAGCCATCAGAGATCACTCACATAAATTCCAGCAGGGCGTGCTAAATCAGATAATACCCCCATTGCTACATGGTATGGATGGGCTTAGTCAAGAAGAAAGATACACTGTTTACAATATGTGAGATACTGCTAAAACTTTTCTGACACTACTGGATAAGGTGAATCAGCTCATTTTGCAGAATAATAAGGTGGTAGACAAGTAATATATTGCCAGGAATTCCTTTGCTCTGGTTATGGCTCTCATGTCATAACCACCGTCAATAATCTCTTCCGTGATCTGGAATCTGGATATATTCCAGATATCATTCATGATAAACGAATTGCAAAGTGGTATTGCCCACACTGTAAATCCACTGCATGTCTTACAATCTGTATGTCTCAATCTATTTTCATACCCATACCTACTGCTAGGAACTTAGGGTACGTCACCAGGCATCCTAATAAAGGACCCTGTTATACAGCTAAAAGACGTACTATTCTAGACATCATGTTTGTGACCTTTACTGTCTGATTACCATGTTTTGATCCACAAACAGCTTTATTTGATAAACTAACTACAGTTCACTCCATTGGACACCTTGACGAGGATATATACAGAGACCACATCAATTTGCCACCTCTTCTTGTCTTTCATACAACCCTGGATGCATGAAACATAGAAACATAGACTTTGACTGCAGATAAGGACCGCTTGGCCCATCTAGTCTGCCCATTTCCCTACCTACAGGATAGGCCGCAGATCCTAGTTAACCAACAGCCTATTTCTTCTACCCCACAAGAACTGCCTTATGTCTGTCCCATGGTTCTTGAATTCTCCCAAGTATTAGACCCCACAACCTCCTCAGGAAGGCTGTTCCATGCATCCACTACCTTCTCTGTGAAATAATACTTCTTCAAATTGCCCTGAACCGCCCTCCTTCTATCTTTACATTGTGTCCCTTGTTCTTGCAAGTCTCTTTTCTGAAAGATGCTACCCTCTTGGACTTTGTTGATTCCACTGAGGTACTTAAAAGTTTCTATCATGTCCCCCTCTCTTCTTTCCTCAGGGTATACATATTAGCTCCTTTAGTCTCTCCTCATACGGCTTCTCATGCAGACCTGCACCATTTTAGTTGCCCTCCTCTAGACTACCTCTATCCTGTCTATGTCCTTGCGGAGATGGGTTTTCCAGAACTGGACACAGTACTCCAGATGGGGTCTCACCAACTGTCTGTACAGAGGGATAACAACTTCCTGTTTTCTGCTGCTGATGCCTCTCCATACATCCCAGTATACCCCCAGCCCACCCGCTTACTAGCTAAAAGGTCATCTGATATGATTACCCCAGGTCCTTTCCTTTTGTTGTTGTTACTACCTCCCCACCCATTGTGTATTCTTCCCTGGGTTCTTGTTTCCAGGCACCATTTTGCACCTCTAGCACTGAACTTAGCCGTCATACTTCTGACCATTCCTCCAACCTTGCCAAGTCTCTTTTTCATCCTTTCCATGCCTCCTTTTGTATCAACCCTGTTGCAGATCTTTGTGTCATCTACAAAAGGCATGCTTTTCCTTCCAGTCCCTCTGCAATGTCACTGATGAAGACATTAAAGGGACTGGACCCATACTGAACCCTGTGGTACCCCACTAGTAACCCTCTTTCTTCAGGAGTGGACTCCATTTACAATTTTTCTGTGTTCTGTTGTGCAGCCAATGTTTTACCCAGGCTACCACCCTGGGACCCACTCCCAGGCTAGTTAATTTGACTATTAATCTTTTGTGGGACTGTGTCAAATGCCTTGCTAAAGTCTAGGTAGGCCATGTCCACAGCCCCTCCTGGTCTACTACTTTGGTCACCCAGTCAAAGAGATCTATTAGATTCATCTGACATGACCTTCCGCTGTGAACCCATGCTGCCTTGGGTTCTGTGCTCCACTGGCCTCTAGGTACTCAACTATTCTTTCCTTCAGAAATGACTCCATCACTTTCCCTACCACAGAGGTCAGACTGACAGGTCTGTAGTTTCCTGCCTCTGTCATGGTCCCACTTTTGTGAAGGGGAATTACATCCACCTTCCTCCATTCCTCGGGTACCACACCATCCTCCCATGATTTATTAAAAAGAGTAGCCAGTGGTTTCACTAGTTCCTCCTTAATTCTTTTAGAATTCTGGGGTAAATTCCATCAGGACCCATTGCTTTGTCCACCTTCAGTTTTAGGAGTTCTTGCAGAACCCTGTCTTCTATGAAATGACTGGGATTGACGCCCCTATCAAGAGTGCTTCTGTTAATTGGATTAGGCACTTCCCCCTCCTCTTTTGTGAATACTGAGCAGAAATATTCGTTCAGTATCCCCGCTTTTTCACTGTCCCCCTCTGCCCACCCACCGTTCATTCTATTCAGCCTCACTATTCCTCCCTTTGTCTTTCTACGCTCACTGATGTACCTATAAAAGGTTTTATCCCCCTTCTTATCTGAGTTGGCTATCTTCTCCTCAGTTTGGGCCTTTGCTATTCTGACTTCCCTCCCTGCTTCCTTCTGCCTTAACTGGTACAGCTGTCTGTCCTGCTCCTTCTGTGTTTCCTTATACTTCCGGAATGCTATCTTTTTCTTCCCAACTTTCACAGCCACCTCTTTTGAGAACCATAGTGGCTTTTTCTTTCATTTTGATTTGTTTATTTGCTTCACACAAAGGCTTGTTGCCTCTGTGATGGCAGTTTTGATGATTCCCCATTGTTGCTCACACCTCCTTCTAGCCTGTTTACTAGTGCTTTTCTGAGGCACTCTCCATCTTGCAAGTCAGCCTCCTAAAATCCAGTATCTCTCGCTTGTATGGCTTGACTCTGTAGCTGAGTTTAACGTGAACCACACTGTTTGATGGTCACTTGTCCCAGATGGCAACCCACTTCTAGATCTGAGATCCTCTCACTGCCCCCGCTGAAAGTACAAGGTCTAAGATTGCTCCCTCACGAGTGGGTTCTGAAACTAGCTGTCTAAGGCCTGCCACCTGTAGGGCATCAAGAATGGCCCCTGTTGTTGGATGTGGCTGCAGCAAATGTGCTCCAGTTAATATCTGGCATATTCAGGTCTCCCATCAACAGCATCTCCCTTTCTCTGCCATTCTAAGAATGCCTTCTATCATATCCTTGTCCATTCCCTCCCCTGATATGGGGTCTGTACACACCCTGTGCAGATTGTGGCGCCCTTTCCAGTCTCCAAGGTGACCCACAGTGCCTCCTCTCTCCCTGTTTACTCTTTTGTTCAGTTGCTTTTATCCCTTCCTTTACATAGAGAGCTACTCCTCCCCCTCTTCTTCCCTGCCTGTCTCTCCTGTAGGTTATGTACCCTGGTATGTTAACATCCCAGTCATGGTTCTCTGTGTACCATGTTTCTGTGACTGCTACGATATCCAGGCATCCCTCTTCCATCAAGGCCACCAGCTCAGGGAGCTTGTTGCCCAGACTACGGGCATTGGTACTCATTACCCTCCATTTCCTGATGACCTTACTCCCTTTTGCCCCATCCCTGCCCTTCTTGCCTTTGTCACTTTCTCCATTTACCCCTGCCCTTCTCCCTATCGACACCTCTATGTTGGTGTTTGCCGCACTTACTACTGTGATTATTTGGGAGGGCTAGGATTTCCTGCTCCTTTCCAGTGCCTTCTCCCTTGGCTAGTTTAAAAGCTTGCCAATGAAGCATTTAAACCTATCACCTAAGATCCTGGTTCCCCTCCCGGACAGATGCAGCCCATCATGCCAGTATAGGCTTGCATCACTCCAGGTGGACCCCCAGTCCCCAATGAAGCCAAATCCCTGAGCTCCACCAGTTTTTCAACCACTGATTGAATCCCATGGTGCGAAACACCCTTGCCTCTCATATGCCATAGATGGGCAGCACCTCCGAGAAGGTTACCGTCAAGTATACTTGACTAAGGCCCCTCCCAAATTCCACAAACTCTTTCTGCACTTCTCTAATCTTTTTCTTAGCCAGGTCATTTGTCCCTAGGTGGACAATGACATCTAGCTCCTTCCCCGTGTACCTGCTCCGGCAATCCTGAGGATTTGCTCCCTGTCCCTCCAAGCCATGGCGTCAGCAGGCATCTTACCTCCCTCTCCCCTTCCTCCCCCAGTTCTACCTTCCTAACAAAGGAGTCCCCCACCAGGAGTTGTTTCCTTCCCCTGCAGGGTCCCCTGCCACCCTCCCGTGGGTCTCCTTTGTGGAGGTTCCCAGCATCCTCCTTGGTCTCCACTGTGGATGCCTCCATAGAGGAACCACACTTTTCCAGAATGGCATAGGAATTGTGGAGAGGTACAACTGGAGGGATGCACCTCTATTCCACCACCCTCACCCTCCCTGAGCCCACTGTGGTCCAACCGCTCCTCTTTCTTGGCAACCTCTTAGGCAACAGCAGTGGCACTGGTGGTCCCTGGATGGAAGAGAAGGTCCTACAAATCCTGGCCAACTCAGCCTGGAGATGAGCAACCTCCTCCCTCAGCCCAGAGAGGTGCATGCAGATGGGACAACACTGCATCCTCCAGAACGTCTCCCAGAAGACTGCTGCTTCACAGCCACTGCACTGCACCACTCCAATCATGTCTTATTTCTGGACCCTTAACTGTTTGCAATCCTTACTCTTTCCTCTGTTTTTTCTCGCTCTCCTTACTTTCTGCCTGTATGCCCTTTAAGCTCCTGATTGTCCTGTTCTGAGACAAGAATATCCTATATTTCTCAGTAGACCACTTACTTGCTCAGAGGCAGACCTCCAGCAGCTAGAGCGGGCCAGAGAGCTACTCTTGCCCTTCTAGGATGGTGGGTCTTTGGTGGTTCTGTGATCACTCACTTCCTGCTCCCAAACAGGAAGTTCCTGTTGTCAGTCAAATCCTGTGCCTATAAAAACAGAACTAGCTTTGGGTGGAGGGGAGGTAAGGAGGGCAATATAGTCCCAGTAGAGAAGTTCAGTCACACAGCAGTCCTTTCTTCTGGTGTCTTCTGCCAAGCATGGGTTTCTCCTCATATGGATTGCTGTGCAAGGAAAGGCTATCATTATTTGTGTCATTGTGATGCTTTCAACATCATCGAACCAGTCTGTGGCTACTTGCCTGACAGAATTGATTGGTCATTTACACTGGACCAGGACATTACTGCTAATGACACAGATACCCTTGGAGCACGATCAACACCATCACCACTGGCGAACAGTGAACAACTCTACAAAGCACACTGAAGAGGTTCATCGCTGACTACAAGACTTTTGAATCATCCTTTCACCTTCCCAGTACAACCACAAAATGGAGATTGCCAACTGTTAAAATGACTTGTAACTCTGATGGACACCACTGTATTGTCACTAACCATAAATCTTTCTCCTATGGTGAAAAGGTTTGTGAAATACCACATCCTAACTTTTGTTTTGTTCCTCATCACACCACTGTTATAGGACACACAGCGATTACTATTGTTCCCATTGTGGAACCAGATGTTATTGATGGTGAACCTGAATATTTGCTTGCTCTATCTCAGTATTTACTCATTTTCAATTTTCAATTTTCACATACACCCATTGACACTGACCCTGAAAACTCTTTTAGAGAGGAAAGATAAACACCTCATTCACATCAGTAACAACATCTCTGATGCTGGAGATGCCCTTAACACTCTCATCAATGATGGTGATTTAAATAATGCACTCACTAAGACCTGGGTAGAAATTACTCAAATATTTTGTTGCTATACAGGCATTTTTGATCTTCTTTTTAATACTAACACTTTGCTGCCTAAGGCATACGCTCAAACAACATTGAGAATAGCTTGAATTCCTTTACAAGGCTTGTGTGTTGGGTCTGTAAACAACAGCTGTTCTCACTACTTTCCCATAATGTTGTTGACCTTTCAGTAAGGCAACAAGGGGGGAATGTGATGCGAGGTCCTTACAGCCTAAGTGGCATCCCACTCTACACCTTAGACAAACCTTTATGTTGCACATAATATGCATATGCAATACAGCAATACTAACATGTAAGGCACAGAACTTACTGTTCAAGGGTAAGAGTCTGGATATATAATGATTATAATCCACTTTACTTTCTTTATGCATGGAAAACACATAGTAAACCAAGACGTTCATGTCTTTGTCATCTTCTGATATTACGTAGTCTGCACTGCTGTCTTTTGGATTTATGTAGAATCGCACCGCATATTGTGTTTTCCATGTATCATTTATAATCTCATTGTTCTAAGAGATAGCTGACTTAGCGACTATTGTATAAGCCTAGATAACACTGTGAAGCCACCTATCATTTAGCCAATAGGACTCACTGCATGTTACTAATAATGTTTCTTCCTTATGGTAACCATAGTGATTATCATAGTATATAATGTAATGTATTACAAATTCTCCTCTGAGACCTTCTTCACTCCTTGGGGTATTGGGGAATGCTAGGCTTGGCTACCAGTGTCTTATGGTAAGAACTGCTTAGAGCAACTGTGATTTTCTTTTGGTATAATAAACAAGTTTTATTATTGATATGCAACTTGTCTGTCACTCATTTGCATCTCTAATTATCACCAAGAACCTGATCAGGTCTAGACACTCTAACAGCTTTTTGCCACTATGCACCACTTGGGACACATCTGACAGTGTGATTTCCATAGCCATTCAACCTGGCAGGCCTGTAGCCAGCTGTTGTGGAGGTGGTTCCATCTGAATTGGTAAAGAGATCAGTGTAGGGGACAGCTGTCTTGGCAGAACACATGTGGGCTGAACTGGTGACAATCAGGTGATCATGGGTGTCTAGGGTAGAGTCCTACCCTGCCCAATCAAGGTCCAATGGTGCCAAAGAAGCCTTCGTAAGCTGCTGCATGCACTGATGGTGGCTCTCACTGTCTAGGAAGAAGAGCATCAATGGTGATGCCTCTCACTTGAGCAAGACAAAGGGACCAATAGTGCAAGAAATTCTTCAACCTTGACCTGGATCTCAAACATCAACATGGCCAATGACAATGAGGAGCTATGACCAGTGTAAAGTACTCATATAGGGTTTGACCATTTGATCTAGAAGGAGGCAACTCCTGAGAGGAGACAGTGGGGGTTGCCAACTTCTTCTGGCCCTCTTGTATAATGCCCAAGAAGATCAGGGTCTTGGAGAACAAATTGTCTTCAGTCCCCTCAGACACTGGGTTGACAGGTTCAAGAAAAAGCCTGACCGCCTGTTTGACTAAAGCTGACAAACTTGATGGAGGCACCACAGATTTAGCAGCCTGTCCCTTGATCAAGTCAAGTTCATACAAAGCTGAGTGTTGGACAGCCCTGGAGGGAGTTGAAGGAGTGGGAAAAGTGCACACTTTCCTATTCCTACATCCAATGGTGGGACTTCATTGACTTTTCACCTCACTGTGGTAGGCAGAGCTTTTCCCAAAGTTCTGGAGGGTCTTGCACATTTACAAGAAATTACCTGCAAGTATCATGCTGACAATGGAGTCTAGCAGCACTGAAACCCATGACGTGCCTACTGCAGCTCTGGCCACCATCACTTACATAGCAGCCAGGTGGGCTATGGACCCTGCAGCTGGAGGAGCCAGCACCCCAAGCGCTTCCTTGATTTCACCAGAGGATCCCATTTAGCCAGCCAGCCAGCCAAGGAAAAGATGACTTCCAAAAAACTTTCAGAGCATCCAACCAAAAAAGGCATCACAATGCTTTAGTTTGGATTGCATCATGGTAAACTTAAAGAGACAGAAGGAGCAAACCAGAGCAGTACTAGAGGGAGGTTTGATGGAGGATTCGAATGCCCATAACACAGGTACAGGTAACATTAAATCTGCCTTCTTAAAACTTGAGAGACTTTTAATTAAGGAAGTTAACTTCAGTTACAACACCACTTCACTTGAGGCCTATTTAGAAAAAATTCGGGCACCTAGAGGACTATGTATCACAAAAGTGCTATCTTGTGGCCTAGAAAATTTTAAAACGGAAAGATGCACGGCTCAAGATGAATGTGAACGCCTCACTAGTGAATACAAAGTTAATAATAGAAGAGAATACAGAGGACTATGCTGATTTAGAGAAAGAAATAGTTGCAGTAAGAACTGAAATATTTGCCTTTAAAGGCCATCCCCAATTTCAAGATCTTGATAAGGTTCTGCAGGTTAAAACAGCGAGGCACAAAAATAAATTATTTCAAGAAACAAACTAAACTATTAAGGATGGACATAATTATGAATCTGGAAATGCCTATGTCTTACCAAAAATCTGAGGTCAAGAAGCAGAAGTAGGGCATGTCCTGGAATCAAAATAGTAATCAACAAATATTTCATCCAGTTACAGCCCCAATTGCAAACTGTGAATACTAAAAGCACTAAGACAGTCACAATTGATTTGACCAAGAATAAAGAAAGCTTGGGACCTTTTTAGAGAAGTATCAGGACAATTAGGCAGAGGCAGAAGGTGGATCCACAGAGGGAGAAGAGGAGGCAGATGTAAACAATCTAAAGAAGTCCCTGAGGGCACCAATAAAATAACTTACAAATCATAAATTTACAATTAACTGAAGCCCAAGCAATGCTACTGAAAAGAGGGTTGAACTTGTGCCTACACCTAAATTAATCAATTCTCAATATTCATGGATGTTTTCAAACTTTTTGGAAAAGTCAGACCCCGTTTCTTTTTCTAAATCAGAGTGAAGTAGAGATTGGTGGAAATATGGATTCATAAGTTTCTAACCAAGGGAAGATCTGGACTTTTAACTGATGCAGCTGCAAATAGGAGATACTTATGGGCATGAGACATCTAGCCCCATGGATGCCAATTTGGAAACCCTGATAGAACTTATGAATTCTGATGAATTGGAAAGTCAGGGAAAGATTGGACATGAACCTGTAGACTTTAAGAGGGTGAGAGCAGATACCGCATTTTACAATTCTATGTTCTCCATGACATGTACTACTCCCTGGCCAGGCTTCACAAAATGGGGAGACTTTCCTCTAATATCTGTTCAAGGTGTAAGGAATGCCCTGGTACCTTATTACATATCCTCTGGGATTGTAGTAAAGCTACACCCTTATGGACTGCCATTAAATCCAAATTGGACCCTCTTCTAGGCCTTTTGGAGGCTTTCAAACCAGAAGTTTGCATAATAGGGGACTATGGGGAACTTTTGATTGGTAACCAATGCAAACACATGGCACTAATATCTTTATGTGCCAAGAAAGTAATCATTGCGCACTGGTTAGACTACAGCATTCCACTTATTCAGAATGGTTAACAGAGATACTCTTTGCCTTACAGGACGAAAACACCATTGCTTATAAGGCCAAAAGACCACATTACTTCCAGAAAGTATAGACACCTTTACACACTTTATTAACCATCTAATGAGCAGAGCACAGATCACACTAATCTTTAGGCAGTTACTGCAATACAAACCAACACTACCTTCAGGCTCTTCCCAGTAATCACATCCAGGGCTAATAATCCCTAGAATCACTTCCACTGCGTACTTGGGGGAGAGTGGAGGGGAGGGAATGGGTGGTAAAATTAGTGGGGGGGATAGGAAGATAGATAAGTTCATGTTCCTTATATTGTGGAGAGATCTATATAGAGAAGGTATAATCCTATCTATTAAGTACTAGACTTATATGTACACATATGCTAATGTGGAGGCTCTCCATTCTACTAATTTATATAGTATAACAATGAAACATGTAATGATGTTTTCTTTATGTCTGTAACAAATGATATAACAATTCTGCCTACCAATAAAGTATATTCATTTAGAAAAATAAGAGGGTGAGAGACACTTTCATCAGGTGCAAAACTGACTTCTGCCCTACCATTGCTAATAATTCTATTTCAGTGTTTGAAAACACAATACTATTTAAAGTAAAAAATATATTGGCTAATCAGAGAGTTAACACATACAATAACCTCACACTTGCAGAAAGAAAAGCATTGCAGTAACTTTTAGAGATGGATGGCTTATTCTTTCAGAAAGCAGACAGAGGTGGCAATATAGTCATAACAGTACTATACAGAATAAAGGAATGTATGATGTTAATTACAAAAATTATGCAGCAATCCCACCTTGAAATACAGGAGAGTTTATTTAAACTTTTAGAAAAGCAGAACATGAGGGTAGCATTACCTCTGAAGAGTTTAAGTACCTTTATTGTGAACACCCAAAAACACCAATGTCCTATTGCATACCTAAAGTGCACAAAAAAATCTAGAAGACCCACTAGGGAGACATATTGTGTCCGGTGTAGGTTCACTGACAGAAAATTTGTGTAAACTTGTGGACGTATTTCTTCAGTACAGCATGCTTAAAATTCCATCATATTTGAGAGACACGGGAGATACTAGGAAGAAATTCCAGGAAGTGAAGTGGCTCCCTAGCTTTAGGTAGATATATGTAGATGTTGAAGCACTATACGCTTCCATAAAACATAAGGATTGGGTTAGGGCTGCAAGATTTTTTATTGAAAAAGATAGAGCAGAAACTGATGCCCCAGTAGAATTCCTAATAACAGCCTTGGAGTTCATATTAAATAATAGCTATTTCGAATTTGATAATGAATTTTTTGTTCAGATCTGTGGGACAGCTATGGGGTCTCTATGGCCCCTGCTTCTGCTAACCTTTTTATGGGTCTCTGGGAATTGGAAGTATTGAATAACCCTATGGCCAATCCGTTCTTTTATAAAATTGTCAAGTGAGGGCACTAGATTGATGATTGCCTGTTCATATGGGATGGGGATGAAGCAAGTGTGGGGGAATTTGTACACTGGCTCAATACTAACAACAGGAATCTAAGGTTTATCTATCAGATTCAGAGTCATATCGATTTTCTTGATGTCACATTTATGGGAGATAGAGAGCAAGGATTAATTACTACAAAGGGTTTCAGAAAATCAACATCAACAAATACACTCCTCAGAAAAGATTGTTCCCATCAAGAGAAACTTAAAAAGTTGATTCTGCAGAGTCAACTTCTAAGAATAAGGAGAAATAATACAAGTGATGATGACTTCCAAAAACAAGTTAAGGAACTAATGGTAAGGTTCAAACAAAGGGGCTGCAGTGAAGCTCTTTTAAAGGACACCTTTCAGAAGGTTACACATGTTAATCAGAGATATCTTATTGATTCAGAAAGAAAACATGATAAAAATGGAAGTTGCTCACTAGGGGGTCCAATCACTTTTCCGTTAGAACATAATAGTGTTTCAGGACAAATAGGGAACATAGTATGGAAATCATGGGACATCTTACAGGGAGACAGTGCTTTGCAGGAATTAGTATGTGACACCCCCAGAATAACTTTTTGTAAGACAGCTAGCCTTGAGGATAAATTGGTTCATAGCTAATTCTAGAGACAAGATGCACCACAGGAATCATTGCTTCATCAAAACCGAAAGGGTCGTTCAAATGTAAGAACTGCAACATCTGTCAATTTATGAACACTGGTAATGAGTTTTTCATACCTAATTGTGATAAAATTGAGATAAGGAATTTCATCTCTTGTAATACTGTATTTGGAGTGTACATACTTTGGTGTGGCTGTAATCTGTTGTATATAGGAAAAAAAGTAGAATGTTGAAAGAATGCATCCAGCAACATGTACATTCTATAGTGAACCAAAGATTGGACACCCCAGTAGGGAGACATTTTTGGAAAGCCATGATTCTGATCCTGCAAGCCTAAGGTTTATGGCCCTTGAGTGGGTTAAAAGGCCCTTAAGAGGGGCAACAGAGTTAACCTTTGCTCCAAAGGAAAACTACTGGATTTTCAGATTGGACACTGTTAGACCAAATGGTCTTAGTGAAGGTGGGGTTTAAAGCCCTTCCTTAAAAGATGATGATATTAGATATCAAGACAGAGCCACAGTGGTACACTTGACCACACTGTTTGATATTCCTCATATTATGTTCTATAAATTCATCATTTAGTGAGTGTTTACATGGCTTGTGTCCCCCTTTCCTCTGTCTTTCCCTCCTCTCCCAAATCCTTCCTTCCCCCTCCTCTCTTCCTTCTTTCCAAACCTTTAAACCCCTTCTCCCCCTCGTGATTTCTCCACTTGATATGTAGCTTGTATTGGGTCTCTGAATATATTTATGTTGGTTTTAACTATGAGTTTCGTTTTCCTTTTCTGCAGGTCCTGCTACCTGTCTTCTCTCTTAACACTTCCAGAATAGACTGTTATGAAATCTTCTGCTTTCCCTGCCTCTACTGTTCTATCTGCAGCTATAATTAGGCACCTATTCATCATTAGCTAGTGTTTAATATAATTAAATTGACAATTTAGGTTGATTTCCATTGAGAATCTTTCTATGCCACTCGTGAAAATATGAACTACACTAACTTGTGAACTGTTGCCAAAAATCTTCTTTTATATAATAATTGCTCAGTTATGCTCTGAATTTCCTGACTGTCTCTGTGATGTTCACTGGAAAATGTTGTAAATATTGTAATGTGATTCAATTTTGAAATATTTGGAATGTATTTTTTGACCAGTCACATGTGGTAGAAGGGTATGACATCACATTACGAGTCTTATTTGAATATGCAAATCCACAGGTAGTCAGCAATATGCCCCCTTGGAAGGCTTGATGCCAAGACGCTAGGGGCTCTCTGCTGTGGTGAGCACTGAGCTGCTGTTTGCTATTTAGCACTTTTTTTCAATAAACTGCAATTTGCACTGATAGCAGCATTCAGTGTGGTGCCTTTTGGGTTGGATGCGCTGAAAGTTTTTTGGAAGTCGTATATTCATTTGGGCTGGCTGCCTTATCTAGTGCACTGATCCAATTGAGTGCAGGTGGGATTCACTTGAAATCACAAGCAGAAGATGAGCATAGCAGTCTTGGAGGGAAGTGAAAGCATAGCCTGGCACAGGCTGCAGGTTGCAAATGTCATGTTATTCATCTAAACAGTAAATACATGACACACACTAATCCATCCATAACATTTTTCACTACACTGAAACAGCACTTGAAGCCAGGAGCCAGCTTAGAATCCCCACAGTCCATCATATACATTGGAGTATGAGAACAGAACTGAGAAATACAAACTGGAAAGATGTTTGAACAAAGTTAACCCAATGGTGCACTACAAATAGTTCAGGCCTACACTGCATGTAGAGCTGCAAAGGAGACCCAACTCTTCCAGTGGAAAGGATGCTCTCACATCACAGAGTGAAGCCAAGGGGACACACCACCTGGGTAGTGGGAGAAGCTTCTCTTAATAGACAGTCCTTTACTACTAGGTTTGTTAGGCTCCAGATCACATTTAGGAGTGTAATGAACCATTTCTACAGGAAGGTGATTTAAATGCTGAGACACTGACATAGGCATGCATGAGATGATGATCCGACCAAATAACCAGATCAGTCCTGACATTACAAAGGTCAAGTCCCTACAAGATTAGGTCCAAGGCAAAGTCCTGAGGATAGGTCTAGAGGTAAATGCCAGTACAATTCTCAGTGATGTCATCGACTGGAGGAACTGTTGAAAAACAAGTTTAGCCTCAACATAGAACCAGGCATTGGCAGTCCCCAACACCAAAACTTTGAGGAAACCTATAACTAGGTTGTTTGTGAATCCTGCCAGCTCCGACCTCCTATAATTGCTCAATTATATGTAAATGTGAATTAAAAGCTGAGGGTCAAGGAATAAAACCAGAAGTCCCTATAAAAATAAGAAAGAGGTCCTTTAAAAATTACGGTAAAGAACTATTTATATATACATTGGAAAATTTAGAGTGGTACAGGATTTTCTAATTCTGATCTGGATACAACTGTGAAATTTACTAGAATGTTTTAGAGGCTTGTGAAAGGTTTGCTCCTTTAAACCAATTATAGTAAAGAAAAATCAGCCCCCATGGAGGACAGAAAAATAAAAAGGAATAATAATAATAATAAAACTTGACTACGGAAGACAGCAAATAAATCCCTAAGTAAATCCGACTGGAAAGCATATAAAATACATCGCAATAAAATAGGCACTAAAATAAAAAACATAAAAAGGCATTATTACAGAACAAAAATTGCTGATACAGTTGACCCTCGGAAATATTGGTCTTTGATTCAATTGTTAGAGAAACCTGTTATAAATAAACCCCCGTTTCAAATTCAACAAAATGGTGTACTTCAAGGTAAAGTAAATCCTGCTAATATTTTGAATGCATATTTTACAGAATTACCTGAAATATATATTCCTGAAATTGAAAATAAATTATTCTCCAATTCTCCTTCTACTGCTACCTAGAAATTCTAAGATTTAGATTCAAGAACATTAGCTATACTGAGGTTCAGAAAGAATTAAATAATTGAAAAATTAACAAAGCATATGGATCAGATGATAGAAAATAGGTTTCTAAAAGATGCTGCTGAATCTTTGGCCCCTATACTAAGATATTTAATTGGAGTTTAGTGGAAAGAAGATTTCCTTCCAGTTGGAAAAAAACAAAAGGTAGTTCCAGTCTTTAAAGGGAGGATCACAGAGAACCCTCAAATTATAGGCCAATAGACCTGTTGTCCATGGTGTCGAAGGTAATGGAAAAATTGGTCCAAAACCAAGTTAATAATTATTTGGAGAAATATCATCTACTTTGGGCTCTCAATCAGGTTTCTGAAAAGGACGTTCTATGGACACCGCACTCACTAACCTAATAGATCTTATATCCTCTCAGCTTGGGGGGATGGGCACAGTGTTCATGGACCTGTTCAAAGCCGTCGACACCGTGGACCACAGGGTTTTACCACAGAAGCTGGAAAAGTGGGCCTGGATTTTGAAACTCTGGGATGGTTTTCTTCTTACTTATCAGGAAGCTCACAATTGGTTCAACTTGAAGAAGTGACCTCAAAACAGCTTAAAGTTATTAAAGGGGTACCACAGGGGTCCATTTTGGACCCGACCCTTTTTTTTTGGTTTATGTAAATGACTTGGTAAAAGTTGCTAAAAATACTAAAATTAAATTATATGCTGATAATACAGTTTTGTTAGCAAATGGTACAAATATTAAAGAGGTTGAAAAGGGGTTTCAGGAAGATTTTACAGGATTAGAAAATTGGTTAGCTAATATAAAATTAGTATTAAATAGCAAAAAAAACTAAAACTCTCATTTTTTCAACTCAGAAGGGTAAAACAAGCCATAAACAAGAACTGAACATAAAAACATTAAAACAGGAAATATTAGAGCAGGTTTCTCATTATAAATATTTAGGGGTTTGGGTAGATCAGGGTTTGAAATTTGATATACATATAGAGAATTAGCAGGTAAAGTAAATAGAAAATTAGGGACTTTTCGAAGAAATAGGTTTTGTACAGATTTTAAAATGTGGAAATCTATTGTAAACCAGTTATTAATCCCTACAATAGATTATGGCAGTCATATACTGTATATGGGAAGGCCTCGGGTTTTCTTTTAAGAAAGCTTGAGGTCACCTATAATAATTTAGCTAGGTTTATATTACAGTATGATTATAAAACTCATCATCGTAATTTGTATTTGACATTGGACTGGTTAACACTTGATAATAGGAGAAAATTGAGAAATAGAGAAAAATGGTCGAAAAGTTCGAAAACTTAGAGACCGATGAATGACTGACGAGCGCTGTTCTACCTCGAAGAACTTTCACAAGCCGACAGCGGGAAAGAACTGGAAGGTGGGCGTGGGGAACCGCCCCTTTATATCGACTTCATACAGTGCCAGTCACCTGATGTGGGGGCAGTCCCCCACCAGAGATTGCTAGCTAGAAATTTTTCCGTGGGGTCCTGATGCCTGGCAGCTTAGTCCTATATGTAAATACCTTGCAAGAGCCCTCTTGAAGTCAGATTATGCATTGTGTCAACATTATCTTTGTTTCTATTTCTAATATTCGGAATCTTGCAACAGCTGAAACTTCACACCCCATGTAATATTAAATAGGAGTAAGGACTGGCCTGCTGTCAACACCAAATGTTAAATAAGACAGTGCATTCTACTCCTTTCAAATGTTATTTATTATAGTACTGAATGTCCACCAGTACACTTTGGAGTTTATGCCTCCACTTTCTCCCACCAAAGGGAGACCCATCGAAGGGGAAATGTAGGAAAAACACAAACATGCAATCTACTTAACAGAAGACAGGCACCTTAATCATCTAGATGCTGCAAGTATCCTGTTTTTTAAATAAACATGGAACTGGGTGAACAGCAAATGGGTGGAGGGTGAGAAATGACTGGTCTGGGATGTCCGTGGCCACAGACTCTATGGTCACCTGGGCGGTCTAGAGTTTTTAGAAACATAGAAACAGACAATGATGGCAGAAAAAGACTAGTGGTCAAAACAGTCTGCCCAAGTTCCGTATCTAACTCTGGTACCTTCTGCCCCATCTAGGGTCTTAGCCTTCCACCTCCTCCCACTTCTTATTCACATGTTTGTTCCCTAGTGACTACTATACCCTTCACTCTGTTCCAACCATGTCTGAAGCTAGCAACTGTTTTAGCACCCACCACTTCAGCTGATAGACTGTTCCACAGTTCCACCACCCTTTCTGCAAAATAATATTTCTTCATATCCATCCTGAACCTCTCTCTTTTCAGTTTCCACTCATTCTTTTGTGACTTTGAACTAGCATTCATGCTGAATAGAGCCTCACACTTCACCTTGTTTAATCTTTTTAGGAACTTGAATGGCTCTATCATATCTCCTTCTCCCTTCTGGTCTCCAGTAAGTACATGCTCAGTGCCTTGATGCGCTCCTCGTAAGACCTGCCCTGTTGGCTCAGATCTCCAGTGAGCACGTGTTTAGTGCCTCGAGGCACTCCTCATAAGACCTGCCCTGTTGATCCTGAATCATTTTTGTTACCCTGCACTGCACTGTCTCCAGTTTATCCCTATCCTTCCCGAGGAGGGCTCAAGAACTGGGACAGTACTTCAGGTGTGGTCTTTTGAAGATCTATTAGGGTAGTATTATCCTTCCTCCTGCTATCAATACCCTCCCTAAACACCCCAGTTTTTAACTTGCTTTTCACAGGCCTTCTGCACTGGCTTGACTGCTAAGCTGAAGGTGTCATTAATGATAACTCTTAGGTCACTTTCTCAGCCATAGTACTTAGTCTTACCCCACCCATCCAGTACTCTGTCCTGGGGTTCTTATTCCTGAGATGCATTACTTTGCATGTTTTGGTATTAAATTTCACTGCACTTCCTTTGCATTCAGTTTCAACTGCCAAACCTTAGATCACTCCTCTAGCTTTTGTAAGTCTCTCTGCATATCTCAGATTCCCTCATTGCTATTCACCCTCTCAGAGAGCTTAGTGTCATCTGCAAAGAGACACAACCTGCTGTGGATACCTTCTCCAATGTCTGTGATGAACATATTGAAGAGTGCCAGGCCTGGGACAGATTTCTGTGGACACCTGTTTGTGACCTCCCTCTCTGCTGATTTGACCTCACTGACAACAACCCTCTGCTGCCTTCCCTTTAGCCACTTTCCTACCCAGTTATCTATGTCCTTAGCCACAACCAGATCCTCAACCTTCCTCCACAAGTGTCTGTGGAGCACCAACTCAAAAGCCTTGCTTAAGTCACCATAGAGCAAATCTAAGGTGTTGCCCCAATCCAATTCTCTCATCACCAAATCAAAGAAAACAATCAGGTTTGCCTGACAGGAGATTCCTGCCATAAGTCCATGCAGTTTACCATCCTGGAGACAGATGCTCACCAGGTAGTCTTCGAGGTCTTCTTTGATCAGTGACTCCATCAGCTACTCTACAATGCAGGTCAGACTGAAAGGTCTATCGTATAAGTCTTGCTCCTGGTCCTCCTCTCCTTATGGAGCAGAATGATGTTCACCACCCTTCAGTCCTTCAGAACCAACCCTTCCATAGTGAGCAGTTGAACAGTCTTAACAGGAGTTCAGTCAGTTCCACTGCCAGTTCCCGAGTATCTCGGATTCAATCCATCTGGTCCTGGGCTTTATGTATCTATAGGGGTGCTGGCACTTCCTTGACCATGTCATTTGTAAGCAGTGGCTCCTCATTTTCAAGACCCCTTATCGGCCATTATGGTGCCACTCTCAGGCAGGGCACCACCTTCCTCCCTAGTGAAAACTGAGCAAAATAATTATTAAGGGAGTCAGTGATGCTCAGGCAAGAGTAACAACATGAAGCAACAGCTCCGTCGGGACTTGTTAACATTTTACCTATAAACCGTGTCCAACAAGAATCAAAGTGAACTTTTGTACATCTAACTTTCTCTGGTACAATATGGATCAGCAATTACCTGCAGAAATATTGGTAACACCAGTGGAGGATTTGGAATCAGAGCAGGCTCTAGCTCTCAAGCCAAAAAGGCCTCGGCGCAGTTCTTCTCCATCATTGTCGGCAGTACACTCTCTGACAGAGCTAATTACGGAACAATTTTTCTTAGAGCTAACAACCATAGAAAGTCTGCTCTTTTCCTAATAGCCGACTTTCAGGACCTCAAGCCAGTTTTACAGGACCTCTCCAGGAAAATGACCAATGTTGAAGCCCAAAATTCTTCATTGGAGGACAAACAAGCTGGATTGCAGCTCAGTGGTCACATTCCATCGCTCCCTTTCCAAACTTGAAGATAAAGTGGATGACTCATTCATATTCCTGGTATGTATTCTTTGAGTTAGCTCCTTAGAAACTGAGATTTAAAGATGTGTAATTTAATGCTTATGGTGCAATCTCATTTTACAAGGCTGAAGAAGATTAAGATATTTATTTTCTGGGCTGCATCTTTTTTGTAATGTTGGAGCTCCCTCTTGTGACACTTTCCAGCAACTTCTCACATTTAGTTCCTACTTTGGCCTTAAAGCTTTTCTTTAGAGACTGAATGATGAGCTATTCTTGTTCTTGCTTTTTTCAGATTGGGCATGATTGGTTATTACATTGGCCTGCAAAGTCTAGAAGGCAGCTGAAGTAAGTTAGTGGATACTTTTTATTTATCTTTTCATGCAGTTCTTTACATATAGTAGTTACATTTAGCCCCAATCTGATTTATCACTTACATTTAGCCCCAATCTGATTTATCACATGAAGGGAGATCCACCCATAAGGTCAAAGACTGTGCTGTTAAAAGTTTATTACTAGAGTGTTGGAAGTTTGTTGGCTATGTAGTAAGGTAGAGTCTAGTTTTATATATAATTTTCTACTCACAAAGGTCTTCCACCCCCTCAAACCATGGAGAGGATGAGAATACTTTTGTCTAGGATATTATTAGAGGTCCCGACGGGTGCTGTTCTCTAGCTAGTTCCTCACAGGCCACATAGTTGGAAGTGAGCTAATTAGCCCGGTGCAGTTCCTTTTTCATTTAGTTTAGCGTACAATGTTATTTAAAGGTAGACAGTCCAGATTACCTGTAACAGCAGGAAAATACACTGACCAGTGTTAACAGTTTATGGTTGTCTTTTGCAGACAAAAGACATGGCGAGGCACACAGTATATCAGCAGCAATTTCCCATGTGCAGCACGCCACAAAGCACCACTAACGTTTACCCTGGTCAACTGCCAGGCTTCCTCAGAGAGAATGACCATAAACTGTTCACACTGGTTGTTGTGTTCCTGGTGATCTCAAGCTTTTCTCCTACCCAATGTTGTTTAAACTACGTTTTTTCGCTTTCTGCTTTTTTCCTTTAGTAACCTGATAATGGTTGGGGGTGAAGGGGTGGAGGTGGAAGAGGGATTCCCTGTGCGGGTCCTTATTCTTCAGGTGATGAGCTTGATGGGATTTATATTACATTTTGTCTGTTATGTCTAATGTGTGGAAAATCCTTTTTATTTTATTTATGTATTTATTTATTGAGATCTTGGATAAGACCAGTAAGTGGATGCTTGCTAATTGGTTCCATGTCAGGTAATAAATACAATATGAATACATAAACATACATATAAACAGAAAAGTTTGGTGGCAGATATACAAACATGTTATGATAATACAGTGTGGGTAAGGCACTTGGGTAGACTATACTGGGACATTGTTCAATGTATGCCCGTCTAGAGGTGACAAAAGAACGTAGACAGTGGGAGGAGACAGAAGAAGATGAAGAGGAAAAGATAAGGGGGATGGATGCAGGAAGTTGTGACAGCTAGGGTGGGAGAGGTGAGGTGGGCTGGGGAGGGCGGGGGGTTAATGGGGTAGGTGTAGTGCATGGGTTGGGGCAACCCAGTGGATAAGTGATCGGGTGAAAGTGCAAGCATAGGCAATGATTTCAGCAGGCGGGTCACTGAACTTGAGGTGAGCTTTTATTGGGGCAGGCACAGATTTCTCTGGCAAGGTATTGGTGCAGCTTGTGTTTAAAGGCACCAATAGTTGTTGCATTGCCGATTCCTGTGGTAGTGTATTTGTCCAGAGTTGGGCCAGGTAAGAGAATCCCAGCTGCCCCAGGGTAGTTCAGCACCTTGGCACATGGAACACCTGTGACACGGCACTTCTGGTTAGCTTTGTGTTCGGGGAGGGTCAGGCGGTTCCATACTCTAGGAGGTAGGAGGTTTAAGGTGGCTTTTTGGCAAGGAGGCAGGTTTGGTACCCGATTCTACCACTGCGCACAAAGCCAGCCTGTCATGGTGTAGAGATCACAGGTGTGTGTTAATCTGGCAGCACCTGTGAGGAGGCAGCAGGCTTTATTCAGTGCAGTCGAGATGCAGTGGAGGCAGTGTCTGTTGCAGATCCATAAATCACTAGTCCATAGTCAACTAGTGACATGATTGAGTTGGCAATGGCAGTGCTCTGGTCTTCATGTGTGAGATAAAGTTTGTGCCAATACAGGTGCCCAGTTCTGGTATTGATGGCTCTGCCAGTGATGTCGATGTGTTCGGTATATGATACAGTAGAATCGATGGTGATGCCTAGGTATTTGAAATGGTGAATGAGCTTGAGAGGGTGAACAAGATCAAGAGAGGTACCCCTATCATTCATAATTGCAAGGGGAAGGTTCTGTGTTTGCTTTGTGTGGTGGAGAACATCATGGTCTTGGTCTTTTCATAGTTCAAGATCAGTCTCTATGGTCCTTAAACCACTGTTCAGTAAAGTAAAGCCACTTTGTAAGTCTGCCTCAAGTTGTTCCAGGTGTGGACTGCTGGTGAATAAGATGGCATCATGTGCATAAAGAGCATTTGGCACAGGCTGAGGCGGGGAGCTTATTTAAGAATATACTGAACAGCAGTGGTCCTAATATGGATCCTTGCAGTACTCTAGATCTAAAGGTACCCGATCCTAACCTGCTGATGGCAATTGCTCAGGTAGCTAGTGAACCAGCTCATGGTTTCAAGGAGAGCCCAATGTCAGCCAGTTGTGGAAGCAGCAGCACATGGTGCACCATGTCAAATGCCTTTGACAGGTCAATAAATGCAGCTCCCACCAGGTGGCCTTGGTCTAGTGCACGGTGGATGTATCGTAGAAATGCTAGCAAGGCAGTGGTTGTGCTGTGGCACCCCTGAACCCATGCTGTTCAGGACACACAGTAGTCGATGGTGGTTGAGGTATTTCACAAATTGATCAGCCACGATCCGCTCCAAGGCATTGGAGAGTGGTGGGAGTATTGATATTTTCTAGTCATTACGCAGGGTTCGATCCCCACTCTTATGCACTGGGGTGACTGTTGCAGATTACCAGCATTGTGGGAACTGTAACTGACAGAGCACGAGGTTTATGATTTGCGTCAGTGGTCCAAGGTCTTCCTCTGTTGCCAGGCTAATAAATTTTAGGTCTAGGGAGTCCCCGCTGTGTCTTGATGTCACTGCTGCAATCGGCGGTGGTAACGTGTACTGCACAATTTGCATACTGACATCAAGGTGGCTGCCCCCGGCTGTCTCTCAGTCCCCGTGAAAGCTGATGTGGGTGCCCAATCCCCTTGTCAGTATGGCCCTTCCCCAGTTCATTTGCTGATGGGGTAACCTAATCCCCATCGGCATAATGTCCCCACAGTTGTCTAACATTAATATGGTGGCGGCTATTGCCGTCCATCTCTCGCAGTCCATGAAAGCCGACGGTGATGCCCAATCCCCCTGTCAGCATGCCCCTCCCAAGTTAATTTGCCAATGGAGGAGCCCAATCCTCATTGGCATAATATCCCCATTTACTGTGTGCCAAGAGGTGCCCAATCTCCCTTGCTCATGCCCCCCACACACACACACCTTGTGCTGATGGGGTGCCCAATCCCCATCAACTACAGCCCCCAACAAACACCCAGGTAGCAGCTGGGAGCCCACCCCAGCGTACCAAACCACCTGTGAAACAAGAAACATTCCCGCATTGGGTTTTCTGTCCCTGTAAAAGAAAAAAAAAAGTCCTCGATTGAGTTCTGTGCCTCCCTAACCCACACCCACTCTCTCGCACCCCATCTTCCCATACCCCCATCACATACTTACCTCTGGAACCTGGCAAGGCGATCTTCGGTGGACCAGGAACACGTCCACACTCTTCAAAATCAACCATGAACTGAAGAAATGTCGGTAAGCTGTATAATGCCATAAATGTTTTTTTTAACTATATGGATATCTCGGCCATTTCACAAATTTTGGCACACAATTTTCAACATGGGTTTTGGACCCCATCTAATGAATTCAGTGACTTTCCTCTGGTTAGTTGGTCCCGAAAGGTGATTTCATGGTCACTGCACAGAATCACCTTTTGGGATCATTTAATGAAATTAAATGACAGTGTCACTGTTCATGAGGTGGGCTCCCAAAAACCTATGTTGCAAATTTAGTGAAAAATTTCAAAAATAGCTGTGCTATGGCGTGCGTGCGCCGAGTTTCCATGACACTCGTAACTTCACAAATTTGTAATATTCTCACTCCAGATTTTCAACATTGGGATTTTTCACATCTCCTTATGAACAGTATAGCTGTCATTTTTCACATCCTGGCTGAAATGTATTTCGCACTTCTGGCGCAGAATACACAGTTGCTTTGGGAAAACCGTGTTGGGACAGATTAAGAAAATCACAGTGACACTGTTCATGAGTGGAAGTCCTAAAATGCTATGTTGAAAATTTGGTGACAAACATCCATAAATGACTATGTTACGAGTGTGCATTGCTCAGTTTCCATGCACAGTCATAACTCTGAGAATTTTTATATTTTCACTCAAAAGTTTCAACATTGTCAATTTTGCACCTTCCTTATGAACAGTACATCTGTCATTTTTTAATCCTGCCCAAAATGTGTTTTAGCACATCTGGTGCATAATGTCGTGGTGCTGTGGGAAATCAACGTTCGGGACAGATTACGAAAATCATAGTTACAGTGTTCATGAGCAGAGGTCACAAAATGCGTATGTTGAAATTCGTGAAATTTCTATTCTGCATCTGTCTAACTCCTGCATGTCCAATGCTAATAACAGAAAGCAAACATTCGCATTGACAAATGCTTGTTATTGGACCGTGCTTGTCACAGACAGAATTGAATTTGGTTATGAAGAGGTCAAAAGCCACATCCATGTCCTTGGCTTCATACAGGTCAGTCCAGTCTTGGCACTTGAGGTCTGTTTTGAATTGGGGTAGATGGCCTTTCAGGAGGACATTGTTTGTAATGGTTCTGGTAGTAGGTCTGATATACAGTAGTTGTTACTCCAAGAGCATGTGGACGGAGTGGTTGCTAAAATTTAGGAGCACAGTGATATTGTTGATATGTGCAGGACGGTTAGTGAGTATCTAGTCCAGTAGGATGTTTTGTGCCAGTTTGTAGTTGACCCTGTTGAGTTCAACCATTTGGGAGAAGGGATGGCAAACAGAGTGTCCTTGATACTGGTTTAACCCCTAGGTGGCTCTATCCCAAGGTCTACTACCCCTGCCTGCTTGGCTAGTAGCAGGTTAAGGGGCCTGGGTAATGCAGGTGCCTCCACACAGAGGTCAGGGTTGTTGGTGGTCAAGCTAACCCTGGCACAACCCTCTGGGACACTGTAACCCCACTCTTTCCCTTCTAGTGGCCTGAACAATGTACAATAATTACTTTCACAATGACCCTTATTCACCAGGCAATTACCGCACTGTTTGCACTTACCACCAGGGCTGGTTCCTCTAGCTTGACCCTGGGAACCCCCTGTAAAACAAGGTTAAGCACAGCAAATAGCAACAGTACAATACTTTTGGCACAAACTGGAACCACAGTCAAGTTAATGCAAACAAAGTTAAATCTTATTTATTCAGGGGACTTGAACAAGGGAGGGGCATAATCAGGTTGATTTGCTTAAAAGCTATATTAATCAGACAGTTATGCATACAGTTCAGAGTCCCTACACAGTCACACACTCTGTGTACCCAGGTAGGAAAATGGTGGACTAGCTAGGAACGTTGCAGCTGGTTGGGGCCCTGTGATGGAAGAAAGCAACATGTATAACACACTCTATTTGTAATCCGGAGCTGGAGGGCTCAATTCATGAAAGAAAAGGCAATATGACAATCAGATGACAACACTTTTAGATTTAGCTGCTGTTGCAGGGAGCTGTGTTTACTTACGATACCCAATACTGGACACAGACAGGACGAAATCGAGACTGCAGGCTGTTGAGCTGGAGTGTCCGGAGAAGCAGGGCCCACACAAATCACTGAGGCGTCATTCCTGTTCAAGGCATTGAGCAGGGGGCTGATCCCCAGGCCGGTCTCTCGTCAATTACTTTCTCTGCATAGCGGGTATTCTGACTGAGCCAGTGTAGCAGGGTCCAGGCAAATGGAAATGGATACGGATTCAGTCTGTGGGGCTGGATATAGCCTCCAGCAAGCAAAACACAGTTCAGTCACACAGTGGGGAACCAAATCACGACCCATTATAAGCACACAGCACATTCACTTGTAAGGAAATTCCACTGTACCAGGCAAATGGCTCTCGGTCATAATTACAGAGTCTCTGCACAATTGTGTTCAGAGGTAGCTGGAAGTCCTGACAGGCTGATCGCATTCAGCAAATCTTGGTCTTCTTCAGGTTAAAGCCTGGTCACAATTCACTGGCTTAATCGCTCTCCAAATTAGGTTTCAGTCTGAAAAAAAGCACAGGTTCCCTCTCAGGAACAGCAGGCAGGCATGCAGGCCAAACTCAGGCCTTTCCACAGTTCTTCCGTGCGAATCCACTATGGATTGCTGCTCGAACTATCTCGAGCTGTTACTTCTTCACTTCCCAACTCAGATCTAACTGAAACTGCAAGCAGTGTGGGACATTCCCCAAGATCCAAAAGGTTTGGCTGGCTGATCTGTCTGTCAGTCACAACAAGGGCTCCCCTTCCAGATTATTTTACATGCTAAAAGCCCAAAACTACAATTCCTACAAGTTTTGGCCCCAAAGCCCCTGAAGGCAGGCTCCATTTTAGACTCCCAAATGTACCGATTGGCCCATTCTGACAGTCCCGGGCCAAGATGGTGGAGGAGACAGAGCAGTCCTTACTGCAAAGAAAACAGGTTAGAACAAACTGCAATATTATTATCACTCTAATAGATAATCAGCAAATAAGCACATCTTATAACAGAGCTCCCTCTGTGCAAATAGCGATGGCAGAACGGAGCAATTATCTGGCAGCCTGGGTAGGACTTGAGCATAGAAACACTCAGCCTCCTCCCAGATTAATTATAACTGCAATCCAGGCAGCTCTTAAAGAGACAGTACACAGAGGCTATACAGGCACTATCTGGCAATACATTTAAACTGCTAAAACACAGGACACCAGCCTGACAGTGAGCATTTAGACAAGCTCAAGGAAGACTTTTCAGGAACCCCCATTTGTAGGGGAGTTACACCGGCTGATGATGGGGAGAGCCAGTTGATGTTGCGGTCACCTAGTAGTATAATTTCTGTGTTGAGGCTGAGGGTACAGATATAATCAAGAAGGGTGCTAGTGCCAACTGCGGTCTGTTTGGGTGGAATGTAAACTGACAGCAGGGTGAGCACACTATTGTTTGTGCCGAGGATCAGCTTGACTGCCAGTGCTTGGAGGCTGTCACTTAAGCTGGGGGGCACACCCCTGAAGGTAGTCCTTTGTGTATATGATACAGCCACCGCCTCTTTTTGAGAGGTGGTCCTGCCTAAACAGAGTGTAGCCAGGAAGTGTGATGGCAATATCTGGTATCTTTGGGGACAGCCAAGATTCCACAATGGATAGTACATACAGGTTGTGTTGAGATACCCTGGAACATTAAGGGGAGGATAATACTAAGCGCCAGTGTATATATTACATGATTTACAATGCTTTCATACATGTTTGCAAGAAACACATATTCCCTCCCAGCAGGTACATGGGTTTCATAGATGATGCATGGGACAGGCATTTGGAGTGGGCAACAGCTCCCGTCAATGTGGCATGGCTATATTAGTGGCTAAATCAATTCCTTTTGCATAGCATAGCATAGGGTGGGTGCCCCAAGACTGGAAGGTGGTGCATATAGTGCCTATCCACAAGGGATGATCAAGGGAGGTGGCAGGGAACTACAGGCCTGTTAGCCTGACCTCGGTGGTGGGCAAGGTGATGGAGGGCATTGTCAAGGAGAGGCTGGGGGGGACCTGGATAAGTCAGGGTGCCTGGATGATAGACAGCATGGATTCATCCCGGGGAAATCGTGTCAGACAAACCTGGTGGAGTTCTATGACTGGGTGACAAGTGCCTTGGACCTGGGTAGACCAGTGGATGTCCTCTTTCTGGACTTCAGCAAGGCATTTGACTCTGTTCCTCACGTGGGCCTGTTGGATAAGCTGGGAGGAATGGGGTGGGAACCAGATGATCAGATGGATAGGCAATTGGCTCCAGGACCGGACCCAGAGGGTCGTAGTTGGTGGGATAGTCTCATCCCCAAGGAGGGTCATTAGTGGGGTCCCACAGGGATCAGTCCTTGGGCCCCTTCTGTTCAACGCCTACGTATCTGACATAAGGACAGGAATCAGGAGTGAGATGAGTCTCTTTGCAGATGACTCGAAACTGGGGGCGGTGGTGGATGGGGAGGAGAGGAGGGTGGCCCTACAGGGGGACCTGGAGGCTCTGGAAAGATGGTCTAGAAAGTGGAAGCTGAGGTTCAATGCAGGGAAATGCAAGGTACTCCACCTGGGTGCCAGAAACCCAGGTCAAGTGTACACCCTGGGGAATGCTACAAGTCTCGATGGCTGAGAGGGACCTGGGGGTGGTGGTGGATGTCAAGATGAACAACTCGGAGACTTGTAGGAGGGCAGCAGCCAAGGCCAACAGGATGCTGGGATGCATTGCTGGGGGATCACCTCCAGAAGGAGGAAGTGATACTCCTCTGTATAACTGCTTGGTGAGGCGCACTTTGAGTACTGCGTGCAGTTTTGGAGCCACACTTAAGCGGGACATTAACCTCCTGGAGAGGGTCCAGAGGAGGGCAACCAAAATGATTTGGGGCTTGGGGACAGAACCTATGAGGAGAGGCTCGAAGAGCTAAATATGTACACATTGGAAGAGAGAAGGACCGGGGGGACATGATAGAGGTCTTTAGGTACATGAAGAGGGTAAATAGGGGAGGAACAGTCGGGGTGCTACGAAGGAAGGAGGAAGGGGTCACTAGAGGGCATGGCTGGAAGCTGGAGGGGGGAAGATTCAGGGGAGAAAGGAGGAGGTGCTACTTCACTGAGAGGGTGGTGGAGCCATGGAATGCACTGCCTAGGGGGCTGGTGGAGGCAGAGACAGTGGAGGGGTTCAAGAGGGGGTGGGACAGGTACAGGGGAAGGGTTCTGGAAGCAAAATCCAATGCAGCAAGAATATCCGGAACTGGGAAGGGAGAAGCCAGAGAAGGCGAGGGGGACAGCAAGGTCAGCACCCAGGTTGGGGACTGACCAAGCAAACGAACACGAAGACCGTTGGCCTATTCTGCTGGCATTTTAGTTTGTTAGTAGTATGTTAGTATAGCTACCCGAAGTAGGGGACTCAGAAGAGAGATCCATTTTTGTTCATGGTAGGTTGGGAAATGTGGTGGTTTTACTGGGATCAATATGTGGTCATAATTCTGATACCCCTGCCTTTTTTCCTACCTTGGCTTCTGTGTTGGCCCCTTATATCCACCTGCCTTTACTAATTGGCGGAGGCTGGAACCTTGTTTTTTTCTAATGATTTAGACTGCACCTATAGAACTAAAGCAGGTCTTTCCCCAGCTCATGGAGCAGTTCGAGAATTTACAGACCAACTTGAGTTGGTAGATCCTTGGAGGGTTTTACACCGGGATGATAAAAAACGTCACCTTTTTTTATCTCTCATGCAGTGTATTCAAGGCTAGATAATTTGTTTTATTAATCATCTGCTCCTTTCTTTTTCCAGTCATGTAATACTGAAGCTTGGGTTATTCTGACTATTCCCTGTGTCATTACAACTTGAAACTCCCTATCTTTGAAGTCAGGCCCATTCATTGTCCTGAAAAAACAATTATTAAGAGATACGGCCGTGGCTGAACACTTGAAGAAATTTTAACTCCATCCCAGAAGGACAATCTAGGTACAATAGCGGCCTTGCAAATCTGAGATGCCTTGAAAGCAATGGGGAGGAGAGCTATTCACTGGCTATGGTCCATAAAAGAAGAGATTTCAGGTTGCAGCTTGGTTACATGACATTAGGGAATGGAAAGGATGCTTTCTTCACAATCTCCGAAGATGTTTGTCTGAGACCTACTCATCTCAGAGCTTTGTATTCTGAACACCTTCTGGAGATGGTAGAATACACTCTAATTTAAACCAAAATGACTTATATTAGCCTGGGGGATAAACAGATGGACTATTAACACTGCGCCTAAAAGAACAAAGTTTGTCTCGATGGGTTACTGGCTTAGTTGATCCCAATAACCAGGGTTTAACATACGATCCCCAGCACTATTGCTATTTTCTGTGTTTTCTATAAAACCTTATATTCTTCTGGTGATACAATAGATGACCCATCTCAGGCTATCAAAACCTTAACAGATATTAGTTTACCTCAATTAACAACTACCCAGCATGACCTTCTAATACTGTAGGTCCAATTCAGGAATCCAAGATTACAGATGCTTTTTCACACAATCTCTGGACAAAGCTTCAGAACTGGATGTTTTCCCCTTTATTCTACAAAAGCGTGTAAAGAAGAACTAACCTGATTGTTACTCAGATGTTCAATTCTTCATTTGACCAAAATTACTGGAAATTCTCCTTTTTGAAGCTTGGATAGTGCTGCTGTCTAAGCCTGTTAAGGACCCCACCTGTGTTTACATTACTGTCGATTTATTTACTTAATGTGAGCGTTGAAATACTAGCAAATATTTTGGCCAATGGACGGACCTTATTGGGTCAGAACAAGCTGGCTTGTAGCGAGGTTGGTATTCTAGTGATCATTTTAGGAAGCTCTTTCCTTGTTCTCCGCATCCTGGGATACTGATCAGAAGCTGTACTGATTTCTGTGGATGTGGAGAAAGCTTTTGATTGGGTTTCTTGATTCTACCTCTTTAACATATTGTCTAAATTTGGCACATCCCCTGACTATATACGCTGGATACAAGTTCTATACTGTAAGCCATCCACTAGAATCCTTTGTAACAATGGCATTTCTGGATTGTTTTATTTGTCACGTGGTACCCACCAGGGGTGTCCGTTAACCCTTTACCCTTTTAACTTATGCATTGAAACTCTAACTCATAAAATTATCTTCCCCCCCCTTCCTTATTTAAGGCATTTCTGTAGGCCTGCATGAACTAAAAATTACGCAGTTGCAGAATATATTTTACTACATCTGACCAAGTGGCATACATCTTTACCTAGTGTTTTAAAAATATTAAAATAATTTGGTACTTTTCTGCATACAAACTTAAACCCACAAAACTGCAGTTTACTCCTGACAACTCAGATTAACAAAACAGAAGTTTTGGGGTTAGGCTTACAGCGAGAATTGCAAGCTTTAACCTATTTGGCCATTAATCTTCGTAGATATTTTGGCATTAAGGTCTTTTAACTTTGATTCTTTGTTAAAGCAAACTGAGCAGAATTTATGTGTCATAGAAACCTTCCTTTACCCCTATGGGTAGAGCTAATTTCTTAAAATGAATGTTCTTCCTCACCTAATATACCCAATGTGGATGTTAAGTATATTGCCCCTAGAGTTTGGTTTCATAAATTGTAGGCATTGTTTTCCAGAGTATCTTTGGCTGGGAAAACATCCTTGAGGGCCTTTTCAAAACTGTGCTGCCCTGCCACTTGGGGGTCTCTATCTTATATATTTGTTGTGATATTACTTTTTATGTTGGCTTGCACATGTGCAGCCAACATATTAATAATAGTAACAGATTTGGAGGCATGGTCACTGTTGGGCGAATGCAGGGCATGCATCAGTAGGTCGCCTCATTCCCCAATCAGCCAGCAGAAGGGGCCAACACCCTGCATATCTAATGCAGCCACAACATCTGAGAAAGGTCGCTGCAATGAGGCGGCTCTCATCCAGCGTGAACCACATCACGACTCTCGACATGCGAGCAGCGTGGCGGCGGTGACTGCCACCTGTCTGAAATGCCGACAGAGCCCACTCCCCATCAGCATAATTCCCCTCCCCATTTCGCCTGTGCGCGGTGCCCTAATCCCCTCGTCATCATGTGCGCCCGACAAAAAGGCTTTTCTTTGCCAGAGGCCCCAATCCCCATCGGTTTCAGTCCCCCTTCCCAGTTAGATCTGCCGATGGGGAGCCCACTCCTGTTGGCATGATGTCCACCCCTTTCTTTTGTGCTGAGGGGTGCCCAATCCCCTCAGCTCGCGTCCCCCTCCCCTTCCATATGTGCTGATGGGTGGTGTCCAATTCCCCATCAGCTACTGCATCCCTCAAAAAAATACACTTGGGTGGCATGTTGGGAGCCCACCCAGCGTGCCAAATACCCTGTAAAAAAAACCACATCTCGCAATGTTTTTTTACCCTGTAAAAAAATAGGTCCCTCGCCATCTCCTTGTCCCTCCCACAACCTGCGCCTACCCTCTGTGCACCCTGCCTCCCACACCCTCACCCCATACTTACCTCTGGAGTCCGGCGCGATGATCTTTGGTGGACCGGGAGCATGTCTGCACTCTTCAAAGCCGACCGCGAACTGAGGAAATGCCGTAAGCTGTATAATGGAATAAATAGGGTTTTTCAACTTTGATGCATATCTCAGGCATTTTGAAATTTTGGCACCAAATTTTCAACATTGGGTTTTTGGGACCCCTCCTCATGACTTCTGTCACTGTCATGGCGTTATTCGGCCCGGAAAGGTGATTTCGCGGTCACTGCGTGGAATCACCTTTCGGGACTGATTAGCAAGCAGTGCCAATGTTCATGAGGTGGGCTCTCAAAAGCCTATGTTGCAAATTTGGTGGAAAAATCCAAAAATTACTGTTTTATTTAGCGTGAGTTGCGTGAGTTGTTACGTGACGTCAGAATCGCTTAATTTGCAATATTTTCATGCCAGAGATTTTAACATTGGGATTTTTACACACCTCCTTGTGAACAGTACAGCTGTCATTTTTCACATCCTGGCCGAAATGTGTTGTTGCACTTCAGACGCAGAATAGCACAGTCGCTGTAGGAAATCAGTGTTTGGGACAGATTACAAAAATGACAGTGACACTGTTCATGAGCAGATGTCCTAAAATGTCTATGTTGAAAATTTAGTGACGATACTCCATAAAATGACTGTGTTACGAGCGTGCGTTGCGCAGTTGGCACACATGCTCGTAAGTTTGAATTTATTATATTTTCACTCCAGATTTTCAACATTGCCATTGTTCTGCACCTCCTCATGAACAGTACAGCTGTCATTTTAACATCCTGGCTGAAATGTGTTTTCGCAGTTCCGGCAGAATAGAGTGGTTGCTGTGGGAAATCAATGTTCGAGACACATTATGAAAATGACAGTGACACTGCTCACTAGCAGAGGGTCTAAAATGCCTATGTTAAAATTTGGTATGAAAGTCCATAAATGAGAGTTTTAATAGCCGCATTGCGCAGTTTCCATGCACGCCGTAACTTCGTGAATTTGTAATATTTTCACTCTAGATTTTCAAAATTGGCATTTTCCATACCTCCTTATGAACAGTACAGCTGTCATTTTACATATCCTGGCGAAATGTGTTTTCACATGTCAGGTGCAGAACTGCACCGTCGCTGTTCGAAATCAGTTTTCGGGACAGTTTGAAGAAATAATCGGTGGCTGTTCAGAACGAAGAGGTCTTAAAGTGCCTATTTGAAAATTTGGTGCCAGTCCATTAAATAACTGTGTTGTAAGCGCGCGCTGTGCAGTTTCCACGCACCTTGTAACTTCACAAATTTGCAATATTTTCATGCCAGATTTTCAACACTGCCATTTTCACCTCCTTATCAACAGTACAGCTGTCATTTTCACAGCCTGCCCAAAATGTTTCCGCAGCTGTGGCGACAATGGCGTGGTCGGCTGTGAAACGCATGTTGGGACACATTAACAAAATCACAGCCACTGTTCATGAGGGAGGTCCCAAAATACCTATGTTGAAAATGTGGCAAAAACTCCCACAAATAATTGGGTTATGGACGATGTGCAGTTTCTATGCATGCTAATGATTCCACCAATTTTAATTTTTTAATCTCTGGATTTTCAACATTGCCATTTTTGTATGCCTCCTCATGAACAATACAGTTGTCATGTTCCACATTCCTGCCCAAAATGTGTTTTTGTCCTGTGTCGCCAAATGGCATAACCACTGTGCAAAACCACCTTTCAGCTTACAAACTAATTGTGCTGCTCTTCATGAGGTGGGGTCTCAAAAGCCCATGTTGAAAATTTGGAGTGAAAATACCAACACACAACTATGGTGTTAGGTCTCCTAACTGTAGCACCCCTCCCCTGCACAGACTGACAGGCATCAGGGGTGTGACTTGGGATCATCGGCTGTAATGCTCATGCCATTCCACCCCACCCTGCATCCAGTGATTAGGCTCGTGGTGTGCCTTCGTGTTCGGCCACAAAGTTCACCCCATTCTCCTATACTGCACCCACCTCCGCATATTTCCTTATGTAATGGGGTAAGTATAACGCCCAAAGGACCCAAAGCACACCACAACACTTGTCAGTGTCTACAGGGTATGGTAACTTACAATGGCATGTGCGTTATAGTTGAAAACCCAAAGGCACACCCCAATGCCTATCAGTCTCTACAGGGTGGTGGTTGGGTTGGCGTCACTTCAATACTTCACTGCCATTCCTATTATGCATCTCTAACTCCAGCACTACCAATGCCAATGCCAGCGAGACAACATTCGGCATTGACAAATGCTTGTTGTTGCATGGATCAAAATATTTTCAGTGGGGTAGCTCCATGGAGTCAAGAACCTATATACAAATATGGTTGCAGATAGATACCTTGCTGTAGTTCCTCATACCTCCCTTTCCTCCTTACTGTACATTCCCCTGTCACACTCAATGCAAACTCTTAAAGATACACTTATTGGTTGATTGGTAAGAGCTCATTCTTAACTGTGTAAATTTCTAAAGCTGTCATACCAGAAAAACCTCAGTCAACATGTGTTCCACAACTGGAATTTATGTTCAGGTAATCAGCTCTTTTATTGTAACATTGGTCAGGTTCTTTGGAAGTTAAAATAGAAGACATGCCAGTGACAACTCATTTTATCATTCCCTGTTTTTTAATGAAAATTTGGCTTTCCTGTACATCAGTCTTACTATATAATCAACATAAACATAGTATACACCAGTTTTTAGGTGACCCTCCTTGGATGACAGTGGCAGACTTACTATTTGATAATTTGTCATCCCTTGCATTACAATCCCAATCCACATCTCTAATACATCGGGAATTAAACCACAATGGTGTCACCACCCCATCCGAACAAACCACTGTCTGCCCGACTCTCGCCACCCTCCTACTACTTGTTACCATACCTAAAAATACAGTTGTGTTTCATTCATTTGTACTGCTTTAAATGACATGCACTGCTTTTGTGAGTACAGTATTGCTAAAGTTACCAGAACTGCTAGTTTTGCCTTTTAACAGCTACACAGTTTAGTGGTTTATAATGCATACACTAACTTTACTCACTCTGCTTGCTGTTTTACAGATCCTCCTACCCTTCCTCCTACCTCACCACTCACTTCACATCTTACAAACCACTACCTCAGGCCACCCCATGTCTCCTTCCCCATCCCCTGCCACACCACTTACAACCGTCCCCCACACCTCATCCTCAACCCAACCAGCTGCTCACTCCCCCCTTCCCGCCATCCCCACCACCACCAATTCACTCCAGAATACTTTCCTTCTCTTCTTTAAACCTCAAGGCCCTCCTCTACTATTTCAGCCTCTCCACACATCCTTCCCACTCTCACTCTACAGAAGGACCAAGTACCCCCCCCCCCATCTCTTCCAATACCTGCTCCTCTTACTCCTCTCAGGAGATGTCAAAATAAACCCAGGTCACCCACCCAGCCTAACTTCCTCTGCTCAGACAAAGGAACTAGGCATTTTCCATCTAAATGCTAAGAGCATTTTACCTAAATTGGACACCCTTAAGGTTTAGGGCACTCAACACTCCCCCGATGTTCTACGTGTGGCTGAATCATGGCTCTCTGCCAGGATCCTAAACTCATTCCTCTCTATCCCTGATTACAACCTATTCCGCCAAGACCTTGGTAAGTGTGGTGGTGGCATGGTTATCTACACCAGGCAATCTCTCTCATGTTCTCTCTCCCATTGAGATGCCCACTCCTCTTCCCATGAGCTCCTTATAGTTATCCTCTCCCTCCTCCCTCCACCCTCCCAATATACATCAGTGTAATGTACAGCCCAACCAAAGCATCCTACAACTCTATCATCAAGTGTATCTCTGCCATCTCCTCTCATGCAGGTAAGGATGAGCTCATCCTGCTTGGTGATTTCAATTTGGACTGGCGCCCCCGCCCCCTCCTCCAAACCCTCTATCCTTAACATTTTGTCACTAAATCTCTCAAGTTGATTTCTGAACCTACGCGCCTCAACTGCAAATCCCAAACCACTTTCTCTCGAATGGGTGCTCACCTTCCACCTCCACTGCATCTTCACCTCTGTAGTACTCCCTGATGCTTTCAGAAATCATTGTATCAGTTTCTGCAGGAAAGCCTCAATTCCCCAGTCTGCTCCCAAATACTTGTTGTATAGCCCTCTTCACTCCCTGGACACTAATTCCCTTTACAGGACCTGACTCAAGCCAACTGGTCCTCTGTGTATACAGCTCCAGATGTTGATTTGGCTTTCTGGTCCTTTAACATCATCTAAATAGTACTGTATCTGGAACATCCATGCCCCACTAAAAAACAGAGTAAAGCATACCACCACCCTTGGATGACACCTGCCCTCCTTGCTCTCTGCAGAACTTGGGATAAATACTGGGCTACTTTCAAGGCTATCTCCTACCCTCACATCTTCTACTTTACAAGTCCCATAGAAGCCTGTACCAAGGCCATCAGAATAGACAAATCAAATGTTTTCAAATCCGATCTACAGGCTAGATCAACCTCCCATCTAACTTCTGAAAGTTCTCACTCCCTCTTAAACCCACCTGCATCTCATACCCCCTTGTCCTGAACTATAAAGGCTCGGCGTTCATGGACTCAGTTTCTATCGCTGACATCCTTAACACTTTCTTTACATGTGCTATCCTGATCATCCCACTCCCACCTCTGCAGGTCCACCACCCTCCCTTCTGGCACTGGTTGCATTCTTCCTCCCATTTACTCTCAAGAGGTCTTCAAAGCACTAATGTCACTCAACCCTACAAAAATAGTCCAGACAGCCTAGATCCCAAGATTCCACATATCAGCTTCTGCAATAACGCGCTCCTCGCTCATCTCCTAAATGTCTCCCCACTACTAGCTCCATCCCCAGGCCTGGAAAGTGGCCAGGTGCTCCCTTCCAGTATGGAGGGACCCCACTGCACCTGGAAATTACAAACTATCTCTTTCCTGCCTGCTGTCGCATAACTCCAGGTGTCTCATCTACTCAAGGCTCCTGGAACATCTCTCTGCTACCAACAGTCTCTCCTTTCCAGTCAGGCTTCAGGAGGCAGCATTCCACAATTTCCTCCCTGCTTGAGTCATGGACTATATCCAGTCAGCCATGGAGAAAGGCCTTGTCACTGCTGCCATTTCTGTGGACCTGGCAAAGGCCTTTCACTCTGTCTCTACCATCTTCTAATCCCAAAACTTATCTCCTCTGTTCCAGCCCAGTCTGCTGCAGATTGGTTCAGATCATATCTCCAAAACAGACAGCAATCTGTTCAAGCAGGCAATGACCGCCCCCCCCATCCAAACCAGTGTACCCCAAGGGTCCATATTCGGACCCATTTTATTTTCACTATTTATAAACAGTCTCCCATCCATCAGCTGTCCCTCCAAAATTCACATGAATCCAGATGACACCGTGTTATACCTTTCAGTCCAAATGCCACAGGTGTAGCTACCCCCTCCAGCATGACTTCGATAAAGTCCAGTTATGGTTCAGGAAAAAACAGCTCAAATTAAACTCCAAAAAAAAAAAAAACTGTCACAATGCTCTTCAGTTCGAGGCAAAGACTATGGAGATCCCAGAACTCCCCTGCATTTGCCACCTGGGACGGCTCACTACTAGTCACAGTTAAATCCTTCAAAATATCTAGGGGTTTGAGTTGACAGCATGTGGCAGAACTGCATTCTGCCAGTACGATAACCCGGTGGAGGGATACCTTTCCTATCCTCTTGTTTTTCCTACTGAAATCTGTTGCACAACAGTATCTTCCTACAGTATACTATACTTTACCTTTTTCTGCCTGGCGTTGGTTGGCCACCTACGTCAGTATTTTCCATCTCTCACCAAAACTTTTTCCTACTGTCTTTATTTTGAGTTTCTATATTTCCATCCCTCACCAAGAACTCCCCAAAATGATGCACCAGGCTAAGGCCAGCTGGCAGGAATGAAATAAGGTGCATTTATGGCATTTAAGTCAAAGATATAAAGTGCCTTTAAAGAGATATAAGGTGCTGGTTGAATAAAATGCATAATAATAAATAAAGTGCATAGAGTGCATTTTGTGCCATATTGTGAGTTTAAACTGATGCAGTGTTTAATTAAGTTAATGCTTAAGCCATTTTTATGTATATGGTGCAGGAATGTTTAGAAATGTTTAAAAAGGCAGTTAAATACAAAATAATATCCACTCTGATAGGTGGAATATGAGTATAACGAAGTGGCATTATGCTGATGTTGTTGGAATTATTCTGCTGCCACTCAATTGTTATGTAGCATGTTACATAAAGAAATCCTGCATTGAAGCAGGAACTGTTTGAACAGAGTGTCAAACTTTTCTTTACTTTTGCTGCCACTCAGTATTTATGTAAATAATTACTGATGCCCTGTATTATTAGGACTCCTGGCTGCTGGCTTTGTATAAATTGTGCTGTAGAATTGTGCCCAGCTAGCCATGGAGAGTCTGTGGCATGTGTGCAGCCAATCCAGGCTGCTAGAGAGGCAGGATTCACGGAGTAATCTATGCATGTGGCGGGCTGAAAATAAAAAGGACTATGCTGTCCTTGGACATAAAGCTATAGCCCAGTATATATATAACCCTAGGTGGTGCTATCCCAAGGGCTACTACCCCTGCCTGCTTAACTACTAACAGGTTGAGGGGCCTAGGTCCAATGGCGGGTGCCTCCACCCAGAGGTTAGGGTTTGCAGTAGTTAAACTAACTTGGTCACAGCCCTCTGGGACACTGTAACCCCCCTTTCTTCCCACTAGTGGCCCACACAATGCATCAATGCATCAGGAATATCTTCACAATGTACACTTACCCCCAGGGCTGGCTCTGTCGACTGGACTCTGGGGACCCCCTGTAAAACAAGATGACACAGTGCAAAAGCCACAGTACAATACTTTAACATAAACAGATACCTCAGTCAGTGTAATTTTGCTGAAACAAACAGATCTGATTTATTTAAGGAGCTGTAACAAGGACAGGGGGAAATCAGGTAAATTAGGTTAAACACATTAACAATCACAGTACTGTGCACATATTCAGAGTCCCAAATTGTCACTTTTACTGGGTACCCAGGATGGGGAAGGGGGCTAGACAGGATCGGTGCAGCTGGTTGGGGTTCTGGGATGGAAAAACACTGGCACAATACCCAAACTGTAATCCGGAGCCAATTGGCTCTGTTCGTGAAGAAATGAAAAAAAAAAACTATTAGATGACACACTTGCAATTCGATAAACAGATGGCAGGGAGCTACCCTGCTTTGTACTCACAAACTCAATGCTGGGAACTGGATGGAAGGCAGATTGTCCTGGATTGCCAGGAGGAGCAGACCCTGTGGACTAGGTCCTTGTGACTGGACCCCACTGCAGTTTAGAGCAAATGGATGTAGTCTGGATTAAGCTGGGGTTTACTTCCAGCTTCATGCACTCAATTCACTGTACAGAGGATTTGAAACGTGATTCCCCACAAGCACTACACACATTTATATGTAAAAGAAAAGTACTATATCAGGCAGGCTGCTTCTCTATCCCGATCGCAATTACTGCACAATACCCGGGGGAACACAGAGCAGATTCAGTTCCTGACAGACCGAGTGCGATTCAGCAATTTCTCCAGTCTTCTACAGGGTGAGCCTGGTTTCTACTCTTCAGATCTCCTTGATTCTCTCAACAGGTCGGATTCAGTCCGAACAGGTGCTTGCACAAGCTGCAGACCAAAACTCAGGGCCTTACGCGCGATTCCCTGACTAAAACCACACCCCAAAGAAGCACACAGCTCGTTGTCTCTTCACTGCCCCAACTCATCTGATCTTTCCAGTAGAGAGGCAGGCATTTCCTTTGAGTTCCTGCCAGTTCAGTTGGCTGGTCTGGCTGTCACTCACAATAAACTACTCTTGTTGGTGCAAAAAGGCGCAGAAGTCCAAACTACAATTCCCAGAAGCATCTGCCATACAGTCCCATTGCGGCTGGCTCAACTTAAGAGTCCAAGTTCTGATTTGCCAGCAGCAGGCTCCATTTTAAAGGTCCCCCCACACTGATTGGTCCAGTTCAGCAGTTCAAAACCAGAATGGAGGGCTAGGCAAAACAGTTCAGACTGCAAAGGAAAGCAGGTTAAACAAACTGTATTTTCATTATTACTCTAAATGATTTTGGGCAAAGAGTTACAGTACATCTTTGAAAAGTGCTCACTCTGCCCACTTAGCGGCAACAGAAACAGAGCAATTTGGCAGCAGCTCAAGCGGGACTCAAGCAGGAAACACACAGTCCCTCCTATATAAACTAATTATGTCTGCAAGTAGACAGCTCTTAAAGAGACAGTACCAGAGGCTCTAAAACACTCACAGATAAACGGCTTAAAGCCCAAACACCATTCAGGCTTGGAGCATTCAAGCAAGCTCCTGGAAGACTTTCTGAGAACCCCCATTTGCAGGGGGGTTACATATAAAATAATTAAAAAGGGGTTTACCAAAGCTATGCAGAGCCCTAAAGCAGAGCTGCTACATAATGATTGCGTAGCAGTCTGCCGCTCTGCAACAACATAGAAAACAAATGATTTAAGGGCAGGAATGTCCCTATAGTATGTACATGGAAATGCTACACAGTTGAAGTAGCCATCAGAATAAGATAAATTAAACACAATAAAGAAATTAAACAAATTAAAAAATAAAGAGACACTGCAGGTCTCTAAAGGAGCCTCATTATGTATAGAGCCCTGAGATATATGTAACCCCTAGATGGCGCTATCCCAGGGGCTACTACCCTGCCTGATTTGCTACTAACAGGTTGAGGGCCTGATCCAATGACGGGTGCCTCCACCCAGAGGTCAGGGTTTGCAATAGTTAAACTAACTTGGTCACAGCCCTCTGGGACACTGCAACCCCTTTCTTCCCACTAGTGGCCCACACAATATATCAGAATTACCTTCACAGTATACACTTACCCCCAGGTCTGGTTCTGGCACTGGGACCTCCTGTGAAATGAGATACAGTGCAACAATCACAGTACAGTACTTTAACATAGACAAATACCTCAGGCAGTATAACTTTGCTGAAACAAGCAGCTCTGATTTATTTAGGGGATATAACAAGGACGAGGAAATCAAGTTAATTAGCTTATCACTCAAATAATCTACCCATGGCTCTGTGCACAGGCCTATCCCTATCATTACTGTCCCTGGGTACCCAAGCCCTAGTGGCTAGTCCAAACTGTGGCAGCTGGTAGGGCCCTTTCACACAGAGAAAAGGAGAATTAAACAGTCAGCAGTACAGTAATTCCATTTGGATTTAATGTGGCAATTCAACAGGAGCGACCCTGAATTAGTACTCACGACCTCCAAATAAGATAGGGTCCTTCAATGTCAGCAGGGCTCACTTGAGGTACACAAACCTCTTCACACATCCATATAAAAGAAAGCACTATACCAGGCAGGCTGCAACTGTATCCCGATCGCAATTACTGCACAATACCCGGGAGAACACACAGCAGATTCAGTTCCTGACAGACAGAGTGCAATTTTCAGCAATTCCTCCAGTCTTCTACAGGGTGAGCCTGGTTTCTACTCTTCAGAGATCCTTTGATTCTTTTCACAGGACGGATTCAGTCCTAACAAGCTGTTACACAAGCTGCAGACCGGAACTCTGGGCCTTACACACGTTTTTTTGACTAAAACTGCACACTGAAAAGCACAGGGCCTCTTCCTTCTTCACTGCCAAAGCTCAACTGAAACTCCAACCGACAAAACCGGCACTTCCTTTGAGTTCCTCCCAGTTCCTGACTGGATTGGCTGTCACTCACAATAGACTGCTGCTGTTGGTCCAAAAGGCACTGAAGTCTAAACTACATCTCCCAGAGTCACTGCCCATACAATCCTCTTGTGGCTGGCTCAGATTATGAGTCCAAGTTCTGATTCGTCAAGGCACCATTTTAGAGCTAGCTTACCCCACACTGATTGGTCCAGTTCAGCAGTTCAAAACTAGAATGGGGAACTAGGCAGACACTGTTCTGACTGCAAAGAAAGTAGGTTAGACAAACTGTAATTTCATTATTACTCTAAATAATTTCTGGCAAACAGTTACATCTTTCAGATAGGTTCCTTTGCACTCCTAGTGACTGCAAAATGGAGTAATTGAGCAGCAGCATGTGGTACTCAATCAAAGAAACACACAGTCCCCATACAGACTAATTATGTCTGCAAGCAGACAGCTCTTAAAGAGACAGTACCAGAGGTTCTAAAACACCACTGATAAATGGCTTAAACGCTAAACACCATTCAGGCTTGGAGCATTCAAGCAAGCTCCTGAAGTCTTTTGGGAACCCCCATTTGCAGGGGTTACACCCTTCCTGGCCTGGGGAAAGCTCCAGCGTCCGCGTCAAGCAGTACCATAAGTTTTCAACTGCAACCACATACATTTGCATTAGGCTCGACATATGTAATCATCAGTCAATATATCATTTTACCAAGAACACATTTCTGAAACATTGCATACGTCACTCTTTACACAGTATTACACACACATTGTACCATAACTCAAGTTATTACCTCTTGTACATGAAACCTGAAGAGGGCCCTTCCTCGTCAGTTACCTTGGGGGCTGGATGGGCAAGGGCACCATACTTAGAGGGCAACACAAGTAACTTGAGTTAGCACTGATGCTCAGTTTGGGCAATGAGCTCGGGACACATACACTCCTTTATGGACAACATTGAGAGGCAAGTCCACAGGCCTCCCAAGTGAATCATAACTGAGGTGCACCACAGGCTTTACAGCTCGACCAGTCTTTCTAGGGGAACTGTTATAGTCTCTGCACTCTGAGCCTCATTTTCAGCATTGTCCTCACTTGTCAGGGGAGTCTCCATGGGGTAGAGGCTAGAACTTGGGGCACTTTCAGCTCCAGGAGTTACAGTTTCTGATTCCACAACATTTGGCTCGCATGGAGAGCTTCGGACACTGGCAGTGGACTGTCAGGGCACTCAAAATACTCTTCTTGTTCGGGTGTATCACCAGTCTGCCCCAATCTATAATTTCCTCCCCTGAAAGCTCAAACAGTTCAACCATGCACAGTGATTCCATTTCATCTGATCTGATGCTTTGCACTTCACTTTCTGGGAGCATTGGCTCCAGGGATGAAACTGGGAGCTTAGACAGTCCAGAAGGCCCAGCTTCCTCCAGTATTGACTAGGGATTGCCCTGAAACAATTGACTCAGTTCGTAAGAAGGATAGTATTCAAAGTCACTCTCACTTTCTTCCGATATGGACTGACAGTCATGCTCAACTGGGACTTGTGGAGGGAACACTTTAACTTTGCTTCTGTAGGTGCAGACTTTCTTGATCTTTTCTTAGCAGCAGCTCTATCACTGGTCCAGAGGGGCATCTTCTAGGGCTCAGACTCAATTAAGATTTGTCCAATGGCGGTAAATGATTTCTATGTATTGTTTTTACATCTTTTGAATTATTCTCAGGCCTTACTTTGTACACTGGCAGATCATCTAGTTTGCCCACTACAATGTGAGGGAGATGGTGCCATCTGTCAGCAATCTTGTGCTTGCCATGCAGTCCCAGATTTCTTAGCAATACCCGATCTCCCTCCTGGAGTTCCTGTGCTTTCACCTTTTATCATACCTTTCTTTGTTGGCTAGATTTCTTGGCAGCCATGGTTTGAGCCAGTTGGAAAATGCAAAGAGTTTAGCTGGGCCTTTAACTTTTGCACATACTGTAAATAGTTGTCAGCTTGAACCCATCAGGAGAGACCCCAAAACACACATCTACTGGTAGTCGAGCTTCTTCCAAACATCAGGCGGTAGGGGAGAATCCAGTGGCATCACTTTTGGTGCAGTTATAAGCATGTACCAGGGTGCTAATTTGTTGGCTCCATCTAGGCTTGTCCTTTGGGTGCAGGGTGCCTAGCATATCTAGCAAAGTGCGTTGAAACGTTCAGGCTGTGGGTCCCCTGGGGTGGTAAGGAGTGGTTCTGGACTTCGCACTCCCACAGAGAAAGCATCTCTTTGATCAGACGACTCTCAAAGTCTCCTTGATCAGAATGGATTCTTTGTGGAGCCCCATAGTGAACAAAAAGTTTTCTACAAGTACTTTGGCCACAGTGGATGCTTTCTGGTCTTTGGTGGGGAAAGCTTGGGCATATCTCGTGAAATGGTCAGTGACCACCAGCACATTACTGATATTTCTTTGATCTGACTCCAAACTCAGAAAATCAATACAGACCAGCTCCATGGGGCACTGGTGGTGATGTTAACAAGGGGCAGCCCTCTGGGGCAAAAGCTTTCCTCTGTAAGCAGCGACTACAAGTTCGAATGTGATGCTCCACATCAGCCCCCATCTTAGGCCAATAGAATCTGGATCTCACCAAGTCAAGTGTTCTGTCTATACCAAGGTGCCCCATGTGGTTGTGCAAGGACCTCAGTACTGAGTCTCAAAGGCAGTGGGCAGCACTAGTTGTTGTTTGTCTACTTGTCCCCTCTGTCTACTGTTTCTCTGTATAACAGTTTATTGATCAGTTTCAACTTAGGACCTCTTTGTATAACAGTGCAGTTCTCAAATCAGTGGAGCGTAATTTGGACACATCTTTTCCTGCATAGAGGGCTTCTAAAGCTGCTTTGATCATGGGATCGCGGGATTGAGCCCGCCGAATACTGTCATTGTCCAGCTGAGGCAGTGCACCAATGTCTATTGCAGAAAAGTGGCAATAAGCAGCAGGTATGCAATTCTCAGAGGCTCCCAAGCAATCCACCATGCAGTCCCTGCGTCCGTGGACATTGTTCCTCCTGTCAAACTTCCGGCAGAGTGCCGAATGTCAGGTTCTGCCAATCGGACCCAATCATTCTGGGGAACAGGCCTCCGGGAGAGAGCATCAGCATCTATGTGGTTCAGACCTGCTCAGTATTCGAGAGCATAGTCATATGTAGATAATGCAGAAAGCCACCTATGGCCAGTGGCATCCAACTTAGCTGAGGTCTGCACATAGGTCAAAGGATTATTGTCAGTTTTACTAGTATTTTAGCCCATACAAGTACTCATGGAATTGGTCAACAATAGCCACTTCAAAGCTAGGAACTCTAACTTATGTACAGGATAGTTCTTTTCGGATGGGGTCAGGCTTCTACTGGCAAAGGCCACTGGTCTCAGGCCATTCGTGCTCTTGGTACTGCTTGACCCCAACCCTTGCAAATAGCATCAGTGTGTGCAGGGCCGTAAGGTTTTCTTGGATCGCATAGGCCAGCACTGGAGCATGGGTGTTGATATATGATCTCATGAAAGCAGTCTCACAATCAGGAGTCCAGCGGGCCCCAAATACTTCACTCGGATGAAAATACACTCTTTCAGTCTTGAGGGACGCTGACTTTTAGTATTTTTGTGGGTTGGGGATACCCTTGAGTAAGGTTAAGTAAAGCGGATCACTCTTGAATAGTCCTTGATGAAGCGCCGATAATAACCACAGAATCCCAGGATCTTTGCAGTTCTTTTTAGATTTTTGGGCTGTGGCCAGGTGGTCAAGGCCTCAACTTTCACTTGGGTCGGTCTCTATTCCTCGGTGGATACTATGTGTCCCATATACTTTACTGATGTTTGAAAGAATTGACACTTATCAATGGACAGTTTAAGGCCAAAGTCCTCCAGTCGGTCCAATACCTTAAATAATCTGCTCTCATGTTCCTCCAGTGAGCTGCCAAACACAATAACATCATCTAGGTATACCAGGCACTTAGTAAGTTCATGTCCCCCACTGCACGCTCCATCAATCGTTGAAAAGTGGCTGGGGCACCTAAGAATCCTTGAGGCATCCTCATGAATTCATAGAAGCAAGCGGACAGATAAAGGCCGTCTTCTCACGGTCCTCTGGGGCCATCGGATCTGGTAGTACCCACTGCGGAGATCCAGCACAGAGAACCACTTGCTCCCGCTTAGGCAGTCCAAAGCATCCTGAATCGCGGGCATTATGTACTGATCAGGGATAGTCCGCTCGGTTTAAGGTGCGATAATCCACACACATCCTTACTGTTCCATTCTTTTCTCTCACTACCACAATGGGGAAGCATAAGGGCTTCTGGATTCTTGTATTACACCAGCAGCTAACATCTCTTTGCAGATGCCGCCTCACATCATCTATGTCAGCAGGTGCCAGGCGCCGAGACCTTCATGAAATGGTCTTTCGTCATGCAGCCGGATATTGTGCTCAGCTCTCGCACGCATCCTACATCCCATTCCTTTAAAGAAAACACCTGTCTCTCTGGGCAAGCTTCTCACTGATCCTCACTTTCCATTCAGCTGGCAGCGGGTCGCCAAATCAAACAAGTCAGGCGTTACTCTGTCATTCTTCCTTGAACTCTTGCTGCTGGGTAGCACTGCAGTGTCTGCACAATGCACATTAGCCAGGATGCAACCTCTGTTTACTCGAATGTCTCTTTCAGACACATTATGAACTTGGACCATTACCCTTCTGGCATAAGCATGGGCTCTAGCGGGCAAAATACTAAGCTTGACCAGCAGTCCCTCTGGCAATTTTCCATCGCCTGGTGCATCCAACATTAATATTTTATTCTTAACATCCTTTCTGATACGGACCTCTCCTGTAAGGTACACTGGGCATTTGGCGCCAGGATCAGAGACTCAGGATCCTTCTTCCATACAATTCCGACCGGTTCCTCTGGTTCTGTTTTTTCAGCATCTCTCTGTGCCTCATAGGCCTTCTTAATTAAAGCGAACTCTTAAAGCTCTACTAGTCTTTGACCCTGTTTTCATAACACAACTGTGCCAGCCTTCCAACATATGAGCATTTGTTCCAATCAACAAAGGGACACCATCATACAGTCCAGTGGGGACACACTAAGGCTAGGGTCTCTACTTGTTCGCCACTCCAGCCACGGAGGTGGGGAAAGACAGCCAAATTCGGATATACCCGGAATAGGGGTAGGCCTTCTCACTTAACCCCATACATGCAGTCCTTCTAATGGGTAGCGCCTGACAATGCTTCTGATACCAATCCTGGAACATAATTGTCACTTGGGAGCCACTGTCTAATACAGCTCTTGTAGACACTCCATTCACCTTTACAGTGGTCTCATGGAGGGACCCACTATTCTGGACCAGTCTGGAGGAGGCGGTAGTGGGGGCCTGGGCAACTGACCTTGCCACAAAGGGCGTGAATTAGCACATTTTTGGTGCCCTCACTGGAATCATGTCGTACCTCTTAACCACTGATTTGTTCTCCAAGCTCTCCTTGTAGCCTATATGCAACTTTGTCAGTGTCTTTTGGGGACTGGCATCTCTTTCATGTGCCCATCTTTCCCACAATTATAGCAAAACATACTTTCTCGGAGTTTGAGCTGGCGAGGCGCCACACTGGGAGCCAGGGCGGGGTATTACTAACTGGAAACCTGGGTGCCATCTCTGTCTGCGGCGTGATAAGCATTTGGAGACATCTCGTCAGTTTCTCCACTCACATGGTCAAGGAATTGAGTTTGAGCTGTTATCACAGGAGATACATGGGTGGGTACCCCACCCCATATAGCGATGCAGTCGGATATAGGTCAGGGCCTGCATTTGCAGGCGTGGCCTTCATAAAGGGACTGTTTTTGAATTCCCCGGATCTCTCTCAACAGTTCGCCCCATTGTGGCATATCTTTTCCTTGTCAGAGCACTCATTGACTGTCAACCTCTGCCCCTGAACTTCACTTGATGGGTCACCCTCAGTCACTCGGGTAGCCACAGCTGTTGGTGCAGGTACCTCCGAGTGCCTTTTTCTCAACTCCTCGAATTTCTCTCATTAACTCATCATAGGAGGTGGGGATTCAGTCGATTTGCCAGGCAACTCGAAGCAACAGCAGTTCTGAGAGGGCAGACTTAAGGATTCTGTCCAGTCTGGTTCTGGTCCAGTTCAATCGCTGGCAAACTACCCTTTCTGAGGCATTCTTGCAACAATTTTTCCAGCCGAGAGACATACACAGACAACAACTCCCTTGGTACTGTTGTGCATTTCTTACTCTCCACCATAGGTCCTCATCAGAATCTGGGCTCCATACATTCTCCAAGGCCTCAAGATAGGCCTGTGCAGTCGCTTCAGGGTTACTGGCCCGCTTAGCACGGATGGTAGCCAGGGCAGGACCTCGGAGGCTCTCACTAACCCTCTTTCGCTGCCTTCCGAGCATTGCCATTCTAGCACTTGGGGGCAACATAGTCTATCCAGGTCTCCCAGTCATCCTCCCCTTGGGGGTGGGAGGTGCCAGAAGATCCTCAACCTGGAAGAGTCGTGACTAATGGCAGGTGCAGAAATAGGAGTCTGCATTGGTTCAGCCACCATCACGGGCACTGGAGCAGGAGAGGGTGTTGGGGAGGAACACCTCAGGTGGCAAGAATAGTTTCTTCAAGTCCTCCACAGTTTTCCCTCTCCCAGCAACCATTCAGCAAATTTCTCCTCAAAAGTTTCAGATAGTGGTGGGGCTGATTCCCCGGTCTTTACTGTCCTAGTTATCACTCTCCAAGCAGTGAGGGCTCCTCTGGGGTAATGGTCTGTGGCACTTTGGAGCTATCTTGGGATCCTTAAACTCTACTAGGGCCAGGAAAGTGTGGGTGAGCAGATTAGCATGCCGACCCACCACCACAGGGTTTTGTAAACCTTCCACCTTGGAAAGTACTCCTGCACAGTGTCCGTATTGATACCCAGGGGATGTCCAGGATAAGCATAGCATTTGGGGGTCGATCTCCTCCCAGTACACCACTCCACCAGCCGGTGCACAGCCACTTCTGTGGGTACCCATTTTTTCTTAACAGTGGTTAGTAAATATGGCCACTAGAGGACACACAATCCCAGCGGTGAGCCTCCAAGATGTAACCCTAGATGGCGCTATCCCAGGGCTACTACCCCGCCTGATTTGCCACTAACAGGTTGAGGGCCTGGATCCAATGACGGTGCCTCCACCCAGAGGTCAGGGTTTGCAATAGTTAAACTAACTTGGTCACACCCTCTGGGACACTGCAACCCCCTTTCTTCCCACTAGTGGCCCACACAATATATCAGAATTACCTTCACAGTATACACTTACCCCCAGGTCTGGTTCCGGCACTGGGACCTCCTGTGAAATGAGATACAGTGCAACAATCACAGTACAGTACTTTAACATAGACAAATACCTCAGGCAGTATAACTTTGCTGAAACAAAGCAGCTCCTGATTTATTTAGGGGATATAACAAGGACAGGGGGAAATCAGGTTAATTAGCTTATCACTCGAAATAATCTACCTATGGCTCTGTGCACAGGCCTATCCCTATCAGTTACTGTCCCTGGGTACCCAAGCCCCAGTGGCTAGTCCAAACCGTGGCAGCTGGTAGGGCCCTTTCACACAGAGAAAAGGAGAATTAAACAGTCAGCAGTACAGTAATTCCATTTGGATTTAATGTGGCAATTCAACAGGGAGCGACCCTGAATTAGTACTCACGACCTCCAAATAAGATAGGGTCCTTCAATGTCAGCAGGGCTCACTTGAGGTACACAAACCTCTTCACATCCATATAAAAAGAAAGCACTATACCAGGCAGGCTGCATCTGTATCCCGATCGCGATACTGCAATACCGGAGAACACGGCAGATTCATTCCTGACAGACAGAGTGCAATTTCAGCATTCCTCCAGTCTTCTACAGGGTGAGCCTGGTTTCTACTCTTCAGAGATCCTTTGATTCTTTTCACAGGACGGATTCAGTCCTAACAAGCTGTTACACAAGCTGCAGACCGGAACTTGGGCCTTCAACACGTTTTGACTAAACTGCACACCAAAAAGCAGGGCTCCTTCCTTCTTCACTGCCAAAGCTCAACTGAAACTCCAACCGAAAAACCGGCACTTCCTTTGAGTTCCTCCCAGTTCCTGACTGGATTGGCTGTCACTCACAATAGACTGCTGCTGTTGGTCCAAAAGGCACTGAAGTCTAAACTACATCTCCCAGAGTCACTGCCCATACAATCCTCTTGTGGCTGGCTCAGATTATGAGTCCAAGTTCTGATTCGTCCAAGGCACCATTTTAGAGCTAGCTTACCCCACACTGATTGGTCCAGTTCAGCAGTTCAAAACTAGAATGGGGAACTAGGCAGACACTGTTCTGACTGCAAAAGAAAGTAGGTTAGACAAACTGTAATTTCATTATTACTCTAAATAATTTCTGGCAAACAGTTACATCTTTCAGATAGGTTCCTTTGCACCCTAGTGACTGCAAAAATGGAGTGAATTCAGCAGCTTGAGTGGTACTCAATCAAAGAAACACAGTCCCCATTGTAACCAATTATGTCTGCAAGTAAGACAGCTCTTGAAGAGACAGTACCAGAGGTTCTAAAAACACTCACTGATAAATGGCTTAAACGCCAAACACCATTCAGGCTTGGAGCATTCAAGCAAGCTCCTGGAAGTCTTTTGGGAACCCCCATTTGCAGGGGGGTTACATATAAATTAAAGGGCTAGAGTTCATGCTATAACAATACAGCACATGTATAAATACAATAAATGGTTTGTGCTATTTGCATATATAGAAAATAAGGGACTTCCCACAAGTAAAACCTCAGGAAGGGGATTTCCTATAGAAGACTTCCTGTAAGTAAACCTTCATTATATAATAGAGGAGGAGTTTCCCTATTAAAGGACCATTCTAGAACTAACTGGATGTTATATGAGGGACTTTCCCATATAGCCCTCCCCAAACACCAAGAGTCAGATTAGCTAACCAGCCAGTCTCACTTACCTGAGGTTAAGGTAAGAGGAAGGACCCAGCCTGAAACAGGGAATCTGTCTCAAGCCGCAGAAAAGCTGAGGTTTGAATTTTGAGATATCTGAAGTAAGGTGGAATAGCATTACGCTATTGTTTATTTTTCAGTTCTGATTGAACTGCGATTGATATTTATTTATTATTGTGTATTTTTGTACTTTTTCAGAAAATAAAACACACCTGGGTGGGTTGTATCTTATTACTGTGTCCTGTGTTACCTTTGCATACCCACATACCTGTGACACATCAACCTTGACTTCTGCCCACACTGACTCCATATGCACCAAACGTCAGCCTAAACTCGGCACCCTCTACCAAGACAAGGACTGCCTCTCTATGTCCACCCGTCGTGACCTAGTCACCAAAACTATCATATTGACTATGCTGACATTGTCTATGGTTCTGCACCTGCTATTTCCTTTGCAAGACTCAACACTGTATTAAAGGAAAACTGTCTAAATTAGGGGGCTCCCGCCCCTGAAGGGCTTACCATCCAGTTTAGCTTTCAACACTAAAAGCAGCATTTTTCTCGCTCCTATAACTGAGTATATTTTACTTGCAAAAGTCTGCTACCCAAAAATATAATGGATGCTGGGGCTCCATTAACTGTAATGGTGTGGCGCCACACTGCTCGCTTCAATCACAAATGGACTTTTCACAAGTACAATACACTCAGCTGTGGGTGAGAAAAATTCACTTTAGTGTAGAAAGCAAACCAGGGTAGCCTTTGGGGCAGGTGCCCCTAATTTAGACAGTTCTCCTTTAAACTGCTTTTTTTTGTTTTGCCACCTCCTCCCCTTACTCACTGCTGCATCCTCTACTCCCTCTCTCTCTCCCTAATGCCTCTACCTGCTAGACGCCTATTGCCATTGTCTCACTTTCATCTCCAAATACTGGTTTGGGACCCTCCTCCCATATCTCAACTCCTGCCTGTCACTTGCAAGCTCCTCCATGTACTTCCTCTATTTCAGGGATGATTGTATGTTCTCCCTCACCCATCCTTGCATGTTCAGGTAAGGCCGCCTTCTCTTACCAGCTCCTTCATCTCTGGAATCAAAATCCATTGGACAACTCACCACTACCCCACTCTCTCTGCCTTTAAATCCCTGTGTTGGCCTGACCCCACCACTATACACTCATGTCATTCACCTCCACCCCAGAACTCACCTACACCCCCTCCCAAGCTAACCACATCTCCTCTCAGAGGAATTTTACCTTCCCTACCTGGAAGGGACAAGTATGTCAGAGCCCCAGTCTGACTTTCTAATTATCTCTAGCTAAATCTTCTACACTACCTTTCTCCCTATGTTCCATCTTGTGCTCTGTTTCTCCCTAATGTGGTCTGTGTTGTACAGCTGTAAATCAAACTGCCTCTATTGTATTGAAATGTGGTTGCACTGCGATGTACATATTCAAATTCCTACTAAAGCTACTATTGTATATATATACTTATTTTGCCATTCATCTGTTGTAGTTGTGTATGGAATTTTGCTCTTTTGCCTTGTTTCTTTCCTGTGAGTGCTGTAACATCTGTAACTGTCCCTTACCCCAGGGTCGCTCCTGGAAACAAGCCCTGGGTCAGTGTGCCTTTTCTGATCACCAAATTTTAAATAAATAAATATATATATATATATATATATATATATATATATATATATATATATATATCTATATATATATATATATATATATAATATATATATATATATATATAAATAAACCACTTCACCAGTAGCTTTTTATTGGGCTAATGTTCAAAATTAGACCAAAACTATAGTTTCTGGTCTCTGATTTGTTGGATGTATACAATAATATTAAACAGGATCACCTCCACTTAGTTCAATTTAATATTCTTCATAATTTGTACTCATTCTTCATAAAAGCTATTTCAAATGGGAAGATTGCCGTCCTCGATTTGTTCTGTTTGTGGCCAAGAGAATGGTACTTTATTATATATGATATGGTCTTGTCCACAGATTAAGAGTTTTTGGGATACAGTTCATCAACTATTAATTCCCTTTTTTGGCCATTCTAATTACTTGACTGTGGAGATTTGTATGTTATACAACTATGAAAGTATTTTGACTGGTCTGGACAAGGACTGCATGACAATGGTATCATCTGTAGCCAAGATACTTATTATGCGTCATTGGAAGGATACCTCTGTACCATCACAGGCTGAATAGGTACGAGATATTCAAGGCATTAAATGCAGAACAGTCCATAGCCTTAACCTATCATGCAGTTCTTAAATATAAAATTCACTGGTTTCGCTTTTATCTGTTTTTATTGAGAGATGACCGAGCAGGGCTGTTGATCTTTCCTCTCTTATTCATTCTTGTTCTTTTCTTTCATCGTGTTTGAGTATATATTTGGCATTGCTCAGCAACCAGACTTGAGAATGTACATCTGTCTTTGAGTTGCATAAGGCCTGCATGGGGTGGGGGAAGGACTGGGAGTTGTTTAGTTTGCTGTGGGAATTGCTGTTTTATTCTTTTTGGTTTATTTATTTATCTATCTGAGGGGAGTTTATATTGTTGGGGGAGGTGTTTAACACAGTGTGGTTTTGTTTGTTGGTTATTGGGGCATGTTTTTGTATTTTATTGTTATAATTTCAATAAACTTGACTTAATTGCAAAAACAAATCCAGAAAAGAACAGTTATTAAGGAAGGCAGCCTCTTGTAAGTCCTTTTCTACCACCTATCATCTCTCAAATGGCTCAACAGCACAATTCATTCAACTGAAGTGTTATAATGTCTCACAACTTCAGCATCCCCTTTCTGGAAAATAAATTGCTGGTAACTACCACTGAAGTCTGGTTTGGTTTTGATTCCTGCCTAAAGTATATAAAAGAGCTAGTGTTTCAATGTCACGTTTTAATATTTCTTTGCAAATATTCTACAAATCAGCTTGAGACTATTCCTGGGTTGTTTCAAGCTCTGCCCCTGTGAAGGTAACTCAGTCATAGTCAATATAATGTATCTCACCAATGAGCAAAGGTGACATTTAAATCACAGTTCACTGATGCTGCATGAAAACATTGGTTTCAGCATAATCTTTTCCTGGAAATAGGGAGAATGTACTTGGTACATATTTTGTGAAAGCTGTAAGTTTTGAAGTTTCCACAGGGAAACAAGCAATTTTGACTTCTTTCTATCCTTCTTAACTCTCAACCATTTTAGGAAAAGCCCCATACATGCCATCTACTTACTGTTGGGGGTGTCTTCAAAATGATCCTCCTGCTGCTGAGTTTCTTCCTCCTTTCCATCATCGATGGGGAGTTCCTCATCCCTCTCAAACAGCAATAACAAGTGTTCCTTTGGGATACTGTACCCTGCATATTTATTACAAAAACAGAAACCAGATAATAAAACAATTAGATATAATCAGAGCTAGATATTTCACTTTAGTTTGTTTTATCAGGACGATGGCTGGGCCAATGTCTTATTTTCAACCATGCCAGGATCGTAATACTGGTTCGTTTTGACAAATGAAGTAAAGTGAAGATGAAACAAATTGATATTTAACAGGGCTGTCTTATGGCTGGATAGTCTGAATCTGTCAGCCTCTGGCATAGGAAATAAAGTCAAAGTACACCCATGTACACCCCCAATCTAGGTATCCTTCCGTTTCCTTTTTTCCCTTATGTACCTAAAAGTGTATTCCCACCTTTACTGCCTCAGCAATCCATAGCCTCTTGTCTGCCCTTGCCTTCCTGATCTCCATCCTTGACTCTTTCAGTTTACCCCACTTATCATGCCAGACTTCCTCCACCTTGTTCCTCTTGGTATTCCGAGAAGGCCTTTTCCTTTTGCTCTCCCAGCTGCCCTCACCCCTCTTGGTACCAGATCAGCCTTTCATGTTGGTTCCTTTTGGCAGCCCTCCTTGCACAAAATTCCCAGGTGAATCAGTAAGTAATCAATCATGTTTTGTGAAGGTTAGTCATCACTGATCCGTTAATCATCCAATGTTACCATATGATTATCAGGGTATAGTCAGCCCACCAATGCAGCAGTAGCCCTACTGCTTGTGATGCCAATGACCGAGATACAGAAGAGAGCCAAGGATGTTGGAGGGCAGCCAGGAAGAGGACTGAATGTCCATTGAATGCTCTCTTCCTCCAGGAGGAAGGGTGTGGGACAGCCCAATGTGCGACTGACCCCTGGCAGAAGCCAGGGGAGAGGCAGCCCAAACTGGAGGTTTGGGGAGGAGTGGAAGACATCAGCATATGTACCATGACATCAGTGCATGCTACATCTCCAACAGGGGGCCAAAAACAGAAACACTGTGATTGCAGCAAGATGACCGCTGTTCTCAGGAGGCTTTGCACCCGGCATTTAATCAGACTTGTAACTATAAAATTACCAACCATGATTACAGATTAGTTTTGTAAGTTTGAATCAACATGATGGTTTCTGATGATCTGTGGATGATCCATGGTGAATATATTAGTTCTGTACTGTAAAATGTTAAGTCATATGAGTAATACTGTACTTACTCCAAAACAAGTGTCACAACACAAGCCAGCCACACAGAAAGTCTATTTCACAAGTGAACAGTACATAGCGCTCGGTCTCTTCAGACCCAAAGAAATTAAATATCTCAACATTACAGCACTCTCTGTCCACTAGTTCACTATAGGTAAGGATTAGATTTCTTCTATAACTTCTGTATACAGAAGATACTGCCAGTATGTAAAATGTTTTGTAGAGCGTGACCAGAACAAAACAGAAAATTACTGCTTGTCTTAGCAGAAGTTATAAAAGAAATCTGATCTTACCTACAATGAACTGGGGCAGATTTTGAAAAATAAAATTCATGGACTTGGAAATAAGACGTTTTGATTTGTGTGGCTGGTTTGTTCTGGGACACTAGTTTCTAACATCTACTTGGCCTACCAGCTCAGAGAACTACCTAAACACTTAAGACTGTTTCTGAAAGGTACCCATCTGTGCATCTAGTCTTGCATAATACTGCACTTAACAATGTTCTGTTTGCTACTAATATAAAATATGACGTCAAATAGCTCCAAAAGAAAAATAATTATGATTTATAAGATGAGTAAAAGGAATCCTGTGTCCACACTGGTCAGGACCTCTGTCCTTACAGGACAACCCTGGGCTGACACTTTTTACTCCAAGCTGGACGAATGCAGCCCACATATCCATGCCTGCAGAAACATTTGAAAAATCTAAAATATCTGGCAGACATGGTTGTAATGGAAAAGGGCTGATACCCACTAATTGCCATACATAAAAATAATAGTAACAAAAAATAGCCACATAAAACACTCCTATACATTTTATAAAAACATTGCCAGCCTACACCAAGTGGGCAGTAACCAAATAAAATAAATGCTACATGTACAAACTAGCCTCTTTTGGAGACTTTATTCAGCTGGCCAGTAATCCACGAGTAGAGTATCATATCTTTATTGCCCTACATGCAATGCGACCCCCTTACCCAACTGGACCACACCCCAGACTTCACCTGACTTCTGTCAGTGTTCAATCATAGGCTGTGAAAATAAAGGGACTCTAGGTGAAATAATTATGCATCATGAAGAAAGAATGCTGGGCTCCTATTGGTCAGTCTGGGACTAGACCCAGGATGTTATCCCTAGTACAACATCACGGGTCTAGTGCCAGCACACAGATAACCACAGCAATCCTTAAGGGAATCACTCCATGAACCCTGCTACAGTGATGTCTGCTCGGCAGGCACTTCAGTAATTCTCACCCGCAACCTGCCTTCACTGTCCCAACTCGCATACTGCCATCAGCCAGAACAACACACAGTTGCAACAATCTCCCACCCCCACCCCATCCCTATGTTATTCTCCCAAACAGAAAAATCTTTTAAATAAAATAAAAAAAAGCCATCATCCAACATAGCATTTTGATTTTCCCCTCATCACAAGCACGAGCTCTTTCAAACAGCCATAGTCCCACTTGCTGGACAGACCGCTTGCTTCTGGAAATGGCTGCACTGCTTACAGCCACCTTCAGAAAATAAAATAAACAAACAAACAAAAATCAGTACAGTCAGCATCACTTTCAAAACGCCACACTAAACAAACTGAATATTTGAACCAGTGCCAGTAAGTGGTTGAAAACGAATGGCCGAAACACCCACAAGTGAGAGGGCAGTTCCTGAACTCCTCTGTTGTTCCTTCAACTGTACTGAAAGAAAAAAAGTGCTTCTCAAAGCTATGGCAGGTTTCACAGTTCAGATGGGAAAACATCATGGGCAGATATGAAGATGGTCACTGGGAAGCAGATAAAATAAAACACAGAAACCCAACATCACCAACTAAAAAAAAAAACACAGATCCACCTACTGCAGATATAGAATAGGTACTATTCATTTATTTAAATATGCTTCCACTGTCAAAAATAAATTTAAATATGCTTCCACAGTCAAAAATAAAAGACATAAGCTATTTCAATAGTATTTGTTTTATCTTCTTTTATTTTATTTAAAAATCAGTCATTGTATAATAGTAATAATGCAATTCAGGGTGTGTTGTAATGGGATAATGTCACTTCTAATGTGTTGAATGCACTCTGCCTGCAGCCTCTTGCCCAACCATCCTATTTTTTAAATTTAAATCCATTGTCAGCCCACACCATACAGGCCATAACCAAATACAAATAAATGCTGCATGTACAAACTAAACTCTTTTGGAAGCTTTATTCAGCTGGACGGTAATCCATGAAGTGCAGTATCATAGCTTTATTGCCCTACATGCAATGTGACCCCCCCAACCCAACTGGACCCCACCCCTAGACTTCACCTGACTTCTTTGCAGTGTTCAATAATAGACTGTGACAATAAAGGGACTCCAGCTGAAATTAATAATTATACAATGGCAAGAAAGAATCCTGGGCTCTCATTGGTCAGTCTGGGAATGGATCTGTGAAGTTATCCCAGTACAACAACATGGGTCTAGTCCCAGCACACAGATGATGCCATCGGTCCTTAAGGAATCACTCCATGAACCCCACTGTAGTAATGTCTGCTCAGCAGCCGCTTCAGTGATTCCCACCCACAACCTGCCTTTACTGTCCCCAACTCGCTTGCTGCCACCAGCCAAAACAATACATGATCACAATGACCTCCTACTCCACCCTCCCCATCCCCACACTATTCCCCCAAAACAGAAAAAAAAAATATTTTCAATGAAATTAAAAAAGCCTTCCTCAGACACAACATTTTGATTTCTCACTGAGCGCATGTGGGAGCCCTTTCAAACAGCCATGCTCCTGCTCACTGGGCACACCTCTTGCTTCCTGAAATTGCCACACTGTTTATGGCCACCTTCAGAAAATAAAACAAACAAAATCAATAAAGTCAGCATCAGTTTCAAAATGCCACACTAAACAAACTGAACATTCGGACCAGTATCTGTCATCAGTTGAAAACTAATGTCGAAACACCCATGAGATCGCAATTCCTGAACTCCTCTGCTGTTTCATCAATGGTACTGAAAGAGATTAAAAAAAGTACTTCTCAAAGCTATGGCAGGTCACACAGTCCAGATGGGAAAACATCATGGGCAGATATGAAGATAACCACTGGGAAGCAGATAAAACAAAACACACAAACCCAGCACCACCAACTAAAAAAAAACTTCACCTACTGCAGACATAGAATAGGAACAATGTTTTATTTAAATATGCTTCCATAGTCAAAAGTGAAACAGAAAAACAATTTCAGCCTTTGATAAAGATGTGATTTTATCTGAAACATGTCAGACTTCTGATGTTCTTAATAAAATCATTTTTAACTGGAGACCTCGCCTATATTATTGAGGTTGGTGTGTGCTCAACTTTTGGTTTGGTATGTCTATTTTTGGTTGGATGCACCACTTGCCTTGTCTGTACTCTAAGCTGGAATTTATTTCAACAGTATTTTTATCTTTTTATTTCATTTACAAAGGAGCCATTGTATAATAGCAATAATGCACTCCAGGGGGGGGGTGTGTTATGCTTGGATAACATCACTTTTGGGGTGTTGAATCCACTCAGCCTATGGCCTTGTGTCAACCACCCCAAACATGTTAACCCAGCACAATACACAAACACAGGCATGCCTTATTGCTTAACTGTAACACTCCCAACATTGTAAATCATGCCACAGTTCACAAAGTGCAGCTACTGACCTGCTCTTCTGCCAGCTTTTCCCCAAACTTGGAAGTAATGCAAGTAACATACTAACATACTAAAAGCCAGCAGAATAGGCCCAATGGTCTGTCGTGTCTGCTTGATACCCAGCAACCCAGTGGATGCTCACCTCCTCCCCCCCTCTAGCCCCCGAGAGGGTCTTCTTTGACTTCAGTTTCCCCTTGTACCTGTCCCACCCCTTCTTGAAGCCCTCCACTGTGCCCTCCTCCACCAGCCTCCTGGGCAGCGCATTCCATTGCTCCACCATCCTCTCAGTGAAATAATGCTTCCTGCCCCCCCTGTAATTTCCCCTTCCAGCTTCCACCCATGCCCCTGGCTGTTCCCCACTTCTTTAGCCTAAACAGCTCCTTGGTTCCACTCTCAGTTATTCCTTTTACATACTTGAAGACCCATATCATGTCTCCCTTGTCCCTCCTCTCCTCCAGTGTGTACAGCCTAAGCTCTTCCAGTCTCTCTTCATAAGGCCTCCCCTCCATGCCCTGAATCATCCTGGTCGCTCTCCTCTGGACTCTCTCTCCAGCAGCTCTATGTCCTTCTTCAGATGAGGTCTCCAGAACTGTACACAATACTCGAGTTGTGGCTTGACCAAGGCATTATATAGAAGGAGGATCACCTCCCTTCTCCTGGACGTAATTCTCAGCTATGCAGCTCAGTATTCTGTTTGCTTTGACTGCCACTCTTCTACAGTTTTAAGAGTTATTCATTTTGACGTCTACCACCACCCCTAGATCCAGCTCTCCCAATGTGGTTTGCAATGTGACCCCCATGGTGTAAACATGGCCTGGGTTTGACCCCAAATTAAGTACCTTACATTTCCCGAATTAAATTTCAACCCCACCTCCTTGACCACCCCCAGAGTATCCAGGTCCTCCTGGACTGCCTTCCTCACTTCTTCCCCAATCCACCAGCGCTCCCAGTTTTGAATCATCTGCAAAGAGACTCAGCCTACTCCTAACCCCTCCCTATATCTGAGTCATAGGCATTGAACAGGAGTGGCCTCAATACTGAACCCTGGGGGACCCCACTGATCACCTTCCTGGGGGAGGAGACTATCCCACCAACCATTACTCTCTGTATTCACCCTGAAAACCAATTTTTGACCCACTTGAGCTCCTGTCATCCCACCCCCATCTCCCCCAGCTTTGCTATCAGCCCATTATGAGGCACTGAATCAAATGCCTTGCTGAAATCTAGGTATAGGATGTTCACCGGCCTATGTCTATCTAAGGCCCCATCACCCAGTCATAAACCTCTACAAGGTTGGACTGACATGATCTCTCGGACAAAGCCACACTGTTTATCATCCTGGTGCCCTAACCTCACCAACTGCCTCCAAGCTCTCTTTGATAAAGCCCTCCATTACTTTGCCTACCACAGATGTTAGACTGACAGGCCTATAATTCCCCATCCTCCCTAGACCCCTTTATGTATAGGCACTACAAGCCACCCTCTAGTCTTGTGGCAGCCATCCTGTCTGCAGAGAGGTGTTAAAGAGTACAGCCAGTGGAGCTGCCAGCTCTTCCACCAATTCCTTCATAACCTCGGATGTATCTCGCCTGGCCCCTGTGCCTTCATCAGTTTTAGCCCGGAGGCATCCTCACCCAATCCACTGTGATTTCTCTCCCCAGACTTCTCCCTCTCTGCAACCTTCCTACCCCTTCTGGGTCTGGCCCAGCCTGTACCTTAACCTCTTTCCGCTCCTCTGGTCGCAGTCCAACCTCTCACTTTTGCTGGCTCCTCCTCCCTCCCATCAGGCTGTAGGGATCCCCTGTCTTCCTCTGCAAAGATTGAGGCAAAGTAAGTTAAAACAGCCCAAACAGTTACACCAATAATTAACTTTCGCAGCTGCACCATCCTCTTGCATGCTACCTCACCTGATTCTTCCCCTGTAGACACTGGCTCTGTACAGCCATATTTGTTTCTTAAATAAACAGCAGTGGCAGACCAAAGTGCCTATTGTAATTATAGAAAGCACAGTTTATGGACCAAAACAATGGCAATTTCTATTTTTATAATAATTCTGCCTTGACAGTATTAGTTTGCAGACTGCTAGGAAAGGATCTAAGCACAACCAAGTAATTATAGGAACTCACCACAGCCATAAACAAAACTACTGAATCAAGCTATTTAAACCAATTTGAGCCCTTAAAACACTAGTAAGAAGTGAAGATTCAGAGTAATTATAGTTGAAAGTAGGGCTCACAAACTCTAAACTCCAAATGAAAGTCCGGAAGAAGTCTTGATGCTGTCACTAAGCTGATTTTTAACAAGATTCTATTAAAGTGTGGATGTTATTATCTGAATGGACATTTGTTTGAGTTTGACCCATTTTGTGCAGTGACATTTATGGTTCACTTGGTCAAGCACCACATACACCCGGGCCGCATTTTTGTTACTACATAATTGAAAGTAGTATGCTTGTATAGAAGATGTATCATAACTGATGATTCCAATAAATTTGTCTAAACAGAAAAGCAAAATTACAAAGTTATGGAAACAAACAGAAGACAAGAAAATTACAAAGGTATTGCACTTATCACACTTACTTAACGTGAAGTTCACTGATTTCTCCTCCTACCTCAGTAAAATCCTCCTCAGTCTTTCCCAGGCTGCGATAGCCAGCCTAACCAAATCTCCCACTCACCCAAAGACAACCCTGCCCCCCTTTCTACTTCAGAGCCAATAGGCACCTTGTTACTGGCAAGCTCCTAAAAACGCTCCCTGCCAAAGGTAGTCCTGGAAGTAATGGGCTTTTCCCTAAATTCCTAAAACTCAACTCCTCAGCAATTGTTGAACCTCTCACTTTCATTTTTAACCTCACCCTCACAACATCCACTGTGCCCGACTTCTGGAAACATGCAGATTTATTTATTTATTTTATTTATTTATTTAGTTTTTGTTGACCGGGTAAGTGCACTAGACAAATTTTGCCTATTTTCAGGCATAACCTGGGGAAGGGGGATAGAGATGAATGCCAACTGACCTTGAACCAGATTAAGCTGTTGGTGGTATTTGTACCAATTCACAAAGCAGGAGATCCCTTCTCCCCTGAAAATTACAGACCCATCTCTCTCTTCCCTCAACTAAGCAAACTGCTGGAAAAAATTGTACACCACCAGTTCACTGAACACCTGGACAGATATACCCTCCTATGCCCACTCCAGCAAAGTTTATGCAAACACCATAGTACCACCTCAGCCTTGGCCCTCTTCTCCAATCACATTCTAAGAAACATGGACACAGAGTAAAGCCACAGGTGCAGTAGGTGGACCTGTCAAAACTGACCTTGCTGAACACACCCTCCTACACCACACCCCAAGTGGTTTTGGCTACTCCTCTGAAACCACTACCTGGTTGAAAAGCTATCTTCTGGCAGGTCACAGTCTGTCATAAGAGGCAAAGCCTCCTCTATTGCCCTACCAATATCCACTGGAGTTCCCCAAGAGTCTATACTTGGCCCGCTCCTTTTTCTATATTTATTAATGCTCTTCCTGTTTGAAAGCCTCACATGACATGTAGCACTCCTTTACACTGATGACTTGGTCTTCTACCATAGTGATAAATTTCCTGAAGCCATCTCCTCCACCCTCACACCAAACTATGGAGCCGTGGCACCAATGGTATCTCTCCGGAAAACTCCTGTTCAATGAAAAGAAGACTAAGGCTACGCTTTTTAGATCGAAACCACTCCTTGCCAAGGTTGCCAAATCAAACTCCTCCCTCCTGGTACTAACCCCAGCCAGCCGCCCCCCCCCCCTCAAAAATGTCCCCTCTTTTAAATACCTAGATGTTACCCCAGACCCCTCTCTCACTTTCTCCGAACATACAAATAACCCAGTACGGTGAGTCACCAGAAGCTTGGTGCTGCCTACTGACAAACTATTTCTGACTGATGAAGCATGCCTCACTATCATGCAAGGAAACCTACTATCCCACTTGACTACTGCTCCCTTGTCTATTCATGTGTGGCATCTGCACTATACTCATGACCAAATGTGGCGTACAAGAGCATATGTTGCTTTGTTCTTTAAGCGCCATACTCCACTCACCACTGTACACTTTACCATACCCTAGAGGGTTCCCTCTACAAGGCTATTTCAAGTATGCTGTGGGCTGCCTAGAAGACAGTACAATCAGGGGCGGCCAGAGTCTCCATGCTCATCCCTCCTGACATGCAGAGTGGCACCTAGGAGCCATCAAATTTCATCTGTCCTCTACTAGATGTCCCATGCATCTTCACCTCCATGGGTAATAAAGCTTTCTCTGTTTCTGTCCTCCCCAGACTGCCTTTAGCCATTTGATCATCCTCCTCCGACCTGTCTTTCAGGAAAGCTCTAAAAGATTGGCATCTAGCTGGTGCCACTTGTCACTGCTCTACCAACTAACACGGGCATCTAGCCCATCTCCTCAACAAGACGCACCTGGCTGCTACCTGCCCCCTTACCCATGCTTTTTGAGTTTGTCATGGTGTGCAGGAGCAGAAAAACTCATTGCTATAAGAGGTGCTCTACAGGGTGTGCCCAATGGAGAGCTCCGCTTCTAGGGCAGGTCAGTGACAGGCTAATCAGTTGGCAGGCTGACAGTGACTCACTTCAGCTGTTCAGGCTGCTGTTGACAACTTTTTCAAGGACAGCACCACACCAATAGTGATGTGGCTCAGTCCTTTGAGTTGCATTCCTGCATTGCATTCCCAGGTTGCACGTTCACACTGCTGCAGCTTACAGCAGTGTGACACACAGAGCCCAGGCCTTCTGCATGCCCTCACATTTAAATAAAACAAACCAATGGGGTGCCCAATCCCCTGTCGGCATGCCCCTCCGAGTTCAGCTCTTGCCCTCCCCACTCGGTATAGCCACGGGGCGCCCAACTCGCTGGATACAGTCCCTAAAAACAAAAAAACACTCAGGTGCCAAAAGACCCTGTAAGTAAGAAAACCTTCCGCAATGTGTTTATGTTTTTTAAACCTGTAAACTAGAAAACGGTCTCTCGTTGAGTCTCTTGCCACCTCCCCCAACCCACACCCACTGACTGCGCACCCCACCTCCCCACACCCCCCTCACCCCATATCTACCTCTGGAGCATGGTGCAACGATCTTCGGTGGATTGGGAACACTTCTGCACTCTTCAAAGCCGACCGCGAACTGAAGAAATGCTGGTAAGCTGTATAATGGCATAAATGTTTTTTTTCAACTTTGGTGCATATCTTGGTCATTTTGCAAATTGTGGCACCACATTTCAACATGAGTTCTTGGGACCCCACCTCATGAATTCAGTCACTATGCAGGTGATTAGTGGGGGAAATCAGTGTTAAACGGAATGACTAAGAAAATCACAGTGACACTGTTCATGAGCAGAGGTCCCAAAGGGGCTATGTTGAAAATTTGGTGACAAAGATTCATAAATGACTATTTTATGAGTGTGCATTGCGCGGTTCCAGGCACACTCGTAACGCCAAGGATTTGTAATATTTTCATTCAAGAGTTTCAACATTGTCAATTTTGCACACCTCCTTATGAACAATACAGCTGTCATTGTTCCATCCAGCCTGAAATGTGTTTTCACATCTGGCGCACAATGGCGTGGTCACTAAAGGACAGAATAAGAAAATTATAGCGACAGTGTTCATGACTAGAGGTCACAAAATGCCTATGTTGAAATTTTGGTGAAATTATTCCACTAAATGACTGTTACAAGCGTGCGTTGTGTAGTTTCCACATATGCTCGTGCATTCAAGCATTTTTAATATTTTCACTCCAGATGTTCAACACTGCCTTTTCTTCACACCTCCCTATGGATGGTACAGCTGTAATTTTTCACATCCTGCCTGAACTGTGTTTTCGCACATCTGGTGCAGAATGGCATGGTCGCTGCGAGAAATCAACGTTCGGTACAGATTAATAAAATCACAGTGCCACTGTTCATGAGCAGAGGTCCCAAATGCTTTCATGAGGTGGGGGTCACAAAGGGCCATGTCGAAAATTTGCAGTGCAAATACCAACAAATGCCCGTGTTAGGGTTTCTAATCATAACGTCCCTCCCCAACCCATGGTGGGGCTCAATGCCCTCATCTTCTCTGAACCACAGACACATTGTCACTCTTCAAAGCCAGATCACGAACTGAGAAAACAGGTATGCACATCACTGTTTTCAATGGAATGTGAACCCAGTGGCATAACTTGTTCTTTCTGCTGGGAACTGTAGTCCTGCCAGTCAGTGAGTACCAACAGCAATTCCAACAACAAACTCCGGCATTGATAAATGCTTGTTCCTCTCTGACTTCATGTCCCATTCCCTCAAATGCAACATATCTCACGTATGTACTTTATGTAGCTAATGCTACAGGCCTGCCTGATCCCCTGGTTAAATTCTCGGATAGACCCAGTGTCCTAGTACCTGACTGTTTGACTTACGCAGTCTCTACTTGTAGTTACCCTCAAAGGCTCCTATAACTTCAGGTACTTGTTGATCTCTATTGTCATTATGTTGTAATAACCAATTTGATACCACTGTACTCATCTCATGCTTGAAGTGTGATTTTTATTACTCTGTATCCGGTGTACTGTGTTGTCCAATTTGTTTATCTCTAGTGTCATTATACTGTATAACCAACATGATACTATTGTATTCCCACATGCTGACGTGTGTTTTACTGCTCTGTATCTGTATGTACTGTATTGTTCAACTTATGCCACTATGTGGCCCAGGTCATGGCTGAAAATAGTCCTTGATCAGCTCACTAACCCAGTTACCAAAGACATCAAATAAATAAATAAGATAAATTGTTTTAATTTATTGCAATAATCTTGACCATATGCAATCATGAAAGAGTTCATGTTTAACCATTGTTAGTCATGATCACAACTGTTTTGAAGCTTAAACATGATTTTAAAAATAACTGATAATGATTATTCATGATACATAATTATTAAATCATTTTCATGAGTTCCCATTAATCCTGCCCCCTGTTCCTCCAACCTCTCAGTCTGGTCTGCCCTGCCAATCTTTTGCTGACTAATTTCCACATCTTCTCAAGATCCTCCTGCCTGAGATCCACAACCCATCTTTAGTGTGTGTATGTGTGGGTGGGGGCACTGTTCCCACACCAGTTCAAACCCCACAGTGTTGTTACAGGATCCCAACAGTCACAAACACACAAAACAACCAGTAGAAAAAAGGCCTTATAGTCGAAATAGTTTGCTTGAGCTTGGACCCCCAGTAACTACTAAGGGATCCACCCTTCCCCACTATCCACTTCTCCTTCCTCTATGATAACCCTCAGCTGCCCATCTCTTCATGCAGTTCTCCCTCTTACCCTGTCCCAGCCCCTCTGAATGCTGCCTGTAGTCTTCAAGGAGGTAACTTCCTCAGGCATCTTGTTCCATTCTGACACCATCCTCTCGGTGAAAAAGTGTCTACTCATTTCCTAATGAAGCATCCCCACCAGTATGAGGCAGTGCCCCTAGAGGTCATGTTCCCATTAAGGTTGAAGAGACTCTCAGAGTTCATTTTGTTGAAGTCTTTAAGATACTTAAATGTTTTCAGTCATGTCACCCCTCTCTCTTCTATCCTCCAGGGTGTACATGTTGAGACCCCGGAGTCTTTCCTCATACAGCCTGCCTTGTTGTCCCTGGAGCCCCTTGATCGCCCTTCTCTGTACCATCTCAAGTAAGCTGATGCCTTTCTTTAGGAAAGAGGTCCAATATTGCATACTGTACTCCAGCTGCAGTTGAATCAGTGTCCTGTACAGTGGCAGGATGACCGCTACTCTTCTACTGGTAATACCCCTGGCTATACATCCCAGCATCCAACTTCCTATTGCTGCTGTTCTCCTACAGTGTGCTGACTGCTTCAGGTCACTCATAATGATGACACCAAAGGCTTTCACCTTCTCTGGCTTGGTGAACTGCACACCTCTCAGCCAATTTGTGGTCTCTGCACTTTTCACCCCCAAGTGCATTATTTTACAATTTCTGGCACTGAATCCCAGCTGCCAAATACCTGATCATCTATCTATCTTGTAGCCAGTGTCTAACCCACCTAGCCAGTTTTGTTTCTATCCCTAAGTCCACCAGCTTTCAAATCATTCTCCTGTGGGGAAAAGAGTCAAAGGACTTTGCTAAAATCTAGATACACTGGCCCAGATATTCAAAAGAGTTGAGCAATGCGCAATAGGGTTGCACCTGCACAAGTCTGAAATTGCCATTCTGCAATATTCAGCAGGAGGCAGTTCGCCCCGAAAACATGCTGAGCAACAGCACAGTGATAATGAAGGCATGTGCAACCTTGAAGGGGAGGAACCATGTATAAATGGCGCCAGTGTGATATTCAAAGACTTGCGCAATGCGCAACAGTGGAACAAGTGGAAGTTGCGCCATAGCGGAAATGAGCCAAAATAAAAAGGCGCAAAAACGCTACAGGAAGCCACATGAGACAGAGACAGAGGCAGAGGCACAAACAGGGCAAGTGGCAGAAACAGAGCAGGCCAGGAAATGCCACAGCAAAGAACAGGCACAGGAAGGTGTGTGAGCCACACAATTCAGAGGCCAGCACAGACAGGTGTACCCGGTGCAGGGGAGGTAGCAGCCAGGACAGCGGGGAATAAAGCAACAGCTGCCGAGGGAGCTAGCCAGGGATATGGCCAGTGCCACCTTCACATGGAGGCTGTATGGGGGGTGAGAAGGCGTGCGGCAGGGGGACGTGGCCGTGGAAGGGCCCGTCGACGGTATGCCCCAACAGGCAGTACTGAGCCCACACCAGCTTTGAGATGTACACAGATACCGAGATTGTGGGCCGCTACCACCTGAACAGGGCAATACTGAGGTGGCTCTGTGAGCTGTGCAGTGATGTGATGCAGGCACCCACACGACGGAGTCATGCCCTGTCAGTGGAGACCAAGGTAACAGCCTGCATGTGCTTGCTCGCCACGGGTACCTTCCAGAGACCAACTGAGGACACCACAGGCATAACCCAGTCGGCCACGTCCACCCACCTCACCCAGTTCCTCAGCCGCACTGTTGCCACATGCTGAGGAGTACATCTATGTCCCCAGCATAGCAGCGAGCGCACAGCAAACATACAGGAGTTACACAGGGTAGCATATGCCTGGCATGCTAAGGGCAATAGACTGCACTCAATGTAGCACGCGACACCACCTGGCCACGAGGCCGCACATGAACCTCAAGGGCCATTCCAGTATCAACTGCTAGGTGGTGTGCGTCGGCGTCAGCATCATCAATGTCTGTGCCATGCACCCTGGTGGAGCACACGATTCATACATCTGGCACCAGTCAGCACTGTGTCACAGATTTGAGAGTGGGGACATCCCCACAGGACACCTAGTGGGTGAGTATGCAAACCAAATGGACATATTGAGGGCCTGGGGGATATGGCCAGAGGTGCCATGGGTAGTGGCCTACGGCTTGGGCAGGCTGAAGCTGATCACTAAACTAACCTCCACTCTCTGCACACAGGTGACAGTGGATACCCACTCCGTCCCTGGCTGCTCACACCTTACCAGCGCCTATACTTCACCATCGCAGTTAACGCTACAATGAGGCACACGCCACCACACACACAATGTCATCGAGCGGGTGTTTGGGATGCTGAAGGCACATTTCCATTGCCTGACACCTCTGGCGGTGCCCTACAGTACAGCCCCTCAAAGGCCTGTGGGATATTCCTGGCCTGTTGCATCCTGCACAACATGGCCAACAAATGTAGGATAGCTGTACAGGTCAAAGAGGGGGACAGCGATGCAGATGATGAGGATGCCGGTGATGATGGTGGTGGGCAGCCCTCTTGGCCAATGGGACTCGACTGATCCAGCTGGTACAGATGCACTGGGACACCATCACAGATGAGCACTTCAGCCAACCCAGGTAAGTCCTGGGGCCATGTAACTCAACAGTGGCCAAGGCACAACCCACAAACATGCATGGACACACACCAGGGTGTCATGCCATCAAGGGAAGTGGCAGGGCACAAGCACACACACAACCAGGGATGGGTGAGGATCAACACACCACATGGACGGACACACACACAAACATACACACACACACACAATGCACCAACGTGCACAGAGGGCAGGAGGCACACCGACCAGAATGCAAACCCTAGCAACACACATGTCCACAGGCCACCACGTCCACAGCCTGTCTATGCGTGTGTCAGATGCTGGCACAATTGCACTTTGGTGTACAGCGCAATGCAGGCATCATCATGCACACATAACTGCGGACAGCAGCCGGGAGGGTGTGCAGGTGGACTGTGTGTCTGCGTGCAGGGCCGGGTACCCACCCATGCACTGCCCACCGAAACACACAATGCACATAGGGCAGCACCAGACAGTAGCCACACTGGGAGACAGGTCAGTCTCGCGACACAGTGCCACAGCCACCACGAATGCGTGGGCGGCCCTGCCGAGACTCGCCAGCACTGGCTGTGCCCGCACAGGGGCCTGCAGCACACTGAACGTGCCTGCACCAGGAGTGCTCGGGATGCCCACAGCTGAACCCGGTGTCGACAGGGTGGGTGTCGCACGATGCCGGGAATGGGGAGTGGATAGTGCACTGCATGGTGTGAGCAATGCATGGGCACCTGACTGTGTGCCCATTGTGGCCATGACAGCAATGAATGCCTGTGCATGCCTGTCAATGGCAGCGGTCACATCCTCCTGCAAATGGTCCAACCGTGCAGGATCCGTTCAGTGTCCTTGCTGCGACGCTCCTCTGCCCGCTCCAGAGCCACACACAGTGCTTCCCGCCAGCGTCACAAGCCACATCTGCTGCTGGACTGATGCTCGCAGTAGGCAGTGTGCTTGTCCAAGAGGTCATCAGCCTCCTTGGCATCCTGTCCCTCAGGGTGTGCAAGGGCCTGAAGTTCAACACCCCTTGAGGGTGGGTGCTGCGCACCAGGACCAGGTATGGGCATGTCCACAGGTGGTGCACAGACACCGCCGCTGAACCCTGTACCCCCAGGTCCAGTGGGCAACTGGTGTTGCTGCCCCTCCAGCTGCTGCACCCCAGGGCTCAGTGGTGCTGCCGCAGTGGCCGCAACAGTCCCACTATCCTGAACAGACACCAGTGCTACCCCACTGGTGCTGACAGGCACAGCCTGGGACTGTGCTGACATGCTGGCCCCCACAGCGGCACCAGCCACAGCCATGGGCATGGATTGCCCTGCTGTGTGTCCATCCTGTGGCACACATATGTCACTGCCCATGACGGTCGTGTCATCATCACTGGTGCTGGACTCTGCCCCAGCCACAGCCACAGCCACAGCATGCTGGCATCCATGAACGCCAGCACGCTGAGACACAGGCAGGGCTTCCCCCCTCACCTGTCTCAATGACATCAGTGTGGACAGCCAGGTGGCCCCACTGTCATACTGATCCACACATACCTGTGGAGGTGGATGGTCCCAACTCAGACTCCGTCCAACTGTCCGCAGTGGACAGGCCCACCACCGCTGAATCATGCAGATGCTCAGGATCTGTAAGGGAAAGGAAAGTCACGTTACTGTGTGTGACCGACCCGGCCCACCCCCCGAGGCAGACCATGGCTTACCATGCAGAGATGAGCCACCACCTGTCTGGAAGCCACCACCCAGAACTCCCTCTATGGCACTGCGGTGCATGCTTGCAGAAAGTCTGTCCTCAGCTGGGGTGAGCTATACCACCACCGGCTGTCCCCCACCTGTTGCAGCATATGCCACCCTGATGGCAGCCACCATCTCCTTTACCCTCCTCCTGTCTGTACCCATCTTCTTCCACACTCCTGCACAGAGTGCTGGTGGCTGCCATGCAGGTTCACAGCACGTGCCACCTCCTCCAATGCAGCAGCATGGGCCTGAGGGGTGCCTCGCCATCCACTAAGCAGTGGCTCCTGATCCAGGTAGGCCTCAAAAAGGGCCTCGGTCTCAGCCTTTGTGAAGTTCGGCCTCCTCCTCCTCCTCCCACCACTGTTGTCCTCCTCTCCCAGAACGTGCTCGGTCATTATTTAGCCTGTAAGGATGGCAGTTGTTACTTGTTACTATGCAGTCCCATGCATGTCCCTGAATCCACAGTCCACACTCCCACACAGCATGCAACTCACCAATAAACTGCAGTAACCGACTATGGCCACTGCAGCACTTTTCGCATCTTTATAGTGCAATCCATGCAAATTAGATGAGGGGCAACTTTAATTAGATGCAAATCGCGGTGCTGCGCCATTGAATGGCTGATCGGATGACTAGCATATGACGGCTGAATATCACGCTGTTGTGCTTTGTGCAATTGTGTGGAACGTGCTGAGCCAATGGCGCAGTTCTGTGGCATGCGTAGTACACCTCACTGCACATGCCCAGACTGCTGACGCAGGCATCTGCTGCACTGATGACGTGCTGTGCGCGGTAGGCAATGCAGGGCACGGCCACCATTGTGCCAGTGGCGCTATAGCAAAGGTCACTACATGGCACTGTGACAATGGGCTTTCATAGACGCAATGGCACGACTGCCCAATAGTCCGCTATGGCGCTGGCACACAGGCAGCCAATCGCGCTATACGTATTGTCATCCGATGGCGCTGTGCGTGGCCTTGCGCCACAGACCCTTGACCCTGTGCCCGACCTTTGCCCCCTGGTGCCATGCGTCAGGCATGGGTGCACCTCTCATCGCTGTTCGGTAACAGCACGATGGGGAATAACAGCTGTGCTGTACGCAGCATCTGCACATGAGGTACTGCACTACAAAGCCATATTGCCTATTATAACATTCGCGAATGGCGCGCGGAGAGAGGGCTGCTCCATGGTCTGCAGTCGAGCTGGCGAACCTGGTGGCCAAGCAGTGGAGCCAGCCACCAGTGCCTCTGTTTGGGGCCCCCTAGATAGGGCTAGGTCCCAGGTATGGCAAAAGGTGGCCACAGCCCTTGAAGCATTGACTGGCAGGGGCACGATGGCAGAGCAGTGCAGGCACCGATATGGTGACCTGCAAAGGAGGGAACCGGATTTATTGACCATACTGAGGTCACGTGCCAGAAGGGGCACGGTACCACGACCAGATAGGGGTTCCGTCAACACACTGTTATCGCCCATATGAGTCATATTGTTGTTTGTGTCCAGCACATAGGGAGGGACTGTTTGGGTTGGCCGTGGCGGTGTTCACAGGGTGTGTGGTGGGTAGGTCTGGCTGGTTGGGGCCACAATCCTTGGGGCAGGGGTGCTGCTTCTGGAGTGCACGGATGTTCTTCTCTCCTTTGTCCCCACAGGCCAGGAAGAGGTACGCTGGCCAAGGGCGGTAATGGAAGGCAGTGAGGCCACAGCCAGGCGGGCCAAGGGTCCACAACGGTCACCCGACCGCCCTGATGAGGGTGGAGACAGACATCCATGATTAGTTTTGCATGCTGTGTGACAGGGTGGGCAGCGGGCATGGCCACCATTCATTGACATTCACTGCCATGCGCCACTGGTCACGATCAACACTATCCAGTGGTAATGCATGTCTGGGCGTGTGTCACTGGTGGTGCATGCGTGCACCAGGTGCATGGCTGTGCCACTGCCTTTGCACCACATAGCCATGTCACTGGACAGGCACGGTGGTGCTGTGCGTGACTTAGCTGGTGGGTGTGTGCAGCGTTCCGCATGGCTGTATGCGTCTGGGTGGGCATGTCCTGTGGACGTGATCACTGCGGCTGGTCACACACCATCACAGTGGTATGTCCCATGGCCGTATGCCATGCACAGTGGGTGGGCCGTATGGGGCTGTGCATTCACATGTGTTGACTGTGCTCCCTTGTCCTAGGTGCGAGACATCTGAGGGAGATACGAGACACCCTGAGGGAGCTACTAGCCCTAGCCCGGGAGACGGTGGCCATCCTCTGAGAATTGATGAGGCGGGGTACTGAGGAGGCGACGTGCGCAGGCTGAGCCAGAGCCTGGACCAGTGCAGGCAACAGTAGTCCTTGTCCCTGACCTCCCATCCCCCGGAACCACCCTCCCACCCTCCTATCCCATTCCAGTTGTCCACCCCTTCCCTGCCCTCCCACGTTTTTGTGTCCCCTACCACCTGTATATAGTTCTTGTTGGTCTTGTAAACAGTTTATATATATTTTATAATACATTTGACTTTTCTATGAATACCGTGGTGGTCTTTGATTTGCAGTGGGCTATAGGTGCTCAGCTGCAGTGGTGTGCATGGCATCAGGGGTGGTGCAGTCATGGGTACGTGTGTGTGTCCGTGTGGAGGTGTCTATGGTGTGGGGGTGGATATCAGTCAGTGTCTGTGTTGTGCCCCGTGCACTGGATGACTGTGTGCAGAGGTCCACGGTGCGTGCTCCGTGTCCACGGTGCACCCATCGGCCCATCCATGGCCTATGCAGCCGACACCCATGCCTGTCTGTGACCTGCATGATCTGCTGACATGTCAGTGGTGACATTCCCTACATGGCAGACACTGTACCCACTTTGCTGGGTTGCCCATGTCACTGGTGTGGTGCATGCCTGGCTCAGGTGGCACTGTGGGCACACGGTCATTGTCCCACCTCCATGCTGTGGCTTGTCTGCGTGTTGGGGGATGTCCCCACTGTCTGTAGCTTGTGCTCCGGTGACTCATGGTGGGGTATTGGTCCATGGTGCGCAGCAAGGGGTGGCTGGCACTCCAGTGCCATGGTGGACTGCAGGTTGTGTTTACATGGCTTACATGGGCCCACAGTGGGGGCTTGGTTGCCCCACCACTGTGTCCCTGTGTTGTTGTGCCCTTGGGTATGGGTGGGTGTCTGTCCAGACCCTGTGTGGCATCTGGTGTGGTGCATGCTTCCACGTACCACTTTGGGTGTCTGTGCTGGCTGTTGTGACCAGTGGTGGGCCAGGGTGTGTTACTGGTATACTGTGCAGAGTGCTGTACCACTGGGGAGGTGTCACTACACAACCATCTGATATGGGTCACTTTTGTTTTTTTTTTGTTTATATATTTGTTGTAACAAAATTTTGTATGACCAAGGGTCACCATTTTAAATGAGTTTTACTCAATGGTCTAACCCATTTAATAAAAATGAAATGAAAACGCATGGTCGGGTGTCTCAGCAGTACTCAGGGACTGTGCGTGGTGGCATTTTGTCTGCCGTTGTTGCATTGTCATGTGCTGCAAGCTGCTGATGGTGCTCATGGTGGGGCTGGCTTGTATGGTTCTGTGGTGCAGAGGGTTGCATTGCCACTGTGGGGTGGTGGCATGCATGGGGATTCCTGTAGTGGTGGTCACTGCTCATGGGGGTTGTCTGGGGGTCACTGTGCAGGATGCGCTGTGCAGGGGGATGGTGTAGCACAGGGTGGTCTGCCTCCTTGTGTGCCAGTCACAGCTTGCCGGTAGGTGTTATGGGGCACCATGGCCCAGCTGTGGGTTGGTTGCTGATATCCATGGGCTGGTGGTTATTCCAGCTCTCCCTGGTTCTGCAGTGCTGGGGTGGGGGCGATGTCTGTTCCTGTGCCCATCTGTGGCATGGGTGGTGGGCCCCTACCTCCCTGATTGTGCTGTTACATTACTCTGCAGCTGGGGGATCTCCTGCTTGCGCTATGGCACCTCTGGACTGCTCAGCTGAACATCCCTTGTTTTTCCATGGCATCATATCTGCTCAGCTTCCCTCCCCTAGTTCGCTATGGGCAGCCTGTGTGATATTCAGGCGTTGGTTGTGGCACAATTTGGCCTGCTCCTTTTGAATATCACATCTGTTGCACATGGGTGCAATAGACTTGTGCTTGCTCCTGCTATTGTGCACTTTTTGGGTGCAGTTTGAATATCTGGGCCACTGGGCACAATTTTCAAAAAGGGTCAGACTGACACAAGGGACTTGAATTAAAAGAGTCTGACAGAGGGGTAACTTGTGTCACTACTTAGCCTAACTGTAATTTTCTGATGCAGCCTGCAACTAATCCAGATGCACCTGCACATGAAGCCCCTTTGTATTATGGTTGCAGAACAAACTTTGAAGCACCAGGTTGCAAGGGGGCTTACACCACAGTGGAACTGCAACATCCCCATAATTGGGAGTTTGAAAGCCTCCCTGTGTCTGCATGAGCTGGCAGTGATTAGACCAGCCATGAGCTGATGTAACACCTTGTGCACCAGCCCACCAGTATTGTCCATACCATGCCCCCCCCAAAAACAGCTGCCTGGTGGACCAATATTACAGTATACTGTGGTGTAAATATGAAAAGATCACTGTTGAGCCCCAGGAAACCTCATAATGACAATGGTGGACACTGGGGAACGTTGCAGAACACACACACACAGAACAGCATTCATTTCATGTATACTTTATACAGTGTATACATGCATTGACAGGGACTATGCACTGCAAAGGAGTCCAATGACAGGTGCAGATTGTCCTGCAATGAAGTTTACACAGTGTGTTATGGCTGCCTGTGGGTTGCCAGCTCTCCGGCAGCTGCCGCAAGTCTGTCTGCGACTTGTGGCATTCCCGTGTGTTGCACCATTTCATTAGCACAGCAAGTGCCTTATGGCAAACCTAGGGCATTTGACATTGGGACCCAGAATTTTCTGTAATCAGGCGTAGGGTCCCTGGTGCACCCCAGGAATGCCGCACTACTAGATCATCACAAGTTGCCCCAAATTACGGGCTCTTTAAAAATCATGCCCAGTATGTTCACTGCTTGGCATTTGTCTACTGTACTTGTAATTTATTTTTGTGCAATATGTTCTGTGTATATGTAGTGTTGGCACTCATAAAATTCATAACTTTATTGCTTATGGCACCCATTGTAAATGAGCCTTGTTGCTTAACTGGGGTCTGACCATGTTCATGCTTTTCTTTGATTAACATGAATAAAAGTTTTAATACTACAACTACTGCTGTCAAGGTTACTCAATCAAATAAATCAAGTAGGTTGGTCTGGCAGGACTGCCCTGACACACCCTTATCACCCACTACACTAGTGAGTACAAAGTCAAGTATGGTGTATTTCATGTGGGATCCTTAACCAGTATACCAGTAACTAGTCCTATAAAATGCTCATTTTCAGACGTGGTCCTTGAGGTTACAAGGACGACTGGAAAACTACAAATGCAGTAAAGTCAATAACATTTTCCCCAAACGAAGACCAATTTGGTGGTTGAAGCGCTGGTGATTTCTCCTCATGAGTGGTCTGTAATAAAACCTTTTTACTTGTAAAAGCAAACCTGTGTGCTTAATTTATGATATGTGCAGCTACTCCTGTTTTCAATAATATTTCATATGAATAACAAGACAGTAAAGAATTTGATATGTCAGATAACATAGACAGCACAAATAAACTAGAGCTCAGCAAATCTAAACAAAACAAAACAATGAGAGATGGTGCAAAATGGCAAAACATCAAGCAATCACTACTACAGGGTCAAAAATCATAGCAGCAGTAATTCACATGGATTTAGAATGCAGTTAGCACCAGTACAGATTTAAGTGCAAGAGCATACATATGTGGAACTTAGAAAGTTGTGAAGTTCCCTTTTGAATATAAGGTGGGACTGAGAAATTTTAAGATGAGGAGAAGGGACTTTCAAGTCTTTGGAGGGAAAAAGAAAATGCCTGCTCATCTATTTTGAGGAAAACTTGGGATGGGTAGAGTCTAACCCCAATATTCTCTCCCCCTCTTCCACACAGCTCCCTCCCAAATGGGGCTGGCAACAGCAAACATCGCAGGAGCCTGCAGTTACTGAGCACAGATGCAGAGTAGCCAGCCAGTCATGCTACTCAGTTTGCTTGCTGACTAGTGTAGCCCATCAACTGCCCTACCCACTCTTGTCTGACTCTAAATGTATAGGCCCCTGGGTCATGTGACCAACCACATGACTCCCTAGCTACAGGATTCAAGTCCCTACTTTTCTAGTTGATGGTTATATTCTGTGTCCACTAGGTATCACTATTGTGCCTCCCTTTTTACCTCCTACTATATACCTTCCTTCATTCTACAAATTTCTATGGCCCGCCTTCCTGTTTTCCTAAGTGTTCCATGCTATTTTACTACTTGCTCTTCCAAAGTATTGAACCCTTGACCCTCTCCACCAAAAAGGCAAGCACCCTACCGCTGTGCTACCTGGTCAATCCAGAGAAGGTGGTCTGTTATCCTTCTTACTCTTTACTTTTGCATGTCTTAAGCTCCAGTCCCTCTTCTTACTTCAACCTCCTTCCCCTTAAGCATTCCCACTAACTCTGCCAGGCAAATTATCTCTCTATACCCATAACACTTTACACCCAAACTTCCCTGTCAGCAGTTTCCCAATTTAACACATAAATTTACATAGCTCTCAACTTATATATGGAGACTGCTGACTTGTTAATGTGTTTACTTCCTCTCTTAACTTTTATCACTCACACTGGCCATTTAGGTGCCAGCTACCCCTCACAGCCATTCTATCCTACTTTCAGTGCTGAGTATTTTCCTTATGGAACACTATCCAATGACCCCATACAGACAGCACCAGACCTGAATCCCATGGCTGGCCACAAGCAATCCCAAACCTGTTGTCGGCTAAAAGCAATGCTGCTTCCTTTACCCCCTATCCCAATAGCCCTCTCTCACAAAAAATTACCAAATAATGAACTAGTGCTCAGCTCAAAGGTGGCAGAAAGGTACCACATATAGGCAGCTTAGGCTTTATATGCTAAAACTCATTCTAACGCTGTTACTAATCTCTGGAAATATCCACTGTAACCCTGGACCCAGCCCTAACCCTGGACCCTGCCCTCAGAACATGAACACTGCTGTTAAAAGGCAAGGGAAGCTCACTTTAGCTTCCCTCAGCATCTGCAGCCTTCTCACTAAATTCTATGCACTGCAAGTCTTTGTCAACGAGCACAGTCCTTACTACCGCTGAAACATGGCTTACGCCTAGAGTCCCTGACTCTGTAATAACTCTGACCAGCTACACTATTTTCAGGCTGGACAGGATTACCAAAAGGGGGCTGGCTGTGCAATCTACCTCAAAGACACACTAAAGGGTTTCACCCTGCCTGTTCCAATTACTGGGACCACCACTCAAATATTGGCCTTAAAAATACTGCTTGGTATCCAGAATAAGATTCTTACCTATGCATCAGTCTACATCCCTCCAAAAGAGCATGCACTGGGGTTCTGTACTGTGCTGGAATTTACCAGAATCTGCCATTGTAACAAGGGATAAAGAAATGTGTCCCAATATTTCAGCCTAAACCTCATTTTGGTCTAAAACATAATGTATCTGTGTAACAAATATTGATCTATGAAGCTGGATCATATAAAACTTGTAAAGCTACAAGACAAACGAAACCACAAGTTGTAATATTAAAGTGTCTTTTGATAATTGTACTGATCATGTGAGTAATAGAAAACAGGTGTTTTAAGTGTCTGCAAAGACAAAAATACAGGGATAGAGTTCAAGTTACCCTTCTGACTATCTTTAGTGTTTGTCATTATTAGGACAGACCAAAGTGCTTGTGTGCACATTCTTAAGTCCAAATCTATTTCTTCCTTCTAGACCTTGGTAACTGGTAATGATAATTATTATTAGCCTTATATAGTAATATCACACATGCCCCCACAATGCAAAGCATCATGGGCTGCATATGCAAATCACCACAGAATGTTATGCTGGTCCAACTTTAAGCAGAATTGCATGGTGCGAAAGGCCTCTCACCGCGGTTTGCAAAGGGTGCTAACAGAAGACATAGAACACGTGTTCCGTCCTACCAGGACTCATCAGTATGCCTCGTCTGTTTGACACCCCAGTGGAATGGACCAACAGCTACCCTTAAGGCAGAGTGCCTTGGATATATTGTGGTGAACCCATTAAAATAAAAAACTATTTAAAGACAAAACCTCACCAATGCGCAAACACTGAGGGCAAAGGTTACCAAAGGGCATTTGGCTGGGAAGCCAAGTTTCAGAAAATACAAAATCACACATGCCCCACAATGCAAAGCATCATGGGCTGCATATACAAATCACCACAGAATGTTATGCTGGTCCAACTTTAAGCAGAATTGCATGGTGCCAAAAGGCCTCTCACACGGTTTGCAAAGGGTGCTAACAGAAGACATAGACACGTGTTTCGTCCTACCAGGACTCATCAGTATGCCTCATCTGTTTGACACCCCAGTGGAATGGACCAGCTACCCTTAAGGCAGAGATGCCTTGGATATATTGTGGTGAACCCACAATATACCAAGTTGATCCATTCCACTGGGGTGTCAAACAGACAGGCATACTGATGAGTCCTGTAGGACCAAACACGTGTCTATGTCTTCTGTTAGCACCCTTTGCAAACTGTGTGAGAGGCCTTCGGCACCATGCAATTCTGCTTAAAGTTGGACCAGCATAACATTCTGTGGTGATTTGCATATGCAGCCCATGATGCTTTGCATGTGGTATAGTGTGATTTTGTATTTTCTTGAAACTTGGCTTCCCAGCCAAATGCCCTTTGGGTAAACCATGCCTCAGTGTTTGTGCACAGAGGTTCTTTGTCTTTAAATAGTTTTTATTTTAATGGGTTCACCACAATATATCCAAGGCACTCTGCCTTAAGGTAGCTGGTCCATTCCATTGGGGTGTCAAACAGACGAGGCATACTGATGAGTCCTGGTAGGACGAAACACCCTTTGCAAACCGTGTGAGGCCTTTCTCGGCACCATGCAATTCTGCTTAAAGTTGGACCAGCATAACATTCTGTGGTGATTTGCATATGCAGCCCATGATGCTTTGCATTGTGGGGGCATGTGTGATTTTGTATTTTCTTGAAACTTGGCTTCCCAGCCAAATGCCCTTTGGGGTAACCCTTGCCTCAGTGTTTGCGCACAGAGGTTCTTTGTCTTTTATATAGTAATATAATTTACACTATTTGTGCTGACCAAAAGATTAGCTCATACATATACTAAAAGAAGAATTGCCTTTTAAGTTGATGTTTGTACTTGTCTTGGACCAATTATAGACAACCATAGGAAATGATGCCACTATATAAGCAAGCCACTATACACTGTTAGTTTGAAGAATTAAGAATTAAGAATGAAGAATGACGGACGTACTACTTTGTAATCTCTCGCTGTGATTATTGTTATAATCATTAAATGCTTCGCCATCAGCCTCATCTCCGTTCGTCTCCTTTCTAAGTATTTGTAATGGATAATTTACTTAATGGTAATTTTTCACACCTCTACAATTGGTGCCGTGACTCGGATCGCTGGTGCTGCATGCTGAGGAGGCTGCCTAACTGCTAGTTGGTTAGTCTGCAAGCCCTAATAAGAAGATGACGATGCTCAGAGAAGGTGCTGCTGGCTTAAAGCAAGAAAATGGTGACACAGACAGTTTAGCCACTTGCTAATCAGGTGATGTATGCTTTGTATGCTTCTCAGATTGTTTTAAATAAAAGTAATGCTTAACTCTGTAGGAACTCATGGGGCAGAGTAGATAAGGAAGGTGCTGGGACTTGCAAGCGGACCTCACAAGGAGCCATAAGACATAGCTAGACAGACCAGGAGCACCAGTGCACGGGTGCACCCAGACTGTGAAGGCTAGGCAGGCAAGAAAAAGATGAAAAATAAGTATGGAAATAATAACAGGTCATTTTCTAGGAAAACACTTAAAGGGGAAGACATAAACCAGTGCCTGATGATCAACAGGCACAATTGTATTTATGAGTATGGAAACATCAATAGTTGTTTCTAGGGAAACACCTAAAGGGGGAGCATACAAACCATGATCAACAGGCACAGCAGTATTTTAATTAAAAAATAAAAAGAGAAACTACCAAATACTGTACAAAGTCTGTGATAATATAGCCAGGTGGTAATTGTAACACATGAGACTTTAAAAAGAAAAGAAAGCTGCATGAACAGTAAGATGTAATAATCCAGCTACAGTCAAAAATAGATAGTTTAAAAGTGCAAATAAGTCAAGAGCCAAAATCTCTGCAAGAGAAAACTAATAACTAAAGTTATAGTTTGTAAGGGTACAGAGAGACCTTTGTTTTTTTAGATAGGGATAATTCTCTTTTATTAATTGCAATATAAACTATAGCACAGCTTCTGTAGCACATCTGTAAGATGTAAATGTCTTAAAATCTAAAAACAGGCACTTTACAGTGTGCTAACTCCTGTGTAGGAGCAGTTAAAATGTAGGAGTAAAAAGTCAGGTATTGGCAAGTCATACGAACTTAATGCCCAAAGACCTTGCCTCTTCTAATGTTAAAGAGTTTTATTCTAAATACTCTCAGTATGCTGTGGGGTGGACTAGAACAAAGGCTAGCCACTTGTTTTTCTGTGATTGCTACCATAACCAAACAAAATACTCTGAGTTGTTTGGCATGATTAATAATGTTATCAGTAACACTAGCGTTCTGAAGGACAAAAGATTCTCATTAAAATGATGTTGGCATACTTTTAAATATAGTATTCAAGTGTCCTTGGATAAAAATGTTTAAGTTAATTACATGAAAAGTTGTTTTCATTTCCTGTGCAATGTAACATTAAGATATTTTTAATATCAGTAGTGTTCAAGGCCAACTACAGAAATAACTGGGTTTGAGCGATCCTTGCATGCACACTATGTGACCTTTTGCATTTTATTTGACCTTCTTGTGTTACAGCCAACACAGTCAATCAACATTTAACTGTAAGCAAAACTTCTTTTATAAACTCAGCTGACATTTTGTCATGCTTAGGACAAGAAAACCCAGGAAGCTTGGCTTCTTTATCCTATGGAAATAATCTTGTATTACAGTAGTTGAGCTGTATCTTCTGCCAGTAGATGCTCGGGGAGGGGTGCTACCTTCCTTCCTTCCTTCCTTCCTTCAGTGTAATGTCACAAAGGTTGCAAGGTACAGTGCTATCTCCCATGGGGTAAATACCAAAAATGTATTTGCTAATAATTGTTTCTTATTTAAAAACAACTGCCACAGTTTTGATGTCATCACTATATTTGTGTCTAATTGGTTCCACATAAGGACTATTGCATAAATCAAGTCATCATTACCTCTGCAAGTGTAATGTTTAGCAAAATTACATCTATTTGCACAACTTTAAATCAACTGAAAGGTCTAATCAGTTTAAACTCTACAATCAAGCTTATTGTTTCTACTTACTATGAAGTTAAGTCTGGGGTAGGGCAATCCCTCAACTTCAGCAAGAAGATTCTTCTTCAACTGATCTTCAAGCAAGACATCCATTTTCTTCACTGCTGTTTGTTCCATACATGGCTGGTACTTATGCAGAACTATTACTTTTTATGGACTGTTAATCTGTGTGCCAGGGTGTAATACTCAATGCACAATCTAATGCACCCCTGACCAGTGTGTCTGCTAATCAGCCAGCCAGCAATATGAACTCTGACTGTTCTAAATTGGTATTTGGACATACTTATAGCTGGTCTAGCAGCTGTGCCTCAAAGCTCAAGACTGGATCACCGCAAAGCTACATGGACTAAAAACAGAAAAAATGTGTCTCTTGTTATAAACAGAGCCACACCAAAGGACAATGATGTTTATGTGTTAACTCTGTCCTACTGTTTTTGTGGTAATAATAGTGTTTGTAACTATGCTAGTTTAAGCAACTCATTATGTTTTGTAGTCTCAGATGCCATATACTTAACTGTAACACCAACTAAATGCCCAAATGTGACAAAAGGGCCAGAGAGTGGATTTAATCAACACTTATTGATCAAATGCTTGTGAATAATGTAAAGTACAGTAGAGTACATATAAATCTAAATTTATTTCTGATTGGAATATAAATGTTAACAATAGTTGTGCAGATACTGGTGTGTCAAAGTTTTATGCCACTATGTTAATTGACATGTTAAATGTCATCATTTGGAGCTGTGATACCTCTCCTGTTTCTTAATGTACAGTCATTTTAAATTGAAAATATACTCATTTGATACAAATTCATAAGGCACAAGTAGTTGTAAATAAATTGCTCAGTGAGAGTGATAATAAGCACTTAATTTATAGCTATGCAGGGGACCCTTAGGAGTCCTGTCTTTAAGTTTTACTTGTGTTACAAAGTGGTCTTAGTGTTCTTAGTAATTATAGGCCTGTGTTGCTTAAGACTTACTATTCGTGAAGTACATTGTGAGATGTACATGCTCCGAGGAGCTGCATTGTTGCACAAATAATAATTAGGCAATATTGGGCCAAGGGGGTTTGTAACAAGGATAAATAAATGTGTCCCACTATTTCAGCCTAAACCTCATTTTGGTCTAAAACATAATGTATCTGTGTAACAAATATTGATCTATGAAGCTGATCATATAAAACTTGTAAAGCTACAAGACAAACGAAACCACAAGTTGTAATATTAAAGTGTCTTTGATATTTGTACTGATCATGTAGTAATAGAAAACAAGTGTTTTAAGTGTCTGCAAAGACAAAAATACAGGGATAGAGGTCAAGTTACCCTTCTGACTATCTTTAGTGTTTGTCATTATTAGGACAGACCAAAGTGCTTGTGTGCACATTCTTAAGTCCAAATCTATTTCTTCCTTCTAGACCTTGGTAACTGGTAATGATAATTATTATTAGCCTTATATAGTAATATAATTTACACTATTTGTGCTGACCAAAAGATTAGCTCGTACATGTACTAAAAGGAGAATTGCCTTTTAAGTTGATGTTTGTACTTGTCTTGGACCAATTATAGACAATCATAGGAAATGATACCACTATATAAGCAAGCCACTATACACTGTTAGTTTGAAGAATTAAGAATGATGGATGTACCACTTGTAATCTCTCGCTGTGATTATTGTTATAATCATTAAATTCTTCCGCCATCAGCCTCATTTCCGTTCGTCTCCTTTCTAAGTATTTGTAATAGATAATTTACTACCTATACTTTTTTTCCACCGTTTACAGCCATCTAGCTCTGAGACAATCCTGATGGGTGACTTCAATATTAATTGTCTCACCCCTGAAAATGGGTGCTACACGAATGCCATCTCAGCATCCAACCTCACCCAGATGGTCAATTCCTCAACCAGGGCTACCTACAAGTCAAGGACCAGCACCCTGTTGGACTGGGTACTAACCACCCACTCAGACCGCATTTCAAGCACAACCACCCTTCCTGACTCACTCAGTGATCATTCCCTATTATTTGCTTCTGGACAAATACATTTCACAACCCCCACCCAAGATATTACTAGCAGAATCTTGCCCGAGGCCACCTTCAACCACTAAAATCATCCTCAGAGAGCAAGACTGGTCTCTTAGCGAAGTGACTAATGAGGCTGACGTGCATTAGATCATTTTATTAACTCCTTTAATGCTGCATGTAACATCCACACTCCACTAAAAAAAACAGAATATAGGGGGGCGTGGCTCGGCGCCTAACAAGATGGGCGCATAGTTACATCACGAGATCAGTGCAGGGCTAGAATCCTAAAAATGATCATATAGTGCTAGACTTCCTGTTACTATCAAATAACGACCGTATACCTGCATGTACCCAGTGTCGAGAAAATACAGGTTACTCACCTGTAACAGGAGTTGTAGGAGTGGTATACAGTATGTTGTTCATCCACACTTGTTGGCAGGTTCCTTGCTGCTTTATTTATTTATTTATTTATTTGTAAGAATCAGTTTACAACCTTTGAGCCAGAGGCTCGTTTCCAAAGGTACTTCGTCACAGCTTTAAATGCTGCTGGAAGTTCTTCAAGCTGGCTTCTCTCACCCACCCAGGTGGTAAAACCCTTGGCTCCGCTCCATGCTGCCAGATCTAGCCCACTGGAAGACAGGTTGTGTGTCGAAGTCAGGGAGGTCGGGTGGGTCATGTGGAATGGACAATATACAACATCCTAGAACTCCTGTTGCAGGTGAGTAACCTGTATTTCTATGGATGTGGATATGTTGTTCAATCCACACTTGCTGGCAGACACCTAGCAGTTTTCTGGGAGGAGGGAGGCAAGCGCACCCTACTTAGGAATAAGGACTGAGAACCAAGGTCCCAAAACCAGCATCCCGGTGTGACTCTAGGTCAATGTGGTAATGGAAATGAAGGTGTAACTGGACTTCCAGGTAGCAGCTCCCAAGGATTTCTGGATAGGACGGCCCTCAGAAGCAGCCATTGAAGCAGCAGTAAGGCGGCAGAATGAGCTCTTATCCCTTGGGAGGTTCCATGCCCACCAACCTATAGTAGAGACCTATGCAGGAGGTGACCCACCTGCTTATAGTCCACTTGGCTGCAGGTCTGCCAGAGTGCGGCTTCAGCGTAGGTGACAAACAGCTGGTGAACCTCTCCCCGAACTTCAGCCGTTCGCTCCTTATAATAAGAGAGTGCTCTTCTAGGGTCCAAAGTATGGAGCCTATATTCGGCCTCCGAGGTGTGATTGGGGTACAACACCGGCAGAGTCAACACCTGGTTAAGGTGAAACTCAGACACCACCTTTGGAAGGAATTTTGGTTGGAGGCAAAGGACAACCTTGTCCCTGTGGAAGACCAGATAAGGAGACTCAATGGAAAGCGTCTGGAGCTCTCCCATTCTTCTGGCTGACGTGATAGCCACCAAGAAGGTGGTCTTCCACGACAGGTGAGAGATGTCATACCTGTGCATCGGTTCAAATGGCTTGCCCATGAACTTAGCCAATATCAGCAGTAGATCCCACGGAGGTGGAGGTTCTCGCACCGGAGGGGAGATGTGGTCTAGGCCTTTGAAAAAGCACCTGACCACCTTCTCCTGCACCACAGACTGCTTGCGGCCTGTGCCCGTAAGCAGAGATGGCTGCCAGGTGCACCTTAAGGGTCGGCGACTGAAGCCCTAGCTGAGAAAGGGACCATGGTAGTCCAGAATGCTAGCCAAGGAACAGGAAGAAGGTTCAACCATTATCCTGACACCAAATGGAGAATCTCTTCCATTTGAAGGCATAGCATTTTCTGGTCGACTCCTTACGGGATGCCTCAACGATGTTGAGGACCTTGTCAGAAAGACCCAAGGCCTGGAATTCTAGCCACTCAGGAACCAGGCTGTCAGGTGCAGGGATTGAAGGTCCGGGTGGAGAACCTTCCCCTGTTGACTGAGAGCAGGTCCGGTGGGCTGGAAGCCACCTCATGAGCCTGAGCTAAGGCTGAGGAGATCTGGTACCAGAACTGACGGGCCAGTCTGGGGCTACCAGAATCACCTGCACCTTGTCCCTCTTCACCTTGAGAAGCACCTTGTAGATCAAGGAAATGGAAGGAAGGCAGAAGAGGCCGGGGTCCACGGCCTCAAAGGCATCCCCCACAGCGAGCCCTGCTGAGGGTGGGCATGAAACAGCCTCAGCTTCTCATTCTCCCTGAGGCAAACAGGTCCACCTGAGGGTAGCCCCAATGGGAGAACAGGTCTTGTACTACCTCCGCAGGAGAGACCACCCATGAGAAGCAGCGCCTATCTGGTTGAGGGCATCGGCCGGACTGTTGGAGGCCCTGCCACATGGCTAGCTAGGAGATCCACCTCCAGGCTGATCACAAGAGACCAGATGGGAGAGCCTCCTGCACAGAGGCAAGGGTGTGTCCCACCCTGAGTAGTGATAGTACACAGTCGTGGTGTTGTTCGTCTGGATCTGAACCACTTGACCCCGTACAAACGGAGCGAAGGCGGTGAGGGCTAGTCAAACCGCTTGAAGCTCCAGCAGGTTGATGTGGCATCGAGACTCCTGAGGGGACCAGAGGCCGTGGGCTCTGAGCTCCCCCAGATGGGCACCCCAACCCACCTGAGAGGCATCGGTCGTTAGAGTGACCGCTGCTCGGGCGGACGAACAGGATACCTCCTGCAGGTGAGATGGGATGAGCCACCACTGCAGGCTGTCCCACATCTCATGGGTCACTGTCACTGCTGGTCCAGAGGACCAGAGCGCTGTGACCATTGGCTGGCCAACCCCACTGCAGGATGCATAAGCCAGCGGGCCCAATGGACCACACTGGTGCAGGCCACCATGAGGCCCAGGAGGCACAGAAAGTCCTGGGCAGGGGGCAACTGCCCAACCAGAAATGATTGGGCAAAGGAGGAAAGGACCTTGGCCCTGTCCGCTGGGAGCCAGACTCTGCCTCGAAGAGAGTTGAGTTCTGCCCCAATGAACTGAATCACCTGCGATGGCATCGAAGTTCTGATTTGGCCTCGTTGATGAGGAGGCCAATCTAAGAGCATACCTGGAGGGCCAGATCCCTGGACTGCTCCACCTCCAACCTGGAGGGGCCTGCAATCAGCCAGTCATCCAGGTAAGGGTACACCATGACCCCTCGGTGCCGCACAAATGCTGTCACCACTGCCATGCATTTGGAGAAGACCCTGGGAGCTAGAGAGAGGCTGAAGGGCATGACCTGGAACTCGTAGAGAGATCCCTTTGCTCAGAAGCGGAGGAATCGCTGAGATAGATGGATTGGGACGTGAAAGAATGTGTCCTGAAGGTCCAGAGAACAGAACCACATGCCTGGTTCCAAGGATGGAATGATCTGAGCCAGAGTGACCATCCTGAAGGTACGAGGCCTTAGAAACTTGTTCAGGTCATGTAGGTCGAGAATGGGGATGCCAGCCCCCCATCTGTTTTGGGACCAGGAAGTACCTGGACACAAACCCTGGGTCTGGAGGAGGATCCGCCACCTCTCTGATCACCTCCTTCTGGAGTAGTAAGGCAATGTCGGCTCAATGAGCTGACAGAGAGGCTGTGGAACCCATAGCCCCCCCATGGGGAGACGGCTCGATAGGGATGGAACTGCTCGAATTCCAGAGGCAGACCCCTGCAGACCACTTCTAACACCCAGCGGTCCATGGTGATAGCAGACCAGGTGGAAAGAAGTGGTGGAGCCGCCCTCCCATGGGGGAACCCGGAGAGGAGTGACGAGGTTGGGGGCGACACCCCTCAACCCATCAATGGGCAGGCTTTAGGAAGAGCCCGCTGAGAGACCTCCTGACCCTTGCCCCAGCTTGGCTAGCTGTTTACTGTTTGTGTTCAGACCTCTGGGAAAGGTGCACCTCACCTGGATCATTTGTTTTCATGTGACCTCATTCCAATACATGCTGTTGCTTAAAGATGACCATGGTGAACTCACCTGCACACGTGTGGAATGTGAGAAGACTGAACTCCTGATCAAGAGGAAGAACATCCTCTCACATCTCAAATGGCTCAGTTCTCAGGTAGCCTTTTTCCAGGAAACCAAACTTTCACACAAAGACCCGACCTTGATGGTCAAAGATTGGGTGGGACAGGAGGTGCATGCGGGTGCACCTACTAGAAAGAGGGGTGTGATAATATTAATTCACAAGTCACTTCAGTGGGATTTGGAGTCCACGGTGGCAGACCAGGAAGGGAGGTGGTTGTTAACCAGCTATCCGACCCCTCACGGGCCGACTGCCCTATGCAATGTCTATGCTCTGAACCATGATGACCCTGTCTTCTTTCATATGCTATCCGGGCCTATAGGCTCCTTCAATACACCCTTATGTCCCTTATCATGGGGAGTGATTTCAACTTCGCTCTGGTTCCCTGTATTGATAGGAATGACATCAGCAAGGAGATGCATGATAGGGGAGCAAGGGCACTACACCAACTCATCCAAGAACATGGCCTGTCAGATGCGTAGCACCTTTTCCATCTTAGAGTGCAAGATTATACATTACACTCAGAGGCTCATGCATCACACAGCAGAATTGATTTCTGTCTGATATCACACCCCGTGACTGAAGTTTTACTCAGCTTTGACATAGACACCAGACTGTTCTCCGACCATGCCCTGGTACTGCTCCATCTGACTTGGGGTACACCCCCAAAAAAGAGACCTGGAGACTAGATCCTACCCTGTTAAGAGACCCAGACTTTGTCCCATGATTAAACAGCAATTCCTGGTGCATAATCCCATCTTCTATACCTCAACTCAGATCACCTGGGAGGCCTTGAAAGCTACACTCAGGGGGAGGTGATGGGATACACCTCCAGGAAACACAGGCAAAGAGAATATCTATTGACCAGGCTGGAGGGCAGATTAACTCAGGCAGAGAAAGCCTACAAAGTGCTTTCCTGTCCCTCACCCTACTCACAACTGGGTAGAGAGGTCCTAGGCCTGAGATGGGAAATTAATCAGTTATTAACTAAGAAGGCAGAAGTTGCCATTCTTTGGCTTCATCACAGATACTGGGAAGGGGAGGTAAAAGTGGAAAGGTACTCACCTATCAGCTTAAAAAACAACAGGAGGCGAGACTCATATCAGGGCTTAAAGACAATGAGGGGCACACAGTAACTTCACAGGAGGGGATGAGCACTATAATGGCCTCATCCTATTCTGCTCTGCATACTTCAAAACATAATGTACCATCAAAGGCCATTCAATCCTTCTTAGACAACCTCACTCTCCTTAGACTTGCTCCCCAGGAGGCACTAATACTTGAAGCACCCATTGCAGAAACAGAAGTCCAAGAGGAAATTATGGGCCTACAAACTGTGAAGTCTCCAGGGAGAGATGGTTTCACTGCTGATTTCTATCAGGCTCTAGGAGATCAGACCACACCTCTGCTAATGGAGGCATACAGAGAGGCCAGCTTGACTAGTTCTTTTTCCACCCACCATGAGAAGAGGCAGTCATAACTGTCACCCCAAAAAGAAAAGAACCCCTTATAGGCGGCAGCTATAGACCTATCTCACTTCTCACACTGGTTACCCAAGTTCTGGAATAATCTCCCGCCTCAAATTTGGCACTTCTCCTCTGCCCACTCTCTTCTACCACACTGGCTAACTTCCTCACTACAAATTGCTCCTGTACCTGAATCTGTCATGTGCCAATTGCTCCTCCCTACTGCCTGACCAGCAGGCTTAGCTTTCTACAGAAGCTGGCTTATAGCCCCAAACTATGCACTTTATCCTGTGCCAACATGTGTTCTATGTCCACTGTTGTCTATACCATGCATTACTTGTGTTGCTAAATTACCCCTTGTATTTCTGCTACATGTCACGTATTTGTTATTTGCTCCTAACAATATCCAATGCATTCAATGTGTGCTGCTTGTATATTTATGCAAACGTATCCTTATATTGCTATTTGCTTCTGTTAAATGTTCACTTGATAACCTGCGTGTTATCCAGTCCTCTGTACCTCCCCCCCCACCCCGGTCACACCGGGAGATGAGCATCTTGTTGCTCAGTGTGCCTTTCCTGGTGAAACAATTTCAATAAATAAATAAATGTTGATAGCAAGATTTATGCCAAAATACTGGCCGATGGACTTAGTCCCATACTTACCTCCCTGATCCACCCCCCCCCCAGTTGGGATTTGTCCCTGGCAGGCATAGCAATGATCATGTCCGCTCACTACTCAACATTATTCATGCCTCGCGAACCCTAAACACCCCGGCTGTGGCAGTGGCAGTTGCCTCTGAAAAGGTGTTTGACTCCCTTGAATGGGAGTACCTCCAGGTAGTGCTTGCTCACCTGGGGGTGGGAGAATGCTTCACAGCCTGTGTCCAGATGATTTATAATAAACCCCTGGTTAGAGTTCTCACAAACAGAGTTCTCTCTGACCCCTTCCCACTAGGTAGAGGGACCTGACAAGGTTGCCCTCTCTTGCCTCTCCTGTTCGTCTTAGTGGTAGAACCCCTGGCTGCAGCAATCCGGCAACACTCCTGCATCAAGAGGATTTCGTGGACAGATGGCCTACTCCACACTGATGTACACAGATGACCTCTTATCCCATTGGAAAATGGGTCAATGTCCTTTCCACCCTCCTTGACCTCCTGGACAGTTTTGCAACTCTTTCTGGGCATTGTCTCAACCAGTCCAAGACAGAGGTAATGCCTCTTAGTTCAAAAGCCTTGCAGGCTGATATTGAAAATCTTGTACTCCTCTGGGCAGCACAGGGACTCACATACCTGGGGATTAAAGTCACCCCTGACCTGGAAGGACTATGGAAAGCCAACCTACAGCCACTAATTCAGAGCATCAAGGCCACACCTGACAGATGGAAATTGCTAAGACTCACACTGGCCGGGAAAATTGCAGCCATTAAAATGGTGACGGCTCCAAAATGTTTTTACATTCTCTCGCATACCCCGCTTGAACTACCAAAAAAAATGGTCCCAAGATATAGACAGACTAATAGGGATTTTCTATGGAAGGACTAAACCATGCTTTAGTAGAGCCAAATTAAGGACACATTGGGCAATGGGGTGGCTATCCTGGCTCGAAGGCTATAAGTGAGCTTTTCAGGCTGAACAAGCTATACACTTGGCTAGTCCCATTGCAGATCTCTCCCACAATGGTGGCTTTGGAGGCATCAGCTGCCAATATAGTGCAACCTGCTGCCCTCTTGCATCACAAAACAAAGGGTAACCCGCATCCCCACCCCATAATAGACCCTCTCGGTGACAAACTGGTTTCACCTCCACAGGAAACTTGGGCTATCTGCAATCCCGGCAGACATTAACACTCTGCAGAACAAAGCATCCTAATAGATGGTAAAGCTGTACACTGACCATGCTGGGCTCGCTAAGGGCATTGCTAGGTTGATGATATTATCGGACCTCGTCACCAGGGTTGCCCCTTTGGGGAGCTCCAACTGCACTGGGGTCTTCAATGTAAGGACTTATGGAAATATATCCAGTTGAGAGATGCCTCCATCCCATACTGAAAACAGACTCAGGCCCCAGTTACCATCTGACATAAACAGCTGGATATCCCACCCTAAGGGCTAGCAGGCAAAATATATGCCAAACTGAGGGTTGTGCTCACACCAGTCGGATGCATCCTAGATTACTTGGCAAAAATGACAGGTAGTAGCATCACAACACATCAATGGATCCAGGCATGGAGGGATGCCCATGCATGGTTCAGGGACTTCGCAATTGCTTTATTCAGAATAAGAGATCCCATGCTTAGTATCGAACACTCGTGGTACTCCACAGGGCTAAAATCCCACACAATGACAACTGTTGGAGATGCAATGTCGTGGGGAACCTATATCATTTACTTTGGGATTGTCCCCTCACCCAATGTCTGTGGCAGCAGATCACACAGCTTGCTGCTAGGGTCTTTGGATGGCAGATACCTTCCTCTCCCCTTTTTTTCCCCTTCTCTGAATAAAGGCATTTCCAGTAGACCTTAAACCCCTTGAGTACAGGTGGCTTGTCCTTCTGGCCTTACAGGCCAAAAGAGTCATCCTGTGTAAATGGCGCACCACACTGGTTCCCGCCATTGCAGAGATTCTGGCTTCTCTTACTGTACTGGCAGGGCTTGACCGACTTTCTCATTTGCAGCATAACACGATGCCCAAATTTTTGCTGTGCTGGGCTCCTTACATGGCCTATATGAGCCTTCCTGTGGGTGTATAGACTGACTTCACCCAGCGAGGATGGACGGTACTATGACCACCGAAGCGATCTTCCCACATACACTCACCTTGTCTGTCTACTCGGGAATTTCCAGTTCCGATATGACTGACAGTCCTTGGTCAGATTCTTTACAGGGGTAGGCAGCACCAGTGACTGACCAGTGCACATAGTTTTTCCATATTCAGTTGCTATGCTGAAGAAAGATTTTATTTATTTTATTTATTTAAGAATCAGTTTACAACCTTTCAGCCAGAGGCTCGTTTCCAAAGGTACTTCGTCACATAAAGACATACGTTGTGTTTTGGTTACATAGCAAAGATTTGCAAAACAATAGGGCGACTCAACAGAGGCGCACGTCACATTGTGACAGACAAATACAAATTGGGTACACGGTATGTAATTGATAACAGGTGTTCCTGGGATGTTGGTATCAAGTGAGCATTCTGGTAGGTAAACACTGAAACAGCTGGCACTGGCCAGGTTAAATATAGGCATGGTGTACAGGGAAGTGGTGGAGGGATGGTTGGTGAGAGAGCTGCCGGGGCATTGTCAAGAGAAGCAGAGGTGGAGGCTATGTTCAGAGACAGGAGCAGTTACAGTGCTGAAGATGTGGTTCCGAGGTGGTTTTGAACGTGAGATGGTGATGGCATTGGTGATGGTGGCAGGAGAGAGTTAAACCAGGTTGGGGCTCTATAGCAGAAGGACCTCTGGCCACGGCTGGTTCTAGATCTGGGGACCTTTAGAGTGGTCTTGTGGGAAGACCGTGTTGCAACAGTGGAGGGCTCTGGTGGATGGATGCATTACCAGGGGGAGAGTCCGAGTAGGGTTTTTTGTGAGGAGACAGGTTTGGTATTGGAGCCGCTCATCCAGGGTAAGCAGGTTAGCATCGCATAGAGCTGACAGGTGTGTGTGAGCCTGGGGACCAGTAATCAATCTGCACGCTTTATTCAGGGTTAGGTGAATTTTGTTGAGTGCAGTGGTGTCGCAGCACTATATACTGGTAGACCATAGTCTACAAGGGACAGCACAGATGATGTAACAGCTAGCCAGAGAGCATTTGGGGAAGGCAGGTTTTATGGCAGAATAGGATGCCAAGTCGTGTTGGTGGCGGATGTTAGGCGTTGATGTGGTTGTGAAATGAGGGCTGAATCAAAGGTAACCCCAAGGTATTTGTAGGAGCAGACTTGTTCCAGTGGCTGGTTGGTACTGAAGGATATAGAGTGGTGGTTGCTAGCTTTGTTTTGGGGGTGGAAAAGAGCATAGTTTTGGTTTTCTTAAGATTGATGATGAGTCTGCGCCCTTAAACCAAGCCTCGCACTGTTGAAAGACTGCTGTAGGGAGTCCTGTAGGAGATGGGATTGCGTGGGTGGCAAAGGACAGCGCGTCTGCATACAGCAGAATTTTGCCAGGGCATGCACTGGGCAGGGTGTTCAGATACAGTGAGAAGAGAAGGGGCCCAGGATGGAGCCTTGGGGACCCCAGAGAGAATGGGACGGTATCAGAGAGTGTGCTATAATTTGACACACTGAGATCGGTGTCAAGATAGCTAGCACACCATGCCAGGGGCCAGCCAAGAGACCAGTGTGGCAGAGAGCATTCAGCAGAAGTGAATGGGAGACAGTGTCGAAAGCCTTTGAGAGGTCAATGAACACTGCACCAGCTAGGAGCTGTGTCCAAGGAGGAGTGTAGAAAGTTGAAAATTAATAAGGGCAGTGCTGGTACTGTGACCCGTGACCGAAGCTATGTTGCTCTGGGCATAAAATGTTATGCTTAGCCAGATAATCAGTGATTTGAATGGCCACCACTTTCTCCAGGGCTTTAGAGAGGGAGGAGGATGGAGATTGGCCGGTAGTTGTTGGCCACTGACCTGTCGCCCCTTTATGAATAGGTGTGATAATGGCTGCTTTAAGCTGTGGGAATTGTCCCAGGTAGAGTGACTGGTTAATTAGGCTTGTGAGTGGTGCAAGGACTTCATCTAGCACCAGCCTGAGGGATGCTGGGGTCCAGTGAGTCACTGCCGGGATTGTTGCTATTGAGAGTTTTGATTAGGATCGGTCTGGCTTCCCGGTGGAAATCTTCGAGGAGGAAGCTGGGGTGATGGAGGACAGGGGAGGTTGGCTGGGGAGGGCAAAGAAATTACTAGGAGGACTGAGCTAAGGTCAGTGAAAGTGGTGTTGAACCAGTTAGCTATGGTGGCAGGCTCGGTGGAGGTGGAATATAATGGATCCATTCACATATCTGGACTGTGTGAAGTACTGGCATTGGTTGCATGCCCATTGGCTCACGCCAGGACCAATGGACGACAGCCCTACCTACGATGTCAGTCAGCGGGCAGTGGGGCGGCAGGCAGATGGTGTTGCTGTCTGCCGCTGACCGGAGGGGAGTGAGGCGGTGGGGCTCAGTGGGCGGGGGGTACCTCTGGACCACCAGGGATATAGGATGTGAATTTATTTATACTTAAGCCCATGATCGGGCTGTGAGTGGTCCACTGTACCACCAGGGATATAGGATGTTATTTATTTACACAGATGCCCGTGATCGGGCATGGGGAGGCACCGCCACGGACATGCAGCCGGAGCTCGGGTGGCCACCCACAGGTGGCAGCTGCCGGGTTGTGCCCTGCAATAAGGCAGCTCACCTGTGGGTGGCCAGCCATTGTTCCTTTTTTTTTTTTGGCTCACCTGTGTGCAGTGCAAGTAGGGGTTGCGCATGCATGGACTCAGCACATCCCAGGCCAAATATCAGGATGTGTGGAGTACGCATGGGCACGCCTCCCCCGCGCGCTACATACATTACTGATGCCCTCCAGCACATCGGGATTTGTGCCAGGCACAATCCCCATTTGAATATCATGCCGGGGCGCATCAGTGGGTTGCGTATGACGCAACACTGTTGCGCCATGCGCAACCCTTTGAATATCCAGGCTCATATATATTGTAATATATATATATATATATATATATATATATATATATATATATATATATATATATTCCACATTGTTGATTTGCACATTTGATTACTGTTTGGCATACTTTTTCCTAGTTGCTTGATCTGCTCTTTTTCATGACATGGAACCTTTGTGAAAGAGCTATTGCGCAAAGGTATTTTGTAATACAAGAAATAAATACATTTGAGCATAAGCTTGGTCTAAGGATGTAAACATAGCTGCCAGGTTGGTTGATTTTCTCAATCTGATAATATTGTCAGTGACACAGCATAGGGTGTAGAGTCACTGGGGGAGGGGCAGCCAGCCAAGGCTAGAGTATAGCTTGAAGTGGTGGGTCAGTTGAGGGGGCTGATAAGGCAGATCTACCATATATTATTGTATGTGACATTTCATTTAGTTTGCTTAATCGCCCCTGCCTGAAAGAAAGTCATAAGCTCATAAGAGAGGCAAAGCAGTAGGACTCAATGAGTCGATTGCAACCCTCGCTGCAGGTCAGGCATAACTGACCCTGAAGGCAAGTCCAAGCTTGGCATTTGCAGACTTGAAAAAGCCCCAAGGGACGCAAAACAATCGCCGGGCAGTCTGTACACCCATGGGGAGAGAAAGTGTACCTGTGTCTTATCTGTTTTAATAATAAAAGTTGTCACTTTTATAAGAAAGCCACAACATCTTGTTATGTGGTTTCTCTGGTTAAACATTGAGTGGGGACTTCTTGAATCTCTATTTGCAGACTTGCACACATTTGAGATATACAGTGAGAAGTCCAGGGCTAGATCTAATGTAATGCCTAAGTATTTGAAGGAGTTGGTGACAGAGACAAGAGAGTCATCTAGGCAGCATATATCTAGCCCCATGGAGCAAGCCATTAATTTATGATTGGACTAAAACAGCATTGCCTGAGTCTTGTTAAGAGTTCAGGGCAAGGGATTTTGATGAGCCAGTTCTGAACTCCATGGAAGTCAGCACTGAACCTAATATTGATGTCACTCAGACACTTACTACTTGAGTAGAGGACAGAGAAAGGGGAGGGGTAGCTTTATCTGTGAGAGAAAAGATCATATGCACCAGGAGAAGGAGCCTGAGAGTAAGACTGAGGCCTTGTGGGTGCAACTTCAAAACAATCAGGGAGGAAGGTTAAATTGAGGTGGTTTACAGACCATATTCACAGGAGGAAATGTTGGACAAAGTGTTGAGAAGCAGATTAGAAAGCTATGTAGTAGGGGAAACATAGTCATAACAGGAGATTTCAGCCTACTTGGAGTGGACTGAAGGACCCCAACTACCTCCTGCTCCAAGGAACAGGTCCTCCTAGAGGTTTTCCAGGATAGTTTCCTGGTTCAGGGAGCCACACAGCCTACCAGGATGGAGCCATACTGGACCTAGTGCTGTCGGACAGTGAACCTCTCCAGGAAATAGAAATGGAGGACCTTCTTGCAGGTAGTGACCACCTCATGGCGTGGTTTCACCTAAATATGCAAAAGGAAGGTGGGGGTGGTGGACTTTGGTGAGATAGTTGAAATCTTAGAGGGCACCTTGCCAAATCAGGCTGGAGTTGGAAGAGGAGCAGAAATGATCTGTTACTAAGCTGGGTCTGACTGAGGCAACTAATATGTGCACAGACACTCAGAGCAAGAAAGCTAGGATCAAAACCAAGATCAGCAGTGAGGTGGTAGCAAAAGTGATGGAAAGAGAGCAGCCTTCATAAGTACAAAGGCACACTGAAAGATGCAGACAGGGATGATTACTCAGTGAAGACAAGAGAGGCAAGCAGAGCAGTCAGGGCAGCAAAGACTGTGAGGGAACTAAAGCTGGTGCACAGGATAAGGGGAGGGGGAAAGGACTTTTTCAGGTACATAAAAGAGAAAAAGAGTAGCAAAGATGGGATTGTTAGATTAAAGAGGGGGGGTGGGCAGAAGGTAGTGAGGTACAGGCAGAGGCACTGAATGAGTATATCAGCTCAGATTTTCCTAGGGAAAAGCATGAACCTATGCCATTGGAAAAAAACAGGGGTTCAGAAAGGGAGCGGGTGAAACAGAAGGCGCAATCCAGGAGGACAAGGTTTTTAAAGAGCCTTAGGGCCCTTAAAGTGGACAAGGCTCCTTTACCGGATGTCCTGCAATTGAGAGTTCTGAGGTAACTGGTGGAAATCCTGGCTGGCCACCTGACAAACTTGTTTAACACCTCACTGGAGACTGGATGTTCCTCAGACTGAGAATGGCACATGCGTGCCTCTCCACAAGAGTGGACCCAGGGATGAACCGGTAATTACAGACCAGTCAGCCTTAGCTCCACTGTAGGCAAGTTAATGGAGACCACACTACATTTATTTATTTAAAATGTATTTACTTCACCGTCCGTGGTGCAGAGGCTAAAGCACTGGTGCCTTACCTCAAACCATGATGGCGACTGGGTCTGGAATGGACTCGGGGAACCAGGGGTCAGGCAGGGGAGGATAGGATCGAGTATCTGAAGGACTGCCTTCCATCCTGGGGTGCGTTAGATGGCTCTAGCAGTGGCCCCAGTGGACTGGAGGCACTACATGAGCTGCAATGGCGGGGAACCTAGAAAACTGGAAATACCGCCAGTGGCTGCCGGATGATGGCTCTCTGTTCCAGACACCTCCTGTGCCTTCTGTGAGCCTTCTCCTCCTCAACAGCCCCTGGGCCCTATTGAGAGGCTGGCTGCCTCCCTCAGTGCCTTCCCTCTCAGAGGAGAGGGACCCGCCCGGTGAAGGGTTACATCCGGGATATCCCAGGGACCGGCTGCAATATGAGGGGTTGGAGAAGGTCAGTGGGGTTAGGAGGGAATTGTGGAGTCTGAAGGAGTGGGGGTCACCAGAGCACGACAGGGAGAATAAACAGATAATACAAAAAAAATGTGTTTACTGGGAAAAGCACACTGAGCCAAGGCTCATTTCCAGGTGCGACCTGTGGGTAGGGGTACAAAATGATGACAGTGGGTACAAATCAAAACAAAAAGTACAAATAATTACAGCATAATGAGCTTGGAGGATAATGAGAGCACTGCAGGAAGGTAGTTATAGTATATAAACAATTAACATCACAATAGTAATAATGGGATGTTGTGGCCACTGACCTTCATCTTTAATCCTATAGTGTTGGAGAGGTAGACATACAGGGACATGAGCAAGATTTGGGGAGGGGGGCGGAGTCGTAAGCGCTGTTTGAGGGAGAAGTAAGATGGAAGGTTCCAGAGCTGGGGAGACTGAAGTTTCCATAAAGCTGTGAGTCTGTAGAAAAAGGCAGCTTTGCTAGAAAAAGATATGGTGTGGGGAAGGAAGAAGGTTTGGATCTCCCTGTTGCATAGGTCAGAGTGAGCTAGCAATAGGGAAAGCATATCTGACAGGTAAGGTAGAAGGAGGCCATAACAAAATTTGGCAATAAGAGAGAGAGAATGAGTAGTACGTCTATGTGATAGGGGTGTGAGGTCAAGGGAAGAGTAAAGGTGGCAGTTATGTGTTCGGGGGGGTTTGAAGTAAATTGGCAGAAGGAGTTCAGCAGGGTGTCTAAATGGGAGAGCAAAGAGGCAGGGACTGAGCTGTAGATGACATTGCATAGTCAAATATTGGAATTATTGTTTTAGAGACTAGAGTACAAGTCACATTAAACTGTTTCTCCAACTCACAAGTTTACCATTTTTTAAAGAGTTGCTTAATGTGTGCACGGCTCACTGCAATTAATTAATAAAAGTCTCCACATGTTTTTTCTCTAGCTGCAATTCAGTTGCAGCTTACTTTGCAGCTCACTGGAAACTTTACTGCAACACATTAAGCAACTCACTAAAAATAGGTAGAAGACTTGGTTTGCTGGCCAAGGCACCTAGCTTCACCTGAGCTCTTTCCTTCTAAGACTGCTTGAAAGGCAGAGTAGAGAAACTTACCAGAGCAAGGGAGAAGGATTAAGACTTAGTTTGGCTAAGCAGATTTACTGTGTGGTGGTGTTTTTATTTTTTACTCACAGGGATTGCTACTGTTTGTTGCTAACATTTCATTGCTTTATTTTTTCTCTGATTCAAATTGTTGTTGCTGGTATACCTTCTTCTGCATTATTACAAGGTGTGCCTACAGGTGTGCTAACAGATTAATGCTGTAATCTTCTGATTCAAATTGTCTTTGCAAGGTATATCTTCTGTTACTGCTTTATTTTTCTGGAGCAAAGTGTTTCTTACAGGGTATATCTTCTGAAATTACTGTATTACAGGTGGAGCTTACATTTTGTGACTTTTATCATTGGGCTAAGCAAAATTACTGTTTGACACTGTGTTTTATTTTATTCTTGTTTGTTGAAAAGGTTTGTTGTCTCAGAGGTGTTTCAGTCTCCTTCTCACATTGAAGGAGCTAATTGCTTTTCCTCCCACAGCTCTTCCAAAGGATTAGGTGTGTATGTGGGGTGGAGCTGGCAAACTGTCAGTAATTCTAACAGAAAGAAGGGTTAAAAGTCAGGTTAGTTGATATCTTGGAGGTAGAAGACTTGGTTTGCTGGCCAAGGCACCTAGCTTCACCTGAGCTCTTTCCTTCTAAGACTGCTTGAAAGGCAGAGTAGAGAAACTTACCAGAGCAAGGGAGAAGGATTAAGACTTAGTTTGGCTAAGCATATTTACGTGTGGTGGTGTTTTTATTTTTACTCACAGGGATTGCTACTGTTTGTTGCTAACATTTCATTGCTTTTATTTTTTTCTGATTCAAATTGTTGTTGCTGGTATACCTTCTTCTGCATTATTACAAGGTGTGCCTACAGGTGTGTCTAACAGATTACTGCTGTAATCTTCTGATTCAACTTGTCTTTGCAAGGTATATCTTCTGTTACTGCTTTATTTTCTCTGGAGCAAAGTGTTTCTTACAGGTATATCTTCTGAAATTACTGTATTACAGGTAGCTTATTTTGTGACTTTTTATCATTGGGCTAAGCAAAATTACTGTTTGACACTGTGTTTTATTTTATTCTTGTTTGTTGAAAAGGTTTGTTGTCTCAGAGGTGTTTCAGTCTCCTTCTCACATTGAAGGAGCTAATTGCTTTTCCTCCCACAGCTTTTCCAAAGGATTAGGTGTGTATGGGGGTGGAGCTGGCAAACTGTCAGTACTCTAACAGAAAGAAGGGGTTAAAAAGTCAGGTTAGTTGGATATCTTGAGGTAGAAGACTTGTTTGCTGGCCAAGGCACCTAGCTTCACCTGAGCCTTTCCTTCTAAGACTGCTTGAAAGGCAGAGTAGAGAAACTACCAGAGCAAGGAGAAGGATTAAGACTTAGTTTGGCTAAGCAGATTTACTGTGTGGTGGTGTTTTTTATTTTTACTCACAGGATTGCTACTGTTTGTTGCTAACATTTCATTGCTTTATTTTTTCTCTGATTCAAATTGTTGTTGCTGGTATACCTTCTTCTGCATTATTACAAGGTGTGCTTACAGGTGTAAAGCAACAGATTACTGCTGTAATCTTCTGATTCAAATTGTCTTTGCAAGGTATATCTTCTGTTACTGCTTTATTTTTCTCTGAGCAAAGTGTTTCTTACAGGGTATATCTTCTCTGAAATTATTACAGGTGGTGCTTTACAGGTTTTACAGTTTTATCTAACATTAGGATAAGCTTTCAGGGTTACTGCATTTGTTGTTGACTGATTGTTTCTGCTCTACCTCCTTGTTCTTTCGTCTGTGGGTTCTTCTTTTTAGGCAGGGAAGGGCCCAGCCACCCACCCCTCATCCCCAACCACCCCACGCTACACTCCTTTTATAGGGTACCACAGTTGTGACATTTCCTGTGGCAGAGCAGGAAGGGGCGGATCAGTGGGGCCTACAAGGTGATCTCATTTACAGGCACTAGTAATTTAACTTGTTATAACAAGTTAAACAAAGCACAATTAAACCATTATTTGCATTTTTTTCCTTCTAATTACTCTGACTAGGTTACAAACCCAGCAACTTATTTGGAATGGATTTCATTAACTGCAGGTACTGTGAACAATTTTCAGAAGGACAGTCTTACAGGATTTAGGACACTGTCCCACATGCTGGGCCTTTGGAGATCTTAGGTCTCAGCTCCAGGCAGTGGGCAGAGATTGCACGCCTCAAATTTCATATTGAAGAGATATATAATAAGAACCACCCGCCATTTCCCCAGCATCCAACAGAAAACCCTCGACCGCAGAGGGTAGTTGGTCCAGGAGGTTGGCAGGTGGTTAGGAGGAGCAAATCAGGTGCCCCATCACTCTCTGCTTCCAACACATTACCTCCAAAACCATATAAACACTATAACAGGTATCTGCCTCATCTCTGAAATCAAATAAAGAGGGTAGAAGACACTGCAGAGCAGGACACTGCACATGAAGCTAGCACAACAATACTCACCCAAATCAGGAACCAAAACCTAAACAAGCACAAAGGAAATCCAAAAACTTCTGATCATAGGAGACTCCATGATTCGGGGAGTTGATACCATCTCCAGCCAGGGGTGATGGTCAGATGTCTCCCAGGTACATCAGCATGGAGAGACACTGACCGCGATTATAAAATTGTTCACAAAGCAGGAGAGAAACATTGATGTCCTAGTACACATAGGGACTATCGATCTCGCCAGCCGGTCAGTTGTGGAGACCAAGGAACACCTGACTAGGCTGGGTGACAAACTATCATCTATTTCTTGCTGGCATCTCCTTCTCTGAGATCCCGCCAGTCTGGGAGAAGGAGCAGATGGACGAAGGTCAGAGAAGGGGAGATAGGGGAGCTAAACACGTGGCTCAAGACTGGTGCCAGGAAAAGGACACAGATTTGTAGGAACTGCAACAGTTCTGGGAGCGAAAGTTCTTAAATTTGATGGACTGCATCTGACTAAAGAGGAGTCAGTGCATTGGGGCAGAAGTTTGACGCCTTGCAGAATATTTAACTAGCAATGGGGAGAGGGGTGCAGCACCCACACGCTTAATGAAGAACACCCTCCCCTCAGCTAAAGGTCAAACAGAATTCAGTGTGTTTGCTGCTCATTTGCATCACCAGGTAAGAAAAAGGTTTGTCTCCCCCATACGATGCACAGGGTAATACCAAACTTCACCCAACAACTAACACACCAAAATCTGGCCAATGGAAAATCATGTACACAAATGCTCACAGCCTGGGAAATAAGATCCCAGACCTGCAGGCAATAATGTCAGAGGCTAAACTGGACATAGTAGCAATTAGTGAGACGTGGTTTACCAGTAACCACACTTGGGGACTTCAGTACCTGGCTGTGTATTGTTCAGAAGAGACCGAGGTAAAAGGGGGGGGGGTGGCCCTGTATGTTAATGAAAATATCAAAGCTACAGAAATTCAGAATACACATAAGGAGCCAGAAGAACTGTGGGTCACCCTGGAAACAGGAAATGGGACAGCCATAAGAACTGGGGTTGTCTACAGGCCCCAGACCAGGGGGAGGACATAGACACATTACTGTTAGAAGATATACAAAACATGACAGCTAAAGGGGAGGTTCTGATAACGGGAGACTTCAACATGCCAGATACAGATTGGTCAATACCAGCAGGAACATCTGCCAGAACTAGACACATAGTGGATTCCCTGCAGGGGGAGGGCCTCAAACAACTGGTACAGCAACCCACAAGAGACAGGGCTATCCAGATCTAGTACTGACTAACAAGGAAGGGATCACAGATCTCCAGGTAGAAGGTCACCTGGGGGCCAGTGACCATCACATGGTATGGTTCAATTTGGCTACTACATCTAAATCATCCCATTCCAAAGCAAAAATATGGGACTTCAGAGGAGCTGACTTTGATAAGATGGCCAACAGAGTTAAGCTAGCCCTGGCAAAAGAAACACAGGTGAGGAGGTACAGGCAAAGTGGGCAAGCATTAAGGATACAATATCAGAAGCAACATCCCATTGTGTTAGACAGAAAAGGAAGTGCAAAAGAAGAAGGAAACCACTTTGGTTCTCAAATACAGTAGCAGAAAAGGTCAGAGCCAAAAGGCTGGCCTTCAGAAAATATAAGGAACACAGCAGGATGAAGATAGGAGGCATACCAAACTGCCCTAAGGGAAGCAGGTAAGGTAAGGCAGGCAAAGTCCCAAACTGAGGAAACACTAGCACGAACAGTAAAAGAAGGTGACAAGACTTTCTATAGATACATTAGTGAAAGGAGAAAGTCCAGAGGGGTATTGCTAAGCTTAATGGAGAAAAGGGAGCATGTGAGGAGGAGGACCCTGTAAAGGCATCTATCCTAAATAGATACTTTGCTCAGTATTTACTGAAGAGAAGGTAGGGCAGGGCCCACAGCTCAGCATCATGGACACAGGGGGAGGAGGTACACTATCTCTTCACAAAAGAAAGGGTCCCACAAGAGCTTCATAAGCTCAGGGTGGATAAGGCAATGGGACCTGATGGCATACATCCCAGGGTACTTAAGGAGCTAAAGGAGGAACTAGCAGAGCCGTTAGCAGAATTGTTTAGTGAGTCTCTGAGCACAGGAGAGGTCCCAGAAGACTGAGAAGGCTCATGTGATCCCACTCCACAAGAGTGGTAGCAGGAGGAGGCGGGGAACTACAGACCGGTCAGTCTTACCTCAGTAGTGGGCAAGATTATGGAGGCACCTTAAGGAAAGGATAGTGCAACACCTGGAATCCATAGGGGCACAGGATCCAAGACAGCATGGGTTTACAAAAGGAAGGTCCTGTCAAACTAATCTCATAGATTTCTTTGACTGGGTAACCAGAGTGGTGGACCAAGGTGAGCAGTTGATGTCGCCACCTTGACTTCAGCAAAGCTTTGACACTGTTCCACATAGAAGATTGATAAATAAGCTAGGTAGGCTCGGGTGGGCTGAAGTTGGTCAACTGGGTGGCAAACTGGTTGATCAAGCAGAAAACAGAGAGTGGTGGTAAATGGTATACAGTCAGAAGAGATGCAAGTCACAAGTGGGGTACTCTAGGGATCAGTCCTGGGGCCAGTCCTATTCAACATCTTCATTAGTGACCTCAGATGGACTAGAGGGTAAGGCTTGTCTGTTTGCAGATGACACCAAGATCTGCAACAGAGTAGATGATCCAGATGGGGTGGGCAGAATGAGAAGAGATCTGGATAAACTAGCAGAATGGTCAGAAGAGTGGCAACTGGGATTTAATGCAAAGAAGTGCAAAATCATGCACATAGGGAAGAGAAACCCTGAAGCCACTTATAGGCTGGGAGGAGTTGCTAGCAGTCACAAAGGAAGAAAGAGACTTGGGCATCATCATCACTGATGACCTAAAATCATCCAAGCAGACCTCTAAAGCAGTAGGTAAGGCTAGGGGGTGTTAGGGTGTATTAGTAGGGTATCACAAGTCGTAAGAGGGAGGTAATAACCCTCTGTACAAGACATTGGTTAGGCCCCATCTGGAGTACTGCGTGCAGTATTGGAGGCCACACCTTCACAAGGACATTAACCAAATTGAGGCAGTCCAGAGAAGGGCAACTAAAATGGTGCAGGGACTGCATCAGAAGACATATGAGGACAGATTAACGGAGCTCAATATGTATACCCTTGAGCAAAGGAGGGAGAGGTGATATGATCGAGACATTTAAACACCTTAAGGGCATAAACAAGGTGAAAGAGTCAACATGTTTAAATATAAGAAAAATAGCAGGACAAGAGGACACAGCATGAGATTAGAGGAGGCCGATTAAGGGGAATGTGAGGAAATTCTTTTTCACAGAAAGGGTGGTAGATGCATGGAATGGCTTACCACAAGAAGTGGTGGTGTGAATACAGTGCAGGGCTTCAAACAGGCATGGATAGGCATAAGGGAGCAATACAAATGACTATGAATAGATAGGTCACTGACAGAGCAAAGTCGATGGCACATTTATAAGGTAGAAAAGAAATGGGCAGACTGGATGGGCCTTTATGGTCCTTATCTCGTCAACTTCTATGTTTCTATGTTTCTATGTAATACTGAAACATTGAGCTGGAACTTGGTTTCAAAGCTGCAGCGTGCAACACATGACTGACATGTCATTCTACACAAGCTCTCACCCATTTCCTGCCAATGCATTTTGATCAAAAACCCCACCCCCACCGTCATGTTGTTTTCCTCACTTCTGAGGACCCTCCTACTCCTGCTCACACCCTCTAACATCTTACAATTATTTAACTATTGAATTAAATACAATAGGTTTCCAACATGTATGTAGGTTCCCCTTTTTATAATGTTATTTTCTTACATACTGCTTCGGACGTACACTGCTGCATTCATCCCCGAATACTGGCGTCTCTGAACTCATTCTCATGGCCACAACACCAGATATATAATGCTGCATTCACCACTAACTTTCCCATCCACAACTCCAAATATACAGTACTGCATTTACCGGAGCACTTCGCTTTCTAAACTCTGCACCTCCTGCTTCATTTTACTACACTACTGTAGCATAATTCTGGATGCTTCAATGAGAGAGACAGAGAGAGAGACAGAGAGAGAGTAAACAGTGGTGTCAGTGTGATGTTGGCATAGAGAGTAGGCAATGGGACTGTACAATCAATAGAGGGACCCAGAAACAATCCACCATGTATTGTACTATACCATGTAATAAAAATACTAACATAAGACTGGCAAACACCAAGAAACCCTACAGTAGCTAGACACAAGCACTAGAATCTTTCATGAAGGGAAGCTACAAGTCACAAACCCAGAAGTGAGTTACATTCGGTAATGTGAGTAAAGGTTGGCAGCGCAGAAGTACCATTACACCTTTGCAAAGTTTTAATGTATTACAGGTTATGCCTCTAATTTGATTAATTTGCAACAACTTACAACAAATTCTTGTAATTCATGTAGTGCTATATAGTACTAGCATACAACCTGTTTTCTGAGAACAGTCTGCATGTTAAATGTCATGCAAGATAAACATAACGATCCCAGATGATGGGGGTACTCAGGAGGCATTTACTGTTTATTACCTACTAAATTCCTTAATTCCCCCTACTTACGGTACTGTACAGGTAGAAAAATTAAGGCAATAATGTACAGTACAGTACTGTAAATGCTAATTATGGAGGGAAATGCTATGAATGGGAGGAGACAAACAGCTCTAAAGGAATACTGTGAAAAAACAGCAACTACATTGAAAATGCATTGCATCAGCATTGCAAAGGAGCTGAGGGAAGTTTAGAGAACAGTTGAAAGTAAGTTGCATCTCAGTTGAAGGGTGGCTGGAAAACAGGAGAACTTAGAGTTGGCACTGCATTGTCATCACAAAAAAAATGAAAGAGCAGTGAGTTGGAGGAACAGTTTAATGTGACTTGTACTGTAGTTCACAACGCATAGAGAAAAGTAGAGGGTCTTATTGTGGTACATAATGTGTTAAGGGCAGAGCTGGAGGTCATGGCATCTAAATAAGTAGAGAAATTAAGGTGGGGTCAAGCCAGAACCCTAGGTATTTGAATAATGAGACAGAATCTAGGGGAACCATCCAGGGTGGTGAATACTGGGAGGTATTCTTGACAGCATTTTGATGAACTGAAGATCATGGAAACAGTCTTGGAGGTGTTTATTTTTAATTAGCTATTGAGGAACCAGGATTGCATCTTAAGAAGGTCTTATTGGAGTAAGAGGTGGACATCTGAGATGGTTGGGCCAGAGACAAACAGAATGGTGTTGTCTGCATACAGTATATATATATATATGTATATGGGGCTGGACTATATTGAAGGAGGTCATTTATGAAGCCACGCCTATTTAAGAATAAAAATAACAAAAAACAGGATCTCCACATAGAGATTAATACTTTTGATGGCACGGTCATTAGGCAAGTTGATGTATACAAATATCTCGGTATTTGGTTAGACTCTCACTTGAGTTGGGATTTCCAAATAGATTCTCTTATAGGAGGCATGAATACAAAGTTAAGTGCCTTGTATAGGTATAAAAGGTATATGTCCAGAGAGGTATGCCTGAAGGTAATTAATTCCTTATTATTGCCAGCCCTTGATTAGGAGACCTGTTGTATGGAAGGGCCATTGGATCACTTTTAAACAAAGTTGATCTAATGCCTAACAGAATGATGCATTTTATCTTGGTCGCACCCTATAAAACTCATTGGTGCACATTATTTAGGAGCTGAATTGGCTTAAACCCCCTGCAAGAAGAAATTTACATTTACTCCAGTTTATGATCAAGGTATGGAATAATAAGGTCCCTGATTACATCTCTGATCTTTTTGAACATAAGGTAGTAAGGGATGCTCTGAGGACTTCATTGGGAGCTCAATATGTTCTGAATAATTGTAATCTAAATATAGGGGGATCATCTGTTTTTTATAGGGGAGCTAATTTGTGGAATAAATCCCCTTAAATTTGAGCTGTTATGGATTTAAAATCAATAATTTAGAACAAATAAAATGATGCATGACCTGGTCCAATAATATTATAACTTGCAATACTTGTAATACACTTTAATTATTGAATTTGATGTGTTGATTATATTGCTGCTGTTTATTGTTATAATGTAATTGTCTTATAGTGTGTGTTAGTATGAGACGTGTTTATGTGTAACTATATGTTTTTGTACTTGGCCTGGAACTTCACTGAAAATGAGCTTTGCTCAACTGAATGTGTTCATTATTCTTATGAATAAAGAATGATTTACTACTACTACTACTACTACTACTACATGAAGGCTGAGAACAGAATGGGGCCAAGGATAGATCCTTGTGGTACTCCTGCATGTATGGGGAAGAGGGATTAGGAGGAATTTCCTACCCTAACTGACTGCTGTCTGTTCTCTAGGTAAGATAAGTAAATAAGTAAATAAACATGTGAACCAAGCTACTGCTACTGAGAGGGGTGCTAGGCCAACTGGCATGAGGTCATAATGTCATGGACAAAACCACGCACATCAAGACTGCACACCTTCAAACAGTGTGTGGCAACACCAGACAGTTTTTATTTTGTTTCTCACCCCCTGGAACTATTATAATTAACTCTGAAGGGTCAGGAGTTTGGCAGTTGATTCAATGCAAAGAAGTGCAAGATAATGCATATGGGGCACAAAACCCAGGCACAATATATCAGTTGGGGGGTGAGGATATAGCATACCAAGCAGGAAATGGATCTTGGGTTATCATCTCTGATGACCTCAAGGTAGGAAACAGTGTGACAAGGCAGCAGGTAAGCAAATAGAATGCTGGGATGCCTAGGCAGGGGCATCACCAGCAGGAAAAGGGAGGTCATAATTCTACTATACAAGATACTAGTGAGGCCCCACCTGGAGTACAGTGTACAGTTCTGGAGACCTTACCTACATAAGGGCATAGACAGGGTAGAGAAGGTTCAGAGGAGGGCAACTAAGATGGTACATGGATTGCATCACAAGTCCTATGAAGACAGGTTGAAGGAACTGAACATGTACTCCCTGGAGGAGAGAAGGGAGAGAGAGAGAGGATATGATAGAGACATACAAGTATCTTACAGGGAGGAACAGGGTGCAGGAATACACTATTTTTAAGCGAAAAAGATGTTCCAGGACTAGAGGGCATGGGATGAAGTTCAAGGGAGGATGATTCAGAGGAAACGTGAGGAAGAATTTCTTCACAGAACGGGTGGTGGACAAGTGGAACACCCTGCCAGAGGAAGTGGGGGGGGCTGAAACAATCACGGGATTTAAGAATGCATGGGATAGACATAAAGGAATTCTGGAGGTCAGGGGTAAGGGGCAACAGACTTCTAGGAAAACATAAACTGAACTTACAAGCTGAAATGGGCAGACTGGGTGGGCCATAGGCCCTTATCTGCCAACACTGTTTATGTATCTATGTATCTATGAAGGGGTATGGACACAGGGACAAGATAAAAGTAGCAAAACTAAAAGATTCCCTAGCAGAGAATCAAACTATGTTCTCCCCCAAACCCATCCACTGCACGTTTGTGTGCTCTAGCCACTCCACCATGGGAGCAGCTCGACCGAGCACCTGACGGGCAGTGACTACATCCACTTCCTCCTGTCTGGTGAGCGACAGGGGGTAGTGATACTTTCATATCACTGCAATTCCCCAGTTGCTGTAAACCCATATGCGCTACTGACAGCACGAACTTGTGCGTGGTTTCATCTGCGAGAATATGACCTGGTAGGTGGCCAGCTACACCTAGATTGGTGAGGAGGAGGGGGTGAGACACTGACTCAAAGGCTTGGCCAGGTCCATGAAGATGGCAGCTGTCAAGTGGCCTTGGTCCATGGCTGAGTGGATATGTTACTTGACACGAAGGAGGGATGAGACAGTAGAATGGTGCTTACAAAAGCCAAATTGGAGTTGGGATAGAAAACAGGTGGAAGCTAGACACTCTGACAGTCTGGCGTGAACGAAAGATTCTTGCAGCTTAGCTAGGGAAGGAAGGAAGGAAGGAAACTGGGCAGTAGTCACCAGATATTGTGGGGTCACCACCTTTATGGAGAGGAATACCTATAGCAATTTTCCAGGCCAGGGGGACTTTGCAAGAGAAGAAGGAGAGATTTGGAATATGGGCTAGTGCTTCAGAATTATTGGGGGCAGAAATTTTAAGGAGTTTGAGATGAACCCCGTCTAGGCTAGATTTGTTGGTGTTTAGAGATAATAGCATGTGTAAGGCTTCTTGAGGAGTAACAGGGAGAATAGTAAAGTACTTTCTGAGGGGTTGGGGGCATGGTGTGTGGGAGTGTTGGTGTGGACAGGAAGGGCACATGTTGTAAATAACTTATTTAGCATGTCAGCAACACTTGTAAGGTCTGTGACTGTCTGTTTCATTTGAGGGAAGGGAATGTTGGAGCAGGGAGATCAATCAAGGAATGGATGTTCTTCCAGAAGGAGGTGCTGTTTGTGGTTTGTAATTTCTTTTTAAAATATTCAGCCGTTGCATGTCGGATAGCTGTGCTGCAGGTGTTCCTGAGAGATCTGTATTGTTGTTGTACTTTAGGTGATAGGGAGGCTTTGTAGAGTGACCAGGCACCGTCACATGCTTTGCACTGTTTTATCAGAGCTGCAGAGATCCATGGGTGGTGACTTTCTTTACCCTGTTTTTGACCGGGGTACATGAGTGTCCCAGATCTGAGTAAGTGTGCATAAGAGACTGGTGAGGGCAGAGTCAACATCAGGGGCAGTGTAAGAAAGTGGTCCAGTCTGCTCCGCTTTGGACATTTCCGCGTGGCTCAGTTGGCATCATATCAGCCTCTGAACCAGAAGGTTGTGGGTTCTCATCCCATACCGGGATTGGACTTGTACCTAAAAATGCTGGCATCAGAGTGCAGTATTAGACGGGGTGCTGTACTGCTGGGATGTACCATTCTTAGAATGAGACGTTAAACTGAGGTCCCTTCTACTCATCCTGGTGCTGCCCTGGTGGGTGTCCAGGTGGAAGTAAAAGAACCCAAGGCATTCTTCGCAAAGAGTAGGGGACATTCCCAGTGTCTTGGCCAATATCCCCCTTTCCAAAAAACTGGTTCATGCAATTGTCTAGGCTGCGTGTGGGTGTTTGATGTGTGTGATATGGCCTCCACTACACATTTAAGTCACTTCACTACTAGTCTAGCATTGCTTGTAAAGCACTTTGGGATACATGGTGTATGAAAAGCACTATATAAATACTGATTCTTTTTCTTCATTTAGGAGTGAATGGATATCTATGTATTTGGGTTATGATTAAGGGAGATGGGTGTCCCTAATGCAGTATGTGACACAATGATCGCTTAAGGCGTTAGATAGTACTCCAGAGGTGGTGATTTTATGGGGGTGAGTGGAGTGAATCCAACATAAGAGTGAGTGGTTAGGGGACTGCGGATTGTAACAGGTGGGTTCCTTGAGCAATTAGTCCACAACACTACCTCTGTTTGCACAACTGAAGAGGTCCGGTGCAGTGTAGAGGCTGCTAGCCCCAAATCCACAGAATATTAATTAGAGCTTTATTTTATAAATGAAAATGTCTGAGACATGTCTGAAATTGCTGTCAGTATATCTGAGTACTTTAAAATAATTTGAATTCCATGGAATGACGGATATGTACTCATTTGTTTGTAATTCATTTTGGATATTTTGTATTTTCATTTTGAATTAAAACTTGGTTAGAGGATCGAATCCTCCCAGAGCCACTAGTAAAATGTTGTACCCAAAAACACCAAGGGGAACCCTAGAGTAATTATTATTATTATCATATTTATATTATAGTAAATTAAATATGTATACATAAGTATATATATTATTATAATTATTATATTTATATTATATTATATATTATTATTGTATTTATATTATATTATATTATATATTATTATTAGCAGTAGTATGTATTACTGTTTTTGTCCACTCTGTGATGAGGTGCCTTTGTAAATGAGTCTCTGAGTCAAAGGCTGTAAATCCAATTTGTACAAATAAATAAATAAATAAAGAATTGGCTACTTAAGGGAGGATGCCATAAGCAAACCCCACCCCATGAGGAAGACCTGATTGGTTGAAGTGCTGGAGACATTCTGAGAGGAGTAGCTGACTCCATACCACGTCAAGAGATGCAACACTTGTGAACTTTACCAATAAATTCTTGAAATCTATTTAAGGCATTTTCCTCAACTTTTTGCGTATGAGTGTAGTGTTGTTTTGAACTTTGGTTTTTTTAGGGTTTTAGGGTTCCTTGAGCAGTTGGGTGAGGTTGAGGGCCTTGGTTTTGGTGATGGGGCTTTTAGAGACAGGGGAGAGCCAGTCCATATTATAGTTGCCTAAAATCATTAGCTCCCCATTGGCAGAATGGGGTAGAAGATTTGGCAGGCAGTAATCTAGGGTTAAACTGGGGTGAGGTGTAGATCATGCCTACATACACTGGTATGGTGGGGGTAAAGTTGGTGAGAAATATTCCTAGGAGGAGGGGCAGGATTCAGGAATGGTGATGGAGCAAGTGAGTGGCATATATAGACTGACACCTCTTCCCTCGTGCAGAAGTCTTGTGAAAATGGAGTATCCGGGGACTAGCAGGGAGGAGTCAAGGATCTTGGGTGAGAGGCAGGTTTCAGTAACACAGAGCATGTCTGGGGAGTGTTGCTTTACACAACATATAACAAGGTCCAATTTTGGTAGAAGGCTGTGAATATTCATGTGAAAGACATTAGCCCTTTTGGGAGTTTGCTATTAAGAGGTCATGGGGTAGGCTAGGATTTGGTCTAACATCATCAGCGATGGGAAGGGTGAGAAGAAGGAAAGTGAAGGTGGCTGGGTATATTTGCCCCAGGGTTCAGTATGGAGTTGGGAGAGGAATGAGCACCAGAGAAATATGTACTTTAGACATATAAGATGGTATGGCACTGGCTAGGGTAGTAGGAAAAGGGCTGAAGTGGAGTGAGAAAAGTGCGGAGGGAGTCTGTACAGAGTGGGAGGGATAAGTTGGGGTGAGGAATGGGAAGAGAGGTATCAGGAAATGTATTGTTGTAAAGGGAGAGAGGGATGAGGAAGTGAGGATATAATAGACTATAAGGAGCTAAGCTAATATATTTTGAAGCGCCTTATGGCCCACTGATGTCCTCTAGTGGCTGGGGGTGTGTGTGTGTGTGGTGGAAGGGAAAAGATATGGAATGAAAGGAAGCAGTAAATGGCAGAAGAAGGGGGAAGCAGGTCACTCGTGTCACCAGGTGTGCAGGCTATCGTTTGGTAATCAGGTTGAGTTATGAGTGCTCTAAGCTGGTATAGCTAGCCAGTAGAGAACAAAGTAGTAACAGTGTTGTTAATATGTGAATGTTGGCTCAAGCGTCTGTGTTACTGGTGTATGCAGCAGTCAAAGGATGGAGGGGAATGCTGGGAACAATTAGCTAGAAACTGTCCAGATTTTAACCTCGGAAACTTGGAGCTGCAAATTCTCAATGGATTATCTCGAATGTAGTGCTGGTATATGCGCCATAACTCATAGGTGAGAGAATTAGGTGTTAGCCAGAAAAGTGGTATGACTGTAAACTGTAAAGTGGTGGGTAATGTGCTGAGTAGCAGTACTGTGTGGTCACCTTAAATTGGTTAATGATAACAGATGGTGGTCACTCACTGCGAGGTGGTAGATGGGTCAGGGAGTATGTGTGGTGAAGAGTGCAGGTAATGGGATATAATGCAAGGCCAAGCCTGGGTGGGTGGTGGGGGCACGTGGGTGGATACACTACAGTGCAGCAGTAGATGCGATCGGGAAAAAAAATAATTGAGTCTGTTGACAAAACTGTATGCCTGCAGCAATCAGTAATGGAGCTGAATGTCAAACCAGCATGGAAGCAATACCTGCAAACCTCACCTACGACGGCTGCAAGGTGGGGAGGCTGGAAACCACACCTCACAACCTAGCCGGTTCCCATGTCTGAGGAGAAAACTGCAGGAAGAACAGGATTAAAACAGGTCAGTTAGGGTGGTCTAGAACCGATCAGGTCTCATGAAGACAAAAGAAAATCGTGGCAGAGGACAGGAAAGACTGGGATGAATGGATAGCATAGAATATCAGGACAGAGCAGGGGGTTTACTGAGGATTCCAGAGGAGAGGTAAGGCTGAAGGGGGAGAGTGGGGAGAGCACAGAGGATAAGGGGCAATTCTGTGTAGCTGAAGTGAAGCAGGCATGAAAAGGGAGCAATAAATAGCAGGAGCTCAAGTACAGGGATGGGGTGGGGGCAAGAACGGAAGACAGCATGCCCCAATGGAGCAGGTGATAACATTATAAATCAAAAGCGAGACTAGTGGATGTTCTGGAGGTGAACAGTCTCCAGGATGAAAGGCAATATGGGACTGTCTTGGGAATATCCTGCCAGACCAACCTGATAGACTTTGTTTCTGATTGGGTCACAGGGTTGGTGGACAGGTGTTAGGCAGTTGATGTCCTGTATCTGAACTTTAGCAAGGTCTTTGACACAAGGGAGACTGTTCAGTAAGCTGGAAGGACCTGGCAGTCCGAGAGAAGCTGGTGGGGTGGGTCAGGAGCTGGTGGTAAGACAGAAACCAGAGGGCACTGGGGGAACTATCGAAGCCTAGGCCTGTAACCAGTAGGGTCTCACAGGGCTCAGTACTTGGACCAGTGTTGTTTAATATCTTTATTGGTGACATAGCAGATGGTATCAAAGGTAAAATCTGCTTATTCATAGATTACATTAGGCTCAGTGTGAGAGTGGACACAGAGGATGGGAGACAGGAACTCAGGGAGGACCTAACTAGACTTGAGAAATGGTTGAGTATCCGGCAGCTGGGGTTCAACATTAAGAAGTGCAAGATCATGCACCTGGGAGCTAAGAACGCAGGGGCCAGCTACTGATTGGGAGGGTACAGGTGTCCAGTTCTGTGGAGAAAAAGACCTTGGGGTAATCATTAAAAGAGAGCTGAGGCATTCTGCATTTATGTAAAGCAGCAGCCAAAGCCAGAAGGATGCTGGGTTACATTGCCGGAGGAATCATTCAGGAAAGGGGAAGTCATTCTGCCATAGTAAAGGTCCTTGGTAAGACTGCATTTGGAGTACTGCATGCAGTTCTGGTGCCAATATCTGAAAAAGGACATCAAATTACTAATAGGGCGGTGCAGATCCAGGGCCTCTGGGCCAAACCCTATGAAGAAAGTCTGCGGGACCTCAATATGATTTCACTGGAAGTCAGAAGAGAGAGAGTGGGGACATGATCAAAACCTTCAAGTACCTTAAAGGTATGAGCAAGGTTAGAATGGACGACATTTTCAATCTCAGGGGGAAGAGTCTAAAATTAGTGGGGGTAAGATCCAAAAAGGAAATGAGAAAAAAACCTTTTATACAGAAAGAGTGGTGAGAAAATGGAATGAACAACCAGAGGAGTCGGCATCATTGAAAACTGTAGACAGCCTTAAAAGGGGTTGGGAGAGGGTGAATGGGAGAGTCATAACAGTTAGGAAGATGGGTGGGAAGGATGAGAGCGGAGAGAGGATGACTATGTGGAGAGGGAGGGGGAGCTCCAGTAAATTCATCTAAGAGTTGCACACTTGAGCAGATTACACAGACCAAAATAGCCTGTTTCTGTTGCCATTTTCGACGTTCGTGTAATTTTGGTACCTTCAGAATCCCCCCCCTTTTTTTTGAAATAGAAATTTATTGGAGAGTTTTTTCCATATAAAGTACACATAAAAACAGACATATCAACAGTACAATACCACTCTCATTAAATGCCATTAGAACTATTAATGTCAATAAAGGGAAAATAAGGAAATAGGACCAAAGATGTAAGAGAAGAGAGAGAGAAAGACAATTATAAGCAGTTAAGTAAGGAGGAAAAGGTTAGAGTAATCCAAAATAAGAGCGGAAAGGAGAAAATAATAATAAAATACAGGAGAATATAGTAAAATAAGATACAATAAGGGGGAGAGTACCATCAAAAACATAAAAACAACAGTTAAAGAAAGAATAAGAGAGTAAAAAAGAGTAAAAGGAGGGAAAGACTATAGCACTGTTAATGCAAATACCGAGTTTTGGCCCCCGGTATACTTCAAGGTCATATCCATTGCAGCAGAAGGCTTCCATGTACAAAATCATTCTACTTATATTATTGTATCTTAAAGACAACATCAGATGAGCAGTTACAGTAGTTGATGTTAAAAGACAGCTACGATGGACAAGCATAGAAGAGTATGCCCGAATGAGGCCCAAAGTTTCTTCTGGGCATACCTAGCGAGCAAGTCCACTACTGGCCTCCCCTCTTGTGAGGCCATGAAGTGTAGAAAGGGTAGCCATTTCACTTTAAAATTATCTACGGACAACCTCAGTTTGGCTGTCAAGTACTCAGGGTTTTAAATAATTCATTAACAGTTTTCTTCTTGGGACAATGCTAACTATACAGAAAGTATTTATATAGGTTTTCTAGAAGTGTTATGTATGTTAAACACAGTGAGGCAAGTGCTATGAATTTTCACAATGTTTTAGCACTTTTCTGAGCAAAACGCTAATCAATTTTTGAGTTAAATAAAACCCTGATACTCCATGTCTAAAATCCTGGTGCAGACGCCATACCATGTAGAGATGGTGGGCTTATCTGGAGTAAGCCATGAAAGGGTAATAGCTTTAAGGGCCACTGACACCAAGGCTCCAAACAGGAGGCGGCAGGATCTGGAAATCAACTGGGGGGGTGGCAATCCTAATAACCAGTACTGCGGGGACCTCGGCAGTATTAATTCTAAAATATTGTTGAAAGTGTCTATTACTTCCCTCCAAAACTCTTGTATAACTTTACACTCCCAGAATATATGAAAATAAGTGCCAACCAACTGACAGTGTCGCCAGAAAAGGTCAGAGTAGTGTAATCCAAAATGTTTTGTCGTCACACGGACTCTAAAAGAATCTAGTAGCTAACTTCCAATGGAATTCCCACCAGAAAAGAGAGGATGTGGTATTGTGAATGGACTTCCAAATAGAAGTCCAATCAGTGTTGGACAGAACTGTCCCCAGGTCTCCGTGCCACCTATCCTTGACCTGTAACAAGGAGTCACCTTCCATAAAATTCATCTCCATAACTAAACTTGAGATTATTTTTTTCTTTTGATCTGACAGCCTGATTAGGGAGGCAAGGGTAAGTAGCACTGGGTTACCGAAAGGTTCTGTACCCACCTCAATCTGTTGTTCATTTATATGAACATAGTGCCTTAACTGAAGATAAACGAAAAAGTCCGTACCCTGAAGGTTAAATTAGGCCTTTAGCTGCTGGTATGATTAAATATTTTCTGGTGAAAAGCTGACCCAGGTTAACCAACCCCATTCTGGCCCACCAATGAAAGCCCATGTCCCACCTGGGTGGGCCAAAGTCCAAACAGCTACGGATGGTCGTATGTGGATTAAGCTTTAAACTAATACCTAATTTTGAGTTCATATCTTTCTACACCTGTGAAATCAACCTTGTAAAAGGGTTTCTGAAATCCAGCTGGCTCAACCTGGGTGTGTCCAGAAAAATAAGATCTGTGATATTTCCCACCCAGACCATAGGAACTTGGAGAGAGTTGATTTTACATCTCTCCAGAAATTCCTGGGGGGGTTTCAGGAGGATGGCCCCCAATATAAACAATAGCCGGCGGAGAATATTCATGCAAATGGATTCACCCCTACCTGAGATGGAGAGAGGAAGTCTCTCCACCTATTGCAATCCTCCTGAGGTCCCCAAGGATCTTTAAATGGTTCATGGAGTATAGGGCCTTAAAATCCCTGGGTATCCATATCCCCAAATATCTAAACCCCACCTTACACCATTTAATTTGCTGCACCCCTGGCAAGGACTGATTCCTGGCCCCCCGCCAGTGGGAATAACTCAGATTTGTCTGGATTAACTTTATAACCGGAAAGGGTTCCAAATTCCGAGAGGAAACTGAAAATCTTGGGTACTGCTTCTACCGGGTCTGAAATATATAATAAGGTGTAATCTGCATAAAGCAAAACCTTTACTTCTACCCCTCTGACCTGCAAGCTCCAGAAAAAATCAGATTGCCGAAGATAAGCAGCCAAGGGTTCCAAGCTAAGAGCAAACAAGAGAGGGGAGAGAGGGCAGCCCCGCCTGGTACCACGTTCAATCCCAAATTGCATGGAAATTGCCCCATTCACCCGGACTTTTGCTCTTGGCTTAGTGTATAAATTGGATATCCAAGCCCAAAATCTCTCTCCAAACCCCAAAACCCCCAGTATCGAATCCAAATATTGCTAATTTAGACGATCAAAAGCTTTCTCAGCATCTACCGATAATATTGCTGAAAGAGGGGAGTCAATAGGGAGCTGAGTTGAAGAAATTACATTTAAAAGTAATCTAATGTTGTCCTGGATGTGTCTCCTGGGTATAAACCCTGTTTGGTCTGGGTGAACCAGGACAGGGACTACTCCCTGCAACCGTGAGCTAATAATTTTAGAAAAATGTTTGCATCTTGGTTAAGTGATGAGATGGGACGATACCCTGCACAGGAGGTGGATCCTTCCTGCTTTCGCAACACTGAAATAAGGGCCTCCCCATGTCTCCGCAAGGCACCCAATTCCTGAGTCACATTACAAACTCTAGTAAGTAAAGGAACCAAACCTTCCTGAAACATCTTATAGAATTCAGAAGTGAACCCATCCGGCCGGGAGCCTTCCCAGAATCAAAAGACTTTATAGCTCCCCTACCTTAGCTTCAGTAAAGGGGACCTCAAGGCATCTCTTTGAGTGTCAGACAGTATGGGAGCTCTATACCTTGCAAAAATCCGCAATTTTTTACTATGATCTTGTGTTTGTTCCTTCTTGTACAGTTGTTGATTGAACTTGCAAACTCCTGTGCAATTTCCCAGAAGGGTCTTATAAGGGAGATTTGGAGGGTCAGAGCTAACCTTGACTACAGTACCTTTCGGCAGCCTGTTTGCAGAGTCTGAGCACCAGCAATTTGCCAGCCCTCTCTCCCCTCTCACTTAATAATGCTGCCAGTATCTAAGAGGAATTCTCCACCCGTCTCTGTAACAAAGAGTTATATCTCCTGGCCTCTTTAGATTCTTAAGTACTTTCTGGGACCCTGTCGCTTATGAACTGCTTCTAGATCTGCAATGGAGGCAAGAGTTTCCCTCATATGAGCCTGATGCTGCTTGTTTCTGTGGGAGGCAAAGGCTATTGTATGTCCTCTCAACACTGCCTCAAGGGCGTCCCACAGGAAATTGGGTCTAGAGACTGCCTCAGTGTTCTCATTTAAATAGCATTGGACAACTCTTCTAGTAGATTCAATACGTTGTTTGTCATTAAGTAACCCCGGATCGAATCTCCAGAGGCCCCCCACCGTATCCCAAACAAGCTTTGCCTTGATCATTGCGTGATCAGAGATCGTAATAGGAAGGATAGACACATCTCTAAAAGAATGCACAGCATTCCTCTGGGTGTAAAATGTATCCAGTCTTGAATATGTGTTTGAAACTGGGGGAAAAAAGGTGAAATTTTTTGCTGAGGGATTACACTGCCTCCATGGGTCTGTTAATCCGGCTTCTGTGATCAAGTTACAGAGTAATCGGGAGCAGGACTTGGACCCTAGGGTTTTAGTAGAGCTTCTGTCCATACTAACATCCTCAACACAGTTCCAATCCCCCATTAAAATAACTTCCCCGGGAGGTAAATTGGCTACTGAGTCAAAGAGATATCGGAAAAACTCTCCAGAGGGTGGGGTGGGGGCGTACACTCTCACTAAGTGGATTATCCGCCCCGTCAAACTGTCAGTTGGTGGCCAGAGCCTGATTTAGCTACTGTTTGAATCTGGAACGGAAGGCCTCTCCGGAATAGGATTGCTACTCCTCCCCTTTTAGACTGTGGGTGCTCATCAGACTGAACTGTGCTCGCCTAATCTCTGTGCAATTTCATATGTTCTCCCAGAGTAAGCTTTGTCTCCTGTAGACAGGCGATATCACATCTTTCACTCTTAAATTCTGCTAATATCTTAGCGCGTTTGACAACATTATTGATTCCTTTAACATTCAGAGAGCCTATTATCAAGTCAGCCATGTTTTGTTTATAAAAAATAGTCAGCATATTTACATATCTTATGTCCAATCATACGATAGTGATACTCAAACATACAAAGAGGTACTCTCCGAAACAAAAAAAAAAGACAGAAGAGAAGGAAGAAATAGATAGCAAACAGAGCATCCACCACTGCAGCCACTCTAACACACCCTAAATCTAAAGAGATTGCTGGCCCAGTACCTAATGCACAGGGCCTACCTCACATATGGGAGTGCAACAACAAACAGTTGTTGCTAGTGAGAACCCTAGCAACCTAAGCCGCCGTCTGTGCCGATAAATCTTGGCCCAGCCAGCCCTCGGGTGCACTGTGGGGGAAACAAAACTTTTTTCCCCCTAGAGGGAACAACACTTCACCCAAGGTGGAAGGGTTAGAAGGCTCCCCTTATCAAGGGAGTTGCTAGCCTGTGCCCTCTGTTTATGCGTTAAGGAACTTCCGGGAGGGGCTGGGAGTAAGAAGCACCCCTCTATCCTCCAGTGTTAACTCCATAGTAAACTCTTTTTATTTTCCCCTTTTGTTAATCCTGATAGAGAATACAGTTTGACTGAATTTGTGGGAGGGGAGAGAAAACCCCACCCCCCTCCCAAACCACCTCCTCCCCATCCCCTTCCTATTTCCTTTCCCCGAGGCTGAAAACCCAGCCTGTTGGCATCATCATCAAAATAGGGGTCATGTACTCCTGATTCCAGTTACACCTCAGGGATTCGGGGCTATAGCAGGATGTAGCTTATGGCAGGATGGGAGGTCAGAATAAGCTTCCCCATTGTAAACAACCAGTGGCATTAATCCATTTTGCAAGAAAATGTCGTCTCTCAAGACTTCCCGTGAACTCAGGGGAAAGAAACATGAGAGCCAGTCCGCCTGAATCACCCCTGCACTGCCATCACGATCCAAAGCCCCAGTTGGATCGAACTAGCCCTTGTTGCCTTAGAACATGTAGTGGGAGTAGGTGGTGAGAATCTCTCCAATCCTCCAAAAATAACGTCTCCTCTCCCTTGATCATGAAGGAAACCCCACCCCCAAGACTATTATGTCAACCTCCGATGGCTTCACCGTATTATTACCTCAACCCCTCCTATAAACACCTACCACTGTGGTAGGGTGGAGAGAAAAGGGCCGAGAAGCCTCCATGTAATCAAGGGGACCAAAATTATAAATGGACTTCAGGAAGGGGTCACCCAGAAATGTGGTCATGCGTAACCCAGCCAGCCAGAACAAGAGGTCCACCCACCCGGGCCCCCACACTGCACACCAAAACCTGCCGTCGCCCAGAGACCCACCCCCCGCCACTCAAGACCAGGGAAACCACCAGGGACATGAAACCACAAGGAAGGCCAGCAGGTAAACCCCTTAATCACCCTTTCTCTTTGTTTTAAACATATTAAGCTTAAGTGTTAACAAAAACACTGCTGGATCAAGGATAATATGCTTTCAACCGTCAAGGCCTTAGTAAACTGGGTAAAACATTAAATGAACATTTGCTGTAATTCAGCCAGTCTCCTCAGAGTTTTCCTTTTGGCAATCCATTTGGATAGGTCCGCGTGTAGGGGTAACACGAGTCCATTCTTGAATGGGATCGATTAGCATCTTCGAGCCTGGAGCCACCACCCAAAGTAGTTGTTCAATTTCTTTCTCTGCAATCTCTTCTTTAATGTCGGGAACTGAAATGTCCTGGCAACCAGAAAATCATGAGTCATCAATAAGGAGTCATAGCTTTTCAAACCCTCAGGTGTCTCTACCCACAGTCTGGCGGGACATCGCAGTTGGGCCTTCCAGCCCTTCTCTTTTAATTGTTTCACCACTCCCAACACTCTTTTCTGACGTTGGGCCAGAGCCGGGGAAAGTCTTGGTCCACAAATACTTCGTACCATCAAAGTTCAAATCCTTTTCACCCATGCCGATGCATGATATCTTTTCTTTAGTCGGGAATCTCAAGAATTTAATAATAATGGCTCGGGTCGGGGTGCCTTGTCTTGGCTTTGGGGCAAGGCCCCTGTGTGCTCTTTCGATCTCCAGTGGAGGCTCTTCTCCAATTTGCAGCTCTGTCTTTAACCAACAATCCATAAAGGCCACCATGTCCGCCTGCTCGTCTCCCTCTGATATACCAACCACCCTTATATTATTGCGTCTGGAATGCGCCTCTGCATCCTCAGCCCTTGCTGTTAAAACTTTCTCCCTCACATATAGATATGATAACGATCTTCCAAAGGCCATATATTCTGACTGCAACCCTCTAAGTGTTGTTCGACAGAGGGAGTTCTTGATTCCAATTTCTTAAAGTCCTTTGGATGTCCGTAACTTTTGCATATATCTTGTGCAGTAATTTAATGATTTTCTTGATTCTGCTCTCATACTGGTCGATCCTGAGTCCGAGCATGAATCGTGAGCTCCAGACACAGAGAGCACTGAACAGCGTGAGGGGCTGGGCTGAGAGCCTGCCATCTGTCGGCCTCATAGGTTCTCAGAGACGGTTTTGGCTATCAAGGAGCCTCTTTTCTCATACAAACCATTGCAGGGCATATATTATGCCAATATTATCGCTACTAAAACCCCGGATGTCGCCATCTGAATATTGAATTCTCTGAGGTCACACTGGGGAATCGGAGCCAGGAGCTAGGCAGCCATTTCCACCAGCTACGCCACCAGAAGTCCAGAATCCCCTTTTAAATATTGAAATTATCTTAGCCACTTTCCAGTTGTTAGGGACACTCCAATAGTAACAGATACGTGAATATTTTGGTGATGGGGAGGCAAGAAAGAAGAGGCATCCCAGCCTCAACATTTAGGCTTGAGCCCATCAGGGCCAGCCAATGCTGTCACATGTTGGGATAGTGTTTAGAAGTCACAAGATCTCACTGCAAGAGACAGTTTTTAAGTACAAAGGTGGGATGGAAGGGCACACTGGTGGAGGAGGAGACTTAGTAGAGCATGCCATTGGCGAATCAAATCCCGTTAGGTCAGAGAAATTGGAGTTTGCTTATTTTGTTTTTGTTAGCTTGGGTAAGTGCGCTAGTCAAAGGTATTGCCTATTTTCAGGCACGACCTGAGAAACTTACAGACAACAAAGGTAATACACTAAATGGTGACAATTTCAGGTTAACACAACTCCACACAGCATGGCAGATGGTACAACACAGTTATGGGTTACAGACAGTGTAAGCAGTAGATAACAGGTATTATGAACTGAGGATCATAAATAGAGGAATCTGATTGGCCAAGAGCTCTTTAAAGCCTTGATGATATCTGACTACATCATCACGGCTTCAAAAAAGTTCCGACACCACCAGCCTCCTTGCTCTCTACTGTCTGAGAACTATTTTTTCAAAATGTACTCCGACACAACCCAAAAGCTCATTCATAAAATGTTTTAAAACCTCTTTTTTAAATTTGTTTTATTAAGTAAAACTTCATACTTGATTCATAATAGCAATAAGTCACTCCAGGGTGTGGTATATCAAGGATATCATCACTTCTCATGTTGTTGGATGCATTTGGCCTGCGGCCTCGTGCTTCACCTGAGGTGTGATAATATCCCATGATATACCACCCTGTTGTGCCTTATTGCTTAATTATGAACTGGTGATCGTAAATGGAGGAAGCTGATTGGCCAAGAGGTTTTGGAAGCCGTGATGATATCAGGCTACATTATCACGGCTTAGAAAACCTCCGGTCACCAGCCTCCTCACTTGCCGCACAAAGTTTCTCTGTGTGTCACAGTCCGAAGTGACTGAGACCTCTAGTCGGCTTAAAACCAAACCCCCCATTCATCTTCCCCGCAGCACCCGCTCTCCAAACAGAAGAAATTTTCATTCTCACACAGCTTCCGCTTGGAGCACCAGCTACTACAATACAGAAACAGCCCCTCATGCCAGTACATTTTCCCCACAGTGTGCTGCCTCGCACAAAACAGCAGTTCACGTACATCTATGAACTGCTCCTTCACAATCTCCCCAGCGAGACAACGACTTTAAGGTGCCGTGGCTTACATTTACTGTTCCCTCAAAAGCACGATATCACCATGGCAGCCGTTATTTAAAGTTTTTTCACGCTGGGTTTGGGGAGCTGAGGCAACAGAACACACAGGGAGATGTCCCTACACTACACTACCTCCTACCAGCTCCTACAATAGCACCACCTCCTGACGGCAACCCTAATAGAACTATTTTCTGAAACAGTACTCCTACACTACCCTTACAAAGCTTTTTAAATAGTTGGAGTTTTGCTAATTTTTAATTACAACAATTTTGTAATCCAGTTCATAATAACAATAAGTCACTCCAGGGGTGTGGTATATCATGGGATATCGGCCTTCTCGGACCCGGTTGGACACATTAGGCCTGCTGACCTCGTGCCCAACCACCTGGCTGTTGGTATCCATGATACTACCACCCGTCGGCTCATTGTTTAATTATACAATGGCAATAAAGAATGCTTTCCTGATTGGTCAGTCTGGGACTGGGACCCGGATGTTATCCCAGCATAACATCCTGCTCTAGTCCCAGCACACTTGCAACTGGATGAAATGTGAAAAATCACCCACAGCCATCTCTCTCTGATGGCCCAGTCTCGCCCAATGTGAAGTGAAAGCTGAATCCACCACTCCACACCACTGGAAATTCTTCACTCTTACAAACACAAAAACATTCCAAACAAAACCCAAAATGGTGACACATTCTCCCAAATCCCAAAATTACTTATTCCTCTTAAAAACACGAGAATGGTGTTCATAGCTTTCAGGCCTTATTATACTGAGTGACTGAACCAGCAGCGAGCTTTAGTCTACGTGCATTCTTTTCGTAATGCTTTCGTTGCTCAAGTCAGTTTTGTGCATTCTTTCTTTTTTTTTTTTTTAAATAGCCAGGTAAAGCAAGCAGCACAAAACATTCTTATTACTTCCTTTTCTCCAACTTCACAAACATGCTCACAGCACTGTCCAACACCAGTGGACAACAGCAGTGCCGACAGAAAGTTCAAACAGTGGTTGCTAGCTCAAAACAACAACCGACTTTTAAGATATCCCCAAGCAATTTTTAATCATGTAGAAAATTCTACAACAAGAACTCCAACTACAGCACACTGCAACTACAGGGAGGGAGAGACCAAGGAAAAGTTAAACCACATCTGAACCAACTGATACAAAGCTAGAAAATCCCACTACTGGCCATATAGCTCACCTAGAGGATAAACATGGAAAAGAACTTCATTATAAATAAATATTCTTCCACACATAAAAAAATTCAAAAACTGTTCAAAAACATTTATTTTTATTTTATTCTTCTATTTAAAGATGAACCATTGTATAATAGGAATAATGCCTTCCAGGGTGCATGTTATGCTGGGATAACATCCTTCTTGGGTACTGGATGCTCTTGGCCTGCTGCCTCGGACCCAACCACCCGGGCGGAATGTCCCAGCATAACACTCACCCTGGCAGGCATTATTCCTTTAATACAACACACCAACGGTTGGAGAACACAACACAAACAAGGCATTAACATTGGTCAGGTCAGGATAGCTAACCTTGGACATAGTAACGTAAAGACAGTTTGAATACAAAAATGGGTTAAGTGCTTGTAACCTTGTTGGCGAAAGGTCAGGCCTAGCTAGGTAGTCTTACTCTGGACCATGCTGTACAAATATAAGACAGTGCTCCTGAGGCGTTTGCGTAGGTCGCTCTTCAAGACCTAGTGAGACTTATTGATACAGGGATAGAGTTCCAAAGTTTGGATGCAAATACTGAGAATGCCTGCTCACCCATCTTTATCATACATTTTAGGGACATTAAAGTGCGGCCTATTGGCAGACCTCAACAGATAAGCCTGTGGGGTAGGACTTAACATACTGTCAAGTGCAGGTGGCATGCCGGATCTTATAATACTATCAAATGTGCAGCTTGACATGTAGGTTCTATAGGAAGTCGGGGACAGCCATCCCTAGACTTAGTATAGGAAGCAGTAATAGGTACTCGAGGGGCAGATAGGGGAAGCGGCAAATACTGTTGTATACACATGTTCCATTTTGCTAAGGATCTTCTTGCTGGCTTCCAAGTGGTGATGAGACCATATGTAAGGCTTGGACGCAGAACACCCTGTGCAATGGCAAGTCTAGCAGATGTGGTAAAGGTTTGTCTAATTTTATATTCAAGTCCCAATTTTATATTTACTGACTTGCAATTAATGGATAGATGGAGGCTGATGTCCAGGGATGGGTCCAGAGTGAGTCCCAGGTATTTAAAGGACTGTATGATATCAAGTGGTGTTCCTTGTGGACCACGGATGGTTAGCATGCCAGAACAGGCTTTGAGTCTAGGCGCAGAGCCGGGATCATAGTGACCATCTTTTAGAGTTCATCAATAGTCTGTTTTCCTTATGCAAGAATGTGTGTGATCAAAGACTTAGGCTCGAGTTAATGGTTGACAGGTCCTTGTTACTGCTACACAGCACCATGTCATCTGTGTATAGTAATGCTGAGCATGGGTTAGCAAGGGTGGGCAACTTGCTGATGAATAGGGAGAACAGTAAGGGATGCATTTACAATGGTGTCAGGGTTATTAGAGTTTGAGTTGTAAACAGTCATATAAGGTGGGGCTAGACTTGTACTGTTCCCCAGAAGTCCTTTGATGTGCATCCATTATCTCTTGGGAGTCTCTGGCAGTAGCCAGCAGGAGCTCCCTGCAGTATTTGCTTTTGGCCAGCTGGATTTCTTTTTGCAGGCATTCCTCAGAGCCTGATAAGCCACCCAGTCATGAGTAAAGAAACAAGGATTTAAATCTGCTTAACATTTGTCTTGGGCCTTAAATATAGGTAGCAGGAAACTACATAGTGAATGTGAGGGTTTACCTCACCTATGCCTAATTAGAGGAGCATGTTTATCTTAAAGGGATTGAAGGCCAGAGCTAAAGAAGGCTAGAGGCTTCATCTGCATCAATAAAGTGGGACCAGTGGATCCAGTGCAGAAAAATCTCAAAAGACTATCTCCCTGGGAGGACAGGAGGGACAGTGGGCATTCTAAATGCAAAGACTGGGGACAGATTGGTGATGGCATTAACAAGGGTACCAGCTGCAATGATCCTGTCCTTGCTGTTTAACACAACCCAATCAATTAGGAGTGATGACATTATTTGGGGAAAGTCTGGTTGGATCAACAATCAGTTGGAGAGGGGTTTGCTTAAAGTGATTCAAAGGATTTGGGGTTAGTGCTAAGCCAGTCCATTTAAAAAAAAAAAATTAGAATTATTTCATTTTCCTATAGCAGGGACAGACAGTCAGTTAGTTTGGTTAGACCACACCTACCACCCCCTAGGAGGATTGTATACACAAACAATGTGAATTTTCTTGGTGCCTCCTAATAGTAGAAGGGAGTGAAGAACTTCACATGAGGGTAGGGTGACCCCAGGCAGAGCAAGTAGGTTCAGGTGATCCTTATAACAGAGGACACTGCCTCCACCCCTTTCGGTGGAGGGAAGATCAACTCAGTAGCTTATATCAAGCCAGAGAACACACTGACTCAGGTACCAAACTTTTAGCCAGGATTCAGTGAAACTGAGAACATCAGGACCATAGCAGGCAACCGTGCTTCCAGGTCCGTAAAACTTACCATAAGGTTCCTTATATGTAGATGAGCCACCTAAATGCCTTTAGTGTAAAACCAAGGGATTGGCTACTGAGACCAATACTATTGTGGTCCAGGACTGGTTTCAATGTTCCAGTCAGAGTCAAAGAGAGAGAGCTACAGTAGGCCATAATAGATGCAAGTCAGCAGCAAGGGGTTTGTATAGAGAGGAATACAGTCTGACCTTATCTAGGTGTTATAGGATCACAGCTAACAGCTTGGGTTGGAAACACCATTTTAGAATTGGGTATGAGGTATAGACGACCAACATGTTAAAGAACTGGAGGTCCTGGAGTTTATTTGCAGGGTGACATAAGCATGGTAGAGGGCAGGAACTCGACAGTCAGTCACAATCAACAGACCTGCAAAAGCAAGGCAAATTGACTAGGCAAGGCAAGGCAGTTTATTTCTAGGGCATTCAATCCCAAAGGCTCGGGCATCTTACCTCAAAAGCAAGGACATAAAACAGTAAACGTCATCAAATTTAAAATAAAATACAGCAATAGAATAAAATGATAGTACAGCTGCATATCATATTAAACTGGTTTTAAACCAGGTCAGATCTTCAGGTTCGGGAAGGCGACAGAAAATAAATGGTCCTGGGGCCACATTTTACATGAAATAACCTCAAGAGACTGCATACTAAAACAAATTAAGGAAAACACTGACAGTGAGAGAGACAGTTGATCAGGTAGGGAATTAAACCAGCACCCCAACTGTATTACAAGAGTCTAGTTCCCTGACCCCGGAAGGTAGAGGCAGGCATAAGAAGCTAGCAGTAGATATGGTTTGGTAGAGCCAACATACAGGTATATCACTGGATTCACAGGATAACTGCATAGCACAAATAACAGTCACAGAGAATGCGGGGCAATATCCCTGGTTAATGGTGGCCAAACCTAGAGCACAGCTTAAAGATCTGCTAACACCTTCAAAAAACTTTGAAAACCAAAATAATTAGGCACAATTCCGCTTCCATTCCATATATATTCTAAAGATTCCTCTTCCCCAGAATTTATTATGCAGAACATTTGCATAAATACACAATCTTTATACCTCAGAGTTCATGTGCCTCTATAGCTGACTCCTTACTTCCAATTCATAATCCATGTTGTGATCACAGTCTGTTGCCATGGGAGCAACTGTGATGTCACATGCAGTGCATTATGTCCTCAGATAGGGAGAAAGCAACAGGAATAGATGAACTCTTCAGGAGCAAAGTTCCCATTTTCATGCAGATGACCTCAGTAGTAAATAATGGGGAGGAGGATTACAGAACTAATGAGAAATACAAGCTGGACTGTGCCTAAATATTATGTTTTAGAAAAATTCTCCTGGTGGCATCAGCTGCTCCTTAAGAAGTGGGGAATTAGCAAAAAATAATGAATTTGATGCGAACAAATGAAAAATGCCAGCAGATACAGGCCATACAGTCTATCAAGTCTGCTCGAGTGTGCAGCTAGCAGACCATTATACTGCAGCTGCCCTTCCCTTCCCTATCCGCTCATTGGAAGTCATGCCCCTGCTTGCTGACACCACAACCTCATTCGATCCCTTTGTGAACATCCCCTTGACCCCCTCTTAAATCCACCTACCGACGTTATGGACACCACCTCCCAGGAAAGAGTGTTCCACCCTGTCACCACTCTTTTCTATAAAGTAATGCCTTCTCATTTCTCTCCTGAATCTACCTTCCTCCAGCTTCAGACTGGCCTCCAATGTCCCTCCCCTCCTCCATTTAAAAATGCCACCTGTGCCAACCTTATTTATGCCCTTTATGCATTTGAAGGTTTCTATCATGCCCCCTCCTTCCGATGCTCCAGGGAGTACATGCCAAGTACCCCCAGTCTCCCCTCGTAGGGTTTTTCCTCTAGTCTGAGGATCATCTTAGTTGCTGTGTGTTGAACCAGTTCTAGCAAGCTGACATCTTTCTTCAAGTTGGGTTGCCAGTACTGCATGCAGTACTCAGATGTGGCCTCACTAATGATCTGTACAGTGGCCAGATGACCCTCCTCTCCTCTCCTATCCTGAAGATGATTTCTCTTGCCATCGCCCAGACATATTGTTAGCTTTGGATGCTGCTTTCCTAAACTGTGCTGAGCAGTTCATTTCCCCATTATAAGTGTAAGAGCCCTAATGTGTGACATATTCCCACTTTGGGAATCCTTCCCCTTCTACCCTCCACCCCAAAGTTGAAAATGGATTTAGTGCTCTGAGGGATATTGTTCTGGATGCATCAAGGTGGCAGCAGAGAGTAGTTGAAAGTTTATATAAGGGGACTGACAGGAAGTATCTGGGCCTTTTCCAGCCTGTGCATTAGGCCTGGGGCTGGGGAGATTGGAAGAGTAGCATCAGAACAGATAAGATGGGCAGGTGAGGGAGCTCTGCAGTCTAGGAGGCCAATGGGACCCCCCTGCAAATAAGTGCAGTCAGCAATGGTCAGTCATGCCCTATGGTCGACGAGTAGTGGGGGTATGGAGGGGGACTTCTGCTGGGGACACAGGTAGCCAGGTCCTGTGTCATGGGGGCTAGGGTGTTAGGGGCTTTAGCAAGCCCAGGGACAGTAGGAGCACTTAGGAAGCCCATTTGTGTGTTTTCCCAGGATGCCAGGGATGGGAGGGCAGTGGCAGGGCCCTTTCAGGACAGGAACCGGTGGCAGTGGTTCCCTTCGCACAAGATGTGGCAGGGCGGCCTGGGGATCAAGGGAGCTGGGGAGCCTTTCACCCAAAACAGGGGCCTGTTTGAAGGACAGGTCCTGGGGCATCAAGACATTAAGGTCTGGGCAGGTCACAGGCCAAAGAAATGGCAGACCATGGAGGGTAGTCCCAGTGCTGGAGCCTAACGCAAGCCCAGGAACTGAAGCAGGGATGTGGGCCTGGCAGGGACCCTGAGGATGGAAGTACCAGCAGAATCCCTGGAGTGAACTGGGGCCATGGGGTGCTGAGGCCGAGTTGTAGTGACCGTACAGGTGTGACTTCAGCACCGGAAAGAGTGCCGGCCATTAGATGGTGGGCCAGGGCCTAGGTCATCAGAAAAAATTCTTGGATGCCCTCGTGGCTTGTTCTAGTGCCCAGAGGTCCAGGTGGGGAAGGCCACTCGCTTTCCCATGCCAGTGAAAGGGGAAGGGGATGACCAGTGCCAGTGGAAGGACCCATAAGGAAAGAACATTAATGGTGGCTTACCAGATTCAGTAGAAGCCTGGAGATTGCAGGGATCTGTGTTACAGTAAATCTTGGATAGAGCACCTGAGAGAGAGGTGGTATGCAGAGGGGAATCCTTACTTGTGTCTGCTGAATCGATTGGTTTCTGCTGTTTATCCTGTCTAGCTAGAATTTTGTAAAAAGTTAAAAGCCCCATGGAGCTCCTTATTTTTTTGAATGAAGAATGTCCATGTTCCCCTAGTGTCCTGACTTACAGAACTCTGAATCCATAACCAGACTGTCAGCTGAAGGGTAGTTGGAGAATCCGGACAGGGAGCCAGTACGGCAATGTACTTGCGGACCATATGGCTGAGGGTGCTTGGCAGGATGCTGCCACAGCTCCAGGGCTGTCCCAAGATTGCCTTGGTCACAGGAAAGGCAACACCAGGGATTCAACTTGCTCCAAAATGTCCATAAGAGGGTACTTGGCCCCTTTTGGTTCCAACAGGGCAGCCGTGGACTCTTCAGTCAGGTGGAGCAGTGTCCAAATGAGACTGACCCATGGCTTGTGGATGGCTTGTTAATCACACCACGGTCGAAGAGTGGAGCCCCAGAGAAGGCCATGGACTACTGATCAGAGGTATCCGGTGACTCCTTGAAGATGGACCTTGGCCGTATTTTGCCCCGCACTTTCCAGGACTTGTCACTTGGGGTGATCCTCACTGACACCCAGCCTGGCAGGCAAGCTGATTGGCTGGCCTTCTTGGTGAGAGTGCTGACTGGCAGCTGTTGGGGAGGGGGGCAACTCCACTGTGATCAGTAGAGAAATAGGTGTTGAACACACCCACTGAACCTGAGCCAGTGGCACCATCAGTCCTTGGAGTAGCTCCTTATCCTGTTCCTCAATGGACCATTGCTATCACAGGAAAACCTTGTGGCACCGGTGCATTTTTCGATGGTGCCTCTTTTCACCCGAGGAGCAGGAGGATGATCAGAACCAGTGGCGGTGCCTCCAGGTTGAGCACAATTGAGAGAACAAATTCCTTAACTGCAATCTCGACCACTGACTGCCCCGTTGATGGTGAGCAGGGTCTCCCTTGTGAAGGTCCTAAATATCATGCAGGCCCATGTTAAATAACATGGGTGAAGACTCTACCTCTACTGGTGGCCTGTCCCGAACAGGGTTGCCTGGAGACACCGATTGAACCTGGGTGAGAACCTGGAGCACCAAGGTCTGCAAGACTGAATCCTTGCCTTCATCTGACAACAGATCGACCAGGTCAAGAAAGATCTCGGCAGGTTGGTCGACCAAAGTCAAGTTCGACTGGATCAGTGGTGGAGATGATGACCATTCAACCATTCCAATCTGCCCCTCAGTTGAGGTATGTTCAACAGTAACTGAGAGTCAATGATTTGAGGGCCCAAAGGAGCAAGATCGCTCCTCACTCCACAACTGGCAATGGTAGTGAAAGGATTTTTCCATCTGGTCTTTGAATGAGAGCCGGTGGTTGGTGCTCTCCCCATGGTCTGAAGGTACCAGCACAAATTGTGGAACTGGTCCATGAAGGCATCTCCGATGCAGGCCCTGGATGGGAATGGCACCATGGCCAAGAAGGTGCCCACCATGGCTTGCCACTTCTGCTTTAGGATTGCAAACTGTGTCACAGATCTAGCAGCTGTTGAGGCCTTTTACTTCCCTTAGAGAAATCCTTCGGATCCCATTCTGAAAGCCAACTCAGTTCAAGCCAGAGCTTTCAATCCTCCAGGGACTCAGGAAGCATGGATAGCAAAGGCTACATCCAGCCACACTGTGTTGAACACCCAGGCAGTACATGCATGCATCATGAAGAGTGGTGATGGACTTCTGGTGGCACCGAACACAAAATTCGAATCTAGACTTTTTGTGATCCATTGAAAAGCCAGAGAGCAAGTCAAGGAAACCATGAGAGGGTCCATCCCGCCAGAGCAGCGGTTGGATTTCTGCTCACAACACTGGCGACCCAGGTTCAGGAATGGACCTGGGTCATTTGAGGGCCGGCCAGGAGGAGAAGGATCAAGTGCCCTTAGACTGCTCTCCTTCTCTGGGGGGATGGTGGGTGTGAGCGTTCGGTGTTGAGCGACACCCAGCGAGGCTGGGTTGCCGCACATACACCGACGTTTGTATATCTCAGGGCAGGGTGGACACTGGTTGTCATTGCATGCCTCTGCCCCTACCAACAGGGACAAAAACACGGGGCCTGACTCATCTCCATGATGCCCTGCCCCCAGACCTCTCATTGCCTCTGATGCTGGCTCCCCCTGAACAGATACTGGTCTTGCGGTGTTAAGGCTGGTGCAGCAACCCCGCCCTCTGGGGGGGTAAGCCAGGGGTGACTAGGGGGAGCACAGGCTATAATTGGGGTGAGGACTGTAGGTCCGTGTCCAGGGCGGATAATACCAACAGCCAGGAACCAGCAAAAGTATAATAAATAAAAAAAGGAAACCATGAAAAATAACTAATAGCTTCAAAACTTCAAAATAATGATTCAAGAATGGCACAGAAAAGTTCTAAGCAAGAGCAATGAAGAGGTGACTTGTTCTTCCAGCAGAAAGAAAGCTCTGATGTCAGGGGCAGAGTTGGGATATATCCGCCCGGGTGGTGGGAGGAGCTTAGTTTAAAGATGACTGGCCAATCATCAGATTTAAGTGGAACTGCTAGAGTGCAGATAAAGATTCATATGAATGTCCCTAGAATTGATAATATTTTCTATCTTCTACTTAGTCTATATAGCCTCTGCCACAAACATCTGCAGGTAGCAACCCTGCACATCTCCACGATCAGGATATACCTGGCAGCGCAACAGAAGCAGCAGTATATCTGGTGCAATGAGCCTTCAACCCCCACAGATAACTCTTCACCAGACAAGTTATAATGCAGGCTGATGCAGGATATTATCCACTGGCCAGTCATCTACTTGGTTGACAGTCTGCCCAGAGCAGTTTCATCGCACATACAGAACAGATGGCAAGCCTTTCCCCAAACCCCTGCCATGCAATCCTTGTGATATTGGAGTACCTGGCATATGTCTAGAGTATGGAGCACATGCCCAACATCCGAAGAATGCAGTTTCAGAAAGAAAATGAGGAGATGCATCACCTTGTTAAAGTAAAACTATAAAACTAGGATGACCTTGTCCTTCTGAAACACCAAATACTATGACTCCACTGAGAGCACTTGAAGCTCACTCTCCCATTTAGCCGAGGTGACAGCCAGAAATGTGGTTTTCCATGACAGGTGTGATATCTCACTTTTGTCCATGGACTAAAATGGATTCTCTATTAGCTTTTCAAGAAACAGCTGTAAGTCTTATGGTTATAGAGGCTCTCAAACCGGATAGAATGGGTGATCTATACCATTAAAAAAAGCACTCAACTTCTTCCTCCTGGCCACCATCTGCAAACTAGCCAATGACCAATATGTTGAGATGGCAGCCATGACCCATAATCTTGATTGAGACAAGGACCAAAAAGTAGTCAAGGATGAAGGCCACAGAATAGATCAGATCATAGGAACTGCTCCTGACCTGTGCACCAGTGCAAAAACCTCATCCACATAATAGGTTCTACATCTTGATTCATAATATTTCAGGACATGAAGTAAACTTGACATTGAGTAGATTTTCTGAAAGGACCAGAATCTGAAACTCTAGCTTCTCAGGAACCCGGTGCAGGGATTGTAGCTCCAGATGTGGAAGGGGATCCCCTGATCTCTTAGAAGAGATCTGGATGCAGCGGAAGCAGAACTACTGTTTGAAATATTGTACAAAAAACACTGAGGCTTGCTTTTCTGGTGAAGCTGTCTATCTTCAAAAACCTGTTCTTGTGGTCATTTAGTGACACATGCAACTGCTTCCACTAATGCCTGCCTATTTCCTGTTGACCCATCCCTTCCTTGCCTGCAGGCCCCTTGCCCTTACCCTAACTCTTCACCAGGCTGCCCCTAGCCTTACCCCTATCTCTCTCACCCTAGTCCCACTCCTATCTCTTCTTCACCCTAGCTCTTACCTTAACTCTTCACCTGGCTGCCCCTAGTCTCACCTTAATTCTTCACCTGGTGGCCTACATACCTTAACTCTTCACCTGGTGGCCCCTACCCCTTACCTTAACTCTTCATCTGGTGGCCCCTAGCCCTTACCCTAACTCTTCAACTGGCTGCCCCTAGCCCATACCCTAAGTCTTCACATGGCTGTCCCTAGCCCTTATCTTAATGCTTCACCTGGTGGTCCACAGCCCTTACCTTAACTCTTCACCTGGTGGCCCCTAGCCCTTACCCTAACTCTTCACCTGGTGGCACCTAGCCCTTACCCTAACTCTTTACCCCTAGTTCTTACCCTAACTCTTCACTCCTAGCCCTTACCCTAACTCTTCACCTGGCTGCCCCTAGCCCTTACCCTAACTCTTCACCTGGCTGCCCCTAGCCCTTACCCTAACTCTTCACCCCTAGTCCTTACCCTAACTCTTCATCCCTAGCCATTACCTTAACTCTTTACCTGGCTGCCCCTAGCACTTACCTTACCTTAACTCTTCACCTGGTGGCCCCTAGCCCTTACCTAACTCTGCACCTGGCTGCCCTCAGCCCTTACCCTAACTCTTCACTACTAACTTGCTAGCCTTACCCTAACTCTTCACCCCTAGTCCTTACCCTAACTCTTCACCCCTAGCCATTACCTTAACTCTTTACCTGGCTGCCCCTAGCCCTTACCTTACCTTAACTCTTCACCTGGTGGCCCCTAGCCCTTACCTTAACTCTTCACCTGGTGGCCCCTAGTCCTTACCTTAACTCTGCACTTGGTGGCCCCTAGCCCTTACCCTAACTCTTCACCTGGTGGCCCCCTAGCCCTTACCCTAACTCTTCACCTGGCTGCCCTTCTTCTTCTTCTTTTGTCTCATTCGTTGCCTTCTCTTTTGTTGCTTAAACCTCACCCTTGGAGATCTTCTACTTGTCTATCTACATATGTACCTCTACCCCCCTACTTATTCCCCCGTATTCACCAGTTGACGATGTCTCTCTCGGCTTCACCCCCCCCCCTCCTTTGACGAGGCCTAATCTAGGCTGACCACCATACCATCTTTGTCTTTTTGGTGGACCGACCATCCAGTGATCACTAAGACAGTGTACCCCCTCTTCTCCTTTCCTAATCCTTTCTCTGGCACTACTGAAATAAGATGTATATAATTGCAATGTACTTGCCTGTGTAAATTGATCCTTGGTTTTCTGTATATTTTGTACTATTTGTAATGTTTTTGTCCACCACTGACTTGGAACCTTTGAAAACGAGTCCTTGACTCAAATGTATTAATCCTAAACTGAAATAAACAGATTTATAAATAAATATTTTGTATATATAGTATGTACTGTATATGGATCAAGACTGTATAGTATATAAACTTAACTAACCTTGTGTGCTGCCTTGTCTCTTACGTAAACTTTCCTAGTTCTGTTCCTCATTTGTTGTTTGTAACTTTATGTGGCCTGGTTATGAGGCTCCTTGTTGCCATGTAAAACTGATGTATAACTGCTGTAAATATTGAGAACTGTACCCAAGTCCACCTTGAAAATTAACAGTCTTTAATGGTGTTCCACCTGGTAAAATAAAGGATTGATTGATTGACTGATTGAAGGCTTGCTACTGAGACTGAAAACATCCTGGAATCAGAACTGCCATAGCCATTCTGAAGCTATCAGGATCACGTTTGCTTTCTCCCTCTATGCTTAAGCACCACCATATAAATCAAGGAAAGGCATTTACAAGGCCATGGGTCCAGGACTAGAAAAGGCTTCCCATCATTGTTCCCATCTGAGAGGTGAGGCTGACACAGAATAGCCTCAGTTTTCTGTTCTCCCAGGAGGTAAACATGTACTCCAGAGTTTGTCCCACTGAGCAAACAGCTATATCACCACATCCTGGTGCAAAGACCACTCATATGACATCTCTCCCACTCAGCAGAGAGCTTTCACCAGCTAACTGCCCTTCCCTGCTACACACACTGCAAGTATATCCACCTGCAGGCTGTGTAAAAGGTACCAGGTGGGGAGCACCTCTTAACACAGGGGAAAGGAGTGCATCTCCTCTTGCATGTTCAGGAAGAACATGGTGATTGTGTTGATGTGGATTTGCACAATCTAACCTCATGTCACAGGAAAAAATTCCATCAGTGCCATGCACATTGTTGAGAGCTCCAGCAGGTTTATGTGCTGGTGGGTCTTGCACAGATACCAGAGCCTGCATGATGCAACAGATAAGCACCCCACTGTAGGAATATTTATGTATGCCAAACAATTCAGAGCAATAAGAAAGGTTTACTGCTAATACTGCTGTGTTGGCTGTGTATGTTTACACCTGCAGATGAAAAATGTTTCATTAGAAATGTTTTGTGTATAGAAGGTTGTGTGTCATGTAAACCAATATGGCCGCTATAAAACTGCCATTTTGTTTCTGTCTTCCATTTTGTGCAGCCTGCCTTACAAGGCAACAAATAGGACAAACTTATTTTTCTTTGTGGCTGGAAAAGTCTAGGATGTCAGCCAGACAGATGTGTTGAGTATCTATCATATCATATACGTCATGAAACTCTGTGGTCACCTTGCAAGTGGTCACCCCCAAATGTTCCTCTTTTGGGTTTTGTCAGCACCTTATTTCCTAGTTAGGATAGATTGGATAGTACATTATGGAGGAATGTATTGTTACTTTTGTGACTGACAACAGGGCTCAGACTTTTTGCAAGGAGGCTAGACATAAAAGAGAACCCTGGGAATATGTTAAGCAACAGGTTTGCTTAGAATCAGATAAGAAGATTAAAAATAAACAGAAAAGGTGTTTCTGTATGCTGGATTTGTACATAGCACGCCATGCATTGCACTCTAAAGTGAGTTACATTCTGACTAGAATGAAACAAACCTTGACAGACATAGACCAGAATATTGTACTAATTAAACAGGGTTCCATGAAGCATTAGTTCACAACATAGATGACAAACAAAACAGAGGTTTATGCATGCCAGGAATTTAACGTATTCAATTTTAAATGACAACGGTTAGTTGTCTAGGAAGATACACATTAGCATACCAGGCTGCAGTCTTCATTTTGTTTTTTTAGACTCTCCTTCCTAATATTCCATCCTTTCTTTAAACAAAAACAAACAAACACAAACTTTGGCCTGATCAAAGTTTATAAACTTGCTTTGTTTTAACTTTTCTTGGTACACACACACACACACACACACACACACACACACACATACATACAAACACACACACACACTCACTCACATACAAACACACACACACTCACATACATACAAACACACACACTCACTCACACCAAACACACACACACACACTCCCACATACATACACACTCACATACAATAAACACACACACACACTCACATACATACAAACACACACACACTACATACATACATACACACACTCACATACATACAAACACACACACACTCACATACATACAAACACACACACACTCACTCACATACATACATACACACACACACACTCACATACATACATACACACACACACACTCACATACATACAAACACACACACACTCACATACAAACACACACACACTCACATACATACATACACACACACACACACTCACTCATACAACACACACACACACTCACATACATACATACATACACACACTCCATACATACAAACACACACACACACTCACATACATACATACATACACACACACTCACATACATACAAACACACACACACACTCACATACATACAAACACACACACACACTCACATACATACATACACACACTCACATACATACAACACACACACACACTACATACAAACACACACACACACTCTCCACATACATACATACATACACACTCACATACATACATACATACACACACACTCACTACATACAAACACACACACACCTCACATACATACAAACACACACTCATACATACATACATACATACACACACACTCCATACATACATACACACACACACTCACATACATACAAACACACACACTCTACATACATACATACCTACACACACTCACATACATACAAACACACACACCTCACATACATACATACACATCCACATACATACAACACACACACACACTCCACATACATACATACACACACACACACTCACATACATACAAACACACACACTCCACATACATACATACATACACACACACACACTCATACATACAAACACACACACACTCACATACATACATCACACACACACACATACATACAAACACACACACACACTCACATACATACATACATACACACACACATACATACAACACACACACACACTCACATACATACATACACACACACACACTCACATACATACAAACATACACACACTCACATACATACAAACACACACACACACTCACATACATACATACATACACACACACACTACATACAAACACACACACACACACACACATACAAACACACACACACACACTCACATACATACATACATACACACACACTCACATACATACAAACACACACACTCACATACATACAAACACACACACACTCACATACATACATACATACACACACACTCCACATACAAACACACACACACACTCACATACATACAAACACACACACACACTCACATACATACAAACACACACACACACTCACATACATACATACACACACACACACTCACATACATACATACACACACACACACTCACATACATACAAACACACACACACTCACTCAAACATTAAATTGCACAGACTGCTAAAAACATGACCTGTAAGTACTGTGAAATGCTTGAACAGAGAGAAAATTGTTTTTTAAATCTCAGATGTTCATTCAGAAACTTTATTTATAGAAATGTTTTATGCTGCAGTTTATGCAATACCTTAACTTTGGTACTGTATTGGAGGGGGGCTAGTCAACTCAACTCCTGACAACTCCCAAGCTTTGGCTTGCACTATTTTCAATTTCTGTGAAATTTCTGCCACTGTTTTTACATGTCTAGTAACAGCTCCCACATTTAAAGGGCGCAACTCTGCAACTTCAATGCTGTTCTAGTACTTAAATCAGTACTTGCAAAGGCAAGTTGCAGAGGTGCTAGGGGCTCTGCTTTTTGGTGATATCAGTGTTGGAGTGCTGGGTGATTTTCACTTTGAATAAATTTAAGTACTACAGCAGCACAGTTTCCAGAGTTGTCCTTCTCTAAATGTGAAGCGCTGTTACTTGAACATTTTGTCCAGTTCAGGACTTGCAATCCTAATGCAGCAAACCACTTGGCGTGTTGAGCGCAGGTTTTCATTCATGAAGATTTTGTTTTACATGTCTGGTAGCATACAAATTTCACTGACTTAACTGGCATGTCCGTAATCTATGTTGCTTTATTACAGTACACTGTTTTTCTGGCCACTTCTGCGGTCTGTTGGTTTTATGTTAAATAGTCTAAATCGTTAAAGCCCACTCAAAAAACACTCCCTTTAGGAACTGCAATACTCAAGATGATGTCCTTGTGGAAGGAGGAGCTCAGGTGGGGGGATATGGACCTTCTCCACTCCCTCACTGCCACAACTTGTGACAAGTCTCACAGAAATCAAATCAAGTCTAGTCGCCTCAGTGGGTTACAAAAAGCAAGACAAGGAACTAACGTCCTCACAGCAGTAGCTGATTCCTGTAGGTTCACTGTTTAAAAAGCATAAAATAAATTGAAATTGTCATCCAGAGACTGAAATTCTGCTGTATGTAGGTCCAGGGGCAAAAACAGTTTGGGTAATTCCAAAGCATTTCAGACAGTAACGTACACATGCAGTACCAGATATGCCTGTATGGGAGGCCATCAGGGGACAGACAAAAACATGCTGAAAATGTAAACAGTTGGGTGGTGGTCAGATATTAAAAAATGACACACAGATACTATGAGAATTACATTGTATGTGTTCAAAGTAGCCCTCAGTAAACGTTCACTATGTTGCCTCCCCAGATGCCAATTTAAAGTATTAAAATTGAAATAACTAAAATAATACTTTGATTTCTGGTTATCTGTAGGCTTGGTCTTCTTCCTTTTAACTTTTAAAATTTTGGTGAGAAATGCTTCTTCTGGATGATGAAAGTCCTTCAATGGCTTGGCTGTAGTATTCTATCTTTTCTCCCTTGAACCGGGACTGTAGACTCTTCTCTCATTGATTAAGTAGTGCAGGCTGGATCCTCTTTGCTTGAGATGTCATGAAGCATCAAAAGTCACTTATTAGGACTTTGGCAGGAAAAATCAGACAGTAAGACACCACAGTTTGCTGCAAAGGCTTTCCTTGTGGACACCAAAGCTGTCTTGTTAACGGATGCTATGACTTTTCCTGTTTCAGTTCCTTTCTGCTCAAACCGTTACTCTGAACTTCGCTGTTATCCAACAGCACTGCAAGCTTCTTTTACTGATGAATTTCAGTTAGTCTCTTGTCAAGGCTTTTAGCAGAAATTCCAAAACATTACTTCAGTCAAGATATTCAGTATGCAAAGCATAGGCCTTGCTTCATCAATATTGGAAAAATCCTTCCTGTAACAAGCAATTTTGCAGCTGGACCTCGTTACAATGTTGTGCTAACTTTCAAGCTTGTCCTGAGCACCCTTGGTGAATACAATGGCTTAAACCCAATGCTGGTTCCAAGCAGGCGTGGCTTCAGGCTTTTGACCTAGTAAAGTCTTAAAATAACCAAAATTGCTAAGCCAACCAACATAGGTCTTCACACATTGAAAAATTAGGCAGTTCAGAAGTGGGCTGGCCAAATTTGCCTATATGTTTTCAGGTTGAGTGACTTCATCACCAGATTCTGATTGGTTCTTGCAGATGACATGTGGCTAACATTTATTATCACCCTAAGGACTTCCCACTGGCTGTAGGTCCACTTTTATAAATGAAATTAGTTTTCTTTTATAACTTCTTTGTTCAAAATAATATAACTTTTAAACCAACATTTTTGAATTTCCCTAATTGAATGGAGTCTTTTAACATAGTTCCCATGTTTCTAGGATCAGTATTTCCTGAATTAGGTTAATAAGAGTCATAACTTTTATTTTTAGCAAATTTTCTTAAAACAAAGTGATAGCCTTGTTCTCAATATTCAAGGCTTCAGAAAAACATAAGATTTGTTTATAAAATTCTTTAGGAAAGTCTTTAGAACATTAGATTTCTGTACAAGCACATGGTTTCCTTTGTTCACTGGAGAGGGTCCATATATCACTGTCAGAAAAACTTGCTGACTGCAAACTTTCAGACAATGGATTGCTTCACAGTAACACGTTGCATACTTAAAAGTTATCTATTTTGATTTGTTAAGATGCCAGCTGTCATAGAGTAGACTCATCTGTTTGTTTTTAAAGAACATTGTTTTAAAATATTTTCATGTATATCTTCTTATCCCTTTAAAAGTAACTACCAAACTTCAATAGATGAACAGTTGTAGTGTCCTTTTAAACTGTGAAAACCTCATTTTGGTAGCCTATAGTCTTTTAAGTTATAGAAAAGTGTTCTCATTACTGTGAAAAGTCTATAAGATTTTAAGGAGACTGCATTTTCTTCAGTGCAGGGCTGGCACCAGCCAGTACCTTTAGTGAAGCTCCTCATCTGGTTGCCAATGTTACCCAGCTTTAGGTATTTCAAAAATGCAGGTGAACCTTCTTGTCTCTGGGCTGGCATCTCCGGAGTGTCCACTAATATCACAGCTCTAAGTTTACTGCACTATCCCCTTTCTGCTGTTCATGTGTATGTAACCCCCTTGTTACCCGGGGCTACTAGAATCCCAGTAAGACCTAGTGGTAGGCAGGGAAGACAGCTTGTGAAACTCCAGTTAAATGGGTTTCACACTGTCTCACTCTGTTCTCAGTCACAGCTGAGACTTGAGAGATGACATCACCATAGAACTGTCGCAGCTGCATAAGCCACATTGGAATCTGAAGCTCAGGGAGTGAGTTTAGAACTTTGAAAACTCCCAAAGGAGTTGTCTGTTTACCTTCAAGCAGGAAGCAGTGTTTCTGTTTACCTTCTGTTGGAGAAGGAAGTGTGTTCCTGTTTACCTTTTGAAAGTGATGGAGACCGCTGTCAGGTCTCAGTGCCCCCCTCCCTCCAGAGGAAGAAAAGAATCCTTTGTGGGTTCCAGGGCAATCCCCTATTTCCACTAGAGGAAAGCTGCCTGTTTTCAGTTCTGTTCTTGTATAACAGTAAAGGAAATGTACTTCGCCTGTGGGGCACCTGCAATGAAAGGCTGAGTGCCTGGTGGGTCAGAGCCAGACAATAGTAAAATGTGTTCATTCTTCAAGTGGACCACTTGGTAATCTCTAATCTGCACATACAGTGAACGTAGCCCTTTGGGGGACCATTCAATGCTTTGTTTATGTTCAGCTAGATTAAATAAAGCCACACTGAAAAATCCCAATCCTGGTTCTGGACATTACAGTTATTGCTTCCTGTAGTTGGATTTACTTGGGTGCCCCTGTGCAGAGTAGCCAAACCTAGGTCCCTTGTTCCAGGTATCCTCATCCTCCCCGAACCCAGGTCCCCACCAGGTATTGCTGCCAATGCAACAGCATGCCACCTGTCGTTTTAGTAAAAAGGCAGGGGTGAGGGGTTACAAAAATGGAGGCACTGCTTTGGATTTGTTCGGAAGGAAGGTGCTTGGGCAAGTGGGCTAGCGTTTTGGCTATCTGGCAGTAGGTAGCCCAAAAGTTGAAGCAATTTCCCTAGTGTGTTGCTGTGTGCTGTAGAATCTTGTGCTGTTTAAAAAATGCCAACTGTTTACCAAGGAGCTGTAAAGCCAAAGAGTGTGTCCTTGTCCTGCATCAAAATTGTTTACAGCGTTTTTGTCAGCTTTTAAAATAAAATTCTGTGAGGAAAAGTGTGGAAAACTAGGGGTAGCAACAAGAGAAATTATGCCCTGGACATTTGAAATGCTTTTAAAATGAATTTCTGTGAAGGAAAGTGTGGAAGACTAGGGGTAGCAACAGAGAAAGTGTGCCCTGGACATTGGAAATGCTTTCTGTGCAATGCTAGAGACTGCAGAGTTAATGGCAATGTTACATGGTTGAAATGGGCTCCTTCATTGAGTCAGATAGGAAAAAAAAAGTACATTTTCAGTTTGAATTTGCCTGCTTTCAAGCGATCGCCGTGAGGAAAGGAGCCCTACATGAGAAGAAGAGGCTCATTTGCATGGCATCGTGTGGATGGTCAGTTTGCCATTGGTCCTGCCCCTCAGCCAGCTCTTCTGAGTCTACCTCAGCATGCGAGAGGGAGACAGAGAGTAGTGCGTGTACTGGCAGTGGAGGAGCGTCGCGAAGGATTCAAAGTGCTGTAAACATTCAAAAAGTGACTTTTAAGTTTAAAATCGGGCTCAACCCACAAATCGATCGTGGAATTAGTGAATTTTGTGGTTAAAATGACGATCGCGGAGACTGCCCACCCGTTTGCATTCTGAGGCCTTCAAAATCTGGCTGCAGGCCGTTTAACCCCATCGCAACAAGTTGCTAGAATAACAGTGAGTAAACAATTTAAAACTGCTCAAACAGCGATTTTCAGTAATGCCATACAAAATGTGTGTGCAGCAGTAGTCGCTTTGCAAGTATCGACTGTGTGATGTACTGCCAGCAAGTGCAAGTCTGTAAAGCCATTGAATGTGTGCATAGAAATGAAAGTAGCCTCAGTTTAAAGTCTGCAGCCAGAAAGAGACTGTGGGTTGTAAAAAGTGCAACACTGGTAGAAGCAGGCAATCCTGTGCGAAACCTTAAGTTTTTAAGGGACTGTAATTAAATTAATGTTGCCAGCATGTGAAAGTCAAGGAAACCCTGTAAATGTGTGAACAGCCAGAACAGAACAAGTTATGCAGTTTGAGTAAAAGTTATCAGTAGCTGATGTAACGTCGGTGCGCGTTGGCTTGACCGAGTCTAAATGTTGATGCACAGGAGTGCTGCGCCGCCATTACAGGGTGGGGTAGTAAAGTAAACACAGCAGCAGAGAGCCATTTAAAAGCTACAGAGTGTGTTCATTTAAAGTGGGACTTTCAGTTACAGTGAACTTTTGTTTATTTTTCTGCAGTTATGGCCTCAGGACCAGCTCGTTACCCGGATCATACCGGGTTGCAGTAACAACAGCAGTAAATAGACTGAGAGATATTGAAAAGTGGTGCTATGGAGGGCAACTCCCTCCTGATGTGGCAATTCCTAATTATCCAGGCGTGTATGCCAGATGTGCTTGAGTGCTGGAAGGTATGTCTTTATGATTCCTCACTGTGCTGGATGTCTACAAAAATATGGCTTGTATAAAGCGCCTCCAATTCGTTTGGCTCCCACATGGACAAAAATTCAGGAATCTGCAGTTGGCAGCACACAGCATCAGGCGGAGCCTATGGATGAAAGGTCCCTCGGGAGTGTGGCACAAAGCTAGAGGGTGCAGAATTAGAGACTGAATCTGAAATTGAAGTTTTGGATGCTGGATCTCAGAAGGAAAGTTCGGATAAAGCATCAGTAGACCCCTGGGTGGGGGGGCCTAGCCCAAGTCTCGCAGGTGAAGATGAGGTGCGGGAGGCCTTTGAATGGGAGGTGTTGACCTCCGCTCCGAGTGATGAATGGATAGTCTCGGGGGGTGAGAACAACTGCTCACTCCTGGGGTTAGATCCTCAGTGAAGAGGAAGATGAGAGGGAACCTATGTGGCCTTGTGAGAAAGGAACGGGTACACAGCCTCAAGATCTTGCCTCGGAGGAATGTGTTGAAGAAGGCGGTGATGCCACTGCCCTGGCTTTACAAGAAGAAGAAGAAGTCAGGGATCCGTTTTTAATTTCTTTGAGGATGCAAAGCTGGCAGAACCAGGACTGGCCACCCCCAAGCCAGGCCAGCAGTCTCAGATTGACCAAAGCAAGTAAAGAGGAGAGACCGGTTCGTAGAAAGGCCAATGAAATCTATTGTATGGCCTTTCCTACCTTTCCTCGGAGAGTCTGGGAGGAGATTGAGAACTGCAGGAAATCCTGGATCTGGGATGAAGCAATGAAACATATGCATCCTGGGGCAAACCAGCATGTAAAGAATAGACTGTTCCACGAAAAGTATACACAGTGGAAGAGAGGCAGGACACTGTTTATGGACAGAGTGAGAATAGTGGATGGAGAGGGCCGTGAAGTCTCCCACTGTGTGAATTATGTGCGCCCAGACAGAGTAATAATTCAAGCCCCTGACCCCCGGTACTATTGGCCTCAGTGCAAGGACCTCCCAGTAATTAAGACCGTGCCTACAAAATGGAGAGCCGAGCAGGGGTAGTCAATACTGCCACATCTAGACTGCGAAGTGCCCTTATTGATCTGCCAATATGAATAACCAAGGACTCAAGTGCTCCACATTCTTCAGTCTACAGTTTACTGTCCTGTTCAGCAACCATCTACTGGCACACCAGATGACTTCAGATCCAGAGAGGACACCAGCCTAGCTGTTTCCTGTTCATCGCCTGGTAATCGGATGACGTCGGACCAGCTGTTTTTCTTTTTGTTCTGTTCTAAGGTTCCTTCTCCAGAGATGACATCAGTCCAGCTGTTTCCAGATGTGCACTCCCATGGGTTCCTGGAAGATGTCCACCCAGCTGTATCAGAAGAAATGCTGCCAGGGAGAGTCTTGGCAGGGATCAGGTTGGTGCCATTCAAATATTTCAAGTAGCTGGTAAGTCCAAAACTCTTTTCTACCTTTATGACATTGCAGTACACACCCTACACTACAGACTTCAAAAATGTGTGAACTGTCCGCAAAGACTCTCCCCTTTGGGATTTTGGCCTTTTAGAACTGTGCTTCACGGGGCTCCGGCCCAGGAGAGACTCTTTATTGGACTAGCCTTCGGGCCTTGTGGTCACTAGTTGGGACTTTTAGGGCACTCCATCCCCCCAAATGTGTATTGTAAACAATGTCATTATTGTACTCTAATGTAAATACTGTTTTCTAAAAATTATTTTTGGGATTGTTCAGTATTTTCTGTATGGTAGGGGTTGTTGTTGTTGTTTAGATAGACTGTGCATGCAGATTAGAAGTGTGTTTTTGCTTTTGTCTTTTCTTACAGGTGTTCCTGGGAAGACAGAAGAGAAGACAAGAAGAGGAGGAGGGGCTCATAGGAGTCCCTCGTCCAGTGCTTTATTGTGTAAATTTAAAGTACTGTGTTGTTATTGCTAATGGTTGTAGTTGCAGGCTGCCCAAGTGGGGAGGTCCCGGGTTTTGTTTTGTTTGGGATGTTATGTTAGAGGCAGACAGGTTTCCCTAGAGGTTAGGGGGATAGACAGGCTGTGGTCCTGAATGGCTGTAGGGACTGCAGTGCTGATCTATCAGGGCTATGCTCTGACGGTTCTACCAGAGCCACTAGGTGTCCATAGTAAGTGGATATTGTGAGGCTGACATGTCAGCTATAGGCCTCTAGGCCCTTAGTGTTGCCTGCCTATGCTTGCACATGGTAGGAGGGGGCCTGATCACCCCAAATGACAGGTAGCACATAGGGTGGGATGGCCTAAGGCCGGGTGCATAATGACTGGGGACAGTCATTTTCCTGGTCAAGGGCGAGTGTAACCCCCTTGTTACCCGGGGTTACTAGAATCCCAGTAAGACCTAGTGGTAGGCAGGGAAGGCAGCTTGTGAAACTCCAGTTAAATGGGTTTCACACTGTCTCACTCTGTTCTCAGTCACAGCTGAGACTTGAGAGATGACATCACCATAGAACTGTCGCAGCTGCATAAGCCACATTGGAATCTGCAGCTCAGGGAGTGAGTTTAGAACTTTGAAAACTCCCAAAGGAGTTGTCTGTTTACCTTCAAGCAGGAAGCAGTGTTTCTGTTTACTTTCTGTTGGAGAAGGAAGTGTGTTCCTGCTTACCTTTTGAAAGTGGTGGAGACCGCTGTCCAGGTCTCAGTGCCCCTTCCCTCCGGGGGGGATGGAAGAAAAGTCCCTTTGTGGGTTCCAGGGGCAATCCTCTATTTCCACTAGAGGAGAAAGCTGCCTGTTTTCAGTTCTGTTCTTGTATAACAGTAAAGGAAGTGTACTTCACCTGTGGGACACCTGCAACGAAAGGGTGAGTGTTTTGTTCCATTTGAAGGGGCAAACCAATTGTTTTCTTCAGTTTGGGAATTATGAAGAAAAAGCTGGGATGTGGACTGCTATTTGGGAGGACTATGTTACTAGGTCAAACAAATGGAGCAATCAAAAGTCTAAAGTTTAAATGGATTTCAAGTAATGCTGTAGAGGGGGGTGCTTCAGGTCATCCACCGTTCAATCTACATTTTTAAAGTGCTAAGTTTCTGTTTGTCCAGAGAAATGGCCGGGTATGGGCTGTGAGAGCTGGAGGTGGGAAAACCCCCCATCTTTAGTAACCAGGTCCACCTCTATGGATTTCTTCTGTGATTTGCTACTTGCCTCATGCACTTGGCCAGTGATGAGGTGGGTACCCAGACGTGGTTCGCAACTTGAAAATCTCTCTAGGAGTCGCAGACTCTAAGTGGTGTGGGGAGCCACAGGATGGAAAATTATTCTCCTTGTTTGATGGGAGTTCAATGGAAGTAAGAAAACAAATCTCTCTAGGAGTCGCAGACTCTAAGTGGTCTGGGGAGCCACAGCTTGGGAAAATATACTCCTTGTGTGATGGGAGTCTCCCAAGTAAAGTTTGGGTTCATTCTTCAAATGGACCGTCAGTCAAGTAGCTGGCGGGAGCCGGAGCCAGTTGGGCTGTGTATCAAAAGCGCATGCAAAGTCTGGGCTGAGTGCCTGGTGGAGTCAGAGCCAGACAATAGTAAAATGTGTTCATTCTTCAAATGGACCACTTGGTAATCTCTAATCTGCACATACAGTGAATGTAGCCCTTTGGGGGTCCATTCAATGCTCTGTTTATGTTCAGCTAGATTAAATAAAGCCACACTGAAAAATCCCAATCCTGGTTCTGGACATTACAGTTATTGCTTCCTGTAGTTGGATTTACTTGAGTGCCCCTGTGCAGAGTAGCCAAACCTAGGTCCCTTGTGCCAGGTATCCTCATCCTCCCTGAACCCAGGTCCCCACCAGGTATTGCTGCCAGCCAACAGCACGCCACCTGTCGCTTTTAGTAAAAAGGAAGGGTGAGGGGTTACGTAATTAGAAGAAAAGTTGAGCAGATTTTTCTTCTGCTTCTAGAAAATTCATATATATATTAATTTCAACTAGAAGTTTAGTATGTCTCATAATTGACTTAATAATTAAGCACTTACAAAGAATATAAAATTGTGTTTAAAATACTAAATAATAAAAATAATAATAAAATATTTTAACAACAGTTTTGTTCCTACAATACCACTGTACAGACTGCTTGTTAGACCTCATGTAGAGTACTGTGTTCCGTTCTGCAGATCATATCTCTGAAAGGACATAGACAGAATAGAGGCATTCTGGAAAAGGGCAACAAAAATGATGCAAAGACTGCACTAGAAAATATACGAGGAGAGACTGAAAGACCTTAATATGTATACCCTGGAGGAAAAGAGGAAGAGGGGGGATACGAAAGAGACTTTCATTTGCCTCAAGAGGATAAACAGAGTTCAAAAGGGCAACATCTTTCAGAAAAAGAGATGTGCAAGAAGAAGGGGTCACAATATGAGACTGGGGGAAGCTCAGGGGCAACGTGAAGAAGTATTTTTTCATGAAAAGGGTGGTAGATGCCTGAAAATGCCTCCTGTCAGACGTTGTAAGGACAAAAACAATAGGTGAATTCAAGAATGCATGGGATAGATAGAAGGCTACCCTATTAGTAGGTAAGAGTAGGTGAGCTACAGATCAATTAGAATCTGAAGTTTAATGCAGTAGGTAGGAAATGGGCAGACTGGGTGGGCCAAGCAGTCCTTACCTGCTATCAAATTTATGTTTCTACATTTCACCATGTCTCTGCCACTGCTCGATCCCGACAATTCAGAGTTTGATAAAATGGCCACAAAGTACATTTGGTGGAGTACCCAGAGGAGCGTCTACAAGGAACACCAAGATCTACCACAACTACAGATGTTCCAACCTGCCGCACAAAAGTGCATAGCCCCTCAAACTGCCTGTTGCTCTGTGAAGGGGTACATATATGTGTATAAATGTGATGTGTTCAATTCTGCTGTTCCTGTTTACTGTTATACAGCTGAGGTGCAGCCAAACACTAAGGCATCCAGCCAGATACAGATAAATGCCACTGTACTGTGCCTTGTTAAGATCACCAAGTGACGCCTCCCCATGGTTAAGATGACCTCAGCATAGATGGTCAATTCTGTGTGGCCACATACCATAACACATATCTCTATGGTCCCCTCCTGCAATGCCATCACCTCAAACCTCTGTTCACCTCCAATGAGCGCACCATCATAGGCCCACCAGTCACTACCCACAATTAATTTGTTATCCAGAGTGAGTCTGACTACCAGGAGAAAACAGAGTGGTACATATCTGTTATTAATGTGCACATTGGCCCTTAAACCTTAAACTTAAAGTCTCTGTTAGACCGTAAAGACAGTTACCTCATTCAAATCAGCAATGACATGCATATGGTTGAAGCTGCACGAGATGACTTGCTCCATGAAGGTGACCTACAATTGGTTCTTTCTGATACTTGGTTGGAATGTACTTTTAAGGTTTAAGATTTTTATTACCCTCCAAGCTATGCTCATTTTTTTATGCTCCTTATGCGTTGATGCTTTAGAAGGATTCTGTTACAGCATGAACAGCAGCTTTGTTTTCTCACTGTCACGCAACAGGCAAAACAGTTCTTGTAATACCCTTCTGTTAATTATGTAGATATTTACTGATGGGCAGACATGTCTCAGGCCGTTGGACCCTTTGTGGTTTGCAGTGTCATGTGTATTGTTAGGCCTTATGATGTGCGACGCCTTGCTACACTGGCGTCGGGGGGGGACTGTATGAATATGTATGTATGCCTGACAATTTGGATCAATAAGAAAGGGTTAATGTAAATATTACTGTGCTTGCTATTTAATTTTTACACCAGTAGCTGAAAAATGTTTCATGAAAACTGTTTTGTACATAAAAAAGGTTGTGTGTCATGTAAACCAGCATGGCTGCTATGAAACTGCTCTTTTGTTTCTATCTTCCATTTTATTCAGTCTGCTCACAAGGTCTCAAATACTGTAGGGCAAACTTGTTTTCTTTGTGGTTGGAAATGCCTAGGATATTGGCCACACAGATGTGTCTAGATTCTAACATACGCTAACCTCATGAAACTCTGTGGTCACCTTTCAAGTGGTGCACAGTCAAATGTTCCTCTCTGGGGTTCTGTCAGTGCCTCATTTCAATCACCACATTATTTTGCATATTTTTTCACAATGCTTAGATATACAGATGCTGCATCTTTGTGTAATTTGTTAGCTGGAATATTAATGTAAATGTCTGGCAAGAACTGCATTGTATATCAAGCTGATAAGCAACACCTAATAACATAACTGGTAACTGAAAGTAAAACTTACACAGACTGTTGTCTTGATAGGAAGCTCAGATACGCTTACCAAGACTTAACTATAAATTGTGGCACAATATTTCTGGACTGGAGGAGCAGTGAACTCCTAAGATAGAATGCTGAATCCTTCTTGCATGTTCTGCTCCCCCAGAAGAAAGTAACTGATCATTGCTCCAGAAGAAAAAAGTGATCATTGCTTTGTTCTGTATTCCAGGCTACCAATGCTAATGCAGTATATAGTTTAGCTTAATAAATCTGGCTTTGTAGTGTACATCTCAGAGTTTAACATGATTCATTGTAACTACTGTCACTTTAAATTAGCTCTTTTAAATTGAGACAGTGCTTTCTTACATCAGATCCTCCTGAGGATGCTCTCTGAGAAACCGATCGAGGCCTGTTTGTGCTTGAGCTGCTTGGCTACTCTGAATAAAAGCCTTATTTTCAATTTACATCTGTTGCCAAGCTCATTGTTTTCCTGCACGTTGTATTTACCAGGCACAGTGGAGTGGACTGGAGCAGAGCTTGCTTTGCTCTTGGACTGCCAATAGAAGAGATGGCCTGGCCGGACAAAGGGAATTCCAAGAGTTCGGAAGAATAAATGCCACTCAGCAGTGTCCCATATTGGCTGCACCACAAAAACTGGCTGGTTCAGTTGGTTTTGGTACTGAGACTACAGGCACCTAGTTTCCACTGAAGGAGGAACATCCACCAGCAGGCCCAATGGACCACAGCTGTCATGGATGCCATGAACCCCAACAGCAGGAGGAAATCCTAGGGTGGGCGTGACTGCCCAATCTCAAATGATCAGACAATGGAAGTAAAATCCCCTGCTTGGTCAGAAGGTAAGCAAGCCTGGATATGGAGGGAGTTCAGTTCCACTCCAACACAACACAGGGTCACCTGCTTAGATACCAGCTCAGATAATCAAGTTGGCCATCATCCAGGAGCATTTTATTTATTTGTTGCTTTTGGTGGCTAGGTACTGGCGAGACCTGCCTATTTTCAGAGCACGACCGGGAGAGAACAAAACAAGTAAGAGATCAGATTATCAGCTATAAAGACACATCAAACTGATACACAAAGGAGTTTCAGGTACAATGATGCAGGTACAGTAGTAAGTATGACACTAAGCACCAATCCGTAAGACAAAACATGAATAAGAAAATAAGTGCAGTAGTCAGGAGCAAGCAGCCAACACATATCCCTGGACTATTCCATGAGTTTTGGTACTACCAATGTTTACCCAATCATCCTGGTAAAGGAAGACCATGACTCTTCTGCATTTAAGAACAGCTGTCACAGTGGATAAGCACTTTTGAACACCTTGGTAATGATGACAGGCTGAATGGTATGGCCGAAAATGGTACAACATGTCATACATACACCATGAAGCATAGGAATCACCAGTGGACAGGTGGATTGGACAATAAAACTCAAATTCTGGGGGTCCAGGAAGCAAAACCAATCCTTAGCTCCAGAAATGGTATCTGGTTGAAGGTGACCTTACAGCGAGTGCCGTTCTGAAGGGATGGGCAACTGCCTCCGTTGCCCTCGGCCCCAAAGGAAGGAGGGGCAACTAGAGGCATGGGTGGAACCTAGGGGGAGACTCAGGGGAAAGGAGGAGGTGCTACTTTACTGAGAGGTGGTGGAACCATGGAATGTGCGTTCAGGGATTAGTGGAGGCAGACTGTGGAGGGGTTCAAGAGGGACTTGAACGGGTATAGGGAAGGGTTGAGCTGGTGAAGTCCAATACAAAGGGAATTTCTTGGACTGGGAATGGAGAATCCCAAGGGGTGGGGGACAGCAAGGTTGCCTCCCAGTTTGGGGGCTGACTAAACGAGCAGAACCCAAAAGACCATTAGGCCTATTCTGCTGGCATTTTAGTATGTTAGAATTTCATCCTGTGGACAGACTTGTTCAGAATGCTCAGGTCATGAATGGGACAGCAACACCCATCTGCTTGCATATCAGAAAGTAACCAGACAGGAATCTCTGCAAGGCAAGGGCATCCAGGAGAACTTCAATAGCACTGTGGTCCAAGAGCTGAATGACTCACTCTGCAAGGTGTTCAGGGTGTCTATGTGCACTCAGACTCTAACAGTGCTTGGGAGCAACATGGAGGTGGAGTCTGTAACTCCAGAGACAGCTCCACTCTCAGGACATCTAGGACCCACCTATCCAATGTTATGATAGACTACATGGAAGGATGTAGTATAATGTATCCCTGAATGGGAGTGCTGGCAAGGCCTGTGAAGATGGGGAATAACTCCCCACATCCAGTCATATTTTATCCTTGGGAGGGGACTCCAAAAGGCTGGCCATCAGATGCACCATCACCTCGCTTTTTATGACCCTGGCTTTCTGACTTATGCGAGTTTGTCAGATGCTGCTGGTAGCCCAAGCCATGAAAGGCACTCCATAAGGAGTGGTGCAGAGTCTTTGACCACTGCATAGCCTGCTTGGATGATGCCACTGTACCTAAGGTCACAGTCAAGGAAAGACATTTTCTATGTTTAGCAGGGGGAAAAAGAAAATGAGAGAATTATCAGACTATCAGAAGGAGGGTAGTGGGGAATGATGATTAGGCGGCTAATGTTTTCAATCATTATGTACTTCTGGTTGGTGATCATGTTGGAGAATGAGAGCCACACCAGAAAATGATACTAAGGCCCCAGTTGAGTAGGGGATGCAGGAAGCTGACAACTGGTGGTGATGGTCAACAGGATGATGAAAGTGTTTGCAGACCTCAAGGCAGATAAAAGCAACAGGACCAGATGCCCACTACCAGAGGCTGCTTAGAACACTGGGATCATAGCTGGTTGAGCTGTTCAGATGCTCATTGGAGACAGAAGTGATGCCAGGGACTGAAAGATGGCGGATGTGATTTCACTTCATGGGGAGAGGCAGGGAAAACCTCAGAAATTGCAGATCAGTCAATCTTATCTCCATTATATGTAAACTGATGGAGACCCTCAGCAAGGAAACCCTAATAGCCTACATAGAGACAAATGGGCTATAGAAACATAGAATTTGACGACCGATAAGGGCCGCTTGGCACACCCAGTCTGCTCATTTCCCTACCTAATGGATAAGCTGCAGATTCTAGTTAACCAGCAGCCTACTTCTTCCTACCCCCACCCCCTAAAATTGCCTTATGACTGCCCCATGCATGCTTGAATTCCACCACTGTTTTTGACTCCACAACCTCCTCCGGAAGGCTGTTCCATGCATCCACAACTCTCTCTGTGAAAAAATACTTCCTTATATTACCTCTGAGCCACCCCTCCATCTTCAAATTGTGCCCCATTGTTCTTGCACACCTCTTTTGAAAGATGCTACCTCTTGGACTTTGTTGATTCCCTTGAGGTACTTGAAAGCTTCTATCATGTCCCCTCTCCTCCTTTCCTCGAGGCTACATATTAAGCTCCTTAAATCTCTTCATATGTCTTCCGGTGCAGACCCTGCACCATTTTAGTTGCCCTTCTCTGGACAGCTTCCATCCTGTCTATGTCTTTATGGAGATTGGGTCTCCAGAATTGCATGCAGTACTCCAGATGGGGTCTCACCAACTGTCTGTACAGAGGGATAACAACTTCCTGTTTTCTACTGGTGATGCCTCTCCTATGCATCCCAGTATTCCCCCAGCCCTCCTTGCTGCCCTCTCACATTGCTTGCTCACCTTTAGGTCATCTGATATGACTACCCCCAGGTCCCTTTCCATTTTTGTTTTTGTTAGTATCTCACTCCCCATTGTGTACTCTTCCCCTGGGTTTTTGTTTCCCAGGTGCATTACCTTGCACTTCTTAGCATTGAATCTAAGCTGCCATACATTTGACAATTTCTCTAACCTTGCCAAGTCCCTTCTCGTCCTTTCCACCCCACCTTGTGCATCAACTCTGTTGCAGATCTTTGTGTCCTCTGCAAAGAGACATACTTTTCCTTCCAGTCCCTCTGCAATGTCGCTTATAAAGACACTGAAGAGGACCGGTCCTAATACTGAACCCTGTGGTACCCCACTAGTAACCCCCCTTTCTTCAGAGTGGACTCCATTTACTATTACTCTCTGTGTCCTACTCTCCAGACAATTCTTTACCCAGGCTATCATCTTGGGACCCACTCCCAGGCTGGTTAACTTGTATATTAATCTTTTGTGTGGGACTGAGTCAAATGCCTTGCTAAAGTCTAGGTAGGCCATGTCCACAGCCCTTCCCTGATCTACTACTTTGGTCATCCAGTCAAAGAAATCTATTAGATTTGTCTGGCATGACCTTCCTGCTGTGAATCCATGCTGCCTTGGGTCCTGTGCCCCTCTGGCCTCTAAGTACTTGACAATTCTTTCCTTCAGAAGTGATTCCATCATTTTCCCTATCACTGAGGTTAAACTAACAGGTCTGTAGTTTCCTGCTTCTGCCCTGCTCCCACTTTTGTGAAAGGGAATCACATCTGCCCTCCTCCAGTCCTCAGGTACCACCCCATCCACCCATGATTTGTTAAAGAGGGTAGTCAGTGGTGTCACTAGTTCTACCCTTAGTTCTTTTAGAATTCTGGAATGAATCCCATTGGGCCCCATTGCTTTGTCCACCTTCAGTTTTAAGAGTTCTTTCAGAACTCTTTCTTCTGTAAATGGGCTGGTATCAACTTCTGTATCCAGAGTGTTTCTATTGTTTGTTTTAGGTACCTCTCCCTCTTCATTTGTAAATACTGAGCAAAAATATTTGTTTAGTATCTCTGCCTTTTCACAGTCACCCTCTGCCCACCCCCCCCTCTCCTTTATTAAGCCTCACTATCCCTCCCTTGGTCTTCCTTTGCTCCATGATGTACCTATACAAGGTTTTATCCCCCTTCTTAACTGAGTTGGCTATCTTTTCCTCAGTTAGGGCCTTTGCTGTTCTGACTGCCTTCCTAGCTTCCTTTTGCTTTAACTGATACAATTCTCTGTCCTGCTCTTTCTGTGATGTCTTGTACTTCCTGAATGCTTTCTTTTTCTCTTGAACCTTCACTGCCACTTCCTTTGAGAATCATAGTGGTTTCTTACATCATTTTGTTTTGTTTATTTGCTTCACACAAAGGCTTGTTACCTTTGTGACGGCAGTTTTTATTATTATTAGGACAACAAGGAGCATGGATTTATAGCAGAGAGCTCATGCCAGAACAACATAATACTATTTTTGACAGGGTCATTAGTGTGGTCATTAAGAGAACTGGTTGGGGGTGGTAGTAAATGACAGAGGACAGGGACATCACAAGTCAAGAGGGACATCCCTGGAACTGGTCTTCCATTAGTAGCATGGGGAGGGTATCCACAGCAAGCTACGTCTCTTTACAGACTACACAAAACGATGTAGCATGGTAGACATTGAACAGGGGGTGAGGGAGCAAAAGTGTGACCTGGAAAGGTTATAGAGATAGTCCAAAATAATGGCAATTGAGATTAAATGCCAAAATGTACACAGTGATGCACATAGGCAAAGGAAACCCACTCACAGAGTACTGGATGGAGGGGTAGATTGACCAGAAGAAAAAAAGACCTGAGAGTTGAGCAATAAGGCATGACCAGGGTAAGATTAAAAGCTTGTTAAACATTCCCTCAGGTGCAATGCTGCACAAGATGCAGCTGAGTGCCATATTGCCACTGGGGGTGATCGACTGTTAATCTAACTCCTGGCAGTCTTTTATTTCTACTGTAAAAAAAAAAAAAAAAAAACTTATGTCAAAGGAAAAGTGTTGGAAGTGTAACTTTTGAATGTTCTCCTGATTGAGAGGGAGGTTTTGAATAAAAAAAAATGCTTAAGTATTTAAGAATATGCTGGTTCAGAATCAAAATGCATCATTCTAGTCATTCAGCAGTGCAAGAGAAAGGAAGCTGACAAAATAATTCATGCCCATGGTGATCAGGCTGCACATGACAGTCTAACACAGAGTAATGTAAAGCTGTCAGAATGTTTACAGCCAATCAGAATGGAGAATTTCTGACAGCCTTGTAATAATCATTATAAGTGACTCCTTCAAACAATCCAGTCAGTGTAACAAAGCACATGGCAAAAAAACAAAGATGCTGGGAGTGCATTAGGAGAGGATTTGATAGCATGAAGAACGAGGTGTTGTTGCCCCTGTACAGGTCCCCAGTAAGACATCACCTGGAGTACTACACTCAACTCTAGAGTTCACAGCATAGACAGAACAGCAATAGGCTACAGACAGTGCAATGCAGGGTCACCAAAACCTTCCAGGCCCAGCAGGGCGCATGAGAAATGGCTGATGGCCCTGAATATTTACTCACTGGAATCCATAAAGGTGAAGGGTGACATGAGAGGAATTCAAGTTTCAGAGGAATTACATAGAAATATAGACTTTGATGGCAGATAAGAATGACTTGGCCCACCCAGTCTGCCCATTTCCTACTTATTGGATGAGCTGCAGATCCTAGTTAACCAACAGCCTACTTCTTCCTACCCCTCACCAGAACTGTCTTATGTCTGTCTCACATTCTTTAATTCCCCCACAGTTTCTGACCCCACGACCTCCTCAGGAAGGCCATTCTATGTGTCCACCACCCTCTCTGTGAAAAAATATTTCCTCACGTTGCCCCTGAGCTGTCCCCTTCTATCTTCAAATTGTACTCCCTTGTTCTTGCACATTTCTTTTGTGAAAGATGTTACCCTCTTGGACTTTGTTGAGGTACTTGAAAGTTTCTATCATGTCCCCGCTCTCCCTCCTTTCCTCAAGGGTATACACATTAAAGAGCTAGTGTACCAAAAGTGAGTAATCCTAGTAGTGCAGTCATCCCAAGCTGTGACCTATCAATTGTACGGTGGCTTAGTACTTTTTTAGTTGTTTAGATAAGAGTTTTGTTAGGTTATTTATCAGTTTACATTTCTTCCATGTTTCACTCTGTGTCTGGCACCATTCACATCTGCAAGTCATGGCTGTGATGTAGTGGGGGGGGATGGCATCAGAGTCAATCTGATAGACAGGTAGTCTGATGGGCCAGTTCTTTAAACACAAATACCGGTAGTGAGGTAGTGATTCATTGCCTTACATATTTTTGTTCCTACAGGAATAAGTTTTCTTCAGCTTCTTTTTTCCTTTTTTTTTTTTAAAGTACCCCCTACCCCCATCCCAGACGAGCAGCTGTTCATTTCACTGTAATATGGTGTGAGCTGCACTAACCCCCAGACAAAACATCCTCTCCGGCTCCTTACCTTCACACTCCCAAGTCATCACCACTGCTGGTAAAAATCTCACTGCCTTTACCCCACCACGGTGACGGCACGGTCCCTCAACTCACCTCCTTGGGTGACCATCTGCGACTGACCGATCATTATTGTCTGGGAGATTCAGTAACCTTTTCAGAGGACCGCTGGTATTCCTGCCACGAGAATGAGTCTGAAGATATCAAACACCTTGATATTACAGGAAGTTAAAAACAGCTCAGCAAGCTGAGCCAAAGAAAGTGACTCCCGATTAAAAACTAAGATTGTTACATATTGCAATTCAGATTGAATAGTCAAGCCACAACATTGAGAATGCATTCCCCATGTCACAGCTTGGATTTTCAATTGGAATTCCAATTTGAACAGCCTTAGTTTTTAATTGGGAGTCACTTTCTTCGGCTCAGCTCACACAGCTGTTTCATAACTTCCCGTGACACCAAGGTGTTTGATATCGTTCAGACTTGTCCTCAGTGGCGGGAATACCAACAGGTCCTCTGAAAAAGCGTACTGACTCTCCCAGACAACTGCAATCAGTCAATCAATCAATAGGTGACCGGCCGTGGAGGTCAGCTGAGGGACTGTGCCAGTCGTCCCAGAGGGGTGAAGGTGCCTGAGGGCCGGGGGGGGGCAGGTTGATCCAGCAGTGTTGAGGACTTGCTGAGAGCTAGAGAGATGTTATCCAGCACTGATTAGAATGTGCGAGCTAATGGAGACCATTTCTCACCCCCTCTTGCCACAAATAAATGAAATGCTAACACGAATTGCGTTGGCATCTCCAGGGCAAACAATATAAAACAATAGTAAGGACACGTTCTGCAGCTTTAGACAGATGCCCTGACAGGGATTCTCGACTCTGACAATGCAGCTGCTAAACAGCATCACGGCTCCTCCTGTGCCCTTCCCCATTGCATCACTTCTTTTCTCTAGGGGTGTGCACAAGATGCCCGTAGCTAAACTGTGCCTGCCAAAAGATCACTCATGGGCACATTTTAAATCGCACGGAAAAGCTTCTGCAAACCTTTGGATGCCTATATGTCAGAAAAAAAAAAGACAAACACAGTACTCCGGTTACAGCAGGTGGCCTCTACTATCTCTGTACACTAGCTCTTTAAACTCTTTTAGTCTCTCTTTGTATGGCTTTTGGTGCAGACCCTACACCATTTTAGTTGCCTTCCACTGGACTGCCTCCATCCTGTCTATGTCCTTGTGGAAATGGGGTCTCCAAAACTGCACCCAGTACTCCAGATGTGGCCTTGCCAACTGTCTGTACAGAGAGATAACAACTTCCTGTTTTCTACTGGTGATGCCTCTCCCTGTGCATCCCAGTATCCCCCAGCCTCCCTACTGCCTTCTCACATTGCTTGCTTACTTTTAGGTCATCTGATATGACTACCCTCCAGGTCCCTTTCCATTTTTGTTGTTGTTAGTATCCCCCGTGTACTTCCCCCTGGGTTTTGTTTCCCAGGTGCATTACTTGCACTTCTCTGCACTGAATCTAAGCTGCCACACTTTTGACCATTCCTCAAACCTTGTCAAGTCCCTTCTCATCCTTTCCAAACCCCCACCCGGTGTATCAACCCTGTTACAGATCTTTGTGTAGTCTGCAAGCGGGCATACTTTTCTTCCAGTCCCTCTGCAATGTAACTCATAAAGACATTAAAAAGGACTGGTCCCAGTACTGAACTCAGAGATACCCCGCTAGTAACCCCTCTTTCTTCTGAGTGGACTCAGTTTACTATTACCCTCTGTGTCCTGTTGTCCAGCCAATGTTTTACCCAGGCTATCACACTGGGACCCACTCCCAGACTAGCTAACTTGTTTATTAATCATCTTTTGTGTGGGAATGTGTCAAATGTCTTGCTAGAGTCTAGGTAGGTCATGTCCACAGCCCCCCCCGGTCTACCACTTTGGTCACCTAGTCAAAGAAATCTATTAGATTCATCTGACATGACCTTCCCACTGTGAATCCATGCTGCCTTGGGTCCTGTGCCTCACTGGCCTCTAGGTATTTAACAATTCTTTCTTTCAGAAGTGATTCCATCATTTTCCATACCACAAAGGTCAAACTAGCAGGTCCGTAGTTTCCTGCCTCTGCTTTGCTCCCACTATTGTAAAGGGGAATCACATACACCCTCCTCCAGTCCTCAGGTACCACACCATCCTCCCATGAAAGGGTAGTCAGCGGTGTCACTAGTTCTCCCCTTAGTTCCTTTAGAATTCTAGGGTGAATCCCATTCCCATCAGGCCCCATTGTTTTGTCCACCTTCAGTTTCAGGAATTCTTTCAAGACCCCTTCTTCTGCGAATGGACTGGTATCGACCCCCGCCTCCATCCAGAGTGCTTCTATTGATTGAATCAGGTACCTCCCCCTCTTTTTCTTTTGTGAATAGTGAGCAGTAGTAGTTATTCAGTATCCCTGCTTTTCACTGTCACTCCCTGCCCACCACCCTCCCCTTATTAAGCCTCACTATTCCTCCCTTGGTCTTTCTTCACTACCTAAAGAACCTATAAAAGGTTTTATATCCCTTCTTAACTGAGTTGGCTATCTTTACCTCGGTTTGGGCCTTTGCTATTCTGACTGCCTTCCCTACTTCCTTCTGCTTTAACTGGTACAGTTCTCTGTCCTTCTCCTTCTGTGTTTCCTTATATTTCCTGAATGCTATATTTTTCTCACTAACCTTTCCTGCCACCTCTTTTGAGAACCATAGTGTTTTTTTCCTTGATTTTGATTTGTTTATTTGGTTCATACAAAGACTTGTTGCCTCTCTGATGGCAGTTTTGATTTTTTACCATTGTTCTTCCACCCCACCTTCTTGCCCATTTGCTAGTGCTTTTCTGAGGCACTCTCCCATTTGGCCAAAGTCAGCCCTCCTAAAGTCCAGTACCCTCATTTTTGTATGGTTTGACTCTACGGCTGTGTTGATCGTGAGCCACACTGTTTGGTGGTCACTTTTTCCCAGATGGCTACCCATTTCTAAATCTGAGATCCTCTCTCCATCCCCATTTGAGAGTACCAGGTCTAAGATAGCTCCCTTCCAAGTGGGTTCCAATGCTAACTGCCTGAGGCATGCACCCTGTAGTATATCGAGAATGACCCTGCTCTTGGATGTGGTGCATGATAAAGGTGTTCCAGTTAACATCTGGAATATTCAGGTCCCCCATCAACAATATCTCCCCTTTTTCTGCCATCCTAAGGATGCCTTCTATCATTTTCTTGTCCATTTCCTCTCCCTGAGAACCAGAATCCTATGTCATCATAAACAGATGCAGACCATCACGCCAGTACAGGCCTGTATCCCTCCAGGTGGACTCCCAATCCCACATGAAGGCAAAACCCTGAGCTCTGCACCAGTTTTTCAACCATTCACTGAATCCCAAGGTGCAGAGTACCCTAGCCTTACCCATTCCATAGACAGGCAGCACCTCTGAGAGGGTTACCGTGCATGCTACTTGTCTAAAGCCCCTCCCCAACTCCTCCTGAACTGTTCTGATCCCTTTATCAGCCAGATCATTTGTTCCTAGGTGGACAATGACATCCAGCTCCCTCCCCTGTGCAGCTGCTCCCGCAATCCTGAGTATTCGCTCCCTGTCCCTCCAAGCAATGGCGCTGGGCAGGCACCTTACCTCCCTCTCCCTCCCTCCTCCAGTTCTACCCACTAACAATTGAGTCTCCACCAAAGTTGTTTTCTTCCCCTGTGGGGCCCGTGCCACCTTCCTGTGGGTCTCCTTTGTGGAAGTTCCCAGCATCCTCCTTGGTCTCCACTGTGGGTGCCTTTATAGAGGAACCACGCTCTGCCAGAATGATGTATGAATTGGGAGAGGTACAACTGGAGAATGCCCTCTGTTCCAGCACCCTCACCCTCACTAAGCTCACCATGGTCCAACCGCTCCTCTTTCTCGGCAACCTCTGAGGCAGCGGCGAGGAGGTCCTCCGAATCCTAGCCAACTCAGCCTGGAGACAATCAACCTCCTCCCTCAGCCCAGATAGGTGCCTGCAGATGGGACAACCCTGCATCCTCCAGAACATTGCCTGGAAGACTGCCGCTCCACAGCCACTGCACTGCACCACTCCCATCATGCCTTATTTGTGGCCCTTGACTGTTGCTTTGTACGCTTACTCTTTCCTCTCTCTGTTTACTTTTTGTTTGTTTTTTCTCACTACTTTCCTACTGCCTCTGTGCCCTTACAGCTCCTGCTGTTCCTATTCTAGGATAGGAAGTTCCTGTATTCCTCAGTAGTCTCCTTCTTACTTGCTCAGAGTCAGACCTGCAACAGCTGGGGTGAGGAGAACTGTTCTTTCCTTCTAGGATGGCAAGTCTTATGTGCTTCTGTGATAACTCCTTCCTGCTCCCAAACAGTAAGTTCCTGTTGTCAGTCAAATCCAGTGGCTATAAAAGTGGAACTGTCCAAGGATGGGGGTGGGAGGATTATATAGTTCAGTAGTAGAGTAGTAAAGTTCTAGCAGCTGCCACCTTCCTCTTGCTGCTCCATTGCCTTACTACTTATTGGAAGCCAGTGGGTGGAAACTTCAGAAGAAGCAGGAGGGCGTTTTGTTTTACCAAATGGTGTTGGAGCCATGGAACATGTTAACAGCAGAAATGGTGGAAGCAGGTATTATAAACATGTTCACCTATGGCAGCACAGGAACAGAGGGCTGAAAATTCCAAGTGGAGGAGAGATAGAAAGGTGGGGGATGGTGTAGGCATCATGACTAAAACCCCTAGAGATGGAAGGTCAGGGGATAGCAGTAATACTTTGTATGGGAACAATGGCTGGGCTCTTGGTCTTGGCTTTCGAAATGTCTGTTTCTGTGTTTCATAGTGCAAACTGACCATGACTACTGCAGCTAAGCCCCTACCTGCCCATTTTGACTAGGAGTGGTCTTTCATTGCTGGGCTTTCATAGCTGTCAGTGAAGTTTATGGCTGTTGAGTTAGATTCTAGTAGTGTAGGGTCTGTGTATGGCTACACATGGCTAGAGAGTTAGACAGTGGTAGTGCAGGGACTATATACAAACATGGCGGCAGAGCTTGACACTGGTAGTGTACAGATAAACATGGCTAGAGTTAGATACTGGTAGTGTAGGGACTATATATGGGCAAACATGGCTAGAGTTAGATACTGGTAGTGTAGGGACTTTGTATGGGTAAACATGGCTAGAGTTAGATACTGGTAGTGTAGGGACTGTGAATAGACAAACACGGCTAGAGTTAGATACTGGTAGTGTAGGGATTGTATGTGAGTAAACATGGCTGCAGAGTTAGATACTGATAGTGCAAAGACTGTGTATGAATAAACATGGCTAGAGTTAGATACTGGTAGTGTAGGGACTGTGCATGGACAAACATGGCTAGAGTTAGATATTGGTAGTGTAGGGACTGTATATGGACAAACATGGCTAGAGTTAGATACTGGTAGTTTAGGGACTGTATATTAGTAAACATGGCTGCAGAGTTAGATACTGGTAGTGCAAAGACTGTGTATGGACAAACATGGCTAGAGTTAGATATTGGTAGTGTAGGGACTGTATATGCACAAACATGGCTAGAGTTAGATACTGGTAGTGTACATAGATACATAGACAGTGTCAGCAGATAAGAGCCTATGGCTCACCCAGTCTGCCCATTTGAGCTTGTAAGTTCAGTTTGTTTTTCTAGAAGTCTGTTGCCCTTACCCTGACCTCCAGAATTCCTTTATGTCTATCTCATGCATTCTTAAATCCTGTGATTGTTTCAGCCCACCACTTCCTCTGGCAGGGTGTTCCCTTATCCACCATCCGCTCTGTGAAGAAATTCTTTCTCATGTTTACTCTGAATCGTCCTCCCTCCAACTTCATCCCATGCCCTCTTGTCCTGGAAGATCTTTTCACTTAAAAATAGTGTTTTCCTGCACCTGTTCCTCCCTGTAGATACTTGTATGTTCTATCATATCCCTCTCCTCCTCTCCTCCAAGAGTACATGTTCAGTTCCTTCAACCTGTCTTCATAGGACTTGGGATGCAATCCATGCACCATCATTGTTGCCCTCCTCTGAACCTTCTCTACCCTGTCTATGTCCTTAGGTAGGTATGGTCTCCAGAACTGTACACTGTACTCCAGGTGGGGCCTCACTAGTGTCTTGTATAAGCGGAATTATGACCTCCCTTTTCCTGCTGGTGATGCGCCCTGCCTATACATCCCAGCATCCTATTTGCTTTACCTGCTGCCTTGTCACACTGTTTCCCTACCTTGAGGTCATCAGAGATGACAACCCCAAGATCCCTTTCCTGCTTGGTGCATGCTGTATCCTCATCCCCAACTGATATATTGTGCCAGGGTTTTTTGTACCCCCATATGCATTATCTTGCACTTCTTTGCATTGAATTTCAACTGCCAAACCCCTGACCATTCTTCAAGTTTCTGCAGGTCACTTCTTATTCTGTCTACACCCTCTGGTGTGTCTACTCTGTTACAGAGCTTTGTGTCATCAGCGAACAGTGAAATTCTGCCTTCTAGGTCCTGCGCAATGTCACTGATTAAGATGTTGAATAGGACCGGTCCCAGCACTGATCCCTGTGGTACCCCACTGGTCACTCTTCCCTCTGTGGAGTGACAGCCATTTACCACCACCCTTTGCGTCCTGCCACCCAGCCAGTTACTTACCCACCACACTACTGTCCTGCCCACACCCATATTCCCCAGTTTGTGTAATAGTCTTCTATGTGGCACAGTGTCAGAGGCCTTGCTGAAGTCCAGATAGGCCAAGTCCACTGCCCTCCCCTGATCCATCTCCCTAGTGACCCAGTCAAAAAATTCAACGAGGTTGGTCTGACATGATCTCCCCCTGGTGAAACCATGCTGCCTTGGGTCCTGTGGTCCATTGACAACCAGATGTTCCACCAATCTCTCCTTTAGTAGTGCTTCCATGATCTTCCCCACTACCGAGGTGAGGCTGACTGGTCTGTAGTTCCCTGCTTCCTCTTTGTTCCCACTTTTGTATAAGGGGGACTACATCTGCTGTCCTCCAGTCTTTGGGTACCTCCCCTATTTCCAGTGATCGGCTAAACAGAATAGCCAGAGGTTCAGCCACCACCTCTCGTAGTTCTTTAACGACCCTGGGGTGCACCCCATCTGGCCCCATTGCTTTATCAACTCTTATTACTTCCAGTTCCTTCAGGACCCTTTCTCGTGTAAAGGGACTTGTGTCCATTTCTGCACCATTCTCACCCCTTGTACTCCCTTCAGACCCATTACCCTCCTCTTCCTCAGTAAAGACTGAGCAGAAATACCTGTTCAATATGTCAGCTTTACTGCTGTCATCCTCCAGCGACCCCATCCTCCCTTCAGTCTCACTATCCCTCCCTTTGTCTTTCTTTTTTCACTTATGTACCTGTAAAAGGTTTTGTCCCCTCTACCCACTGATTTTGCAATGTGTTCTTCTGTCTGAGCTTTGGCTTCCCTTACTGACCTCCCTGCCTCCCTTTGCTTCTCCTGGTACTTCTCCCTATCCCCTTCTGCCTGTGTCTTTTTGTATTGCCTGAATGCAATCTTTTTGGCTTTCACTTTTTTTGCTACCTCTTTGGAAAACCATAATGGTCTCCTCTTCCTTTTCCTCTTGCTAACCTGCTTAATGCATAATTCTGTTGTTCTTGTAATCCCCATTTTAAATACTGCCCACTGTTCCTCAACCCCTGATTCCTGTCCCATTCCCCTTAATGCCTCTTTCAAGTATCTCCCCATTTTCCCAAAATCTGCCCCCTAAAATCCAGGATCGTGTTTTGTGTGGTTTGGTTCTGCTCTTTCTGTGATTTCAAACCACAATGACTGGTAGGTCACTGTTTCCCAGGTGCTCCCCACTGTTACCCCATCACACTGTCTCTGTTTGTGAGCACAAGGTCCAGTATTGCCTTCTGCCAAGTTGGTTCCATGACCAGTTGCTGAGGAAGGCACCCTGAAGGATTCAGGATAAATCTGCTCTAGTTGATGCTGCTGCTGGGATGCTCCAGTCCACGTCTGGAATATTGAAGTCTCCAACCAGTACTACCTCACCCTTGTCTGCCATCCTTTGGATGGCTAGCATCAACTCCTATCTGTTTCTTCCTCCTGGGCTGGTGGTCTATAGACCACACCTGTGTGGATGGCTGTCCCCATTTTCCTTTCCAGCTAACCCACAGTATCTCTCCCCATTTTGTTCCTCCTGGATCTCTGTAGCTCTTATGTCATTTTTCCATACAGTGCCACTCCTCCTCCCTTCCTGCCTGCTCTATCTCTTCTGAATATGTTGTAGCCAGGTATGGCCATCTCCCAGTCTGTTATCATTACACCAGGTTTCAGTGATGGCTACAATGTCCAAGCTGACTGTACCATGACAGCCTCCAGATCTTCCATCTTGTTGCTAAGGCTCCTGGCATTTGTACACATGGCTTTCCATGATTTGACCTCCCTAGACTGTTTAGCTGTTCTACTCCAGCCCCTTCCTTGGTTGTCATTTATCCATGGTTCTCCTTGCTGTCTGCCCTTCTGCTGAATTTTGCCCTTTTCTGCTTATCCACCTCTTGGGCACTAATCTCCATCTTTTGCACACTGCTTTGCAGAGATAGTCACTCCCTCTGGTTCACTGGTTCCACTGCTAGCTGTGGGGGTGAGCAAATGGTACCCTCCTTGCTGGCCTGCCACCCCCTTCAGCTAGTTTAAATGCTTGTCAATGTAGCATTTAAACTTATCATTGAGTGCTGGATTCCCCTCAGGATGGATGCAGGCAGTCAGGCTTGAACAAACCTCCATCCCTCAGGTGGGTCCCCAGTCACCAATGAGTCCAAACCCTTCCTCACAGCACCAGTTCTTCAACCATGAGTTAAAGTTCCTGGTGCATGCACTCCTATGCTCTCCCTTGCCTCTCACAGGTAGTACTTCTGAGAAAGTGACAGAAGTAGCTACTTGCTTGAGACCCCTCCCCAGTTTCCTAAACTCTTCCTGAACTTCCTTTGGCTCCCCATTTGCCAGGTCATTAGTACCTAGGTGGATAATGACATCCAGCTCACCCTCCCGTCTTGCCTTCCCAGTGATCCCCAGGAATTTCCTTCCATCCCTCCATGCTGTGGCACCTGGTAGGCACCTCACCTCCCTGTCCTCCCCCTCCTGTGTTCCTAGCTGGATCCTTCTTATGATGGAGTCCCCCACCAGGATTCGCTTCCTCCTCCTCTGGGGTCCATTGCTTTCCCCGCTGAGGTCACCTCCTTGGCTAACCTCCACATCCTTTCCTTCCACTTCTCTGGGTACCTCTATTTGGTTGTCCTCATTTGCCAGTGTGGCATATGAGTTCTTAGTGGAATAGGATCTGGAATGTGCCTCTGCCTGACTGGTCTAACCCTCCCTGAGCCCACTGTCATCCAAGTTAGTGTAGGGACTTTGTATGGACAAACATGGCTAGATTTTATTTTATTAAATTTTGGTATCTGGGGTAGGTCCACTGAAAACTTGACAGTTCCTTTTTCAGGGTGACCGGGATTAGTTACATGTACCCAAGGAGAGAAAACCAATGCTATGATATTTACAATGAATCAAGGTTTACATAATGCAGCAGTAACATACATATCAGCATGTAGTACATCATAGACAGACTCCAAGCAGTAGCCTGGACATTTTTGTTAGGACAACAAGGAGAACAGACACATCAATGATAACCCACATAGATAAGTGCCTTAGCCATAGCATCCTACTTTCCTTAGCGTTAGATACTGGTAGTGTAGGGACTTTGTATGGACAAACATGGCTAGAGTCAGATACTGATAGTGTAAGGACTTTGTATGGACAAACATGGCTAGAGTTAGATACTGGTAGTGTAGGGACTGTGTATGGGCAAACACGGCTAGAGTTAGATACTGGTAGTGTAGAGACTGTGAATGGACAAACATAGCTAGAGTTAGATACTGGTAGTGTAGGGACTATATATGGGCAAACATGGCTAGAGTTAGATACTGGTAGTGTAGAGACTGTGAATGGACAAACAAGGCTAGAGTTAGATACTGGTAGTGTAGGGACTGGGCATGGACAAACATGGCTTGGGTTAGATACTGGTAGTGTAGAGACTGTGAATGGGCAAACATGGCTAGAGTTAGATACTGGTAGTGTAGAGACTGTGAATGGAAAAACATGGCTTGAGTTAGATACTGGTAGTGTAGGGACTATATATGGACAAACATGGCTAAAGTTAGATACTGGTAGTGTAGGGACTGGGCATGGACAAACATGGCTAGAGTTAGATACTGGTAGTTTAGGGACTGTATATAGGCAAACATGGCTAGAGTTAGATACTGGTAGTGTAGGGACTGTGTATGGACAAACATGGCTAGAGTTAGATACTGGTAGTGTAGGGACTGGGCATGGACAAACATGGCTAGAGTTAAATACTGGTAGTGTAGAGACTGTGTATAGACAAACATGGCTAGAGTTAGATACTGGTAGTGTAGGGACTGGGCATGGATAAACATGGCTGTAGAGTTAGATACTGGTAGTATAGGGACTGGGCATGGACAAACATGGCTAGAGTTAGATACTGGTAGTGTAGGGACTGGGCAAGGATAAACATGGCTGTAGAGTTAGATACTGGTAGTGTAGGGACTGTGTATGGACAAACATGGCTAGAGTTAGATACTGGTAGTGTAGGGACTGGGCATGGACAAACACGGCTAGAGTTAGATACTGGCAGTGTAGAGACTGTGTATGGACAAACATGGCTAGAGTTAGATACTGGTAGTGTAGGGACTGAACATGGACAAACATGGCTAGAGTTAGATACTGGTAGTGTAGGGACTGGGCATGGACAAACATGGCTAGAGTTAGATACTGGTAGTGTAGGGAATGGCATGGACAAACAAGGCTAGAGTTAGATACTGGTAGTGTAGAGACTGTGTATGGACAAACATGGCTAGAATTAGATACTGGTAGTGTAAAGACTGGGTATGGACAAACATGGCTACAGAGATAGTTACTGGTAGCACATGGACTATGAATGTACAAAGATAGCTGTAGACTTAGGCACTAGTAGTGTAGGGACTGTGTATGGACAAACATGGTTGTAGAGTAAGACACTAGTAGTGCAGAGACTGCAAATGAACAAACATGGTTGTAGAGTCAGATACTGGTAGTGTATAGTCTGTGTATGGACAAACATAGCTGTAGAGTTAGATACCTCTAGGGTACAGACTGTGTATGGACAAGCATAGCTATACCCTAAGATACAGATAGAGTAGAATGCTGTACGGACAAACATGGCTGAAGCGTTAAATGCTGTTAGTGTAGAGACTATATGGACAAACACAGCTGCAGAGTTAGATGCTGGTAGTGTAGAGACTATATAGACAAACATGGCTACAGAGCTAGATTCTGGTAGTGCAAAGATTGTATGGACAAACATGGCTACAGAATTAGATACTGGTAGTGCAGAGACTGTGCATGGACAAACATCGTTGGAATGTTAGATACTGGTAGTGTAGAGACTGTGAATGGACAAACATAGCTGTAGATATAGACACTAGAAGTGTAGGGATTGTGTATGGACAAACATGGTTGTAGAGTTAGATACTGGTAGTGCAGAGACTGAGCATGGACAAACATGGCTGTAGAGTGAGGTACTGCTAGTGTAGGGACTATGTATGGAGAAACATGGCTGCAGAGGTAGATACGGGTAGTGTAGGGACTGTGTAAGGACAAACGTGGCTGTAGAGTTAGATACCAGTAGTGCAGAGACTGTGTATGGACAAACATACGAACATGTCAGCAGAAGCAGGCCTTGCGATATATCGAGACTGTTCATTTGTGCAGTTAGACACTCATCTCTCAGCTGCCACACCCTTCCCCCACCTCATCATACCCTCCTCACCCTGTCCCAGCCCCTCAAGGCCGCCTACTGTACTACAGGAAACCACCTCCTCAGGCAGAGTATTCCACCTGTCCACCACACGTTCTGTGAAATAATGTCTCCTGATTTCCCTCCTGGATCTTCCCCCTTCCAATCTTAGCAGATGCCCTCTTGTATCCCTCCCTCTTCTAATCTGGAAAAGCCAGTCTGTATTAACATTATTTATCCCCCTAAGGTTTTTAAAGGTTTCAATCATATTCCCTCTACCCCTCTTCTTTTCCAGAGAGTACATGTTCATTTCACCCAGTCTCTCCTCATAGGACTTTCCCTCCAAGCCCTGGATCATCTCTGTCACCCTTCATTGCACCCCCTCCAACAATCTAATATCCTTCTTCAGGAATGGATAAAAAGTACTGCATGCAGTATTCCAGGTGTGTGACCAGAGACCTGCACAAGCATTAATTCTCACACTTTGTGATGTGAGCCTCCCAAGCCATGGAAAAGCTTTTGAGCCTCCCTCAAATTTGGAAAAATATTGGGCCTCCCCATAGAAAAAAATATCATACTTTGCATAGTACAACAGGAATAAAGTGAGACTAATAAAGCTGACTGAGTATATTCTCATTTTATTCAACTTACTATTCTCCTCCCCCAACCCAACACCCCAATTTATCTTTGTCACTTCACTTTTCTGTCTCTTGGGCCCTTGTTACTGTGTTTCCTCTCTGTCTGGAATAACTACCTAGCCACTTCATCTTTCCCCCTCTTACCCTGTTGTCAAGCCACTTCTTGTACCCTTACCCCAGGTCACACCTGAAAACAAGCATTGACTCAGTGTGCCTTTGCCTGTCATCCATTTGCATATAAATAAGCACCTACTGCGAAACAAGCCCTGACTCAATGTGCCTTTCCCAGTCAATAATTTGCATATAAACACCTACTGTACAAACTAGCTTTGTCTCAGTATGCCTTCTAGTCACTAATTTACATATAAATACACATCTAGAAACAAGCTTTGACTCAGTGTGCCTTTCCTGGTCCCAACTTTGTGTATAAGTAAAGAAATCCACCTGCCATTATCCATATTTAGTTTGCTTCTTCCCTTCACACAAAACATCCAAAACTTAAAATTTAAATACTGTACATTCTCAGACTTGACTGGGCCTCTCCTGGAACACTTTGGAGCCTCCCTTGGGAGGCTGGCCTCACCATTTGAGAACCACTGGATTCCTCTTGCTATACACCCTAGCATCCTGTTGGCTTCCGCTGCTGCCTTCCTGCACTGGGCTGAGCTGTTCATGCTACCCGTTAAAAGCACCCCCAGATTCTTTTCCTCCTCATGCTTTTGAGCTGCACCCCTCCCAGCTGATAGCTCATCCCCTGGTTCCTAGCCACAAAGAGCAGTACCTTGCACTTCTTGGCACTGAACCCCAGCTGCCATGTTTCTGATCACTCCTGTAGTTTTGTCAGGTCCTCCTGGCCCTTCCACCCTTCAATGTCATCCACCACAGCTCCCATCTTTGTATCATCAGTGAACAGACTGATCCTACTCTGTATCCGGTATGAGATATCCAGAATATCCCAAACAGTACTGATCCAGTACCCGATCCCTGAGGGCACCCGCGCATCGTCTCCCTCGGTGTTGAGAGTTCCCCCATCACCACCACCACCACCCTCAGCTGCCTTCCACACAGCCAGCTGAAGATCCATTTGACCATCTTTGTTCCCACGCTATGTGTTCCAGCTTCCCCCAGCCTCCCATGCGTCGGAATCAAGGCTGCTTAAGTCCAACTACAGGACATCCACACATGGCCCCAGTCCAGCTCCCTGGTCACCAGTCATAGTACTCAATTAGATTAGTCTGGCAGGATCTGCCTGACACAAACCATGTTGATGACCATCCAGGAGATCACTGTCCTCAAAAGTCCTCTAGCCTCTCTTTCAGGATTGTCTCCATGAGCTTCCCCACAACTGATGCTAGGCTCACTAGTCTATAGTTGCCCGGTTCATCCTTAGGGCCACTTCTGTGAATGGCACCACACGGGCCATTCTCCAGTCTTGTGGTATGCGTGTGAGGAGGAGGACCATGTAAAAGCATCTATCCTTAATAGATACTTCTGCTCAGTATTTACTGAAGAGAAGGTAGGGCAGGGCCTACAGCTCAGCACCATGGACACAGGGGAGGAGGTGTGCACTAATCCTTCACAAAAGAAAGGGTCCTACAAGAGCTCGATAAGCTCAGAGTGGACAAAGCAATGGGACCTGATGGCATACATCCCAGGGTACTAAAGGAGCTAAGGGTGGAACTAGCAGAGCAATTATCAAAACTGTTTAGTGAGTCTCTGAGCACAGGAGAGGTCCGAGAACACTGGAGAAGGGTTCATGTGATCCCGCTGCACAAAAATGGTAGCAGGGAGGAGGCAGGGAACTACAGACCAGTCAGTCTTACCTCAGTAGTGGGAAAGATTATGGAAGCACTCCATAAGGAAAGGATAGTGCAACACCTGGAATCCATAGAAGCACAGGATCCAAGACAGAATGGGTTTACAAAAGGAAGGTTCTGTCAAACTAATCTCATACATTTCTTTGGCTGGGTAACCAGAGTGGTAGACCGTGGGGGAGCAGTTGATGTCGCCTACCTTGACTTCAGCAAAACTTTCAATACTGTTCCACACAGAAGATTGATTAGTAAGCTGGGTAGGTTCAGGGTGGGTCAGAAGTTGGTCAACTGGGTGGCAAACAGGTTGACTGGCAGAAAACAGAGAATGGTGGTAAATGGTATACAGTCAGAAGAGATGCAAGTCACAAGTGGGGTAGCTCAGGGTTCAGTCCTGGGGCCAGTCCTCTTCAATATCTTCATCAGTGACATTGCAGATGGACTGGAGGGTAAGGTTTGTCTGTTTGCAGATGACACCAAGATCTGCAACAGAGTAGATGATCCAGATGGAGTGGGCAGAATGAGAAGAGATCTGGATAAACTAGCAAAATAGTTCGAAGAGTGGCAACTGGAGTTTAATGCAAAGAAGTGCAAGATCATGCACATAGGAAGAGAAACCCTGAAACCACCTATAGGCTGGGAGGGAGTTGCTGGCAGTCACAAAGGAAGAAAGAGACTTGGGCATCATAATCACCGATGACCTGAAATCATCCAAGTAGACCACTAAAGCAGTAGAGTGAAGGCTACGGGGATGTTGAGGGTGTATTAGTGAAGGTATCACAAGTCAGAAGAGGAGGTAATAATCCCTCTTTACAAGACACTAGTTAGGCCCCATCTGAGTACTCATTACAGTACTGGAGGCCACACCCTCACTAAGGACATTAACCAAATTGAGGCAGTCAGAGAAGGGCAGCAAAATGGTGCAGGGACTGCATCAGAAAACATATGAGGACAGATTAACAGAGCTCAGTATGTATACTCTAGAGCAAAGGAGGGAGAAGGTGATATGATCGAAACATTCAAACACCTTAAGGGCATTAACAAGGTGAAAGAGTCTAACATGTTTCAATATAAGAAAAATAGCAGGACAAGAGGACACAGCATGAGATTAGAGGGAGGCCGATTAAGGGGTAATGTGAGGAAGTTCTTTTCACAGAAAGAGTGGTGGATGCATGGGAGCGGCCTGCCTCAGGAAGTGGTGGGTACAAATACAGTGCATGGCTTCAGACAGGCATGTGATAGGCATAAGGGAGCAATACAGGTGGTATGAATAGACAGGCCATTGACAGAGCAAAGGCCGATGGCACATTCATAAGGTAGAAAAAGAAATGGGCAGACTGGATGGGCCTTGCGGTCCTTATCTGCCGTCAACTTCTATTTTTTTATGTTTCAATTTTCTCTATCCAGGTCATCTCCTTGTGCTGGTGGTATGTATACTACCCCCATCCTCAGAGTCCTACCCATCAAGTCCTGGAACTGCATCCATAGGGCCTCTGTCCTGCCTTCCTCCACCTCCTCCCTTATACCTGCTCCCTTCCCGTTACATAGATGCCATGCACCCCTTTCCCTTAACCTATTCTTCCTGAATATTTTATACCCTAGGTTCATCATATCCCAGTCCTTGTACTGGGTGGTTCACGTTCCGTGATGGCTGTACTGTCCATCTCCCCACCCCTACTGCCAGGAGAGCCTGCAACTCAGCTGACTTATTACCTAGACTCCTCACATTCAGCGTGAACATCCTCCACCCAGTTTCCTCCCTTACCTTTCCTAGGATTTCCCTTCCTCTCCCCCGTGCCCCTACTCCAACTTCCTCCCTATTCCTCCCCATTAACTTGAGGGGTAAGCTCATCTGGCTCCACTCTCTGGGATCCCTGCCCACTAGCAGTCTACTCACTACCCCTCACCTAGTTTAAACCCACCTTTTTTGCTATGTACCCCTCTGTTCCCTACTTTAATACTCCCTTTCCCTCCCCACGCAAGTGTAGCCTCTCCTCTGCATATAGGTTATTGTCCCAGCTCCCCCCCAACCACCCACTAACCCATACCCCTTGGATCAACACCATTCCCCCAGTCATATATTGAACTCCCTTATCCTTTCCTTCCTTGCCTTACTCACACAAGGCACTGAGAGCACCTCTGATAAGGCCACCTATTCCCCCAGCTCCTCACATAACCTACCCAGTTCCTCAAACCTCTCCCTCACAACTTCCACCATTTCTCCGCCAGGTCATTCATACCCACGTGCACCATGAGATATGGTTTCTTTCTACCCCTCCTTGTGCACTTCGAAATTGACTGCCCTGCCCGCCGTTAACCCAGGTATGGACTTTACCCATATATGACTGTGCCTTTCCCCCTTACTGCCCTATCTTAACCCTTTTAGTATGGAATCCCCCAGCACTAGTTTTCCCCCCTCATCATTCCTTGCCCACACACCACCCCATTACCAAGGTGCCTATCCCTAGAGTCCGCCATATTTGTAGCTCTGTCCATCCTACCCTATGGCTCCCCCTTCCCCGGACCTATACTCTCTCACTTTCACTGTTTCTTCGCTATCCACCACAGTACTCCCAACCTCCCTGGGCCCCCTCCCTTCGCCCTTCTTGTCCTCCCTACCAGGCTTGTTCTCTTCCTTCACCCCTGCTGCCTTTGGCTGACCCTCCTGCTGTGCCTTCCCCCTCATTACCTTGTCCCGCTCTTCCAGCTGCCAAATGCCCTCTCTGCATTCCCCTCCTTTTCTCCCTCCTGCTCCCTCCTGGAGATCTTACCCCTCTTTCTCCCTCCACTAATGTCACCAGCACCAAGCCTATTACCCACCCCACTGAAGTGACATGCGTCGGCTCCTGTCTCCTGACTCTGGTCTTTCCTACAGTGCTAGGTCTCATGTTCGGCTGGCTTGCCCGCCCCCATCCTTTCCCTCGATCTGAAGTTCCTCTGATGAGGTGCCCTCGTATTAACCCCTGTGGGAGGCCCTCCTGCCCCAGCATCCCCCATCCCCTCTCCCATTATCTCTAGCTCTCTGCGAAGCCATGGCACTTCTACCTCGAGTCTTCTTAGTCTGTGACAGATTGGACACCCTCCAAGCTTCCACAGGATGTTCATCCAAACCGCCGCCCCACATCCATTACTACCCACTATTCTGCCCATGTTTAAACAGTATTTATTAAAAGAAAGAGACCCAAAAGGAAGAGTACAGTACTATCTATAATTTCACCAGCTACTGTAGTACATTCTATATGTTTTCAGCTAGTCTCGTCCCTAAAAGCAAAGATAAACATATAGTACCAACTAATTTTTTATTCTCTTTACATAGTTTGGTCCCTACCCACTACACAGTATCCTCTACCAAATACAATTTGGGACGCTACTCCCTTGCACACACACACACACACACACAGGCAATAATGTCAGCCAGCATAACCTTCCTGACTGTACTTGCCAAGCTGCATACAATATTACTTCCAAGATAAGTAAACAGTGATAACAGAAAATACAGTGTCATATATCAGAATATTACTTAAGATGCTATATTTCTGCTCTTGCAGACAATAATTCCAAAGAGACTCACCATCCCCACCCAGCCTGGGTCCAAGAAATCAGGGTAGTGATCAGCTCCTTTTGGCTTTCTCCTGTATAGCATGCTACCTCCTAGAGGACGGCGCCTTCCTCTGCTCAGCCATTGGCTCCGTGCTGCTCACTGAAGCTGACTCCTCCCACCATGACCATTTAATAGAGGTCAGGGCAGGGGTGGGAGGTCAGGGCCAGGGTGGGCGGGCAGGACAAACCCTCCCACAAAACCCTACTCTCTTCAGGAGGCTTCCCATCCCAACACCCACTCACCCACCAGATGAGATAGCGACTGGGTCCAGCTTTTAATCAGAGCGCAGTTCTGCCCAACTGGCTCCAGCTCACAGCCTGATTGGTTCCCCAAGTGCTGCCAATTGGCTCTTCTAGCACTGGGAACCTCCACAACTGACCTCCGTTCTCCAGAGACTCCCGCCCCAGACTTCAGCGGCTTCTGCTGCTCTCTTCCTGCCACTGATGTTGCAAGGGTTAGACATTGGTAGTGTAGAGACTGTGTATGGACAAACATGGCTATACAGTAAGATACAAATAGTGTAGAATGCTGTATGGACAGCAGGACTTTGTATGGACAAATATGACTGTAGCATTAGATGCTGGTAGTGTAGAGACTGTATATGGACAAACATGGCTGCAGAGTTAGATACTGGGAGTGTAGGGACTGTGTATTGACAAAAATGGCTGCAGAGTTGGATACTGGTAGAATGTATTGTATAGACAAACATGGTTGTAGAAGTAGACACTGGTGGTATAGGGACTGTGTGTATACACACATGGTTATTGAATTAGATACTGATAATGTAGGGACTGTATTGACAAACATGGCTGCAGAGTTAGATACCGGTACAGTACAGACTGTTTAGAACATGGGCTTGGAAAATAAATGAATCTGATTGGCTGAAACGCTGAACAGAGATTCATTTATTTTCTGACAGAGCCACATCTGTAAACAGTGCAAGTCGGGGTGCTCCATTACTTAGTATATCATTGGGCAACCGAATTTTTGAAATCAAAATCAGGCAAGGAATTGGCAAATGGGACCACAAGGAGAAATTCAATTGAGTATAAAAGTTTGATTTTGAAAAATCTGCAGTCTGCATTGCATGAAAAGATTGAAGCACTGGTGCATCTGAGAATGGATCAGCTCACCGTCACTATGGACAGAGCGGAGCATGCATGCCAGATCTATGCACAAGACCTGCCTTCCGGCTCAAAGGCCAAGGTAGCCGCAGTGCAGAGCAGCACCGAACCACCCACCCAGTACGTGGTGGAGGAAACCAACAAATTTCCAACAGAATGGATTATATCGGTCCATACCTACCAATTACTATTGGTATTTTGGAAGCTGAACATCGGTTCAACCACATGGTATTAAGCAATCACCCAAGCATCTTGGGAACTGATTTTTCAGCCGCTCTGGCTGCATAGTGGGTTTAGCCAACAGACTACTACTCCAAATGCCAGGCCATCATCACATGGTTTGGTTTCTGACTCACGGGTAAAGTAGCAGTAAGGTCTAAGGATGAGGAGAATGATGTCATCCTCTTGCTCCAACATCACAAGCTATTTACACAACTGAATCCCATTTTGTTAAAGCATCAAAAAGCCTTTGCCAAAAACAAGCCTGACTGTGGAAAAATTGACACCCTCATACACGTTACTGGTAAGGAGCTACCATGGCAAAGACAAAACCCTTTTCCCACAGAAGCAATACCTACATTGAGGGCCACAGTTGATTCCCTTGCAAAACAAGAGGTCATCAGGCCTTGTGTATCTACAGTCAATTCTGCCACCTGGCCAGTGAAAAAACCCAATAGTTGAAGGCTTACCATCGATTACAGAAGACTTATTCAAGTCACCCCTAGTTGTACACAGACAATGGCATCTGCCCTGGATGTGCAAAAACTCTTAAAGCCTGAACACAAGTGGTTAAGTACATTGGGCATTTCCAGTGGTTTTTGGTCACTTCCACTGGTCGTTGAGAGCAATACATGTTTGCCTTCACCTCTGAAGGCGTCAGTACACATGGATCTGTATCCAATAGGATTCCACAATAGCCTCCTCTTCCACATTCACATGAGAGATGTAATACATGGATTCTCCACACCAGAATGCCTCCTTCAGTGTGTGGATGACCTACTCTTGGCCACAAAAGGCCTAAAGAAATACCTGGAGCTGCTCAATGAGCTCCTGACACTCCTACAGAGGACAGGTCTTAAATGCAACCCTGCAAAAGTGCAATTGTGCCTCCCAAAAGTTTCCTTTCTGGACCTGTGCATCACTACAGAGGGCAGAAGCCCTGCCTGGACAAGGTTCAAGGTATCCAAGACTTGCCACATATGTTACATTCACAGTTTCACTGCCTTCATTTGACAAAGGCTTTTTAGTTTTTGACAAGCTTTCTACAATCAACTCAGTGAGGCATCTAGAAGAAGACATTCTTCGAGAATGTATCAATTTGCATCCCTTGTTGGTGCTTCATCCTCCTTGATACCTGGGTTGCCTCACGTATTGACTGTTGTACAAAACAGTGCTACCATTACTTGTGCCGATGTGATGTGTTGATGTGACTATGCCAGTTTGTGGCTACTCACTTGAATTTATGGATTGGTCATATACAATTAATAATGACCAAAATGCAAATGACACTGTTAAGAACATTAACAGTGTTACAGATTCTTCAGTCAAGCAACATGTCAACTTTGCCTCAGCAGCAGATGGACAACGCCTTGCCAGCCAACTTACCAACACGTCAGTGACCTGCCTGATCCAGCATACAAAGTGGCGACTTCCTGAAGCATGTGTGATGTATAATTCTGAAACCCAATACTGTGTTGTGACCAACTACAATACTTTTTCCTATGGAGCTTTTGTATGCAATGTCACTAGTCCCAACTTCTGTTTTGTACCTTATGAGTGCCCTATCATTGGCCATACGATATCACCAGAACTACAGTATATAGATAGTGACCCATATTTTTATATATATTTAAATGATAGGAAAGATGGTATTTACCAACATTTAATGTACACATTACTTGACCTACACTACACGTCAGAAGGTTTTTGCAAAAAAAAAAAAAAGATACACATCTTACTCATATTAGTAATACTGTTAAAGAGCTGAACATTCTTTAAATGCACTGTTTCATGATGGAGACTTAAGCAAAACTTTGTCAACCACTTGGTTGGAGGTTATGTTGAAAACATTTGTTTTATTCAAGTTATCTTAATGGTCATTCTCATTTCTACAATGTGTTGCCTTTGTAAAACATTGAAATTGAATAAAAATCAGCTGAAATTTCTATATACAACCCACACTTCCAGATTGTAACCACTACACTTACCCAATTAGCATTGCCTCCTTATTCAGGCAACAAGGGGGAGGATATGTATACCCGCCTGTCCTACAGTTCCTATGATGATGTCATGATTTGGTCCCCCATGTGGACTATTATATGTAGTTCATATTTAGTGTAAGGTGCAGTGTTATTTAAACAATAGTGCACACCCTGGAGTGCTTTATTGTGATTACAATACGGCTATAAATTAATCAACATGACTTTAATGATTAAGCAGTAAACAGACACGATAAATCTGAAGATTTAACTGTATTGCTAATTAAATTTGGACACTGTACTGATATAAAGTAGTCCCTTACAGAAGTAGTCTGCATCACTTCACATTGTTTGCATTTCCCTTTTTTGCAATAAAAAACAACATGTAACTGAAGCAGAAAAATCTGAAGGCTTAATTGTATTGCAATTAAATTTAGCCACAACATATAGAAAAAACTAGTCCCTTGTCATGTCTTGGACTGCCTTTTTTTTTTTTATACATTTAAAAGAAGCAAAAAAAAAAATGAATGTCTAACTGCATTGTAAAAAAAATGTAAGCACATTTAACCACATTTGCTGTACTCCCTTGCAGAGCTACCCTGCATCATTTGTTTATTTATTACATTTTACTTTTAGGTGTAACAAATATAATTTTAATTGCTTTACAGTACTGGTGATGGGTTGGAGGAAAATAATGCCAAGTTCTGGGACACAAGCAGATTAACAGTTTCCTGTTGGAACAGATTAATATTTTTCACAAACCAGCCAAAGGCACATCTGTGTGCCAAGCCCTTTCTACCTGAAAATGACAGACCAAAATTCCAAACCATTTGGGCACTAGGCGATGACAAAAAAAAAAAAATCAAAATATTTTGATTTTTTAAACTTATTCACTATCGAATCCAGAATCGCACTCCAACTGGACTGGCAGTTGCCAGGTCAAGGATCTACTCCTCGAGACTGTGCATGCAAAATTTCATGCAAATCCATTGAACAGTTGCAAAGATATTAAAGAACAAAGTATCCAAGAAGTCAGTTTGGGTTTGCATTCAAGAGATGGAATGTTTACTATGTATGGAATACATGAATTCAAATCTCTGCTTAGTTCTCCTGGCAGAATGTTCACCCCCACTATCACACAACAGAAAGTCAAAGGCTATGTACACACTGCAGTAACAATTCTGAAAACGTTTTAAAAGTCTGTTTCAAACTCACCGCAGTCACCCAGCTGCACTGGTAGTCACTGTGTTGTAATCTGGTGAAGACGCGTGCACATGACAAGTCCGGTAACATTTTTAAGAACGGTTCCGTGGCTGCACTATAGCACGGGTTCATTCAATTTCATATGTTCACCCATCCACACCACAAGGGAAAACATTTTTTGGTTTGAAACCATGTTTAAGACTGGTTTAAGCCTATGTCCCTTAGCAGGGTTTGAGCACAGTTTTAAACAGGTTTCAAACCATATTAGGTGGGATGCAAACGTGTTTCCACTTTTTAAAACATTTTAAACCACTTAAAACATTTTAAAAGTATAGTGTGTACAAGGCCCTAGATGCAACTAGGGCTTTTGTTTTATCTGTAGCAGGTTAAACACTACAGATTTCCCCAGTAAGCAGGTAAGGACAGGAGGGGGATTGTTCATGGTCAACAAAGAGACACCGTAAATTAAAACTGTAATTACTGTAGAACTTCATTTTTTAAGGTGTGTGTGTGTGTGTGTGTGTGTGTGTGTGTATAAAGAGTTATGAGGGCAAATAACAATTATGGTTTTTCAATTTAAGACAGTTTTATTTTTAGGGCCTAGTTGAACATTTTTAATGAGTAAAGATGGCAGGGCGACAGCCACATTTGTGATGGCAGTTAGGTATGTTTTTGGTACAATTGATTTCATATGTGAAGAGGCAACTGGTTCTTCTTCCAGTGCTGTCATGGAGGGACAACAGCACTGGGTTCCGAACTCCTCAGCCAATCAAATTACTGAATTTTTATAGCCATATTATAATTACTGTTATTTACTTATGCTTAGCCATGATTTACTAACAAACTATTATTTACTGTTATTCAGTCATGATTCATTCACAGTGTGTTACCATGATTTATTGTGATTCACTGAGATATATTTGTGGTCTTAGCATGCCACCTACAACAATATGCCATAATTACAATGTTTAGCATAGTTAGCCATATTTATGATATATTTGTGATCTTAGGCGTCTGCTACTGCTATTAGGCACACTGCCAATATCAGCATATTTTATGACCTGTTCTGTTGTTCTAACAATAACTATAGTTAGCATAACACTTATTGTAACTTATAATTGAAATGCCAAGGTCTTGGTCCGAGGAGCCCACCATCTAGAACAATGGAAATGTCTTGTATAATGTACTTAGTATGCACAAGTACATTACCAGGTAACGGGACATTTTATTATCTTAGTATGTGCTTGATGTTTACCAGAGCTCAAGGAGATCGATGACTACACCTGGTGTAAGAGGGTTCCTGGATTCCCAGCAGGTATGATATGCTATCCTATTTACTTGTTTTCAGGAAAATAAACCTTTAGTCATACCATTTGTTTTCTGAGTCATGCATTGTCAGACCATCTGGTCAAGAATCTACTAATTAACATTCAAAACACATTTTCGGTCTAAGGGAGTTGACAGTGTCCCTTAAAATCATAAGCGTGGTTTTAAAATGTTCCTTTTCATGTTGTCTCTCTTCACTATCAACAAAAAGTAACACAAATGGAGACAGAGAGGAAAGCCTCTTCACATGTTACTTCAGTTTTCAAATAAGGTACAAGACAGAAGATAATGTATGGTCCTCTATCTGTAACCAATTTGTTAACTGGCGAAAGGTTGCCAGGGTGACCATGTAAACCTCGAGAGCAAAGCTCAAGAGGTCTACATCGCCATGAAAATGGAACTCATCTGGTTTGTGCTTGGACCCCACTCTGTGTGTTAAGTAACGCTTCTCAATTTCTTTTCTGACTCACAGCATCCCTCCAAAGATTCCGTCCATGTCTTGTTATTTTCTTTTCCTGCTTTAACAACAAACAGCCTAATTGAATCTACCTTCTTAGCCCCTTCAAACAACTGAATCATATCCTCCTCAACTAACTCTTCTCCTTAAAGAAGAGGTTCAGCTGCTGTAAAGTCTCTCCATCATCTGGGAGGGTGCTGCAGGACCCCCAAACAGCTCAGCAGTGCATGACACCCAGATAACTGAGGAAATTAACAGAGCAGACAAAACAGAGGTACTGGTGATCCTCAGAAACATCAGTTACACAGTCATAGTTGGGGGCAGAGCTTCAAGAGGGAGCTTAGGAAACACTATTTTTACAGAAAGAGTTGTGGAGCCATGGAACAAACTGTCAGCTGAGGTAGTGGAAGAAAAGTCCATGACATCATTCAGGCTGGGGTGGGACAAGGCTAAAGTGCAAGCAAAAGCAACAGGAGCAGTAGGAGGCAGTAGGCAGAAGGGGGGCAGTTAGGTCCTGAGATCTGAGAAGGTCCGTGGAACACGTGGGCAGATTAGGTGGACCCTTGGTCTGCTTCTGCCATCTTTTTTCTGGTTCTATACTGTGGATTAGTTTCTTTAGAAGGGTAATGGAAGAACAAAGACAGAGTTCCTGTCCAACTTCAACAACTGGTTCCTAAAGCAGCACATCCAACAGAGGTCTAGATTCTATGCCACTCTTAACCTAATTCTCAGCAGTGGGATGTAGAATGGATATCTCTAGTGGGATTGTCAAGAAACCAGTGGGAGGCAGTGGCCACAACAGGTTACAATTCTCCCAGGGAACAGAAAAGATTTGCTGGGCCTCAGTGATCAAGACCCAGAACCTCACAAAGCCAGTGTAAGAGTAAATGTTATTTTTTTGAAATTTTAAGTGTGATTGGCCACCTGGCTCATGGTAGAATAACATCAATACTTTCAATAACAATAAGGACAAACTCCATTCATATTCACAAGTTCCTCATATTTACTGTTCCTTCACATAAAACGTGTGGTACTGGCACCCCGGCCGTGATTGCAAGATAAATATCTATGTATAGGAAGCTGTAATTATTTTGCTATTATTGCATACTTCTTGAACATTGTAAACATCCCTAAACAGTGTACCCACTCATAATACAATAGTCTCTTCTCCTACCACTGCATCATGAGTGGCAAGACAGAGATGGGGTGTCCTCAGGTCCACAAAAGATGCAGCGGGAGCTGATCAAGAACTAAAACAATTTTTTGTGTGGTAACACCAATAAAGTAGGTAGTCTGTTTTTCACTCTTAAGAAGAAAAAAGGAATACAAAAATCAATTTATAAGCTACATCAGCAGCCTCTACAGAATACAACAAATCGTAACATGCGTTTTTTAAACTATAGACACTTTGAGACCTATAGGAGTTGCCTGTGTCCCTTTAAACTCATAAATGTGGTTTTAAAACTTTCTTTTTCATGTGAAGTCTCCCCCTCCACTGCCAACAAAGAGTGACACAAATGGAGACAAAGAGGGAAACCTAATATTCTTCACATGCTGCTTCAGTTTTAAAAACGTATAAGAATGCTGTAACAGGCCTCCAATGCCATCCAGTTACTGCACTACTCTGGCACACCACCAAACCTGAAGTTGTTAAAACCCCATTCCTCCAGCCTTACCTACTGAAACCATGGTTTCATAATTCTACCATCACATCCCTGTGTAGCTCCTTCTCCTGCTTGCTTAACATCTTCCTCCTCTTTAGAAAAAGCAACTGCAACATCTTCAAAGGTTTCTGGCACCTGAAACAATGTGAGATGTATTTTATTCTTGTTTTGCTTAACACATTGATAAATCTGCAACTTTTTAACTCAGAGGGGACAGACAAGATTCAGACTGACAGCTGGCAAAGACCAAGGAGTCCCAGGTCCATCAACATTTAATAGAATAGAGCCCGACCAAAGCCCATTCCCCTCTCCTAGCAGATGTTTCCTGTGAGGTTACTACTCTTTTTTTATAATTTACTTTTTATGCTCCCACACTGCTCTGACCCCCTTCCTCTGGGTCAGCCCCAACCACCTGCTCCCTCCTTTCAACTCCATGAGGCTTCCCCCCCACCCCCATGATGGGGTCAGTCTGAGCCAGATTCACTTTCCACCTCCTTCTGTGTGCAGATGCAGAAGTTCCTGGGCTAGAGGAGCAGCGGACAGTGGCAGGGTGGAGCACAAGTGCACCTGGTCTGTTGTGCAGAGCAAGGCTTTTCCTTGTTCTGCTGCTGAGTCATGTGTCATGCTCACTGAGCCTGCAGAGGAGGTGCTCCAGCATCATCCCCTCCCAGTTGCAGTGTCACTGCATCATCATCTGTGGTCACCAAGGTGACAAGTGTAGCGGCTGCAGCAACCCTCCCTCCCCAGAAGAAGAAAGCATCCCCTGAGACATTCCATCTTCCTCCCCCTGGATGACAGTTGGTGACTCCAGCTCCTCCTCAAACGCAGGTCACCAGCATCATGAGCGATAGCGCTACTGCTACACCAGTGGGCCAGCTGTGATGTTACTACTCTTCAGGAACTCATCTGGTTTGTGCTCTGACCCCACTTTCTGTGTTAAGTAATGCTTCTTGATTCTCTTCTTACCCCCACCAACCCTCCAAAGATTCTGCCCACATCTCCTTGTTTTCTCCTCCTGCTCTAAAAACAAACAGCCTACTTGAGTCTACCTTCTTAACCCCTTCAAACAATTGAATCATAACCCCCTCAACTAACTCATCTCCCTTAAGAAGAGGTCCAGCTACTGTAAAGTCTCTCCATCACCTGAGGAGCGAGCTGTGGGACTTCAAACAGCTCAGCAGAGCATGATGCCTAGCTAGCCAGGGGAATTAACAGAGCAGACAAAACAGAGGCACTAGTGATCATTGGAAACATCAGTTAGAACATAAGAATAGTGTCAGCAGATGGGGTCCATTTGATCAATCTGGTCTGCCCATTGTGGCTACCCCCTCCCAATTATGATTTCTATCTAAGCTGCCCACACTGTCTGTCACAGGCGAATTTGAATTCTCCTACCATCTTAGATGCCACCACTCCTGGTGGCAAGTTGTTCCATGTGTCTGTCACTCTCTTGGTAAAGAAGTACTCTCTTGAGTTGCTTCTAAACTTGCCTCCCACCAGAAGCAAGTGTTGCCCTCTTGTACGACTGGCCTTGTTTTCTTGGAATAGATTCTCAGCTATGTTTATTCCCTTGATGTATCCTGAATATTTCTATTATGTCCCCCATATTTCTTCTCTGTTCCAGACAGAATAACTTCAACTCCTCGAGACGTGTCTGCTATGGCTCATGGTGCAGTCCCTGCACCATCTTTGTAGCCCTTCTCTGCACTGTCTCCAATCGGTCCATGTCCTTTCTTAGGTGAGGTCTCCAGAGCTGAACATAGTACTCCAGGTGTAGCTTCACCAAGGATCTGTAGAGTTACCCAGTCATACTGTAGATTGTTCTTCCACTACCCCTCTAAAGAAACCAATGACAGAGTTCCTGTCCCACTTCAATAACTGGTTCCTAAAGCAGCACATCCAACAGAGGGGCTAGATTCTAGGCCATCCTTGACCTCGTTCTCAGCAATGGGGATGTGGAATGGATATTTCTAGTTTGGATGTCAAAAAAACAGTGGGAGGCAGTGACCACAACTGGATAAACTTCTCCCTGGGAACAGAGAAGACTAACTGGGCCCCAGATATCAAGACCCAGAATGTTGCAAATCCAGTGTAAGGACACATGCTGTTTTTTGACATTGTAAGTGTGAATGGTTAACTGGTTCATGGTAGAATAACATCAGTGCTTCCCATAACAATAAGGACAAACTTAATTCATATTCACAAGTTCTTCATATTTAACATTCATTCACATAACACATGTGATACTGGCACCCAGCCATGACTACAAGAGAAATATCTGTTTACAGGAAGCAGTAATTATTCTATTTCACACACGTCTTCAAAAGTGAGGAGAATTACACAAATTACTAGGGTACAATTCTAGATTACTGTGAAAGAGTTAAAAGATACACTAGAGGAAACAATACACTCTGCTCCTCCGACTCCCCTTCCTTCAGCATTCCCACCGCAACGCCTCTGCTATCCAAACTGCCTTTTCTGTCCACTTTCCCTCCATCTGGAACAGTCTCCCTTCCCCCTCATTTCTTATCCCTCTCTTACTCAAGCTGACACTCGGAGCACACCACTTCCTAATGCCAATGTTTGACTATATGGAAGTCATCTATGGCACCATCCAAAATCCACCCTGGCTAAGCTGAACCACTTATTCCATTCTTTCAGTCACTTTGCTATGGATTCTCTTCTCCTCCTCACTTACCACTGCTCCATCCATCTATCTGTGCCTCATCGTCCCCTATATTTTCTCAATACTGCTTTCATTTTGCTGTTTTCTCTTTTTGCCTCTCTTACCTCCTACCTCTCTAATCTACTCGTAACTCCTGTACCATCTTCCTTTGCACTCCATTATCCACATTCCCAATCCTTCAGTGTACCCCACTGCAACACCTGTGCTGGTCAAACTGATTTTTCTATGTGCTTGTCCTCCATCTGGAATTGTATCCCTCCCCCTTGTCTCTTTTCCTTCTCTTACTACCCACTCAAGCTGCCACTCTGAGCTCATTTCACCTCCTCTTACTCCTGCCCCTATCTAACTGGGGTTTTGGGATCCAAGTGAGGCTTGGATCTTATTTCTCTTACTTAGCCCATTAAACCAACCAACATGTTCTGGGCCCACTGAACCAAGGACCACAGCGAGTTTCCTACTTAAGGGGAGTACCCTCATGGCAGTCTGGCCTGAGGATGGACTCCCCTAAAAGCATCAGAGGGAAACCATGGTGGGATGTATGATTGGAGACAGCTCCCCTGAAGCCTCAGAGGGAGACTCTGGTACAGAGCATGACTCGGAAGGTCCCATGCCAAGGAAGAGGCACACAAAAACATTGTGCAATGTGTCCAGATAGCAACATGTTTCTGTATGTTAGGAGAGAACAGAAAGAGACAGCTTCTCTTGGAGATACATGTTCCTGTGGTATCCTGAGTGAATATGGCCTCAGGATGCAGACACTCCAAGATTCCATGGGAGACAGCCAATCAGGGCCTGGGTAACTTAATGCTAAGTAGTAGTAGCTGGGTAGTAGCATGCGGTGTCCGGGGAAAGCATTGACGGGATGGGTGATAATAGGCTTCATGGTCCACAACAGCTTGGCTCCTGCTGAGTGCAGATGGCTATGTTAATGTTAGTAAGAATGGTTTATTTACAATGTGCCCAATCCTACAAGTTCTAGGCATCCCACAAAGATGCATGCAGTAACATGACATTTCCATGTTGGCTTGCGCAACGCAAAGCAACATCTTGTAATAGTAGCACTTTCAGAGGTGTGTCAGTGTTGTGGCCGAATGCAGGGGATGCTTTAGTCAATGCATCCCTCAGCCACCAACCAGTGAGCACGCTGCCAATGACAACAGTTTCAGAGAGAGCCACAGAGTTGAAAGAAATCTGCCGCTGCAATCAGAGACAGGTTCATTATTGCAGCGGCAGATGACACTCTTCCATTAAGTGCCTTTCCTGGTGAAACATTTCAATAAATATGGTGGCTCCTGCCATCCACCACACAATCCCCACAAAGCCGACATCAGGGTGCTCAATCCCCATGTTGGCATGTCCCCTTCCCCCCAACATTATGTGGCACATTGTTACATGGCAACTCCTGAAAAGTCGACATCAGGGTGCCTAATCCCCGTGTCGGCATCCCCCCTCTCAGTGCAGTGTCTCTTTCGTGGTTAAACAGTTTTCCCTTTCCTACACTGGGATGCCCACTCCCAGTGTTGGATGTGCCCTCCCAACCAGTCTATACAGCTTGCCGACATCAGGGTGCCCAATCCCTGTGTCAGAACTCCCCCCTCCCCGAATTGTGGCACACTGGAAGCCCACTCCAGTGTGCCTGTCTTTTTGTGTGTGTGTGTGTGTGTGTGTGTGTGTGTGTGTGTGTGTGTGTGTATATATAATCTGTGTAACTAAAGAAAACCTTCCTCACAATCTTCCCCCCTGCAAACAAGAAAATGGTCCACCATTGTCTCACTCATCCCCATCCCACCCTCCCTCTTTGCACCCACCTCCCCACCTCCCTCACCCATATTACCCTCAGAGGATGAAGCCATGATCTTCTCTGAACCAGGACACGTCTGCACTCTTCAGAGCCAAATTGTGACCTGAAGAAATGACGGTAAGTTTTATAATGAAGGGTTTCAACTTAGGTTGATATCTCAGCCATTTTAAGGAATTCTGGCCCCAAATTTTCACAGTGGGGTTCTTGGGACACCACCTCATGAACATGGCACTGTCATTTAGTTTCTCTGTTCCAAAAGGCGATTTAGTGGTCACTGCTCAGAATCACTGTTCGGGACAGATTAACCAAATGACAGTGCCACTGCTCATGAGGGGAAGTCTCAAAAAGCCAATGTTGCAAACTCGGTGAAATCATTCCAAAAAATGACTGTGTTACGAGCATGCAGTGCACAGTTTCTTCACCAATTTTTAATATTTTCTCTCCAGATGTTCAACATTGCCATTTTTTCACATCTCCTTATGAACAGTATAGCTGCCAGTTTTCACATCCTTCCTGAAACGTGTTTTCACACCTGTGGCTCAGAATTGCAGTTGCAGTGGGAAATCAATTTTCAGGACAGATTAACAAAATCATAGTGTCACTGTTCATGAGGAGAGGTTCAAAAAAGCCTATGTTGAAAATCTGATGAAAAAATTCCAAAATATTATGACGTTACAGGTGTCTGTTGTGCAGTTTCTATCACATTAAATGCTGTCAGCCAATTTTTCACACCCACCTCATGAACAGTACAGCTGTCATTTTTCATCAGCCATAATGTGTTCTCACACCTGTGTTGCCAAATGGCGCAGTCGCTGTGCAAAACCACCTTTTGGGATTGAGTAACGAAATGATAGTGCCACTGTTCATGAGATGGGGTCACAAAAGCTCATTTTGAAAATCTGGAGTGAAAATAGCAACAAACAGCTGGGGCGTTAGGATTTCCAACCATAACACACTACTTTGTAGAGACTGAGAGGCATCAGGGTGTGACTTGGGATCATTGGCTGTAGTGCTCACACCATTCCACCCCCACCCTGCAGCCAGTGACAGGCATTGAGGAGTGTCTTGGGGTCTTCGGCCCCAACGTTCACCTCATTCTCTATACTGCACCCATCTCAGCATATTTCCTTATGGGATGGGGAGTATAAGGCCGAAGACCCCAAGGCACACATAACACGTCAGTATCTGCAGGGTAGGGTGAGGTGAAATGATGTGAGCGTTATAGCTGATAACCCAAAGCCACACCCAATGCCAGTCAGTCTCTGCAGGGTGGGGTGGGATTGGCATCAGTTCCATACTTCACTGCCATTCCTATTATTCCTCTCTCTAACTCCTGCACTACCAATGCCAGCAAGCCAACATTTGCCATTGACAAATGCTTGTTTAAATTGCTTATTACTGCAAAGTACAAAATCGGTTTTCCCCATAAAGCTTTTCATCCTTCAGTTGAAGGCTCTGGACACCCCACAAAATGTATGAACACCAGCATGACATTTTTTTTTTAATTTCAGTAATAGGAAAATAAAATCTTAAGTTATCACAAGTAACCAATACAGTTATGTTGGTGCAACAACATTGCCAGAAACTCTGGGAGACTAGTTGACACAGCTAACTATAAATGTGCAAGGAATGACTGTACCAAATCAATCAGGGAATCAAAATCCACCTACTTCAAAAATGCTCTCACAAACTCTTGGGGAAATGGAAGGGAATTCTGCAATAACATAAAGGAAGTCACCGGGAAGCAGTCTAAATCATCCCCTCAGTGCTCTGCATAAATGGTGTTACTATACTTGACCAGAAACTCACTGCCAATACTTTCAACAATGCTTTCATGGACCTCAGTGCAGTACTCCCTCTGGATTTTTTCAAGGAGGAAGACCCCCCTACTGGCATAGCCCCCACAAACCACCCTCCCTTCTACTTTAAAGTGGTAAAGTTGCATCAAGTCCGGAGCTATGTAACCAAAGCCATTAGAAACTCCAGAGCCTGTAATGACTCCCTCGACCTCAAACTACTATCACTCACCCTTGAAGAAGTGCTACAGCCACTGACCAGGATCTTTAATCTCTCTCTTAACTAAGCCAGTTCCCAGACATATGGAAGTCTGCCACTGTAACCCCATACATAAAAGTGGTGACAAAACTGCACATGAGAACTTCCGTCCAATCTCCATCCTACCTCCCTCTCTAAGGCCCTGTAACGGATAGAGGCAGATCAGCTTACTGACTTCCTAGACAAGCACAGCATCATATGCAAGCAACAGCATGGTTTAGAAAAGGTCATAGCACCTCCGACTCTACTTGAATTCACAGGCACAATTATCACTCACTAGACAATAGTCAGCTTACTGGGTCCACTTTCATTGACTTGACCAAAGCCTTTGATACCGTCAACCATCATCTTCTACTTGCCCAGCTTTGGCTAGCAGGGCTCTCACCCAATTCTGTCAACTGGGTAAAACGCTATTTAAAGAACCGGTCCCAAAGATTGAAAATTGATGGCACGCTCTCAGATCCAAGACCCGTCCGGTCCGGTGTCCCTCAGGGTTCAATCCTGGGCCCCCTCCTTTTTAGCCTTTTCTTGAACACGCTGCCAGAATCCTGCCCTGAAAAGCTCTTACGCTATGCAGATGATGCTGTCATCTTGACCTCCCACCGTGATCCAACTCATCTACAAGAAAAACTCCAGCGGGCTTTCTCAGCAGTTGAAAGCTGGTTCCCTAACCACAAACTGATCCAAACCAGAAAAAAACAAAGACCATGATTTTCAGCAGCTCCCACAACAAAAACAGACAGTATCAACTCACCATCAAAACCAAGCAAGGACTCACCCTTGAACAAGTCCATACCTTTAAGTACCTTGGTCTCACCCTTGACTCGAATCTTACCTATGTTTCCCATATAAATAATGTTGCAAAAGTAGCAAACACCAGGCTGGGCCTTCTGTTCCACCACAGGAAACACTTAACACCAGAAGCATTGTCTGTTGCCAAGCAAAGTTCTATTATTAGCATTACTGACTACGGTCTCAGCATCTATGGCTCTGCCACAGCCACCTCCCTCAAATGTGTTACCTCAATAAAGTCTGTCATCTCGTTACTGGATCCCACCATCTCACCCATACCTGTGACCTCTACTCCCAAACTGGATGGCTGCAACTGAACGACCAAATAAAATACCAAACCTGCATCACAGCAAGGAAAATCATGCTGGGCAAGGCACCTCCAGGAGACTGCACCCTCCTTAAACCCAGAACCCACAACTGCAACACCAGGAGTTCAAAAACCCCAAATCCTCCACTCTCGCATATCCCAAGGTCAAAGGTCGTTTGCATATAGGGCTCCCAGTTGGAAGAACAGTCTCTCTCTAGTGACATCTTGACCTCACCAACGCTTGGTGCTTTCAAAACTAAACTCCGCCACTCGCTAATAGGCACCAACAACTGCGACTGCACCACATAAGTACGTTGCTCCCTACACTATGTAGACCGCCCTGCTGTCTGTTTTTTGTTTTATTTCTGCTAGCACTTGTCAGTCATCTGCCCCTGCCATTGCTCTGTCCCCATGTTGGTCTTGACAAAGCCTCCGGCTGCTCTACCCAGACCCACACCGCTTTCTCCCCTCTCCCTCTCCCACCCCCAGCTCCCCTTTCCCTCTCTTGTCTTCCTCCTCCTAGTGTTTATTTTGTACTACCACTAAAACAAGCATTTGTCAATGCCGAATGTTGGCTTGCTGGTATTGGCATTAGTAGTGCAGGAGTTAGACAGCTGCATCATAGGAATGGCAGTGAAGTATTGAACTGATGCCAACCCACCCCCACCCTGCAAAGAGTGACAAGCATTAGGGTGTCCCTTTGGGTGTTTGGTAGTGCAGTGCGGGAAAACATGTCGTGCAGGATGTGAGAAATGACGGCTGCACAGTTCATAGGAGGTGTAAAAAATGCCAGTGTTGAAAATGTGGCATGTAAATATACCAAATTCTGGAAGCTACTAGGTGTGTGGGAAATATGCAATGCCGCTTGCAACACTGCCACTTATGAAGTTAGGCACCAAATTTTCAACATAGGCATTTAGCACCTCTGCGCATGTACAGTGTCACTGTTATTTCCTTAAAGTGTCCCAGAAGTGATTTAGCTTTACAGCGACCACACTATTCTGCGCCGAGTGCGAAAACACATTTTGGGCATGATATGTCAAATGACGGCTGTACTGTTCATCAAGAGGTGTGGAAAAATGGCAATGGTGAAAATCCAGACTGAAAATATCACAAATGCACGACGGTATGAGCGTGCATGCAATCTGCCAAAGCATGCTCATAACACAGTTACTTTATGGAGTATCATCACCAAATTTTCAACATAGGCATTTTAGGTCCTCTGCTCATGAACTGTGTCACTGTCATTTTCATAATCTGGCCCAAACACTGACTTCCCACAGTGACTGCGCTATTGTGCACCGGAAGTGCGGAAACACATTTCGGGCAGGATGTGAAAAATGACAGCTGTACTGTTCCACAAGGAGGTGTACAAAAATGACAATGCTGAAAATCCAGCAGTAAAATATTGTGAATGCGTGAAGTTACGAGCCTGCGTAGCAACTGCGCAACGCACACTCATAAAACAGGCATTTGTTGGATTTTTTCCACCAAATTTGGAACTTAGGCTTTTTAGAGGGCACCTCATGAACACATCCACTGTCATTTCGTTAATGGGCCCGAAAGGTGATTTCACACACTGACTGTGAAATCACCTTCGAGACTAATAAACACCATGACAGTGACAGAATTCATGAGGAGGGTACCAAAAACCCCATGTTGAAAATTTGGTGGAAAAATTCCAAAAATACCTGAGACATCAACAAAGTTGAAAAAACCCTATCTAGCTCATTATACAGCTTACGGCATTTCCTCAGTTAAGTGATGCGGCTTTTTCAAGAGTGCAAGGAAGAGCGTGTTCCGTCCACGAAGATCATCACGCCGGACTCGGAGGAAAGTATGGGGTGAGGGGAGTGTGGGAGGCAGGGTAGCGGGTGGAGTGCGGGTTGTGGGAGGGCAGGGAGAAGCGCTGTGGGACAGTTTTAATTTGCAGGTTTTAAAAAAGATGACGCGGGATGTTTGCCACACTGGGGTGGGCTCCCAGCGTGGCAGAAGGATGGCTGGGGGCGTGGAGCCGATGGGGTGGGCACCCCGTCGGCCATGGCATCAGTTGCCACACTGAGGTGGGCTCAGCGTGGCACCCTGTACCCTGGGGGAGGACAGTGGAGCCGACGGAGGATTGGGCACCCCGTCAGCCATGGCATCAGTTGCCATGCTGGGGTGAGGCTCCCAGAATGGTACCCTGTGTACTGGGGGCGGCACGTAGTAAAGTGGACATAACTTCTAAACAAGTGGCGCTGCATGACAAACTTGTCTCTGATTGCAGCAGCACTTTGTTAGAGATTTATCCACTTTACATAATGTTGGTGTCAGCGCTAGCATGCTGGCTTATTGGGGAATGAGGGACGCACCTACTGATGCTTGCCCTGCATTCGCCCAACAGCAGCTGCGCCCCCAAAGCAGCACTCTCCCAATATGTTGACAGCCGCGAAAGGCGGCGAGCCAACATAAAAATGATTATGGCAAACTTAGTAACAGTATGATATCCCATTTTGATGTAACCTATTTGATGTTAATTGTCTGTACTCACTGACGTGGAACCTTTGTAAAAGTGCCTTGGCTCAAAGGTATTTTGTAATCCTAGACTCAAATAAAATAAATAAAAAAAACATCAGAAAGCTTGTGCAGATGCAGAAATAAGGATCTTTGCAATAACAAAGTACAATTTGAAGTCACAGAGAGGGCTGCTAAAGAGAAAAGCACAAGCATGCCACACTCTAAAACCTCAAAAATACAAGGAACCATAAGATGTTAACCTCTCGATTTAAACCAAGACATGCATCAGTCCCCATGATGAAGGAACAAGCTTAGTCCCGAAGCACCGGGGTTTTTTGCTGCTGCACTTTTTGGATTATAACCATGAGTTTTCCAACATCTTGTGGTTCCTTGTATTTCTCAAGGTTTTAGAGTGCAACTTCATTGTGCTTTTCCTATATTTGTTGTTCTGGTCACAACACCTGTGTTGCCCTATGTGTGCAAGTATCTAGTGTGTGCATGTTGGCAGTGAAGCATTGAGGCTTCAGTTGCTTACATCATATGGTGAAACATAAAGTAATGCCTCACCTAGTCAGCAACCTTATGTACTTAAGGGGAGAATTCAGAGATACAGAATCAGAAATTGGACAGAAACAGAGACACAATCCAGTAGTACCAAGTGTGTGTGGACAAAACAAAGTGAACTGCCTGCTGCAAAGAGTAGTTGTGTGTACAATAGTGGATACACTCCCTGGTGACACATGGTCTCACACTGCCACCCTTTGAGATGAGTGCTGCTGGAGCCTTTCCTGTGCAGTTGATGTAATGAGATGTGAGTGCAGCTGGAGCCTTTCCTGTGTAGTTGATGTAATGAGATGTGAGACTGCTGGAGCCTTTCTTGTGCAGTTCATATAATGAGAGATGTGAGTGCTGCTGCAGCCTTTCCTGTGTAATTGATGTAATGAGATCAGCGCTGCTGGAGCCTTTCCCGCATAGTTGATGGAATGAGATGCGAGTGCTGCGGGAGCCTTTGCTGTGTAGTTGATGGAATGAGATGCAGTGCTGCGGGAGCCTTTCCTGTGTAGTTGATGGAGATGAGATCACGAGTGCTGGGGCCTTTCCTGTAGTTGATATAATGAGATCACGAGTGCTGCGGGAGCCTTTCCTGTGTAGTTGATGTAATGAGATCGCAGTGCTGCTGGGAGCCTTTCCTGTGTAGCGTATGATGTAATGAGATACGAGTGCTGCGGGAGCCTTTCCTGTGTAGTTGATGTAATGAGATGCGAGTGCTGCGGGAGCCTTTCCTGTGTAGTTGATGTAATGAGATGCGAGTGCTGCGGGAGCCTTTCCTGTGTAGTTGATGTAATGAGATGTGAGTGCTGCTGCAGCCTTTCCTGTGTAGTTGATGTAATGTGATGCGAGTGCTGCTGGAGCCTTTCCTGTACAGTTGATGTAATGTGATGCGAGTGCTGCTGGAGCCTTTCCTGTACAGTTGATGTAATGTGATCCGAGTGCTGCTGGAGCCTTTCCTCTGTAGTTGATGTAATGAGATGCGAGCGCTGCTGGAGCCTTTCCCGTGTAGTTGATGTAATGAGATGCGAGCGCTGCTGGAGCCTTTCCCGTGTAGTTGATGTAATGAGATGCGAGCGCTGCTGGAGCCTTTCCCGTGTAGTTGATGTAATGAGATGCGAGCGCTGCTGGAGCCTTTCCCATGTAGTTGATGTAATGAGATGTGAGCGCTGCTGGTGCCTTTCCTGTATAGTTGATATAATGAGATGTGAGACTGCTAGAGCCTTTCTTGTGCAGTTCATATAATGAGATGTGAGACTGCTGGACCCTTTCCTGTGCAGTTGATATAATGAGATGTGAGACTGCTAGAGCCTTTCTTGTGCAGTTCATATAATGAGATGTGAGCTGCTGGAGCCTTTCCTGTGTAGTTGATATAATGAGATGCGAGTGCTGCTGGAGCCTTTCCTGTGTAGTTGATGTAATGAGATGCGAGTGCTGCTGGAGCCTTTCCTGTGTAGTTGATGTAATGAGATGCGAGTGCTGCTGGAGCCTTTCCTGTACAGTTGATGTAATGAGATGCGAGTGCTGCTGAAGCCTTTCCTGTGTAGCTGATGTAATGAGATGCGAGTGCTGCTGGAGCCTTTCCTGTACAGTTGATGTAATGAGATGCGAGTGCTGCTGAAGCCTTTCCTGTGTAGCTGATGTAATGAGATGCGAGCGCTGCTGGAACCTTTCCCATGTAGTTGATGTAATGAGATACGAGTGCTGCTGGAGCCTTTCCGTGTAGTTGATGTAATGAGATGCGAGTGCTGCTGGAGCCTTTCCTGTGTAGTTGATGTAACGAGGTGTGAGAGCAGCTGACACCTTTCCTATGTAGTTGATATAATGAGATGTGATTGCTGTTGGAACCTTTCCTGTGTAGTTGATATAATGAGATATGATGCTGATGGAACCTTTCCTGTAGTTGATGTAATGAGATGCGAGTGCTGCTGAAGCCTTTCCTGTGTAGTTGATGTAATGAGATGTGAATTCTGCTGAAGCCTTTCCTCTATAGTTGATATAATGAGATACGAGTGCTGGTGGGGCCTTTCCCCTTTCTGGCCATCTGTGTGCCAATCTGAATGCGCTCGTCAACAGGGTGCCAAAAGCCTGAAATTGCCAGCCCTTCCCGGAGGTCCGCCCCCCTGGAGTTAGAATCTTTAGTTGGGAGGGCATGGGGGTCACAGCCCCCCACACTGGGGGTGTGGGGGGGCACAACCCCCCAATAAAAGCAAGATTCAAACTTGAATCACTGGCGCCCTAATAACGGCCGAACTCGGACGGGCACCTTCTGATGGTGGAACCGGCCTTTCCTGTATAGTTGATGTAGTAGGATGAAAGTGCTGATGGGGCCTTTCCTGTGTAGTTGATATAATGAGATGCGAGTGCTGCTGAAGCCTTTCCTGTACAGTTGATAATAATGAGATGTGAGTGCTGGTGGATCCTCTGTCACAGGAAGATGGGACAAATTAGTTTGTGAGCTAGTGGCCAGTCTGGCCACTAGGTTTCAGAATCTGTTAGCCAGATACATTTTTTAGTTGCCCTCCTTTCTAAGGGAAAAGCACTTTGTTGGTCCCTGCATGAATTTTATTTACACAAGGAGAATGTCATAATCCTTACATATTCCTTGCATACAATTCTTACATAAAAGCTTGCATGTAGCATAGCTTGCATAGCCTAGCATATATCCTTGCACTTTATACCAGTCAAAATTCTTACAAAGTTCTTGCCTTTTTTCATAAAGGGTTGTATATTTTGTGAGGCACCATGAGCCTATGGTATAGTGCACCAAATAAAAATACTACTACAATTTCCTAGTCAATAAAGCAAGACATTGTAACAACCTCCAACCCAAGACATGGAAAAGAGCTGGCAGAACTAAGTCTATCTTGGGACTGGTTTTGGGAGGTGGTAATTAGCACGGCACTGATGGCTACTTACTGCCTCTCAAAACCTACCATTATGTCGCTGTGCCTATATGCAAAACACTATCAGCAGCTTTACATAGTGGTACTGGCATATTTTATAGCCAGTTGCAAATGGCTGAGTGACTTGCTAACTATGCGCCATACAATATGGTATTTTGGCCCCTCCCTGCATTGGGCCCATAAAGTGGCATTAGCAAATCATGAAGCTGTTTAGCAATCGCTAAACACGTTCCAGTATCCTGGTCATTTCTTTTAAAACTACAAGAAATATAGAAGAATTCATCAAGATTATTGCCTGCATATTTGTTTATGTTATATACATATTTTGAAAGACCCTTGAATAGCACCATGCTAGTGGCTCAGTAGGTTACATGCCCTCCTCTATAGCCAGAAGGTTGCAGTTTCTAGCCACACATCAGGGTGTAAATCTAGTACTGTAGTGCTGTAACCCATCCCCATAAACACAATTTTTCTGCATTTCATTATATTGGCAAGGAACTCTTCTTGCATACATTGTTCATACAAGGAAAATGTCACAATCCTTACATATTCCTTGCATACAATTCTTATATAAAAACTTGCATAAATCTTGCATATGCTGCACCAGCCTGTTGGCACAGCGGTTGGATTTCCGCTTGCGAAGGTGGAGACCCGGGTGTCAGAGGGCTGGCCGGGGGAAGGATGCCTGAGCATCCAATGGACCGCTCAGCTCCACTGGGGGGGGGCATGGGAGACACATTGGTTCAGGGGTGGCCTGACCTCTGGTGGGTGGCTGGAGGTTTTGCAGCCCGATGCCTGTAACAGCAGGGGACAGCATGAAGGATGCTGGCATAAAGCCTTGGCATTGTGATGTATCACACTCTGGGAGGTATACATTGAAATAATGCCTCTCCCAGCATGACCACCAGCGTGAGGACCTGATAAAGGGTCCTCACATACGCAACTGCAGTACCAACAAGGCTCCACAACAAAAGACTTGTTATTCTCTGGGAAGGGGGTTTGGGGTGCCTCCCACTGTGTCCTCACCTGGGGGGTAAGCCAGTGCTCCATGGGAGGAGTTTCGAGGGAAGAGGCAGCGCCAGGTATGGTAGTCGAGTGACAGTGCTGGGTAGGGTTGGGGGTCAAAATAGAAAAAAAAATTATAATAATAAACCTTGCATATCCCAGCATATATCCCTGCATGTTGCACCAGTCAAAATATTTATAAAGTTCTTGCCTGTTTCTCAGTAAGGGGTGTATCGTGCATATTTTGTAGCGCCCTGAGCCTGTGGTATAGAGCTCAAAGAAATAAATATGCTATATTCCCCAGTCAATAAACAGGACCTTGTGCCCCTCCACAAAAAAAAGACAAGAAAACATAGAAATAAGCTGACACAGCTAAGTCTGCCTTTCGTGGTTAAAAATAGAAATAAAAACTAATTAAGTAAACACAGTCCCCTCTTATCCTGATCATGCTCCGTTCATTCATTTGCAGCCCTGTTCACTACATGGTGTCAACTACAGCTCTTTCCCCACTTAGGCTCATCAACTGCAGCCCTGTTCCCCACTTATCATCAAAATGCTGTGTTGTGGGTGGGGCTGCACAGACAGTGTTGGAGGACTACAGGAGCTGGAAACTGCGAGCAGGCTGAAACCTCTTCACCAAAAAAAAAGTACTGTATAACTCAATAGGACCCTCAGCCGGCACCTCTTTTGTGTGAACTAGACTATCTCTACAGCATAACATGTCAGCTTATCTAAAAAAACAGCAAGCAATTTAATATGTGCCATTTTTTTGCTAACATTGTTTGTGTGAATATCATAAAAAAGTAAATTGGTACTCAACGTGGATATAATTTTATAAGGTGAATATTTGTCCTATCCTAAAACTGTTCATATTTAATTTGGATATGCCAACCTGCTCTGCCTGCCCCCAAGGACTGTAAGTTCTATTTTAAAATTGTAATGCTAAGAATAAAACTGTTAGTTTCAATACAAAACTGATTTAAGACTAATTTGTGTAAAATTAAGTTGTATAAGCAGCATGTGCAATAGAGTAATATGTGGCAATAATAGTTTTGCCTTATGAGCATTCATTTACAGAAAATGAAATAAAAGTCAACATATAAAAGGAAAATGTGATTATCTCACTTATCAGAAGTAGCAAATAAAAAAAATCTATTGTGACATACAAAGAAAATTGTATTTTATGCCATTTTTAATCTTCAGTATTTGAAAATACAAAACAAGCTATTATCAGTCCTAAAAATGTTAAATGGCTGTAGGAAAAAATGTTTCTGAAAAGACAATATTATTTCACAAAAAATTGAAATGCAAAAATAAGACACAATAAAGCTAAAAACAATCCAAATATGGATTTTTTTCTTGTATGGGAACTCTTTCAATAACACTATTTTCTTTTGTAACACTTAAATATTTTTCATGAAAAAAACAAAAAACATGTCAAACAAATGCCATTTATACCCCACTTATGCTTTGTTGTTTCACATCAGCTTCCTTACCTCCAGCTTCATGATCCATTTTAGTCTCCACACCACCTGCTTACAATTCAGAACCACACTGCTTAGAACCCTGAGCAGCTCTTCAGAATTTGGGATTGGGAATAGAAGGAGTTCAGTGAATGTTCCCAGAAAACAAGTGTGCTCCTCCTTCCACCATAACTGCTCTGAGAAACAAATGTACACTTCCTGTCCGCCTTTGAAATGTGTCCTAAATTATTTAAATCACTTGATTAATATTTATAGCATGCAGTAGCTGGAGAAGGGTTCCAAAACATAGTTAACCCTTAAAGAGGCAGGGGCACATCCAGATTTGATGTTTCATGACTGAGGGAAAGCCAAAGCCCCTTTCAGTCAGGATGGAAATGCACAGGGCTGTTCCTACCCTACAAAAGGTTTGTGGGAACCCAACTTCCTAATATCAAGTTCCCAGCATGCACTGGCATACTTGTGGCACAACAATCAGCTGGCCCACCACCATTTACATAAGCCACCACCAACATTCTCTGAAGTGGCACTTGACTCCTGAGCATACCTCTCAACCTTCTGTCACTGTAATGAGGGACACAGACACAAAATGAGGGAAAGTGAGAGCACTGAGCCTCATAATGAGAAACACGTCCCTGAAAACATGGAGATACAAACTCAGAACACTGTAGAGCCCATTGTGCTTATTTCAATGTGCCTGTGCAACTGGTTTTGTGCTTGTGTAATGTAGATAATATTTGGCTGTTCATCTCTCTAACCATAGGATATACCACTCCAGAAAGGGTATGAGGCAAGGAACTCTAGAGGAGGGTTCCACCCTTTGAGATGCCGTGGGAGTGATTCCCTTGGCTAAAGGTACCTTATGAAGAAGCCCATGGGAGAGAGAGAGGCATGCCACTGTAGGAGGAGGGGTGGATGGAGGGGCAAGGAAAAAATACTTGTATCTGAAGTGAGGAGAGCAGCTCTTAAATGGGATGAATGGGGTTGTGGCCAGTTGCACCGCCCACTTCAACTACAGGCTATAGCCTTTCAATTCAATGTGCCTGTGCAACTGGTTTCATGCTTGTGTAACGTAAATAATCTTTGACTGTTCACTCTCTATCTATGGGATATACCACCCTGTAAGGGTACGAAGGCAAGGAAATCTAGAGGAGGGTTCCACCCCTTGAGGTGCTGTGGGAGTGATTCCCTTGGCTAAAGGTACCTTAGGAAGAAGCCCAAAAAGAGTGTTGAGCAAAGCATACAAGGTGGTGAGCACTTATCGGGGTCGAAGACCTGTACATAGGTCGGTTGGTAGTATGAGTTCAATTGGTAGCATGGGTCAGCTGGTCGTATTGTTTGAGTAGAGTAGGCAGGAAACAACAGGTGAATAGTGACCTGCTTGGAAGTCTAACTGTAAAGCGTGACAGTCTTGCTTCCTAAGGAGAGAGAGAGCGAGAGAGAACAACCAAAGAGAGAGAATGGACAATTACGGGGGCAGTCACCCAACTCCATCCAACAGCGGAAACCTAAGTGATCTAGGGACTACAGCTATGCCTATCTAGTATTATGACCACTGGCATGGAGGAGAGGGAAAAAATGCCTTTGAGGAGGAAACCTTTGGGAACACAAGGCCTAGGTTGCTTCCCTCCAGGCTTTGGGACAGTTTTGTTGAGTGATGACTCTGCTACTGCAATTTAGTAAACCAATCCAGGGGAATAGCATTTTACGGGAACACACTCTCTCTATTCATCCAACTAGAACACCATGGAGGGTTTTGAGTGAACTCTGCAGCACCGGGCATCTCGGTGCCAACCTCCATGGTGGGAGGAGAAGAGTAATGACTTCTGAGGTGCTCAGCCAGCCTACCGATCTAAGGAAAAAACAGGTGAGCCAGAGGCAGTTGTAGGGAGAATAGCTTTAAAGGGTGCCACTGAACCTGCTCGAGCAGCTCAAGGGGCCCTTCCCATGAGAGACCCATGCTTTTGCCGCTGAAGTCTTCAATGCTACATCGAGAGGTGCTATGGGTACAGTTGATTACTGAAGGTCTACCCAGAGCGAGGACATTTCCAACTATGAGCCAGGTGAGAAGGACCCTGCCACAAGCTTCGCAAGCTCAAGATGCTGACATCGGGGTGCAGAGAGAGAGACCGTCAGCCACAGGGCTAGCCCTGAGACCTGGAAGTAATAGATAAGGTCAGCATGTCTCCAAAATGTGGAGGAGTGAGTTGTAATGAGCGTGGGACTCGCACGTGGGTCATGATGGATGACAGACATGGGGAAACCTGTACGTTGGTCAGGTTGAGCACTATGGACCCTCTCATGGGATTTCACTGGATGAGAGCTGACAGGGAGAGACTTGTACGTAGGTTAGGCTGAGCAATATGCAAGCAAGCAAGTAAATGTTATTTCTAAAATGCCATTCCAAAAGACCATGGCATTATACATAAATATAGATTAAAAAAAAAACATAATAACCATAAAACATATACTTAAAAATCAGTTAATAAAACAGGATTTAGACCTTAAGAAAGGCAAAATTAAAAAGATAAGTCTTTAAGGCAGAGTCAAAGGCCTCCATGGATGCACATTCTCTAATCCGATGAGATAGAGAATTTCACTGGGTCAGTGCTACAAAATAAAAAGATCTAGCTTCAGACATAGTCAAGCGGACCCTGGGAATCTCTAGCAATCCCTCATCTGTGGAACAGGGCAGGCAAAGAGGGTGGTAGGGGCAGAAGAGTTCTTGCCAAATACCACAGTTCCTGTCTGTGTGGGCACTATAGGTCAACAAACCGACCCTGAAGGTGATCCTCCACTGCACCTGGGCAGCCAGTGCAGTCTGGCATAACACATGAGACATGGCAAAGATCTTGACAAGCCAGCCAACAACCTGGCAGCCGCATTCTGCACCAATTGCAGGTGGTGAAGGTCCACCCGTGGCAGCCCTAGGTATAAGGCATTGCAGTAATCAAGGCGTGAGGTCACAAAACCGTGGACCAAGGTTGAAAGATCATCAGGCAGGACTAGGTGCTTTATTCAAGCGAATGTTCCTCAGATGGTAAAATGAGGTCTTGACGTCAGCCGACACATGAGACTTAAGTGTCAGTTTATCATCAAGCACAACACCCAGATTCCGCACCTGGTCAGAGGTCAACAGTTGATTCCATCCAAGCTGAAGCCCGGAGGGTTGCACAGACAGCAACCCTTCTACTCAATGTCCAGGGTCCACGGCCAACACCTCAGTCTTATCCGGGTTTAATCTGAGCCAATTGGCACTCATCCACTCTTGAATCTCAGAGGGCAGTTATTAAAGACTGAGACAGTGTCATTTTGTTCGGGTATAAAGGACATGTACAGCTGAGTATCATCTACATAGCAGTGAAAACTCAGCTCACACCACCTTATAATGTCTCCCAATGGCAGCATATACACAGCAAACAACATGGGTGAAAGCACAGAACCCTAAGTTACTCCACATGAGGGGCCGAGGAAAAAATCCCAGACTCCACTCTCTGTGTCCTGCCAGTGAGAAAAGATTTAAACCATCTGAGGACTGTACCAGGCAGTCCACAGAGTAATTGCAGGTTCTCAAGCAACACTTTATGGTCCATGGTATCAAATGCTGCAGAGTGATCAAGGAGGACTAAGATGGAACAAGTCCTCCAATCTCTCACTAATGGGAGATCATTAAGTACCTAAACAATGTCATTTCAGTACTATGCCTCTTCCTCAAACCAGAATGAAGAGGATTTTATTGTGGGTGGTAAGATGCTCCTCAAGCTGCAACTGGACTGCCTTTTCAATAACCTTGCCCACAAAAGGCAGGTTAGAGACAGGCCTATAGTTGGTGAGACAGTCAGGGTCGAGAGAAGATGTTTTACCCTATTGTGGCCTAGGTAATGCAAAAAGCATTTGTCAACCACAGGAATGTATGCCGACCAAGTCCATTAAGAAGCAAAATTGGGCTTGAATTGAAGTGAATGTTATGAGTAAGAGAATGGCGAGATCGGGCAAAGCCCGGGGCTGATGGTTGAAAAGGAAGAGGTGGAGGCTGTGAAGCAGATTAGGTAGGAAGAGGCTGCAAAGCCAGTACTGTAGGAGGTGCAGTTCAAAGCAAGTAAACATGATATGCTGCCAGACTTGGAAGGGGATGAGCATTGCTGGTAGTGCAAGGAACAGGAAGGCTGGGACGACCTGTAAAAAGGTGCATAATATTAGGTAAGGGATGGTAGAAGACTGGTGAGCCAGAAGCCCTTACATAAAGAGTTGCATGGAATAGCTGGTTGTGTAGTGCCATAAAGGACAAGCAGAGCAGCAGGAGTAGACCAGGGGCGAGGCAGGGGTGTATACAAAAACACAACAAATGAGGACTGCTCCGTTGCCTGTGGCTGTGATGCCCACTGTGACTCCTTAGTCTCCTGCCATAGGAAAAACAAAGAAGCTACAAACATGACACCAAGCAGCTAATTAAATAAGTTAAATATGTGCCAGCCATGAAAGTAGGATTAGGTTATCATCAGAAACAAGACTGCTGTGGGTTTGGTAAAGGTAAGGTATGGTAAAAGTGGGAGTAGCAATAAATGAGCCTAAATAACACAAACATAGACTTGAGGAGTAATAGAAACATAGAAACATAGAAGTTGACGGCAGATAAGGACCTCAAGGCCCATCCAGTCTGCCCATTTCTTTTTCTACCTTATAAATGTGCCATCGGCCTTTGCTCTGTCAGTGACCTATCTATTCATAGTCATTTGTATTGCTCCCTTATGCCTATCCCATGCCTGTTTGAAGCCCTGCACTGTATTCATAGCCACCACTTCTTGTGGTAAGCCATTCCAGCCATCTACCACCCTTTCTGTGAAAAGAATTTCCTCACATTCCCCTTAATCGGCCCTCCTCTAATCTCATGCTGTGTCCTCTTGTCCTGCTATTTTCTTATATTTAAACATGTTAGACTCTTTCACCTTGTTTATGCCCATAAGGTGTTTAAATGTCTCGATCATATCACCTCTCTCCCTCCTTTGCTCAAGGGTATACATATTGAGCTCCGTTAATCTGTCCTTATATGTCTTCTGATGCAGTCCCTGCACCATTTGGTTGCCCTTCTCTGGACTGCCTCAATTTTAGTTAATGTCCTTGTGGAAGGTGTGGCCTCCAGTACTGCCGCAGTACTCCAGATGGGGCCTAACCAATGTCTTGTACAGAGGGATTATTACCTCCCTCTTACGACTTGTGATACCCCTACTAATACACCCTAACACCCCCCTAGCCTTACCTACTGCTTTAGAGGTCTGCTTGGATGATTTTAGGTCATCAGTGATGATGATGCCCAAGTCTCTTTCTTCCTTTGTGACTGCTAGCAACTCCCCTCCCAGCCTATAAGTGACTTCAGGGTTTCTCTTCCCTATGTGCATGATTTTGCACTTCTTTGCATTAAATCCCAGTTGCCACTCTTCTGACCATTCTGCTAGTTTATCCAGATCTCTTCTCATTCTGCCCACCCCATCTGGATCATCTACTCTGTTGCAGATCTTGGTGTCATCTGCAAACAGACAAGCCTTACCCTCTAGTCCATCTGCGAGGTCACTAATGAAGATGTTGAATAGGACTGGCCCCAGGACTGATCCTAAGTACCCACTTGTGACTTGCATCTCTTCTGACTGTATACCATTTACCACCACTCTCTGTTTTCTGCCAGTCAACCAGTTTGCCACCCAGTTGACCAACTTCTGACCCACCCGAGCCTACCTAGCTTATTTATCAATCTTCTATGTGGAACAGTGTCAAAGCTTTGCTGAAGTCAAGGTAAGCGACATCAACTGCTCCCTTGGTCCCACCACTCTGGTTACCCAGTCAAAGAAATCTATGAGATTAGTTTGACAGGACCTTCCTTTTGTAAACCCATGCTGTCTTGGATCCTGTGCCCCTATGGATTCCAGGTGTTGCACTATCCTTTCCTTAAGGAGTGCCTCCATAATCTTGCCAACTACTGAGGTAAGACTGACCGGTCTGTGTTCCGCCTCCTCCTGCTACCACTCTTGTGGGTGGGATCACATGAGCCTTTCTCCAGTCTTCTGGGACCTCTCCTGTGCTCAGAGACTCACTAAACAATTCTGCTAATGGCTCTGCTAGTTCCTCCTTTAGCTCCTTAAGTACCCTGGGATGTATGCCATCAGGTCCCATTGCCTTATCCACCCTGAGCTTAGCAAGCTCTTGTAGGACCCTTTCTTTTGTGAAGGGAGTAGTGCTCACCTCCCTCCCCCCTGTGTCCATGATGCTGAGCTGTGGGCCCTGCCCTACCTTCTCTTCAGTAAATACTGAGCAAAAGTATCTATTTAGGATAGATGCCTTTACAGGGTCCTCCTCCTCACATGCTCCCTTTTCTCCATTAAACAGCAATACCCCTCTGGACTTTCTCCTTTCACTAATGTATCTATAGAAAGTCTTGTCACCTTTTTACTATTCGTGCTAGTGTTTCCTCAGTTTGGGACTTTCTGCCTTACTGCCTTACCTGCTTCCCTTAGGGCAGTTTGGTATGCCTCCCTATCTTCATCCCGCTGTGTTCCCTTATATTTTCTGAAGGCCAGCCTTTTGGCTCTGACCTTTTCTGCTACTATATTTGAGAACCAAAGTGGTTCCTTCTTCTTTTGCACTTCCTTTTCTGTCTAACACAATGGGATGTTACTTCAAATGTTGTATCCTTAATGCTTGCCCACTTTGCCTATACCTCCTCACCTATGTTTCTTTTTTGCCAGGGCTAGCTTAACTCTGTTGGCCATCTTATCAAAGTCAGCTCCTCTGAAGTCCCATATTTTGCCTTGGAATGGGATGATTTAGATGTAGTAGCCAAATTGAACCATACCATGTGATGGTCACTGGCCCCAGGTGACCTTCTACCTGGAGATCTGTGATCCCTTCTTTGTTAGTCAGTACTAGATCTAGGATAGCCCTGTCTCTTGTGGGTTTGCTGTACCAGTTGTTTGAGGCCCTCCCCTGCAGGGAATCCACTATGAGTCTAGTTCTGGCAGATGTTCCTGCTGGTATTGACCAATCTGTATCTGGCATGTTCAGAGTCTCCCATTATCAGAACCTCCCTTTAGCTGTCATGTTTTGTATATCTTCTAACAGTAATGTGTCTATGTCCTCCCTCTGGTCTGGGGCCTGTAGACAACCCAGTTCTTATGGCTGTCCATTACCTGTTTCCAGGGTGACCCACAGTTCTTCTGGCTCCTTATGTGTATTCTAATTTCTGTAGCTTTGATATTTTCATTAACATACAGGGCACCCCTCCCCCTTTTGCACCTCGGTCTCTTCTGAACAATACATATCCAGGTACTGAAGTCTCCCAAGTGTGGTTACTGGTAAACCACGTCTCACTATTGCTACTATGTCCAGTTTAGCCTCTGACATTGTGCCTGCAGGTCTGGGATCTTATTTCCCAGGCTGTGAGCATTTGTACATGATTTTCCATTGGCCAGATTTTGGTGTGTTAGTTGTTGGGTGAAGTTTGGCATTACCCTGTGCATCGTATGGGAGACAAACCTTTTTCTTACCTGGTGATGCAAATGAATGGCAAACCACGCTGAATTCCTGTTTGACCACTAGCTGAGGGGAGGGTGTTCTTCCATTCGACGTATGGGGTGCTGCCCCTCTCTCCCCATTGCTAGTTTAAATATTCTGCAAAGCACGTCAAACTTCTGCCCCAATGCACTGACTCCTCTTTAGTCAGATGCAGTCCATCAAATTTAAAGAACTTTCGCTCCCAGAACTGTTGCCAGTTCCTACAAATCTGTGTCCTTTTTCCTGGCACCAGTCCTTGAGCCACGTGTTTAACTCCCCTATCTCCCTTCTCTGACCTTCCGTCCATCTGCTCCTTCTCCCAGACTGGCAGGATCTCAGAGAAGGAGATGCCGACGAAATAGATGATAGTTTGTCACCCAGCCTAGTCAGGTGTTCCTTGGTCTCCTCAACTGACCGGCTGGCGAGATCATTAGTCCCTATATGTACTAGGACATCAGTGTTTTCTCCTGCTTTGTGAACAATTTTAGCAATGCGGTCAGTGTCTCTCCATGCTGATATGCCTGGGAGACATCTGACCATCACCCTGGCTGGAGATGGGTATCAACTCCCCGAATCATGGAGTCTCCTATGATCAGAAGTTTTTTGGATTTCCTTTGTGCTTGTTTAGTAGAGTAGGACACTGCTGGAGCAGGCAGGGGAATGAGATAGAGTGATAGCTGCTAAGGGGAACCATTACTAAAGACAGGTACAAACAATTAAGATTATGAGCACAGGGACAACAGCATGGAAACAGCAGTTGGAACTGAGAGCACACAGGCCCCTAGTACAGAGAAAGAGAGGTTGCTGAAATATGATAAATGAACTGAGAGCTTGATTAGCAATGCAGCTAAATATAACAAAGCAAACGGAGGGGTACTAGCATACCATAAAAGCCCAAAAAGCAAATGAAGCAAACAGGACCATAGGAGCAGTAGGGAGAACAAACAACTTAAACAGTAGCACAGACTGCAGCCATAGGCAAAACATGGACTGAGAAGCAGAAGGCAAAGGCAAAATTTACTAACCCAGAAGCAGGAGGAGTACAAACCAGGCACAGAGTGTAGCACAGCCAGCAGATTCCAACAGGAAGGAAAGGAGGAGACAAACACAGCAGTGTTTGGAGGGGGGCAGGGCTAAGGGAAAGAGTGGGCCCAGAGAGAGGATGTACAGAGCATCCAGCTGCAAGGAAAAAATGCTTGTGCGTGGCTTGAGGAGAGCAGCCCTTAATTGGGCCGATCGGGGGTGTGGCCAGTTGCACCACCCCCTTGAACTACAGGCTGTAGGCTTCTAATTGTACAAAGTTTATTTTTGATTTAGTATCTGAGAAGATTATGAATTTGTGGTTTAAAGTCTACCTTTATTGAGCATTCTCTGTGTGAGTAGACCTTTTCCAAGAGGGACAGAGCAATTTTAAAGGGGTAAAATGAATGATGTCCCTCATTATCAGGGACAGTTGAGAGGTTTGCTGCTGAGGCAGTTATTAAAAAATTTTTGTTTAAAGCTACCAAATGTCCTGTTTGTCTGGGACAGTCCCAGCACCAAAGGGGCTGTCACGGTGTACTGAAGCATTTCTGAAAATCAGGATTTTGTCATGGTTTGAGATTTTCATCCTGGATGAGGAACCGTTGAGCAGCCTATCCGCCTGCCGTACCTCACCAGCGACTACTGCATATTGTTATCATTGGACCAGTACCCCTGACTGGCCCCTACCTCGCAGACAGTAATACTTATAAGTATATGTACTATTCTTAGGCCACAGGCACTTATTGTACAAGTATAAGTGTCAGGATTTGAGTTCTACTGTATTCTTACTGAGAATCATAATGCTTTTCTTATTATCCTAATTGTAACACTTGGGAGATGCGTCTATTTATACTATTGTATAATGATTATTTAGGCATTACTGCCATCTTTAGTGCTAGTGCAGAACTACAATTATGTGTGTAACCGCAAGTGTCCTTCAGGATATACAAGACCATTGTTTTAGCTATCTGTTATTTTTGTTAGCTCAGCATGCTTTCCCAGGCTAGTAAGCAGTCAGGCTATTTGCCACTGACCAATTACAAGGTTTTTATATATCTTTATGCCTGTTGTCATGACAATTATCAGGGTATAAGACCTCTGTATTGCTCCTTTCTCTCTGAGAAAAGAGATCATTGCTGCCTATAGGTAAGATAGAGAGGAAGTATTCTCCCAGTGATCACACTGTTTTGGTTGTAAGCCTGCTTTATATACTAGAAATAAATCACTTTATGTGCTGGACACCACTTGTCTGTCATTTCTTCACTTTTGTGCAGTTCTAATAAGAACCTAAGAAAGGTAATTTTATTATCCAGTTACAACATCAAGAGATGATCCTCCTCCTGCCATGCATGCATGCTGCCTGCGGCCCTTTAAATGAATCACCAGTGGTAGGAAAGGATTGGTAAAAGGCCCAATCCAGAGTTAGTGCTGCGCTTTAGCCAATCTGATCTAAACAGGACTTTGAGTGTTTTAGTACCCCCAGCTTGATCCAGCTTGAACCACCAATGGCAGGCAAGGATCGGGTAAAAGGTCATGACATGGCTACTCTTGGTCCAATTAAATTGTTAAGTCAGTGCTGTGCTTGCCTTTCAAGGATCTGATGAAAGCCACCAGCTCTATAGAGGGTGCCATCCCTGTGTGGTGAGTGAGAGGCATTTATCACTCTCCGGGTCCAGCTCTCCGCCTTTTGTTTTTGTAAAGTTTTTTTTGTGAGGCCAGTTTATGATTGGACTTGGACTGCCTTGTCTGCCTTGGAGTGAATCAATGGGATGCAGTGGGCTATAAGATGGTCTGGATGGGGGCCATGATGGGGTGGCAGCGGATACCCCAATGGCAATGTCAGCCCTTGGCCTTGTTGATCAGCTTAGCTGATGGGCATCAGGGCTGACCAGAGAAGAACAAACAAGGGCGAGTCTTGAGATTTTCTTCCTGGATAAGGAACCGTTGAGCAGGATATCCTTCTGTTACACCTCCCCAGCAGCTGCTGCATCCCAAAAGATGATCCTCCCCATTACTACCATGCATGCCTGCTGCTTGCGGACCTTTAAGTGAACCACCAATGGCAGACGAGGACCGGTTAAAGGTTCAATCCAGAGTCAGTGCTGCACTTTAGGGGATCCAATCTAAACAGAACTTTGAGTGTTTTAGTATCCCCAGTTTGATCCAACTTGAACCAGCAATGGCAGGCAAAGACCGAGTAAAAGGTCACGGCTTGGCCGCTCTTGGTCAAATTGAATTGCAAGTCAGTGCTGTGCTTGCCTTTTGAGGATCTGATCGGAAGGCTTTTATCACTCTCCGGGTCTGGCTCTCCATTTTTTTTTTTGTAAAGTGTTTTTTTGTGTGGCTGGTTTGCAACTGGGCTTGGACTGCCTTGTCTCCCTGGGAGTGAATCAATGGGATGCGGTGGGCTATGAGATGGTCTGGATGGGGGGCCATAATGGGGTGGCAGCAGACACCTTGATGGTGACGATGGCCCATGGCCTCGTGGATCAGCTTAGCTGATGGACATCAAACTGACCAGAGAAGATCAAACAAGCATAAGCCTTATATTGCAAGTTTTAGGATTATGTTCTGCATAACCAGAGAAGAAGCCAGAAGGGGAAGGAAGGAAACATATTCAATTCAGTGCTTTAGAGTAACTGGTAATTGCTATTTTCTTTAAACTTAGATTGTGGGCTTTTAGTGACACTATACTTTCTTTGTTGTCTTTACTTATAATTGTTTTGGGCTGTTGAAAATTTAAAACATAGTGGTGGTGTAATTCTGTGCTGTCTTTAATTGCTGCAAATTTTATCTTGGCTTGTCTGACTGCCCTGTATTTGGGTGAAGGGTGTTAATTGTCTGGCCTCTGACCTCAGCTACGTGATAACTGGACGTGGGGCTTAGTCAGAGTTAAAGTAGCAAGCAGAGTTTTATTTTCTCAGGAGAAGCCAGAAGGGGAAGGAAGGAAACATATTCATTTCAGTGCTTTAGAGTAACTGGTAATTGCTATTTTTCTTTTAAACTTATATTGTGGGCTTTTAGTGACACTATACTTTCTTTGTTGTCTTTACTTATAATTGTTTTTGGGCTGTTGAAAATTTAAAACATAGTAGTGGTGTAATTCTGTGCTGTCTTTAATTGCTGCAAATTTTATCTTGGCTTGTCTGACTGCCCTGTAGTTGGGTGAAGGGTGTTAATTGTCTGGCCTCTGACCTCAGCTACGTGATAACTTGGAGGTGGGGCTTAGTCAGAGTTGAAGTAGCAAGTAGAGTTTATTTTCTCAGAAGAAGCCAGAAGGGGAAGGAAGGAAACATATTCAATTCAGTGCTTTAGAGTAACTGGTAATTGCTATTTTTCTTTTAAACTTAGATTGTGGGCTTTAGTGACACTATACTTTCTTTGTTTTCTTTACTTATAATTGTTTTTGGGCTGTTGAAAATTTAAAACATAGTGGTGGTGTAATTCTGTGCTGTCTTTAATTGCTGCAAATTTTCACCCCCATCCCTCCCCTTCCCCCAGCTCTTAATTATATGCCCTGTTAAATCTGATTGACAGGAGCTAAACACAGGGTATAGTAAGGGGTGTGAAGCAGGAGGGGCATAAGGGGGAAGAAGCCCACCCTCAGCACGACAAGTGTTTTGACTCATTTATTTATTTATTGGTTTCTTTTTCTTTAAAAAAAAATATCTGAGGATCAGTGGCAGGATTTTTAGTACAGTAAATTAATAAAAAGGGAACTAGGAGAGCTTCAGTAACAGACAAGTAGTGGAACTGTAGTATAATGTGGGGAGTGGTGCAATGCAGTGGCTGTGGGGCAGCCATATTCAGGCAGACCTTCTGGACACTGAGGTGCTGCCCTATCTGCATGCATCTCTCTGGACTGTGGAATGAGGTAGCCAGAGTCAGAGCAGAAGTAAACTGGGTCAGGAGTACCATCACCCCTATCCAGGGACCACCCAGTCCAATGCAACTGCCTCAAAGGATGCAGAGAACGAGGAGCACTTGGATGACAGTGGGCTCAGGGAGGGTTAGAGCAGTCAGGCAGAGGCACATCCCAGATCCTATTCCACTCAAGAACTCATATGCCACTGGCAAGGAGGACAACCAAATAGAGTACCCAGAGAAGTGGAAGGAAAGGATGTGGAGGTTAGCCAAGGAGGTGACCTCAGTGGGAAAGCAGTGGACCCCAGAGGAGGAGGAAGTGAATCCTGGTGGGGGACTCCATCATGAGAGGGATCCAGCTAGGAACACAGGAGGGAGAGGACAGGGAGGTGAGGTGCCTACCAGGTGCCATGGCATGGAGGGATGGAAGGAAGATCCTGGGGATCACTGGGAAGGCAAGGCGGGAGGGTGAGCTGGATGTCATTATCCACCTAGGTACTAATGATATGGCAAATGGGAGCCAAAGGAAGTTCAGGAAGAGTTTAGAAACTGGGGAGGGGTCTCAACAAGTAGCTACTTCTGTCACTTTCTCAGAAGTACTACCTGTGAGAGGCAAGGGAGAGCATAGAGTGCATGCACCAGGAACTTAACTCATGGTTGAAGAACTGGTGCTGTGAGGAATGGTTTGGATTCATTGGTGACTGGGGACCCACCTGGAGGGATGGAGGTTTGTTCAAGCCTGACGGCCTGCATCCATCCTGGAGGAATCAAGCACTCAATGATAAGTTTAAATGCTACATTGACAAGCATTTAAACTAGCAAAGGGGTGGCAGGCCAGCAAGGATGGTACCTACTTGCTCACCCCACAGCTAGCAGTAGAACCAGTGAACCGGAGGGTAGCTATCTCTGCAAAGCAGTGTGCAAAAGATGGAGATTAGTGCCCAAGAGGTGGATAAGCAGAAAACGGGCAAAATTCAGCAGAAGGGCAGACAGCAAGGAGAACCAGGGATAAATGACAACCAAGGAAGGGGCTGGAGTAGAACAGTGAAACAGTCTAGGGAGGTCAAATCATGGAAAGCCATGTGTGCAAATGCCAGGAGCCTTAGCAACAAGATGGAAGATCTGGAGGCTGTCATGGTACAGTCAGACCTGGACATCACTGAAACCTGGTGTAATGATAACCACGACTGGGAGATGGCCATACCTGGCTACAACATATTCAGAAGAGACAGAGCAGGCAGGAAGGGAGGAGGAGTGGCACTGTATGTGAAAAATGACATAAGGGCCACAGAGATCCAGGAGGAACAAAATGGGGGAAAGATACTGTGGGTTAAGCTGGAAAGGAAAATGGGGACAGCCATCTGCACAGGTGTGGTCTATAGACCACCAGCCCAGGTGGAAGAAACAGATGAGGAGCTGATGCTAGCCATCAAAGGATGGCAGACAAAATGAGGTAGTACTGGTTGGAGACTTCAATATTCCAGACATGGACTGGAGCATCCCACAGCAGCATCAACCAGGAGCAGATTTATCCTGGAATCCTTCAGGGTGCCTTCCTCAAGCAGCTGGTCATGGAACCAACTCGGCAGAAGGCAATACTGGACCTTGTGCTCACAAACAGGGACAGTGTGATGGGGGTAACATTGGGGAGCACCTGGAAACAGTGACCACCAGTCATTGCGGTTTGAAATCACAGAAAGAGCAGAACCAAACCACACAAAAACACGTATCCTGGATTTTAGGGGCAGACTTTGGGAAAATGGGAGATACCTGAAAGAGGCATTAAGGAATGGGACAGGAATCAGGGTTTGAGGAACAGTGGGCAGTATTTAAAATGGGGATTACAAGAACAACAGAATTATGCATTAAGCAGGTTAGCAAGAGGAAAGGAAGATACGACCATTATGGTTTTCCAAAGAGGTAGCAAAGAAAGTGAAAGCCAAAAGATTGCATTCAGGCAATACAAAAAGACAGGCAGAGGGGATAGGGAGAAGTACCCAGGAGAAGCAAAGGGAGGCAGGGAGGTCAGTAAGGAGCCAAAGCTCAGACAGAGAACACATTGCAAATCAGTGGGTAGAGGGACAAAACCTTTTACAGGTACATAAGTGAAAAAGAAAAGACAAAGGGATGGATAGTGAGACTGAAGGGGAGGATGGGGGCCGTGTGGAGGATGACAACAGTAAAGCTGACATATTGAACAGGTATTCTCAGCTCAGTCTTTACTGAGGAAGAGGAGGGTAATGGGTCTGAAGGAGTACAAGGGTGAGAATGGTGCAGAAATGGACACAAGTCCCTTTACATGAGAAAGGGTCCTGAAGGAACTGGAAGTAATAAGAGTTGATAAAGCAATGGGGCCAGATGGGGTGCAGGGTCCTTAAAGAACTAAGAGAGGTGGTGGCTGAACCTCTGGCTATCCTGTTTAGCCGATCACTGGAAACAGGGGTGGTACCCAAAGACTGGAGGACAGCAGATGTAGTCCCCTTATACAAAAGTGGGAACAAAGAGGAAGCAGGAACTACAGACCAGTCAGCCTCACCTCAGTAGTGGGAAGATCATGGAAGCACTACTGAAGGAGATTGGTGGAACATCTGGTTGTCAATGGACTACAGGACCCAAGGCAGCATGGTTTCACCAGGGGAGGTCATGTCAGACCAACCTCGCTGAATTTTTTGACTGGGTGACTAGGGAGGTGGATCAGGGAGGGCAGTGGACATGGCCTATCTGGACTTCAGCAAGGCCTTGACACTGTGCCACATAGAAGACTAATACACAAACTGGGAATATGGGTGTGGGCAGGACAATAGTGTGGTGGGTAGGTAGCTGGCTGGGTGGCAGGACACAGAGAGGTGGTGGTAAATGGCTGTCACTCCACAGAGGGAAGAGTGACCAGTGGGGTACCACAGGGATCAGTGCTGGGACCGGTCCATTTCAACATCTTCATCAGTGACATTGCAGGACCTAGAAGGCAGAATTTCACTGTTAGCTGATGACACAAAGCTCTGTAACAGAGTAGACACATCAGAGGTGTAGACAGAATGAGAAGTGACCTGCAGAAACTTGAAGAATGGTCAAGGGTTTTCAGTTGAAATTCAATGCAAAGAGTGCAAGATAATGCATATGGGGTACAAAACCCTGGCACAATATATCAGTTGGGGGTGAGGATATAGCATGCACCAAGCAGGAAAGGATCTTGGGTTGTCATCTCTGATGACCTCAAGAGGGAAACAGTGTGACAAGGCAGCAGGTAAAGCAAATAGGATGCTGGGATGCATAGGCAGGGGCACCACCAGCAGGAAAGGAGGTCCATAATTCCGCTATACATGACACTAGTGAGGCCCCACTTGAGTACAGTGTACAATTCTGGAGACCATACCTATGTAAGGACATGGACAGGGTAGAGAAGGTTCAGAGGAGGGCAACAAAGATGGTGCATGGATTGCATCACAAGTCCTATGAAGACAGATTGATGGAACTGAACATATACTCCCTGGAGGAGAGGAGGGAGAGAGGGGATATGATAGAGACATACAAGTATCTTACAGAGAGGAACAGGGTGCAGGAATTTCAATTTCAATTTCAATTTCAACTTTATTTTTAAAGCGCTTTTCTTAAATCAAAGCAGAAAACACTATTTTTAAGCGAAAAAGATGTTCCAGGACAAGAGGGCATGGGATGAAGTTGGAGGGAGGACGATTCAGAGGAAACATGAGAAAGAATTTCTTCACAGAACGGGTGGTGGACAAGTGGAACACCCTGCCAGAGGAAGTGGTGGGTGCTGAAACAATCATGGGATTTAACTCATTGTCTCCTAGCAGACGCCTGTAGTCGTCAGTAAAATTCACAGGTGTGTCCTGAGGACGTCTGCAGAAGTCAGCTACTGACTCCCAGTGTGCCCTTGCAACGTCTGGAGAAGTCACTTATATATTTTAATACACAGTGTAACATGATATAATATATATTTGACTGCATAGCACCATTGGAAAGGTAATTTTATGCTGAACAACTTTGTCACTGATATTTTGTGCATATCATGTACACTTTAGGAGTTATTTGCATTTGTTTATGGTATGGTATGTATGGCTTATGTTGCCTGTTTTAGTGAAAAAAATATTTTTTTTATTGTTTCAACCAGCTTAAAAAAAAACAAAATTACACATTATTATTTACATACCACCATCAGGAAGGTAATTTTGTGCTGAACAACTTTGCCTCTGATATTTTGAGTATATCATGTATACTTTAGGAGTTATTTACATTTGTTTATGGTATGGTGTGTATGGCTGACATGTTTTCCATCAAGATTCACCTAAGCAGCTTGAATAAAATCCACTTTTTTGGCACTTCAGCAGGTAAAAATTAAAAACCGTATTGAGTACCAACTGGTTGCATAGCACCATTGGAAAGAGCATTTTTGTGCTCATCAGCTTTCATGCTGATACTTTGTGTGTATCATGTATACTTTTTGGAGTTATCACGCATTTGTTTATGATATGGTGTGTGTGGTTGAGATTCATCCTCAAATCTCACCAAAAGCACCTTGACTAAAATGGGGAAAAATTACGTTTTGTAGTAAAAAGATATCTTTTTTTTAACAAATATAATATTGAAACACCATCTAATGTCTGTATGCTTAATTTGGTGTTGATATTTTACATATTTTCCAACAAGAAATGGCTTATGTTGAACTTTTTTAGTGAAAACAATATTTAGTTTGCTCTTTCGACCAGCATAGAAAAAAACAAAATTACTTAATATTACATGCATGCCGCCATTGGAAAGGCAATTTTGTGCTGAATAACTCTGCCACTCATGCTTTGTGTCTAGCATGTACAGTTATTGAGCTATTAGCATTTGTTTGCGACATGCTGACTATGGCTTGATTTTGCTTAGAAAGGCCCAGGATTCACTGTTAAAAGTATACAGGAGATTCAGAAGGCAAGTGGTATAATCTCAGAGTGAGCCTGTGGAGGCAATGAGTTAAGAATGCATGGGATAGACATAAAGGAATTCTGGAGGTCAGGGGTAAGGGGCAACAGACTTCTAGGAAAACAAACTGAACTTACAAGCTCAAATGGTCAGACTAGGTGGGCCATAGGCCCTTATCTGCCAACACTGTCTATGTATCTATGTATCTATGTAACTTTATTTTCCAAACAGATTATCGTAGGCTCAGCTTCTGCTATCTGACTAGTCATGTACAGTTCAGCATGACAGAACAACCAGCCATAAAAAGATTATCCTTTTTATTTTGACTGATTAGGTTTCCTTCAGTAAATTATAATAGTTCATCATTCTGTGAAAAAACAGGTCTAGGTTCAAATCCCTGCGATAGTGCCAGTCTTGTAATCAGAAGATTGCAGTTCAGTTCTGTGATGGGGCAGCAGGATTTTACAAATGAAGGTATAATAACTCAATACTAGTATACCTGATCGGTGGGAATGCAAGATATTGTCTTGCCACTACAATGCTGTGGGTGCCAGTGGCAGAAAAGTCCAGCTCCTTTGATACAAAGATATTTATTTGGAGTATTATGCAATCATAAAATATCAGACTTTGACTCAGAGGCCCAGATATTCAAAAGGGTTAGCATGGTGCAACAGTGTTGCACCATGCACAACCCACTGATCCTTGGTCACGATATTTAAAGGGAAAAGTGCACCTGCACAATCCAGATCTTGGGCGCATCAGTAATATGTCTTTGCACAGGTGGGGCGTGCCCATGCATAAACTGCACAGCCCGATATTCAGCGGGCCATGCAGATTATGCAGGCGCAACCCCACCTGCGCCTGCCAAAAACTCGCAATTAAAACAGTAACAAGTCGAGGGCCACCCTCAGGTGAGCTGCTGCATTGCAGGGCTCAACACAGCAGCTGCCACCTGTGGGTGGCCCTGGACCTGTTCCCGCTGCTCCTGGCGGTGCCCCCCAAGGCCCGATCGGGGCTGAAGTGTCCCCGAGCAGCCCGATCGCGGGCATAACTGAATAGTTCCCCGAGCAGCCCGATCGCGGGCATAACTGAATAGTTCCCCGAGCAGCCTGATCGCTGCATAACTGAATAGTGTCCCTCCCAGTAGCCCGATCGTGGGCATAGCGGAATAGTCCCCAGTAGCCCGATCACTGGCATCAGACCTTCCCCCAAGTCCAATATCCCTGGTGGTCCAGTGGACCACGAGTAGCCGATCACGGGTGGCATCCTCAACCCCCGTCGGAATACCTGATGATCTAGTGGCCCCACCCACCACCACAGAGCCCCACCACCCCGCTCCCCTGTCAGCGGTGGCAGCACCCACCCGCCTGCGCCCTGCCACCCGCCGATTGACAACGGTGGAGGCTGCAGCCCATTGGTTCAGGCAGGCCAATGGGCGTGCAGCACCATCTCACTCTAAGGCAGTCCAGATATGTGAATGAATGAATCTGTCCCTGTTGGTAAGTCCCAGGTCCAAAATTGCACCATCCTGGGTGGGCTCTTCACTGGTTGCCTCAGGCATGCCCTTGTAGGGAGTCAGTATTTTCCTGTTCCAGTATCCAGTGATGATGGCAACTGCAAATGAGCGACTGTCAAAGAGTGACTCACGTGCAACGCTTCCCTTTGGGCTACCCTGTAAGGTAGTAATGGAATCTGTAATGCCTGAGAATCAAAACCCAGGGAAGAGTACACAATGGGGGTGAGATACTAGCATCAACAAAATGAAAAAGAACCTGGGGTAGTCATATCAGATGACCTAAAGGTGGGCAAGCAATGTGAGAAGGCAGTAAGGAGGGCTGGGGGATACTGGGATACATAGGGGAGGCATCACCAGTAGAAAACAGGAAGTAGTTATCCCTCTGTACAGACAGTTGGTGAGATCCCATCTGGAGTACTGTATGCAGTTCTGGAGACCCTGTCTCCACAAGGACATAGACAGGATGGAGGCTGTCCAAGGAGGGCAACTAAAATGGTGCAAGGTCTGCACCAGAAGAATACCAAGAGAGATTAAGGAGCTTAATATGCATACCCCTTGAGGAAAGGAGGGAGAAGGGGACATAATAGAAACTTTCAAGTACCTTAAGGGAATCAACAAAGTCCGAGAGGGTAGCATCATTCAGAAAAAGAGATGTGCAAGAACAAGGGGGCACAATTTGAAGATAGAGGGGGGACAGCTCAGAGGTAATGTGAGGAAGTATTTTTTCACAGCGAGGGTTGTGGATACATGGAACGGCCTTCCCAAGGAGGTAGTGGAGTCAAAAACAGTGAGAGAATTCAAGAATGCATGGGACAGACATAAGGCAACTCTAGTGGGGGGTGATAGGAGGAAGTAGGCTGTTAGTCAACTAGGACCTGCAGCTTATCCATTAGGTACAGAAATGGGCAGATTAGGTGGACCAAGCGGTCTTTATCGGCCATCAAATTCTATATTTCTTTGAAAGGGATAGTAGGGATGAGTGAGGGAGGGTGACCGGAAGGGGAGGGACAGAGAAGAGATGGAGAGGGATAGGGCAGAGGGTTTGTTTGGGGTAGTGTGCCATGCTGCCACTGAGCTAGCTATCTGGTGTGGTGGTGAGGGTGGCTAGCTTCAGTGCAGCAGGTACTGGGTTTAGGTGCTGGTGACTGTGGAAAATTTTACTGCTGCATTTTTTGTTTGTCAGACTGTCTCCCCATTCCCCAACATGCACCCCCCTGGATTTGGTTATATTTATTCAGGGGGATGCAGGGTTGGGGGGCATAGCCCCCCCCATATAAATACTGTTTTAAGTTGCCAGATGTTTTGTCACCCACAAGTGTACATCACTGATTTGCTTTATGGTGATGTATACTTGCTGTAACAGCGATCGCTGTTTTGCGATTGTTGTTATGACCCTAAAATAATCCAATAACCTTAAGTAATCCAGTAAATCCAACATGGCAATTCATTATTCACATATCCGGACTGCCTTGTACGGTATGGGCTGCACGCCCATTGGCTCATGCTCTGAATCAACTATTCCATTATGCCCGCGATCGGGCTGCAGGGGGCGTCGGTCCCCGATGACTGCTGCCTGGCAGGGCGCCAGGCGCAAGTCGTCGGGGATCGGCGCACCTGCATGCTAATGGCATGCAAATGGGGCCGTAATTAGATGCAAATGACCCCCCCACACCTTGCATAAATTATGTCTCCATTTGCATGTCACCCTTTGAATATCGCAGGTGCTGCGCATGACGCAATGGAACTTGCGCCACCGCATCTCAATGCTCCATTCTGACCACTTGCACTGGTGCAGTTCCACTGCGCCATGCACAGTGGGTGTGGCCAGGGGGTGGTATTCAAAGAAGTTGCGCCATAGCACAACTCCTTTGAATATCGCCCTGGCCACACCCCAGCGCAACTATTTTGATTGGGGAGGGCTTGCGCCACAATGGCGCAGTTTGAATATCTGGGCCAGAGTGTATGTTTGACCTCAACTACCCCTTGCAAAAAAGCTTGATAAATGTTAAAAAGCAATGTAACAGCACTATGAGAAACCCAAGATCATCCTACAATATGACAGCAAAATGTATGCAAACAACAGTGAGTCCTCTCTGAAAACTTTATTTTTACAAGTCAGCAGGTCAGGAGGAGGAGCTAAATTCAAGTCAGTGATAGTTTTGGCAGTGATATTTTGCTGGCTTTCTTTTTCTGCTGAACCCTTTGAGGCTATAGTTGCTTCTTGGGCCCTAGCTTGGTGAGCAGATGGGACTTGCAGGAGCCTAGGGTGAAAGATTTTTATATAAAGGCTGGGGATCTGGGGGCCGCTAAGGCTTTGCGGCCCTCAGACCACCAGCCTTTATGTAAAAATTTTCACAGTACATTACAAAAATGCCTAGTTGAAGCTGCAGACTTTAAGGGCAGCCAGAGTCTCCTGCACCCGTGGGGAAAGAATTATTTTTTCCCTGGACTCAGGAGTAAGAAAGATATATTTTATCTTCAATAAAGGTACCAAAACTCACTACAGGATATTGTAACCCTCAGAACTTCTGGGGGCCACTAGATCCCCCAGACTCTCAACCTTAATGTGTCTCCCTTGAGCCTCCCAGGAATTTGGTAGCTTTAGCACTGTTATACTTTAATGCTGTCAGTTTCACACAACTGATGATGAGAAAAATAAAAAATTACAACCTCCTCAAGCTGATCCAGTGACATGGAGGGCTGGGCATTTAATACCATGCCTCCTGTCACACCATCAACCTGTGTTCAGGAATGAGCATGGGTTGCCAGGGGACGCGGGTAGGACAGAACTGAGCATCCCAAGGACAGCACTCCTCTCTCAAGGAAGGAGTGGCAGCCATCTCAGCCTTTGACCGCCACTGGGTGAAGGCCTGGTGGCAGTGCAGGCAATGAGCATCTCAGGGGCAGGGCTACAGATCTGTGGGATCTGCATGCCTCCATGCTCACATTACTGATGTGCAAACCATGGTAGGGGCTCAGGAGAAAATGGAAAAGGGATCCTGTGGCAGGATGAAGCCCGGTGCTCCTCACCAGAGGTGTACCACTATATGGATGACAGGAGGGATGAAGCCTTTAGCGCCGTACCTCCTGTCAAGCCATTAACCCATGTTCGGGAATGAACTTGGGTTGCCAGGGGTCAGCAGGGTAGGTGAGGACTGAGTGCCCATGGCCAGATTTCCTCTCCTGCAGAAAAAATGGCAGCCATATCAGCCTTTGACTGCCACTGGGTGGAGGTCTGGTGCCAGTGCAGGTTATAAGTGGCTCAGGGTCGGGGCCACAGATCTGTGGGATGTGTGCACCTCTACGAGCACATTGCTGATGTGCAAGACACAGCAAGTAGCTCAGGAGGTAATGGAAAAGGGATCCTGTGGCAGGATGAAGCCCTGCACTCCTTGCTGGACCTGAACCACCATATGGATGCCAGGAGCCAAACTGGACTTGTGTACTGGTGGGGGAGGATGTCCCTCCCTTCCCCTCTCCACCCTGCCACAGAGGACAATCAGTGGGGAGCAAACTCCTAGGTAAGTCCAGGGGAAATGGATGCCAGCTGGGGGGAGGTAGAAGCTGAAGAGCTTGCAGGTGGGAGTGAAAAGTCATATGAAAAAAATTCTATATTCTTTTGTGTTTTGTTCTTTTGCAACAGTATTTTTTAGCTGTCTTACGCATGCGCAAGTAACATATTGTGGTAGCTTAGAATAGCAGGTTTTGGAGGTGCGGTCATAGTGTGGCCAGTGGTGCCACTGCCTTTCCAGGCTGGGCTCTGTGGCATGAATTAAACAGCATGCTGTCTGAGATAGCAGTTGAAAAATGCACCACCAACTTGAAACGAATTCACCGCTACAATGAAGGAGCGACCCGTCATTGCAGGGCGTGCCTTGCCTGGTGTAACATTTCAGTAAACATGGCAGCTGTCGCCATCAGCCTCTTACAGTCCCCATAAAAGCTGATGTCGGGGGTGCACAATCCCCCTGTCAGCATGCCCCTCCTCAGTTCATTTGGAACAGGGGAGCCCACTCCCCATCGGCATAATGTCCCCAGCACATTATGTTTGCCGAGACAGGTGCCCAATCCCCCTCAGCATCATGTCAACACCCCCCCAAAACACAGATCCTTTTGTATTTTGGGGTGCCCAATCCCCTTTGGCTCCAGTCCCCTCAAAAAAACATGCAGGTGGCACATTGGCAGCCCACCCCAATGTACCAAATCTACCCGTTAAAAAAGAAAACCTTTCCATAATGTTTTTAATTTTTTTTTGCCTGAAAAGTAGAAGATCGGTCCCTCATTGTGTCCAGTGCCCCTTCCCCCAACCCGCAACCACCCTCTGTGCACCCCACATTTGCACATCCCCTCACCCCATACTTACCTCTAGAGCCCGGCGCAATGATCTTTGGTGGACAGGGAACACGTCTGCACTCTTCAAAAGCTGACCGCAAACTGAAGAAATTCTGGTAAGCTGTATAATGGCATAAATTACTTTTTTTCAATGTAGGTGGATATCTCGGCCTTTTTTGTGAAGTTTGGCACCACATTTTCAACATGGGGTTCTTGGGAACATCGCCTCATGAATTCAGTCACTGTCATGTTGTTATTTGGTCCTGAAAGGTGATTTCACGGTCACTGCGCAGAATCACCTTTTGGGACAAAGTAACAAAACAACAACATTGCTGTTCATGCGGTGAGATCCCAAAAAGCCTGTGTTGCAAATTTGGTGAAACAATTCCAAACAAGCATTTGTCAATGCCAAACGTTCGATTGCAGGTATTTTCAGTGGTATTTGGCACTTGGACATGGCTTAAAAAAATCAGTGACAAAGAAGTACAAGCATTTGTCAATGCCGAATGTTGCTTGCTTCTATGTGCTGTTTAGGTATTTGGAAGTCATTGGAGTGCAAATATTGAAAATTCGCAAACTTACGAGCGTGCGTAGGAACTGCGCAACAGACGCTCGTAAAACAGTCATTTTTAGGAATTTTTTCACCAAATTTTCAACATAGCCATTTTAAGACCTCTGCTAATGAACAGTATCACTATGATTTTCTTACTGTGTCCCATACATTGATTTCACACCGACTGCGCCATTATGCTACATAAGTGAGAACACGTTTTGGGCAGGATGTGAAAAATGACAGCTGTACTGCTCATAAGGAGGTGTGGTAAAATGGCAATGTTGAAAATCTAGATAAATATTGAAAAGTCGTGAACTTACGAGCCTGCGTAGAAACTGCATAGCGCTGCGCTAAATAAAACAGTAATTCTTTAAATTTTGCACCACATTTTCAACATGGGGTTTTTGGGACCCTTCTCATGAGTGATGTCACTGTCATGGCATTTCAGGCCCGAAGGGTGATTTCAGCAGTGACGTGCAGTGACTGCGAAATCACCCTTCGAGGCTAAATAACACCATGACAGTGACATCATTCATGAGAAGTGGTCCCAAACCCCATGTTGAAAATTTGGTGCAAAATTCCAAAAATGCCTGAGATATGCAATAAAGTTGAAAACCCTATCTAGCCCATTATACAGCTTACGGCATTTCCTCAGTTTGCGGTTGGCTTTGAAGAGTGCAGGCGTGTTCTCGGTCCACTGAAGATCAGCCAGTGTCGAGCTCTGGGTGAGTATGGTGAGGGGTGTGGGGGAAGGTGCACAGTGGGTGGAGTGCGGGTTGTGGAGGGGGGCCTGGGAGAAAGCGCCCGTGGGACCGTTTTCAATTTACAGGTTTAAAAAAAAAAAAACAACATGGGACATTTGCCACACTGGTGTGGGCTCCCAGCATGGCAGAAGGATGGCTGGGAGGCCGTGGGCGGACGGGGGATCGGGCACCCGTCCAGCAGGCAGCCTTGGTCAGGGCGTTTGCCATGTTGGGATGGGCTCCCAGCATGGTAGAAGGATGGCTGGGGGGCCTGGAGCCGACGGGGTTGGGCACCTGTTCGGCCACCTAGCATGGGGCGTTGGCCATGCTGGGGTTGGCTCCCAGCATGGTAGCAAATATTTGGGCGGCATGTAGGCGCTAGGTATGACAGCGGTGGTTTTGAAGAAAAGACCACCGGCTGTCATACACAGCACCGCATCTGATTGGTGCAGGACTGCCATTTCGCTCAATGGAGCAGCGGATTGCAGAGGAGGGCACACTCAAAGTGTCCCATTCTCCCAAGGCATTTCCTTGCGCATGGCTGTGAGCGTAAAATAGCTGTTATTCGAGCATGCATTGCAGTTTCTATATATGCTCATAACTGCGAGAATTTTTAGAATTTTCACTCCAGATTTTCAACATTGCCATTTTCACCTCCTTATGAATAGTACAACTTTCATTTTCACATCCTGCCCGATATGGTTTCATACATCTGGCGTACAATGGCACAGTTGCTGTGTGAAATCAGTGTTTAGGACACAGTAAGAAAATTACAGTGACAGCATTCATAGGAGAGGTCCCTAAAATCCCATGTTGCAAATTTGGTGAACAAATTCCCAAAAATGGCTGCTTTACCAGCATGCACTCGCAATTTCTATGCACTCTCGTAACTTCACCAATGTTTTATATTTTTACCTCAGATTTTTAACATTGTCATTTTGCACACCACCTTATGAGCAGTACAGCTGTCATTTTCATATCCTGCCCAAAACATGTTTTTGCACCTGTGGCAGATAATGGGTGCGGTAAGCTGTCTGAAATCAACATACAGGAGAGATTAAAGAAAATCACAGTGCCACTGCTCATGAGCAGCAGTCCCAAGACGCCTATGTTGAAAATCTGGTGTAAAAAAATCCCCCAATAATTGCATCACGGGTGTGCGTTGCACAGTTTCTATCTACCCACGCGTTTGACTTCACCAGTATTGTTATATTTTCACTCCAGATTTTCAACATTAACATTTTTTACACCTCCTCATGAACAGTACAGCTGTCATTTTTCACATCCTGTTCAAAATGTGTTTTCACGCCTGTGGCTCCAAATGGCGCAGTTGCTGTGCAAATTCACCTTTCGACTAATGAACTGATACTGTCACTGTTCATGTGGTGGGGTCACAATAAGTCCATGTTGAAAACTTGGAATAAAAAAACCAAGAAACAGCCCAGGGCATTAGGGTTTCTGACCATAACACCCTACCCTGTAGGGACTGACAGGTGTCACTTGTGTGACTTGGGATTGTTGACAGTAATGCTCACACCATTCCACCCCCACACCCTGCAGCCAGTGACAGGCATTGAGGTGTGCCTTGGGCTCTTCGGACCCAAAGTTCACACCATTCTCCTATACTGCACCCATTTCAGTGTTTTTCCTCATGAAATGGGGTGAGTGTAAAGCCCGAACACCCCAAGGCGCACCTCGACACTTAGTGTCTGCAGGGTAGGGTGAGGTGAAATGGCGTGACCATTATGGCTGATGACCCAAAGGCACACCCCAATGTTTGTCAGTCTCTGCAGGATGAGGTGGGGTTGACGTCGGTTCCATACTTCACAGCCATTCCTATTATGCATCTCTCTAACTCCTGCACTACCAATGTTAATGTCAGCAAGACAACATTCGGCATTGACAAATGCTTGTTTTAATCTCTGATCCTCTGATGATGTGAGTAAGCCACTGGAAGTACTGGAAACAAAGAAACATAGAATGTGTCAGCAGAAAAGGACCAGTAGACCCCTTCGATCTGCCCTGCTTTCCCTTTCTAACACCAAATCCTGGTCTCCATCTGGTCACAGGTGTACCTTCCTTCTCCCTTACCTCTGTTATACCCATGTGCCTATCCCACATATGTTTGAAGGTCCCCACTGTTTCACCCCCACCACCTCTTCTAACACTCTATTACAGGCATCCACCACCCATTCTGTAAAAAGGTATTTCCTCACATCCCTCCAGAACCCCCCCCGCCAAGCTTCACAACGTCACTGTGTTCTGGTGCTCTTCCTCACGTGAAAGAGACTCCTTCTATGTTACTAAAGTGGTGTGGGGGTTGCATGAAAAACCATACGAGGAGAGGCAGTGGGAGCTTAACAACTACTCCCAGGAAGAAAGAAGAGCGAGGAGGGACATGACTGAGACCTATAAGTGCCTCACGGGGTAAACAAGATGCAGGAGAGCACAGAATTTTCCAACAGATAAAGACTGCTTAGCCCACCTAATCTGCCCATTTTTCTATGCCTACAATATCGTGTCAGATCCGACTTGTTCTTTGGCCCATTCACCCTTCCACTGCTTGGCTTTCTGAAGATTCCTTATACCTATCCATGCATTCTTGAACCCCACCACTATTTTAACCCCTCACCTCCACTGAGAAGACTGTAGCAGGAATCCACCAGTCTTCCTGTGAAGTACTTCTCACATCTCTCCTGAATCTACCCTCCAGCTTCTCGCCATGCCCCCTTATCCACCTTTTTCTGAAAATACTTCCCTCCTGCATCTTATTTTTTCCGAGGTTTTAAAGTCTCTATCATATCCCCCACTCCCTCCTTTCTTCCAGGGTTCACATTTCAGTATAAGTCTCTCCACAAAAGGCTTCAGTGCTGACACTGCACCATTTTAGTTGCCCTCCTCTGGATTGCATGTAGTCTCCAGAACTGGACACAGAACCTTAGGTAGGGTCTTACTAGTGATCTACTGCATACAGAGGCAATTCCACCCTCCTATTCCTGCTTGTGATATCCCTCCCTATGCACTCCAGTGTCCCACTAGCCCTCTGCCTGGCCGCCTTTAGGTCATCTGATATGATTGCCCAGGTCTCTTTCCTGCTTGGTGATTATCAGTGCCACTCCTCCCATTTGTACTCTGCCCTGGGTGGTTTCTGTGCCCCAGGTGCATTATTTTCAATTTTCACATTGAAACCCAGTTGGCATACCCTTGATCACTCCTTGAATTTTCTCCAGTCTCATCCTTTCCACCCCACCTGGTGTGTCCAACCTATTACAGATTTTGGTGTCATCCACAAAAGATAGACCTTCCCTTACAGCTTCCCTGCAGTGTCATTTATTAAGACATTAGAGAGGGCCAGTCCAAGCACTGATCCCTGCGGCACTCTGCACCACTTTTCTGTTCACTAAGTAAAACGTACAATGATAGTCCTAAAAAACAAGCTTGAAAAATGAAGCCAAGATCCTGCACATAGAAAAATAGAAATGGATGGCAGATAAGGAATGCTAGCCCCACACAATCTGCCCATTTTCTCTACCAGCTGTGAAAAACAGACAATACTCGTTCCCCAGTTTGGTTCTCTTTCCTACTGCTAGGGTTCCCCTATGCCTATCACATGCATTTTTGAATTCCCATACTGAATTTGACCCCACTACCTCAACTGGGATGCTGTTACATGCAACCACCACCCTTTCTTTGAAGAAATACGTCCTCACATTACCCCTTAGTCTACCCCTTCCAGACTCATGTCATGACCTCTTGTTCTAGAACATCACTTTTCTGAAAGATGCTACCCTCCTGTGCCTTATTTATGCATAGTGATATTTGAAGGTCTCTATCCCCCTCTCTCCTCTCCTCTCTCCTCTCCTGTCCTCCCTTCCCCTCCCTGGTATACATATTGAGGTCCTCCAGTCTTTCCTCACTTTTGGTGCAGGCAATGGTCGATGAGGAGTGGGGGTATGGAGCTCCACTGGGGACACAAGGAGCCAGGTCCTGCATCATGGGGAGCTAGGGCATTAGGAGGCTTTAGTAAGCCTAGCTGAGAAATGTAGGAGCCCTTAAGAAGCCCATTTGTGTTTTTCCAGGTCACCAGGGCTGGGAGGGCTATAACAGGGCCATCTCAGGGTGGAACAGGTGGCAGAGGTTCCCTCATTCTTGGTGTGGCAGGACAGCCCTAGGGGGTTGAGGAAGCCAGGGAACATTTACCTATAAGTAGGGCCTGTTTGGAGGAGACAGGTCCTGGGGCACCAGTCCATAATGTTGAATTGGGTCACAGAGGTGGTAGACCTTGTAGGGTGGTCTCCATACTAGAGCTTCATTCAAGCCCAGGAACTGTTTGAAGGGATTTGGGCTTGGCTGGGACCCCCAGTAGGAAAAGATAGCAGTAAAACATCTTGGCGTGAATTGGGGGCCACAGAAGACAGAGGCAAGGGTAAGTTACCTCAATCTGTTTACATCAGTGCCAGCCATTTGGAGAGTGGGTCAGGGCCTGTGTCATCAAGAAAAATCCTGGATGCCCTTGTGGTTTGAGACGATGCCCAGAGGTCCAGGTGGGAAGGGAAACTCTCTTTCCCAATTCAGTGAAAGGTGGAACTACCAGTGCCAGAGTAAAGAGGACACATTCGACAAAAATAAAAGGGAGGCTTGGCTTACTGGATCCCTCATATGCCAGGATATGGCAGGGATCTGGGTTCCAGGGTCTTGGGTAGATCACCTGAGAGAGGAAGGGTAGGAAACATAGAAACAGAAACATAGACTTTGATGGCAGTTACAGATTGCTTGACCCACCTAGTCTGCCCATTTCCCTACCCACTGGATAAGCTGCAGATCCCAGTTAACCAACAGCCTCCTTCTGGTGTCTAAATCTTTGGTTCTGCTGTCTATTTGGGTCCAGCCAAATAGAAACATAGAAACATAGAATTTGACGGCAGATAAGGACTGCTTAGCCCACCCAGTCTGCCCATTTCCTACCTGATGGATAGCTGCAGATCCTAGTTAACTTCTTCCTACCCCACCCCTAGAATTGCCTTATGACTGTCCCATGCATGCTTGAATTCCACCACTGTTTTGACTCCACAACCTCCTCTGGAAGGCTGTTCCATGCATCACAACCTCTCTGTGAAAAATACTTCCTTAAATTACCTCTGAGCCGCCCCCTTCTATCTTCAAATTGTACCCCTTGTTCTTGCACCTCTTTTTGAAAGATGCTACCCTCTTGGACTTTGTTGATTCCTTGAGGTACTTGAAAGTTTCTATCATGTCCCCCTCTCCTCCTTTCCTCGAGGCTATACATATTGAGCTCCTTAAGTCTCTCTTCATATGTCTTCCAGTGCAGACCCTGCACCATTTTAGTGCCCTCCTCTGGACAGCTTCCATCCTGTCTATGTCTTTGGAGATTGGGTCTCCAGAACTGCACTAGTACTCCAGATGGGGTCTCACCAGCTGTCTGTACAGAGGGATAATAACTTCCTGTTTTCTACTGGTGATGCCTCTCCCTATGCATCCCAGTATCCCCCAACCCTCCTTGCTGCCCTCTCACATTGCTTGCCCACCTTTAGGTCATCTGATATGACTACCCCCAGGTCCCTTTCCATTTTTGTTGTTGTTAGTATCTCACCCACCATTGTGTACTTTTCCCCTGGGTTTGTGTTTCCCAGGTGCATTACCTTGCACTTCTTAGCATTGAATCTAAGCTGCCATACATTTGACCATTCCTCTAACCATGCCAAATCCCTTCTCATCCTTTCCACTCCACCTTGTGCATCAACTCTGTTGCAGATCTTTGTGTCATCTGCAAAGAGACATACTTTTCCTTCCAGTCCCTCTGCAATGTCACTTATAAAGACATTGAAGAAGACTGGTCCTAATACTGAACCCTGCGGTACCCCACTACTAACCCCACTTTTTTCAGAGTGGACTCCATTTACTATTACTCTCTGTGTCCTATTCTCCAGCCAATTCTTTACCCAGGCTGTCATCTTGGGACCCACTCCCAGGCTGGCTAACTTGTATATTAATCTTTTGTGTGGGACTGTGTCAAATGCCTTGCAAAAGTCTAGTTAGGCCATGACCACAGCCCCTCGCTGATCAACTACTTTGGTCACCCAGTCAAAGAAATCTATCAGATTTGTCTGGCATGACCTTCCCACTGTGAATCCATGCTGCCTTGGGTCCTGTGCCCCTCTGGCCTCTAGATATTTAACAATTCTTTCCTTCAGAAGTGATTCCATCATTTTCCCTACCACTGAGGTTAAACTAACAGGTCTGTAGTTTCCTGCATCTGCCTTGCTCCCACTTTTGTGAAGGGGGAATCACATCTGCCCTCCTCCAGTCCTCGGGTACCACCCCATCCTCCCATGATTTGTTAAAGAGGGTAGTCAGTGGTGTCACTAGTTCTACCCTTAGTTCTTTTAGAATTCTGGGATGAATCCCATCAGGCCCCATTGCTTTGTCCACCTTCAGTTTTAAGAGTTCTTTCAGAACCCTTTCTTCTGTAAATGGGCTGGTATCAACTTCTGTATCCAGAGTGTTTCTACTGTTTGTTTTAGGTACCTCCCCCTCTTCCTTTGTAAATACTGAGCAAAAATATTTGTTTAGTATCTCTGCCTTTTCACAGTCACCCTCTGCCCACCCTCCTCCCTTTATTAAGCCTCACTATCCCTCCCTTGGTCTTCCTTCGCTCCCTGATGTACATATAAAAGGTTTTATCCCCCTTCTTAACTGAGTTGGCTATCTTTTCCTCGGTTTGGGCCTTTGCTGTTCTGACTGCCTTCCCAGCTTCCTTTTGCTTTAACTGATACAGTTCTCTGTCCTGTTCCTTCTGTGATTCCTTGTACTTCCTGAATGCTTTCTTTTTCTCTTGAACCTTCACTGCCACTTCCTTTGAGAACCATAGTGGTTTCTTATCTCGTTTTGTTTTGTTTATTTGCTTTACACAAAGGCTTGATACCTCTGTGATGGCAGTTTTTATTATTCCCATTGTTCTTCCTCCTCCTTCCTGCCCATTTGCTAGTGCATTCTTTAGGCACTCACCCATTTTGACAAAGTCAGCCCTCCTAAAATCCAGTACCTTTGTCTTTGTATGGCTTGACTCTATTGCTGTGTTTATTGTGAACCATACTGTTCGATGGTCGCTAGTTCCCAGATGGCTACCCACTTCTACATCTGTGATCCTCTCTTCATCTCCATTTGAGAGAACCAGGTCTAAGATTGCTCCTCTCGAGTGGGCTCAATACTAGTTGTCTAAGGCATGCCCCTGTGGGCATCTAGAATAACCCCACTCTTAGAAGTGGCTGCTGCAACTGCACTCCAGTTAACATCTGGCATATTCAGATCACCCATCAGAAATATCTCCCTTTATCTGCCATTCTAAGTATACTTTCTATCATTTCCTTGTCCATTTCCTCCCTGAGAAGGGGTCTGTATCAACCCTGTGCGTATTGTGGTGCCATTGTCGGTCTCCAAATTTACCACACTGCTTCTTCTCCTCCTGTTTACCCTTTTGTTCTGTTGCTTTGATTCCTTCCTTATGTAAGAGCTACTCCTCCTCCTCTTTTACCCTCCCTGTCCCTCCTGTAGATAGTGTATCCTGGTATGTTTACATCCCAGTCATGGTTTTTGTGTACTATGTTCTGTGACTGCCACGATATCTAGATGTTCCTCCTCCATCAAGGCCACTATTTCAGGAAGCTTGTTACTCAGACTATGGGCATTGGTACTCATTGCTCTCCATTTTTGATGCTTTACCTTCTGTTGCAGCATCCCCACTGACCTTTCTACCTTGGTCTTTTCTCATTTAGTACCCTGTTTTGTAGGGGATGCTGGGATTTTCCTGCTGCTTATCAGTGTCTGCACCAGAAGACATACAAAGAGATTAAAGGAGCTTAATATGTATACCCTCGAGGAAAGGAGGAGAGGGGACATAATAGAAACGTTCAAGTACCTTAAGGGAATCAAAAAGTCCGAGGGGTAGCATCTTTCAGAAAACAGATGTGCAAGAACAAGGGGCACGATTTGAAGATAGAGGGGACAGCTCAGAGGTAATGTGATGAAGTATTTTTCACAGAGATGGTGGTGGATACATGGAATGGCCTCCGAGGAGATAGTGGAGTCAAAACAGTGAGAGAATTCAGAATGCATGGAACAGACATAACACAACACTAGTAGGGGGTAGGAGGAAGTAGGCTGTTATTTGGGACCTGCAGCTTATCCATTAGGTATGGAAATGGGCAGATTAGGTGGACCAAGCAGTCTTTATCTGCCATCAAATTCTATGTTTCTATGAGGGGATAGTAGGGATGAGTGAGGGAGGGTGACCTGAAGGGAGGATTATTTATTATTACTTTTATTTATTTTATTTAGTTGTTTAACCAGGTATAGCACACTAAGCTGAAAGCTTTTTTACAGGAGCGACCTGGGAGCACAAGGAGGTTAAGTGACTTGCTCAGGGTCATACAGTATGCAAGTGGAAGCTGTGGGATTCAAACCCAGGTCTGGTCTGCTGGATGTCACCAAATTTGCAGCTCAGAGCCTTAGACCACTGCGCTATACTGCCTCCAGGATAGAGAAGAGATGGAGAGGGATAAGGCAGAGCGTTTGTTTGGGGTAGTGTGCCATGCTGCCACTGAGCTAGTTATCTGGTGTGGTGGCGAGGGTGGCTAACTTCAGTGCAGCAGGTACTGGGTTTAGGGCTGGTGACTAGGGAAAATTTTACTGCTGCATTTTTGGTTTTTCAGACTGTCTCCCCCTCTCCAACATGCACCCCCCCCCGGATTTGGTTATATTTATTCAGGGGATGCAGGGTTGGGGGGCATAGCCCCCCATATAAATACTGTTTTAAGTTGCCAGATGTCTTGTCACCCACAAGTGTACATCACTGATTTGCTTTTCGGTGATGTATACTTGCTGTAACAGCGATTGCTGTTTTGTGATTGTTGTTCTGACCCTAAAATAATCCAATAACCTCAAATAATCCAGTAAATCCAACATGGCAATTCATTATTACTGTATAAGGTCATAAATTATCTACAATTATTTTTAGCAAGTGGGATCACACCATACCCAAGGAATAATATTCTGTGATCACACAATAAACAGGTAAAAGTACCATGGGCTAGAACAGGTAAAATAGATAATTTTATTTTACTGTGTGGTCTGCCAAGGAATGGAATAAGTTGCCACAGCATATAGTGAACCAGAATGCATTTAAATAATTTAAAACTAGTCTGGACAATTACATAAGTACAAATAGGGACAGCTAATTAGGGACTCACCTCATCCACTTAAATGGGAGGAAAATCTCAATGGACTTTTGCCTTCTTTTTCTTAAATTATCCAGTAAATCCAGTAACCCCATGCTCCTGGTTGAGGTCATGGCTGGGATGCTCAATCAACATCTGGCGGACTGAAGTCACTGACCAGCAGCACTTCCCTTTAGTTTCCATCTTATGGATGGCTTCAACTAGAACCTTGTCCAAATCTTCCCCTTGTGCTGGAGGTCTGTAGACCACACCTGTGTGAATAGCGGTGCCACTGCCCATCTCTAGGGCAACTCACAGGGCCTCCACTCCCCACAATCCCTGGAACTCAGTTGCTTTTATACCCTCCCTAATGTAAGGAGAGCTACCCCTCCTACCCTTTTACCCTTCCTGTCTTCTCTGAATAGAGTATAACCTGGTATAGCTACATCCGTCATGGTTCCCATTATACCATGTCTCAGAGTAATAGTGACAATGTACAAGTCGACCTCTGTCATCAAGGCCACCAAGTCCATGATTTTATTTCCAAGGCAGTGAGCATTCGCACACATGGCCTTCCATGTTTTGTTACTTCCCCTCCTGTCATCCCACTTTTTATCCTCATGCCTTCCATCATTATCCCCCTGCCTTTAATCCCTTTTTTCCTTTTCTCTGCCATTCTACCTTTTCCTAGTTTAGATACCATTGGTGATTTCCCAATCTTTGGGTCTGACCTGCTGTCTACATTTACCTGTGGGGTGGGCAGTTGGACTCTCCCTGCTTCCTTTTGCCACTCCCTTGGCTAGCTTAAATACTTGCCAATGAAATGTTTAAACTGCTCACTAAGACAACGGACACCCCCTGGATGGATGCAGGCCATTGCCTTGTACAGGCCCACAACCATCCAGGCAGGTACACAGTTCACAATGAAGTTGAAACCTTTCTCTCTCTCACCAGTTCCTCAAACATGTTTATGTCCCTTGTGCAGAAATTCCTAGCCTTTCCCATGCAGTGGTCATGCAGATACGTTTGAGAAGGTCAAGGAGCTTGCTACCTGCCCAAGGCCCTCCCAACTCCTGGAACTCCTCCTGCCTCCTGCATGCTTCCTAGTCTGCCTCATCCAAAACCAGGTCATTTGTCCCCAGGTGGACAATGACATCCAGCTCCCTCCCTGCTGCCACCTCAGCGAGCCACTGATCCCATCTCCATTCCTCTGAGCTGTACCCACTGGCAGGCACTTAATCTCTCTCTCTCTCTCTCCACCCATTACCTGTTCCCAATGCACTCCCAGACTATGAAGTCCCCCACCAGAGTTGCTTCCTCTTCCTCTGGGGCCTTCTGCTACCCCCTTGAGGTCTCCTCATTGGAGGACCTCCACAACTGTCCCACTCACTACTTCAGGTGCCTCTGTGGAATTGTCCCACCCTGCCAGTGTGATGTAGGAGATCCATAATGGTATAAGAATTTTGGGATATGCTTATGCTCCACCACTCTAATCCTTCCAAACCCAAAGTGGTCCATTAGTTCCTCCTTCCTGGCATCCTCTGAAGAAGCAGAGGTGGACTTGTTGGTCCCTAAGTGGGGAAGTTGATGTTCCTGACCCAAGTTAACTCAGTCTTGAGTCTGGCAACCTCCTCCCTCAGCCCAGAGAGGTGCCTGCAGATGGGGCAGCACTGCAGTCTCCAGAAGGTCTCCCTGAAGACTGCCACTCCAAAGCTGCTGCACTGTACCACTCCCATCATGGCCACTTCTTATATCTAAACCTTGCCCACTACCCTTAAAAATTAAAGATGTTTGCTTCCCCCCTCTCTCTCCCTCTCCTTATCTCCCCTTTTCCCACCATAATAAGAAACATAGAAGTTGTTGGCATATGGGGAACGTACGATCCATCAAGTCTTCCCTTGGCTTCCTACCCCCCTACTTAGCTGCTTCCTTGTGTATCCAACAGTGTCTGTCCCATGTCTGCTTGAATCCCCCCCACTATCTTGGCTCCCACCACCCCCTCTGCCAGGCTATTCCATGGTTCCACAACACACTCTGTGAAGAAGAATTTCCTTGTATTGCTTCTGAACTTTCCTCCCTTAAGTCGAAGGTTGTGCCCTCTAGTCCTGCTGTAGTCCTTTACCTGAAAGAGGTTCTGCACTTGCACCCTGTTGTTGCCTTTAAGGTATTTGAATGTTTCTATCATGTCCCCACAATTCTTGCATTGTTCTAGGGAGTATAATTTTAGGTCATCAGTCTTGCCTCATATGGTTTCTGATGCAAGCCCTGTGTATATGTAGTATAGCTTTAAGAAATATTAGAGACAGTACAGCTTTAAGAGAATGTACTTCCTGTAAGTCTGTAACTGTATTCCTGTGTTGATATCAGTTTTCTTCTTGTATCTAAGCTGTATGGAAGTAAACGGAGATGGCCTAGATTTCAGTGTGGCATGCTTTTCTTATACCAAGACCCTGATGTGTTTAAGGTACTTATTTTCAGCTGCCAAATACAACAAACTGGCAACAAGGATGGTGGACGTTCTGCACTGGAGGCAAGTAAGCAATTTGGAACTGTGCAATATCATGGCAACTTCAGCCAGCTTTGAAATTTTTACAGGAACGGACTGGAATACATGGTCTAGATGGTTTGATCAGTGGTTATTACTTAATCCTGCCATACAGTATACAAATGATCAGCAACAGGATATGCTTATTCAAGCTGCTTTTTGTACTTTCTTGGGGGTGAAACCTTCAAACTTTTGTGCAGTTTGTGTGCAACAGACCGCCAGTGGTTTGTTATATCAAGAGCTAAAAAGATAAATTGAAAGCACAATACAGTTTAACAACTTTTCCAAGGGCTGAACGTTATAAATTCTACAGTTACCACCAGAAACCAGGTCAGTCATTACAGTCTAATTTGGCAGAGATTAAATGCTTAACTCTCACATGTAAGTGGGGCAGGGAGCATCTTGAATCTAATTTAGCTGATAAGTTTGTTATGGGGTTGAATAATGAACATCGTATTCAGCATTTAATTTCTGTAAGTGTCAATAAGTCTACTGAGGAACTTTTACATTTGGCACAAATGTATGAGGCTGCAGAAATGAAGCACATGCTAAGATGAACACTAAAAATGAGGTAAACATAGTTGCAGTAGACCCCAAATTGGAACAAATCAAACCTAAGTCTAAACCACTGTTTTCAAAGAGAAATACAACCACTCCACCCAAACTGCATGGCCAGTACAGATGTGCATCATGTGGGTCATCTCAGCACAGTAGGGACCAGTTCAAATTCAGAGAAGTTCAGTGTCATGCATGTAAATGTCAAGGGCATATTGCTAAGGTTTGCATGAGCTGGAGAACCGTGGTGGTCAGTTTGGAGGGCCCAAACAGTGCGATGGTTTCTATTGCACAGCAAATGCAGACTAAAGATGTTCCTCCTTTCTATATGTTACTTCAATGGCCACAACTGAGGCATCAGTTGCATTTAATGGTAGACTCTGCTTCCCCAGTAACTTTTATTAACCATCAAACATGGTCTGATCTGGATAAACCACCATTGTCTGCTTGTAATAAGTTGCTGCATGCATTTGAAGGGCCAAAAGTTCAGCCATTGGGCTCATTTACCATGTTGGTATGCAGGACTGATTCTCCCAAGACTGGTACACCTTTAACATTTCTGGTTTCAAAAAAGGGTGTCAATATTTTGGGCAGAGATGCTCAGGTTCTTCTAAACATTCATATTGATCCAGCAGATTTTGGCCTACTTGCTGCTGTCCAGGTACCAGAAAGCAGTAATCCACCCAAGCTTGGGGAGATTTTAGACATGTATTCAGAGTTGTGGAAAGGCTTGGATGTTGCACAACAGCTAAAGCCAAGCTAGTTACAAAGCCTAACACAGTCCTTAAGTTTTGTAAACCACAGAAACTTCCTTTTGCCTTAAAACTGGTGGTTGGAGCAGAACTGGAGAGACTGGAAAAAAGCAGGTGTGCTGGAAAAGGTTTCAAGTTTTGATTGGGCCACTCCAATTGTGATGATATCTAAACCAGTGGTAAGGTTTGAATATGTGGAGATTTTAAAGTGACACACTCCAGTACTTAGCACAGATGTATTTCCTTTACCCTTAGAAGAGGAACTTTTTCACAGACTGAATGGTGGTGTGGGGTTCTCTAAACTGGACCTCGCTGATGCATATCTTCAATTGGAGTGGGATACAGACTCTCAGAAATTGGTAGTGATTGATACACACAAGGACTGTACAAGTACAAACGGTTATATTTTGGCCTTAGTTCCGCACCTGCTATTTTTCAAAAAGGGATTGAGCAAATGGTGGGTGATATACCAGGTGTTGCTTGTTATTTGAATAACACCATTGTCACCAACAAGACAGAAACAGAACATTTACTTAACCTACAAAAGACTTTAGAGTTTGCAGCAAAGTAGATTCAGACTTAGGAGAGAGAATGCCAATTTTGTCATCAAGTATCATATACTTAAGTCACACTATTGACAAAGATGGAATTCATCTAAATGATGAAAAGGAGGAAGCCTTTGTGCACATGCCTGAACCACAGAATGTTTCAGAGTTGTGCTCGTTCTTGGGCATAGTGCTCTACTATGAACATTTCATACCTGGCTTAGCCACTAAATGTGCTATCCTAAATGAACTGTTACATAAGGTACTCCATGGAAGTGGACCAAGGGCCACAGTAAGGCAGTTCAAGCCATCAAGCTCTCTTTAACCAATGTGAGTAATTTAACTCATTATGACCCTAACTTACCTATCACATTGGCCTGTGATGCTAGTCCTGTGGGTATAGGAGCTCTTCTTCTTCATACAGATCCAGAAGGAGTGGAAAAGCCAATAGCCCATGCTTCACACAAACTCACTGCTATTGAAATGAATTATGCCCAGATTCAGAGACAGGCATTAGCAATTGTGTTCGGAGTCCAGAAATTTCACCAATACTTAGTAGGTTGCAAGTTTCACCTGAAGACGTATCACAAGCCACTAGTGACAATTTTCAGTCCAGAAAAAGGAATTCCAGAGACAGCTGCAAACAGACTTCAATGATGGGCATTAATTTTGTCTGCCTATAATTTAGAGGTTACATACCAACCAACAGACCAGCATGGAAATGTGGATGCCTTTTCGAGTTTACCAATATCAAGAAAAATGGAATTCAATGTGGGACTTAAAGAGGAGCCATTAATATGCCAGGTGGGCAAGATAGTTTTTCCAGTGTAATTCAAAGATATGGAGGACTCTCCTGTTGTGTGTGAAATGCAGCTACAACAGTTAGATCAAATTCCAGTACTAGCCAAGGACATTGCAAAAGTGACTAGTTAAGATGTAATTTTGAAACAAGTATATCAGTATACGAGAGAGGGTTGGCCGCAAGGCACTACTTGTTCGGCTGCACTACAACCCTATTATACAAAGAGACAGCAGTTGTCCATTGCTGAGGGGTGTCTTCTATGGTGATTGTGTGTCATAGTACCCCCATTTTATGACTCAAATGTATTGACTCTTTTGCATGCAGGCCATCCAGGCATTGCTAAAATGAAATCCTAGCCAGACTTCATGTATGGTGGCCTTCCATTAACAGAGACATATGCCAGGTTGTGCAAAGATGTGAAGGTTGTACTGTATTAATGGGAAATCCAGCAAGAGCTCCAGTTCACCATTGGGAATGACCTGACAAACCCTGGCAAAGGTTGCATATTAATTTCGAGGGACCCTATCTAAATTCCATGTGGTTACTCTTAACTGATGCTTATAGTAAATGGCCAGAAATTCATCAAGTATCTTCAACAACTACTGAGAGTACCATTAAAGTGTTGAAATCTGTATTTGCTACCCATGGTTTTCTGCAAGTGATTGTCTCGGATAATGGTCCACAGTTCATGTCTGTTGAATTCCAAGCATTTTGCCAGCACCGTGGTATCCGCCATATTTTCTCACCTCCATACCATCCAAGTTCAAATGGCAAAGCAGAACACCTGGTTCAGACTTTTAAAAAGAGTATAGACAAAGCTAATCCTACTACACTGATGGCAATGCAAAGAGCCCTTTTGGACTTTCTTGCGATGTATTGAACACCACCACATTGTGTCACGGGAATATCCCCTGCAGGATTGTTGTTTGGACCTCAGATTCTAACTCAGTTGGATCTTTTTCACCCTCTAGGCTGTAAGTCAGTACCTGAAATGCTTCCTAAGACCAACTCCTTTAAACCCAATGATCTTGTGTGGGTCAGGATGTATACAGGCCCAAAGAGATGGATAGAAGGCGTGGTGGAAAAACAGTTTGGAATTGTTGTCTATAGTGTTCGACTGACTAACCAGAGAAGTGTGAAGAGACATGTGGACCAATTACGTACTAGAACTGAGACAGAACATAAAAGGAATACCCAGAGTCAGGGTAGTTATCCAGCATTATTTGTTCCAGAACAAGAACAGGAAGAGATAGTGGAACCACAGCAGTTTAGGCAAGATGTGGCTGATGCTAATCAGATTCCAGTGCAAAAGCCCCGAGTCCTACTACGTCAGTCAGGATGTATAAGACATCCACCAGAGAGAATGGGCTTGATGAGATATAGCCTAATAACATGACTGACTAAAAGGGACATTGCAGTAGTAACTTTAATAGTTTCATATCATTTTCTGAATTATTGACTTACGTACTTTCTGGCTAAGTTAGAATTGATTAGTATGTGTAGTACAGCTGTAAGAAATATTAGAGACAGTACAGGTTTAAGGGAATGTACTTACTGTAAGTCTGTAACTGTGTTCCTGTGTTGAGATCAGTTTTCCTTTTGTATCTGAGCTAAATGTAAGTAAACAGAGAAGGCCTAGATTTCAGTGTGGCATGTTTTCTTATTACCAAGACCTGATGTGCTTAAGTTACTTATTTTCGCTACCAAATACAACACCCTGACCATCTTTGTTGCTCTTCTCTATACCGTCTCCAGCTTATCTATGTCCTTCCTGAAGTGTGGCCTCCCATTGGAGATAGTGCTCCAAGTGAGTCCTGACCAGGGACCGATACAGGGGCATGATTACTTCATGTCTTCTGCTCGTGATGTCCCTCCCTATGCATCCCAGGATAACACTAGCCTTTAGTGCTGCCTTTTCACATTGTCTACTGACCTTGAGGTCATCTGATATGATCACCCCAAAATCTCACTCCTGCCTGGTAGCCACCAGCTGCTCCCCTCCCACTGAGTACAGTTTCCCTGGATTACGCTTTCCCAGGTGCATGACCTTGCATTTTTTGGCATTGAATTTCAATTGCCAGGTTTTGGATCACTCCTCCAGTTTTTGGAGATCAGCTTCCATGCTTTGCTGTCCTTCTCTTGTGCCTACCCTGTTGCCAATTTTGGTGTCATCTGCAAACAGGCACACCTTTCCATCCAGTTCATCTGCAATGTCACTGATGAATATGTTGAAGAGGGTCGGCCCCAGAACCAGTACCTGTGGAACCCTGCTAATCACCCTCCCCTCCACAGACAGAATGCCATTTACTAATACTCTCTGAGTTCTCCCACGTAGCCAGTTTCTGACCCAGTTTTTAACCTTGGGTACAATTCCCATGTTCTCCAGTTTTTTGACTAGTCTACTGTGCAGAACGGAGTCAAAAGCTTTGTTGAAGTCCAGGTAAACTACATCCACTGCCCCACCCTGATCTACTGTTTTGGTGACCCAATTGAAAAAATCAACCAGATTTATCTGGCAGGACCTCCTGCCATGAAACCATGTTGATTTTTGTCAAACTGACCAATTTGCTGCAAAAACTATGATTCTTTCCTTCGCAGGGACTCCATCAGTATTCCCATGACTGACATTAGACTAACGGCTAGTAGTTACTTGGTTGTTCCTTGCTTCCACTCTTGTGAAGTGGGACTACTGTTGCACTCTTCCAATTCTCCAGCACCTCCCTGTTCCTTAATGATTTGTTGAAGAGCACTGCCAAGTGATATTACCCATATACAATATTTTGTGACTACTCAGTTACCACTCCTGTTGCAATGATCAAACCCCTGGCTAGAGGCTACAACACCCAGAAGCACTATTTTCTTACAATCCCTTAAGAGCTACCTACTTTTTTGCATTTAGCCCAGTACAGTAGCAGAACACATAAAACTGAGCCTACACACCTCTCTGCACTATACTAATTCCTCTTGTACACAACAACAAAAAAAACACACTTTTCTGTTTTATTCTTGCCTATATTTCTCTCCTCCTGGTGCTCCTCCAATGTCATGTCACCCTGAACTCACTTTATTTACTTTGGGTGGAGGAGGGGGGTGAGAGGGAGGACCAAAACTCCTATCTGTGGCTGGCTTGCTTGCCTCTGATACTGACTGCGCTCCCCATAAACAGAAATGTTAGTTAAGGACTCATACCAATGCTACAGTAATTTCAACGTTGGAACACTTTTGCTGTCCTCTCAGATTGGCTAACCTCTGCCAGTGAAATGAAACTGTCATCTGTGACAGATTTGCTGGCAGCTTCCGCTCCCAGAGGAGAGAGAAGACAGAGAAAGTAACAAATAGTGGTGTCCTCCGACCGCTGCTTAAGTTACCTTCAACGGATGTGCACAACCATATTTTCTTTTTCTGTACTAGCCCAAATGCAGCCATTGTTTTTCAGCTACAAGTCAACCCCTGAATAATTAGGCATACAAAACTAAAGGACTTTTTGTTGCACGGGTGTTAGTTTGGATTTGGGACATGGGTGGGCTGTATCATAGAAGGAATATTTGGTTATCTGGGGCCACGGTGGGCGCATGTGGACTCGTGGTGGAGCCCACAGTCTATGGGCTTTTGATAGGGGTGTGTGTGGGGCAGGGTGCTTCACAATTATTTATTTTAGTTATTAGTTGCTCCCAGTGTCTCCATGCTCTTTTCCCACTACACCAATATACAGGGAACATGCTCCCAGTCCAAATTCACTTTCTTACTCCCCTGTTGTAACACTGCTGCACGATAAAGAGCACTTTCCTTCAGGGTTATTGGCACCTACAACCTCCTTCCTTCCCACCTCACCTTCAGAAGTAGCATTCCAACATTCAGTGCTAACCTTCACCAATTTATGGTGGATGAAATTAACTATAATTGTTACTGACTGTGGCTACCCTGCTTGTTCCATTGTTCCTATGTTTCACTTACGTTTATGGTTTTTGATGTTGTTGTTACAGCATAACTGGTTGTTTACAAAAATTTGCTACATAGCCCATCTTACTCTCCAGTATAATAAATAAAATGAAATAAAAATTAACTTTGGTTTTCCAGGTAAGTTCACTGTGGCAAAGTCCCTTTTATCAGGTTTCCCATCCGAGCTTGTCTTCATATTACAATTAAACTATGCTGACTCTCTCCTCCAGGTCATTATAAAATAGACAAACATATGAAGAAGTCAGCAGAAAAAGGCCATTTGGTCCATTTAATCTACTCATATTGCAGGGCCCTCCTCTTATGCTATTGGCCCTGCCTCTCACCTACACCTCCTTGATCATTATTTCCCCCCTAAGTATATCCCAGCCTCCCTTGAAGTTGCCCACTGTCCTCGATAAAACCACATCTTCCAGCAGCACATTCCAACTTGCACCACCTTTCCATGGAGAAGTGCCTCCTAGTCTCCCTCCTGAATCTCTGCCCTCCAGTTTGAGACTGTGCCTGCTCCTGTTTAAATTTCTACTAAGCTTAAAGAGATCCTCCTTTTCCACCTTATTTATTCTTTTCCAACACTAGAAGATCTCAATCATGAACCTTCTCTCTCTTTCTCTCTCTCTTCCAGGGAGTACAAGTTCAGGTCCTCAACCTCTCACATATGTTCTGCCCTCCTGGCCAGGATCATCTTGGTTGCCCTCCTTCAGACTGTGTCCAGCAGGTTAATGTCCTTTTAAGGTATTATCGCCAGTACTGTACACTGTACTCCAGATATAACCTCACTAATGACCTGTAAAAGGGCAGTATTACATCATCTCACCTGCTGCTGATCCCGCTGGCAATGCAGCCCAATATTTTGTTTGCCTTTGCCGCTGCTTTCCTACACTGTGTGCAGTGCTTAAGGTCGGCAGTGATCATCACTCCCAAATCTTTCTCCTCCTTCATTTCAAATACCTGAACCCTTCCCAGGCTGTACTCAGTCCTGAGATTCTTGGCTACAATATGCATAATTTTGCATTTCATTGCATTGAAGTCAAATGGCCAAATCCCAGACTACTGCACACGTTTTTCCAGATCCTTTAGGTCTTGTATCCCTTCTGCTGTATTTGCTGTCCCACTGAGTTTGGTGTTGTCTGAGAATAACCACATTTTGCCCCAATGTCATCCCCAGTATCAGTTATGAAGATACTGGACAGCATCAGTCCCAGCAGCAAGCCCTGTGAGACCCCACTGAGACCTCCATGGTACTAGAAAGCTTTCCACCCCCACCACCACCACTCTCTGGGTCCTGCCTGTCAGCCAGTTTTCAACACATCTGGTCAATTTGACTCCCACCCTGAGATTCACCAACTTCCTGATAAAACTCTTGTGGGGAATAATGTCAAAGGCTTGTTGAAGCCTAGCTAGAAGATGACCACAGCTTGGCCCCTGTCCCTTGTTTTAGTGACCCAGTTGAAGAAGTCAAATCAGATCTGTTTGACACAAAATTCCACCCATAAAACCCTTGCTGCCTCACATTCTGGAGAACATGCTTGTCTAGATACTCTACCAACTTTTCATTTAGTATGGTCTTCCATGAGTTTGCATACAATGGAGGTAGTGCCTGGTCTACAATTGTCTGATGTCATCCTTGGTATTGCTCTTATGGAAGGACACTAAATATAGCATTCTCCAGTTCTGTGGCACCACACCTGACCCAGTGAACAACTGAATAGACCACCAGTAGATCTGCAAGCTCCTCTGACAATTCTCTTTGCATCCTTCAGTGTATGCCATCTGGACCTGGGGTTCTGTCCACTTTCAGTGCTAGCAGCTCTGTCCTCTCCCTATCCACCTCTATCACTACATCTCTGTCCTCTGCTCCTCTCCTTCCCCCCCCTTGTGGAACCAGTCCATCCCTCTCCCTGTCGAAGACAGAACAGAAGTACTTGTTCAGCACCTCTGTTTGCCTCCATTCTCCACTACCCACCCATTGCCTTCCCTAAGCCTAAGAATACCATCTTTCTTGTCCCTTTTCTCATTAATTATCAGAAAAAGGTCTTCTCCCCTTCTCAATTCCCTCAGCTAGCTGCAGTTCATTCTGAGCCTTATCTGCTATGCTAGCCAAGTTCAGGCAATCCTCCCTGTCTTCCTGTCTGCTGGTTCCTCCTGAATGACTTGTATGTTACCCTCTTGCCCCATGCTACCTGGGAAATCTCAGTAGTGAGCCAGCTGAGTGTTTTGGTCCTTGAGTTATTCCCCTTGAGCCTCACACACACCTCTGTGGCAACCATTATTCCTTCCTTGATGATGAACCACCTTTGGTCCGACCTCATATCCCCATCAATGCCTGTCAGGTGACTCCTTAGCAAATTAACCATTTTTCTGAAGTCTGTCTTCCTAAAATTGAGGATTTTAATTCTAGTACATATAAATATGTTAAGAAGCCCCCCCAAAAAACTATACATGGTGATGCACAGACCACTCAATTCTGCAGCAACCATAAACATAACAAAAGGAAAAACATCCCCTACCTATTACAAACCCATAGATTTCAGATTACTCCTCATAGCCACACAGCCCACCCCGGTCCCAGATAAAAATGCCTCATGATGTTACAGTTCACCCATGTCCAAAATCCAAGCAAACACCCATAAAAAAAAAGTTCTTTATTTGTGTATGCCACATTATTCAGAACTTACGTTTTAGTTGAGAAAAATAAAAATGTTGCCATTGGGCCAAGCAAATCAAAACTGCTGGACCACAGGAGATTAAAGTGCCCCCTAGGAAATGCCTGACTTTTTTCTATTTGAAATGTTCTGCCAATTTGCTACTATTTTTTGCAATATCTGATACATATTTGCAGTGTTTGGTGCGGAAGCAGATTTTCCAGTCTCAATGTTTTAAAAATGTAAGTAGATTTAAGACACCAGAGTGGTTTTGTGGTTTTGGACTGGTGTTACCAACTATGAATTTTGAATTCATTGGAACATCTCTGAACCATGACATATCAACACTTCTTACTAGTCTAAGTTTCTTTCACTTGAGGTATAATTTCCTTAGGATTGTGTAACTTGGTATGAGTTTTCCCTATATTTTGCCTGTAGTGGCATGGGTTTCTACAAAGATATACAAAGCTGGTTTGTTTCCTTAATGTTTTATCCTTCACTTTCAGTAACTGCTGAATTGTTTGTTCACCGTCTTGAGCAATGTGCTGGAAGAATATAATAATGAAAACAAATCAACAATTGGAATACTCCATATGTTTCTTTTGTTTTCCACCTGTAAAAGAAAACATCCATTGATGTCCTTACGGCCTTTCCTGACACCCTCACCAGACCCTTCCACTCAGCTCCCCCCCCCCAGAAGCCCTTACTTACCCATTGGGGGTCCAACACTGTAATCCTCTCGGAACCACAGACACATCATCACTCTTCAAAGCTGGACCACAGGAACTATAGTACAGCAATATTTGCTTCTTAGCCTTTGTCTTAAATGAATGAATCAACCTGATCACAAAGTAGAATCCACAGCTATTCTTTCTGTAACAATGTATATTATAATTTTATTAGCGTATAGGTGAATCTCTTTGATGACATGGGTACTGTTTGTCTTTCTTCCTGCTTTAATGTAGTTTATTCCTTGTCATGTCCTCTTAGACATATTTAACAAGGAAAGTAAGCTCACTGATACAAGTTTTGGTATGAGTTTTCCCGACATTTTGCCTGTAGTGGCATGGGTTTCTACAAAGATATGAAAAGCTGTTGTGCTTTTCTATTTTTATCCTTCACTTTCAGTAACTGCTGAACTGTTTGTTCACCATCTTGATCAAGCTGATGGAAGAATATGATAATGAAAACAAATCAACCAATACACTGAAACAGGATTCAAGCTACCATAGTCTTGAAACATCATAGTAATATAACAACAAATAATTGTTGTGACTCTTTATGATTGCTTTATACTCACCTTTGATGCAATACAGCAGTGACCAAAACTTTAACTACAGTATGAGCACACATCCTAATGTCACAGATGAACAGGTTCCACTAAACATGCTCTATAGCCCTCATTGCTATTTTGTTTGAGGAATCTGTTTAGTCCTGCTTTGCATGTCTGAACAATGCTAATGTCTACAGGCTAAACTGGTAGGCTATTTCACACGCTAACCATACTTGGTTCAAAGTACTGGTTTGATGAAGGCACTGATCATTGAGCAGACTCGATAGACCATAGGGCCTAATCTGCTGGCTTCACAGTATATTAGTATGTTAGTATGTAATGTTTCCCTCTATCTGGTCCCCCACCCCACCCCAGACTAGCTGGTTGACTGCATGTCCTGTAATTCTCCAAATGTGCATACACAGATACATTTTATTTATCAGGCTGTCCATCCTCTTTGGTATTCAGAACACCAAGATCACCTCATCCTTTTTGTGATTATTCAGTTTAGTCAACTCTCTCCTCATACTGAAGTTCTCCTCCCTTCCTAAGTTTCTTATCCAGGTTCCTTCAGTTTTCAAGGTTCTCTAGTTTGTAGAATTTGAATTGTCTTACTAACTGAACTTTGATCACCTATCAACTATTTTAGTTTATATGATATCTATAATTAAGATGCCTGCCCTGATTACAAGTGCATGCATGACTTATATAAACATGTACATGCTAACAGGTATATAAGACAAATGTTTAAACACATATCTGTACGTACAGTGGTTGATATTCAAGAAACCATTGAACTAAAGATGATCGAATCCTCCTTGCTGATCAAGATTTCAAAGGCAGTGGCACAACTGAGCTGTTTTGTTTTAAAAGCTAACAATAGTGTTATATTGTTCAAGAAACAGCAACTAGTATCTTCTGAGTTTTCTAACTTCAGTCTGTTTTTTGCTACTGTTGAAATATCAGTATATATTCTGTTACAACGTGTTGGTAAAATCAACATGATATTAAACATATCTGAAACCATTTTATACTTGTAGGTAGCAAGATATGGAAATGATAATAACTTGATATATCAGTACATAAACTGACGCTCTTAGCCCAGTTACACTGTTAGACATTTTAAAGAATTAATATTGCATGTTTAATTTTGGAACTGTTGGCACCTGTGAAAAAATAATTAGCTGAGGTCCAAAGTTTCCATGTACATTTTACCAATATCAACCACATTTCTAAGGCCTCTTTAGTGAGGTATAACTTTGAAGTGCTGCACTATAAAAATTAAAATGTCAAATAACTAAAACAGTGAGCAAATATAATTATTTATCATTTAATCAAAACAAATGTTTCATCACCAGTCTGTATTTATTAGTACAGTGTAAAATGTTTGACTTCACACTGTATTTTGTGTTTTGAGTTTTGGTCAGGATTCTTAGATGTGCTTTGCCAGCAGGCTACAGGCTACTATAAGAAAGTGAGAGGTCCCAACATTTGAAGAATTTGTGCTCCCTAAACATATTTGATGGCATTAGCAAGTGGACTGTAATGATACAGTTACCCTGGAAGAGGTTGGGGGAGCAAGGCTTTTCAACACTTGCAGCACATACAGATGTTCAAATAGACTTCCTCATTGTGACCAAATCGTAACTGGCCCTCAAGTGGAGTACTAAATGTATTCAAACCCAAGTTTTCCAGTACTTACCTCCTTATATTCAAGGTGCCACTCATAGTGAATAAAGTAAAAGTCTTCTATTAATACATTAAGCCACTTCACACATCCTCGCCTGACACATTTTGGATATTAATCCTTTATCAAAGCCTTTGATAAAGGACTAACATCTGAAACTCATCAGGTGAGGATGTGTGAAGAGGCTTAATGTATCAATGAAATATTTTTTTTTTACTTTATTTAAAGTGAGTGCCTTCCTGAATATAAGGAGGTGGTGAGTGCTGGAAAACTTGTGTTTTGAATGTACTGAATTGATTCCAGGCACCACCGACCCTGGTGCACACCCTTCTGGTTGTTTTACTAATAAATGGATGCCTTCAAGCCCTTACACTTCTTACGGACCCAGTGGATGATTCTAGGCTGCATGGCAAAGATCTCACAGCTGAGATTTTGGATCCCTAGTGCAGAGTAGTAGAATGATGCCCTGCCATGCTTCTGGCTAGAATAACCAACTGCTAGGCTAGTAGCCCAATTGCCATGGAGTTGCAGTGCAGACATTAATTTACAGTGAAACATGGACTGGGACCAGAACACATGAGGTACCCAGCAACTGATTCAACATGGCTGGCAACTGGGCTTCTAAGCCATTTGTCATTCTGGAGTCACAGTTTGCAATCCCATATCTATTCCCATGCACAGATGCTAACTCCTCAAGTTAGTGCCAGCACAGCCAAGATTCTGATGGACCTATTCAAATATAGCAAACCAGCAACTAGGTGCAAACTTGCACTTCAAAATATTTGCTTTGTACTAGGGTGGCCAACATACTGTACCAGCTTAGGGCCATAAGTTTCTTATCTTTTACAAATATGTCTAGATGATATGTGTGTGTGTGTGTGTGTGTGTGTGTGTGTGCGTGCACGCACCAATTAAATATTAAATTACCTTGTCCAGTGTAAAAAATCAGAACAGTTAATAATGCTTGGCCAGCTGGTTATGATTGTTGTATGATATTTGCAATATAAAAATATAGTAGGTGATTGTCTCACATAAGACAGTCTGGGCTTCCATGGGTGCCCCCCCAGGTTTCAGTGAAGCTACAGGATATATAAAACTGACCAGGAGATCTCTGTAATGTAATTAACTTCCCTGAGAAATTGCATTTTATGGCCTTTTTATGACCTGTTGCTGCTTTGAAGTTGGGAAGCTAAATATACATTTTATTACAGGACAGGACATTGTTTAACTGATTCATGTTGGCTATATATCACACCTAGGTGATGGATTGCAAGGTTGTAAACCTGAAAGGAACAGGTGGATCAAAGACTTATAATTTGGGAAATGAGTTTTTGCTGATGTCACCTTATTTAATATACTTTTTGATAGGACATCATGTTTGTATTTTTTTAATTCTAAAAAGGAGGAGCTAGATGACCCACCAAGGGGGTGGGGAGATGGGGTTGAAATGTATCCTTTTAACTGAGGAATATTATATTCCATCTTGAGACTATAGGAAGACACCATTCTCTAATATAATTGCACTTACAGAGGTAAAACATTAGATAGAAAAGATCTAACTGTATGTTGGTAGGAGGTTGTTCTTAGTTTTCATTGCTTTTCTTTTATGTGATTGTGATGCTCTTTGATATAGTGTTCTGTGTTTAAATTTTTCATATTTTTATCATCTTTTAGTAAAATATTTTTTTCAAGATTCTGCCTGGGTGTCTTCCAAGTTCTTTTTGCATATGATGAATACTTGGCTAAGTTTGATAGCTGTTCTGAAGGACTTGATGGTGTTACCAAACTGGGAAAAGGTAAGCATATACCTAAGGTCTTTTACAGAGTTTTAAGGGTTCATTTTGGAAGCCTGGCTTGGTGCTCCTGGTGAAAGATTGCACTGTAATTCCTGAAGAGGGTACGTATCTGAGCCTGTACATTGGGTACGCTAGCATAAGGTTCACAATTTGAATCCCCCAGAACTTGAGACTAAAAGTGAGTTGGACCCAAAAGCAGACAGGAGGGTTACCCTGTCTGTTACCTGTTCATACTATTGCACTCTGAGGTTGGCACTGTGGAGCAGAGGGCCTGACCTGCTGAGTGTGTTTGTGACACAATTTACCTGGGTTATTACAGGTGGGTTAGGCCATGACACTTTTGAACTGCACTTCAAGAAATATTTTTGTAGTCCACTGACATGTAAATTTTTTTATGAGTTCATGTTGTTTTTGACAAGTTTGTACTGTATTTGTATTATTTGTTGTAACAGACTGGCTCTTGTACCATGACCAAGGGTCATGTATGAAAAAGAGCTTTGGCTCATTGTACTTGGTTAACAAAAGTTAAAATAAAAGAAAGTACCCACCTGGTTATCAAATAAATAAACAAACAAAAACTATTCTGTTGTATTGTGTCTGTCTGTCTGTCTCTTTCTCTCTCTCTACATATCTACCTACCTAAATACATCTATATCTATATCTATATCTATATCCATATCTATATCTATATCTATATCGTGATGCTGCAGCACCACTATTTTTAGGATTAAGCAGACATTTTTTATGGTACTTTTTTTAAATATTGATTTTTGCACATTAATAATGTGGTTGTTTCTAGAGAGCAATGTTTGACATGTGACATGTGCACAGCCATTGCCAGAATCAATGCATGTGGATTTCCTTTTATTAAAAATGTTACATATCCCCCACCTGACTCTCCCTTTCAGCACCCCTCCCAAGAAATATAACAATGACACTTGAGCCTACACTGAATTTTGAGAACACAGGTTCATAACCTTTGTAATTTTCAATATTTTACCCAAATATACAACTTAATATCTTGACAGCACCCCATGAATGTGACAGTTGTCATTTTCAAATCCTGGACTAAATTTTATTTTTACATCCCAAAAGGTGATTTTATGGCCCCTGTCAAAATCACCTTTCGAGTAGGAGTTGAAAAGTTTCTCTGCTCTTGTTCATGAGGTGGGGTAATAAGAGGCTATGGGTATAAAAATATTTAGAAAAGTAACATTATGCACCTATGTTGAATTTTGCAAACACATGCTTGTAGCTTTGGTACTGTTCAATACTTTTTACCACAAATTTACAGAATAGCCACTTCTTTACAACACCTCACAGATGCAGCAGCTGTCATTTTCAGCTCCTTCCCAAAGTGTGTTTATGTGTCCTGAAAGTTGATTTCACAGTCCCTGTGCAAAATCGCCTTTAGGATAGGAGTTGAACATTTTCTCTGCCCTTTATGTGAGGCAGGGTCATAACAAGGCTATGTTGAAAATTCAGTGTAAAAATATTAAAAACAAATATTCAACATTTTTGGTATCACGTTGCAACAGTGATAGGAATACAGTAAACACCATCACAGTGAGCTTTTCATCTGTTTGCAGTGATGGTCAACTATGTTTCTGATGCTGCTACCTCTGGGCTGTTCACCCCCCCAAACCAACTTTAACTTGGGTCGGTAATCCTAAGTGTGTGTGGGGCTCAGCATGAGGTGAAGCCCACAAAACTTTTTTCCAGTGATGGCACAACACCCATTGGTGGTATTGTGCCATCACTGTACCGATGACTGCTGTTCTCCATGTCACCACGGCATGGTGGAACCAATATTTGTACTCCAAATTCTCAGCTGTACCCCATTGGCTCTGGCCAGAATTCTGTTTCTTTCATTTTAGTGTATTTCCAACTTGATATCTGTCTGCAAGGAACAGCCACTAAGATGCTAAGTCTATTTGAACATTTACTAAGCAAACAGCCTGAGCATAGGCTGTGGACAAGCCCTCATGACTATAAAAGCATGCTTTTGTCTCTGTTCCAGGGCAAGGAATCTCTGGGTAGAAGGTATCATAGCTGCTTGCATTACATTAAGCTCTTCCAGTGTTGAGAAAGGGAAAGAAGAACTCTAAAGTGACTATATTCTAAATACAAGTTCTTGCTCTGATTCAAGGACTATGAACTTTACTATTAAGGTTGGGCTGGTAGTATAGTCTAGAGGTTAGAGTAATGAACTGTGAATGAGCTTGGTACATCCAGCAGACCAGATCTGGGTTTGATTCTCACAACCTCCACTTGCATACTGTGTGACTCTAAGCAAGTCACTTAACTGCCCAGTGCTCACAAGTCATTCCTGAAAACAGGCACTTGTGCCTAGTGGGCCTTACCCGATTACCAAAGAGTCAAGTGTCTGTGTCTTGATCCTTAATGGTTAAATACAAAGTGGGACACCACACAGAGATTTTTCTTTCTGTGTAACACCAATGCTTAATTGTGCTTAATCTTGCCTTGCTGCATTGCTGTATCCCTCCTGGGCTCTTGACTTGAACTTGTACTGTTATTTCCCTGATCCTAGTTAAAGAGCTAGTGTACTGCCTGGAAACTTCCTGCAATTAATTGTAACTTTCAGATGTAGTCAGCTATCATAGAAAAAAGACTTTGATGGCAGATAAGGACCACTTGGCCCACCTAGTCTGCCCATTTCCCTACAGGATAAGCTGGAGATCCTAGTTAACCAACAGCCTATTTCCTCCTACCCCCCACAATAATTGCTTTATGTCTGTCCCATGCATTCTTAAATTATCCCACAGTTTTAGACCCCACAACCTCCTCAGGAAGACTGTTCCATGCGTCCACTGCCCTCTCTGTGAAAAATATTTCCTCACATTGCCCCTAGACCATACCCCCCATCTTCAAATTGTTTCCTCTTGTTCTTGCACATTTCTTTTTCTGAAAGATGCTACCCTTTTGGACTTTCTCGATTCCACTGAGGTTCTTCTTATATATCAAGTATTTTTTCTTTTCTGTTTGCTAATTAAAACCTTTTTCCACCTGGCAGAACTGGGGTGATGTGGTGCAGCACTCTATCTGGAGGGAAAAAAGCCAGTTCTGTTCCTCCCACTACATCAACACTGAGACCACACTGACTATGACATCACTTGTAACCAATGAGAACCATTTCTCACTGCCAGGTTTCACTTTCACAGGAAGCAGCAGGGGCTGGCTCTCCCTGGTTACTAGTGATGTCACAGTTTCTTGCATTTTGATTGGTAGCTTGTGAAAGTCACTGCTCAGGCTGCAAGGATTGTGATACCTCAAGGTGTTTGGTCTCATTTCTGACAATGTAGTGGGAGAAACAGAAGTGACTTTTTTTTTCCCTCCAGAGTGCTGCTCCACACATCACCCCAGTACTGCCAGGTGGAAAATCTTCTAATTAACAAACAGAGAAGAAAAAAATACTTGAGATATAAGAAGTGATAGCTGACTGCATCTGAAAATTACTATTAATCCCAAGCAGTACACTTGTTCTTTAAGGGATAGCTAACTATTTTGCATATGGTTAATACTAGACTTCAAAGACTGAATAATAGCAAACTTTCCCCTCTGCTGGAACTGTCTTCAAAAATGAAAAGAGCCATTGATAAACAAACAAAAATAACTTATTGCTACCTTGCAGTAATAAGACCTCAACCCCTAAGACAGGTATGTCATCTCCCTCTAACAATCAAATTCCAGTGATCATTATAGATACAGGAAATACACAGGCACAGAAAACATCAATATGTATTGAACTATTCAATGAACAAGTAGCAAACAACAACAATAGTTTAGTTAGAATGGATGAAAATGGCCTTCTCATGACAGACTCCCTAGTTAAAAATATACAAATAATAGAGCAGGAAAGAGAACAATACAGCCACTGCTGTACCAACAACATAGAGACAACTCCACAACTATGGTTCTCAAGTGAAATGTGAAAGTTAAATGTGAAAAGTGAAATAGTGTCATAATAAACACTGAAAAGAACAATACTGGAATCAAAGAGGTTCTAACAGAATTCCAATTCACAATTAATGGCCTAAAAAGACTAGAGGAACAAGCTTACCAGTCAATATTTTGCTGCAATTGTGGTGCAAAGCAAGCTGGTAGTATAGCTTAAAGGTCAAAATTTAGATAGTCCCAAAACAAGCTGCCTAAATGAGGACCTCATTAATCTTCTAAAGGACCCACTAACACACATTTAGTATTCATGGAGCAGCTTGTGATCAACAAAATCTAACTGAATAGACTGTATAAGGAGGATATAGCATTAACGGGCTAAAATAGATAAAATCCTCACTAAAATTAACATTGGATTGCCAATTGATAATGTAGGCAGATTTGCTGAAGGGTCCTGCAAAATTTCTTTAACTAATAATGCTCCCTTTGAACTTAGGCCAGATTTTAGTGTGATAGAAATCCCTGATTCACCTCCTACAAAAACAATAAATCATCAAAAAGGTAAAAAGAATCCAAAAAAATCCAAAAAACAGAGAAACCAGAATGAAGGGAAAAAATAGAAGTCCCAATAGACAAAGAAATTGGATCTAAAACAAAAAATATAAGCAAAGTCCCTTAGCAATAAATGAGAAGAAAAAGAATCTCCAGGAGGAGCTAAAGGATAATATCACACCCCATTTCCAAAGCAAGAAATACATAGCAATTGAATGGCTCAACTAGATATGCTTGAATGAGAATTGGTTGAATTTAATCTGCAACTAGGGGAAACAATTAGCAATAGGCAACAAAAACCCTTATCCAAGGTTGCTAGAATTGATCGTACAACAGATAAAAGGAAGTAAATTCTCAGAAGCTCAGTACTCTTATGAAGCACACAGTTAATGAAAGTAAAGACAGCAGTGAGGTGTAAAACTGACCGCTTATCAGGTTATGTGGTTCACCAAAGTGGAGTAAATTTGATCCAGATAACTTCAAGACTCAATTACTGGATTGTTTAAATAAACAACTGAGTATACTGCTGGAGGAGGAAGACGTAGTTGAGGCTAAAAATAGTCCCATCACTGCAGCCACTCTTATTGATATAAGATTCTCATCACCACAAACAGCAAACTATGTATGGTCAATAGCTGGTTAATAAAGGACAATGAGCTTGCACATATTTAACCCAAATCGGGAACAGTTTAATATAGGTGCAGAAGATAGCGCGAGTACAAGTAAGCAGAAAAAACTAACGCTTTTCAGCATGGGCCTCCTAACTCAATAAAATTATGTTAACTAACACAGGCTATAAAGGATTTGCTGACTAACTTTCTGGCGACACCAGTTGATGAATTGGGCTACTTATTGGCAGAAAGAGCTAACAGTGATAGTCAAATCAACATAACATTCTCTAGTGTGAAATTGGCTGATTTAATATTGAACCACACATGTAAACTTGACTGCCTTGGCTTAAATCTAGTAGATGCCAGCATTCTGGAGGATGCATTTCCCTCTAAGAGGATTTTTAATGACAGTGAACTCAAGGGGACTTACTGTACCTTGGCCAACAGGTTTATGAATTTAGCTGAATACAATGAGAGGCTATCAGAGGGTGGGAGCAGTATAGCCGACCTGATGAATGGGCTTTGTACCAAGATAAGATTCATATCATGGAATATTGCTGGATGGTACAATAAGATAGCTGACAAAGAGTGCAAAACCTTTCTCTCAGGATTTGAGACTATTTGTGTACAGGAATCTGGGCACGCCCAAACTGATACTGTCCAGTTTAACGGATATAAATGTTTCCATACACCAGGAACTAGACTGACAAAGTTTGGTAGATATTCTGGTGGACTCATAACCCTAATCAAAATTGGAAGGGCTTATAGAGTTATTGGATGCAAAACTTACAGTATAGTATCTTTTGGCAATAACACTGAGAGAAGGGTTAGTAATAAATATAATAATAAGCTTTATTTATCTGCGCCTTTCTTAAAACCAAGGTGCATTACAATAAAATACAGGATAAAACATACTAAAACATATTAAAAACTGAGTTAACTACAGCACAATTAATCGGCATCCAAGTTATCTGCAAATGCCTTACTCCATAAAAAAGACTTTAGGCCCTTTTTAAAACCCTCCACCGTCATGCACTCTCTAATCCAACGTGGTAGAGAATTCCAGAGGGTCGGCGCCATGAACATAAAAGCTCGGGCATCGGAAGATTTTAAAGTTACCCTCGGGATCTCTACCAACCCCTCGTTGGCTGAGCGGAGTCGTCACGTCAGTAGGTAAGGCACCAGAAGCTCTTTCAGGTAATGAGGCCCAACCGTGCAGGGTTTTATATGTCAGAAGTCTGACTTTAAGGTGATCTGCCACTGAATCGGCAGCCAGTGCAGATCTCGGAGCACCGGTGTAATATGAGAGGAATGGGAAGTTCCCATTAACAACCGGGCTTCCAGTTCTGCACTAGCTGCAAGCGGTGGATATCAACCCCAGGCAGCCCAAGTAAAGGGGAGTTGCAGTAGTCCAGACGCGAGGTCACAAAGGCGTGATCAGCGTGGGTAGGTCGCCAGATGGAACAAGGTGTTTGATCCTGATGATGTTCCTAAGATGGTAAAGGATACCTTAACAACACACAACACTTGCTCGCAATGTCAGCTGATCGATCAAGGATCACCCCAGGTCTCGCACCTGTTCAGAGGTCAGGAGCTCCGCATCCCTAGGAATAAACCAGAGGTTTGAAGTGCCCCAACCCTCAATCCGGTGGCAAGATCCACAATCAACACCTCCATCTTCCCAGAGTTCAACTTCAACCAACTGGACCTCATCCAATCCTGGATCTCACTGAGACAGTTGTTAAACACTGAGAGTGCTCTATTCTGGTCAGGCACAAAGGACAGATAGAGCTGGGTATCATCGGCATAACAATGAAACTCAGCCCATATCATCTTACAATGCCTCCGAGGGGAAACAAGTACACCGCAAACAACATGGGGACAGCACAGAGCCCTGAGGCACCCACAGATCAGAAGCGGTAGGATCGAGAAAAAATCCCCGATACCACCCTCTGAGTTCTACCTGTGAGGAAGGAAGTAAACCATCTGTGCACCAAGCCCAACAACCCACAGATGCATCTCAGGTGCTCAAGCAACACCCCATGGTCTACGGTGTCAAAATGCTGCTGACAAATCCAGAAGGACCAAAATGGACCGTTTTTTCTGGTTTCTCACCATCAGGAGATCATTGAGGACCTGAACCAGCACAGTCTCAGTGCTGTACCTCTTTCAAAAGCCTGATTGAAGAGGATCGTAGATGTTATGGATGGTAAGATGGTTGTCCAGCTGGGCTGCCACCTCTTTCTCGATTACCTTCCCAACAAACGGGAGGTTCGAGATGGGTCTGTAGTTTGCTAGGGAGTTGGGATCCAAAGATGCCTTTTTCAACACTGGTGTCACCACCGTTTCCTTCAGGGAGTGGGGATATTCACCAGTGTCTAGGGAGCACCAGACTATCCTGGCTAGAACCGGGAGGATAACCTCCCCACAGCCCATGATCAGGCCTGTGGGACCCAGGTCTAAACTGCAGCTTGTGGTATGCATACCCTGGACAATCCTCATAACATCCTCGATTTCTGGCCTTTTGAAGGAACTCCAGATGAACGGTGTGCTTGTGACCGTAGGCTGGACCACCACAACTCCCATGGAAGGGGCGGCGCAAATCTCGGCCCTGATGTTGGCCACCTTATCTGCAAAGAACCGAGCAAGCTCCACACAATGCATCTGTGAAAAGGCTCGACAAACCTGCAAACAGGCTGGGTTGCACAGCCTGTCTATGGTTCGAAAGAGCTGGGCTGGTCGATTCTGAGCAGCAGCAATTTCTCTGGACAGGAACACTGCCTTCTTATGAGTGATTGCTGACTGATAGAGTTTATAATGCTCTAGGAGTCTAAGATGGTCGGCATCTAAGCCAGACTTCTGCCAACATCTCTCCAACCTGCGACCTAATCTCCGCAACTCCCTCAGATCCCGATCAAACCAAGGGGATCGGGGGAGAAGGGAGAGAGGCCGCACACGGGTGAGAGCAATTAAATCCAAAGCGGAGGTGACAGCTTTATTATAGGCTTGCACCATCACTTCAGGATTTAAGCTCAACCCAGGAAATTCTGATAGGTCAAGAACCGCAGTTAGACCGGTGGGAGTAACATCCCGTAAAGGCCGGTACTTAACCATCTCCACTGGGGTAGGTCTACACGGGGGTGTGTGTGCAAAAATTGAACCTCACAGTGTGGTGTCAGACCATCCGACTGGTTCCACCCCCACATCGGAGGCCTCCAACCCCAGCAGGAAGACCAGATCGAGTAAATGGCCATGTTTATGAGTGGCAGAGGTAACCACCTGTGAGAGGCCCAATGAACACATCAATTGGAGGAAGTGCTGACCAAATTGCAAGAGTTTGTCATCGATCCAGGCATTAAAATCACCCAGCACCATCAACCTGGGTGATTCAAATACCAGGTCGATGACAAAGTCCGCCACTTCCTTTAGAAATAGTTTCTCGTCACTGGGTGGAAGATAGACGAGCGCTATTCTATAGCCCCCGCCTGCCACCACGACACATTCAATGGATCTGGTCTCCTCCACTGGAACACTAGCGAGGTCCAATTCGGTCTTAAAACAGACTGCAACCCCCCACTGCGATCCAATCTCAGGTGGTGAATCACCGACACCACGGGAATTGCTGCCTGCAAGACTGGGGCAGCATTACTATCCAGACAAGTTTCGGTGATGCAGGTCAGGTCCGCCGTGCCTACCAAGTCCGCTACAATGGCAGTCTTGTTCACAATGGACCTGGCATTGCACAACACTGCCCGAGTTGGATAGGACTCCTGGGAAGCCCCGACCACCTGCTCACCATTTACAAAAGTGGTGGTGCCCTAGGGTATGGGGACCAAACAGGAAGGACCACGTTCAGCACTCCATTTCATCCCAGAGCGTCTTCTGGACTTAACCACTCGAACGCGAGCACCCCTCAACCATCCCTCCTATTCACACCCCCGCACCTCTGAACCCCCACATGCACAATTCCCAAAGCCCTACAGCAGTAAATGGGGAAAAGCAAAGGAGGGCAAAGAAAGGGCGGAGGGCATGAAGAGCGGTAGATGAATAGTGCATGACGGGTGGGTGGAATAACAATATCTAGTGTCATCCAGACATCAGGCCAAAACAATGATCTCTAAACTCCCAAGAAATCCCAATAAATTAAAATAAAATACTAAAACTTGAAAACACAAATCAACTTGACATAAATTAAACTATACAATCAAAATATCTAAATAAACATACAATAACAATAATAATTACTTAACAATAATAACCGGTTCAGAAAGTATTAAAAGTCAATCTGAGACAGTGGAGCTCCCACCTTCCACATAAAAGATGTCCAAATATAGAACCACGGACTCTCACTCCATGCTTCCAATAGCCAGCAAAGCAAATTAAAATTAAACAAAACCCAAAAGGCAAAGAGGGCCCCCCAATTCAGACCCCACAAGGAACTCTCACCACCCAGAAGGAATCAGAACAGGCAGAAAAATATCCAAAACAGTGTACTGAGGTCAGCAGGTCCCGGAGGTTAATGAGAAACAGAGTACAGTAAAATTTACAATCCCTCATGGGCTCTCACCACCATGATGAATTACAGCTCAAACTGTCTCTTTCTTCAAGAGCTCCACGGAATCAACTCCACCTCTGGAAGGATTTAACGGCAGCAGCGAAATGAAGATCTTATTTTAGGATAGGCTTTCAAAGTTAGAACCATGGAGAAAAGGACCCAAAGGAGCCTCTGCCGATACCAGGGACTTACCCTAGGAACAACCCGCCTCTCAACAGACCTTACCGCCTCCTGGGCAGCTCTCCAGCTGATCCGGAGCGGGTCAGAAGAGCCAAGAGGCCTGCCACCAAATAGCCGCAGCCTCCCGGCCCACCACCTTCCAGAGGACAGGTGTCCAAAGGGCAGCCCACAAACACGGACAGGGGCCTCGAGAGGCCAGGAGCTACTAGCCCAAACTCTCTTTTCCTCCAGAAGCGAGAAGGCTCAGCACAGATCTGAACACCACTAAAGGAAGTCCCTTCTCGAGCTCCACAATCCTCAGGGACACACGAACACCACGGGTCCAGTCAACAGTCGAGACAATCGAACTCCACGGCTCCAGTCCTCCGCTCCGCTCCGTGACCCAAAAAGCCAATCCCTTAATCCAGAAGGATAGTCCTCTACAAAAGCACCGACGCTATTTCGGAAACAGCCAGCACTTAACAAAAAAAAGGGGGGACCCGAAAAACGGAAACTTCGACTGCAAAAACAGAAAATTAAATGGAAAAATAACCAGAGGTATAAAAGTAACTACAAATGTACAAAAACTTAAAATACTAAAGACAGAATTACACGGATTACCCGGGAGCAGTGTAACAACGTTCAGAGATTGCGGCACAGCACCGCCGCCATCTTGCCCCTCCTCCTGGTAGTCTAATGGTAGGTTTGGGAGCCAATACACCAAAGTTCCCCATGAACATGGTTACAGGAGATGGTTGTTATAAAATGCTATGTACCCCTGAAACCTCAAATTATTATACCAAAACTTTGTGGAATGACATTACAAACATACTATTCAAACTGCTGTTGGTTTATCCTTCAGCTGAACTATTGTTACTAGAGTTATTTCAATGCCCGTATTGGCACATGTGATGGTGTGTTCGATAACCCTATGCTCTCGTACACCAACAGACGGTTTCTGTACCTCTAAGAAAAGCTAAGTATAGTGTAGTAAATAATCCTGGGAAGTTGTTAATAGAGATACTTCAGGAACATAATCTGCACCCCCTGAATGGGAGATTTAAGGGGGTCATGGAAAGCAAGCATACCTATATATCAGCAAGAGGTGCCTCCACTGTTGACTATGCTTTCTGTACCGATAGTATACAGCACTGGAGTAACCTAATTATACCCACTAGAGCAGAGAGTGATCACTTCCCAGTTGTACTAGAAATTAATAAACAAGGAAGCGCCGCACAATAGAAACTCAGATAAATAATAATTAATAATAAATAAAATAAAACTTTATTTATTTAGCACCTTTCAAGTGCCAAGGCACTGTACAAATGAATCATAGAATCAAAATATACGTATAAAAACAACATTTAATAACGAAATCAGTCCACAAAAGCCTTGTTCCATAACAGAGTCTTAAAGTCCCGCTTAAAGGCCTCCATGGTCGTGCATTCTCTAAGCCGGCGAGGCAGAGAGTTCCAGAGGGTTGGGGCCATGAACCCAAAGGCCCTAGCCCCAGAAAACTTCAATATAGCCCTCGGAACCTCTAGCAACCCCTCGTCGGCTAAACAGAGCTGTCGCACGGGGTACTAAGGGATCAGAAGCTCTTTCAAGTAGTAAGGACCGAGTCCGTGCAGGGCTTTGAAGGTCAAAACACCTACTTTAAAAGTGATCTGCCACTGTATAGACAGCCAGTGCAGATCACGCAGCACAGGGGTAATATGTGTCCTTCTAGTCACCCCTGTCATTAATCTTGCTGCAGCATTCTGCACTAGCTGCAAGCAGTGGATATCAACCCCAGGAAACCCCAAGTAAAGGGAGTTGCAATAGTCAAGGCGAGATGTCACGAAGGCATGGACCAACATGGGTAAATCGCTGGACGGAACAAGGTGTTTCACCCTGGCAATGTTCCTAAGATGATAGAATGCGGACTTAACGACTGCTGACACCTGATGATGAAGAGTCAGCCCATCATCAAGTACCACCCCAAGGTTACGCACCCATTCAGAGGTAATGATCAGATCCCCCTCAGCAATATGCCAGAGGGCTGACTGGACCCCAACCCCCCTGACTCATGACTCGGGTCCACGACCAAAACCTCAGTCTTACCGGCGTTCAACTTTAACCAGCTCAGATTCATCCAGTCCTGGATTTCAGCGAGGCAGCTGTTAAATACCGAGAGAGCACTAACCTGGTCGGGGGCAAAAGAAAGGTAGAGCTGGGTATCATCAGCATAGCAGTGAAACCTCAGCCCATACCTTCTTACAATGTCTCCAAGGGGCAGCATATACACTGCAAACAACATGGGGGAAGCACCGAACCCTGGGGAACACCACATTGCAGAAGGAAAGAATCGGAGGAAAAATCCCAGACACCACTCTCTCATTCTCCAGGATAGAAAGATGAAAACCATCTGAGCACTGTACAAGACAGTCCACAGATGGACTCCAGCTCGAGTAAAACCCCATGGTCTACAGTGTCAAAGGCTGAAAAGAGATCAAGAAGGACCAGGATAGAACGGTTCCTCTGATCTCTCGCCATCAAGAGATCATTGAGCACCCGAACCAGAGCAGTCTTGGTACTATGCCTCTCACAAAAAACATACTGGAGAGGTTCATAGATATTATGGATGGTCAGGTGGTCCTCCAGCTGGTTTGCCACTTGTAGTTTAGTACTAGTTTATGGTTGCGGAACCAGTGCTCAACTTCCGTGAAGCCATTTTGAAGATTATTTTCAAGGAGGTATGGGTCAGGGTGGCTTGCAAAAATGACAGTGTCATCCACGTAGAGCAGTGTTCATTGGTGGCAGGCAGACGGTAGATTGTTAAGGAAGATGCTGAAGAGGAGTGGACCCAAGATTGAGCCCTGGGGTACACCGGACCGAACGGGCTTCTGGTCAGAGATAGTATTGGAAATCTTCATGTATTGAGATCTGTCCCCAAGATAGCTTCTAAACCACAGCAGTGTATCAGGCGTATAAGACTGATATAGACTCCCATATAGCAGAGAATATATGGACAGCTTTTTTTACAGATATTTTTTTATAATCCAACAGAGCCTGATTGTTTAATTCCAATGCAAACAACTTATAATACATTCAAGGTAATTACAGCAGATGAGGTTTACTTAGCTATTTATTCCCTAAAAATAAAATGCCCCTAGACCTGATGGGATTCTGGCAGAAGTCTTTTTGTCTGCTGTCTCTATATGGGCTAGATTTATGACCATATTTTACAATAAATGTATAATGAACAACAGCCATCCACAAAGCTACACCGCTTCCAATACTGTGCCAATTCATAAGAAACGAAGGCTATCAGACCCTGTGATGTATAGACCAATCAGTTTCCTTGTTATAAACCTAAAAATATTCTCCAGAATAACAGTGAAGAGACTGAAATATGAGGTAGAAAAAACAGGTGGGATTTCTGTTTTTCAGGCAGGGTTTAGAGCCAATTACTTTACAATTGACAATTTTTGTTCTAAAACACCTTATTGAAAAATACACAAAGCTAAGGGGTGAGAAACTGTACACTGTTTTTATTGATTATTCTTCTATATTTGAATTCAAGGGGGATCTTTGGAAAATCCTTCTGGAAAGAGGAATTGAACACAACCTGGTTTCAGGATCTAAGGTTGTTTGCAAGGGATGGCTTACACTTGAATAAATATGGCAAGTGTGTTTTTGCACACAGACTATGGCAAGAAATTGATACCCATTTAAACTACATGTCAGGGGGGATGTGGGATACCTCACACAAAAGGTAGGCATTACCACCCAGCCACCATTAACAGAATGGAAATTTCTCCTCATTAATGTGAGAAGTCTTAATAATAAATTTGATGAACTTATCTTACACAAGTGTAATATACATATTTGTGCCATCACAGAAACCTGGTGGAGGGAGGATGATAACTGTGACAAAAATATTCCAGATTACACCTTATTTCACAAGGACAGAGTACATTCCAAAGTGGGAGGAGTTGCCCATATATAATTGATAATATTAATACAGAAATATAGAACTTCACCAATGGCCAACTATAGAGGCACTATGGATTAAAATCTTCCTGCCACATCTAAATAGTATTAATCTTTGGATAGTCTATAGGCCACCATCTATTTCTCAGCAGGAAGACTCCTTATTATTGGACTTTATTAACACAATATCATCAACCGATAATGTAATACTTTGGGAGATTTCAATCTCCCAGGGATAAATTGAGTACTGTGGTGTGGAAACACAGTTGGAAAGGCAATATTTGGAGGCATTTTTATTGGCTGGTATGGACCAGTTTATTACGGACAATACTAGGCGTGACCATATTAGATCTGGTCCTGAGTAATATGGGAAGCAATTTTCTTGACTGTAAGACTATGTCCCCTCTAAGCTCTAGTGATCACTTAATGGTTGAATTTAGTTATATGGGGGTATTGGGCTGTGAAACAGGTAGTACTGTAATTCACAATTTCAATAAAGCCAACTTTGAGGGTATGAGAAGTGACATACTAACATACTAACATACTAAAATGCCAGCAGAATAGGCCTAATGGTCTTTCGTGTCTGCTCGTTTGGTCAGCCCCCACCCTGGGTGCTGACCTTGCTGTCCCCCTCGCCTTCTCTGGCTTCTCCCTTCCCAGTTCCGGATATTCTTGCTGCATTGGATTTTGCTTCCTGAACCCTTCCCCTGTACCTGTCCCACCCCCTCTTTAACCCCTCCACTGTCTCTGCCTCCACCAGCCCCCTAGGTAGTGCATTCCATGGCTCTACCACCCTCTCAGTGAAGTAGCACCTCCTCCTTTCTCCCCTGAATCTTCCCCCCTCCAGCTTCCACCCATGCCCTCTAGTGGCCCCTTCCTCCTTCCTTCAAAGCACCCTCACTGTTCCTCCCTATTTACCCTCTTCATGTACCTGAAGACCTCTATCATGTCCCCCAGTCCCTTCTCTCTTCCAAAGTGTACATATTTAGCTCTTCGAGCCTCTCCTCAGGTCCTGTCCCCAAGCCCCAAATCATTTTGGTTGCCCTCCTCTGGACCTCTCCAGGAGGTTAATGTCCCTCTTTAAGTGTGGCCTCCAAAACTGCACGAGTACTCCAGGTGCGCCTCACCAAGCAGTTATACAGAGGGAGTATCACTTCCTCCTTCTGGAGGTGATCCCCAGCGATGCATCCCAGCATCCTGTTGGCCTTGGCTGCTGCCCTCCTACAAGTCTCAGAGTTGTTCATCTTGACATCACCACCACCCCAGGTTCCTCTCAGCCATTGAGACTTGTAGTATTTCCCCAGGGTGTACACTTGGCCTGGGTTTCTGGCCCCAGGTGGAGTACCTTGCATTTCCTGCATTAAACCTCAGCTTCCACTTTCTAGACCATCTTTCCAGAGCCTCCAGGTCCCCTGCAGGCCACCCTCCTCCTCCCCATCCACCACTGCCCCAGTTTCGAGTCATCTGCAAAGAGACCTGCCTCACTCCTGATTCCTGTCCTTATGTCAGATAATGAGAGCTGAACAGAAGGGGCCCAAGGACTGATCCTGTGGGACCCCACTAATGACCCTCCTTGGGAAGAGATTATCCCACCAACTACGACCTCTGGGTCCGGTCCTGGAGCCAATTGCTCATCCATCGGATCATCTGGTTTCCACCCCCATTTCTCTAGTTTATCCAACAGGCCCCCGTGAGGAACAGAGTCAAATGCCTTGTTGAAGTCCAGAAAGAGGACATCCACTGGTCTACCCAGGTCCAAGGCACTTGTCACCAGTCATAGAACTCCACCAGGTTTGTCTGACACGATTTCCCGGGATGAATCCATGCTGTCTATCGTCCAGGCACCCTGACTTATCAGGGCCCCCCTAGCCACTCCTTGACAATGCCCTACATCACCTTGCCCACCACTGATGTCAGGCTGACAAGCCTGTGGTTCCCTGCCACCTCCTTGATCCCCTTGTGATAGGCACTACATGTGCCACCTTCCAGTCTTGGGCACCCACCTGTCCTCAGAGAGATGGTGAAAGCTCTGCCAGGGGTTTCGCCAGGACATCTGCAAGTTCCTTCAGCACTCTAGGATGTAATTTATCCGGCCCCGGTGCTTTCTCCGTCTTAAGGAGCTGAGGGCTTCTCCTCTCTCTGCTGTGATTTCCACTTCCAGTACCTCTTCTCCTGCTTAGCCCCCCACCTGCCAGTGATGCCCCTCTCCCCAGACCTGCCGATTTGTAAGGGTCCCCTCCTCATTATCTCTGTCTCCTCCCATGTATGATGCAGCATCCCCATTTTCCCTGGTGAAAACTGAGGTGAAGTACTCATTTAGTACCTCAGCCTGCTCCTCTGGGTCTTGTGCCCATCTCTCCCCTGATTTAATCCTGCTAATCTGCCCTTCACCCTTCGTCTTTCCCCAATGTAGCTAAAGAACCCTTTTCCCTCTCCTAATTTCCTGGCCAGGTTCTGCTCCTTCCTTGCCTTAGCCGCCTCACCACTCTAGTGGCCCTTCTAGCCAACAGCTCATACTCCCTCGATTCCTTTCACTCCTTGAGCACTTGAATTTTTATAGGCTGCTTTCTTTCCCACACCACCTCCTGGACCTCCTGGTCCACCAACAGGGTTTTGGGCCCCACCGTATTTCGCCTTACTCTTGCACAGGTGCTGGTAGCATCCTGCACCCTCTCCTGATGATTTCCCACCTACTATCAGCGTCCATGTCTGACTCAATCCCATCCAAATGCTCCTTAAGGATCCTTCCCATTTCCTTAAAATCCACCCCCCTGAAGTCGGTTACTTCCGTCTTTGTGCAGCCTTCTACCCCTCCTAGGTCCAGGCAGAACCAGACTGTGGCATGGTCACTCCCTGCCAATGGGTCCTTTACCTCCAGGTCCCCAATCTGGTCACTGTCTGCCAGGACCACATCCAATACCCGTGCCTCCCTGGTCGGTTCCCTCACCTGCTGAGTTAGGAACGCATCTTGAAAGACATCCAACAACCTCTGTTCCCTGGTCACAGAGGAGGTCATAGTCTCCCAGTCTGTTCCTGACATGTTTAAGTCCCCTAACATCACCACCTTTCCTCTGCCCAGTCTGCAGTGTCTCCTAACATCTGCCACCAGACTGTCCTCCAGCTCCTCCGCCAGGGCAGGGGGTCTATACACCACTCCTATTTTTACTCTCTTGCCCCCCCTTGTTATCAAGGTGACCCAAATCGCCTCCACGGTTCCCTCCGCCTCCTCAACTCCCCTATGCCAATGCAGTTTTTTACTATCATTGCCCCTCCTCCTTCCTCCTCCCCTGTCCTTCCTGAACATAGTGTAACCCTCCAGGTTCAGGTCCCAGTCATGTCTTGCAGTGGCTCAAGTCTCAGTGACCGCTGCCACATCCACTGCTCCCTCAGTTAACATCGCCTGGAGCTCAGGCATTTTATTGCCCAAGCTCCTGGCATTTAGCAGGACTACCTTCCACCCTTTCCCTATAGTTTCATTTCCCCTGCTCATGTTCCCTTGGGGATTCTGTTTTCTCCTGGTCTGCACTTTGCCAGTTGGTCTTTTCCTGCAATCCTCCTGGTCCCCAGGGGGGTGGAGACAGAGTCCCTCCTTTATCGGCATCCCCTTGACTGCCTTTTCTCCCATCCCACCCCCCTTCACAAGTTTAAACCCCACTTTTCACCAATGAACTCCTCCATTTTCAACTTAAGGATTCCCTTCCCCTCCAAATTGAGATGTAGTCTATCTCTAGCGTACAGCTCCTTATCCTCCCAGGTCTCCCCCCAATCCCCCATCAACCCATACCCTCTGGCCTCACACCACTCCCTGAGCCACTGGTTTATCTCCCTAATTTTTCTTTTGTGTTCCCCACTAGCCCTTGGCTAATGGCTAATTGGGACTGGGAAACTAGTTTTAATAACCAATCCCTCTCTATTATGTGGCACACATTTAACAACAAACTCTCCACAGTGATCCAGGCACAAACACCTTTAATCAAGAAATATGACAGGGCAAATAAATGCATACCTCCATGGATGAATGCAACTGCCAGGAAATATATTAATAAAAAGAACAAGGCTTTTAGAAGGGCCCGACAAAGTGGTAGCCAAAAATGTTGGGAAAATTACAAGAGATGCTTAAAAAAATCTAAAATAAGCATTAGGAGTGCTAAGAGCAAATATAAGTTAAAACTGGCAAGTAGGGTTAAAGACAATTATAAATCTTTTTATGCATACATCAACACAAAAGAGGGGGTGTGACCACCATTGGCCTGCTAAAAAACCAGAAGGGACCACAATCACTGATAATCAGCAAATGGCTGAGGAATATAATCAATATTTTTCCTCTGTTTTGACTATCAAACACTTGCCACAAAAAATCACCTAGATCAAAATCTAGAAAATGATTTAATATTGGATGTCACAATGGTGAGAGAATGACTCCAAAAATTAGACCCAAATAAGGCACAAGGCTCGGATGGCCTATATCCACAAATCCTTAAAGAATTAGCAGAACCCTTGGCAGGCCCTGTTACAGCATTATTCTCTAAATCTATAAATGAAGGACAAATCCCTGAGGTTTGGAGACAAGCCACAGTTGTGTCCATTTTTAAAAAGGGATCTAGGCAGGAAGTTGCTAACTATAGACCAATCATTTTGACAGCAGTCGTGGGTAAGGTGTTGGAGGGTATTATCAAGGACCATATTGGTGAACTATTAGCAGATAATACTGACATCACACAGCATGGGTTCACAAAAAGAAGATCATGCCAAACCAACCTGCTAGAATGTTATGGTAAAATTAGCAAAGCCCTTGACAATTGGGATGCAGTCGATGTAATCTTTTTGGATTTCTCCAAGGCCTTTGACAAAGTCCCACATGGGGAACTTATAGATGCCCTAATTAAGCAGGGAGTAAGTGGCAAAACGACTAGGTGGATCATGTCTTGACTTTCAGACAGAAACAGAGAGACTGCATTAAGGGTTCAGATTCTAATTGGGAGGAGGTGACCACTGGGGTGCCTCAGGGTCGGTGCTTTGTCTCTGTCTTTTTAATGTTTATATTTCAACATTGAACACTACATCTGGGATATGGCTTCAAAATGTGTGGATGACATCTGCATTGGGCACATAGTCAACAATCTAGATGATGGTAATACCTTGCAAACAGCTCTAACAGAGCTAGAATGCTGGGCAAATAAAAATAAACTCACCTTTAACATCAATAAATGCACAGTCATGCATTTTGGCAAAAATAATTTACAGGCCCAGTATGTCTTGGGGTATGGTATTAAGAGTAATTGAGGATGAGAGGGATCTTGGTATTAGGGTAAAAAATTATCTTAGCCCTAATCTGCACTACCAGCAGGTCATAAAAAAGACTATTAATATATTGCAATATATTAATAAGCATATCAAGTGTAGGGACCAAGAGGTGATGCTGCCCTTGTATACCTCCTTGGTGAGGCCCCATGTGGAGTACTGGGCACAGTTCTGGGCACCAGGGGACAAAGGTGTTATAAAGGCTGTTAAGGGGATACAGAGGAGAACAACCAGATGGATTAATGAGGCTAGAGGACTGGACTACAATAATAGACTCAAGAGGCTGGGTATATATATCCCTCAAATGCCACAGGCTGAGGGGGGATATTTGCATGATCTACAGGGCACTAAATGATATGTTACTATGGGAACAATTAGGCCTTGTACTTAGGGAACAAGTATATAATACCAGAGCTCATCCACTAAAGCTGGAGGGCAAACGCTGCAGAACAAAAAAAAGAAGGATGTGGTTCTCAGTAAGAGTGACCTAGATATGGAATGAGCTTCCGATTGTGGTAGTGGCTAGCAGTAACATGGACACATTTAAGTCACGTCTTGATACTTATTTTAGCATAAAAAATATTATGGGCTATTCATGAACAGATGGCGAGCTAAAATGGATGAAAGTCTCCAAAGCTCTGTAACACCTATGATAATAATGGCTCATTTATACTCCAATAAATGGGCCAAAATTAGACTAGGCAATACAGGCCAATACTCCAGCCCATTTAAATGCAACAAGGGTGTAAGACAGGGCTGTGTCCTGGCTCCCTTTTTATTCTCCCCATTATCCAGAGTGTATTCTCAGAGGATGCAAAGCAAGTGATCAGGATTCCCCAAAAATCAACTTGACCCCTTGCCCACTCTTAGCTTATGCAGATGACATTATCATCCTGTCATTAACAAAAAGGTCTGCAGAATAAGCTAAATTACCATTTTGCTTCAGTTTTTAGAAACACCAGCTAGCAGCTGAAAGGGAACTAGTATTTACTTCTGCTTCAGCTTTTAGAAACAACAACTAGCAACTGAAAAGAAGCTAGCATTTACTTTTAAAAGCACCACATTTTGGTGAGGAAAGCTAGCAACTAAAAGGGAGCTAGCATTTGCTTTTAAGAGTATCTCATTTTAGAGAGGAAGAGGGGAATCAGCTAAATTCCCCCCTTCCTCATCACTTAACTGCTAACTGCTAAGGGGTGGTAATAGTACTAACCACCCTCCCAAACCCCTCCAAACTACCCAGGGTCTTTCTACATTTATAGAAACCCAAGGGAACTTCCTGCAGGGCTCCAAAGGGAAGACACCAGTGAGAACAGGAAGAGAGGACAGAGAAGACACAGTGAAGTGAGAAAGAAACAGTGACACCTACAGGTCAGGAGGAAAGCAGACATGGACATCCAGATCTGCCAGAGCTGTGGGGGCTGGTAGCAAGGCAAACACTTTGCAGACTGGGGTGTCCCTTCTGCAGGACAGTTGAGGAACTACAGAGGGAGCTATGGCAGGTAAGAGAAGATATCACAAGGCTGCAGAGGAGACTGGATTGGGGATGCCCTCCACCCCCTCACCCATCCACTCCCCAAAGGTCCACAGGTCTTGGGGGATGGAGGGTGGTGGGAGGGGGCAGTGGGGCACCTAGAGCTAAGATGGGGCACCACCAGCCACACGCTATCCACATGCAGAATTGTTTTGCCCCCCTAGCCAGGGGACAGAAACCAGGTGGGGAAGAAGGAAGAATCAAGCAGGACAAACCTGATTCAAGAAAGCAGGAAGGAGGAAAAAAGGAGAAGAAGAATATATAGAGCAACAGGAGGATTCTGGTCATGGGAGACTCTATGTTGCGATGAGGGGAGGTACAGTCCATCAGTGCAAAGGGAGCTGAAAACATGGTGAAATGCATGCCAGGAGCATCTGCAAGGAGAGATAAGGACAGAGTAGGACAGCTGGTGAGAAGAGATCAGAATTTTGGTGATCATTGTCCACCTTGGGACAAATGACATTGCAAATAGGACTGTGGAAGAAGCCAAGAACCTGGCCTTCTCAGAGGTGTTACCAGTTTGGAGGAAGGGAGGAAGTGAGGATAAGATCAGGAATGAAGAGATCAAGGAATTCAACCGGTGGCTTTAGTGTTGGTGCATAGACAATGGGATGTACTACATTGCAGACTGGAGGACCTTCTGGGACAGGAAGCTCTTCAAGCATGATGGTCTGCATCTCACCGGAGAAGGAGCGAAAGCACTAAGGCAGAAGTTGGAAGTCTTCATGGAGGGTTTAAACTGGGAGGTCTCTAGCACAGAGAAGAATACCTAAATGAGGATGCAGCAGAAAGATACGAAGGTAAGGGGATTTGTGAATGGAAGGGAATCCCCCAACATCAGACTAAAAGAAACAGACATGGCCATGAACAAGGAGTGGCCATAGCTAAAAAAGGAGGGACCTGATGTAAAGTACAGGAGGAAGTAGCCAGCCTGGTGGCACTGAGGGTTGAGGCACTGGATGCCACACCTCATGCCGCACCAGCGACCTGGGCTTGGGAGTGAGCTCTGGTGCCGGGGGTCAGCAGGGGAGGGATTAGACTGTGCACCCACTGGGCTGCTCTCCTCTCCTGGGGGAGGGTACTGGGATGTCCGGTGCTCTAGTGGCCCCTGGTGGAGACCAGGGGTGCTACAGAGTGCTGGACTACATGTAGACAGCATAGCCCGATGCAGGAAGGGTTGCCATGCGTCGCAATGTCAGGACGTGCACCATGCATGGGGGAGGAGGGCATATGAGGGGGGAAAAAACCTTCAGCATTGGATAAGGATGGCCCACATGTCCACCGGCTACACATCCAATGATAGACCTCCATCTCCGCCCCTTCGATAACCTGCGGAGCTTAGTCCCAGGGGGCGCTGCAGGTACTGTAACGTCTCTGAGGTTGATGGAAGCCACAGCGGGTGGTAGAGCTGGGGATGTGTCATGGCCCGAGAGAGTTCTGGGTGCCCAAAGGTGATAAAGAAAATTGAAAAAAAGTACAGGAGGGGCAGACACAGAATACGGGGATGGTAATGGAGTTGTACCATAGTGGGAGGGTTGTGATTGAAGGCTATGTGCATCAATGCCCACAGTCTGCGTAACAAAATCCCTGAACTTGTGGCATCAATGGCCTCTGAGGACCTTGATATCATGGCAGTCACAGAGACATGGTGCAATAGCAACCATGCCTGGGAACCTAGCATTCTAGGGTACACACTGCCAGATGGGACAGGGAAGGCAAGAAGGGGGAGGTGACATTGTACATCAGGGAAAGGATAAAAGTGACAGTCCTACAAAACAAGGGGAAGCAGAGGAACTGTGGACAACTCTGGAAGTGAGGGGACAGCACTTTTAGAAATGGAAGTGATATAGCCTCCAGGGCAGGCAGAGGATGTAGACAGAGAACTGCTAGAGACTATAGAGAACATGGCAACAAAGGGTGAATTGCTGCTGATGGGTGACTTCAGCTTGCCAGATATGGACTGGAGCATCCCAGTGGCAGCCTCAGCCAGGAGTAAGGGATTCTTGCAATCTCTGCAAGGGGCAGGTCTCACACAACTAGTGAGTGAGCCTATGAGGGAGAATGCAATTCTGGATCATGTCCTAAGCAATGGGGACAGGATAAAGGAAGTCACAGTGGGAGACCCTAGGGACTAGTGATCATCAAGCTGTGGGGTTCACCATAAGTACATCACAGGAGGCTAGTCACACAAGGACTAGAATCCTGGATTTCAGGAGGACAGACTTCAGTAAGATGAAGGATGAATTCAGGAAGGTTATGCAAGGATACGATGACATAAGAGGGATAGTGGAACAATGGGATAAGATAAGGGAAGCCCTGCCTCTGGTAGTAAACTCTGTGCTAGGACCTGCAGCAAAAACAAAAGAAAGAGGAAACCACCGTGGTTCTTGAGAGGAGTAGCAGAGCAAGTAAGAGGAAAAGAAATGGCATTTCTGAGGTATAAGGCAACATAAAGCAAGGAAGACAGGCAAAAATACTTGGAAAAACTAAAGAAAGTGAACAAGGCAATAAGAGCAGCAAAGGCCAAAACTGAGGAAAAGCTAGCTAAATCAGTGAAGGAAGGAGGGAAGGCATTCTTTAGGTATATTGGCGAGAGAAGGAAGAAAGGGGGAGGGATTGTGAGGCTTAGGGAAGAGGGAGGCAGGGTAGTGGAGAAAGACATTGACAAGGTGACCTTCCTCAACAAATACTTCTGCTCTGTATTCATGGAAGAAGACAATAGAGATGGTCCCCCATTGATGGAGAAGAGCAAACAGGGAGAAGGGGTGGACATTAGACTTTTTTCAGAGGACAGAGTAAAAAGAGCACTAGAACAGCTTAGGATAGATAAAGTTATGGGGCCCGATGGACACACCCAAGGATCCTAAAGGAGCTCCAGGAGGAACTGGATAAACCTCTGGCTAAGCTGTTCAGTGGATCACTAGAAACAGGCATGGTTTCAGAGGAGTGGAGGAGGACATGCAAGTGGTACTCTTGCACAAAAGTGGTAACAAGGAGGAGGCAGAAAACTACTGCCCAGTCAGTTTGACCTCAATAATAGGTAAAATGATGGAAACCCTACTTAAGGAAAGGCTGGTGGACTACCTAGAGACAAGGGGGTTGCTGGACCTAAGGCAACATGGATTCACCTCAGGGAGGTCATGCTAGACCAACTTGATTGATTTCTTTGAGTGGGTGACAAAGGAAATAGACCAGGGAAGAGTGGTAGATGTGGCCTATCTGGAGTTCAGAAAAGCCTTCGACACAGTCCCACACAGGAGACTAATCCACAAGCTAGTAAATCTGGGGGTGGGGATAGAGGTGGTCACATGGGTTAGAAACTGGTTGAGTAACAGAACACAAAGAGTGGTGGTAAATGGGGTTAGCTCACAGGAGGGATGGGTAACAAGTGGCGTACCCCAGGGATCAGTGCTGGAACCAGTGCTCTTCAATGTCTTCATAAGTGATATTACAGAGGGTCTAGAAGGGAGAGTTAGCCTGTTCATGGATGCTACAAAGCTATGTAACAGGGTAGATACACAGGAAGGTACAGAAAAATGAGGAGAGATCTGAAGAGGCTAGAAAACTGGCTCAAGGAATGGCAGTTGGGTTTCAGTGCGAAAAAGTGCAATATTATGCACCTAGGGAGAGGGAATCCTAGGACTGAATATGAACTAGATGGGGTAACACTGGAGGCAACCACAGAGGAACAGGATCTAGGGATAGTCATAGAAGACAACCTCAAAGTGGCTAAACAGTGTGACAAAGCAATTGGAAAGGCTAACATAATGTTAGGGTGTATACAGAGGGGTATAACAAGTAGAAGGAGGGAAGTGGTGGTACCGCTGTACAACTCCCTAGCAAGGCCTTATCTGGAGTACTGTGTTCAATTCTGGAGGCCCCATCTCCAAAAAGACATAGACAGGATGGAGATGGTACAGAGGAGGGCAACAAAAATTTATTTATGTAGTTTTTGTTTACCGGGTAGGTGCGCTAGCCAGCAGGTGACTATTTTCAGGCACGACCCGGGGGTGAAAATGGTATCGGGATGCACCATAAGTCATATGAGGAGAGACTCACAGCTCTAAATATGTATTCCCCAGAGGAAAGGAGAGAGAAGGGGACATGAGAGAGAGAGACCTTCAAATACTTAAAGGGGATCAACAGGGTACCAGACAGAAACATCTTTCACATGAAGGAAATACTGTTGCAGAACAAGGGTCACAGCATGAGACTAAAAGATGGAAAACCTAGAGAGAACTTGAGGAAATTCTACTTCACTGAAAGGGTGGTGGAGAGGTGGAACAGTCTCCCAGGAAGTGGTGGAGGTGGCTATGGTTCAGGGATTCAAGAATGCATGGATAGGCACATGGAATTATCAAGCTAGGGGTGAGGGGGCTTGATTCATCTAGGGTACCTTAAGCATTGGAAAGAGGGATAGGGTAGACTGGATGGGCCACAAGTACCTTATCTGCTGATAACATCTATGTATCTATGTATCTACCTCTAGAGAAATCAAATGACCTACTGTAAAACTAAATATCAACATGAATAAAACTAAGGCCATTATGTTTGGAGGAAAAAGGTGAAGGCAAATTATTTAGCGTAACAATACTTTAGAGGTTGTTAATAATTATACCTACTGTATCTCAGTATTGTGTTTCAAGAGAACTGTTCATGGACCATCCATATGGAGATGTTACTCGAGAGATTAAAAAAAACAATGACAGGGTTAACAAGGTTAAACTTCAGATATAATAGATTGGCCATTAAACACCTACTACAAGTTATTAATGCAAAATTTAGCACAGTTATTGTACGGAGCTGATATATGGGAAATCAAAAATACCAACAAATTAATGATACCTGTATATAAAAACCTGTGCAGCATACTGAGGATGGGGCACTCTAGCCTATCAGTTTATTTAAGGTCTGAACTAGGACTTATTAACACCAGTACTGCAACAGAAGGGGGAAAGGTGTGCTATTGGATAAAATATACAAGGTTGGTCAACTCTGTACTAATTAAACAATGTTTAAAAGAAAAAGAACAGTGGTTCAATAATGGTCATAGGAGCAGGTACTTGTTTTACCACCACATGCTTGCTTTTGGATAAACACAAGTTAAGTAACCTAAAGTGTGCTGTCAACTCAGGTATAACATTGAGCATGCAATATAAAAAATATGTTACAAAAAAGTGACCAGACATTGGAATAATACAGACTTAAAACAGATTACTGAAATGCATTACTCAAAGTGGTTTGCTATAAATAACTACTTCCATGGTCTCGAACCATATTTGGACATTATAACAGAACCAAGACTAAGACTTACATTTTTGAGTTATAAATTTTAGCAATTTCAAAGCAATGTGCTAGAGTTCCGATATAAAAATCTGGTACAGTATATTGTCAGGAGATTGTGATTGTGGACTTGAGAAAAGGAAAATCTGCTTCATGTACTATGGAACTGCAGGTGGTATCTCAAGCAAGGATATACTACGTAGGGCCTTTTATTAATAACATATATTAATGTAGATAAGCACCTCACTAATATTCTAATTCACACAGAGGACCCATAGTCACTTGACAGATTAGCTAAGTATTTCTGTGCTATTAAGAACATAGGAAAAATAATTGTTGCTTGAAATATCCAAAATGATTCCTTTTCCTTCTTAAAGTGCATATATGGATCAAACACCAGCTGACTTATGAATTAAATCTCTGTCTTAAAAAATAATTGTATAGTTTTAATGAGTGTTTGTACTTATATATTTATATGTTTTGTATTCTATTTATTGTTTAATCTTTAAGTGTGTGATATTTGTAAAGGCTATTAAGCCACACAAAAAATTGATTGATTGATTGATTGACTGATTGGTACAAATCACAAGTTAAAGGATTGTCCAGATCTGAAAATTGTGGATGAAGGGGGAGAAAGGTTGGAGTCTGTAACATTTTATAAATACTTAGGCTACTGGATGGTTCCTTCAGGCTTGGGCAATGTCTTTGTGTATAACCTTATTAAAGTACTTGGAAAAAGAGAGGGGATATTATATAAAATTAAAAACTGCTTGGGTGGTACTGTGATTAAAAAGATTGTAGTGTAACCCCTCACCCCTGCCTTTTTACTAAAACGACAGGTGGCATGCTGTTGGCGTTGGCAGCAATACCTGGTGGGGACCTGGGTTCGGGGAGGATGAGGTTACCTGGCACAAGGGACCTAGGTTTGGCTACTCTGCACTGGGGCACCCAAGTAAATCCAACTACAGGAAGCAATAACTGTAATGTCCAGAACCAGGAATTGGGATTTTCAGTGTGGCTTTATTCATAAACTAGCTGAACATAAACAAAGCAAAGATGGTCCCCCAAAGGGCTACGTTCACTGTAAATGCAGATTAGAGACTACAAGGCGGTCCACTTGAAGGATGAACACATTTCTACTATGGTCTGGCTCTGGACCCACCAGGCACTCAGCCCGGACTTGCATGCGCTTTGGATACACAGCCCGACTGGTTCGGCTCCCCTGCTGGCCACTTGACTGACGGTCCATTTAAAGAATGAACCCAACTTTACTTGGAGAGACTCCCATCACACAAGGAGCATATTTTCCCAAGCTGTGGCTCCTACACCACTTAGAGTCTGCGACTCTTAGAGAGATTTGATTTCTTACTTCCTTCGAACTCCCATCAAACAAGGAGACTCCCATCAAACAAAGGTATATTTTCCCCATCCTGTGGCTCCCACACCATAGAGTCTACGACTCCTAGAGAGAGTTTTCAAGTTGCATTGTGTCTGGGTACCACCTCATCACTGGCCAAGTGCATGAGGCAGTAGCAATCACAGTAGAAATCCGTAGAGGTGGACCTGGTTACTAAAGATGGGGTGTTCCCCACCTCCAGCTCCCACAGCCCATACCCGCCATTTCTCTGGACAAACAGAAACTTAGAACTTTGAAATGTAGATTAAATGGTGGATGACCTGAAGCACCCCCTCTACAACAGTACTTGAAATCCATTCAGACGTTAAACTTTAACTACTCCATTTGTTTGTCCTAGTACAATAGGCCTCCCAAATAGTAGTGCACATTCCAGCTTTTTCTTCATAATTTCCAAACTGAAGAAAACATTTTGTTTGCCCTCTCCAATAGAGCACAACACTCACCCTTTTGTTGCAGGTGCCCCACAGGCGAAGTACCACTTCTTTCACTGTTATACAAGAACAGAAACTGTAAACAGGCAGCTTTCTTCTATAGTGGAAATAGGGGGTTGCCCCTGGAATCCACAGAGGAACTTTTCTTCCACCCCGAGAGGGGAGGCACTGAGACCTGGACAGCGGTCTCCACCACTTTAAACTGGACTCCAACTTTCTCCCAAGGAGGTAAACAGAAGACCTCCTTCTCCTTTGACAAGAAACAGAAGACCTCCTTTCAGTTTGAAGGTAAACAGAAGACTGACTTTGAAAACTCCCAAAGTTCTAACTCACTCCCTGAGTTGCAGATTCCAATGTGGCTTATGCAGCTGTGAAAGTTCTATGGTGATGTCATCTCTCAGTCTCAGCTGTGACTGAGACAGAGTGAGACAGTGTGAAACCCATTTAACTGGAGTTTCACAAGCTGCCTTCCCTGCCTACCACTAGGTCTAACTGGGATTCTAGTAACCCCGGATAACAAGGGGGTTACACTTGCCCTTGACCAGAAAAATGACTGTCCCCAGTCATTATGCACCCAGTCTTAGGCCATTCCACCCAATGTACTACCTGCGGAGGGGGGTGATCAGGCCCCCTCCTACCATGTGCAAGCACAGGCAGGCAACACTAAGGGTCTAGAAGCCTGTAGCTGACATATCAGCCTCTACTCTATCCACTTACTATGGACACCTAGTGGCTCTGGTAGAACTATCCAGAGCATAGCCCTGATAGATCATCACTGCAATCCCTATGGCCGTTCAGGACCACAGCCTGTCTATCCCCTCTAACCTTCTAGGGAAAACCTATCTGCCTTTAACATAACATCCCAAAGCAAAAACAACCCGGGGACCTCCCCGACCTTGGGCAACCTGCAACTACAACCATTAAAATACCAATTAATACTTCCTCCCTACCCCCACAACCACACCTGTGGAAGGAAAAGGGTTACACAATGACAACCATAGCAATAACAACACAGTACTTTAAATTCTACACAATAAAGCACTGTCGAGGAACTCCGATGAGCCCCTCCTCCTCTTCTTGTCTTCTCTTCTGTCTTCCCAGGAACACCTGTAAGAAAAAGACAAAACAAAACACACTCCTAATCTGCATGCACGGTCTACCTAAACAACAACAACAACCCCTACCATACAAAAAAAACACTGAACAATCCCAAAAAGATTTTTTAGAAAAAGGTAGAAAAAACAGTATTTACATCAGAGTACAATAATGACATTATTTACAATACACATTTGGGGGGATGGAGTTTCCAAAAAATTCCCAACTAGTGACCACAAGGCCCGAAGGCTAGTCCAATAAAGAGTCTCTCCTGGGCTGAAGCCCCGTGAAGCACAGTTCTAACAGGCCAAAATCCCGAAGGGGAGAGTTTTTGCGGACAGTTATTTTTGAAGTCTGTAGTGTAGGGTGTGTACTGCAATGTCATAAAGATAGAAAAAGTGTTTTTCGGACTTACCAACCATTTGTAGTATACCAACGGCACCAACCTTGTCCCTGACAAAGCCTCTCCCTGGCAGCATTTCTTCTGATACAGCTAGGCGGACATCTTTGGGGAAACCACAGGAGGGCACATTTGGAAACAGCTGGGATGATGTCATCTCTGGAGAAGGAACCTTAGAACAGGAACAAAAGAAAACAGCTGGTCCGATGTCATCTGATTACCAGCGCTGAACAGGAAAACAGTTGGACTGGTGTCCTCTGGATCTGAAGTCATCTGGTGGGCCAGTAGATGGTTGCTGAACAAGACAGTACACTGTAGACTGATGAATGTGGAGCACCTGAGTCCTTGGTTATTCATATTGGCAGATCAATAAGGGCACTTCACAGTCTGGTGTGGCAGTATTGACTACCACTGCTCAGTTCTCCATTTTGTAGGCCACGGGCTTAATTACTGGGAGGTCTCTGCACTGAGGCCAATAGTGCAGGGGTCAGGGCCTTAATTATTACCCCATCTGGACGCACATAACTCACACAGTGGGAGACTTCACATCCCTCTCCATCCACTGTTCTCACTCTGTCCATTAACAGTGTCCTGCCTCTCTTCCACTGTGTATACTTTTCACGGAACAGTCTATTCTTTACATGCTGGTTGGCCCCAGGATGCACATGTCTCATTGCTTCATCCCAGATCCAGGATTTCCTGCAGTCCTCAATCTCCTCCCAGACTCTCCGAGGAAAGGTAGGAAAGGTCATACCATAGATTTCATTGGCCTTTCTACGAACCAGTCTCTCCTCTTTACTTGCTTTGGTCAATCTGAGACCGCTGGCCTGGTTTGGGGGGTGGCCAGTCCTGGTTCTGCCAGCTTCGCATCCTCAAAGAAATTAAAAATGGATCCCTGACTTCTTCCTTTTGTAAATCCAGGGCAGTGGCATCACCACCTTCTTCAACACATTCTTCCGAGGCAAGATCTTGAGGCTGTGTACCCGTTCCTTTCTCACAAGGCCACATAGGTTCCCCCTCATCTTCCTCTTCACTGAGGATTTGAGCCCAGGATTGAGCAGTCATTCTCACCCCTGAGACTATCCATTCATCACTAGGAGCAGAGGTCGACACCTGCCATTCAAAAGCCTCCCGCATCTCATCTTCACCTAAGAGACTTGGACTAGGCCCCCCCCCACCCAGGGGTCTATTGATGCTTTATCCGAACTTTCCTTCTGAGATCCAGCATCCAAAACTTCATCTTCAGGTTCAGTCTCTAACTCTGCACCCTCTAGCTTTGTGCCACATTCCCCGGAGGGACCTTCCTCCACAGGCTCTGCCTGATGCTGTATGCTGCCAACTGCAGATTCCTGAATTTTTGTCCATGTGGGAGCCAAACGAATTGGAGGCGCTTTATACAAGCCATATTTTTGTAGACATCCAGCACAGTGAGGAATCATAAAGACATCCCTTCCAGCACTCAAGCATATCTGGCATACACGTACTGGATAATTAGGAATGGCCACATCAGGAGGGAGTTGCCCTCCATAGCACCACTTTTTAATATCTCTCAGTCCATTTACTGCTGCTGTTACTGCAACCCGGGCATGATCCAGGTAACGAGCTGGTCCTGAGGCCATAACTGCAGAAAAATAAACAAAAGTTCACTGTAACTGAAAGTCCCACTTTAATGAACACACTGTGTAGCTTTAAAATGGCTCCTCTGCTGCTGTGTTTACTTTACTACCCCACCCTGTAATGGCGGCGGCAGCACTCCTGTGCATCAACATTAAGACTCTGGGTCAGGCCACTGTGTACCCAATTTACATCAGCTACTGATAACTTTTACTCAAACTGCACAACTTGCTCTGATCTGGCTTTTCACACATTTACAGGATTTTCCTTGGACTTTTCACATGCTGGCAACATTCATTTAATTACAGTCCCTTGCCTGCTTCTACTAGTGTTGCACTTTTTTACAACCCACAGTCTCTCTCTCTGGCTGCAAACTTTAAAATGAGGCTATTTTCACTTCCATGCACACACTCAATGGCTTTACAGACTTGCACTTGCTGGTAGGACATCACACAGTCGTTACTTGCAAAGCGACTACTGCTGCACACACATTTTATATGGCATTTTCTGAAAATCGCTGTTTGAGCAGTTTTATGAGGGTTTACTCACTGTTATTGTAGCAACTTGCTGCGATGGGGTAAAGCGGCCTGCAGCCAGATTTTGAAGAAAACCTCGGAATGCAAACAAATGGGCAGTCTCCATAATCGTCTTTTAACCACAAAAGTCACTAATTTCACGATTGATTTGCAGGTTGAGCCCGATTTTTAAACTAGAAAGTCACTTTTTGAATGTTTACAGCACTTTGAATCGCCCTTACGCTCCTCCACTGCCAGTACATGCACTACTCTCTGTCTCTCTCGAATACTGAGGCAGACTCACAACAAGCTGGCTGAGGGCCGGACCAATGACAAACTGACCAACCACAGGACGCCATGCAAATGAGCCTCTTCTTCCTCACGAGGGCTCCTCTCTTCACGGCGATCATCGAGCAGTCAAATTTAAACTGTAAAATGCACTTTTTTTTTCTCAAGTGACTCCACGGCGGGAGCCCATTTCAACCATGTAACATTGCCATTAACTCTGCAGTCTCTAACTTTGCACAGAAAGCATTTCCAACGTCCAGGGCATATTTTCTCTGTTGCTACCCCTAGTTTTCCACACTTTCCTTCACAGAAATTCACTTTAAAAGCTGGCTGTAAACAATTTTGATGATGCTGGACAAGGGCACACTCTTTGGCTTTACAACTCCTTGGTAAACAGTTGGCATTTTGAAACAGCAGCACAAGATTCACAGCACACAGCACACACTAGGAAATTGCTTCAGCTTTTTGGCTACCCACTGCCAGATAGCCAAAACGCTAGCCTACTTGCCCAAGCACCTTCCTTCCGAACAAATCCAAAGTGGTGCCTCCATTTTGTAACCCCTCACCCCTGCCTTTTTACTAAAATGACAGGTGGCATGCTGTTGGCATTGGCAGCAATACCTGAGTGGGGACCTGGGTTCAGGGAGGATGAGGTTCTTAACAAGGGACCTAGGTTTGGCTACTCTGCACAGGGGCACCAAGTAAATCCAACTACAGGAAGCAATAACTGTAATGTCCAGAACCAGGAATTTGGGATTTTCATTGTGGCTTTATTCATAAACTAGCTGAACATAAACAAAGTATAGATGGTCCCCCAAAGGGCCTCGTTCACTGTAAATGCATATTAGAGACTACAAGGCGGTCTACTTGAAGGATGAACACATTTCTACTATGGTCTGGCTCTGGACCCACCAGGCACTCAGCCCGGACTTGCATGCACTTTGGATACACAGCCCGACTGGCCCGGCTCCCCTGCCGGCCACTTGACTGACGGTCCATTTAAAGAACGAACCCAACTTTACTTGGAGAGACTCCCATCACACAAAGAGTATATTTTCCCAAGCTGTGGCTCCCTACACCACTTAGAGTCTGCGACTCTTAGAGAGATTTGATTTCTTACTTCCTTCGAACTCCCATCAAACAAGGAGACTCCCATCAAACAAGGAGTATATTTTCCCATCCTGTGACTTCCCACACCACTTAGAGTCTACGACTCCTAGAGAATTTTCAAGTTACGACCCATGTCTGGGTACCCACCTCATCACTGGCCAAGTGCATGAGGCAAGTAAAATCACAGTAGAAACTGTGAGAGGTGGACCTGGTTACTAAAGATGGGGTGTTCCCACTCCAGCTCCCACAGCCCATACCCGGCCATTTCTCTGGACAAACAGAAACTTAGAACTTTGAAATGTGGATTAAATGGTGGATGACCTGAAGCACCCCCTCTACAACAGTACTTGAAATCCATTCAGACGTTAAACTTTAACTACTCCATTTGTTTGTCCTAGTACAATAGGCCTCCAAAATAGTAGTGCACATTCCAGCTTTTTCTTCATAATTTCCAAACTGAAGAAAACATTTTGTTTACCCTCCCCAATAGAGCACAACACTCACCCTTTCGTTGCAGGTACCCCACTGGCGAAGTACCACTTCTTTCACTGTTATACAAGAACAGAAACTGTAAACAGGCAGCTTTCTTCTATAGTGGAAATAGGGGGTTGCTCCTGGAATCCACAGAGGAATTTTTCTTCCACCCCCGAGGGAGGAGGCACTGAGACCTGGACAGCAGTCTCCACCACTTTAAACTGGACTCCAACTTTCTCCCAAGGAGGTAAACAGAAGACCTCCTTCTTCTTTGACAACAAACAGAAGACCTCCATTCAGTTTGAAGGTAAACAGAAGACTGACTTTGAAAACTCCCAAAGTTCTAACTCACTCCCTGAGCTGCAGATTCCAATGTGGCTTATGCAGCTCACGAAAGTTCTATGGTGATGTCACTCTCAGTCTCAGCTGTGACTGAGACAGAGTGAGACAGTGTGAAACCCATTTTAACTGGAGTTTCAAGCTGCCTTCCTGCCTACCACTAGGTCTTACTGGGATGCTAGTAACCCGGGTAACAAGGGGTTACAGTAGAAATACAGATATTTCCATTATTAAACTATGGAGACATTCCATATGATTATTCTAATATCAATCAGTTACAAAAACTGGATTTTTTAAATAACAGACTAGCTAGGCTGATTCTACAGTGTCCTAAGGGTACATATCACTGTTAAATGTACAATAGTTTAGGACAGATGTCCTTGTCAGAGAGACACCAATTACTCAAATACTGTATGTATTAGCATACAAAAGTCTTCTAGGTAAGAGTTCCACTTATTTGTCAGAAAATTGCGGTGAGGAAAGTAAATACTACTCTTAGAAACTCAGCCTAGAACTTATTGTTCCGAAGTCAAGACTAAAATGGTCAAACTACTTTTTTAGTCATTTGGTTCCCTCATATGGGAACAGGTTGCCTACTAAATTTTGATTGTTGAAAACACAATTTCCATCTGTTCATGACATAAAAGAGTAGTTCTTGGAAAATGTTGCAAGACTAATCAAAGACTGTTGTGCTGCTAAAACTTGATAGAAGTGGGACAATAATGGAAATAAGTGAAATATATATATATATTCATTGCAAAAAACTTTATTAAGGCTACAAAAGTAGGGAAATGAGATGTTAGGATTGAGCTCCAACCCCCACCCTACCACCCCACCCACCATCCTCCACACATTGACAAGCATTGGGGTGTGCTAAGGGTTCATAGGCCCAACCCTCACCCCATTCCATGTGTAAACAGGCTAAAATGGTACAGTATAGGAGAATGGGATAAGAGGCCTAATGACCTCATGGCACACCCCAATGCCTGTCTGTCTGTGGAGGATGGGGGTGGGGTGGTAGGGTGGGAGGTGTGAGGGAATTTTTATATATCCTAAAGCTATATTTGCTATTAAATGCCTTGAAGCTATGCTTGCTTTGAAAGCCATGCTGTAACAAAGTCATAATGAATGTAGTAGAAATTTCTGAGTTCATGTTTCTTTTTAAGGGTTATAGAATTTGTACCAAGGTTATTTGAGGAACATTTGTAAAAACAGAAAAATAGATAAAACTGAGCAGAACTGGTTGTACCAGCCTAAATAATGGCTTGGACAAAATATAAAGATAAAGAGCATGCCTGGGCAAAATATAAAATAACAGCATGTAGTGGCATTGAAGACAAGCTAGTGCGTTGCTATAGTGTGAGTAAAACTCATTGTCTCTCTCAGGTCAGCTTGACCCAGGCATATGTATCAAGCAGTGTTGGGAAAGAAATGGAATAAGTAGTGGAAAAGTACCTCATACATAAACTTGTTTTTCTTTTTCTGTTACATTGCTGAAAACTTGTTATGCTGTCTTATGATTGGCTTATACTGAAATGTTGGTATTTTTCAAGATAAGAAGTGCAAAATCTAGCTTATAAAAAGCTGCTGTAAATTGTAATCGGAGAACTTCTCCGTTGTAGAAGTCCCACATGCATGTGTGTTTGATCAAATAAAGCGACAGACAAAACCCAGTGGTGTGGTTTTTGCCCGTGATGACGGGAGTGGTTGCTCAGGTAATACTTACAGTGAGAGAATTTACGATCACAGAGGTTAGAGCTCAACCCTACCATCTCATTTCCCTTACTTTTGTTGCTTTAACTCCAACAGATGCATTAACAAAGTTTTGCAATAGTGTTCCTTACTTTTTGAGAAAGTGTAATGTACCTGGTAACTGCTATGTGTTGGTGGGAGCTCAGGGCCCGGATGCCCATTTGTGCATACAATATGCACTCCCACTTACACATAACTACTGATCCATACAGCAGCCCTGTAGGGATTAAAAGGAACCCTTGTAACACTAATTTGCCAATATCTCACTAACCATTGCAGCTATGAAAAAAATCCACTGCATTGTAATCACGACAGTAAAAACCCTAACGAACGATAAATCAACTAAATCTGTATCTTGCATCATTTTCAAGATATGGGCACTGAAGAGGGTTGTGGTGCGAAATGTTACCCTATGGCAAAGTTTTTAAATATTTTTTGAAAACATATTGTACCTGGTAAATAGTATGTGTTAACAGAGGAGGGCCCACGCTATCCCACCAAGATGCCCATTTGTGCATAATGATATGCATGTGTGGAGTGTAGGCCCTCTGGGAAATTACATAACAATGGAGCCATACAGCAGCCTTATAAGGCTGAAAACAAACCTTGTAACAATATTTACCAATATCTCTTTAACTGTACAAGCTATGAAAAAATTCCACGGCAGTAGTAATCATGACTTCAAAATCTCCACATGCTTAGTTCACCTAAAGGTGAACTAAGCTGCAGTTAGTGAAAATCTGTATCCACATTGTTTCTTAGATATATGCAGCAAACATCACTGTGGGTGCTGCAGTGTTTTCTTATAGGAAAAATCTCAACTTCATTATGGAATATCTATAGAACTAAAAACATTTTTTATACCTAAATAGCACAATTCACAGCTCTGGGGCTATCACTTTATACCCTGAAAATTTCAAGCCAAAGACCACACCATTTATTTACAGTGCACTGGCAAAGTTTTCAAAAGTTTCCAGATTCCTACTTCGTGAGTTGGCCAAATCCCCATTCGCGAGGTCAATCCCCATTTGCGAACTGCAAATCGTCATTAATGAGAAATCCTTTATTGTCAGATTTTGGCCATCTGGTCCTGAAATGATGATTAAGGGCTTTGTCAGCTTGTGAAAGGGGATTTTGACAGTTCATGAGAGGGGATTTTGTCAGCTCACGAAAGGTGATTCAAAAACCCAATCCCCCTTCGTAGCTGACAAATTCCCCTTTCGCAAGCTGATCCCCTTTCATGAGCTGACAAAACCCCAGTTCACGAGCCAGTCCTTGTTTGCAAGATAGGGCCATCTAATCCTGAAATGTTGATCAAGGATTTTGTTAGTTCGCAAAAGGGGATTTCATCACTTTGTGAACGAGGATTGGAAGTGAGTGACGAATGAAGAATATTAAAATTTAAAATAGCAATTTTATTGGCCAAAATGAATAAAACCTAAGGCATGGGTTGTAGAAGGTGTTACCCCAAACAAAACCTATGCATTATTTGTTAAAGAAGTCAAATGTGGGGCAAGCTATAACATTTAGTTTGGGGGAAAAATGCAAACAAAATGGCAGTTCGTGAATGAGAAATTTTCCTCACAAATGAGAATTTTAGAAATCCCTGTTCATGAGGTAACAAAATCCTTGATCATGACCACCCAATCCCCTTTCACAAAACATACATATAAATCTTGGAGTGAACTGACCATGCTCAGAACCTGAAATTTCAAAATTAAATAACTTTGGAACTGATTTATATTTTTTAATCAAACCAATGCTGGATTGTTCTTTGAGCAAACCTCATTCTACCCTGAAATGTAATACCAAAATACCAAATGGTGTGGCCACAACGTGATGGGCAAAATCAGCAAAAAACTAATTTTTTGGCACTCTGCTGCATGAAAACAGTAAGTACAACCAAAAAAAAACACTTTTTTTCAGTGTTTCATATTTTATTGTTTCCTTTAATGAAATTACTGTGGTATGCAGTTCATTTAACAAAGAAAGGAAAAAACAAGGAAATAAAGACATCTACTAACACCTTTTTCTCCCACCCCAGCCTTGTGATTTTTCCCCATGCAGTCATTTCAGTATATTAAGTACAATCACAATAAATTAGATTTGTAGCAAAGGAGGTAATAAAGCTAATATGTTTCTCCAGGTAATATCTAACAGATCTTCAGCACATATATGTTTGGTTAACCTTTCCATTAGTAAACAATCTTTTGTAGTATTGCACCATTTATGTAGATTTCAATCAGTCAAACTGGGAGAATTTCATTCTGCAAGAATGATTGTTTTGGTAGTTATGGTTGCTAGTGCTAGAATTTTGTTCCAAAGAATTTAGTCTTAATTTCTCAAAATCATTCAAAATAAATATGTATGGACCCAGGGGGATTTGTTTGTGTAATATTTTATCCACTTCAGTGCTTGCATTAACCCACCATTGATGTATTTTCAGGCAATTCCACAGAAAGTGAAAGTGATCTATTCTTTCTTTTAGACCGCAATTGTGCCAACATACCTCTTTGATTTGAAGATTAAAGAAGGTTAATCTGTGGCATAACATACGCACGATCAATAATTTTGTATTGGATAGATTTGTTTTAGCGTATGTATAAAGTTTATTAGCTTTGATTCTAATTTGTAACCAATTATGATTACTTTGTTCTTGATTAAGCTCCATTTCCCATTTTTTGTTTGTTTTCAAAAATATTTTTTTGATTTCTTACATAGTGGTTTAGATATATTGAGGTAGCACAGTGATATAATGCCACCCTTACCAGTTTGATATATTTGCAAAGTCTCATTTATATCCAGAAAGCAGCTATATTGATCTTTTATGATTTTAGAAGCTATAAATTTTTGATATGCTTTACTTAAGAACAAATATTTAATTCTTATATTACTTATTTGTAGATTTTTGGCTTTCTGATTGAAGTCTTCCCACTTCATAAACTTGTAATCAATTAGTGTGTCTAACCATATAGACCAAGTTTTATTAAATCTGATTTAAGAATTAGCCCAGATGCTAACCCATTCTTTATTTTATTTATTTATTTATTTTATTTATTAGAACATCAGTTTGACAACCTTTGAGCCAGAGGCTCATTTACTAAGGTACCTCATCACAGTGAGGACAAAACAGTGCAAGAAACAAACACCAAGACAGACAAAAATTAGAGTACATTTAGGAATCAGCCAAACATACAGGCATATGTCAAACACAGTATACAACAGGCTTACATGTACGCTTTACAGAGTAGACAATATACAGTAGTTACACGAAGATTGATTCAGTGGGCAGAAAAGGTAAGGCTAGGTGGAAGACATCAGAAGAGGGTGGGAAGATAGTAGCAAGTAAAGGTAGAGCTGGACTGTAGGTCAGAGAGTGGCTCAGAGAGCTTTGTCTGGAAGGATAGGAGGAGGCTTAGAGGCAGGTACAGCTGCGTGTTGAGAGCAGGTGATTTCTAAGGCTAGTTTTAAAATAAGATAATGAGGCGGCATCAGTGATTCTGGCAGGGAGGGCTTTATACCAACAGGGGGCTCTGTAGGGGTAAGCCCTTTGACCTTGTGAGGTTCTCGCCCTCAGTATAACCAGTGCAGTTTTGTGAGATATATGGGGATGCACTGTAGGGTTTGCTCAGTGGATAGTGGTTGACAGACCTGGTGGGGATAGCCCAAAGAGTGATTTTTTTGTTAGGAGGCAGGTTTGGTATTTGAGGCGCTCATCTAGGTTGAGTAGATTAGCCATGGTGTAAAGAAGGCAAGTGTGGGTTAGACTTGGTGCCCCAGTTATGAGCCTGCAGGCCTTGTTTAAGGTGAGGCGGATCTTGTGCAGGGCAGTCTGGTCTGCTGCGCCATACACAGGTAGCCATAGTCTACCAGAGATAGAACAGAGGATGGAATGCAAGTCAGAGGGCATCCGTGGGGAGGCAGTTTTATGATGATAGAGGATACCCAGCCGAGTGTTAGAGGCTGAGGCAAGGGCAGAGATGTGGCATGAAAAGAGAGGGCTGGGTCAAAGGTTATACCTAGGTATTTATAAGAGTGAACTAGCTCAATAGGGAGTTTAGAGTGGAGTGGACTCATGAGAGGATAGTTACTGGATTTATTTTGGGGGTGGGCAAAGAGCATGGTTTTGGTTTTCTTTAGATTAATTACGAGTCTGTGCTCAGTAAACCAGGCTTCTGTGTCATTGTAGGATTCCTGCAGAGAATCCTGAAGTGAGATGGGATTACGGTCGGAGGCAAAGAGTACAGCATCATCTGCATAAAGAAGGATTTTACCAGTACATACACTAGGCAGGGAGTTGAGAAAAAGGGAAAAGAGCAAGGGCCCAAGAATGGAGCCCTGAGGGACTCCAGAGTGGATAGGGCAGGTGCTGAAAAGTTTCCATTGATTTTCACATGTTGTGAGCAGGCTGACAAGTAGCTGGAGCACCAGGAAACAGGCCCAGTGGCAAAGCCTAAGTGACTAAGGGTAACTAGCAGGAAGGGGTGGGAGACAGTATCAAAGGCTTTTGATAAGTCAATGAACACTGCACCTGCTAGGAGCCAGAGTCCAGTGAGGTGTAGAAAGTTAGAGAACTCCAGGAGGGCAGTATTGGTGCTGTGGCCTGTTCTGAAACCATGTTGTTCTGGGCAGAGGATGCTATATTTATCAAGGTATTCAGAGATTTGGGTGGCCACAATTTTTTCTAAGGCCTTAGAGAGAGGAGAGAGGATTGAGATAGGTCGAAAATTGCTAGGGAGGGTCCTATCACCACCCTTGTGTATTGGGGTGACAGTAGCTATCTTCCAGGCAGAGGGGAATCGCCCTAGGCAGAGAGATTTGTTAAAGAGGCTGGTGATTGGTGAGATAACCAGATCCAGAACCTGATGGAGAAGACTGGGATCAAGGGAGTCATTGCCAATTGTGTTACTCTTTAAGGCCTTGAGTAGGTAAGGTCTGACTTCCTGGGCAGTGACTCGGTGCAGGTAGAACAAGAGGCGTGGGAGAATAGGGACATACCTGGAGGGAGGGGGAGTGAAGAAATTATCTGGGAGCACCAGGCTAAGGTCTGTGAAAGATTTGTTGAGGTGGTTGGCACTAAGGACAGGGTCAGAGGAGACCGAACTATTAATGTTGATAAGCAAAGGTGGGGGAACGTGTGCCACCATTCAGCTGCTTAATGTTGTCCCAGAAGGTCCTAGTGTTCCCCCATGAGGAAGTGAGGGAGGCTTGATAGTGCTCAGCCTTCGCTTTGCCCATGTACATTTGTTCCAGGCAGCAGCATAGGCCAGCCTGTCAGCTGGGTGGCCTGTCTCGCTGGTAATGTGCCAGGATTGTCCTCGGTGCTTAAGAAGTTGGCGCGAGGGTGGGAGTAACCCAGGGGCATGCCTTTACTTGCCTTACGGCATGCAGTTATGGGTGCAAACATGTTGCAAGCAGAGTTGAAGGTGCGGATAAAGAAGGTAAGGGCCGTGGTCAATATCCGGGGCGTAGTATAGGGGACCAGTCTATGAGGGCTAGGAGTTGCTTAAGGCCTTTCAGTCCACCAGGTCTAAGACATCGCCGAAGGGTAGATTGTGCTGTGGGTTTGGGCAAGGAGGTTGACCAATAGAAGAAGACCGGGGAGTGGTCGCTAAGGCAATCTGGGAGGATTTGGATATTGCGGATGTGGTTAGGGTGGTTTGTGAGGACCACATCCAGGGGTGTGCTACAGCCCATTCTAGGATTCACTCTAGTGGGTTGGGAGACTAGTTGGGTTAGGTCGATGGCTGCAAAGGTGTCATGGGGGAAGTGGATGAAGGGCTAAGCCAATTGATGTTCAAGTCCCCCACAAGGATTTGGTCAGAGGAGTGGGGTAGGGAGGTAAGATAATCAATTAGTGGGCCTAGTACTTGTGCTTGATTTTTTGGCGGTATGTACACTGTAGTCAGGTAGATGGGACCCCTAATGGGATCAGGAGACAGTTTTAGGGTTAGGGCCTGAGCCCTGAAGTCAAGGACCGGGGTTGAGAGGGCTAGTCCAACGAGAGGGTCTTTGACATAAATGGCACAGCCCCCACCTCGCCTACCAACACGGTCCTCCTGATAGAGGGAGTAGCCAGGGAGTGAGACCAGGGAGTCAGGGTTAGAGTCTGACAGCCAAGTTTCAACTATTGAGATAAAGTCAGGTTTATGAACTGCAACCCAGCAATTGAGGGAGTCAATTTTTTTAAGGAGGCTACATATGTTCATGGAAGCAATATGAAGTCCGGTGGATTCCTTTGAGGAGCCTTTGCAAGCTGGACTGGGATTGGGATGTATGTTACCAGTCAGGAGCAGAAGGAGGAGAGCCGCTCTGGACAGAGGGTGGCAGAAGGAGAGTTTACGCCGGGTGCGATAGGAAGAGAAGAGGGGTTTCATAGCACAGGGGGTGGGTAGGGCAGCACAAGCTGGGAAGGCTTGAGGAGATAAGATGCCGAGGGAGCAAAGGGGAGGAAAGGTAGTGTCTAGATGGGGGTGAGGTGAGTGGAGCATATGGGGTGAGTGGAGGAGGAGGGAGGGGAAGGTGAGGGGCAGTGGCATAGGAGGGGAGGGCAGGAGGGCAGGTAGGAGCACTAGAGTAGTGAGGATGAGGGTTAACAGGGACATTAGGGTTAGTGGAATGCAATAGGAGGAGGAAGAGGAGAGAAAGGCAGGTAGGCAGGAGGTGTGCATGCATGATTGGTAAGGGTGTGAGAGCTGAAGTGAAGAAAATTGGGGGAACTTAGATGATGGAGGGGAAGATGGTAGGGACTGGATTTGGATGGGAGAGGTGAGAAGAGGGGAAGGGGGGACAACAGGATGGGTTTGCAGATAGCAGTAATGAGATGGGTAGAAGAGGGTGAAAGGTCTACCCATAAGTGTAGTTGCCACCTTGGTACAGTGGCAGAGCCCCTGCCTCAAGTGCACAGGGCACCAGGTTCAAGGCTTGCCTAGGGTGATAGAAAGGTCCCAAGACAGTAGCTGCAGCAGCAGGAGCAGGGCTCAAAGCCTGCAGTAACACTCAGAAAAATATTTTAGCAGACTATGAAGGTTAGAGGCTTTTAGGGTCTTAAAACCTATCACAAGCAGTAGTCAGATGTGATAGCAGAGTGGTGGACCTGCTGAGTGACATAGTGAGAGTGCAGGGTTCAATGCCTGCAGTGGCAGCAAGACAGAAATGGTGAAATATTTTGGCAGACTGGGGGGGTAGGAGACTATGAAAGTCTTAGAAAGTAAGAAGAAAGATAGCAAGATGCAATGGTTAAGAGGTAGAGCTGCTGACTCTGATAGCAAGAGTACTGGATTTGAGAATAGCTATAGGACAGAGGACAGAAATTTTTGTTACTAAGAAGGAAGGGTTAAAAGCTTGGAAGTAGAGGTAGATATTGACCTGGTTCGTTGGTTGGTGGTTAGACTGCAGACTTTGGAGTAAGGGTGCAAGTTTTGAGGCTTGCAGGGGCCTAGTGGTGGGCTGAAGGGAAGGAGTGAGGAAAGAAGATAGCAGAAGGATTAGGAGGGAATGCAGAGACCTCTAGTGGACAGGGATAGCAATAGTGGCTAGGAAGGAGTAGAGAATGGATAGAGGTGGAAAGTGCAGCAACCCCTAGTGGTTGGAGTGTATAAGCTGCAAATGGGAAAGTGGACACTTAAAATGAAGGGTAGGTCATGTGATATGACACGTGACCTGCCAGCAGCAATAAATGAAGTGCCGACCCTGGGTGGGGGGGCAGGAAGAGCTACACAACAAGCAGGCTGTAGTGCAGGAGGCTTTACCTCTTAAAGGCTCTGGCAATCCCCAAGTGCAGGCTCCGCTGCTGGGCAGGGTTTATCATGCTCATCAATATTTGACAATAAAATTATATTATTATTATTAGGGTAGAGTCTGAGCCACTTAATTATTATTTTATAATATATGTTTATAATAGCATTTTGAATTTGTTTACATTTTTTAGGTTGGCCTAAAATATCCTGGATTTTTAATTTAGCATTTTCTAACTTTAGGAATTGTTGAATAAAGGATGATTTTGCTCTTTATTTGCATTTTTTCTGGAAATGCCCAATTTAATATTTGTTTAATTTGAACTGACCAGTGATAAGTCAGTGGGTCACGACATCCCATCCCACCTTTTAACCTTATTCTTATGAATTTATCCCATGCAATTTGTGGAGAACCATCTCTCCACAATTTTTTTTTTTTAAATTTACACAACATTTATTCTAGCCTTAAAATTGAAATTTCTCCTTGGGTCCCTTGAAAAATATACAGGAGTAGCGCCATAATCATAATTTTTAGGGTTTCAATTTGACCCCAAATTGATAGAGATTTTTTCTTCCATTCATTTAATAATCTAGTAATTTTATCCGAAAGAAATGATACATTTGCAATTATGGTGTTTTTCGTATTACTTGTAACATAAATTCCTAAATATTTAATCGTAGTCTTAAATTTCATATCATTAAGCAAGATTCTTGTAGCAGGTTTAACATTTTCAATAGGCAATATAATTGATTTAATTTTGTTTAATTCATATACTGAACTTTCAGAAAATGTATTGAATTCTTGCATTAGAAATGAAAATGACAATAATGGATTAGTAAGAAAAACAATGATATTGTCTGCATAAACATTAAGTTTAAATTGTCTACCTTTCATATCTATACCAGTTATATATGTATTATTGTTTCGGATGTGGTTTAAGAGTGGTTCTAAACTTATTAGGAAGAAAAGTGGAACTAGGGGGCATCCTTGTCTAACTCTGTTAGTCATTCTTAATGGTTTAGATCTATACTGATTGATTTTAAAAACTGTCATTGGTTTTAAGTAAAGTTTTGATACCTGTTAAAATAATTTGTGGGAAATTGTAAACCTCTAAGACTGCAAACATGTAATCCCAATTTAACAGGTCGAAGGCTTTGGTTGCATCAAGGGCAATGGCTATAGTTTCTTTATTGATTCTGGAAGTATATGAAATAGCAAATTGAACATCAGATAGCCCTGTAAAAATATTTCTATTTTAATTAAACCTTTCTTTTCTGATTGGATAATCTCTGGATATGGTCTTGTATTTTAAACACAATTAATTTAGCAAGAATCTAGTAATCTATATTAGGTAATGCAACTGGTAGAGGTTTTCTGGATTCATATGAGCTTTATTTTCTTTTGGAATTAATATTATATTTGCTTCATAGAAAGTGTTGGGGATTGCTTCTCCATTACCCACTTCTTTTGCTATCCCTGACAACCATCGTAATAGTTCTTTAAAAATAAAAACTTTATAGAATTCAGCAGTGTAGCGATCCAGTCCTGGTGTGGAATTATTTTTCATTGCCCTAATGGAGTCTATTATATCTGTTCTTTAAAACTTTTCTAATTGAATTTTAATTTTGGTGATTTTGCATTATGCAGATAGTTGTTAAATTTGTGTTATTGTCATATTTTCTATTGTATATTGTTTTATAATAATCTATAAATATGTCTGTAATTTCATCATCTTTACTCAGGGTGTGACCATATTTATTAATAATATTAGCAATTGTGTTAAATTCCTTTTGCTTTTTCAACACATGGGTTAACAATTTGCTGGTTTTATCAGCATAATAGCATAATGTATTCTTTAATTTTAATGCATTTTTGCCACTTCTAACAACATTTTTTTTCTTTTCCAATATTTTTTGTTCCAGGGTTATTTTTGCAGTGTTGGATCCATTCAATACTTGCTGATGTAAATCAGCAATGCTCTGATTCAGACAGTCTATTCTGTTTTTTCTTAATTTTAATCTGATGCGAGATTATATGGCCCCTTATGGTGGCTTTAAAGGGATCCCACAATAGACCTATTTTCTGATTCTCTTGGTGGTTGACTTTCCAAAATATTGAAATTTGGTTTTAATCATGGCTACAAATTCACAATCTTTAAATAAAGTGTTGTTGAATCTCCATTGGGTAAGTTTTTGTCTATCTAATAATGGAATATAGATAATACAGATCAAAGCATGGTCACTTACACTTACTTCCTTGATTTCTGATGTTTTATGTTTTCCATTAATTTTTATTGATAACAATGTAACCTATTCTTGAATAAGTTCTTAAATGTCTGGCCTTACAAGTGTAAGGTTCTTTATGTGGATGTTGAATTCTCCATGGATTAAATAAACTATGTGTGGTTAAAAACTCTGACATTGTGTGTCAGTCTGTGATCTTGAGTAGACATGTTCAAAAATTTATCTTTTCTGAGACAATAAAGCGTTCCCATCTCCACTTAAAATTATATTTATCACATTTGATTCTTGTAGAAATTTTGTTATGTTGTTTAGAAAGTCAGAAAAGGTGACAAATGGTCTCTATACAGCTCCAGAACTACTTTAACTCCAAATTACATACATTTAACTACAATAATTCTCTCTTCATCATATTTCCATTGTTGGGTGAACTTAAAGTCCACTCTTTGGCAAATAATATCGCACCCTCTACTATTTGATGTACTGGAGGAGAAGTAAATTTGTCTAACCCAACCCTTTCTTAATTTTTGATGTTTGTGATTTAAGTGTGTTTTTGAAACTTTAATATTGGAACATTATTGTTTTTTGCATACAGTGAAATCATGTCTCTTTTCTTACTATTATTCATCCCATTAACATTTATTGAGGAAAGGATGATTTCAGGAGAATGCTTTGAGTTGTGAGTCATCATCTTAAGTTCAGAGTTAATACACTTAAATATCTTTCATCTTTTCTAACCCTCCTATTTTTATATTTGTTTTTACCTGTTGTGAGTGGACTGTATTTCCTAATCTTTTGTTTCTATAGAAGTTGCATACTTGTATTTTTTCCATCTGACTGCAGAATGTATCAGTATTGCTTTACCTTTAACCTCCCAATTAATCTTAATATGTGCATATTTTCTCCTTTCTATGATGACGTTGATGCTAGGCAAATGGGCAGACTAGGTGGCCCTGGCAGTCCTTTTCTGCCATCACTTTCCTATGTTCCTATGACACCCGTAGGTGTCCTGCACTGGGTGGGCTTTATTCTGATGCCCAATATTGCTAGTTGCCTTCACTACCAGTGAATCTACCATCCTACATATTACCCTTTATAGCCAGTATCTTCTTACTTTGACCTTGTCAGTGTGTCATATCCTTTTCCCAACTCAGAACTAAATTATGAGCTCCCTAATATGGTGTCTTCTTTATTTAATTTTACAGCCAGTTTATGAACCATAGTGCAGATGCCCATATGCAGGGTTTTCACAAAAAAAATTGCCCCAACACACTTGGCCCTTGACTATTTAACATCTTGGAATTCCATGCATAGACAAATGCTCCTAAATTAATTTAGCCTAGCACCCTTTCTGGTACTATTAACACATACCAACATTTGAGTATTTTAGACAATTAATTATTCTTTAAAAGAGTATGGAAAATTATGCAACAAATCTTTTCAAATTCTGGTGGTGAAGTATAGGTCCAGTGACTGTCTTAATAAAGAGTCTCAGTTTATGTGGAGAATAAAAGGCAGATTTAAAACCTTTTTTCCAAATTGAGGTTCTAATATGTGCATATTTTTTCTCTCTATGATGACTTCATTTGGTAGGTGTTGGTAAACATTGATTGTGGCACCATTCATAACAATTTTCTTCTTTCTGAAGACAGTGGACATTGATTTTGTTTTATTGGATTAGGTTATAAACCTGGCAACTCATCTGAATGGATGATATTATTAACTGCAGGTACTGTGGAATACCTTTAAAAAGGGCAGTTATACAGGATTTAGGATGCGGTCCTACATGCTGTGCCATTGGAGATCTAAGGTCTCAGCTCCAGGCAGCATGGACAGAGATTGCACACCTCAAATCACATATTCTTGAGGAAACATATTATAAGAACAGCTCGCCATTTCCCCAACATCCAACTGAAGCACCTCACCACAGAGGGTAGTTAGTCTGGGAGGTTGGCAGGTGGTTAGAGGGGAAAATCAGGTGCTCCATCACTCAATGCTCTCCAATGTATCACCTCCATAAGCCATATAAAAACTACAAACCAGTATCTGCCTCTATCTCCAAAAATCAAACAAAGGGCAGAGGACACTTCAGAGAGCAGGACACTGAGGCACAGGAGCTAGTGCAACAAAACTCAACCAAAAAAAAATAAACCCAAAACACTTCTGATCATAGGAGACTCCTTGATTTGGGGAGTTGATACCTACCTCAAGCTTGGGGTAATGGTCAGATGTCTCCCAGGTACATCAGCATGGAGAGACACTGACTGAATGGCTAAAATCATGCAAGAAGCAGGAGAAAACATCAATGTCCTGGTACACATAGGGACTAACAATCTTGCCAGATGGTCAGTTGTGGAGACCAAGTAACACCTGGCCAGGCTAGGAGACAAACTCTCATCCATTTCATCTGGTATCTCCTTCTCTGAGATCCTGCCAGTCTGGGAGAGGGGGAAGATGGATGGAAGGTCAGTGAAGGAGATGGGGAGCTAAACATGTGGCTCAAGGGCTGGAACTAGGAAAAAGGACACAAATTTGTAGGTAACAGGCAACAGTTTGGGAGTGAAAGTTCTTTAAATGATGGACTGCATCTGACTAAGGAAGGAGTCAGTGCATTGGGGCAGAAGTTTGATGTCTTTGCAGAATATTTAAACTAACAAATAGGGAGAGGTGCAGCACCCGATACATCAAAGGGAAGAACACCCTCCCTTCAGCTAGTGATCCAACAGGAGTTCAGGATGTTTGTATTTCATGTTCATCAGATAAGGAACAAGTTCCAGCCCCCATACAATGCACTGGGGAAATGCCAGACCTCATCCAACAACTAACACATCAACATCTGGCCAATGGAAAATGATGTACACAAACGCCTAATCTGGGAAACAAGATCCCAGACCTGCAGACAACAATGCTAGAGTCTAAACTGGACATAGTAGCCATTAGCGAGACATGGTTCACCAGTAACCACACTTGGGATATTTCAGTATCCAGCTATGTACTGTTCAGAACAGACCGAGGTGCAAAGGGGATGGAGGGCCCTTATGTCAATGAAAATATCAAAGCTACAGAAATTTAGAATACACATAAGGAGCCAGAAGTACTGTGGTTCACCCTGGGAACAGGAAATGGGACAGCTATATGAACTGGAATTGTCTACAGCAATCCAGACCAGGGGGAGGACATAGACACATTACCATTAGAAGATATACAAAACATGACAGCTAAACGGGAGGTTGTGATAATGGGAGACTTCAACAAGTCAGATACAGATTGGTCAATACCAGCAGAACTATCCACCAGAACAAGACACACAGTGGATTCCCTGCAGGGGGAGGGCCTCAAATAGCTGGTACAACAACCCACAAGAGACAGGGCTATCCTAGATCTAGTACTAACAGGGAAAGAATCATGGATCTCCAGGTAGAAGGTCACCTGGGGGCCAGTGACCATCACATAGTATGGTTCAGTTAGGACACTAGAACTAAATCATCTCATTCCAAGGCAAAAATATGGGACTTCAGAGGAGCGAACTATGATAAGATGGCCAACACAGTTAAGCTAGCCATGACAAGAAGAATTACAGGTGAGGGGGGTAAAGGCAAAGCGGGCAAGCATTAAGGATGCAATCCTTGAAGCAACATCCCATTGTGTTAGAGAGAAAATCAAGAGCAAAAGGAGGAGGAAACCACTTTGGTTCTCAAAAACAGTAGCTGAAAAGGTCAGAGCCAAAAGGTTGACCTTCAGGAAATATAAGGGAATGTAGCAGGATAAAGATACAGAGACATACCAAACTTCCCTAAGGGAAGCAGGGAAGGCATAAGCTAGGCAAAGGCCCACACTGAGGAAACACTAGCATGAACAGTAAAAGAAGTGGGCAAGACATCCTATAGATACATTAGTGAAAGAAGAAAGTCCAGAGGGAGTATTGCTAAGATCAATGGGGATAATGGGAAGTGTGTGGAGGAGAATCAAGGAAAAGCATCTATCTTAAATAGATACTTCTGCTCAGTATTTACTGTGGAGGAGGTAGGGCAGGGCCCACAGCTCAGCTCCATGGACAAAGGGGGGGAGGAAGGTGTACACAAGTCCCTTCAGAAAAGAAAGGGTCCTACAAGAGCTTGTTAAGATCAGGGCAGACAAGGCAATGGGACCGGATGGTATACATCACAGGGTACTAAAGAAGCTAAGGGAGGAACTAGCACAGCCATTATCAGAACTATTTTAGTGAGTCTCTGAACACAGGAGAGGTCCCAGAAGACTGGAAAGGACTCATGTGAACCCACTCCACAAGAATGGCAGCAGGGAGGAGGCAGGGAACTATAGACCAGTCAGTCTTACTTCAGTAGTGGGCAATTAAGGCACTCCATAAGAAAGGATGGTGCAACACCTGGAATCCATAGGAGCACAGGATCCAAGACAGCATGGGTTTACAACAGAAAGGTACTGTCAAACTAATCTCATAGATTACTTTGACTGGGTAACCAGAGTGTTGGATCAAGGGGGTGCAGTTGATGTTGCCTACTTTGACCTCAGCAAAGCTTTTGATACTGTTCCACATAGAAGATTGATTAATAAGCTGGGTAGGCTGGAGGTGGGTCAGAAGTTGGTCAACTGAGTGGCAAACTGGTTGGCAGGCAGAAAACAGAGCATGGTGGTAAAATGGTATACAGTCAGAAGAGATGCAAGTCACAAAGTGGGGTACCTCAGGGATCGTCCTGGGGCCAGTCCTCTTCAATGTCTTCATCAGTGACACTGCAGATGGACTGGAGGGTAAGTTTTCTGTTTGCAGAAGACACCAAGATCTGCAACAGAGTAGATAATCCAGATGGGGTGGGCAGAATGAGAAGATATCTGGATAAACTGGCAAATATAGCGAAGAGTGGCAACTGGGGTTTAACACAAAGAATTGCAAGATCATGCATAGTGAAAAGAAACCCTGAAGCCACCTATAGGTTGGGAGGAGTTGCTGGTGTAATCACAAGGGAAGAAACAGACTTGGCATCATCATCACAGATGATTTGAAATCATCCAAGCAGACCACTAAAACTGGAGCTAAGGCTAGAGGGATGTTGGGGTGTATTAGTAGGGGTATCACAAGTGTAAAAGGGAGGTAATAATCCCTCTTTACAAGACACTGGTTAGGCCCCATCTGGAGTACTGTATTCAGTAATGGAGGCCACCTCACACAAGGACATTAACAAAATGGAGGCAGTACAGAGAATGGCAACCAAAATGGTGCAGGGACTGCATCAGAAAACACATGAGGACAGATTAAAGGAGCTCAATATGTATACCCTAGAGCAAAAGAGGGAGTGGTGATATGATCAAAACATTCAAACATCTAAAGGTGATTAGCAAGATGAAAGAGTCTAACATGTTTCAATATAAGAAAAATAGCAGAACAAGAGGACACAACATGAGATTAGAGGGAGGTCAATTAAGGGGTAATGTGAGGAAGTTCTTTTTCACAGACAGGGTGGTGAATGCATGGAATGGCATACCTCAGAAAGTGGTGGATGTGAACACAGTGCATTGCTTCAAACAGGCATGGGATAGGCATAAGGGAGCAATACAGATGAGCATGAATAGATGGGCCATTGACAGAGTACAGGCTTATGGCACATTCATAAGGTAGAAAAAATGGGTATACTGGATGGGCCTTGCAGTCCTTATCTGCTGTCAATGTCTGTGTTTCTATGTTATCCTCAGTTTTCATAAACTTAATCATTGCACGGGGTGGTTGACCATCTCCCGATCACTGCCTTAGTGCTCTGTGAATGCGATCATAATCAATTTTTAGTGAGTCCTTTGGTAAGTACATAAATTGTTCTATTATTTCATCCATTATTTTGCTCTGGTGTGGAATGTTGCTCCCATAATGCTGGAATATCAAGAACTCTTACATTTTTCCTTCAGGATCTGGTCTCAGCATCTATAATTTTCTCATGCATTATTTTCATCTGGACATCATGTTGTTCGTTTATGTGCTTTAATCTGGTTATGACCTCTTCATTTATTGCTGTTCTTTTTTCCGTTTCCTGAATTCTTGAACCAGTTTGTTTAATTTGAATGTCCATACTAGTCAAGGTTGTTTTTATGAAATCATTGTCTAGAACCATTTTTTTTCCAAGGAAGTAATTTTCTCTTTTATTTCCATAATTTCTTTTAGTATAGCTTTGGCCCAAGTGGAGGGTTCTTGCTCTTGGTCTTTTTCTGCCATTTGACTTGAATAATGTACACCTAATTTTTCTGTCAAGATGTCGGTTTCTGCCTCAGCAATAACATCACAGTTAATAAGCAGAAAGTTCACCACTTGTGTCAGTCTATCTTGAGCAACTATTTTTTGTTTAATAGGAGACTGTGTAGGTGAAATGGGTGTGGTAGATCTGTAATGGGTGCTGTAAAAAAATATCTTTTCTTTACTTTGTGGTTCTGTTTTAGGCTGAATTTTGTATTTGGGGTTTCAACTGTCCTTACATTGAGCTTTCCTTCTTATTCTTTCATGTTTACTTTCTGTGTTGCTATCTGAGTCTATGTCACTTTCTTTATGTTGTGATTTTTGTGCCCCTTTTCTTCTGGTAATCATTTGCCCTTTCCAGAACTTAAGTATATCTGGCAAGCTCATGTCAATCCGGATTTTAGGGGTTTCAAGTTAATCAGTATTTACACTAAACACAGCAAACAGAAATATTTGAGCCCTCCCCAGTTCTATAGTATAATGTACTGTGTTATCGAAAAGCTCAATTCCAAGCAAAAAGAGGAGACTGTTTTATTAAATGATGCTGAGCTAGCAATTCACTAAGCAAAAACAAGTGCAATTTGTTCTTGATATTGTTAATATTCTAAGTCTCTTAACTTTCACTTGTTGTTCAGCAGAATATACTTTACCAAAGATTATGGCTAATTTTAAGTCTTAGAACAATCAACTCATAGACTAATAGGTAAGTGCTCTGGGGGTAACCACCCGCTTTTAGTATTTAAATGTTAAGCAGCTAATGGACCTAAAGATATGCAAGTTGTAAACAAGAAAGCTTACTGTGGCCAGTTTTCAGATATTGCCTTGATAATGGAGGTTTATTTTCTTCAGATTTTCTGTTCCCCGTTGCTTTTGGCATTGTATGTCACCACTTGTCTCCATTTTTCCATTGTCACTATGAGGCCAAAAAGATGAATTCAGGAAAAATGTTGGTGCAGTAAGAAATACACAGTATGAACTTAGTCCAAGCTCCTGAATTTTAATGACATGTGACCATGAATTCTGTTTCCAATTTCACGTCATTTGACAATTGCTCCACATGAAACCATTGAAAATCATACTGGTGGGACTGGAGCACCTTTGTCAATTGTGTTTATTGCATGGAAAATAAAGACAAACAAGTGGACAGTCACACAGCTCACTTTGTTTATGTTAACCTCCATTGTGCTGATTAAACTAGTTCCAGAGATGACGTGCTGGAGAAACGGATCAGGGATTCACTCTCAGTCTGGTAAGCAGTGTCAGATTGCAGCTTTCATTATTTTATTTTGACACGCTTCATTACTGGGGGTCGGTATCAGTAATTAGTGATCGAAATACTGCTTTTAAATCGTCTAAATGAAATCTTTTGCCATGATAGTTTGTATCCTCTCCACAAACACATAATGTGGAGTTCCTCACTCAAGCATCACTCCTCCTTCCTTCCCAGCATGCCCCCAAACTCTCATCCCCAACCAAAACAAAAACAAAACTTGGCAACTCAAGAGATCTACCATGCAAGACTGTGTATTCCAAATTTCCTGCAAATCCATTGAACAATTGCAAAGTTATTAGCATGCAAATGTTGGGTTTAACATTAAACTTCCTATTCAACCGTAACTATACTGGCACAACCACGCCAGTAATATATATATATATACATACACACACACATATGTGTGTAGTTGACTCCATAAAAGGTTACCAATGGTGTCCCAAGATGTGCATGCCATCTATAAACTACCATGTACAACCTGTGCCCTGTGAATGAATATGCTGTAGATCAATATGTGATGTGCAGAGATAAATTACATAGTATGAATGCTGCTAGTTGTTAATTTTCCTCAAGAAAGAAACATGACTTGTGATACAAGTTGTAATCTGATGTGCCTAATTTGTGACATTGTGGTACACACTGTGAATAGCATTCACTATTTTAATAAAATAATGCTCTTTTACCTCAATAAACTGCTTTGACTTATTGTCCTGTGTCCAGAGTTTATTGTCAGACCATTGAGTTAATGTTAAATGTGCTTGTATAGCACTGATGCAGCAGAGTAAATGCAGCAGCTGAAGTAACCACTTGTGTCTCCAGTGGTTACATCCATCCTTGGCCCCCAAAATATATTTATTTTAATAAATCCTCCAGAGAGTGCATTGTGTTTTTATCAGGGAGCTTCTGAAACAGACACAGCATTATTTCTCACTCGAGAATACTGTACTGCTGGAGTGCTATGTCTGACATTTGTCCCCACTGCCTTCTGGTTTCCAGAAGTCCCAGATGTGTGTTCACTCCCACCCTCGTGCCCCTCCCCACCTCCTTGATAATCAAGTTAGAGAACCTACATGCACTAAGAGTAGGGAAGACTCTCGAAGTGCTTAAAAGCACAAGAATTTGCATCAGAGACCGGTTCTTGCTCTTGCCAACTACAAAACAATCCCGGAGTCCAGCCAGCAGCATTTCAGTTATGTGAGCAGCCACAGGAGCCCAGGTAGGCTATTTCAGGTGTAAGAAAATGGCGACAGAATGGCTCATACAAATGGGATGTTGCTTAGAGTACAGTGTACCTCTGGACATATGTTTTGGGGGCTTATTCTAGCAAATAGTATTGGGATTTGGTGATTTTAATGAGCATTATAGCCCCAATGCAATGTTTGGGGACTACAAATGAACTCTAGTCTCTGTGTGTTCACCAAATGGGGTTCATGCTCAGTATTGCTGTATGTATCTGACTGTAAGGTTGGTGGAAGAAAATGTTTCTGTGCACTTACTGTGCAGTACTAATGTGAACATTTTGATATATTTATTTCTGGTGAAATGAGGCTTGGGGTATTGTGTTATTGGAGTGGGGCACAGTTTAAGTAATGGAGACCCCCAGCATTATGTGGCTCTGGCTCCTTTCCTTTTACAAACTTCCAATGGGCAGTTATATTGTACAAATGCAGTCTAGCATTATACGGCAGTTTTAATCAGGTGGCGATTTCTTTTGGGCATGTTAAGTTGTTTTTCTTCTGAGGGGGATTTGATAGTGCAGTTTTAATGGATCCCAAAGGCCACACTTTGTTTGCAAGCACTCAAGTGTGTGTGTGGGTGCACGCTTGTCTGTTTTCCAAATGCAGTCTTAACAAAAAATAATTGTGTTCACAGAAGTGATTTGGTTCTTTGTAAATTATTTTTATACATTGGTTGGGATATTCAGACTGCGCCAGGCTGTGGCACAAGCCTGGGCACAGTGCAACTTGGTTGCGCAGGGGCATTGACAGGGTGATATTCAATGGAACTGCACCATGGCACAGCATCCTTAAATATCACACCCTGGCCACCCGCAGTGCACATGGCGCAGTGGCACTGCACCAGCACAAGTGGCCAGAGTGGAGCAGGGAATGCGCTAGCGCAAGTTCCATTGCACTAGGCGCAACAACCGCGATATTCAAAAGTGCACATGCAAATGGGGCCATATCAGATGCAAGGTGCAAATGGGGCCATTTGCATGTCATTATGGCCCCATTTGCATGCAGGTGCGCTGATCCCCGGCGACTTGCACATTGCCAGGCTGCAGCCATCAGGGACCGATGCCCCCTGCACATCGAGGCAAAGTGCCCCATTGCCTGATCATGGGTATGTGTATAAGTCAGAACACATCCAATATCCCTGGTGGTCCAGTGGACCACTTGCAGCCCAATCATGGGCATATGTAGAATATTATAATCATCCTATATCCTGGTGGTCCAGTGGACCACTTGCAGCCAGATCACGGGCATCAGTAAAATAATGCATGCCCTTGATTGGGCTGCAACGGGTCCACTGGACCACCAGGGATATAGAACTATACTTTTTCTATGTATGCCCGTGATCAGGCATGGGGGGGGCGCCGCCACGAAGGTGCAGCCGGTGCTCAGGTGGCCACCCACAGGTGGCAGCTGCCGTGTTGTGCCCTGCAATATGGCAGCTCACCTGTGGGTGGCCAGCTGTTGCTCCTTTGTTTTGGCTCACCTGTATGCAGCGCGGGTGGGGTATGCATGCATGGGCTCCAGCACATCCTGGGCTGAATATCGGGATGTGCGGAGTATGCATGGGCACGCCCCTACCCGCGCTCATACACTACTGATGTGCTTTCATATATCGGGATTTGTGCCAGGCTCAATCCCCATTTGAATATCGCACTGGGCACATCAGTGGGTTTATTTATTTTATTTATTTTAGTTTTGTTGACCGGATAAGTGCACTGGATAAATCCTGCCTATTTTCAGGCACGACCGGGGGAGGACAGATGAATGCCAACTGACCTTGAACCAGATTAAGCTGTTGGTGGTATTTTTAGCTTAATGAGGGAAATTTGGCAGACACCGGGAAATTCTCTACCTTTTGATAAGTGCCATGGAATCATTAACATCCACTTGAACTACCACCAATCCAGGCAGATGGGACTCCGCTTAACGCCTCATCTGAAAGACAGCACCTCAGAAGTGCAGCACCCCTCTCATGCTGCACTTCAGTGTCAGTACTGGATATTAACCCAAGTGCCAGATGTGGGAACTGAACCCACAGCCCTCTGATCTCCCGCCTCAGAGGCGAAGTGACACTGACACTGACACTGAGTTGCGCCATGCACTACCCTTCTGAATATCCCACCTCAATGTCAAAGGCTGTGTGATTTGGCTGAAGTTTGGGCATCCTTGTTCTTGTACCAATCATGCAGTTGCAGTCCCTATTTGAAGTGGTTTCTAAAAAATGATACAATAATTGTATTGCATCAGAAATGTAACCTAAAGATGCAGTCTGTGTTATTACTAAATGTTTTTAGGCAAATGTGTTGCTTTTGTCATATTAAAATAAAATAAAATCAAGAATCCCAAATAAACCCCTGTGTAAATGTTGGTTATGCCATGTGTACTGTGGATCTATTCTCTGTATTGGAAAATCTTAATAAAGTTTGAATGGCAATAAAAAAAGAAAGAACCCTTCAAATAAACTCTGTTGGTGGGATGGTATATTTCTGTTTATTTGGAGCTTGATTCAGCAATCATATGCATTTTATTTTTTTCAGAGTTTGCATTTTGGCCTACTTTTGTGGTCTTGGTTACTTTAGGCACCATGTGCTTGGGGTCCCCATTATGTTAGCCACCCATAAACTGTATTTTATTAAAATAAAGAACCCTTCAAGTAAACTGTGCTGGTGGGACGGTGTGTTTCAACTTTCTGTTTATTTGGGGCTTGATTCAGCAATTATTGTGGTTTTTTTCCAGAGTTTGCATTTTGGGCAGCTTTTGTGCTCTTGGTTACTTTAGGCACCATGTGCTTGCAGCAGGACAAGAATTCCTACAACACTCCTACCCCTGCAATGTTTTGCTAATGTGTTGACTGCCATGATATTTTGCCATCATTCTGCTCACAGGGAGTGTTGTTTATTGCTATTTCACCACCACCCTTCCTTTGTGGCCCATTATGATATTCCTATGGTATTCATGCCAAGGCTTACACACAAACAAGGTGAGGCTTTTGAGTGGTTTGGTGCCATTCATTCTTGAATTGGCACAATAGTCCCTGAGCAGGGAGGGCATGGGATTACTATGAACAGTTTACGCTTTTGTGTGAAATAGCATGAAGAAGAAGAATCAGCATTTATATAGTGCTTTCATACATCCAAAGCGCTTTACAAGCAATGCTAGATTGGTAGTGAAGTGACTGAATGTGGTGGTGGCCATATCGCACTTCATCACCACACGCAGCCTGAATAATTGCATGAACCGGTTTATGGGAAAGGAATGTTGGCCAGGACACTGGGAATGTTCCTTACTCTTGCAAGAGTGCCCTGGGTTCTTGACTTCCACCCGACTACCCACCAGGACAACACCAGGATGAGTAGAAGGGACCTCGGTTTAATGTCTCATCTGAAGGATGGATGAGAAGAATGGATGAAATCCCTGCTTCTGGTGTGACAAGATGCTGAAATGTGCATGTAACCACACACATTTGCCCCATGTTGTGCAACGTGTGGGGCTGCAGAGTACATGGACTGCAAAATGTGTGGAACAGTGATTAGTATGGTAGCTGACAATCTACTCCCCCACAGTACACCAGCAATATGACCTCACTGACTGTGACATCAGTGACACTTAGGAACTGCAAGTAAATGACTGCCAGGGCAATTGCTTGTGAAGTCATTGATATCATAAGGCTGATGATATATTGTGGAGCAGTAGAGCTGTCAACTGCCAGGCTAATATGTCCAGCACAATATTATCACATCACAACTTTCTGATGAGAAAAGAAATATACTTCATAGAAACATATAATTTGATTTGATTGCAGATAAGGACCACTTGACCCACCTAGTCTGCCCATTTCCCTACCTAATGGATAAGCTGCAGAGCCTAGTTATCCAACAGCCTACTTCCTCCTACCCCCCACTAGAATTGCCTTATGTCTGTCCCATGTATTCTTGAATTCCTCCACTGTTTTTGACTCCACAACTTCCTCAGGAAGGCTGCTCCATGCATCTACAACCCCCTCTGTGAAAAAATACTTTCTCGCATTACCTCTGAGCCATCCCCTCTTCCTTCAAATTGTGCCTCCTTGTTCTTGCACATGTCTTTTCTGAAAGATGCTCCCTCTTGGACTTTGTTGATTCCTTGAGGTACTTGAAAGTTTTATCATGCTCCTCCATCTCCTTTCCTCAAGGGTATACATATTAAGCTCCTTTAGTCTCTTTTTATGTCTTCTGGTGCAGACACTGCACCATTTTAGTTGCCCACCTCTGAACAGCCTCCATCCTGCCTATATCCTTGCAGAGTTCTCCAGAACTGTACATAGTATTCCAGATGGGGTCTCACCAGCTGTCTGTACAATGAAATAACAGCTTCCTTTTTCTACTGGCGATGCCTCTCCCTATGCATCCCAGTATCCCCTCAGCCCTCTTTACTGCCTTCTCACATTTCTTGCCCACCTTTAGGTCATCTGATATGACTACCCCAGGTCCCTTTCCATTTTTGTTGTTATTAGTATCTCATCCCCCACTGTGTACTCTTCCCCTGGGTTTTTGATCCCCAGGTGCATTACTTTGCACTTCTTTGCATGGAATCTAAGCTGCCACACATTTGACCATTCCTCCAACCTTGCCAAGTCCCTTCTCATCCTTTCCACCCGACCTTGTGTATCAACCCTGTTGCAGATCTTTGTGTCATCTGCAAAGAGACGCACCTTTCCTTCCAGTCCCTGTGCAATGTCACTTATAAAGACATTAAAGAGGGCCATTCACAGTACTGAACCTTGCGGTACCCTGCTAGTAACCCCTCTTTCTTCAGAATGGACTCCATTTACTATTACCCTCTGTGTCCTGTTGTCCAGCCAGTTTTATTTTACCCGGGCTACCATCTTGGGACATAGTCCAAGGCTGGCTAACTTGTATATTAATCTTTTGTGTGGGACTGTGTCAAATGCCTTGCTAAAGTATAAGTAGGCCATGTCCATAGCCCCTCCCTGGTCTACTACTTTGGTCACCCAGTCAAAGAAATCTATCAGATTCATCTGATATGATCCTACGCTTGCCTTGGATTCTGTGCCCCTCTGGCCTCTAGGTACTCAACAATGTTTTCCTACAGAAGTGATTCTATTTCTCTATCACTGAGGTCAAACTATCAAGTCTGCAGTTTCCTGCCTCTGCCCTGCTCCCATTTTTGTGAAGTGGAATAACATCTTCCCTCCTCCAGTCCTCAGGTACCACCCCATCCTCCCATGATTTGTTAAAGAGGGTAGTCAGTGGTGTCACTAGTTTTACCCTTAGTTCTTTTAGAATTCTGGGGTGAATCCCATCAGGCCCCATTGCTTTGTCCACCTTCAGTTTTAAGAGTTCTTTCAGAACTCTTTCTTCAGTGAATGGACTGGTATCAACCCCCCTATCCAGAGTGTTTCTATTGTTTGGTTTAGGTACTTCTCCCTCTTCTTCTTTTGTGAATACTGAGCAAAAATATTTGTTCAGTATCGCTGCCTTTTCACAGTCACCCTCTGCCCTCCCTCCCTTTTTTTAAGCCTCACTATCCCTCCCTTGGTCTTCCTTCACTCCCTGATGTACCTATAAAAGGTTTTAAACCACTTCTTAACTGAGTTGGCTATCTATTCCTCGGTTTGGGCCTTCGCTATTCTGACTGCCTTCTCTGCTTCCTTCTGCTTTAACTGATACAGTTCTCTGTCTTGCTCCTTCTGTGATTCTTTGTACTTCCTGAATGCTATCCTTTTCTCCCTAAGCTTCCCTGCCACCTCTTTTGAAAACCATAGTGTTTGTTTACTTCATTTTGTTTGTTTCACACAAAGGCTTGTTGCCCCTGTGATGGCAATTTTGATTACTCCCCATTATTCTTCCACCCCTCCTTCCTTCTCATTTGCTAGTGCATTCCTTAGGCCTTCACCCATTTTTACAAAGTCAGCCCTTCTAAAGTCCAGGACCTTTGCCTTTGTATGGCTTGACTGTACTGCTGTGTTTATCATGAACCATACTGTTTGGTGGCGTAGGTTCACAGATGGCAACCCACTTTTAAATCTGTGATCCTCTTTCCATCTCCATTTGAGAGTACCAGGTCTAAGATTGCTCCTCCTGAGTGGGTTCCAGTACTAGCTGTCTAAGGCATGCCCCCTGCAGGGCATCTAGAATGACTCCACTCTTGGATATGGCTGCAGCAAATGCACTCCAGTTAACATCTGGCATATTCAGGTCCCCTATCAACAATATCTCCCCTTTTTCTGCCATTCTAAGGATACCTTCTGTTATTTCCTTGTACATTTCCTCCCTGAGATGAGGGTCTGTATACAGCCCCTGTGCGGACTTTGGTGCCATTGCCTGTCTCCAGGTTGACCCATAGTGCCTCCTCTCCTCTCCTCCCCATTTACCCTTTTGTTCTGTTTCTTTGACTCCTTCCCTTATGTAGACAGCTATTCCTCCTCCTCCTCTTTTACCCTCCCTGCCCCTCCTGTAGATAGTGTATGGTATGTTTATAAACAGAGAACAGAAAGTTAGTATGGACTACTATTTCAAATTTGTGTTTTTCTGTCTGCCTGTTTTGGCTCCAATAGCTCTTTACCTTTATGTCTTCAAGTAGAAGACCCTTACCACATTCTCACATGTGCATCTTGTAATGTTTTTAACAAAGGTGCAGTCTCCTCCTTATTTGTGTATTTGCCAAGTAGGAATCCATTGCCAGTTTCCTGTTTGCATGTCTTGTAGCGGTTCTTAACAAAATGCGGTGTTCTCTCCTTCTTAACTGTGTGTTGTTCAAGTAGAAAAGCATTGCCACTTTCCTGCATGTGCGTCTTATAATAGTTCTTAATAAAATGAAGTGTAGTCTCCTCCTTAACTGTGTGTTGTCATTGCTAATGCAGAAGTCCTGTATACATACTGCAAGAACTATCTAACCAAAGAGCCAGCCAGTGATGGGTTTAACTATTCCATTGCACTTTCTTCAGGGTTGGCAGCAATGACATTAACTGAAACATGCTTGGTAATATCAAAACCATACCAGGGACCAGCCAAATACCAAGTGTAAAGTCAGCGAAAGCAGGAGTGGTTGCAGTCAGAGACATAACATGCTTCTGCAGACAATGTCAAGGAGATCTACCATGTGATAGCAGAAGATATGGAGGACAGTGGACAGTCAAGCATTTAACAATGACTTATGTGCCCACTTCACAAAAGACCCCTGTTTGCCTACTGCACACTGAAGAATCATATGAGCCAAAACCAGAATCTTCCAAAACCAGTGGTCACTCAGCTGAAACTACTTCCAGCATCCCTACATCAGTGGCCATTTGTACTAATCAGAATGAGATTGCCTCGAATTATGCAGCCCCCACAACAAGCGCCCAAGCTGATCTTCCCGGGGACCCATGTGTTCTGCTACCTGAGACAACCACACACAGTGTGCAGCCAGCAAAAACAAGAATCATGCTCTCAGGCCCAACTGAAGTCAATAAGCTGTATGCTGTTTATTAATTAAATGCATTATACATTGGTGAGGTCGTAGAAATACATTAACAGCTGTACACCTTCAAATTCTTGCTCCGGCATGGGGATTCAACATTAACCTGGCAACAGCTTCATGACTATGACAATGTGAAACATACCTGAATATTTTATGAGCCACTAAAGCTTCAGGGAGACAGAAACTTTAAAATCGGCACTGAAGTATGGAAGAAATACTTGGAAAGTATTCCAGACTGAGGTAGAAGTGGGATTAGGGGTGTACTGGGCTTGTCATATGAGCTGAAATACACGTTGACTGACCAGAACGATTAACAATCTTGTACAAATTAAATGAAATACACGTTGCTAAAATGCTCTGAAATCATTTTCATTTGCTTGCAGGACAAGAACAGTTTGTTTTCCAGCTGTACACAATGGACTTAAATGCACTGCAGGGCAGGGAAGGATGATTTGAAACAGATCTTGTAAGTATTGTACATTTCTTTTGCTTGATTTTGGATGGTTTGTATTGTGTAATGGGTAGTATTATGTAATGAACGGTAGCTTTAGTAAAACATTTTCCCCTCAAAAAGGTCTCTGGTGTCCATGTTACATGTACAACCTTAAAGATGCATTAACCTCATGCCCATATAAGGAAATTAACCAAATACCATGCCCTATATTCACTGGTAGATCACACATGTTAAACCTACTAACGAATGTTTCCTAATATGAGTTACAAAAAGACACACACACGTCACAATTCTTTGGTGTCCCTTGTTACGTGTGCAACTTTCACGACCCACTTTCTCATATACTGATCAGGAAGTTATCTCCCAATATATTCACTCAATAAGTGGTTGGGTGCATCATCTTAAAACACATAAAATTCATCTACTTTGGGTTTTAAAATTGACACACAGTTTGGTAACCCCTTTTCATGAAATTGCATATATACATATACTTATATATATATATATATATATATATATATATATATATATATGCTAGACGACATATGCTTTTTAATATTGTATATTATGTGTGTATATGTGAAAGTAAGCGTAGTGTTACTATCTGACTAGTGAACATGGGTCACCATTTTAAATTAGATTTTTTTTTTACTCAGTGATCTAACCTTTAATAAAAATGAAAATGAAAATATTTTTTCTTTTGCACTGCTGATGCAAATTCTGTTGCTGGTTATTCCATGTTTACTATTGGAATTTCATCTAGAGTTGCTCCTCTCCAGAGGGTTGCCACTTACTTTGTATAGCAAGTAGTCTTGTGTATGTTACTTTCATGATGCAGGACTCTGACTACATTTTATCCCTGGGATGTCAATAAATATGCCTGTAGTCCCACAGTTTTGGATCAATTTATGTCAGCAGTCATGAGTACTTCACATCAAGCTACAAGAGGTGTAAGTATTTCTAATTCTGTACTATAGAACCTGCACCTATCTGTATTTCCTGTTTTTTCTATGGATTTCATAAACCATCTTGTGTGTAGTCCATTGTCTTGGGCTGCCATTATCAATCTCTCAGCCTGTGGCTTAAATTCACCTCTTTTTAACCACTTGTGTGTCAGTTCTTGATAGATCTGTGGTTGTTCCAGCAGCTACTGTATTTTTCACTGTAATTATGGGTTTTTCAGTTGTTCGTTTCTTCCTTTTGATCTTTGTCCTTATATTGTTTTCGCTTCTTTGCACCTTCTGTTGCTGCTTGTTCTGATTTACTAGTTGCTTAACACCTTAACAACTGGTTCAGCAGTTTGTTTCAGAGTGATTTTGCTGATGCTTTATTAGATTATATTACTCTCCTGCATAAAACGTTTGTCACATTAGTTACAATTATAGGTTTCTTACCAATGTGAGTTTGCTGATGTGTTAACAGGCTACTCTTCCATGTAAAACTCTTGACACATTTGGCACATTTGTGTGGCTTCTCTCTGGGTTAGTGTCTTCAAATGTTTAGGGATTTCTGGTACCGTGACTAGAATGATCCCCATTCTTAAGCCAGGGCATATACAAAAATCAGGAAATCAGTACTGTATTAGTCTTTGATGTTTGCTGAGAGCGCTCTTCTCAGCACACGCAATGTCCCCAGGATGCTTCTCTTGGGGGTTAGAATCTCCAAATGTTCAGGGATTTCTGGTACCGTGATGAGAATGGATGCCATTCTTAAACCAAGGCATATTCAAAACTCAGGAAATCAGTACTATATTAGTCTTAGATGTTTGCTGAGAGCGCTCTTCTCAGCACACACAGTGTCCCCAAGATGGCTTCTTTTGAAGTTCATATGGTGTCACAAATATTGGTAACATATTTATCTGTTCCTGAAAGTTCTTTTGATTAGCCCCATTGTTCCAAGCAATATTGGAATGATTTGTCTGTCCTTATTCCACACCAGTTTGTTTTCTGATTGCATATCTTGGAATGTCATGATTTTATGTCTCTCTGTGTGCTGGCCACTGTAGTCACTAGAGACGGCTATTTCGCTTCTGCAATGCCACCTTTGTTATTTTTCTTGTATTACAATATCTGGTTTTCTGACTTTCACTTTCTGGGCAGTTGGTATAGGGTGATTCCTATGTGATCATTATTTTTTATTCTCTGTGATTATTTGTGGTTCATGTCTCCAATGTTATTCTGGTACCTGTTTGTTATGGTGTCTAAACAGTTTCAGTGGATCAACCTTGCTACATTGTTATGTCTTTTGGTATACAGGCCTTTTGCCATGAGTATTTCATGTCCAGCCACAAAAGTGCCCAACTGTTTCTAATTCTGTACTACGCAACTCCAGTGTGGATTTTCAGATGTTTTACCAGGTTACTCTTCTGTATAAAATGCTTGTTGCATGTGGCACATTTATATGGTTTCTCTCAGTGTGGATTTTCTGATGTGTCACCTGGTAGCTCTTCTGGTAAAACTCTTGTCACATGTGGCACATTTATATGGTTTCTCACCAGTGTGAATTCGCTGATGTGTTACCAGGTCACTCTTCTGTGTAAAACTCTGTCACATGTGGCACATGTATATGGTTTCTCCCCAGTGTGAACTCCGCTAGTATTACCAGGTCACTCTTCTGTATAAAATTCTTGTCACATGTGGCACATTTATATGGTTTCCGCCAGTGTGAATTCGCTGATGTTTTACTAGGTCACTCTTCTGTATAAAACTCTTGTCACATGCAGCACATTTATATTGTCTCTCACCAGTGTGAGTTTGCTGATGCAGTGTCAGACTGAACTTGTGTGTAAAACTCTTGTCACATTTATCACATTTATGTGGTTTCTCTCCAGTGTGGCTTGTCTGATGTGTTACTAGATAACTCTTCCGTGTAAAACTCTTGTCACATGTGGCACATTTATGTGGTCTCTCTCCAGTATGAATTTGCTGATGCTCTCTCAGATTACTCTTCCGTGTAAAACTCTTGTCACATGTGGCACATTTATGAAATCTTCCACCAGTGTGAGTTTGTTGATGTGTTACCAGGTTACTCTTCCGTGTAAAACTCTTGTCACATGTGGTACATATGTGTGGTTTCTCACCAGTGTGAATTCGCTGATGCATTCTCAGACTACTCTTGTATGTGAAACTCTTGTCACATGTGGCACATTTATATGGTCTTTCTCCACTGTGAATTTGCTGATGTCTTACCAGAAGACACTTTTGTGTGAAACTCTTGTTACATTTGGCACAATTATATGTCCCTTTTCCTTTGTGAATCTGCTGTTGTTCAGAGATGAGGACACAGAATGTGTTCTTGTACCGAGGAGAATGACATTGTTCCTCTGCTGAGTGACACATTTCATGTATCTTGAGTGATGATTCCTGGCTTAGACTCTCATTGCCTCAGCTCTCCTGTTGACTAAAAACAAATATTTATTGCATTTGCTTGCCATGAGTACAAACATTTTTTTTCAGAATCTTTCGGAGGGTAATTTAGACTCTGTTAATACTGTGTGTAATATCAGGCATGTCAGTTTTTCCAAACATTACTAGTTTCCACAAAATTGTAACTTGCCAATGTTTAACACAGGCCAGTGTCGACATAAGATGGAGGTTCATCTAAAAAGGTATGGCTACTGAGAAGTAAGGAATGTTTTAGGGCCATGGCTGCTTGCTTTCATCTGTTGTTCTTGAGTTATTATGTAAAATGTAGATTCCACTGTCCTTTCTCTGGAACATTTCTATTTCTTAATTGAGTTATTTCAATAAGACACTCAACTTGCATTTATTGGTTATTTCATGAGGCTATGTGGAAGAAATAAAGAACATCATCTAAAATATAAAATAACCATTAGCTAGGACACCATAACAAGAGACAGAAGAGATACAAAGCAAAATATTGCAGAGAGACTTAAGAGTAATGACAAGACTGTCTTAAGATTCATAAAGGAGAAAAGCAGTACAACAAAGATGGGGTACACTTTCAAGAGAATTATTTATATACTTATTTATTTCAAAAGTTATTTTATTACTTCTGTAACCCCTCCAATTGGGTTTATCAGTTGGGAACTGTGACTCTGTGTCTCCCAGCAGCATTAGTTTTCTTGGTGGCTTTGTGGAACTTATGCCTTGCAGTCCCATTTGCTGTATTGCAGTTCGAGCTGTGATGGATCCTGGTGTCATGGCCTTTGGCAAGCTGGCTGACAGCCAAGGCTGATTTTGTCCCTCCAGGTGTATGCCAGATCCTATGTTTTTTTTTCTGTGTTGGCCGGGCCCAGGACCATGAGAAGGCAATGAAAAAAATAAATGAAAAAAATAATTAAATCAAATTTGTAAACAGCCATGGTGTCCCACTCTCTCCACATCCACAGCCACAAGTTACAGAAATTTAAAGGAGCAGGTGATCCATTTTCAAGGGGGTAGTGTGGCGCCAACTGGTGTAGACTTAGAGCAGACGTAAATAGTTATTTTGGGACTAAATGTTCCCTAAGTTTTTATTGCACAGGGTTGTTCTGATGCCCATGAAATTAGTCTTGATTGAACCTGCAGTTTTGGCAGGTGAGTTTTGGCACCTCTGGAGAGAGGATTTACTGGGGAGCAGGGTGTGAGGGGAGATCCAGTGGTGAGAGAACTAAATGGTGCAGACTGCCCATTTGGTCAGTAAGACTCCACTTTTATTTGTTTTCTGGTGCGGCAGTACAGTTGTGAGGTGGAAGGACATGGCAATGACCAGTTTCAGGAGGTCTTGTTGGGACAGGCAGGGAATCCAGCTGAAATGATGAAGAGGGTGAGATTTGATGTCTGGGGGTGGGCCTGTTGCTATTGGCCCAGAGGACCGCTGGTAAGCAGGACCCCAAGATGGAATTGCTGCATGGTGAGCTCAAAAAGGGTGTCATCTGGGAGAGCACAGAATGAGGAGAGGCTGTATTGCCTAGGAAGGTTAGTTGGACAGAGGAGGAAGTATGGAGCCTGTGAGGTGAGGGGTACAGGAGGGATTGTGGGGTCAGGGCAGCCCTGGTCCCTAATCACCCTGGTGTAAGAACTACAAAATTACATACCTCTATAATACAAAGCATCATGGATACAGTAAATGCAAATCACTATAAAGTTTAAGCTAGTTCAGCTGTAAACAAGAATGCATGGTGCCGAAGGCTTCTCACACAATTTGCAAAGGATGCAAACAGAAAGACATAGACATATATTTCATCCTACAAGGATTCATTGTGTGCCTCATTAGTATCACATCCCAGGGAAATGAACCAGCCCTAAGTTGGTTTACAGGTTAGGATCATGGTGAGCCTCCAAAAACAAAAAACAAGGTAAAGACAAAGAACATCAGCACAGAAGTGCTGAGGCAAGGGTTACTCCAGAGGATATTGGCAAGAAAAGCTAAGTTTCAAATACTACAAAATTACACACACCACCATAATATAAAGCATCATGGGATGTGTATGCACATCACTATGCAATTTTAGGTAAATGTTTTATTAGATTATTTCAAAAGGAAACGGGGGAAACAGCATAAAATACATACATGTATACAGAATTACAGGCAGAAGCATCTGCATATGCATTGTGAGGGTGCCACATATGTCATGTGTTCTGGTGTCACTTGTAGCTAAAATGATCACACTAAGAGAAGAGCTAATATATCATAGACACCGAACAGAATCCTAAAAGGCAGAACAAACATTTCAAAGACTAACTAGAGCTTACAGTGTCAAACATTATTTCTCATAAATCATTAATATCATTGAGCATAAGTTGTACATACCTATCACTTACACCAGGATAGGAAACAATCAAAAAATAGCTTGGTACATACCAATATCCCATAATGACAATTAGGGACCAAATAGGAGGTACTGCTGCTGATGTGTCAAGGCTTCATTGTACAGACAGTCATACCTCCCAGTGGTTTCCTCAATAGCAAGTACCTAAGTTGGGAAAAGAAGCACAAAGTGAACCCAGTACATCCAACCTGCACTGTCATTGTCCCAAGGGGATTACAAACACCTTGATACAGATGCACTTAACATATAGGTCTAAAATCACAAAAAGAGTCAACAGGTTTACCAGTACATATAGCCATAAAAAGAAACTTAAAACAGGGGGGAGAAGGGGATACTATTATCTAACCCTATAACACCTACACTAACCTATCGCTAGCATCAGACTGTCCGAACTATTAAGTTGACCTGAGTGACAAGAGTATCGTTTAAGATCAGCATAAGGAGACAAAACATTAAACTAGCAGTACGTCATTTGATAGAAGAAGGAAAAGATAGAATCATAGTTACCCAATGAACCGATCAGCCAACACTGGCTCTGGCCACCAAGTAGGCCATGTATGGTGCCTAGGATTTCTAAAATCTATCCTTCTGGCCTAAAGTGTTGTGGGACCTTCTATCTAGTTCATGTAACTGAGTAAGAGAGGAGAAAATGTCCACTAGGGTTGGTATATTTGGCATTCTCCAATTCTTCAGGATATTATGTTTAACTTGTGTACTGAGTAGCATTAGCCATCGGAATTGCAGATAGGAAAGAGAGGGGGCTTCTGACCACATACTCAGCAGTAGCAAGGGGGCATTTAAAGGAATCACATTGTGAAGAATCTTAGTAGCTGCTGAAGTAATGGCTATTCATAGTGGAGTTATCAACGGACAATGCCAGAGAATATGATATACAGTACCACCGGGGATGTGGCATCTCCAGCATTTATCATGTTGTAGTACATTGGCCTTTATAAGGACCTCTTGGTTTTTATACCATGAATGGAGTATTTTGTTATGGATTAAACTATGAGCATCTTTATATACTAGGTGACCCGTGCACCAGCACTGTCCCCAGTGGTTATCTGGGATCTGAAATTGCAACATTTTCTCCCATTTAGTTTTGGAGCTAGGAGATGCATGCGGGAGGATGTCTCTGAGTGCAGCATACAACAATCCTGCCATACCATGAGAGGCACCAAGCCATTTACAGAGAAGCGGGTTGGGGGGCCTCTAGCATGGGATTTGCTATGGGTAAGTCTGAGTGCCGCTCTGATCTGAAAGTATCTCCCTAGATCTGATTTATGTAGGGACCATCTTTTACAGAGATTTGCAAAGGATTCAATAGTTTGGGTATCAGAGTTCAATAGGTCCCCCACATAGAATATACTCACATTCTTCCAGGTCTGCCAGAGCACTGGGTGATTATCAATAATGATGTCTGGGTTTTGCTAAATAGGCATTAGTGAGAGGGGAATACTAGATATGCCTAACTTCTGCTGAAGAGCCTTCCAGTATGTGCTTGAAGAGTGCAATACCGGGTGAGATTTAGGATAGGCGTCTGATCCTGAGCCCAGAAGAGATGACAGTATAGGGGTATTAGCAAGATTCTACTCTATTTCTACCCACAACGGGTATGATTGCGAAGCGGATTTAAACCACCGCATGGTCTGAGAGCATTGGTAAGTGATTTTATATCCCTCCATCCATGGCAATCCCCAGTCACCTTGAGACCAGTGAGCTCTGAGAGTATTCCAACTGTATCGAGGTCTGTTTAATCCCCAAAGATAGAATCCTATCATTTTATATATTTTCTGCAGCCAGTGGCGGGAAGTATAAGAGGAATGTGTGAAAATAAATAAAGAAATTTGGGGGCAATAGACATTTTGAAAGCAGAAATCCTTCCTGCCATAGACAGATTTAACTTTTGCCATCTCTCCAAGGTTCCTTTACATTCAGAGAGTAAAGCAGCCAGATTATAGTCCCACCACTTTTCAATATGGGTACTCATTTGAATACCTAGATAAGTTATGGTATTTCGTGCCCATTTAAAACCCATATTTGGTAATGCCTGTTGACAGCAATATTCATTAAAAGGGAGGATTTCTGTTTTAGAGGCATTAATTTTGAGGCCAGAGACAGGGGAGAAATGTTTTAATAATGAGAGTAGTGGGGGAGTCGCTTGTTGTATATTATTTAGGGTGATCAGGAGATCATCAGCGTATAGAAGGGTGGAATATTGGGATTGACCTATTCTGATTCCGAGTATGAGGAGGTGCAGTCAGATTGCAGCCGCAAGTGGTTGCCAAGCCAGCACAAATAAGAGGGGAAAGAGGACATCCCTGTTTAGTACCTCTGTGTTAGTGAAAGGGGGCAGAAAGGGTAGAATTTGTCAGGACTCGTGCTTGGGGCGAGGTATAAAATGTCCTTATTACTATTTGGAAATGAGGGCCAAATCCAAAGTGCTCAAGAACCACAAGCAGATAGTTCCATTCAACAGAGTCGAAAGCTTTTTCAAAGTCTATGGCAAGGGCAGCAGCTGGTGTCTGTATTGCCCTGGACTGATGAATAAGGCTACGCATAGTGCGGAGATGATCAGCAGTATATCTGCCCTTCATAAACCCTGTCTGTGAGAGATGAATCAAGAAGGGGAGCACTGGGTTTAGTCTGGTTGCAAGAGCCTTGGCAAATACCTTGCTATCAGAGTTTATTATCGAGATAGGGCGGTAGTTGGACACCTTAGTAGCATCTTTTCCCTTTTTTTGGGAGTACTGTTATTATGGCGTCCCATAAAGTACTGGGTAAAATACCAAGACTATTCACTTCAGTATACACTTGGGATAAAAGAGGGGTAATCAGTAGGGCCATAAGCTGCAGAAATTCTATAGGGAAACCATCTCCCCCTGGGGCTTTCCCTATTTTGAGCGATTTCAAGGCAGCTGTTATATCCAACTCTGTCAGTGGATTCTCTAGGATCTCTCTCTACTCCAGGGACAGTTTAGGAACCTGTATGGAATGAAGGAATTGTGATATATCTGGAGGGGGACCATTTCTAGTGTTATATAAGCTCGAGTAAAAGTTGCTCATTAATTTATTTACCTCTAAAGGGTTCGTTTTAACACTCCCAGTCTGGGCATCCTTTAACCCAGCTATACGTCTACCAGCTTGTTGTTTACATAACTGTAATGCCAGAACCTTACCACCTTTGTCACCCCCTTCCCAATAGGTATGTCTCAGCCTTAAAAGAGTTAGATTCACCTTCCTTGAAATCAGTTCATCAAGTTGTAACCAAAGTTCTAACACTGGAGGGTATGGAACCGAATGAAGGAAGGGGAATGTCAATTGCTTAAGGTTGTGTTCTGCAGCCACCAGGGCACACTCCAACGGTGTCATCTCCTTTTCCCTATGTTTCCATCTATGGGCAGCATATCCTATTATTTTCCCCCTCATGGTTGCTTTATATGCTTCCCAAGTAGTCCTTGCAGATGTACAGGATTTTCTTGCAGAAATTGAACGGTTTCTTTTTTAGCCCACTCTACAAAATTGGGATCCTGTATAAGAAGTGGATCTAATCTCCATGCAGGGGAGTGAGAAGCTGGCGATCCTAATGACATTCTTAATTTCACAGGGGCATGGTCTGAGATAACAGTGGGGAGAATAGTGGAGTCAAGCACAAACTGAGTAAGGGAATGAGAGATGAGCCAGAGGTCCAGTCTGCTAGAAGTCCCATATACTCCAGAATGGAACGTATAGTCTCAGTCTTTAGGATGGATAATATGCCAAATGTCCACCAAATTAAGTTTCTCACTAAGTCTATGTACCTCCTGAACACTTTTAGTATGAGTTTCTTTACCCTGTGTGCTGCTATCTAATATCGGGACCAGGGTGAGATTAAGATCTCCCCCCAGTATAATAGCAGCATGCTCCCCCAGCATTCCCTGAATTCTGCATGAAATGTCCAGAAAGAATGCAGGATCATCCTCATTAGGGACATAGACATGAACTAATAAGATGGGACCTGTCAGGGTGTCTATCAGGGCCATCACCCATCTACCCTGTGGATCTGCTTTGCTTTGTAGGATCGACCATGTAAAGAAATGTGTGAAGTAGGATGGCCACCCCTCTATTTTTTGTAGGTGCGCTGGCTTGAACTGCTTTCCCCACCCAATCTTTAACAAGAAGTTTTTGGTCTTTTTTCTTTAATTTAGTCTGCTGTAGAAAGGCTATCTGGGTTTTTCCCCCTCTTTAGCTGCATAAGTACCTTTTTGCGCTTAGCAGCAGAATTGAGCCCTCGAGCGTTCCATGTCACAAAGGATAAATCAGCCATATCCAGGGGGATGGGATGAGACAAAGTAGCAAGCAACGTAAATATCTAAGACGGGGGCCACCCAATTATCCACCAATGAAAGGAACCTTCTGTATGCTGGGGAGACATATCACAGACATGCCACTGCACAGTTAACATAACTGACATAACTGAATGCTGATCATATTCTCGGAACAGTGTGTTAGCACAAACAATTGAAAAGTAAACTTAAATAACTATAAACAACTACAGTGTGATCTAGCACTTTGGAGTGAGTAGGCCACAAAAGGGTCGTTTGTCCTCTGTGATCCGACCTATTCATCTGGGATGGGGGAGGATATCTCAGCATTACCCTTAGGCAACTGCACTTGGGAAAACAGCTGAGTCATGATATAACTGTAGCCTGAGTAGGCTGTCTTGCCTGAACAACCCGGGTTTTGACTGATGGGTATTAAAAAAACACACACACACACCAGACCCTACCTTGGAAGCAGTTAAATGTTTCTGTATCGGACTATCTCCCAATGGACGTTACTTCAAGTATGATATGAGGGAAGAAAATATCCTCCACATGAAAAACTGGTGGAGGAGTCAGTACATCACATATGGCATTATACATCATGTCTGTTCCATAAAACTAAACTCTTTAATTACAAAGCCAGGGTAAGGGCCATCCATCAAGATTTACCTGGAGAGGGTTTCATAACTTGCTCCATAAGCAACCTACTGGCTAGGAAAAACTACCAGTATAGACTCTGTCCAGACTGAATAATCAGAGTAGAGTTTAAGGTACTTATCTGATCTGGGTCTTGTGTTGGTGTTGATTGAAGATCATTCTTCAGCATATGGGTCTGCATTCGGTCTTCTTCCTGGTCAGTGGGGAGATGGACCGGAGTGGAGGCTGTGCTTAAAGTAAAGGCTTCAGTCCCAGTCCATATCTCTTCCTCCAAACTAGAAACTTCAAGCACCATCTCCTGCTCCGGGTACGTGGGAAAGTCTTCTTCCTCTGATTGTTCCTTGTCGAGAGGGGCAAACCGGTTGGGAGAGGCAAATGCACTGATCCTGGGGTCGAGTTCTTCGGTGCTGTGCTGTTGTAGTTGGTGGTCTGCAGCGAAGCGCTCTTGCGAGTGGTTCCGTTTGGCATGTCTGGCAGACTGCTGACATTTCCTGGGTTGGGCAGGCAGGCCAGAAGCACCACTCATAAAATTAACATTAAGACCATGCTCCTTATAGAAGGGGGGCATTACATTCACTGACCCTCGCTTAGGAGTCACCTCAGACTGTCCAGTGACAAGCACCGGAGGATTTTTCTGCCTAGTATTAGGCCAGTTTTGATGAAGGTATTCCATGAGGGCCTCAGGCATGGAAAAGGAGACCACCATACCATTCACTTCTAAGTGCATCACTGCTGGGTAGCGCAGGGAGAAGCGGATACCCAGGGAATGCATTATCCACCTAGCCTCAGTATACGCCTTCCGACGCACTGTCAATTCCTGAGAATAGTCTTGAAAGATCAATATTTTTGATCATGCCACACTAGAGATCCAAGATCTGATGCCCGGTTGGTAATCCAGTCTTTAATCAGTGAAATTTAGTATCCTGGCCATTATAGGCCTCGGTCTTTCTCTCTGTTTGGGCACTGGGTTCAGCGTTCTGTGTGCCCTCTCGATAATAAAGCTTGGGGAAGCTCATGTTCAATACCTCAGGCAGGACAGCATATAAAAATTCCAAGGCATTCCCTCGCTCTGCATGCTCAGGAAGCCCAGAATCCTAAGATTGTTGCACCTGCTCCGATTCTCGATATCATCCATCTTGGACTGCAGTGCCTGAATCACTCGCTCCTGTTCCCGAACTGTAGCAGTAAGTGCATCGAGAGCCGAAGCATTAGCCTGTACTTTTGTTTCTGTAATCGTCGGCCTACTATCCACCTGCTGGATGGCTGCAGTCGTATTGTTGGAGGCTATAGTGACCCTGGACATTTGGGTCATAAGCACCGTGAACATATTGTTAATTTGCTGGGTGTCCAGGTCTAATGAGGTATGCGCTCCTGTATTGTGCGCCATTGTCCCGACAGGTAAGTCCACGCGTAAAAAATCCAGATAGACAAAAATGCCACTATACAACCAACCGGATTGTTCTGAGTACTTAGCGCCAGTAGCAACCCTCTTCTCAAACCATACAAGGGGTTTGTTCAGTGCGATTAATGTAATTATTTAATCCGGGTTTGCAGGATGCATAGATCAGGCTGCCATCGCGGTAGCAGTGACCATGCAATTTTAGGCTGGTTCAGCTGTAAGCAAACATGCATGGTGCTGAAAAGCCTCTCACACAATTGCAAGGTTAAAAGGTTTAGCTGTTCTTTTGTTTTCTGGGGGCTCACCATGACCCTAACCTGTAAAACCAAATTAGGACAGTGTTCATTTCCTCTAAGGTGTGATAACGATGAGGCACACTGATGAGTCCGGGTAGGACAAAACAAGTGTCTGTGTCTTTCTATTTGCATCCTTTGCAAAGTGTGAGAGAGGCCTTTTGGTACCATGTATTCTTGCTTTAAGTTGAACCTGCCTAAAACGTCATGGTGATTTGCATATACGTCCCATGATGCTTTTCACTATGGTGGTGTCTGTAATTTTGTAGTTCTTTGAAACTTGACTTTATTGCCAATGCCCTTTGGCATAACCCTTGCCTTACTGCTTGTGCACTGAGGTTCTTTGTCTTTTTGCTTGGTGTAAGACTGTGCATTTCTCGCCCTTCCGGCCAAAGGAGCCTGATCATGAGAGGGGTGAAATGCTGGGTCAGTCGTCTCTCAAGAGGTTTGTGATACTATTCATGATGTTGAGAGACAGAGGACAAAAGTGAGTTTTACTGCCTCTAACTAAAGGCCTGACTCAGCTGTGAGTTAAGCTGCCTACGTGTTGGACTGTGGTTGCCTAGACAGAGGGTAGCCAACTAGAACTGATGCTCAGTTAGTGACCTCCATGGTCCAGAGCACCTGTTAGCTTCTAATGTGACCTCTTCAGTTCACAGCATTTAATGTGTGTTTTCTTGCTCCATGGAATGACTGTTTCCCATTCTGAATTACCAGTTCAGTAAATGGGATCCCTTGTTCCTACAGTTCTTGTGATTGCCTCACTCATTTTAGATGAACTGCTTGCTACTAATAAGAGTTTTGCCTCCACGGCACCATTCCTAGCAGTGTGTTCCAGGGTGGCAACTACAGGGTCTTGGGTACTATGCCTATTTTGTCCCCAGATGAAGAATCAAAGGACCATTGAGGAAGACGGAGAGAGGCCTGCCTGGTGAAGACTGCCTACAAAGGCCTCTGAGGCAAAGCTGGTTAGGCCAGACAGGTGAAGACCAGCAGGCTCGATTTTGCCTGTTATCCAGCTCTACCCCTAGAAGTATGGGGCACCCCAGTTTCATGAGGTCTGGTAATCAGTCTAACCATGTATGTGTTGTTCCTTTGTTCTGCATGTGCTCCCCTTCTCATGGACTTCCACCATCATATCTCTAGACATGGGGGTGGGGAGGGCTACATGTATTTCAAATGTTTCACCAAGAGCAACATACTTTTTCAGATGTGTCCTGGAGAGATGGGGGATGAGGAGTTTGGAAAATCAAACAAAGAATAAATTATACAGTACATTGAAAACAATCATAACAATAAAATTATAAGTAATACAGTATGACCAAATTAAGGGCTCACAGTAGGCAATTTATACAAACATGCCTCACCCATTGTGTTACATGGAAATACATTTCTAAGGTGCATAGGCCATGTGGGGCTTGAATGCTGTAGGGAAACGAAAGAAACAATAAAGCAGGGGAACAACTGCACATTAGGGTAAAGAGAAGGAGAGAAAAAGGGAATTGAGAAGTGGATCAGGGAGAAGCATCAGTGGCAGCTGCAGGAGTGGAAGGTGAAGCTGCAGAGTAGAGAGGAGACAGTATTGGAATAGTAGGAGAGAATGGATAGAGGAGCAAATTCCAAATTTTCGGGAAGCGATAGGAGAAATCAGCCTTTCTAGCCAGAGTTCACCTAGAAGTACAATTTTTATTCATTAAGCATCATGAACAGGGATAAAATACTACACTGAGCATAGCTCGTAGCTTGTTCCCAAGGAGGGAGGGAGAAGAAGGGAGCATGAAGGAAAAATAGCTAGGATTGCATATGGAGTATGAGGATGGTGGTGTTGGTGGGGGAGAAGAGTGAAGTAGGGGGAAGAGTAAAGTAAGGTGAGAGTGGAGGGAGGCCAGCCAGAATGTCAAGATAAAGAAAGCACATTAAGCTAGGCATCTAGCTTCAAGGGCGGGGCAGGAGAGGGAGTATAAGGACAGTGGTAAGTGCAGAGTGGACAGTCTAGGGTAAGGCTACAGAGGCAGTGAAAGAGGGGGTCCAATCTGGCTAGGGTGGTCTCTGGCACAACACTGTCGAAGTCAACATAATCAAGAGTAGGGAGAAATATTTCTGGAAATAGCTCAGCAAGCAGGGAGGAGGCTTTGTTCCTGCATAGCAGGTCTAAACTTAGGGTGGAGTTTTTTGTGAATAGCATCCACTTGCACCAAAAAGTTGAGGTGCCAGTCTAGCCAGGCTCTATGGTGCTTAAATGAGGGAAAGTCATCAGCTTAAAACTCCATCTAATGTATGGAGTGGAGGTGAGCCTGGAGAGCTTCTGATTTGCGTCAAAAGTCTCAGAATCCATTTTCTTGGCATTTAAGGATTGATGATACAAACATACGAATTTGCCAGCAGAAATAGGCCACCTGGTTTGTCAAGTCTGCTTAAGTGTGCAGCTAGCACCTTGCAGCTGTCCTGCACCCTCTCCTCTTCCCAATTAACCCACCACCTTGTCCCATCCCCTTTTTAAACTAGCCAGTGCCTTACAGGCTACCACCTCCTCTGGTAGAGCATTCCATTCTGCTACAACCCTCTCCATGAAAAGGTGTCTCCTCATTTCCATCCTAAATATTCCCCCCTCTAATCTAAAGCCATGCCCTCAAATGTCCCTCGTTCTCCTCAACCTGAGTATCCTTTCAGAGCCTGCCTTGTTTATCCTCTTTACACACTTGAAGGTCTCAATCATATCCCCCAGTCCATTCTCTCCTCCAAGGAGTACATATTCAGCTCTCTCAACCTCTCCTCGCATGGTCTGGCCTCCAATCCCTGAACCATCCTTGTTACCCTGTGTTGTACCCCTTCTGGTAATTTCACATCCTTCTTTAGATATGGCAACCAGAATTGCACACAGTACTCCAGGTGTGGCCTGACTAGTGCCCTGTAGCGAGGCACGATCACCTCCCTGCTCCTGCAGGAGATCCCTCTCATGATACAACTCATCATCCTGTTGGCTTTTGCTGCCACCCTCCTACACTGCTCTGTATTGTTCATTTTCCCCATTACAACCACCCCAGATCCTTCTCCTCCTCAGTGGAACCTAGCTGCATCCCTCCCAGATGAGAACCTCTCCCTGGGTTCTTTGTTCCAAATTGCTGGACTTTGTACTGTTTTGTATTGAACTCCAACTGCCACACTTCTGACCACTCCTCCAGTCTGGTCAGCTCATCCATCAGCTCTTGCCAACCTGCTATATCATCCACCACCACCCCGTAATTTGGTATCATCGGTGAATAGAGTAATGTTTTTCTTGACACCATACAAGATGTCCGCTATGAATATTTCAAACAGCACTGGTGCAAGTACTGACCCCTGAGGCACCCCGCTTGTCAAAGCCCTTGGAGATGAGAGTCCCCCCTCACCACCACTACCCTCTGCTGTCTCCCATGCAGCAAATTCTCAATCCATTTAACCGTCTTAGTCCCCACCTCCACGTTTCTCAACTTCCCTCCCAACATCTCACGTGGCACTGAATCAAAGGCCTTACTGAAGTCCAAGTATATGACATTCACTGCATGACCCTTGTCCAATTCCCTCATGACCCAGTCATAGTACTCAACTAGGTTCATCTGTCAGGATTTTCTGGAGGCTAACCCATGCTGGTGATTCTCCTGGAGCTCATAGTCTTTCATAAAGGTCACCAGCCTTTCCTTAATCAAGTACTGTCTACATCAGCTTCCCCCACAATGGAAGTTAAACTTACCAGACTGTAATTACCCTGGCTCATCCTTTGGTCCACTTTTATGGATGGGTACCACATGGGTAATCCTCCAGTCATGCAGTATGCACCCTGTGTCCAGGGAGGTATTGAATAGTTCCACCAGCAGTCCAGCCAGGATCTTATATATTTCCTTCAACACCCTGGGGTGTATGCCATCCAGTCCTGGTGTCTTATCCACCCTCAAAACCCTACCCTCAGTGATCACCTTGTCTGTTAACCCCTCACCCCCTGCCCACCATGACAACCCCCTGAGATAGCTGCTTTCCTTTCTTCCTCATGAATACAAAAGTAGTCATTCAGTGCTTCTTCCTGATACACCCATTTCTCTGCCCACCCCCATCCTTCCTGATCCTCACAATCTTATCCTTGCAGCTCCTTCTCTCCCATATGCATCTGAAGAAATCCTTTTACCCATCCCTGATGCCCTTCGCCAGCCTCAGTTCCCTGGTGGCATTAGCTGCTTTGACTCTCCCGGTAACTTCTCTGGACCTCTTTGCACACTTCTTCCTATCCAGTCCCTTCCTGGACTTCTTGCATTTCTTGAATGTTGGTTTTTTAGTCCTCACCATTTCTAAGACCCTTGCACTTAACCAGCTCAGTTCTTTAGCCCTTCCCATTTTACTCTGCAATCTGGCACATGTCTCAGTAGCCTCCAATATCCCCAATTTGATGTTTTCCCATTTCTGATTTGCATTCCAGTGTGGCTGTATTCCTTCCAGATACCACCTTAAGATTTCACCCATCCTACTAATGTCAGCCTGTCTGAAGTCCACCACCCTGGTCCCTGTATCTACTGCTTCTCTGCTCATATTAAGTGTGAACAACACTGAGTGGTGGTCACTCCAAACCAGCGGGTCCTCCCCCCCACCTCCCTTATAGCCTCCCCATTGGCCAGAAATAGATCCAGTGTATCCCCCAACCTAGTTGGCTCAATGGCCATATGTGTCAGAAAGCACTTCTGGAAGGCATCCAGCAGTATTTGTTCCCTAGCACGCGAGGTGGCTTAGGTACCTCAATCCACTCCTGGTAGACTGAAGTCCCCCATAGTCACTGTGTACCTTTCCTACACATCTTACTAATTGGCTCCTCCAGCTCCCTGTCCAGGTCTTCCCTTGAGTCAGTGGTCTGTATACCACCCCCATCCTGAGAATCCTGTTCCGTGCTCTGGAATTGCATCCAGAAGACCTTCGGTCATACCTTCCCTTTGCCCTCTGTCTCCCTTACACACTTTATCACTTTACGTATCTGCATGATATTGGTGTACAATATGACAGGAACCAGGATGAACATTGTTGAAGTCCAGTTGAAGCCAGTTGTTATCTCAGTGGGGAGGAACTGAAGGCAAATACGACTTGTGCATCTGCGTACATATATAGATATATGCAGAAGAGCAAACAGGAGAAAGATCATTAAGGAAAACTGAGAAGAGTAATGTGCAAAGGACGCAACCTTGAGGAAAGTACACTTGCATAATAACTTACCCTAACAAGCAGTAGTAGCAATAGTAAGGCAGTTTGATGTTTGTGCAGAGAGGCAAACAGGCCTAGTTCAGGTTGACCTTACTGAATGAAGATGTCTTCAACAACCTCCTGGAGGATCTCCTATTTGTATTTCTGTACCTTGGATCTGCTTGGTGCATCTACTAGGGTGTTCTTCTTGCCAGTCAAATGTATTCCATTTGGATTGCCCAACACCACACTATTATTGCCTCTCGGCACAAGGGGTAGGAATGTGCCCCTCCTTGTTTGTTCAGATAATGGACAACTGTGGAGTTGTTGATGTGAAACTGGAGACAACTTGTCGTTATTAGGGCCCTTGAATGCCTGCAGGGCAGAAAAGACTGCTCTCATCTTTAAAATATTGATGTGGAGATGCGTTTCCCTTGGTTTCCACCACCACTGGATCTGAAAATCACCTAGATGAGATCCTCAACCTTGGAAGGAGGCATCAGCAGTCAAGGTGCTGTAAGGGTTGGGGGTGTCAAAGGAACACCACATAAGAGGTTGTCCAGGGACAGTCACTACTGAAAGTAACAGAATGCAGGGGTAGAAAGCATGACTTGCACTTTGAAACTATTTGTTCTTTGGTCCCATTGTACTCCTAGGGTCCACTGCAATACCTGCATGTAAACCAAGCATGGGGTACAGTCAGAATGGCTGCTGCCATGTGTCCAAAGTCTTGGGCTGTGACATACCTGCAGGTGTGGATTCTGGATACCAGAATAAGTATGTCTGCCCGATCTCAAGGTAGAAAGCCTAAACTTGTGGATGTATCTAGGACAGCGACAATGTACTGAAGACATTGACTGCAATGCAGTTGGGACTTCGATACTGATGGTTATTTCAGGGAGGAAAACATCTGTAGAATTTGGGATAGGGTGGTTGCAAACTGTTGTTTTGATAAGGCTTTTGGAAGCCAATTGTCTAGGTAAGATCTTGTAGCCCATTATCATAATGGCAACCACTACCACTGTAAGGCACTTTGTAAATACCCTGGGTGCAGAGGCCAAGCCAAAGGGAGGGGTCCTAAACTGATAATGGTTGTTTTGGAAATAGATGCAATATACACGTGTGAGCAGGGTGGATCATGATGTGCAGATATACATCCTTCATAGCTAGTGAACAGAGTCAGTCTCTCTTGTTCAGAAGGGGTAAGATCATTTGAAAAGTGACCATTCTGAGTTTCTTGTATTCTATAAAGAGATTTAAGTTCCTGAGATCTAGAATAGGTTGCAGATCTCCCATCCACTTTGGGACCAGAAAAAGTTGGAGTAAAATACCATGCCCTTTTGAAAAGGAAGACTGTTTCAATCATTTTTTAGTACTAGGGCTAGTATCTCTGCTGGCAGTACTGATTTGTGATCAGGAATGGGGTAGTAAGAGGCCTGCAGGGCATATTGGGTGGTACAGCCATCAATTCCAGAGTATGCCCTGAATTAATCAGTTGGAGCACCCATGCATCTGTTATAATACCTTGCCATCTCTGTAGGTACTGGGATAATCTGCAGTGGGACAGGCCCCAAATCCCATTGGCAGGTGGGAATCCTCAGGCAGTAGACTGTCCCTGTTGGGGGATACAGGGGGCATAACGACATGCTTTTGGTTTAGGACAAGTGCCATGCAAAGAGAATTGAGTTCTTTGCTTGCTGGGTTGTTTGGCAGCAGACCACTGTCTACTGGCTGGTCTACGAAAATTCCCTTTATGGTAGGGTTTGATTGGGTGTGTGTATAGGAGGGCACAGATTGTAAGTATGACTGGAAGTTTGCACAGATGTCAGGATAACCCGAGTTTGAGACCCAAAAGCCTGTCACCTTTAAAGGTGCATTTTAAATAGAATGCTGTATATCCAGGGCAAAACTGGATACAGAGAGCCAGGAATGATGTCTAAGACAGATTCTAGCTGCAGATGCCTGGGTCGTGAGTTAACAGCATCATAGACCGCACATCAAGATGGTGATCAACTGAAGAGGTAGTCTTGAACATGGTGATAATGGTGGTTCTTCAGGGAGACATCAGGGCTCATACAGAAGACTGTGCCTCCATCAACAGCTCCCCTTGATATTTGAGGAAGTGCCCCATATATTTCAGAATTCTTAGTGTTATTGTGTAAGATGAGAACCTTCTCTTCCCCATCGCATCAAGCTTTCTGGATTCCTTATCTGGAAGTCAGGCACTGAGATGTTTTTATTCTGTCTGACCTATAATGGGCTGCATTAAGGCCTACAGAATACACTTGTGGTGGAAAAGTAAAGTAAGAATGCTGTGCCGGGGTATGATTATTTCTATCAGCCTTCCTGGGTTCACAGGATACAGTGAAAAGTTGCTGCCATGCAGCCAAAATTGCATCTTCATAGGCATCTAATAAGGGATGGATGACCAGTGACAGACTCTCTGGTAGGCCTAAATAACTGGAAGGTTTATGTCTAGAGGTGTCTTGTTCCATCTCTTGGAAACCAGAAGTTTTCTGGAGGTGTTGCACAAAATCTGAAATCTGGATCACTTGGAGGGAAACACTGAAGACCAAGAGTAGGCTCCTCAGTCACTAATGAGGCAGATGAACCTTGATCAATATCCTCCAGGTGGTCATCCTGTTCTCAACTCCTGCAAATATTGATCCCCCATATCAATGTCCTGTGAGGGATCTGGGGATTCTGGAGAAGTGCTGGCTATTTTACAGGCAGAAAAGCATCTAGAAGCACCAATGTAGGGGCCGAAGTGACTCCTTTGTGAGAAGGAAGACAGCCCTTAGTAAGGCCAATAATAGTATTGACCAGTGTATGAACATCCACCATAGCCAACTGAAGGAGAGAGAGATGTGATCACAGGGTTACTGTGAACAGATTCTATAGGTATGACAGAAGAGATTGGAAATGATTGTGGTACCAACTAAGATGTCGACGAGGGAGGTAAAAATACACCCTTGACTGTCGACATAGTAGCCATAGATGAGAGCGGTAGGGAGCTTAATGTATCTCGATCTGCCCCAGTACTCAGGCCACTGACAACTCAGAGGGGGTCATCAAGGGAAATAGAAAGAGACCCATGTGATGAAGGTGGCAGAGGTGGAAGCTGCAATTTACTCACACCCTGAGAGGCAGTGGATAAGGATCTTGTTAATGAATAGGTGGAAACAGGGCTAGAGGTCATCGACGGGTAGTGGATGACATAGTCACAGCCTCAGAGAGAGAGCTGAGAGGGCTGCTCTAGAGAGAGTACTGCCTGAAAAATAAAGAAGTCATATGCATCAAGGTCATCACTAGAGGAGACGGGGAGAATAGTTACTCCTACTGGAATGTTTATGCTTCTCCTTGGTGTCAGCTCTTCCTTTAACCAGTGTTCCCTACCAGAACAACAGGAACAGGAAGATGATGGAGACTCATGGGGCATTTTGAATGATGCTTCTACTTCAGAAGGGCGACTTTCTACTCCATAAGGTGTTTTCTAAGCTGCTGGAGTCCTTGTCTCTTGGTGGCTTTCTTAAAGCACTGACATGGACACAAGCACAGGTATCGTAATGTTGGGCCCAAGCAACTGACATTAACTTTGTGATGGTCCTCTTTAGTGATCTCCTGGCCACAGGCTCACTTTCAATATAAAGTGCCCAGATGACATGGGGAAAAGGGATGATTAAATTGAATTGATGTGCTAAAGACGTGACATTTCATCAATGTCTAAAACTATATTCCAAAGTCAAGATGTGTAGCATGCAGTGCAGGATGCAAAAGAACTGAGGCGATCTGGACCGCCCTTTATGTGTACCAGGATACAACACGTGGTATCATTGAGGGCAGTCCCTGGTCAACTGCTAACAAAATCCTTCAGCAAGAAACACCACCTGTGGCTGGGATATTCCTATTTGTGTGACTCTCTGCAAGAGATTTCCTCAATGAAGATCACCAGTGCTGCTAGGAAGTGTGGGTGATAGGGAGTCACCAATTCTATCAGATTGGGATCTACCCTATAGGTAGGAGCAAAACCAGTTAGTTGCACAGTCACAGAACTCTGAAGTCTGTCAAGGACGAGGGGGGTAGCAAAAGTGTCAAAGGCTTTGGCCAAGTCAACAAAGATGGCAGAGGTGATGAGGCCCTAATCCATGTCTGAGAGAATAGTCAGTAAGTCGGAAGAAGGATGAGTTAGAGTGGCGATTACGAAAAACATTTTGGAAGGGGTTGAAAAAAGAGGAAGAATCAAGGAAAGGGGAGAGTTGAGATAGTGTGGTGTGTTTCTGAAGTCTAGTTAAGGAGGGGATTAGGAGATGAGTAGTGAGATAGGGCAGTAATTGCCCGGGCAGGAGGAGTCACCTCCTTTAGGGAGGGGTATAACACTGGCATGCTTCTAGGGATCAGGGACAGAAGCAAAGGAGCAGGAAAGGTTGAGAAGGGAGGTGAGAGGGAGAGAAAGGCAGGGGCAGAGAGGTGTAGGAGCTTGGGGTTGAGCCCATCAAGGTATCTGCCTTTAGAGAGGCTGAGACCCAAGAGAGAAAGAGGCCAAAGTTAACATGCAGAGTAGCTGCAGTATTTCAGTTCAGTATTCACAGAGGAAGAGACAAGTCCATTACCTGGGAACAAAATTGGTACCAAGGAAATGAACTGGTGGTGTTTGGAAGAGATTGGTTACTAAAAACATTACTGAGGGTACAGTTCTGATAGTACTTCATGTACTGAATTTGAACAGATCCCCAGAACCAGACAAGCTACACCCAATGGTGCCTTAACAACTGGGCAGGTCACTGGCGGCACCTCTGATAGACATTTTTACAGAGTCAATACACCAGGGAAGAACCAGCAGACTGAAGGACTGTAAATGTGGTCACCCTGCAGAAAAATGGGGACAAGGACAGCCCTGGCAATAATCAGCCATTAAGTCTAATATCTGTTCTAGAAAGACTGATGGGAATGTCACCTTTTTTTGTTTGACTTTTTTTTATTTAGATAGCTACTGGAGATATTTTATTTAGTTAGTTAGTTTCTGTTGACAGTGCAAGTGCACTAAACAACCACAGTGTCTATTTTCAGGCATGGCCCGGGAGAGTTACGGACTAAACCAAAATATATAACAGGGGAGATTCAGACAGCATACAGTACTGAAAACAGTGGGGTACACAGTAAACACATGGTATACAAAGAATATACACAGAGGGCTCGATATTCAGAATTGCGCCTGGCAATTGGCGCAAGTGGCTGTGCAGTGTAACTGAGTTGAGTTGGAGAAACATAGGGATATATTCAAAAGAGATGTGCTATGGTACATTTCTTCTGAATATAGCAAATAATGCATGTGGCAAAATACAATGTGCAGATCCTCAGATAGATCTGAATACCAGGAATGGCAAATGCGCCAGCTCATCAGAGACACACCATGCAAAAATTCTAATGTTCAGACACAAGTATGCAAAGTGAGCCATAATGCATGAAAAGCACAAATGAAGCCATCTGCATGTCATTATGGCCCCATTTGCATGAGTTGTGCAGGGCCAGCCTGTGAAATGCACCTGGTGCCCTGTACAGCATGCAGTACCATCAGAGGCGGTCTAGTGGTACCCCTCCCTACCTATAACTCTGATCACCGTGGTTCTATGTAAAATCAGGCCTGGTAGTCAAGATATCCTCCCCATACTGTAACCCCAGTCACCATGAAATGCCTAATTCAAGCCATGGTCATCTAGTGGCACACCCCTCCCTGCCTTCAACCCCGATCACCTGAATGCAACTTTTTATTTGTCCTGGTGGTCTAGTGGTACCCCCACCTGTAACCCAAATCACCACAAATACAGCATTATTACATCCCTGGTAGTCCAGTGGCACACCTCACTCACTCAGGACCCCCTACCTCCTGCTTCCCCAGTCATCAGTGGGCAACAAATCCACCGCATACGTCCGTTGGCTGACCGGGTAGCTTACAGTAAGTGCTGCAAGTCCATTGGTCCACATTGTGGATCACTAGGCTTGCAGTGCATTCTGTGATAGTCATTCACAACTTTGTGAATGAATGACTATTACACTATGACACTGCAGGCCCATTGGTCCACAGAGTGGACCAATGGGCTTGCAGTACTTACTTATTTACTTATTGATTGGCTTTTGGTAACTAGGTAAGTGCACTAGACAGAACTGCCTATTTTCAGGCATGCCCTAAGAGAGTACAAATCAAGGAACAGGTAAAACAAATACACATACAGTGTTGTACAATAGGAGTTCCAGACAGTTATACAGAGGTGCAAGTTACATAATACACAGAGGAGGTACATATCACCTTACTGTAAGCTGTCATTCAGTGGGCAGCCATGGATGTATGTGGTGAGTTTGCTGCCCACCAAGACCGGGGGGATCTGGCTGGGCAGGGGGTCCTGTATTAGTGGGGGAGGTTGGGGTGCCACTGGACTACCAGGGATGTAATAATGCCGTATTTATGGCGATCAGGGTTATGGGTGAGGGGGATACCATCAGACCACCAGGACAAATAAATAAGTTACATTGGAGTAATCTGGGTTACAGGCAGGGAGCGGGGTACCACTAAAATACCAGGGTTTGAAATGGGACATTTTCGATGACTGGGGATACAGGATGGTGAGGTGGGGTACCACTAGACTACCAGGGCCTGATTTTACACAGAACTACGGTGACTGGGGTTATGGGCAGGGATAACTGGATGACCAGAGATGTTTGTAGGTGCTTGTGTATGGTGTTCTAGGTAGGGGGGAGGTCACCCATGGCCGGCAGCTGCTGTGATGCACCTTACATTATGGAAGCACCCTGGTGGTATTTCTTTTGTAATCCCTAATCCCTTTTGTGAGCTGTCAAAATCCTTTCTTGAGCAAATCCTTTTCATGAGGTACGGCCTTCTGGTCGCCCTCTCAAAGGATTTTGACAGCTCATGAAAAGGGATCAGAAATGAGCTGTGAAAAGGGGTATTTAAATTCAAAAACAAACATTATGGGGCTGCAGTAAAGTAAATCAAGGGACAGTTTTGTAGAGGAGTTCCACATGAACAAAATCCATGCTTGGATGTCTTTGGAAGACATCCCTGGGGCAAGTTGTAATGTTTTGTTTCTTGAAAAATGAAAACAAAATGGTGGCTTGTGAAGAGGGATTGTATAAATCCTTGTTCATGAGCTATTAAAATCCCTTTTCATGAGGCCAAATCCCTCTTTGAACCTGTGCAGATATCCAAAAGATTGAACTAAGCATGCTCAGAACCCAAAATTTCATATTTGAATAATTTTGGAGCGGATGAATATTTTTCACCAACTCCAATGCTGGCTTGTTCTTTGGGCCAATCTCTTTCTACCCTGAAAATGTCAGCTCAAAATTCCAAACAGTGTGGCCACAGCCTGATGGGGATTAAACAGCAACAACTGGCAAAAAAGTGACTTTTACACTTTTTCACTATGTTCAGCATGAAAACTGCAAATCCAATTGAAATGAAATTTAGTACATCAAGAGATCTACCCCACAGTACAACTCATACCAAATTTTGTGCAAATCCATTGAATGGTTGCAAAGTGTCTTAAAGTGCAAAATTTGAGGTTTAATGTTAAACTGCCTATTCAACCCTAACTAGGAGGCAGTATAGCACAGTGGTTTAAGTCTCTGAGCTGAAACCTGGAGACTCAGTGCTTGAATCCCACAGCCCCTACTTTGCATACTGTGTGACCCTGAGCAAGTCGCTTAACTTCCTTGTGCTCCCAGGTTGCACTATAAACAAGCTTTCAGCTTAGTGTGTCTCTCTTGGTAAAATAAATAAATTAAATTTAAAAACTATAGCGATGCTAGCTTTTCACTATAATAGTGTGTGTGTGTGTGTGTGTGTGTGTAGTATGTATATATATACACAAACACACACACATACTATATATATATATATGTATATATATATATGTATATATAGATATTATGGTAGCACGGTAGTGCTACCATAGTTAGGGTTGAGGAGCCATTTCTATGTTAAACCCAAAACTTGCACCTTAATAACTTTGCAACCGTTTGACAGATATGGCTGAAATTTGGAATACACAATCAAGAACCATAGGCCTTGGCATCTGCCAAGTTTTGTACCAGTCAGATACACAGCTGTGGAGTTATTAAGTGTGATTTGCGCGCCACGTTTTCACGCTTTCTGGAATTCTACGGTCAAAAGTACAGGTCGCACGGTTTGCTCGACCAGCCTGAAATCTTCTGAGAACATGCAGACAGGGTCCCTGATGTGCCTTTTGAAGATTTGGTGAAAAAATATTAAACGGTTCAAAAGTTATTCAAAAAACAATTTCCCATTATAAGTCAATGGGAAAAGTTAACAAAAAGTTCAACACTTTTGCAAATGCATTTTTACTTTCGCAAATGGGCTTGTTACTTTTGCAAATTGGCCATTTTGTTTTCAGTTGGTGATTAGAAAAATGCTTGGCATTTAAATTTGGGACCCTCTAGCAACCTAATTCTTTTTGTATTCACCTAGTCGAACCCTGAGGATGCTAGCCATGTCTTTATTTTGGGGTAAAACACCCCAGAAATATGTTTTTCAGATTTCTGGAAAAAGTACTTTTGCAAAGTACTTTCATGCTCAAGAAAGTGTTGCAAATGTTTGCGAAAGCTTTCGCACATTGCGACAGTAATTTTCTAGTCTGTGGGAAAATGACAGCAATTCTTTGGCACTGCACTGCAAAAGAACGGTTGGGAGTTTTGGGCTAAAATTTGGAGGGAATGCAGCGGACATCTCACAGATGTGCCTTTCAGTGTTGTATTGAAAAAATATTATATGGCAGAAAAGTTAAGGCACTCCAAAGTTAATGGTTTTTCCCATAGGATAACATTACAGCGCCCGACGCATTACAGGAATCATTTGGCACCCTGCTGCAAAATAACGGTTTGGTCTTTTTTCCTGAAATTTGAGGGAAGACAGCCAACAGCCCACAGATGTGCCTTTCAGTGGTGAAAAATATTACAGGAGGCAACATTATGGAGCTCTGAACTTCTCTTTTTCCACAGGATAACTATTCGTGTTCACAGACTTCAGGCCCTGATCTCGAACGGTGCGAGATAATGACTTTTCATCAGAAAATTTCTTAGCCCCCTACTGTAGAAAACTACCCAGGACAGTCATAAATCATATGACTTTTAAATTGTTTTTCTACGTCGTACGGTTCCTGAGATATAACCATTTTCTGCTACGATACCCATTATTATGCATACATTCTTTGTACTCACTGTCTTTCTCTATTCAGCTTTTGGGGAAAACCAGCCTGTGCGCTTACATTACTGTTACCATTGCCCTTCCTGCTTGCAGTTCCGTGCCCATTTCACTTACCGTTGACGTCTACGCCACCATGTGCGTTATCCTTTGCGTTTCGTTTGTGCTTGTGTTTCTGTTATTTTTGCCATTTGTGTCTATCGTACTGTTTCTCTTTCTGTTTCACTTTGCGTCCACCATGCCCATTGACATTTCCATTTGCAGGCACCATGTTACTATGTGACAAGACATCATGTCTGCTTACGTTCCTGTCACTTTGAGTCGTTACCCTTTCTGTTCTCATTCGCGCTTGCATTACCTTGTGCGCCACTGTTAGCACTTCTGTTTGCGTTGGCTGTAGGTCGGTAAGGCCATGCAACTACTAAGTGTGGTAAGTTATGTGCAGCTGCAATCAGAGATTGTACGTTTGGTGTACATGGCCTCAGTTTTGCTGTTGATCTCCAGTGAGCATGCAGTACCTGGTCAGGTGGGTGGGGATGTCTCGTAGTACATTTAGACAATTGTTTGTTATTTCTGTCACCTGCTGCTGGATGTCTGTCATTGGTTGTGTTGACTTGGTCCTCCCCATACTTGCATATGTGTGTGTGTGTGTGTGTGTGTCTGTGTGCGTGTGGTGCTGGGGTGAATTCTGAGTTTGGGTTTTCAACCTAACACATTCCTCCCTTTTGTCGCTGTGGAACAACTAACTAATGCATTAAACAGAGTTTTTGCCTCTACTATATATACATATTGCAAAAATCTTAATGCATCAGTTAGGAGTATGATAGTGACAAAAGCAGGAAATGATGTATTAGGATTTCAATGCTAACACCCGCTCCCACTGCAGACATAGAACAGGCATCGGAGGGTGCATTGGGGTAGTTGTCCCCAACATTCACCCCATTACACTCCTACCCTGCACACACTCACAGGTGTCATGGTTCTGCCTTGGTGTAGTTGGCCCTAATGCTCACCCCATTTCATAAGTAAAGAAGCTGAGATGGGTACATTACAGCAAAATGGGGTGAGCGTTAGGGCTGAGGACCTCAAGGCAGACCCCTAAGCCTGTGAATATGTGCAGGGTTGGGGTGTAATGGGGTTAGCACTGGGGCTGATGACCTCAAGGCACACCCCTGATGCTTGTCAGCATCTGCAGGGTGGGGTGAGGGGTATGGTGTAAAGTTTGGAAACCCTAACACATCATTTCCCTGCTTTTGTCACTGTAGTACTCACCTAACTGATGCACTAATGGAGTTTTTGCAATGTCTTTACTTTTCCAGACATCTTACTTGTATCCTTATTTGACTGTGAGACTGCAGGGCTTTTCCTGACCCTGCACTCCCACCCTCCATAAGTGTTTTAAGTTACTGTATGACTGCAGTTTCCTTCAGACCCTGCACTCCCATGCTCTGTGATTTTTATTTTACTTATGGAGTGCAGGGTCCTTTGACTCCTGCACACTCATCCCCTGTTGATGCATGACCAAATTATCAGCATTGCCATGTTATAACCCCAGCACATGTACCTGGTGGAGTACATTTTCAAATCTGTGCCAAAAAATTAAACCTCAGTTTTCACTCCTCAGACCATTTCCCAAGCCTCCCTAGGTCCTTTCTCACTTTCACCACCTCTTCAGGAATAGGTTCCACTCTTGGAACACACCCGCATTACAGTGCTGAGCCATTATCGTGCAACTGACAAAGAAGCTGACCACTGTTTTGCGGAGGTCTGCACCCATGAACCCCCTTTGTGGGTACTTTGCCCCAACACACACGCCTAACTATAGATACCAAAGCTGTGGTGGGGCAGACATCAGGAAGAAGCGGTGAATCCAGATTTCAGTGCCCTAATGCAAGTGCTCTAAATGCATGCAGTGTCTGTAGTTATCCACCTGTTACAGATCTCAGTGCCATCTGCAAACAAGCAGACCTTTCCTTGCAGCCCTCTGCAATGTCACTAATGAAGACACTGGACAGAACTGGCCCAAAGACTGATCCCTGTGACACCCTACTGGTCATCCCCTCCCCAGACTATAACTAATTTACCACTACCCTCTGTCTCCTGTCTGTCGGCCAGTTCCTAGCCCAGTTTACCACCTTGTCTCCAATGCACAGACTAACTACAACATTTATCCTCTGCTAGTGACTCTACTGCCCACGCACTCCAAGTAATTTTGTCTACATTCTGACCCCAGATTTTCAAAGCAGCATGCTTATTACCCTACCTCCATAAATCCCATATGTGAAAATGTCTTACCTGTGGCAAAACACTATTCCATGTCACAGGTGCAGAAACTCATTTTGGGCAAGATGTATGAAATCACAGCTGTACTATTCATGAGGTGGTGTGAAACAACTGCTCTGTTGAAAATTTGGAGTCAAAATATGAAAAACTGGAAGTTAAGCACGTGCATAGGAGAACTTCAATGAGTGCACATAACTCGAGCGTTTGTTGGTATTTTCAGGACAAATTTTGAACACAGACTTTTTGGGCCCCCCACCTCATGAAAAGTAACACTATCATTTCATTACTCAGTCCTGAAAGGTGGTTTTCTACAGCAACTGTGCCATTCTGCACAGCAGGTATGAAAACACATTTTGGGCATGATGTGAGAAATCTAGCTGTACTGTTCATCAGGTGGTGTGGAAAACTGGCTATGCTGAAAATTTGAAGTGAAAATATTAGAAATTGGCAAGGTTACCCACACGCATAGTAAAATTTCAATGAGCATGCATACTGCACAAGTTTGCTGGTATTTTCTCTCCAAATTTTAAACATTGGCTTTCTGGGTCCCCATCTCATGAACAGTGGCACTATCAATCATTACTCAATCCTGAAAGGAGGTTTCGCATAGCAACTGCACCATTCTGTGCCACAGGCATGAAAACACATTTGGGGCAGGATGTAAGAAAATATAGCTGTACTATTCATCAGGTGGTGGGAAAATGGCGTATGTTGAAAATTAGGAGTGAAAATATCAGAAATCAGCAAGTTACACATATGCGTAGTAAAATTTACCAAGTGCATGTAACATGGGTGTTAGTAATTTTCTCCAGATTTCCAACATGGGCTTTTTGGGACCATACCTCATGATCAGTGGCACTATCATTTCATTACTCAATCAATCCCAAAAGGTGATTTCACACAGGGACTGTGCCATTCTGTGCCACAGATGTGGAAACACTTTTCAGGCAGGATGTGAAAATGACAGCTTTGCTGTTCATGAGGTGGTGTGAAACAATGGCAATTTTGTAATCAAAATATTAAAAATAACCAACATTATGTGCGTGTATAGAAAAGTTTCAGCTATCGCATATAACTCGGCAATTTTTTTTTGTAAATTTGCACCAAATTTTCAATATGGGTGTTTTGGGAGCCCACCTCATGAACACTGGCACTGTTATTTCCTTAACCAGTTCCAAAAGGTGATATTTATTTATTTGGTTTTTGTTTACTGGGTAAGTACACTAGACAACAATGTTGCTATATTCAGGCTACCCAGAGAAGTACAGACAGAGGAGACCAGAGTCAACATTAAAAGTATTTCATGACGAGCATGAGGTGAGAACAAACATTTGAACAGTATACAGCCAGGTACAGTCATTATCAGTAACACAAAGAGAAACAGATAACATTACATTAATTATTTTCATCTGATGATACATCAATGACTAAACTGAAACGACAAACAGCAAACAAAACTTAAATGAAGTAGCATTATAACAATAGGATTTCTGCTGGATGTGGGAACTTTCAGATTTTGGAGACCAGTAGGAAATCAGTAAGTGCCATAGGAGGAGAAAATGCTAGGAGAGAAGCTCAAGTTACAGCACAAGAGCAGCAGTCGGATTCTAATAGGTGTGCCCAAGACCCAGTTTAAAGGCCTGTGGGATTTGGAGAGTTTGATGTGGGAGGAACGGAGTTCAGAAGTGGGGCAGATATGGCAAAGGATCGTTTCCTTTTGTGTGAGATATCTGGGAATTTCAAGTTGGGTTTGAGCAGATGCCCTGAGGAGGTATGCTTGGGAGGGCTGAGTTAATAGTTCGGCAAAGTATTTAGGGACCCCGTTCTGATCATATTATCAATTTTACAGCCTGCAGAATAGAGTCTGAGTGAGTCTGGGGAGAGCCAATTTAGTTTTGAGTAGAGCAGGCAATGATGGGTAAGTCTGTGAGTGGAGAGAGCAAATCTGCATATACTGTTATAGCAGGTGCTCCATTTTTGGAGTGCTCTAGCTTTAAGGTAAACCTGAGAGCAATATGTTAGAGCAGGGAGGAGAAATCCTTGTGCGATAGCAGTCGGGCAGCATCATTGAGGGAGGACCTAATTTTAAAGGCAAGACCAAGTTTTGAGTAAACTGTCTTACATGTAGCCGCAATGTGGAGGTTAAAGTCAAGAGGGTGGTCGAGAGTGACTCCTAGATACCTGAAGGAGGTAACGAATTCAAGAGGGAGTCATCTAGAGAATGCATCAATAAGTCTGGAGTAAGAGATCTGATTCTTGACTGGGGCCAAAAGCATAGTTACAGTTTTCTTAGCATTCATTAGGAGCCTGTTCTGTAGTAACTACTCCTGCAAGCAGTTGAAGTCTGCTTGAAGATGTGCTCTTACTGATAAGGGATCTTTACCAGTGGAGAGAAGCACCATGTCATCGGGTATAAAGGATTAACGAGGAGGAGCAGGGAAGGAGGGCAAGTTGTAATGAAAGGAGAAAAGTAGTGGGTCAAGAATAGATCCTTGGGACTCCAACAGACGAGGGGAAAGATTTGAGACGGGCGGATTCAATTTGACAAATTGCAACCCTCCTGAGAGGTAGCTATCAACCAGGAGATGGACGACAGGTCAAAGCCAGGTGGGACAGTTTGGAAAGTAGCAGAGAGTGATCTACAAGGTCAAATGCCTTTAGTGAGATCGACAAATATAGCCCAGTGAGCAGGCTCTTATCCATCGCTGTAAGGACTGCATTTGTCAGCTGAAGTAGAGTAGTTGTGGTGCTGTGTCCTGTTGGAATCCGTGCTGGGTAGAAGATATAAGGTTGTTAAGTGCAGGTAATTTGTGACCAGTAGCGATAGCCTTCTCGAAGGTTTATATAGGAGTAGAGAATGGCAATTGGTCTATAGTTTGACATATTTTTGGTATCTCCTTTTGTGAACAGGGACAACTCGAGCGGTTTTCCACAATGTTGGTACCATTTGGGTTATTATGGAAAGATTAAAGATTCTGCAATAGGAACAGCAGCAGTAGGGCTCTGCTTCAAGAAGCTTGGCAGTAGCCCATCCGGGCCAGCAGATCCATAGGTGGATACTGATTTGAAGAGATGCAGCACTTCGGTGGAGGAGACTAATGTGAGATGAAGAGGGGTTTCATGCGAAAGTTGCACCTCAGGAGGAGGTAAAAGAGGTTGGTTGAATTTCTCAGTGTATTCGGAGAGATCCGAGAATTGTGCATTAAGAGCATTAGCAATAGTAGGTAACTTGTTACAGTTTGCGTCATTCAGTGTCAAGTTGGTAATGGCCGTCTTGGGCCTTTGCCCAATGAAATTTTTGATGTGGTTCCAAAAACCCCTGGTATCACCCGCTGAAGATTGGAAAAGCTTAAGGCAGTAGCTCCTTTTAGCCTTCTGAATATCTTTTTTGCAGGCATTTCTCAGTTGTTTATAGTTAACCCAGTCTTCTGATTGTTGGGACTTCTTTGCCAAGGTCCAGGCCTTGTCTCTTTTTATCATGGCTCGAAGGAGGTCTTTTTTAAGCCATTTATTAGGGGAGCCCCTAAGACGCCTTTTTTTCAGAGGGATGTGCAGATCCTGAAGGGCCAGAAGCTGAGACATCAGGTATTCAAGTGCTGTGTTTACATCATCAGTGTGATAGATGGGAGACCAGTCTATATTATTAATATCCTCGAAAACTGCAGTTCGGTTAGTTTGGCACAATCCCAAATTGAATGATTCCTGGGGGGGGGTAGGCAGTGGCCATTCCAAATACAGAATGTAGGCAGGTGATCACTAATAGAATCCGAAAAGGCCCCTGCAGCAATTATTTTATTTGTCTTCGCCAGCCATCCAGTCCAGGAGAGATTGGTGCTCCGAGTTCGAAGTGATGCGTGTAGGGCTAGAGATAAGTTGAGCGAGGTTAAGTCGGGCGAGAGCTTCAGTATATGTGACTCCCTGATAGGTCTAGGTTGAAGTCTCCCATTAGTATGACTTCAGATCTACCGAGAGTGGCCAGATAATCCAAGAGCCCATTTAAGCCAGGGAGAGCCCCCTTTGGAGGATTGTAGGCACAGATCAGATTTAGCCTTTTATCACCACCTAGTTGTAGAACTGTATGCAGAGCTTCACAGTGATTTGTTATCCAAGACTGGAGTACAGAGACATTGAGATGCTCTTTATAATAAAGGGCAACTCCTCCACCCTTTTGTTTGGTGGGGCGATCGAATCTGGACAAGCTGTAGCCAGGTATTTTGTACATGGAATCAGGCACCTCTGGCTTGAGCCATGTTTCAGTTAGTCCAAGTATGTCCGGACAGTACAGGGCTATCCAGGCTTCAAGTTCAGGAAAGTTTGCTGGTAAACTTCTGATATTCATGTGGGCAATTTTCATGCCCTTAGTGGAAAACCAAGAGGAGTCATCCGTGGACCTGGCATTCCAATGGGGGCCAGGTTAGAGTCTGTGTCTCCTGACAAGCATCAGCGAGAAGCATCACCCAAACTTCTTTGTAGAATCTCAGAAGTTGCGCTTTGAGGTATTTGGGCATGCTAGGGGGTTGGTAGAGAAGGAAATGCCCCAATTTGGAAGGATGAGTTATATGGAGGTACAGGTTAGGAGAAGGAGCAAGGTTCTAGTTGGTATAAGGTTGGAGAATACAAAGGAGAATTCTTCATGGCAGTGGGACCCAGGGCATCCAGCACGTATGTTACATGAGAGATAGGAGAGGATGATTATGGTGGTAGTAATCCTGATACCACCAGAAGTGACCTTGGGCATGCAAGAGAGAACATTATGTATGCCTTGTATGAAACCTCTGTAAATCAGAAGTAGATTGTCCCTTATAAGAGAAGAATATAGGGACAGAAATGGTGACTTAAGGGCAGGGTGACACCTAGAGTGAAGGCAGTTTGAGTGAGACCCTTAGTGGCCAGAGGTTGGCAGTCAATTATACAAGTTATTCACAAGAGGCAGGTATTCCAATAGAGTGCAGTTTATGAGGAGTGGACAGGAGCAGGGGGAATTTGAAAAGGTGAGAGGAAAAGATAAAACTGGGATACCCTCAGTCTGAGTTACTTTTCCATACAAAATAAGTGTAGAACAGAGGCAAACATAGAGAATAGGAAGAGTGAATGGAGGGAAAAAAAAAGGACTGCCTCGCATGATTTGAACTAGGACTGATACAGCAAGGGGAGGGTAGGACTGCCCTCCAAGTGAGTTTATAGGTTGGAACAAAAGTGGGGGGATTGCCAGTGTATTTAGTGTGGTAGAGGGGGTGGGGGCTGCCAGCCTTGTAAGCCAAACCGAGGGAGCTGGGAGGGCTTTTCAACAAACCATAGCCCTCTCGACCCTTCCTGCTGCCAGCCTTGTAGCTTCGGGGAACCGAGGGGAGCTGGGGAGGGCTTTTCAACAAACTGTAGCCCTCTCGACCCTTCCTGCTGCCAGCCTTGTAGCTTTGGGGAACCGAGGGAGCTGGGGAGGCTTTTCAACAAACTGAGCCCTCTCGACCTTCCTGCTGCCAGCCTTGTAGCTTTGGGGAACCGAGGAGCTGGGAGGGCTTTCAAAAACCGTAGCCCTCTCGACCCTTCCTGCTGCCAGCCTTGTAGCTTTGGGGAACCGAGGGGAGCTGGGGAGGGCTTTTCAACAAACCGTAGCCCTCTCGACCCTTCCTGCTGCCAGCCTTGTAGCTTCGGGGAACCGAGGGGAGCTGGGGAGGGCTTTTCAACAAACCGTAGCCCTCTCGACCCTTCCTGCTGCCAGCCTTGTAGCTTTGGGGAACCGAGGGGAGCTGGGAAGGCTTTCAACAAACCGTAGCCCTCTCGATCCAGTGACCACAAAATCACCTTTAGGCCTGAGTAATGAAATAGCAGTGCTAGCGTTCATGAGGTGTGTTCCCAAAAAGGCCATGTTAAATATTTGTATTTGGTGAAAAATAGCTAAAATGGCTGAGATATCAATATAAGTTGAAAACAACATTAACAGCTATTATGTGGTGCTTACCTTGACTCTTCAGTTCGCAGTTCAGCTTTAAAGAGTGCAGATGTGTCCTGGTCCAGAGAAGATCACAGATGTCGATCTCAGGAGGTAAGCATGGGGTAAGGGGGTAAGAGGATGTGGATGCCAAGGGAGGGTTGGGATGGGGTGGGGAGATGATGAGGGAACATTTTTTTACAGGGTTTATAAAAAAGATGGGTGACTCTTCTTTTCTTCTTTGTTTACAGGTAGATAAATGATTGGGGACACTGGGGGTGGGCTCCTCCAGTGTTCCTCAGTGGTAGGGGGTGGAGTAACATGACTGGGGACAAAGGAGTGGGCTACCCAGTGTTCCAGTGCATTAGGGGATTGCTGATGCAGGAACTGGTCCCCCCATGTTGGCAAAATTAATTAGTGAAGGGGGTGGCATCTGACAATGTGAGTGGGCATCCCAGTGTCAGATTATAATAATGAAATAATTATTATTTAGGGATACTGGGAATGGACTCCCCAGTGTCCCACAGTGGTGGGAGGTGGAAATGCAGTGCCAACATGGGGTTCAGGCCCCCTTGATATCAGCTATTAAATATATAAACACGGGGACTGCAGGGAAGGTGTCTGACCTAGGGGTGTGCATACTGGTGTCAGAGTAAATAAATAAAGAGGAGAGGGGTGCCAGTACAGACCAGGGAGATGGGTTAGCGGACCATGACAAGTGGGTGGATGGGTCCACAAGACACCAGGGAAACAGCAGGAGATACAATAGAATGCAATTGGCAGCATGGGTTGAAGCTGTGGCTGCACAAGTGAAGAAAATACAGCTGTTCTTATACAAACAATGTGGCAGATGCGTTCCTCTCCCTAATCTTTGCACTCCAGATTTCCTTTGCCCACAAAAGGAGTTTCTGGGAACTATTAAAAAAAACAAAAAACATCAGAATGTAGTGAAACGGGTCAGTTCAGCCAAGTTCTGATTTTTATTTTTTCTGTAATATTTATTTCCATACATAGTTTCTAAATATTTCTGTCTTTCCCTATGCTGAAAGAAGATAGCGGACATAGCAGAGCTCTATGATAACACAGTAGGCTCTGTGTGTTTATCAATATGCAAATACTCCCTCCTGCGATCACTGATCTGCTTTTGTGTGGCACATCTAACTTTTCCAAATAAGAAATAATGGGAAAATTAAAAAGGTAGTAACTATTTAATGGATTAATATTTTTTCACCAACCCTTTGAAAGGCACATCTGTGGGGCAAAGGTTTTCTACTCTGAAAATTTCACCTGAATAGCTAAAGCCATTTCTGAGATGCAAGTGGACAAACAAATGTTCAAAAGTTGTCAAATTTAGTTTTTTAAACTTTAATAACTTTTGAACTGTTTGATGGATTCACACAAAATTTGGCATATCGAGAGACCTACCCAAGAGATTATGCATGCCAACTTTTGTGCAAATTTGTTGAATAGTTCAAAAGGTATTAAAGTTCAAAAACTCAGCTTTAACATTAAACTGTGCCTCACCCTAACTATACTGTCACTACCGCACCAGCATTTATATTATATATTATATTATATTATATTATATTATATTATATTATATTATATTATAGATATAAATGGTGAGCTGTCAGATAAATGATTTATCTACACAGTGCTGTTTGACCTTGGGTAACCTCACGAATGGTGTAAGCAACAATTGAGATGTCCGAGGTCAAACAGCACAAGTGTAGATAAATCATTTATCTGACAGCTCACCATTGTATATTTTATTTATGCAACAAGGATATTTTCTGTCAGTGCAGGGACATTTGCTTTTGACTGCTTAACTTTGTTTGCATATGTTTGTCAAAAAAGTAAACAAACAATTGCATTTTCTGCTCTTTTTTGCTAATTATAAAATAACTATAAGGTATCTATAAATGAAATGCCACTCATTTTGTAGATAATTTTGTGCTGAACTACTTTCATGCTAACAGCACTGTGTTAACTTTTTATTATTTTAACATTATTTGCATTTGAATATAATTAGTACTGGTACTGAGGCCGAACATTCTAAATGGGTTCCAGATTGATTATGACATATCTACTATGGGTGGGATATTCAGAAGGGTTGCGCATGGTGTAACACAGTTGCGCCGTGCACAACCCACTGATGCACCCCGGCGCGATATTCAAAGGGGGATTGAGCCTGGCACAAATCCCAATATGCCGGAGTGCATCAGTAATGTATGCTGTGCAGGTGGGGGGGCGTGCCCATGCATACGCCGCACATCCCTAAATTCAACCCGGGATGTGCTGAGCCCATGCATGCGCAATCCCTACCTGTGCTGCACAGGTGAGCCAAAAAAAGGAGAAACAGCTGACCACCCACAGGTGAGCTGCCACATTGCAGGGACGCAACAGGCAGCTGCCACCTGTGGTGGCCACCTGTCCCAGTGGCAACTTCTGTGGTGGCACCCCCCATGCTCGACAGGGCAAATGTAGTGGAACATTAGTCTATGTTCTGGAGGTCAGTGGACTGCTCACAGCCTGGTCAGGCACATGTAGTAAGAGGATGGTCTTGTTATCTCAGGGTTCAGTGACCACCGCAGCATGATATCGCGAAGATTGCACAATACCACATCAATTAACCTCAGGTCTGCAGGCTTCTCTCATTTGCTTATCTGAGCTCTACCACCCCACTTCCTTCCTCAGTCATGGCGGCGGTGCAGCTCCCTTACTCCGCTGTCCGCGACTGCCACCTGCCGACCGATTTCGCACAGTAGGCTCATACCGGTCCGTCAGTGAGTCAATGGCGCAGAAGTCGCCTGTTCCGCATTATATAGTCCAGATATGTGAATGGATCCATTCACATATCTGGACTGTGTAGTACGGCACGCGCTGCACACCCATTAGCTCCTGCTGTGGACCAATGAGCGCATAGTCTACTGTACAGAGTAAGTTGGCGGGCAGCAAGGCAGCAAGCGGGTGGGGCGCTGCCGCCCACCACTGACTGGGGGGAGCAGGGCGGTGGGGCTCAGTGGGCAGGTGGGGAGGGGGTACCGCTGGACCACCAGGGTTGGATTAGTGTGTAATTATTTATTACTGACGCCTGTGACCAGGCTGCGAGTGGTCCACTAGACCACCAGGGATATAGGACTGTTAATTTTACTTCATATGGCTGTGATCGGGCTGCGAGCGGTCCACTAGACCACCAGGGATATAGGACTGTTAATTTTACTACATATGCCCGCAAGCAGTCCACTGGACCACCAGGGATATAGGACTATTAATATTATTACATATGCCCGTGATCAGGCGTTGGATCATGTTGCCTCTTGTGCAGGGGGCGTCAGTCTCAGACAGCTGCAGCCTGGCAGGATGCCAGGCGCAAGTCGCCGGGGTTCGGTGCACCTGCATGCAAATGGGGCCATAATGACATGCAAATGGCCCCATTTGCACCTTGCATACATCATGGCCCCATTTGCATGTGCACTTATGAATATCGCGGTGGTTGCACCTATCGCAACGGCACTTGCGCTAGCGCATCCCCCTGCTCCACTCTGGCCACTTGCGCTGGTGCAGTGCCACTGCACCATGTGCACTGTGGGTGGCTAAGGTGCGATATTCATTGATGCTGTGCCATGGCGCAGCTCCATTGAATATCACCCTGTCCACACCCCTGCCCATCCAAGTTGCGCTGTGCCCAGGCTTGCACCACAGCCTGGCGCAGTCTGAATATACTGCTCTATGTGTATAAATCTGTGATAATGCATCTACTATGTGTATAAATGTAAAATTTCACATTTATCACATAGTAGCTCAGATTTATCACACGGATTTATGTCCATGCCTATTGTATATTATATATATATATATATTATAGTGGCACAGTAGTGCTAATATAGTTGGGGTTGAATACCCCATTTAAGGTTACATCTGAAATTTGGCAGTTTAATAACTTTGCCGCTGTACAACAGATTTGCCTTTTGGCATGCATAGTCTTGTACCATAGATCTCTGGACCTGCCAAGATTTGGTATGGTCAGATGTACAGTTGCGGAGCTACAGAGTGCTGAAAAATGCACAAATTACACATTTTTGTGCATTCTTTACTCGCACCTACAGTTTGCACGATTTGCGCAACTGTTCCAATACCTGCAGGGAACATGCAGCCAGAGTTCCCAATGTGCCTTTTGAAGATTTCATTAAAAAACAAGTTTCCTATCATAGTCAATGGGAAAAGTTAACAAAATATGCGAAAGTGTCGCAAATGCACTATTTACTTTCACAAATGACCCTTGTAGTGTTGCAAATCGGCCATCTTGTTTTCAGTTGGTGGTCACAGAAATGCTTGGCATTTAAATTTGGGACCCCCTAGGAGCACAATTATTGTTGTGTTCACCTAGTCAAGCCCTGAGGATGCTAATAATGTCTTTTTTGGGGGTTAAAACACTCCAGAGATATGTTTTTTAAATTTTTGTAAAAATAGCATCACAAAGTAGTGTCAGATATGCAACACTTTCGTGATTTTATTTCATGAAAGTGTCGGATTTGGGACACTATGGTCAAAACAATATGGAATCTGCCACCCTGATGCAAAAGAACGGTTTGGTCTTTTGGGCTGAAATTTGAGGGAAGAAAGCCAAGATCCCTCAGATGTGCCTTTGGTGATTTGGTGACAAAATATTAGAGGCTGCAAAATTACAGCACTCCAGAGTTGAACATTTTCCCATAGGCTAACATTACAGCGTCCGCTTCTCTTTCGGGGCTCTGATCTCTAAAAGCGGTTTGAGACACAGACTTTTGGTGGAAGAATGCTTAGTCCTGCTAGGAGGCTAAGTACAAAATTAGCCTGGAAAGTCATAAATCATATGAAATTTGAATTTTTTTCTGTGTCTTACGGTTCTTGAGATACAAGGAATTTAGTATTCCTAGCGCTGATTTTCTGCTCTGAGGGCCATTATTATGCATACATTCTTTGTATTCACTGTGCTGGACAGCACCTTTTGGGGAAAAAAGGGTGTGTTGCGTTACTGTTGCAATTAGCATTTCTGTTAGCGTTTCTGTTACCGTTTGCATTAGTGTTTCTGTTTAAGTCACCGTGTGTTAACCTTTATGCTTATGCTACTTTTACCATTTGTGTTTCCATTAGTTTTTGTTTGCATCTACTTTTACATCACCATGTCCTTACCATTTAGCGTTTCCATGTGCGCTTGCTTTTCCGTTTGCATTTGTGTTTCCTTTGGTGCCATCGTTGGTGTTACCATAAGCATTGCATTTCAGTTACGTTACCATGACCGTGTGCATTACCATTTGCATTTGCATGTGCTTGCATTTGCATTTCCATTTGCATTTGTGTTTCCTTTGGTTCATCGTTGGTGTTACCATAACCGTTTGTGTTTCCAATTGCATTACCGTTACCGGTTGCGTGTTCATTACTGTTTGCATTTGCACTGGTCTTAGCATTTGCATTTTCGGTAGCATTGTCATTGTCGAGTGCGTAACTGTTTCCTTCTTCATTGCCATTGCTGTTATCATTTACATTTCTGTTTGAGTTTGTGTTAACGTTTCCATTTTCATTACCGTTTTTGTTACCGTTTGCATTGCCGTGAAGGTCAGATTGTTTTCACTGCCATATGCTTTCTATTACTGTTAGCATTTATGCTACAATTTGCATCACCATTTCTGTTTTCATTTATGTTTGTTTGTGCTTGCATTTCTCTTACCATTTGCGTTATCATTTCCATTTACGTCACTATGTGCATTACCGTTAACGCTATTATTTGCTTTTATTTCACTATTTCCATCACCGCTTATGCTAACGCTACTATTTGTGTTTTTATGTTTGTGTAGTGCAGTGCAAAATATTATGTTTTGCTATTTTCTGCACTCTCTTTCATGACACAATAGCAGCCAGTGTGTGGTTGATTTGTCTGAAACTTGGCACACAGAAGGATCTTTGTTCAAGGAACATGCCAGTTTTTGTTTGGTGAAAAATGTTGTCCTGGTCCAGAGTTATTGCCAACTGACATTAGCCCACTTCACAGTTTCTGATTTTTTTAGCTGCCAGGTCTGCCATTTTAGTGAATTTCCTGCCGCGATTTCTGCCATTTTGTGGTGGAAGACTTCTTAAAGGTGCAGAAATGTAAAATTGAATATCTCTGGAATGGTGTGGTCTTTTCACATGAAATGTGGAGGGTGTTGAGTGTATGTCCTGGGGACATGAATAATATGTTTACATGTTGGAAAACAATTGGCTGTGGAGATACTGCATGATGCAGTTACCATTTTATGATAATGTTCTGCATGGTGCTACTGGCTTGAAATTTATACTGTGGGTAGCCCTAGTGGTACAGAGGTGCCTTGCAGTGGTTTGGTGTGTAAAACATTAACGTAGTGTGGAATTATGCCACTCCAACAAATGAAAATTTTAGTCATTCTACTTCAATTACTTTTGAATCGTGTCCCATTTGCCTGGCATTTGGAATGCAGAAAGATTTATAATATATCTTTGACTGTGACAATTTTCTGGTTGCTGGCACTGGTCAGAGTATGGTAGCTTGGATTCAGTGCAAAGATGTGCAAAGTAATGTACCTGGGAAACAAAACCCAGGGAAAGATTACACAATGGGGAAGTAGTAACAACAACAACAATGGAAAGGGACCTTGGGGTAATCATATCAGATGACCTTAAGGTTGGCAAGCAATGTGGTGGTTGTAGAGAGGGCTGGGGGATACTGGGATGTATAGGGAGGCATCACCAGCAGAAAACAGGAAGTTGTTATCCCTTGTACAAACAGTTGGTGAGACCCCATCTGGAGCACTGTGTCCAGTTCTGGAGACCCCATCACCGAAGAACATAGAAAGGATGGAGGCAGTTCAGAGGAGTGCAACTAAATGGTGCAAGGTCTGCTAGAGAAGCCATACAAGGAGAGGCTAAAGGAGCGTAATATGTATACCCTTGAGGAAAGGAGGGAGAAGGGGGCATGATAGAAATGTTTAAGTACCTCAGTGGAATCAACACAAGTCCAAGAGGGTAGCATCTTTCAGAAAAAGAGATGTGCAAGAACAAGGGGACACAATTTGAAGATAGAGGGAGGACGGCCCTGGGGCAATGTGAGGAAGTATTTTTTCACAGAGAGGGTGGTGGATACATGGAACAGCTTTCCTGAGGAGGTTGTGGGGTCCAAAACTGTGGGAGAATTCAAGAATGCATGGGACAGACATATGGCAATTTTTGTGGGGGTAGGAAGAAATAGGCTGTTGGTTAAATAGGATCTGCAGCTTATCCTGTAGGTAGGGAAATGGGAAGTCTAGGTGGGCCAAGCAGTCCTTATCTGCCGTCAAAGTCTATGTTTCTATATTACTTAAGGTTGCTGAATTGTGCCTACACAGTTATTTGCTTGTGGCGCTGTGCAACCGTTGAATGGATGTTCACACAATTCTGGACATACAGTGTACTATGGTACATGTCTTCATTTACCAAGTTTCATTTCAGTCAGTTGTACAGTTTTTGCACAGCGAAGTGACACAAATTCGCACCACTACCACATTCCATTCACTATTTATAGTGCACATTCTCAAAAAGAAGGAAAATTCATGGCAAAAACCTCTGTTTAATGCATCAGGTAGGGCTGTTTCACAGTGACAAAAGTGAGGAAATTCAGTGTTAGGGTTGCCACCCTTGCATCTCACACCAACCGTGCCCCACCAACAGGCATCGGGGTGTGCGTTGGGGTCATCGGTCCTAACTCTCACCCCATTCTCCTATACTGCATCACATCAGCTTATTTACACATGGAATGGGGTGAGAGTTAGGACCGATGATCCCAATGCACACCGATGCTTATTGGTGGGGGCGGAGTGGGTGGGCATGGGGTGCAAGGGGTGGCAACCCTAACACTGAATTTCCTCACTTTTGTCACTGTGGAACAACCCTAACTGATGCATTAAACAGAGTTTTTGCCACGAATATATATGTATATATTATATATATATATATATATATATATATATATATACACATACACACATTGTATACACACACACACACACACACATTTGCAAAACTTCACTAATGCATTAGTTAGGGTTGAAGTGACAAAAGCAGGGAAGAAAAATGACTTACCATTATAATCTTGTTTCTTCCAGGGATACTTCAATATTCCTAACTCTCATGCAGTATGTCTTTATGCCAGATCTGTCGGAGATGGAGCGTTATGCTAATGATGGAACACCATTGGCATGTGCTACTTTAAATGCTGCCAGCTATCAACTGTCTACATTCTAACCCTCAGATTTCATGAATGTCTGACAAGACAGGGCCCACAAGGAAAATAACTATTTAACACTATAATAATAATAATTTAACACACAAAAACCTCCAACAGGAGGGAAAAATCCACAAAAAGCACCCCCGAGTGTCAGAATCACCTGAAAAGATAAAACCAATGAAAAACACAGTTTCAAACAGAAATGCCAGAGTGTGACACTCATACCTCTGGTAATACAGGATGGAGTGCAGAGGCCACTCATTCTAGCAGGGTAGGAAGGTTAGGAATATAGGAGTATCCTCTGGAAGAAACATGATTATTATGGTAAGTATTTTTTTCTTCTCACCTCAGGAATAATCCAATATTCTTAACTCTTATGTAGACTAAGAAGCAGTACCTTTGGAAGTGGGCACAGAACCTACTTTGGAAATAGACAGTGCAGGACAGCTGTGCCAAACCTGTCATTGCCCCTAACCAGTGTGGCCAGGTTGTAATGCTTAGTGAAGGTGTGCACTGTTCTCCAGGGAGCTACTTTACAGATGTCCACCAAAGGAACATCCCTGGAAGCTGCTATAATTGTAGCTGTACCCCTTGCAGCATGGGCTCTCAGCCCTGCCAGAGGCTCTTTCCCAGCTTTTGAATAAAAAAACTGAATACACTGAAGTATCCAGCGAGAAATGAACCTCTTAGATGCTGGATTTCCTTTTCCCACATCCCATAAATCAGGAATAGTTGTTTTCTGTCCTGTCTATGGGCCTTGGTGACCACCATGTAGAAGCTAAGAGCTCTCTTGTCATCAAGACTGTGCAGTCTACATTCCCCAGAACTTGAATGCTCAGTAAAGAAGACAGGTACTTGTAAAGTAATGGACTGGTTCAAATGCAAGTCTGAAACCACGTTTGGGAGAAATTTTCTGTTTGTTTGCAATACCACTTTGTCCTTGTGGAATGAAATGTAGTCCTGCTCCATGCACAGATCATGGAGCTCACTGATCCTTCTAACAGAAGTGTTGTTATAGAAACATAGAATTTGCCAGATAAGGACCATGGCCCACCTAGTCTGCCCATTTCCTACCTAACAGATAAGCTGAAGATCCTAGTTAACCAACAGCTTACTTCCTCCTACCCCCACTAGGACTGCCTTATGCCTGTCCCATGCATTCTTGAAGTCCCCACTGTTCTTGACTCCATGACCTCCTCAAGGAGGCTGTTCCATGCATCCACAACCCTCTCAGTGAAAAAATACTTCCTCACATTATCTCTGAGCTGTCCCCCCTCTATCTTCAAATTGTGCCCCCTTGTTCTTGCACATCTCTTTTTCTGGAAGATGCTACCCTCTTGGACTTTGTTGATTCCCTTGAGGTACTTGAACGTTTCTATTATGTCCCCTCTCTCCCTTCTTTCCTCAAGGGTATACATATTAAGCTCATTCAGTCTTTCTTCGTATGTCTTCTGGTGCAGACTCTGCACCATTTTGGTTGCCCTCCTCTGGACAGCCTCCACTCTGTCTATGTCTTTGCGGAGATGGGGTCTCCAGAACTGCACACAGTACTCCAGATGGGGTCTCACCAACTGTCTGTACAGAGGGATAACAACTTCCTGTTTTCTACTATTGATGCCTCTTCCTATGCATCCCAGTATTCCCCCAGCCCTCCTTACTGCCTTCTCACATTGCTTGCCTACCTTTAGGTCATCTGATATAATTACCCCCAGGTCCCTTTCTATATCTAAACCTTGACACTAGGAAAATCTTTTTTTTTCATGTGACATATTTAAAAGGCGCTGAAGACATGGGCTCAAAAGGGAGACCCATGAACTTGACAATATGCACATATAGATCCCAGGCTGGCACTGGCTCCCTGTGAGGAGGGTGAAAGTAAGTTAGACCTTTAAATAACTTTTTGAAGATAGGGCTTGTTGCCATAGAGGCATTCTTCCCAGTTGAAATGTAAGCAGACACTGAAGCTAAGTGAATTTTAAAGTAGTGGGCTGCCGGCCCAATGAATGCAAGTAAGTAAGGTAGTCCAGCACAGTTGGAACCCCTGCCTAAGCTGGTACCACATCACTGTTGGAGCACCAGATAGAAAACCTTTTCCATTTAGAGGCATAGGTTTTCTTGGTGGAAGGCTTCCTGTACCCCACTAAAATATTCAGAACACCTTGAGAGAAATGCAAGCCTGCATACTCTAGGTCTTCAAGAGCCATGCTTTGAGTCTGAGTGATTTGAGGTTTGGATACAGGAGTCTCCCCTGACTGCAGATTAGCAGATTGTGCTCCCAAGGAAGGTGTATTGACTCAGCTACAGACATGAAGAGCAGCAGAAGTACCATGGCTGCCTGGCCTAATCTGGAGCAATCAGGATCATTGAATTTGATCCAGACCTGAGCTTGAGTAGCACTCTGTACACCAGAGGGAATGCATAAAGGTCCCTGACCAGATCAGAATCAGAGCATCCAGAGGTACTGTTCCCTGAGCTGGGGGTCTGCAACAGTACTGTGGCAGGTGGTGACTTTCATGGGATGCAAAGAGATCTATCTCTGTGGTGCCCCACCTTCTGAAAATCACTTCCACCACCTGTCTGTTCAAGACCCATTCATGGTGGGCCCAGTTGATCCGACTCAGAGCATCTGCTAAGGTATTGTCCTTGCCTGGCAGATGAATGGTCTGAAGAGAAACTCCTGGGGAGTAGGCCAGAGTACAAATGCTCACTGTTTCTGTGCAGAGTAGACCCGACCTTGTTCCTCCCTGCTTGTTTATGTAGTAATTTGTGGTGGTATTGTCTGATCTGACCTGTACCACCTTTCCCTGAACCAGTGATGTGAAGGGTTGGAGTGCCAGGAACACCTCCATGAGTTCCAGCAGGTTTATATGCTGGAGTGGCTCTGCACTAGACCAGGTGCCATGAGTAGTGTAATCCTCCTATGTGGGCACACCACCTAGTAGTGATGCATCTGTTGTGAGAATCACTGATGGGGACTCTTTTTAAAAGAAACCCCTTCACTGAGGTCAGCTTCCTCTTTCTACCACTGAATGGCCAGAAGTAATGTTTTTGTTACTGGAACTAGCTTTGAGAGAGAATCCTTTCTCTGACACCAATGTGCCCTTAGGTGGACTTTGATGTCTCTCATCTGGAACCTGGAACCCAGGGCTGTGCCAGTGGTGGCTAACATGTGGCCCAGTAACTGTAGAAACTGTTTTGCAATTTTAGGTTTGTTCAGGCTGAAGGATCCTGCGATCTGCAGAATACTTTTTACATTGTTCAGAGGTAGGTAAGCCCTGCCTTCCTGTGCATTTAATTCTCTTTCTATGAACTACAGCACTTATGCAGGGAGAAGGACTGACTTTTTGAGATTTATCTAGAAACCCAGTGACTCTATAAGTCCTTGGGTGAGCTACAGATGCTCTCTTAGTTGTTGTGGTGACTTTATGACCACCAACCAGTCATCCAGATAAGGGAAAACTGTGATGTCTAGCCTTTGCAGGTGTACCACAACTACTGCCATGCACTTTGTGAACACTCTTGAAGCTGAAGTGAGACTAAATAGCAGGGTTGAGAACTGGTAATGACCTGAAGGGAGTCTGAACCTGAGGTATTTTCAGTAGGACTCCCTTATGAGGATGTGGAAATAAGCATCTTTTAGGTCCAGAGATGCCAGCCAAACTCCTTTTTGGAGAGCTGGCAGAATCAGTGACAAGATTACCATTTTGAACCTTGCCTTTAGTAAGTGCCTGTTTAGCACCCTTAGGTTTAGGATAGGCTGCCATTCCCTATTTTTCTTTCCTATGAGGAAGTATCTTGAATAAACAATTTCCCTTTGGTTGTGGGTGTACAGGCTCCACTGACTTTGACAACAATAGGTTCTGTACCTCCTTTTCCAGCAGCTTTCTTTCTGCATGGGAAGCTGGCTTGAACACAGGTCCTTAGAGAGGGAAAGGATTTGAAGCTTAGGGACAAACCCTGACTCACTACTTCCAGGACCCACTTGTTTGTGATGATCTGTTTCCAAGCTTAGAACTAGTGAGTCAGTCTGCCCCCTACTGGAAGTGGGAAGGCAGCCTGGGAAAGCATGTCAGGGTCTTGCTTTGCCTGAGGCTGAGGCTGGGAACCATACCTGGAACCCCGTCTGCCCCTGCAGAACCCTTGCTGTGGATACTGTTGAACTTAGGGTACAGCCATGGCCTGATAAAAAGGCCTGGTATGAAATATCTGCCCTGCCTCCCTTCCATAAGGTCTAGTGGATGGGAAGCCCTTTCCTTGGCAGAATTGCTTCTGTAGGTGGCCTTGTACTCATCCACTTTTTCATACAGGCCTCTGTATGTGTTGCAAGAGGAATTACCCTCAGCAGGAAAATCAAAGCCTTGTTTACAAGTATCTTGAGTAAATTTGTGGCTCTTAACCAGGCAAACCTTCTCTGGGTAGTGGTATTAGTCATCCACCTGACGGCAGTGTCATTGGTGTCTGCTGCCATCTGAAATTGGTGTTTGGCTGCTTCTAAGCCACATCTGGCAATCTCAGCTCAGTCAGCTGAAAGACTAAAGGGAGGTTTATCTGCAAAAGCCATGACAGTTTGAAAAAGAGTTTTGATACTGGGCTGAATAAACCTGGAAATTAACTTGTCTGATGGCCAAAGATGCTGATAAGTAGTCTTTTTTGGCCATACTATCAATTTTTATGGAATCCTTTTCAGGGGGATGAGATGCCAGAGGAACTTTTGCTTTGTCACAGTCTGAAGCTTGTACCGCCCCTTGGTGGTCAGGATGGAATAATAAAAATTCAGCCCCTTCTCTATCCAGCTGATACTTCATGTCCAATGTTTTTGTCCAAAGGAAGGACAGACCCAGGTGTCTGGGGGATTTTGACTATGTCTCTTTTAAAGAATTTATTCTTAGGAAGCAGTAACATTTTGGTGGGTGTTAACCCCATCATTTCCAGATATTCTGCTTCCTCTTCATCCTCTATCACCTCAGTGGTAGAGATGTCAAGAGCATACACCATTTTTCGGACAAATGAAAAACGGGATGAATAATCCTCTGATGCCCTGGGAGGTCTGCCAAATTCCTGTTCAGGAGAGACTTCAAGCTCTATAGGCTCCCCTTCAACTTCTTCCTTACAGTCCCCATGGTCTTCTCTAAAATCAAGCAGAGAAGATTGGTTTGATTTAGCAGGGGGTCTGTACTGTTGACTGCTGTCCTGCAGGCAGCACCCCCTGTAAGGCCTGCAAGACCTTGAAAGCTTGAGTAATCTCCAGTGGAGAGGGCATATTTACCGCACACCAGAAGTCCACAGGCGCTGATCAGCAGAGATTCTGTGTGTTTAGTATTTTTGTCTTTTCAGTGGAACCAGAGAGCTAGCCAGTTCAGCAGGCCTTTTTGTAATGTCCTTTGCACCCATATAAGGGGTAGAAGTAATGGTTTCTGTGGTTTCATCCACAGCTACTGGGAGTGTTGGCTGGTCAGAGCCTGAGGGACCCTTGGTGGAGGCAATTTCTTTTTAAGCCTTTCAAAATGTTTTTCAAACATTTTATCCAGAAAGGTCTTGCAAATTTCACAGTCAGATATTAAATGGCCATAGCCAAGGCAGACCACACAAGTGTGTTTATCTGCCTTAGCAAAAACTTTTCCACACTCTGTACAGTTTTTAAAACTGATTCACCATTTTTTTTCTTATTTTTTTCTGACATTTCATGTTCAGCAGAAAAACATCACCCGTGATAAAATTAAAATTTTTAAAACTAAAACTAGTGGTTGTGGTCAGTTCAGGAACTGACCAGGGAACCAATTGAAACCAAGAACCAATGAAAAAAGGAACCAAGTTTAGTAGTTCAGTAACTTGTATTAGCGATTACACAAAAACACATTTAATTAAACAAAATACATTAAATTAAAGGTGCTTTTGTCACAAAACTCTGCTTAAGACTAAAAATTCCCAGTTCTCCTCCGGTTATACCGAACCAGGAGAAACTGAGAAAAATCAGTTTAACTAAAATAAGCTAACAGTTATCTAAGAAACAAAAGATAAGTGCAGCAGATGAAAATGAAAACAATACATATCATTTTCACAATGAGATGTTGAGGGGAGGGTCTCTGAGCATATAGTCTTGACAGGCAGAGAGTGAAATCTGAGGGTTAAAATGTAGGCAGGTGACAGTATTTGAAAAGTGGCACATGCCAGTGGTGTTCCGTCATTAGCATAATGTTCCATCTCCAGGCAGATTTGGCTTAAAGGCATACTGCATAAGAATTAGGAAAATTGGAGTATTCCTGGGGTGAGAAATGAAACATTAGGGTTGAGCTCCTAACCACCCACCCTATCACCCCACCACCACAGAACAACAGGCATCAGGGTGTGCCATGGGGTCATTAGGCCCAACTCTCACCCCATTCCATGTGTAAGCAGGCTGACATGGTACAGTATAGGAGAATTAAGCTTAACAACCCATGGCATGCCCAATGCCTGTTGTGTGGATGGTGGGGTGGTGGGATGCAGAGGAGGAAAGGGGCTCAACCTAATGTCTCATTCCTACTGTAACTTCAACCTAACTGATGCATTAACAAAGTTTTTGCAATGGCGTTCCTTACTTTTTGAAAAAGTGTTATGTAACTGGCATGTGTTGGTGGGAGTGTGGGTCCTCCAGGCCTGCGCTCCCTTCAAGCTACCTATTTCTACATAACAATATGTATCTTGGAAGCATGGGCCCTCCAGGCCCTGCGCCCCATTACACATAACACAGAGTTATCACGACAGCCCTATAGGGCTGTAAAGGAACCCTTGTAACACTATTTTACCAATATCTCAATAACCATAGCAGCTATGAAAAATTCCAATGCAGTTGTAATCATGACTTTGAAACCTCCACACATGTTTAGGCTGTCAGGGCCAGAAAAGCCATATCTACTTGATCGTTTCTGAGATACAGGCACTGAAAGGCGTTGTGGGAGCTGCAATGTTATTCTATGGGAAAAAAATCTCAACTTTGTAATGGCATATCTATGGAACCGATGAAATTGTTTGCACCTAAACAGCATAATTCACATCTCTGAGACACCCCTTTATACCCTGCAAATTTGAAGCCAAAAGACCAAACCTGACGGGCCCACACTCCCACCAACACATGCCAGTTACTTTTTTAACGTGTAGAAGGCCTGCCCCCATGGTTGTACGCTATTTGTCCTCTGCTCTTCATGCTCTCCACCCTTTCTCCCCCTTACCATTACAGTTGTCAACATACCAACACTGTAAAGCATTGGGTATTGTGCAAAGAGGAGGAGGGTTTGAGAGTGTGAACAGTGGATGTTGAATGAGCGGGACATCGTATTGAGGTAGTGGGAACAGAAGATGCCCTGGGATGAAATGGACTCTAGAACGAGGTAATTCTTGTCTGGTCTCCATACCCAAGGGCACCACCAATGATGATGGGCAATTGATCCACGCGAGCTTCAGAGGCCCGTCCAACCTGGGCAGTGTTGTACAATGCTGGAGCCGTGAGGAACAAGACTGCAGTAATTGCAGATCTTGTTGGGTCTGTGGGTCTGGCATGCATTGCGAGACCTGGCTGGATGAGAATTGGGTTCAATTTAGAAGCAGCAGTTCCAGCTGGGTACTCAGTGTTACACGAATGAGATTGGACTGCAGTGGGGAGTTGGGGTCTGTTTCAAGACCGAACTGGGCCTCACAAGTGTACCAGTTGAGGGGGCTGAGTCCTTTGAATGTACTGTAGTGGCAGGTGTGGGATGCAGAATTGTTCTCATCTATCGTCCACCAGGTGATGAGAATCATTTTCTGCAGGAAGTAGCAGACTTCATCATTGACATGGTGTTTGAGTCACCCAGGCTGATGGTCCTGGGTGACTTTAATGCCTGGGTCGATGATGAATTCTTGCAGTTTGGACAACACTTCCTCCAACTAATGACATCTTTGGGCCTCACACAAGTGGTTACTTCTGCCACTCATAAGGGTAGTCAGTCTTTGGACTTAGTCTTCCTCCTGGGGATTGAAACCTTTGACTTGGAGGTGGAACCTGTCGGTTGGTCCAATCATTACACTGTGGGGTTCAGTTTTTGCACCCCTCCCTTGTAGGTCTACCCCTGTGGAGATGGTCAGGTACCGCTCTTTGTGAGATGTTAGCTCTGCAGGCCTAGCAGTGGTGATTGACCTATCAGTTTTTTTCTGGAGTGAGCAATGATCCTGATGCCTTGGTGTTGGCCTATAACAGGGCCATTTCCTCAGCTCTAGATCTAATTGCTTCTGTCAGAGTTCATCCTCTCCCCCTTCGTCCTTGGTCTCCATGGCTTGATGGGACCTTGAGGGAGATGCGGCGACAAGGACGAAGATTAGACTGTTGTTGGCAGAGATCTGCCCTTGATGCTGACCATCTCAGATTGATGGAACATTATCAACTCTATCATTCCGTAATCTCCCATAAGAAGGCAGAGTTCCTGCCTGGGGAGATTGCGGCTGCTCAGAACCGACCATTTCAGCTTTTTTGAACTGTTGACAGACTGTGCAACCCAGCCTGTCTGCAGGTTCGGAAAGCTTTTTCACAAGTGTAGTGTGATGAGCTTGCTAGCTTCTTTTCGGCTAAGGTGGCCGACATCAGGGCAGCACTCCAGCCTGCACCCTCTATGGGAGAAGCTGTAGATCGGCATTTGGCTGCAGCCTCTAGTCTCTCCTGGAAGTCTTTTGATCAGCCTGAGTTCACTGATGTCATGAGGATTGTCCAGAGTATGTGCTCTACATGCTGTAGTTTGAACCCGGGCCTGACTTCCCTGATAAAGAGTTGTCATGATGTTATCAGCCCAGTCCTAGCATGGATAGTCTGGTACTCCCTGGATATGGATGAGTTTCCTAGCTCCCTGAAGGAGGCGTGGTGACACCCCTCCTGAAGAAAGCTTCCCTGGACCCAGACTGCCATGCTAACTACAGGCCCGATCTCTAACGTTCCCTTTGTAGGAAAGGTTATTGAGAAAGTAGTGACTGTACAGTTGGAGAACCATTTAACCATCCATGACATCTATGAACCAATCCAGTCTGGTTTTGAAAGAGGCATAGTACCGAGACAGTGCTGGTTCGGTGCCCAATGATCTCCTGATGACTAGAGATCAGAAGAGCGATTCCATCTTGGTTCTTCTTGATCTCTCTTCAGCCTTTGACACTGTGGACCATGGGGTACTTCTTGAGCACCTGGAGTTCATCTGTGGCCTGTCAGGTACAGTCCTCAGTTGGTTTAGATCTTTCCTCACAGACAGAACTCAGAGGGTGGTGTCAGGGATTAATTCTTCCCACCCAGTCTCTCTGTCATGTAGGGTTCTCCAGGAGCTTGGTGCTGTTCCCCATGTTGTTTGCAGTGTATATGCTGCCTCTCGAGACATTGTAAGAAGGTATGGGCTGAGGTTTCATTGCTATGCAGATGATACCCAGCTCTCCAATCTTTGACCTGACCAGGATAGAGCTCTCTCAGTATTTAATAGCTGCCTCACTGAAATCCAGTGCTGGGTGAGTTCAAGCTGGCTGAAGTAAAATTTGGAAGACTGAGGTAATGGTTGTGGACCGCGGTCGGGGTAGAGGGACGGAGCTGGCTTATCCTCGGGTTTATTTCTGGGGTGTCCAGCTCCCTACCTCTGAACAGGTGCAGAACCTGGAGGTGATTTTTGACAAGGAGCTGACACTGTGTTTGCAGGTGTCGCAGTTATCAAACTATCCTTTTACCATCTTAGGAACATCACCAGGACTAAGCACCTTGTTCTGCAGCGATCTGCCTACACTGATCCACTGCTGTAACATCACGTCTTGATTATTGCAACTTCCTTTATCTAGGGCTTCCTAGGGTTGATATCCAGCACTTGCAGCTGGTGCAGAATGCTGTGGCCAGTTATTGATAGGTACTTCGTGCCTATCATATTTCTCGGTTCTCGCAATCTGCACTGGCTGCCAATACACAGTGGCAGATCACCTTTAAAGTTGGTCTTTTGACTTACAAAGCCCTACACAAACAGGCCCAGACTACTTGAAAGAGCTTCTGGTGTCCTACTGCCCTAAGTGATCTCTCCGCTCGGTGGATGAGGGGTTGCTAGAATTCCGAGGTTTCTTTAAAATCTTCAGGGGCTTGTGCTTTTATGTATGCTGCCCCTTCCTTCTGAATTTTCTACCCTGTCCACTTCATCAGTGTACGCCCATGGAGGAATTTAAAAAGGCCTTAAAGACCTATTTATGGTCTAAGATCTATCCTGATTAATTATTGGGATGTTATAAGCTCAGATTGATGTTTTATTTCTTTTATCTGCAATCTTTGTAAGGCGCCTTGATTTTGAGAAAGGCGTGATATAAATAAAGTTTTATTATTATTATTTATTTACAGTGCACTGAGAAAGTTTTAAAATTTCTAGTTCATGAGATGGCAAAATCCCTGTTAGCGAGGTCAATTCCTGTTCGTGAGCTGTCAAAATCCCCATTTTTGAGAATTTCTTGTTCATCAGATTTTAGCAATCTGGTCTGGAAATGACGATCAAGGATTTTGTCAGCTTGCGAAAGGGGATTGGCTCACAAAAGAGGATTTTGATAGCTCACAAAAGGGAATTTTGACAGCTCGTGAAGGTGATTCAAAAAAATCAATCCCCCTTCACAAACTGACAAAATCCTCTTTTTCGAGTTGATCCCCTTTTACAAGCTGATAAAATCCCTATTCATGAGCCAATCCATGTTTGTGAGATAGAGCCATCTGGTCCGGAAATCACGATCAAGGACTCTGTCAGCTCACAAAAGGGATTCAGCTCACAAAAGGAGATTTTGTCACCTTGCAAACAAGGACTCAGAAGGGAGCGATGAATAAAGAATTTTAAAATCTGAAACAGTCGTTTATTGACAAATTAGAGGAAACCAAAGGAATGGCTTGTAGAGAGTCACCCTGAACAAAACCCATGCTTAATTTACAAAAGAAGACATCTGTGGAGCAACTACAACATTTTGTTTGTGGGAAAAATGAAGAAAAAATGGCTTGTGAAAAGGAATTTTTTTCTCATGAACGGGTATTTCATAAATCCCTATTTGCAAGGTGACAAAATCCTTGATTGCGAGCCCAATCCCTGTTTGCAAAACATACGTATAAATCTAAGACTGAACTGAACACACTCAGAACCCAAAAATTCAAAATTAAATAACTTTTGACTGGATTAATATTTTTTCACCAAACCAATGCGGGATTGTTCTTTGGGCAAAGTTCTTTCTACCCCTGTAGCCACAATGTGATGGGCAAAAATCAACAGAAATGGTCAAAAAAGTGAAAATGCATTTTTGGTGTTTTGTTGCATGGAAACAGCTGATCAAAACACAACTTGGCAGATCAAGAAATCTACCATACGAGACCATGCATGCAATTTCATGCACATCCATTGAACAGTTACAAAGTTATTACATTGCACAATCTGGGGTTTAACATTAAACTGCCTTAATAACTCTAACTATAGTAGTTCAACTGTGCCCTATAATAATATATATATATATATATATATATATATATATATATATACACACACACACACACACATATACATATATATATATATATATATATATACACACACACACACACACACACAGTATATATTCATTTGCATCAGTTAGGGCCATTTCACATGACAAAAGTGTGGAAATGCAATGTGGAGTTACCACCCCACCACCACACCCCATCCTCAAACCCCTAACTCCACATTCCCCTCCACCCCACACACACACACACACACACACACACACACACACACACACATGCAAGCAGTACAAGACACATCCATCATCATGGTCCAGCAAGTGTACGAGTTCTGCTGCAATCAGAGTGCCTTGTGGGTACACATGCATGCTGGGAAACCACGGGAGATGTCCCACAGTAAGTATTTTTTGTTACAAATATCAATAACAAGATTTTAGCAGATGCCTGTATTTCAATTGTTAAGAAATGATGAAACACATAGAATGTTATCTATAGATAGCTGTATTGAAAATGAGTTTAGATAACCCAAGCAACAGTTAATGGATGTTTGCATATGTTTTTTCTGATAGAGTGAGTCAGTCCTAATAACAAATGGTAATAACAAAAGTAATGTTTTGTAGTATAGTTTACAAGCAACATGTGACAGCAGCAATTGTAACATCCAAAGCTAACCATAACATGCTGCTAATGAGTATTTCCAGTTAACGTAGCAGTATAACAACATGTGATGGTGCTAGTTTCATACCTGAGCAGTATGTGAAAAGTACTATGTATGTGTCAGCTGTGTCTATCCTGCTACCACATGCCTTTGTGGTGGCAGCGATACCTGCAGTGAGCCAATCATTGAATTATGACACCTAAAAATCAATATTTTGAAAGTTTGTGCAGACTAAGTTTCACTTTGTAGAAAGATATGCCAGCTATAATGTGTCATCATACAGTGCTGGCAGTATAGGATCAATCATACTGTATTTGTTTTCATAACATAGTGTTTTGTGAAAGGAGCACAGTGTCGTGATTATTGTGCTTACAGATGTGATGAGTGGTATAGTGCCTTATAATCTTGCATGTGTTTTGCATGTGTGTGTGTGTGTGTGTGTGGGGTGGGTGGGAATCATGAGAATGAGTAGTTCTCACAACATAAAGTCAACCGAATCCATATCTCACACTGCGTCCATGATAGAGGCAGCAAAAAGTGCTGTAAATGCTAACTCTGTGGGCGTAATAGTGAGCCTCAGACATGAAAATGAGCTACTGGAATAGTAAATTGCAAATCTCTCAGGAACCGTACAAGGTAGAAAAAAATTCAAATTTCATGTTATTTATGGTTTTCCAGCCTACTTCTGTACTCAGTCCTCCTGTAGGGGACTAAGAGTTTTTGTGACAAAAAGTCTGTATCTCGGACTGTTTATGAGATGCAGGCCCTAAAAGGTGTCACGGACACTGCAATGTTATCCTATGGGAAAATTTCTGAACTTCAGAATGCTGGAACTTTGGGCCCTGTTGTTTTGAAACCAAACCACCAAGAGGCACGACTGTAGGACCAGGGTTTGTCACCCTGCAAATTTCATCCAAAAAGACCAAACTGTTTTGTTGCAGGAGGCTGGCAAAGATTTGCAGTTATTTTGAGAATACTTTTGCAAATCACGAAAGTGTTGCAAAAAAAAAAAATTCACAAAACTTTAGCATTTGCAAATGCATTTTGTGAAAGTATTTTTTTTTCGAAGTTTAAAAATGCATTTCTAGGTTTACAAATAAATATATGGCTAGCATCCTCAGGACCTGATGAGGTAAACACAACAATCAGTGTTTACCTAAAGGGTCCCAATTTTAAATGCCAGGCATTTTTCTGTGTCAATAACTGAAAACAAGATGGCCGAATCACGAAAGTAAGGGCCATTTGTAAAAGTAAAAACAGGCATTTGTGAAAGTTTTGTGATTTTTGCTAACTTTTCCCATTGACTATAATGGGAAATTTGATTTTTTAATAACTTTTGAATGGTTTAATATTTTTTCACCAAATCTTTGAAAGTCACATCGGTGACTAAGGTTGCATCTTCCTGAAGGTTTTGAACTGAACAGACAAACTGTGTGTGCTGTGGCGGAGCAAAGAAACATGCAACAAGTCAGTTTTTTGTGTTTTAGGGCACGCCCTGACACATGTTGGTTTGTGGAGGGTGGATGTGGGGTAGGCTGTTGGGCGATGTTAGGGCTCAACCCTAATGTATCATTTCCTTTTGTCAATGCAGCCCTAATGACAAATTAACAATGTTTTTGCAATTTACTTCCAACTTTTGAGAATGTATAATTGTAACTTTATTTATCTTCCATCCCTCCACAGATGCACATATATACGTAGCTGTGTAAACACAAGGTCTCCAGCCCTGCACTTCCACACATTAAGTTATGAGAAGGCATAGGGAAATTGCAACAGTCATAACTGTGCCATCTTAAATAATTTTCACCCCATAATGTTCAACATCACGCATGTACCCAGTACAGAAAAGTTTTAAATCACCCGTCAAAATGTAATTCTTCACAACTGCAACACCATTCTGCCATGGGCAGAAAAACATTTTAGCAGGATTTGAAAATGACAGCTGTACTGTTCATGAGGTAGTGTGAAAAAATGGCAATGTTGAAAATTTGGAGTGAAAATTCATAAACCGCCAAAGTTATGCATGCATGTAAAAAATTCAAAGACCACACATAATACAAGCATTTTAGATACCAATACTGTAATTTCATTATTAGTACCAAAAGGAGATTTTGTGCAGCAACTGCACCATTTAGTGCCACTGCTGCTTAGACATGTTTCAGGCAGGATGTGAGAAATGACAGCTGTACTGTTCATGAAGTGGTGTGAAAAATTAGCATTGCTGAAAATTTGGAGTAAAAATATATGTTACGTGCATGCATAGCGAACTTTCAACAACCACATGCAACTCAGGCAATTTTTTATTTTGCACCACATTTTCAACATGGCCTTTTGGGACCCCACCTCACGAGTAATGGCACTTTCATTTACATTAATTGTGGCAAAAGGTAATTGTAGCAGTGACAACAAATCACTTTTCGGGATGGAGTAATTCAAATGACAGTGCAGTGTTCCTGATGTGGGTATCAAGAACCCGTGTTGAAAATTTTGGGCCAAAATTCCTAGAAATGGCTGAGATAGCAACATAAGCTGAAAACCCAACTGACTGCCATTATACAGTGTTTGCCTTGATCCTTCAGTTTGTGTTTGGCTTTGAAGAATGCAGACATATCCCAGTTCAGAAGATGAAAGCACTGAGCTCTGAGAGTGCATATGGGGTAAGGGTGTGCAGTGAAGTGGGCAAGCAGAGAGAGGCTGGGAGGGCAGACAGCGAGGAACCATTTTCTTTTCACAGGTTAAAAAATATGTCTTAGGATGGTTTTCTTTTTTTTTTTTATTACAGGTTTAAAATCTGTATGGGACACTGGGAGTGGGCTCCCCAGTGTACCAAATGTGAGGCAGGGGGCTTCACAGTGCCAACATGGGGATTGGGCACCCTGATTTTGACAAAAATAGAATGGGCTTGTGGGGGTATCCGACACGGGGCTGGGCATCCACGGTGTCAGAAACATATTAAATTATTTTATTTCAGCACACTGTGGAGTGGGCTGCCCAGTGTGCCACAGGACTAGATGGGGGCAAAATAAACATCAACATGGGAATTTGGCATCCCAATGTTGACGAAAATAACAGCAGAAGGGGCCTGGGGCAAGTTGTAAGGTTTTGTTTTCTCCGCTCGCTAAGCGAGCAAACAAGATAGTGGCCGACAAAGAGGAATTTTTCTTGTGAAAAGGGATTTTGCAAGATTTCTGAATCCCTCTTCACAATCCCTCTTCACCAGCCGTCCATGACCAGGGATCCATGATTGAAACTCTGCAGCTATCCAAAAGACTGAACTGGGCATACTCAGAACCTGAAATTTCAAAATTTAATAATTTTGGAATGGATTAATATTATTATCAACAAAGCAATGCTGGATTGTTGCCTAGGATAAACTCCTTCTACCCTGAAAATGTGAGGACAAAATTCCAAACAGTGTGGGCATAGTACAATAAGGAAACAAAACAGGGAAAAAGTTGCAAAAATAAGTGAAAAACAGATTTTGTGATGTCTCGCTGCACGAAATCCACAAAGCTGATCAAAATGAAAAGTACAGTTATGTAAGAACTTACCATAACAGTAGATTTTTGAGAGAGGTTCATTTGGTAGGTCATAACATGTTGGACTAGCGCCACCTGGTGTCAGGACCGACGGCAGACTTTACAGCAAAGCCAGATGAGGGATCGCCGACGTCAGCATGACCCTGTTTAGTGAGCTGTCTCCATGCCCGCCCTCCAGTTCACCCGCTGGAGACCTAAAAGGAATGACAGGAGAGGAAACAGAGTCTGAGTCCCAAAAGAAATATGGGGGAAGGAGGGAGGAAAACATGACCTACTGAAGGAACCTCTCGAAGATCTACTGTTATGGTAAGTTTTACATAACTGTATTATCTTACATTGAGAGGGTTCCTTCAGTAGCTCAAAACATATAGGACTGAATCCCAAGCAGTCCTCCAAAGACAGACTGAGAGAGAAACAGGAGGAGGAGAAACTCAAAAGAAAAAACAGAATGGAACCAGCCTTAGGACAGAAGGCCCTGCAGCACAGCAAGGCCAAAACTGGCCTTCCTCCTACAAGCAATGTCCAGACTGTAATGCTTGGTGAAGGTATGTACAGAACTCCAGGTTACTGTTGTACAAATATCTGCTGCAGAAACATTATGCAGAAAAGCTGTGGATGCAGCTATGCCCCTAGTGAAATGACCCCTCAGAGGTTTATCATACTTCTGATAACAGAAGCGAATGCAGTTGGCTAACCGCTTGGACAGGCACTGCTTGGAGACAACTTTCCCCAAGGATTTGGGGGTGAAAGACACAAAAGCTGGTCTTTCTTCCAGAAGGCTTTGGAATAATGGGTACAGCACCGGAGGATACAATGCACGTCCAAGGTGTGCAGGAGCACCTTACCTCTAGTCTTGGGAACCGGGTAATAGACCGGAAGTTCCACTGTCTGATTCAGTGTGAACTCTGCAGCCCTACACCAGAGTGAGACCACCGTATGCAAAAACTTAGGATTTGTTCTGAGGACCACCCGGTCCTTTTGAAAAATCAAATAGGGCTCCTTGCACACCAGAGCTTGAAGCTTGGAAATTCTTTGAGCGGAAGTAACCGCAACTAAAAAGAGCGCTTTCCAGGAAAGTTAGTGCAAATCACAGCTCGTCACTGGCTCAAAAGGAGGGAGAGTGAGCTTCTCCAAAATAAAATCTAAATCCCAAGGTGGTGTAGGGCTGCAGATGAGGGGTTTCAGGTAGAGAATCAGAATAGAGAGGCAGTATAGCGCAGTGGTTTAAGGCTCTGAGTTGCAAACCTGGAGAACAGGTTTTGAATCCCAGAGCCCCCACTTGCATACTGTGTGACCCTTGAGCAAGTCACTTAACTTCCCTGTGCTCCCAGGTTGCACCTGTAAACAAGCTTTCAGCTTAGTGTGTCTCACCTGGTAAAACAAAAGTAAAAAAAAAAAGAATCCCTTTCAGAAAAGTTTTAGAGATCTCCAGCTGAACCACTGGTTTACCATCCACTAGCTCATGGTATGCCAAGAGGGCTGATAAGTGAAACTTCAACAATGAATAGAAAAGGCCTGAATCTGAAAAATTAAGGAGGTATTCCATGATCTGTGGGGCAGAACAAGAAAAGATTCTGACCCTTGGCGCTGCCAAATGGAAAAACGCTTTCAACTTCATGGCATAAGTGGATCTGGTGGGAGGTCTCCTAGCTTCCATCATAACCTGGGAAACTCAGTTGGGAACCCCAAAGTGAAAAATTGCTATGTCTGCAGGAGCCACGCATGCAAGTGCAAGGCCCTGAGCCAGCCTTGATTCTGAGACAAGAGGTTGTGTGTCAGTGGAAGTGGAACTGGAGGTTCCATCGCAAGTTGCTGCAAAAGAGGGAACCAGTTCTGTCTCAGCCAGAGAGCAGCAATGAGAATCATTCGTGCCTTCTCTGCTTGAAGCTTGAGGAGAACCCTCTGAAGAATGGGAAAAGAGGGAAGGCATATAAGAATTTCCCTGTCCGAGAGAGAGAGCGTGCCATGCCAGAAAGTACCATACCCTGGAATGAGCGAGCAGAAACTGCAAAGTTTTGTGATGGATGGGGAGGCGAAGAGGTCGAGTTCTGGATGCCCCTATCTTTGAAATAGAGAATCTGCCACTTCCTGATTTAGTTTCCATTTGTGGCTGAGGGTCTGAGACATGCTGAGACTGTCTGCCAGGACATTTTGTACACCTAGAACATGCAACACTGTCAGAGACAGACCGTGCTGGACTGCCCAGTTCCACACTTGCATTGCCTCCCTGCAAAGGGGGTACAAGTGAGTTCCTCCTTGTTTGTTGATGTACCAGATAACCGACATGTTGTCCATCTGTATGAGCAGTAGTCTCCATGGAAGAAGTGTCTGGAACGCTTGTGGTGCATACAAGACTGCTCTCATCTTCAAAATATTGATATGTAAGGACATCTCCCATTGGGACCAAATTCCCTGGACTTGGTGTTCTCCCAAATGAGCCACCCAACCTAGATTGGGCATCCATAGTCAGAGATGCCAGAGGGGCTGGGCCTCTGAAGGGAGGCTTACTGAAAGGGTCAAGGATCCTTCCAGCAATTAAAGTCTTTCTGAAGGGTAGAAGAAACAAAGTTGGATCCAGATCATCCTGAAGTTGGTCTCCTGGACCCACAAGGACCATTAGTGATTCACATGTGAGTCTTGTCAGGGAACTGTGGAGATGGAGGCCACCATCAATCCCAGTAAATGAAGGGCATCTCAGTCCAGGAGGGTCTTGGAGGATCCACCAAGGAGGCCTGACTGATCAGGGTTTCCATCCTGTTTGGAGGAAGGAAAGCTCTGCTCTGGGTAGTATCCAAAATCGCCCCAATGAACTGCAACCTCTGCAAGGGAGAAAGGGATGACTGGGGGATACTGACAGTAATCCCCAGTCTGGAGAATAAGTCCAGAGTAGTGGAAAGGGCCTCCAAGAGAGACTCCCCGGATGAGGCTGAAATCAGCCAATCGTCCAGGTAGGGGAAAACCGCAATGCCCTGGTGGGGAAGGGCTGCCACCACCATCACCACTAGGCACATGGTAAAGACCAGAGATGCCGAGGAAAGGCTAAAGGGGAGAGCATTAAATTGGAAATGCTCCCCCTTAGAAGAGGAATCACAGGAACCGGCGGTGGCTGGGGAAAATCGGGATGTGCAGGCAAATGTCCTGCATATCCAGAGCACAAAACCAGTGAGTCTCCCACAGGAGAGGGAGGAGGCTCTGAAGTGTCAACATTCAGAACATTTTGTACTCAACAAACAGATTCAGTCTGCTGAGGTCAAGAATGGGTTGCAGGTCGCCTGTCTTTTTTAGAACCAGAAAGAAATGTGAGTAAAACCCCCTTCCCCTGTGCCATACGGGTACAGGCTCTATGGCTTCCTTGAGCAATAGGGCCTGAATTTCCTCCCTTATAAGCTAAGCCTGGTCTCATGAGCAGGCAGAACCTTTGGAAGGAGATTCTGAAGGGAGCTCCAGAAACTCTAGAGTGTGTCCTTGAGACACTAAGTGCAGGACCCATGCATCAAGAGTGATGCTCCGCCACTCCCTGCACGTGGCGGCCAAACCTCCCCTCCACCAACTCCTTGCTCTGGGACTGAGGAGGGTGGGGTCAGAGGAGATCAAGGAGGTGCAAGACAGGCCAGGAGGTCCCTCTGAATGTCTGGTTCTTGGAGGCAGGAGGGGTAAAGGTTCCCGTGGACTTACACTTGCCCGGACATCGAGACTGGGCTTGCTTTCTCTGCCTCCAGGTCCTTTTCCAAAAGGGATGCTGCTGCTGGGTGCCCAATCGGTACACAGACCGCACAGACCTTAGGGCTTGACCACAGTCCTGGAGGTCAGTGATAATGTCCTTGGTGTCACCACCAAAAAGCACCATAACCCTGAGAGGCATCATGAATCACTGTCTGGACCTCGTTGGTGAGGCCAGAGATGCAAAGCCATGCATACCACCAAAGGGAGATGGCAGTCACTGAGGGGCGGTGCCACAGAGTCAACAGAGTTGTAAGTGTCTCACAATGCATGCCTGCAAGAGATTTTTTACAGACAGATCTCCCTGGCGAGCTCCTCCTTGAGTTCTGAAGGGTCCATAGATTGAACTTGGGCCTCAAGCTTGGCTAGGGTAGTTTTTTGGTGCAACACCATGCGGGGTACATAATTGAGGGACCGTAATGTCCATGTAGCTGATTTAGCAGACTTTTTTCCCATACTGGTCCAACTGCCTTGACTCCTTATCTGGAGGAGAAGTGCTCATGTGCTTAGGAACTGAAAAGCAGTCATGACCAGCCGAGATTACCACAGAGTCAGCCTTCCGGTGCACACTGAGGAAGAGGGCATCCTTGGGCACCTGGTAGGTTCTATCCACCCACTTGGGGACAGCTGGGATTGAGTGAGGCAGTTGCCAGACTGTCTTGGTGAAGTCTTCGTGAAGTCCAATCCATGGAGGGACAGGAATCTGGGACAGAGATTCCAGGATGAGGTGTTCAGCTAGCCTCTGTCACATGGGAACCTGCTCCTCAGACACCCAGTTTAATGCTGTTAAATGGACCTCAGTAGGTCTGAAAAGGTAGGGTCCTCTGGGGGGGACTTGGTAGATTCCTTAATTTAGGGACCTGGGATTCATGGTCTGATGTCTCCTCCAAAGTGTTGTTCCCGAATCTGGATTGTCTCCAAAATCTGGAAGAGAAATTTCTTGAGGGGCAGTCCCATAATGTGAACTGTGGATGGTAATGAGCTCACTGGGGATGGGGACCTGGGGGGGACAGCAAGGGACTGGGAGTCTGCTCTCCAGGTTCTTCACCAACTCAATCTCACCTTCTACCACCAAGACTGGAAGAAGGTCTTGAAGTCTGGTTGAGTCACGGGAGGTGGTGGAGGGGGTGGAGGAGGAGGAGGAGGGGGTGGGATAGTATGGGTAGGATAATGGTACCCCTGATATCCCAAATATGAATATCCTGGGTACGGAGAGTAGCCAGGGAAGAAATGTCCCGCACTACTCCAGCAGGAGGAGGACCTGCCGGGGGATGCTCCCTGGGGTCCCCCGAGGGGTAATGTGGGACAGAGTGGGGTCTAGCATAAAGACCCAATGTCAGAGGACCTGAAAGTGGGGGAACCCAGGTAGGGCCTGCTATGGGGTATATGGGTGGAAGGTCTGGTGTAGGAGCTGCTGGCATTGGAGCCACAGTCGCTAGAGTCTGCGCTACCGAGTCTGGCATCAGAAAGGGATCCAGTGTCAGACAGGCTGGCATCAAGACCAGACAAAGAGGGACCAACGCAGGAACCTGGTCTGCCAAAGGACAGCCTTGTCTGTGCGGTCATCAGAAATAGCCATCTTACCAGACACAAGAGCCAGGCAGGAGGGGGAGGATCCCCCCTACCGACTTATCAGCTATGGCTGGGTGGGTCCCTGCAGAACGGGGAGCCAACTTATCAGTGGCTGGGCAGTCCTCGGAGGAGCTAGGGGCTGGCTTAGTGGCAGGAACAGTGTTGCTGTCAGAGGAGCTGGTGGTCGACTTACCTGTTAAGGCGGAGGGTAGGGCCTTCACAGTTCTTGTAGAATCCCCGGCCACAGTCTGGACCTTGGAAGGAGGTGGATGAGGAAGAGGCCTTAGTGGTGGACGGCCTGCTGGTCTTGGCCAGAGAACCATCCGAAGAGTGCTCCTGCTCCTTGTGCTTCTTATTTTTATGCTTCGATGGTGATGGAGAAGAAGAAGATTCCTTAATTTGTTCCTTCTGCTTTTCAAGAAAGTGGGCCTCAGAGCCTGCTGCCTCCTATATGGGTGGCCTGGTTAATGGGCTGGCAGTCTGGGAAAGTTGTGGTTGGATGATCTGGGCCTAGACAAAGGACGCACTTCAGGTGACCATCCTTATGGGGAATCTGGGTGCCACAGGTCTGACACTTCTTCTGAGAAGAAGACATACAGAGATACCAAAAAGGAGAAAGAAGGTAGAATTGAGCTACTGTTGAAAACTTTCAAACGGCGATCACTGTGCAAGTCTACCATGAGGTAACGATATGAGGTGACAGCAGGAAAGAACTGGAGGGTGGATGTGGGGAACTGCCCACTATATAGGGTCAGGCTGACATTGGTTCATGGCATGGATCGGGCAGTCCTCCGTCGGGCATTGCTGAAAAGTCTGCTGTGGTCCTGACGCCAGATGGCACTAGTCCTACATGTAATAACCTACTGAAGGAACCTTCTCAAGTAAGATCTTGGAAAATCAAGAGATCCACCACTCAACACTATCTACTCCAAATTTTGTGCAAATCTGTTGAACTGTTGCAAAGTTATTAACGTGCAAAATTTGGGTTTAACATTAAAGTGCCTCTTCAACGTAACTATAGGGTGCTACCATGACCAACATTTTATTTTAGACAATTACAATCAATTATAGAGATGCAGGAAGTAAAATTCCACCAGCAAAGTGGACATGAAGTGGCCACTTCATGTTAATGTTCACTACAGAAGTGCCCAATTTAAACCCTAACTTTGCCACTTAGCATTGTAATTATGACTTGCGTTGTGCACTCCACCTTATTCTGCTTTAAGGCAGAGTGAAATTCACAGGCAGCCCATACACATCACATGGCCTACACTGTGTAGGTCACATGTTTCAGAGCAGGCAGGAGGTTACAGGCAAAAACACTCTCAAGGTGGAGGCTGACTTACTCTTTGCATAGGGTGTGACAAATGGCTCTGCTCTGTGAATGGCTGGGTTGGGGTGTGGACATGTGATGAAGAGTGTGCACAGGTGACAAGTCCCCAAATGAAGCTATTTTCCCTGTTTTAGGTACAGGGGTTGATGTACCACTTGCAGTAGACATACTGCATTGACCACCACCACCACCACCACTGCTACTCTGACACTTGATAAGATATCTAAATCATAATCCTCTGCCTCATCATGCCTGTAGTAATCCTCTGGTGTTATTTTATTGCTACTGCAGACATTCCTACTTGGTCTTACACTCATAGAAGGGGATAACATGCTCAGTAAGATTGATGACAAGGTTGAATGCCCCACTATATCATTAGCTGCAATCTGGTGACAGGTCCACAGTGCCATGTGCCTGTTCTTAAGATGTGTATGCTGGCCCCCCATGCCCACATGACTCCCCTTTTTACCTCGACTCACACATGAATAGCAAAGCTGGCAGATTGCAACTGACTAATCATTTGCATCTTGGACAAACAAAATCCCAAACAAGGGATTGTGATCTCCTATCTTCCACATGACCCTGATGCTGCTTATTGGACTCTGTTTTTTTAACCCCTGAAATAGGGGGCATGCTACATGATTTTTCAGGCTGGACACACTTGGACTCCAACTGACCACCATGACTACCTATGATTATTACTGTGTCATCATTATTATCATCAACAGGAACTGCTAAATCACAACTTTTTTGAAGGGGGTGGGTTAATGGCAACAGATCCAGAGACTTTATTTTTCTTTGGTTCCCAACAGGGGTCACTGATATCATCATCATCATCGTCATTATATTCATCAACATCATCCGCATCCACATTTTCAGCTTGGTTGCTGTCATGAGGAGAACATGTTCCAACCACAGCACCATCATCACCACCACCACCACCACCCGATATTTTTGCGCCACACTCAAAATCATTGGATGGCAAAGGCACGACCTCAACAGTGCTGGAAGAAATGTGGCATTGCGAGTTATCGTCTCCAGGGTCAGAATCACGTTCTGTTACAATGGAGATGCTAATAGGGAGTATGACATCATCCACACTGTCAGTCACAGCTTTAGACTCAATTATATTTTTTGAAATGGTTAACTTGTCAGAAGTGGAACTTAAGGCAGCAATACTCATGCCAGCAGAAACTGTACTAACACCACCAGCTGGTACATCATCTCCTCCAACTATGAGTGAAGCTACAGATTGCACTGTAAAAAACATTGATAAAGAAATCCCTTTATGGACATCAGCTATGCACTTCTGCGTACTACCACACCCACAGACAATCTTGCCACTGGCAGCAGTGCCATGGCCAGAAACAGCTTTGCTTACACATCTCTTTGCATACATTTGGGGGGGGGGGGGGATTGCCAAGAAAATTCTAAACAAATCTAGATTTCTGAACTTTCAGTCTGGGCCAGTGGATGTGAAGCAAAAAAACCAACTGTGGCTTGCAGATGGAGATAGGGCACTTAACAGATGCAAAAGCACAGACAGATTAAGATTGCACTGCGCAATCAAGAAGAGATGCAGACGCAAAGTCACAACAACACCTTAACCAGTGCTCAGAAGTCACAATCCAATCTGGAAAAGAATACCTTTTGCCGGGGGTGGGTGGGTGGGGGGCAGTGCATTGCCGTAACAGCCCAAAACCAAGATACCACAAAGCAGTACAAAATCACACAGGTGCGGTGCATAGCAGGTTCCACTGCTGCAGTTACTCTGTGGCACAATAAATGTGTCTGATTTGATGGCACGATCTCACACACACTCACATACACACTACAAGTATTGCGTAGCTAACTGAAAACTTCAGTTGTATAACCAGATCTTTTTAAGCAAACTGAAATTATGAACTGCTGCACCACAACAATCAGTAAAACAAGTCAAGAACTAGTGAAAATATTATTGTGTGTACATTAACACAGTTATACAAGAAAAATATAACCAAAAGAGAAAGACTGTCTTTTTCTCCCACTTAATCTACCTACACCACAGATACGCCCCTCCCTCAAAAGCACACTTCAAGTGTCTGTCAGTCAGTACACACACTAAATGTTCTAAATTAACATTCAAAATCCACACACGAACAATAAACACTCGATGATATGAGCACAGGAGGGTTTCCTACAATTGATGTACTAAATTTTGAGCAAAAAAAAAAAATGACTCAAAAGGGCTTTTTTTAACAGCTTTTAGAGGGTTTGAATCACAGAGCTCTGAAAGCAAACTGCTTCCAGCTACCACTTCTCACACACCACCCAGAACTGAGGCTATGCAGAACAATCTACAGCCCATTTGACCTCATGATTCCATGAACCACTGCAAAATTTGGCTTTGAGCTCAATTATGTTGGCTTAAGTGGATGCTTAAATACATTGATTTCTATGTACTTTGGATTAAAATTGGTGCAGAAGTTATTGGGGAAGGCAGAGATATGCAAAATCATTGGTTTCAATGGACTTACATTCCTCATTATGACTGAAGTACTCCGCTTTGTGTTGCAGATTACTTCATGGATTCTGCATTATCTACAAATCGCCTTCATCGGAGCTGGTATTCTTGGCCATTTTGCCCACCTCAATTGAGTATTCACAGTAAGCACTGTTAAACAGTGGCAATGAAAGCATAAACATTGATTAATAACAGCAGACAGGATGGTGGTTAACATATATACATTTAGATACACAAACATATATATGTATACATATCATTGCCAAGACATGTGGTAATGCAATATTTTGGGTTCAGGATAAAGTGAAAGAAAAGTAGTTAAATTTTGTTGTAGGGTTTCTATCCCTAAAACCTCACCACCACCAACCTAAACAAATCAGGTGTGCAGTATTCCTTTGGGTTGTCAACTGTAATGCTCACCCCATTTGGTGTGTATGTTTCTGGGGTATATGGAATGGGGTGAGCTTTAGGGTTGACAACCCCAAGGAAGACTGCACCTGATTTGTTTTAGGGAGGGAGGTGGGGTTTTAGGGTTGGAAACCCTAAAACCATATCTCTCTACTTTTTTCACTTTAGCCTGGACTCTAAATGTTGCATTAATGTTTTTTGCAAAAATTTCCTTATTTTTGAGATAGTATAACTGTATCCTTATTTACCTGTGGGAGTGCATTAGTTACTACTTGCCAGCAAATACAGGTCACATGGTCTATCAAGTCTGCTCGAGTGTGCAGCTAGCTCCCACTTTGCAGCCTCCCACCACAATTACCCCCACAGAGAGTAATGCCAAGTGAGACTGAACCAGATTAGGCTGTTTGTGGTATTTCCAGTGAATGACTGTATCCTTATTTGCCTGTGGGAGCACAGGGCAGATCCCATCCCACCATAGATGCATACATGTAGGTTGCTGCAGAAATGCTCCAAGTTTTGTGCTTTCATTTTAGCAAACCTGCAACCAAACTGTCACTATAGCTTTTCTTGTTACCCAACCTCATGAATCCGATCAGAATATTTTAAAATCCTGGCCAAAATGGTATTCTGCACCACAACAACATCGTTATACACCTCAGTTGTGAAAACTCAGTTTGGCCAGGATTTTAAAAATGACAGCTATTGCATTCATGAGGTAGTGTAAAAAATGGTTATGTTGAAAATTTGGTGTCAAAATATTTGAAATGACCAAAGTTACGAGGGACAAAAAGTTCAATGGGCATTTTGATCACAAATTTTCAACAAAGCCATCTTATGATCCCCTCATGAAGAAGAGCAGTGATTAAATTAAAATCCTGTCTGTAAAGTGATTTCACAAACTAATCAGGAAATCATCTTTCTGGGAAGATTTTAGTAACTCTACCACTACTATTTATAAGATGGGGTCCCAAAGGTCATGTTGAAACTCTGGGCTCAAAATATGCAAAAATGGCAAAGTTATGCATCAAAGTTGAAACCGGGACTGCCACTAGGGGTGCTTACCAAGATGGCAGCTTAGTCACCAGCTCCACAGCCCAGAGGGACAAATCCTAAATAATCCTGCTATTTTTAGCAGTAGAAACTTCCTCAAACTTGTAAATCTGGGACAGCACTGACCAAGGACTCTTAACTATTGCTTTCTTTTACTGGGCACTTAGAACTTGGCTGGAGTTAGTACCTTACCAGGACCCGTAGAGCAGTGCGTTCAGTCCTGCAGCATGATGAACCTCCAACATCCACAATCCTGGCAGCATTCTCCTGTCGAGGTGATGTTTGGGCAACTTATTGAACAGATGTCCCAGGTGACAGCGGCCACTAATCACAACACACAGATCATGTAGAATTTGGAAGCCAGGATGTTTCAAACCAAGTGAAGGGTCAGTGCAACTGAGCTCAAAGTGCAACATATTGTGGAGGCCCTAAGAGAGCAGCAGGGCACTTTCCAGTACATACAGAGCAAAATCAATGACTTTGAGAACTGCAGTCATCACAACAACCTTCACTTTCTTGGGTTTCCAGAGCGTGTGTAAGGTTGTGACATGGAGGGCTTCCTACAGAAAGCCCTCACTTGATATGTTGCATCCAGACCCCTCATAACCGCTCCAGGTGGAGTGAGCACATAGCTTCCTTACCCCTATGAGGGAGGTCCAAGACAGGCCCCGGCCCATTATAGCCAGATTTATGGATTTCTGGGACAAGGAGATGGTCCTGGCTAAGACAAGGGAGTTCCAGCAAGTAAACTGGTGATCAAACTACATCAGCACTTTTCAGGACTTCTCTAAGGAACTCTCAGTTAGGCGCAGAGCCTAAACTGATGCAAGGCACGTGACGCACAAAATTGGGCTCCCCATCTCCATGCATTACTCAGCCACAATGCAGGTAGTGCATAATGGGGTGCTGAACTTCGAGACCCTGAAGCCCTGAATGACTTCCTAGAGATGAAATCAGCCAAGGGACACTAACCGCCGCTTGCACCAGCCTGCTCCCTCAAAGGCCCCTCGAGGAAGTGATTGGCACTCCCAATTCACAGCACCAGGTCAGAGGACTAGCAAGATGCCCCAACTCGTGATGAAACTCCCCTGAAGAACAACTGCAAAAGGAATTCCTCCAAAAGCATGGATGGAGGGACCATCCTTCTGAGCACATGCCAGTCGAGAATGTTGAGGGAGCTCTGATGGACACTTTGACCCTCAACTCCTACAGGGGCTCTCCACCTCCAGTGGAAATGAAAGAAAGTGATTCCCGGAGCAGCATCTCAAATACCTACAGAGGACCCAGGGAATGCCAGAAAACCCCATTGCTTTGGCCCATCTGGCCAACTCCAAAATCTACTCCATGAAGGCAGCTGTTGGATCAAGATCTCCAAAGAACCACCAACCACAGATCCCCAGAGTGGCTTCCCCAAGATCCATCGATTCAACTCACTCTCCAGGCCCTGTAGCCCCTGACTAGATCTTCTTGCCAGTGCCAGACACCGGAGCTCCTGCATAGTCAGATTAGTATTTCCTTTCTGTTGTCTTTCTTGTTTGCTATGTTTTGTTTCCTCTCATGGATGGTGGCAGGAAGTGGGGAGGGAAGATTCTGGAGCTCTGTGGTGGGCCACTCCAAACTCCCTACTCCAGGCCTGAGCCACGCTGCTCGAGTTTCATGATGGACGGGATTCCTTCCACCAACTTTCTTGGTGGCTGCTCATTGCTATTTAGATGCCCCTTTCCCATACCGGGAGGGATCCAAAAGGGGCTGACACATGAGACTGCTGGACTGGGTACAGAGATGATGGTCATTATAATCCCTAACTGTTTCTATTATGGCACCAATGCCCTCTCTCTCACAAATGTATCTGTTTATTATAATGTGTTTTGAGCCTGTTGTTTAGGCATGGGGGGGTAGGGCTGGCGGGGAACATGACCATGTGTGAGCTATGCAGATGCTGGGGTGGCCAGGGGTGTATGGGCAAGAGACTGCAATGAGATATACACAATAATTATGTATTGTGCATGGCCCAGTGCTCCGTGTGTGCCTGAATCAGGGATGATGGCGAAATGCAGCTGGGGGAATGGTATTTTACAAACATCCTGCAGTGTGGGCTGTGGCACAAATACACCCCCTGACAAGGATTGCAGCCCTGCTCTGCTCAAAGCACCTATCACTCGGTGCCAGGTATAGCTCCTTACTTAATCTCCTCACATGGCCATCCAACCTGTGGCAATGGCACACATTTCTCCTCCCATGCCTCCCCACTCCAAGCTCCTCATTTTTGTTCTGGGTAGCCCCAAGGTAAACACCACTCATTTTATTTATTTCGTTTTTGTTTACCGGGTAGGTGCACTAGCAAAGATTGACTATTTTCAGGCATGACCCGGGAGAGTACAGAGACACAGTAAAACAAATACAGATAACAGTTTAGGCAGGTACAATTCCAAGGTAGCAAAATATAGTACAGAAGGTGCAAAAACATTAGTGCTAACAAGGGTGCAGAAAATAGAGGCAACCTGTAATACGCATACAATTTCACACAATTTCACATTCATGTAGAGCCTGAAAATAAAGCAGGTGAACATGCAGTGAGATAGTAGCGAGGAAAAAAGTATAATTCATCAAACAATAAAAAAATCCAGATAGTTGCCTAGCAGTATAATATTGCAGAAAAAAGAGCATAGGTAGGTAGGTAGGGAGAAATATCAGGACAGAGACAGGTAGAGATAATTAAGCCAGAACAGAAAAGGATAAAGAACAGGAGGATAGGTAGGAGGGAGGTGGCAGGGACAGAAAAGAAGAGAGAGGTAGAGGGTGGATAAAAGAAACACAAAATAGAGACACTTGAGTGGCAAGAAGAAAAAAGGAGAGAAATAGCAAAGAGAAGTAGAGGCCGTAAGAAACAAATAAGTGCAAGTCAGGAACAAAAGGTATTGTACAAAGATGGAAGTCAGGTAGGGCAGCAAGCGCAGGTGTCATAACTAAGGAGCAGGCAAGAGTATATGCTAAATCAGGTGTGGTAAAAACAAGCACAGGAGACAGTACTCAGTAGATAACCCCTAAGTTCACGCTTTAATTTTTAATGGGTCTTGGCCTGCCTGAGCACCAAGGGAAGAGCATTCCAAAGCTTGGGTGCCATATGCACTAAAGCACTAGTCCCTTTAGAGGTATGACATTTAGGAACTTTTAGAAGCAACTTGTCCACTGACCGAAGCCCAAGACTAGAGGTTATAGGAGTGAGAAGTGCATCCAGCATACCTCTCAACCTTCTGCCTCACAAATCAGGGACAAAGGACCAAAATCAGGGATACATTTTCAAAATTAGAGATATTCACCCAGAAAGCTGGTAGAATATAGGGCTTAGTGCAAAATGCATTTTCTGAGGAAGAACAAGTCTGTAGCGTTAATGCTTGACATTATTTTGTGCTTACAATTTCTACTGTTTAGCCATGGCAACAAAAATTTTAGGAGGGACAGAGTAAAAGTTTGAGGCAAAAATCAGGGACGTCCCTGAAAATCAGTGACAGTTGAGAGGTGTGGCATCCAGAGATTTTGGTACATTTAGCCTAAGGATAGAATCAGTCAGAGAGCCCAGGTAGTACTGCCTAGATGCAGAGTCACCGAAGGTCAGCATATAGCTGGCAATGGTGCTTTAGTCTCATGGCCAAGGATGCATATCGACTTATGTTATTGTAAGTAATATCCCACTTCAGAAGGGATGTTTTCTGAGCAGCCACAAGGACAGGAGCACAGTAGGTGAGGGAAGGATTCCCTTGGTAATGGCAAGTTTAGCACATGGCGTTAGCATGTAGCTTGTCTTGTAAGTAGCCCCCAGCTTATTATTTACTGCTTTTCAGGTGGATTGGATATGAAGGTTGAAGTCTAGGGATTGGTCCAGCATAATCCCAAGATAATTGAAGGATGACACTGATTCAAGTACAGTTCCTCCTAGGTCATGTACCGTCAGGGATAAAGGACCATTTCTGAGCTTAGCAGCTGAGCCTAGAAGCATGACCTTCATTTTCTTGGCATTCAGGATCAATTTACGGTTGTGGAGCCAGTTTTGAATGTTCTTGAAATCGGAGGAGAGGGCAGAATTTAGGTTATCAATTTTGGCATCTCTAGTATATATAACAAGATAATCTGCATATAATAGGGATGAGAAGTTTACCAGGGCACCAGGAACATTGTTAATAAATAATGACAAAAGAAGCAGCCCCAGTATAGAGCCTTGGGGTACCCCAACCTTTATTGATGCACAGTCAGATATCGAAGAGTGAAATTTCACCATTTGAGATCTTCCAGACAGGTAGCTGTTAAACCAGTCTACAGTCAGAGAGGAGAAACCCATGTTAAGCAGCCCAGCCAGGAGTAAGGTGGTCAATCAGGTCAAAAGCCTTGGTTAGGTTGATAAAGATGGCACAGGTAAAGTTCCCCACGTCCATATTTGCAAGTACATCAGAGGTAAGTTTAGCAAGGCTGTAGAGGTGCTATGGTTCTTTCTGAAACCACGCTGGGCATCTGAAACAGCTTAAATTTTGTGAGGAATTAGTTGTTTGATTTGCCACAGCTTTTCAGCAGCTTAGACAGAACCGATAGAATAGCAATTGGACGGTAATTATTTATATCCTTCTTGTCCCTTTCTTGAAGACTGGGTTTCAGTAGCTATTTTCCAGATATCAGGTACTGTGTGGCAGGACAGGGACAGAGTGTAAATTTTTGCTAGATGAGAGCAATATAAGTAGCAGCAAGCTTAAGAAGGCACGGCTTAAGGAGGTCTGACCCTACAGTGGTATTACCAGATATGGATTTAAGAAGTTTGAGGGCCTCCAGTGACATTATGACCTTAAAATAGAAAGGCAGAGTATGCAGAGATATAGAGGGAGGTGTATTGGGGTACGGTGTCTTTCCCAGGGCCTGGTGCTGAGTATGACTTGCCTGTGGTTTAAAGGAGGAGGTATACATGGTCAGATCAGAGAACATCATATTAAAAGCATTCTCTATTGTGGCAGGGTCATTACAATGAGACCCATTTAGTACCATATCAGGTGGCGTGCTGTGTTGGGATGTGCCGAGAAAAGATTTGATGTGCACCCAGAATTTCCTAGAGTCACATGCGGAGCTGGTAAGCAAGTCCTTGCAGTATTTACTTTTCACAATCCTGATTTTCTTCTTGCAGAGGTTTCTGTGAGCCCTATAGGTGTTAAAATCAGACATTATCCCAGACTGTTTAAAGCACCTCCAACAACAAAAATGGAAAGGGACCTGGGGGTAGTCATATCAGATGACCTAAAGGTGGGCAAGCAATGTGAGAGGGCAGCAAGGAGGGCTTGGGGGGATACTGGTATGCATAGGGAGAGGCATCACCAGTAGAAAATAGGAAGTTATTATCCCTCTGTACAGACAGCTGGTGAGACCCCATCTGGAGTACTGTGTGCAGTTCTGGAGACCCAATCTCTGCAAAGACATAGACAGGATGGAAGCTGTCCAGAGGAGGGCAACTAAAATGGCAGGGTTTGCACGGAAGACGAGATGAAGAGAGATGAAAGGAGCTTAATATGTATAGCCTCGAGGAAAGGAGCCAGAGAGGGGACATGATAGAAATGTTCAAGTACCTCAAGGGATTCAACAAAGCCCAAGAGGGTAGCATCTTTCAAAAAAAGAGGAGTGCAAGAACAAGAGGGCACAATTTGAAGATGGGGGGGGCTCAGAGGTAATTTAAGGAAGTATTTTTTCACAGAGAGGGTTGTGGATGCATGGAACGGCCTTCCGGAGGAGGTTGTGCAGTCAAAATCAGTGATGGAATTCAAGCATGCATGGGACAGTCATAAGGCCATTCTAGGGGTTGGGGGTAGGAAGAAGTAGGCTGCTGGTTAACTAGGATCTGCAGCTTATCCAGTAGGTAGGGAAATGGGCAGACTGGGTGGGCCAAGCGGTCCTTATCTGCCATCAAATTCTATGTTTCTATGTTGTCCCTTTTACGTAGCTCACGTAGCAGGTCCTTGTGTAGCCACCTGGTATGTTTACCTCTGACTCTCCTGGTGACCTTGGCAGCATGTTGATTTTGAACAAACCAGAATTTGTTGAGGAAGATTTGTAATGCCTCGCTAACACAGTTTGTGTGGTAGACCTCTGACCAGTCAACAAGGGATACATCCTGAAGAAAAGCATTTACATCCAGGTTTGCAAAGTTTGTGAAAGTCACATAGTGAAGTGGGGGCATGGAAGGGGCACTTTCGGTCCATAAACAGAAAGTAGGTACGTGGTCATTATAGTATCAGCTAGGATCCCAGATGAATACATATGCTCAACGCAGTTTGTGAGTATCCAGTCTAACACAGCACCTGTAACCAGCAGATTTGTTCTCTTGGTTGGTGCAGTTATTAACTGATGTAGACTATGCTTACTTGTCACTGATGCCAGGAACAAATGATTAGACCCCAGCCAATCTAGGTTAAAGCCACCCAAGATAATAACCTTATCATTTTTTATATTTGCTAGGGACCTGTCAAGCAGGTCCTGGAGCCCAGCCACACCCTCAGAAGGGGGATTGTAGACACAGGGAATGTGGGGTTTTTTTGCTCCTAATGCAGCAATGGCGTGGATGTGTTCACAAGAGGTGGACATGGCCGGGTGTTGGTCAGTTTTTATGGAGAGGTGGTCTTTGCAATACATGGCAGCACCGCCACCACGTTTTGCCACTGCCCTGTCTCTCTGGATCAGGGTGTAGTTGGCTATAGTACAGAGACAGTCTAGTACTTTAGGTTTCAGCCATGTTTCCGTAAGGCAGAGAATGTCTGGATTATAGTCCTTAATCCATGCCTCTAACTCATCCTTGTGACATATTAGGCTTCTGATATTCATGTGTGCAATAAGGATACCTTTACTAGATAGCCCCGATACACCGACTGCTGTGAAGTAAGCAGGGGGTCCAGGAGTTGATTCAATATCACCAGATAGCAGGAGCAGTAAAAAGGTGAGGAAGCAGAGCCTAACCGGGCGGAAGACCGAAATATAAATGACCGTATGCTTCAATTTTACAAGATCAGTAAGTACTTTGTAAGGAAGACCTTTGGAGAACAGGATAAAATGCCAATAGGGCATTGGCTATGGCTTGGCAATAAGTAGGTTTGAGAAGCAAACGTTCTTTTGGTCACCCCCCCCCCTTGGTAGCCACAGGGGAAGGAAAGAGAGAAGACCTTCAGACTGAGTAGAATGATAATGCCAATGGCCCCTCCAAGTAGCCGATAGCAAGTCATAGCACCTGATTTGGGGTATAAAAGTGCAGGGAAACACAGGATTTTGAGACTCAGCCCAAACACAAAGGCAGGTGAGAGTTAATACAGTGGTAGAGAAAAACTGGGAAGGAACAGGATAGATTGATAATAAGGGTCAAGTAGGAGAGAGACAAGAGCAACACCCGAAGACAACAGATGCCACACCCGAAAACACTAACGAACTACTTCAGGTTGAACAGGATAGTAAAAAATAAGGAAGTTTATTTGTCAGGCCCCTAGCAGCAAGCAAGATAATGAGCCAATGGAGATTCGGGGCTATTAGTCTATGACAAGAAGGAACACTATATAAGTAAAGGCCTCACAGGGTGGGCGAGGAGAAAATACTGCCTTTACACCTTCCCGACCCACTGCTAAAGAAGGCAGCCAGGCATGTGGTTCTGAGCACTGAGGAGTCCATTTGTGGCGTGGGCATCATGGCTCCTGCAATGAGGGAGACCCTAGGAGGAGCGGTGGCAGATGGTGAAGTCCTGGGGAGATTAACCCAGTGGGTCTGAAGCCCCTGAGGGCTAGGAGGGGACCTAGAGGGCAAAGGAAGTGAGAGGATTTAAGTATCAGCAGGCAGTGGGAGGGAGCAGAAGAGAAACAAAAGAACTGGGCATTTAGAGTCAAAATGGTAGTAGATTAAGTGAGTTTTGGGATAGCAGGAGGGGGAGGGCAGGACAGAGAGAGAGAAAGAGAGAATAAATAGTCAGGGCAGGTGAGAGACAGAAAGAATGAGAAAAAATTGAGCAATGAGAGGACTTAGCACTTTAACTTAGCCAGGCTTAAACTGTAAGCATTACATGGACAGAAACTATCATGGTGCAAACATTTCAAAAGGCCTGTAATCACTTTAAACACAAAGAAGCAGAGTGAGAGAGATACTCCACTAAAGGTGGAGTGGACTCAGCAAAATAAGTGAAGCAGCAACTGTTAAAGTTTAAGTACACTCCACAGAGGCAATGCAGATAGCAGAGCAGATTTAAAAAAAAAACAAAAAAAAAAACACGCTTTTCAGTCTTTAGCCCCACTCCAAGAGCAGGGCTGGTGCCAAAACAGTACAAAATCAGTTTGATAATAGTCCAGTTAAGGTCCAAAGGCTCTTCAGGAACCGGGAAAGCTGGAGCGCCCTCCCAAGGAGTGCCAGGGAGTTGATGGGCTCAAAATGTACCTTTACGGCTTTTACGCTTTTCTCAACTGCACTACACAGAAGACAGCGGGGCGATGATCCTGAGCACTTGGGAGTCCCTTAGATGGGCAGGAGCCAGGATGGCTCCTGCAATGAGGGAGACCCTTATAAGAGCAGCGGCAGATGTGAAGTCCTAGAGAGGTTAACCCATCGGGTCTGAAGCCCCCGAGGGCTAGGAGGGGACCTTTACGGCTTTTATGCCTTTCCTGACCCACTGCTACAGAAGGCAACTGGGTGCGTGGTCCTGCGAGCTGGGGAGTCCCTTTGCAGCATTAGCATCCTGGCTCCTGTAATGAGGGAGACCCTCGGAGGAGTGGCGGCAGATGGTGAAGTCCTGGGGAGGTTAACCGGGTGGGTCCGAAGCCCCTGAGGGCTAGGAGGGGACCTTTACGGCTTTTATGCCTTTCCCGACCCACTGCTACAGAAGGCAGCTGGGCACTTGGTCCTGAGCACTGGGGAGTCCCTTTGCAGCATGGGCGCCCTGGCCCTGCAATTAGGGAGACCCTTGGAAGAGTAGGGTGGCAGACAGTGAAGTTCTGGGGAGGTTAACCCAGCAGGACCGAAGCCCCTTGAGGGCTAGGAGAGGACCTTTACGGCTTTTATGCCTTTCCTGACCCATTGCTACAGAAGGCAGCCGGGCATGTGGTCCTGAGCGCTGGGGAGTCCCTTTGTGGTGTGGGCATCCTGGCTCCTGCAATGAGGGAGACCCTCGGAGGAACGGCGGCAGATGGTGAAGTCCTGGGGAGGTTAACCCGGTGGATCCGAAGCCCCTGAGGGCCAGAAGGGGACATGGGCTCATACACAGCCACACAGCGTTGTGAGTTTACTCTGTGCCATGCTACAACTCCTGCCCCAAATAAAGATGGGGCTGTGCACCCCCCCCCATCCAGGTAGTGCCTCAGTTTTTCTTCCATATACTCTGCCTACACTCATGGGCTATTTAGTAAGCTCTGACATCAACTCCTAGTCACACTAAGGTGGAAACTCAGCCTTTCTAGGGGTCCACTTGCCCTTGTTCCCCACCCCGGCAGCCTGGGGGGGTGTAATTGTCAGTTCCAAAAAAGGTAGCTAACCTGTATACAAGGAGAGCAGAGCGCTGTGTGTGCGGCCAGTCCAACAACAAACAATTTCAAAACAACAGTGCTACCAAAGCAGAGAAAGTCCAATAATGCAGTAAACTGAGCAAAATTTTGCTTTATTTTATCACCAGGTGGCAAGCCCCTAGCTCCTTGGTAGATTGCCTTCCAAGGGGGCGTCCTTGGAAGGCAATCTGCTAAGGCACTGGGGCTTGTCACCTGGTGGACTTTCTCTGCTTTGGTAGAGGGGTAATTGTCACAGGATTGCACCCTAGGAATAGAGGCTGGCCTTCAGCAGGACACTGCAGCTATTACACTGTCTCTATATCCCCCATATCAAGGGATTGTTGTACAGATTGTATATAGTTTTTCCTTGGAATATTTTACATGCTGTTTTACTGGACACACATACAGTCTCTGCTAGGGGATTTGTTTGGTACAAAGTTTTGCTACTGGGCTGTGGCATCTTATGATCGCTCTCCATACAGCGCCTACACACTCAATTGGTTGCTCCCACTGGGGATCTCCACCTGGTTCCCAGTCTTGTCCTCCACATTTCAGTATCTACATAATAAATATTGGTTTCCCATCCTAAATGGGTGAGAGAACATGCCTGACGTGGAACATCAGAGGGCTTAACACCCTGTACAAAGGGAAGCAGGTGCTTTCACACCTTAAGAGGCTGAGAGTGGAGGTGGCCATCCTCCAGGAGACCAAACTAACCAGGGGAGACTACGATAGAATAAAGAGGGACTGGGTGGGTCAGATAATCCATGCAAAGGGGTATTTGTATTACTGCACAAGACCCTGCACTGGAAAATCACAAAGAAGGTGAGTGACCTGGAGGGAGGAAATGCCCTTATGGACATGGCAGAGGGACCTCTGCTACTCAGAAATATATATATATATATATATATATATACACACATATACACACATACATATATATATATATACATACACACACATATATATATATATATATATATATATACATATATACATATATATATATATATATATATATACACACATACACACACATATGTATACATATACATATATACACACACACACACACACACACACACACACACACATACATATACCCAATCAGGACTCACCCTCCTTTTTCAATAAACCAGCCCAGGTGCTAGGGACACTACCTTGGGTGACATGCCACTGCTAACCTGGTGGGGGGCGGATTTTAACCTTACCTTAGACCCGCTTCTGGACAGATTCCCCCTCCTACTTTGAGACCCACTCCAGTACAGACCCTTGTCCAGATGCAACTTGACGTGGCCCTTACAGACATATGGAGGATGTTTCATCCGTCTGTGCAAGATTACACCTTTCACTCACCGGTGGATAGCTCTCACAGCCACATAGACTTTTGGCTTACCTACCTCAGTATCAGACACTGTGATCCTGCCTCTGGTAATTTCGGACCAGACTCCAGTGCAGCTGTCGCTCAATTGGGACCCTCCTTCCCCAACCTCCCATGCTGGAGGCTAGACCCCCTGCTACTACGTGATCCCCTGAATTCCCCCCTTGGCTTCAGCGAGAGGCCCTGGATGTCTTTCAGAACAACCGTATCGCAGACACCTCTGCTGGCACCACATGGGAGACTTTTAAAGCCACTCTGAGAGGGGCGATAATGGGGTATGCCCACAGGCGCCGGAAGAAGAGAGAATTCCACTTATATCCCTAGAAAAATAACTGAGGGAGGCAGATGAGGCCTAAACCCCTCTGGAAACCTCTCACTCCACTCCCAGGAAAGATTTCAGGTGGGCCTCTGAGGATGGAGGTGAATGAGCCTTCTCCAGGAATGCCAAAATCTCCATTTTCTGTTTAAAACACAAATACTAGGAGGGTGGGGAAAGGGGGGGAAGGTCTTCACCTATCAGTTGAAAAAGCATCAAGATGAAAGGCATATAACTGCCGTGGTGGACAAGGAGGGTAGGACCCAAACCAAAATGGAAGGGATTAACCAAATAATGGCCATGTTCTATGCCTTGACTGTATAAGTCCTCAAGATAGGCTAGCCTCAAGGGGGTTCTCCATCTTCTTATGGGCCCTCCATCTCCCAAAGAGTTCAGAGCAACAGGCTGTTGTCCTTGGATGCCCTCATGACAGTAGCAGAAGTAACCACCATGTTGTTATCCCTCAAGAAGGGGAAGGCCTCCAGGAGGGGATGGTGTCCCCTGGAGATATGGGCAACCTCTACAGCTCACAATCACTCATATTTTACAACAGATGCTTACCTAAGCCATGAGCTGGTTCCTCTCATTCAGACAGGTATAGCACTGTGTAATCTTTTTTAAGAGGTGCTGCCTGTCTATGTCATGGGTGTGGCTAGGGTACTCTGCACCAAGCAGCTCAATGAATGGTTGAAAGACTGGTGCGGAGCACAGGGTTTGGGCTTAACTGAGGACTGGGGGTCCAACTGGAGGCATGCAGGCCTATATTAGTGTGGTAGTCTGCATCTGTCCTGGAAGAGGAACTAGGCTCCTAGGTGATAGGTTTAAATGCTTCATTGGCAAGCTTTTAAACTGGCCGAGGGGGGAGGCGCTGATATGAAGTAGGAAATTCCAAGCCTCCCCCACAAAACAGGGTAGTTAGACGCAGGTAAACACCAAGGTACAGAGGTCAATAGGGAGTAGTATAGGGGTAAATGGAGAGAAAGGCAGTAAGGGCAGGGATGGGGCAAAAAGGGGTAAGATCATCATAAAGTGAAGGGCAATGAGCACCAATACCCATAGTCTGGGTAACAAGCTTTCTGAAATAGTGGTCTTGATGGATGATGGACACCTGCATATCAAGGCAGTCCCAGAAACATGGTACACAGAGATCCATGACTGGGATGTCAACAAACCAGGGTACACAATCTACAAGAGAGACAGGGAGAGTAAAGGAGGAGGAGGAGGAGTAGCTCTCTACATAAAGGAAGGTATCAAAGTAATGCTGTGCAGCAGAAAAAGACAGATGATAGGAGAGATAAGCAGGGATTTTGTTTTACAAAAACTTATAGTGTGTGCTCGCCTCTTCAATTACATGCAGCCACAGGTCTACCTGAGTTCTGAACACCGAACACTGATGACAGAGAGGCATAAATTACTGGCAGGGATTACAGGAGCATTTCTCCCGTACTTCTCCACACCAACACCAGCATTCCTCCTGATCTCTGCATTCAGTGTAGCACACTGAGCCATACTGTAATTTATTGTGCTGTACCTCCCGTACGTTTCCACACCAACACCAGCATTCCTCCTGATCTCTAACTTTAGTGTAGCACACTAAGCCATACTGTAATTTATTGTGCCATACTTCTCTGCACCAACACCAGCATTTCTCCGATCTCCTCGAATTTAGCTTTCTCCTAATGCTACCTGATCTCTAACACTGAACACAAAGCATGCTGCCTGATCTCTGAAATTCGCCATGTGAGGTAACCTCTTTTTACAGCATGATATTTTTTTTGTTTGAAAAAGCCCTTATTAGGGCTAGGGCAGAAGTTAACCAAAGTCCTTATTGCTGTACTAACAGCACCAGGCAGCAGTTCCAAGAAGGAATCCAAAAAAACAGTAATTTCGCCGTATACTTCTCCACACCAACAACAGCATTCAGACAGACCGACAGGAGGCACAGTAAGCTGTGCAACATTGTGAGGGAATATTAAAAATGTATTTGGGCTGTTTAAACATGCACTTCTGATATACGGGATGGCCGCTTATATGGGACAAAAGAGCCGCCACCAGGCCATCTCAATGAAGCAGCTTTTACTGTACTCTCAAACAGGAATGGTTAGAGGATCTCGGATTTAGTAGTGGGTAGCCATCTGGGAACAAGCTACTGCCGGACAGTGTGGTTCACAATAAACACAGCCATAGAGTCAAGCCATACAAAAGAAAGGTTACTGGACTTTTGGGGGACTGACTTTGGCAGAATGGAAGAGAGCATAAGGAATGCACTATCAAAGGGCAGGAAGGAAAGGTGGAGGGACAATGGAGAAAAATCAAAAGTGCCATCACAGAGGTAAAAAGCCTTTGTGTGAAGCAAATAAACACAACACAATGAAGTAATAAACCACTATGGTTCTCAAAAGAGGTGGCAGGGAAGGTTAGGGAGAAAAAAAATAGCATCCAGAAAGTATAAGGAATCACAGAAGAGGCAGGACAGACAACTGTACCAGTTAAAGTAGAAGGAAGCGAGGAAGGCAGTAAGAATAGCAAAGGCCCAAACTGAGGAAAAGATAGCCAACTCTGTTAAGGGGGATAAAACCTTTTATAGATACATTAGTGAGCAAAGAAAGACCAAGGGAGGGATAAAGGTCTTAATAAAGGAGTAGGGTGGGGATGGGAAGAGGGTGACAGTGAAAAGGCAGAGATACTGAACAAATACTTTTGATGAGTATTCACAAAAAAAGAGGAGGGGGCGTATCTAAACTAAACAATAGAAGCACGCTGGATAGAGGGGTCGATACCCATCCATTCACAGAAAGAAATGTTCTAAAAAAGTGGACAAGGCAATGGGGCCTGATGGGATTCATCCCAGAATTCTAAAAGAACTAATGGGAGAACTAGTGACAAAGCTGTCTACCCTTTTTATCAAATCATGAGAGGAGGGAATGGTACCTAAGGGCTGAAAGAGGGCAGATGTGATTCCCCTTCACAAAAGTAGGAGCAAGGTAGAGGCAGGAAACTCACACCTGTCTGACCTCAGTGGTAGGGAAATTGATGGAATCACTTGAAAGAAAGAATAGTTGAGTGCCTAGAGGCCAGTGGGACACAGGACATAAGGCAGCATGGATTCACAGCAGGAAGTTCATGTCAGATAAATCTAATAAATTTCTTTAACTGGGTAACCAAAGTAGTAGACCAAAGGGGGCTGTGGAAATGACCTACCCAGACTTTAGCAAGGCATTTGACACAATCCCACACAAAAGATTAATAAACAAGACAGCCAGCCTGGAAGTGTATCCCGAGGTGGTAGCCTGGGCAAAAAATTGGCTGGACAACAGGATGCAGTGGGAAATAGTAAACGGTGTCCACTCTGAAGAAAGGGTGGTTACTAGCAGTGTACCACAGGGTTCAATACTGGGGCCGATTCTCTTTCATGCCTTTATAATTGACATTGTGGAGGGACTAGAAGGAAAGTATTCCTTTTTGCAGATGCCACAAAGATCTGCAATGTGGTTGATACACAAGCGGGTTGGAAAAGATGAGAAGGGACTAGGCACGGTTGTAGGAATGGTCAAAAGTATGGCAGCTTAGATTCAATGCAAAGTAATGCACCTGGGAAACAAAAACCCAGGGTAAGAGTACACAATGGGGAGTGAGTACTAACAACAACAGAAATGGAAAGGGATATGGGGGTAGTCATATTAGATGACTTAAAGGTAGGCAGGCAATGTGAGAGGGCAGTAAGGAGGGCTGGTGGATACTGGGATGCATAGGAGAGGCATCCCCAGTAGAAAACAGGACGTTGTCATCTCTCTGTACAGAAGGTTGGTGAGACCCCATCTAGAGTAGTGTGTATGGATCTGGAGATCCCATCTCCGTAAGAACATAGTCCAGGAGGCAGTCCAGAGGAGGGCAACTAAAATGGTGCAGGGTCTGCACCAGAAACCATACGAAGAGAGACTAAAGAATCTTAATATGTATAGCCTTGAGAAAACAATGGAGAGTGGGAACATGATAGAAACTTTCAAGTACCTCAAGGGAATCAATAAAGTCCAAGAGTGGAGCATCCTTCAGAAAAAGATGTTCAAGAACAAGGGCACAATTTGAAGATAGAGGGAGGATGGCTTAGGGGAAACGTGAGGAAGTATTTCTTCACAGCGAGGGTGCTGGACACATGGAACCACCTCCCAGATGATGTCATGGGGTCAAAAACAGTGGGGGAATTCAAGAATGCAAGGGACAGACATAAGGCAATTATGGTGGGGAGTAGGAGGAGGAAGTCAGTTGTTGGTTAACTAGGATCTGCAGTTTATTTGGTAGGTAGGGAACTGGGCAGACTCGGTGGGCCAAGTAGTCCTTATCTGCCATAAAAGTCTATATTTCTGTGTAACATGTCTCACATCATACAGCCTTCACTGGTCGCCTAAGGAGGAATCACTTATCTTGGTATAGGCATCACCTCTGACCTGGTCAGAGGGTGGGTGGGGTCTTCCCTAGTTTGAAGGATATAAATGGCCATTCCAGGCCACCCAGACATTAAAGTGGTTCGCAGATCTGGGCCGAGATGCCCCAATGGCTAGGTATGAAGAGGGCAGCTAGAAAGATGGCACACCTGACACTAATGTTATACAACCATCCCCCAGGGGTATCCACTCTCATCCAATGACAGGCCCCTCTCTGGACTACTGAGATGCTCTACATAAGAAGCTGAGCACTATCCCCACCCCACCATGCCTTACCCTGCTATGAGGCAACACTGAAATCTCAATAAATAAAATGCCTGTCTCCTGGGCCACCTGGGCTGTTCTAGGCCTGACATATCTTCAAGATTTATACATCCCAGACACCACTATCTTTCACTCTTTTAGTAATAATAATAATAATATCTTCTTTATTTTTATAGTGCAGTTCAAAACTATCAAAGCGCTGTACAATTATGAACAATAAAAACACGTTAAAAAGATAAAACAATAAACACAGTGCAGTTCCAGATTTCACTAATATACATCGAAGCAATTTATTACATAAAATCCACAAAAGCAAAATGAAACAGATGGGTCTTTAAGGCCTTCTTACAGCCCTCTCGGTCTGGCATGCTCGAATTCGACGAGATAGAGAGTTCCACAGGGTGGGGGCCATGTACATAAAAGCTTGTGACCCGGAAGTTTTCAGCTGTACCCCGGAAACCTCTAGCAACCCCTCTTCCACTGAGCAGAGTTGTCGGAGGTGACAGAAAGGAATCAGGAGCTCTTGCAGGGAGCCCGGACCCTGTCCATGTAGGGCCTTGTAGGTCAGTAAATCGACCTTGAAAGTGATCCGCCACTGAATAGGCAGCCAGTACAGTTTACACAGCACAGGAGAAATGTGACTCACACGAGGAACCCCCATCAACAACCTGACTGCTGTGTTCTGTACTAGCTGCAAAGGATGGCTATCAACCCCTGGAAGCCCTAGGTAGAGGTAGTTTCAGTAGTCCAGGCACAAGGTCACAAAGGTGTGGATCAACGTTGGAAGGTCACTAGATGGAACAAGAAACTTAACCCAGGTGATGTTCCTCAGATGATAAAACATGGACTTGACTTCTGCCGACACCTGTGAATGCAATGTCAGCTGATCATCAAGAATCATCCCCAGGTTCTGCACTGGTTTGGATGACAGCAGCTGGCAACCCCCGAGCCAAAGCCCAGAGTAAGACCCTGCCACTGACCTCTCTATCCAGCGACCTGGATCCACCACCAATACCTCAGTCTTATCAGAATTGAACTTCAACCAAAGAAACATAGAATCTGTTGGCAGATAAGGACCATACAGCTCACCTTGTCTGCCCATTTCCCTGTTTGATTTGGCAGTCCCTACTCTTATCTGGACTGCCTATCCCCTGCTCAGCTGTACAGCAGGGTGTCTTTATGCTTATCCCATGCACTTTTGAATCCCTGTACTGTTTTTGCTTCCACCACCTCTGCTGGTAGGCTGTTCCAAGGATCCACCACCCTTTCTGTGAAAAAATACTTCCTAGCATTCCCCCTAAGCCACCCTCCCTCCCTCCAGCCTCATGTTATGTCCCCTTGTCCTTGTGCACTTTCGTCTCTGAAATATGCTGCCTTCCTGTAGCCTGTTTATTCCTCTAAGGTATTTGAAAGTCTCTATCATATACCCCCTCTCCCTTCTCTCTTCCAGTGAATAGCAGCTGTTTAGTTCCTTGAGTCTTTCCTCATAAGGTTTGTGGTGCAGTCCACATATAATTTTTGTTGCTCTTCTCTGGATTGCTTCCATTCTGTTTATGTTCTTCCTGAGATGCAGTCTCCAGAATTTGACACAATATTCCAGATGAGGCCTCACCAGTGATATATACAGTGGCATCACCACTTCACTCCTCCTACTGGTTATACCCCTTCCTATGCACCCGAGCATTCTGTTTGCCTTCTCCATTGCTTTTTCAAACTAGCTGGTCTTCATCCAGTCCTGGATTTCTGAGAGGCAGCTATTAAAGACTGAGACCGCACTACCCTGGTCAAGCACAGAATATAGGTAGAGCTGGGTGTCATCTGCATAACAGTGAAACCTCAGTCCATACCATCTCACAATATCTCCCAATGGTAGCATATACACTGCAAACAACATTAGGGACAGCATGGAGCCCTGGGGAACCCCACATGGCAGAGAGAATGAGTCTGATAAATACATCCCAGATACCACCCTCTGAGACCTGCCAGTGAGGAAAGACTGAAACCATCTGAGGACCATCCCTGACAGACCACAGATACCCCTCAAGTACTCCATCAAGCCTCCATGGTCCACGGAGTCAAACGCAGAAGAGAGATCAAGAAGGACCAAGATGGAATGGCACTTCTGATCTCCTGCAATCAGGAGATCATTGAGCACCCTAACCAGAGCAGTCTCAGTACTATACCTCTTCCAAAAACCAGACTGGAGAGGACCATAGATGTCATGGATGGTCAGGTGGTTCTCCAGCTGCTGTGTGACTACTTTTTCAATCACCTTCCCTATACAGAGAAGGTTAGAGATTAGCCAGGAGTTAGCAGGACAGTTTGTGTCAAGAGAAGATTTTTTAAGGAGTGGTGTCACCACCACCTCCTTCAGGGAGTTTTGAAACTCACCCAGCTCTAAAGAGCACCAAACTATCTCTGCAAGGACAGGGCCAATGGTATCAACACACTCCAATATAAGGCATGTTGGGCCCAGGTCCAAACTACAGCAAGTTGGCCGTATACTCTGGACAATCCACACAACATCCATGATCTCTGGCGGTTAAAGTATACCCAAGAAAACTGAGGAGTAGTGACCAAGAACCAACCACTGACAACCCCCATAGAATGAGCTGATTGGATCTCTGTCCCAATGCCAGCCACCTTATCAGCAAAGAGTCAAGCAAACTTATCACACTTATCCTGTGAAAATGCTCTTCGAACTTACAGACAAGTTGGGTTGCACAATCTATCTACAGTTTCATAGAGCAGAGCCAGTTGATCCTGAGCTTCAGCAATCTCCCTGTACAGAAACTCTGCCTTCTTATGGGAGATAGTTGATTAACAGTCCCAGTAATGTTCCAATAATTTAAGGGACTAAGTGACTCCCACAGGATCCCCTCTAAGGACTTCTGGTGCTTCCTCCAACTCAGAAATGCAATTACTGAGTATATCCATTGGTGACTACTAGGCAGGCCTACTTCGCCTGTGGAGAACTGGATACTGTTGAAGAGAGGCCAGACTAGCAGTACGGCCCTTAGAGCCACTCTCCCCTCTCAATCTCAAGCCTCAAAACTTAAATGGGAACAGGATCTGCAGACACAGCTCTCAGCCCAGAAATGGAAGTCCTGTTTGAGGTTGGCCTACATAGCTTACCTGGACACCAAAAGCTTGTTAATACAAAACAAAATCCTTCAGTCTTGGTACAGGACCCCTGCGGTCCTCCATAAGGCCAATCTGACCAAGGATGATCTCTGTTGAAGGTGCCAAGAGGAGAAAGGGGACTTAATCCACATTCTATAGCACTATAAATTCAACCACCTTGGCTAGCAGTAAGTAACCTGGGTTCTGAAATATTACAGAAACAAGTACCCTTGGACCCAGAGGTGCTGATTTTAGGCATTCACCTTTCAGTTCCTCCATCTCCAACGTCCAGACCAGAAATTGTTGGTGATTCTAATTATACAGGTCAAGAGACTACTGCTGAGCCGATGGAGAATGGAGGAGATCCCCCAGTCACAGAGGTGCTAAACTCCCTCACACAGGTTATCAACCTGTCCTGTATGACCCATGTAGTGGCTGACATTCTCCCCCAGCACGTAAATCTTTGGCAAACCCTTCAGTATGTTCCTAAAGCCCAAGGAGGGTATAGGCTGACTTTATTCACTGTAGTCTTGATCTTTTTCCTATTCAATCACAGTAGCTAGTCCAGGCAGGAAGCTCCCCCGATCCAGATCTGTCCCAGGAGTTATGTTTGTATGACATAAGTTTTTTCAATTAGTGTTCGATGCGGTATCTGAACTTGATGGAAGTAGTTGCTTTTTGTGTGCTCTGTTTGTTGCAAATTTATCTCAACCCATGCCGGCCCTAGAAATTCCTAGATCCTACAGGGACTCACATCCCAGAGAAACCACAAAGCGAAGCAGCAGGTAGGCCCTGTTATACATATCTCCTGATGGCTTGATTATCTAGGCAGGTCTCTCCACTTTTAGTTATCAGGCAGATGTAAGCCTAACCAGGGGGAACTCATCCAGCACAAGATCCTGTACCTGCTCCCAAAGTAGTCTACATTGCTTGATTTAAGTATAATTCATACTGTTTAATATACATTTTTTTGCTGTATTGTAACAGTTTGATTATCCATTGTATCGTGATACAAAGTTAAAATAATAACAAATTTTAACCACAAAAAAAAGTTGAAATCCCCATTGAAATACATTGAATGGCATGTATCTTAATTTCTCACATTGCAGTCAGCAGTTCCAGCAGCAAGATGTGTCTTTGTTTGGAGAGACACCCAGGCAGCTGTTCAGATGAGAGAGGTGTGTTGGGGGTGTAGGGTGGTGGATGCTCAGTGGGAGGTCGGGTGGGGGCAGTTGTATCAGCAAAAGACCATTTTCTTTTTATTACAGTTTAAAAAAAAACATTAAAATATGGTTTCCTTTAATTTCAGATGAGGATAGGGACATGGGTGCCACTAGACACCAGGGAAACTTTAAAAAATACAGGAACGGTGCCGAGATGGGTGGTGGTGCCACAAGACAGCAGAAAAACATTACAAAGCAGGGGGATGGCACTCCCAGGGTAGGAATGCCACTAGACACCACAGAAAGATCAGAAAAATATGGGGATGGCAATTAGAAGGTAGGGTGTCAATAGACACCAGAGAAACAATAAAACATACAGGGATGGAAATTAGAGGTGGGGTCTGCCACTAGACACCACAGAAGCATTAAAAAGATAAGTGGAAGGTAATGGGTGGGTTGGGGCACCACTAGACACCAAGGAGAAAAGAGGGATTTAGATTTGGCAAATTCCCATGTTATCAATGGGAATTTGTAAATTAAAATGTTAGTATATATTTTATATCTGTGGGTATTATTATCATTATCATTATTATTCTCTAATTAATTATCAAAATATATGTATTTATATATAAATCTGCTTATAAATGTAAATTCTGATGCCGTTCTGAGTTTTGGAAATTCAAATGAGGAAAAAAAAGTGCAAAATCCTTTTTTCTTTTGCAGGAATTGTTTTCCATATCAAATGAAAAAAGTAAACCAAAACGGATCATGTTAAACAAAGAACTGCAAAAAAAAAAAAAAGTTAAAAATATTTTTTCATCTGGAGGAATACTTTTCACTTGAATGAAAAAGGTCATATGGAAAAAGTGAAAAAAAAGTCCAAAATCTTTTCCTGTATGAAGGAATCCTTTTTTGTTTGAAAGAAAAAGAGCATATGAGAAAAGAGAGAAAAAAAAAACATGAAGTCCAAAATCGTTTTCCATATAAACTGATCCTTTTTCAAATGAATGAAAGAGGATTTAAAATGTAAAAAAAAAAACATATTTCAGGGTCATTTTTCCTTTTGTTACCATGAGAGATACACTGAGCTGAAAGATTGCTTACAGGTGCAATCTCAGAGCACAAGGAAGTTAAGTGACTTGCTCAGGGTCACACAATATTGCAAGTGAGGGCCGTGGGATTTAAAGCCAGGTCTGCAGCTCAGAGCCTTAAACCACTGTGCTATACTGCCTCCAACAGTTAAGTACATAATCCACCTAATAGAGTCCTGAGGAGCAAGGTAGATGTCTTGGTTTCTCTACAGGATGTAAGATTTGTGGGTTTAAAAATATAAAAAAAAAAAAAAAACAGAAACAAGATGGCAGCAAAGTAGCAAACTATGCATTTTTCCTCATGAAAAGGACTGGCCCTACATGAAAAAGGAATGTTTTTTCCCATTTCATACAGCTATCTTGATGAGCTTACTGAACATGCTCAGAAACAAATTTTAAAAATTAATAACTTTGCAACGGATTAATATTTTTCACCAAACCAGCAAAAGGCACATCTGTGGGACAAGCCCCTTCTTCACTGAAAATCTCAGAACAAAATTCTAAATGTCTATGTGCTAGGGGCTGAGAAAAGAAAAAAAAGTATATATATATATATATATATATTTCACTTTTTCTACCATACGGATCTCGAAATTCACAGATCAGACTGGAAGGAAACTTGGAACTACCACAGGAGACTGCACATGCAAAATTTTGTGAGAATCCATTGTATGGTTGTGAAGTTATTAAAGTGAAAGAATTGGAGTTAAACATTAAACTGTGTACTCAGTCTAAATATAGTGGTGTGACACACCACTATAATAAATATATGCTGCATTTAAACAATAAAGGCACAACAGGGTGTGGGTTGTTGTGTAATAACACCATGCAATGGGGGCATTCAACACTGAGATGTGATGTTATTGCAAAATAACCCACATCCCTGGAATGCCTATTACTATTATAAAATGGCTAGTTTTTAATTAAAAATATACAGAAAACAAAACATGTTAAAGCATTTTGTAGGTGTTTTTAGAGGAAGCATACTTTTACATGCATCCACTAGCTAGTGGAGCTCTTTCATGTACTGCAGTTTAAGTCCTGTGACTTTCATTGTTAGTGATTCAGGTGCCCCCCAACTATCCCTCACGTGTGTGTTTCTTTAATAAATGTTCTATGTCCCACTGACTGATCAAGAAAACTTGTTGTTTAATGGATCTTGGTGCAATCGCTGTCTGTGATGGAGCAGAATATTGCTTCCATGAACACTTCCAGTTCTCAGGTGGAATCAGGTGAATTCTTCCACATTCGGAACATTTTGGCCCAAGTAAATGGCACATTTTATTTTTTTTTCTTTAAACAAAATGCAGTCAGAATTGAATAGTGTGTCTGGATTTATGAAAGAATGGGCAGCCAAGTGCAAGCATCCTTCGACTCCGCTATCTGAATGACGGAGCCACATGCAGTGGCAGTTGCAGGTATAACTTGCAGGTTAACAATGCCACAGGCAGTGCTGATTCAGGAACAGCATGTGGTTTTGTATCTAGTTGTTGTTATAAAATACATTTAGATTTGAGGAGGGGGGAGGTTTCACTGTGACCTGAGGCAGCAACCAGGGCAGGCTTGGGGATACAGAGGTGAGCCATATCAGCTTTGGGGGTAGTCCTGCAGGGACGGATATGCCTTTGTGTAGTGTGGTCATCTTTCTGCCTGCTCTAGATGCAGTGATGTTATAGTCTAATAACATCACTGTGACTGGGGGTCAACAGCCAATCAGGTTCCATGAAATTTTAATGCCCTTGTATAATTATACAACATGTGTGTGCTGATAAATAGCAAGATAAAAAGTAATAGCTTGACCCAACATACAAAGATATATGAAGTTGCTCACTGAGCAAACTCAAATACATTTTCACATGTGAGATCCCAGATATTTTTGGGTGCCATTGCCATGGACGCTAAGCTCTGTAGTCCTCATTTCCTCTAATGCAGAACATTGAACAGAGGGCACAGTTTACATTTTGTACTTTTTTCTATCTCAAAACCACTCAAATATGTATTGTATAAACAGAACATGACATATGCTACTTAAGACACAAATCATTAATATTATACTACCAGGGCATTAAGTAAAAGAAAACTTTGAATGCTAACAATATGAATGGAAGCGTTCAGTTTTTTTTTCTTTTCTCCTACCTTGGGAAGAACTTATATGGAGTTTTATGGCTATGTTATAGGGCTCAGTCTGTGTAATGCAAATGCTCCACAACTTATGGGGTTGGGAACAGACACAATGTGATATGTACAGCCTAAGACAAGAGTGTGATTAAGTATTAAAGAATTGTATTTGGGAATGTGTGATTGCTGAAAAGACTTTGATTTGATTTATAAAAACCTAAAAGAAGAGGACTATATATTGCATATAACTAAAATCAGTAAATATTGTTTTTATTTTCTTTTTCAGAAATTAAGTCCTCTGAAAAAGCCCTATTAGGGCGAAATGGGGCAGATGTAAAATAAAGCAGTGAATGCTAGAATATTATGTGACAGACGTTTACTCTTTTTTTTCTTTTTTCAAAAAAGAGGTTGCATTCCCCTCCTGTTTCCACTGGACTAGTTTGACTGAAAAGGAGTAGCTTCCCAGGATCCAAGAAGAATTGAATGCTGTTGCCCATGGCACCGGACATTTATGTTAACAAAGAGTGCCACCTGATGTACTTTAGCAGCAATAACAGCAAGTGAACCAGGAAAGATGAACAACCCATTAACATGATTCATGCAGCAGTACTTAGCATTGCATTGCAGTACTTGACATATTGTGGTATATCCCAGAAATGGGATAGCTCTGAATGGCTGGTATTGAACATGCCACAGCTGGCATTCTGGTATCACAGAAAAGGGACCTATATATATTTTACTTATAGATAGGTATTATTTATATTTTGGTGCCTAATCCCAGAGGCTCTGGGTGCCATTACAATAGGAACAAGGTTAAGGCAGGATCAATTACCAAATTACATCAGTAAAACACAGGATAAAAACAAATTTAAAAACGGTCAGCAAATGTCTTATTAAAAAGGTACTGTAGGTCTTCAGGCCCCCTTTAACTTTCTCCACCATTGGGGCCCTCCTCAATGATTTTGGCAGCAAGTTCTAGTGGACTGGGCCAGCCACCTCGAAGGAACAATCCCTGAGGTTTTCAGCCTGGTGCATGGAACAGCCAGAAGGCCTTTGGTGGAGGAGCGGAGGTAATGTACTGGGGCGGCTGGGGTAAACAGGTTAGGTAGGTAATGATGGAGCCTCAGTTATTAACATATCTGTAGTTTCCATCCACAGTTCCTACCAGTACTCAAAAATACTGCATCAATAGCATTTTATTTTGAAAGGTAGATAGTATTTAATGGGATATTGACTTCTGAATTTTCATTTTCTGCTATCAAAGCTTATTTTTTGCCTTTGAAGTGTGGCCCTGCCTAAGTCTGAGAACATTAAAATTTTATTGCAATCAAACCTTTTGTCCTTCACTTGCCCAACAGCTTTAAATATGGCATCATGTTGGAGTACTGACCACACTTTAAGTAACAGCATGCAAGGTGTTGATTCTTAAACTCAGTCAACACTGCATCAAAGTCTAATGTAAGTCATTCCCAACCAGGGCAAAATTGTATTAGATGGAGAAACCTCCCCAAATTCCTAAGTGGTTCCATTCACACAGATATTTTCTTTTCACAGCAGATTGTCCAAGTGTTCAAAGTGAGATGGTAGCAACTGATTTTATTTAACCAGGCCAACTAACACAGTTAATGTCCTGCACACATTTATTGCCTCTGTGACCTCCATGTTGTGGGTCTCTACCTGCTGCTTGACAACTTGGTGCCACTGAAATAGTTAGATTAAGAAATGATCAGTTCTATGGCTTTATGCATCTTCTGCATAACTGACTGCAATGAGGATAGGGTTATCAACCTCTGGTTGAATGAATGGTGTGGCGTTGGCTTCATGGGGACTAAGGCTCCACCTGGTTGGATGCACGCCTATTAGGAAGATGGCTTGCACCTGGCCTGGGAAGGGACCATGTTCCTGAGTGAGACATTTGAATTCTTCAGCAGCAAGCATTTAAACAGGCCGGGGAGGCTAGGAAGGACAGGTGGAGTAATATCACCCTCCCAGGACACAAACACGAAAAGAATTTAGCATTAGGACTACTGAAGGAGTCCGAGACGATGAAGCAGGGGAATAAGGCCCACACAAGAACAATAAAGGGGGGAGGAGGAAAAAAAGCAGGGGCAGAGGGAGGATGTGAAGCAAAACATGGAAGGCCATGGTAACCGATGGTTTTATCCCCATACCAGGCACTTGGGTTAAATCCCAATACTGACACTGTAGTGCAACATGAGGGGGGTGCTGCACTCCTGAGGTGTCATCTTTTGGATGAGAGACGTTAAACTGAGGTCCCATCTGCCTGTTCTGGTGGTAGTTCAGGTGGATGTTAAAGATCCCATGGCACTTCTCGAAAAGAGTAGGGAGAAGTTTTTATTAAAAAAAAAACAATTTACATATTCCTTTAATTAAACATACTTAACCAATTCCAGACATTTCTTTCCAAAATTTCTTTGCTCTTTCTTCACCAAATGTCATACATTCTTTCTGATACACTTTATCTATTTCAATTTGAATTTTAAATAGTAGTTCTTGTATTGTTCTTTCCTTATTCTGTAGACACCTCTGACACCTATTCAGCCAAACTGCCCATTTTAACACAGCAAATATAGCATAAATAATACTTTTATTCATTATTTCCCATTCACTAGTTAATTGCCCATATACCAAAATGTCATCTGTCACATTTTGAAACATTTGAAACATTCCATTCCCCAAAATTTGGTTAGCATTTCCCCAGTGCCCTGACCAAATTTCCCCCATTCACTAAAACCACCAACAGCTTATTTTTATTTTTTATTTAAAAATTTGGTTTCTGGGAAAGGCACACTGAGCCAAGGCTCGTTTCCAGGTGTGACCCGGGTACAAGTGTACACTGAGTTATACAAGAAAGTACAATAGTATTTAGGAAAACAGGCAGTATGCACAACATCAGAAAAAATTACAAACAGTATTACGGAATACAGACAGTAAGTTAATCTGGTTCAAAGTCAGTTGGCATTCATCTGTATCCCTCCCTGGTAGTGCCTGAAAATAGGCAGAATTTTTCTAGTGCACTTACCCGTCAACAAAAACTAAATAAAAATAAAATAAATAAATGTCTGCAGCCAGAGAATAAAATTCCAGACCTGGAGGTCTTGATAGCAGATGCGGACCTGGACATAGAAGCAATAACTGAGACATGGTACACTGAAAATCATGGGTGGGATATAAATGCACCAGGTTATGCCTTGTTCAGAAGAGATAGGCGAGACAGAAAAGTGTGTGGAGGGGTGTCCCTGTATGTCAGAGAGGGCATACAGATGACTGAGGTGTGGTGGGGTGGGGGACAGGGCGAGGGCGAGGCCGAGGCACTGTGGGTCACCCTTGAACCTGGCAATGGCACAGCAATATGCACAGTGGTGATCAACAGGCTTCAGTCACAGGGGTATGAAGTGGTCAGAGAGCTAGTGGGTAAGATCTAAGAGATGGCAACAAAAAGGGAAGTTCTGCTGCTGGGGGATTTCAATATTCTGGATGTGGATTGGACTACCCAGGCAGCTGCTTCAGCCAAAAGCACAGCATCCTGGATTCCCTTCAGGGGGTGGGTTTCAGACACCTTGTGCTTGATTCCACCAGAGACAGGGCAATTCTGGACCTGTTACTGACCAATGAGGACAGAATTGAAAAGGTCCAGGTAGAAGGACAGCTAGGATCCAGCAACCACACATAGTGGGGTCAGCCTGGTGGTGTTGAGGGTTGAGATGCTGGATGCCACACTTCTCACCATGCTGGTGACCTGGGTTTGGGAACAAGCTCAGGTTGGCAGGGGCTGGAGAGAACTGAGCATCTGGAGGACTGCACTCCTCTCCTCTCCTCTCCTCGGAGGGGTGGGTAAGCTTGACGCAGTGCCAATGGCCCTCAGTGGAGACTGAGGGTAGTGCAACTTGCGGCATGCTCTTCAGGGATGGGGGTGTCGGCAGAAGTCTTATGCATGGTGCGGGAGCATGGCTGGCATGTGCAGGATGTCATGGCACATCCACACCACCATGGGAAACCAGAAAATTGGAAACACCCTGGTACCCGGACAGGCAAAGGTGGGCCAAGAGGATTACCCCCAAGCCCATTGCCGGATCCATCCTGGCTGGTCGCTGCCTCCCTTCCACTCCCAGACTACCCTTCTAGATTACAGATAGGGTGCTGGAGGGGTTTGGTGGTCCCACCCCCAGGGGGTGGGGTAGACAGAGGAGTCAGGATGAGTGCTTGGCAGCAGCAGACCAGACCCAGGAGGATCTCAGGCAGGACAGGATAAGACCTCACCTAGAGTACTGTGTGCAGTTCTGGAGGCCACATCTTTGTAAGGACATTGACAGGGTGGAGGCGGTCCTGAGAAGGGCGACTAAGATGGTACAGGGCTTGCACCACAAGACTTATGAGGAGAGATTAAAAAGCATCAATATGTACTTGCTGGAGGACAGGAGGGAGAGGAGGACAGGACAAAAACATTCAAGTGTGGTATCCAGTGATAAGGGCACTCGCTATTGATCCCTCACAAAAAGGGTGACTCAATTATGCCGCCTGTTTAGAGGGCTACTGGATATGGGGGGCGATGACTGCGGGTATACTGTAGCGACATCCTGTCACTATAGGTACAAGTGCATGGGAGAAGCATGGCAGAAGGGAAGGGAGGGTTTGTGTGGTGTGGTGCAGAAGTGGGCATGGTGGGTGGGTGGTGGGCTACAGCTGCGAGGGTTCCAGGTTCAGGTCCGGGTGTGTATACATTTTGTTGCACCCATCCCGAAATTATTTTTTTCCCAACTCTGCACCCCCCCAACATGCACCCCCCTGGTGTTGAGTATCATTTAGTAGGGGGGTGCAGGGAGGGCAAAGCCCCCCACATAAACAAAAAAAAGCAAGTCCTCAGCACCCTTTTACAGTACCATGACCTGGGGGTACATCAGCAAAGCTGATTTTTGCCAATGTACATTCACCGTAACAGTGATCATCTTTGCGCGATTACCATTATCACACAGACTCTTCAAGTGCCTAAAGGGAATTAATAAGGTGCAGGAGGTAGACATCTTCCAGTACAGGAGGAGTACAAGAATCAAGGGGCATGATTTGGATGGGGGGTACAGTAGGTTGAAGGGAATGTGAGAACGTTTTCTTCTTTTCTTCATGGAGAGTGGTGGACACATGGAATAGTCTACCTCAGAAGGTGATAAGAGCAAGTACTGTGGAAGGATTTAAACATGCCCGAGACAGGCATAAAAGAACCTTAGAGGTGGGGTAGAGGGAGGGGAAGCCAAAAACCAGAAAAGGTCACAGGCTGACATCAGGTATCTAGCTTAGCAGGCAGACAAGATGGTCCTGGCTGTCCTAATCTGCTGACAGATTCTGTTTCTATGTTGCTAACCATGTGTTGAATAAAGCGCATCCAGTGGCTTACCTGCATGTTTTGGCTGAGGTTCAAGTAAAATAAAAATCCTGTGAGCCCTTGGCAGTGTTTCTAGGCTTTTCCACTGTTTGAAATGCTAACAATGTGAATGCATACCACACAATAAATTCGGTACCAGTTCTGTTAAGTTTGAACAAAGGCATGATGATAAAAATAATGTTTCAGCACTTAGTTTTTTCCTCTTAGCATGAGCAGTAGAAAATGTAACAAGATGTACAGGATGCTGGATCTGAACCCAGTTCTTCTCTTGTTAATGACAGATGGGTTAGTTATAGGTCAGTATGGGGTTTTTACAGCAGATCCATGTATTTGCCACTGCAGTTATGGTCTCTCCAGTTGTCTTTCTGTTTCTGTTGAGGGTCTTGGATGAGGTCAATGAATCTATGGACTCTGTAAACTGACTGTGGCCATCTGTGTTGACCCCTTCAAGGCCTTCAACATGGTTGACCACCAAACACTTCTACAAAGACTGACAAATCTGGGGGTGCCACTGGGAGCACTAAAATGATTTGGGGTCTTACCTGAGTGGACATCTGCAAACAACCAAGGTGAATGAAGAGGTATCCACACCATTGCCCAAAGCCTGAGGGGGTTCCCCAGGGTTCAGTACTTGGCCCCCTGTTGTTTTTGATATAACTTAGTGGATTCAGCGATAGTGTATTGGGTTCAGTGCATCATTTATACACTGATGACTCAATAATATACACTTCAGCTTTAACTGTATCAGAAGTACAAACTACAGTAAATTGCAGGCAAGTTTTATTGGTTTACAAAACCTTTTACTAAAATCTAAGCTTAAAATAAATACAGGTAAAACAAAATACATGTTTTTTGGTACAAATCACAAGTAACAGGCTGGTCCAAATCTGAAAACTGTGAATGAAGGGGGAGAAAGGTTGGAATCTGTAAAATTTATAAATACTTGGGCTACTGAATGGATCCCTCGGCTGGGGCAATGTGCAGGTATGACCCTATTAAAGTAGTTGGAAAAGAGTGGGATGTTATATATGAATAAAAACTGTTTGGGTGGTACTGTGATTAAAAATATTGTAGAATCACAGATATTTCCATTATTAGATTAGGGAGACATCCTGTATGATTATTCTAATACCAACAAATTACAAAACTGGATATCTTATATAACAGACTAGCTAGGCTGAGTCTACAGTGTCCTAAGGGTACACATCACTGTCAAATGTACACTAGTTTAGGATGGATGTTCTTGTCAGAGAGATACCAATTACAAAAATATGTATGAGCATACAAAAGTGTTCTAGGTAAGAGCCCCACTTATTTGTCAGAAAAATTGCAGGTCAGGAAGGTAAATATTACTCTTAGAAACTAAGCCTACCATGAATTTATTGTTCCAAAATCAAGATTAAAAAGGTCAAACTACATTTTTAGTCATCTGGGTCCCTCATATTGGAACAGGTTGCCTACTAAATTTTGATTGTTGAAAACACAATTTCCATCTGTTCATGTCATAAAGCAGTGGTTCTTGGAAAATGTTGCAAGAATAATCAAAGACTGTTGTGCTACTAAAACCTGATAGAAGTGTGACGATAATGGACATTACTATATATATATATATATATATATATACACACACACATATATATATATATATATATATATATATATATATATATATATATACATATACATATACACACACACATACATACAGTATATATACACACACACACACACTATATATATATATACATATATATACTATATATACAGTATATACACACACACACACACACACACACACACACACACGGCAAAAAAACTCTGTTTAATGCATCAGTTAGGGTTGTTCCACAGTGAAAAAAGCAAGGAAATTTGGTGTTATGGTTGCCACCCTTTGCACCCCATACCCCCACTCCTCCCCCCACCAACAGGCATCGGGGTGTGCGTTGGGGTCATCAGCCCTAACTCTCATCCCATTCCATGTGTAAATAAGCTGAGGCAGTGCAGTACAGGAGAATGGGGTGAGAGTTAAGACCGATGACTAACACACAACCTGATGCCTGTTGGTGGGGATGGGGTGGGTGTGGGGTGCAAGGGGTGGCAACCCTAACACCAAATTTCCTTGCTTTTGTTGCTGTGGAACAACCCTAACTGATGCATTAAATGGAGTTTTTTTGCTGTAAATTTCCCTTCTTTTTGAGAATGTGCACTGTAAATTATGAATGGAATGAGGTGGTGGGAGCGCGGGGCTTTCCCACCATGCAATTTTTTTGTCACTTTGCTGCACAATAATTATATGACTAACTGAAATGAAAATTGTTAAATGAAGACATGTACCATGGCACATCATGTGTCCAGATTGCGTGTACATCTGTTCAAAGATCGCTGAGCGCCATAAGCAAACAACGTAACATGCAAAATTCAGCAACTGTAAGTGCCAGTGACCAAATTGGCACAGTGAAAGATAAATTATAATTCTTTGTACATTCCAAATGTCAGGCAAATGGGACACATGGTTCAGAAATTATTGAAGTGTAATGAACCAAATTTTCATTCGTTGGAGTGGCATAATTCTGCACTTGTTAATGTTTTACACATGAAACCAAAGTAAGGCATCTCTGTGCCACTAGGGCTACCTAAGCTATAAATTTAAAGGCAGTAGTACCACGTAGAACGCTACATGCAAAACGTTAACTGCGTCACACAGTACCTCCACAGCAAATATTTTTTCAAACATGTAAACAGCATAATTCACATCTCCAGGACATCTACTCAACACCCTCCAAATTTCATGTGAAAAGACCAAACCATTCCAGAGATATTCAATTTTCATGTTTCGGTACCTTTAAGAAGTCTTCCACCACAAAATGGTGTAAATCATGGCTGAAAATACACTAAAATGGTGGACCTGGCAGCTGAAAAATCAGTAACTGTGAAGCAGGCCAACTTCAAATGGCCATAACTCTGGAACGGAATAACATTTTTTCACCACACAAAAACTGCCATGTTCCATGAACAAAGGTCTTTCTATCTACCAAGTTTCAGACCAATCAACCACACACTGGCTATGCTATGCATCGCAGAAGACAGTGCAGAAAAATAGCAAAAACAATGTTTTGCACTGCACTACACAAATGCAAAAACAAATGGTAATGTTAATGCAAACAGTGATGGAAACAGTGAGGTAAAATAAAATAGAAATGCTAACGGTAACGCAAATGCAAGCGCAAATAGCAACGCACATGGTGACGCAAACGTAAACGATAATGCAAATGGTAACAGAACCACAAATGTAAATGAAAACAGAAATGGTAACGCAAACGCTAATGGCAACAGAAACCCAAATGTTAAAAACAGTAACGCAAACACTAACGCCAACGGAAATGCAAATGGTAACGAAAATGCAAACAGTAACACAAACAGAAATGCAAACGGTAATGGCAACGGCGATGCAGAAGGAAACAGTAATGCAATCAACAACATAAATGCTATCGAAAATGCAAATGCTATGGCCAACAGAAATGCAAATGCAAACAGTGATGAACACACAAACAGTAACAGTAATGCAACTGGAAAAGCAAACAGTTACGGTAACACCAACGATGATGACAAAGGGAACACTAACACAAACAGGAAAGCAAACACAAGCACGTATGCAAACGCAAATGGTAATGCGCATGGTCACAGTAATGCAATCGGAATGCAAACACTTACGGTAACACCAACGATGACCCCAAAGAAAACACAACGCAAACGGAAATGTATTCAGAAGTGCAAATGCAAATGGTAATACACGGTGACGTAAAAGGAAACACACAAACAAAACAGTAACGCAACACAAGCACATACACAAATGCAAAGGGTAACGACACTGTGATGTAAACAGAAACGCTAATGCAAATGGTTACAGAAACACAAATGATAACAGTAATGCTAACACAAGAGCAAATGCAAATGCAAAGGGTAACGTACATGGTGACGGAAAAGTAAATGCAAACAAAAATGGTAACGGAAATGCAAACGGTAACAGTAACGTAAATGCAAGCACAAACGCAAAGGGTAACGCACATGGTGACATAAATAGAAACGCTATCACAAACGGAAACAGAAATGCAAGCGGAACGCTAACGCAAACAGTAACACACACCCTTTTCTCCCCAAAAAGGTGCATTCAAAAGCACAGTGAATACAAAGAATGTATGCATAGTAATGGCTCTCAGAGCAGAAAATCAGCACTTGGAATACTAAATTCCTTGTATCTTAAGAACCGTACAACATAGAAAAAAAATGTAAAATCTCACATTATTTATGATTTTCCAGGCTAGTTTTGTACTTAGTGCCCTAGTGGGGAACTAAGCACTCTTCCAATGAAAAGTCTGTATCTCGAACCATTTTTGAGATATGGGCCCTGAAAGGCACGGCTGACGTTGTAATGTTAGCCTATGGGAAAAATCATCAACTTCGGAGTGCCGTAATTTTGCAGCCCTCTAAAATTTTGTCACCAAACTACCAAAAGGCACATCTGCGGGATCTTGTCTTTCTTCCCTCCAAAATTTCATCCCAAAAGACCAAACCGTTCTTTTGCAGCAGGGTGGCAAAGATTCCCTATTGTTTCAGCCATAGTGTTGCAAAGTAGTGTCATAAATCACGGCACTTTCGCAAATAAAATCGCTAAAGTGTTGCATATGCAAAGTACTTTGAGACACTACTTTCTAAAATTAAAAAAAAACATTTCTGGGGTGTTTTACCCCAAAAAGGACATAGCTAGCATCCTCAGGGCTCGACTAGGTGAACACAATAGAATTGTGTTCCTAGAGAGTCCCAAATTTAAATGCAAACATTTCTGTGACCACCAACTGAAAATAAAGATGGACGATTTGCAACACTACAAGGGTCATTTGTGAAAGTGAAAAGTGCATTTGTGACTTTCGCATATTTTGTTAACTTTTCCCAATGACTATATTTTGGATACCTTTTGAACTGTTTAATATTTTCACAAAATCTTCAAAGGCACATCAGGGACCCTGGCTGCATGTTTTCTGAGGGTTTCAGACCAGTACTGCAAACCATGCGGCCTGTAGATGTGAGCAAAGAATGCGCAAACATACATAATTTATGCATTTTACGGCACTCTGTAGCTCCTTAACTGTACATCCGACCATAACGAAACATGGCAGGTCCAGAGATCTATGGTACTAGACCATGCATACCAAATTTCAGGCAAATCTGTCACATGGTGGCAATGTTATTAAGCTGCCAAATTTCAGATTTAACCGTAAATGGAGTACTCAACCCTAACTATAGTGGCACTACCATGCCACTATAATATATATATATATATATATATATATATACATACACACACACACACACACACACACACACACACACAATATATGTATGTATATTCATTGCAAAATACTTTGATAATGCATCAGTTGGGTAAAACAACAAAACTAGGGAAATTAGACATCAGGGTTGAGCTCTTAACCCTCCACCCTTCATCCTCCACACACTGACAGGCATCAGGGTGTGCCATGGGGATGTTAGGCCCAACTCTCACCCCATTCCATGTGTAAACAGGCTGACATGGTACATCATTAGAGAATGGGACGAGAGGCCTAATGACCCCATGGCACACCCCGATGACGCCTGTCAGTGTGTGAAGGATTGGGGTGGGGTGGTATTGTGGGGGGTTAGGAGCTCAACCCTACTGTCTCATTTCCCTACATTTGTCACTTTAACTCTAACTGATGCATTAACAAAGTCTGTGCAATAATGTTCCTTACTTTTTGAGAAAGTGTAATGTACCTGGTAACTGCTATGTGTTGATGGGATCACATGACCTCTGGGCCCCATGCTTCCAACAAGCTGCCCATCTGTGCATAACGATATGCATTCCCACTTATACATAGCCACTGAGCCATACAGCAGCCCTATAGGGCTTAAAGGAACTCTTGTAACACTAATTTGCCAATATCTCAGTACCCATAGGAAATACGAAAAAAATTCCACTACCATTGTAATAATGACAGCGAACCCCCCCACACACACAAATTAAAACAACTAAATATGTATCTCACATCATTTCCAAGACACAGGCACTGAAAAGGTCTGTGGGTGCCATAATGTTATCCTATGGCAAAGTTTTTAAAAATTTTTTGGGAAAGTGTAATCTACCTGGTAACTTGTATGTGTTGGTGGGTGGGCTTATCTCCCAACAAGCTGCCCATTTGTGCATAGCAATATGCATGTGTGGGAAAGTGGGCCCTCAGGAAATTACTCATAACAACTGAGCCATACAGTAACCTTACAGGGCTGAAAATGAACCCTTGTAAAAATAATCTGCCAATATCTCATTAACCATACAAGCTATGAAAAAATCCACTGCAGATGTAATCATGACTTCAAAACTTCCACATGTGCTCAGTTCACTTAAGGTGAACTAAGCTGTGGTAGTAAGAAAATCCATATCTCTCATCGTTTCCTAGATACGGCAGGAGAAATCGCTGTGGGTATCCCAATGTTATCCTATGGGGAAAATCTCAACAATTATGGTATATCTATGGAACTGAAAACATTTCTTACACCTAAATAGCACAATTCATATCTCTGGGACTCCCCTTTTATACCCTGCAAATTTCAAGCCAAGAGACCGAACTGTTTATTTACAGTGCACTGGCAAAGTTTTCAAGTTTTCAGATTCCTAGTTCGTGAGGTGACAAAATCTCCATTCGTGAGGTCAATCCTTGTTTGAGAACTATCAAAATCACCGTTCATGAGAAATCCTTGATCATCAGATTTTTGGCTATCTGGTCCTGAAAAGATGAGTAAGGGTTTTGTCAGCTTAGAAGGGTTTTACAGTTCACGAATAGGAATTTGACACATAGACTCAAATTAAAGAAAATCCCATTTTGAGAGCTGACAAAACCCTTTAGGTGAGTCAATACCCTTTAGGTGAGGTGACAAAATCCCTGCTTGCAAGCCAATCTTCGTTCACAAGAATGGCCATCTGGTTGGGAAATGATGATCAGGATTTAGTCAGCTTGCTAAGGTGGTCAGCTCCACCGAAGAGAGTTTGTCAACTCATGAAAGGATTAAAAAGCAATCCTTTTGAAGGCTAAAAATCCTGTTCACGACCCAATCCTTGTTTGTGAGATAGGGCCATCTGGTCCTGAAATAGCGATCAAAGATTCTGTTAGCTCACAAAGAGGATCAGTTTGCAATAAGGATTTCATCACCTCACAAGCGAGAATCGGAAGCAAATTCTGAATGAAGAATTTTAACATTTAAAATAGCCGTATTTTGGGTCAAAGCATATGAAACCCTAAAGCATGGGTTTTGTAGAGGTAGGACCCGAACGAAATCCTTGCCTTATTTGTTAAAGAAGTCACCCATGGGGCAAGCTACAACATTTTGTTTGGGGAGAAAAATAAAAAAAAAAATGGCAGCTCGCGAATGGGGAATTTTTCCTCATGAATGAGGATTTCATAAATCCCCATTTGTGAAGTAACAAAATCCTTGATTGTGAGCCCAATCCCCTTTCGCAAAACATACATATAAATCTGGGGAGTGAACTAAGCATGCTTAGAACCCGGAAACTCAAAATTACATAACTTTGGAACTGATTAATATGTTTTCACAAAAGCAGAGCTGGATTGTTCTTTGAGCACACCTCTTTCTACCTTGAAATTTCAGTCCAAAATACCAAATGGTGTGGCCACAGGGTAATCCGAAGAAAATCAGCAAAAAAGTAATAAACACGTTTCTGGAGCTTCACTGCACAAAAAACGTAAGTCCAACTGAAACAAAACTTGGCAGATCAAGAGATCTATCATACAAAACCACATATTTCAAATTTCTTGCAAATCTGTTGATTGGTTGCAAAGTTATTAACATGAAAAATTTAGGGTTTAACATTAAACTGCCTACTCAACACTACCTATACTGGCATGACCGCACTCAGTAAAATATGCCTTGTGTATGTGTATTTATCTATATCTATATATATACAGGTATATATATCCAGAGTCCATGGAAATTGGCGCTTTATAAATAAAATATCTACCTATGTATATATACACATACACATACATACAGTATATATCTATATATGTAATACAGTATATGGATAAGCCTCAATAATACTGTAGTACGTTATACAAAAATTTCCCAGTCATATATCACTGCTCTCAATAATACTATCCTGAAAAGTGATAATACTATTGTTTTTGCTGATTATAAAAAGGCTCTCAGAAATGAAGCAATCTGATTGGCTGTTAGGATTACAACATCCTTACATTAATCCATGCTATACTGTCATGTACAGCCTGATCACCATGGCACATGGATTCTTTCTGTCAGCATCCCATCCTCTAGCACTGCTGAATGGCTGGAATGATGCATTCTGATTTTGAACCAGCATTCTTAAACTGTTGGTGGAATAACTATTTTATTTAAAATTTCCCTCTAAATGAGGAAAACATTCATAAAGGATACTTTTAACACTTTTCTTTTGGAATATTTTTTTATAATAGCAATACGGCACTCCCAGGAGTTAGATTAACAGTCAATCACCCCTTGGGGCAATATGGCACTTGACTGCACCTTGTGCCACATTACACCCCTAGGGGGTGATTAACAGACTGTTAATCTAACCCCTGGTCATACCTTATTGCTTAATTAATACTACAGTTCAAAGGTCATCTTCAATATATTTTATTGACTATATAGTTGAAGTATGGCTTAGTCAATAGTGTATATACAAAACAACCATAGTGTTTTAGGCAAAGCTTGGTATAATAACAATGAGGTTAAACAGCATCAAAAAAATCCTTATTTTTTATATAAACATTCAAATAACAAAACCTATCTATCTACCCTAAAACTTAATATCTCCCTTTACCCTACTGCATCTACCGGTCGGGAGGCCACATGAATCCCTTAAGTAGGGGCTCACAAATATATCATATCCAGCTAAGGATGGGACTACATTGCCTGATAGAATCTAACATTTCCAAGCAGACAGTATCGCATCCAGCGGCCCCCATCTAGTATTACATGATTGCAATCTCTTATTCATTCTTGCTATATGTCACTCTATTTGTAATGCCATCATCATCTCTCTATGCCACTCGAGTACCGATGGTGTATTGGGCTCTTTCCAATGCCTAAGGATAATCGCTTTCGCCACTGCAGATATAATGGCCATGAACACATTCCTCTGTTTACCCATCTCTCTAGGGAAGACATAGAGTAAACAAATTTCCAGTGTAAAAAAAAATCTCTAATCCTAATGTAGATTGGAGTGAAGTGCAGATTGAGTTCCAGAAGGGGAGAATCTTGCGGCATGTCCATAAAACATGGTACAGGTCAGCCTCTTCAGTCCCACATCTACTACATTTGGACGATGTAAATTTGCCCATTTTGTGTAATTTTGCAGGGGTGTAATATAAGTTATGTATAATATTGAATTGCTGTAGTTTGTACCTATCTTGTTTAATGTATTTACTGTTATTCTCCCATATCTGCTCCCAAACTCTCTCCTCTTCGAGCCCAATCTCTGTCTCCAATGCGTGCCAATTTTGGAGGAGATCTCTTTGTCTCTAATCTGGAGCTCCGATATAGTTATTCTATTTATAATATATATAGCTACAAGTACTGATTTTTAATAGTGTATATTATGATGTGCATATGTGAAACCAAGTGTAGTGTTACTTTCTGACTAGAGAACACGGGTTATTCTGCATTGCAAATTCTGATGCTGGTTGTTCCATGTTTGCTAGTGGAATTTCATCTAGAGTTGCTCCTCTCCTGAGGCTGACCCTAACTTTTTTGCAAGTAGTCTTATGTTTGTTATTTTCATGATGCAGGGCTCTGACTACATTTTTTCCCTGGAATTTCAATAAATATGTCTGTAGTCCCACAGTTTTGGATCAATATGTGTTGTCAGTCTTAAGAAGGCCCTGCCTCCTTCAGACCTTGGAATTTATCATTTTGGCGTACACTATTTTCTGTAAATTAGTTGAGAAGTTTCTTGTTTTTCTGTCCAACTGGTCCAGCTCATTCTATGGCCAGTCAATGGCACCAAACCTGTATGAGAGCACAGAAAGTGAAAGTTTATTTACAGATTGCACTTCACTCTGTGTCATCAAAGCAGTTTACAGCACAAGTTTCATCTATCTAAAGCATTCTTTGCTGATCTTTTCATGTTGCATTGTTGCTCCTCCATCTATACTCAGGTACTGTACTAGTATACTCCCCCTTGCTCAGCTTTTATGTGACAAACCTCGTTCGGGACTTGACAGTTTACAACAGCTCTTTCTGGTGTTTGTCACGAGATATGACCCTTTAAGTCATCTATATAAAGAAGAAGAGATGCCGTTTGATCTTTTTATTTTTGGAGTTCATGCTATACTCATACCCTATGTTATTAATGAGGCTGCTCAGTGGGTTTAAACCAATACAAAACAGGAATAGTGACAAGAAATCTTCATGGAATATCCCTTGCTGTATCTTGATGTTCGTTTCTCTTGGGGTTAGTGTCTCCAAATATTAGAATATATAGTGACATGAAGAGAATTTACCCATTCCCAAGCCAGGGCATATTTAAACAATCAGGAAATCAGTACTGTGTTAGTCTTTGGTGTTTGCTGAGAGTGCTCTTCTCAGCACATGCAGTATCCCCAGGATGGCTTCCTTTTGCAGTTCATAAGGTGTCACAGATACTGGCAGCATATTTAGATGTGCCTGAAAGTTCTTTTTGATTATCCCCGTTGCTCCAAGCACTACTGAAATTATTTGTGTGTCCCTATTCCACCTCAGTCTGGTTTCTGCTTGCATATCTTAGTATTTCATGATTTTGTGTCTCTCTTTGTGCAGAACACTGTAATCACTAAGGATGGCTATTTCAATCAACAATGCTACCCTTTGTTCTTTTTTCTTCATTCTCTGTGATTCTTTGTGGTTCTTGCTTGCAGTGTTTCTCTGCTGCCTGTATGTTATAGTGTTTGCATAGTTTCCAGTAGATCAATATTGTTTCATTGTTGTGTCTTTTAGTATATAGTCCTTCTGCCATGAGTACTTCACATCAAGCTACAAGAGGTGCAACTGTTTCTAATTCTGTACTACAGAACCTGCACCTATCTGTATTTCCTGTTTTTTTTTTTCTATGGATTTCATAAACCATCTTGTGTGTTGTCCACTGTCTTGGGCTACCATTATCAAGCTCTTGTCTTGTGACTTAAATTCCCCTTAACCACTCAAATATCAGTTCTTGATTGACCTGTGGTTGTTCCAGCAGCTTACTGTATTTTCCACTGTAATTATGGGGTTTTCACTTGTTTGTTCTTCTCCATTGATATTTGCCCTTATACTCTTTTTCTGCTTCTTTGCACCTACTATTGCTACTTATTCCTGATCTACTAGTGGCTTATCATCTTAATGACAGGTCCAGCAGATTGTCGCCCAGTGTGAATTTGTTGATAATTAGATTACTCTCCTGCATAAAACATTTGTCACATTTGTCACAATTATATGGTTTCTTACCATTGTGAGTTTGCTGTTGTGTCAGGCTACTATTCCATGTAAAACTCTTGACAAATTCAGCACATCTGTGTAGCATCCCACTGGGTTAGTGTCTCCAAATGTTCAGTGATTTCTAGTACAGTGATGAGAATGGACCCCATTCTTAAGCCAGGGCATATACAAAAATCTGGAAATCAGTACTGTATTATTCTTCAATGTTTGCTGTGAGTGCATTTCTTAGCACATGCAATGTCCCCAAGATGCTTCTCTTGGGTTTAGTGTCTCCAAATGTTCAGGGATTTCTGGTATCATGACGAGAATGGACCCTATTCTTAAGCCAGGGCATATTCAAAACTTAGGAGATCAGTACTGCATTAGTCTTTGATGATTTCGGACAGCGCTTTCTAGCACACGCAATGTCCCCAAGATGGCTTCCTTCCGAAGTGCATAAGGTGTCACAAATATTGGTAGCATATTTAAATGTGCCTGAAAATTCTTTTTAATCAGTCCAATTGCTCCAAGCACTATTGGAATGATTTGTGTGTCTTTATTCCACATCAGTTTGTTTTCTGATTGCATATTTTGGAATTTCATGATTTTTGTGTTTCTCTGTATGCTGGACACTGTAGTCACTAGGGGTGGCTATTTCGATCAGAAATGCCACCTTTGTTCTTTTTTCTTGTATTACAATATCTGGTTGTCTCACTTCCACTTTCTTGGCAGTTGGTATTGCGTGATCCCATTTGATCATTACTTCTTCATTTTCTGTGATTCTTTCAGGTTCATGTTTCCAGTTTTCTCTGCTATTTGTATGTTCTAGTGTCTGCACAGTTTCCAGTGGATCAGTCGCTACACTGTTGTGTCTTTTGCTACACAGGCCTTCTGCCATGAGTACTTCACATCTAGACATGAGATGCCCGACTGTTTCAATTCTGTACTACAGAACTTCCAGTGTGGATTTTCTGATGTGTTACCAGGTTACTCTTCTGTGTAAAACTTTTGTCACATGTGTCACATTTATATGGTTTCTCCCCAGTGTGAATTCGCTGATGTGTTACCAGGTCACTGTTCTGTATAAAGCTCCTGTCACATGTGGCACATTTATATGGTTTCTCTCCAGTGTGGATTTTCCGATGTGTTACCAGGTAGCGCTTATGTGTAAAACTCTTGTCACATGTGGCGCATTTATATGGCTTCTCACCAGTGTGAATTCGCTGATGTGTTACCAGGTCACTCTTCTGTTTAAAACTCTTGCCACATGTGGTACATTTATATGGTTTCTCCCCAGTGTGAATTCTCTGATGCGTTAGCAGGTCACTCTTCTGTATAAAACTCTTGTCACATGTGGCACATTTATATGGCTTCTCACCAGTGTGAATTCGCTGATGCATTCTCAGACTACTTTTGCACGTGAAAACTCCTATCACATGTGGCACATTTATATAATCTCTCACCAGTGTGTGAGTCTGCTGATGCATTTCAGGCTGAACTTGCATGTAAAACACTTGTCACATTTGTCACATTTATATGGTTTATCTCCAGTGTGGATTTTCTGATGAGTTACCAGATAACTCTTCCGTGTAAAACTCTTGTCACATGTGGCACATATATATGGTCTCTCACCAGTGTGAGTTTGCTGATGCTCTCTCAGATTACTCTTCCGTGTAAAACTCTTGTCACATGTGGCACATTTATATAATCTCCCACCAGTATGAGTCTGTTGATGTGTTACCAGATTACTCTTCCGTGTAAAACTCTTGTCACATGTGGCACATTTGTGTGGTTTCTCACCAGTGTGAATTCGTTGATGCATTCTCAGACTACTCTTATATTTAAAACTCTTGTCACATGTGGCACATATATGTGATCTGTCTCCACTGTGGATTTGCTGATGTGTTACCAGAAGCTTTTTTTGTGTGAAACGCTTGTCACAGTTGGCACAGTTATATGTCCCCTTTCCTTTCTGAATCTGCTGTTGTTCAGAGATGAGGACACATGACTTGTTCTTATATGGAGGAGAATGACTTGGTTCCTCTGCTGAGTGACACATTTTGCTTATCTTGAGTGATAATTCCTGGCTTAGACTCTCATTGCTGTCAGCTCTCCTGTTGACTAAAAACAAATATTTATTGTATTTACTTGTTGTGAGGTCAAACATTTTTTTTCAGAATCTTTCTGAGGGTCATTTAGATTCTGCTGATATGTAATATCAGGCATGTCAGTCTTCCCAAACATTACTTGTTTCACAAAATTCAAACTTGCTAGTGTTTAACACTGGCCATTGCTAACACAGAGGTTCATCTAAACAGGTATGGCTACTGAAAGTAGGGAATGTTTTTAGGGATGTGGCTGCCTGGTTCCACCTGTTATTCTTGCATTCTTGTGTAAAATGTGGATAACAGTGCCTTTTTCTGGAACATCTCAATTTATTTTTCAATTGAGTTATTTTAATAAGACACTCAACTTGAATTTATTGGTTATTTATTTCATGAAGCTATGTGGAAGGAGATACAAAAGAGTCACATCTAAAAGATAAAATAATCATTAGCTAAGGACACCATAACAAGAGATAGAACAGACACAAGGCAGAATGCTGCAGAAGGAATAAACAGTAATGACAAGATTTTCTTAAGATTCATAAGGAGAAAAGGAACATTAAGTACAGCACAGAGCACCACAACAAATATGGGGTATACTTTTAAGAGAATTATTTATCAATGTATTTATTTATTTTAAAAGTTTATTAATTTATTACTTATATAAGCCCCCTAAATAAGTTTATCAGTTGGGAACTGTGGCTCTGGATCTCCCTGCAACACTGGTTGCATTGGTGGCTCTGTAGTACTTGTGTCTTGTGGTCCCATCTGCTGTTTTGTGATTCCAGCTGCGATGGATCCTGGTGTCATGGCCTTTAATAAGTCGGCTGAGAACTGAGGCTAGTTTCATGCCTCTGGGTGTATGGCAGGTCCTGTGTCGGCTGGGCCCAGGACCACAGGGAGGCAATAACAAAAACAAAAATAAATATAAAAAAAAACTAAATAAAATTTGTAATTAGCTATGGCGGCCCACTCTCTATAAATCCACAGCCATAAGTGACAGAAATTTAAAGGAGCAGCTGCTCTATTTTTTGGGGGTAGTGTGGCACCTGACTTAGGAGCAAATGTAAATAGTTATTTTGGGACTAAATGTCCCATAAGTCTTTGGGGCACAGGGTTGTTTTGGCACCCATGAAATTAGTCTTGACTGAACCTGCAGTTTTGGTAGGTGACTTTTGGAACCTCTGGAGAGAGGATTTACTGGGGAGCAGTGTGAGGGGGAGATCTGGTGGTGAGAGGACTAAATGGGGCAAACTGTCCATTCAGTCAGTGAGGCTCCTCTTTTGTTTTCTTGTGTGGCCATATAGTTGTGAGGTGGAAGGACATGGCAGGGGCCATTTTCAGGAGCCATTGTTGGGGCAGGCTGGGAATCCAGCTGAAATTATGAAGAGGGTGAGGTCTGATGTCTGGGAGTCGGCCTGTTGCTATTAGTCTCGAGGACCACTGGTGAGTGGGAACCCAAGATAAAATTGCCTCATGGAGAGCTCACAAAGGGGATTGGCCTGGAGAGCACAGAATGAGGACAGGTGGTATTGCCTAGGAAGCTTAGATGGACAGTGGAGGAGGTATGCAGGCTGTGAGGTGAGAGGTGAAGGAGGGATCGAGGGTCTGGGTCAGCCTTTGGTCCCTAATTACCCCCGGTGTGAGACCTACAAAATTACACATACCTCCATAATGCAAAGCATGGGATGTACAAAATATGCAAATCACCATGAAAGTTTAGGCTGGTTCAGCTTTATGCAAGATACATGGTGCCAAAAGGCCTCTCACATAATTTGCAAAGGGTGCACAGACACGTGTTTCGTCCTACCAGGACTCATCAGTGTGCTACATCTGTATCACATCCCAGGGAAAATTAACCGGCCCTAAGTTAGTCTTATGGGTTAGGGTCATGGTGAGCACCAACAAAACAAAAAACAAGGTAAAAGACAAAGAACCTCGGTGCAGAAGCACTAAGGCAACGGTTACTCCAAAGGGTATTGGCAAAAAAAAGATGGGAAAAGATAGCAAACTCAGTTAAGAAGAGGTCAAAACCTTTTATAGGTAGATCAGGAAGTGAAGGAAGACCAAAGGAGGGATACTGAGGCTTAATAGAAGGAAGAGGAGGTGGGCACAGGGTGACAGTGAAAAAACAGTGATACTGAACTAATACTTTTGCTCAGTATTCACAAAAGAAGAAGAGGGAGGTGCACGTAAACCAAACAATAGAAGCACTCTGGGCATGGGGGTTGACACCAGTACATTCACAGAAGAAAGGGTCCTGAAAGAATTCTTATAACTCAAGGTGGACAAAGCAATGGGGCCTGACAAGATTCACCCCAAAATTCTAAAATAACTAAGGGGAGACCTAGTGACACCACTGACTGCCCTTTTTAACAAATCATGGAAGGGTGGGGTGGAACCTGAGGACTGGAGGAGGTTGGATGTGATTCCCCATTTACAAAAGTGGGAGCAAGACAGAGGCAGGAAACTGCAGACTTGTTGGTTTCACCTCAGTGGTAGGGGAAAATGATGGAATCACTTCTGAAAGAAAGAACTGTTCAGTACCTAGAAGCCAACGGGGCACAGGACCCAAGGCAGCAAGGATTCACAGTGAGAAGCAAATGAATCTAATCGATTTCTTTGACTGGGTGACTGCAGTAGTAGACTAGGGAGGGGCTGTGGACATGGCCTACCTAGATTTTAGTAAGGCATTTGACACAGTCCTGCACAAAAGATTAATAAACAAGTTAGCCAGCCTGGGAGTGGGTCCCAGGGTGGTAGACTGGTAACAAATTGGCTGCACAACAAGATACAGAGGGGTATTAGTAAATAGAGTACACTATGAAGAAAGTGGAGTTACTAGTGGGGTACTGCAGGGTTCAGTTCTGGGACCAATCCTCTTTAATGTCTTTATAGGAGACATTGCAGAGGGGCTGGAAAGAAAAGTATGCATCTTTGCAGATGACACAAAGATCTGCAACAGAGTAGACACACAAGGGAGGATGGAAAGGATGAGAAGAGACTTGGCAAGGTTGGAGGAATGGTCAAAAGTATGGCAGCTTAGATTCAATGCAAAGAAGTACAAAGCAATGCACCTAGGAAACAAAATCCTGGGGGGACAGTACACAATGGGAAGCGGTACAAACAACAACAAAAATGGAAAGGGACCTCAGGGTAGTCATATCAGATGACCTTAAGGTAGGCAAGCAATGTGAGAAGGCAGTAAGATCTGGGGGGATACTGGGATGCATAGGGAAAGGCATCATCAGCAGAAAACAGGAAGTTGTTATCCCTCTGTACATACAGTTAGTGAGACCCCATCTGGAGTACAGCATGCAGTTCTGGAGACCCCATCTCCGCAAGGACATAGATAGGATGGAGGCAGTCTAGAGAAGTGCAACTAAAATGGTGCAGGGTCTGCAACAGAAGCCATACGAAGAAAGACTAAAGGAGCTTAATATGTATACCCTTGAGGAAAGGGAGGACATGATAGCAACTTTCAAGTACCTCAAGGGAATTAACAAAACCAAGAGGGTAGCATCTTTCAGAAAAGAGATGTGCAAGAATAAGGGACAAAATCTGAAGATAGAGGAGGTTGACTCAGGGGCAATGTGAGGAAGTATTTTTCACAGCGAGGGTGGTGGACGAGTGGAAAGGCCTTCCTGAGGAGGTCATGGGGTCAAAAACAGTGGGGAAATTCAAGAATGCATGGGACAAAGATCAGGCAGTTCTGGTTGGGGGTAGGAAGAAATAGGCTGCTGGTTAACTAGGATCTGTAGCTTATCCAATAGGTAGGGAAATGGGCAGACTAGGTGGACCAAGTGGTCCTTATCTGCCATCAAAGTCTATGATTCTATGTTGCTATGTAACAAGATGTTTTTGGGTTAGGATGGGGGCCATGCAAAGAGACTTGAGCTTTTTGCTTGTTGGCTTGTTTGGCAGCAGACGACTGTCTATTGGCTGATCTATGAAAATTCCCTTTATAGTAGGGTTTTGATTGGGTGTGTGTATAGGGAGGGTACAGATTGTAGAGTATGACCTGAAGTTTGCAGGAACATCAGAATAACCTGAGTCTGAGAACCAAAAAGCTTGTCACCTTTAAAAGGTGCATTTTAAAAGAATGCTGTCCATCCGGGCAAAACCGGACCCAAAGAGCCAGGAATGATGTCTAAGACAGATTCTAGCTGTAGATACCAGGGCTGTAGAGTTAATGGCATCATAGGTCACACATCAAAGATGGTGACCAACTGAAGAGGCAGTCTTGAACATGGTGATAATGTAGTCTTTTGGGGAGACATCAGGGAGGACTTGTACAGAAGCGGTACCACCATCCAAAGCTCCCCTTGATATTTGAGGAAGTGACCCATATATTTCAGAGTTCTTAGTGTAATTGTCGTAGATGAGAACATTCTCTTCCCCACTGCATCAAGCTTTCTAGACCCTTTATCTGGAAGTTGGGCACTGAGATGTTTTGTTCTGACCACCAGTCATGGGCTGCATTAATGACTACAAAATCCACTTGTGGTGAGAAGTAAAGTAGAATGCTGTGCTGGGGCATGATAGGTTCTATCATCCTTCCTGGGTTCAGAGGGTATAGTGAAAGGTTGTTGCTATGCAGCCAAAATTGCATCTAATAAGGGAGGATGACCAATGACAGACTCTCTGGAAGGCCTAAATAACTGTCTGGTTTATGCCTAGAGGTGTCTTGTTCCATCTCTTGGAAACCAAAGGTATTCTGGAGGTGTTGCACAATATCTAAAAAACTTGGATCACCTGGAGGGGAACATGGAAGACCTGGAGTAGGCTCCTTAGCCACTAATGAGGCAGAAATACCAGAGGATGGGAGAAATATTTCCTTGATCAATATCCTCCAGGTGGTCATCCTGTTCCCACTCCTGCAAATATTGATCCCCCATATCAATGTCCTATGAGGGATCTGGGGATTCTGGAGAAGTACAGGCCATTCTAGAGGCAAAGAAGCATAGAAGGCAGCAGCGCAGGGACAGAAATGACTCCTTTGTGAGAGGGAAGAGTGCCCTTAGTGAGGTCAATAATAGTATTGACCAGTGCATGACTATCCATCATAGCCAATTGAGGGGAAGACTTTATCACAGGGTTACTGTGAACAGACTCAATAGGTATGATGGAAGAAACTGGAAATGACTGTGGCACCAGCCAAGCTGTTGACGAGGGAGGTAAAAATACGCCCTTGACTGTTGACATAGTAGCAGTCGATGAGAGTGGTAGGGAGCTTAATGTATTTTGATCGGCCCCAGTATTCAGGGCCATTGATGACCTGGAGGGGTTCATCAAGGGGCAATAGAAAGACCCATGTGACAGAGATTGCAGTGCTGGAAGCTACAATTTATTCACACCCTGAGAGGTTGTCGATGAGGATCTTGTTGACGAATGGGTGGAAACGGGGCTAGAGGTCATTGACAGGGTAGTAGACAACATAGTCATAGCCTCAGACAGAGCTGAGAAGGATTCTGTAGAAGTGAGTACTGCCTAAGAAATAGAAGTTGTAGGCATAGAGGTCATCGTTGGGGAGGAGATGCGGGGAGAATGTTTACTCCCACTGAAATGTTTGTGTTTCTTCTTGGTGTCAGCTCTCCCCGTCAACCATTGTTCCCTACCAGAGCAGTGGGAACAGGAAGACAACAGAGGCTCGTGGGGCATTTTAGAACTATGCTTTCACTTCAGGAGGGTGACTTTCTACTCCATAATGTGTTCTCTAAGCTGCTGGAGTCTTCATCCGAGAAAGGAGCATTACCTAGGAGGCGAAAGACTGGCAGCCTCAAACCAGGAAAGAGAACTGGGAACCATAATCTTAGATGACTTGAAGGTTAGTAAGCAGTGTGAGAAGGCAATATTGAAGGCCAACAGAATGCTGGACTGCATTGGGAGGGGAATCACGAGCAGGAGGACATAGGTGATACTACCACTGTATAGATTGCTGTTCAGGCCTCACCTGGAATACAGAGTCCAATTCTGGAGGCCTCACCTCAGGTAGGACATTGTCATAGGGACACTGGTTTACTGGGATGGAGAAAGGGCAAATTCCATTTTGCACATTGTAAAAAATGGTACTGTCACTGGTATCTGCTAAGCCAAAATCCGTTTTTACCGGTGTTTGGTTTTGTGTACTTTATTTAGCAATTTCTAACTCTGCTATCATGCATTTTAGCAATTTTGACCTCCATTATTGTATATCCATCCATTCATCCTTGTACCAATTTAAAGTTATTTTAGGTACAAGATGTAATGGCAACAGCAGCACTACATCCTCCATCCCTAAGGTGTAATGGAAGCAGCACACGGCCCCCATCCTCAGGTGTGATGGCATCACCAACAGCACTATGTCCCCATCCCTCCAGTGATGTCAGCAGCAACAGTACTATGACCCCCTTCCCTCAGGTGTGACAGAAGCAGAGCACGATGGCCCCATCCCTCAGGTGTGTCAGTAGTAGTACTTTGTTCTCCATCCCTCAGGTGTGATGGCAGTATCAACACTATGGTCCCCATCCCTCAGGTGTGATGGCAGCAGTACTACATTCCCCATCCCTCAGGTGTGATGGCAGTATCAGCACTATAGCCCCAACTCCTCAGGTGTGACGGCAGCAGTACTACGTTTCTAATCCCTCAGTTGTGATGGCAGTATCAGCACTATAGCCCCCATCCCTCAGGTAGGATGACAGCAGTACTATCGTCCCCATCCACCAGTGGTGACGGCAGAAGCATTACAGCACCCCCTCTGGTGTGATGGCAGTAGTAACAATGCAGTCCACATCCCTCAGGGATGATGGCAGTAGTGACAGCACTGTGATCCACTTCCTTCAACACCTACACCCCATATGCACAAGTTACAAATTACTGGGTCTCTCTGCTTCTAAGAAATCGGATGTGAATTAATCTGAAGCACCACCACTAAAGTGGAATACTGTACCTTGTTTTTTCCTATCTATCATTTAACTGCCTGAATTGGATTTCTAACAGCAATGCCACTGACCTGGGTTCTGGGATGGACTCTGGTGTCGGACGGCCAGCCGGAGGTTTTTTTTTTGAGCATCCAATGACCACTCACCTTCTCCTGGGTGGGAGGGTGGATTCATGGCTCGACATTTGCTGGCCCACGGCAGAGACCAGAAGCATGGCAACATGTCAGCCCTCACTGTGTCGGCTTGTTGCTTGATGTCATGTGGCATGTCATACTCCCAAGAAAATGGGAAAACATCCATCTGTCCAACTGGATGACAACTGCTGGTCCCTCCATATGCCTGAAGTCCTAGACACCCATGTCTGTGCAAACCTCTGCTGTGCCCAAGATATACAGGAAGCCCTCCAGGGCAATTCTTCTCCTCTGGTAGCCTCCCACAGGGGTAGGGGGAAAACCCAGTGAAGGGTTACATTAGATTTCCTGGTAACATGGCAGTTAAAGGGCAGTGGATGGCAGTCAGGACTCAGCAGTGGTGGAAGGGGGCCTTTGGCATGCCTGAAGGAGTGGATGGTCAGGGGTTCGGTGGAGCAGAAAAAAAAATACCTGAATTTTCTCCTTTGAAATAAAGTGTCTTCACCTAAAAAATCCACAAGTGTTTAGTGGAGGACCTTCTGATGGAAAATCATGCATCTACTAAACATGTGCCTTTTTTTTTTTTTACCCATGAAAAAGGGTGCTCTCAGTTTCATGTCTGAGCTCAGATGTGAATTCAGCACCACTCTGCCCACTAGAATCATACAGTCCCTGAGGTCTTAACTTCTGTGTGTCCTTGAGTATGCTTTCTGGCTTGGTATATCTGCAGCAACCAACTCACCCCTAGTGGCATTATACAGTGACAGGTAGAGTGTCAACAGCAACTGGGCCATACAGAAAGTTCAAGGCCTTACAGATGCTAAGACACCAACTCATTTAGTGAAAACAAGAAACAAACAGCAGCAGCCCCTCTGCCCACGGACATCACACAGTATCTGGCACCTTATCTGTTCTGCTCCTCTGAGTGTACAGTCTGACCTGGGTGCTGTTGCAGCGTCCCACCCTCCCACACTGGTATACAGCTCTGGAAGGTAGCGAACAACAGCAAACAGTCATGCAGCAATTCAGAGGTACTCAGAACTCCAAGTCCCCTTACTCAGGGTACACAACTAACAACAGCATGGAGAACTGCCAGCTCTTACATGATCAACAGCCCAGCTCACCTATCCAGCTTAAAAAGAACACCCCAAAATTAAAAACAAAATAATGGTGCAGGCTTGTGGTTTGCAACACTAGCAAGTGGGCGATCCTGGTTTGTGAGTTGATCTGCTCCAGAGTCCCCTGCCTCTGGGCTGGTGGGGTTTAGAGTGTGATGCAGAGGCACTGCGTGTTGACCCGAGGGGGGGGGGGGCGGCATATTTCAGCAGGTTGTGGAAGCTGCTTTGATAATGCAAATGACCACACAATGTTATAAGGCTCCACCAGATTAGTTGATCCCACACAAAGACATCCAGATCAGCAAGCATCCCTCAAGACTCCTAGGTTAGCAAGATTAACAGTTCAGCTTCCTTGATACACACATTGAAATAAATGCAGAAGTTAAGGACACATGCTAGAACAACCCCTTCCCCCACACACACCTGATTGTCCAAGTGTGCTGATACTAAGATTTTTTTGGGTTTTAATCACGCAGTGAGAAAGCAGTTGCATCAGCTGATCAAAGGATCAATTAGATGCACAGCAGTTAAACTTTTAGTCTGACACTCCTGCCCATGCTGCCCAGCCCAATTGGAATTAGTTTTTAATGTTGTTTTAAATCATCAAGTGTGAACAATGTTTAGGCATATACTTTTTCTCCACAGAAACATTGCTTAGAGGTTGGTAATCAGTCACATCAGCTGAGGGAATGAAGGGATAGATGCAGGAGCAATTAAAATGTAAATCCACCACCACCACCACCACCACCCCACAGCCTAGCCTGATTCCCCATGTACAGGGCCACTGAAAAACTGCACCCGCAAGTTTTTACTTTGAACTGTGTAAAAAGTGTTAACATTTTCATTACAATGCTCTCAAATATATTGACAATTTTGCATGCAGACTTGGGTTTGGCTGAAACAATGCAGTGCAAGGTGGGGAATGGTTTTATGTTACCCTACTTTCCTTTTGAATCCTTGTCTGGTTTGGTTTCAAAATATGTTGGCCAAGCATAAGTGCACCTAAACACTTAACATTTGATTTGTGTTGAAGCACTTCTATCAGAAAACTTTTTGTTGCCACAGAAACTGAATCAGCAGGTGGGAGAAAAGGTGCAAATCATCCCATTCACCTAACTGTGGAGCCTTCTTGTAAGTGGTAAGGCAGTTTCTTTCTTGTGAACATACTTTCATTCAAAATAGTTTTCATTCAAACAACTGAGGATTTTGGATGGCCCTGCTGATTATAACCTTGAATAACCTAGTTGGTAACAGTGATCCTGTGCTTACAATTTAGATGCTCACATACAAAGAATACAATAAAAACCTGACTAAAGTCTAAAAACAAGCTTATAAAACACATAAAATGTATCTGCACTTTTATCTTTACCTAAACAAATCATTGCAGCCCAAGTAAAACTCAGGTAAATTACAAGGTACCCAGACTATTGTATAATGCAGTAAACATATACTGATATTTTTTTTATATTCTTTGTAACCTAGGTAAGGCCCACTAGGCAGAAATGCCTGTTTTCAGGGGTGACCCAGGAGCATTGGGGATGTTATGTGACTTGCTTTATCACACAGTAAGTAAGTGGAGTTTGGGGAAATCAAACCCAAGTCTGCTGGATGTACCCAGCTCATTCACACTGTTTATTACTCTAGCCTCTAGGCTATATTGCCAGCCACAATAACCCCCAGATATGATGTTGTAATATGTGATTTCAGTAATAGTGTACAGTACCTAGTGTAAATTATGAACATTAAACACTTTTTAACATTTTACTAAAACTGAATTATTTGCCACATCCATCTGCTTATTTGTTCTTACAATCTAAGCGAGTGAATAGTTGACAGAGTACTAAAATAGCTTTGATTAGGCTTCATTGTTCTACATCCACAAACAGATACAATTTATTTTGGATTTATTCAATATTGATTTCTGTGGCTCACTAAATAGAATCTATTTAGCACTCTGTGAGGCTGATGTTTTACATAGAAACATAGAAGTTGATGGCAGATAAGGCCGCAAGGCCCATCCAGTCTGCCCATTTTTCTGCCTTATGAATGTGCCATAGGCCTTTACCTGTCAATGGCCTATCTGTTCATACTCATCTGTATTGCTCCCTTATGCCTCATCCATGCCTGTTTAAAGCCCCGCACTGTAATCATATCCATCACTTCCTGAAGTAGCTGCTCTCACCATCCAATAACCTTTCTGTGAAAAGGAACTTCCTTACATTACCCCTTAATCGGCCTCCCTCCAATATCATGCTGTGTCCTCCTGTCCTGCTAGTTTTCTTATATTGAAACAGGTTAGACTCTTTCACCTTGTTAATGCCCTTAAGGTGTTTGAATGTTTCGATCATATCACCTCTCTCCCTCTTTTGCTTTAGGGTATACATATTGAGCTCTGTTAATCTGTGCTCATATGTTTTCTGATGCAGTCCCTGAATCATTTTGGTTGCCCTTCTCTGGACTGCCTCCATTTTGTTAATGTCCTTATGCAGGTACGGCCTCCAGTACTGCATGCAGTATTCCAGATGGGGCCTAACCTGTGTCTTGAAAAGAGGAATTATTACCTCCCTCTTATGACTTGCGATACCCCTACTAATATACCCATTATCCCTCTAACCTTACCTACTGCTTTGGTGGTCTGCTTGGATGATTTCGGTCATCTGTGATGAAGATGCCCAAGTCCCTTTCTTCCCTTGTGATTGCCAGCAGCTCCCCTCCAAACCTATAGGTGGCTTCAGGGTTTCTCTTCCCTATGTGCATGATCTTACACTCCTTTGTGTTAAACTCCAGTTACCACTCTTCTGACCATTTTGCCAGCTTATCCAGCTCTCTTCTCATTCTGCCCACCCCATCTGGATCATCTACTCTATTACAGATCTTGGTGTTATCTGCAAACAGACAAACATTACCCTCTAGTCCATCTGCAATGTCACTGATGAAGATATTGAAGAGGACTGGCCCTAGGACTGATCCCTGAGGTACCCCACTTGTGACTTTCTTCTCTTCTGACTATATACCATTTACCACCACTCTCTGTTTTCTGCTGCCAATCAGTTTGCCACCCAGTTGGCCAACTTCTGAAGCACCCCAAGCCTACCCAGCCTACCCAGCTTATTAATCAATTTTCTATATGGAACAGTATCGAAAGCTTTGCTGAAGTCAAGGTAGGTGACATCAACTACACCCCCTTGGTCCACCACTCAGGTTACCCAGTCAAAGAAATCCATGAGATTAGTTTGAAGGACCTTCCTGTTGTAAACCCATGCTGTCTTGTATCCTGTGCTCCCACAGATTCCAGGTGTTGTGCTATCCTTTCCTTAAGGAGTGCCTCCATAATTTTGCCCACTACTGAGGTAAGACTGACTGGTCTGTAGATCTCTGCCTCCTCACTGCTACCACTCTTGTGGAGGGGGATCACATGAGCCCTTCTCCATTCTTCTGGGACCTCTCCAGTGCTCAGAGACTCATTAAACAGTTCTGCTAATGGCTCTGTTAGTTCCACCCTAAGCTTCTTTAGTACCCTGGGATGTGTGCCATCAGGTCTCATTGCCTTGTTCACCATGAGCTTAGCAAGCTGTGGTACGATCCTTTCTTTTGTGAAGGGATTAGTAAACACCTCCCTCCCCCCATGTCCATGGTGCTGAACTGTGAGTCCTGCCCTACCTTCTCCTCAGTAAATACTGAGCAGGAGTATCTATTTAGGATAGATGTTTTTACTTGGTCCTCCTCCACACACTCCCCTTTATCCCCTTTGATCTTAGCAATACTCCCTCCGGACTTTCTCCTTTCACTAATTATCTATAGAAAGTCTTGTCCCCTTCTTTTACAGTTTGTGCTAGTGTTTCCTCGGTTTGAACCTTTGCCTGCCTTACTACCTTCCCTGCTTCCTTTAGGAAAGTTTGGTATGCCTTCCTATCTTCATTCTGCTGCGTTCCCTTATATTTCCTGTAGGTCAGCCTTTTGGCTCTGACCTTTTCTGCTACTGTTTTTGAGAACCAAAGTGGTTTCCTCCTTCTTTTGCTCTAGCTTTTCTCTCTAACACAATGGGATGTTGCTTCAAGTATTGCATCCTTAATGCTTGCCCACTTTACCTGTACCCCCCCCCACCTGTATTTATTCTTGCCAGGGATAGCTTAACTCTGTTGGCCATCTTATCAAAGTCAGCTCTTCTAAAGTCCCATATTTTTGCCTTGGAATGGGATGATTTAGTTCTAGTAGCAAACAAACAAGTTTGCAACTGCACACAGACAAAATGGAAAAGGCAATGCTACCAGGAAATCTTTTCGTGCAGTGATTTATTCCACAACCTGGTAAAGTGTGGTCCACGGTGAAATACAACACAGCTCCACAGGACCACACTTTTGCCTTATTTAGTCTGAATGCAGTTGCAAACTTGTTTGTTTGCATCTTGTGTCTGAGGCTGGTCAGTCCCTTGTGCCACTGCACCAGTCACATATGTGGGTTATCTGATCGCAGCGCCATTCATCGGAACTGTATAGTTCTAGTGGCCAAATTGAACCATACCATTTGATGGTCACTGGCCCCGAGGTGACCTTCTACCTGGAGATCTGTGATCCTTCCCCTGTTAGTCAATACTAGATCTAGGATAGCCCTGTCTCTTGTGGGTTGTTGTACCAGTTGTTTGAGGCTCTCCCCCTGCAGGGACTCCACTATGTGTCTAGTTCTGGTGGATGTTCCTGCTGGTATTGACCAGTCTGTATCTGGCATGTAGAAGTCTCCCATTATCAGAACCTCTCCTTTAGCTGTCATGTTTTGTATTTGTTCTATCAGTAATGTGTCTATGTCCTCCCCCCAGTCTGGAAGCCTATAGACAACTCCAGTTCGTATGGCTGTCCCATTTCCTGTTTCCAGGGTGACCCACAGTTCTTCTGGCTCCTTATGTGTATTCTGAATTTCTGTAGCATTGATATTTTCATTGACATACAGGGCCATTCCACCCCTCCCCCTTTTTGTACCTCGGCCTCTTCTGGACAGTACGTAGCCGGGTACTGAAGACTCCCAAGTGTGGTTACTGGTGAACCATTTCTCATTAATGGCTGCTATGTTCAGTTTAGCCTCTGTCATTGCTGCCTGCAGGTCTGGGATCTTGTTTCCCAGACTGCGGGCATTTGGTCACATGATTTTCCATTGGCCAGATTTCGATGTGTTAGTTGTTGGGCGAGGTCTGGTGTTTCCCCTGTGTGTTGTATGGTGACCAGACCTTCTTCTTAGCTGGTGATGCAATGAACTATAAAGATGCTGAACTCCTGTTTGATCACTAGCTGAGGGGGGAGGGTTGGTTTTCCCATTCGATGTATCGGGTGCTGCACCCCTCTCCCCATTTGCTCGATTAAATATTGTGCAATGGCATCAGACTTCTGCCCCATTGCACTGTCTCCCTCCTTAGTCAGATGCAGTCCATTGAATTTAAAGAACTTTCACTCCCAAAACTGTTGCCAGTTACCTATGAATTTGTGTCCTTTTTCCTGGCACTAGCTCTTGCACCTCATGTTTAGCTCCTCTATCTCCCCCTTCTCTGACCTTCCATCCATCTGCCCCCCTCTCCCAGACCAGCAGGATCTCAGAGAAGGAGATACCAGACGAAATGGATGACAGTTTGTCTCCCAGCCTGGTCATGTGTTCCTTGGTCTCCACATCAGACCGGCTGGTGAGATTGTTAGTCGCCATTTGTACCAGGACATCAATGTTTTCTCCTGCTTTGTGAACAATTTTAGCAATGCAGTCAGTGTCTCTCCATGCTGATGTACCTGGGAGACATCTGACCATTACCTCCAGCTGGAGGTAGGTATCGACTCCCGAATCATGGAGTCTTCTAAGACAAGAAGTGTTTGGATTTCCTTTTTACTTTTTGTTTTGGTCCCTTTTTGGGGCAAGTTTGTTGCACTAGCTCCTGTGCTACAGTGTCCTGCTCTGCAGTGTCCTCTGCCCCTTTGTTTGATTTCAGAGATAGAGGCAGATACCTGTTTTTAGTGTTTATATGGTTTGTGGTGGTGATACGTTGGAGAGCATTGAGTGATGGGAACCCAATTTGCCTCCCCTAACCACCTGCCAATCTCCAAGACTAACTACCCACTGCGGTCGAGGTGTTTCAGTTGGATGTTGGGGAAATGGTGAGTGGTTCTTACAATATATTTCCTCCTGAATATGCAACGTGAGGCACGCAATCTTGCCCATGCTGTCTGGAGTGGAGCCCTTAGATCTCCAATGGTCCAGCATGTAGGACAGCATCCTAAATCCTACATAACTGCCCTTTTGAAAAGTGTCCCACAGTAGCTGCAGTTAATATTATCCATTCCAGATAAGTTGCCGGGTTTATAACCTGGTCAGAGTAATAGAGGAGGAAAATGAAAGCAAAGTTTCATTTTTGTATTGTTTGTTTTGTACGACTTTTTATAACAAGTTAAATTACTTGGGCCCCTAAGTGAGGTCACTGTGTGGATACCCCTCTGATCCTCCCTTTCCTGCTTTGCTACAGGAAATGTCATGACTGTGCTACTATAAAAAGAGGTAGCAAGGTATTGGTGGCTGGGGATGGTGGGTGGTTGGCGCCTTCTCCTGCTGAAAAGAACAACTACGGACAAAAGAAACAAGGAGGTAAGAGCAGAAAGAATTAACCAACAACAAATGCAGTAGCCCTGAAAGCTTAGCCTAATGATAGATAAAACTGTAAAACCTGTAAAGCATTGCCTGTAATAATTTCGCAGAAGATATACCCTGCAAAAAACACTTTGCTACAGAGAAAAATACAGCAGTAACAGAAGATATACCTTGCAAAAAAAAAATTGAATTAGAGAAGATTACAGCAGTAATCTGTAAGCAGAAAACAGTAGCAAACCTGTTGGTACACCCTGTAATAAAGCAACAGAAAGTATACCCTGCAACAGCAATTTGAATCAGAGAACAATAAAGCAGTCAAATGTTAGCAAAAGACAGTAACAAACCCTGTGAGTACAAAAGAAAATAATAACACACAGTAAATCTGTCTAGCCAAAAGAAGCCTTAATCTTTTTCCCTTGCTCTGATAATGTTCCTTGCTCTTTCCTTACAAGCAAACCTAGAAGAAAAGAGCTCAGGTGAAGCTAGATGCCTTTGCCAGCAAACCCAGTCTTCCATGTCAAAAACACCAACATTTTGGAAGACAGGCAACACATCTTACCCGTTTATGATTAATTTTAGGTACACAAGCTTTCCTTCATGTTTAAAACATATTCAAGTGACAGTGTATTTTTTTTATCAGTTTATGCTGACTAATATAAGCTGCAGTAAACACTAAAGGATTTACTGTGAAGCATTTGAGGTCTCTAGTAGAACTCCTGCAATTTCCCCACAATTTTTGCAACAATCTCTGCAATTTCAGGTTACTTTTTCCACAAATTTCCAGTGACTCTGCCCATGTGTATGGATACTTATTTTTTTTTTGTATCATTCTGTGTAATATAAATAATAAAAGATGTTTGGGCACATACTAAATGAAAACTGTGCTTTCAGGAAGGAAAGCAGTCCTCAGCTGATAGAGAGGATGGTGGGAACGGGAAGCATGGGTGGTAAAACTGAAGCATGGCTGGTTACAACAAAGCAGTGTGGGTGGTTCCCTTACTGATTCTATAAGCAGCAAGGCAGAAAGAATGTGCAGCAGAGCAGCACTGATTTTAAAATGCTGAAATCTGGGCTGGCCACAGGCACTGCAGAAGTGCTACTGCTTGTATTGCCAGAGACCTGGGGTCAGAAGAAAACTAAGGTTGCTGGAGGGCTGGCTGGGAGTAGGACTGAATGACCAGGGGCTGCTGTCCTCCTCCAGGGAGGGTGGGCTGCAGGTCCTGCCTACCCCCCTGGGTGACCACAGGTGGTGGTGCAATGGGGCTGCAGAGCAATCAGGAGGGGAGGACGCTGGCCAGGATCTGGAGCGATGCCATGTCTCTACATGCTCTACCTCCCTGAATTCCCTTGAGTACCACTGCCCTCATGGACAGAGACCAGGAAATCAGGAACAAACACCCCACATCGGCCACTGGTAGAAGGGACCTGGCTGCCCCAGACTTCATAACCAGGCTCCATGGGGGACCGACTGGGCTGCCTGATGCACACTAAGAGACTGTGGAGGATGACCTGGGCCCCCCTCCCTCCCCGCCTGGTGGGTACAACCAAGGCAGGATGGGGGCAGGCCCACAGGAGCTGTTGAGCATTACCTGGGGTGAAGTGAGGCGATATACAACCTAGGGATCCCTGAAAAGTGGAGACTGATGCTGTGAGAAGGGGACATAGAGAAATAAAGAAATAAAAAAATGATGCTGAAATCTTGGGGATTCTGTACAGTGGCACACAATTTACGTGAGGCACCAGTACAAGAATTCAAAATCCATAAACCAAGCAGGATTCCATGATTGTTACCGGTAAAAACAGAAAACCAGAGCCCATGGACATTGATCGGGTGGAATCAATACAGAGAAAGGTAACAAAAATCATTCAGGGTCTGCAGTACATGTCCTACAAGAAAAGCCTCAGGGAACTGAACATGTACTCCCTGGAGCAGAGAAGCGAGAGAGAGGGGACATGATTGAAACATTCAAGTACATAAAAGGCATTAACAAGGTACAGGCACAGGAACATTTTCACTTCAAGAAGGGCTCCTGAACCAGGGGACGTGACCTCAGGTTGCAGGAGGAGGTTCTCTACCAACACCAGGAAGTTTTCTTCACAGAAAGAGTGGTGGATGCCTGGAACAGTCTGCCCCAGAGGTTGTGGGGGGTCAGCACTGTAGTGGGATTCAATAATGCATGGGATCGACACAAGGGAGCCCTGACTACAAAGGGCAACTAGAGTGTCAAATCAGGTCTAAAGCAAATGGGCAGACTAGATGGATGTAGCGGTCTCCTTCTGCTGTCAACTTCTATGTATTTATGTAACACTGATGCAAAATAAATACAATAATTACATATGAGACAGTGCTCATAAGGCAGTCAAATGTACAATCAAGAATGGAAGGCATCATGCTAACAAGGTAGTGCAGTGGGCAGTCTGAACACAAATTCAACACTTCAGCAATAGTAAGATGTAGATATCGCTTACAGTCAGGAAGGGAGGAATGGAGGAGGAAAGTGCATGTGAGGGAGGTGAGAGCTAGGTTTGAAGGTAAAGCAGTAGGTAGACAGGTAAGAGGGTGAACAGGACAGATAGTAAATAGGTGGTAGATGAAGGTAAAGGAGATGAAGGTGAGGTCAGGGAGGTGGCTCTAGGTCACAAAGTTGAAAAATACTGGATAGTCAGCATAAGGAGTGATTGCTACTTAGTGGTGAGTGCAGGAGTCAGTCAATGTACAAATGACTAGTCATCTGAAGCTATTTAGGGGGATTAGGGTTTGAAGTTTGAGATTAGATTGGACTGTATTCCAAGCACCAGGAGAGCACGGCTTATAGCCATATCACCAAAATGTGTCCGGGAGTGTGGCACATTTAGCGTAATGTAAGAGCTCTTTCATAGGGAGGTGTATTTTTGAGGTTTAGCTAAGCAGGGGAGTAGGAGGTGAGTAGGGAGATAGGGCAGTATTTGCCAGAGAAGGAGTCACCTCCTTTAGGGAGGGGTATAACAGTGGCATGCTTCCAGGAGTCAGGGACAGAAGCAAGGGAGAAGGACAAGTTGAGAAGGGAGGTGAGAGGGAGAGCAATGGCAGGGGTAAAGAGGTGTAGGAGTTTGGGGTTGAGCCCATCACAGTATCTGCCTTTGAGGGGGTTGAGAGCCAAGAGAGAAAGAGGCCAAAGTTAACACGCAGAGTAGCTGCAATATTTCAGTTTGGTATTCATAGCGGAAAGAGACAGGTCCATTACCCAGGAGCAAAAGTTGGTACCAAGGAAATGACTGGTGGTGTTTTGGAGAGATTGGTTACTAAAAACATTACTGTGGGAGTCCTGAGAGCACCTCATTTACTAAATTTGAACACATCCCCCAGAAGAGGACAAGCTACACCCAATAGTGCCTCAAAAATTGGGCAGGTCACTGGTGGCACCACTGGCAGACATTTTTACAGAGTCAATGCACCAGGGAGGAACGAGCAGACTGAAGGACTTCAAATGTGGACACCCAGCAGATAAATGGGGACAAGGACAGCCCCTGGCAACAATCAGCCAGTAAGTCTAACATCTGTTGTAGAAAGGCTGATGGAATATCACCTTTTTGTTTGACTTTGTTTTTCATTTAGATAGCTACTGGAGATATTTTGTTTATTTAGTTAGGTTTTGTTGACAGGGCAAGTGCACTAAACAACAACAGCATCTATTTTCAGAAATGACCGGAGAGTTACAGACAAAACCAGCATATTGTAACAGGAGATTCAGACAGCATATAGCACAGAAAACAGTGGGGTACCACGATAAACACATGGTATACAATGAATACACAGAGGCCTGGATATTCAGAAATGCCCCAAAGCCTGGCGCCAAGTCGATTGCAAGCGCAAATCCGATGTGCCATGGTGTAACCAGAGCCATATTCAGAGGTTGCGCAGGCTGAACAGTGCCAGCATAGCGTGGCTGGATCTGGCAGAGTTGCACCATGGGCGCAAACAGAATGCTCCAGCGCACCCGTGGCAGCAGAACAACAGAGGGCAGGGCACAAAGAACAGACCCAAGGGCAGAGCCATGGCAGCACAGTGACAGGCCACAGGAGGCCCCCAGCAGGGGCACACACAGGCACTCAGACACTGGACCCCAGAACACAACAGTGGCATGGATAGCAGGTGACAGGAGGTGCCAATGGCCAATGGAGGGCCACCAAGGGAGCCCCTCCGGCAGGCTGCTGACCGTAACCAACCCCCCCCAGAGACCATAGCAGGCCACACCCAGGACCATGCAGCCAAGCACACACACACACCACACAGGCATACAGGGAGCCCACACATTGGGCATGGAACAGGCTGGGTGGCAAGCAGCATGGCAGACCACATGGGACAGGCTGCACAATGTCAAGCACAGGACCCCACAGTGTGCGGACTGTACCTGACCAATGACCATGTGCCACCACCATGCACACACCCACCACAAACCCCTGACTGCCGCCCCATAGGCACCCCAATGCACAGCCACCGACCCAGGGGATGAACACCACCACAGTAGGACAGACCACAGCACACAGCAAGAAACCATGGAAGCACAACATGTGCCCCCTCTCATGCACACAACACAGACAGACACTGGGCCACTGCAGCATGGCTCCTCACATCACCTGCAAAGCAGACACAAACACAGACACAGGCAGGTATGTCAGAAAATATATATATATATATATATATATATATATATATATATATATATATGTATGAAACAACTAAGGACAGAAACAGCAAGGGCTGGGAAAGGGTAGGAAAAGTGAGGGAAGGGGACGGAGAACAGGGACTGTACAGTGGGAGGGGGGACTGTGCGGAAAAGTCCAACAGGGGAAACAGGGGCGACACTAGCAATGGCCCCATCTGGCCGCTCTGCCAAGCCTTCTCTCCCTCCTCTCCACTGCCATCATGCTTCGCATGGCCACCACCACCTCAAGTATGCTCGAGACCAAGAGCAAGGTGTGCTGCATGAGCCGGCTCAGCATCTGGCGCGGCAGTGTCCACACTGGATGCTGGACACCTATAGCAAGGAACAGGGCAGGTGATCAGTGCAATGGCCCAAGGAACCATGCTCACCCACAGTGTGCATGTGCGCGATAGGGAACACGCCATCATACGCAAAGTGCGCATTGCTGGCCATGCGCAGCTTGAGCAGTGCCGATACATCACGCTGTTTGCACGTCATACGTGATTGAGACCATGACAGCGCAGTGCACATGCACACTGCAGGCCCGAGCACCGTGCATGCATGGGCATTGCGCCACCTGCACCAGTGCAATACCACTGCGCATGATGCAATATCTTGATATTCAGACACCGCATGCAAATGAGCTCATCAGTCAATGTGTGATGCAGTGGGATGCATTAGCATATCATTACCGTTGCTCACAACCACATTTGCATGCATTGTGCCTCATATGCGCCACTGAACAGCACAGGCCATGTACTGGTATTGCAACCTTGATAGGTGTGGTGGATGCCGCAGCAGCACACTGAGAGCAGACAGCACTGCAGGGTGGGAGGGACCAGGAGATACTGCCAGGGCCTCAGCAGGTATGTGCTGTCACCTGTGTGGAGCATGCTATGGTTAGCCCTCTGCTATGCTGTGCCCTTTGCCTGTTCCTAGTGCCCACGCCACCATGCTCACCCTGCCCACCCCATTCCCAGGACTGCTCTGCCTATCACACTTGCCTGTGCCACACTCACCCACTAGGTTGCCTGTGGAGATGTCCCCACATTCATATCTGTGGCACAGCGCAGGGCTGTGCCAGATGAATGCCTCTTTTGCACTCCTAGGGTGTGTGGCGCAGACATTGGTGATGCACCCCGTGGCATTGCACACCACCTGGCAGTTGATGCTTGGGCTCCCCTTCCTGTTGATATGCGCCAGTCCCTCAGGGCCAGGTGGCATAAGGATGCCCATGTGGGTGCAGTCAATGGCCCCAGTCACATCAGGCATGCATGCCACCCTGTGGATGTCCTGCATTATTGCTATGCGCTCCGCCTGTGTGTTGGGAAATGGATGCATTCTGAAGCACATGGCAGCAGAGTAGTGAGGACCTGTGTGAGAAGACAGGCCATGGCCAACTGGGTGATACCCGTGGTGCCCCTGTTAGTCTCTGGAAGGTGCCCGTGGTGAGCAGGCACATGACAGTGGTCACCTCATCTCCACAGACATGGCGTGGCTCCGTCTGTTGGGTGCCTGCATCTCCTCACTGCACAGCTCACAGAGCTGCCTCAGAAGGCCCTGTTCAGGTGATACCAGCCCACAATCTCAGTGTCGCTATAGTTCTTAAAGGTGATGGGCACAGTACCACCTGTGTCGGGCATACCGCCCGATGGCCCTTTGTCAGCCACGTGGTTGTTCTTCCTGCCCCCTCACACCCCCTTTACCGCCTCCATCAAAAAGGGTGTACTACCCATGGCCCATGCAGACCACTGTCCCCCTGGGCATTTGGTTGCTGGCTGTGTGTCACCCTGGTACACAGGTTGTGTGTGTGTGTGTCTCTCTCTTTCTCACTGCCTCTCTCTCCCTCTCCCATGCCACCTCTCTGTCCCTCTCCCTCTGTGTCTGGTCTTGTGTCTGTCTGTCTGTCTCTCTGTATCTCTTCCTCTCACTCCCACTCTTGGCACAACTGCTGTCTGTGTGTTTGCTCCCTGTTTTTGTAGGAACAAGTCTGGTCAGAGCAACTTCGATTTGCTCCACACTTGCACCATGGTTTCACAATTGAATATGCCACTGTGCTGAATATTCATGGGAATGCCCCCTGCACTTGCACCACATACATTATAGTTGCACATTGGCAGCATGGATTTTGTGCTGTACAATAGCTCCCACTGAATATGGCTCCTCGGCGCAATTCTGTACTTGCGCTGGTGCAACAGAGTTGTGCCATGTGCAATTGCTCTGAATATCTGGGCCAGAAAGTATAAGGAATTCAACAGCCATCATCACTATAAGGAAAATAAATAATACATGTAAGTACAGAGGGCACCATGAAACAGAGGGTGGGAAGTATGTACCAGAGGACTAATAGGGAGACAAGGGTGTGCCAGCAGCTTGTTCTAAGAGCAGCGAGCTGGGATAGGGGAGTCCCAGAAGTGCTAGTGGGGCCTTGGGGAGAGACAAGCACCAAGTCAGTACTCCATATAGTTTAGGGGCAGGAGCATTTGTCCTGGATTTGTAGGTGGCTTTGAGACCATTTTTAAAGATATGATGGGATTGCATGTTTCAGTTCCTTTGGGAGACAGAGAATTCCAGAGTTTTGGTCAAAGCTTTCATTCCTTCACAGACTGAAAGCGGATGACTGCCTTACATAATCTCAAAAAGAGGCTTTTCAAAATCCGCAGTTTTGACCTAGAGAAAACAGGAGAGTACACTTAAGGAATTTGTCCTTGAATGTTCAGAGTCAGAGAAGATCAAGAGGAAAAATTTAAGAAAAGCCAAAGAAAGGGACATTTATAAATCAACTACACAGAATCATTAAATTTAAAGTTGCAGTTTGCTCAGCAGCTTTCAATGGAGTGTTTGTACCTGGGGTGATTATAATTGAGAAGGCAGAGTGGTTTGCTGAGGTATACATGGTAATGGCCACCATTTCTAATGATCAAGAGAATACCTGATCATTGATAGATTTAAAATAGAGCTGAAAACATATTTATTTCATTTAGCCCTCCCAGACAAAATTTAATTTATTGATATATTTATTGTTTTACTGTAAATTTTATAGTTGTATATTCTATTTTAACTGTGTAGCACCCTGGTTTTGGAAAGGCGCTATATAAATAAAGATTTGATTGATTGATTGACTGACTGATTGATCAACAGAATGGCTTTGGTGGTTCCAGAAATGGCGAGATCTGCTGTATCCATGATGATAGTGAATAGTTCTCCTGAGAACATTTACCTGCTTGTAATTTCTTCTCAAACTCAATGTAGGAAGGCGGTATCTGTCAGAACCAATATATGATGAATGTGAGATAATTCTGGCAGTGCCTGTGGCTGTCAGTTGTAACTTTGGTCAGCAAAAATGAAATGAATGCATTGAAAGTTTTTAATATCAGCAGAAGTGAGTTGAGTTACATTATTATTCTGTAGTAATGCAACAGCAGCACATAAAGTGACCTCCTCTGCTTTGGCAGGTTTCAAAGGTCACAATGTTGTCACTACATTAACTTGGGTACCCTGCATGTATATGGTGTTCTAACAGTGGTATCAAGACTTGGGGGAAGACAGAACAGATCTACATAGCCCCCACCTTCCCATAAAAGATTCCTACTCCTGAAATCTGTGCCTCGCTTCACCCTTTGAGACTGAACTCAAGGGTTGGGAAAAAAAACAACATTTCTCCTAAAAATCCAACCTCATGGGGGCAGGCTTGCCAACTGAGATGGTGGCAACTTAAACTAAAGGGAGAGCAATACCATAGATGATATATTTGTCCATTCGCAAATCCAGTTATCTAAGGAAGTCAGATCACTATGGAGTATAAAGTAAAGTAAGAGTTACAAAATAACTGCATCCTTGTAAAAAAAAAAAAAAAAAAATCGCCAGATTCATGAATTACATAGTGAGCAAAGATACTGCATCACAAGTCATGCTCTGGACCCCTGGCACCTGTCAAACCTGGGCTGAAATTGACTAAACCAGATCCAAGAGGCGCCGGTGACAGCAAGTGCTAACTGTGACAGGCAAAGTCAAATATTCTAAAATGGATCAAGCCCAGGAACCAGGGCTGGACATGGCTGTGGAATTAAAATATCCACAATGCTGAACTGAGTTGCTTTGCGACATGGCAGAATTGAAACTAACTACACATCAAACCAAAAAAAGACTTAAAAATCTTAATGGCCCAGGTGGCTGGAATGGAACAAACAACCCAGCAGCGTGAAAAGAACTTAAATCAGCACAAGGAGCACCCTTCTGTCCACTAGAAACAGATTAGCTTATGTCCAAAGTGGATGATATGGAGAACAGGGCTAGAAGAAATAATGTCCAGATAATCAGAATGCCAGAGGGATTGAGGGTGAGACATGGCAGTTTCTCCATGGAGTGCTCCCTCAATACTGGCTTTATGTTCCAGAGCTCTCCTAGAGATTGAGAGCCCACCGCTTCCTTGCCCTCAAGCCAAGGCAAGGCATTGCAAGAGATCAAGGCCGATCCTCTGTTGCTTCCTAAAATTCCTTGTTAAGGAAGAGCTACTGAGAGCTGCCAGGGACAAAGGTCAACTACAATGGGAAGGGGCGGACATCATGCTATTTCAAGATTACTTGCCAGAATTCTCACATAAAAGGCATGCATATGGGGCTGTGATTATTATACCACTTAAACATTCTGACCTCTGTAAGATATACAGCCCTGCTACGGGTCCAATACCAAGGCAACTACTTAATGTTTGCCACACCAGCTGAAGTACAATTATTAATAGTGGATATAAAATGGGACCAAAATGAACCCCCACAGCACCTGTCCAGACCACATGGCCCTCAACCCTTACCAGTGGAGATCTGGCCTCCTGAAAGGGCCTCTGCGGCGTCACTGAGGGCTGCAGTAAATGCCCCACAAGCAGAAGAGAACTGACAAGCAGCGACCGGGTAGGCAGAAAAGAAGAACAGAAATCCACCAGCACACCAACTGCCTTCACGTCAATGGAGGTCAAGAAGCTGACAGAGAACCCACAATCGGGCACTAGCAGTGACTCCCATCAGAGACCCCGCATGAAATTCAATAACTAGTACATGCCTCTTTGAGAGCAGACCCTGCACTTCTCAACCTGTTTGAGATCATAAACCAAGTCCAGATGAAGAGCTGGCCTTAGGAAACATGGACTGGGCTGCAGTATGCCACGAATGGGCCAACTGCCTCAAGAAGCACCAGGACCTGGCCCATACCTTGAGTTCACTGCTTCCTGTTTCCTTGCTGAAAGCCCCCAGAACCACAGAGATCCTAGGAGAAGACATCAGAGGAGATGCCTGAAGACCCAATCCTATGAAAGAAGCACCCCTTCTGACAGCAGGTACTTTCATTGTCTACAGGTTCCCGTCTGCAACTTGCATGTGCTCTGTGCTCCACTTCGAGAAACACCAGGCCTTGTATGGCGATGAGCAAGAGCACACATGCATTTGATTTTAACAGCAGGAAGGGGAACAAGGTTTTGGGGACTGCTGCATGTCCCGGTGGGGGGGACCGGACTACAAATGGCAGCTTCCCCCACATTGGGCCAGCCTTGTCTTCTGAATCTCCATGCCACATAAAGCTCCGAGGGCGAAGAGAGCTACAGGCTACTGCCTTGATGTTACACAGGCACAGCAATGGAGGAATAGCTCTGGGAACATCCCCTTTGTCTGGATTTTCTTTTCTCCTTTGCTTTTTGTTCTCCAAGCCTGAGGTTATTCCACCCAACACACTGCCAGATGTTTTACAGTTTTGAAGGCTAAATGTTAAATGTTGTGTTGATTTGAAGTTAATTATAAGTTAAATATACAGTTCATGTTATAATGGAATACAGTTTGGGGAGGCTGGAATAGTGTGAATAAACTAAATGTATCTATGGGAAAGTGTACAAGGCATCCCACTGATCCCAGGATATTGAGATACTTGAAGGACCCCCAAATCGAGATGGCTATGACCCATAAAGGGCCAGCTGGACCCTAGCAAGGAAGGGGGAAGGGAACACAGGGCAATGTAGCCAAGGGGAGCATTCCCTAACTAAACATGCCACTACAAAACCAGAGGGTTGGGCCTGGAAGCCGTTCTGATGTTGGGATTGCATCCCAAGTCCTCAGACCCCCCCCCCAGCCAATTATCTACAGAAAAAAGTAGAAAAACATCATCATGGGGGACTGACGGGGAGACCACCATGGACACTTAATGATGGGAGCGAATGGAAAACTCTGATAAAGACCATATTATAAGGATAATGACCCTACAGGGATGTCTAAGATGTATTGTTTTATACAAGGCAATCCTGAGAGTGCTACCTCAACCAGCCTGCACAAGAGGGAGCGACTGATTGAGGCACTTAGAAAAGCCATCATAGCCCCACCCAACCCACAGCCCCTAAGGAATGAACATTGTATGCCAGAGGGCAGGAGTGAAACATAATGAATGCCAGGATTCCACTTCTGGAAATAAGGAGGAGGTGTATGTAATGTCCAGCTGGCGCACCGTCACATTGGTGTGGAATAGGAAGGCATGGTGTGCCATGACACCCAAAGATAGATATAGGTACAATTTCTGGAGAATGCTCACTCTGTATAGGCAGTGTAAAATTCCCCCAAAACATCTGGTTGGACCCCCTTAACAAATAGAAAGCAAAACATTATTGTAATACAGGAACCAACCTCCTCCCCGTGAGGGTCCCTAAAGGACCATTAGTGGAACTGTCAGCTGGCAGTCCGCTAGGTTGAAGTAAAGATTTCACCTCCCAGCGAGGGAGATCTTAACATACTATATAGGAAAAAGGTTAATATGTCAGACAGTAGTCTTTAAGGTTAATTACATGTCCTCAAGGTGAATGATAATGTTTATGAGTCATGGTTATAAGAAAAGGCATTTTTGGCACCTGCAGTGTTCAGAATCAAGCATTATGAGCAGCATGGTGAAAGGGCGCAGATCAAGCCACTAGTACGTCAGAAAAGAGTGTTAGATTCATGGAGTAGAGAAAATGCAACAGTCATGAAGTGCATAAAGATGGGGTGAATCTGGGGAGTGAAAAGGAGCCATGCTCTTGCTCTCTGGGGAACATAAGCACGTAAGGGATGCATCTTCTTCATCTCTTACTGAGCACATTGCTCATTTGGCCTATAGTGGCCACTACATGGAATGTAAAAAGGCTAAACTTCCCAGTCAAACTTTATACAATTCTTTCCCAGCTAAAACAATTTAAAATAGAGGTGGCATTCCTACAAGAAACTAAGCTCTTGAATAAAGAAGCTTCTATGCTAACAAGCATTTGTCAATGCCGAACGTTCACTTGCAGGTATTTGCAGTGGTGTTTGGCATGTATGGTCTTACCCTAATGCCCTGCGATTGCTTGGTATTTGCACAATAAATTTTCAACATGACCTTTTGTTACCCCATTGTAAGCTACATGGCGGAAACACCGTTGGGCAGGATGTGAAAATTACAGTTGTACTGCTCATAAGGAAGTGTGGTAAAATGCCAATGTTGAAAATCTGGAGTGGAAATATTGAAAAATGCAAACCTCACGAGGTGCGTGGGAACTGTGCAATGCACGTTCGTAAAACAGTCATTGTTAGGAATTTTTTCACCAAATTTTCAACACAGCCATTTTAAGACTTCTGCTCATGAACAGTGTCACTGTGATTGCCTTAATGTGTCCCATACATTGAGTTTGCTCACGGACTACGCCATTGTGCCATACATGGGCGGAAACATGTTTTGGGCAGGATGTGAAAAATGACAGCTGTACTGCTCATGAGGAGGTGTGGTAAAATGGCAATGTTGAAAATCTGGAGTGCAAATATTGAAAATTACAAGCGTGCGAGCATGCGCAGGAACTGCCACAACGCACCTGTAAAACAGTCATTTTAGGAATTTTTCACCAAATTTTCAACACAGCCATTTTAAGACCTCAGCTCATGATCAGTTTCACTGTGATTTTCTTAATGTGTCCCATACATTGATTTCGCACACCGACAGTGCCATTGTGCGCTATATGAGCGGAAACACGTTTTGGGTGAGATGTGAAAAATGACAGCTGTACTACTCATAAGAAGGTGTGGTAAAATGGCAATGTTGAAAATCTGGAGTGGAAATATTACCTACAAGCGTGCGTAGGAACTGCGCAACGCACGCTCGTAAAATAGTCATTGTTAGGAATTTTTTCACCAAATGTTCAACATAGCCATTTTAAGACCTCTGCTAATGAACAGTGTCACCCTGATTTTCTTAATGCGTCCCATACATTGATTTCACACACTGACTGTGCCATTGTGCGCTACATGGGCGGAAACACGTTTTGGGCAGGATGTGAAAAATGACAGCTGTACTGCTCATAAGGAGGTGTGGTAAAATGGCAATGTTGAAAATCTGGAGTGAATATATTGAAAATTCACGAACTTACAAGCCTGCATAGGAATTGCACAATGCACGCTCGTAAAACAGTCATTTTTTGGAATTTTTGTACCAAATTTTCAACATGGGGTTTTTGGGACCCCTTCTCATAATGATTTCCCTGTCATGGTGTATTCGACTATAAATCACCCTTCGGCCCGAATAACGCCCATAACAGTGACATTCATTCATCAGAATGGGTCCCAAAACCCATGTTGAAAATTTGGTGCAAAATTTCCAAAAATGCCTAAGATATGCAACAAAGTTGAAAACCCCTATCTAGCCCATTATACAGCTTACCGGCATTTCCTCAGTTCACGGTCAGCTTTGAAGAGTGCAGAGCGTGTTCCGGTCCACGAAGATCGTCAGCGCGAGCTCCGGAGGTAAGTATGGGGTGGGGGTGTGGGGAGGCTGGGTGTGCAGTGGGTGGAGTGCGGGTTGTAGGAGGGAACTGGGAGACTCACGTGGGACCATTTTCCATTTTCTTTACAGGTTTAAAAAACAAAAAAAGGACTACGTGAGGCGTTTGCCATGCTGGGGTGGGCTCCCAGCGTGGCAGGGCTAACGGGGGCATTGAGCTGGCCGAGTTAGGCACCGTCGGCAAAACAACGTTGCCGCTGAGTGGGCTCCCAGCGTGGCCCAAAGCTTTGGGGGGTGGCTGACGCGGGGAGGCGCGGCGTGAGGGGGGATGGCGTGACACGGTGCTCGGTATGACAGCGGAGGTTTTCTTTGAAGCGAAGACCACCACTGTCATACAGAGCTCCCACACCAATTGGTACAGGACTGCCATGCCTGCTCAATGGAGCACTGGATTGCAAGGGAGAGGCACACCTCCAAAGCGTGCTTCTCTCCAAAACGTTCCTTGTGCATGCGCGCAAGCGAACGTAATAAGGGAATGGTGGGTTGGGAAGCACACAATGCAGCAGGTAGTGTCAAAAGAGGGGTTTCCCTTCTGTGCCACAGGACCCTGGGATGGACCTCAATAATGCAACAATCTGATAAGGAAGGGAGGTGGGTGGTGGCAAAAATGGGGACCCCAGTAGGCCCTATACTATTAGTCAATGCATATGCACCCAATGAAGACAACCCTAAGATGTTCCACAAAGTATCCCAGGTGATACTGGACTCGTCTTTTGACAATCCCTAGGTCTTGTCGGGGGGGGGGGTGAAGGATTACAATCTGGTGATGGAGTCAGCGCTGGACAGATCTAATTCTAGACCTGAGCCTCATAAGCACAAAAGCAGATAAGGAACTGATGGACCTTCACCAAATCACTGATGTGTGGAGGCCATCTCATCCAGAGATTACACATACTTTTCTCTGATGAATACTATGTCCAGTAGACTGGACTACTGGTTAACATCCCCAAAGATAACTACTAATATGGTAGATGTTACCATAGTCCCCTTTATACCTATCGGATCAAGCCACCCCTAACCATAAACTTTGCTCTAATCACCCAAAGTGCAAGATCCCTCATCTGGCAGCTAGATCCCCTTTACAGGATAGGGACTTTAACAAGGTAAGGACAGAGGAGAGCAATTACTTTGAAGATAACCCTTCAGGATCGGCCCCTAAGATATGGTGTGGGTAGCTTTTAAAGCCACCTTAAGGGGCAAAATAATAGTCTATGCCATGCACACTGAGCAGCAGAGAAAAAGAAGCCTCTGAGCTGGAAGCTAAACTAAAAGCAAAGGAACAGGAGTACAAGTCAAATCCATGTAACTTACAGAACACAGAACTCCTATACAACATTAAAGGTTTAAGAATCCACCTAAATTGGCTAGCCACAAGAAACGCTGAGTTACAGATTTGAAGAACACAACACAAATATTGGGATGATGGGGAATGAGCAAGCAAACTGCTTGCCTTTAGATTAAAGCAGGCGGAGAGCCATATATTAAAACTAAAGAACCCCTTGGGCCAACTGTGTGCTACTCCAGAAGGGATTAACCAAACAATGCCAGGATTTTACAAGGTACTACATAAGTAACAGGAAATATGGGACCAACAAGTATTTTGACTTTGTGTCCAACACCTACCTCCCAAAACTTAGCCTAACTAAAAGAGCTTAGAAGCCCAGTTCACAGAAGATGAGGTTAAATCAGCCATACAAAAGTTGGCCCACAACAAATCCCCCAGGAGTGATGGATTTCTGATAGATTTTTATCAGCAGGTAAAAGATTCGGTAGCTGGACTCCTACTTGCCATGTTGCAGAATGCCTTTCAAACAGAATCCCTCCCCAAAACCCTTGCTGAAGCCATAATAACAGTTCTTCCAAAGGGAGGAAAGGACCTCATCCTACCAGCCAGCTACAGGCCCATCTCTTTAGTCAATGCCGACACCAAAACAATTGCCAAAATGCTGGCCTCCAGGCCATCCATAGTTCTCCAGCACAAGTGGGTTTTATGCAAGGGAGAACCAGCTTGGACCATCTGAGAGCACTTAGCACCCTGTTTCAGGCTGCGTCGGACTTCCCAACTCCAGTGGCAGCTATTATGCTCAATTTTGAAAAGGCTTCCAACTCTGTGGAGTGGGATTATCTGCATGTTGTCCTGAAAGGGTTCAATTTTGGAGAAAACTTCAGCACACAGACTAGAACACTGTACTCCACCCCAACGGGCAAAGGTTCTAACTAACCAATACTTTCTGAACCATTTCATTTACACAGAGGCAGTCACCAGGTTGCCTGCTGTCCCCCTTGTTGTTTGTGCTGGCCATTGGCCACCATGATCTTCAGTAACCCAAACATACGGGAATTTGGGTGGGAGGCAAAGAATACCATGCTAAGTCATACGCAGATGACTGCTTGGTGCTCACTGGGAACCTCTCTACTAGCATCCATCATATTCTAGACACCCTGAAAGCCTTTGCCAGAATCTCCAGTCTGAAACTTAACCACAGTAAATCTGAAATCCTCCCCCTTAAATAGATGTGCCAGCCTCAGCGTTTGCACTGGAGATATCGGTGCCTTACCTCAGAGGATGAAAGTTGATGAGCTGATGTCCCTCAATAGTGTCACAGTTTAGAAGTAAAAACACTCATCATTTTACTTTCACTGGGTCTTGAGGACTTCCTGGTGTTAAGAGCCTACACGCTCTCTGTAAAGTTGTGTCTTCATGTTGGGAAGAACACAGGGCACACTCCATTATAGTCTATGAGGCACCATTCAGATCTTTTTATATTGTAATGGTCAGTTTGTGATAAAACCACGGGCACTGGTTAATAACAAGGCTAGTTAGTTGACCAGTGCCCATATTCCCACATACTGACCATTACAATATAAGCATATCAAAAGGTGCCCCCGCGAACTATAATGGGCATCCTATCTCTAACATCATGTCACAACTTTGCTGAGATGTAGGGGCAGAGAATGGGCAGCTCTAGACACCAGGAAGTCCTCAGAATCTAGTGAAAGTAAAATTATGATGCGTATTTACTAAACTGTGGCACTATTGAGGACATCTGCTTATCAACTCACATCCTGTGAGGGTGCACCGACATCTCTGGTACAAGCATGATGCAGTGAACCTGGTGGATCTCTCTAACAAACATGCCACCCAGAATTTGACAAAGAATATGGGGCTGGCTTGGGCTCCAAAGGCTATCAAATACCTTGGGATCATCCTAACCCATACCTTCTGAATTTGGGTTCCAACAACTTTCAGCCACTCATATAAAAATTAAAAGTGAAGTGGAACACTAGAAACAACTCAATCTAACACTGGTAGGAAGATCAGTAAATGATAATGGCCCTTAGAATATAGTTACCTGCTGTCCCATATACCTTTAAAGATTTCTGAGGCCTGGATTAAAAAACTTAACACACTCATGGATAATTTCATGTGGGGCACCAACACCCTGAAGTACAGCAGGGCTACATTACAAGCACATTGGTCTGGAGGGGGAGTGGGGCGGTGGAACCTCCCTAACTTTTCACAGTATGGATGGGCCTTCCAATGTGCCAAAACATGCCACATTTTTCAAGAAAAGGGAGAAAGCCTACCCACATGGATGGAGATAGAAATGGAGATCATGCAAGGAACTTCCTTAGTCAGCCACCTAGGGTACCCCCACCCAAAACAGCTTAACAAATGGCATACACTATGGGCAGCTCACTTGGCATGACTCAATATAGGTAAAAGAGCCCAGAAATGCCAAAGTCTAGAAAACTACACACCTCTGTGGAATTACCAGCACATTACCTTGGACAACACATCCCTTAATTGGAGAGAATGGGAAAGGAAAGGTATCTCCAGAATAAGGGATCTAAAGATCCCAGGGAAGATACTACAGATTCCTTCTCCAACCTACAGGAAAAATATAAAAATAGAAACATAGATTTTGACGGCAGATAAGAATCGCTTGGCCCACCCAGTCTGCCCATTTCCCTACCTAATGGATAAGCTGCAGATCCTAGTTAACCAGCAGCCTACTTCTTCCTACCCCCACCCCCTAGAATTGCCTTATGACTGTCCCATGTATGCTTGAATTCCACCACTGTTTTTGACTCTACAACCTCCTCCGGAAGGCCGTTCCATGCATCCACAACCCTCTCTGTGAAAAAATACTTCCTTAAATTACCTCTCAGCCGCCCCCCTTCTGTCTTCAAATTGTGCCCCCTTGTTCTTGCACACTTCTTTTTGTGAAAGATGCTACCCTCTTGGACTTTGTTGATTCCCTTGAGGTACTTGAAAGTTTCTATCATGTCCACCCTCTCCCTCCTTTCCTCAAGGCTATACATATTAAGCTCCTTAAGTCTCTCTTCATATGTCTTCCAGTGCAGACCCTGCACCATTTTAGTTGCCCTCCTCTGGACAGCATCCGTCCTGTCTATGTCTTTGCGGAGATTGGGTCTCCAGAACTGCACACAGTACTCCAGATGGGGTCTCACCAACTGTCTGTACAGAGGGATAATAACTTCCTGTTTTCTACTAGTGATGCCTCTCCCTATGCATCCCAGTATCCCCCCAGACCTCCTTGCTGCCCTCTCACATTGCTTGCCCACCTTTAGGTCATCTGAAATGACTACCCCCAGGTCCCTTTCCATTTTGTTGTTGTTAGTATCTCACCCCCATTGTGTACTCTTCCCTGGGTTTTGTTTTCCAGGTGCATTACCTTGCACTTCTTAGCATCAGATCTAAGCTGCCATACATTGACCATTCCTCTAACCTTGCCAAGTCCCTTCTCATCCTTTCCACCCCACCTTGTGCATCAACTCTTTTGCAGATCTTTGTGTCATCTGCAAAGAGACATACTTTCCTTCCAGTCCCTCTGCAATGTTCGCTTATAAAGACACTGAAGGACCGGTCCTAATACTGAACCCTCAGGTACCCACTAAGCCCCCCTTTCTTCAGAGTGGACTCCATTTACTATTACTCTCTGTGTCCTATTCTCCAGCCAATTCTTTACCCAGGCTATCATCTTGGGACCCACTCTCAGGCTGGCTAACTTGTATATTAATCTTTTGTGTGGGACTGTGTCAAATGCCTTGCTAAAGTCTAGGTAGGCCATGTCCACAGCCCCTCCCTGATCTACTACTTTGGTCACCCAGTATAACTTAGATAGAAGGGACTTTGGAAATTCCTCCAGGTATGCAGCCTCATCATAACAGCCAGAGCAGAGGAGTGCACCTGCTCTTCTTGTAGGAAACAGGAACCTACAATACTTGATAAGTTGTCAATACACAAGTGGTCAATGACCAGCAAAGGGCGGGCAGAAACGATTCAAAATCTGATGAGGGATGCTGCCCCTGACCCATCTATCCCCACCAAATACAGTGGCAAAGTATATTACAATGTCACATTACAGAGGAGAACTGGCAGAAATGTTGGGTCCTGGCACACATGACATGTACAGACCAAAAAAGTCTGCTCATTCAAAATAAAATCCTACACTACTGGTATTGCACTCCAGAGAGGCTCAAGGCCATGGGAATTCTGCAACATGACCATTGTTGGAAATGTAACTCCCCAGGAGCAAACCTATTACACATCCTATGGTACTGTCCTCCTTTTGGGACAAGACAGTGAAATGTTGCTCCCAGATAATGCAGGTCCCTATTCCCACCTCTCCAGTCTTGCAACTGCTCAGTTTGGTTCATCCAGATTGTCAATCATTAAATAATCAGAAAAGGTGGTTGCTACAGGTAATAATTATGGCTAAGAGGGTGATACTAAAGAAGTGGCGTACTACTACAGTCCCATCCATCACTGAATTACTAAAGTCAGTAGAAACTCAGGCAATGCACACTAGACTACTGCACTGCTCTGCAAATACCCTTGCCAAATTTCAAAATGAAAGAAGGCAGTACTTACAGTTTGTACAGGGTAGAGCCAAGGCAGGACCCATTGCCCGCACCAAGGACCTGCAAACCCCTCACCCTCCAAAAATGGCACAAATATACTGTCATACCTTCCAAATCTAAACAGACTAAGACTACACCTGTGGGGAAATGTAATACCCCAGAGTAAAGTTAAGAGATGAAAGAGCTGAAGTGTGATCTACCCAGTGTTAATATAAGAGTGCGCACACTGAAAAGTGGTGCTAAAGGAACCACCTCAGTTGAAATCAAAACAAGTTCCTTGCACACACAAGCCATCAAGCAGGGCACCAGCTTATTGTTTAAAGCTTATTTATTAATAAAAAAAACAGCCGACTAACAGCCTGACATGTTTGAAACATGTCAGGCTGTAATCGACTGTTTATCAACTCATACATTTTAAACAATAAGCTGGCATCCTGCTTGATGGCTTGTGTGTTCTGTGATCTACCCAGCTATGCGAGTTTGATGAAATATTTGTTAATGACTTGTTACTGTATGTACTGTACCAGGTTGATTGTGAATAAGCAATAAAAGTTTTAACTGCAAAAAAAAAAATACAACCTAATATATGCAGGCATTATAGTGACTTTCAAAAAGCACTAAGAAAAAAGCGTCCTTAGTGATAGCTGCTCACGGGAGCAAAGCTACAGACTCCCTTAAAGATGGAGTTTGGTCAAAAGCACTACATTGCAGAATTAGAATCCGTCTACCCCTAATAAATCTCATACGAAAAAGTAGGTTTCTACAGTACTTCATTTTAAAGTTATGAGCTGTTTTGTAACCCTGAGTTCAGTCTGTCTTCAAAAAAGCTAGTTTCAGGGAACAGCCACTGATAATGTCACAACCAAAAAACTTAAAGACTAGTCATCCCCGTTAGCAACCCTGTTGGACCTGTTTCTCTGAAGTTATAGAAACTGCAGCTGTAGTAATAATTAAGAAAAAAGAACAAAAAAAACTGACAGTGGGTTGCCTGCAGTGCCAGAGTTTCCAGAACGTTCAGATGCATGGTACTGTACCTCAGAATGCATCAGGAGGTGGTTTTGGAATGCAGCTCTGAACCAAGGCATAGAATGTCAAAGTGGTGCACAATTTTAGAATGTTGAGGGCATGCGATCTTAGCTTGCGGCAGAGATGTGGCACCTCACAGTGTGGCTGGACACAATCTCAGAATGTGACAGGGACACCCCTTGAGGAATTTAGTGGGGACTGGGAGTTCAGGAATAGAGTAAGGATGTACACTGTTGGAATGTGACAGGACACATAATTTTATTTGGAAACTGCTTGTCCTTGCCACATTCCAGAACTATACAAACCCACCACATTTAAAAATTGCATATCACATCCCCACCACAAATCAAACATTGTGTGTCCTGGCCATGTTCCAAAATTACTCCTGCCACATTCCAAAATTGCATATCCACATCATGTTCCAAAGTTGTGTTTCAGTGCCACATTCTGAAACTGTCACCGCCGCATTCTGAAGCTGGGCATCACCACTATATTTCAAAACTTAGTGTCATTGCTGCATTCCAAAATTGAGCATCTCCACCACATGCTGCATTCCAAAATTGAGCATCTCCACCACATTCTGAAACTGCATTCTGAAACTGAGCATAACCGCTGTGTTCTGAAACTGAGTGTTACAGCCGCGTTCTGAAACAGAGCGTCATTTCCACACTCTGAAATGGAGTCACCACCACATTCCAAAATTGTGTGTCACTGCCACATTCTGAAACTGTGGGTCACTGCCACATTCTGAAACTGAGCATCACTGCCACATTTCAAATTCCAAAATTCTGTGTCACCACCATATTCCAAAACTCTGCATCACCACCACATTCCAAAACGTAGTGTCGCTGCCACATTCTGAAATTGTGCATCACCACCACATTCTAAAATAATGCGTCACCCCCACATTCTGAAACTGAGCGTCACCACCACATTTTGAATTTCAGAATTCTGTGTCACCACCACATTCCAAAACTTTGCGTCAACTGTGTATTCCAAAAAGTACTGTTACACAAGAACTTACTTTAACAGTAGATCTTTGAGAGATGCTCTTGCAATAGGCAATAACCATTAGGATTGAGCTGCCAGGCACTAGGACCACATGGAAAACTTTAACTAGCAATGTCTAGTGGGGACTGCTCACCTGGCGTCGCGTGGCTGGCGTCAGCCAGGCGCTATATAAAGGGAAGTCCCCATGCCTGCCCTCAAGTTCTCCCGGCAGAGACCTAAGAAGGTGCGACAGTGGAAGAAGTGGGCTCCTGGTGCCAACAGAAAGGCTGAAAAAGCAGCAGCAGCAGTAGGGGAAGGAGGGACGGAAAAAGGTTGCCTACTGCAAGAGCTCTCTCGAAGATCTACGGGTAAGGTAAGTTCTTACGTAACTGTACTATCTTACTTCGAGAGAGCTCTTGCAGCAGGCAATAACCATGAGGACTGAGTCCCGAGCAATGTAAGTCGGGAAAGGACTTTGCATGGGAGGCAGAAAAGGTCTGCAGTAGGCAGGGAAGCAGTGTAAGACAAAAGGCCCTGTAGCACAGCTAGTCCAAAGCCTGCCCTGTGCTTAGAGGCAATGTCCAAACTGTAATGCTTAGTGAAGGTGTGGACAGAGCTTCAAGCAGCTGCTGCACAAATGTCTGTGGCTGAAACAGTAGATGCAGCCAGTCAGTCATGCTTCGTGCTGAGTGTCCCTTGCCTTCCCCTGGAAGGGGTTTGTTATACTGATAACAAAACCGAATGCTGTTTGCCAACCATTTGGATATACACTGATTAAAACTGCAATGCCCTCTCTTTTTGGGGCAAAAGAAATGAACAAGTAATCTGTTTTCAGACTGACTTTGTTAGATTTGTGTAGTAACTCAAAATTCTGTGCACATCCAGAGTGTGCAGAAGTGCCTCCTTCTGATTGGAGTACTCAAAGTAATACACTAGGCAAGTGTATTGTCTGATTCAAAGTAAACTCAGAAACTATCTTGGGTAAAAACTCAGGATTAGATGCAGAGCCATCCAGTCTCTGTGGAAAATCAAATAAGGCTCACTTACACATCGGAACACCACATAAGAGGTTGTCCAGGGACAGTCACTACTGAAAGTAACAGAATGCAGGGGTAGAAAGCATGACTTGCACTTTGAAACTATTTGTTCTTTGGTCCCATTGTACTCCTAGGGTCCACTGCAATACCTGCATGTAAACCAAGCATGGGGTACAGTCAGAATGGCTGCTGCCATGTGTCCAAAGTCTTGGGCTGTGACATACCTGCAGGTGTGGATTCTGGATACCAGAATAAGTATGTCTGCCCGATCTCAAGGTAGAAAGCCTAAACTTGTGGATGTATCTAGGACAGCGACAATGTACTGAAGACATTGACTGCAATGCAGTTGGGACTTCGATACTGATGGTTATTTCAGGGAGGAAAACATCTGTAGAATTTGGGATAGGGTGGTTGCAAACTGTTGTTTTGATAAGGCTTTTGGAAGCCAATTGTCTAGGTAAAAGATCTTGTAGCCCATTATCATAATGGCAACCACTACCACTGTAAGGCACTTTGTAAATACCCTGGGTGCAGAGGCCAAGCCAAAGGGAGGGGTCCTAAACTGATAATGGTTGTTTTGGAAATAGATGCAATATACACGTGTGAGCAGGGTGGATCATGATGTGCAGATATACATCCTTCATAGCTAGTGAACAGAGTCAGTCTCTCTTGTTCAGAAGGGGTAAGATCATTTGAAAAGTGACCATTCTGAGTTTCTTGTATTCTATAAAGAGATTTAAGTTCCTGAGATCTAGAATAGGTTGCAGATCTCCCATCCACTTTGGGACCAGAAAAAGTTGGAGTAAAATACCATGCCCTTTTGAAAAGGAAGACTGTTTCAATCATTTTTTAGTACTAGGGCTAGTATCTCTGCTGGCAGTACTGATTTGTGATCAGGAATGGGGTAGTAAGAGGCCTGCAGGGCATATTGGGTGGTACAGCCATCAATTCCAGAGTATGCCCTGAATTAATCAGTTGGAGCACCCATGCATCTGTTATAATACCTTGCCATCTCTGTAGGTACTGGGATAATCTGCAGTGGGACAGGCCCCAAATCCCATTGGCAGGTGGGAATCCTCAGGCAGTAGACTGTCCCTGTTGGGGGATACAGGGGGCATAACGACATGCTTTTGGTTTAGGACAAGTGCCATGCAAAGAGAATTGAGTTCTTTGCTTGCTGGGTTGTTTGGCAGCAGACCACTGTCTACTGGCTGGTCTACGAAAATTCCCTTTATGGTAGGGTTTGATTGGGTGTGTGTATAGGAGGGCACAGATTGTAAGTATGACTGGAAGTTTGCACAGATGTCAGGATAACCCGAGTTTGAGACCCAAAAGCCTGTCACCTTTAAAAGGTGCATTTTAAATAGAATGCTGTATATCCAGGGCAAAACTGGATACAGAGAGCCAGGAATGATGTCTAAGACAGATTCTAGCTGCAGATGCCTGGGTCGTGAGTTAACAGCATCATAGACCGCACATCAAGATGGTGATCAACTGAAGAGGTAGTCTTGAACATGGTGATAATGTGGTTCTTCAGGGAGACATCAGGGCTCATACAGAAGACTGTGCCTCCATCAACAGCTCCCCTTGATATTTGAGGAAGTGCCCCATATATTTCAGAATTCTTAGTGTTATTGTGTAAGATGAGAACCTTCTCTTCCCCATCGCATCAAGCTTTCTGGATTCCTTATCTGGAAGTCAGGCACTGAGATGTTTTTATTCTGTCTGACCTATAATGGGCTGCATTAAGGCCTACAGAATACACTTGTGGTGGAAAAGTAAAGTAAGAATGCTGTGCCGGGGTATGATTATTTCTATCAGCCTTCCTGGGTTCACAGGATACAGTGAAAAGTTGCTGCCATGCAGCCAAAATTGCATCTTCATAGGCATCTAATAAGGGATGGATGACCAGTGACAGACTCTCTGGTAGGCCTAAATAACTGGAAGGTTTATGTCTAGAGGTGTCTTGTTCCATCTCTTGGAAACCAGAAGTTTTCTGGAGGTGTTGCACAAAATCTGAAATCTGGATCACTTGGAGGGAAACACTGAAGACCAAGAGTAGGCTCCTCAGTCACTAATGAGGCAGATGAACCTTGATCAATATCCTCCAGGTGGTCATCCTGTTCTCAACTCCTGCAAATATTGATCCCCCATATCAATGTCCTGTGAGGGATCTGGGGATTCTGGAGAAGTGCTGGCTATTTTACAGGCAGAAAAGCATCTAGAAGCACCAATGTAGGGGCCGAAGTGACTCCTTTGTGAGAAGGAAGAGAGCCCTTAGTAAGGCCAATAATAGTATTGACCAGTGTATGAACATCCACCATAGCCAACTGAAGGAGAGAGAGATGTGATCACAGGGTTACTGTGAACAGATTCTATAGGTATGACAGAAGAGATTGGAAATGATTGTGGTACCAACTAAGATGTCGACGAGGGAGGTAAAAATACACCCTTGACTGTCGACATAGTAGCCATGAGATGAGAGCGGTAGGGAGCTTAATGTATCTCGATCTGCCCCAGTACTCAGGCCACTGACAACTCAGAGGGGGTCATCAAGGGAAATAGAAAGAGACCCATGTGATGAAGGTGGCAGAGGTGGAAGCTGCAATTTACTCACACCCTGAGAGGCAGTGGATAAGGATCTTGTTAATGAATAGGTGGAAACAGGGCTAGAGGTCATCGACGGGTAGTGGATGACATAGTCACAGCCTCAGAGAGAGAGCTGAGAGGGCTGCTCTAGAGAGAGTACTGCCTGAAAAATAAAGAAGTCATATGCATCAAGGTCATCACTAGAGGAGACGGGGAGAATAGTTACTCCTACTGGAATGTTTATGCTTCTCCTTGGTGTCAGCTCTTCCTTTAACCAGTGTTCCCTACCAGAACAACAGGAACAGGAAGATGATGGAGACTCATGGGGCATTTTGAATGATGCTTCTACTTCAGAAGGGCGACTTTCTACTCCATAAGGTGTTTTCTAAGCTGCTGGAGTCCTTGTCTCTTGGTGGCTTTCTTAAAGCACTGACATGGACACAAGCACAGGTATCGTAATGTTGGGCCCAAGCAACTGACATTAACTTTGTGATGGTCCTCTTTAGTGATCTCCTGGCCACAGGCTCACTTTCAATATAAAGTGCCCAGATGACATGGGGAAAAGGGATGATTAAATTGAATTGATGTGCTAAAGACGTGACATTTCATCAATGTCTAAAACTATATTCCAAAGTCAAGATGTGTAGCATGCAGTGCAGGATGCAAAAGAACTGAGGCGATCTGGACCGCCCTTTATGTGTACCAGGATACAACACGTGGTATCATTGAGGGCAGTCCCTGGTCAACTGCTAACAAAATCCTTCAGCAAGAAACACCACCTGTGGCTGGGATATTCCTATTTGTGTGACTCTCTGCAAGAGATTTCCTCAATGAAGATCACCAGTGCTGCTAGGAAGTGTGGGTGATAGGGAGTCACCAATTCTATCAGATTGGGATCTACCCTATAGGTAGGAGCAAAACCAGTTAGTTGCACAGTCACAGAACTCTGAAGTCTGTCAAGGACGAGGGGGGTAGCAAAAGTGTCAAAGGCTTTGGCCAAGTCAACAAAGATGGCAGAGGTGATGAGGCCCTAATCCATGTCTGAGAGAATAGTCAGTAAGTCGGAAGAAGGATGAGTTAGAGTGGCGATTACGAAAAACATTTTGGAAGGGGTTGAAAAAAGAGGAAGAATCAAGGAAAGGGGAGAGTTGAGATAGTGTGGTGTGTTTCTGAAGTCTAGTTAAGGAGGGGATTAGGAGATGAGTAGTGAGATAGAGCAGTAATTGCCCGGGCAGGAGGAGTCACCTCCTTTAGGGAGGGTATACACTGGCATGCTTCTAGGGATCAGGGACAGAAGCAAAGGAGCAGGAAAGGTTGAGAAGGGAGGTGAGAGGGAGAGAAAGGCAGGGGCAGAGAGGTGTAGGAGCTTGGGGTTGAGCCCATCAAGGTATCTGCCTTTAGAGAGGCTGAGACCCAAGAGAGAAAGAGGCCAAAGTTAACATGCAGAGTAGCTGCAGTATTTCAGTTCAGTATTCACAGAGGAAGAGACAAGTCCATTACCTGGGAACAAAAATTGGTACCAAGGAAATGAACTGGTGGTGTTTGGAAGAGATTGGTTACTAAAAACATTACTGAGGGTACAGTTCTGATAGTACTTCATGTACTGAATTTGAACAGATCCCCAGAACCAGACAAGCTACACCCAATGGTGCCTTAACAACTGGGCAGGTCACTGGCGGCACCTCTGATAGACATTTTTACAGAGTCAATACACCAGGGAAGAACCAGCAGACTGAAGGACTGTAAATGTGGTCACCCTGCAGAAAAATGGGGACAAGGACAGCCCTGGCAATAATCAGCCATTAAGTCTAATATCTGTTCTAGAAAGACTGATGGGAATGTCACCTTTTTTTGTTTGACTTTTTTTTATTTAGATAGCTACTGGAGATATTTTATTTAGTTAGTTAGTTTCTGTTGACAGTGCAAGTGCACTAAACAACCACAGTGTCTATTTTCAGGCATGGCCCGGGAGAGTTACGGACTAAACCAAAATATATAACAGGGGAGATTCAGACAGCATACAGTACTGAAAACAGTGGGGTACACAGTAAACACATGGTATACAAAGAATATACACAGAGGGCTCGATATTCAGAATTGCGCCTGGCAATTGGCGCAAGTGGCTGTGCAGTGTAACTGAGTTGAGTTGGAGAAACATAGGGATATATTCAAAAGAGATGTGCTATGGTACATTTCTTCTGAATATAGCAAATAATGCATGTGGCAAAATACAATGTGCAGATCCTCAGATAGATCTGAATACCAGGAATGGCAAATGCGCCAGCTCATCAGAGACACACCATGCAAAAATTCTAATGTTCAGACACAAGTATGCAAAGTGAGCCATAATGCATGAAAAGCACAAATGAAGCCATCTGCATGTCATTATGGCCCCATTTGCATGAGTTGTGCAGGGCCAGCCTGTGAAATGCACCTGGTGCCCTGTACAGCATGCAGTACCATCAGAGGCGGTCTAGTGGTACCCCTCCCTACCTATAACTCTGATCACCGTGGTTCTATGTAAAATCAGGCCTGGTAGTCAAGATATCCTCCCCATACTGTAACCCCAGTCACCATGAAATGCCTAATTCAAGCCATGGTCATCTAGTGGCACACCCCTCCCTGCCTTCAACCCCGATCACCTGAATGCAACTTTTTATTTGTCCTGGTGGTCTAGTGGTACCCCCACCTGTAACCCAAATCACCACAAATACAGCATTATTACATCCCTGGTAGTCCAGTGGCACACCTCACTCACTCAGGACCCCCTACCTCCTGCTTCCCCAGTCATCAGTGGGCAACAAATCCACCGCATACGTCCGTTGGCTGACCGGGTAGCTTACAGTAAGTGCTGCAAGTCCATTGGTCCACATTGTGGATCACTAGGCTTGCAGTGCATTCTGTGATAGTCATTCACAACTTTGTGAATGAATGACTATTACACTATGACACTTCTGTGGTCCACAGAGTGGACCAATGGGCTTGCAGTACTTACTTATTTACTTATTGATTGGCTTTTGGTAACTAGGTAAGTGCACTAGACAGAACTGCCTATTTTCAGGCATGCCCTAAGAGAGTACAAATCAAGGAACAGGTAAAACAAATACACATACAGTGTTGTACAATAGGAGTTCCAGACAGTTATACAGAGGTGCAAGTTACATAATACACAGAGGAGGTACATATCACCTTACTGTAAGCTGTCATTCAGTGGGCAGCCATGGATGTATGTGGTGAGTTTGCTGCCCACCGAAGACCGGGGGGATCTGGCTGGGCAGGGGGTCCTGTATTAGTGGGGGAGGTTGGGGTGCCACTGGACTACCAGGGATGTAATAATGCCGTATTTATGGCGATCAGGGTTATGGGTGAGGGGGATACCATCAGACCACCAGGACAATAAATAAGTTACATTGGAGTAATCTGGGTTACAGGCAGGGAGCGGGGTACCACTAAAATACCAGGGTTTGAAATGGGACATTTTCGATGACTGGGGATACAGGATGGTGAGGTGGGGTACCACTAGACTACCAGGGCCTGATTTTACACAGAACTACGGTGACTGGGGTTATGGGCAGGGATAACTGGATGACCAGAGATGTTTGTAGGTGCTTGTGTATGGTGTTCTAGGTAGGGGGGAGGTCACCCATGGCCGGCAGCTGCTGTGATGCACCTTACATTATGGAAGCACCCTGGTGGTATTTCTTTTGTAATCCCTAATCCCTTTTGTGAGCTGTCAAAATCCTTTCTTGAGCAAATCCTTTTCATGAGGTACGGCCTTCTGGTCGCCCTCTCAAAGGATTTTGACAGCTCATGAAAGGGATCAGAAATGTGCTGTGAAAAGGGGTATTTAAATTCAAAAACAAACATTATGGGGCTGCAGTAAAGTAAATCAAGGGACAGTTTTGTAGAGGAGTTCCACATGAACAAAATCCATGCTTGGATGTCTTTGGAAGACATCCCTGGGGCAAGTTGTAATGTTTTGTTTCTTGAAAAATGAAAACAAATGGTGGCTTGTGAAGAGGGATTGTATAAATCCTTGTTCATGAGCTATTAAAATCCCTTTTCATGAGGCCAAATCCCTCTTTGAACCTGTGCAGATATCCAAAAGATTGAACTAAGCATGCTCAGAACCCAAAATTTCATATTTGAATAATTTTGGAGCGGATGAATATTTTTCACCAACTCCAATGCTGGCTTGTTCTTTGGGCCAATCTCTTTCTACCCTGAAAATGTCAGCTCAAAATTCCAAACAGTGTGGCCACAGCCTGATGGGGATTAAACAGCAACAACTGGCAAAAAAGTGACTTTTACACTTTTTCACTATGTTCAGCATGAAAACTGCAAATCCAATTGAAATGAAATTTAGTACATCAAGAGATCTACCCCACAGTACAACTCATACCAAATTTTGTGCAAATCCATTGAATGGTTGCAAAGTGTCTTAAAGTGCAAAATTTGAGGTTTAATGTTAAACTGCCTATTCAACCCTAACTAGGAGGCAGTATAGCACAGTGGTTTAAGTCTCTGAGCTGGAAACCTGGAGACCTGCGTTTGAATCCCACAGCCCCTACTTGCATACTGTGTGACCCTGAGCAAGTCGCTTAACTTCCTTGTGCTCCCAGGTTGCACTATAAACAAGCTTTCAGCTTAGTGTGTCTCTCTTGGTAAAATAAATAAATTAAATTTAAAAACTATAGCGATGCTAGCTTTTCACTATAATAGTGTGTGTGTGTGTGTGTGTGTGTGTAGTATGTATATATATACACAAACACACACACATACTATATATATATATATGTATATATATATATGTATATATAGATATTATGGTAGCACGGTAGTGCTACCATAGTTAGGGTTGAGGAGCCATTTCTATGTTAAACCCAAAACTTGCACCTTAATAACTTTGCAACCGTTTGACAGATATGGCTGAAATTTGGAATACACAATCAAGAACCATAGGCCTTGGCATCTGCCAAGTTTTGTACCAGTCAGATACACAGCTGTGGGTTATTAAGTGTGATTTGCGCGCCACGTTTTCACGCTTTCTGGAATTCTACGGTCAAAAGTACAGGTCGCACGGTTTGCTCGACCAGCCTGAAATCTTCTGAGAACATGCAGACAGGGTCCCTGATGTGCCTTTTGAAGATTTGGTGAAAAAATATTAAACGGTTCAAAAGTTATTCAAAAAACAATTTCCCATTATAAGTCAATGGGAAAAGTTAACAAAAAGTTCAACACTTTTGCAAATGCATTTTTACTTTCGCAAATGGGCTTGTTACTTTTGCAAATTGGCCATTTTGTTTTCAGTTGGTGATTAGAAAAATGCTTGGCATTTAAATTTGGGACCCTCTAGCAACCTAATTCTTTTTGTATTCACCTAGTCGAACCCTGAGGATGCTAGCCATGTCTTTATTTTGGGGTAAAACACCCCAGAAATATGTTTTTCAGATTTCTGGAAAAAGTACTTTTGCAAAGTACTTTCATGCTCAAGAAAGTGTTGCAAATGTTTGCGAAAGCTTTCGCACATTGCGACAGTAATTTTCTAGTCTGTGGGAAAATGACAGCAATTCTTTGGCACTGCACTGCAAAAGAACGGTTGGGAGTTTTGGGCTAAAATTTGGAGGGAATGCAGCGGACATCTCACAGATGTGCCTTTCAGTGTTGTATTGAAAAAATATTACATGGCAGAAAAGTTAAGGCACTCCAAAGTTAATGGTTTTTCCCATAGGATAACATTACAGCGCCCGACGCATTACAGGAATCATTTGGCACCCTGCTGCAAAATAACGGTTTGGTCTTTTTTCCTGAAATTTGGAGGGAAGACAGCCAACAGCCCACAGATGTGCCTTTCAGTGGTGAAAAATATTACAGGAGGCAACATTATGGAGCTCTGAACTTCTCTTTTTCCACAGGATAACTATTCGTGTTCACAGACTTCAGGCCCTGATCTCGAACGGTGCGAGATACGGACTTTTCATCAGAAAATTTCTTAGCCCCCTACTGTAGAAAACTACCCAGGACAGTCATAAATCATATGACTTTTAAATTGTTTTTCTACGTCGTACGGTTCCTGAGATATAACCATTTTCTGCTACGATACCCATTATTATGCATACATTCTTTGTACTCACTGTCTTTCTCTATTCAGCTTTTGGGGAAAACCAGCCTGTGCGCTTACATTACTGTTACCATTGCCCTTCCTGCTTGCAGTTCCGTGCCCATTTCACTTACCGTTGACGTCTACGCCACCATGTGCGTTATCCTTGCGTTTCGTTTGTGCTTGTGTTTCTGTTATTTTTGCCATTTGTGTCTATCGTACTGTTTCTCTTTCTGTTTCACTTTGCGTCCACCATGCCCATTGACATTTCCATTTGCAGGCACCATGTTACTATGTGACAAGACATCATGTCTGCTTACGTTCCTGTCACTTTGAGTCGTTACCCTTTCTGTTCTCATTCGCGCTTGCATTACCTTGTGCGCCACTGTTAGCACTTCTGTTTGCGTTGCTGTAGGTCGGTAAGGCCATGCAACTACTAAGTGTGGTACGTTGTGTGCAGCTGCAATCACAGATGTGTATGTTTGGTGTACATGGCCTCAGTTTTGCTGTTGATCTCCAGTGAGCATGCAGTACCTGGTCAGGTGGGTGGGGATGTCTCGTAGTACATTTAGACAATTGTTTGTTATTTCTGTCACCTACTGCTGGATGTCTGTCATTGGTTGTGTTGACTTGGTCCTCCCCATACTTGCATATGTGTGTGTGTGTGTGTGTGTGTCTGTGTGCGTGTGGTGCTGGGGTGAATTCTGAGTTTGGGTTTTCAACCTAACACATTCCTCCCTTTTGTCGCTGTGGAACAACTAACTAATGCATTAAACAGAGTTTTTGCCTCTACTATATATACATATTGCAAAAATCTTAATGCATCAGTTAGGAGTATGATAGTGACAAAAGCAGGAAATGATGTATTAGGATTTCAATGCTAACACCCGCTCCCACTGCAGACATAGAACAGGCATCGGAGGGTGCATTGGGGTAGTTGTCCCACATTCACCCCATTACACTCCTCCCTGCACACACTACAGGTGTCAAGGTTCTGCCTTTGTAGTTGGCCCTAATGCTCACCCCATTTCATAAGTAAAGAAGCTGAGATGGGTACATTACAGCAAAATGGGGTGAGCGTTAGGGCTGAGGACCTCAAGGCAGACCCCCCTAAGCCTGTGAATATGTGCAGGGTTGGGGTGTAATGGGGTTAGCACTGGGGCTGATGACCTCAAGGCACACCCCTGATGCTTGTCAGCATCTGCAGGGTGGGGTGAGGGGTATGGTGTAAAGTTTGGAAACCCTAACACATCATTTCCCTGCTTTTGTCACTGTAGTACTCACCCTAACTGATGCACTAATGGAGTTTTTGCAATGTCTTTACTTTTCCAGACATCTTACTTGTATCCTTATTTGACTGTGAGACTGCAGGGCTTTTCCTGACCCTGCACTCCCACCCTCCATAAGTGTTTTAAGTTACTGTATGACTGCAGTTTCCTTCAGACCCTGCACTCCCATGCTCTGTGATTTTTATTTTACTTATGGAGTGCAGGGTCCTTTGACTCCTGCACACTCATCCCCTGTTGATGCATGACCAAATTATCAGCATTGCCATGTTATAACCCCAGCACATGTACCTGGTGGAGTACATTTTCAAATCTGTGCCAAAAAATTAAACCTCAGTTTTCACTCCTCAGACCATTTCCCAAGCCTCCCTAGGTCCTTTCTCACTTTCACCACCTCTTCAGGAATAGGTTCCACTCTTGGAACACACCCGCATTACAGTGCTGAGCCATTATCGTGCAACTGACAAAGAAGCTGACCACTGTTTTTGCGGAGGTCTGCACCCATGAACCCCCCTTTGTGGGGTACTTAGCCCCACACACACACGCCTAACTATAGATACCAAAGCTGTGGTGGGGCAGACATCAGGAAGAAGCGGTGAATCCAGATTTCAGTGCCCTAATGCAAGTGCTCTAAATGCATGCAGTGTCTGTAGTTATCCACCTGTTACAGATCTCAGTGCCATCTGCAAACAAGCAGACCTTTCCTTGCAGCCCTCTGCAATGTCACTAATGAAGACACTGGACAGAACTGGCCCAAAGACTGATCCCTGTGACACCCTACTGGTCATCCCCTCCCCAGACTATAACTAATTTACCACTACCCTCTGTCTCCTGTCTGTCGGCCAGTTCCTAGCCCAGTTTACCACCTTGTCTCCAATGCACAGACTAACTACAACATTTATCCTCTGCTAGTGACTCTACTGCCCACGCACTCCAAGTAATTTTGTCTACATTCTGACCCCAGATTTTCAAAGCAGCATGCTTATTACCCTACCTCCATAAATCCCATATGTGAAAATGTCTTACCTGTGGCAAAACACTATTCCATGTCACAGGTGCAGAAACTCATTTTGGGCAAGATGTATGAAATCACAGCTGTACTATTCATGAGGTGGTGTGAAACAACTGCTCTGTTGAAAATTTGGAGTCAAAATATGAAAAACTGGAAGTTAAGCACGTGCATAGGAGAACTTCAATGAGTGCACATAACTCGAGCGTTTGTTGGTATTTTCAGGACAAATTTTGAACACAGACTTTTTGGGCCCCCCACCTCATGAAAAGTAACACTATCATTTCATTACTCAGTCCTGAAAGGTGGTTTTCTACAGCAACTGTGCCATTCTGCACAGCAGGTATGAAAACACATTTTGGGCATGATGTGAGAAATCTAGCTGTACTGTTCATCAGGTGGTGTGGAAAACTGGCTATGCTGAAAATTTGAAGTGAAAATATTAGAAATTGGCAAGGTTACCCACACGCATAGTAAAATTTCAATGAGCATGCATACTGCACAAGTTTGCTGGTATTTTCTCTCCAAATTTTAAACATTGGCTTTCTGGGTCCCCATCTCATGAACAGTGGCACTATCAATCATTACTCAATCCTGAAAGGAGGTTTCGCATAGCAACTGCACCATTCTGTGCCACAGGCATGAAAACACATTTGGGGCAGGATGTAAGAAAATATAGCTGTACTATTCATCAGGTGGTGGGAAAATGGCGTATGTTGAAAATTAGGAGTGAAAATATCAGAAATCAGCAAGTTACACATATGCGTAGTAAAATTTACCAAGTGCATGTAACATGGGTGTTAGTAATTTTCTCCAGATTTCCAACATGGGCTTTTTGGGACCATACCTCATGATCAGTGGCACTATCATTTCATTACTCAATCAATCCCAAAAGGTGATTTCACACAGGGACTGTGCCATTCTGTGCCACAGATGTGGAAACACTTTTCAGGCAGGATGTGAAAATGACAGCTTTGCTGTTCATGAGGTGGTGTGAAACAATGGCAATTTTGTAATCAAAATATTAAAAATAACCAACATTATGTGCGTGTATAGAAAAGTTTCAGCTATCGCATATAACTCGGCAATTTTTTTTTGTAAATTTGCACCAAATTTTCAATATGGGTGTTTTGGGAGCCCACCTCATGAACACTGGCACTGTTATTTCCTTAACCAGTTCCAAAAGGTGATATTTATTTATTTGGTTTTTGTTTACTGGGTAAGTACACTAGACAACAATGTTGCTATATTCAGGCTACCCAGAGAAGTACAGACAGAGGAGACCAGAGTCAACATTAAAAGTATTTCATGACGAGCATGAGGTGAGAACAAACATTTGAACAGTATACAGCCAGGTACAGTCATTATCAGTAACACAAAGAGAAACAGATAACATTACATTAATTATTTTCATCTGATGATACATCAATGACTAAACTGAAACGACAAACAGCAAACAAAACTTAAATGAAGTAGCATTATAACAATAGGATTTCTGCTGGATGTGGGAACTTTCAGATTTTGGAGACCAGTAGGAAATCAGTAAGTGCCATAGGAGGAGAAAATGCTAGGAGAGAAGCTCAAGTTACAGCACAAGAGCAGCAGTCGGATTCTAATAGGTGTGCCCAAGACCCAGTTTAAAGGCCTGTGGGATTTGGAGAGTTTGATGTGGGAGGAACGGAGTTCAGAAGTGGGGCAGATATGGCAAAGGATCGTTTCCTTTTGTGTGAGATATCTGGGAATTTCAAGTTGGGTTTGAGCAGATGCCCTGAGGAGGTATGCTTGGGAGGGCTGAGTTAATAGTTCGGCAAAGTATTTAGGGGACCCCGTTCTGATCATATTATCAATTTTACAGCCTGCAGAATAGAGTCTGAGTGAGTCTGGGGAGAGCCAATTTAGTTTTGAGTAGAGCAGGCAATGATGGGTAAGTCTGTGAGTGGAGAGAGCAAATCTGCATATACTGTTATAGCAGGTGCTCCATTTTTGGAGTGCTCTAGCTTTAAGGTAAACCTGAGAGCAATATGTTAGAGCAGGGAGGAGAAATCCTTGTGCGATAGCAGTCGGGCAGCATCATTGAGGGAGGACCTAATTTTAAAGGCAAGACCAAGTTTTGAGTAAACTGTCTTACATGTAGCCGCAATGTGGAGGTTAAAGTCAAGAGGGTGGTCGAGAGTGACTCCTAGATACCTGAAGGAGGTAACGAATTCAAGAGGGAGTCATCTAGAGAATGCATCAATAAGTCTGGAGTAAGAGATCTGATTCTTGACTGGGGCCAAAAGCATAGTTACAGTTTTCTTAGCATTCATTAGGAGCCTGTTCTGTAGTAACTACTCCTGCAAGCAGTTGAAGTCTGCTTGAAGATGTGCTCTTACTGATAAGGGATCTTTACCAGTGGAGAGAAGCACCATGTCATCGGGTATAAAGGATTAACGAGGAGGAGCAGGGAAGGAGGGCAAGTTGTAATGAAAGGAGAAAAGTAGTGGGTCAAGAATAGATCCTTGGGACTCCAACAGACGAGGGGAAAGATTTGAGACGGGCGGATTCAATTTGACAAATTGCAACCCTCCTGAGAGGTAGCTATCAACCAGGAGATGGACGACAGGTCAAAGCCAGGTGGGACAGTTTGGAAAGTAGCAGAGAGTGATCTACAAGGTCAAATGCCTTTAGTGAGATCGACAAATATAGCCCAGTGAGCAGGCTCTTATCCATCGCTGTAAGGACTGCATTTGTCAGCTGAAGTAGAGTAGTTGTGGTGCTGTGTCCTGTTGGAATCCGTGCTGGGTAGAAGATATAAGGTTGTTAAGTGCAGGTAATTTGTGACCAGTAGCGATAGCCTTCTCGAAGGTTTATATAGGAGTAGAGAATGGCAATTGGTCTATAGTTTGACATATTTTTGGTATCTCCTTTTGTGAACAGGGACAACTCGAGCGGTTTTCCACAATGTTGGTACCATTTGGGTTATTATGGAAAGATTAAAGATTCTGCAATAGGAACAGCAGCAGTAGGGCTCTGCTTCAAGAAGCTTGGCAGTAGCCCATCCGGGCCAGCAGATCCATAGGTGGATACTGATTTGAAGAGATGCAGCACTTCGGTGGAGGAGACTAATGTGAGATGAAGAGGGGTTTCATGCGAAAGTTGCACCTCAGGAGGAGGTAAAAGAGGTTGGTTGAATTTCTCAGTGTATTCGGAGAGATCCGAGAATTGTGCATTAAGAGCATTAGCAATAGTAGGTAACTTGTTACAGTTTCAGTCATTCAGTGTCAAGTTGGTAATGGCTGCCTTGGGCCTTTGCCCAATGAAATTTTTGATGTGGTTCCAAAAACCCCTGGTATCACCCGCTGAAGATTGGAAAAGCTTAAGGCAGTAGCTCCTTTTAGCCTTCTGAATATCTTTTTTGCAGGCATTTCTCAGTTGTTTATAGTTAACCCAGTCTTCTGATTGTTGGGACTTCTTTGCCAAGGTCCAGGCCTTGTCTCTTTTTATCATGGCTCGAAGGAGGTCTTTTTTAAGCCATTTATTAGGGGAGCCCCTAAGACGCCTTTTTTTCAGAGGGATGTGCAGATCCTGAAGGGCCAGAAGCTGAGACATCAGGTATTCAAGTGCTGTGTTTACATCATCAGTGTGATAGATGGGAGACCAGTCTATATTATTAATATCCTCGAAAACTGCAGTTCGGTTAGTTTGGCACAATCCCAAATTGAATGATTCCTGGGGGGGGGTAGGCAGTGGCCATTCCAAATACAGAATGTAGGCAGGTGATCACTAATAGAATCCGAAAAGGCCCCTGCAGCAATTATTTTATTTGTCTTCGCCAGCCATCCAGTCCAGGAGAGATTGGTGCTCCGAGTTCAAGTGATGCGTAGGGCTAGAGATAAGTTGAGCGAGGTTAAGTCGGGCGAGAGCTTCAGTATATGTGACTCCCTGATAGGTCTAGGTTGAAGTCTCCCATTAGTATGACTTCAGATCTACCGAGAGTGGCCAGATAATCCAAGAGCCCATTTAAGCCAGGGAGAGCCCCCTTTGGAGGATTGTAGGCACAGATCAGATTTAGCCTTTTATCACCACCTAGTTGTAGAACTGTATGCAGAGCTTCACAGTGATTTGTTATCCAAGACTGGAGTACAGAGACATTGAGATGCTCTTTATAATAAAGGGCAACTCCTCCACCCTTTTGTTTGGTGGGGCGATCGAATCTGGACAAGCTGTAGCCAGGTATTTTGTACATGGAATCAGGCACCTCTGGCTTGAGCCATGTTTCAGTTAGTCCAAGTATGTCCGGACAGTACAGGGCTATCCAGGCTTCAAGTTCAGGAAAGTTTGCTGGTAAACTTCTGATATTCATGTGGGCAATTTTCATGCCCTTAGTGGAAAACCAAGAGGAGTCATCCGTGGACCTGGCATTCCAATGGGGGCCAGGGTTAGAGTCTGTGTCTCCTGACAAGCATCAGCGAGAAGCATCACCCAAACTTCTTTGTAGAATCTCAGAAGTTGCGCTTTGAGGTATTTGGGCATGCTAGGGGGTTGGTAGAGAAGGAAATGCCCCAATTTGGAAGGATGAGTTATATGGAGGTACAGGTTAGGAGAAGGAGCAAGGTTCTAGTTGGTATAAGGTTGGAGAATACAAAGGAGAATTCTTCATGGCAGTGGGACCCAGGGCATCCAGCACGTATGTTACATGAGAGATAGGAGAGGATGATTATGGTGGTAGTAATCCTGATACCACCAGAAGTGACCTTGGGCATGCAAGAGAGAACATTATGTATGCCTTGTATGAAACCTCTGTAAATCAGAAGTAGATTGTCCCTTATAAGAGAAGAATATAGGGACAGAAATGGTGACTTAAGGGCAGGGTGACACCTAGAGTGAAGGCAGTTTGAGTGAGACCCTTAGTGGCCAGAGGTTGGCAGTCAATTATACAAGTTATTCACAAGAGGCAGGTATTCCAATAGAGTGCAGTTTATGAGGAGTGGACAGGAGCAGGGGGAATTTGAAAAGGTGAGAGGAAAAGATAAAACTGGGATACCCTCAGTCTGAGTTACTTTTCCATACAAAATAAGTGTAGAACAGAGGCAAACATAGAGAATAGGCAAGAGTGAATGGAGGGAAAAAAAAAGGACTGCCTCGCATGATTTGAACTAGGACTGATACAGCAAGGGGAGGGTAGGACTGCCCTCCAAGTGAGTTTATAGGTTGGAACAAAAGTGGGGGGATTGCCAGTGTATTTAGTGTGGTAGAGGGGGTGGGGGCTGCCAGCCTTGTAAGCCAAACCGAGGGAGCTGGGAGGGCTTTTCAACAAACCATAGCCCTCTCGACCCTTCCTGCTGCCAGCCTTGTAGCTTCGGGGAACCGAGGGGAGCTGGGGAGGGCTTTTCAACAAACCGTAGCCCTCTCGACCCTTCCTGCTGCCAGCCTTGTAGCTTTGGGGAACCGAGGGAGCTGGGGAGGCTTTTCAACAAACTGAGCCCTCTCGACCTTCCTGCTGCCAGCCTTGTAGCTTTGGGGAACCGAGGAGCTGGGAGGGCTTTCAAAAACCGTAGCCCTCTCGACCCTTCCTGCTGCCAGCCTTGTAGCTTCGGGGAACCGAGGGAGCTGGGGAGGGCTTTTCAACAAACCGTAGCCCTCTCGACCCTTCCTGCTGCCAGCCTTGTAGCTTCGGGGAACCGAGGGGAGCTGGGGAGGGCTTTTCAACAAACCGTAGCCCTCTCGACCCTTCCTGCTGCCAGCCTTGTAGCTTTGGGGAACCGAGGGAGCTGGGAAGGCTTTCAACAAACCGTAGCCCTCTCGATCCAGTGACCACAAAATCACCTTTAGGCCTGAGTAATGAAATAGCAGTGCTAGCGTTCATGAGGTGTGTTCCCAAAAAGGCCATGTTAAATATTTGTATTTGGTGAAAAATAGCTAAAATGGCTGAGATATCAATATAAGTTGAAAACAACATTAACAGCTATTATGTGGTGCTTACCTTGACTCTTCAGTTCGCAGTTCAGCTTTAAAGAGTGCAGATGTGTCCTGGTCCAGAGAAGATCACAGATGTCGATCTCAGGAGGTAAGCATGGGGTAAGGGGGTAAGAGGATGTGGATGCCAAGGGAGGGTTGGGATGGGGTGGGGAGATGATGAGGGAACATTTTCTTTTTTACAGGGTTTATAAAAAAAGATGGGTGACTCTTCTTTTCTTCTTTGTTTACAGGTAGATAAATGATTGGGGACACTGGGGGTGGGCTCCTCCAGTGTTCCTCAGTGGTAGGGGGTGGAGTAACATGACTGGGGACAAAGGAGTGGGCTAGCCAGTGTTCCAGTGCATTAGGGGATTGCTGATGCAGGAACTGGTCCCCCCATGTTGGCAAAATTAATTAGTGAAGGGGGTGGCATCTGACAATGTGAGTGGGCATCCCAGTGTCAGATTATAATAATGAAATAATTATTATTTAGGGATACTGGGAATGGACTCCCCAGTGTCCCACAGTGGTGGGAGGTGGAAATGCAGTGCCAACATGGGGTTCAGGCCCCCTTGATATCAGCTATTAAATATATAAACACGGGGACTGCAGGGAAGGTGTCTGACATAGGGGTGTGCATACTGGTGTCAGAGTAAATAAATAAAGAGGAGAGGGGTGCCAGTACAGACCAGGGAGATGGGTTAGCGGACCATGACAAGTGGGTGGATGGGTCCACAAGACACCAGGGAAACAGCAGGAGATACAATAGAATGCAATTGGCAGCATGGGTTGAAGCTGTGGCTGCACAAGTGAAGAAAATACAGCTGTTCTTATACAAACAATGTGGCAGATGCGTTCCTCTCCCTAATCTTTGCACTCCAGATTTCCTTTGCCCACAAAAGGAGTTTCTGGGAACTATTAAAAAAAACAAAAAACATCAGAATGTAGTGAAACGGGTCAGTTCAGCCAAGTTCTGATTTTTATTTTTTCTGTAATATTTATTTCCATACATAGTTTCTAAATATTTCTGTCTTTCCCTATGCTGAAAGAAGATAGCGGACATAGCAGAGCTCTATGATAACACAGTAGGCTCTGTGTGTTTATCAATATGCAAATACTCCCTCCTGCGATCACTGATCTGCTTTTGTGTGGCACATCTAACTTTTCCAAATAAGAAATAATGGGAAAATTAAAAAGGTAGTAACTATTTAATGGATTAATATTTTTTCACCAACCCTTTGAAAGGCACATCTGTGGGGCAAAGGTTTTCTACTCTGAAAATTTCACCTGAATAGCTAAAGCCATTTCTGAGATGCAAGTGGACAAACAAATGTTCAAAAGTTGTCAAATTTAGTTTTTTAAACTTTAATAACTTTTGAACTGTTTGATGGATTCACACAAAATTTGGCATATCGAGAGACCTACCCAAGAGATTATGCATGCCAACTTTTGTGCAAATTTGTTGAATAGTTCAAAAGGTATTAAAGTTCAAAAACTCAGCTTTAACATTAAACTGTGCCTCACCCTAACTATACTGTCACTACCGCACCAGCATTTATATTATATATTATATTATATTATATTATATTATATTATATTATATTATATTATAGATATACAATGGTGAGCTGTCAGATAAATGATTTATCTACACAAGTGCTGTTTGACCTTGGGTAACCTCACGAATGGTGTAAGCAACAATTGAGATGTCCGAGGTCAAACAGCACAAGTGTAGATAAATCATTTATCTGACAGCTCACCATTGTATATTTTATTTATGCAACAAGGATATTTTCTGTCAGTGCAGGGACATTTGCTTTTGACTGCTTAACTTTGTTTGCATATGTTTGTCAAAAAAGTAAACAAACAATTGCATTTTCTGCTCTTTTTTGCTAATTATAAAATAACTATAAGGTATCTATAAATGAAATGCCACTCATTTTGTAGATAATTTTGTGCTGAACTACTTTCATGCTAACAGCACTGTGTTAACTTTTTATTATTTTAACATTATTTGCATTTGAATATAATTAGTACTGGTACTGAGGCCGAACATTCTAAATGGGTTCCAGATTGATTATGACATATCTACTATGGGTGGGATATTCAGAAGGGTTGCGCATGGTGTAACACAGTTGCGCCGTGCACAACCCACTGATGCACCCCGGCGCGATATTCAAAGGGGGATTGAGCCTGGCACAAATCCCAATATGCCGGAGTGCATCAGTAATGTATGCTGTGCAGGTGGGGGGGCGTGCCCATGCATACGCCGCACATCCCTAAATTCAACCCGGGATGTGCTGAGCCCATGCATGCGCAATCCCTACCTGTGCTGCACAGGTGAGCCAAAAAAAGGAGAAACAGCTGACCACCCACAGGTGAGCTGCCACATTGCAGGGACGCAACAGGCAGCTGCCACCTGTGGTGGCCACCTGTCCCAGTGGCAACTTCTGTGGTGGCACCCCCCATGCTCGACAGGGCAAATGTAGTGGAACATTAGTCTATGTTCTGGAGGTCAGTGGACTGCTCACAGCCTGGTCAGGCACATGTAGTAAGAGGATGGTCTTGTTATCTCAGGGTTCAGTGACCACCGCAGCATGATATCGCGAAGATTGCACAATACCACATCAATTAACCTCAGGTCTGCAGGCTTCTCTCATTTGCTTATCTGAGCTCTACCACCCCACTTCCTTCCTCAGTCATGGCGGCGGTGCAGCTCCCTTACTCCGCTGTCCGCGACTGCCACCTGCCGACCGATTTCGCACAGTAGGCTCATACCGGTCCGTCAGTGAGTCAATGGCGCAGAAGTCGCCTGTTCCGCATTATATAGTCCAGATATGTGAATGGATCCATTCACATATCTGGACTGTGTAGTACGGCACGCGCTGCACACCCATTAGCTCCTGCTGTGGACCAATGAGCGCATAGTCTACTGTACAGAGTAAGTTGGCGGGCAGCAAGGCAGCAAGCGGGTGGGGCGCTGCCGCCCACCACTGACTGGGGGGAGCAGGGCGGTGGGGCTCAGTGGGCAGGTGGGGAGGGGGTACCACTGGACCACCAGGGTTGGATTAGTGTGTAATTATTTATTACTGACGCCTGTGACCAGGCTGCGAGTGGTCCACTAGACCACCAGGGATATAGGACTGTTAATTTTACTTCATATGGCTGTGATCGGGCTGCGAGCGGTCCACTAGACCACCAGGGATATAGGACTGTTAATTTTACTACATATGCCCGCAAGCAGTCCACTGGACCACCAGGGATATAGGACTATTAATATTATTACATATGCCCGTGATCAGGCGTTGGATCATGTTGCCTCTTGTGCAGGGGGCGTCAGTCTCAGACAGCTGCAGCCTGGCAGGATGCCAGCTGCAAAGTCGCCGGGTTCAGTGCACCTGCATGCAAATGGGGCCATAATGACATGCAAATGGCCCCATTTGCACCTTGCATACATCATGGCCCCATTTGCATGTGCACTTTTGAATATCGCGGTGGTTGCACCTATCGCAACGGCACTTGCGCTAGCGCATCCCCCTGCTCCACTCTGGCCACTTGCGCTGGTGCAGTGCCACTGCACCATGTGCACTGTGGGTGGCTAAGGTGCGATATTCATTGATGCTGTGCCATGGCGCAGCTCCATTGAATATCACCCTGTCCACACCCCTGCCCATCCAAGTTGCGCTGTGCCCAGGCTTGCACCACAGCCTGGCGCAGTCTGAATATACTGCTCTATGTGTATAAATCTGTGATAATGCATCTACTATGTGTATAAATGTAAAATTTCACATTTATCACATAGTAGCTCAGATTTATCACACAGGATTTATGTCCATGCCTATTGTATATTATATATATATATATATTATAGTGGCACAGTAGTGCTAATATAGTTGGGGTTGAATACCCCATTTAAGGTTACATCTGAAATTTGGCAGTTTAATAACTTTGCCGCTGTACAACAGATTTGCCTTTTGGCATGCATAGTCTTGTACCATAGATCTCTGGACCTGCCAAGATTTGGTATGGTCAGATGTACAGTTGCGGAGCTACAGAGTGCTGAAAAATGCACAAATTACACATTTTTGTGCATTCTTTACTCGCACCTACAGTTTGCACGATTTGCGCAACTGTTCCAATACCTGCAGGGAACATGCAGCCAGAGTTCCCAATGTGCCTTTTGAAGATTTCATTAAAAAACAAGTTTCCTATCATAGTCAATGGGAAAAGTTAACAAAATATGCGAAGTGTCGCAATGCACTATTTACTTTCACAAATGACCCTTGTAGTGTTGCAAATCGCCATCTTGTTTTCAGTTGGTGGTCACAGAAATGCTTGGCATTTAAATTTGGGACCCCCTAGGAGCACAATTATTGTTGTGTTCACCTAGTCAAGCCCTGAGGATGCTAATAATGTCTTTTTTGGGGGTTAAAACACTCCAGAGATATGTTTTTTAAATTTTTGTAAAAAATAGCATCACAAAGTAGTGTCGCATATGCAACACTTTCGTGATTTTATTTGCGAAAGTGTCGTGATTTGGGACACTATGGTCAAAACAATATGGAATCTGCCACCCTGATGCAAAAGAACGGTTTGGTCTTTTGGGCTGAAATTTGGAGGGAAGAAAGCCAAGATCCCTCAGATGTGCCTTTTGGTGATTTGGTGACAAAATATTAGAGGGCTGCAAAATTACAGCACTCCAGAGTTGAACATTTTTCCCATAGGCTAACATTACAGCGTCCGCTGCACCTTTCGGGGCCCGTATCTCGAAAACGGTTTGAGACACAGACTTTTTGGTGGAAGAATGCTTAGTCCCCTGCTAGGAGGCTAAGTACAAAATTAGCCTGGAAAGTCATAAATCATATGAAATTTGAATTTTTTTTCTGTGTCTTACGGTTCTTGAGATACAAGGAATTTAGTATTCCTAGCGCTGATTTTCTGCTCTGAGGGCCATTATTATGCATACATTCTTTGTATTCACTGTGCTTTGGACAGCACCTTTTTGGGGGAAAAAAGGGTGTGTTGCGTTACTGTTGCAATTAGCATTTCTGTTAGCGTTTCTGTTACCGTTTGCATTAGTGTTTCTGTTTAAGTCACCGTGTGCGTTAACCTTTGCGTTTGCGTTACTTTTACCATTTGTGTTTCCATTAGTTTTTTGTTTGCATCTACTTTTACATCACCATGTCCTTACCATTTGCGTTTCCATGATGCGCTTGCTTTTCCGTTTGCATTTGTGTTTCCTTTGGTGCCATCGTTGGTGTTACCATAAGCATTGCATTTCCAGTTGCGTTACCATGACCGTGTGCATTACCATTTGCATTTGCATACGTGCTTGCATTTGCATTTCCATTTGCATTTGTGTTTCCTTTGGCTTCATCGTTGGTGTTACCATAACCGTTTGTGTTTCCAATTGCATTACCGTTACCGGTTGCGTGTTCATTACTGTTTGCATTTGCACTGGTCTTAGCATTTGCATTTTCGGTAGCATTGTCATTGTCGAGTGTGTAACTGTTTCCTTCTTCATTGCCATTGCTGTTATCATTTACATTTCTGTTTGAGTTTGTGTTAACGTTGCATTTTCATTACCGTTTTTGTTACCGTTTGCATTGCCGTTAGCGTTCGCATTGTTTTTCGTTACCGTTTGCGTTTCTATTACTGTTAGCATTTGCGTTACAATTTGCATCACCATTTCTGTTTTCATTTATGTTTGTTTGTGCTTGCATTTCTCTTACCATTTGCGTTATCATTTCCATTTACGTCACCATGTGCATTACCGTTAACGTTACTATTTGCTTTTATTTCACTATTTCCATCACCGTTTGCGTTAACGTTACCATTTGTGTTTTTATGTTTGTGTAGTGCAGTGCAAAATATTATGTTTTTGCTATTTTTCTGCACTCTCTTTCATGACACATAGCGCAGCCAGTGTGTGGTTGATTTGTCTGAAACTTGGCACACAGAAGGACCTTTGTTCAAGGAACATGCCAGTTTTTGTTTGGTGAAAAAATGTTGTCCTGGTCCAGAGTTATTGCCAACTGACATTAGCCCACTTCACAGTTTCTGATTTTTTTTAGCTGCCAGGTCTGCCATTTTAGTGAATTTCCTGCCGCGATTTCTGCCATTTTGTGGTGGAAGACTTCTTAAAGGTGCAGAAATGTAAAAATTGAATATCTCTGGAATGGTGTGGTCTTTTCACATGAAATGTGGAGGGTGTTGAGTGTATGTCCTGGGGACATGAATAATATGTTTACATGTTGGAAAACAATTCGCTGTGGAGATACTGCATGATGCAGTTACCATTTTGCGCATAATGTTCTGCATGGTGCTACTGGCTTGAAATTTATACTGTGGGTAGCCCTAGTGGTACAGAGGTGCCTTGCAGTGGTTTGGTGTGTAAAACATTAACGTGTGTGGAATTATGCCACTCCAACAAATGAAAATTTTAGTCATTCTACTTCAATTACTTTTGAATCGTGTGTCCCATTTGCCTGGCATTTGGAATGCAGAAAGATTTATAATATATCTTTGACTGTGACAATTTTCTGGTTGCTGGCACTGGTCAGAAGTATGGTAGCTTGGATTCAGTGCAAAGATGTGCAAAGTAATGTACCTGGGAAACAAAAACCCAGGGAAAGATTACACAATGGGGGGAAGTAGTAACAACAACAACAATGGAAAGGGACCTTGGGGTAATCATATCAGATGACCTTAAGGTTGGCAAGCAATGTGAGGTGGTTGTAGAGAGGGCTGGGGGGGATACTGGGATGTATAGGGAGGCATCACCAGCAGAAAACAGGAAGTTGTTATCCCCTTGTACAAACAGTTGGTGAGACCCCATCTGGAGCACTGTGTCCAGTTCTGGAGACCCCATCACCGCAAGAACATAGAAAGGATGGAGGCAGTTCAGAGGAGTGCAACTAAAATGGTGCAAGGTCTGCTAGAGAAGCCATACAAGGAGAGGCTAAAGGAGCGTAATATGTATACCCTTGAGGAAAGGAGGGAGAAGGGGACATGATAGAAATGTTTAAGTACCTCAGTGGAATCAACACAAGTCCAAGAGGGTAGCATCTTTCAGAAAAAGAGATGTGCAAGAACAAGGGGACACAATTTGAAGATAGAGGGGGAACGGCCCTGGGGCAATGTGAGGAAGTATTTTTTCACAGAGAGGGTGGTGGATACATGGAACAGCTTTCCTGAGGAGGTTGTGGGGTCCAAAACTGTGGGAGAATTCAAGAATGCATGGGACAGACATATGGCAATTTTTGTGGGGGTAGGAAGAAATAGGCTGTTGGTTAAATAGGATCTGCAGCTTATCCTGTAGGTAGGGAAATGGGAAGTCTAGGTGGGCCAAGCAGTCCTTATCTGCCGTCAAAGTCTATGTTTCTATATTACTTAAGGTTGCTGAATTGTGCCTACGCAGTTATTTGCTTGTGGCGCTGTGCAACCATTGAACGGATGTTCACACAATTCTGGACATACAGTGTACTATGGTACATGTCTTCATTTACCAAGTTTCATTTCAGTCAGTTGTACAGTTTTTGCACAGCGAAGTGACACAAATTCGCACCACTACCACATTCCATTCACTATTTATAGTGCACATTCTCAAAAAGAAGGAAAATTCATGGCAAAAACCTCTGTTTAATGCATCAGGTAGGGCTGTTTCACAGTGACAAAAGTGAGGAAATTCAGTGTTAGGGTTGCCACCCCTTGCATCTCACACCAACCGTGCCCCACCAACAGGCATCGGGGTGTGCGTTGGGGTCATCGGTCCTAACTCTCACCCCATTCTCCTATACTGCATCACATCAGCTTATTTACACATGGAATGGGGTGAGAGTTAGGACCGATGATCCCAATGCACACCGATGCTTATTGGTGGGAGGCGGTGGGTGGGCATGGGGTTGCAAGGGGTGGCAGCCCCCAACACTGAATTTCCTCACTTTTGTCACTGTGGAACAACCCTAACTGATGCATTAAACAGAGTTTTTGCCACGAATATATATGTGTGTATATATATATATATATATATATATATATATATATACACATACACACATTGTATACACACACACACACACACACACATTGCAAAACTTCACTAATGCATTAGTTAGGGTTGAAGTGACAAAAGCAGGGAAGAAAAAATGACTTACCATTATAATCTTGTTTCTTCCAGGGGATACTTCAATATTCCTAACTCTCATGCAGTATGTCTTTATGCCAGATCTGTCCGGAGATGGAACGTTATGCTAATGATGGAACACCATTGGCATGTGCTACTTTTGAAATGCTGCCAGCTATCAACTGTCTACATTCTAACCCTCAGATTTCATGAATGCCTGACAAGACAGGGCCCACAAGGAAAATAACTATTTAACACTATAATAATAATAATAATAATAATAATAATAATAATAATTTAACACACAAAAACCTCCAACAGGAGGGAAAAATCCACAAAAAGCACCCCCGAGTGTCAGAATCACCTGAAAAGATAAAACCAATGAAAACACAGTTTCAAACAGAAATGCCAGAGTGTGACACTCATACCTCTGGTAATACAGGATGGAGTGCAGAGGCCACTCATTCTAGCAGGGTAGGAAGGTTAGGAATATAGGAGTATCCTCTGGAAGAAACATGATTATTATGGTAAGTATTTTTTTCTTCTCACCTCAGGAATAATCCAATATTCTTAACTCTTATGTAGACTAAGAAGCAGTACCTTTGGAAGTGGGCACAGAACCTACTTTGGAAATAGACAGTGCAGGACAGCTGTGCCAAACCTGTCATTGCCCCTAACCAGTGTGGCCAGGTTGTAATGCTTAGTGAAGGTGTGCACTGTTCTCCAGGGAGCTACTTTACAGATGTCCACCAAAGGAACATCCCTGAAAGCTGCTATAATTGTAGCTGTACCCCTTGCAGCATGGGCTCTCAGCCCTGCCAGAGGCTCTTTCCCAGCTTTTGAATAAAAAAACTGAATACACTGAAGTATCCAGCGAGAAATGAACCTCTTAGATGCTGGATTTCCTTTTCCCACATCCCATAAATCAGGAATAGTTGTTTTCTGTCCTGTCTATGGGCCTTGGTGACCACCATGTAGAAGCTAAGAGCTCTCTTGTCATCAAGACTGTGCAGTCTACATTCCCCAGAACTTGAATGCTCAGTAAAGAAGACAGGTACTTGTAAAGTAATGGACTGGTTCAAATGCAAGTCTGAAACCACGTTTGGGAGAAATTTTCTGTTTGTTTGCAATACCACTTTGTCCTTGTGGAATGAAATGTAGTCCTGCTCCATGCACAGATCATGGAGCTCACTGATCCTTCTAACAGAAGTGATTGTTATAGAAACATAGAATTTGACGGCAGATAAGGACCGCTAGGCCCACCTAGTCTGCCCATTTTCCTACCTAACAGATAAGCTGAAGATCCTACTTAACCAACAGCTTACTTCCTCCTACCCCCCACTAGGACTGCCTTATGCCTGTCCCATGCATTCTTGAAGTCCCCACTGTTCTTGACTCCATGACCTCCTCAAGGAGGCTGTTCCATGCATCCACAACCCTCTCAGTGAAAAAATACTTCCTCACATTACCTCTGAGCTGTCCCCCCTCTATCTTCAAATTTTGCCCCTTGTTCTTGCACATCTCTTTTCTGGAAGATGCTACCTCTTGGACTTTGTTGATTCCCTTGAGGTACTTGAGCGTTTCTATTATGTCCCTCTCTCCCTTCTTTCCTCAAGGGTATACATATTAAGCTCATTCAGTCTTTCTTAGGTATGTCTTCTGGTGCAGACTCTGCACCATTTTGGATGCCCTCCTCTGGACAGCCTCCACTCTGTCTATGTCTTTGCGGAGATGGGGTCTCCAGAACTGCACACAGTACTCCAGATGGGGTCTCACCAACTGTCTGTACAGAGGGATAACAACTTCCTGTTTTCTACTATTGATGCCTCTTCCTATGCATCCCAGTATCCCCCAGCCCTCCTTACTGCCTTCTCACATTGCTTGCCTACCTTTAGGTCATCTGATATAATTACCCCCAGGTCCCTTTCTATATCTAAACCTTGACACTAGGAAAATCTTTTTTTTTCATGTGACATATTTAAAAGGCGCTGAAGACATGGGCTCAAAGGGAGACCCATGAACTTGACAATATGCACATATAGATCCCAGGCTGGCACTGGCTCCCTGTGAGGAGGTGAAAGTAAGTTAGACCTTTAAATAACTTTTTGAAGATAGGGCTTGTTGCCATAGAGGCATTCTTCCCAGTTGAAATGTAAGCAGACACTGAAGCTAAGTGAATTTTAAAGTAGTGGGCTGCCGGCCCAATGAATGCAAGTAAGTAAGGTAGTCCAGCACAGTTGGAACCCCTGCCTAAGCTGGTACCACATCACTGTTGGAGCACCAGATAGAAAACCTTTTCCATTTAGAGGCATAGGTTTTCTTGGTGGAAAGCTTCCTGTACCCACTAAAATATTCAGAACACCTTGAGAGAATGCAAGCCTGCATACTCTAGGTCTTCAAGAGCCATGCTTTGAGTCTGAGTGATTTGAGGTTTGGATACAGGAGTCTCCCTGACTGCAGATTAGCAGATTGTGCTCCCAAGGAAGGTGTATTGACTCAGCTACAGACATGAAGAGCAGCAGAAGTACCATGGCTGCCTGGCCTAATCTGGAGCAATCAGGATCATTGAATTTGATCCAGACCTGAGCTGAGTAGCACTCTGTACACCAGAGGAATGCATAAGGTCCCTGACCAGATCAGAATCAGAGCATCCAGAGGTACTGTTCCCTGAGCTGGGGTCTGCAACAGTACTGTGTGGTGGTGACTTTCATGGGATGCAAAGAGATCTATCTCTGTGGTGCCCCACCTTCTGAAAATCACTTCCACCACCTGTCTGTTCAAGACCCATTCATGGTGGGCCCAGTTGATCCGACTCAGAGCATCTGCTAAGGTATTGTCCTTGCCTGGCAGATGAATGGTCTGAAGAGAAACTCCTGGGGAGTAGGCCAGAGTACAAATGCTCACTGTTTCTGTGCAGAGTAGACCCGACCTTGTTCCTCCCTGCTTGTTTATGTAGTAATTTGTGGTGGTATTGTCTGATCTGACCTGTACCACCTTTCCCTGAACCAGTGATGTGAAGGGTTGGAGTGCCAGGAACACCTCCATGAGTTCCAGCAGGTTTATATGCTGGAGTGGCTCTGCACTAGACCAGGTGCCATGAGTAGTGTAATCCTCCTATGTGGGCACACCACCCTAGTAGTGATGCATCTGTTGTGAGAATCACTGATGGGGACTCTTTTTAAAAAGAAACCCCTTCACTGAGGTCAGCTTCCTCTTTCTACCACTGAATGGCCAGAAGTAATGTTTTTGTTACTGGAACTAGCTTTGAGAGAGAATCCTTTCTCTGACACCAATGTGCCCTTAGGTGGACTTTGATGTATCTCATCTGGAACCTGGAACCCAGGGCTGTGCCAGTGGTGGCTAACATGTGGCCCAGTAACTGTAGAAACTGTTTTGCAATTTTAGGTTTGTTCAGGCTGAAGGATCCTGCGATCTGCAGAATACTTTTTACATTGTTCAGAGGTAGGTAAGCCCTGCCTTCCTGTGCATTTAATTCTCTTTCTATGAACTACAGCACTTATGCAGGGAGAAGGACTGACTTTTTGAGATTTATCAGAAAACCCAGTGACTCTATAAGTCCTTGGGTGAGCTACAGATGCTCTCTTAGTTGTTGTGGTGACTTTATGACCACCAACCAGTCATCCAGATAAGGGAAAACTGTGATGTCTAGCCTTTGCAGGTGTACCACAACTACTGCCATGCACGTCTGAACCTCTTGGAATGAAGTGAGACTAAATAGCAGGGTTGAGAACTGGTAATGACCTGAAGGAGTCTGAACCTGAGGTATTTTCAGTAGGACTCCCTTATGAGGATGTGGAAATAAGCATCTTTTAGGTCCAGAGATGCCAGCCAAACTCCTTTTTGGAGAGCTGGCAGAATCAGTGACAAGATTACCATTTTGAACCTTGCCTTTAGTAAGTGCCTGTTTAGCACCCTTAGGTTTGGATAGGCTGCCATTCCTATTTTTCTTTCCTATGAGGAAGTATCTTGAATAAACAATTTCCTTTGGTTGTGGGTGTACAGGCTCCACTGACTTTGACAACAATAGGTTCTGTACCTCCTTTTCCAGCAGCTTTCTTTCTGCATGGGAAGCTGGCTTGAACACAGGTCCTTAGAGAGGGAAAGGATTTGAAGCTTAGGGACAAACCCTGACTCACTACTTCCAGGACCCACTTGTTTGTGATGATCTGTTTCCAAGCTTAGAACTAGTGAGTCAGTCTGCCCCCTACTGGAAGTGGGAAGGCAGCCTGGGAAAGCATGTCAGGGTCTTGCTTTGCCTGAGGCTGAGGCTGGGAACCATACCTGGAACCCCGTCTGCCCCTGCAGAACCCTTGCTGTGGATACTGTTGAACTTAGGGTACAGCCATGGCCTGATAAAAAGGCCTGGTATGAAATTGTCTGCCCCTGCCTCCCCTTCCATAAGGTCTAGTGGATGGGGAAGCCCTTTCCTTGGCAGAATTGCTTCTGTAGGTGGCCTTGTACTCATCCACTTTTTTCATACAGGCCTCTGTATGTGTTGCAAAGAGGGAATTACCCTCAGCAGGAAAATCAAAAGCCTTGTTCTGCGTATCTTGAGTAAATTTGTGGCTCTTAACCAGGCAAACCTTCTCTGGGTAGTGGTATTAGTCATCCACCTGACGGCAGTGTCATTGGTGTCTGCTGCCATCTGAAATTGGTGTTTGGCTGCTTCTAAGCCACATCTGGCAATCTCAGCTCAGTCAGCTGAAAGACTAAAGGGAGGTTTATCTGCAAAAGCCATGACAGTTTGAAAAAGAAAGAGTTTTGATACTGGGCTGAATAAACCTGGAAATTAACTTGTCTGATGGCCAAAGATGCTGATAAGTAGTCTTTTTTGGCCATACTATCAATTTTTATGGAATCCTTTTCAGGGGGATGAGATGCCAGAGGAACTTTTGCTTTGTCACAGTCTGAAGCTTGTACCGCCCCTTGGTGGTCAGGATGGAATAATAAAATTCAGCCCCTTCTCTATCCAGCTGATACTTCATGTCCAATGTTTTTGTCCAAAGGAAGGACAGACCCAGGTGTCTGGGGGATTTTGACTATGTCTCTTTTAAAGAATTTATTCTTAGGAAGCAGTAACATTTTGGTGGGTGTTAACCCCATCATTTCCAGATATTCTGCTTCCTCTTCATCCTCTATCACCTCAGTGGTAGAGATGTCAAGAGCATACACCATTTTTCGGACAAATGAAAAACGGGATGAATAATCCTCTGATGCCCTGGGAGGTCTGCCAAATTCCTGTTCAGGAGAGACTTCAAGCTCTATAGGCTCCCCTTCAACTTCTTCCTTACAGTCCCCATGGTCTTCTCTAAAATCAAGCAGAGAAGATTGGTTTGATTTAGCAGGGGGTCTGTACTGTTGACTGCTGTCCTGCAGGCAGCACCCCCTGTAAGGCCTGCAAGACCTTGAAAGCTTGAGTAATCTCCAGTGGAGAGGGCATATTTACCGCCACACCAGAAGTCCACAGACGCTGATCAGCAGGGGATTCTGTGTGTTTAGTATTTTTTGTCTTTTTCAGTGGAACCAGAGAGCTAGCCAGTTCAGCAGGCCTTTTTGTAATGTCCTTTGCACCCATATAAGGGGTAGAAGTAATGGTTTCTGTGGTTTCATCCACAGCTACTGGGAGTGTTGGCTGGTCAGAGCCTGAGGGACCCTTCGGTGGAGGCAATTTCTTTTTAAGCCTTTCAAAATGTTTTTCAAGCATTTTATCCAGAAAGGTCTTGCAAATTTCACAGTCAGATATTAAATGGCCATAGCCAAGGCAGACCACACAAGTGTGTTTATCTGCCTTAGTAAAAACTTTTCCACACTCTGTACAGTTTTTAAAACTGATTCACCATTTTTTTTCTTATTTTTTTCTGACATTTCATGTTCAGCAGAAAAACATCACCCGTGATAAAATTAAAATTTTTAAAACTAAAACTAGTGGTTGTGGTCAGTTCAGGAACTGACCAGGGAACCAATTGAAACCAAGAACCAATGAAAAAAGGAACCAAGTTTAGTAGTTCAGTAACTTGTATTAGCGATTACACAAAAACACATTTAATTAAACAAAATACATTAAATTAAAGGTGCTTTTGTCACAAAACTCTGCTTAAGACAAAAATTCCCAGTTCTCCTCCGGTTATACCGAACCAGGAGAAACTGAGAAAAATCAGTTTAACTAAAATAAGCTAACAGTTATCTAAGAAACAAAAGATAAGTGCAGCAGATGAAAATGAAAACAATACATATCATTTTCACAATGAGATGTTGAGGAGGGTCTCTGAGCATATAGTCTTGACAGGCAGAGAGTGAAATCTGAGGGTTAAAATGTAGGCAGGTGACAGTATTTGAAAAGTGGCACATGCCAGTGGTGTTCTCATTAGCATAATGTTCCATCTCCAGGCAGATTTGGCTTAAGGCATACTGCACATAAGAATTAGGAAAATTGGAGTATTCCTGGGGTGAGAAATGAAACATTAGGGTTGAGCTCCTAACCACCCACCCTATCACCCCACCACCACAGAACAACAGGCATCAGGGTGTGCCATGGGGTCATTAGGCCCAACTCTCACCCCATTCCATGTGTAAGCAGGCTGACATGGTACAGTATAGGAGAATTAAGCTTAACAACCCCATGGCATGCCCAATGCCTGTTGTGTGGATGGTGGGGTGGTGGGATGGCAGGGAGGAAAGGGGCTCAACCCTAATGTCTCATTTCCCTACTTTTGTAACTTCAACCCTAACTGATGCATTAACAAAGTTTTTTGCAATGGCGTTCCTTACTTTTTGAAAAAGTGTTATGTAACTGGCATGTGTTGGTGGGAGTGTGGGTCCTCCAGGCCCTGCGCTCCCTTCAAGCTGCCTATTTCTACATAACAATATGTATCTTTGGAAGCATGGGCCCTCCAGGCCCTGCGCTCCCACTTACACATAACCACAGAGCCATACGACAGCCCTATAGGGCTGTAAAGGAACCCTTGTAACACTATTTTACCAATATCTCAATAACCATAGCAGCTATGAAAAAATTGCCAATGCAGTTGTAATCATGACTTTGAAACCTCCACACATGTTTAGGCTGTCAGGAGCGAAAAAGCCATATCTCGCATCGTTTCTGAGATACAGGCACTGAAAGGCACTGTGGGAGCTGCAATGTTATTCTATGGGAAAAAAATCTCAACTTTGTAATGGCATATCTATGGAACCGATGAAATTGTTTGCACCTAAACAGCATAATTCACATCTCTGAGACACCCCTTATACCCTGCAAATTTGAAGCCAAAAGACCAAACCTGGAGGGCCCACACTCCCACCAACACATGCCAGTTACTTTTTTAACGTGTAGAAGGCCTGCCCCATGGTTGTACGCTATTTGTCCTCTGCTCTTCATGCTCTCCACCCTTTCTCCCCCTTACCATTACAGTTGTCAACATACCAACACTGTAAAGCATTGGGTATTGTGCAAAGAGGGAGGAGGGGTTTTGGGGGGTGTGAACAGTGGATGTTGAATGAGCGGGGACATCGTATTGAGGTAGTGGGAACCAGAAGATGCCCTGGGATGAAATGGACTCTAGAACGAGGTAATTCTTGTCTGGTCTCCATACCCAAGGGCACCACCAATGATGATGGGCAATTGATCCACGCAGCTTCAGAGGCCCGTCCAACCTGGGCAGTGTTGTACAATGCTGGAGCCGTAAGGAACAAGACTGCAGTAATTGCAGATCTTGTTGGGTCTGTGGGTCTGGCATGCATTACCGAGACCTGGCTGGATGAGAATGCGGGTTCAATGTTAGAAGCAGCAGTTCCAGCTGGGTACTCAGTGTTACACCGAATGAGATTGGACTGCAGTGGGGGAGTTGGGGTCTGTTTCAAGACCGAACTGGGCCTCACAAGTGTACCAGTTGAGGGGGCTGAGTCCTTTGAATGTACTGTAGTGGCAGGTGTGGGATGCAGAATTGTTCTCATCTATCGTCCACCAGGTGATGAGAATCATTTTCTGCAGGAAGTAGCAGACTTCATCATTGACATGGTTTTGAGTCACCCAGGCTGATGGTCCTGGGTGACTTTAATGCCTGGTCGATGATGAATTCTTGCAGTTTGGACAACACTCTCCAACTAATGACATCTTTGGGCCTCACACAAGTGGTTACTTCTGCCACTCATAAGGGTAGTCAGTCTTTGGACTTAGTCTTCCTCCTGGGGATTGAAACCTTTGACTTGGAGGTGGAACCTGTCGGTTGGTCCAATCATTACACTGTGGGGTTCAGTTTTTGCACCCCTCCCTTGTAGGTCTACCCCTGTGGAGATGGTCAGGTACCGCTCTTTGTGAGATGTTAGCTCTGCAGGCCTAGCAGTGGTGATTGACCTATCAGTTTTTTTCTGGAGTGAGCAATGATCCTGATGCCTTGGTGTTGGCCTATAACAGGGCCATTTCCTCAGCTCTAGATCTAATTGCTTCTGTCAGTTCATCCTCTCCCCTTAGTCCTTGGTCTCCATGGTTTGATGGGACCTTGAGGGAGATCGCGGCGACAGGGCGAAGATTAGACTGTTGTTGGCAGAGATCTGCCCTTGATGCTGACCATCTCAGATTGATGGAACATTATCAACTCTATCATTCCGTAATCTCCATAAGAAGGCAGAGTTCCTGCCTGGGAGATGCGGCTGCTCAAGAACTCGACCATTTCAGCTTTTTGAACTGTTGGACAGACTGTGCAGCAGCCTGTCTGCAGGTTGGAAAGCTTTTCTCAAGTGTAGTGTGATGAGCTTGCTAGCTTCTTTTGCGGCTAAGGTGGCCGACATCAGGGCAGCACTCCAGCCTGCACCTCTATGGGAGAAGCTGTAGATCGGCATTTGGCTGCAGCCTCTAGTCTCTCCTGGAAGTCTTTTGATCAGCCTGAGTTCACTGATGTCATGAGGATTGTCCAGAGTATGTGCTCTACATGCTGTAGTTTGAACCGGCCTGACTTCCTGATAAAGAGTTGTCATGATGTTATCAGCCCAGTCCTAGCATGGATAGTCTGGTACTCCCTGGATATGGATGAGTTTCCTAGCTCCCTGAAGGAGGCGGTGGTGACACCCCTCCTGAAGAAAGCTTCCCTGGACCCAGACTGCCATGCTAACTACAGGCCGATCTCTAACGTTCCCTTTGTAGGAAAGGTTATTGAGAAAGTAGTGACTGTACAGTTGGAGAACCATTTAACCATCCATGACATCTATGAACCAATCCAGTCTGGTTTTTGAAAGAGGCATAGTACCGAGACAGTGCTGGTTCGGGTGCCCAATGATCTCCTGATGACTAGAGATCAGAAGAGCCATTCCATCTTGGTTCTTCTTGATCTCTCTTCAGCCTTTGACACTGTGGACCATGGGGTACTTCTTGAGCACCTGGAGTTCATCTGTGGCCTGTCAGGTACAGTCCTCAGTTGGTTTAGATCTTTCCTCACAGACAGAACTCAGAGGGTGGTGTCAGGGATTAATTCTTCCCACCCAGTCTCTCTGTCATGTGGGGTTCTCCAGGGCTTGGTGCTGTTCCCCATGTTGTTTGCAGTGTATATGCTGCCTCTCGGAGACATTGTAAGAAGGTATGGGCTGAGGTTTCATTGCTATGCAGATGATACCCAGCTCTACCAATCTTTTGCACCTGACCAGGATAGAGCTCTCTCAGTATTTAATAGCTGCCTCACTGAAATCCAGTGCTGGGTGAGTTCAAGCTGGCTGAAGTAAAATTTGGAGAAGACTGAGGTAATGGTTGTGGACCCGGGTCGCAGGGTAGAGGGGACGGGAGCTGGCTTATCCTCGGGTTTATTTCTGGGGGGTGTCCAGCTCCCTACCTCTGAACAGGTGCAGAACCTGGAGGTGATTTTTGACAAGGAGCTGACACTGTGTTTGCAGGTGTCGGCAGTTATCAAACTATCCTTTTACCATCTTAGGAACATCACCAGGACTAAGCACCTTGTTCTGCCCAACGATCTGCCTACACTGATCCACGCTTCTGTAACATCACGTCTTGATTATTGCAACTCCCTTTATCTAGGGCTTCCTAGGGTTGATATCCAGCACTTGCAGCTGGTGCAGAATGCTGTGGCCCAGTTATTGATGGGTACTTCTCGTGCCTATCATATTTCTCCGGTTCTGCGCAATCTGCACTGGCTGCCAATACAGTGGCAGATCACCTTTAAAGTTGGTCTTTTGACTTACAAAGCCCTACACAAACAGGGCCCAGACTACTTGAAAGAGCTTCTGGTGTCCTACTGCCCTAAGTGATATCTCCGCTCGGTGGATGAGGGGTTGCTAGAGATTCCGAGGGGTTTCTTTAAAATCTTCAGGGGCTTGTGCTTTTATGTATGCTGCCCCTTCCTTCTGGAATTCTCTACCCTGTCCACTTCATCAGTGTACGTCCATGGAGGAATTTAAAAAGGCCTTAAAGACCTATTTATGGTCTAAGATCTATCCTGATTAATTATTGGGATGTTATAAGCTCAGATTGATGTTTTATTTCTTTTATCTGCAATCTTTGTAAGGCGCCTTGATTTTGAGAAAGGCGTGATATAAATAAAGTTTTATTATTATTATTTTATTTATTATTTATTTACAGTGCACTGAGAAAGTTTTAAAATTTCTAGTTCATGAGATGGCAAAATCCCTGTTAGCGAGGTCAATTCCTGTTCGTGAGCTGTCAAAATCCCCATTTTTGAGAATTTCTTGTTCATCAGATTTTAGCAATCTGGTCTGGAAATGACGATCAAGGATTTTGTCAGCTTCATAAAGGACGGGCTCTGCCAAAAGAGGATTTTGATAGCTCACAAAAGGGAATTTTGACAGCTCGTGAAGGTGATTCAAAAAATCAATCCCCTTCACAAACTGACAAAATCCTCTTTTGAGAGTTGATCCCCTTTTACAAGCTGATAAAATCCCTATTCATGAGCCAATCCATGTTTGTGAGATAGAGCCATCTGGTCCGGAAATCACGATCAAGGACTCTGTCAGCTCACAAAAGGGATTCAGCTCACAAAAGGAGATTTTGTCACCTTGCAAACAAGGATCAGAAGGGAGCGATGAATAAAGAATTTTAAAATCTGAAACAGTCGTTTATTGACCAAATTGAAGGAAACCAAAGGAATGGGCTTGTAGAGGGAGTCACCCTGAACAAAACCCATGCTTAATTTACAAAAGAAGACATCTGTGGAGCAAGCTACAACATTTTGTTTGTGGGAAAAAATGAAGAAAAAATGGCTTGTGAAAAGGGATTTTTTTCTCATGAACGGGTATTTCATAAATCCCTATTTGCAAGGTGACAAAATCCTTGATTGCGAGCCCAATCCCTGTTTGCAAAACATACGTATAAATCTAAGACTGAACTGAACACACTCAGAACCCAAAAATTCAAAATTAAATAACTTTTGACTGGATTAATATTTTTTCACCAAACCAATGCGGGATTGTTCTTTGGGCAAACTTCTTTCTACCCCTGTAGCCACGATGTGATGGGCAAAAATCAACAGAAATGGTCAAAAAAGTGAAAATGCATTTTTGGTGTTTTGTTGCATGGAAACAGCTGATCAAAACACAACTTGGCAGATCAAGAAATCTACCATACGAGACCATGCATGCCGAATTTCATGCACATCCATTGAACAGTTACAAAGTTATTAACGTGCACAATCTGGGGTTTAACATTAAACTGCCTTCGCAACTCTAACTATAGTAGTTCAACTGTGCCCCTATAATAATATATATATATATATATATATATATATATATATATATATACACACACACACACACACACACACACACACACAGTATATATTCATTGCATCAGTTAGGGCCATTTCCACATGACAAAAGTGTGGAAATGCAATGTTAGGGTTACCACCCCACCACCACACCCCCATCCTCAAACCCCTAACTCCACATTCCCCTCACACCCCCCACCACACACACACACACACACACACACACACACACACACACACACACATATGCAAGCAGTACAAGACACATCCATCATCATGGTCCAGCAAGTGTACGAGTTCTGCTGCAATCAGAGTGCCTTGTGGGTACACATGCATGCTGGAAACCATGGAGATGTCCCACAGTAAGTATTTTTGTTACAAATATCAATAACAAGATTTTAGCAGATGCCTGTATTTCAATTGTTAAGAAATGATGAAACACATAGAATGTTATCTATAGATAGCTGTATTGAAAATGAGTTTAGATAACCCAAGCAACAGTTAATGGATGTTTGCATATGTTTTTCTGATAGAGTGAGTCAGTCCTAATAACAAATGGTAATAACAAAAGTAATGTTTTGTAGTATAGTTTACAAGCAACATGTGACAGCAGCAATTGTAACATCCAAAGCTAACCATAACATGCTGCTAATGAGTATTTCCAGTTAACGTAGCAGTATAACAACATGTGATGGTGCTAGTTTCATACCTGAGCAGTATGTGAAAAGTACTATGTATGTGTCAGCTGTGTCTATCCTGCTACCACATGCCTTTGTGGTGGCAGCGATACCTGCAGTGAGCCAATCATTGAATTATGACACCTAAAAATCAATATTTTGAAAGTTTGTGCAGACTAAGTTTCACTTTGTGAGAAAGATATGCCAGCTATAATGTGTCATCATACAGTGCTGGCAGTATAGGATCAATCATACTGTATTTGTTTTTCATAACATAGTGTTTTGTGAAAGGAGCACAGTGTCGTGATTATTGTGCTTACAGATGTGATGGAGTGGTATAGTGCCTTATAATCTTGCATGTGTTTTGCATGTGTGTGTGTGTGTGTGGGGTGGGTGGGGGAATCATGAGAATGAGTAGTTCTCACAACATAAAGTCAACCGAATCCATATCTCACACTGCGTCCATGATAGAGGCAGCAAAAAGTGCTGTAAATGCTAACTCTGTGGGCGTAATAGTGAGCCTCAGACATGAAAATGAGCTACTGGAATAGTAAATTGCAAATCTCTCAGGAACCGTACAAGGTAGAAAAAAATTCAAATTTCATGTTATTTATGGTTTTCCAGCCTACTTCTGTACTCAGTCCTCCTGTAGGGGACTAAGAGTTTTTGTGACAAAAGTCCTGTATCTCGGACTGTTTATGAGATGCAGGCCCTAAAAGGTGTCACGGACACTGCAATGTTATCCTATGGGAAAATTTCTGAACTTCAGAATGCTGGAACTTTGGGCCCTGTTGTTTTGAAACCAAACCACCAAGAGGCACGACTGTAGGACCAGGGTTTGTCACCCTGCAAATTTCATCCAAAAAGACCAAACTGTTTTGTTGCAGGAGGCTGGCAAAGATTTGCAGTTATTTTGAGAATACTTTTGCAAATCACGAAAGTGTTGCAAAAAAAAAAAATTCACAAAACTTTAGCATTTGCAAATGCATTTTGTGAAAGTATTTTTTCCGAGAAGTTTAAAAATGCATTTCTGGGGGGTTTACCCCCCAAATAAATATATGGCTAGCATCCTCAGGACCTGATGAGGTAAACACAACAATCAGTGTTTACCTAAAGGGTCCCAATTTTAAATGCCAGGCATTTTTCTGTGTCAATAACTGAAAACAAGATGGCCGAATCACGAAAGTAAGGGCCATTTGTAAAAAGTAAAAAGGCATTTGTGAAAGTTTTGTGATTTTTGCTAACTTTTCCCATTGACTATAATGGGAAATTTGATTTTTTAATAACTTTTGAATGGTTTAATATTTTTTCACCAAATCTTTGAAAGTCACATCGGTGACTAAGGTTGCATCTTCCCTGAAGGTTCTGAACTGAACAGACAAACTGTGTGTGCTGTGGGCGCGAGCAAAGAAACATGCAACAAGTCAGTTTTTTTGTGTTTTGGGGCACGCCCTGACACATGTTGGTTTGTGGAGGGTGGATGTGGGGTAGGCTGTTGGGCGATGTTAGGGCTCAACCCTAATGTATCATTTCCCTTTTTGTCAATGCAGCCCTAATGACAAATTAACAATGTTTTTTGCAATTTACTTCCCAACTTTTTGAGAATGTATAATTGTAACTTTATTTTATGCTTCCATCCCTCCACAGATGCACATATGTACGTAGCTGTGTAAACACAAGGGTCTCCAGCCCCTGCACTTCCACACATTAAGTTATGAGAAGGCATAGGGAAATTGCAACAGTCATAACTGTGCCATCTTAAATAATTTTCACCCCAAATGTTCAACATCACCGCATGTACCCAGTACAGAAAAGTTTTAAATCACCGTCAAAATGTAATTCTTCACAACTGCAACACCATTCTGCGCCATGGGGCAGAAAAACATTTTTTGGCAGGATTTGAAAAATGACAGCTGTACTGTTCATGAGGTAGTGTGAAAAAATGGCAATGTTGAAAATTTGGAGTGAAAATTCATAAACTGCCAAAGTTATGCATGCATGTAAAAAAATTCCAAAGACCACACATAATACAAGCATTTTTAGATACCAATACTGTAATTTCATTATTCGTACCAAAAGGAGATTTTGTGCAGCAACTGCACCATTTAGTGCCACTGCTGCTTAGACATGTTTCAGGCAGGATGTGAGAAATGACAGCTGTACTGTTCATGAAGTGGTGTGAAAAATTAGCATTGCTGAAAATTTGGAGTAAAAATATATGTTACGTGCATGCATAGCGAACTTTCAACAACCACATGCAACTCAGGCAATTTTTTGTATTTTGCACCACATTTTCAACATGGCCTTTTGGGACCCCACCTCACGAGTAATGGCACTTTCATTTCGTTAATTGGTGCCAAAAGGTAATTCGGCGCAGTGACAACGAAATCACTTTTCGGGATGGAGTAACGAAATGACAGTGGCAGTGTTCCTGATGTGGGGTATCAAGAACCCCGTGTTGAAAATTTTGGGCCAAAATTCCTAGAAATGGCTGAGATAGCAACATAAGCTGAAAACCCAACTGACTGCCATTATACAGTGTTTGCCTTGATCCTTCAGTTTGTGTTTCGGCTTTGAAGAATGCAGACATATCCCAGTTCAGAGAAGATGAAAGCACTGAGCTCTGGAGGTACGTATGGGGTAAGGGGTGTGCAGTGAAGTGGGCAAGCAGAGAGAGGGCTGGGGGAGGGGCAGACAGCGAGGAACCATTTTCTTTTTCACAGGTTAAAAAATATGTCTTAGGATGGTTTTCTTTTTTTTTTTTATTACAGGTTTAAAATCTGTATGGGACACTGGGAGTGGGCTCCCCAGTGTACCAAATGTTTGGAGGCAGGGGGCTTCACAGTGCCAACATGGTGATTGGGCACCCTGATTTTGACAAAAATAGAATGGGCTTGTGGGGGTATCCGACACCGGGGCTGGGCATCACGGTGTCAGAAACATGTTAAATTATTTTATTTCAGCACACTGTGGGTGGGCTGCCCAGTATGCCACAGGACTAGATGGGGGCAAAATAAACATCAACATGGGAATTTTGCATCCCAATGTTGACGAAAATAACAGCAGAAGGGGGCCTGGGGCAAGTTGTAAGTTTTGTTTTCTCCGGCACAAACTAAGCGAGCAAACAAAGATGTGGCCGACAAAGAGGATTTTTCTTGTGAAAAGGATTTTGCAAGATTTCTGAATCCCTCTTCACAATCCCTCTTCACCAGCCGTCCATGACCAGGGATCCATGATTGAAACTCTGCAGCTATCAAAAGACTGAACTGGGCATACTCAGAACCTGAAATTTCAAAATTTAATAATTTTGGAATGGATTAATATTATTATCAACAAAGCAATGCTGGATTGTTGCCTAGGATAAACTCCTTCTACCCTGAAAATGTGAGGACAAAATTCCAAACAGTGTGGGCATAGTACAATAAGGAAACAAAACAGGGAAAAAGTTGCAAAAATAAGTGAAAAACAGATTTTGTGATGTCTCGCTGCACGAAATCCACAAAGCTGATCAAAATGAAAAGTACAGTTATGTAAGAACTTACCATAACAGTAGATTTTCGAGAGAGGTTCATTTGGTAGGTCATAACATGTTGGACTAGCGCCACCTGGTGTCAGGACCGCACGGCAGACTTTTACAGCAAAGCCAGATGAGGGATCGCCGACGTCAGCATGACCCTGTTTAGTGAGCTGTCTCCATGCCCGCCCTCCAGTTCACCCGCTGGAGACCTAAAAGGAATGACAGGAGAAGGAAACAGAGTCTGGAGTCCCAAAAGAAATATGGGGGAAGGAGGGAGGGAAAAAACATGACCTACTGAAGGAACCTCTCTCGAAGATCTACTGTTATGGTAAGTTTTTACATAACTGTATTATCTTACATTGAGAGGGTTCCTTCAGTAGCTCAAAACATATAGGACTGAATCCCAAGCAGTCCCTCCAAAGACAGACTGAGAGAAACACGGGAGGAGGAGAAACTCAAAAAGAAAAAACAGAATGGAACCAGCCTAGGACAGAAGGCCCTGCAGCACAGCAAGGCCAAAACTGGCCTTCCTCCTACAAGCAATGTCCAGACTGTAATGCTTGGTGAAGGTATGTACAGAACTCCAGGTTACTGTTGTACAAATATCTGCTGCAGAAACATTATGCAGAAAAGCTGTGGATGCAGCTATGCCCCTAGTGAAATGACCCCTCAGAGGTTTATCATACTTCTGATAACAGAAGCGAATGCAGTTGGCTAACCGCTTGGACAGGCACTGCTTGGAGACAACTTTCCCCAAGGATTTGGGGGTGAAAGACACAAAAGTCTGGTCTTTCTTCCAGAAGGCTTTTGGAATAATGGGTACAGCACCGAGGATACAATGCACGCCCAAGGTGTGCAGGAGCACCTACCTCTAGTCTTGGGAACCGGTAATAGACCGAAGTTCCACTGTCTGATTCAGTGTGAACTCTGCAGCCCTACACCAGAGTGAGACCACCGTATGCAAAAACTTAGGATTTGTTCTGAGGACCACCCGGTCCTTTTGAAAAATCAAATAGGGCTCCTTGCACACCAGAGCTTGAAGCTTGGAAATTCTTTGAGCGGAAGTAACCGCAACTAAAAAGAGCGCTTTCCAGGAAAGTTAGTGCAAATCACAGCTCGTCACTGGCTCAAAAGGAGGGAGAGTGAGCTTCTCCAAAATAAAATCTAAATCCCAAGGTGGTGTAGGGCTGCAGATGAGGGGTTTCAGGTAGAGAATCAGAATAGAGAGGCAGTATAGCGCAGTGGTTTAAGGCTCTGAGTTGCAAACCTGGAGAACAGGTTTTGAATCCCACAGCCCCCACTTGCATACTGTGTGACCCTTGAGCAAGTCACTTAACTTCCCTGTGCTCCCAGGTTGCACCTGTAAACAAGCTTTCAGCTTAGTGTGTCTCACCTGGTAAAACAAAAGTAAAAAAAAAAAGAATCCCTTTCAGAAAAGTTTTAGAGATCTCCAGCTGAACCACGGTTTACCATCCACTAGCTCATGGTATGCCAAGAGGGCTGATAAGTGAAACTTCAACAATGAATAGAAAAGGCCTGAATCTGAAAAATTAAGGAGGTATTCCATGATCTGTGGGGCAGAACAAGAGAAAGGATTCTGACCCTTGGACGCTGCCCAAATGGAAAAACGTTTCAACTTCATGGCATAAGTGGATCTGGTGGGAGGTCTCCTAGCTTCCATCATAACCTGGGAAACTCAGTTGGGAACCCCAAAGCGAAAAATTGCTATGTCTGCAGGAGCCACGCATGCAAGTGCAAGGTCCTGAGCCAGCCTTGATTCTGAGACAAGAGGTCGTGTGTCAGTGGAAGTGGAACTGGAGGTTCCATCGCAAGTTGCTGCAAAAGAGGGAACCAGTTCTGTCTCAGCCAGAGAGCAGCAATGAGAATCATTCATGCCTTCTCTGCTTGAAGCTTGAGGAGAACCCTCTGAAGAATGGGAAAAAGGAGAAGGCATATAAAATTTCCCTGTCCGAGAGAGGCATGCCATGCCAGAAAGTACCATACCCTGGAATGAGAGCAGAAACTGCAAAGTTTTGTGATGGATGGGGAGGCGAAGAGGTCGAGTTCTGGATGCCCCTATCTTTGAAATAGAGAATCTGCCACTTCCTGATTTAGTTTCCATTTGTGGCTGAGGGTCTGAGACATGCTGAGACTGTCTGCCAGGACATTTTGTACACCTAGAACATGCAACACTGTCAGAGACAGACCGTGCTGGACTGCCCAGTTCCACACTTGCATTGCCTCCCTGCAAAGGGGGTACAAGTGAGTTCCTCCTTGTTTGTTGATGTACCAGATAACCGACATGTTGTCCATCTGTATGAGCAGTAGTCTCCATGGAAGAAGTGTCTGGAACGCTTGTGGTGCATACAAGACTGCTCTCATCTTCAAAATATTGATATGTAAGGACATCTCCCATTGGGACCAAATTCCCTGGACTTGGTGTTCTCCCAAATGAGCCACCCAACCTAGATTGGAGGCATCCATAGTCAGAGATGCCAGAGGGGCTGGGCCTCTGAAGGGGAGGCTTACTGAAAGGGTCAAGGGATCCTTCCAGCAATTAAAGTCTTTCTGAAGGGTAGAAGAAACAAGGATTGGATCCAGATCATCCTGAAGTTGGTCTCACTGGACCCACAAGGACCATTGAGTGATTCACATGTGGAGTCTTGTCAGGGGAACTGTGGAGATGGAGGCCACCATCAATCCCAGTAAATGAAGGGCATCTCAGTCCAGGAGGGTCTTGGAGGATCCACCAAGGAGGCCTGACTGATCAGGGTTTCCATCCTGTTTGGAGGAAGGAAAGCTCTGCTCTGGGTAGTATCCAAAATCGCCCCAATGAACTTCAACCTCTGCAAGGGAGAAAGGGATGACTGGGGGATACTGACTGTAATCCCCAGTCTGGAGAATAAGTCCAGAGTAGTGGAAAGGGCCTCCAAGAGACATTCCCCGGATGAGGCTGAAATCAGCCAATCGTCCAGGTAGGGGAAAACCGCAATGCCCTGGTGGGGAAGGGCTGCCACCACCATCACCACTAGGCACATGGTAGAAGACCAGAGATGCCGAGGAAGGCTAAAGGGGAGAGCATGAGGTGGAAATGCTCCCCTTAGAAGAGGAATCACAGGAACCGGCGGTGGCTGGGAAAATCGGGATGTGCAGGCAAATGTCCTGCATATCCAGAACACAAAAACCAGTGAGTCTCCCACAGGAGGAGGCTCTGAAGTGTCAACATTCAGAACATTTTGTACTCAACAAACAGATTCAGTCTGCTGAGGTCAAAGAATGGTTGCAGGTCGCCTGTCTTTTTAGAACCAGAAAAGAAATGTGGTAAAACCCCTTCCTGTGCCATCTGGTACAGGCTCTATGGCTTCTTGAGCAATAGGGCCTGAATTTCCTCCCTTATAAGCTAAGCCTGGTCTCATGAGCAGGCAGAACCTTTGGAAGGAGATTCTGAAGGGAGCTCCAGAAACTCTAGAGTGTGTTCCTTGAGACACTAAGTGCAGGACCCATGCATCAGAGGTGATGCTCCGCCACTCCTGCACGTGGCGGCCAAACCTCCCCCTCCACCAACTCCTTGCTCTGGGACTGAGGAGGGGGTGGGGTGGAGGAGTCAGGAGGTGGCAAGACAGGCCAGGGGAGGTCCCTCTGAATGTCTGGTTCTTGGAGGCAGGAGGGTTAAAGGTTCCCGTGGACTTACACTTGCCCGGACATCGAGGACTGGGCTTTCACTTTCTCTGCCTCAGGTCCTTTCCCAAAAGGGCTGCTGCTGCTGGTGCCTGAATCTGGTACACAGACCCCACAGACCTTAGGGCTTGACCACAGTCCTGGAGGTCAGTGATAATGTCCTTGGTGTCACCACAAAAAGCACCATAACCCTGAGAGGCATCATGAATCACTGTCTGGACCTCGTTGGTGAGGCCAGAGATGCAAAGCCATGCATACCACCAAAGGGAGATGGCAGTCACTGAGGGGCGGTGCCACAGAGTCAACAGAGTTGTAAGTGTCTCACAATGCATGCCTGCAAGAGATTTTTTACAGACAGATCTCCCTGGCGAGCTCCTCCTTGAGTTCTGAAGGGTCCATAGATTGAACTTGGGCCTCAAGCTTGGCTAGGGTAGTTTTTTGGTGCAACACCATGCGGGGTACATAATTGAGGGACCGTAATGTCCATGTAGCCGACGAGTAGACTTTTTTCCCATACTGGTCCAACTGCCTTGACTCCTTATCTGGAGGAGAAGTGCTCATGTGCTTAGGAACTGAAAAGCAGTCATGACCAGCCGAGATTACCACAGAGTCAGCCTTCCGGTGCACACTGAGGAAGAGGGCATCCTTGGGCACCTGGTAGGTTCTATCCACCACTTGGGGACAGCTGGGATTGAGTGAGGCAGTTGCCAGACTGTCTTGGTGAAGTCTTGTGAAGTCCAATCCATGGAGGGACAGGAATCTGGGACAGAGATTCCAGGATGAGGTGTTCAGCTAGCCTCTGTCACATGGGAACCTGCTCCTCAGACACCCAGTTTAATGCTGTTAAATGGACCTCAGTAGGTCTGAAAAGGTAGGGTCCTCTGGGGGGGGACTTGGTAGATTCCTTAATTTAGGGACCTGGGATTCATGGTCTGATGTCTCCTCCAAAGTGTTGTTCCCCGAATCTGGATTGTCTCCAAAATCTGGAAGAGAAATTTCTTGAGGGGCAGTCCCCATAATGTGAACTGTGGATGGTAATGAGCTCACTGGGGATGGGGACCTGGGGGGACAGCAAGGGACTGGGAGTCTGCTCTCCAGGTTCTTCACCAACTCCAATCTCACCTTCTACCACCAAGACTGGAAGAAGGTCTTGAAGTCTGGTTGAGTCACGGAGGTGGTGGAGGGTGGAGGAGGAGGAGGAGGGGTGGGATAGTATGGGTAGGATAATGGTACCTGATATCCCAAATATGAATATCCTGGGTACGAGTAGCCAGGAAGAAATGTCCCTTTACTCCAGCAGGAGGAGGACCTGCGGGGATGCTCCTAGGGGTCCCCGAGGGTAATGTGGGACAGAGTGGGGTCTAGCATAAGACCCAATGTCAGAGGACCTGAAAGTGGGGAGACAGGTAGGGCCTGCTATGGGGTATATGGGTGGAAGGTCTGGTGTAGGAGCTGCTGGCATTGGAGCCACAGTCGCTAGAGTCTGCTACCGAGTCTGGCATCAGAAAGGGATCCAGTGTCAGACAGGCTGGCATCAAGACCAGACAAGAGGGACCAACGCAGGAACCTGGTCTGCCAAAGGACAGCCTTGTCTGCCGGTCATCAGAAATAGCCATCTTACCAGACACAAGAGCCAGGCAGGAGGGGAGGGTCCCCCTAGGCTTATCAGCTATGGCTGGGTGGGTCCTGCAGAGCAGGGGCCAACTTATCAGTGGCTGGGCAGTCCTCCCGGAGGAGCTAGGGGCTGGCTTAGTGGCAGGAACAGTGTTGCTGTCAGAGGAGCTGGTGGTCACTTACCTGTTAGGCGGAGGGGTAGGGCCTTCACAGTTCTTGTAGAATCCCTGCCACAGTCTGGACCTTGGAAGGAGGTGGATGAGGAAGAGGCCTTAGTGGTGGATGGCCTGCTGGTCTTGGCCAGAGAACCATCTGAAGAGTGCTCCTGCTCCTTGTGCTTCTTATTTTTATGCTTCGATGGTGATGGAGAAGAAGAAGATTCCTTAATTTGTTCCTTCTGCTTTTCAAGAAAGTGGGCCTCCAGAGCCTGCTGCCTCCTATTGTGGGTGGCCTGGTTAATGGGCTGGCAGTCTGGGAAAGTTGTGGTTGGATGATCTGGGCCTAGACAAAGGACGCACTTCAGGTGACCATCCTTATGGGGAATCTGGGTGCCACAGGTCTGACACTTCTTCTGAGAAGAAGACATACAGAGATACCAAAAAGGAGAAAGAAGGTAGAATTGAGCTACTGTTGAAAACTTTCAAACGGCGATCACTGTGCAAGTCTACCATGAGGTAACGATATGAGGTGACAGCAGGAAAGAACTGGAGGGTGGATGGGGAACTGCCCACTATATAGGGTCAGGCTGACATTGGTTACATGGCATCGGGTGGGCAGTCCTCCGTCGGGCATTGCTGAAAAAGTCTGCTGTGCGGTCCTGACGCCAGATGGCACTAGTCCTACATGTAATAACCTACTGAAGGAACCTTCTCGAAGTAAGATCTTGGAAAATCAAGAGATCCACCACTCAACACTATCTACTCCAAATTTTGTGCAAATCTGTTGAACTGTTGCAAAGTTATTAACGTGCAAAATTTGGGGTTTAACATTAAAGTGCCTCTTCAACCGTAACTATAGGGGTGCTACCATGACCAACATTTTATTTTAGACAATTATACAATCAATTATAGAGATGCAGGGAAGTAAAATTCCACCAGCAAAGTGGACATGAAGTGGCCACTTCATGTTAGTATTTCACTACACGAAGTGCCCAATTTAAACCCTAACTTTGCCACTTCGCATTGTAATTATGACTTCGCGTTGTGCACTCCACCTTATTCTGCTTTAAGGCAGAGTGAGAATTCACAGGCAGCCCATACATCACATGGCCTACACTGTGTAGGTCACATGTTTCAGGCAGGCAGGAGGTTACAGGCAAAAACACTCTCCAAGGTGGGCTGACTTACACGTTTTGCATGGGGTGTGACAAATGGCTCTGCTCTGTGAATGGCTGGGTTGGGGTGTGGACATGTGATGAAGAGGGTGTGCACAGGTGACAAGTCCCCAAATGAAGCTATTTTCCCTGTTTTAGGTACAGGGGTTGATGTACCACTTGCAGTAGACATACTGCATTGACCACCACCACCACCACCACTGCTACTCTGACACTTGATAAGATATCTAAATCATAATCCTCTGCCTCATCATGCCTGTAGTAATCCTCTGGTGTTATTTTATTGCTACTGCAGACATTCCTACTTGGTCTTACACTCATAGAAGGGATAACATGCTCAGTAAGATTGATGACAAGGTTGAATGCCCCACTATATCATTAGCTGCAATCTGGTGACAGGTCCACAGTGCCATGTGCCTGTTCTTAAGATGTGTATGCTGGCCCCATGCCCACATGACTCCCTTTTACCTCGACTCACACTGAATAGCAAAGCTGGCAGATTGCAACTGACTAATCATTTGCATCTGGACAAACAAAATCCCAAACAAGGGATTGTGATCTCTATCTTCCACATGACCCTGATGCTGCTTATTGGACTCTGTTTTTAACCCCTGAAATAGGGGCATGCTACATGATTTTTCAGGCTGGACACACTTGGACTCCAACTGACCACCATGACTACCTATGATTATTACTGTGTCATCATTATTATCATCAACAGGAACTGCTAAATCACAACTTTTTTGAAGGGGGGGGGGGTTAATGGCAACAGATCCAGAGACTTTATTTTTCTTTGGTTCCCAACAGGGGTCACTGATATCATCATCATCATCATCATCATTATATTCATCAACATCATCCGTATCCACATTTTCAGCTTGGTTGCTGTCATGAGGAGAACATGTTCCAACCACAGCACCATCATCACCACCACCACCACCACCCGATATTTTTGCGCCACACTCAAAATCATTGGATGGCAAAGGCATGACCTCAACAGTGCTGGAAGAAATGTGGCATTGCGAGTTATCGTCTCCAGGGTCAGAATCACGTTCTGTTACAATGGAGATGCTAATAGGGAGTATGACATCATCCACACTGTCAGTCACAGCTTTAGACTCAATTATATTTTTTGAAATGGTTAACTTGTCAGAAGTGGAACTTAAGGCAGCAATACTCATGCCAGCAGAAACTGTACTAACACCACCAGCTGGTACATCATCTCCTCCAACTATGAGTGAAGCTACAGATTGCACTGTTAAAAACATTGATGAAGAAATCCCTTTATGGACATCAGCTATGCACTTCTGTGTACTACCACACCCACAGACAATCTTGCCACTGGCAGCAGTGCCATGGCCAGAAACAGCTTTCTTACACATCTCTTTGCATACATTTGGGGATTGCCAAGAAAATTCTAAACAAATCTAGATTTCTGAACTTTCAGTCTGGGCCAGTGGATGTGAAGCCAAAAAAAAACCAACTGTGGCTTGCAGATGGAGATAGGGCACTTAACAGATGCAAAAGCACAGACAGATTAAGATTGCACTGCGCAATCAAGAAGAGATGCAGGCATAAAGTCACAACAACACCTTAACCAGTGCTCAGAAGTCACAATCCAATCTGAAAAGAATACCTTTTGCGGGGGTGGGTGGGTGGGGGGCAGTGCATTGCCTGTAACAGCCCAAAACCAAGATACCACAAAGCAGTACAAAATCACACAGGTGCGGTGCATAGCAGGTTCACACTGCTGCAGTTACTCTGTGGCACAATAAAATGTGTCTGATTTGATGGCACGCATCTCACACACACTCACATACACACTACAAGTATTGCGTAGCTAACTGAAAACTTCAGTTGTATAACCAGATCTTTTTAAGCAAACTGAAATTATGAACTGCTGCACCACAATCAGTAAAACAAGTCAAGAACTAGTGAAAATATTATTGTGTGTACATTAACACAGTTATACAAGAAAAATATAACCAAAACAGAAAGACTGTCTTTTTCTCCCACTTAATCTACCTACACCACAGATCGCCCTCCCTCAAAAGCACACTTCAAGTGTCTGTCAGTCAGTACACTAAATGTTCTAAATTAACATTCAAAATCCACACACGAACAATAAACACTCGATGATATGAGCACAGGAGGGTTTCCTACAATTGATGTACTAAATTTTGAGCAAAAAAAAAAAATGACTCAAAAGGGCTTTTTTTAACAGCTTTTAGAGGGTTTGAATCACAGAGCTCTGAAAGCAAACTGCTTCCAGCTACCACTTCTCACACACCACCCAGAACTGAGGCTATGCAGAACAATCTACAGCCCATTTGACCTGCGATTCCATGAACCACTGCAAAATTTGCCTTGGAGCTCAATTACAAGGCGAAGTGATGCGAAATACATTGATTTCTATGTACTTTGGATTAAAATTGGTGCAGAAGTTATTGGGGGAAGGCAGAGATATGCAAAATCATTGGTTTCAATGGACTTCACATTCCTCATTATGACGCGAAGTACTCCGCTTTGTGTTGCAGATTACTTCATGGATTCTGCATTACTCCACAAATCGCTTCACGGAGCGAATTTTGGCCATTTTGCCCACCTCTAATTGAGTATTCACAGTAAGCACTGTTAAACAGTGGCAATGAAAGCATAAACATTGATTAATAACAGCAGACAGGATGGTGGTTAACATATATACATTTAGATACACAAACATATATATGTATACATATCATTGCCAAGACATGTGGTAATGCAATATTTTGGGTTCAGGATAAAGTGAAAGAAAAGTAGTTAAATTTTGTTGTAGGGTTTCTATCCCTAAAACCTCACCACCACCAACCTAAACAAATCAGGTGTGCAGTATTCCTTTGGGTTGTCAACTGTAATGCTCACCCCATTTGGTGTGTATGTTTCTGGGGTATATGGAATGGGGTGAGCTTTAGGGTTGACAACCCCAAGGAAGACTGCACCTGATTTGTTTTAGGGAGGGAGGTGGGGTTTTAGGGTTGGAAACCCTAAAACCATATCTCTCTACTTTTTTCACTTTAGCCTGGACTCTAAATGTTGCATTAATGTTTTTTTTGCAAAAAATGTCCTTATTTTTTGAGATAGTATAACTGTATCCTTATTTACCTGTGGGAGTGCATAGTTACTACTTGCCAGCAAATACAGGTCACATGGTCTATCAAGTCTGCTCGAGTGTGCAGCTAGCACCCCACTTTGCAGCCTCCCACCACAATTACCCCCCACAGAGAGTAATGCCAAGTGAGACTGAACCAGATTAGGCTGTTTGTGGTATTTCCAGTGAATGACTGTATCCTTATTTGCCTGTGGGAGCACAGGGCAGATCCCATCCCACCATAGATGCATACATGTAGGTTGCTGCAGAAATGCTCCAAGTTTTGTGCTTTCATTTTTAGCAAACCTGCAACCAAACTGTCACTATAGCTTTCTTGTTACCCAACCTCATGAATCCGATACAGAACATTTTAAAATCCTGGCCAAAATGGTATTCTGCACCACAACAACATCGTTATACACCTCAGTTGTGAAAACTCAGTTTGGCCAGGATTTTAAAAATGACAGCTATTGCATTCATGAGGTAGTGTAAAAAAATGGTTATGTTGAAAATTTGGTGTCAAAATATTTGAAATGACCAAAGTTACGAGGGAGTGCACCAAAAGTTCAATGGGCATTTTTGATCACAAATTTTCAACAAAGCCATCTTATGATCCCCTCATGAAGAAGAGCAGTGATTAAATTAAAATCCTGTCTGTAAAGTGATTTCACAAACTAATCAGGAAATCATCTTTCTGGGAAGATTTTCGTAACTCTACCACTACTATTTATAAGATGGGGTCCCAAAAAGGTCATGTTGAAACTCTGGGCTCAAAATATGCAAAAATGGCAAAGTTATGCATCAAAGTTGAAAGCCCGGGACTGCCACTAGGGGTGCTTACCAAGATGGCAGCTTAGTCACCAGCTCCACAGCCCAGAGGGACAAATCCTAAATAATCCTGCTATTTTTAGCAGTAGAAACTTCCTCAAACTTGTAAATCTGGGACAGCACTGACCAAGGACTCTTAACTATTGCTTTCTTTTTTACTGGGCACTTAGAACTTGGCTGGAGTTAGTACCTTACCAGGACCCGTAGAGCAGTGCGTTCAGTCCTGCAGCATGATGAACCTCCAACATCCACAATCCTGGCAGCATTCTCCTGTCGAGGTGATGTTTGGGCAACTTATTGAACAGATGTCCCAGGTGACAGCGGCCACTAATCACAACACGCAGATCATGTAGAATTTGGAAGCCAGGATGTTTCAAACCAAGTGAAGGGTCAGTGCAACTGAGCTCAAAGTGCAACATATTGTGGAGGCCCTAAGAGAGCAGCAGGGCACTTTCCAGTACATACAGAGCAAAATCAATGACTTTGAGAACTGCAGTCATCACAACAACCTCACTTTCTTGGGTTTCCAGAGCGTGTAAGGTTGTGAACATGGAGGGCTTCCTCACAGAAAGCCCTCACTTGATATGTTGCATCCAGACCCCTCATAACCGCTCCAGGTGGAGTGAGCACATAGCTTCCTTACCCCTATGAGGAGGTCCAAGACAGGCCCGGCCCATTATAGCCAGATTTATGGATTTCTGGGACAAGGAGATGGTCCTGGCTAAGACAAGGGAGTTCCAGCAAGTAAACTGGTGATCAAACTACATCAGCACTTTTCAGGACTTCTCTAAGGAACTCTCAGTTAGGCGCAGAGCCTAAACTGATGCAAGGCACGTGACGCACAAAATTGGGCTCCCCATCTCCATGCATTACTCAGCCACAATGCAGGTAGTGCATAATGGGGTGCCTTTGAACTTCGAGACCCTCGAAGCCCTGAATGACTTCCTAAGATGAAATCAGCCAAAGGACACTAACCGCCGCTTGCACCAGCCTGCTCCCTCAAAGGCCCCTGCCGAGGAGTTAGATTGGCACTCCCCAATTCACAGCACCAGGTCAGAGGACTAGCAAGATGCCCCAACTCGTGATGGAAACTCCCCCTGAAGAACAACTGCAAAAGGAATTCCTCCAAAAAGCATGGATGGAGGGACCATCCTTCTGAGCACATGCCAGTCGAGAATGTTGAGGGAGCTCTGATGGACACTTTGACCCTCAACTCCCTACAGGGGCTCTCCACCTCCAGTGGAAATGAAAGAAAGTGATTCCCGGAGCAGCATCTCAAATACCTACAGAGGACCCAGGGAATGCCAGAAAACCCCATTGCTTTGGCCCATCTGGCCAACTCCAAAATCTACTCCATGAAGGCAGCTGTTGGATCAAGATCTCCAAAGAACCACCAACCACAGATCCCCAGAGTGGCTTCCCCAAGATCCATCGATTCAACTCACTCTCCAGGCCCTGTAGCCCCTGACTAGATCTTCTTGCCAGTGCCAGACACCGGAGCTCCTGCATAGTCAGATTAGTATTTCCTTTCTGTTGTCTTTCTTGTTTGCTATGTTTTGTTTCCTCTCATGGATGGTGGCAGGAAGTAGGGGGAGGGAAGATTCTGGAGCTCTGTGGTGGGCCACTCCAAACTCCCTACTCCAGGCCTGAGCCACGCTGCTCGAGTTTCATGATGGACGGATTCCTTCCACCAACTTTCTTGGTGGCTGCTCATTGCTATTTAGATGCCCTTTCCCATACCGGGAGGGATCAAAAGGGGCTGACACATGAGACTGCTGGACTGGGTACAGAGATGATGGTCATTATAATCCCTAACTGTTTCTATTATGGCACCAATGCCCTCTCTCTCAAAAATGTATCTGTTTATTATAATGTGTTTTGAGCCTGTTGTTTAGGCATGGGGGGGTAGGGCTGGCGGGGAACATGACCATGTGTGAGCTATGCAGATGCTGGGGTGGCCAGGGGTGTATGGGCAAAAGACTGCAATGAGATATACACAATAATTATGTATTGTGCATGGCCCAGTGCTCCGTGTGTGCCTGAATCAGGGATGATGGCGAAATGCAGCTGGGGGAATGGTATTTTACAAACATCCTGCAGTGTGGGCTGTGGCACAAATACACCCCCTGACAAGGATTGCAGCCCTGCTCTGCTCAAAGCACCTATCACTCGGTGCCAGGTATAGCTCCTTACTTAATCTCCTCACATGGCCATCCAACCTGTGGCAATGGCACACATTTCTCCTCCCATGCCTCCCCACTCCAAGCTCCTCATTTTTGTTCTGGGTAGCCCCAAGGTAAACACCACTCATTTTATTTATTTCGTTTTTGTTTACCGGGTAGGTGCACTAGCCAAGATTGACTATTTTCAGGCATGACCCGGGAGAGTACAGAGACACAGTAAAACAAATACAGATAACAGTTTAGGCAGGTACAATTCCAAGGTAGCAAAATATAGTACAGAAGGTGCAAAAACATTAGTGCTAATAAGGGTGCAGAAAATAAGGCAACCTGTAATACGCTATACAATTTCACACAATTTCACATTCATGTAGAGCCTGAAAATAAAGCAGGTGAACATGCAGTGAGATAGTAGCAGGAAAAAGTATAATTCATCAAACAATAAAAATCCAGATAGTTGCCTAGCAGTATAATATTGCAGAAAAAGAGCATAGGTAGGTAGGTAGGGAGAAATATCAGGACAGAGACAGGTAGAGATAATTAAGCCAGAACAGAAAAGGATAAAGAACAGGAGGATAGGTAGGAGGGAGGTGGCAGGGACAGAAAGAAGAGAGGTAGAGGGTGGATAAAAGAAACACAAAATAGAGACACTTGAGTGGCAAGAAGAAAAAGGAGAGAAATAGCAAAGAAGTAGAGGCCGAAGAAACAAATAAGTGCAAGTCAGGAACAAAAGGTATTGTACAAAGATGGAAGTCAGGTAGGGCAGCAAGCTTAGGTGTCATAACTAAGGAGCAGGCAAGAGTATATGCTAAATCAGGTGTGGTAAAACAAGCACAGGAGACAGTACTCAGTGATAACCCCTAAGTTCACGCTTTAATTTTTAATGGGTCTTGTGCCTGAGCACCAAGGGAAGAGCATTCCAAAGCTTGGGTGCCATATGCACTAAAGCACTAGTCCCTTTAGAGGTATGACATTTAGGAACTTTTAGAAGCAACTTGTCCACTGACCGAAGCCCAAGACTAGAGGTTATAGGAGTGAGAAGTGCATCCAGCATACCTCTCAACCTTCTGCCTCACAAATCAGGGACAAAAAGGACCAAAATCAGGGAACATTTTCAAATTAGAGATATTCACCCAGAAAGCTGGTAGAATATAGGGCTTAGTGCAAAATGCATTTTCTGAGGAAGAACAAGTCTGTAGCGTTAATGCTTGACATTATTTTGTGCTTACAATTTCTACTGTTTAGCCATGGCAACAAAAATTTTAGGAGGGACAGAGTAAAAGTTTGAGGCAAAAATCAGGGACGTCCCTGAAAATCAGTGACAGTTGAGAGGTGTGGCATCCAGAGATTTTGGTACATTTAGCCTAAGGATAGAATCAGTCAGAGAGCCCAGGTAGTACTGCCTAGATGCAGAGTCACGAAGGTCAGCATATAGCTGGCAATGGTGCTTAGTCTCATATGGCCAAGGATGCATATCGACATGTTATTGTAAGTAATATCCCACTTCAGAAGGGATGTTTTCTGAGCAGCCACAAGGACAGGAGCACAGTAGGTGAGGGAAGGATTCCCTTGGTAATGGCAAGTTTAGCACATGGCGTTAGCATGTAGCTTGTCTTGTAAGTAGCCCCCAGCTTATTATTTACTGCTTTTCAGGTGGATTGGATATGAAGGTTGAAGTCTAGGGATTGGTCCAGCATAATCCCAAGATAATTGAAGGATGACACTGATTCAAGTACAGTTCCTCCTAGGTCATGTAGCCAGGATAAGCGACCATTTGAGCTTAGCAGCTGAGCCTGTGAAGCATGACCTTCATTTTCTGGCATTCAGGATCAATTACGGTTGTGGAGCCAGTTTTGAATGTTCTTGAAATCAGAGGAGAGGGCAGAATTTAGGTTATCAATTTTGGCATCTCTAGTATATATAACAAGATAATCTGCATATAATAGGGATGAGAAGTTTACCAGGGCACCAGGAACATTGTTAATAAATAATGACAAAAGAAGCAGCCCCAGTATAGAGCCTTGGGGTACCCCAACCTTTATTGATGCACAGTCAGATATCGAAGAGTGAAATTTCACCATTTGAGATCTTCCAGACAGGTAGCTGTTAAACCAGTCTACAGTCAGAGAGGAGAAACCCATGTTAAGCAGCCCAGCCAGGAGTAAGGGGTGGTCAATCAGGTCAAAAGCCTTGGTTAGGTTGATAAAGATGGCACAGGTAAGGTACCCTACGTCCATATTTGCAAGTACATCAGAGGTAAGTTTTAGCAAGGCTGTAGAGGTGCTATGGTTCTTTCTGAAACCACGTTGGGCATCTGAAAACAGCTTAAATTTTGTGAGGAATTCAGTTGTTTGATTTGCCACAGCTTTTTCAAGCAGCTTAGACAGAACCGATAGAATAGCAATTGGACGGTAATTATTTATATCCTTCTTGTCCCCTTTCTTGAAGACTGGGGTTTTGCGAGCTATTTTCCAGATATCAGGTACTGTGTGGCAGGACAGGGACAGAGTGTAAATTTTTGCTAGATGAGAGACAATATAAGTAGCAGCAAGCTTAAGAAGGCACGGCTTAAGGAGGTCTGACCCTACAGTGGTATTACCAGATATGGATTTAAGAAGTTTGAGGGCCTCCAGTGACATTATGACCTTAAAATAGAAAGGCAGAGTATGCAGAGATATAGAGGGAGGTGTATTGGGGTACGGTGTCTTTCCCAGGGCCTGGTGCTGAGTATGACTTGCCTGTGGTTTAAAGGAGGAGGTATACATGGTCAGATCAGAGAACATCATATTAAAAGCATTCTCTATTGTGGCAGGGTCATTACAATGAGACCCATTTTAGTACCATATCAGGTGGCTGCATGTGTTGGATGTGCCGAGAAAAGATTTGATGTGCACCCAGAATTTCCAGAGTCACATGCGGAGCTGGTAAGCAAGTCCTGCAGTATTTACTTTCACAATCCTGATTTCTTCTTGCAGAGGTTTCTGTGAGCCTATAGGTGTTAAATCAGACATTATCCCAGACTGTTTAAAGCACTCCAACAACAAAATGGAAAGGGACCTGGGGGTAGTCATCATCAGATGACCTAAAGGTGGGCAAGCAATGTGGAGAGGGCAGCAAGGAGGGCTTGGGGGATACTGGCATTGCATAGGGAGAGGCATCACCAGTAGAAAATAGGAAGTTATTATCCTCTGTACAGACAGCTGGTGAGACCCCATCTGGAGTACTGTGTGCAGTTCTGGAGACCCAACTCTGCAAAGACATAGACAGGATGGAAGCTGTCCAGAGGAGGGCAACTAAAATGGTGCAGGGTTTGCACCGGAAGACGTATGAAGAGAGATGAAAGGAGCTTAATATGTATAGCCTCGAGGAAAGGAGCCAGAGAGGGGACATGATAGAAATGTTCAAGTACCTCAAGGGATTCAACAAAGCCCAAGAGGGTAGCATCTTTCAAAAAAAGAGGTGTGCAAGAACAAGAGGGCACAATTTGAAGATGGGGGGGGGGTGCTCAGAGGTAATTTAAGGAAGTATTTTTTCACAGAGAGGGTTGTGGATGCAGGAACGGGCCTCCGGAGGAGGTTGTGCAGTCAAAATCAGTGATGGAATTCAAGCATGCATGGGACAGTCATAAGGCCATTCTAGGGGTGGGTAGGAAGAAGTAGGCTGCTGGTTAACTAGGATCTGCAGCTATACCAGTAGGGAAATGGGCAGACTGGGTGGGCCAAGCGGTCCTTATCTGCCATCAAATTCTATGTTTCTATGTTGTCCCTTTACGTAGCTCACGTAGCAGGTCCTTGTGTAGCCACCTGGTATGTTTACCTCTGACTCTCCTGGTGACCTTGGCAGCATGTTGATTTTGAACAAACCAGAATTTGTTGAGGAAGATTTGTAATGCCTCGCTAACACAGTTTGTGTGGTAGACCTCTGACCAGTCAACAAGGGATACATCCTGAAGAAAAGCATTTACATCCAGGTTTGCAAAGTTTGTGAAAGTCACATAGTGAAGTGGGGGCATGGGAGGGGCACTTTCGGTCCATAAACAGAAAGTAGGTATGTGGTCATTATAGTATCAGCTAGGATCCCAGATGAATACATATGCTCAACGCAGTTTGTGAGTATCCAGTCTAACAGAGCACCTGTAACCAGCAGATTTGTTCTCTTGGTTGGTGCAGTTATTAACTGATGTAGACTATGCTTACTTGTCACTGATGCCAGGGAACAATGATTAGACCCCAGCCAATTCAGGTTAAAGCCACCCAAGATAATAACCTTATCATTTTTTATATTTGCTAGGGACCTGTCAAGCAGGTCCTGGAGCCCAGCCACACCCTCAGAAGGGGGATTGTAGACACAGGGAATGTGGGGTTTTTTTGCTCCTAATGCAGCAATGGCGTGGATGTGTTCACAAGGGGTGGACATGGCCGGGTGTTGGTCAGTTTTTATGGAGGTGGTCTTTGCAATACATGGCAATACTGCCACCACGTTTTGCCACTGCCCTGTCTCTCTGGATCAGTGTGTAGTTGGCTATATAAGTGAGAGAAAGTCTAGTACTCTAGGTTTCAGCCATGTTTCCGTAAGGCAGAGAATGTCTGGATTATAGTCCTTAATCCATGCCTCTAACTCATCCTTGTGACATATTAGGCTTGATATTCATGTGTGCAATAAGGATACCTTTACTAGATAGCCCCGATACACCGACTGCTGTGAAGTAAGCAGGGGGTCCAGGAGTTGATTCAATATCACCAGATAGCAGGAGCAGTAAAAAGGTGAGGAAGCAGAGCCTAACCGGTCGGAAGACCGAAATATAAATGACCGTATGCTTCAATTTTACAAGATCAGTAAGTACTTTGTAAGGAAGACCTTTGGAGAACAGGATAAAATGCCAATAGGGCATTGGCTATGGCTTGGCAATAAGTAGGTTTGAGAAGCAAACGTTCTTTTGGTCACCCCCCCCCCTTGGTAGCCACAGGGGAAGGAAAGAGAGAAGACCTTCAGACTGAGTAGAATGATAAAGCCAATGGCCCTCAAGCAGCCGATAGCAAGTCATAGCACCTGATTTGGGGTATAAAAGTGCAGGGAAACACAGGATTTTGAGACTCAGCCCAAACACAAAGGCAGGTGAGAGTTAATACAGTGGTAGAGAAAAACTGGGAAGGAACAGGATAGATTGATAATAAGGGTCAAGTAGGAGAGAGACAAGAGCAACACCCAAAGACAACAGATGCCACACCCGAAAACACTAACGAACTACTTCAGGTTGAACAGGATAGTGAAAAATAAGGAAGTTTATTTGTCAGGCCCCTAGCAGAAGCGACAAGATAATGAGCCAATGGAGATTAGGGCCATTAGTTGACAAGAAGGAATACTATATAAGTAAAGGCCCACTTAGGGTGGGACAAATAAACAGCTTTTACACCTTTCCGACCCACTGCTAAAGAAGGCAGCCAGGCACGTGGTTCTGAGCACTGAGGAGTCCATTTGTGGCGTGGGCATCATGGCTCCTGCAATGAGGGAGACCCTAGGAGGAGCGGTGGCAGATGGTGAAGTCCTGGGGAGATTAACCCAGTGGGTCTGAAGCCCCTGAGGGCTAGGAGGGGACCTAGAGGGCAAAGGAAGTGAGAGGATTTAAGCATCAGCAGGCAGTGGAGGGAGCAGAAGAGAAACAAAAGAACTGGGCATTTAGAGTCAAAATGGCAGTAGATTAAGTGAGTTTGGGATAGCAGGAGGGGAGGCAGGACAGAGAGAGAGAAAGAGAGAATAAATAGTCAGGGCAGGTGAGAGACAGAAAGAATGAGAAAAATTGAGCAATGAGGACTTACACTTTAACTTAGCCAGGCTTAAACTGTAAGCATTACATGGACAGAAACTATCATGAAAGTAAACATTTAAAAGGCCTGTAATCACTTTAAACACAAAGAAGCAGAGTGAGAGAGATACTCCACTAAAGGTGGAGTGGACTCAGCAAAATAAGTGAAGCAGCAACTGTTAAAGTTTAAGTACACTCCACAGAGGCAATGCAGATAGCAGAGCAGATTAAAAAAAAAAAAAAAAACACGCTTTTCAGTCTTTAGCCCCACTCCAAGAGCAGGGCTGGTGCCAAAACAGTACAAAATCAGTTTGATAATAGTCCAGTTAAGGTCCAAAGGCTCTTCAGGAACCGGAAAGCTGAGCGCCCCCTCCCAAGGAGTGCCAGGGAGTTGATGGGCTCAAAAATGTACCTTTACGGCTTTTACGCTTTTCTCAACCCGCTGCTACAGAAGACAGCGGGGCGCATGATCCTGAGCACTTGGGAGTCCCTTTGTGGTATGGGCAGGAGCCAGGATGGCTCCTGCAATGAGGGAGACCCTTATAAGAGCAGCGGCAGATGTGAAGTCCTAGAGAGGTTAACCCATCGGGTCTGAAGCCCCCGAGGGCTAGGAGGGGACCTTTACGGCTTTTATGCCTTTCCTGACCCACTGCTACAGAAGGCAACTGGGTGCGTGGTCCTGCGAGCTGGGGAGTCCCTTTGCAGCATTAGCATCCTGGCTCCTGTAATGAGGGAGACCCTCGGAGGAGTGGCGGCAGATGGTGAAGTCCTGGGGAGGTTAACCGGGTGGGTCCGAAGCCCCTGAGGGCTAGGAGGGGACCTTTACGGCTTTTATGCCTTTCCCGACCCACTGCTACAGAAGGCAGCTGGGCACTTGGTCCTGAGCACTGGGGAGTCCCTTTGCAGCATGGGCGTCCTGGCTCCTGCAATTAGGGAGACCCTTGGAAGAGTGGTGGCAGACAGTGAAGTTCTGGGGAGGTTAACCCAGCAGGACCGAAGCCCCTGAGGGCTAGGAGAGGACCTTTACGGCTTTTATGCCTTTCCTGACCCATTGCTACAGAAGGCAGCCGGGCACGTGGTCCTGAGCGCTGGGGAGTCCCTTTGTGGTGTGGGCATCCTGGCTCCTGCAATGAGGGAGACCCTCGGAGGAACGGCGGCAGATGGTGAAGTCCTGGGGAGGTTAACCCGGTGGATCCGAAGCCCCTGAGGGCCAGAAGGGGACATGGGCTCATACACAGCCACACAGCTGCTGTGGAGTTTACTTCTGTGCCATACCAACTCCTGCCCCAAATAAAGATGGGGCTGTGCACCCCCCCATCCAGGTAGTGCCTCAGTTTTTCTTCCATATACTCTGCCTACACTCATGGGCTATTTAGTAAGCTCTGACATCAACTCCTAGTCACACTAAGGTGGAAACTCAGCCTTTCTAGGGGTCCACTTGCCCTTGTTCCCCACCCCGGCAGCCTGGGGGGGTGTAATTGTCAGTTCCAAAAAAGGTAGCTAACCTGTATACAAGGAGAGCAGAGCGCTGTGTGTACGGCCAGTCCAACAACAAACAATTTCAAAACAACAGTGCTACCAAAGCAGAGAAAGTCCAATAATGCAGTAAACTGAGCAAAATTTTTGCTTTATTTTATCACCAGGTGGCAAGCCTCAGCTCCTTGATAGATTGCCTTCCAAAGGCGTCCTTGGAAGGCAATCTGCTAAGGCACTGGGGCCTCGCACCTGGTGGACTTTTCTGCTTTGGTAGAGGGTAATTGTCACAGGATTGCACTCTAGGAATAGAGGCTGGCCTTCAGCAGGACACTGCAGCTATTACACTGTCTCTATATCCCCCATATCAAGGGATTGTTGTACAGATTGTATATAGTTTTTCCTTGGAATATTTTACATGCTGTTTTACTGGACACACATACAGTCTCTGCTAGGGGATTTGTTTGGGACAAAGTTTTGCTACTGGGCTGTGGCATCTTATGATCGCTCTCCATACAGCGCCTACACACTCAATTGGTTGCTCCCACTGGGGATCTCCACCTGGTTCCCAGTCTTGTCCTCCACATTTCAGTATCTACATAATAAATATTGGTTTCCCATCCTAAATGGGTGAGAGAACGTGCCTGACGTGGAACATCAGAGGGCTTAACACCCTGTACAAAGGGAAGCAGGTGCTTTCACACCTTAAGAGGCTGAGAGTGAGGTGGCCATCCTCCAGGAGACCAAACCAACCAGGGAGACTACGATAGAATAAAGAGGGACTGGGTGGGTCAGATAATCCATGCAAAGGGGTATTTGTATTACTGCACAAGACCCTGCACTGGAAAATCACAAAGAAGGTGAGTGACCTGGAGGGAGGAAATTGCCCTTATGGACATGGCAGAGGGACCTCTGCTACTCAGAAATATATATATATATATATATATATATATACACACATATATATATATATATATATATATACACATACACATATATATATATATATATATATAACACATATACATATATATATATACACATAATATACATATATATATACACACACACACACACACATATGTATATATATATATATATACACACACACACACACACACACACACACACACACACACATATGCACCCAATCAGGACTCACCCTCCTTTTTCAATAAACCAGCCCAGGTGCTAGGGACACATACCTTGGGTGACATGCCACTGCTAACCGGGTGGGGGGCGGATTTTAACCTTACCTTAGACCCGCTTCTGGACAGATTCCCCCTCCTACTTTGAGACCCACTCCAGTACAGACCCTTGTCCAGATGCAACTTGACGTGGCCCTTACAGACATATGGAGGATGTTTCATCCGTCTGTGCAAGATTACACCTTTCACTTCACCAGTGGATAGCTCTCACAGCCACATAGACTTCTGGCTTACCTACCTCAGTATCAGACACTGTGATCCTGCCTCTGGTAATTTCGGACCAGACTCCAGTGCAGCTGTCGTTCAATTGGGACCCTCCTTCCCCAACCTCCCCATGCTGGAGGCTAGACCCCCTGCTACTACGTGATCCCCTGAATTCCCCCCTTGGCTTCAGCGAGAGGCCCTGGATGTCTTTCAGAACAACCGTATCGCAGACACCTCTGCTGGCACCACATGGGAGACTTTTAAAGCCACTCTGAGAGGGGCGATAATGGGGTATGCCCACAGGCGCCGGAAGAAGAGAGAATTCCACTTATATCCCTAGAAAAATAACTGAGGGAGGCAGATGAGGCCTAAACCCCTCTGAAACCTCTCACTCCACTCCCAGGAAAGATTTCAGGTGGCCGCCCTGAGGATGGAGGTGAATGAGCTCTTCTCCAGGAATGCCAAAATCTCCATTTTCTGTTTAAAACACAAATACTAGGAGGGTGGGGAAAGGGGGAAGGTCTTCACCTATCAGTTGAAAAAGCATCAAGATGAAAGGCATATAACTGCCGTGGTGGACAAGGAGGGTAGGACCCAAACCAAAATGGAAGGGATTAACCAAATAATGGCCATGTTCTATGCCTTACTGTATAAGTCCTCAAGATAGGCTAGCTCCCAGGGGTTCTCCATCTTCTTATGGGCCCTCCATCTCCCAAAGAGTTCAGAGCAACAGGCTGTTGTCCTTGGATGCCCTCATGACAGTAGCAGAAGTAACCACCATGTTGTTATCCCTCAAGAAGGGGAAGGCCTCCAGGAGGGGATGGTGTCCCCCTGGAGATATGGCAACTCCTACAGCTCACAATCACTCATATTTTACAACAGATGTTTACCTAAGCCATACAAGCTGGTGCCCCCCCCCCATTCAGACAGGTAGCATGCACGGTAATCTTTTAAGAGGTGCTGCCTGTCTATGTCGTGGGTGTGGCTAGGGTACTCTGCACCAAGCAGCTCAATGAATGGTTGAAAGACTGGTGCGGAGCACAGGGTTTGGGCTTAACTGAGGACTGGGGGTCCAACTGGAGGCATGCAGGCCTATATTAGTGTGGTAGTCTGCATCTGTCCTGGAGAGGAACTAGGCTCCTAGGTGATAGGTTTAAATGCTTCATTGGCAAGCTTTTAAACTGGCCGAGGGGGGAGGCGCTGTTATGAAGTAGGAAATTCCAAGCCTCCCCCACAAAACAGGTAGTTAGAAGCAGGTAAACACCAAGGTACAGAGGTCAATAGGGAGTAGTATAGGGGTAAATGGAGAGAAGGCAAAGTAAGGGCAGGGATGGGGCAAAAAGGGTAAGATCATCATAAAGTGAAGGGCAATGAGCACCAACACCCATAGTCTGGTAACAAGCTTTCTGAAATAGTGGTCTTGATGGATGATGGACACCTGCATATCAAGGCAGTCCCAGAAACATGGTACACAGAGATCCATGACTGGGATGTCAACAAACCAGGGTACACAATCTACAAGAGAGACAGGGAGAGTAAAGGAGGAGGAGGAGGAGTAGCTCTCTACATAAAGGAAGGTATCAAAGTAATGCTGTGCAGCAGAAAAAAGACAGATGATAGGAAGATAAGCACGGGATTTTGTTTACAAAAACTTATAGTGTGTGCTAGCCTCTTCACAATTACATGCAGCCACAGGTCTACCTGAGTTCTGAACACCGAACACTGATGACAGAGAGGCATAAATTACTGGCAGGGATTACAGGAGCATTTCTCCCGTACTTCTCCACACCAACACCAGCATTCCTCCTGATCTCTGCATTCAGTGTAGCACACTGAGCCATACTGTAATTTATTGTGCTGTACCTCCCGTACGTTTCCACACCAACACCAGCATTCCTCCTGATCTCTAACTTTAGTGTAGCACACTAAGCCATACTGTAATTTATTGTGCCATACTTCTCTGCACCAACACCAGCATTTCTCCCGATCTCCGAATTTAGCTTTCCTCCTAATGCTACCTGATCTCCGAACACTGAACACAAAGCATGCTGCCTGATCTCTGAAATTCGCCATGTGAGGTAACCTCTTTTTACAGCATGATATTTTTTTTGTTTGAAAAAGCCCTTATTAGGGCTAGGGCAGAAGTTAACCAAAGTCCTTATTGCTGTACTAACAGCACCAGGCAGCAGTTCCAAGAAGGAATCCAAAAACAGTAATTTCACTGCATACTTCTCCCACACCAACAACAGCATTCTTCAGACAGATCGACAGGAGGCTACAGTAAGCTGTGCAACATTGTGAGGGAATATTAAAAATGTATTTGGCTGTTTAAACATGCACTTCTGATATATGGATGGCAGCTATATGGGACAAAAGAGCCGCCACCAGGCCATCTCAATGAAGCAGCTTTTACTGTACTCTCAAACAGGAATGGTTAGGAGGATCTCGATTTAGTAGTGGTAGCCATCTGGGAACAAGCTACTGCGGACAGTGTGGTTCACAATAAACACAGCCATAGAGTCAAGCCACACAAAAGAAAGGTTACTGGACTTTTGGGGACTGACTTTGGCAGAATGGAAGAGAGCATAAGAATGCACTATCAAAGGGCAGGAAGGAAAGGTGGAGGGACAATGGAGAAAAATCAAAAGTGCCATCACAGAGGTAAAAAGCCTTTGTGTGAAGCAAATAAACACAACACAATGAAGTAATAAACCACTATGGTTCTCTAAAAGAGGTGGCAGGAAGGTTAGGGAGAAAAAAAATAGCATCCAGAAAGTATAAGGAATCACAGAAGAGGCAGGACAGACAACTGTACCAGTTAAAGTAGAAGGAAGCGAGGAAGGCAGTAAGAATAGCAAAGCCCCAAACTGAGGAAAAGATAGCCAACTCTGTTAAGGGATAAAACCTTTATAGATACATTAGTGAGCAAAGAAAGACCAAGGGAGGGATAAAGGTCTTAATAAAGGAGTAGAGTGGGGATGGGAAGAGGGTGACAGTGAAAAGGCAGATACTGAACAAATACTTTGATGAGTATTCACAAAAAGAGGAGGGGGCGTACCTAAACTAAACAATAGAAGCACGCTGGATAGAGGGGTCGATACCCATCCATTCACAGAAAGAAATGTTCTAAAAAAGTGGACAAGGCAATGGGGCCTGATGGGATTCATCCCAGAATTCTAAAAGAACTAATGGGAGAACTAGTGACAAAGCTGTCTACCCTTTTTATCAAATCATGAGAGGAGGGAATGGTACCTAAGGGCTGAAAGAGGGCAGATGTGATTCCCCTTCACAAAAGTAGGAGCAAGGTAGAGGCAGGAAACTCACACCTGTCTGACCTCAGTGGTAGGGAAATTGATGGAATCACTTCTGAAAGAAAGAATAGTTGAGTGCCTAGAGGCCAGTGGGACACAGGACATAAGGCAGCATGGATTCACAGCAGGAAGTTCATGTCAGATAAATCTAATAAATTTCTTTAACTGGGTAACCAAAGTAGTAGACCAAAGGGGGCTGTGGAAATGACCTACCCAGACTTTAGCAAGGCATTTGACACAATCCCACACAAAAGATTAATAAACAAGACAGCCAGCCTGGAAGTGTATCCCGAGGTGGTAGCCTGGGCAAAAAATTGGCTGGACAACAGGATGCAGTGGGAAATAGTAAACGGTGTCCACTCTGAAGAAAGGGTGGTTACTAGCAGTGTACCACAGGGTTCAATACTGGGGCCGATTCTCTTTCATGCCTTTATAATTGACATTGCAGAGGGACTAGAAGGAAAAGTATTCCTTTTTGCAGATGCCACAAAGATCTGCAATGTGGTTGATACACAAGCGGGTTGGAAAAGATGAGAAGGGACTAGGCACGGTTGTAGGAATGGTCAAAAGTATGGCAGCTTAGATTCAATGCAAAGTAATGCACCTGGGAAACAAAAACCCAGGGTAGAGTACAATGAAGATGAGTACTAACAACAACAGAAATGGAAGGATATGGGGTAGTCATATTAGATGACTTAAAGGTAGGCAGGCAATGTGAGAGGGCAGTAAGGAGGCTGGTGGATACTGGGATGCATAGGAGAGGCATCCCCAGTAGAAAACAGGACGTTGTCATCTCTCTGTACAGAAGGTTGGTGAGACCCCATCTAGAGTAGTGTGTATGGATCTGGAGATCCCATCTCCGTAAGAACATAGTCCAGGAGGCAGTCCAGAGGAGGGCAACTAAAATGGTGCAGGGTCTGCACCAGAAACCATACGAAGAGAGACTAAAGAATCTTAATATGTATAGCCTTGAGAAAACAATGGAGAGTGGGAACATGATAGAAACTTTCAAGTACCTCAAGGGAATCAATAAAGTCCAAGAGTGGAGCATCCTTCAGAAAAAGATGTTCAAGAACAAGGCACAATTTGAAGATAGAGGGAGGATGGCTTAGGGAAACGTGAGGAAGTATTTCTTCACAGCGAGGTGCTGGACACATGGACCACCTCCCAGATGATGTCATGGGGTCAAAAACAGTGGGGGAATTCAAGAATGCAAGGGACAGACATAAGGCAATTATGGTGGGGAGTAGGAGGAGAAAGTCAGTTGTTGGTTAACTAGGATCTGCAGTTTATTTGGTAGGTAGGGAACTGGGCAGACTCGGTGGGCCAAGTAGTCCTTATCTGCCATAAAAGTCTATATTTCTGTGTAACATGTTCACATCATACAGCCTTCACTGGTCGCCTAAGGAGGAATCACTTATCTTGGTATAGGCATCACCTCTGACCTGGTCAGAGGGTGGGTGGGGTCTTCCCTAGTTTGAAGGATATAAATGGCCATTCCAGGCCACCCAGACATTAAAGTGGTTCAGATCTGGGCCGAGATGCCCCAATGGCTAGGTATGAAGAGGGCAGCTAGAAAGATGGCACACCTGACACTAATGTTATACAACCATCCCCCAGGGGTATCCACTCTCATCCAATGACAGGCCCCTCTCTGGACTACTGAGATGCTCTACATAAGAAGCTGAGCACTATCCCCACCCCACCATGCCTTACCCTGCTATGAGGCAACACTGAAATCTCAATAAATAAAATGCCTGTCTCCTGGGCCACCTGGGCTGTTCTAGGCCTGACATATCTTCAAGATTTATACATCCCAGACACCACTATCTTTCACTCTTTTAGTAATAATAATAATAATAATCTTCTTTATTTTTATAGTGCAGTTCAAAAACTATCAAAGCGCTGTACAATTATGAACAATAAAAACACGTTAAAAAGATAAAACAATAAAACACAGTGCAGTTCCAGATTTCGCACCAATATACATCGAAGCAATTTATTACATAAAATCCACAAAAGCAAAATGAAACAGATGGGTCTTTAAGGCCTTCTTACAGCCCTCTACGGTCTGGCATGCTCGAATTCGACGAGATAGAGAGTTCCACAGGGTGGGGGCCATGTACATAAAAGCTTGTGACCCCGAAGTTTTCAGCTGTACCCCGGAAACCTCTAGCAACCCTCTTCCACTGAGCAGAGTTGTCGGAGGTGACAGAAAGGAATCAGGAGCTCTTGCAGGAGCCGGACCCTGTCCATGTAGGGCCTTGTAGGTCAGTAAATCGACCTTGAAAGTGATCCGCCACTGAATAGGCAGCCAGTACAGTTTACACAGCACAAGAGAAATGTGACTCACATGAGAACCCCATCAACAACCTGACTGCTGTGTTCTGTACTAGCTGCAAAGGATGACTATCAACCCCTGAAGCCCTAGGTAGAGGTAGTTTCAGTAGTCCAGGCACAAGGTCACAAGGTGTGGATCAACGTTGGAAGGTCACTAGATGGAACAAGACTTAACTTGCAGGTGATGTTCCTCAGATGATAAAACATGGACTTGACTTCTGCCGACACCTGTAGAATGCAATGTCAGCTGATCATCAAGAATCATCCCAGGTTCTGCACTGGTTTGGATGACAGCAGCTGGCAACCCCCGAGCCAAAGCCCAGAGTAAGACCCTGCCACTGACCTCTCTATCCAGCGACCTGGATCCACCACCAATACCTCAGTCTTATCAGAATTGAACTTCAACCAAAGAAACATAGAATCTGTTGGCAGATAAGGACCATACAGCTCACCTTGTCTGCCCATTTCCCTGTTTGATTTGGCAGTCCCTACTCTTATCTGGACTGCCTATCCCCTGCTCAGCTGTACAGCAGGGTGTCTTTATGCTTATCCCATGCACTTTTGAATCCCTGTACTGTTTTTGCTTCCACCACCTCTGCTGGTAGGCTGTTCAAGGATCCACCACCCTTTCTGTGAAAAATACTTCCTAGCATTCCCCTAAGCCACCTCCCTCCCCTCCAGCCTCATGTTATGTCCCTTGTCCTTGTGCACTTTCGTCTCTGAAATATGCTGCCTTCCTGTAGCCTGTTTATTCCTCTAAGGTATTTGAAAGTCTCTATCATATACCCCCTCTCCCTTCTCTCTTCCAGTGAATAGCAGCTGTTTAGTTCCTTGAGTCTTTCCTCATAAGGTTTGTGGTGCAGTCCACATATAATTTTTGTTGCTCTTCTCTGGATTGCTTCCATTCTGTTTATGTTCTTCCTGAGATGCAGTCTCCAGAATTTGACACAATATTCCAGATGAGGCCTCACAGTGATATACAGTGGCATCACCACTTCCTCCTCCTACTGGTTATACCCCTTCCTATGCACCCGAGCATTCTGTTTGCCTTCTCCATTGCTTTTTCAAACTAGCTGGTCTTCATCCAGTCCTGGATTTCTGAGAGGCAGCTATTAAAGACTGAGACCGCACTACCCTGGTCAAGCACAGAATATAGGTAGAGCTGGGTGTCATCTGCATAACAGTGAAACCTCAGTCCATACCATCTCACAATATCTCCCAATGGTAGCATATACACTGCAAACAACATTAGGGACAGCATGGAGCCCTGGGGAACCCCACATGGCAGAGAGAATGAGTCTGATAAATACATCCCAGATACCACCCTCTGAGACCTGCCAGTGAGGAAAGACTGAAACCATCTGAGGACCATCCCTGACAGACCACAGATACCCCTCAAGTACTCCATCAAGCCTCCATGGTCCACGGAGTCAAACGCAGAGAGAGAGATCAAGAAGGACCAAGATGGAATGGCACTTGATCTCCTGCAATCAGGAGATCATTGAGCACCTAACCAGAGCAGTCTCAGTACTATACCTCTTCCAAAACCAGACTGGAGAGGACCATAGATGTCATGGATGGTCAGGGTGGTTCTCCAGCTGCTGTGTGACTACTTTTTCAATCACCTTCCTATACAGAGAAGGTTAGAGATTAGCCAGGAGTTAGCAGGACAGTTTGTGTCAAGAGAAGATTTTTAAGGAGTGGTGTCACCACCACCTCCTTCAGGGAGTTTGAAACTCACCCAGCTCTAAAGAGCACCAAACTATCTCTGCAAGGACAGGGCCAATGGTATCAACACACTCCAATATAAGGCATGTTGGGCCCAGGTCCAAACTACAGCAAGTTGGCCGTATACTCTGGACAATCCACACAACATCCATGATCTCTGGCCGGTTAAAGTATACCCAAGAAAACTGAGGAGTAGTGACCAAGAACCAACCACTGACAACCCCCATAGAATGAGCTGATTGGATCTCTGTCCCAATGCCAGCCACCTTATCAGCAAAGAGTCAAGCAAACTTATCACACTTATCCTGTGAAAATGCTCTTCGAACTTACAGACAAGTTGGGTTGCACAATCTATCTACAGTTTCATAGAGCAGAGCCAGTTGATCCTGAGCTTCAGCAATCTCCTGTACAGAAACTCTGCCTTCTTATGGGAGAATAGTTGATTAACAGTCCCAGTAATGTTCCAATAATTTAAGGGACTAGTGACTCTCGCGATCCCCTCTAAGGACTTCTGTGCATCCTCCAACTCAGAAATGCAATTACTGAGTATATCCATTGGTGACTACTAGGCAGGCCTACTTAGCCTGTGGAGAACTGGATACTGTTGAAGAGAGGCCAGACTAGCAGTACGGCCCTTAGAGCCACTCTCCCCTCTCAATCTCAAGCCTCAAAACTTAAATGGGAACAGGATCTGCAGACACAGATCTCAGCCCAGAAATGGAAGTCCTGTTTGAGGTTGGCCTACATATCTTACCTGGACACCAAAAGCTTGTTAATACAAAACAAAATCCTTCAGTCTTGGTACAGGAACCCTGCGGTCCTCCATAAGGCCAATCTGACCAAGGATGATCTCTGTTGAAGGTGCCAAGAGGAGAAAGGGACTTAATCCACATTCTATAGCACTATAAATTCAACCACCTTGGCTAGCGTAAGTAACCTGGGTTCTGAAATATTACAGAAACAAGTACCCTTGGACCCAGAGGTGCTGATTTTAGGCATTCACCTTTCAGTTCCTCCATCTCCAACGTCCAGACCAGAAATTGTTGGTGATTCTAATTATACAGGTCAAGAGACTACTGCTGAGCCGATGGAGAATGGAGGAGATCCCCAGTCACAGAGGTGCTAAACTCCCTCACACAGGTTATCAACCTGTCCTGTATGACCCATGTGGCTGGACATTCTCCCAGCACGTAAATCTTTGGCAAACCCTTCAGTATGTTCCTAAAGCCCAAGGAGGGTATAGGCTGACTTTATTCACTGTAGTCTTGATCTTTTCCTATTCAATCACAGTAGCTAGTCCAGGCAGGAAGCTCCCCGATCCAGATCTGTCCCAGGAGTTATGTTTGTATGACATAAGTTTTTCAATTAGTGTTCGATGCGGTATCTGAACTTGATGGAAGTAGTTGCTTTTGTGTGCTCTGTTTGTTGCAAATTTATCTCAACCCATGCCGCCCTAGAAATTCCTAGATCCTACAGGGACTCACATCCCAGAGAAACCACAAAGCAAGCAGGTGAGCCCTGTTATACATATCTCCTGATGGCTTGATTATCTAGGCAGGTCTCTCCACTTTTAGTTATCAGGCAGATGTAAGCTAACCAGGGGAACTCATCCAGCACAAGATCCTGTACCTGCTCCCAAAGTAGTCTACATTGCTTGATTTAAGTATAATTCATACTGTTTAATATACATTTTTTGCTGTATTGTAACAGTTTGATTATCCATTGTATCGTGATACAAAGTTAAAATAATAACAAATTTTAACCAAAAAAAGTTGAAATCCCCATTGAAATACATTGAATGGCATGTATCTTAATTTCTCACATTGCAGTCAGCAGTTCCAGCAGCAAGATGTGTCTTTGTTTGGAGAGACACCAGGCAGCTGTTCAGATGAGAGAGGTGTGTTGGGGTGTAGGGTGGTGGATGCTCAGTGGGAGGTCGGTGGGGGGCAGTTGTATCAGCAAAAGACCATTTTCTTTTTATTACAGTTTAAAAAAACATTAAAATATGGTTTCCTTTAATTTCAGATGAGGATAGGGACATGGGTGCCACTAGACACCAGGGAAACTTTAAAAAATACAGGAACGGTGCCGAGATGGGTGGTGGTGCCACAAGACAGCAGAAAAACATTACAAAGCAGGGGGATGGCACTCCCAGGGTAGGAATGCCACTAGACACCACAGAAAGATCAGAAAAATATGGGGATGGCAATTAGAAGGTAGGGTGTCAATAGACACCAGAGAAACAATAAAACATACAGGGATGGAAATTAGAGGGTGGGGTCTGCCACTAGACACCACAGAAGCATTAAAAAAGATAAGTGGAAGGTAATGGGTGGGTTGGGGGCACCACTAGACACCAAGAGAAAAGAGGGATTTGTGACTTGGCAAATTCCCATGTTATCCAATGGGAATTTGTAAATTAAAATGTTAGTATATATTTTATATCTGTGGGTATTATTATCATTATCATTATTATTCTCTAATTAATTATCAAAATATATGCATTTATATATAAATCTGCTTATAAATGTAAATTCTGATGCCGTTCTGAGTTTTGGAAATTCAAATGAGAAAAAAAAGTGCAAAATCTTTTCTTTTGCAGGAATTGTTTTCCATATCAAATGAAAAAGTAAACCAAACGGATCATGTTAAACAAAGAACTGCAAAAAAAAAAAAAGTTAAAAATATTTTTCATCTGGAGAATACTTTTCACTTGAATGAAAAAGGTCATATGGAAAAAGTGAAAAAAAGTCCAAAATCTTTTCCTGTATGAAGGAATCCTTTTTGTTTGAAAGAAAAAGAGCATATGAGAAAGAGAAAAAAAAAAACATGAAGTCAAAATCGTTTTCCATATAAACTGATCCTTTTTCAAATGAATGAAGAAGTTTAAAATGTAAAAAAAAAAAAAAACATATTTCAGGGTCATTTTTCTTTTGTTACCATGAGAGATACACTGAGCTGAAAGATTGCTTACAGGTGCAATCTCAGAGCACAAGAGTTAAGTGACTTGCTCAGGGTCACACAATATTGCAAGTGAGGGCCGTGGGATTTAAAGCCAGGTCTGCAGCTCAGAGCCTTAAACCACTGTGCTATACTGCCTCCAACAGTTAAGTACATAATCCACCTAATAGAGTCCTGAGGAGCAAGGTAGATGTCTTGGTTTCTCTACAGGATGTAAGATTTGTGGGTTTAAAAAAATATTAAAAAAAAAAAAAACAGAAACAAGATGGCAGCAAAGTAGCAAACTAAGCATTTTTCCTCATGAAAAAGGACTGGCCCTACATGAAAAAGGAATGTTTTTTTTTCCCATTTCATACAGCTATCTTGATGAGCTTACTGAACATGCTCAGAAACAAATTTTAAAAAATTAATAACTTTGCAACGGATTAATATTTTTTTTCACCAAACCAGCAAAAGGCACATCTGTGGGACAAGCCCCTTCTTCACTGAAAATCTCAGAACAAAATTCTAAATGTCTATGTGCTAGGGGCTGAGAAAAAGAAAAAAAAGTATATATTTCACTTTTTCTACCATACGGATCTCGAAATTCACAGATCAGACTGGAAGGAAACTTGGAACTACCACAGGAGACTGCACATGCAAAATTTTGTGAGAATCCATTGTATGGTTGTGAAGTTATTAAAGTGAAAAAATTGGAGTTAAACATTAAACTGTGTACTCAGTCCTAAATATAGTGGTGTGACCACACCACTATAATAAATATATGCTGCATTTAAACAATAAAGGCACAACAGGGTGTGGGTTGTTGTGTAATAACACCATGCAATGGGGGGGCATTCAACACCTGAGATGTGATGTTATTGCAAAATAACCCACATCCCTGGAATGCCTATTACTATTATAAAATGGCTAGTTTTTAATTAAAAAATATACAGAAAAACAAAACATGTTAAAGCATTTTGTAGGTGTTTTTTAGAGGAAGCATACTTTACATGCATCCACTAGCTAGTGGAGCTCTTTCATGTACTGCAGTTTAAGTCCTGTGACTTTCATTGTTAGTGATTCAGGTGCCCCCCCAACTATCCCTTACGTGTGTGTGTGTTTCTTTAATAAATGTTCTATGTCCCACTGACTGATCAAGAAAACTTGTTGTTTAATGGATCTTGGTGCAATCGCTGTCTGTGATGGAGCAGAATATTGCTTCCATGAACACTTCCAGTTCTCAGGTGGAATCAGGTGAATTCTTCCACATTCGGAACATTTTGGCCCAAGTAAATGGCACATTTTATTTTTTTTTCTTTAAACAAAATGCAGTCAGAATTGAATAGTGTGTCTGGATTTATGAAAGAATGGGCAGCCAAGTGCAAGCATCCTTCGACTCCGCTATCTGAATGACGGAGCCACATGCAGTGGCAGTTGCAGGTATAACTTGCAGGTTAACAATGCCACAGGCAGTGCTGATTCAGGAACAGCATGTGGTTTTGTATCAAGTTGTTGTTATAAAAATACATTTAGATTTGAGGAGGGGCGGGAGGTTTCACTGTGACCTGAGGCAGCAACCAGGGCAGGCTTGGGGATACAGAGGTGAGCCATATCAGCTTTGGGGGTAGTCCTGCAGGGACGGATATGCCTTTGTGTAGTGTGGTCATCTTTCTGCCTGCTCTAGATGCAGTGATGTTATAGTCTAATAACATCACTGTGACTGGGGGTCAACAGCCAATCAGGTTCCATGAAATTTTAATGCCCTTGTATAATTATACAACATGTGTGTGCTGATAAATAGCAAGATAAAAAGTAATAGCTTGACCCAACATACAAAGATATATGAAGTTGCTCACTGAGCAAACTCAAATACATTTTTCACATGTGAGATCCCAGATATTTTTGGGTGCCATTGCCATGGACGCTAAGCTCTGTAGTCCTCATTTCCTCTAATGCAGAACATTGAACAGAGGGCACAGTTTACATTTTGTACTTTTTTCTATCTCAAAACCACTCAAATATGTATTGTATAAACAGAACATGACATATGCTACTTAAGACACAAATCATTAATATTATACTACCAGGGCATTAAGTAAAAAAACTTTGAATGCTAACAATATGAATGGAAGCGTTCAGTTTTTCTTTTCTTTCCTACCTTGGGAAGAACTTATATGGAGTTTTATGGCTATGTTATAGGGCTCAGTCTGTGTAATGCAAATGCTCCACAACTTATGGGGTTGGGAACAGACACAATGTGATATGTACAGCCTAAGACAAGAGTGTGATTAAGTATTAAAGAATTGTATTTGGGAATGTGTGATTGCTGAAAAGACTTTGATTTGATTTATAAAAACCTAAAGAAGAGGACTATATATTGCATATAACTAAAATCAGTAAATATTGTTTTTATTTTCTTTTTCAGAAATTAAGTCCTCTGAAAAAGCCCTATTAGGGCGAAATGGGGCAGATGTAAAATAAAGCAGTGAATGCTAGAATATTATGTGACAGACGTTTACTCTTTTTTTTTTTTTTCAAAAAGAGGTTGCATTCCCCCTCCCTGTTTCCACTGGACTAGTTTGACTGAAAAGGAGTAGCTTCCCAGGATCCAAGAAGAATTGAATGCTGTTGCCCATGGCACCCGGACATTTATGTTAACAAAGAGTGCCACCTGATGTACTTTAGCAGCAATAACAGCAAGTGAACCAGGAAAGATGAACAACCCATTAACATGATTCATGCAGCAGTACTTAGCATTGCATTGCAGTACTTGACATATTGTGGTATATCCCAGAAATGGGATAGCTCTGAATGGCTGGTATTGAACATGCCACAGCTGGCATTCTGGTATCACAGAAAAGGGACCATATATATTTTTACTTATAGATAGGTATTATTTATATTTTGGTGCCTAATCCCAGAGGCTCTGGGTGCCATTACAATAGGAACAAGGTTAAGGCAGGATCAATTACCAAATTACATCAGTAAAACACAGGATAAAAACAAATTTAAAAACGGTCAGCAAATGTCTTATTAAAAAGGTACTGTAGGTCTTCAGGCCCCCTTTAACTTTCTCCACCATTGGGGCCTCCTCAATGATTTTGGCAGCAAGTTCTAGTGGACTGGGCCAGCCACCTCGAAGGAACAATCCCTGAGGTTTTCAGCCTGGTGCATGGAACAGCCAGAAGGCCTTTGGTGGAGGAGGCGGAGGTAATGTACTGGGGCTGGGGTAAACAGGTTAGGTAGGTAATGATGGAGCCTCAGTTATTAACATATCTGTAGTTTCATCCACAGTTCCTACCAGTACTAAAAATACTGCATCAATAGCATTTTATTTTGCAAGGTAGATAGTATTTAATGGGATATTGACTTCTGAATTTTCATTTTCTGCTATCAAAGCTTATTTTTGCCTTTGAAGTGTGGCCCTGCCTAAGTCTGAGAACATTAAAATTTTATTGCAATCAAACCTTTGTCCTTCACTGCCCAACAGCTTTAAATATGGCATCATGTTGGAGTACTGACCACACTTTAAGTAACAGCATGCAAGGTGTTGATTCTTAAACTCAGTCAACACTGCATCAAAGTCTAATGTAAGTCATTCCCAACCAGGGCAAAATTGTATTAGATGGAGGAAACCTCCCCAAATTCCTAAGTGGTTCCATTCACACAGATATTTTCTTTTCACAGCAGATTGTCCAAGTGTTCAAAGTGAGATGGTAGCAACTGATTTTATTTAACCAGGCCAACTAACACAGTTAATGTCCTGCACACATTTATTGCCTCTGTGACCTCCATGTTGTGGGTCTCTACCTGCTGCTTGACAACTTGGTGCCACTGAAATAGTTAGATTAAGAAATGATCAGTTCTATGGCTTTATGCATCTTCTGCATAACTGACTGCAATGAGGATAGGGTTATCAACCTCTGGTTGAATGAATGGTGTGGGCGTTGGCTTCATGGGGGACTAAGGCTCCACCTGGTTGGATGCACGCCTCTATTAGGAAGATGGCTTGCACCGTCTGGGAAGGGGACCATGTTCCTGAGTGAGACATTTGAATTCTTCAGCAGCAAGCATTTAAACAGGCCGGGGGGAGGCTAGGAAGGACAGGTGGAGTAATATCACCCTCCCCAGGACACAAACACGAAAAGAATTTAGCATTAGGACTACTGAAGGAGTCCGAGACGATGAAGCAGGGGAATAAGGCCCACACAAGAACAATAAAGGGGAGGAGGAAAAAGCAGGGCAGAGGGAGGATGTGAAGCAAAACATGGAAGGCCATGGTAACCGATGGTTTATCCCCATACCAGGCACTTGGGTTAAATCCATACTGACACTGTAGTGCAACATGAGGGGTGCTGCACTCCTGAGGTGTCATCTTTGGATGAGAGACGTTAAACTGAGGTCCCATCTGCCTGTTCTGGTGGTAGTTCAGGTGGATGTTAAAGATCCCATGGCACTTCTCAAAAGAGTAGGGAGAAGTTTTATTAAAAAAAACAATTTACATATTCCTTTAATTAAACATACTTAACCAATTCCAGACATTTCTTTCCAAAATTCTTGCTCTTTCTTCACCAAATGTCATACATTCTTTCTGATACACTTTATCTATTTCAATTTGAATTTTAAATAGTAGTTCTTGTATTGTTCTTTCCTTATTCTGTAGACACCTCTGACACCTATTCAGCCAAACTGCCCATTTTAACACAGCAAATATAGCATAAATAATACTTTTATTCATTATTTCCCATTCACTAGTTAATTGCCCATATACCAAAATGTCATCTGTCACATTTTTGAAACATTTGAAACATTCCATTCCCCAAAATTTGGTTAGCATTTCCCCAGTGCCCTGACCAAATTTCCCCCCATTCACTAAAAATACCACCAACAGCTTATTTTTATTTTTTATTTAAAAATTTGGTTTCTGGGAAAGGCACACTGAGCCAAGGCTCGTTTCCAGGTGTGACCCGGGTACAAGTGTACACTGAGTTATACAAGAAAGTACAATAGTATTTAGGAAAACAGGCAGTATGCACAACATCAGAAAAAAAATTACAAACAGTATTACGGAATACAGACAGTAAGTTAATCTGGTTCAAAGTCAGTTGGCATTCATCTGTATCCCCTTCCCCCTGGTAGTGCCTGAAAATAGGCAGAATTTTTCTAGTGCACTTACCCGGTCAACAAAAACTAAATAAAAATAAAATAAATAAATGTCTGCAGCCAGAGAAATAAAATTCCAGACCTGGAGGTCTTGATAGCAGATGCGGACCTGGACATAGAAGCAATAACTGAGACATGGTACACTGAAAATCATGGGTGGGATATAAATGCACCAGGTTATGCCTTGTTCAGAAGAGATAGGCGAGACAGAAAAGTGTGTGGAGGGGTGTCCCTGTATGTCAGAGAGGGCATACAGATGACTGAGGTGTGGTGGGGTGGGGGACAGGGCGAGGCGAGGCCGAGGCACTGTGGTCACCTTGAACCTGGCAATGGCACAGCAATATGCACAGTGGTGATCAACAGGCTTCAGTCACAGGGGTATGAAGTGGTCAGAGAGCTAGTGGGTAAGATCTAAGAGATGGCAACAAAAGGGAAGTTCTGCTGCTGGGGATTTCAATATTCTGGATGTGGATTGGACTACCCAGGCAGCTGCTTCAGCCAAAGCACAGCATCCTGGATTCCCTTCAGGGGTGGGTTTCAGACACCTTGTGCTGATTCCACCAGAGACAGGGCATTCTGGACCTGTTACTGACCAATGAGGACAGAATTGAAAAGGTCCAGGTAGAAGGACAGCTAGGATCCAGCAACCACACATAGTGGGGGTGGGCCTGGTGGTGTTGAGGGTTGAGATGCTGGATGCCACACTTCTCACCATGCTGGTGACCTGGGTTTGGGAACAAGATCAGGTTGGCAGGGGCTGGAGAGAACTGAGCATCTGGAGGACTGCACTCCTCTCCTCTCCTCTCCTCTCCTCGGAGGGGTGGGTAAGCTTGACGCAGTGCCAATGGCCCTTAGTGGAGACTGAGGTAGTGCAACTTGCGGCATGCTCTTCAGGGATGGGGGTGTCGGCAGAAGTCTTATGCATGGTGCGGGAGCATGGCCGTCATGTGCAGGATGTCATGGCACATCCACACCACCATGGGAAACCAGAAAATTGGAAACACCCTGGTACCCGGACAGGCAAAGGTGGGCCAAGAGGATTACCCCCAAGCCCATTTCCGGATCCATCCTGGCTGGTCGCTGCCTCCCTTCCACTCCCAGACTACCCTTCTAGATTACAGATAGGGTGCTGGAGGGGTTTGGTGGTCCCACCCCAGGGGGTGGGGTAGACAGAAGGAGTCAGGATGAGTGCTTGGCAGCAGCAGACCAGACCCAGGAGGATCTCAGGCAGGACAGGATAAGACCTCACCTAGAGTACTGTGTGCAGTTCTGGAGGCCACATCTTTGTAAGGACATTGACAGGGTGGAGGCGGTCCTGAGAAGGGAGACTAAGATGGTACAGGGCTTGCACCACAAGACTTATGAGGAGAGATTAAAAAGCATCAATATGTACTTGCTGGAGGACAGGAGGGAGAGGAGGACAGGACAAAAACATTCAAGTGTGGTATCCAGTGATAAGGGCACTGCCATTGATCCCTCACAAAAGGGTGACTCAATTATGCCGCCTGTTTAGAGGGCTACTGGATATGAGGGGCGATGACTCTTGGGTATACTGTAGCGACATCCTGTCACTATAGGTACAAGTGCATGGGAGAAGCATGGCAGAAGGGGGAGGGTTTGTGGTGTGGTGCAGAAGTGGGCATGGTGGGTGGGTGGTGGGCTACAGCTGCGGGGTTCCAGGTTCAGGTCCGGTGTGTATACATTTTGTTGCACCCATCCCGAAATTATTTTTTTCCCAACTCTGCACCCCCCCAACATGCACCCCCCTGGTGTTGAGTATCATTTAGTAGGGGGGTGCAGGGAGGGCAAAGCCCCCCACATAAACAAAAAAAAGCAAGTCCTCAGCACCCTTTTACAGTACCATGACCTGGGGGTACATCAGCAAAGCTGATTTTTGCCAATGTACATTCACCGTAACAGTGATCATCTTTGCGCGATTACCATTATCACACAGACTCTTCAAGTGCCTAAAGGGAATTAATAAGGTGCAGGAGGTAGACATCTTCCAGTACAGGAGGAGTACAAGAATCAAGGGGCATGATTTGGATGGGGGGTACAGTAGGTTGACAGGGAATGTGAGAACGTTTTTCTTCTTTTCTTCATGGAGAGAGTGGTGGACACATGGAATAGTCTACCTCAGAAGGTGATAAGAGCAAGTACTGTGGAAGGATTTAAACATGCCCGAGACAGGCATAAAAGAACCTTAGAGGTGGGGTAGAGGGAGGGGAAGCCAAAAACCAGAAAAGGTCACAGGCTGACATCAGGTATCTAGCTTAGCAGGCAGACAAGATGGTCCTGGCTGTCCTAATCTGCTGACAGATTCTGTTTCTATGTTGCTAACCATGTGTTGAATAAAGCATCCAGTGGCTTACCTGCATGTTTTGGCTGAGGTTCAAGTAAAATAAAAATCCTGTGAGCCCTTGGCAGTGTTTCTAGGCTTTTCCACTGTTTGAAATGCTAACAATGAATGCATACCACACAATAAATTCGGTACCAGTTCTGTTAAGTTTGAACAAAGGCATGATGATAAAAATAATGTTTCAGCACTTAGTTTTTCCTCTTAGCATGAGCAGTAGAAAATGTAACAAGATGTACAGGATGCTGGATCTGAACCCAGTTCTTCTCTTGTTAATGACAGATGGGTTAGTTATAGGTCAGTATGGGGTTTTTATAGCAGATCCATGTATTTGCCACTGCAGTTATGGTCTCTCCAGTTGTCTTTCTGTTTCTGTTGGTCTTTCTCGTTAAAAGCTGTTGAGGGTCTTGGATGAGGTCAATGAATCTATGGACTCTTGTAAACTGACTGTGGCCATCTGTGTTGACCCTTCAAGGCCTTCAACATGGTTGCACCACCAAACACTTCTACAAAGACTGACAAATCTGGGGTGCCACTGGGAGCACTAAAATGATTTGGGGTCTTACCTGAGTGGACATCTGCAAACAACCAAGGTGAATGAAGAGGTATCCACACCATTGCCCAAAGCCTGAGGGGTTCCCCAGGGTTCAGACTTAGCCCCTGTTGTTTTTGATATAACTTAGTGGATTCAGCGATAGTGTATTGGGTTCAGTGCATCATTTATACACTGATGACTCAATAATATACACTTCAGCTTTAACTGTATCAGAAGTACAAACTACAGTAAATTGCAGGCAAGTTTTATTGGTTTACAAAACCTTTTACTAAAATCTAAGCTTAAAATAAATACAGGTAAAACAAAATACATGTTTTTTTGGTACAAATCACAAGTAACAGGCTGGTCCAAATCTGAAAACTGTGAATGAAGGGGGAGAAAGGTTGGAATCTGTAAAATTTTATAAATACTTGGGCTACTGAATGGATCCCTCGGGCTGGGGCAATGTGCAGGTGTATGACCCTATTAAAGTAGTTGGAAAAGAGTGGGGATGTTATATATGAATAAAAACTGTTTGGGTGGTACTGTGATTAAAAATATTGTAGAATCACAGATATTTCCATTATTAGATTAGGGAGACATCCTGTATGATTATTCTAATACCAACAAATTACAAAAACTGGATATCTTATATAACAGACTAGCTAGGCTGAGTCTACAGTGTCCTAAGGGTACACATCACTGTCAAATGTACACTAGTTTAGGATGGATGTTCTTGTCAGAGAGATACCAATTACAAAAATATGTATGAGCATACAAAAGTGTTCTAGGTAAGAGCCCCACTTATTTGTCAGAAAAATTGCAGGTCAGGAAGGTAAATATTACTCTTAGAAACTAAGCCTACCATGAATTTATTGTTCCAAAATCAAGATTAAAGTCAAACTACATTTTTAGTCATCTGGGTCCCTCATATTGGAACAGGTTGCCTACTAAATTTTGATTGTTGAAAACACAATTTCCATCTGTTCATGTCATAAAGCAGTGGTTCTTGGAAAATGTTGCAAGAATAATCAAAGACTGTTGTGCTACTAAAACCTGATAGAAGTGTGCGATAATGGACATTACTATATATATATATATATATATATATATATATATATACATATATATACACACACACACACACACACACACACACACACACACATACATACAGTATATATACACACACACACACATATATATATATATATATATATACTATATATACAGTATATACACACACACACACACACACACACACACACACAGACACAACAAAACTCTGTTTAATGCATCAGTTAGGTTGTTCCACAGTGAAAAGCAAGAAATTTGGTGTTATGGTTGCCACCCTTTTTATACCCCACTCCTCCCCTCACTTAACAGGCACCTGGTGGTTGGGGTCATCAGCCCTAACTCTCATCCCATTCCATGTGTAAATAAGCTGAGGCAGTGCAGTACAGGAGAATGGGGTGAGAGTTAAGACCGATGACTAACACACAACCTGATGCCTGTTGGTGGGATGGGTGGGTGTAGGGTGCAAGGTGGCAACCCTAACACCAAATTTCCTTGCTTTGTTGCTGTGGAACAATCCTAACTGATGCATTAAATGGAGTTTTTTGCTGTAAATTCTTCTTTTGAGAATGTGCACTGTAAATTATGAATGGAATGAGGTGGTGGGAGCGCGGGTCTTTCCCACCATGCAATTTTTTTGTCACTTTGCTGCACAATAATTATATGACTAACTGAAATGAAAATTGTTAAATGAAGACATGTACCATGGCACATCATGTGTCCAGAATTGCGTGTACATCTGTTCAAAGATCGCACAGCGCCATAAGCAAACAACGTAACATGCAAAATTCAGCAACTGTAAGTGCCAGTGACCCGAAAATTGGCACAGTGAAAGATAAATTATAATTCTTTGTACATTCCAAATGTCAGGCAAATGGGACACATGGTTCAGAAATTATTGAAGTGTAATGAACCAAATTTTCATTCGTTGGAGTGGCATAATTCTGCACTTGTTAATGTTTTACACATGAAACCAAAGTAAGGCATCTCTGTGCCACTAGGGCTACCTAAGCTATAAATTTAAAGGCAGTAGTACCACGTAGAACGCTACATGCAAAACGTTAACTGCGTCACACAGTACCTCCACAGCAAATATTTTTTCAAACATGTAAACAGCATAATTCACATCTCCAGGACATCTACTCAACACCCTCCAAATTTCATGTGAAAAGACCAAACCATTCCAGAGATATTCAATTTTCATGTTTCGGTACCTTTAAGAAGTCTTCCACCACAAAATGGTGTAAATCATGGCTGAAAATACACTAAAATGGTGGACCTGGCAGCTGAAAAATCAGTAACTGTGAAGCAGGCCAACTTCAAATGGCCATAACTCTGGAACGGAATAACATTTTTTCACCACACAAAAACTGCCATGTTCCATGAACAAAGGTCTTTCTATCTACCAAGTTTCAGACCAATCAACCACACACTGGCTATGCTATGCATCGCAGAAGACAGTGCAGAAAAATAGCAAAAACAATGTTTTGCACTGCACTACGCAAATGCAAAAACAAATGGTAATGTTAATGCAAACAGTGATGGAAACAGTGAGGTAAAATAAAATAGAAATGCTAACGGTAACGCAAATGCAAGCGCAAATAGCAACGCACATGGTGACGCAAACGTAAACGATAATGCAAATGGTAACAGAACCACAAATGTAAATGAAAACAGAAATGGTAACGCAAACGCTAATGGCAACAGAAACCCAAATGTTAAAACAGTAACGCAAACACTAACGCCAACGGAAATGCAAATGGTAACGAAATGCAAACAGTAACACAAACAGAAATGCAAACGGTAATGGCAACGCGATGCAGAAGGAAACAGTAATGCAATCAACAACATAAATGCTATCGAAATGCAAAATGCTATGGCCAACAGAAATGCAATGCAAACAGTGATGAACACACAAACAGTAACAGTAATGCAACTGGAAAAGCAAACAGTTACGGTAACACCAACGATGATGACAAAGGGAACACTAACACAAACAGGAAAGCAAACACAAGCACGTATGCAAACGCAAATGGTAATGCGCATGGTCACAGTAATGCAATCGGAAATGCAAACACTTACGGTAACACCAACGATGACCCCAAAGAAAACACAAACGCAAACGGAAATGTATTCAGAAGTGCAAATGCAAATGGTAATACGCACGGTGACGCAAAAGGAAACACAAACAAAAACAGTAACGCAAACACAAGCACATACACAAATGCAAAGGGTAACGCACACTGTGATGTAAACAGAAACGCTAATGCAAATGGTTACAGAAACACAAATGATAACAGTAATGCTAACACAAGAGCAAATGCAAATGCAAAGGGTAACGTACATGGTGACGGAAAAGTAAATGCAAACAAAAATGGTAACGGAAATGCAAACGGTAACAGTAACGTAAATGCAAGCACAAACGCAAAGGGTAACGCACATGGTGACATAAATAGAAACGCTATCACAAACGGAAACAGAAATGCGAACGCTAACGCAAACAGTAACACACACCCTTTTCTCCCCAAAAAGGTGCATTCAAAAGCACAGTGAATACAAAGAATGTATGCATAGTAATGGCTCTCAGAGCAGAAAATCAGCACTTGGAATACTAAATTCCTTGTATCTTAAGAACCGTACAACATAGAAAAAAAATGTAAAATCTCACATTATTTATGATTTTCCAGGCTAGTTTTGTACTTAGTGCCCTAGTGGGGAACTAAGCACTCTTCCAATGAAAAGTCTGTATCTCGAACCATTTTTGAGATATGGGCCCTGAAAAGGCACGGCTGACGTTGTAATGTTAGCCTATGGGAAAAATCATCAACTTCGGAGTGCCGTAATTTTGCAGCCCTCTAAAATTTTGTCACCAAACTACCAAAAGGCACATCTGCGGGATCTTGTCTTTCTTCCCTCCAAAATTTCATCCCAAAAGACCAAACCGTTCTTTTGCAGCAGGGTGGCAAAGATTCCCTATTGTTTCAGCCATAGTGTCGCAAAGTAGTGTCACAAATCACGGCACTTTCGCAAATAAAATCGCTAAAGTGTTGCATATGCAAAAGTACTTTGAGACACTACTTTTTTACAAAATTAAAAAAAAAACATTTCTGGGGTGTTTTACCCCCAAAAAGGACATGGCTAGCATCCTCAGGGCTCGACTAGGTGAACACAATAAGAATTGTGTTCCTAGAGGGTCCCAAATTTAAATGCCAAGCATTTCTGTGACCACCAACTGAAAATAAGATGGACGATTTGCAACACTACAAGGGTCATTTGTGAAAGTGAAAAGTGCATTTGTGACTTTCGCATATTTTGTTAACTTTTCCCAATGACTATATTTTTGAATACCTTTTGAACTGTTTAATATTTTTTTCACAAAATCTTCAAAAGGCACATCAGGGACCCTGGCTGCATGTTTTCTGAGGGTTTCAGACCAGTACTGCAAACCATGCGGCCTGTAGATGTGAGCAAAGAATGCGCAAACATACATAATTTATGCATTTTACGGCACTCTGTAGCTCCTTAACTGTACATCCGACCATAACAAACATGGCAGGTCCAAGAGATCTATGGTACTAGACCAATAGTTCTTAGACTTTGTCACATTGAGCCTCCCCAAATCCATGGAAAAGATTTTGAGCCTCCCCTAAAAACTGAAATAATCTTGGGCCTCCCCAAAGAAAAATAACATACTGTTCTTTGCGCAGTGCACCATGAATATATTGAAACCCCTTTGAGTACTTGGCTCACATTCAGTTCTTTGTCTTATACTGACGTGAAACCTTTGAAAAAGAGCTCCTGTGTGCAAAAGTGTTATCTGAATAACAAATAAAATAAACAAATATTGTTATTCGGCTTATTACTTTGCTCCTTCCTGCTATTGCTCTTAGCACTTCTATGCTCAACCCTTGTATTTGGGCTGCCATCAGGCTACAAATTGATCAATTGCCACCACTCATTATTAGTTTATTGTTCGTATTTGTTTGCACTAGTGTTCACTGTGTATTTCTTGATTGTTTTGCAGTTACCTTTTGAAATGTATTCACTCTCTACCCTTCCCTAGGTACACCTGAGATGAACCTTGGCTCATTCACCTTCCCTTGTCACCTATTAGTAAATAAATACATTAAATTCACCTACTATTATCCTCTTTCAGTTTGCTTCATCTCTTCACACAAAATATATAAAACTCAAAATTTAAATACAGTACTTTATCAGACTTGCTTGAGCCTCCCCTGGAACAGGTTGGGGCCTCCCAAGGGAGGCTGGCCTCACCATTTGAGAACCCCTGTAACTAGACCATGCATACCAAATTTCAGGCAAATCTGTCACATGGTGGCAATGTTATTAAGCTGCCAAATTTCAGATTTAACCGTAAATGGGGTACTCAACCCTAACTATAGTGGCACTACCATGCCACTATAATATATATATATATATATATATATATATATATATATACACACACACACACACACACACACACATACATACACACACACACACACACACACAATATATGTATGTATATTCATTGTAAAATACTTTGATAATGCATCAGTTGGGTTAAAGCAACAAAACTAGAGAAATTAGACATCAGGGTTGAGCTCTTAACCTCCACCCTTCATCCTCCACACACTGACAGGCATCGGGGTGTGCCATGGGATGTAGGCCCAACTCTCACCCCATTCCATGTGTAAACAGGCTGACATGGTACATCATTAGAGAATGGGGACGAGGGGCCTAATGGCACACCCAGTAACTGTCAGTGTGTGAGATGAGGTGAGGTGGTGATTAATGAGGGGTTAGGAGGCTCAACCCTACTGTCTCATTTCCCATTTGTCACTTTAACTCTAACTGATGCATTAACAAAGTTGTGCAATAATGTTCTTACTTTTTGAGAAAGTGTAATGTACCTGGTAACTGCTATGTGTTGATGGGATCACATGACCTCTGGGCCCCATGCTTCCAACAAGCTGCCCATCTGTGCATAACGATATGCATTCCCACTTATACATAGCTACTGAGCCATACAGCAGCCCTATAGGGCTTAAAAGGAACTCTTGTAACACTAATTTGCCAATATCTCAGTACCCATAGGAAATACGAAAAAAATTCCACTACCATTGTAATAATGACAGCGAACCCCACCCCCCACACACAAATTAAAACAACTAAATATGTATCTCACATCATTTCCAAGACACAGGCACCGAAAAGGTCTGTGGGTGCCATAATGTTATCCTATGGCAAAGTTTTTAAAAATTTTTTGGGAAAGTGTAATCTACCTGGTAACTTGTATGTGTTGGTGGGTGGGCTTATGCTCCCAGCAAGCTGCCCATTTGTGCATAGCAATATGCATGTGTGGGAAAGTGGGCCCTCCAGGAAATTACTCATAACAACTGAGCCATACAGTAACCTTACAGGGCTGAAAATGAACCCTTGTAAAAATAATCTGCCAATATCTCATTAACCATACAAGCTATGAAAAAAAATCCACTGCAGATGTAATCATGACTTCAAAACTTCCACATGTGCTCAGTTCACTTAAGGTGAACTAAGCTGTGGGTAGTGAAAAATCCATATCTCTCATCGTTTCCTAGATACGGCAGGAGAAATCGCTGTGGGTATCCCAATGTTATCCTATGGGGAAAATCTCAACTTAATTATGGTATATCTATGGAACTGAAAACATTTCTTACACCTAAATAGCACAATTCATATCTCTGGGACTCCCCTTTTATACCCTGCAAATTTCAAGCCAAGAGACCAAACTGTTTATTTACAGTGCACTGGCAAAGTTTTCAAGTTTTCAGATTCCTAGTTCGTGAGGTGACAAAATCTCCATTCGTGAGGTCAATCCTTGTTTGAGAACTATCAAAATCACCGTTCATGAGAAATCCTTGATCATCAGATTTTTGGCTATCTGGTCCTGAAAAGATGAGTAAGGGTTTTGTCAGCTTGCGAAAGGGGGTTTTTACAGTTCACGAATGGGGATTTTGACACCTCATGAACCAGGAATTAAAAGAAAATCCCATTTTGAGAGCTGACAAAAACCCCTTTCGTGAGTCAATACCCTTTCGTGAGGTGACAAAATCCCTGCTTGCAAGCCAATCTTCGTTCACAAGAATGGCCATCTGGTTGGGAAATGATGATCAAGGATTTAGTCAGCTTGCTAAAGGTGGTCAGCTCACGAAAGAGGATTTTGTCAACTCATGAAAGGGGATTCAAAAACCCAATCCCCTTTTGCGAGCTGACAAAAATCCCTGTTCACGACCCAATCCTTGTTTGTGAGATAGGGCCATCTGGTCCTGAAATAGCGATCAAGGATTCTGTTAGCTCACAAAAGAGGATCAGTTTGCAATAGGGGATTTCATCACCTCACAAACGAGAATCGGAAGCAAGTTACGAATGAAGAATTTTAACATTTAAAATAGCCGTATTTTGGGTCAAAGCATATGAAACCCTAAAGCATGGGTTTGTAGAGGGTAGGACCCCGAACGAAATCCTTGCCTTATTTGTTAAAGAAGTCACCCATGGGGCAAGCTACAACATTTTGTTTGGGGAGAAAAATAAAAAAAAAAATGGTAGCTCGTGAATGGGGAATTTTTCCTCATGAATGAGGATTTCATAAATCCCCATTTGTGAAGTAACAAAATCCTTGATTGTGAGCCCAATCCCCTTTCGCAAAACATACATATAAATCTGGGGAGTGAACTAAGCATGCTTAGAACCCGGAAACTCAAAATTACATAACTTTGGAACTGATTAATATGTTTTCACAAAAGCAGAGCTGGATTGTTCTTTGAGCACACCTCTTTCTACCTTGAAATTTCAGTCCAAAATACCAAATGGTGTGGCCACAGGGTAATCCGAAGAAAATCAGCAAAAAAGTAATAAACACGTTTCTGGAGCTTCACTGCACAAAAAACGTAAGTCCAACTGAAACAAAACTTGGCAGATCAAGAGATCTATCATACAAAACCACATATTTCAAATTTCTTGCAAATCTGTTGATTGGTTGCAAAGTTATTAACATGAAAAATTTAGGGTTTAACATTAAACTGCCTACTCAACACTACCTATACTGGCATGACCGCACCAGTAAAATATGCCTTGTGTATGTGTATTTATCTATATCTATATATATACAGGTATATATATCCAGAGTCCATGGAAATTGGCGCTTTATAAATAAAATATCTACCTATGTATATATACACATACACATACATACAGTATATATCTATATATGTAATACAGTATATGGATAAGCCTCAATAATACTGTAGTACGTTATACAAAAATTTCCCAGTCATATATCACTGCTCTCAATAATACTATCCTGAAAAGTGATAATGCTATTGTTTTTGCTGATTATAAAAAGGCTCTCAGAAATGAAGCAATCTGATTGGCTGTTAGGATTACAACATCCTTACATTAATCCATGCTATACTGTCATGTACAGCCTGATCACCATGGCACATGGATTCTTTATGTCAGCAACCCATCCTCTAGCACTGCTGAATGGCTGGAATGATGCATTCTGATTTTGAACCAGCATTCTTAAACTGTTGGTGGAATAACTATTTTATTTAAAATTTCCCTCTAAATGAGGAAAACATTCATAAAGGATACTTTTAACACTTTTCTTTTGGAATATTTTTTTATAATAGCAATACGGCACTCCCAGGAGTTAGATTAACAGTCAATCACCCCCTGGGGCAATATGGCACTTGACTGCACCTTGTGCCACATTACACCCCTAGGGGGTGATTAACAGACTGTTAATCTAACCCCTGGTCATACCTTATTGCTTAATTAATACTACAGTTCAAAGGTCATCTTCAATATATTTTATTGACTATATAGCTGAAGTATGGCTTAGTCAGCCAGTATATACAAAACAACCATAGTGTTTTAGGCAAAGCTTGGTATAATAACAATGAGGTTAAACAGCATCAAAAAAAAAATCCTTATTTTTTTTATATAAACATTCAAATAACAAAACCTATCTATCTACCCCTAAAACTTAATATCTCCCCTTTACCCACCCACGCATCTACCGAGTCGGAGAGCCACATGAATCCCTTAAGTAGGGGCTCACAAATATATCATATCCAGCTAAGGATGGGACTACATTGCCTGATAGAATCTAACATTTCCAAGCAGACAGTATCGCATCCAGCGGCCCCCATCTAGTATTACATGATTGCAGTCTCTTATTCATTCTTGCTATATGTCACTCTATTCGTAATGCCATCATCATCTCTCTATGCCACTCGAGTACCGATGGTGTATTGGGCTCTTTCCAATGCCTAAGAATAATCGCTTTCGCCACTGCAGATATAATGGCCATGAACACATTCCTCTGTTTACCCATCTCTCTAGGGAAGACATAGAGTAAACAAATTTCCAGTGTAAAAAAAAATTTCTAATCCTAATGTAGATTGGAATGAAGTGCAGATTGAGTTCCAGAAGGGAGAATCTTCTGCATGTCCATAAAACATGGTACAGGTCAGCCTCTTCAGTCCCACATCTACTACATTTGGACGATGTAAATTTGCCCATTTTGTGTAATTTTGCAGGGGTGTAATATAAGTTATGTATAATATTGAATTGCTGTAGTTTGTACCTATCTTGTTTAATGTATTTACTGTTATTCTCCCATATCTGCTCCCAAACTCTCTCCTCTTCGAGCCCCAATCTCTGTCTCCAGTACGTGCCAATTTTGGAGGAGATCTCTTTGTCTCTAATCTGGAGCTCCCTATATAGTTATTCTATTTATAATATATATAGCTACAAGTACTGATTTTTTAATAGTGTATATTATGATGTGCATATGTGAAACCAAGTGTAGTGTTACTTTCTGACTAGAGAACACGGGTTATTCTGCATTGCAAATTCTGATGCTGGTTGTTCCATGTTTGCTAGTGGAATTTCATCTAGAGTTGCTCCTCTCCTGAGGGCTGACCCTAACTTTTTATTGCAAGTAGTCTTATGTTTGTTATTTTCATGATGCAGGGCTCTGACTACATTTTTTCCCTGGAATTTCAATAAATATGTCTGTAGTCCCACAGTTTTGGATCAATATGTGTTGTCAGTCTTAAGAAGGGCCCTGCCTCCTTCAGACCTTGGAATTTATCATTTTGGCTACACTATTTTCTGTAAATTAGTTGAGAAGTTTCTTGTTTTTCTGTCCAACTGGTCCAGCTCATTCTATGGCCAGTCAATGGCACCAAACCTGTATGAGAGCACAGAAAGTGAAAGTTTATTTACAGATTGCACTTCACTCTGTGTCATCAAAGCAGTTTACAGCACAAGTTTCATCTATCTAAAGCATTCTTTGCTGATCTTTTCATGTTGCATTGTTGCTCCTCCATCTATACTCAGGTACTGTACTAGTATACTCCCCCTTGCTCAGCTTTTATGTGACAAACCTCATTCGGGACTTGACAGTTTATGACTGCTCTTTCTGGTGTTTGTCACGAGATATGACCCTTTAAGTCATCTATATAAAGAAGATGAGATGCCGTTTGATCTTTTTATTTTTGGAGTTCATGCTATACTCATACCCTATGTTATTAATGAGGCTGCTCAGTGGGTTTAAACCAATACAAAACAGGAGTGGTGACAAGAAATCTTCATGGAATATCCCTTGCTGTATCTTGATGTTCGTTTCTCTTGGGGTTAGTGTCTCCAAATATTAGAATATATAGTGACATGAAGAGAATGTACCCCATTCCCAAGCCAGGGCATATTTAAACAATCAGGAAATCAGTACTGTGTTAGTCTTTGGTGTTTGCTGAGAGTGCTCTTCTCAGCACATGCAGTATCCCCAGGATGGCTTCCTTTTGCAGTTCATAAGGTGTCACAGATATTGGCAGCATATTTAGATGTGCCTGAAAGTTCTTTTTGATTAGCCCCGTTGCTCCAAGCACTACTGAAATTATTTGTGTGTCCCTATTCCACCTCAGTCTGGTTTCTGCTTGCATATCTTAGTATTTCATGATTTTGTGTCTCTCTTTGTGCAGAACACTGTAATCACTAAGGATGGCTATTTCAATCAACAATGCTACCCTTTGTTCTTTTTTTCTTCATTCTCTGTGATTCTTTGTGGTTCTTGCTTGCAGTGTTTCTCTGCTGCCTGTATGTTATAGTGTTTGCATAGTTTCAAGTAGATCAATATTGTTTCATTGTTGTGTCTTTTAGTATATAGTCCTTCTGCCATGAGTACTTCACATCAAGCTACAAGAGGTGCAACTGTTTCTAATTCTGTACTACAGAACCTGCACCTATCTGTATTTCCTGTTTTTTTTTTTCTATGGATTTCATAAACCATCTTGTGTGTTGTCCACTGTCTTGGGCTACCATTATCAAGCTCTTGTCTTGTGACTTAAATTCCCCTTAACCACTCAAATATCAGTTCTTGATTGACCTGTGGTTGTTCCAGCAGCTTACTGTATTTTCCACTGTAATTATGGGGTTTTCACTTGTTTGTTCTTCTCCATTGATATTTGCCCTTATACTCTTTTTCTGCTTCTTTGCACCTACTATTGCTACTTATTCCTGATCTACTAGTGGCTTATCATCTTAATGACAGGTCCAGCAGATTGTCGCCCAGTGTGAATTTGTTGATAATTAGATTACTCTCCTGCATAAAACATTTGTCACATTTGTCACAATTATATGGTTTCTTACCATTGTGAGTTTGCTGTTGTGTCAGGCTACTCTTCCATGTAAAACTCTTGACAAATTCAGCACATCTTGTAGCATCCCACTGGGTTAGTGTCTCCAAATGTTCAGTGATTTCTAGTGTACAGTGATGAGAATGGACCCCATTCTTAAGCCAGGGCATATACAAAAATCTGGAAATCAGTACTGTATTATTCTTCAATGTTTGCTGAGAGCTTTTCTTAGCACATGCAATGTCCCCAGGATGCTTCTCTTGGGGTTAGTGATCTCCAAATGTTCAGGGATTTCTGGTATCATGATGAGAATGGACCCTATTCTTAAGCCAGGGCATATTCAAAACTTAGGAGATCAGTACTGCATTAGTCTTTGATGATTTCGGACAGCGCTCTTCTTAGCACACGCAATGTCCCCAAGATGGCTTCCTTCCGAAGTGCATAAGGTGTCACAAATATTGGTAGCATATTTAAATGTGCCTGAAAATTCTTTTTAATCAGTCCAATTGCTCCAAGCACTATTGGAATGATTTGTGTGTCTTTATTCCACATCAGTTTGTTTTCTGATTGTATATTTTGGAATTTCATGATTTTTGTGTTTCTCTGTATGCTGGACACTGTAGTCACTAGGGGTGGCTATTTCGATCAAATGCCACCTTTGTTCTTTTTTCTTGTATTACAATATCTGGTTGTCTCACTTCCACTTTCTTGGCAGTTGGTATTGCGTGATCCCATTTGATCATTACTTCTTCATTTTCTGTGATTCTTTCAGGTTCATGTTTCCAGTTTTTCTCTGCTATTTGTATGTTCTAGTGTCTGCACAGTTTCCAGTGGATCAGTCGTGCTACACTGTTGTGTCTTTTGCTACACAGGCCTTCTGCCATGAGTACTTCACATCTAGACATGAGATGCCCGACTGTTTCTAATTCTGTACTACAGAACTTCCAGTGTGGATTTTCTGATGTGTTACCAGGTTACTCTTCTGTGTAAAACTTTTGTCACATGTGTCACATTTATATGGTTTCTCCCCAGTGTGAATTCGCTGATGTGTTACCAGGTCACTGTTCTGTATAAAGCTCCTGTCACATGTGGCACATTTATATGGTTTCTCTCCAGTGTGGATTTTCCGATGTGTTACCAGGTAGCTCTTATGTGTAAAACTCTTGTCACATGTGGCGCATTTATATGGCTTCTCACCAGTGTGAATTCGCTGATGTGTTACCAGGTCACTCTTCTGTTTAAAACTCTTGCCACATGTGGTACATTTATATGGTTTCTCCCCAGTGTGAATTCTCTGATGCGTTAGCAGGTCACTCTTCTGTATAAAACTCTTGTCACATGTGGCACATTTATATGGCTTCTCACCAGTGTGAATTCGCTGATGCATTCTCAGACTACTTTTGTACGTAAAACTCCTATCACATGTGGCACATTTATATAATCTCTCACCAGTGTGAGTCTGCTGATGCATTTCCAGGCTGAACTTGCATGTAAAACACTTGTCACATTTGTCACATTTATATGGTTTATCTCCAGTGTGGATTTTCTGATGAGTTACCAGATAACTCTTCCGTGTAAAACTCTTGTCACATGTGGCACATATATATGGTCTCTCACCAGTGTGAGTTTGCTGATGCTCTCTCAGATTACTCTTCCTGTAAAACTCTTGTCACATGTGGCACATTTATATAATCTCCCACCAGTATGAGTCTGTTGATGTGTTACCAGATTACTCTTCCGTGTAAAACTCTTGTCACATGTGGCACATTTGTGTGGTTTCTCACCAGTGAATTCGTTGATGCATTCTCAGACTACTCTTATATTTAAAACTCTTGTCACATGTGGCACATATATGTGATCTGTCTCCACTGTGGATTTGCTGATGTGTTACCAGAAGCTTTTTTTGTGTGAAACGCTTGTCACAGTTGGCACAGTTATATGTCCCCTTTCCTTTCTGAATCTGCTGTTGTTCAGAGATGAGGACACATGACTTGTTCTTATATGGAGGAGAATGACTTGGTTCCTCTGCTGAGTGACACATTTTGCTTATCTTGAGTGATAATTCCTGGCTTAGACTCTCATTGCTGTCAGCTCTCCTGTTGACTAAAAACAAATATTTATTGTATTTACTTGTTGTGAGGTCAAACATTTTTTTCAGAATCTTTCTGAGGGTCATTTAGATTCTGCTGATATGTAATATCAGGCATGTCAGTCTTCCCAAACATTACTTGTTTCCACAAAATTCAAACTTGCTAGTGTTTAACACTGGCCATTGCTGACACAGAGGTTCATCTAAACAGGTATGGCTACTGAGAAGTAGGGAATGTTTTTAGGGATGTGGCTGCCTGGTTCCACCTGTTATTCTTGCATTCTTGTGTAAAATGTGGATAACAGTGCCCTTTTTCTGGAACATCTCAATTTATTTTTCAATTGAGTTATTTTAATAAGACACTCAACTTGAATTTATTGGTTATTTATTTCATGAAGCTATGTGGAAGGAGATACAAAAGAGTCACATCTAAAAGATAAAATAATCATGGCTAATAGGACACATAACAAGAGATAGAACAGCACAAGGCAGAATGCTGCAGAAGGAATAAACAGTAATGACAAGATTTTCTTAAGATTCATAAGGAGAAAAGGAACATTAAGTACAGCACAGAGCACCACAACAAATATGGGGTATACTTTCAAGAGAATTATTTATCAATGTATTTATTTATTTTAAAAGTTTATTAATTTATTACTTATATAAGCCCCCTAAATAAGTTTATCAGTTGGGAACTGTGGCTCTGGATCTCCCTGCAACACTGGTTGCATTGGTGGCTCTGTAGGACTTGTGTCTTGTGGTCCCATTTGCTGTTTTGTGATTCCAGCTGCGATGGATCCTGGTGTCATGGCCTTTAATAAGTCGGCTGAGAACTGAGGCTAGTTTCATGCCTCTGGGTGTATGGTGGTCCTGTGTTGGCTGGCCCAGGACCACAGGGAGGCAATAACAAAAACAAAAATAAATATAAAAAAAACTAAAAAATTTGTAATTAGCTATGGCGGCCCACTCTCTATAAATCCACAGCCATAAGTGACAGAAATTTAAAGGAGCAGCTGCTCTATTTTTTGGGGGTAGTGTGGCACCTGACTTAGGAGCAAATGTAAATAGTTATTTTGGGACTAAATGTCCCATAAGTCTTTGGGGCACAGGGTTGTTTTGGCACCCATGAAATTAGTCTTGACTGAACCTGCAGTTTTGGTAGGTGACTTTTGGAACCTCTGGAGAGAGGATTTACTGGGAGCAGCGGAGAGGGGAGATCTGGTGGTGAGAGGACTAAATGGGGCAAACTGTCCATTCAGTCAGTGAGGCTCCTCTTTGTTTTCTTGTGTGGCCATATAGTTGTGAGGTGGAAGGACATGGCAGGGCCATTTTCAGGAGCCATTGTTGGGGCAGGCTGGGAATCCAGCTGAAATTATGAAGAGGGTGAGGTCTGATGTCTGGGAGTCGGCCTGTTGCTATTAGTCTCGAGGACCACTGGTGAGTGGGAACCCAAGATAAAATTGCCTCATGGAGAGCTCACAAAGGGGATTGGCCTGGAGAGCACAGAATGAGGACAGGTGGTATTGCCTAGGAAGCTTAGATGGACAGTGGAGGAGGAGGTGCAGGCTGTGAGGTGAGAGGTGAAGGAGGGATCGAGGGTCTGGGTCAGCCTTTTGGTCCCTAATTACCCCCGTGTGAGACCTACAAAATTACACATACCTCCATAATGCAAAGCATGGATGTACAAAATATGCAAATCACCATGAAAGTTTAGGCTGGTTCAGCTTTATGCAAGATACATGGTGCCAAAAGGCCTCTCACATAATTTGCAAAGGGTGCACAGACACGTGTTTCGTCCTACCAGGACTCATCAGTGTGCTACATCTGTATCACATCCCAGGAAAATTAACCGCCCTATGTAGTCTTTATGGGTTAGGGTCATGGTGAGCACCAACAAAACAAAAACAAGGTAAAGACAAAGAACCTCGGTGCAGAAGCACTAAGGCAACGGTTACTCCAAAGGGTATTGGCAAAAAAAAGATGGGAAAAGATAGCAAACTCAGTTAAGAAGAGGTCAAAACCTTTTATAGGTAGATCAGGAAGTGAAGGAAGACCAAAGGAGGGATACTGAGGCTTAATAGAAGGAAGAGGAGGTGGGCACAGGGTGACAGTGAAAAAACAGTGATACTGAACTAATACTTTTGCTCAGTATTCACAAAAGAAGAAGAGGGAGGTGCACGTAAACCAAACAATAGAAGCACTCTGGGCATGGGGGTTGACACCAGTACATTCACAGAAGAAAGGGTCCTGAAAGAATTCTTATAACTCAAGGTGGACAAAGCAATGGGGCCTGACAAGATTCACCCCAAAATTCTAAAATAACTAAGGGGAGACCTAGTGACACCACTGACTGCCCTTTTAACAAATCATGGAAGGGTGGGTGGAACCTGAGGACTGAGGAGGTTGGAGTGATTCCCCATTTACAAAAGTGGGAGCAAGACAGAGGCAGAAACTGCAGACTTGTTGGTTTCACCTCAGTGGTAGGGGAAAATGATGGAATCACTTGAAAGAAAGAACTGTTCAGTACCTAGAAGCCAACGGGCACAGGACCCAAGGCAGCAAGGATTCACAGTGAGAAGCAAATGAATCTAATCGATTTCTTTGACTGGGTGACTGCAGTAGTAGACTAGGGAGGGGCTGTGGACATGGCCTACCTAGATTTTAGTAAGGCATTTGACACAGTCCTGCACAAAAGATTAATAAACAAAGTTAGCCAGCCTGGGAGTGGGTCCCAGGGTGGTAGACTGGTAACAAATTGGCTGCACAACAAGATACAGAGGGTATTAGTAAATATAGTACACTATGAAGAAAGTGGAGTTACTAGTGGGGTACTGCAGGGTTCAGTTCTGGACCAATCCTCTTTAATGTCTTTATAGGAGACATTGCAGAGGGCTGGAAAGAAAAGTATGCATCTTTGCAGATGACACAAAGATCTGCAACAGAGTAGACACACAAGGGAGGATGGAAAGGATGAGAAGAGACTTGGCAAGGTTGGAGGAATGGTCAAAAGTATGGCAGCTTAGATTCAATGCAAAGAAGTACAAAGCAATGCACCTAGGAACAAAATCCTGGGGGACAGTACAAATGGGAAGGGTACAAACAACAACAAAAATGGAAAGGGACCTCAGGGTAGTCATATCAGATGACCTTAAGGTAGGCAAGCAATGTGAGAAGGCAGTAAGATCTGGGGGGATACTGGGATGCATAGGGAAAGGCATCATCAGCAGAAAACAGGAAGTTGTTATCCCTCTGTACATACAGTTAGTGAGACCCCATCTGGAGTACAGCATGCAGTTCTGGAGACCCCATCTCCGCAAGGACATAGATAGGATGGAGGCAGTCTAGAGAAGTGCAACTAAAATGGTGCAGGGTCTGCAACAGAAGCCATACGAAGAAAGACTAAAGGAGCTTAATATGTATACCCTTGAGAAAAGGGGAGGACATGATAGCAACTTTCAAGTACCTCAAGGGAATTAACAAAATCCAAGAGGGTAGCATCTTTCAGAAAAAGAGATGTGCAAGAATAAGGGGACAAAATCTGAAGATAGAGGGAGGTTGACTCAGGGGCAATGTGAGGAAGTATTTTTTCACAGCGAGGGTGGTGGACGAGTGGAAAGGCCTTCCTGAGGAGGTCATGGGGTCAAAAACAGTGGGGAAATTCAAGAATGCATGGGACAAAGATCAGGCAGTTCTGGTTGGGGGTAGGAAGAAATAGGCTGCTGGTTAACTAGGATCTGTAGCTTATCCAATAGGTAGGGAAATGGGCAGACTAGGTGGACCAAGTGGTCCTTATCTGCCATCAAAGTCTATGATTCTATGTTGCTATGTAACAAGATGTTTTGGGTTAGGATGGGGGCCATGAAAGAGACTTGAGCTTTTGCTTGTTGGCTTGTTTGGCAGCAGACGACTGTCTATTGGCTGATCTATGAAAATTCCCTTTATAGTAGGGTTTTGATTGGGTGTGTGTATAGGGAGGGTACAGATTGTAGAGTATGACCTGAAGTTTTCAGGAACATCAGAATAACCTGAGTCTGAGAACCAAAAAGCTTGTCACCTTTAAAAGGTGCATTTTAAAAAGAATGCTGTCCATCCGGGGCAAAACCGGACCCAAAGAGCCAGGAATGATGTCTAAGACAGATTCTAGCTGTAGATACCAGGGCTGTAGAGTTAATGGCATCATAGGTCACACATCAAAGATGGTGACCAACTGAAGAGGCAGTCTTGAACATGGTGATAATGTAGTCTTTTGGGGAGACATCAGGGAGGACTTGTACAGAAGCGGTACCACCATCCACAGCTCCCCTTGATATTTGAGGAAGTGACCCATATATTTCAGAGTTCTTAGTGTATTGTCGTAGATGAGAACATTCTCTTCCCCACTGCATCAAGCTTTCTAGACTCCTTATCTGGAAGTTGGGCACTGAGATGTTTTGTTCTGACCGACCAGTCATGGGCTGCATTAATGACTACAAAATCCACTTGTGGTGGAGAAGTAAAGTAGGAATGCTGTGCTGGGGCATGATAGGTTCTATCATCCTTCCTGGGTTCAGAGGGTATAGTGAAAGGTTGTTGCTATGCAGCCAAAATTGCATCTAATAAGGGAGGGATGACCAATGACAGACTCTCTGGAAGGCCTAAATAACTGTCTGGTTTATGCCTAGAGGTGTCTTGTTCCATCTCTTGGAAACCAAAGGTATTCTGGAGGTGTTGCACAATATCTAAAAAACTTGGATCACCTGGAGGGGAACATGGAAGACCTGGAGTAGGCTCCTTAGCCACTAATGAGGCAGAAATACCAGAGGATGGGAGAAATATTTCCTTGATCAATATCCTCCAGGTGGTCATCCTGTTCCCACTCCTGCAAATATTGATCCCCCATATCAATGTCCTATGAGGGATCTGGGGATTCTGGAGAAGTACAGGCCATTCTAGAGGCAAAGAAGCATAGAAGGCAGCAGCGCAGGGACAGAAATGACTCCTTTGTGAGAGGAAGAGTGTCTCTTAGTGAGGTCAATAATAGTATTGACCAGTGATGACTATCCATCATAGCCAATTGAGGGGAAGACTTTATCACAGGGTTACTGTGAACAGACTCAATAGGTATGATGGAAGAAACTGGAATGACTGTGGCACCAGCCAAGCTGTTGACGAGGGAGGTAAAATACGCCTTGACTGTTGACATAGTAGCAGCTCATTGAGAGTGGTAGGGAGCTAATGTATTTTGATCGGCCCCAGTATTCAGGGCCATTGATGACCTGAGGGGTTCATCAAGGGGCAATAGAAAGACCCATGTGACAGAGATTGCAGGTGTGAAGCTATAATTTATTCACACCCTGAGAGGTTGTCGATGAGGATCTTGTTGACGAATGGGTGGAAACGGGGCTAGAGGTCATTGACAGGGTAGTAGACAACATAGTCATAGCCTCAGACAGAGCTGAGAAGGATTCTGTAGAAGTGAGTACTGCCTAAGAAATAGAAGTTGTAGGCATAGAGGTCATCGCTTGGAGGAGATGCGGGAGAATGTTTACTCCCACTGAAATGTTTGTGTTTCTTCTGGTGTCAGCTCTCCCTGTCAACCATTGTTCCCTACCAGAGCAGTGGGAACAGGAAGACAACAGAGGCCTGGGGCATTTTAGAACTATGCTTTCACTCAGGAGGGTGACTTTCTCTCTATAATGTGTTCTCTAAGCTGCTGGAGTCTTCATCCGAGAAAGGAGCATTACCTAGGAGGCGAAAGACTGGCAGCCTCAAACCAGGAAAGAGAACTGGGAACCATAATCTTAGATGACTTGAAGGTTAGTAAGCAGTGTGAGAAGGCAATATTGAAGGCCAACAGAATGCTGGACTGCATTGGGAGGGGAATCACGAGCAGGAGGACATAGGTGATACTACCACTGTATAGATTGCTGTTCAGGCCTCACCTGGAATACAGAGTCCAATTCTGGAGGCCTCACCAGGTAGGACATTGTCATAGGGACACTGGTTTACTGGGATGGAGAAAGGGCAAATTCCATTTTGCACATTGTAAAAATGGTACTGTCACTGGTATTCGCTAAGCCAAACTGCTTTTTACCGGTGTTTGGTTTTGTGTACTTTATTTAGCAATTTCTAACTCTGCTATCATGCATTTTAGCAATTTTGACCTCCATTATTGTATATCCATCCATTCATCCTTGTACCAATTTAAAGTTATTTTAGGTACAAGATGTAATGGCAGCAGCAGCACTACATCCTCCATCCCTAAGGTGTAATGGAAGCAGCACTACGGCCCCCATCCCTCAGGTGTGATGGCATCACCAACAGCACTATGTCCCCCATCCCTCCAGTGTGATGTCAGCAGCAACAGTACTATGACCCCCTTCCCTCAGGTGTGACAGAAGCAGCAGCACGATGGCCCCATCCCTCAGGTGTGTCAGTAGTAGTACTTTGTTCTCCATCCCTCAGGTGTGATGGCAGTATCAACACTATGGTCCCCATCCCTCAGGTGTGATGGCAGCAGTACTACATTCCCCATCCCTCAGGTGTGATGGCAGTATCAGCACTATAGCCCCAACTCCTCAGGTGTGACGGCAGCAGTACTACGTTTCTCATCCCTCAGTTGTGATGGCAGTATCAGCACTATAGCCCCCATCCCTCAGGTAGGATGACAGCAGTACTACGTTCCCCATCCACCAGTGGTGACGGCAGAAGCATTACAGCACCCCCTCTGGTGTGATGGCAGTAGTAACAATGCAGTCCACATCCCTCAGGGATGATGGCAGTAGTGACAGCACTGTGATCCACTTCCTTCAACACCTACACCCCATATGCACAAGTTACAAATTACTGGGTCTCTCTGCTTCTAAGAAATCGGATGTGAATTAATCTGAAGCACCACCACTAAAGTGGAATACTGTACCTTGTTTTTTCCTATCTATCATTTAACTGCCTGAATTGGATTTCTAACAGCAATGCCACTGACCTGGGTTCTGGGATGGACTCTGGAGTCGGACGGCCAGCCGGAGGTTTTTTGAGCATCCAATGACCACCACCTTCTCCTGGGTGGGAGGGTGGATTCATGGCTCGACATTTGCTGGCCCACGGCAGAGACCAGAAGCATGGCAACATGTCAGCCCTCACTGTGTCGGCTTGTTGCTTGATGTCATGTGGCATGTCATACTCCCAAGAAAATGGGAAAACATCCATCTGTCCAACTGGATGACAACTGCTGGTCCCTCCATATGCCTGAAGTCCTAGACACCCATGTCTGTGCAAACCTCTGCTGTGCCCAAGATATACAGGAAGCCCTCCAGGGCAATTCTTCTCCTCTGGTAGCCTCCCACAGGGGTAGGGGGAAAACCCAGTGAAGGGTTACATTAGATTTCCTGGTAACATGGCAGTTAAAGGGCAGTGGATGGCAGTCAGGACTCAGCAGTGGTGGAAGGGGGCCTTTGGCATGCCTGAAGGAGTGGATGGTCAGGGGGTCGTTGGAGCAGAAAAAAAAATACCTGAATTTTCTCCTTTGAAATAAAGTGTCTTCACCTAAAAAATCCACAAGTGTTTAGTGGAGGACCTTCTGATGGAAAATCATGCATCTACTAAACATGTGCCTTTTTTTTTTTTTTACTCTCCATGAAAAGGGTGTCTCTCAGTTTTCATGTCTGAGCTCAGATGTGAATTCAGCACCACTCTGCCCACTAGAATCATACAGTCCCTGAGGTCTTAACTTCTGTGTGTCCTTGAGTATGCTTTCTGGCTTGGGTATATCTGCAGCAACCAACTCACCCCTAGTGGCATTATACAGTGACAGGTAGAGTGTCAACAGCAACTGGGCCATACAGAAAGTTCAAGGCCTTACAGATGCTAAGACACCAACTCATTTAGTGAAAACAAGAAACAAACAGCAGCAGCCCCACTCTGCCCACGGACATCACACAGTATCTGGCACCTTATCTGTTCTGCTCCTCTGAGTGTACAGTCTGACCTGGGTGCTGTTGCAGCGTCCACCCTCCCACACTGGTATACAGCTCTGGAAGGTAGCGTAACAACAGCAAACAGTCATGCAGCAATTCAGAGGTACTCAGAACCCAAGTCCCCCTTACTCAGGGGTACACAACTAACAACAGCATGGAGAACTGCCAGCTCTTACATGATCAACAGCCCAGCTCACCTATCCAGCTTAAAAAGAACACTCCCAAAATTAAAAACAAAATAATGGTGCAGGCTTGTGGTTTGCAACACTAGCAAGTGGGCGATCCTGGTTTGTGAGTTGATCTGCTCCAGAGTCCCCTGCCTCTGGGCTGGTGGGGTTTAGAGTGTGATGCAGAGGCACTGTGTGTTGACCCGGGGCGGTATATTTCAGCAGGTTGTGAAGCTGCTTTGATAATGCAAATGACCACACAATGTTATAAGGCTCCACCAGATTAGTTGATCCCACACAAAGACATCCAGATCAGCAAGCATCCCTCAAGACTCCTAGGTTAGCAAGATTAACAGTTCAGCTTCCTTGATACACACATTGAAATAAATGCAGAAGTTAAGGACACATGCTAGAACAACCCCTCCCCACACACACCTGATTGTCCAAGTGTGCTGATACTAAGATTTTTTGGTTTTAATCACGCAGTGAGAAAGCAGTTGCATCAGCTGATCAAAGGATCAATTAGATGCACAGCAGTTAAACTTTTAGTCTGACACTCCTGCCCATGCTGCCCAGCCCAATTGGAATTAGTTTTAATGTTGTTTTAAATCATCAAGTGTGAACAATGTTTAGGCATATACTTTTTCTCCACAGAAACATTGCTTAGAGGTTGGTAATCAGTCACATCAGCTGAGGGAATGAAGGGATAGATGCAGGAGCAATTAAAATGTAAATCCACCACCACCACCACCCCACAGCCTAGCCCGATTCCCCATGTACAGGGCCACTGAAAAACTGCACCCGCAAGTTTTTACTTTGAACTGTGTAAAAAGTGTTAACATTTTCATTACAATGCTCTCAAATATATTGACAATTTTGCATGCAGACTTGGGTTTGGCTGAAACAATGCAGTGCAAGGTGGGGGGAATGGTTTTATGTTACCCTACTTTCTTTTGAATCCTTGTCTGGTTTGGTTTCAAAATATGTTGGCCAAGCATAAGTGCACCTAAACACTTAACATTTGATTTGTGTTGAAGCACTTCTATCAGAAAACTTTTTGTTGCCACAGAAACTGAATCAGCAGGTGGGAGAAAGGTGCAAATCATCCCATTCACCTAACTGTGGAGCCTTCTTGTAAGTGGTAAGGCAGTTTCTTTCTTGTGAACATACTTTCATTCAAAATAGTTTTCATTCAAACAACTGAGGATTTTGGATGGCCCTGCTGATTATAACCTTGAATAACCTAGTTGGTAACAGTGATCCTGTGCTTACAATTTAGATGCTCACATACAAAGAATACAATAAAAACCTGACTAAAGTCTAAAAACAAGCTTATAAAACACATAAAATGTATCTGCACTTTTATCTTTACCTAAACAAATCATTGCAGCCCAAGTAAAACTCAGGTAAATTAACAAGGTACCCAGACTATTGTATAATGCAGTAAACATATACTGATATTTTTTTATATTCTTTGTAACCTAGGTAAGGCCCACTAGGCAGAAATGCCTGTTTTCAGGGGTGACCCAGGAGCATTGGGGATGTTATGTGACTTGCTTTATCACACAGTAAGTAAGTGGAGTTTGGGAAATCAAACCCAAGTCTGCTGGATGTACCCAGCTCATTCACACTGTTTATTACTCTAGCCTCTAGGCTATATTGCCAGCCACAATAACCCCCAGATATGATGTTGTAATATGTGATTTCAGTAATAGTGTACAGTACCTAGTGTAAATTATGAACATTAAACACTTTTTAACATTTTACTAAAACTGAATTATTTGCCACTCCATCTGCTTATTTGTTCTTACACCTAAGCGAGTGAATAGTTGACAGAGTACTAAAAATAGCTTTTGATTAGGCTTCATTGTTCTACATCCACAAACAGATACAATTTATTTTGGATTTATTCAATATTGATTTTCTGTGGCTCACTAAATAGAATCTATTTAGCACTCTGTGAGGCTGATGTTTTTACATAGAAACATAGAAGTTGATGGCAGATAAGGGCCGCAAGGCCCATCCAGTCTGCCCATTTTTTCTGCCTTATGAATGTGCCATAGGCCTTTACTCTGTCAATGGCCTATCTGTTCATACTCATCTGTATTGCTCCCTTATGCCTATCCATGCCTGTTTAAAGCCCTGCACTGTAATCATATCCATCACTTCCTGAAGTAGGCCGTTCTACGCATCCAATAACCTTTCTGTGAAAAGGAACTTCCTTACATTACCCCTTAATCGGCCTCCCTCCAATATCATGCTGTGTCCTCCTGTCCTGCTAGTTTTCTTATATTGAAACAGGTTAGACTCTTTCACCTTGTTAATGCCCTTAAGGTGTTTGAATGTTTCGATCATATTACCTCTCTCCCTCTTTTGTTTTAGGGTATACATATTGAGCTCTGTTAATCTGTGCTCATATGTTTTCTGATGCAGTCCCTGAATCATTTTGGTTGCCCTTCTCTGGACTGCCTCCATTTTGTTAATGTCCTTATGCAGTTACGGCCTCCAGTACTGCATGCAGTACTCCAGATGGGGCCTAACCTGTGTCTTGAAAAGAGGAATTATTACCTCCCTCTTATGACTTGCGATACCCCTACTAATATACCCATTATCCCTCTAACCTTACCTACTGCTTTGGTGGTCTGCTTGGATGATTTCGGGTCATCTGTGATGAAGATGCCCAAGTCCCTTTCTTCCCTTGTGATTGCCAGCAGCTCCCCTCCAAACCTATAGGTGGCTTCAGGGTTTCTCTTCCCTATGTGCATGATCTTACACTCCTTTGTGTTAAACTCCAGTTACCACTCTTCTGACCATTTTGCCAGCTTATCCAGCTCTCTTCTCATTCTGCCCACCCTATCTGGATCATCTACTCTATTACAGATCTTGGTGTTATCTGCAAACAGACAAACATTACCCTCTAGTCCATCTGCAATGTCACTGATGAAGATATTGAAGAGGACTGGCCCTAGGACTGATCCCTGAGGTACCCCACTTGTGACTTTCTTCTCTTCTGACTATATACCATTTACCACCACTCTCTGTTTTCTGCTGCCAATCAGTTTGCCACCCAGTTGGCCAACTTCTGAAGCACCCCAAGCCTACCCAGCCTACCCAGCTTATTAATCAATTTTCTATATGGAACAGTATCGAAAGCTTTGCTGAAGTCAAGGTAGGTGACATCAACTACACCCCCTTGGTCCACCACTCAGGTTACCCAGTCAAAGAAATCCATGAGATTAGTTTGACAGGACCTTCCTGTTGTAAACCCATGCTGTCTTGTATCCTGTGCTCCCACAGATTCCAGGTGTTGTGCTATCCTTTCCTTAAGGAGTGCCTCCATAATTTTGCCCACTACTGAGGTAAGACTGACTGGTCTGTAGATCTCTGCCTCCTCACTGCTACCACTCTTGTGGAGGGGGATCACATGAGCCCTTCTCCATTCTTCTGGGACTCCTCCAGTGCTCAGAGACTCATTAAACAGTTCTGCTAATGGCTCTGTTAGTTCCACCCTAAGCTTCTTTAGTACCCTGGGATGTGTGCCATCAGGTCTCATTGCCTTGTTCACCATGAGCTTAGCAAGCTGTGGTACATCCTTTCTTTGTGAAGGATTAGTAAACACCTCCTCCCCATGTCCATGGTGCTGAACTGTGAGTCCTGGCTCCTACCTTCTCCTCAGTAAATACTGAGCAGGAGTATCTATTTAGGATAGATGTTTTTACTTGGTCCTCCTCCACACACTCCCCTTTATCCCCTTTGATCTTAGCAATACTCCCTCCGGACTTTCTCCTCACTAATTATCTATAGAAAGTCTTGTCCTCTTTTTACAGTTTGTGCTAGTGTTTCCTGTTTGAACCTTTGCCTGCCTTACTACCTTCCCTGCTTCCTTTAGGAAAGTTTGGTATGCCTTCCTATCTTCATTCTGCTGCGTTCCCTTATATTTCCTGTAGGTCAGCCTTTTGGCTCTGACCTTTTCTGCTACTGTTTTTGAGAACCAAAGTGGTTTCCTCCTTCTTTTGCTCTAGCTTTTCTCTCTAACACAATGGGATGTTGCTTCAAGTATTGCATCCTTAATGCTTGCCCACTTTACCTGTACCCCCCCCCACCTGTATTTATTCTTGCCAGGGATAGCTTAACTCTGTTGGCCATCTTATCAAAGTCAGCTCTTCTAAAGTCCCATATTTTTGCCTTGGAATGGGATGATTTAGTTCTAGTAGCAAACAAACAAGTTTGCAACTGCACACAGACAAAATGGAAAAGGCAATGCTACCAGGAAATCTTTTCGTGCAGTGATTTATTCCACAACCTGGTAAAGTGTGGTCCACGGTGAAATACAACACAGCTCCACAGGACCACACTTTTGCCTTATTTAGTCTGAATGCAGTTGCAAACTTGTTTGTTTGCATCTTGTGTCTGAGGCTGGCCGTCCCTTGTGCCACTGCACCAGTCACATATGTGGGTTATCTGATCGCAGCGCCATTCATCGGAACTGTATAGTTCTAGTGGCCAAATTGAACCATACCATTTGATGGTCACTGGCCCCGAGGTGACCTTCTACCTGGAGATCTGTGATCCTTCCCCTGTTAGTCAATACTAGATCTAGGATAGCCCTGTCTCTTGTGGGTTGTTGTACCAGTTGTTTGAGGCTCTCCCCCTGCAGGGACTCCACTATGTGTCTAGTTCTGGTGGATGTTCCTGCTGGTATTGACCAGTCTGTATCTGGCATGTAGAAGTCTCCATTATCAGAACCTCCTTTAGCTGTCATGTTTTGTATTTGTTCTATCAGTAATGTGTCTATGTCCTCCCCAGTCTGGAAGCCTATAGACAACTCCAGTTCGTATGGCTGTCCCATTTCCTGTTTCCAGGGTGACCCACAGTTCTTCTGGCTCCTTATGTGTATTCTGAATTCTGTAGCATTGATATTTTCATTGACATACAGGGCCATTCCACCTCCCTTTTGTACTCGGCCCTTTCTGGACAGTAGTGAGTCAAGTACTGAAGACTCCCAAGTGTGGTTACTGGTGAACCATTTCTCATTAATGGCTGCTATGTTCAGTTTAGCCTCTGTCATTGCTGCCTGCAGGTCTGGGATCTTGTTTCCCAGACTGCGGGCATTTGCGTACATGATTTTCCATTGGCCAGATTTCGATGTGTTAGTTGTTGGGCGAGGTCTGGTGTTTCCCCTGTGTGTTGTATGGTGAGCCAGACCTTCTTCCTTAGCTGGTGATGCAAATGAACTATAAAGATGCTGAACTCCTGTTTGATCACTAGCTGAGGGGGGAGGGTTGGTTTTCCCATTCGATGTATCGGGTGCTGCACCCCTCTCCCCATTTGCTCGATTAAATATTGTGCAATGGCATCAGACTTCTGCCCCATTGCACTGTCTCCCTCCTTAGTCAGATGCAGTCCATTGAATTTAAAGAACTTTCACTCCCAAAACTGTTGCCAGTTACCTATGAATTTGTGTCCTTTTTCCTGGCACTAGCTCTTGCACCTCATGTTTAGCTCCTCTATCTCCCCTTTCTGACCTTCCATCCATCTGCCCCTCTCCCAGACCAGCAGGATCTCAGAGAAGGAGATACCAGACTAAATGGATGACAGTTTGTCTCCCAGCCTGGTCATGTGTTCCTTGGTCTCCACATCAGACCGGCTGGTGAGATTGTTAGTCGCCATTTGTACCAGGACATCAATGTTTTCTCCTGCTTTGTGAACAATTTTAGCAATGCAGTCAGTGTCTCTCCATGCTGATGTACCTGGGAGACATCTGACCATTACCTCCAGCTGGAGGTAGGTATCGACTCCTCGAATCATGGAGTCTTCTATGACAAGAAGTGTTTTGGATTTCCTTTTTACTTTTTTTGTTTTGTTCCCTTTTTTGGGGCAAGTTTTGTTGCACTAGCTCCTGTGCTACAGTGTCCTGCTCTGCAGTGTCCTCTGCCCCTTTGTTTGATTTCAGAGATAGAGGCAGATACCTGTTTTTAGTGTTTATATGGTTTGTGGTGGTGATACGTTGGAGAGCATTGAGTGATGGGGTACCCAATTTGCCTCTCCTAACCACCTGCCAATCTCCAAGACTAACTACCCACTGCGGTCGAGGTGTTTCAGTTGGATGTTGGGGAAATGGTGAGTGGTTCTTACAATATATTTCCTCCTGAATATGCAACGTGAGGCACGCAATCTCTGCCCATGCTGTCTGGAGTGGAGCCCTTAGATCTCCAATGGTCCAGCATGTAGGACAGCATCCTAAATCCTACATAACTGCCCTTTTGAAAAGTGTCCCACAGTAGCTGCAGTTAATATTATCCATTCCAGATAAGTTGCCGGGTTTATAACCTGGTCAGAGTAATTAGGAGGAGGAAAATGAAAGCAAAAGTTTCATTTTTTGTATTGTTTGTTTTTGTACGACTTTTTATAACAAGTTAAATTACTTGGGCCCCTGTAAGTGAGGTCACTGTGTGGATACCCCTCTGATCCTCCCTTTCCTGCTTTGCTACAGGAAATGTCATGACTGTGCTACTTTATAAAAAGAGTGTAGCAAGGGGTGGCTGGTAGCTGGGGATGGGGGTGGGTGGCTGGGCCCTTCTCCTGCTGAAAAAGAACAACTACGGACAAAAGAAACAAGGAGGTAAGAGCAGAAAGAATTAACCAACAACAAATGCAGTAGCCCTGAAAGCTTAGCCTAATGATAGATAAAACTGTAAAACCTGTAAAGCATTGCCTGTAATAATTTCGCAGAAGATATACCCTGCAAAAAACACTTTGCTACAGAGAAAATACAGCAGTAACAGAAGATATACCTTGCAAAAAAAAAATTGAATTAGAGAAGATTACAGCAGTAATCTGTAAGCAGAAAACAGTAGCAAACCTGTTGGTACACCCTGTAATAAAGCAACAGAAAGTATACCCTGCAACAGCAATTTGAATCAGAGAACAATAAAGCAGTCAAATGTTAGCAAAAGACAGTAACAAACCCTGTGAGTACAAAAGAAAATAATAACACACAGTAAATCTGTCTAGCCAAAAGAAGCCTTAATCTTTTTCCCTTGCTCTGATAATGTTCCTTGCTCTTTCCTTACAAGCAAACCTAGAAGAAAAGAGCTCAGGTGAAGCTAGGTGCCTTTGCCAGCAAACCCAGTCTTCCATGTCAAAAACACCAACATTTTGGAAGACAGGCAACACATCTTACCCGTTTATGATTAATTTTAGGTACACAAGCTTTCCTTCATGTTTAAAACATATTCAAGTGACAGTGTATTTTTTTATCAGTTTATGCTGACTAATATAAGCTGAGTAAACACTAAAGGATTACTGTGAAGCATTTGAGGTCTCTAGTAGAACTCCTGCAATTTCCCCACAATTTTGCAACAATCTCTGCAATTTCAGGTTACTTTTTCCACAAATTTCCAGTGACTCTGCCCATGTGTATGGATACTTATTTTTTTTTTGTATCATTCTGTGTAATATAAATAATAAAAGATGTTTGGGCACATACTAAATGAAAACTGTGCTTTCAGGAAGGAAAGCAGTCCTCAGCTGATAGAGAGGATGGTGGGAAGCAGAGACAGCGCTAGATAGGGCAAAAAGGGAAAAAGTTGCAGCTTGCCCAGAAATGACCCACTTTCCACAGGACAGTGGGTCCAAAGTGGTGCACCTGTCTCTAACAATAGCTGAAAGATGGAAAACTAAACAATAGAAAAGTATTTTCACTCAACAAATTTAAGCTTCTGTACTAGTGAAATTTCTACTTACAATTAGGTTTGGACCCAGTTGTTTCTCATTTTGACCCACATTTTTTACACCTATGGGTCTAATTTGACCCATGTTTTAAAACCCCTAACGCTGTCACTGGTGGGAAGCATGGGTGGTAAAACTGAAGCATGGCTGGTTACAACAAAGCAGTGTGGGTGGTTTCCTTACTGATTCTATAAGCAGCAAGGCAGAAAGAAAGTGCAGCAGAGCAGCACTGATTTTAAAATGCTGAAATCTGGGCTGGCCACAGGCACTGCAGAAGTGCTACTGCTTGTATTGCCAGAGACCTGGGGTCAGAAGAAAACTAAGGTTGCTGGAGGGCTGGCTGGGGGAGTAGGACTGAATGACCAGGGGGCTGCTGTCCTCCTCCAGGGAGGGTGGGCTGCAGGTCCTGCTACTTTACCACCCCCTGGGTGACCACAGGTGGTGGTGCAATGGGGCTGCAGAGCAATCAGGAGGGGAGGACGCTGGCCAGGATCTGGAGCGATGCCATGTCTCTACATGCTCTACCTCCCTGAATTCCTTTGAGTACCACTGCCCTCATGGACAGAGACCAGGAAATCAGGAACAAACACCCCACATCGGCCACTGATAGAAGGGACCTGGCTGCCCCAGACTTCATAACCAGGCTCCATGGGGGACCGACTGGGCTGCCTGATGCACACTAAGAGACTGTGGAGGGGATGACCTGGGCCCCCCTCCCTCCCCGCCTGGTGGGTACAACCAAGGCAGGATGGGGGCAGGCCCACAGGAGCTGTTGAGCATTACCTGGGGTGAAGTGAGGCAATATACAACCTAGGGATCCCTGAAAAGTGGAGACTGATGCTGTGAGAAGGGACATAGAGAAATAAAGAAATAAAAAATGATGCTGAAATCTTGGGATTCTGTACAGTGGCACACAATTTACGTGAGGCACCAGTACAAGAATTCAAAATCCATAACCAAGCAGGATTCCATGATTGTTACCGTAAAACAGAAAACCAGAGCCCATGGACATTGATCGGGTGGAATCAATACAGAGAAAGGTAACAAAAATCATTCAGGGTCTGCAGTACATGTCCTACAAGAAAAGCCTCAGGGAACTGAACATGTACTCCCTGGAGCAGAGAAGCGAGAGAGAGGGGACATGATTGAAACATTCAAGTACATAAAAGGCATTAACAAGGTACAGGCACAGGAACATTTTCACTTCAAGAAGGGCTCCTGAACCAGGGGACGTGACCTCAGGTTGCAAGGAGGGAGGTTCTCTACCAACACCAGGAAGTTTTTCTTCACAGAAAGAGTGGTGGATGCCTGGAACAGTCTGCCCCAGAGGTTGTGGGGGGTCAGCACTGTAGTGGGATTCAATAATGCATGGGATCGACACAAGGGAGCCCTGACTACAAAGGGCAACTAGAGTGTCAAATCAGGTCTAAAGCAAATGGGCAGACTAGATGGATGTAGCGGTCTCCTTCTGCTGTCAACTTCTATGTATTTATGTAACACTGATGCAAAATAAATACAATAATTACATATGAGACAGTGCTCATAAGGCAGTCAAATGTACAATCAAGAATGGAAGGCATCATGCTAACAAGGTAGTGCAGTGGGCAGTCTGAACACAAATTCAACACTTCAGCAATAGTAAGATGTAGATATCTGGCTTACAGTCAGGAAAGGGAGGAATGGAGGGAGGAAAGTGCATGTGAGGGAGGTGAGAGCTAGGTTTTGAAGGTAAAGCAGTAGGTAGACAGGTAAGAGGGTGAACAGGACAGATAGTAAATAGGTGGTAGATGAAGGTAAAGGAGATGAAGGTGAGGTCAGGGAGGTGGCTCTAGGTCACAAAGTTGAAAAATACTGGATAGTCAGCATAAGGAGTGATTGCTACTTAGTGGTGAGTGCAGAGTCAGTCAATGTACAAATGACTAGTCATCTGAAGCTATTTAGGGGATTAGGGTTTGAGTTTGAGATTAGATTGGACTGTATTCCAAGCACCAGGAAACCTGACATAGCCATATCACCAAATGTTGGGAGTGTGGCACATTTAGCGTAATGTAAGAGCTCTTTCATAAGGAGGTGTATTTTTGAGGTTTAGCTAAGCAGGGGAGTAGGAGGTGAGTAGGGAGATAGGGCAGTATTTGCCAGAGAAGGAGTCACCTCCTTTAGGGAGGGGTATAACAGTGGCATGCTTCCAGGAGTCAGGGACAGAAGCAAGGGAGAAGGACAAGTTGAGAAGGGAGGTGAGAGGGAGAGCAATGGCAGGGGTAAAGAGGTGTAGGAGTTTGGGGTTGAGCCCATCACAGTATCTGCCTTTGAGGGGGTTGAGAGCCAAGAGAGAAAGAGGCCAAAGTTAACACGTAGAGTAGCTGCAATATTTCAGTTTGGTATTCATAGCGGAAAGAGACAGGTCCATTACCCAGGAGCAAAAGTTGGTACCAAGGAAATGACTGGTGGTGTTTGGAGAGATTGGTTACTAAAAACATTACTGTGGGAGTCCTGAGAGCACCTCATTTACTAAATTTGAACACATCCCCCAGAAGAGGACAAGCTACACCCAATAGTGCCTCAAAAATTGGGCAGGTCACTGGTGGCACCACTGGCAGACATTTTTACAGAGTCAATGCACCAGGGAGGAACGAGCAGACTGAAGGACTTCAAATGTGGACACCCAGCAGATAAATGGGGACAAGGACAGCCCCTGGCAACAATCAGCCAGTAAGTCTAACATCTGTTGTAGAAAGGCTGATGGGAATATCACCTTTTTTTGTTTGACTTTGTTTTTTTCATTTAGATAGCTACTGGAGATATTTTGTTTATTTAGTTAGGTTTTGTTGACAGGGCAAGTGCACTAAACAACAACAGCATCTATTTTCAGAAATGACCCGGGAGAGTTACAGACAAAACCAGCATATTGTAACAGGAGATTCAGACAGCATATAGCACAGAAAACAGTGGGGTACACGATAAACACATGGTATACAATGAATACACACAGAGGCCTGGATATTCAGAAATGCCCCAAAGCCTGGCGCAAGTCCGGTGCAGCGCAAATCCGATGTGCCATGGTGTAACCAGAGCCATATTCAGAGGTTGCGCAGGCTGAACAGTGCCAGCGCAACGTGGCTGAATACGGCAGAGTTGCACCATGGCGCAAACAGAAATGCTCCAGCGCACCCGTGGCAGCAGAACAACAGAGGGGGGCAGGGCACAAAGAACAGACCCAAGGGCAGAGCCATGGCAGCACAGTGACAGGCCACAGGAGGCCCCCACCAGGCAGGGCACACACAGGCACTCAGACACTGGACCCCAGAACACAACAGTGGCATGGATAGCAGGTGACAGGAGGTGCCAATGGCCAATGGAGGGCCACCAAGGGAGCCCCTCCGGCAGGCTGCTGACCGTAACCCACCCCCCCCAGAGACCATAGCAGGCCACACCCAGGACCATGCAGCCAAGCACACACACACACCACACAGGCATACAGGGAGCCCACACATTGGGCATGGAACAGGCTGGGTGGCAAGCAGCATGGCAGACCACATGGGACAGGCTGCACAATGTCAAGCACAGGACCCCACAGTGTGCGGACTGTACCTGACCAATGACCATGTGCCACCACCATGCACACACCCACCACAAACCCCTGACTGCCGCCCCATAGGCACCCCAATGCACAGCCACCGACCCAGGGGATGAACACCACCACAGTAGGACAGACCACAGCACACAGCAAGAAACCATGGAAGCACAACATGTGCCCCCTCTCATGCACACAACACGGACAGACACTGGGCCACTGCAGCATGGCTCTCACATCACCTGCAAAGCAGACACAAACACAGACACAGGCAGGTATGTCAGAAAATATATATATTATATATATATATATATATGAAACAACTAAGGACAGAAACAGCAAGGGCTGGGAAAGGGTAGGAAGAGGGAAGGGGACAGGGAACAGGGACTGTACAGTGGGAGGGGACTGACTGGGAAAAGTCCAACAGGGAAACAGGGCGACACTAGCAATGGCCCCATCTGGCGCTCTGCCAAGCCTTCTCTCCTCTCTCACTGCCATCATGCTTCGCATGGCCACCCACCTCAAGTATGCTCGAGACCAAGAGCAAGGTGTGCTGCATGAGCCGGCTCAGCATCTGGCGCGGCAGTGTCCACACTGGATGCTGGACACCTATGCAGGAACAGGGCAGGTGATCAGTGCAATGGCCCAAGGAACCATGCTCACCCACAGTGTGCATGTGCGCGATAGGGAACACGCCATCATCGCAAGACGCGCATTGCTGGCCATGCGCAGCTTGAGCAGTGCCGATACATCACGCTGTTTGCACGCCATACGGATTGAGACCATGACAGCGCAGTGCACATGCACACTGCAGGCCCGAGCACCGTGCATGCATGGGCATTGCGCCACCTGCACCAGTGCAATACCACTGCGCATGATGCAATATCTTGATATTCAGACACCGCATGCAAATGAGCTCATCAGTCAATGTGTGATGCAGTGGGATGCATTAGCATATCATTACCGTTGCTCACAACCACATTTGCATGCATTGTGCCTCATATGCGCCACTGAACAGCACAGGCCATGTACTGGTATTGCAACCTTGATAGGTGTGGTGGATGCCGCAGCAGCACACTGAGAGCAGACAGCACTGCAGGGTGGGAGGGACCAGGGAGATACTGCCAGGGCCTCAGCAGGTATGTGCTGTCACCTGTGTGGAGCATGCTATGGTTAGCCCTCTGCTATGCTGTGCCCTTTGCCTGTTCCTAGTGCCCACGCCACCATGCTCACCCTGCCCACCCCCATTCCCAGGACTGCTCTGCCTATCACACCTTGCCTGTGCCACACTCACCCACTAGGTTGCCTGTGGAGATGTCCCCACATTCATATCTGTGGCACAGCGCAGGGCTGTGCCAGATGAATGCCTCTTTTGCACTCCTAGGGTGTGTGGCGCAGACATTGGTGATGCACCCCGTGGCATTGCACACCACCTGGCAGTTGATGCTTGGGCTCCCCTTCCTGTTGATATGCGCCAGTCCCTCAGGGCCAGGTGGCATAAGGATGCCCATGTGGGTGCAGTCAATGGCCCCAGTCACATCAGGCATGCATGCCACCCTGTGGATGTCCTGCATTATTGCTGTACGCTCCGCCTGTGTGTTGGGGAAATGGATGCATTCTGAAGCACATGGCAGCAGAGTAGTGAGGACCTGTGTGAGAAGACAGGCCATGGCCAACTGGGTGATACCCGTGGTGCCCCCTGTTAGTCTCTGGAAGGTGCCCGTGGTGAGCAGGCACATGACAGTGGTCACCTCATCTCCACAGACATGGCGTGGCTCCGTCTGTTGGGTGCCTGCATCTCCTCACTGCACAGCTCACAGAGCTGCCTCAGAAGGGCCCTGTTCAGGTGATACCAGCCCACAATCTCAGTGTCGCTATAGTTCTTAAAGGTGATGCGGGCACAGTACCACCTGTGTCGGGCATACCGCCGATGGGCCCTTTGTCAGCCACGTGGTTGTTCTTCCTGCCCCCTCACACCCCTTTTACCGCCTCCATCAAAAAGGGTGTACTACCCATGGCCCATGCAGACCACTGTCCCCCTGGGCATTTGGTTGCTGGCTGTGTGTCACCCTGGTACACAGGTTGTGTGTGTGTGTGTGTGTGTCTCTCTTTCTCACTGCCTCTCTCTCCCTCTCCCATGCCACCTCTCTGTCCCTCTCCCTCTGTGTCTGGTCTTGTGTCTGTCTGTCTGTCTCTCTGTATCTCTTCCTCTCACTCCCACTCTTGGCACAACTGCTGTCTGTGTGTTTGCTCCCTGTTTTTGTAGGAGCAAGTCTGGTCAGAGCAACTTTGATTTGCTCCACACTTGCACCATGGTTTCACAATTGAATATGCCACTGTGCTGAATATTCATGGGAATGCCCCTGCACTTGCACCACATACATTATAGTTGCACATTGGCAGCATGGATTTTGTGCTGTACAATAGCTCCCACTGAATATGGCTCCTCGGCGCAATTCTGTACTTGCGCTGGTGCAACAGAGTTGTGCCATGTGCAATTGCTCTGAATATCTGGGCCAGAAAGTATAAGGAATTCAACAGCCATCATCACTATAAGGAAAATAAATAATACATGTAAGTACAGAGGGCACCATGAAACAGAGGGTGGGAAGTATTACCCAGAGGACTAATAGGGGAGACAAGGGTAAGTGGCCAGCAGCTTGGTTCTAAGAGCAGCGAGCTGGGATAGGGGAGTCCCAGAAGTGCTAGTGGGGCCTTGGGGAGAGACAAGCACCAAGTCAGTACTCCATATAGTTTAGGGGCAGGAGCATTTGTCCTGGATTTGTAGGTGGCTTTTGAGACCATTTTTAAAGATATGATGGGATTGCACATGTTTCAGTTCCTTTGGGAGACAGAGAATTCCAGAGTTTTGGTCAAAGCTTTCATTCCTTCACAGACTGAAAGCGGATGACTGCCTTACATAATCTCAAAAGAAGCAGGCTTTTCAAAATCCGCAGTTTTGACCTAGAGAAAACAGGAGAGTACACTTAAGGAATTTGTCCTTGAATGTTCAGAGTCAGAGAAGATCAAGAGGAAAAATTTAAGAAAAGCCAAAGAAAGGGACATTTATAAATCAACTACACAGAATCATTAAATTTAAAGTTGCAGTTTGCTCAGCAGCTTTCCAATGGAGTGTTTGTACCTGGGGTGATTATAATTGAGAAGGCAGAGTGGTTTGCTGAGGTATACATGGTAATGGCCACCATTTCTAATGATCAAGAGAATACCTGACCATTGATAGATTTAAAATAGAGCTGAAAACATATTTATTTCATTTAGCCCTCCCAGACAAAATTTAATTTATTGATATATTTTTTGTTTTACTGTAAATTTTATGTTGTATATTCTATTTTAACTGTGTAGCACCCTGGTTTTGGAAAGGCGCTATATAAATAAAGATTTGATTGATTGATTGACTGACTGATTGATCAACAGAATGGCTTTGGTGGTTCCAGAAATGGCTTGAGATCTGCTGTATCCATGATGATAGTGAATAGTTCTCCTGAGAACATTTACCTGCTTGTGAATTTCTTCTCAAACTCAATGTAGGAAGGCGGTATCTGTCAGAACCAATATATGATGAATGTGAGATAATTCTGGCAGTGCCTGTGGCTGTCAGTTGTAACTTTGGTCAGCAAAAATGAAATGAATGCATTGAAAGTTTTTAATATCAGCAGAAGTGAGTTGAGTTACATTATTATTCTGTAGTAATGCAACAGCAGCACATAAAGTGACCTCCTCTGCTTTGGCAGGTTTCAAAGGTCTGATGTTGTCCTACATTAACTTGGGTACCCTGCATGTATATGGTGTTCTAACAGTGGTATCAAGACTTGGGGGAAGACAGAACAGATCTACATAGCCCCCACCTTCCCATAAAAGATTCCTACTCCTGAAATCTGTGCCTCGCTTCACCCTTTGAGACTGAACTCAAGGGTTGGGAAAATAAAAACAACATTTCTCCCTAAAAATCCAACCTCATGGGGGCAAGGCTTGCCAACTGAGATGGTGGCAACTTAAACTAAAGGGAGAGCAATACCATAGATGATATATTTGTCCATTCGCAAATCCAGTTATCCTAAGGAAGTCAGATCACTATGGAGTATAAAGTAAAGTAAGAGTTACAAAATAACTGCATCCTTGTAAAAAAAAAAAAAAAAAAAAATCGCCAGATTCATGAATTACATCGTGAGCAAAGATACTGCATCACAAGTCATGCTCTGGACCCCCTGGCACCTGTCAAACCTGGGCTGAAATTGACTAAACCAGATCCAAGAGGGCGCCCGGTGACAGCAAGTGCTAACTGTGACAGGCAAAGTCAAATATTCTAAAATGGATCAAGCCCAGGAACCAGGGCTGGACATGGCTGTGGAATTAAAATATCCACAATGCTGAACTGAGTTGCTTTGCGACATGGCAGAATTGAAACTAACTACACATCAAACCAAAAAAAGACTTAAAAATCTTAATGGCCCAGGTGGCTGGAATGGAACAAACAACCCAGCAGCGTGAAAAGAACTTAAATCAGCACAAGGAGCACCCTTCTGTCCACTAGAAACAGATTAGCTTATGTCCAAAGTGGATGATATGGAGAACAGGGCTAGAAGAAATAATGTCCAGATAATCAGAATGCCAGAGGGGATTGAGGGGTGAGACATGGCAGTTTTTCTCCATGGAGTGCTCCCCTCAATACTGGCTTTATGTTCCAGAGCTCTCCTAGAGATTGAGAGAGCCCACCGCTTCCTTGCCCTCAAGCCAAGGCAAGGCATTGCAAGAGATCAAGGCCGATCCTCTGTTGCTTCCTAAAATTCCTTGTTAAGGAAGAGCTACTGAGAGCTGCCAGGGACAAAGGTCAACTACAATGGGAAGGGGCGGACATCATGCTATTTCAAGATTACTTGCCAGAATTCTCACATAAAAGGCATGCATATGGGGCTGTGATTATTATACCACTTAAACATTCTGACCTCTGTAAGATATACAGCCCTGCTACGGGTCCAATACCAAGGCAACTACTTAATGTTTGCCACACCAGCTGAAGTACAATTATTAATAGTGGATATAAAATGGGACCAAAATGAACCCCCACAGCACCTGTCCAGACCACATGGCCCTCAACCCTTACCAGTGGAGATCTGGCCTCCTGAAAGGGCCTCTGCGGCGTCACTGAGGGCTGCAGTAAATGCCCCACAAGCAGAAGAGAACTGACAAGCAGCGACCCGGGGTAGGCAGAAAAAGAAGAACAGAAATCCACCAGCACACCAACTGCCTTCACGTCAATGGAGGTCAAGAAGCTGACAGAGAACCCACAATCGGGCACTAGCAGTGACTCCCCATCAGAGACCCCGATGAAATTCAATAACTAGTACATGCCTCTTTGAGAGCAGACCCCTGCACTTCTCAACCTGTTTGAGATGCGCAAACCAAGTCCAGATGAAGAGCTGGCCTTAGGAAACATGGACTGGGCTGCAGTATGCCACGAATGGGCCAACTGCCTCAAGAAGCACCAGGACCTGGCCCATACCTTGAGTTCACTGCTTCCTGTTTCCTTGCTGAAAGCCCCCAGAACCACAGAGATCCTAGGAGAAGACATCAGAGGAGATGCCTGAAGACCCAATCCTATGAAAGAAGCACCCCTTCTGACAGCAGGTACTTTCATTGTCTACAGGTTCCCGTCTGCAACTTGCATGTGCTCTAGTCTCCACTGAGAAACACCCAGGCCTTGTGGCGCATGAGCAAGAGACACACATGCATTTGATTTTAACAGCAGGAAGGGGAACAAGGTTTTGGGGACTGCTGCATGTCCCGTTGGGGGGGACCGGACTACAAATGGCAGCTTCCCCCACATTGGGCCAGCCTTGTCTTCTGAATCTCCATGCCACATAAAGCTCCGAGGGCGAAGAGAGCTACAGGCTACTGCCTTGATGTTACACAGGCACAGCAAATGGAGGAATAGCTCTGGGAACATCCCCTTTGTCTGGATTTTCTTTTCTTCTCCTTTGCTTTTTTGTTCTCCAAGCCTGAGGTTATTCCACCCAACACACTGCCAGATGTTTTACAGTTTTGAAGGCTAAATGTTAAATGTTGTGTTGATTTGAAGTTAATTATAAGTTAAATATACAGTTCATGTTATAATGGAATACAGTTTGGGGAGGCTGGAATAGGTGAATAAACTAAATGTATCTATGGGAAAGTGTACAAGGCATCCCACTGATCCCAGGATATTGAGATACTTGAAGGACCCCCAAATCGAGATGGCTATGACCCATAAAGGGCCAGCTGGACCCTAGCAAGGAAGGGGGAAGGGAACACAGGGCAATGTAGCCCAGGGGAGCATTCCCTAACTAAACATGCCACTACAAAACCAGAGGGTTGGGCCTGGAAGCCGTTCTGATGTTGGGATTGCATCCCAAGTCCTCAGACCCCCCCCCCAGCCAATTATCTACAGAAAAAAGTAGAAAAACATCATCATGGGGGACTGACGGGGAGACCACCATGGACACTTAATGATGGGAGCGAATGGAAAACTCTGATAAAGACCATATTATAAGGATAATGACCCTACAGGGATGTCTAAGATGTATTGTTTTATACAAGGCAATCCTGAGGAAGTGCTACCTCAACCAGCCTGCACAAGAGGGAGCGACTGATTGGGGCACTTAGAAAAGCCATCATAGCCCCACCCAACCACAGCCCCTAAGGAATGAACATTGTATGCCAGAGGGCAGGAGTGAAACCGCAATGAATGCCAGGGATTCCACTTCTGGAAATAAGGAGGAGGTGTATGTAATGTCCAGCTGGCGCACCGTCACATTGGTGTGGAATAGGAAGGCATGGTGTGCCATGACACCCAAAGATAGATATAGGTACAATTTCTGGAGAATGCTCACTCTGTATAGGCAGTGTAAAATTCCCCCAAAACATCTGGTTGGACCCCCTTAACAAATAGAAAGCAAAACATTATTGTAATACAGGAACCAACCTCACCCCCACCCCCCCCCCCGTAGAGGGTCCCTAAAGGACCATTAGTGGAACTGTCAGCTGGCAGTCCGGCTAGGTCGAAGTAAGGATTTCACCTCCCCAGCGAGGGAGATCTTAACATACTATATAGGAAAAAAGGTTAATATGTCAGACAGTAGTCTTTAAGGTTAAGATTACATGTCCTCAAGGTGAATGATAATGTTTATGAAGTCATGGTTATAAGAAAAGGCATTTTTGGCACCTGCAGTGTTCAGAATCAAGCATTATGAGCAGCATGGTGAAAGGGCGCAGATCAAGCCACTAGTACGTCAGAAAAGAGTGTTAGATTCATGGAGTAGAGAAAATGCAACAGTCATGAAGTGCATAAAGATGGGGTGAATCTGGGGAGTGAAAAGGAGCCATGCTCTTGCTCTCTGGGGAACATAAGCACGTAAGGGATGCATCTTCTTCATCTCATACTGAGCACATTGCTCATTTGGCCTATAGTGGCCACTACATGGAATGTAAAAAGGCTAAACTTCCCAGTCAAACTTTATACAATTCTTTCCCAGCTAAAACAATTTAAAATAGAGGTGGCATTCCTACAAGAAACTAAGCTCTTGAATAAAGAAGCTTCTATGCTAACAAGCATTTGTCAATGCCGAACGTTCACTTGCAGGTATTTGCAGTGGTGTTTGGCATGTATGGTCCTTTACCCTAATGCCCTGTGCGATTGCTGGTATTTGCACAATAAATTTTCAGCATGACCTTTTTGTTACCCCCATTGTGCGCTACATGGCGGAAACACCGTTGGGCAGGATGTGAAAATTACAGTTGTACTGCTCATAAGGAAGTGTGGTAAAATGCCAATGTTGAAAATCTGGAGTGGAAATATTGAAAATACAGCAAACCTCACAGTGTGCGTGGGAACTGTGCAATGCACGCTCGTAAAACAGTCATTGTTAGGAATTTTTTCACCAAATTTTCAACACAGCCATTTTAAGACTTCTGCTCATGAACAGTGTCACTGTGATTGCCTTAATGTGTCCCATACATTGAGTTTGCTCACGGACTACGCCATTGTGCCATACATGGGCGGAAACATGTTTTGGGCAGGATGTGAAAAAATGACAGCTGTACTGCTCATGAGGAGGTGGGTAAAATGGCAATGTTGAAAATCTGGAGTGCAAATATTAAAATACAACGCACGGAGCATGCGCAGGAACTGCACAACGCACCGTAAAACAGTCATTTTAGGAATTTTTCACCAATTTTCAACATAGCCATTTTAAGACCCTCTGCTCATGAACAGTGTCACTGTGATTTTCTTAATTTGTCCCATACATTGATTTCGACACCGACAGTGCCATTGTGCGCTATATGAGCAGGAAACACGTTTTGGGTGAGATGTGAAAAATGACAGCTGTACTACTCATAAGAAGGTGTGGTAAAATGGCAATGTTGAAAATCTGAGTGGAAATATTACCTATAAGCGCATGAGGAACCGTAACGCACTACCGTAAAATAGTCATTGTTAGAATTTTTTCACCAAAATGTTAACATAGCCATTTTAAGACCTCTGCTAATGAACAGTGTCACCCTGATTTTCTTAATGCGTCCCATACATTGATTTCACACCTGACTGTGCCATTGTGCTACATGGGTGGAAACACGTTTTGGGCAGGATGTGAAAAATGACAGCTGTACTGCTCATAAGGAGGTGTGGTAAAATGGCAATGTTGAAAATCTGGAGTGAATATATTGAAAATTCACGAACTTACGAGCCTGCATAGGAATTGCACAATGCACGCTCGTAAAACAGTCATTTTTTGGAATTTTGTACAAATTTTCAACATGGGTTTTGGGACCCTTCTCATAATGATTTCCTGTCATGGCGTTATTCGATCATGAAATCACCCTTCGGCCCAATAACGCCCATAACAGTGACATTCATTCATCAGAAGGGGTCCCAAAACCCATGTTGAAAATTTGGTGCAAAATTTCCAAAAATGCCTAAGATATGCAACAAAGTTGAAAACCCCTATCTAGCCCATTATACAGCTTACCGGCATTTCCTCAGTTCACGGTCAGCTTTGAAGAGTGCTGAGCGTGTTCCGGTCCACGAAGATCGTCAGCGCGAGCTCCGGAGGTAAGTATGGGGTGGGGGTGTGGGGAGGCTGGGTGTGCAGTGGGTGGGTGCGGGTTGTGGGAGGGGGGAACTGGGAGACTACGTGGGACCATTTTCCATTTTCTTTACAGGTTTAAAAAACAAAAAAAAGGACTACGTGAGGCGTTTGCCATGCTGGGGTGGGCTCCAGCGTGGCAGGGCTAACGGGGGCATTGAGCTGGCCGAGTTAGGCACCGTCGGCAAAACAACGTTGCCGCTGGTGGGCTCCCAGCGTGCACCAAAGCTTGGGGGGTGGCGTGATGCGGGGAGCGGCGTGGCGTGAGGGGATGGCGTGACCGGTGCTCGGTATGACAGCGGAGGTTTTCTTTGAGCGAAGACCACCACTGTCATACAGGCTCCCACACCAATTGGTACAGGACTGCCATGCCTGCTCAATGGAGCACTGGATTGCAGGGAGAGCACACCTCCAAAGCGTGCTTCTCTCCAAAAGCGTTCCTTGTGCATATGGCATAGCCAAACGTAATAGAGAATGGTGGGTTGGGAAGACACAATGCAGCAGGTAGTGTCAAAGAGGGTTTCCCTTCTGTGCCACAGGACCCTGGGATGGACCTCAATAATGCAACAATCTGATAAGGAAGGGAGGTGGGTGGTGGCAAAAATGGGGACCCCAGTAGGCCCTATACTATTAGTCAATGCATATGCACCCAATGAAGACAACCCTAAGATGTTCCACAAAGTATCCCAGGTGATACTGGACTCGTCTTTGACAATCCCTAGGTCTTGTCGGGGGTGAAGGATTACAATCTGGTGATGGAGTCAGCTTGGACAGATCTAATTCTAGACCTGAGCCTCATAAGCACAAAAGCAGATAAGGAACTGATGGACCTTCACCAAATCACTGATGTGTGGAGGCCATCTCATCCAGAGATTACACATACTTTACTCTGGTGAATGCTATGTCCAGTAGACTGGACTACTGGTTAACATCCCCAAAGATAACTGCTAATACAGTAGATGTTGCCATAGCCCCCTTGTACTTATCGGATCAAGCCACCCCTAACCATAAACTTTGCTCTAATCACCCAAAGTGCAAGATCCCTCATCTGGCAGCTAGATCCCCTTTACAGGATAGGGACTTTAACAAGGTAAGGACAGAGGAGAGCAATTACTTTGAAGATAACCCTTCAGGATCGGCCCCTAAGATATGGTGTGGGTAGCTTTTAAAGCCACCTTAAGGGGCAAAATAATAGTCTATGCCATGCACCGCAGGAGGCAGCGAGAAAAAGAAGCCTCTGAGCTGGAAGCTAAACTAAAAGCAAAGGAACAGGAGTACAAGTCAAATCCATGTAACTTACAGAACACAGAACTCCTATACAACATTAAAGGTTTAAGAATCCACCTAAATTGGCTAGCCACAAGAAACGCTGAGTTACAGATTTGAAGAACACAACACAAATATTGGGATGATGGGGAATGAGCAAGCAAACTGCTTGCCTTTAGATTAAAGCAGGCGGAGAGCCATATATTAAAACTAAAGAACCCCTTGGGCCAACTGTGTGCTACTCCAGAAGGGATTAACCAAACAATGCCAGGATTTTACAAGGTACTACATAAGTAACAGGAAATATGGGACCAACAAGTATTTTTTGACTTTGTGTCCAACACCTACCTCCCAAAACTTAGCCCTAACTAAAAAGAGAGCTTAGAAGCCCAGTTCACAGAAGATGAGGTTAAATCAGCCATACAAAAGTTGGCCCACAACAAATCCCCCAGGAGTGATGGATTTCTGATAGATTTTTATCAGCAGGTAAAAGATTCGGTAGCTGGACTCCTACTTGCCATGTTGCAGAATGCCTTTCAAACAGAATCCCTCCCCAAAACCCTTGCTGAAGCCATAATAACAGTTCTTCCAAAGGGAGGAAAGGACCTCATCCTACCAGCCAGCTACAGGCCCATCTCTTTAGTCAATGCCGACACCAAAACAATTGCCAAAATGCTGGCCTCCAGGCCATCCATAGTTCTCCAGCACAAGTGGGTTTTATGCAAGGGAGAACCAGCTTGGACCATCTGAGAGCACTTAGCACCCTGTTTCAGGCTGCGTCGGACTTCCCAACTCCAGTGGCAGCTATTATGCTCAATTTTGAAAAGGCTTCCAACTCTGTGGAGTGGGATTATCTGCATGTTGTCCTGAAAGGGTTCAATTTTGGAGAAAACTTCAGCACACAGATTAGAACACTGTACTCCACCCCAACGGGCAAAGGTTCTAACTAACCAATACTTTCTGAACCATTTCATTTACACAGAGGCAGTCACCAGGTTGCCTGCTGTCCCCCTTGTTGTTTGTACTGGCCATTGGCCACCATGATCTTCAGTAACCCAAACATACAGGGAATTTGGGTGGGAGGCAAAGAATACCATGCTAAGTCATACGCAGATGACTGCTTGGTGCTCACTGGGAACCTCTCTACTAGCATCCATCATATTCTAGACACCCTGAAAGCCTTTGCCAGAATCTCCAGTCTGAAACTTACCACAGTAAATCTGAAATCCTCCCCTTAAATAGATGTGCCAGCCTCAGGTTTGCACAGAGTATCGAGTGCCTTACCTCAGAGGATGAAAGTTGATGAGCTGATGTCCCTCAATAGTGTCACAGTTTAGAAGTAAAAACACTCATCATTTTACTTTCACTGGGTCTTGAGGACTTCCTGGTGTTAAGAGCCTACCACGCTCTCTGTAAAGTTGTGTCTTCATGTTAGGAAGAACACAGGGGCACGCTCCATTATAGTCTATAGGGGGCACCATTCAGATCTTTTTTATATTGTAATGGTCAGTTTGTGATAAAACACGGGCACTGGTTAACTAACAAGGAGCTAGTTAGTTGACCAGTGCCCATGTTTCCACATACTGACCATTACAATATAAAACATATCCAAAAGGTGCCCCCCATAGACTATAATGGAGCATGCCCCCGCGCTTTCCCTAACATCATGTCACAACTTTGCTGAGCGTAGGGGCAGAGAATGGGCAGCTCTCGACACCAGGAAGTCCTCAGGATCTAGTGAAAGTAAAATTATGAGCGTTTTTATTTCTAAACTGTGGCACTATTGAGGGACATCTGCTTATCAACTCACATCCTGTGAGGTAAGGCACCGACATCTCTGGTACAAACGCAGATGCAGTGAACCTGGTGGATCTCTCTAACAAACATGCCACCCAGAATTTGACAAAGAATATGGGGCTGGCTTGGGCTCCAAAGGCTATCAAATACCTTGGGATCATCCTAACCCCATACCTTCTGAATTTGGGTTCCAACAACTTTCAGCCACTCATATAAAAATTAAAGAGTGAAGTGGAACACTAGAAACAACTCAATCTAACACTGGTAGGGAAGATCAGTAAATGATAATGGCCCTTAGAATATGTTACCTGCTGTCCCATATACCTTTAAAGATTTCTGAGGCCTGGATTAAAAAACTTAACACACTCATGGATAATTTCATGTGGGGCACCAACACCCTGAAGTACAGCAGGGCTACATTACAAGCACATTGGTCTGGAGGGGTAGTGGGGCGGTGGAACCTCCCTAACTTTTCACAGTATGGATGGGCCTTCAATGTGCCAAAACATGCCACATTTTCAAGAAAAGGAGAAAGCCTACCCACATGGATGGAGATAGAAATGGAGATCATGCAAGGAACTTCCTTAGTCAGCCACCTAGGGTACCCCACCCAAAACAACAACAAATGGCATACACTATGGGCAGCTCACTTGGCATGACTCAATATAGGTAAAAGAGCCAGAAATGCCAAAGTCTAGAAAACTACACACCTCTGTGGAATTACCAGCACATTACCTTGGACAACACATCCCTTAATTGGAGAGAATGGGAAAGGAAAGGTATCTCCAGAATAAGGGATCTAAAGATCCCAGGGGAAGATACTACAGATTCCTTCTCCAACCTACAGGAAAAATATAAAAATAGAAACATAGATTTTGACGGCAGATAAGAATCGCTTGGCCCACCCAGTCTGCCCATTTCCCTACCTAATGGATAAGCTGCAGATCCTAGTTAACCAGCAGCCTACTTCTTCCTACCCCCACCCCCTAGAATTGCCTTATGACTGTCCCATGTATGCTTGAATTCCACCACTGTTTTTGACTCTACAACCTCCTCCGGAAGGCCGTTCCATGCATCCACAACCCTCTCTGTGAAAAAATACTTCCTGAAATTACCTCTCAGCGCCCCCCCCTTCTGTCTTCAAATTGTGCCCCCTTGTTCTTTTACCTCTTTTTGAAAGATGCTACCCTCTTGGACTTTGTTGATTCCCTTGAGGTACTTGAAAGTTTCTATCATGTCCACCCTCTCCCTCCTTTCCTCAAGGCTATACATATTAAGCTCCTTAAGTCTCTCTTCATATGTCTTCCAGTGCAGACCCTGCACCATTTTAGTTGCCCTCCTCTGGACAGCATCCGTCCTGTCTATGTCTTGCGGAGATTGGGTCTCCAGAACTGCACACAGTACTCAGATGGGGTCTCACCAACTGTCTGTACAGAGGATAATAACTTCCTGTTTTCTACTAGATGCCTCTCCCTATGCATCCCAGTATCCCCCAGACCTCCTTGCTGCCCTCTCACATTGCTTGCCCACCTTTAGGTCATCTGAAATGACTACCCCAGGTCCCTTTCCATTTTTGTTGTTGTTAGTATCTCACCCCCCATTGTGTACTCTTCCCTGGGTTTTTGTTTTCCAGGTGCATTACCTTGCACTTCTTAGCATCAGAATCTAAGCTGCCATACATTTGACCATTCCTCTAACCTTGCCAAGTCCATTCTCATCCTTTCCACCCCACCTTGTGCATCAACTCTGTTGCAGATCTTTGTGTCATCTGCAAAGAGACATACTTTCCTTCCAGTCCCTCTGCAATGTAAGCTTATAAAGACACTGAGAGGACCGGTCTAATACTGAACCCCAAGGTACCCCACTAGTAACCCCCTTTCTTCAGAGTGGACTCCATTTACTATTACTCTCTGTGTCCTATTCTCCAGCCAATTCTTTACCCAGGCTGTCATCTTGGGACCCACTCCCAGGCTGGCTAACTTGTATATTAATCTTTTGTGTGTGACTGTGTCAAATGCCTTGCTAAAGTCTAGGTAGGCCATGTCCACAGCCCCTCCCTGATCTACTACTTTGGTCACCCAGTATAACTTAGATAGAAGGGACTTTTGGAAATTCCTCCAGGTATGCAGCCTCATCATAACAGCCAGAACGAAGGAGAGGTGCACCTGCTCTTCTTGTAGGAAACAGGAACCTACAATACTTGATAAGTTGTCAATACACAAGTGGTCAATGACCAGCAAAGGGCGGGCAGAAACGATTCAAAATCTGATGAGGGATGCTGCCCCTGACCCATCTATCCCCACCAAAATACAGTGGCAAAGTATATTACAATGTCACATTACAGAGGAGAACTGGCAGAAATGTTGGGTCCTGGCACACATGACATGTACAGACCAAAAAAGTCTGCTCATTCAAAATAAAATCCTACACTACTGGTATTGCACTCAGAGAGGCTCAAGGCCATGGGAATTCTGCAACATGACCATTGTTGGAAATGTAACTCCCCAGGAGCAAACCTATTACACATCCTATGGTACTGTCCTCCTTTTGGGACAAGACAGTGAAATGTTGCTCCCAGATAATGCAGAGTCCCTATTCCCACCTCTCCAGTCTTGCAACTGCTCAGTTTGGTTCATCCAGATTGTCAATCATTAAATAATCAGAAAAGGTGGTTGCTACAGGTAATAATTATGGCTAAGAGGGTGATACTAAAAAGTGGCGTACTACTACAGTCCCATCCATCACTGAATTACTAAAGTCAGTAGAAACTCAGGCAATGCACACTAGACTACTGCACTGCTCTGCAAATACCCTTGCCAAATTTCAAAATGAAAGAAGGCAGTACCTTACAGTTGTACAGGGTAGAGCCAAGGCAGGACCCATTCCCACACCAAGGACCTGCAAACCCCTCACCCCCTCCAAAAATGGCACAAATATACTGTCATACCTTCCAAATCTAAACAGACTAAGACTACACCTGTGGGAAATGTAATACCCAGAGTAAAGTTAAGAGATGAAAGAGCTGAAGTGTGATCTACCCAGTGTTAATATAAGAGTCGCACACTGAAAAGTGGTGCTAAAGGAACCACCTCAGTTGAAATCAAAACAAGTTCCTTGACACACAAGCCATCAAGCAGGGCACCAGCTTATTGTTTAAAAGCTTATTTATTAATAAAAAAAACAGCCGACTAACAGCCTGACATGTTTGAAACATGTCAGGCTGATAATCGACTGTTTATCAACTAATACATTTTTAAACAATAAGCTGGCATCCTATGATGGCTTAATAATGACCTGTGATCTACCACTATGAGTTTGATGAAATATTTGTTAATGACTTGTTACTGTATGTACTGTACCAGGTTGATTGTGAATAAGCAATAAAGTTTTAACTGCAAAAAAAAAATACAACCTAATATATGCAGGCATTATAGTGACTTTCAAAAGCACTAAGAAAAAGCGTCCTTAGTGATAGCTGCTCACGAGCAAAGCTACAGACTCCCTAAAGAGGAGTTTGGTCAAACACTACATTGCAGAATTAGAATCCGTCTACCCCTAATAAATCTCATACGAAAAAGTAGGTTTCTACAGTACTTCATTTTAAAGTTATGAGCTGTTTTGTAACCCTGAGTTCAGTCTGTCTTCAAAAAAGCTAGTTTCAGGGAACAGCCACTGATAATGTCACAACCAAAAAACTTAAAGACTAGTCATCCCCGTTAGCAACCCTGTTGGACCTGTTTCTCTGAAGTTATAGAAACTGCAGCTGTAGTAATAATTAAGAAAAAAGAACAAAAAAAACTGACAGTGGGTTGCCTGCAGTGCCAGAGTTTCCAGAACGTTCAGATGCATGGTACTGTACCTCAGAATGCATCAGGAGGTGGTTTTGGAATGCAGCTCTGAACCAAGGCATAGAATGTCAAAGTGGTGCACAATTTTAGAATGTTGAGGGGAGCATGCGATCTTAGCTTGCGGCAGAGATGTGGCACCTCACAGTGTGGCTGGACACAATCTCAGAATGTGACAGGGACACCCCTTGAGGAATTTAGTGGGGACTGGGAGTTCAGGAATAGAGTAAGGATGTACACTGTTGGAATGTGACAGGACACATAATTTTATTTGGAAACTGCTTGTCCTTGCCACATTCCAGAACTATACAAACCCACCACATTTAAAAATTGCATATCATATCCCCACCACAAATCAAACATTGTGTGTCCTGGCCATGTTCCAAAATTACTCCTGCCACATTCCAAAATTGCATATCCACATCATGTTCCAAAGTTGTGTTTCAGTGCCACATTCTGAAACTGTCACCGCCGCATTCTGAAGCTGGGCATCACCACTATATTCCAAAACTTAGTGTCATTGCTGCATTCCAAAATTGAGCATCTCCACCACATGCTGCATTCCAAAATTGAGCATCTCCACCACATTCTGAAACTGCATTCTGAAACTGAGCATAACCGCTGTGTTCTGAAACTGAGTGTTACAGCCGCGTTCTGAAACAGAGCGTCATTTCCACACTCTGAAATGGAGTCACCACCACATTCCAAAATTGTGTGTCACTGCCACATTCTGAAACTGTGGGTCACTGCCACATTCTGAAACTGAGCATCACTGCCACATTTCAAATTCCAAAATTCTGTGTCACCACCATATTCCAAAACTCTGCATCACCACCACATTCCAAAGCGTAGTGTAAGCTGCCACATTCTGAAATTGTGCATCACCACCACATTCTAAAATAATGCGTCACCCCCACATTCTGAAACTGAGCGTCACCACCACATTTTGAATTTCAGAATTCTGTGTCACCACCACATTCCAAAACTTTGCGTCAACTGTGTATTCCAAAAAGTACTGTTACACAAGAACTTACTTTAACAGTAGATCTTTGAGAGATGCTCTTGCAATAGGCAATAACCATTAGGATTGAGCTGCCAGGCACTAGGACCACATGGAAAACTTTAACTAGCAATGTCTAGTGGGGGACTGCTCACCTGGCGTCACGTGGCTGACGTCAGCCAGGCGCTATATAAAGGGAAGTCCCCATGCCTGCCCTCAAGTTCTTCGGCAGAGACCTAAGAAGGTGCGACAGTAGAAAGTGGGCTCCTGGTGCCAACAGAAAGGCTGAAAAAGCAGCAGCAGCAGTAGGGAAGGAGGGACGGAAAAGGTTGCCTACGAGGGCTCTCTCGAAGATCCTGGTGAGGTAAGTTCTTCACTAACTGTACTATCTTACTTGAGAGAGCTCTTGCAACAAACAATAACCGTAGGACTGAGTCCCGAGCAATGTAAGTGGAAGGACTTTGCATGGGAGGCAGAAAAGGTCTGCAGTAGGCAGGGAAGCAGTGTAAGACAAAAGGCCCTGTGGCACAGCTAGTCCAAAGCCTGCCCTGTGCTTAGAGGCAATGTCAAACTATAATGCTTAGTGAAGGTGTGGACAGAGCTTCAAGCAGCTGCTGCACAAATGTCTGTGGCTGAAACAGTAGATGCAGCCAGTCAGTCATGCTTCGTGCTGAGTGTCCCTTGCCTTCCCCTGGAAGGGGTTTGTTATACTGATAACAAAACCGAATGCTGTTTGCCAACCATTTGGATATACACTGATTAAAAACTGCAATGCCCTCTCTTTTTGGGGCAAAAGAAATGAACAAGTAATCTGTTTTTCAGACTGACTTTGTTCGATTTGTGTAGTAACTCAAAATTCTGTGCACATCCAGAGTGTGCAGAAGTGCCTCCTTCTGATTGGAGTACTCAAAGTAATACACTAGGCAAGTGTATTGTCTGATTCAAAGTAAACTCAGAAACTATCTTGGGTAAAAACTCAGGATTCGTATGCAGAGCCATCCAGTCTCTGTGGAAAATCAAATAAGGCTCCTTACACATCAGGGCCTGAAGCTCGGAAATCCTTCGAGCCGAAGTAATAGCAACTAAAAACAGTGCTTTCCAAGAAAGATGGTGCAGGTCGCAACTCACAGCTGGTTTAAAGGAAGGCAAAGTGAGTTTCTCTAGTATGAAGTTCAGATTCCACGGAGGAACAGAGTTCCTTACTGGGGGTTTCCAAGTGAAGGATTCCCTTGAGAAAAGTATGGGAAACCTCTAACTGAGCCAGCAATTTGCCTTCCACCGCGGAGAGGTAGACAGAAATGGCAGATAAATGAACCTTCAGTGAAGAATAGCTAAGCACTAGGTCAGAGAGGTGTATCAGGTACTCCAGAACCTAAGGGCCAGGGCATGAAAAAGGGTCCCAACCTTTGGAGAACGCCTAAATGGAGAACCTCTTCCACTTCATAGCATATGTATTTCTTATGGATGGTTTTCTGGCCTCCATGAGGACCTGGGCAACTCTGGAAGAGACTCCATAGTGTGAGACTGATACATCAGAAGGTGCCACGTGTGAAGGTGAAGAGATTTAAGGCCTGGGCGAACCAGCTTGCCCCACTCCTGGGTCAGCAGGTCCTGGCAGAGGGGTAGAGGAACCAGAGGCTCCACTGCCAGCTGCTGGAGCAGCAGGAACCAAACTTGTCGAGGCCAGTAAGGGGAGATCAGAATCAGGTGAGTCCCGTCTGCCTGTAGCTTGACAAGAACCCTCTGTATCAGTGGGAAGGTGTACAAAAATCTCCTGGTCTAGCAAAGAGACAGTGTGTCTTGCCAGAAAACACCAAGCCCAGGAACGAGCAAGAAAAAACTGGGTAGTTTTGCATTGTATGGGGAGGCGAGCAGATCTAGACCTGGATGACCCAAGAAGCCAAACATGTCTTCGACTACTGATTGCTTAAGTTCCCACTTGTGAGCCTTTGCCTGTGTATGGCTGAGACTGTCCACTAAGACATTCTGGGTGCCTGGGAAGTGCACTGCTGTGAGCTGAAGCTGGTGCTGAATCACCCAGTTCCACACATGCTTTGCCTCCTTGTACAGGGGAATACAACTGTGTGCCTCCCTGGTTGTACAGATACCAAACCACATACATGTTGTCCAATTGGATCAGGAGAGGGCATGAAAGGAGGAGTGACAAAAGGCTTGGAGTGGATTTAGCATGGCTTGCTTCTCCAGCACGTTTATGTGCAAGGAGAGCTTCCACTGGGACCAGGATCCCTAGCTTCTTTGATCCTCCAAATGGGCACCCCAGCCCTGACCGAAGTGTCTATCATCAGGATTTGTGTTACAGGGGAAAGCTGAAAAAGCACCCCTCTGCAGAGGTTGTTTAAATCTTGCCACCACAGGAGATCCTGCTGCAATGGGGCAGAAATTCGAACCCTGTGGTCAAGGTCATCCTACCTTTGATCCCACTGAACCCTGAGCATCCACTGCTTAATTCGCATGTAGTGATTGGCCAGAGGGACAGTGAGGATGGCAGCTGCCATGAGGCCTAGAAGGCACATGACAGATCTGACTGTGGACCAGCAGCTGGAGGCCACAAACCTGGCCTGCTGCTGTAAGGCTTCCACCCTGTCCAAGGGCAGGAAAGCTTGACCCCGAGCTGTGTCCAGCACTGCTCCAATAAATTGAAGACACTGGAAGGGATCAAGGTGAGACTTGAGGTAGTTCATTATGACCCCAACTTGACAGAAAAGACCCATGGTAGTGGACAGAGACGCCTCCAGACTGTCCATTGAGGGAGCCATCAAGATCCCTAGGTTCTTTGATCCTACAAATGGGCACCCCTGCCCTGACCAGAAGCATTCAGTCATCAAGATTTGTGTTGGAGGGGGAGGCTGAAAAGGTACCCCTCTAGAGAGGCTGTTTAAATTCTGCCACCAGAGGAGGTCCTGCTGGAATTAGGCAGAGATCAGAACCCTGTAGTCCAGGTCATCCTACCTCTGATCCCACTGAAGCCTGAGAGTCCACTGCTTAATTCATATGTGGAGATTGGCCAGAGGGACAGTGGGGATGGCTGTTGCCATGAGGCCTAAAAGGCACAGGACAGATCTGGCTGTGGACCAAGAGCTGGAGGCCACAAACCTGGCCTGTTGCTGTTAAGCTTCCACCCTGTCCGAGGGCAAGAAAGCCTGACCCTGAGCTGTGTCCAGTACTGTCCCAATACATTAAAGGCACTGAGAGGGTTCAAGGTGAGACTTGGGGTAGTACACCATGTCCCCAACTTGACAGAAAAGACCCAGAGTAGTGGACAGAGATGGCTTCATACTGTCCCTTGAGGGAGCCATCAAGAATCAGTCTTCCAGGTATGGGAACACAAAAATGCCCTGGCACTGTAAGCTGCCACCACCACTACTAGGCACCTGGTAAATACCATGGGTGCCAAGGAAAGGCCAAGGGGAGAGCCCTGAACTGGTAGTGCACCTCTTGAAAGGCAACCCTGAGGAAGCAGCAGTGGGCAGGAAAGACTGATATATGCAGGTAAGCATCCTGCATGTCCAGGGTACAGAGCCAATGTACCTTCTTTAGGAGGGGCAACTGGCCTGGGAGGGTTAGCATGCAGAATCTTTTGTACTTTACATACAGATTGAGTGTGCTGAGGCCCAGGACTGGCCGAAGGTCGCCCGTCTTTGTGTGCAGCAGGAAGAAGTGGGAATATTGCCCCATTCCTCTTTGGTCTCGAGGAATGGGATCTATTATGGATTTCCATAGCAGAGCCTCGATTCCTCTCTGATGAGAGGAATGTGGCCTTTCAGGTAGTGAGAGTGACCTTGGGGGGTTTCTGGAGGTCATGCTATGAACTCTAGGGTGTGGCCCTGAGCAATCAGCTAAAGGACCCACAAAACTGTCATGATCACCTCTCTCCATGGTAGGTGACTGGCGAATCTGTCCCCAACCGGCTCCTCTAGAGCTAGAAGCTAGGGGGGGCTCTGATGCTTGGCTGGATGAGGCTTGTACTGGAGCTGCTGCAGCTGGCAGGGAAAAGGCTGTCTTTGTAGCAATCTTTGAGTGGGTACCCTGGACCAAGTGTAGAGCCTTACCACTTTCCTGTAGCTCGGTCAAGAGGTCTCTAACGTCACCCCCAAAGTGAACCGATCCACAAAAGGGGGCATCCAGGAGTGAGGATTGCACATCCTGAGCAAATCCTGATACCCACAGTCAGGCGTGTCTATGCAGGCAAACTGCTGTGACTGTACTATGAGTAGAGGCATCAACTGCATCATATGTGGCATGGAGGGTATGACAACAGGTGATCTCTACCGTGATGACCATCTATTCAATTTTAGCCCTGACTTCTGAGTCAGGCAAGGCCTCAAATTCTGACTTGAGTTGCCCCATGATGGCCTTTTGATAACAGACCATGTGGGCAACATAGTTTAGGGCCCTCAGTGCCAAAGTAGAGGAAGAATACACTTTGCACCCAAATTGGTCCAGTTGTCTCGACTTCTTATCTGGAGGGGAGGTATTCGTGTGCTTGGAGGACCTATCATGGGTTGCATTTATGACCAATGAATCGGCCTTAGGCTGGGCACAGAGATGGTCCTTTCACACCAGGGTATGATAAAGTCTGTCTGCCTTCTTTGAGACAGCAGTCACAGATGACAACTGTTGCCAGACTGTGGAGGCCAAATCCTCATGGCATCTGATCCATGGGGGATCAGGAGGGGCATTAGCTCTCGGAGGTCTAGGTGCTCTGCCAGCCTCCTACACTGAGGGTCCTGCTCCTCAGTTTTCCACCCATTGGTCTCCTGAATCTTCTTGAGGATCTCCGTAAATGAAGGATCTTCTGGGGGAGACTTGGGGGTCTCCTTGGGTGCAGGGACATCTGGGGAAGGGGTGCCATAGCCCGAGCCTGGCAAAGAGGAGCCAGAGTTGGAATCTGATGATTGGTTCACTTCTGGGGAATAAGCCAGTCGATGGGGGACCTCATTCTGAGGATCCCACTGTCCGCCCCCCCTTTCCTCCACAGCAGAGGTGCCCACCACGCGACCTGAGGTGGAGGGCTGGGACTCGACCAGAGATAGAGACCTGAGGGTGCAGTTCTTATCTGCTACTCTTCAGCGATGTGGGTCTCCCTCCTCTTTCTGTGACTGGCTTAAGATCATATATCATAATCCCTCAGTTAGAATCTGTTGTAATGGAGTATTTTCTTCATTTTTCCCCCCTACTACATGGTACATGGCAAGACTGCCCTTTTCCCTGTTCTTGTTTAATTTATATCTTTTTTTTTTTCAACCAGGAGAGACATACTTGAGCCACTTCTTCAGTCAATTCAACTTAATCCAGACATTAGAAGTATCCATGTGGGGAGAGAAGCTTATACAATTTCTGCATATGCAGATGATCATCTTCTTCTGCACATAGCAGACCCACAGATATCCCTTCCCACTGTTATGATGGAGATAGATGGGTTTTCCTGGGTAGCTGGCTATAAACTAAACCTGTATAAATCCAAGTTCATGCCACTGAATGCACAGGTTTGTAAACAGTGGACAGATGACCTGGGTCTCTTATGGGAATCCAAGAATCTCATACATCAGCCTGCCCAGTGGCGCTGAGGATTGAGGCCCTTGATGCCACACTTCGTGCCATGCCAGTGACTTGGGTTCAGAAATGGAGTTGTTGTCAGGGGACGGCAGAGGAGGAAGGGGACTGAGCATCCCGAGGACTGTTCTCCCCTCCCAGCGTGGGCTTTGGGGTACGCCTCGTTCCATAGTGGCACCTGGTGGAGACCATGGGACCCTACGGGTAATGAGACATGAAGCAATGTTGGGGGCGGAGTGGTGGCAGATGCCTGCATACTAGATGCACTGGCGTCATTGCATGGCCGCACTCTGAGGGGAGCAACATAAAGAAATACTCTGGTGGCCTAGTGGAGGCAAAGGGGGCTCTAGGGACTTGCCCACATCCTGATGCAGAACCTGCCTCACTGAATCTACTAACCCACACCCCAGTCCAGTGGCTGTCCCTTTAATACCAGAAAGACCACCAAGAGTGGGTGGACCCTACCCCAGGGGTGATTGGGGGGGGTTGATCCAGGCGGCTGTTCCCCCGAGGGGTGATCCAGGAGGTTGGACAAGTCATGGGGACTGGGTGGGAGAGTTATAGAAGAGGTTTCAAGCTGGGAGTCATGGCAACCATCGAGTGTGTACACTGGACAGTTGCCCTAGATCGCTAGAGAAGAAACAGAATTCACAAAAAAAAAAAAAAAAAGACTCGTATCTAGGGATTAAGATTTCGAGATCTACAGTATATCTGAGGTGGTTAAGATTAACCTATCCCCTATGTCAGGATATCAAACTAGACCTGCGTAGATGGAGCTCTCTTTCTCTCTCCCTGTGGGGGCATGTGAATGTGTTAAAAATGAATGTATTACTCAGGCTCTTATACCTGCTTGGAATGATTGGCCCTTATTTCCCTTAAACCTGGTTTCGCACCTTCAGCATGATCTCTCTGACCTTCTCAGGAATGGAAAAGCTGTCCGAAGAGCCTACTATAAACTTATCATCCGGAAAGAGCTTGGGGGTCTGCGTGCACTGAATTTCTTTTTATATTACTGTGCCATGCACTGTAGCAAACTATTCAAATGGAGTTCTGTTCTTAACTCCTCTCAGGGTCACTCATACTGTCCCTCATGGTTTACTTTAGAACAGAGGCTTTGTTACCCACATGGGCTCTCCATTGGTAGTCTACTGTATCTTGGGCTGTCTGAACTCCCCAGACCTCTTCAGGCCTCTCCTATGTCTGGTCCCTCAAGGCTCTTTGCCAGATTTATTCTCAACCAGGTCTCAATCCCAGTAAAGATCTCGCTCAACCACTCCTGTGTAATCCACACGTCCGCATATCGAATTGTCCTATCTCCTCTAGTTTCTGTCCGTCGCTTCAACAGGCCTTGGCAGCCTCTTTACTCCACTAAGGTAGCCCCTTTCTGCAGTTGTGCTACAGGACTGCTTTCATATCCCCACCTACTGTCTGTTTAAGCACCTGCAACTGGTTAAGGAACTTTCTTCCATTTTGAACCCCTCTCCATGGCAACAGGATACTAGTCCCCTGCTATAAACTCTTGTTGATACAGTCACCCACTCCCACTCTATTTCTAAATTTTACACTTTACTTCAGCAGTGAGACCCGAAAAGTGCTAAGAGGATTTGCTTCTATTGTCAGCAAGAGCTGAGACACGATCTGGATGAGGAAGCATGGTGTCAGGTCTGGTGGCATCTGTACAGATATTTTAAGCAAGGTCGACTTCGCTTCTTACATTATTGCATCTTGCATAATCTATATTTTACCCCTTCCAGATTATATAGGATGGGTAGGACCAGGTCCATTACCTGTATCTGATATGGGCACATAGAGGGAACTCTTAAACATATCCTCTGGGATTCCCCACTAGTAGTTACCTTTTGGCAGGTAATCCGGGAGTCCTTGTATCCTTTTCTGGGATTAGATCTCTACTTTACCCCATAGGTATGCCTGGTAGGCCATTTCCTGGTGGACATGGTTGGCTGCCATAAGGCTTATATGTCCCTTATCTTTACCATTGCCAAACTAGTTATTGTCTGGCATTGGCTGGATAGCTTCACTCCCTCCCTTAGGGAATGGAATTGGAAAGCACTCCAAGCTCTTGAAACAGAGAAACATATTGCTCACAGACAGGCCCATCAAGAGATGGTTTCAGGTGAGATGGGGTCCTCTTTTAGCACTGCTTCCCATAATACAGATTGCTTAGGGAACACTAGCCAAATCTGGAGGTCAGAATTGGCTTCCTTTTTTCTTGGGCAGGATTTGGCAGTTTACTCCCACTTTCCTGTTCCCCTCTTGTTTCTCTTCATCCTACTCATCATTTTCTTTTTCTTCACTGTTCAATCATTTTTCTCTGACAGCATCATCGTTCCTAATTTTGCTGTGGGAGGGGAGGGTTTTGGGAGGCTCTGGGGGGTTGGAGGGAGGGGGTTTGTTGGCTGCCACTATATTACTGTTCATATTTACTGTTTTGTGTAATTGTATCAGATTCACGGACACATATGTTAAGGATCAGCTGCTGTTTGTTGTTATGTTTGTTTGGTGTTCTTTAAAATAATTAAAGTATATTTAGTTGGAAAAAAAAAAAGAGACCTGTGGGTAGGCATGGACCTGGCTGGTGTAGAGGCCATGATCAGCTGATGACGGTCCAGTTCAGAGACCAACTGAGTCTTGGTTCTGCTCCACCAAGACTCAAACAGAGCCTCATAGTTCACGTGTGGCTGTGGGTTAACCAGTGGAGGAAGCTGATAAATCTGGTGATAACCCAGCATCGGGTAACCCGGCTTCAGATACCCAAGAGAAGGGTACGCGGGTGAAGGATAGCCCCGTGTAGGGTACCCTGGTGTGGGGCAGCCCGGCATTGGGTGCCCAGGTATTGTATACCCTGTTGTGGGTTACTGTGGCGCAGGGTAGTTTGGCATTGGATAGCTCAGTGCAGGCTCCGACAGCAGTGCTGAGGGACTCAATGGCACAGCTGAAGGACCCGATGGTGGAGGCCCAGAAGGGATGCCTGAGGGACCTGGTAAGATAGGGTCTAACAGCGGACCCTTGGGAGGAAGGCCTGGCGAGGGTTCAGGTGAGCTGGTAGGTCCCTCCGAAGTCTGGGGATGTCCAGATGGCCCAGACTGAGAAACCTGTGCGGTGAGATCCTGAGGATCCCTGGGAAGACCAAGCGCAGGAATCTCCAGCATCGGATGTTCCAGCACTGGCCTGTTATCGGGGCCAGAGGGAGTCTGGTCCTCTGGCTCAGGGACAAAAGCCAGAGGCTCCACCATAAGCAGTGTAGTAGGGCCCCGGGAGGGGGATTCCTCCTGGGCCGGCTGCAGGGTCTGCAGCACCTGGAACTAGTCAGGAAGACCAATATCGGGCCTCGAATCAGGGCCCGGCGTGAGCAGCTTGCCTGTGCGGTCACCAGAGGAACTGGTGGTTGACTTACTAGCCAACCCACTCAGCATAGATCCGGAGATTTTCAATGGTCTAAGAGTGGGAGTTTCCTCCAAATCCATGGAGGCCCCCATCTGAACTGTGACCAGCTCAAGTGGGGGAGACAAAGTTTACCCTGAGGTAGAGTGAACAGGCTTGGCTGTAGGGGCACTCCTCTTAGAGGAGGACAGCTCCTCAGTCTCGGTCTTCAAAGAGAGATGCAATCTGGAAGAGGACTGATCCCAGTCCCAGTGCTTCTTTATCCTTCTTCTTCTGCTTGAGAGAGTTCAAGGAACCCCAAGGGAAAGATGAAGTGCTCTGCATCTGCTGCAGCTCCTTTTCCAGGGAAGCCAGCTTGGATTTGAGAAGATGGGCTTCCAAGGCTTGCTGATGGCATTTCCGTGTGGCGTAGTTGAACTTCTGGAAGGTCTCAGAGCCCTCAGTGTCGTGGTCAGGCCCTAGGCACAGGAGACACTTGATATGGCCATCTTTCTCAGGGATCTGCTTTCCGCAGTAGCACTTGTTGTGATGAGCTTTGGAAGAGGCTGGAGAAGACATGCAATCCGATGAAGAAATTTTGCAAAAAAGAAGGACAATACTGAGAAAAATTAACAATATGCTTATTAAAATTGGTGGTTGACTAAAGCAGCATTCTGAGAGGTCCAACGTGCACAGATTGATGGCAGGAAAGAACTAGAGGGAGGGCATGGGAACTGCCCATTATATAGCATCAGGCCGACATTGGCCACATGACGTTGGGTGGGCAGTACCCCGCCAGACACTGCTAGCTTAAGTTTTCTGTGTGGTCCTAGCGCTTGGCATCTCAATCCTAATGGTTATTACCTACTGCAAGAGCCCTCTCGAGGTAAGATCTGTGTCACCTTCACATTCCAAAATTGTGCATCACCTCCACATTTTGAAACTATCACCACCACATTCTGAATTCCAAAATTCTGTGTCACCACCATATTCCGACATTCTGCATCACCGCCACATTCTGAAATTGTGCATCATCGCCACTTTCTGAAATTGTGTGTCACCCACACTTTCTGAAATTATGCATCACTCCCACATTCTGAAACTGTGCATCATCGCCTCATTCCGAAACTAAGTGTCACTGCTACATTTCTAATTCTGTATCACCGCCATATTCTGAAATTCTGCATCACCTCCACATTCCGAAATTGTGTGTCACCGGCACATTCTGCAACTGCATGTCTTCTCTACATTCTAAAACAGTACCTGCCTGCCACATTCAGATATTGTGTATAAACTTCTACATTGCAATATTGCCTGTCATTGTTACATTTTGAAAATGATTCCAAAACTGCACATCCCCACCATATTCTGAAAATAAGTGTCACTGCCACATTCACAAATCGCATGTCCAAGTTGCATTCTTTTTTTTTTTTTAGTCTTTTTGTGCCCACTCCACTTGGCAGGCATCCGCTCAGTCACAGACCCCTCAGCTGCGGCATCCCTACATAAGCCACTCTCCTGGGACCCTCTGGATTACCCCCCAGGGTGGGGACGTGGCACCCCAGGCCTCAGGGTGCCGTGAACAACGGGATGGGGGGGGGAGTCGGTCTGGGGAGCCGATTGCATCTGAGGGGTGAGCTTCATTTAGGTAGTGGAGGCAGGCTTGATTTTTCACCCTATAGAGGGACAGGAATGTGTAATGACACCAGCATCCATCCCACCTCCATGGAACCTTGTCGTCATCGGTTGCTGTGGCACCCCTGGTCTCCGCTAGGGGTCCCCATGCACTGACGGCATCCCTCACCCTCCCCCCGGAGAAGGAGAGCAGCTGTGGGATGCTCAATTCTTCTCCCCCCAGCCATCCCTCTGATGACCCGAGTCTGTTCCCGAACCTGGGTCACTGGCGCCGCAAGTGGAAATCCAACTGCTGCACCAGCGGGCCGACTCCAAGTTGCATTCTAAAATGATGCATCCCTGCCTCATTCTGAAATTTCATGTGGCAACCACATTCTGAAACTACATCACCACCACATTATGATAATCTGTGTCCACGCCACATTTTGATATTAAATGTTGCCATCAATCTGAAATCAAGCATACCAACCATGTTTTGAAATTGTGCATCACCACCACATGCTGAATTAATGCATTCAAGATACATTATGAAATTACATATCCCTGCTACCTTCCACAAATGTCTCCTGCATTTCAAAATTGCATATCTCTGCCACATTCTAAAACTATTTGACACTGCCATGTTATGAATTTTAGCATCCCTGCCTCTTTCTAAAATTGTGTGCCCCAGCTACTTTCTGAGATTGTCATTGCTGCATTCCGAAGTTGCAGTCAGGTGTCATTTCAAAATCTCATCCCTGCAGTATTCTAAAAATTACAGACATTTTTGTCATTCTAAAGCCATGTTTGCTGCTGTATTCCAACCCCCTGTCACATTCTTAAGTACTGTACCTTGCATCTGCACATTATGGAAGTACATGCCCGGACCCACCCAGTGTCAGCTTTCCTTTTTCACATGTTTACTACAACTGCAGTTTTATGTAACATGGGAGAAATAGGTCTTATAAGATAGTTTGCAAGAAGGACTAGGCTAGGAGTTCTGGTTGCGACATCATTAATAGCTCTTTACTGAAACTGGCTTTTTTGAACAGGCAGTGAAATTTAGGGTTACCAAATGCCTCATTGCATTTAAACAAAGTAACTTACAGATCTCAGTTTTGGCATGAGGCTGATTGGTGGTATGCTGATCCAAATTCTGAATATATTGATGCTAGAAATTTTGGCCGGACTCCCTCTTTAAAGGGCTCACCTTAAAGATGATGCTCACCAAGCTGGAGAGGCATGGACCAATGTGACTGAAAGAACAGTACACCATTGGTGGTTGGTAAAACTTGGGTATGTATTCAAAAGTCAGCAAGTGCAGGAAGATATTGAGCAGACTGAAGATATACACTGAACAGCATGTGAAAATCACTGCTGATTTAAACTTTAGCCTTCCTCTGATGCTGCAGCTCTCATTTAATTCCAGGCTGACGTCAAATGACAACATGCAGGCACACAATCAGCTGATAGATGGACAGATCATGTTTGCAAATACAAGTACTGCAAGTGACCCGGAGCAAAAGGGCACAGAGGAAGAAGAAGAAGCAGTGCCACTATGCATCAATACAGAGGGCTTGAGAGAGGGTTAGCATTGCTCGGAGTGCCAGGAGACTGACCAGTTACTTCAACTGACAACTGCAGCACATAAACTCATACTGGAAAACATTACTGGCAAAAATAGTTCATGGCAAAGCAAAATTACTGATCTTTTCACCAAATCAAGGCAGCAGTATTCGTTAGCAAACAAATGTCATTGTATATTATTTTAGCAAAAAAATGTATCTTCTGACATCCTTAGATTCAACCTCGGTGTATTTTTTGTTTTCTCATATAGTTTTTAAACAGCTTTAAAAGCTATTTTTTTAAATAATGACACATTATTAAAGATGGCTGCTGCACACAATTTCTAAAAACCTCTACTGTTTAAGTTAGCTATTGAATGTACTTAGTAGATTGACATTGGGGATGTACTAGGATGGTGCTACCACATGTTTCTGATGGTAAACAGTATAGCACTGTACCATGATACTATGTTTAGTTTTATCATAGTGAGCATGGAGTCAGAGGGAAAGTTTTAAAAACATAAAAATCCTGTATTTTCATTGTGGAATTAAAGACAATGACTACAACAATAGGCGTATTGATTTTTTTTGCCAGAAAAACATTCTTGCCAAAAATAATAATGTGGTGACTTAACAAATACTGCTGTAAGTAAGTTTTATATCAGAATACCCTATCTGAATAAAGTTTGATCGATTACTGCTAACTGCTCTGTTACTAATTTTGCAGTGTCCTTCAATGTAACAACCATGGAACTACAATGAACACACCCATTGGCTATTCCTGTCTTCATTATAGTGAGGGACTGCTGTAATTTCCATGCATGACCTCTCATCACTGCGCCCTCATTCCTCATGAACAATTCACTGTAGTCCATCCCTTAGAGTCCCTGCTGTACTGTTCTCTGTAGTTTACCTCAAAGCAAGACCACTGGAGTTGCATCCTCTTTTATAATTAACTGAGTGGCCCTGCTTCCAGCATTGCTTTGTATCTGTTCCTAGCTTGCAGCAGTCCTAGAAGTTACATTCAGTCTCTCACATGCTACTAAAGCTGCTGCCACTGTGAATACTAAATGAGATCAGTTTAAGAAAAGAGAACCACATTTCTCTAAACACTACACCTACAGGTACTTATAAGTCATTATCATGCCCCCCACTTACCTTCTTGACACCAAGGGCCAGATATTCAAAAGTCTGTGCAGGGCGCAAACTGTTTCCACAGGGATTGTGTCATAATTGTGCCAGATTGCCATATTCAAGAGGCCAAATAGCACCAGTACAACGTGTTATTGCCGGTGCTAAAAGATAATGTGTGCATGTATGCATGGGGCAAAGTGAGTGGTGGGAACATGCATACAGGCACAACAGTATATTTAAATCCACAGCACTGCATAACGTGTGCTAGCACAACATGTAGTGTGGCACAAATTACCGACTATAAAAAAGTAGTCTTAACTCTAGGCAAAGCAAGGATGGGGGGTATGGACACAGCAGCAACAGGCTACAAGGATGTATGTATCAACAACAGCATGGTGCACCTGATGACTGCAGCCAATGAGGAGGCAAGGAGAGGGCAGACGGCCACTCCATATGTCATGGAGGAGACATGCTGCACACAGATGGCACTGCCCATGTTACTGTCATCTGGCAGCAGTCCCAACTCTGCCAGGCATTTGAGGGTGCCCCAGCACCCAGTGGACACCTTGTCAGTGCATCCATGCAGCACACCTCCAGTCCTCCCACAGAGGTACACCAACACAATTCAGCACACACATTAAGCACTGAGGCGATGGGAGGTGTTGAGGGGAGGGTGTACAGGTGGCCAGGCTGCACCACACAGTAGGTGCTGCTACACGGCTAAGGCCATCCACACATTCCACATGTTCCAGTGATAGAAATGCCCCTGACATTGGTGTGCCTGTATGATGGTATGTGTCTGCCCCCCCCCAAGGCACATACTGCACACCTATGCAGACACCCTATCACACACGGGCAGCTATGATTATGTTACTTTGAGAATGCCATGCCATTGGGGTAGTGTGTGTGGGTCACAGGACAGTATGACAGTGGTGTCCACTGTCAGAACACACCTGCCAGCTTGGCCTGTCACTGTGTGGATAGCAGCAATCATTGTTGCCTGACTCACCAATTATTATGAGACACGGCCATGGCTGAACATTTGAAGACATTGTTAACTCATTCCAGAAGGACAATCTAGGTAACAACAGCAGCCTTGGATGTCTTGTTGGGGGCCCTGAAAGCACAATGGTGAGGGAAGCTTATTCACTTGGCTTCAATCTGTGAAAAGAAAAGAGATTCCCAGGTTGCAGCTTGGTTAAATGACATTAGGGAACTGGAAAGAATGCTTTCTTCACAATCTCCCAAAGGTGTCTGTCTGAGACTTACTCATCTTAGAGCTTTTTGTTCTGAACACTTTCTAGAGACAGTAGAACATACTCTAATTAAAACCACAGCTACTTATATCAGCCAGGAGGATAACACATGTGGACTATTAGCACTGTGCCTAAAAGAACAAAGGGTGTTTGGATGGGTTACTGTTTTACTTGATCCTCATAACCAGGGTTTAACATACAAGCCCTGGTGCATGATTGCTGTTTTCCAGGTTTTCTATAAACCTTACATTCTTCTGGTGATACAACAGGTTACCCATCTCAGGCTATCGAAACTTTCTTAGCCCATATTAGTCTACCTCAGTTAACTACCCAGTGTAACCTTCTGATAGGTCTGATTCACGAATCCGAGGTTATAGATGCAATTTCGGCACTATCTCCAGACAAAGCTTCGGGACCAGATGTTTTTCCCCCTTTATTCTACAAAATTTTTAAAGAAGATGATACAATGGAAAGAAAGAATCCTGGCCTCTAATTAGTTAGCTGGTCACCACAGTAGAGATGTTATCCTGGCATAACAGCCCTGTTGATTGTTTGTTGGATTTGCATTTCCATCATTATCATCTTTTCTTAAGAAACAAAAACATTTTTCCAGACTAACAAAAAGATTCTTTAAGATTATTTTATTTATTCTGTATATAACAACAAGCCATTGTTGAAAAATTATGACCTCCAAGGTGGGTGTTACGCTGGGATAAAATCCCATCTTGGGTGTTGGACACCCTCTGCCTGAGGCCTCGGGCCCAACCACCCTGGGCGGGATGTTATTCCAGCATAACACCCACCCTGTCAGGCATTACCCTTTAACTAACCCTGATTATTACTTAGATGTTTAATTATTCATTTGACCGCGATTTACTGGAAATTCTCCTTTCTGAAGTGTGGACAGTGCTGCTGCCTAAGTCTGTTAAGGACCCCACCTGTATGTAATTGTTAAAATACTAGCAACAATTCTGGCCAATGGACAGACCTTACTGGGCCAGAACAAACTGAATTTGTAGCAGGGCGGCATTCTAGGGATCATTTTAGGATGCTCTTTTACTTGTTCTCTGTGTCCAAGAATACTGATCAGGAAGCTGTGTTGGTTTCCCTGGACACGGAGAAAGCTTTTGATTGGGTTTCTTGATCTTACCTCTTTAACATGCTGTCTAAATTTGGCATACCCCTGACTATATATGCTGGATAAAAGTTCTATTCTGTAAATCATCCGCTAGAATCCTTTGTAACAATGACATTTCTGGGTTGTTTTATTTGTCAAACGGTACCCACCAGGGGTGTCTGTTATCCCCTTATCTTTTTAACGTATCCATTGAAACTCTCACTGATAAAATAATCTCTTCCCCCTTTATTTAAAGAATTTCTGCAGGCCAACATGAAGTAAAAATTACCACAGTTGCAGATGATAATTTTACTACATCTAACTGAGTGGTGGACATCTTTACCTGGTGTTTTAAATATATTAAAAGAATTTGGTACTTTTTCTGGAAACAGACTTAATCCCCACAAAACTGTAGTTTACCCTCAGACAACTCAAATTAACAAAACAGAGGTTTTGGGGTTGTGCTTACAATGGGAATTGCAAGCTTTAACCTCTTTGGGCATTAATCTTTCTCAGATATTTTGGCATTAAGGTCTTTTAACCTTGATTCTTTGTTAAAGCAAATGGAACAGGATTTAAGGTGTCGGAGAAACCTTCCTTTACTCCTATGGGGTAGAGATAATATTTTAAAAATGAATGTCCTTCCTCGCCCGTTAAACCCAATGTGGATGTGGATGAAGAGGTAGAAGGGACAAATACACAGTTAGCAAAGGGTGGAGGGGGTGAGGAACACATAGCAAAGGTATGTGGAGGGGTGCACACAGAGGGGATAAATGTGAATAGAAAAAAAGAGGGAAGAGAAGGAAGGTCAGACTCTGGGTGGAGGGTGGTGTCTCTGAATGCGCGGAGTTTTGGAAACAAGAAGGATGACCTGCAGGTTCTATTAGCAGACAGGAGGGTGGACATAGCTGCAGTAACCGAGACTTGGGCAACATCACACCATGACTGGGACCTTGCTATCCCTGGATATAAACTTTACAGGAGGGACAGAGTAGTTGGGAAGAGGGGAGGGGTGGCAGTTTATATCAGGGAGGGAATAACTTGCATGAGGGAGGAGTCAGAGGAAGGGGAGGTGGAGGTATTATGGGTTCAGTTAAGGTCCAATAGAGGGAGAAAGGTGAGGTTGGGGGTGGTTTACAGACCACCCAATCAAAATGAGGAGAGAGACAGGGAACTGATCTCACAAATATTGGAAGCTGCTGGGAAAGGAGAGGTGGTAATTGTGAGGGACTTCAACCTGCCCAAGGTGGACTGGAGTATACCATCCACAACATGTGCTAAGAGTCAGGTGGTCCAGGATCTGGCAACTTGGCTTCAATGCCAAGAAATGCAAAGTTATGCATATTGGAGCCAAGAATCCCAGGACAGAGTATTACCTGGGTGGAGTCAGAGTATCTGCATCAGAGGAGGAGAAGAAGGACCTGGGAGTGATGATCACTAGTGACCTGAAGCACTCCACGCAGTGCAAGAAAGTAGCAGCAAAGGCAAACAAGATGCTGGGATGCATAGCTAGGGGGAATCAGCAGTACGAGAGAGAAGGTTATACTGCCCTTGCACAGGTCACTAGTAAGGCCGCATCTAGAGTATGGAGTTCAGTACTGATGCCCACACCTAAAAAAGGACATTAGCCTGCTGGAGAAGGTACAGAGCAGGGCTACAAAGATGATAGCTGGTCAGCAGGGCAAGGCATATGAGGAGAGGTTGAGGGCACTGAACATGTACTCCCTGGAAGACAGAAGAGAGAGAGGGGACATGATTGGGACATTCAAGTACTTGAAAGGGATAAACAAGGTTGATAAGGAGAGTCTCTTAAAACTGAATGGCAACCATATCACAAGGGGCCACAGTCTTAAGCTGGAGGGTGGAAGGTTTAGGAGGGAGGTCAGGAAGCACTTCTTCAGAGATAGGGTGGTGGACACTTGGAATGCGCTGCCAGAAGAGGTCATCTCATTGAAGATGGTGGGCAGCTTTAAGAGAGGCCGGGATAGGCATAGAGGGAAGGTAAGAATCAAGGGTAGGGAGCATGGGAGGAGTAGGGAGGGAGGGAGGGCAGGGACATTAGCTCAAGCTGTGAACCCTGCAATACGAGCAGACTTGATAGACCAAATGGCCTTCATCTGCTGGCTTCTTCGTATGTTAACTATATTGCCACCTAGAGTTTTGTTCCATAAACTACAGGCATTGTTTTCAGAGTTTCTTTGGCTGGGAAAACATCCTTGAAGGGCTGTTTTGAAACTGTGCTGCTCCTGCCACTTGGAGGGTCTCTGTCAAACACATTTGTTGTGATATTACTTTTTGTTGCATTGATCAAAATATTTTCAGTGGTGTAGCTCCACAGAATCAAGACTCTATATACCAATATGACTGCAGATAGAGACCTCACTGCAGTTCATCAAACCTCCCTTTCCTCCTTACTGTACATGCCCCTGTCACGTTTGCCGAGAACTCTTAAAGACACATCTATTTGTTGATCGGTAAGAGCCCATTTTCAACTGCGTAAATTTCTAAAACTGTCATACTAGAAAGACCTCAATCAAACCATGTTCACAACTGGAATTTATGTAGTAGTAGTAGTAAAAAGTTTATTTCTGATATCAGAAACAGGATAAAACCCAATTTAGCAACAGCTAATTTACAATGGGGTCCTACTGTACAAAAGTATCAATTTCATTCTAAAATACTATATATACAGCAAAATACATACATAGACAGAAAAAAAGTGCAAATCTCTCAAGTACAACAACTTTTTGGAGACATTGCCTCATTTACAAGCCAAGATCTTAATACGTTCCAAGATGTTTTGTTGGTACATAACCTCAGATGCCCTGGCAATAAGTTCCACAATTTTGGACCCTTGTATACATAGCAGTGTTGGCCCCCTCGCTGTTTTCATAAATTGTACCCTAAATTTTATTTCCCCTGCAAATCGCAATCCTTCCTTAACATTCCACTCCTCCAGGAACTCCACTAGATATCCTGGTGCTTTTTTAAAATAACAGCGATGAATCAAACACTGCACATGCATATTTCACAGTTCTATCAAGGATATCCAATTTAAGTTCCTGTAGAGAGTGCAATGGTGTATATTCCAGGGTGCGTCCAAGACAAAGCGCACATATCTGTTGTAGATAACATCAAGCCTTCCCAAAATGCCTCTAGCAGCCCCATTGTATACAACATCACCATACTCAATATGATGAATTATCATCGAATTTACAATCTTTAACCTAGCATCCAATGAAAGGCAATCTATGTTTGTACAATACCCCAACTTCTTATTCAGCTTTTGTATCAAGTTATCAATATGGAAGTCCCAGTTACAATGGGAGTCCAACCAGACTCCCAAGTATTTGTAACAGTCCACAAGGGCCAGACTGCACCCATGTTCAGGTAATAAGCCCTATTCATTGTGACATTGGTCAGGTTATTTGGAAGTTAAAATAGCAGACATGTCAGTAATAACTCATTTGTATCATTCCCTGTTTTTTTAATCAAAATTTGGCCTTTTTTGTACATCAGTCTTAATCAATATAAACATAGTATACACCAGTTTTTAGGTGACCCTCCTTGGATGACAGTGGCAGACTTACTATTTGATAATCTGTCATCCCTTGCATTACAACCCCACTCCACATCTCTAATATATTGGGAATTAAACCACAACAGTGTCACCATCCCATCCAAACAAATCACTGTCTGCCCTCCCCTTCCCCCGCTAGTTGTTCCCTTACATAAAAATACAGTTAAGTGTTTCATTCATTTGTACTGCTTTACATGACATGCATTGCTTTTGTGAGTACAGTATTGCTAAAGTTACCAGAACTGCTAGTTTCACCATTTAACAGCTACTCAGATTAGTGGTTTATACAATGCATACAATAACTTTTCTCACTCTGCTTGCTCCTCTGAAAATCCTCCTACCCTTCCTCCCACCTCACCACTCGCCTCCCATCTCACAAAACACTACCCCAGTCCAACTCCATGACCACTTCACCCCATTCACCTGCCACCCCACTTACAACAAACCCCCACGCACCTTCTCCAACCTGACAAGTTTACTCCACACTTCCAAGCCCCCCTTCTCCAACCCACAAATATTGTTGCATATCCCGGCTGCTCATTCCTCCATTACCTCCATCCCCCACCATCAATTCCTTCCAGCATACTTTCCTCCTCCTCTCTAAACCTCAAGGTCCTCCTCTGCTATGTCCACCTGTCCACACATCCTCCCCACTCTCGCTCTACAGAAGGACCAAGTAACCCCCCTCCATTTCTCCCTATACCTGCTCCTCTTATCACTCTCAGGAGATGTCAAAATAAACCCAGGTCCTCCACCTAGCCTAACTTCCTCTGCTCAGACAAAGGGACTACGCATTTTCCATTTAAATGCTAGGAGCATTGTACCTAAATTGGACACTGTTAAGGTTTGGGTCACCCAACACTCCCGTGATGTTCTGTGTGTGACCAAATACTGGCTCTCTGCCAGGATCCCAGACTCATTCCTCTCTATCTCCTATTTCAACCTATTCCACCAAGACCTTGGTAGCGGCGTGGTTATCTATACCAGGCAATCTCTCTCAGGTTCTCTCTCCCATCAAGATGCTCACCTTTCTTCCCATGAGCTCCTTATAGTTCTTCTCTCCCTTCTCTCCACCCTCCCAATATACATCAGAGTAATGTATAGCCTAACCAAAGCACCCCAGAACTCTATTATTGAGTGCATCTCTGCCATCTCCTCTCATGCAGGTAAGGGTGAGCTCATCCTACCTGGTGATTTCAATTTGGACTGGCTCTTCCCCTCCTCCAAACACTCTATCCTTGACATTTTTATTACTAAATCTCTCCCAGCTGATTTCTGAGCTACAAGCCTCAACCTCAGATCTTCAAACCACTCTCTCCTCAACTGGGTGCTCACTTCCCACCCCCACCACATCTCCACCGCTGGAGTACTCCCTGATGCCTTCAGAGATCATTTATTTATTTATTGAATTTTGTTGTCAGGAGTAAGCCCACTGAGACTAGAAGTCCCTTTTCAGGGGTGACCGGGGGTGAGTGGGGACAGAGGGTAACCAACTGAAACTGATTAAGCTGTTGGTGGTATTTCTAGTCAGTGGAGGAAATTTGGCCAGCACACTGGGAAAATTTCCCCTACTCTTTTCGAGAAGTGCCATGGGATCTTTAACGTTCACCTGAACAACCACCAGAACAGGCAGACGGGACCTCAGTTTAACGCCTCATCTGAAAGACGGCACCTCAGGAGTGCAGCACCACCCTCATGCCACACTACAGTGTCAGTACTGGGAGATTAACCCAAGTGCCCAGTGTGGGGAAAGAACCCACAGCCTTCTGATCTCCCAGCCTCAGAGGCGAGTGTGCTACCTGCTGAGCCACTGACACTGATCATTATATCACTTTCTGCATAAGAAAAGCATCAATTCTCCAATCTGCTCCCAAATACTTATTGCATAGCCCTCTTCACTCCCTGGACACGAATTACCTCTTACAGGACCTGACTCAAGACGATTGGTCCCCTGTGTATACAGACCGAGATGTTGATTTGGCTTTCCAGTCCTTTTACAACACCCTAAATAGTATCTGGAACATCCATGCCCAAGTAAAAAAAAGACAGAATAAAATGCAACCACAACCCTTGGATAACACCTGACCTCCTTGCCTTCTGTAGAACTTGGGATATCAGGCTACTTTCAAGGCTACCCTCCTCCCTCATGTCTTCTACTTTACAAGTCCCACAGAACACGTGTACCAAGGCCATCAGAATAGCCAAATCAAATGTTTTCAAATCCCAACTGCAGGCTAGATCAACCTCCCCATCTAACTTCTGGAATGTTCTCCACTCCGTCTTAAACCCTCCTGCATCTCATACTCCCCTTGTCCTAAACTATAAAGGCTCAACATTCACAGATTCAGTTTCTATCGCTGATGCCTTTAACACTTTCTTTACAATCTGCACCCACCCTGATCATCCCACTCCCACCTCTGCAGGTACACTACCTTCCATTCTGGCACTGGTTACATTCTCCCCCCCCCCCATTTACTCCCAAGAGGTCTTCAAAGCACTAATGTCACTCAATCCTACAAAAACCAATCCAAATGGCCTACATCTCAAGATTCTTTGCATAGCAGCACCTGCAATAGCCACTCCCCTCACTCATCTCCTTAAGGTCTCCCTCACTGCTAGCTCCATCCCCCAGGCCTGGAAAGTGGCCAAGGTGCTCCCCTTCCATAAAGAAGGGGACCCCACTGCACCTGGAAATTACAGAACTCTCTCTCTCCTCCCTGCTCTAACCTAACTCCAGGAGTCTCTCATCTGCTCCAGGCTTCTGGAACATCTCTCTGCTACCAACAGTCTCTCTCCTTTCCAGTCAGGTTCAGGAGGTAGCATTCCATAGTCTCCTCCCTTGCTTCAAGTCATGGACTACATCCAGTCAGCCATGGACTTGTCACTGCTGCATTTTTGTAGACCTGCCAAGGACCTTTGACTGTCTCTTACCATCTTCTAATCCCAAAACTGCTCTCTTCTGGTCTGGCCCCATCTATTATAGATTGCTGTATGTTTTGGAGATGAACCAATCTGCTCAAGCAGGCCATGCCCTCTCCCCCTCTCACCATCCAAACCATTGTATCGCATTGTACTCGGCCCCATCCTATTATCACTATTTATAAATGGCCTCCCATCAATTAGCTCTCCCTACAAAATTCACATGTATGCAGATGACACCGTGTTATATCTTTCAGGTCCAAATGCCACAGATGTTGCTACTCCCCTCCAGCATGACTGTGATAAAGTCCAGTTATGGTTCAGGCAAAACCAGCTCAAATTAAACTCCCAAAAAACAGTTTCGATGCTCTTCAGTTCGAGGCAAACACTATCAAGATTCCAGAACTCCCCTGCATTTGCCACAGTGGATGGCTCACTACTAGTCACAGTTAAATCCTTCAAATATCTTGGGGGGGTTTGACTTCACAGCAATATACGAACATACAAAACTGCCAGCAGAAAAAGTCCCACAGGTCTATCAAGTCTGCCTGATTGTGCAGCTCTTTGTTTCATATCACTACAGCTAACCCACCCCCCAGCCCTCCTTCTGTTCTTGTTTATACTAACCTACCCCTGACTTGATCACAACCCCGTTTAAAGATATCCACTGTTCTTTGAGCAATCAACTCCTCCAGCAGTGCATTCCAACCTGCCACCACTCTCTGTGTGAAGTAATGCCTCATCTCCTTACTAAACCTTCCCCCTTCCAACAGACTGTGCCCCTTAGTGACCCTTCCCCCTCTTTAAATGGAACACTCCTCCCTCCCTGACTTTGTTTATGCCATTCAAGTACTTTAAGCTCTATCATGTCCCCTCTTTCCCTTCTCTTGTCCAGTGAAAACATGTTGAGCTCCTTCAACCTTTCCTCATACGGCAACTCTCCTAGTCCAATGATCATTTTTGTAGCCTTACACTGCACCCCCTCCAGTAATCCCCCATCCTTTTTGAGTTATGGGCACCAGTACTGTACACAGTACTTCAAATGTGACCTCACCAGTGACCTATACAATGGCAGGATGCCCTCCCCCTTTCTAGAGGTGATCGTTCTGGTAATGCACCCCCTGTATCCTATTTGCCCTTCCTGCCACCCTCCTACACTGTGCTGAAACCTTCATGTTCCCTGTAACTATTACCCCCAGGTCCCTTTTCTCCTCTGAAGCTGTTACCTCCACTCCTCCAGCCAGTAGTTGTTTCTGGGATTTCTGGCTCTAAGGTGCATGACCTTGCACTTCTTAACATTAAACCCCAACTGCCACTCCCTAGACCAATGTTCAAGTTCAACTAGATCCTCTCTGAGTGCCTGCCTCCCTTCCTCATTGTCCACTTTTGCACAAATCTTAGTGTCATTGGCAAACAGGCTGCTCTTACTCTTGACCGCCTCTGCAATGTTTCAAATAAAGACACTGAATAAAACAGGGCCCAGCACTGAACCCTGTGGTACCCCACTCATTACTGGCCTTGGCTTGGATGTCTACCCCCTTACAACTACCCTCTGTTGTCTGCCCTGCAGCCAGCTCTCCACCCACCCCACAGTTTTTCCCCAACTCCCATATCCATCAGCTTGCTCATTAACCTCCTGTGTAGCACAGAGTCAAAAGCCTTGCTGAAGTCCAGATACAGGACATCCACAGCATGGCCTTCATCAACCGTCCTAGTGACCCAGCTGAAGAAGTCGATCAGGTTAGTTTGGCAAGATTATTCCATGACAAACTCATGATGTCTCTTGTCCTGTAGACCATTGCTATTCAGAAAGGTTATCAATCTCTCCTTTGGAATGGTCTCCATCAATTTCCCCACTATGGAAGTCAAGCTCACTGGTCTGTAGTTTCCTGGTTGGTCCTTGGGTCCACTCTTGTGTAGGGGTACCACGTGAGACATCCTCCAACCCCTGGGTACATTCCTGTCTCCAAGAAGGTGTAGAACAGATTCATCAAAGGGCCTGCCAACACCTCTGCCAGTTCCTTCAGGACCCTTTGGTGTACTCCATCTGATCCTGGTGCCTTGTCCACCTGCAAGATTTTAAGGCCCTTCAAAATTCTATCCTCTTGGACTTCCGGTGGCACCATGGAGCAAGGAGCAGCACACTAGACTGAGCTCTCCACCAAAAGTCCCTTAATTTCAGTAAAACATAAGAAAAATAGCACCAGAAACATTAAAAATGGCAAATATTAAATCAGCAAAAGATAATCAAGGGAGATCTAAAATGAAAGAAGCAGCTAAATGCTCAGAGGCTTCAGGATCTAAGCTCCTTCAATGAGAGGATAGTAGAAGCCCCTCTTCTGAGAGCATTCCAGACACCAATGCAGAGAACTACCAACCAACTCGATCCCACTTTGAAAAGCTCTTTTGTGAAATAAAAGAAATGAGAGCTGAGAACCTGAGCAGAGTTTAGGCAACTGAATCAGTATTTAAACGGACTGGAGAAAAGAATCAGGGAGGCAGAGGAATGTATTGGTAATACTGAAGAAGACACCACCAAGATGGGCCTGATAATCCAGGCCTTGGTGAATCACACTGAGCAATTACAACATAAATGTACTGATCTTGAAGGAAGATCCCGTCGGGATAATCTACGGATCCACGGCCTCCCTGAAGGTTCAGAAACAGGCATTATGACCGACTTTATGGCTGATCTCATCTCAGATGTACTTCAACTTCCCCCTGGATACCAGCTAGGAATCAAAAGAGCGCACAGAGCACTTCTAGCGAACACCCCACTAGAAGCGAGGCCCAGATCAGTCATACTTAAATTTAACAGTTATAAAATAAAAGAGGAAATCCTCTGAAAAGCTTAGCAGCAAAAAGAAGTAAAGTATCTTTCATACCGTCTGTACTTTGACCACGATTACCCGGAAGAGATACAGCAGCAGAGGTTACAGTATGGCCCAATCTTAAAAATCCTTTGAGCTAAAAACATTCATTTCAATACTCCCTATCCAGCATGGATATGAATATTTTGGCCAGAAGGGGCTAAAAAGTATGACACAGTAGAGGAAGCGGGGAAAGCATTGGCAGAAAGAGGCTTGATGGAGTTGGTCACGGAAGGAGCACAAGAACACCGACAACCCACATCCATGAAAACCCCGATGGAATGGATGATTGCGCTGAGTAAAAATAGAAGAGGAAGAGGTCTTCAGGCAGCAACACCAACACTACCGTTTTCAGCGATTAGAGCGAAAATCCCAGGAAATTAAAAAATTGAGGATTACCGACACTGAAGACTGACTATCTTCCCCAGGTACATTGGTATGTTCTGCCCTATAACTTGCTGACTTTGGCTCTCGATTTTAGGGCCTAAGTATCAGCGTCATCTCCGCCACTGGAAATGAGCATTATGCGCTCGACATGGCAGTTATCTCGAGACAGAAAATCTACTGTCTGACAAGAGTTCGGACTCTAACTGGTAAAAATAATGGCCAGGACTTTTGTTTATTATTAAAATAAATGAGTGTTATGCTTTCGATGTGGCGATTATCTTGAGACAGGAAATCTACTGTTTGACAAGAGTTCAGACTCTAACTGGTTAAAATAATGGCCAGGACATTTGTTTATCATTAGAATAAAATTCAGTATAAGAACTTTAACTTATACAGAGGACACAACTTAGTCATGTTTTAGTGTTAAGATTTATTTCTGTTCATAGAAGTAACAACTAATTGCAGCCTGTTGTTCATTTTTGCTGCTTTAACTTTATTAAGGTGCTTTTTCTTGATGCTACCATCTTCCCTTTTGTAAGGGAATGAGGAAGTTTAAAAAAAAAGGGGGGTCAAAATTGGGGGGGGGCAAGTTTCTCTAGTGAATAGGGAGGCTTCCTCAGTATAGTGTCGATCTGACTGCTCCATATAGTTGAAGTGGGTAAAGTTTGAATTTAGACTGCCCCATTCAATTATTTTCACCACAAGACCACTGTTGAATGAAGAGGAGCCCATTTTTTAGATCTTCGGCTCTGTGGGAAAGCTGCAGAGGTGCAGCTAGGGGTATTTATACTCCAACTCCCCTGCTCAGTACTCGCTCCTAGATTGGAGAAGAACTACTGAGCAAATAGAGATTTCCTAGGAACATGGTAGATCTCCACTGTGTAAGCTACAAAATGTACAAAGTTTTGGAATTTAAGCAATGATTAGTTTTACTATATGTTTTATGTTTGCTGTTTGTTAAAGGAGAGTTTTGGACTGTCATATGGATTCTTATAGCAGAGAGGGGGTATCTGGGAAGAAATGTTAAAAAACTAAAAGTCTTATTAATCTTACCAAATCATGGCTAGTATGGAAGCTTTAATCTTAGCCTATAATGTCAATGGGCTAGCACATCTGATTAAAAGAGCCAGGACTATATCTTTTATAAAGAAGACCAAAGCTAACGTAATTCTACTTCAAGAGACCCATATGAACAAAACAGAACATGGGAAGTTAGTGAAATTTGGATACAAGCAAGTGATTGCATCTGAATATGGTAAGGGCCGTAGAAGGGGAGCCGCCATACTTATACCTCATTCTACTAATTCTGAGCTAGTAGACAAACTGGTAGATAAGCAGGGGAGATTTGCAGCTGCCAAGGGAACTATAGATGGGAGGAAGATAACCCTAGTATCTATATACGCACCACCAGGAACAGAGTTTACATTTTACCAAAACTTTTTTCTTAAAATAATGAACTGGACAGAGGGGCACTTAGTGATGGGGGGACTTAAATGTGAGACTAAATTCCAATTTGGACTCTACAGCGAGAACACCTAAAGGGGAAAGGGGACTAGCAAATAAAGTGGCTAAATTACTGGAGGAAATAGGCTTAAAGGATGTGTGAGCGGTATTTGAATACTAAAACCAGGCAATATACTTTTTTTTCAGACCCCCATCAGACTTTTTCACATCTAGATTACTTTTTAACTCCCAAGGATCTTTGGAAACTTCCCTCTCCTCAGATATAGGTTTGAGTCCATTATCAGACCATTCACCATCTATTTAAAATTAAGAATAGGCCCTTCAAAAAGATCATCATTTTGGAGATTAAATACATCTCTTTTGCAAACTAAAGAAATAAGGGACACAATAGCACAAAATATAGAATAAGCAGTCCAAATAAATCAAAGCCCTGAAATATCCCCTGGCATCCTATGGGATACAATAAATGCTATTATTAGGGTGAAATTTATAGAGATCTCCTCTAGACTAAAGAAAATGAGGGAAAAGAAGAGATTGGAGCTACAAGAACAAATATGGGAATTGGAGTGGCAACAACAACAAAAAGGAGATAGAGAGGGTGAAACGCCTAGTTAAATTAAAAGAAGAATATCTGAAAATTTTAGATTATCAGATTGAACAAAAACTTATATATCTACGCCAGAGGTTCTATGGGGGGCCACGGGCTTTAAAATTGTTAACTAGTAGACTGCGCCAGCGTAAAAGCAAGGCAGTTATTTCTAAAATCAAAGATCCGGTGAAGCAGACATTACAATATAAAACAGAAGAAATAGCTAACACTTTTAAAACATATTATGAAAAATTATACAATGGAGGACCTACACCTACAGAACAGGAGATTAAAGAGGTTTCTGATCCATTGGGTCTTCCCACGTTATCTCAAACCCAGAGGGAGGTACTGGGTCGTCCCTTCTTGGAAAAGGAGGTGAAAACAGAAATTAAAAGAATTAAGACAGACAAATGTCCCGGTACAGATGGCCCCCCCAGCAATTTTTTTTAAACAATTTAGAGATCTGGTTTCCCCATTATTATGTAAGGCATATAACAACCTTTTCCAAGAGCAAGGTAAGATGCCCCCATCTTGGACACAGGGAATAGTATCTGTGATACCGAAGCCGGCCAGGGACGCTACAAATTGTGGATCATACCACCCTATTTCTATCCTAAATGTTGATGATAAAATAATGGCAGGAATTATAGCTAAACGAATAGAACGGATCTTACTGGGATTGATACATATAGATTAGGCGGGCTTTGTCCCGGGGCCATCAGACCTTGGACAATGTCCATAGATCGATCAATATTATTGGGAATATACAGATTAAAAAGCAGCCAGCACATATTATGAGCTTGGACGCAGAAAAAGCTTTGATCAAGTGTCTTGGAAATTTTTGTGGGTCTCCCTGGCCGGCTTCGGTTTTTCTAAAGCTCCCCTAAACATGATAACCAAAATGTATATGTCACCAGTGGCTTATGTAAGAGCTAATGGATTTATCTCCAAACCCTTTAAATTATCTAAAGACACGCATCAGGGGTGTCCCCTCTCTCCACTTTTAATTGCACTCTACATAGAGCCCCTCACTCAGAGCATAAGATTAAACAAAGGGATAGAGGGAGTGAAATGGGGAAACACAACTCATAAAATCACGCTATACGCGGATGACATTTTTACTCTACCTAACACACCTAGAAGAGTCATTGCCAAAAGTCTTCCAACAGATCGAAAGATACTCCAAATTATCTGGTTATAAACGTAACTGGGCAAAGACAGAAGTACTGGTGCTTAATACCCAGACTCCAAGGGAATTTAAATCCAATTAACCAATGAAGTGGGACTGCCCAATTATTAAATATCTAGGTGTCCATATAGGTACACACCCTAACAATCTTTTTGAAGATAATTTTCCTCCTTTAGTGAAGTTAGCCTGGGATGACATCGAAAGGTGGTCTTTGATCCCTTTCCCTTTTTATTCTAAATTGCAAATATTAAAACCAATATTTTACCCAGGTTCCTTTACTTATTTAAGGCTGTACCCTGTCATATCCCCAAAAAAGTATTAACAACTTGGCAGAAAAAATTAATGTCTTTTCTTTGGGCTCAAACTCGCCCATGGATTTAAAAAAAAACATTGCTTCTACCTAAACGAAGTGGGGAGAGAGCATGCCCTAGTCTTCAGGAATACTGGTTAGCATTTCACATAAAGAGTGCCCTCCTGTGGTTTCACCCTCAGTATAATGCACATTGGCAGCAAATGGAGTTATCAAGAGTAACTAGTCTACCTCTGCATGCCATTCTGTTTACTCCCCCATCTCAGTTAAATATATTAACCTATGAGATGTATACAATTCAAGTAACTTTAAAAGGTTGGTTACAGGGTACTAGAAGAGGCTATACAGCAAAAAGCCTCTGGAAATATAGGTGGTGGTGTTATGACTCTGAATACCCCCGGCTACAATACTTAAGTGATATGCTGACCAGATGAAAGTTGGAATAAGAGCAGCATGGCAAATCACTAGGGGTCCTGACCTGATTCCATTTGAAACTCTTATTACCAGAAACAAGTGGCCAGTAATGGATCGTCTCTATTATTACCAACTAAGAGATTATATAACTAATAAAATGAGACAGACTATATCTTGAAAAGATGAAAGACCCTTCCCACAGGTGTTTGAGTCAATCTGGGGAGGAACTCATGGAAAGGGGGCAATTACCATGTTATATGCAAATCAGATTACTGATATAGCACATAATGTTCAATATGTACAAAAGAAATGGGAGGGAGAATTTGGCATAGTATTGAACTCACAGAGGTGGGCAGCAATATTTCATAATATATGGAAAACAACATCCTCCCCGGGCTGGCAAGAATATGCTTGGAAAATAAGGGTTAGATATTTTTATACATCAATGAAGTTAAGCAGAAAGGGTTTAAAAGCATAAGATCGCTGTTGGAGGCAATGTGGGCAGGCTAATGCTGACCAGGCACACATATTTTGGGATTGCCCTGGAGTTCAAGGATTTTGGTCTCAAATCATTAAAAACTTAATTGAACTCTTCAGGTTAACAATGGATGTTGGCCCTGAACATTGCATATTAAGATTATGCTCTAAAGAGATCAAGGATAAGGCAACACAATATTTATGGGCTATCCTAACAGTAGCAGCCTTGAAAACTATAACAAAAAAATGGCTACAGCAGTTCTCTCCTCTAGTGCAAGAGTGGCTAGAAATTGTAAACCAAATTCAACAGATGGAGAAAATAACATATAATGTTAATCAGAAAAAAAACCAGTATAATAATAGATAGACCAGATGGGAACTTTATAAGGGGATAATACAGTGATTCGCCACTCTTTAAAACAAATCCAAACAATCTGAGTGGGTCTCCAGCTTCCCCTAATGTGATAAACTTTTTGTACAAAATGTATATCTCTTTCCTCACCCCCACCCTGCCTCTTGTACATCGGCTACTAACTCAGAAAGTATAAAAGACTTACCTGGAAATATCCTCTAGATAGAATAAATTAGAACTGATGTGGTTTAATTAATTGACAGTCTATGTAGAAATGTTCACTCTCCCTTCTTCTTTTCTTTTATTTAGCAGTGTTTTTTTATATATATTAATGAAAAGAAAATAGAGTAAGTAAAAACATATAAAATAAGTGATTATAATAAATCCAGATTGTACTTTAAACTATAGGATAATACTCTATTTATAGACTTGTATAATCTTACTGGAACTTCTATTGTATTTGTCTTATGCGTGTGAAAAGTTTTTCTGTACTATGTTCATAAAATAATACATGTACTATGAAAGGGAAGGGATCACAGATCTCCAGGTAGAAGGTCACCTGGGGGCCAGTGACCATCACATGGTATGGTTCAATATGGCCACTACATCTAAATCATAACATTCCAAGGCAACAATATGGGACTTCAGAGGAGCTGACTTTGATAAGATGACCAACACAGCTAAGCTAGCCCTGGCAAAAAGAAACACAGGTGAGGGGTACAGGCAAAGTGGGCAAGCATTAAGGATGCAATACTTGAAGCAACATCCCATTGTGTTAGACAGAAAAGGAAGTGCAAAGGAGAAGGAAACCACTTTGGTTCTCAAATGCAGTGAAGAAGAGGTCAGAACCAAAGGCTGCCTTCCAGGAAATATAAGGGAACACAGAGGGATGAAGATAGGGAGGCATACCAAACTGCCCTAAGGAAGCAGGAAGGCAGTAAGGCAGGCAAAGTCCCAAACTGAGGAAACACTATTATGAACAGTAAAAAGAAGGTGACAAGACTTTCTATAGATACATTAGTGAAAGGAGAAAGTCCAGAGGTATTGCTAAGCTCAAAGGAGAAACGGGGGCATGTGAGGAGGAGGAGGACCCTGTAAAAGCATCTATCCTAAATAGATACTTTTGCTCAGTATTTACTGAAGAGAAGGTAGGGCAGGGCCCACAGCTCAGCACCATGGACACAGGGGGGAGGGAGGTGAGCACTACTCCCTTCACAAAAGAAAGGGTCCTACAAGAGCTTGCTAAGCTCAGGATGGACAAGGCAATGGGACCTGATGGTATACATCCCAGGGTACTTAAGGAGCTAAGGGTGGAACTAGCAGAGCCATTAGCAGAACTGTTTAGTGAGTCTTTGAGCACAGGAGAGGTCCCAGAAGACTGGAGAAGGGCTCATGTGATCCCGCTCCACAAGAGTGGCAGCAGGGAAGAGGCAGGGAACTACAGACCAGTCAGTTTTACCTCAGTAGTGGGCAAGATTATGGAGGCACTCCTTAAGGAAAAGAAAGTACAACACCTGGAATCCATAGGGGCACAGGATCCAAGACAGCATGGGTTTACAAAAGGAAGGTCCTGTCAAACTGATCTCATAGATTTCTTTGACTCGGTAACCGGAGTGGTGAACCAAGGAGGAGCAGTTGATGTCGCCTACCTTGACTTCAGCAAAGCTTTCGACACTGTTCCACATAGAAGATTGATAAATAAGCTGGGCAGGCTCGGGATGGGTCAGAAGCTGGTCAACTGGGTGGCAAACTGGTTGACAGGCAGAAAACAGAGAGTGGTGGTAAATGGTATACAGTCAGAAGAGATGCAAGTCACAAGTGGGGTACCTCAGGGATCAGTCCTGGGGCCAGTCCTCTTCAATATCTTCATTAGTGACATTGCAGATGGACTACAGGGTAAGGCTTGTCTGTTTGCAGATGACACCAAGATCTGCAACAGAGTAGATGATCCAGATGGAGTGGGCAGAATGAGATGAGATCTGGATAAACTAGCAAAATGGTCAGAAGAGTGGCAACTGGGATTTAATGCAAAGAAGTGCAAGATCATGCACCTAGGGAAGAGAAACCCTGAAGCCACCTATAGGCTGGGAGAGGAGTTGCTGGCAGTCACAAAGGAAGAAAGAGACTTGGGCATCATCATCACCGATGACCTGAAATCATCCAAGCAGACCTCTAAAGCAGTAGGTAAGGCTAGGAGGATGTTAGGGTGTATTAGTAGGGGTATCACAAGTCATAAGAGGGAGGTAATAATCCCTCTTTACAAGACACTGGTTAGGTCCCATCTGGAGTACTGCGTGCAGTACTGGAGGTCACACCTTCACAAGGACATTAACCAAATTAAGGCAGTCCAGAGAAGGGCACCAAAATGGTGCAGGGACTGCATCCAGAAGACATATGAGGACAGTTAACAGAGCTCAATATGTATACCTTGAGCAAAGGAGGAAGAGAGGTGATATGATCGAAACATTCAAACATCTTAAGGGCATTAACAAGGTAAAAGAGTCTAACATGTTTAAATATAAGAAAAATAGCAGGACAAGAGGACACAGCATGAGATTAGAGGGAGGCCAATTACGGGGGAATGTGAGGAAATTCTTTTTCACAGAAAGAGTGGTGGATGCATGGAACGGCCTACATCAGGAAGTGGTGGCTATGAATACAGTGCAGGGCTTCAAACAGGCATAAGGAAGCAATACAGATGAGTATGAATAGATAGGCCACTGACAGAGCAAAGGCCGATGGCACATTTATAAGGTAGAAAAAGAAATGGGCAGACTGGATGGGCCTTGTGGTCCTTATCTGCCGTCAACCTCTATGTTTCTATGTAAAACTGAAAACCAATAAAAATAAAATATAAAAAAAAAACTCTATCCTCTTGGATGACCCCATCTGTTATCTCTGCCACCCTCCACCCTTGCCCCCTTTCCTTTTCGGTATTGGACCATCCCTTTCTTTCATGAACACAGAGCAGAAATACCCATTGAATGCCTCTGCCTGATCTTCCCCTTGTTCCTCCCATCCCCCCCTCTTGATTCTAACAATGTCATCCCTACAACTCCTCTTCTTACTTACGTAATTAAAGAACCCCTTTCCCCCTCTCTGATCCCCTAAGCCAATTTCAGATCTTTTGCTGCCTTGACTGCCCTGATTGACCTGGTCACCTCCATAGATGCCTTTGTGAACACCTCTCTAGCCTCCTCAGGCCCTGATTTTTTTTAACTTAATGAAGGCCAATCTCTTTTCCCATCACCTTCCCCTCCACTTCTTTGCTGAGCCAGCTAGTTATTTTTCTTGACCTGGACTGCTTACTCTGAGATTTGGCACATCTGTTCGTGATCTCATTCAGTCCCTTCCTAATGATTTCCCACTTCTGTACAGCATACATCCCTGGGTTAATTTTAGTTAAATACCCCATTAGGATGCTGCCCATTCTGGCAAAATCTGCTTTCCTGAAGTCCAACACTCTTGTCCTGGTCTTAGCCGACTCCATCCCTGTGTTGAGGAGGAACTGCACTGAAGCGGTGGTCACTTCCTGCTAGAGGGTCCTGTACTACCACATCCTGGACTTGATCCCCATTTGTTAGCATCAAGTCCAGTATGTTCCCCTCCCTAGTATGATCCATCACCCATTGTACTAGGTAGCTGTCTTGGATAGCTTCCAGCAGCACTTGTTCCCTGGTATGTGCTGTAGTTACTGTCTGCCACTCAGTCCCAGGTAGGTTGAAGTCTCCCACTATAACTGCGTTCCCTTTGCCACTGATCTTCTTGATTTGCTCCCCACAACTCCCTATCCACCTCCTCGCTCTGTGAGGGTAGCCTATACACTCCTCCCATCCTGAGCTTCTTACCTTTAGGGCTTTGAAGCAATAACCATATGGCTTCTGGCCTCCCTTATCCCCCTCCTCTCTGGTACACAGTATCCCCTCCCTGACATAAATAGCCACCCCTCCCTCCTTCCCCCATCATGGTCCCTGCAGAACACCTAGTATCCCGGGACTGTGAGATCCCAGTCATGGTACTGGGTAGCCCAGCTCTCTGAGATGGCTGCGATATCTACCTCTCCCTCTGCTATCATTGCCTGGAACTCTACCGCCTTGTTTGCCAAGCTGCTTGCATTCAAGGATACTACAGTCCACCTAGTGTCCTGCCCCTCCTCTTCCCATCTCTCCCTTCAACTTTTGTCTTGGTAATGTCCCCTCACTCTTCTCCTCCCTTATTGGGGGGGGGGGAGGAGAGGCCTTCCAGTCTTCCCTGGAAGGTGCCTCCTGCCTGCTATCCGACTCAGCCTTCCCCCTCCTCAATTTAAATCTATGTTGTTTTTAATACACTTCTCAAGCCCCTGTCCCAATGCCCTTGTATCCTCGATGCTGAGATGTAGCCTATCCTTGGCATAAAGCCTCTTATTGTTTCATGTCTCTCCCCACTCCGCTACTACCACATACCTCATTTCTGCACACCACCCCTTCAGCCACCCATTAAACTACTGTATTCTTAGCTTCCTTGCTGTGCTTGCCTAGGTACTGGGAGTACCTTGGAGAACGTCACTGAACTTCCCACCAGATTGCAGATACCCCCTATTTCTATGAACCTCTCTTGCACATCTTCCACTGTACTACCCACTAGGCCGTTTGTTCCTAGGTGCGCAATGATATGAGGCTTCCCTCCCACCTTCTCTACACATTTCTGAATGCACTGCCTTACTCTCCCCACTGTCATACAGGGCATACACTCCACCCAGGTTCAACTCTATCTTGCTCCCTTACCTCCCCACCTCACCCCCTGAGAATAAAATCCCTTAATGCAAGTACTAGCTCCCCCATCCCTTGCACTTTCTCCATGGTTTGCCCTCCTATGAGCCCCTTTTCCTCATTGTCCTTTCCTTTCATACCTTGCACCTCCATCTTCATCCTTTCTGTGCTAGCTCCCTTCCACAACCACTACCCCTCCACTACTTTTACATCTTCTCACTGCCCCCTGCATTGTGCCCCCCCAACACGTTTTGGCCTTCCTCCCCATTTGCTTAGTGTGTTTGTGCCAACTTGACCTACTTCCCTGCCCCTCCCCACTTTTAACCCTCCAAGTCTTCCCTCTCTCCTTGTATCCTGTGTTTCCTCCCTTCATCCTGGTCCCCCGACTCTTGTTCTATGGTGCCTTCCCAAACCACCTGCTCTGGCTCATCAACCAGTACTATGTACCTGTTTGCTGTCACCAACCTCCTACCCTTACCTTCCTCTGAAATCCATTCCTGCCTCTGCTTACCCTGAACTTCTTTTCTACTTCCTGTATGTCTACCTGTGTTCCTTACCACCTGCCAACACCTGCTTTTGGTGCTCTCAGAACCCTGTGGACTTGTTCGTCCTGTCCGAGCACCCCCTTCTGACCCATGGCAGCCTGGTTTATCCTGGGATGGAGCCCTCTCTTCCCCTCTGCCCCATCTCCTCCTCACCCAAGTTCCCATCTTAAACTCTCTATCTCCAGCATAAGCTGTCTGAACATCCTGCACACTGGACCCCTCCCCATCTTCCACCGGGTTCCCAGAACAGTGTTGCCCCACACCCTTTGCAGCTCACAACCCTCCCGGCCTCCCTGTGTCCCTAACCCCAGTCATTCCCTACTTCTCCACTCTTCCCTCCCATATAGCCATCTGCCTCCTTGCCCTGGTCTCCACATCCCCCTGACTCTCTTAGTCTCTAAATATTCCACAGCTCTATACAATTGCAACCGTATTTCTATTAGCACTCTAAACCTGTAGTAGTGTCACAAAACTCTTACTCTCTCCTTCTGTAGGGACTTATGGCTTCTCTCTCCTCCTCCTCTTATATGTGCCTTTTGGACCCAATTGCTAGCTACACCCTTTGTAATTTCAGCTAGGCTAGCTTGTGCTGTGCCGCCTAACTGTTCCTGTCATTTAAAGTAGGTGTGGCTTGTCTTCCACTATAAAGGTAGAGCACTCGGGGAATGGGGGGTGGCTGTCTGCGTTGATACTTGGTATCTACAAAAACAATCAGGTAAAAAAAGACATTCTTCTGTAAACTACAGGCCAAAAACTCACAAAGTGTTACAGCATATAGGAATAAACTTCAGATGAGGCAAATTTACAGGTTGAAAATACACTGTGGTATGATATTTATTTTTCAAAAGTTAGAAAAATAATAAATAAAAACAAAAAATTGCAAAGAAAATCACTGCTTAACGTCAGTAGTTTTTCATATAATACAGTCCTGGATCTTAGAGCTCCTAAGACCCTTCTCATCTGCGTTAAACAACTTATTTTATTTTTTATTATTTAGTTTTTGTTGACCGGGTAAGTGCACTAGACAAATCCTGCCTATTTTCAGGCACGACCCGGGGGAGGGGGATACAGATGAATGCCAACTGACCTTGAACCAGATTAAGCTGTTGGTGGTATTTTTAGTGAATGAGGGAAATTTGGCCAGGACACCGGGGAAATCCCTACTCTTTTCGATAAGTGCCATGGGATCTTTAACATCCACCTGAACTACCGCCAGTCCAGGCAGATGGGACCTCGGTTTAACGTCTCATCCGAAAGACGGCACCTCAGAAGTGCAGCACCCCTCTCATGCTGCACTACAGTGTCAGTACTGGGATATTAACCCAAGTGCCAGATGTGGGAACTGAACCCACAGCCCTCTGATCTCCCGGCCTCAGAGTGTGCTACCTACTGAGCCACTGACACTGACTTGTCCGCGCAAACAGCAGAACCTCTCTCCTCCTCTCTCAGGCTGAGCCCCACTGGACTGACTAATGTGAACTCAGTGAAGAAGATTTATATCTTTTTGTAGGGTCACCTGACTGAGCCCTTTCTATTTACATGTCTGGACACGCTATTTCATGTCTGAACATGTTTCAAAATCAAGGTGGGGGGGTTGTTTCAGGAGACTTCCTGGTTCAGTTAAAGGTACAGTGTAGATCTCCACAGATATTGACTCTCTAAATCTCTGATCCACAGTGACTAAGCACTTTTATAAAGCATACCACATTCTTTTATTCAGCCTCATACATAAAATCTTATACTGTAACAGATTTATAGTGTGAATCTATGAAAATACCTAAAGGATTTCTTATAACTGTTCTAATCATGAAATTATTATTGTTTTATATGGTTTCTGAATCCTTTTTATTTTAAAAAGGCTTTATTAGCCATATTTATTCCTGTTTAAAATAGCCATAATGCTTTTTGTACACAAAATGCACTTATGCACTTTACACAATACCTCTCCATCTGTTCGGCATCATTCCAGGGAATGGATGGATAAAAATAGAAAAAGAATGAAAAAGAGAATTAGTAGGAAGTTTAGTAGGGATAGTAAAGAGCTTCGCTAGGTGGCCAACCTAGGCTAGGGGGAAAAAGAAGAAAAGCAAAGAGAAAAGTGTTAACTATTGCACAACAGAAGTTTTGGTAGCTAGGAAATAAGGAGATAGAAAAGTGGTCCATTAGTCACAGCTGAGGGTGTAACCTAATCAGCCTCACAAATGTACCAGCAAACAGATTCTCTTAGTCCTGCTCACCCAAACTGACAAATTCAAATGAATGTCAGTTAGGCACACACTTGAATTTCAACCCTCCCTAATCACCTGCTGAAATGTGATACCTGCAGTTAAAGTACAACCTCAGCCAATTTCAAAAACTCACAAACCTATAGTAAACATATTTTCCTAGCCCTGCTTACACAAACTGGAAAATCCAACCTCTGCCCACAGTAACTCCATATGCAACAAATTTAAACCTAAACGTGGCACCCTCTGCCACCACAAGGACTGCCTCTCTATGTCCACCCACCATGACCTAGTAACCAAAACCATAATACCAGTTATTGACTATGCTGACATTGTCTGGTTCCGCACCTGCTACTTCCCCAGCAAGACTCACTCTATTAAACTGATTTTTTTGTTTCACCACCTCCGCCTCCCGAACTCACCACTGCATCCTGTACTCCTCCCTCTCCCTAATGCCTGTACCTGCTAGACGCTATTGCCATAGCCTCACTTTCATCTCCAAATATTGGTATGGGACCTTTCCCCCATACCTCAACTCCTGCCTGTCACTTGTAAGCTCCTCCATGTACTCCCACCATTCCAGGGATGATCGTATGTTCTCCCTCCCCCACCCTAACATGTTCAGGTAAGGTTGCCTTCTTTTACCGTCTCCCTCACCTCTAGAATCAACATCCATGGGACACCTGCCACTCCCCCATTCTCTCTACCTTTAAATCCCTGCGCTGGCCTGACCCCACCACTATATGCTCATTTCATTCACCTCCATCCCAAACCCCTCCTACACCCCTCCAAACTAACCTCATCTCTTCTCAGAGGAATTTCACCTTTCCTACTTGAAAGGAACAAGAATGTCAGACCCCAGTCTGACTTTCTTATGTTGAATCTGCTAAATTTCTTATGTTGAATCTGCTAAATTATCTCTAGCTAAGTCTTCTACACTACCTTTCTCCCTATGTTCCATCTTGTGCTCTATTACTCCCTAATGTGGTTTGTGTTGTACCACTATAAATCAAAACGGCTGCTACTGTATTGAAATTTGGTTGCACTGTGCTGTACCTATTCAAATTCCTACTAAAGCTGCTACTGCATATATATTTATTTTGTTATCCATCTGCTGTAGTTGTATATGGAATTGTTGCTCTGTTTTGCATTGTTTCTTTCCTCTGAGTGCTGTAACATCTGTAACTGTCCCTTACCCCAGGGTCACTCCTGAAACATGCCCTGGCTCAGTGTGCCTTTTTCAATCACCACATTTTAAATAAATAAATAAACAAACCACTTCACCAGTAGCTTTTTATTGGGCTAATGCTCTAAAATTAGACTAAAACTATAGTTTTTGGTGTCAGATTTGGTTGGCTGTATGCAATAATATTAAACAGGATCACCTCCACTTAGTTCAATTTAATATTCTTCAAAATTTGTATTATTCTTCGCAAAAGTTATTTCAAATGGGAAGAGTGTTGTCCCTGATTTGTTCTGTTTGTGGCCAAGAGGACGGTACTTTATTACATATGATATGGTCTTGTCCACGGAGTAAGAGCTTTTGGGATACAGTTCATTAACTATTAATTTCCTTTTTTGGCCATTCTAATTATTAGACTGTGGAGATTTGTATTTTGGACAACTATGAAAGTATTTTGACTGGTCTGGACAAGGACTGCAAGGCAACTGTATCATCTGTAGCCAAGCTACTTATTATAGGTCATTGGAAGGATACCCCTGGACCATCACAGGCTGAATGGGTGCAAGAGATATTCAAGGCGTTATATGTGGAACAGTCCATAGCCTTAGTCTATCACACAATTCTTAAATATAAAATTCATTGGTTGCCCTTTTATCTGTTTTTTATTGAGAGATGATTGAGTGGAGTTGCTGACCCTTCCTCTCTTGTTCGTTGTTGTTCTTTTCTTTCATGTATGTTTTGAGTATATATTTGGTGTTGCTCAGCACCCAGACTTCAAGAATGTGTATTTGTCTTTGTGTTGCATAATGCCTGCATGGGATGTGGGAGAGGGAGTGGGGTTGTTTAGTTGATTGTGGAAATAGCTGTATTATTCTTTTTGGTTTATTTATCTATCTGAGGGGGAGTTGTTATTTTGTTGGGGGTTAACACAGTGTGGTTTTGTTTTTTGGTTATTGGGGCATGGTTTTGTATTTTACTATTAAACTTTCGATAAACTTCCACTAACTAAAAAAAAAATGGTTATTATGGAAGGCAGCCTTTTGTAAGTCCTTTTCTATCACTCTACCTCTCTCCAATAGCATAACAGTAAAAGTCATTCAACTGAAGTGTTATACTGCCCCACAACTTCAGCATCCCCTTTCTGGAAAATAAATTGCTAGTTACTGCCACTGAAGTCCGATTTGGTTTTGACTCACTCCTTAAGCACATGAAGAGCTGGTGTTTCAATGTCATATTTTTTCTATTTCTTGCAAATATCCTACAAATCAGCTTGAGACTCTTCCTGGGTTGTTTCAAGCTGTGCCCCTGTGAAGGTAACTCAGCTATAGTCAGTATAATGTATCACACCCATGAGCAAATGTGATGTTTAAATCACAGCTCACTGATGCTCTATGAAGACTCTGGTTTCAACATCGTCTTTCCCATTAAATAGGGAGAATGCACTTAGTATCTATTTTGTAAATGCTGTAAGTTTGAAAGTTTGCATAGGGAAACAAGCTATTTTGACTTATTTTATCCTTTTTAACTCACACCCATTTTAGGAAATGCCCCATACATGCCTTCTACTTACTGTTGGGGGTGTCTTCAAGATGATCCTCCTGTTGCTGAGCTTCTTCCTCCTTTACATCATCGATGGGGAGTTCCTCATCCCTCTCAAACAGCAATAACAAGTGCTCCTTTGGGATACTGTACCCTGCACATTTATTACAAAAACAAAAAACAAGTAATAAAACAATTATATATAATCAGAGGTAGACATTTCACTTTTATTTAATTATTTTACCAGGAAGATGGCTGGGCCAATGTTCAATTGTCACCCATGCCAGGAGTACAATACGGTTTCCTTTTTGACAAATGAAGCAAAGAGAAGATGAAACAAATTCATAATTAACAGAATTGTCTTATGGCTAGATAGTCTGAATCTGCAGTCTGTGGCACAGGAAATAAAGTTAGAGCGCACCCATGTACCCCACCCCAGTCTAGTTATTCCTTCCCATTTTCCTTTCTTCCCTTATGTACCTAAAAAAGTGTATTCCCACTTTTTACTCCCTCAACAATCTGCAGCCTGTCATCTGCCTTTGCCCTCCTAACCTCCATCCTTGACTCTTTGAGTTTAGCACCATAATTTTTTTTTATTTTTTTAAATGTTTTATTTATTCATTTGTTAACTGCGTAAGGACACTAGACCATTGGGCCTTTTTCAGGCCTGAACTGGAAGAACACAGCAACTAAATATACATTACGTAACACCACTAACATACATCATGCAGTAGCAACAAGTTACAAAACACAATTACATAAATATTTCAATAATAAATTAAGCCTGACGTATCACCAAGGGTAGTGCATTCCAATTCACCGGGCCCGCAGTGGAGAAAGCATGAGAAGCAACTTTAAGTTTGGGCAATACAATGTCTTAATTGTCTGAAGAATGTAAGCTTGAGAGGACATTTCATGAATTTACAAGATTATGTAATGGAAACTGAGATTTTAGAAGGACACATTTAAAAATTGTGCAGCCAAAGAAATACTCTATATTCTTGTCATTTGGGCAAGCCAACCCAACTGGGAATACAAGGCACAATGGTGAGTACGCATAGGCACCAAAAGAACAAATTGATAGATAGTATTGTCAGCAGTTTTCAACAATTGCAATTCCTTACTCCCAAGATTCTAATAACTGTATGAAACATAATCAAAATGTGGTAATAATGAACCTACAACAATAGTTTTTCTTACATCAAAAGAAAATAATTTTTGAATTTATACAAAAGACCCAACATCTGATTAATGGTATGATTAACTGAAAGAACCTGAGACGAAAAAGTCAATCCAGGGTCCAGTGGGACATCTTGGGCCCAATTCCAAGACATATGTCACAACTCGCTGGTGCTTGCGAGTTGCGACATATGCCGCTACACTGGGGACCCTGCGCCAGATTCCAGAACAGGCAGGGTCCCCAGCGACTACGTCCTGTGACTTGCGGTACCGCCAGCATTGCACCACAAGAAGGGTGCACCTACACAGGGTGCTGCAAGCTGCATTACTGCCCTCTGACAGGGTGAAGATCCTGCATGGCATGGCCCCCCAAAGCTCCACTCCCTGACACCATGGCAATGCCTCGCAGGGCCAGAGTGGGGAGTGATGGGCCACAGGACTACCATGGAGTGCTGAGCATGCATGCCAATAGCGACATGTTGGTGCACCAGGGACAGGAACTGCCCTGTGGGGCAATACCCAGGGATGAGGGTGTGGGAGTGCCAGCAGCCCTCAGAGGGCTGCCCTGCCACAGGGGGATGGGTGGGGGCCTATGTGGGACCATGGTGGGGAAGCTGTTGGGGCACCAGTCACATAGGTGCACCCTTGGTGGATGTAGGGTACAGTTAGACCAGCTAATAGCTGGTCTAACTGTACGTCTACCACTGTCTTCCGGGTCCATCTTGGAATAGCACATTTGCTATTCTGTATACCACTCTCCTGGAATTGGGCATACCTGCTGCCATAAACACCCTTGTGCCATGTCGCAGGGGGTTTATGGCATACCCAGTGACGTAGCACAACTTTGGCACAGACAGCCTGCGCCATGTTGCAGGCTGCCTTCTGGAATACCAGTCAGCATAATGCATGTCACAAAGTGCTACTTGCACCACTGGGTGTGGCGCAAGTCACTTTGTGACACGTGTAACCCATTCTGGAATTGGGCCTCAAGATACTTAAATAGATATACCTGTTCGATGGCCAGACCATCCAAATCATGAAAACATAAAGAAAGATTATCTCTAAGCATGGATTTAGTATCAAAAATCATTGATTTCATCTTTTTTAAATTCAAAACCATTGAATTATACAAAAAACAATTACAGATGTTTTCAAAATCATATTTCAAAGCTGCTGTTAATTCAGCAGAAGAATCACCTTGAGAAAAAATAATAAAGTCAACTGCAAAGAGAATGGTATTAAACTCTTGCAGACAGACAGAGAGAAGTTCATTTACAAAGACTGAAAATAATAAGGGGCCCAAAATGGACCCCTGAGCAACTCCACAGCTGATCAAGGATATACCAGATGTGCAGGAGCCAATGCTAACATATTGTGAATGACTTTTAAATAATCTCTGATCCAAGAAACATTATTTCAGAAAAATCCAAGGCACTCAGCTTTGAGCACTCTGAGTCATGCTCAATTAAATCAAATGCCTTGGTCAGGTCCACAAACACTGCCTCAGTCAAGAGGCCTTTTTCAAAGCCTCTTAGAACGGAGTTTGTGAACCCGACCGAGGCAGTTCCAGTTCCATAATTTTTATGGAAACCATGTTGGTGTGGTGAAAGTAGGCCATAATTAGCAAGATAATCATGAATTTGATTGGCTACTACCATCTCAAGCACCTTGTTCAGGGGATTAAGAATCAAAATTGGTCTGAAATCCTCCAACAAGACTGCTTGTACTTTTTTAGGAATTGGCACAACACTCACCAGCTTCCAATCAGATCATGTCTAGTCTGACAGGGTAGCTACCTTCAGACGAAACTCTTTTCTCTCTTCTGAGCTGCCTTTTTCTATTGATCTGTTATCTTTTTTCTTCTTTTGGTCCAAGTAGAGGGAGGTTATTAGAAATGACCTCCAACTGAAATATCAGAAGGTGCACACTTTTGTAATAGGTGTCTGATATTGTATTTAAAATGGTTTGGGGGTATTAGTACCCTCAGTAAGTATGACTGTGGGGATATATTAATCAGTCCAGACTGTATGCTATTGCCAAATTTGAAATGTGTTAGCCCCAGGCTACGTATATGTATTACTTTGTTATAGTCAATGTAGGCATTACAAGGCTGAGTAGTACTGTATAATGAGACCCTGGGGTGGAGCTTTAGGGAGAGGGAGGGCCGATGTTCTACCCCTTCCAGGGCTTATTGGAAGGGTATTCCATATTTTACAGTTCCCCTCATAAGAAGCATTTGTCAGTGCCAAATGTTCACTTGCAGGTATTTGCAGTGGTATGTGGCACTTGGACATGGCTTAAAAAATCAGTGACAAAGAAGTAAAATGAGGGACACAGTTTAACAATTGGTTTATTTATTTATTTATGAGATTTACCAGGAAGGCATACTAAGCAACATGCTGGATTCCAGATGCGACCTGGGGGCCGAGGCCCAGTACATAGCATATAGATGAACAATTTTAAGTGCAGTAATTGAAATACAGAACATAGCATATAATTTGTACATTATAATACAGTTTTTGAATTAGAATACATAGAGTATAAGGTATCAGGCAGCGTAAGAGTATTGGTGTAAAATACTTTGTCTGCAGACGTGCAAGTCTGTAAACCTGCTTGACAATATTGTGAGCATATAGTATACCCACTGTTCAGTCACAGAAACACACATTGTAGAAGGGACAGGAACATTCTGAGGCGAAATCAGGGACATCCCTAAAAACTCAAGGAAAGCTGAGAGGTATTTTATCTCTCTCTCTCTCTCTCTCATTGTCTCTCTCTCTTCCTCCACTATCACTCTCTTTCTCTCTCCTTCCCTCTCTTCCCCCACTATCACTCTCTTTCTTTCTCTCTCTCTCTCTCTCTCTCTGTCTCTCCCACTCCCTCTTCTCTTTCTTTCTTTCCCTCTTTCTCTGTCTTTCTCCCCCTCTGTCTCTCTTTGTCTTTTAACCCCCTCTGTCTCCCTCTCTCTCTCCTCCCACTCTGTCTCTCACTCTCTTGTCAACCAGCATTACCCCCTGCCAAATCACACTGTATGTAACTTTCCCAAGGGTTACTTAACTTGACTGTCCTGGTTTGCCCAGGATTCTGATGCTGAGTGGCAGCTTTTTTCCCCCAAGGGCACTACAGGTACAGGACAGGGCAGGGCAGCAGCAAGGGTATTACTAGGGTAAGGGTGATGGTTGGTGTCAGTTATGTCTTATGTTATCTGTACACATTGTGGGCAAAAGTAAATATAAGGCAAAACCCTTTCCAGCTAATATTAACACTGCAATGAAAATGGTATGGTTTACCATCTGTATGAACAGATTTCTGCAGCCTGGCTAAATTGATGTACTTAGATTCTGGGTTACTGAAGCATGTCTGTTCAGCAGCCACCCTCTCAACTCTAGCTATGGACAAGTGTAAATAATGTTCCTTTTTTATGTTTTAGTCTTTGGTAACTGGGTAAGGCTCACTAGGTGCAAGTGCCTGTTTTCAGGGGCGACTTGGGAGCACTGAGTGGTTAAGTAATTTGCTCAGAGTCACATAGTATGCAAGTGGAGGCTGTGAGAATCAAACCCAGATCTGGTCTGTTGGATATACTAAACTCACTCAACAGCTCATTACTCTAACCTCTAGGCTATACTGCCAGCCCAAATCATTTTACAAATTAAGTTGACAGAAGCAGGTGGTATTAACTGTGTCCTGCATTTTGAAATCTGAAGATCCTCTGTTTGTAAACTAGCTAGAGCTCCCCCCCACACACATTTTTAAGGAGCATCTGCAAGCAATTAGCATACATGCAGTGACTTACAGCCCTTGAATCACCTCTGGATTTGGGAATAAGCCAAGGATAGGAATTTACAACCTCTGCTTTCCAATCTAGCAGCTGGGGGGGGGTGGTTGTTGCAGCCAAAGTCAGTGATAATATGCATGTCAAAAGACAGCCAGCAGTCAACTTTTGCCACTAAACAGGGGACTTTTGTTTTGAGGAATGAGAAAGAAACAATAATTGCTGCGGTGCTGCTTAACTTTCCAGTTTAGGTTCAAAGGAGTCAAAGATGTTCTCTGACTCTTTCAGTGAGATGGCACATGGACAAGAACACAGCTGGAGAGGGGGAAGGGGAGATAAAGGCTTCAGCAGATCTTGTCAGCTCAGCGAGTAGGCCTCCCTTGAACAGAAACTCTGCATTCCTCTTCCCCAGTTACAAATCAGTAAATCAACTTCCCTTTATGCACTTCCTGCACTTTGTACAAGGAATACAATTTAAACAATACCTCAGCCTGCACAACAAAATAACCCTCGGCCTTCCCTGCATCCCATTTACTTCTCTACCCTCTCTAAACCCTCTAACAGTATCTAAAAAAACAAAACAAAAGAAAACTAGTCAAGAGAAAGGATGCAGTCTCTCAACCTTCTGTCACTGAAATGAGGGACACAAACATTCAAATTTGTATTTATTTATTTAAAAATAATAATGAGGGGCACATAGCCTCAGAACAGTGTGGAAACCAGTGTTTTATTTATTGAAAATTTCAGAGAATACCTTTCAGCACAAGTGCTCTTTTATAATGATTCCACATCATGACAGAGATTACTAAGGTAACAAAACAAAGACAAAAATGCAAATTCCAGTGGAATGCAGTGAAACAAATACAATATAGTCAAAGTATATTTAATGAAAAATACAATATAGTCAAAGTATATTTAATAAAAAATACAATATAGTCAAAGTATATTTAATGAAAAATACAATATAGTCAAAGTATATTTAATAAAAATACAATATAGTCAAAGTATATTTAATGAAAAATACAATATAGTCAAAGTATATTTAATAAAAAATACAATATAGTCTAACTGCTTGTATTTTGTTATTATTATTAAGCATTGTAAAATATTATGAAGTCTCCTTTACAGTCTGAATTTACAGAACATTCTCAATGTGGGCAGCATCTTTTCCATGAGGAACAGATGAGGAAGACAAGAGTGTGTTTGAAGACTACAATGAGGATATCTCTCACAATCAGGGACACAGGTTGAGAGGTATCCAGGTACAGTGGTTTCACTTGTCAGGGCAGGGAACAGGGTGGGGGCCACAAAAATCAAAGCCCACAAATGCCTCTTCCAGTATGATAGAAGCGCCGGAGGAAGTGTCCTAGGCAACCGGTAGACCGAGTCACAACTAGCTCCACTGCTGTGTTGCAAAGTAGAGCTGACATGCCTCAGGGTGAGCCGGGGAAAGAGGGAGTGGGGAGGACAGCAGCAGAGGGAGGAAGCAGGAGGGATTTCATTTGCAGCCGGTCTGACAGAGAAGGGTGATGTCGATATGCTAAATACACACGTTACCATCGCTGATTGCAGCAGTGGTTTTCTTTAAATTGAAGACCACTGCAGTTGAACTGCTATCATAGACAGCTTGCACATCCACTGGTGCAGTATGGTCACACCTGCTACATGGAGCACTGATTTGGACAGGAGGGTCACACACCTCCAAAAAGTCATGCTGTCCCAAAATGTTCTTTGCGCATACGCGCAAGCGAACGTAACAACTGCATGACAGTTCCAGGACCTCTTCCATCTTTCTCCATTTATTACTACTGGAGAGTTCCAACACCTAGAATTGATAGTTCCACTACCTATAAGTCTAGATGTAAGAGTTCCCCACCTAAACATTTCCATTTTAAGCACTTTACCTAGGTAGCTATCTCTCCCAATCAGAGTCACTGAAATGTTGGGAATTTACTTTTAAAATGGGTAAAATAGGGGACACTGGCCCTCACAATGAATGTGGGAGGCACATCATCAGTCACTGAGATACAGGCTCAAAACATGTGGAAACTGATGCCTGTACTTGTGCAAGGTAAATTTGTTTTAGCAATATAGGGTACTAGGAATTTTGCTTTGATGTCTGAGTTTACAGCACCTTCTCTCCCTGGGTAGCACCTTTCCATGCTGGAAAAATGCGGAGCAGAACAATTCTCGGGGTTAAAATGAGGGGCATCCTTCCTAATGTGATAGTCATGCATTAAAAAGAAAAAACACACACTCAAACACACATTAATATATAATACATATATATATATATAGATATAACACACACACACACACACACACACACACACACACACACACACATATACATACATATATCTATATATATGTATATTTGCAAATATTGGTAATTGTAATGGCCAGTTCAGTTTGCATTAAGTGTTCATAAACCTTATTTTGAGTTTGGGACATTAATTTAGAGTTGCAATATTATTTTCCAGATTGTATCCCTCCAACTGTATCTCCATTTACTGTGAAGTATTTGAGCAAGTCACACATGTGGCCACACACACACACACACACACACACACACACACACACACCTTCGGTTTGCTGCTGAGGAGCATTGAACCCTTACTTCTCTACAGTGTGACCCTGAACAAGTCAGATGACCTCCCTGCACTTAACCTCTCACTAATTTCCTTAAATAGATCTCTCTCTGTTCTTTGACTAGACCTGTGAGCTAAACATGGAGTGATATTCGTTGTCTTCCCTCTCCTAAAGTGTAAGGGCTTTGGGGTCTAGTCTGTGTAAAAGGCGGGCACTACCTCAAATCACTTTCCTTTCCTTGTATTACTATATTTACTGTGAAAGATTGTAAACATGTAAAAATGTGATTAGGACTGAAAGGCTTTCAACAACCAAATGTTTACTTTTTTTTTTTTTTTTATTATCAGGAGAGACGCACTAAGCGGAAAGCTTGTTTACAGGTGCGACCTGGGAGCACAAGGATGTTAAGTGACTTGCTCAGGGTCACATAGTATGCAAGTGGGGGCTAATGCAGAATGGCAAAACACATATGAACAAATATATTGCTTTAACACTAGTACACAATATACTAGAAGCCATCTAAAAATGGACAGGTAAGTTTATATGTAGTAAATGTTCTAGGTAAATGTACACACACACACACACACACACAACACACACACACACACACTTACACTTTCAGATCTGCAAATTAATCCAAATCTTAAAGCAAGAAGAGTTCATCAAGCCACAGTTCTCTCTTTCCAAAAGAAGCATAATAATAATAATAATAATCCTTATTTATAGTGTGCCTTTCAAAAATCAAGGTGCAGTACATTTAAAATAACATCATAATAAAACATCATAAAAACACTAAAAACAGTAATATCAGTCCATGTCAGTACCATCCCCATATGCCTTCTTCCACAGGAAAGACTTCAATGCTTGTTTAAACCCCCCCCATGGTCATGCACTCTCTAATCCAATGGGGTAGAGAATTCCACAGGGTTGGCGCCATGAACATAAAAGCTCAGGTGCCGGAAGATTTTAAAGCTACCCTTGGAATCTCTAGTAACCCCTCGCTGGCTGAGCGGAGCAGTCAGCTCCGGAAGGTAAGGAACCAGAAGCTCTTTCAGGTAGTCAGGGCCCAAACCATGTAGGGCTTTATATGTCAGTAAACCGACTTTAAAGGTGATCCGCCACTGAACCAGCAGCCAGTGCAGATCCCGCAGCACCAGTGTAATGTGGGAAGAATGAGGAATCCCCATTAACAACGGGCTGCTGAGTTCTGCACCAGCTGCAAGTGGTGGATATCAACCCCTGGAAGTCCAAAGTAGAGGGAGTTGCAATAATCCAAACGCGAGGTCACAAAGGCGTGGATCAGTGTAGGCAGGTCACCAGACGTAACAAGGTGCTTGATCCTAGCGATGTTCCTCAGGTGGTAAAAGGATAACTTAACGACAGCCGACACCTGAGCACGTAATGTCAGCCAGTCGTCAAGAATCACCCCAGGTCACGCACCTGTTCAGAGATAGGGAGCTCAACATCCCCCAAGAATAAACCTGAGGGATGATTTGCTCCCCACCATCCTATCCGGAGACCAGGATCCACGACCATCACCTCAGTCTTCCCAGAATTCAACTTCAGCCAGCTGGACCTCATCCAACCTTGGATCTCGCTGAGACAGTTGTTAAACACCGAGAGTGCTCCATTCTGGTCAGGTGCAAAAGACAGATAGAGCTGGGTATCATCGGCATAACAATGAAACTCCAGCCCATATCGTCTTACAATGTCTCCAAGGGGAAGCATGTACACCACAAACAACGTGGGAGATAGCACAGAGCCCTGAGGCACCCCACACAACAGAGAGGTAGGATAGGAGGAAAATATCCCCGACACCACCCTCTGAGTTCTACCAGTGAGGAAAGAGGTAAACCATCTGTGAACCAGACCTGACAGCCCACAGATGCATCTCAGGTGGTTAAGCAACACCCCATGGTCTACGGTATCAAATGCTGCTGACAGTTCCAACCGGACCAAAATGGACCATTTTTTCTGGTCTCTCACCATCAAGAGATCAATGAGCACCTGGACCATGCAGTCTCTGTGCTGTGCCTCTTCCAAAAACCCGATTGAAGAGGGTCATAGATGTTATGGATGGTCAAATGGTTATCCAACTGGGCAGCCACTACACTTTCTCAATTACCTTCCCCACAAAGCGAAGGTTCGAGATAGGCCTATAGTTAGCGAGGGAGTCAGGGTCCAAAGAAGCCTTCTTCAACACTGGTGTCATCACTGCCTCCTTCAGGGAGTGGGGATATTCACCAGAGTCTAAGGAGCACCAGACTATCCTCGCCAGAATCGGGATGATAACCTCCCCACAGACCATAATCAGGGCTGTAGGACCCGGGTCTAAACTACAGCATGTAGTGCGCATACCCTGGACAATCCTCATAACATCTTCGATTTCTGGCCTTTCGAAGGAACTCCAGGAAAACCGAGGGATTGCGACCGGAAGCTGGTCTACGGCAAATCCCATAGACAGTGCTGTGCAGGTCTCCGCCCTGATGTCATCCACCTTATCTGCAAAGAACCGAGCAAGCTCCTCACACTGCAATTGTAGACAGGCTGGGTTGCACAGCCTGTCTACGGTTCGAAAGAGCTGGGCTAGTCGGTTCTGTGCAGCAGCAATTTCTCCGGACAGGAATACTGCCTTCTTACGAGTAATTGCTGACTGATAGAGTTGATAATGCTCTAGGAGTCTAAGATGGTCGGCATCTAAGCTGGATTTCTGCCAGCACCTCTCTAACCTGTGTCCTAGTCGCCGCATCTCCCTCAAGTCCCCATCAAACCATGGTGACCGAGGGCGAAGGGAGAGAGGGCGCACACGGATTGGAGCAATGGAATCCAGTGCAGAGGTAATGGCCTTGTTATAAGCCAGAACCAAAACCTCTGGATCCAAGCTCATCACAGGAAATTCTGATAGATCAAGCACTGCAGTTAGACCATCGGGAGTCACATCCCGTAAAGGGTTGGTCTATGCAGAGGGGTGCAAAAATTGAATCTCACAGTGTAATGGTCAGACCATCTGACAGGTTCCACCCCCACGTCAGAGGCTTCCATCCCCAGGAGGAAGACCAGGTCAAGGGAATGGCCATGTTTGTGAGTGGCAGAGATAACCACCTGTGAGAGGCCCAATGAGTACATCAATTGGAGGAAGTGCTGTCCAAATTGTGAGAGTTCGTCATCGATCCAGGCATTAAAGTCACCCAGCACCATCAACCTGGGTGACTCAAACACCAGGTAGATGACGAAGTCCGCCACTTCCTTAAGGAATAGCTTCTCGTCTCCAGGTGGATGATAGACGGCAGCCATCCTATAGCCCCCACCTGCCACTCGACACATTGAATGATCTGGTCTCCTCAACTGGGACACTAGTGAGATCCATTTGGTCTTAAAACAGACCGCAACCCCCCCACCCCTGTGATCCAATCTCGGGCGGTGTATCACCGAATACCCGGCCGGAACTGCTGCCTTGAGTATGGGGCCAGCATTACCATCCAGCCAGGTTTCGGTGATACAAGCCAGGTCCGCTGTACCCACCAAGTCTGCAACAATAGCAGTCTTGTTCTCAACGGACCTGGCATTGCATAACAACACGCAAGTTGGACAGAACTCCTGAGATGCCCCAACCACCTGCCCACTGTTTATAGTGGTGGTGCCCATTGGTATGGAGACCAGACAGGAAGACCCGTTCTGCACTCCATTTCACCCAGAGGCGTCTTGAAACAACCACTCCGATCAGAGTGCCCCCTCATCCATCCTCCGCTGTTCATACCCCCCGCCCCTCCCAGCCTCCTGCGGGCAATTCCCAAAGCCCAGCAGCGTTGATAGATGGAGAAGAGCAATGGTGGGGAAAAGAAGGGGCGGAGGGCATGAAGAGCGGAGGATGAATAGCACATGACCTGAGGGGTGGGATAATAATTTATATCACAATCCACTAACATGGAGCAAAGACAATAAACTTCTGCTCTCCCAGTAGTAGTTAATAAAAATCAGGTCAAATCTCGATCCAAAACAATTAAAATAACTCAAACAAAAACTAAACAGAAAATAAATAAACCAAAAATTAATAAACTCAAACCTAATTAACTCAAATTAATCGCCATTCATCGTTATAACCTGCTTTCAGGAAGACAGAAGAAACAAAAACTATAAATAAAAAGTAGAAACAGGGATATCTCCTCATACCAGGTATTCCTATTTCTAAAACCAAAATAAATAAAATCACAATTGAAAATAAAAAATATCAAAACAAATGAATAAAAATAAAAATATCCCCCAAAAAACAATAGTCAAAACAGTATAACTTGGTTAGGCAAAACAAGTACTCCCACTACTTGCATGCTTACCCGAGCACTCTCACTGCACGGAATAAAAGAAATAAAATAAACTTTCCCATATAAACTAAATAAATAACATAAATTTGTAGGCAATCGGGACTCTCACTCCTCAAATGCTCTCAGAGACCGAGCACTCTCACTGCATGGAAAAATAAAAAGATTTTGTCCCAGAAAGTAGGTTCCAGTTAGAAAAAACGACCCCAAATTCTTTACCCCCCTCACCACTGTCATTTAAAATCCAAGTACTATTTCCACAACAGCAGCATACAAGACAACTAGTCAAATATTCAAATCAAGGCCCCAATAACAACCACACCGAAGGGCCACTCAAAGTTAAGTCAAGAAAGTCACCAGTACTTATCCTCTTTTCTCTGGTGCAGCAGGTTAACAAATCCAAGGCTCAGGGTATCATACCACACCGTCCAGGCAAATACTGCCGTCCACTGTACCATAGAAAGAGACTGGGCCTGATGACAGACCGAATCCCCGAGGAATATTCAGGCTGTAATCCAAGTCCCTCTCAAAGACCGGAAACTTGCTTCTCGACCTGTTTCACTACGGATCCTGGAGGGAGTAAAATTTCCCCAAGACTACAACAGCTAACGGCAAAATCCTGAGTCCTCAGGATAGAAGGATATTCCATGTCCTGACATATATGGTTAAGTAGTTAGGGGTGAAGTACCAGAATATATCACTGAAGAATTTCAGGTTAGGATAATTAGGGGAAGTTTACGCTCTGCGGAGGGTATGGAATATGTTTTACCTAGAAGAAGGACAGATTTGGGTAGAGAACATTTTTTTTTATTTGGGTCCCAATATATGGAATTCATTGCCAACCCACCTTAGGCCAATTAGTTCTAGTCCTAATTTAGGAGAAATAAAAAGTTGGTTTAAATCTGAAGCTGATAAAAGGTTAAATGTTGAGTAATTGTGTATATTATGCTCCAAAATATGTTGTATAGTTGTACTTTATGAATGGGAATATGTATGATGTATATGTTGTTCATTTGTATGGATGTTAAAGTTATTGTAATTTATATTTTGTCGTGTCATTTTAAGTATTGTTGTATGTTATTTTGTGATATATTTTTTATTATGATGTTAATATGAATGTAAGTGTTAAGGACCTCACTGGAAATGAGCTTGGCTCAGTTGAGTTTCCTATTCTTTTGCTTGTCAATTGAATAAAAACTTTTACTACTACTTACTACTACTAAAATGAACCCCTGAGGTCCTCACCGGTTAGGGAAACCCCAATACTATCACTCCCCAGAGTCAGGGCCCCAAATCAGGAGTGGCCTAATGACCACCCAGAGTTGCAAGCCCCCAGGGCAGATAGAGACAATACCCTCTGGTAAACCTCCGACCAACCCCCTCACCTACAAGGAGCATAGATAGGACGCACCTCCCTGCAGCAGCCTTGGGTCTTGTCCCAGCTCCACTCTTCACTTCTTAACCGAGGCCCGGCACTTTCTCTGAGGTCAGCCACTACAGGAGACAAACACCAGTCTTTGGCCCGATAACCTCCTCTATCCAGATCGGATACCATGAAAAGGAGAAACAACATCAAATCACTGGGTTACGAATGCCCAGTCAATCCCAGGGAAAACCTCCTCCCACGTGAAACCAGAAAGAACCTCAGACGATCTCCAAATGTCCCAACTAGGACCACGAGGTCTTCAGTAAGTCCGCAATCCCACAACGTTTTAAAAAACACAGTGTTGTACTTTGAAATGCTGCCGCATAATCGGGCTCGGGGGGAAAAAACAAACTTACACAGACGGCCCGCAAACAGCAGTGAAGGGGAATATATTCAAATCCAGGTCCCAAACACAAAACTATAAAATATAAAGTAAAAAAAAACACAACAATTTGCACAAAAAACTTAGAACGAATTTAAAAAATGAAACAACACAAGAATAAAACGGCTACTGTGAGGCAAACCCAGACCGATCGCCATCTTGCTTAAAGAGAGGTGTTAGCATGCTGGGAGCAGTGGTTTTCCTTTAAAAAAAATTATAAATGCAGTCCTTGTAAAACTCTTAACAATTAATGTTTACTGCCTACATTTTAAAAATACATACATTTTAAAATTATGAAGAAGAAAGAACTCATGTTAAGAGATGGGTCTCTGCACCTTGGTGCTATCATGGTAGGACTGTTAGATGCTATTTTAGCAGGGCGCTTCTCCAGTCTCCGTCACTTCCTCTGTACACTGCTAGTGCAACAAAAGATGTTCAAACATTCGCATAGGCATTCTTGCAGTGGTTAGAAACGGAATATTTTTGTCATATGGGGCTATGGGCATTGAATGGTGATATAAAATCTTTACTTTTAAATATATTAACAGTGCCAATCCCACCGAAGATAAACTCTAAAAGTTCATTTATTGTTTCTATGTCAAGATAATCTCATTTGCAAGAGCGTCCCGGAGCAACATAAAATTACAGCACATTTCAAGAATGCGATGCCCTTGTCAAACAGAACACACACACTCACATACAATTAAACACAGTTGCCCCCCTTGTTCTTCATCTTTACTTTTTATTGGCAAAAAAAACACCACCACCAACAAACAAATATAAGTTACTGCTAGAACAACCAGCATGGGATACTTGAAAACAATAAGGAGTGAAAAAAAAAAAAAAACTTTTGATCTATTGCTCTATTCCTCTCAGACCGAGTGAGGAAAAAAAATTAAGTGCTTACCTTTCACTTTTTGGGTTTCCAGTTCCCAGTAAAGTTATTGTTTTAAATGTGTTCAGCAGGGTAAAGAAAATAACTTCTTGGTGCTTCTCACCGCAAAGTCAGTGTATGGTGGTGGTTGGGGGAGGGGTGCTCTTGTGCAGATGTTCTTTTGCAAACTTTCTCTAAACTTTCACTTTCAAGGGGCTGTTGTAAGTCAGAGTTACTGTTGAGCATGGAGTAGAGAGTGTGAGACAGAGAGAGCATATGAGAGAGGGAGGGAGCAGCTTTAGAAATGCAGCTACATAGCCAGCTTTTCTTCATGTGAAAAAAGTCTTCCAAAATATTCCCAAAAAACAGTCATGTACTTCCCCTACTGCCTGACCCAGGTAAACAAAACTTAATGTTCGTTTCTTCTGTCTACTTGCGTACTTTGGCTTTGCAAAATGCTCAGTTGATTGCCTGCTATAGTTTTCGTGCCTGTTTTGCTGCCTTTTTCTTTCCTCTTGTGCTTTTTCCTGTCTCCTCCACATGGGGAGCTTTCTTTCTGATGGCATCTTTCCAAGGTTTTTTTTTGTATTCATTTCACTTGGGGGTTTGTTGAAGTGCCGAAAATGGTGCTGCTCCTAAATTTGTTTCATTAAAATAGAACAATAAAGGGGAATTTGCTGAGTTATTGAACAGTTGCTGGAGCTTTGATGCTACCGATAGAAAATATGGACTGTTTTGGGCGCTGAGGACAAGTTTGAAAAGATTTTTATAATATTACAACTGGGAAGCAGAAAGAGTTGACTTTTCCTAACTGGGTTTGAATTTTGAGTTGATTAATGCCATCTATTATGCTATTGGGTGGTCTGTTATATAGTTAAGCTAAAGACTGGGAGGGGCTTTGCTTTTAATTCTTTCGTGCATGGGGGGCAAGAAATTAGGAGCTTTGTTTTAAGATGAAATCAGCAGAGACTGGCATGCAACCCCCCTTTCTTCATTTGCAACAGGTACGAGCTGCTGCTTCTTGTCTAAAAACAAGTTAAAAAAAAAACACAACAACTGTGGAGCAAAGATATGTTGGAGTTAGTAGCCTGCACTGAAATGCCTCTAGTGGTGTTGTTTTGATTCAGCCTATAAGTTTTCTTGCTGTTTCAGTTAGAAATGTGTGCGTTCAAGGTATAAGAACTCTAGCATGACTGACCTGAAGATATGGGAAGGTGCAAAAAATTAACCCTAAAATGACCCACTGATTATTCCATACTGGTCTGATAAAATAATTCATATCCCTACTGTGAAGTTTCTGTTTTTTTTTTCCTTTGGTTAGGGGTTGGGAGTGGGATTCAGTTTGTAACAAAGAGCACAAATTCAGCTTTATATGGTTTTGGTTTCAAAAGTTTGTATTAAGGGTATGAATTCCACAGTCTGCAATATGGCTCTAAATAGTCCTGATCGGGTTTTCATGAAATGTCATGCATTTTTATTTATTGCAATTTATAAATGTATAACTGTACCGAACACACAAATGTATCTGAAACTGCAGGAATACTTTCCCAAAGGATCGGCTTTTCGGCGACCGGTAGACCGAGGTGCGACTAGCTCCGCTGCTCTCATGCACAGTAGCGCTGACATGCCAGAAGGTTAGCCGGGGTATGAGGGAGCGGGGGGGATAGCAGTAGAGGGAGGAAGTGGGAGGGATTTTATTTGCGTTCGGTCTGACAGAAAAGGGTGACATCAATATGTTAAATACACACACACACACACACACACACACACACACGTTACCACCGCTGACTGCAATGGTGGTTTTCTTTGAACTGAAGACCACTGCAGCAAAACTGCTGTCATAGACAGCTCACACATCTATTGGTGCAGTACGGTCATGCTTGCTACATGAAGCACTGCATTGGATAGAAGGGTCACACACCTCCAAAAAGTCGTACTGTCCAAAACGTTCCTTGCACATGTGCAGAAGCGAACATAGAAAGGGGGGGTAAGTGTGACAGGGTGCGTCTCTACCACTGTAGTAGGACCCCTTGACTATTTTAGGTTGCAACCTCTCTCTCTCTCTATATATATATATATATATATTCTTATCTAATAAAGTTATCCCTTTCTTTCCATCTGGAGGCAGGCCACCTGCAGTCAACCCTCTGTGCTTCTCTTCAACTTTCTTTTCTGTTCCTTCCATGGGTCCGTATGTATGGAGGTCAACTTATTTATTTATTTGCTTTTGGTGACCGGGTGGGTGCACTAGGCATAGAGATGCCTATTTTCAGGCACAACCCAGGAGACTTCCAGTGACCTCAAGCTCCCAGACAGAAGGATCTGATATAATAATAGCCATAGCTCTATAGAATGGCTGGCTATTGTAGTTAGAATGTAAAATAGGTCTTGTATATAGTAAAGCACCCTAACCAAAAAGGGATACAGTGGTATTTAGTATATAGGCAGAGAAAGACCTACATGACTAGCCTGTACATGAGTATTTATTGCAAAGCAGCAAAACCCTTTCCCTTTTTATGTTTGCTTGCATGCTTGGGCAAGAAACATTATCCGGCAGCTTAGGAGAGAGGCGGGTTGTGGAGGTGCGGCACTGTGGCAGCCAACAGGGGCACTGCATTTGGGGGCTTGGCACTGGTGGACCAATGCAGGCCCAGTGTCCTGATGACACTGGTACTGCAGAAGTGTCACCAAGTTGAAACATTTTCGCAGCTGCAATCAGGGGCCGCCTCGTCATTGCAGCATCAGCCATTTTGCTGCAATGAGGGGTGACCCATCATTGCAGGCGGTTCTTCATCCGCATGCCCCGACACAGTACATTTTGCTGGCCAGGGAGCCTCCGATCAGCATGCTGTAGCCTCCCCTTTTTGTTGTGTGCCGGTGCCCAATCCCCACTGGCATCATGCACCCCCCCAACAGTCTTTCTTTGCCGACAGGGACCCCAATTCCCATTGGCTTCAGTTCCAACCCTTCCCAGTAAATCTGTCGACAGGGGAGCCCACTCCCCTTTGGCATAATGTCCCCTCCCCTAAAATTTGTTGTGTGCAGACAGGGTGCCCAATCCCCTGTAAGCTACAACCCCCCCTCCCAAAAAAAACACTCAGGTGGCATGCTGGAAGCCAACCCCAGCGTGCCAAATGTCCCTGTTAAAAAAAAAAAAGTCTTGCGATATTTTCCATTTTTTTTTCTTTACACCTGTAAAACAGAAAATGGTCCCTCGTTGAGTCTGGTGGCCCCTCCCCCAACCCACGACCACCCTCTGTGCACCCTGCCCTCCCCCATACTTACCTCCAGAGCCCAGTGCAACAATCTTTGGTGGACTGGGAACACATCTGCACTCTTCAAAGCCGATCGCGAACTGAAGAAATGCTGGTAAGCTGTATAATGGCATAAATAGGGTTTTTTCAACTTTGGTGCATATCTCAGGCATTTTGGGGAATTTTGGCACCAGATTTTCAACATGGGGTTACTGGGACCCCTCCTTATGAATTCAGCCACTGTCATAGCGTTATTCAGTCCCAAAAGGTGATTTTGCGGTCACTGTGCAGAATCACCTTTCGGGACCAATTAACAAAATGACAGTGCCATGGTTCATGAGGTGGGCTCTCAAAAAGCCCGATGTTGCAAATTTGGTGAAAAAAATCCAAAACATTTCTGTTTTACGAGCATGCGTTGCGCAGTTTCCACCCATGTTCATAACTTCGCAAATTTGTAATATTTTCACTCCAGATTTTCAACATTGCCATTTTTCCACACCTCCTTATGAACAATACAGCTGTCATTTTACACATCCTGGCCAAAATGTGTTTTCGGACTTCGGGCGCAGAATAACGCGGTCGCTGTGGGAAATCAGTTTTCAGGATACAGTGAGAAAATGACAATGATACTGTTTATAAGCAGAGGTCCTAAGATGCCTATGTTGAAAATCTGGTGACAAAAGTCCATAAAATGACTGTGCTACAAGTGTGCGTTGCGCATTTTCCATGCATCCTTGAAACATTGCAAATTTGTGATATTTTCATGCCAGATTTTCAACACTGGCATTTTTTCACACCTCCTTTTGAACAGTACAGCTGTTATTTTTCACATCCTGGCCGAAATGTGTTTTTGTACTTCTGGCACAAAATAGTGCGGTAGCTGTAGGAAATCAGTGTTTGGGACAGATTAAGATCGAGCCAGTGAGAGAGGGGGAGTGGAGTGAGCGAGCTCAATGGAGCTCTGTCGGGACTGCTGCAGATTTCTTTGTGGGCAGAAAAAGGCACCAATGCAGGCAGGAGCCCAGTACAAAAGGGCAGCCTGCAGCGCCAGGAGAGAGAACGAGCGAGTGAGGGAGGGGGAATGGGCGAGCTCAACGGAGCTCTGTCAGTACTGCTGCAGATTTCTTTGTGGGCAGAAAAAGGCACCAATGCAGGCAGGAGCCCAGTACAAAAGGGCAGCCTGCAGTGCTGGGAGAAACAGAATGAGCAAGTGAGAGAGGAGGATTGAACGAGCTCAATGGATCTCTGCCGGGAGTTTAGAGTTGCCCACCCTCCTGCCCAGGTTCCTCTGTGGTCCTATATTATAGCAGGGTCTCCGGAGTGGAGACAAAGCAATGACTGGATACTTTGTGGAGTGTTGTAATAATACAGATTTAGTTGTTCTGTTTATTTCTCTAACTGAGCTGAGTAATACTTGGAGTGCAATAGGATTTCTAACTGGGCTAAGTGAAACTGTATGAGAGCTGAGAACAAAAAGTATGGTAGCTGAGGGGTGAAAAACGGACAAGGAGGCTTTAGGATTGCTACAGTAGTACAGTATCTAATGGATGAGATTTGAGACTGAATTACCCCAGTCGGCAAGGGGCCAGTAGGGGGACTAGTGTGGGGGGGAACAGGAATTTGAGTAAATTGGGGCCTAACAGTTATAGTAGGGCACAGAACCTGGGAGTAAGAGCCTGTAACATAAGATGGGGGCCAAAATGGGACAGGTGCCACATGTCATAGGGCAGGCATCTTTGGAAGGGTGGTGGGGTGTACAGGGTGTGGGTCCGCCATGATCCTGGATTGGACTTGGAGGATGGGGGGGTATGGTCTGTAGACTGGCTAGTTTGAGGGAGGAACTGTGGAAGTTAAGGAGGAGTCTAAGTGGCAGTGCAGATAAGTATGGTAGGCATCATGGCTGGGGGGGATAGGGGATGGCAGGGGGGGACGGAGGAAGAACAACTAGGGACTGAAATGGACCCTAGTAACAGAGGCACTAGCAGAAAAGAGAGGAGAAGGGGGGGTGCCTGAGGTGAGGGAAGGCCTCCTGTTGGGGAAGAAGACACCACGAGGTACCAGGAGAGGCAGATGGCTGCATGTAGGAGGGACCAGGGGTGGCATGGAGGGAACAAGTAAGGGGGAACTAATAGGGGAAGAGATATAGGAGGGTATTGGCTAGGAAGAGATTTGAGCCTCTGCTATAAGAGAGGGAGTAGGAACATATTGAATGGGGGAGGACAAGCGGGGCATGAGAGGGATGGCAACAGCTAGGGGAAGAGATAGTGAGGACGAAAGGGCAGAAGGGGGCTAGTAAGGAAGGAGGGGTGGTGACTGGAGGAGAGAAGGCTATGGGAAGGGGGAAGGATGGGAGGGGCATCACTATTGGGGTAGAAGGGAATGGGGGCTCTAAATCGACAACAGCAGGGATAGGAGAGGGGTTGGAAATCAGCAGGGGAGGAGGGGAGGTCGACATGGGAAGCCCAGTAGGAAGTAGTCAGGCTGGGAAGGGTTCAAGGGGGATGGGAGGAATAATGCAGAGAAAAGGGGTGAGGCAGAAGTAGGAAACAGATACAGAAGTCACAGAGGGTGCAGCTGGTGGAGGTAAGGGGCAGGGAAGATCGAATACTGGGGTGGTGGAAGGGGCATTAGAAGGGAAAGGGGTTAAGGGATGAGGGGGTACTCATCTTACGGGATTCTATACTGAAAGGGGTGAGATGGGCGGAAGGGGGGAAGGCACATCCGTATTTGGGTTGAAGCTATCCCCAGGTTGACTGCAGGAGGAGCAGGGCAGGCACTGCTCAAGTGTGCAGCTAGGGGGAGGAAGAAACCTCATTTACAGCATGTGGGTACAAACGACTTGGCGGAGAAGACTGTGGAAGTAGTGAGGTGGAGGTTCGAGTAGTTGGGCATTCAGTGTGGGGGGGGGTCAGTGGCATTCTCGGAGGTACTCCCGGTACCATGTGCAAGCATGGGGAAGAAGGGTAGGACTGAGGAGCTCAACGAGGGGCTGAGGGATTGGTGAAACAGCAAAAATTATGGGTTAGTGACTAACTGGGGTAAGGTCTGGGAAATAGTGACTTGTACGCAGGGGACAGGGTACAATTGAGCAGGAAGCGGACAGGAATATTAAAGGCAGGATTAGAGGGGTATTTCTCTAGTAAGGTGGATTTAAACTAGTGGGGGCGGGCAAAAGACTGAGGTTAATAGAAAGGTCCTGACAGGGGAGCCAAATGAGCTCACCCCCCTAGATATAGGTAAAGGCCGAGGCGTAGTAACCCTGGGAGGGGGTGGGCAGAGTGGTCTGAGTGTAATACAGAAGGCACCACCACCCGGTAAGAATAAGGAGGAGAAAGGGTGCGCACTACCGGGAGGAGGGAAACAGGCCAAGGAGAAGAGTAAGGAGAAGGAGGGGTACTGGTGGAAGGTGGTCTCTCTCAATGCAAGAAGCCTGGAGAATGAAGTTGCAGAGCTTAAGGTGCTCCTTTCAGAGGGGAAGGTGGACACTGCTGCAGTGACAGAGGCTTGGGCCACAGAGTACCATGACTGGGGCTTGGCAATCCCGGAAAACAGGTTATATAGCAGGGACCGGGGGGGAGGGTTGCACTGTATGTGAGGGAAGGGATTAATTGCATAAAGGATGAGGGAAGAGGAGAAGAGAGGACAGAGACACTTTGGCTACAGCTCCTGGACTCCAAGGGCAGAAAGCTGAAGCTGGGAGTGGTGTACAGACCACCAGCCCAGTCCGGGGAACTGCATGGGGAGTTTGCAGAGCAGTTAGGGAGGGTGTGTAGAAGGGGGAGTGTGATGATAGTGGGGAATTTTAACCTATCACTGGTTGACTGGAGCACCCCGGCCACTAGTAATACCAGGGAGCAGGTGCTCCTTGATGCATTCCAGGACAGCCTTCTGGCACAATTGGTAAGTGGGCCTACAAGGCTTGGTAGCACTCTGAACCTAGAACTGGCAGATGGGGAGGTGGTGAGGGAGGTAAGGGTGGAGGACCCACTAGCAGGTAGCGACCACCAAACAGTGTGGCTCACTGTCGTGCTGGACAAGGAGACAGGAGGCATGGGCACTAAGGTGGTGGACTTTATTAGGGTGGACTTTGGGGGGATGGGAGCAATACTGCAAGGGAGACTCCAGGATATAATAATAATAATAATAACAACTTTATTTAGTATAGTGCCTTTCGAATCATCAAGGCGCTTCACAAATACAAACATACACAATTAAACAATAAATAAGAATAAAATCATTGAAATCAGAAAATGCTTTAACCCAAAGAAAGGTCTTCAGTGCCTGCTTAAAACTCCCCACAGTCCTGCACTTCCATAGCTGATGAGGTAGAGAGTTCCAGAGGGATGGGGCAGCGAACATAAAGGCCCGAGCCCCAGATGACTTCAATCTAACCCTCGGAATCTCTAGCAACCCCTCATCAGCCAAGCAGAGTTTTTGCATAGGGGTGTAAGGGATCAGAAGTTCTTTCAAGTAGTCAGGACCCAGTCCATGTAGGGCCTTGTAGGTTAACAAACCTACCTTAAAGGTGATCCGCCACTGAATTGGCAGCCAGTGCAGATCGCACAGCACTGGGGTTATATGAGATCTCCTTGATGTCCCAGTCAATAAACGTGCAGCCGTGTTCTGCACTAGCTGCAAGTGGCGGATATCAACCCCAGGAAGCCCTAGGTAAAGGGAGTTACAGTAGTCAAGGTGCGAGGTCACAAAGGCGTGGACCAAAACTGGCAAGTCACTGGACGGAACAAGGTGCTTGATCCTGGCAATGTTCCCAAGATGGTAAAAGGCTAACTTGATGACTGCAGACACCTGATGATGGAGGGTCAGACCATGGTCAAGTATCACTCCCAGGTCATGCACCCGTTTAGAGGTAAGGATCTGCTCGCCCCCCCAGAAATAAACCAGAGGGCAAATCAGTCCCTAACCCCTCTATCCTGTGACCAGGGTCCACCACCAAAACCTCAGTCTTTCCCGTGTTCAACTTTAGCCCACTGGAACTCATCCAGTATTGGATTTCAACAAGGCAGCTATTAGATACTGAGAGGGCACACACCTGGTCGGGTGCAAAAGACAGGTAGAGCTGGGTATCATCAGCATAGCAGTGAAACCTCAGCCCATACCATCTTACAATGTCTCCGAGGGGCAGCATATACACTGCAAACAACATGGGGGATAGCACCGAGCTCTGGGGTACCCCACAAGGCAGAGAGAAAGACTCAGAAGTAAATATTTCTGAGACAACTCTCCGAGTTCAACTGGTGAGGAAAGATGAAAACCATCTGAGCACTGTACCCATCAGCCCACAGATGAACCTCAGGAGCTCGAGCAGAACCCCATGGTCGACAGTGTCGAAAGCTGAGGAGAGGTCAAGGAGTACCAAGATAGAACGGTTCCTCCGATCTCTCGCCATCAGGAGATCATTGAGCATCTGAACCAGAGCTGTCTCAGTATTATGCCTCTTATGGAAACCCGACTGGGGAGGTTAATATAAATTATGGATGGTTAGATGGTCCTCCAGTTGAATTGCCACCACTTTCTCAATAACCTTTCCCACAAAAGGAAGGTTCGATATAGATCTGTAGTTTGCCACAGACTCCAGGTCCAAAGAAGCTTTCTTCAGAAGGGGTGTCACCACCGCCTCCTTCAGGGAGCCAGGGAACTCACCCAATTCCAGGGAGCACCGGACAATCTGAGCTAAGACCGGGCCAATAACATCACTACAACCCAAAATTAGGGAAGTAGGACCCGGGTCTAAACTACAGCATGTGGGGCGCATCCCCTGGACAATCCTCATAATATCAACGAAATCCGGTAGGTCAAAGGTACTCCAGGAAACACCAGGCACAGTAACCGAGCACCGACCAACCATATCTCCCATAGAATGAGAGAGGCGGATCTCCTGCCTGACATCAACCACCTTATTCACAAAGAATCGAGCGTTCTCATCACACTCAGTTTATGAAAAAGCTCGATGGAGCTGCAGACAGGTTGGGTTGCACAGCCTGACCACAGTTCGGAAGAGCTGAGCCGGTCGGTTCCCAGCAACAGCGATTTCCCTGGACAGGAATTCTGCCTTCTTACAGGAAATCGCTGATTGATAGAGCTGGTAATGCTCTAACAAAATAAGATGGTCGGTATCCAAGGTGGATTTATGCCAACAACGTTCTAACCTGCGACCCAACTTCTGCATCTCCCTCAGCGACCCATCAAACCATGGGGTCTGAGGGTGAAGCGGAAGGGGATGAAATATATAAGGCTAACAGAGGCCACAGTAGCCTGTACCATGGCCAGAAGTAAGAAGAGCAGAGGCAGGAAACTATGCTGGATGAACAAGAAAGTGCTGCAAGGGGTGAAGGCAAAGACAGCTGCATACCAGAAGTACAGGAGAACAGAGAAGGGAGAGGATAAGGAGGCTTTCAGGAGTTGGTTAAGGGAGTTTGCCAGGAGGGTGAAAAAAGCTATTGCCTCCAGGCAGTTAAGTTCCGCACAGAGCATAAAGGGAGGGGAAAAGGACATTTTTTTAATTATGTCAGAGAAAAGAGAAAGTGTAAGGAACATATTGTGAGGATAAAGCGGGGAGGGGATTGGGTGGAAAAGGCAGAGGAGCAAGTGGAAATTCTAAATGAGTACTTCTGCTCCATTTTCACTACGGAGAGGGATGGCCCACTACCAGAATGGGCTGGGGGTTAGGGAAAGGGGGGGGAGGAGGTGACGGACAAAGTGATCACAAGAAGTAGGGTGCTAGAGGGGTTGAGGGCAGTAAGGGTGGACAAGGCACCAAGTCCCGATGCCATCCACCCAGGGTGCTGAAGGAGATGGTGGAGCTGTTGGCTGAGCCTCTGGCAGATCTGTTCAACACCTCCCTGGAAACGGGGTGTGTGTCCTAGGACTGAAGGGTGGCCCATGTGGTGCCCATACATAAGAGTGGGCCTAGGGAGGAGCCAGAAAATTATCGGCTGATAACTCTCACGTCCATAGTGGGTAAGCTTATGGAGGCGCTACTGAAGGAGAGGCTGGTGGCATTCCCAGACAGTAATGGCCTCCAAGATGGACGGCAACACGGGTTCATCTCAGGAGGGTCTTGTCAAACCAATCTAATACAGCACTGTGACTGGGTGACAAGGGAGATGGACAGGGGCCGTGCAGTACATGTCCTGTACTTGGACTTCAGTAAGGCCATTTATACAGTGCCTCATGGGAGACTGGGGGGAGAAGCTGACGGCACTGGGGGTGGGGAAAAAAGCTGTCTAAATGGATAGAGAACTGGTTACAGGGGAGGGTGCAGAGGGTGCACCCAGAGCAGTGGCAAGCCAGGTACCGCAGGGATCAGTGCTGGGCCCAGTGCTATTTGGGCTCTTTATAGGTGGGTACAAGTTCGAGGGACAGGCCCATTATTGAACATCTAATGATGGTAATGAAATTTCTTTTCCCCCATAAACAAATCAAGTTCATATTTGAAAGTGTCAATACTCTGATTTAGGACTAAATGAGCTGGAAGGGAATTCCACATGTTTGCCACTCTTTGAGTTACAAACTGCTTCCTTTGAGTGGTTCTACAGGTCTCAACATGTAGTCTAAGATTATGTGACCTAGTACTTTTAATTGTCGGTTGTTTCATTAAACAATTTGTTTCTAGAAGCAATTCATCATTACAAGATTTATAAGCTCAACACATACCACCTCTGAGAAACCTATATTCCTGTGAGTAAAGTCCTAAATTCCTAAGTCTATCCCCATAGTGAAGGTGTGCTACCTTAGTTACAGATTTAGTCATCCTATGCTGTATGGATTCGTAGGTTTTAAAATCTCCAATTGCAGTAGGGGGGCAGAATGAGGTACCATACTCCATATGTGTTCTCACCAAAGATGTATACAAGGGTACCAAGACCTCAGCCTCCCAACTTTTTATATTTTTCAGGATACATCTAAGTATTCCATGACATTTTTTTGCAGTGACATTAATGTGATGATTAAATTTCAATTTATTAGTGATGGTCACACCAAGGTCTTTTTCATAGGTAGTTTCATCAAGTTTAATATCATTTATAAAGTAGTTCGCTAATGGATTATTGATTCCAAGATGCATCACCTTACACTTTGCAATGTTGAAATTTAAAAAATGATCTGTGGCTTGAGAAAAAAAATTATTTAAGTTATTCTGAAGTAAGTCAACAGCTCTAGCATCATTTACAATGCCTCCAAGCTTGCTATCGTCTGCATATTTTTGCAACCAAATACCATTTGTTGCTTGCATGCTTGAGACCATGATGTTAAATAATATCGGTCCCAGTACTGACCCCTGTGGGACTCCACTACTAACAATACCCCAATCAGATGTGCATCCTCTTAAGAGTACTCTCTGTCTTCTGTTATTCAACCAGGAGTGTATTCATTGTATGATCAATGGACGTATGAATAGTTTTTGGAGCTGTTCAAGAAGTAATTTGTGTGATACTGAATCGAAGGCCTTTTCATAATCTAAATAAATGATGTCAACTGGCAGACCCTCTTCTAATGCCTAACTGGTTCAAAGAAATTTATTAAATTGCTCATACAAGATCTTCCCTGAGTAAAGCCATGTTGAGTAATATCAACATTTCCTGTATTTTGAAGGTGTTCAATGATCCTATGCTGGAGTAGTCTTTCCATAAGTTTGCCAATGCACGAGGTTAGGCTAATGGGCCTGTAATTACTGACACTATTTTTTGAACCTTTTTATGGATTGGAGTAACATTTTCTATTTTCCAATCATCCAGAACTGTTCCTTCTTTTAATGATGTATTGAAAAGCAGAGTTAGTATGCCAGCCAGTTCTGTACTGAGTTTTTTAATAAAAATGGAAGGAAAGCTATCATAACCAGCAGAGCATGTTGGTTTAGTGTTATTTATAACTCTAAGAATATCATCATCTGTGAAATTTTTCATGGGTTCTACTATATGTAATATTTTTATATTAAAGTTCTCTTTATTTCTGAAGATACTGAGGAACTATTTATTAAATTTGTTTGCCATTTCTTTACTATCCATAATTAACTTATCTTGGATAAGGAGTGGTCCAGCCCCAGTCTTGGCCCCTCAGAGAACCAATATAATTATAAAATTGTTTCTTATTATTCCTACAATCTCCTGCTAACTTTCTTTCCAAGTCCTTTTTAGCGTGTTTAATAATTTTTTTTAGTAGTTTTTGCTAGATGCTTAAACTTCAACCATGCTTCATTCGTTGGGTGTTTTTTATACTGATTAAAGGCTTTTTTTCTTTTTCTTTATACTCTTTTCAATATTACTACTCCACCAAATTGGTATTATCTGCTTTCTATTATTATATTTGGTTCTATAGGGCACCCAAGTTTTTATACAGTAATCTAATTTTTGTCTGATATGATTCCACATTTTACCAGAGTTTAGGCCAGCAAGATCTTTTTGCCAGTTCCATCGTCCTAAATATTGCTTAATCTGTTTGTAATTCGCTTTATAAAAATTCGCCACTTTGGTATTTCCAGCTATATGTATCTTGGTTGTAAAAAATTCCCAGCTAATAACTGAATGATCACTATCACCCAAGGGCTCCTTTATTTGTGGAGTAGAAAAATGTTTAATATTGGTAATGATAAGGTCTAGTATGTTTTCCTTCCTAGTAGGTTCTTTTATTATTTGTTCAAGGTCATTTTATATAATAAATTGAACCAACCTATGCACATTTTTATTATGGGCACTAAGGGTAGGCTAAACTATGCCCGGAAGATTAAAGTCCCCAAACAAAATGCAATCAGAGTTGATGTTAATTTCATCCAGTACTGAAAAGAAGATGTCATTTTCCTCAGTATCTAGACCTGGTGCATGATATCCAACCCCTGTTATAAGTGGATGTGGCAGAGAAGTGATCTGTACCACAATTAGTTCACTGTTATTATGATTGTACTGGTTTAATTCGCAATATTGGAGACTATTTTTAATATATCGTGCCACACCTACACCCTTTTTAGTATTATGATTTTTAAGTACTACAGAGTAACCTGGTATGTTCGTAGCCCAGTCTCCATCAGAAAACCAGGTCTCTGTCACAGTACATATATCAATTTCATTTTCGATTAGTTTATAAGTTAACTCTCCTAACTTGTTGTTTAGGCTTCTAGCGTTAACTAAAAAGGTTTTTATTTTCTATACGCATGATTTTTCCATTTTATCCACTTCTTGAACTGATATAGCACATCTCTGTTACGGAAAGGGGGTAAAAGAAAACACAAACCTCCTTCATGCCACATAAAATGCTTTAACAAATGTTCTTCTTGAAGGAGAAGGAATAAATTAAGTCTGTCCTTACCTGAAGCAGGGGAAATAATGAAATACCATCTATAGGGGAACAGTGGCCCCATGTGGCTCCTTTTTATAGTGAGCTGTCTGTCATTCAAGTCCCAGTTGAAAGTTTTCCACCTTTAAAAAAATGGGAAACTCCTTCTGGGAAAGTCCCTTCTATTATCTAAAGCTGCTCCTTATTTTAGAAGGGTAACTAAGTCCTTTTAGCTGGTTATTTAATTAAATGAAAGGCCATGATGATGCTTGGTCACTAAGATGCAAAGTAAAAAAAAATGAGAAGATATTCTTACTGTCTTACTTAGAATTGCTTTGCATCTTAGACTTTCATCTCTAGTCTCCTTTATCACGTTCCTACTTCACTTCCTGATTTTTAATTGCTCCACAGTGGATATAAATACTGCTTATGTTGCTCAGTTTTGCTATTCACCTGAAGAAGGAACCTGTGTGGCCCCGAAAACTTGGGTATAATTCCGTCTTTGTGCAAGACACTTGGTGCAATAAAAGGTATCAAACCTTCCATCATCTCCTGTTTTCCAAGGACCAATTCAGTTGGAATCTCTTTTTACAAAACACGAAGAGAAAGAATTTTTTTTTAATCACAGATGTTCATTCAGAAACTTTATTTATGGAAATGTTTTGCTCTGCAGTTTATGCAATACCTTAACTTTTGGTACTGTATTGGGGGGTCTGAGTCAAGCTCATCTCCTGACAACTCACCAAACTTTGGCTTGCACTATTTTCAGATTTCTGCGAAATTTCTGCCACAGTTTTTACATGTCTGGTAGCATGCTAATTTCACTGCCTCAAATGGCATGTCCCTAATCTCTGTTGCTTTATTACAGTACATTGCTTTTCTGACCACTTCTGCAGTCTGTTGGTTTTATGTTAAATAGTTTAAATCATTAAAGCCCACTCAAAAACTACTCCCTTTAGGAACTGAAATGCCCAAGCTGATCTCCTTGCAGAAGGAGGAGCTCGGTGGGGGGTAATGGACCTTCTCCACTCCTCCACCCCCACAACTTGTGGCAAGTCTCACAGAAAAAAAAATTGAGTTTATTGGCCTTAGGGGGTTACAAAAAGCAAGACAAGGAACTAACTTCCTTATGGCAGTAGCTGATTCCTGTAGGCTCACTGTTTAAAAAGCATAAACAAAATTGAAACTGTCATCCACAGACTGAAATTGTGCTATAGGCAGGTCCAGGAGCAAAAACAGTTTGGGTAATTCCAAAGCATTTCAGACAGGAACTTATACCTGCCATACCTGATGTGCCTGCATGGAAGGCTATCAGGGGCAGACAAAAACATGCTGAAAATGCAGACAGACAGCTGGGTGGTGGTCAGATATTAAAAAAGGCACATGGATACTGTGAGAATTACACCATATGTGTTCAAAGCAGCCCTCCGTGTACAAGATCCAAGTAGCCACTGACAAGTGATTTCATGTAAATCAGTTGAAACTGTTTAAAAAATCAGAACTAACCTACCAATGAAGGTGGGACCCAAAGCCCTCCTCTTTGTTTTGTCTTTCACAGATTAAGCAATATGTAGCTGGTAGCCACAGGACTTCAGGTGATAGTGCACCAACGAGGGGCAATGGCATATGAGGAAATTCGGTTCTGCTACCTGTCACTTACATTCCAACCACAATGGCATGTTTGATATGCTGGAAGTATGCATTGGACCATTTGGAGCAAACTATCAAAAGCACACACAGCGGTATAGAAATAATGCATCATTGTTTATCAATCCAGTTTACAGATACAATGCAAGCATTTATGTAAGTGATTGTTATAGAGAGTCATCCACTCTGTATCATTCATTTCCAAATTCTGGCTCAACTTGCTCGACTCTTACATCTCTTCCCTCCTCTATCTTGGCCCAGCCTCGACATACTCCCTGAGCTCTAGGGATTCATGCTCATTCTCACTGCCCTCACCATTTTCCAACATGGGCAAATACGCATTCATCTACCACCTCCCCACTCTGTGGAATAGTCAATTTCCTTTCCTACGCAACTCCCCCCTCACTCCTCTGTCAAATCTCAGCTGCGCTTCCTACCCATACTTACCCGTTCCCATAATAACGCATAGCACTTGAAAGGATTGTGACTTGCTGTTATTGATGCTGTATCATGCTTCCTTCAGTGTTGTATACACTGAAATGTTTTACTATGATTCTTATTGTGTAATACTGTACTGTATACAGTATTGTGAAACATTGTATTATAATCCACAAAATGCTATCATACTCATATTGTGTAATATTGCACTGCATACTTTGATCCCATGCCCCTATCACCCAGGTCGCACCTGGAGACGAGCCTTGGCTTAGTGTGCCTTTCCTGGTTATCAAATGTTTAAATAAAAAATAAAAAAAAATAGAGCCAGGAAAAAATAAAAATCCAGGACATGAAGTGTTAAGAAGTATCCCTTTGAGGGCCCTTAGACTGCCACTACTGGCTTCCAATATTATGCCATCCTCTACATCAGGGACTCTTGCAGAGACTGAACTGTGCCATGAAGTGGGACTCGACCCACTCAGTGGTTTAACTGCTAAATCTATCCCAGGGACTTTATTAAATAATGTTCGGTTTATGCATGTACCTGTTTTAAACATTTCTCAATGGAACATGGCAGAGTTTGGACATTGTGTTAAAATGAATGTTTCATGCTTCTCTGTTATTAGATGTTATAGCAGTCTATCAGAATCAAGTTCAAGACCCTGTAGCTGGGCAAGAAACTATTCCACTAGATGGCATATTCCATTCTAGACACCTGCAAGGCATGGACAGAATTGCTTGGTCCATATCGGGTCTAGTTGGGTCAGGTATGTCAATTTGGAACAGGGCAGATGTTAAAAACATAGGACAACATATTTGGTATGTTGAGACTCACTCAGCCAGGATTGTGCTTAAGTCCCTGCTTCATGGTCTTGAAAGGCTGTCTATGGGAATAAATGTACAGCCTACATACCTGTCCAATAACATCCTTATGCAACAACAGAAGGTACTTCAAAAAGGACTTTCATTTAGGCAGTATAGTGCAGTGGTTTAAGGCTCTGAGCTGCAAATCTGGTGACACGCAACAGACCAGCCCTGGATTTGAATCCCACAGATTCCACTTGCATACTGTGTGACCCTGAGCAAGTCACTTAACTTCCCTGTGCTCCCAGGTTGCACCTGTAAAAAAGCTTTCAGCTTAGTGTGTCTCACCTGGTTAAATGACTAAAAAAAAAAAATGTATTCCCACCCCCAAAATTAACACATTTTCCATCTACATAGATTTGCACAAATTATTCAGGAAGATTAATTTAAAACACAATTTTTTTTACAAAGGTACCTTTCATGAGGAATTTACCATGGGTCTCTGTGGGTCTCCACGAGGAAAAATTTACTTCGAGTTCACAAGATTTGGATGCTCTACTATCAATTATTGATCAAAGCACCACCATAGAGAACGTGGAAGATGTGGAATTATATCAACAGGTGGAACCTATGAACATTGGACTTGATGATTTAGAGACACTAGAGATGCTACTGATGAAGAAAGTGGTAATGGACATAGATATTTGAGAACAATAATTTACAAAGTAATTTGTATTTTCCTAAGATGTTACAAGCAACCAAGTCACTTAAAGCACAGAGAAAATGCCTATTTGAATGGTAAATCTCTATTTTGTCCTATTAATTATAATGCAACCATTTCTACCTATAAATGAACAGTATTAAAACAGATTACTGATGTACTGGAGAAATTGGGTCCTCATAAGTGGAATACTTTAATAAAACAAGAACAGAATGCCTTGCTAGAACTAAAAGCACTTGAAAATGTGATAATAAAACAGGCAGATACATGGGGTAGCAATGTACTGTTAGATTTAGAAAAATACAAAGAGATTGTGATGGCATTACTAAATGACTTTAGTAGCTACTCTAAGCTTGTCAGTAGGCCGATTATGATTTACAAGAAAGAATTCCACAAGCTGCTACATGATGCAGTTAAAGAAGGAGACGTTGCTGTAAATTAATATACATTCATTTGGATTGATAATCCAAAAATAGTTGGCTTTTACATATTCCCGAAAATCCACAAGGACCTAATAAACCCACCCTGGAGGCAGACTGTCTTGGGGAGGGGGTGCACTAACAGAAAAACTATGTCAATTTGTGGACTTCTTCCAGTGCTATGTCCCAGGTTTAAAACCATTTATTAAAAGATACTACTGATGTTCTTAACCAATTTATTGAATTTGTTTGGCAAAAGGATTTTGCTTGGGCTGCAATAGATGTTAAATCATTATATACGTGTATGAAACATGAAGGGCATTCAAGCATGCCTTTTTTTTTTTTTTAGAAAACAGCCAGAATAGTGGTAAGATACAGGTTGATTTTATCCTGCAAGTTTACCCTGAAAGGTCTGGAGTTCATTCTCACATATTATTTTTTTTTTTTTTTTTTTTGAGTTCAATAGAGATAGTTTTTTTACAGATGTGCGGCAATGCCAAGGGTGATTACATGGCACCCAGCTATGCACATTTTTTTGGGATAGTGGGAAATTGTCCACATCCTAAATTAACGGAATAATCATTTTTTTTTTAACAATTCATAGCTTGTATTGCTTTGTGGATGATGTCATTTGTGTTTGTAAAGAGGGAAGCAAAAGCCAAGTTGAGGGTTTCATTGCATGGTTGCATGAAAATGACTGTATTCTAACATTCTCCCTCTAAGTAAGTGATATGTTAATTTCTTGGGTCTAACCGTGTAATCTGAACCCAATAAAATAGACTAAAAGCCACAGAAAAAGTACAGTCACTAATTCCCTGCCGAGATTTGATAGCACACATCCTGGAAACAAAGAAGTCCAAACCCTATGGCCAGTTATTATGGTTACATCAAAACTGCAGTACTGAACATGATTTTGAAAATCAGGCTGATGAACTCAAAATAAGATTTTTGGAAAGGGGATATACCGAAACATTATTGGATAAAGCAAAAAATAAAGTGAAGCTGAAAGAAATACATCGCTGTTCAAAAATAGGGATGTTCAAGAAAATAAAATGGATCAAGGATTGGTTACTTTCACAACTGAATTTAACAATATTGAAGGAATAATAGGATACATAGTATATATGAACTGACCTACAGTATATTGCACTCCGATAGGAATAGAAGGATGGGAGCAGGATTCAAGCCAAGAATTTCCTTCAGAAGGGCCAATAATCTTTGGGATCAGTTGACACATAGTAGACTTAAAAATGAACCTAAAACTAAAAGGAGTTGGTTTCAGGAAAAACCAAAAACAAAAGGATACTTCAAGTGCAAAAAGTGCAACATATATAAATATGCAGGCCCTGGCAAAACCAAAAATGCTATCTCCCACGCAATAGAGAATGGCAAGAAAGAATCTTGGACTGTGAATGGTCAGTCCAGCACTGGATCCATGGTGTTATCCCAGCATAAGATCACAGGTCTAGACTCAGCACAGTGAACCTCTTGATGGATTGTTTGCTGCATTTGCATTTGTTTTGTTAGCATCTTCTCTTAAGAAACAAAAGTATTTTTACACACTAACAAAACCATTATTTAAAATATTTTTTTTCTTCTATATAGAACAACGAGCAATTATAAACTAGGAACAATGCACTCCAGTGTGTGTGTGTGTCATGGTGGCATAATGCCATGCCTGGGGTGTTGGATGCACTCAGCCTGCAGCCTGGTGCCCAACCCCTCCCAGGCATGGCACTATCCTAGCACGACACACACCCTGGAGTGCATTTTTCCTCTAGTCTTTTATGGCTCTATTGAATAATAAAACATTTTCTTCAACTCCAATCCCCAACATTTTTATTGGTGCTGCTTTTATATGTACCTTTACTTTCACTTAAGCTTTTTAAGGTTGGGAGATACTATGTCATACGTTTGTGAAATAATGGAGTAATTTAAAATGTATTTTGTTTGATGATAACTAATTGTTATTTCTTCTTTTAGAAACTCCACAGTACTTGGAGTTGGGGAATCCTGTGTTGCTCCACAAAATGAATCCTTGATTAAGTGTTGATCAACATTTAAACTCACCACCATTTACTAATCCCCCCCCCATTTTTTATGTGACATATGCTGTTTATGTTTTCTGTGATAATGCCTTATTCTTGATGTGTGATGAATACAAATATTAATGTATTTGTACTTAAATGTTTTTCTTCTAATTTGTTTGTTAGCAGCATATATGAAATATAACTTAACTGTTCTGTAAAATGTAGAATTCCAATTTTGAAGAAACTGAACAATATTATGTTTATGTAATAGTTGTTGCTTTATGTTAAAAGACATAAAATAGAAGCAGCTGTGATTTTTTTTCCCCAGCTTTTTGGTCCCTGTCGCCTCCTTCTGCCAACTGGTGACAGGGACACATATGTATTTTTACCTATTTTCTCCCCTGCCCCCATCCCTGAGGCCACAGCACACATCTGTGCAAGTGTGTGGAGGCATGCTTCGCACTCCATGGTGCCAGCTCAGCCCCTTCCACCTCCTGATACTTTGCTGCCCCCCATGCTACCCACTGGACCTCCACCCAGTGGAAGCGGAACTATGGGGGTGTGTCAACCCATCCTCAAAACCCTCAGGAAAGGAGAGCTGCCCACTGGCAGGCTCAGTCAAGCTCCCCCTCCCTCCCTTGCCAGTACCCCAACAACCCAAGGTAATTTCTGAACTCAGGTCGCCAGCATAGCATGAGATAAGGCATCCAGCACCTCAGCTCTCACTAGCAGCTTTGATTTTCAAACTGTTGTAACAATCATTAGTATGGTATTATGTGGAGCTTAATATAGCAACCTTTAAGACCTGCATCATACTCCCTCTTTCCATGATAATTTTCGACCTTAAGTTATCTTTGCACTCTGATGTCATTCTTTATAATTAAATGCATTGGGACATTTTAAATTTAATTAATGTATTATTAAGTTGACACTGGTATTTAAGGTGTTCACATTGTTATTTTTACCATGCTCCCTGACGAAGGGTTGTTGGACCAGAAGCGCCGGGTTTAGCGTGGCTAGTACCACTGCTCGTTTCTCCTTTGTTTACACTTTTGTATGGTGTGTGTGCAATAAAGCATTTCAAACTTCTTTGGATTCTGGAAACCTTTTTTGCTAGCCATTTAGTCTAGCTGACATACACATACTACAGGACTAAGCATGGCCTGGTTTTAATTCTGGTGTAAATAAATGAGCTAATTGCTGTTAACTATAACAAAGTCAAACAGCACTGCACAGGCAGAGAAATTATTTGCACTTCCTATGATGGGTATGTCTTGACTATGGTGACAGATTTGCTGCTGGATGTGGAAACTGGGCATATGCCAGATCTTTTAAAAAATGAACAACTGACTTTGTGGTACTGTCCTTGGTATCTCTCTAAGGGCCATGTGATAAATTAGATATGCATTAAAAAATGTAAACGACTCCTGTTTAGCACTATCTGAAATCTGGATCACATTACACTACATCCCATTAGACGGCTACATTATTCTGAAGGATCTTGTTCTGTAAGGGACATGCTATATATTTCCTTTACGCTGGATTCTATGCAAAAAAAAGTGCAAAATCATGCACTTGGGATCAGAAGAATCCAGGAGAGGAATACATGATGAGGGTGTGTGGGGGAGGCATTGACAATAGCCAAACTAGAAAAGAACCTGGGGGTAATTATAACAGATGACCTAAAGGTAGCCAAACAATGTGAGAAGGCTGTGAGGAAAGCCAGAGGAATGCTAGGGTGCTAAAAGGGAGGGGTATCACCAGTGGAAAACAGGAGGTGCTGATACTGTTGGAACATTAGGTTATGATATCAATCTTTATAATACAGCACTTGGATTTACCTCCGGCCTTACCCCCTAAATATTTCAAAATTACCATAAATAATTGTAAAATTAAAATATGATATTATCCCTATTTTTACAGGTTCAGGATAATGGTAAAAAATGTTTCTGCCACACTTATAAATATGAAAAATATATATGCCAGCAATACGACATGACAAGGTGTGGGTTATGGCCTGATAAGAGCATGCCTCAGGTGCATTATAAGGCATGAGGCATTTGCACTGAGTGCCTTAAGCACCAGGAAAGTTCTCTTACCAGGCCATAACCCACACCTCAGAATGTCTTATTGCGCTTATAAAATGGGCCCCCATTAATTATTAGGAAAAAGAGTAAAAAATATAAAAAAGGGTTTTAATAACTGAAATAGCAAAAAAAGGTTCCCTTGTTAATGTCACTTCACCAGTGTTTATCAGTAGTACTGGACTCCCTATGAATGTTTTGGGTCATCTGTTCACAGTGTTGCCTTTAGTATCACACCATCCACTCCATCATTTCATTTTAACTGAAGCTTGAACTGTGCTATTTGCTAGCTTCAAATCCTCCCAGTAGCCAGTTGCCTTAGACCAACCATCATCAGTTTGAGCAAGAGTGCATGTGTCTCAGTACACCTGCCGTAGTTAGTGCTTTTCACACAGCTCTTCCTAGATTGCTCTTGTAACAGCTGGCTGGTCCTTTATAGAGGATTAAAAAAAAAAAGTTTGTAGTTTGCATAAACATACTGGTGGAATGTTTATTTGAAGACTGCTGGATGACTGGGGCTATAGTCACATTTGAAAGCCATGATACTGGGTTCACTGACTTTTTTGTGGTCGGGTTCAACTACAGCAGGGAAACAGCAAGGAACAGAGGTGAGACTTCAGTAAAAACATAAAACTTTTAGGGAATTAGAGAAAGAGAGATCTTGTGAGTCTGTGTGTTTTGGTGGAGGTACATGGGGCAGCATTTCCGAGATTGCACCTGTTCACCTGTTGTGGTTCTATGCAATGCCAGCAGGGGAGCGGTGCCACGGATTGATTTCCCTATGTACTGCATCTTCCTTGGTACTAGTACTGTGTGTTGTAACGATATGTCCTGATAAGTACACGGCTGGAAAGGGCTTCAAGTCAATCAGTATTCCAAATTTTGTTTTGCCCATTTTATACAATTTAACACCTATACCATAATTCTAAATATTCCTGATTTGCATAAATACCAAGCATAATAAAATTAATGTAAACAACAACAACAAAGGTTTCAGAAAATCAAGTAAAACTAAACAAATATTTCAGCAAATAATGCAAATGAATATGCAATATTCAGCACAATAAATAGCATTGTCTATGCATTCTGCATACTTGGTAATTAGTATGACCTTCTGATATACGAACATACAAACTCATTGTATTAGTGTATCAGATTATACTTTTGTATAAGACTTATTTCAAAACTGCATAGCATGCAAAATGCATTTCTTCTTATTAAAAATTTAAGTTTAACTATATGCTCCAAGGTTTTGTGGTTAAAAGTTCACTATGTTGCCTCCCCAGATACCACATTAAAGAATTACAATTGAAATAATTAAAATGATACTTAAATTTCTGATTATCTGTAGGCTTGGTCTTCTTCCTTTTAAATGTTAAAATCATGGTGTGAAATGCTTCTTCTGGATGATTAAAGTCCTTCAGTGGCTTGGCTGTAGTGCTTGATCTTTTCTCCCCCTTGAACCCGGGACTGTAGACTCTTCTGGCATCGATGAAGCAGTGCAGGCTGGATCCTCTTTGCTTGAGATGTCATGAAACATCAAAAGTCACTTATTAGGACTTTGGTAGGAAAAATCAGACAGTAAGACACCACAGTTTCACAGCACCACAGTTTTCTGCAAAGGCTTTCCTTGTGGCTGGCAAAGTTGTCTTGTTAACTGGATTCTATGACTTTTTCCTGTTTCAGTTCCTTTCTGCTCAAAACTGTTACTCTGGACTCACTGCTATCCAACAGCACTGCAGGCTTGCTTCGACTGACAAATTTCACAAGTTAGTCTCTTGTCAAGGCTTTTAGCAGAAATTCCAAAACATTACTTCAGTCAAGATACTCAGTATGTAAAGCATAGACCTTGCTTCACTCAATATTGGAAAAATCCTTCCTGTAACAAGTAGTTTTGCAGCTGGACTTCGTTGCAATGTTGTGCCAATTTTCAAGCTTGTCCTTAGCACCCCTTGGTGGATACAATGGCTTAGCCCAAATACTGGTCCCAAGCATGTGTGGTTTCAGGCTTTTGGCCTAGTAAAAGTCTTAAAACAACCAAAATTGCTAAGCCAAACAACATAGGACCTCACGCATCAAAAAACCAGACAGTTCTGAAGTGGGCTTGGCCAAATTTGCCTATAGGTTTTCAGGTTCAGTGACATCATCACTAGATTCTGATTGGTTCTTGTAGATGACTTATGTTTGACATTTATTACCACCCTAAGGACTTCCCACTGGCTTTAGGTCCACTTTTATAAATGAAATTATTTTTCTTTTACAACTTCTTTATTCAAAATAATATAATTTTTAAGCAAACAATTTTGAATATCTCTCATTGAATGAAATCCTTTAACACATTTCCCATGTTTCTAGGATCTATATTTCCTGGATTAGGTTAATAAGAGTCATAACATTTATTTTTTAGCAAAGTTTCTCAAAACAAAGTGATAGTCTTGTTCTCAGTATTCTAGACTTCAGAATAACATAAGATTTGTTTATAAAATTATTTAGGAAAGTTTTTTGAACATTAGATTTCTGTATAAGCACATGATTTCCTTTGTTCACTGGAGAGGGTCCATGTGTCACTGTCAGAAAAAACTTGTTGACTACAAACTTTCAGACAATGGATTGCTTCACAGTAAAGTTGCACATGGTACTGGAGGACTGGAGGAGGGCAGACATGATTCCCCTTCACAAAAGTTGGAGCAAGACAGAAGCAGGAAACTACAAACCTGTTAGTTTGACCTCAGTGATAGGGAAAATGATGGAATCACTTCTGAAGGAAAGAATTGTTGAGTACCTAGACGCCAGTGGGGCACAGAACCCAAGGCAGCATGAATTCACAGCAGGAAAGTCATGTCAGATGAATCTAATAGATTTCTTTGACTGGGTGACCAGTGTAGTAGACCAGGGAGGGGCTGTGAACATGGCATACCTAGACTTTAGCAAGGCATTTGACACAGTCCCACACAAAAGACTAATATACAAGTTAGCCAGCCTTGGAGTAGGTCCCAAAGTGGTAGCCTGGGTAAAAATTTGACTGGACAGCAGGATACAGAGGGTAATAGTAAACAGAGTTCACTCTGAAGAAAGGGGGGTTACTAGTGGGGTACCGGAGGGTTCAGTACTGGGACCAGTCCTCTTTAATGTCTTTATAAGTGACATTGCAGAAGGACTGGAAGGAAAAGTATATCTCTTTGCAGACAACACAAAGATCTGCAACAGGGTTGATACAGAAGGTGGGGTGGAAAGGATGAAAAGGGACTTGGCAAGGTTGGAGGAATGGCCAAATGTATAGCAGCTTAGATTCAATGCAAAGACGTACTGAGTAATGCACCTGGGAAACAAAAGCCCAGGGAAAGAGTACACAATGGGGGATGAGGTAATAACAACAACAAAAATGGAATGGGACCTGGTGATAGTCATATCAGATGACCTTAAAGTGGGCAAGCAATGTGAGAAGGCAGTAAAGAGGGCTGGTGAGATACTGGGGTGCATAGGGAGAGGCATCACCAGCAGAAAACAGGAAGCTGTTATCCCTCTGTACAGACAGTTGGTGAGACCCCATCTGGAGTACTGCATCCAGTTCTGGAGACCCCATCTCTGCAAGGACATAGACAGGGTGGAGGCTGTCCAGAAGAGGGCAACTAAAATGGTGCAGGGTCTGCACCAGAAGACATACACAGAGAGATTAAAGAAGCTTAATATGACACCAGCCCGGTGGCGCTGAGGACTGAGGTGCTGGATGTCACACCTCATTCCACACCGGCAACCCGGGTTCAGGAATGAGCCCGGGTCATCGGCAGTCAGCAGGGGAGGACTAGGATTGAGCATCTGATGACAGCACTCCTAGTCCTGGGGAAATGGGGTGGGTGCATGCCACTCTCTAGTGGTCCCTGGGAATGCCCAGAGGTTCTGCAGATGCATGGGTGCCAAACGCTGAGGGGGGGAGCACGGCAGACGTCTGCATGCTAGTGCGCGGATGTCATTGCACGTCCGTGCTCCCATGGGGGAATACAATAAAGAAAAATGGCAGCACTAGTCCACGGCAGCTTGATGGCCACAAGTTTCACTGGCCGACGATGCCTGGATAGCGTGTGCAATGCACCTGGATCTCGCCAGGTGCGGAGGTGTTTGAGGTACTGTGATGGTGTAGTTGCCTCTGCCAGCTGGTGCGGCAGCTTCAGGGTCAGCAGTGGAGAAGCGGTGGCTGGATAGAAGCAGAACAGTGGCTGCAGGTAAGAAACCATTACATGATAAAAAAAGGAGCTTAATATGTATACATTTGAGGAGAGGAGGGAGAGAGGGGACATGATAGAAACTTTCAAGTACATCAAGGGAATCAACACAGTCCAAGAGGGTAGCATCTTTCAGAAAAAGAGATGTGCAAGAACAAGGGAAGGGGGGGGACAGCTCAGAGGTAATGTGAGGAAGTATTTTTTCATGGACAGGATTGTGGACACATGGAACAGCCTTCCTGAGGAGGTAGTGGAGTCAAAAACAGTGAAGGGAATTCAAGAATGCATGGGGCAGACATAAGGTAATTCTAGTTGAGGGTAGGAGGAAGTAGGCTGTTAGTTAACTAGGATCTGCAGCCTATCCATTAGGTAGGGAAATGGGCACACTAGGTGGGCCAAGCGGTCCTTATCCGACATCAAATTCTATGTTTTTATGTTTCTCTAGTTAAAAGTTATCTCTCTGGATTTAAGATGTCAGCTTTCATTAGAGAGTAGACTCATCTGTTTGTTTTTAAAGAGTATTGTTTTAAAATATTTTCATATATATCTTCTGATTCTCCTTAAATGTAACTACCAAACTTAAGTAGATGAACAGTTGTAGTGTCCTTTTTAAATTGCAAAAGTCTCATTTTGGCAGCCTATTGTGTTTTTAAGTTATAGAGAAAAGTCTACTCGTTAGTCATTACTGTGAAAAGTCTATTGGATTTTTAAGGAGGCTGCATTTTTCTTCAGTACAGGGCTGGCACCAGCCAGTACTTTTAGTGAAGCTCCTTATCTGGTTGCTAATGTTACCCAGCTTAAGGCATTTCAAACATGCAGATCACCTGTCTTGACTCTGGGCTGGCATCTCCAGTGTCCACTAATATCACAGGTCTAAGTTTACTGTATTATCCCCTTTCTGCTGTCCATGTGTACTTAGAAGAAAAGTTGAAAGCAGATGTTTCTTCTTTGCTGTTAGAAAATTCATGTAGATATTAATTTCAACCAGAAGTTTAGTATGCCTCACAATTACCTTAATAATCAAGCACTTATAAAGAATATAAAATCGTATTTAAAATACTAAATAATTAAAATTACAATAATAAAATATTTTAACAACAATTTTCTTCCACCAATACCACTGTACACACCATTTGTTAGACCTCATGTAGAGTACTGTGTTCAGTTCTGAAGACCACATCTCTGAAAGGACATAGAATGGAGGCAGCACAGAAAAGGGCAACAAAAATGATGTAAAGACTGCACCAGAAAACATACGAGGAGAGACTGAAAGACCTTAATATGTATACCGTGGAAGAAAGGAGGGAGAGGGGGGATGTGAAAGAGACTTTCCTGTGCCTCAAGAGGATAAACAGAGTTCAAAAGGGCAACATCTTTCAGAAAAAGAGATGTGCAAGAAGAAGAGGCCACAATATGAGGCTGGAGGAGGAAGACTCAGGGGCAACATGAGGAAGTATTTTTTCATGGAAGGGTGGGAGATGCCTGGAATATGTTTCTAGTCAGGGGTCATAAGGACAAAAACAATAGGTGAATTCAAGAATGCATGGGATAGATAGAAGGCTACACTAGTAGTAGGTAAGAGTAGGCGAGCTACAGATCAAATAGAATCTGAAGTTTAATGCAGTAGGTAGGGAAATGGGCAGACTGGGTAGGCCAAGTGGTCCTTATCTGCTATCAAATGTTATATTTCTACATTTTACCATGTCTCTGCCACTGCTCAATCCTGACAATTCAGTGTTTGATAAAATGGCCACAGTCCATTCGGTGGAGGTAACCAGAGGCAGACATCTACAAGGAACACCTAGATCTACAGTCACAGTCAAAGACATGGACAGATATTTCCCAAAATTTCTGTGATATTTCTAGAGAAATTTCATGCTTTCTACATGTCCACAGTAGGGGCAGCAGAGAGAAACTCTTTAGAAATGTCACAAAATATTTGGAACTATCTGGCCATGTCTGTGGCTATCACTGTACCACAACAACAGATATTCCAGCCTGCCACACATAAGTGGACAACCCCACAAACTGCCTGTTGCTCTGTGATGGGGTACATATATTTGTATAGATATATGACGTGTTCAATGTTGCTGTTCCTGTTTACTGTTATACCGCTGAAGTGCAGCCAAACACTAAGGCATCCAGCCAGATACAGATAAATGCCACTGTATCATGCCCTGTTAAGCTCATCAAGTGACGCCTCCCCATGGTTAAGGTAACTACAGCATGGATGGTCAATACTGTGTGGCCACATACCATAACACATATCTCTACAGTTCCCTCCTGCAATGTCACCACCTCAAACTTCTGTTTTACTCCCAATGAGTGCATCATCATAGGCCCAAGTGTGATCACACCTACCACCACCCACAATGAATTTGTTATCCAGAGTGGAGTCTGACTACCAGGAGAACATAGAGCGGTACATAACTGTTATTAATGTGCACATTGACCCTTTAACCTTAAACTTAAAGTCTCTGTTAGACAGTAAAGACAGCCACCTCATTCAAATCAGCAATGATATGCATATGGCTGGAGCTGCCCTAGATGGCTTACTCCATGAGGGTGCTCTACAATTGGTTCTTTCTTGGTTCTTTCTAATACTTGGTTGGAAAATACTTTTAAGATTTAAGATTTTTGTTACCCTCCAAGCTATGCTGATTTTTATATGTTCCTTATGCGTTGATGCTTTAGAAGGATTCTGTTACAGCATAAACAGCAACTTTGTGTTCTCACTGTTATGTAACAGACGGAACAATTCTTGCAATACCCTTCTGTTAATTCTGCAGATATTTACTGATGGGCAGACATTTCTGAGCCCATCAGACCCTTTGTGGTTTGCAGTGTCATGTGTATTGTTTTGCCTTATGATGTGCGACACCTTGCTACACTAGCATCAAGGTGGGGACTGTATGAATACATATGTATGACTGAAAATTTTGATCAAAAAGAAAGGGTTAATGTAAATATTACTGTGCTTGCTGTTTAATTTTTACACCAGTAGCCGAAAAATGTTTCATGAGAACTGTTTTGTGTATTTAAAGGCTGTATGTCATGTAAACCACCATGGCTGTTATGAAACTGCTCTTTTATTTCTATCTTCCATTTTATTCAGTCTCCTTACAAGGTCACAAATACTGTAGGGCAAACTTGTTTTCTTTCTGGTTGGAAATGCCTAGGATGCTGGCACACAGATGTGTCCAGTTTCTAACATATGCTAACCTTATAAAACTCTGTGGTCACCTTTAAAGTGGTGCACAGTCAGATGTTTCTCTTTGGGATTCTGTCAGCATCTCATTTCAATCACCACATTGTTTTGCCTACTGTATTTCACCATTTTGAAGCCACTCTCATTTAGAAGCTACTCCCGAATTAAATAGTTTATTAATAGAAGCCACCCCTGATTTGTAGCTGTGGCTTCTAAAGGGGGCAGCAAGCAAAATGGTGTGGCAGGCAGTAATAATCTTCTATGGTTTCCTGCCTTCTCTGATACCTACCCAAAGTGCCACAGAACAGCTAAGGCAGATTCGCTTTCTCACACATTTCCACTTCAGATATTTATTTATTTATTTAAGAGATTTACCAGATAAGCATACTGAGTGGGGACCACTCATTTCCAGATGCAACCTGGGGTTACATAGGTCAAGAATAGGTACAGAATGCACAGTACATCGGTGAGATAGACAGCATGTTCAGTAGACATTACAATTGAAATGGTATATAAAACAGCTGAAAGTGGACACAAAAACAGGGAGAGAAAATTGCCAGTGGTATTGCAACAGATGACAGTGGATGTATACAGTGCGAGATTTGTAGGTACAGCAAGTGCAGATTGATTGCCAATACAATTACTAGGTTTGGTGCACAGGACAGAGTACACAGTTTGTTGTGACAATTGTTAGGCATACACTACTGGGTGATAGCAGTAGAGCAGTAAGATAAATTGGTACAGTGGGAAACTGGGCTAGTTACTTTGGTTATTATTTTAGAGCCAATTGGATGCCCCTGGTGGTAGGACTAGTCTGTGGGTAACAATTAGTCTGTGGGTAACAATTGCATACATCTAAGAAGTGGGTAAGCAGACGAGGTTTGAGAAGCCAGTGGGAGGAGGAGAGCCTGATATCTGCGGGTAGCTCATTCCATAGTTTGGGCAGCCAATTCTTGAAGGCCATTTGGCCCTTTGAGGTGCACAAGAAAGGGACTTGGAGTTGTTTTGAAGCTGAACCTCTGAGGGGGTAAGCATGGGGAGGTTGGGTTGCTAGTGCACAGCTGAGATGGGGGGAGGGCATTTGACCAGTATTTCAAAATGAGATTTGTGCAATGCAGTTTATGCCGAGACTCCAGCGATGGGAAGGCAAGGGCACTGTACAGGTCGCAGTGATGGATGGAAGGTGGGCAGTCAAGGACTTAACAGCAGAAAGAATGAAAGAGGGGGTCCAGGCTGGCCAAGGTAGATGGTAGGACTGCACTGTAGACCACATCGCCATAGTCAAAAATGGGAAGGATCATTTTGAGGAGTAGCTCCCTCCTGACTGAGGTAGGAAGGTTGCCTTTGTTGCGGTAAAGTGCGCCTAATTTAGGGTGTAGTTTTTTCTGTAGTGAGTCAATGTGGGCATGGAAATCGAGGTGTTGATCGAGCCAGACCCCCAGGTACCTGAAGGAGGTGCAGGATTCTAGGATGGATCTGTTCAGAGTGTGGAAGACGGGGGGGGCTGCTAGCCGGGATAGTTTAGGATGGGTGCCGAAAGTTATGGAGATGATTTTCTTAGCATTTAGGATGAGCTGATTGGACCTAAGCCAAGTTTGAACGGCATCAAAATCACATTGGAGAAGCATTTGTGTCACCGGTAGAGGGGCCGGAGGTGTACAGTACTGTATCATCCGCGTACATTTGTAAGGCTGAGTTGGAGCAGACTTGAGGCAGGTCATTTAAAAATATGGAGAAAAGAAGGGGGCCCAGGACCGAACCCTGGGGGACCCCCATGTTAACTGAGAGTGAGGTGGGGACGTGAGGGCCAATCTTTACAGCCTGCTTCCTGCCTGTCAGATAGGCTTGGAACCAGCGTTGCAATTTTGTGAGAAGTTTTGAGTGGGACACATTATCAAAGGCTTTGGCCAAGTCAATGAAAATAGCGGAGGTGACGTGGCCCTTGTCCATTTCCAAGGAAATATTGTTTGTGAGCCTTAACAGTACTGTGATGGTGGAGTGAGTTTTACAAAAGCCCGACTGAAATGGTGTGAGGAAAGAGGTGGAATCAAGGAACTGTGTGAGTTGGGAGAGGACTAGCTGTTCTTGAAGTTTGGCCAGAACCGGTAGGAGAGAGATCGGGCGGTAATTGCCAGGCTCAGATGGATCACCTCCTTTTGGTAGTGGGATGATTACTGCTTCCTTCCAGGCTGCTGGAATTTTTGCCGTGGAAAACGAGCGGTTTAGGAGGTTGGCTGGGGGGCGCTATTGTGAGGGCTGATAGGAAGAGGAGTTTGGCGTCCAGTCCTAGAGGGCACTTGCCTTTGCTTGGGTCTAGGGAGCGTAGGGCGGCTAAAACTTCAGCTGGGGAGACCAGTCGAAAGAAGAAAGAGAGCACGCATGAGGTCGGTGGGGGTATTGTGAGATGGTTGTATGCGGTTGTGTGGAGCTGTTGGCAGTCTAGAAGAGTTTTGGTACTAGTGGAAAAGAAGGAGTTGAAAGCAGAGGCAACTTTTCTGGGGGCTGATATAATGTTGCCCTGTATGTTTAGGGTAGGGGAGGGTGGCTGGGCAGGGGGAGAGAACAGGGTTTTAACAGTTTTCCAGAATTTGGAGGGGTGACTTAGATTAGTGGTGAGAGCATCTCAGAAATAGTTGTTTTTTGCCTGTCTTATGGCTTTAGTGCAATTATTTCGGAGGGTGCAGTAATGTTGTAGAGAAGCAGGGGAGTTTAATAGCCTATGTCTTTTCCAGGCCTGGTCTCTAGCAAGACATGTGCCAATAATGTCAGCAGAGACCCAAGGGAGATGGTATTCCCTGACTCTTTTCTTTCTTAGGGGGTGTGATAGTCCCATATGGCAAGGAGCTGCTTTCTAAACATTTCAAAAGCATGGTCAATTGTGGCTGCTAGCTTAACAAAAGACCAGTCGGCAAGTGAGAGGTCATTTAAAAGGGAGTGGAGACAGAGGGATTTGTATGCTCTTGTAAGGATTATCCTTGGAGGGTGGTGGTTTGTAGGTCTGTGCACTTTCCTGGTCATGTAGTCCATATGGTGATTGGTCAAGGAATCAGGAAGGATGCCAGCCTTAATTATTCTGTGTGGGTGTGAGGTGAAAGCCCAATCCAGGAGAGAGTGGTTGTGTGTTGTAGGATTTAGGCGCATGGGTTGTTCCATTAGTTGGGAGAGGTTTAGGGATTTGACACTGCTGCATAGTTTTGCACAGGTAGGTGCTAGCCAGTTATGATTTAGGTCACCGAGGATGTAGAGTTCACGTGTGGCAGCCATAGCTTTCAGGGAGGCTAGATGATTGATGATGGAATCCCCAGGAGTAGTTGGGGCACAATAAATCCCAGCTACGTATACTGGGGAGGTGTGTGGCAGAAGGAGTTTAATCAACTTAGTTTCTATCTGGGGAGACAGACCTGTGATTTGGACAGGGTTGTAGTTAAGCCTATTTGATATATACATGGCTATGCCACCACCTTTCTTAGGTCCTTGGCAGTCCTGCCTGATTGCAGTATACCCCGGGATGGCTATTACAGCATCCGCATGGTGAGGTTTGAGCCATGTCTCGGATATGATGCAAATGTCCAGTTGGAGGGTTTGGGTAGTGACTTGCAGCTCCGGGATTTTATTTAGTAAGCTGTGGATGTTCAGGTGGAGTAGGCTTAGTCCCTTTGGAAGAGTTACGGGGTTGAGGTCAGACGACGGGCCCAGGTTTGTTTCGATATCGCCTACCACGAGAAACAGCAGGATGAGATACCTTTTAGCATTACACCATGCAATTCTTGGCTTAGGACTGAAACGGGAGAAATGTGGGGTCTGGAGAGGGGTATCAGCCCCTAGGTTACTTAGGACTGATAGGCTTATGGGGAAAGAGAAGGGTATGACTGAGGGGCTTATAAACCACGAATGGGTGGTTGTGTGGAACTGCCAGTCCTTGGAAGTAGGTAGGGGTGGAGGAGGGGGTGAAGGCGAGATTATATGGTAGAGGTCTGGGTTGTTTAAAGGCTTATTTGAGGGGGGGCAGAGAGATGAGAGGCACGGCAGTGGTAAGCACTGCTAGTAGGTAGAGGATCATGTTTGTGTAAGTGGAGGATGCTAGAGCAAGCTGAAATTTGTAGTAGTGGCCTCTACTGGTGGGAATTGATGACCTGCAAACCTGAAAGTGGGCTGATAGGTTTTGGCAGTCACCTGACCTTGCAGCTGCCTATAAATTTGAGTGCTGACCAAGGGTGGTGGTGGGGGCGGCAGGGCCAGAACCACGGCAGAGCACTGCAGCGTGAGCCGCAGAGTCGAGCATCAGAAGGCACCAAAATTAAATTTTGAATAAAGGAGCCCTGTCCTGGCTCACAGCGAGAACGAGCGTCGTACCTTCTGGCTTCGGGGGGGGGGTTTCCAGCAGTCCTGTCCAGGGGAGAGCACAGCAGGGCTCTCAAGACCATGAAGGGGCTTTAGGGGGAGGGTAATAGTCCCATTACCCTTGCGACCCGCTGTGGAGAAGAGAAGAGCAAGTGATTGGTTTTATACTCAGCAGGAGGGGTGGAGCAGCTCAGTAGGCAAGGCTGTATGCAGAAAAATTTAGATATCAGGCTGCTATCAAGCTGAAGTTTCAAATTAGGCTTTCCGGTTTGCAAGTACCACGGCACATCAAGTACGCTAAGACCCTCCTGCTTTATGCAGTAAATTACTATCTCGTTTTAAATTGGGCTTTAGTGAGTAAATTTGGCTTTCCGGATTGCAACCCCAAGAACACCTTGGCACAGCAAGCACTCCAAGACCCACAGTTAGGCTGGCCAAATCTCCCAAATTACACTAGCTTATTCAGAGCAATGGCTCAGTTCCCGTGTACTTGTGCAAGGCAGCCTGTACTGTGTAAGTCAAATGCAGGGGAGCTGGTATTAAAGGGCAGCTCTTAAGTACAAAAATCACATACAGAATAATTCATGTAGTTCAGGGAGAAAGGCAACAAAACAGTACAAATTCGCTAAGCAGGTCAGCTAAAAAAAATCTATAGATGTTCACCGACTGCACTGCCTTTAAGAGAACCACGGCAGAGCAGTGCAGCGTGAGCCGCAGAGTCGAGCATCAGAAGGCACCAAAATTAAATTTTGAACAAAGGAGCCCTGTCCTGGCTCACAGCGAGAACAAGCATCGTACCTTATGGTTTTGGGGGGGGGTTCCGGCAGTCCTGTCCAGGGGAGAGCACAGCAGGGCTCTTATGACCACTAGGGGGCTTTACGGGGAGGGTAATAGTCCCATTACCCTCGCGACCCACTTAAGTGGGATGTACTACTAGTATTAAGTTGCAGACCTGCACTCTCCTCTCAGACAAAGAATTCTCTGTCCTGGTAGATGCCCATTAAGAAGCTGACTTTCTCCCTATCATCTGCTATGTGGTCCATGTTTTGCATTCACTTATCTCTCGATCTGCCTGGTATACGAACGCTGTTGTAGGGGAAAGCAAATTTTTCATTACAACAAACTTCCCACAGTCAAAGAATTCATTGCCTACTGCAGAAAATTATGGAAGAGAGAACAGTATGAAGACAGCATTTGGTATGTTAGTAATTAAAGCAGCCCCCATTTAGAAGCCATGGATAAAAACAAAAAAATTGAATAGAAGACACGGCTTAAAAAGATGAAATACGGTATTTTTCACAATGCTCAGATATATAGGAGTTGCATTTTTTGTGTAATTTGTTAACTGGAATATTTATGTAAATGCCTTCCAAGAAGTGTCTTAAATTATCTGACTGCTGATAAAAAGGAACAGAGCATGTTAAAGGGTTAGGCATTGTACCAAATGCTGAGTAGAAGTCAGGAAGCTGATAAGCAACTCCTAATAACATAATTGGTTTCTGAAAGTGAAACTTACAGAGAGCTGTCTTGATAGGAAGCTCAGATATGCTTACCAAGACTTAACTATAAATTGTGGCAGAACATTTCTAGACTGGCAGAGCAGTGAACCCCAAGACAGAATGCTGAATCCTTCTTGCGTGTTCTGTTCCCCAAGAAGAAAGTAACCGATCATTGCTTTGCTCTGTATTCTAGGCTACCAATGCTAATACAGTATATAGTTTAGCATAATAAACCTGACTTTGTAGTGTACATTTTGGAGTTTAGTGTGATTCATTGTAACTACTGTCACTTTAAATTAGCTCTTTTAAATTGAGACAGTGCTTTCTTACAACAGATCCTCCTGAGGACGCTCTCTTGAGTGAAACCAGTCAAGGACTGTTTGTGTCTGAGCTGCTTGGCTACTCTGGAATAAAAACCTTACCTTCAATTTACATCTAGTAACGGTCTTGTTGTTTTCCTGCATGTTGTATTTACGAGGCACAGTGGAGCAGAGCTTGCCTTTGGTCTTGACCTACCAATAGAAGGGATTGCCTGGCCTGGACAAAGGGAATTTCAAGAAGTTCTGAAGAATAAACACCACTCAGTGGTGTCCCACATTGGCTGCACCTCCAAACTGGCTGGTTCAGATGGTTGTGGTACTGAGACTACAGGCACCCAGTTTCCACTGAAGGGGGAACATCTGCTAGCAGGCCCAATGGACCACAGCTGTCATGGATGCCATGAACCCCAACAGCTGTAGGAAATCCTAGGTTGGGCATGATTGCCCAAACTCAAATGATCAGGCAATGGAGGTAAAATCCCCTGCTTGGTCAGAAAGTAAGCAAGCCCAGATTTGGAGGGAGTCCAGTTCCTTCGAATACAGGGTCACCTGCTTAGATGACAGCTCAGATAATCAAGTTGGCTGTCATGTCTGGATCCAGGAGCATTTAATGGCCATATCCCTGGACCATTCCATGACCTCTTGGTACTACCAATGTTTACCCAATCATCCTGGTACAGGAAGACCATGGCTCTTCTGTATTTGAGAAAGGCTGTCACAATGGATAAGCACTTTTTGAACACCCTTGGTAATGATGACAGGCCAAATGGTATGGCCAGGAAATGGTACAATTTGTCATACATACACCATGAAGCATAGGAATCCCCAGTGGGACAGGTGGATTGGCAATAAAATTCCAATTCCGGGGGTCCAGGAAGTAAAACCAATCCTGAGCTCCAGAAATGGTATCTGGTTGAAGGTGACCATACAGAATTTCATCCTGTGGACAAACTTGTTCAGAATGCAAAGGTCATGAATGGGACAGCAACACCAATCTGCTTGCACATCAGAAAGTAACCAGACCGGAATATCTACAAGGCAAGGGCATCCAGGAGAACTTCAATAGCACTGTGGTCCAAGAGCTGAGCGACTTACTCTTCAGGATGTCTGCCTGCACCCAAACACTAACAGTGCTTGGGATCAACACAGAGGTGGAGTCTCTAACTCCAGAGACAACCCCACTCTCAGGACATCTAGGACCCTCCTATCCAATGTCATGATGGACCACATAGAAGGATGTGGTACAATGTAGCCCTGAATGGGACCTCTGCCAAGGTCTGTGAAGAGGGAGAATAGCTCCCTACATCCAGTCACATTTTATCCTTGGGAGGGGGCTCCAGAAGGTGGACCATCAGACGCACCATCACCTCCCTTATTAGTACATTGACTTTCTGACTTATGTGATTTTGTCAGATGGTAATGTTGGAACTGCTGCTGAGACACCTGCTGCTGCTCGTGGTAGCCCAAGCCATGAAAGGCACTCCATAAGGAGCAATGCAGAGTCTTTGACCACTGCTTAGCCTGCTAGGATGATGCCACTGTGCATAAGGTCACAGTCAAGTAAAGGAATTTTCTATGTTTAGCAGGGGAAAAAGAAAATGAGAGAGAGTTATCAGACTATCAGGGGGATGGTAATGATGATCAGACGGTTAAAGTTTTCAACCGTTATGTACTTCTGATTGGTGATCATGTTGGAGAATGAGAGGCCACACCCAGAAAATGATACTAAGGCCCTCAATGGGGTAGAGAGATGCAGGAAATGGGATAACTGGTGGTGAAGGTCAACAGGGTGAGGAAAGTGTTTGCAGCCCTCAAGGTAGATAAAGCAACAGGACCAGATGACCACTACCAGTGGCTGCTTAGAATACTGGGATCATAGCTGGTTAAGCCTCTGGTGAAGCTGTTCAGATAATCTTTGGAGACAGAAGTGATGCCATGGGACTAAAAGATGGTGGATGCGATTCCACTTCATGGGGGGAGGCAGGGAAAACCTGAGAAACTGCAGATCAGTCGTTCTTCTCTCCATTGTACGTAAACTGATGGAGACCCTGAGCAAGGAAAGCCTAATAGCCTACAGAGACAAATGGGCTACAGGACAACAAGGAGCATGGATTTATAGCAGAGAGCTCATGCCAGAACATCATAATACTATTTTTGACAGGATCATTAGGGTGGTTATTAACATAACTGGTTGGGGGGTGGCAGAGGGTGGTACTAAATGTCAGAGGATAGGGATGTCACAAGCCACGAGCCACAAGAGACATCCCTGGAACTGGTCCTCCATTAATGGCATGGGGAGGGTATCCACAGCAAGCTGCATCTCTTTACAGACTACACAAAACGATGTAGCATGGTAGACACTGAACAGGGGGTGAGGGAGCAAAAGTGTGACCTGGAAAACTTATAGTGATGGTCCTAAATAATATGGCAGTTGAGATTAAATGCCACAATGTACACAGTGATGCACACAGGAAAAGGAACCCACTCACAGAGTACTGGATGGAGGGGTAGGTTGACCAGAAGAAAAAAGGGTTGAGCAATAAAGGTATGACCAGGAGTAAGATTAACAGCTTGTTAAACACTCCCTGGGGTGAAATGTTGCACAAGATGCAGCTGAGTGCCATATTGCTCCTGGGGGTGATTGACTGTTAATCTAACTCCTGGGAGTGCCTTATTTCTACTGTTAAAAAAATAAATAAATAAAACTTATGTCGAAGGAGAAGTGTTAGAAGTGTAACTTTTGAATGTTTTCCTAACTGAAAGGGAGGTTTTTAATAAAAAAATGGCTCAAGTATTTAAGAATATGCTGGTTCAGAATCAAAATGCTTCATTCTAGTCATTCAGGAGTGCAAGAGAAAGGAAAGCCGACAAAAATAATTCATGCCTATGGCGATCAGGCTGCATATGACAGTCTAGCACAGAGTAATGTAAAGCTGTCAGAATGTTTACAGCCAACCAGAATTGAGAATTTCTGAGAGCCTTGTAATAATCATTATAAGTGACACCTTCAAACAATCCAGTCAGTGTAACAAAGCACATGGCAAAAAAAACAAGGATGCTGGGAGTGCATTAGGAGAGGATTTGATAGCATGAAGAAGGAGGTGGTGTTGCCCCTGTACAGGTCCCCAGTGAGACATCACCTGGAGTACTACACTCAACTCTAGAGTTCACAACAAAGACGGAACAGCGATAGGCTACAGACAGTGCAATGCAGGGTCACCAAAACCTTCCAGGCCCAGCAGGGCACATGAGAAATGGCTGATGGCCCTGAATATTTACTCACTGGAATCCATAAGGGTGAAGGGTGACATGATAGAGTAATTCAAGTTTCGGAGGGAATTACATAGAAACATAGACTTTGACAGCAGATAAGGACTATTTGGTCCACTCAGTCTGCCAATTTCCATACCTATTGGATGAGTTGCAGATCCTAGTTAACCAACAGCCTACTTCTTCCTACCGCTCACCAGAATTACCTTATGTCCTTCTCATGCATTCTTTAATCTCCCCACATTTTCTGAACCCACAACCTCCTCAGGAAGGCCATGGCATGTGTCCACCACCCTCTCTGTGAAAAAAATACTTCCTCACATTGCCCCTGAGCAGCCCCCCCATCTTCAAATTGTGCTCCCTTGTTCTTGCACATTTTTTTTCTGAAAGATGTTATCCTCTTGGACTTTGTTGATTTTGTTGAGGTACTTAAAAGTTTCTATCATGTCCCCGTTCTCCCTCCTTTCCTCAAGGGTATACATACTAAAGAGCTAGTGTACCAAAAGTGAGTAATCCTAGTAGTGCAGTCATCCCAAGCTGTGACCTAACAATTGTACGGTGGCTTAGTACTTTTGTAGTTGTTTAGATAAGAGTTTTGTTAGGTTATCAGTTTACATTTCTTTCATGTTTCAGTCTGTGTCTGGCACCATTCACATCTGCAAGTCATGGGTGTGACATAGTGGGGGGAATGGCATCAAAGTCAGTCTGATAGACAGGCAGTCTGACAGAACAGTTCTTTCAAACACAAATAGTGGTTCATTGCCTTACATATTTTTATTCCTACAGGAATAAGTTTTTTTAAGTGCCCCCCACCCCATCCCAGACAAGCAGCTCTTCATTTCACTGTAATATGGGTGTGACCTGCACTACTACCCCCCCCCAAAATGAAGCATCCTTTCCAGCTCCTCGCCTTCACACTCCCAAGACATCACCACTGCTGGTAAAAAAAAAAAACTCGCTGCCTTTATCTCATCATGGTGACCAGCACTACGCCTCAACTCACCTCCATGGGTGGCCGCCCATTGATTGACTGATCGCGATTGTCTGGGAGAGTCAGTACACTTTTTCAGAGGACCCGCTGGTATTCCTGCCACCGAGGACGAGTCTGAAAGATATCAAATACCTTGGTATCACGGGAAGTTATAAAACAGCTGCATGAGCTGAGCCAAAGAAAGTGACTCCCGACTAAAAGGTAAGGCTGTTACAATTGGAATTCCGATTGAAAATCCAAGCCATGACATGGGGAATGCGCATTCCCCGTCGCGACGAATTTTCAATCAAATTCAACTGTAACGAACTTAGTTTTTAATCAGGAGCCACTTTCTTTTGGCTCAACTCATGGGGCTGTTTATAATGTCCTGCCAACAAAGGTGTTTTATATCTGTCAGATTAGATCCTCAGCGTGAGAACCTGTAGTCCTAACTCTCCCAGACAATCCTTGATCCAGTCAATAACTGAGCAACCCGGCAGTGGAGGTGAGCTGAAGGACTGTGCCAGCTGCCTTGGAGGGGTGAAGGTGTCAGAGGGGCAGGGGTGGGCAAGCTGGTCCAGCAGTGTTGAGGACTTGCCGGGAGTTAGAGGGATGCCGGCCAGAACTGATTAGAATGTGGGAGTGAATGGAGACCATTTGTCACCCCCTCTTGCCACAAACAAATGAAATGCTAACACGTATTGTGTTGGCATCCCCAGGGCAAACAATATAAAAAAAAAAAAATAGTAAGGACACGTTCTGCAGCTTTATACAGAAGCCCTGACAGTGAGGCTCCACTATGACAACACAGCTGATAAAGAGCTGCACGGCTCCTCCAGCACCCCCCCATTACGTCACTTCTTTTCTCTAAGGGTGTGCATGAGCTGCCCATAGCTAAACTGTGCCTGCCAAAACATCACTCACGAGCACATTTTAAATCACACAGAAAAGCTTCTGCAAACCTTTGGATGGCAATATGAAAGATAAAAATCAGACAAACAGTACTCCGCTTACAGTAGGTGGCCTCTACCATCTCAGTACACTAGCTCTTTAAACTATTTTAGTCTCTCTTAGTATGGCTTCTGGTGTAGACCCTGCACCATTTTAGTTGCCCTCCTCTGGACTGCCTCGATCCTGTCTGTTTCCTTGCAGAGATGGGGTCTCCAAAACTGCACACAGTATTCCAGATGGGGTCTCACAAACTGTACAGAAGGATAACAACTTCCTGTTTTCTACTGGTGATGCCTCTCCCTATGTATCCCAGAATCCCTCCAGCCCTCTTTACTGCCATCTCACATTGCTTGCTTACCTTTAGGTCATCTGATATGACTACCCCCAGGTCCCCTTTCCATTTTTGGTGTTATTAGTACCCCCTCCGTGTACTCTTCCTCTGGGTTTTTGTTTCCCAGGTGCATTACTTAGAACTTCTTTGCATTGAATCTAAGCTGCCATATTCTGACCATTCCTCAGACCTTGCCAAGTCCCTTCTCATCCTTTCTACCCCCCCTTGTGTGTCAGCCCTGTTGCAGATCTTTGTGTCGTCTGCAAACAGGCATACTTTTCCTTTCAGTCCCTCCGATATGTAACTTATAAACAATAAAAATGAACAGTCCCAGTACTGAACCCTGCGATACCCTGCTAGTAACTCCCCTTTTCTTCAGAGTAGACTCCCTTTACTATTACCCTCTGTGTCCTGTTGTCCAGCCAGTTTTTTACCCAGGCTATTACACTGGGGCCCAGTCCCAGGCTGGCTAACTTGTTTATTAATCTTTTGTGTGGGAAATGTGTCAAATGCCTTGCTAAAGTCTAGGCAGGACATGTCCACAGCCCCTCTCTGGTCTACCACTTTGGTCACCCAGTCAAAGAAATTTATTAGATTCATCTGACATGACCTTTCCACTGTGAATCCATGCTGCCTTGGGTCCTGTGCCCTGCTGGCCTCTAGGTACTCAACAATTCTTTCTTTCAGAAATGATTCCATCATTTTCCATACCACTGAGGTCAAACTAACAGGATCCTGCATCTGCTATGCAGGCAGTATAGCCTAGAAGTTAGAGTAATGAGCTGTGAACGAGCTTGGTACATCCAGTAGACCAGACCTGGGTTTGACTCTCACAACCTCCACTTGCATACTGTGCGACTCTGAGCAAGTCACTTAACCGTCCAGTGCTCCCAGAGCACCCGTGAAAACATTCACTTGTGTCTAGTGGGCCTTACCTGGTTACCAAAGACTAAAATAAATAAAATGCTCCCACTTTTGTAAAAGGGAATCACATGTGCCCTCCTCCAGTCCTCAGGTATGACACCACCCTCCCATGATTTGTTAAAAAGGGTAGTCAGTGGTGTCACTAGTTCTTCCCTTAGTTCTTTTAGAATTCTGGGGTGAATCCCATTCCCATCAGGCCCCATTGTTTTGTCCATCTTCAGTTTTAGGAATTCTTTTCAGGATCCTTTCTTTTGTGAGTGGACTGGCATCATCCCTTCCCCCCATCCAGAGTGCTTCTATTGATTGGATTAGGTACCTCCCCCTCTTTTTCTTTTGTGAATACTGAGCAGAAGTATTCATTCAGTATACCTACTTTTTCAATGTCACCCTCTGCCCACTCACCCTTCCCCTTATTAGGCCTCACTATCCCTCCCTTGGTCTTTCTTTGCTCCCTAATGTACCTATAAAAGGTTTTATCCCCTTCTTAACAGAGTTGGCTATATTTTCCTCGGTTTGAACCTTTGCTATTCTGGCTGCCTTTCCTGTTTCCTTCTGCTTTAACTGGTACAGTTCTCTCTCCTGCTCCTTCTGTGTTTCCTTATATTTCCTGAATGCTATCTTTTTCTCATTAACCTTCCCCACCACCTCTTCTGAGAACCATAGCGTTGTTCTCCTTTGTTTTGATTTGTTTATTTGGTTCACACAATGGCTTGTTTCCTTTGTGATGGCAGTTTTGATTTTTCCCCATCATTCTTTCACACTTCCTTCTTGCCTGTTTGCTAGTGCTTTTCTGAGGCACTCTCCCATTTTGCCAAAGTCAGCCCTCCTAAAGTCCAGTACCTTCACTTCTATATGGTTTGACTCTACGGCTGTATTTATTGTGAACTACACTGTTTGGTGGTCTTGTTCACAGATGGCTACCCACTTCTAAATCTGAGATCCTCTCTCTGTCCCCATTTGAGAGTACCAGTGAGTTCCAACAGTAGCTGTCTGAGCCATGCCCCCTGTAGTGCATTAAGAATGACCCTGCTCTTGGATGCAGTTGCAGCAAAGGTGTTCCAGTTAACATCTGGTATGCATATTCAGGTCCCCCATGAACAATATCTCCCCTTTTTCTGCCATCTTAAGGATGCCTTCTGTCATTTCTTTGTCCATTTCCTCTCCCCGAGACAGGGGTCTGTATACAACCCCCATGTGGTTTGTAGTGCCATTTCCTGTCTCCAGGATGACCCACAGTGCCTCCTCTCCTCCCTGTTTACCCCTTACTTCCATTGCTTTGATACATTCCCTATTGTAGAGAGCTACTCCTCCTCCTCCTCCTCTTTTACACTCCCTGTCCCTCCTGTAGATTGTGTACCCTGGCATGTTGACATCCCAGTCATGGTGCTCTGTGTACCATGTTTCTGTGACTGCCACGATGTCCAGGCATTCCTCTTCCATGAAGGCCACTAGTTCAGGAAGCTTGTTACCCAGACTATGGCCATTGGTACTCATTGCCCTCCATGTTTTGATGGCCTTAAACCATCTCTGTTATTACTGCCTTTTCCTTTTTCTCTATTTACCCCTGCTCTTCTCCCTATCAACTTCTCTATCTTGGTGTTTACCTCACTAACTACCTTGTTTTGTGGTGGGGGGCTGGGATTTCCCTTCTTTTCAGTGCCTCCTCCCTTGGCTAGTTTAACTGCTGCAAATGAAGCATTTAAACATATCACATAGGATTCTGGTTCTCCTCATGGACAAATGCAGACCATCGCACCAGTATAGGCCTGTATCCCTCCAGGTAGACCCCCAGTCCCCAATAAGGTCAAAACCTAGAGCTCTGCACCAGTTTTTCAACCATTCATTGAATCCCATGGTGCAGTGCACCCTGGCCTCACCCATCACATAGAAAGGCAGCACCTCCAAGAAGGTTACTGTGTGTGCTACTTGTCTAAGGCCCGTCCTCAACTCCTCCTCCTGCACTGCTCTGACACCATTCCCAGCCAGGTCATTTGTCCCTAGGTGGACAATGACATCCTTCCCATGTTCAGCTGCTCCCATGATTCTGAGGATTCACTCCCGTCCCTCCAAGCAATGGTGCCGGGCAGGCACCTTACCTCCCTCTCTCCTCCCTCCTCCAGTTCTACCCTCATAACAACTGAGTACCACCAGGAGTTGTTTCCTTCCCCTGTTGGGTCCCGTACCACCCACCTGTTGGTCTCCTTTGTGGAGGTCCCCAGTATCCTCCTTGGTCTCCACTGCAGGTGCCTCTTGAGAGGAACCATGCTCTGCCAGAATGGTATATGAATTGTGGAGAAGTACAACTGAAGGGATGCACCTCTCTTCTACCACCCTCACCCTAATGAGCCCACCATGGTCCAACTGCTCCTCTTTCTTGGCAACCTCAGAGGCAGCGGTGAAGAGATCCCCGAATTCTGGCCAACTCAGCCTGGAGTTGATCAACGTCCTCTCTCAGCCCAGAGATGTGCCTGCAGATAGGACAACACTGCATTCTCCAGAATGTCTCCCAGAAGACTGGCGCTCCACAGCCACTGCACTGCACCACTCCCATCATGTCTTATTTGTGACCCTCGACTGTTGCTTTGTATGCTTACTCTTTCCTCTCTTAGTTTACTTTTTGTTTTTTCTCATTACTTTCCTACTGCCTCCATGCCCTTACAGCTCCTGCCCTTCCTATTATGGGATAGGAAGTTCCTGTATTCCTCAGTGGTCTCCTTCCTACTTGCCCAGAGTCAGACCTCCAGCAGCTAGGGGGTGAGGGAGAGCTATTTTTTTTCCTTTTAGGATGGTGAGTTATGTGCCTCTGTTATCACTCTCTTCCTGCTCACAAACAGTAAGTTCCTGTTGTCAGTCAAATCTAGTACCTATAAAAGTGGAACTGTAAGGGTGGGAGGACTATATAGTCCCAGTAGTAGAGTAGTGAAGTACTAGCAGCTGCCACTTTCCTCTTGCTGCTCTCTACAAAAAGCTAACTAGAGAAGTTTTAAATGCGGACACCTGTCTTTCTGCTGCCCAAGTCACACACCCTAATTTACAGCTCTCTTCTTCACCTAGCTAACTGCACATATAACAGTTCCCTTCCCCCAACTTAAGACAAGCACACTAACTCTTGTTTTTCTGTTTTTTAACCCTAATTGAAGGTCCCAGGAGTAGATTTCTACATCTTTAGTCCCAGTAGTAAGGTTCTAGTAGCTGCCTCCTTTCTCTTGCAGTTCCATAAGCCACTTGACACTTAGTGGAAGCCAGTTGGTGGAAACTTCAGGAGAAACATGAGGAAGTTTTGTTTTACCAAATGTTGTTGGAGCCATGGAATATATGGGTCAGGGGGGATAGGTATAATACTCTTTATGGGCACACTGGCTGAGCTCTTGGTCTTTATTTGCTAACAATGTCTGTTTCTGTGCTTCATAGTGCAAACTGACCCTGACTAGTGCAGCTAAGCCCCTACTTGTCTGTCTTGAATAAGGGTGGTCTTTCATGGCTGTCAGTGAAGTTTATGGCTGTTGAGTTAGACTCTGGTAGTGTATGGTCTGTGTATGGATACACATGGCTAGAGAGTTAGATACTGGTAGTGCAGGGACTATATACAAATATGGCTGTAGAGCTTGACACTGGTAGTGTACAGATAAACATGGCTGCAGAGTTAGATACTAGTAGTGCAAAGACTGTATAGACAAATATGGCTAGAGTTAGATACTGGTAGTGTAGGGACTGTGTATGGACAAACATGGCTGCAGAGTTTGATACTGGTAGTGCAGAGACTGTGTAAGGACAAACATGGCTAGAGTTAGATACTGGTAGTGCAATGACTGTGTATGAACAAAGATGACTGTAGACTTAGATACTGGTAGTGTAGAGACTGTGTATGGACAAACATGGCTAGAGTTAGATATTTGTAATGTTGGGACTGTGTATGGATAAGCATGACTGTAGAGTTATATACTGGTAGTGCAGAGACTGTGTAAGGACAAACATGGCTAGAGGTAGATACTGGTAGTGTAAAGACTGTGAATGGACACACATGGCTGTAGATTCAGACACTAGTAGTGTAGGGAATGTGTATTGACAAACATGGTTGTAGGGTAAGATACTGGTACTGTAGAGACTGCAAATGAACTTAGTTGTCGAGTTAAATACTGGCAGTGTAGAGACTGGGCATGGACAAACATGGCTGTAGAGTTAGATACTGCTAGTGCAGGGACTATGTATCGAGAAACATGACTGCAGAGGTAGATTTGGGTAGTCTAGGGACTGTGTTAGGACAAACATAGCTGTAGAGTTAGATACCGGTAGTGCAGAGACTGTGTATGGACAAACATCGAACGTGCCAGCAGAAGCAGGCCTTGTAGTCCATCGAGTCTGCTCAATTGTGCAGCTAGACCCTCATCTCGCAACTGCCGCACCCTGACCCTCCCATCATAACCCCCACCCCACCCTGTCCCAACTCCTCTTAAAGCCGCCCACTGTACTACAGGAAACCACCTCCTCAGGCAGAGTATTCCACTTATCCACCACACATTCTGTGAAATAATGTCTCCTGATTTCCCTCCTGAATCTTCCCCCCCCTCCAGTCTTAGCAGATGCCATCTTGTATTCATCCCCCTTCTAATCCATAAAATCCCTTTTGTATTTACCTTGTTTATCCCACTCAGATTTTTAAAGCTTTCAATCATATCCCCTCTATCCCTCTTCTCCAGGGAGTACATGTTCAGCTCACCCAATCTCTCCTCATAGGACTTTCCTTCTAAGCCCTGGATCATCTTTGTTGCCCTTCGTTGCATTACCTCCAACAATTTGATATCCTTCTTCATAAATGGGCGCCAGTACTAAACGCAGTATTCCAAGTACAGCCTGACCAGAGGAAGGATCACCTCCTATTTCTGGAGTTGATTCCTCTCGCTATACACCCTAGCATCCTGTTGGCTTTCACTGCCACCTTCCTGCACTGGGTCGAGTTGTTTATGCTGCCTGTTATAACCCCCCTCCGATCCTTTTCCTCCTCGATGCTTTCGAGCTGCACCCCTCCCAGCTGGTAGCTCCTCCCCCTGGTTCCTAGCCCCAAAGTGCAGTACCTTGCACTTCTTGGCATTGACCCCCAGCTGCCTTGTTTTTGATCACTCCTGTAATTTTGCCAGGTCCTTCTGTAGCCCCTTCCACCCTTCTATATCTCCACCACAGCTCCCATTTTTGTATCATCAGTGAACAGACTAATCATCTTCTGTATCTGGTATAAGATTTATGCTATGAATATCCCAAACAGTACTGGTCCAAGTGCCGTTCACTGTGGCACCCAGCTCGTCACCTCCCCCGGTGTTGAGAGTTCCCCACCACCACCCTCTGCTGCCTTCCATACGGACAGTTTTAGAGCCATTTGACCATCTTTGTTCCCACCCCAATCTACTCCAGCTTTCCCCCAGCCTCCCATGTGGCACAGAATCAAAGGCCTTCCTTAAGTCCAAAAACAGGACATTCACTGCATGGCCCCTGTCCAGCTCCCTGGTCACCCAGTCATAGTACTCAATTAGATTTTCTGGCAGGATCTGCCAAAGACAAACCCATGTTGATGACCATCTAGGAGATCACTGTCCTCCAAAAAGGCCTCTAGTCTCTTTTTTAGGATCATCTCCACGAACTTCCCCACAATAGATGTTAGGCTCACTGGTCTGTAGTTGCCTGGTTCATCCCTAAGGCCACTTTTGTGAATGGGCATCACATGGGCCATTGTTCAGTTTTTGATATACATCCTGTGTCTAGGAAGGTATTCACTTGGTCAGCCAATGGCCCTGTGTTGATCTCTGCAAGCTCCTTGAGTACCCTAAGGTGAATGCCGTCCGGTCCCTTGTCTGCCCTTAGTGCCTTTAGTCCTTCCAGAACCCTGTCCTCTGTAATCCTTACTTCAGTCACCCCCTCCTCTTTCCCACTCCACCCCTTCCTTGAGGTATCTGCCTCCCTTTCTCCTTCGTGAACACAGAGCAGAAGTATCCATTTAATGCCTCTGCCTGATCCACCCCCTTCTCTACCCACCCTTCTTCCTTCTTAATCCTCACAATCTGATCTTTGTTCTTCCTTCTTTCTCCAATGTATCCGAAGCTTCCTTAATACCCTGTAACAGACTCAGTTCTCTTGAAGCCTTGGCTGCTCTGACTAGCCTGGTGACCTCCCTGGACTTCGTCGTATACTGATCCTTGTCAACCCCCCAACTTTTTGAGTTTCTGAAAAATGCCCTCTTTTTGGCCCTCTCCCACTCCATAACCTCACGAGTCATCCAGCTAGGCTTCTTTGCTTTCCTCTTCTTACTCCATGTTTTCGTACAAGTCCCAGTAGCCTATGTCAAACCTTTTTTAATAAATCTCCCATTTCTGACTAGCATCCATGTCTGGTTGAATTCCTCCCAGATACCTACTCACAATTTTCCCCATCCTTTTAAAGTCTGACCCTTTAAATTCTGTCACCCTAGTTTCTCTACCCCCTCTGTTTCCCTAGCCATACTGAGCGTGAACCACACCGAGAGGTGGTCACTCCCAGCCAGGGGGTCCTCCACCCTCAGATCTCTTTCAGCCTCCCCATTTGAAAGTACCAGGTCCAGAGTCCTCTCCAATCTAGTCAGCTCATGTACCAACTACACCAGGAAGCTGCCCTGAAATGCTTCTAGTATTACCTGCTCCCTTGCACATGTGGTGGTTGGAGTGCTCCAATCCACCCCAGGTAGGTTGAAGTCCCCATCACCACTGTGTTCCCCTTCCTGCAGACCCTTCTGATTTGCTCGGCAAGCTCTCTATCCAGGTCATCCCCTTGCGCTGGCAGTCTGTATACTACCCCCATCTTCAGCGTCCTACCCCTTAAGTCCAGGAACTGCATCCATAGGGCCTCTTTTCTGCCTTCCTCCCCCTCCTCCCTTCCTATACCTAGATTGCCATGCCCCCTATTTCCCCTTAGCCCTATCCTTCCTGAATGTTCTATACCCTGGAATCATTGTATCCCAGTCCTGGTACTGGGTGGTTCACGTTTCCGTGATGGCTGCAATGCTTACCCCCCCCACTGCCAGGAGAGCCTGCAACTCAGCTAATAACCCCAGCCATGTGTTGAACTCCCTTATCCTCCCCTTCCTTGCCGTACTTGCACAGGGTACTGGAAGCACCTCTGAGAAGGCCGCTGATTCCCTCACACAACCTTCTCAGTGCCTCGAACCTCTCCCTCACAACTTCCACCATTTCCGCCAGGTCGTTTCATACCACGTGATGCAGTTTTTCACCTCTCAAGTAACACTGTAATTGACTGCACTGCCCACCATTAACCCAGGTATGGACTCTACCCATATGTGACTGTGCCTGTCTCCCTTACTGCCCCATCTTATCTCTTTTAGTATGGAATCACCCAGCACTAGTTCCCCCTCACCATTCCTTGCCATCGCACCCCTTCTACCACCAAGATACCTATCCCTAGAGTTCACCATATTTGTAGCTCTGTCCTTCCCCCCATGGCTCCCACCTCCCCTGACCTATCCCCCCTCACCTTCACTGTTCCTTTGCTATCCACCAGTCCTCCCAACCTCCCTGGGCCCCCCTTCGAACTTCTTGTCCCCCTTCCCAGCCTTGTTCATCTCCCTCCCCATGATCCTTTCAACCGACCCTCCTGATGTGGCCTTCCCCCATTACCCCTGTCCCCTTGTCCAACCTCCCAATGCACCTTGCACATTCCCCTCCTTTCCCCCTCCTGGAGATCCTACTCCCCTTCCTCCTCCACCAACGTTGCCAGCACCGCAAACCTATTACCTACCCCCACTGAAGTGACATGCGTTGGCTCCTCTCTCCTGACTTTGGCCTTCTCTACAGTGCCAGGTCTCATGTTCAGCTGGCTCCTGCCCCCCCCTCATCCTTTCCCTCGATCTGAAGTTCTTCCCATGTGGTACCCTCATATTACCACCTGTGGGAGGCTCTCCTGCCCCAGCATGCCCCATTCCCTCTCCCATCCACTCTAGCTCTCTGCCAAGCCACGGCATGACTACCTCAAATCTTCTTTGTCTGTGATAGATTGGACACCCTCCAGGCTTCCAAAGGATGTTCATCCAAACCTCCATCCCTCATCCATTACAGACCACTATTATGCCCATGTTTAAACAGTACTGATTAATAGAAAGGGACCCAAAAAGAAGAGTACAGTACTATCTATAGTTTTATCGGCTAGTACTTTCTATGAGCTTTCAGCTAGTCTTGACTTTTAAAGCAAACATAAACATACAGTACCAACTAATTTTTTTTATTCTCTTTACGAAGTTTGGTCCCTACCCAAAATACCCTACACACTACACAGTATCCTCTACCAAATACAATTTGGACCACTACTCCCTTGCACCCCCCCCCAGACAATAATGACATCCAGCATAACCTTCCCAACTGTACTTGCTAAGCTACGTACAATATTACTTCCTATATAAGCAAACAATAATAACACAAAATACAGTGTTGTATACCAGAATATTACTTAAAATGCTATATTCCTGCTCTTGCAGACAATAATTCCAAAGAGACTCACCTTCTGCACCCAGCCTCTGTCCAAGAAGGCAGGGTAGTAATCAGCTTCTTCCTGTCTCTCTCCTCTGTAATATGCTACCTCCTAGAGGACAGCACCTTCCTCTGCTGAGCCCTTGGCTCCGTGCTGCTCATTAAAGCTGGCTCCTCCCACCATGACCATTTAATAGAGGTCAGGGCCGAGGTGGGTGAACAGGGCAAAACCCCCGCAAAAACCCTGATCCCTCCTGGCAGCTGCCTGTCCCAATGCCCACTCGCCTACCAGTTGAGATAGCAACTGGGCCCAGCCCATTATAGCCCAGCCGCTCACTTGAATAAGATGCGGCTCTGCCAGATTGTCTCCCAGGTTTGTGATCCAATTGGCTTCCCAAGTGTTGCCCGACTAGCTCTTCTAGCACTGGGAACCCCCACAACTGACCTCCACTCTCTCAGAGTGGCTCCCCGCCCTGGACTTCAGCAGCTTCTGCCGCTCTCTTCCTGCCACTGATGCGGCAAGGGTTAGACACTGGTAGTATATTAACTGTGTATGGACTGTTTATGGACAAAAATGGCTTTAGGGTTAGATATTTAGAGACTGTGTATGGACTACAAAGGCTTTAGGGTTAGATACTGCTAGTGTAAAGATTGTGTATGGACAAACATGGCTATACAGTAAGATACGAATAGTGTAGAATGCTGTATGGACAGTAGGACTTTGTATGGACAAACATGGCTGTAGCATTAGATGCTGGTAGTGTAAAGACTCTATAAGGACAAACATGGTTGCAGAGTTAGATACTGGTACAGTAGACTGTATAGACAAACATGGCTGTAGATGTAGACACTGGTGGTGTAGGGACTGTGTATATACACACACAAATGGTTATCGAATTAGATACTGGTAATGTAGGAACTGTATTGACGAACATAGCTGCAGAGTTAGATACTGGTACAGCAGAGACTGTTTAGAACATGGGCTTGGAAAATAAATGAATCTGATTGGCTGAAATGCTGAATAGAGATTCATTTATTTTCTGATAGAGCCCGCTTGAAAACAAGTGCAAGTTATAGTGCCCCAATACTTAGTATATCATTGGGCACCCAAATTTTCAAAATCAATATCAAGCAAAGAATTGGCAAATGAGACTACAAGGAGAAATTCAATTGAGTACAAAAGTTTGATTTAAAAAAATCTGCAGTCTGCATTGTGTGAAAAGGTTGATGCACTAGTGCATCCGAGAATGGATGAGTTCACTGTCATTATGGACAGAATGGCACCAGCATACCAGATCTATGCATGAGACCGTTCTTCCAGCTCCAGAGCCAAGGTAGCTACAGTGCAGAGCAGCACCGAACCACCCACCCAGTATGTGGTGGAGGGGAAACCAAAGGATTTTCAACAGAATGGTCCCTCTTCCCAAAAGCTAGGAGCCTGAGGAATAAGATGGCAGAGCTGCAGGCACTACTGGCAGAAGGAGAGGTGGACATAGCAGCCATCACTGAGAGGTGGACAACCCAAAACCATGACTGAGACTTTACCATCCCAGGATTTAAATTATTCAGGAGGGACAAAGAAAAAAGGTAAGGGGAGGGGAGTAGCCATGTACATAAAGGAAGGGATTGGCTGCGTCAGGGAGTAGGGGGAAGAAGGTAGATCAGAAGTTATTTGGATACAACTCCATGCCCCAAAAGTGGGCTAGGGGTCCGATTCGGGGTTGTTTATAGCCCCCAACCCAGAAAGAGTATGTGGATAGGGAGCTAGAGAAGCAGCTAAGGAGACTCTGTGGCAAAGTGAGCACTGTGGGGGGGGGGGATACTTATAACTGCCTGTCCTACAGTTCCTATGATGATGTCATGATTTGGTCTCCCATGTGGACTATTTTGTAGTTAGTATTTAGTGTAAGGTGCAGTGTTATTTAAGCAATAATGCACATCCTGGAGTGCCTTATTGTGATTATAATAAGGCTGTAAAAAAAAAAAATCAACATGACTTTAATGATTAAGCAATAAACAGACACAAAAAAATCCAAAGGTTTAACTGTATTGTTAATTAAATGTGGACATTGTATTGAGATAAAGTAGTCCCTTACAAAACTAATCTGCATCACTTCACATTGTTTGCATTTCCTTTTTTTTTTGCATAAAAAAAAAACATGTAACTGAAGCAAAAAATCTGAAGGCTTAATTGTATTGCAATTAAATTTAACCATAACATATAGAAAAAACTCTAGTCCCATGTCATATCTTGGACTGCCTTATTTATTTATTTTTTTATACATTTAAATGAAGCATGTAAACACATTTACCCACATTTGCTGTACTCCCTTGCAGAGCTACCCTACGTCATTTGTTTATTATGTTTTACCATTAGGTGTAACGAATATATATTTTTTATTTATTTTTTTTACTTGCCCAGCTCATCGGCTTCAGAGGGGGCCTCATACCCTCCTCCTCCTACTCCATCTGCCAGGTTCTGCCACCAGGATCCCCCTAGTTTCACTGTGCTTGTTATAGCCAGGGGTGTTTGCATTTCCCCCCATTTTCTTCCTATCCCCAGAGGATGCTGGCACAGAGAACATTCATCCAGATGAATGACATGCTGACGCATGTTGTCATCTAGCACCCAAAAGCATCCTCCCTCCCTGACTCCATGGAGCTGTGTGCCCCTACTACCCATGCTTCCATGGGAAGAGCAGCTATGGGTGCTTGCGCTAACTGGTAACCCACCCTGGCTGAAGGAGGAGAGTATCCATTGGGATGCTCAATCCTCCTCCCCCCATCTGACCCCCGGTGGTCCGGGTCCATTTCTGAACCCGGCTCGCCAGCCTAGCATGAGGTGTGGCATCCAGCACCTCAGCCCTCAGTGCCGTCACGCCGACTTTAGCAAATATAATTTTAATTGCTTTACAGTACTGTAATCATGCTGGTTATGGGTTGGAAGAAAATAACACTCAGCTCCGGGACACAAGCAGATTGACAGTTTCCTGTTGGACTAGATTAATATTTTTTCACCAAACCAGCCAAAGGCACATCTATGTGCCAAGCTCTTTCTATCTTGAAAATTGTCAGACCTAAAATTCCAAATGATCTGGGCACTAGACAATGACAAAAAAAAAAAAAGATTTTTTTTAAACTTTATTTCACTATCCAGATCTCGGAATCTGCACACCCAACTAGACTGGCAGTTGCCAGGTCAAGAGATCTCCCCCTCAAGACTGTGCATGCAAAATTTCATGCAAATCCATTGAACAGTTGCAAAGGTATTAAAGAACAAAGTACCCAAGAAGGCTGTTTAAGAAGCTTGTCTTGGGTTTGCATTCAAGAGGTGAATATTTACTGAGTATGGAATACAAGAATTCAAATCTCTGCTTAGTTCTACTGGCGGAATGTTCACCCCTACTATCACACAACAGAAAGCCAAAGGCTATGTATACAATGCAGTAACAATTTTGAAAACATTCTAAAAAGTGGTTTCAAACTGACCATGGTCACCCATCCGCACTGGTAGTCACTGTGTTGTAATCCGGTGAAGACATGTGCACATGACAGATCTGGTAATGTTTTTAAGAACCGTTTCGTGACTGCACTGTAGCATGGGGTTTGTTCAATTTCATGTGTTTGCCTGTCCGCACCACAAGGGAAAATGTTTTTGGTTTGAAACCATGGGCTGGATATTCAAACTGCGCTATTCTGTGGCACAAGCCCTTGCGCTGCACAAAATAATTGCGCATGGGTGGGGCCGGGGTGATATTCAACAGAGTTAAGCTGTTGAGCAAGTCTTTGAATATCACCCCCGAGAAACCACTATGCATGCGTAGTGGAACTGCGCCACCTCAAGTGGTCAGGTGGAGCATTCAAGATGTGGTGGCGCAAGTACCATTGCCATGTGCAAATTTCGATATTCAAAGGTGACATGCAAATGGGGCCATAATTCATAGCAAGGCACAGGGGGGGCCATTTGCATCTATTTCTGGCCCCATTTGCACGCCATTAGCATGCAGGTGTGCCGATCCCAGAGGACTTGCTCCTGGCGCCCTGCCAGGCAGCAGCCATCGGGGACCGATGCCCCCTGCAGCCCGATCGCAGGCATAAGTTTAAAAATCCCCCCACCCCCCCGACTGTCCCGATCGTGGGCATAAGTTTAAATCCCCCTCCCCCGACTGGCGATCACGGGCATAAGTTTAAAATCCCCTCCCCGACTGGCGATTGCAGGCATAAGTGGGAAAAAAACCCACCCCCAATAGCTTGATCGCGGGCGAAAAGTTCAACCCCAGAACATATCCCTGGTGGTCCAGTGGACCGCGAAGCCTGATCGCGGGCAGAAAGAGTTCAACCCCAAGGACCACCTACCCTGGTGATCTAGTGGCCCCCACCCCACCCACCCACAGAGCCCCACCACCCTGCTCCCCCATCAGCCGGCAGCATCCCACCCCGCCTGCCGCCCCCCGCCCCGCCGACTGACTGCCCAGTAGGACTACGCCCATTGTTCAGAGCAAGAGCCAATGGGCGGCAGCCCATACCGCATAAGGCAGTCCAGATATGTGTGGTCCTTTGTGGGGGTTTGAACTCTTTAAGCCTGCGATCGGGCTTCGCGTCCACTGGACCACCAGGGATATGTTCTTGGGGGTTGAACTTTTCTGCCCACGATCGGGCTTTGCGTCCACAGGACCACCAGGGATACGCTCTTGGGGGTTTGAACTCTTTCTGCCCACCATCGGGCTAGTGGGGTGGATTTTTTTCACTTATGCCCGCGATCGGGCCAGTCGGGGTGGGGGGATTTAAACTTATGCCCGTGATTGGGCCAGTCGGGGAGGGGGTTACTATATGCCCGTGATTGGGCTGCAGGGGGGGCACAGGGAGTATGTTGAGGGCCACCCACAGGTGGCAGCTGCTGTGTTGCACCATGGAATGCGGCAGCTCACCTGAGGGTGGCCCTCGACTTACTCCTTTTTTTGCTCAAAGTTGTGCAGGCGCAGGTTGGGGGTTGCGCCTGCACAACCCTGCACAGTCCGCTGAATATCGGGCTGTGTAGTTTATGCATGGTTCCTCCCCCTCCGGTTCAGCATGCCTTCATTAGCATTGCGCTGTTGCTCAGCTTGACTTGGGAGGCACAACTGCCTCCTGCTGAATATGGCAGAATGGCACAATTTTGGACTTGCGCATGGCACAACCCTATTGCGCATGGTGCAACCCTTTTGAATATCCAGCCCCATGTTTAAAACTGTTTTTTAGCCTAGGTTCCTTGCAGGGTTTGAGTATGTTTTTTAAACATGGTTTCAAACCATGTTTGGTGCAGACGCAAACCGTGCTTCAACATTTTAAAATGTTTTAAACCACTTAAAACATTTAAAAAATTATAGTGGCCCAGATATTCAAAGAGGTTGCACATGGCACAACAGGGTTGCACCATGCGCAACCCCCAATGCGCCCTGGCACAATATTCAAAGGGACAGGTTGCGCGGCACAACCCCAGACGTGCTGGGGCGCACTGGTAATGTATGCAGCACAGATGCAGGGGGCATGCCCATGCATATGCAGCACATCCCGATATTCAGCCTGGGAGGAGCAGCGCATATGCTGGTGTGACCCCTACATGCAAAGCACACTGGTGCTCAAAGTTGAGCCAAAAATAAAAGGCTAAAATGCTGGCCACTCACAGGTGGGCGGCTGTATTGCAAGGCGCAACACAATAGCCACCAGCCGTGGGTGGCCACCTGCCCAGCAGGGACACCATCCACAAGCACCTGGACCCTCCCTGGTAGTCTAGTAGACCCCTCCCCCCCTGTATGCCCAATCGAGTACTGTTATATGAAATATTAACCTGGTGATCTAGTGGTTCCCTCCCCATATGCCTGATCATGGGTTGTTCTAATATGTAATATTATCCTGGTGGTCAGTGGTACCCCCCTCACCACCCACACAGAGGACCCCGGCCATCCAGCAATCCCCCATCATCGGTGGTGGCACCGCCCTCATTCCACCCGGCTGCCTGCGAATGACAGCATACAGTATGATCTGTATGCCTATTGAGTCCACAGTGTGGACCAATGGAGTGCAGACCATACTGCATTCATTCACATATCTGGCCTGTGTGGTACAGTATGGTCTGCAAGCCCATTGGTCCACACTGTGGACCAATGAGCATACAGATCATACTGTACTATCATTCGTCCGGGTGGCGGGTGGTATGCGGCGGGTGCTGCCCCGCAAATGACGGGGGTGCTGGATGGCTGGGGGTTATCTGTGGGTGGTGAGAGGGTACTACTGACCACCAGATAATATTACATATTACAACAGCCCATGATCGGGCATATGGGGAGGGAACCACTAGACCACCAGGTTAATATTCCCTATTACAACAGCCCGTGATCAGGCATTCGGGGAAGGAACCACTAGACCAACAGATTAATATTTCTTATTACAACAGCCCGCGAGCAGGTGTATGGGAAGGGAAGGGAAGGGGTTACAATAGCCCACGAGGGACCAAATCCCCCCGACAATAGCAGCTAAACAGGGCGCCAGGCGCATTTCACAGGGACGCCCTGAGCAATGCATGCAAATAGGGCCATAATGACATGCAAATGGCCCCATTTGTGCCTTGCATATATTATGGCCTCATTTGCTTGCCCCTGGCTGAATACTGCAGGTGATGCGCCTAGCACAACTGCAATTGCGCTAGTGCATCCCCGTGCTCCTTATCTGTGGCTTGCACTGGTGAAGTGCCACTGCATATTCAATGGTGCTGTGCCATGGCGCATCAGCATCACCATTGAATATCGCCTGGTCCTGGTCCCAGCGCAGCCCAGTTGCTCTGCGTCCAGGCTTGCGCCACTGCGCGGCGCAGTCTGAATATCTGGCCCAGTGTGTACAAGGCCCTAGATGGGGCTTTTGTTTATCTGTAGCAGGTTAAACAACACAGAGTTCCCCAGTAAGCAGGTGATTATAGGGTGTGATTTTTCATGGTCAACAAAGAGATGCCATAAATTAAAATTGTAATTACTGTAGTACTTCATTTTTTAAGTTATGAGTGTGTGAGAGTGTGTGTGTGTGTGTGTGTGTGTGTGTGTGTGTGTGTGGCGTGTGTATGTGTGTGTAAAGAATTATGAGGGCAAATAATTATGTTTTTTAAATTTAAGACAGTTTTATTTTTAGGGCTTAATTGAAAAGTTTTAGTAAGTAAAGGCGACAGCCACATTTGTGATGGCAGTCAGGTATGCGTTTGGTATAGTCAATTTCATTTGTGAAGAGACTACTAGTTCTTCTTCCAGTGCTATCGTGGTGGGACGACAGCACTGGGTTCTGAACGCCTCAGCCAATCAGATTACTGAATTTTTTTTCTAGCCATATTATAATTATCATTATTTACTTATACTTAGCCATGATTTGCTAACAAACCATTATTTACTGTTATTCAGTCATGATTCATTCACAGTGCGTTACTATGATTTACTGTGATTCACCGAGACGAATTTGTGGTCTTAGTGCACCACCTACAGCAATGTGCCATAATTACAATGTTTAGTATATTTAGCCATATTTATGGTCTTAGAGTGCCGCCTACTGCAATTAGGCACATTGCCAAAATCAGCATATTTTATGACCTGTTCTATTGTTTCAACAAATAACTATAGTCAGCATAACACTCATTGCAACTTATAATTGAACTGCTGAGGTCTTGGTCCATGAGGCCCACCATCTAGACCAATAGAAATGCTTTGTACAATGTACTTAGTATGCACATGAGTCCATTATCAGGGAACGGAACATTTTCTTATCTTAGTATAAGAGCTCGATGTTTACCGGAGCTCAGGGAGATCAATGACTACACCTGGTGTAAGGGGGTTCCTGGACTCCTGGCAGGTATGATATGCTATTCCATTTACTTATTTTCAGAAAAATAAACCTTTAGTTGTACCATCTGTTTTCTGAGTCGTGCACTGTCAGACCATCTGGTCTAGAATCTGCTAGTTAATCAAAATACACTTTCAGTCTAAGGGAGTTGACACTGTCCCTTTAAAATCATAACTGTGGTTTTAAAATTTTCTTTTCCATGTTGTGTCTCTCTCTCCACTGTCAACAAAACATGACACAAATGGAGACAGAGAGGAAAGCCCTATATTCTTTACATGCTGCTTCGGTTTTCAAATAAGGTACAAGATAAAAGATAATGTATGGTCCTCTATCGGTAACCAGTTTGTTAACCATTGAGAGGTTGCCATGGAACTCATCTGGTCTGTACTTGGACCCGACTTTCTGTGTTAAGTAATGCTTCTCAATTTTTTTCTGACCAACAGCAACCCTCAAAACCTTCTGCCCATGTCTTTGTTTTCTTTTCCTGCTTTAAAAACAAACAGCCTACTTGAGTCTACCCTCTTAACCCCATCAGAGAACTGAATCATCTGCCCTTCAACCAACTCTTCTCCGTAAAGAAGAGGTCCAGCTGTTGTGACATCTCTCCATCACCAGGGAGTGCGCAGAGGGAACCCCAAACAGCTCAGCAGAGCATGATGCCCAGCTAGCCAGGGGAATTAATAGAGAAGACAAAACAGAGACACTGGTGATCCTTGGAAACATCAACTGCTCAGGCATACTGTAGATTGGTTTCTTTAGAAGGGTAATGGAAGAGCAAAGATTAAGTTCCTGTCCATCTTCAACAACTGGTTCCTAAAGCAGCACGTCCAACAGAGAGCTAGATTCTAGATGGCCTTTGACCTAGTTCTCAGCAGTGGGGATGTAGAATGGATATCTCTAGTGGGGTTGTCAAGAAACCAGTGGAAGGCAGTGACCACAACTGGTTACACTTCTACCTGGGAACATAGATGATTAGCTGGGCCTCAGTGATCAAGACCCAGAATGTCACAAAGTCAATGTAGGAGTAAATGTTTTTGAAATTTTAAATGTGATTGGCTAACTGGTTCATGGTAGAACAACATCAGTACCACTGTATCATGAGTGGCAAGACAGAGATGGGGGTATCCTCAGATCCACAAAAGATACAGTGGGAGCTGATCAAGAACTAAACAAACAATGTTTTGTGTGGTAACACCAATAAAGCAGGTAGTCTGTTTTTCACTCCCAAGAAGTAAAAAATACAAAAATCAAATTACAAACTATATCGGCAATCTCTACAGAATAAGACAATCCATAACATGCGTTTTAAACTAGAGACACTCTGAGGCCTAAAGGAGTTGACAGTGTTCCTTTAAAACCATAAATGTAGTAAAAAATTTCCTTTTCATGTGAAGTCTCTCCCTCTATAGCCAACAAAGAGTGACACAAATGGAGACAAGAGGAAAATCTAATATTCTTTACATGCTGCTTCAGTTTTCAAAAAAGTACAAGAATGTTGTAACAGGCCCCTAACCCCATCCAGTCACTGCATTACTCTAACACACCATCAGACTTGATGTTGTTAAAACCCCATTCCCCTAGCCTTACCTACTGAAACCATGGTTTCATAATTCTGCACCATCACTTCCCTGTGTAGCTCCTTCTCATGCTTGCTTAATATCTTCCACTCCTCTTTAGAAAAAGCAACTGCAACATCTTCAAAGGTTTCTGGCACCTGAAACAATGTGAGATGTATTTTATTATTGTTTACTTAACACATTGATAAAACTGCAACATCCACCAACCCTCCAAAGATTCTTCTCATGTCTCCTGATTTTCTTTTCCTGCTTTAACTCATTCAGCCCCAGGCAGCCATTTTAAATAAGGTTAAGCATAGAACATTTCAACTCACATGTGAGTTCTGGGGCTGAGTGAGTTAAAAACAAACAGCCTACTTGAATCTAACTTCTTAACCCCTTCAAACAACTGAATCATATCCCCAACTAACTCTTCTCCTTAAATAAGAAGTCCAGCTGCTGTAAAGTCTATCCATCACCAGGGAGTCTGCTGTGGGACCCCAAACAGCTCAGCAGAGCATGATACACAGCTAGCCAGGGGAATTAACAGAGCAGACAAAACAGAGGCACCAGTGATCATTGGAAACATCAGTTAAAACATAAGAATAGTGTCAGCAGATGGGGACCATTTGATCCATCCAGTCTGCCCACTGTGGCTACCCCTTCCCAATTATGTTTTCTATCTAAGCTGCCCACACTGTCTGTCACACACGAGTCTGAATTATCCTACTGTCTTAGATGCCACCACTCCTGGTGGCAAGTTGTTCCAAGGGTCTATCACCCTCTTGGTAAAGTACTTTCTAGAGTTGCTTCTAATCTTGCTTCCCGTCAGAAGTAAGTGGGCTCTCTTGTATGAGCTGCCTTGTTTCTGAGCTGTGTTTATTCCCTTGATGTATCTGAATGTTTCTATCATGTCCCCCCTATTTCTTCTCTGTTCCAGACAGAATAACTTCAACTCCTTGAGACTTGTCTGGTATGGCTCATGGTGCAGTCCCTGCACCATCTTTGTAGCCCTTCTCTGCACTGTCTCCTATGTCCTTTCTTAGGTGAGGCCTCCAGAACTGAACACAATACTCTAGGTGTGACCTCACCAATGATCTGTAGAGTTACCCAGGCATACTGTAGATTGTTCTTCCACTACCCTTCTATAGAAGCCAAAGACATAGTTCCTGTCTGTCCCACTTCTAAAACTGGTTCCTAAAGCAGCACATCCAACAGAGTGCTAGATTCTAGGCCATCCTTGACCTGGTTCTCAGCAATGGGGATGTGGAATGGATATCTCTAGTGTGGATGTCAAAAAAACAGTTGGAGGCAGTGACCACAACAGGATAAACTTCTCTCTTGGAACAGAGAAGACTGGCTGGGCCCCAGCCATCAAGACTGAGAATGTCACAAAGCCAGTGTAAGGATACATGTTGTTTTTTGACATTGTAGGTGTGACTGGCTACCTGGTTCATGGTAAAATAACATCAGTACTTTCTATAACAATAAGGACAAACTCCATTCATATTCATAAGTTCCTCATCTTTAACATTCACTCACATAACACATGTGTTATTGGCACCCCAGCTGTGACTACAAGAGAAATATCTGTATACAGGAAGCGGTAATTATTCTGCTATTTCATACAGGTCTTCAAAAGTGAGGAGAATTACACACACAGTATAATTCTGGATTACTGTGAAGGAGTAAAAAGGTACGCTGGGGAAACAATACACTCTGCTCCTCTGACTCCTCCGACTCCCCTTCCTTCAGCATTCTCCCCCCCTGCAATGCCTCTGCTAGCAAAACTGCCTTTTCTGTTCACTTTACCTCTATCTGGAACTGTCTCAATTCCCCCTCATTGCTTCTCCCTCAAGCTGCCACTCAGAGCTCACTCCACATCCTCATGCCAATGTTTGACTACGCGGAGGTCATCTATGGCACTGTGACAGAAATGGGAAGGAAAGAGTTAATGGTTTGGATTCTGTAGATGCCTTATTTTTTTAGCAGTGTGGAAAAAATACACTGAGGCTGAAATCCTCCAGCAGCAACCAGCTTGTGGAATTCCTAGCTGCTAGATAAGAGCTGGGTCATAAATCTCGAGTGGACATCTCCAGACACACACAGACCTTGCAGACACGGACACAGGGCAGTTTGAATGGATTGGATCATTCAAATATAACCTTAAGGTGAAAAGGGAATATAATTGGTCACCAATAGGTGTTCACTCTGATTGGGACAATTAAATACATACATGTTAGGTGGTTGGTGCATTTAAGGAGAATAGGAATTACCTAGTCTCCATAGACTATATAAGCTTCTGTAAGACAGAAACTCCCTCTCTTGCCCTGGAAGCTGTGAGGAAACATAAGCTTGGAGCCTACCTGGTATGTCCGTGGGAGCTGGCAGTTAGAACAGGGTCCAGTGTCTCTTGTAAGGACAGGGAAGGGTAAGTTTAGTGATAGTATATTTCAGTAATAGCCTTCTTCTTTTGCCATCTGTTGTTTAAAAACATTTGTTTACTTTTCCTGTATAAGTGTTATTCTCTTGTGTTGTAAATACATTTCCTGTAAATGCTCATTGCACTTTCTGTTAAGTAAAAGCTATTTATTTGCTCAACAGTTGTGTCTCTGATGTCATTTTTCTAAACTAAGATTTGGTTTTCCACTGGCTAAGGTAAACTCTGTGTAGCATCCGCCACCTGAAAGAGACACACTACCAGACTTTAACTTGTGCAATTGCACGTGCGATTATTCAAGTTTGTACACTTGAAAGAGGTGCGGAAGGAAAGTCCGGCTGGTGGCAGCGAATACCGAGGACACACACCTCTCTAAAAGCTGTTTCAGCCCAGAGGAGAGGTGGGTTGTCACATATTGGTTGGCAGTGGTGGGGTGAGGATAGCGGACTGCGCATTAACTGAGATACAGAGTTTGCCAGTGGAACAGTTACCTTAGCATTGCAAAACAGGATATACAAGAGGATACATTTGTACAACAGTTTTATTTGTTTCTAGATAGCACAGTAAAGTGTAGCAGTAGAGAATGAGCTCCACGGAGTATGACTCACTTACTGTAACACAACTTTTGAAAGGTGCCAGGAAAGGGATTCAGCCTGAAAGTCTAAAGCAGAAGAAAAGGCAGGCCTCATAGCTACTCTCTTGGCACATGATCTGAAGCAGACTGTCGCTGGGGTGAGTCAGGAACTGAGGCAGCAGACCCCCAAACCAGCTTGAGGCACTGCGACTGCAGCTATTGCTGCAAGACAAGGCATTGGAGGCGAAAAGACTGGATGCTGAAGCAGAAGCAAGAAGGTTGGAAGCAGAAGCAAGAAGACAGGAAGCAGCGACAGAACTTGAAGAAAAGAGACTGGCAGACAGAGAGAAAGAACGCCAAGACAAAGAGAAGGAACGTGAAGACAGAGAGAAAGAACGTCAGGAAAAGGAGAAAGAACGCGAAGAAAGAGAAAAGGAACGACAGCACGAGAAGGATGATGACCCTCCGCAGTCAGCAAAGCATGAGTAATGGTGGAGTGAGTTTACCTCATGAACCAAAATGAATTCTAAATTGTTCCCTCAGTTTAAAGGGGAGATGACCTTGATTTATTTTAAGGTCATTTGAGAGATATGTAATCAATTACAATTAAATAAAGGCTTCCTGGTCAACTTATCTCACACCCTTGCTGCGAGAGCGCTGAATGCATTTGCTAAAATGAGTAACGAAGACTATGCTGATTATGATAAAGTAAAACAGTGTTGTTGAAACATTTTGAATTAACTCTGAGGCTTATAGAGAAAATTTAGGAGTTAAAGAAAAGCCCAGAAGACAGTTATGCAGAACTGCAGGTTAAACTGTATACTTACCTTGATAGGTGGATGGAGGGGGCTAAAGCAACTACTGTGGAACTGATTAAAGATGTATTGGTGAGAGAACAATTCCTTAAAATTGTACCTGAGGACATGCGTGTATGGCTCATAGACAGGGCATGTGCCTCTTCCACAGAGGTGGCAGGAAGCGCTGACGAGTATCTGTCTAGCCGGCCACACACACAACGTAAGTCTTATGGTATGGGGGCAGCACATGGGTATAAGGGATCCCATGGGGGGCAGCCCAAAGGAAACCAGCCTGCACCTGAGCCCAAAGTAGAGCCCTCTGGTTCTAAGGGGACTCAAGAAATAGGTCCCAAGAAATGTCATATTTGCAATCAAGTGGGACACTTGAGATATAACTGCCCTCAGAAACTGGTTAAGGGGCAGAGATATTGGGGCGGGGGTGATCAAAAGGGCACTGGTGTGTTTGTAGGGTGTGTCCAGTCTGAAGAACCACTCTCCTCTGATGAGAATCTGCGTCCCATTACAGTTAATGGAATAGTAACACAAGGACTATGGGACACAGGTGCTAACATCTCCCTGGTAAGGCAAGATCTCATTCGGGCAGAGCAGATCATGCCTGGGAAATACTCCAAGGTTCGGGCATTCACAGGGCCACCAGTCCCATTACCAATGGCTAGAGTCTTCCTCAGCTGGGAAAGGGGCCATGTAGAAAAGGAGGTGGGAGTTGTAGAGGACCTACCTGTAAGTATGATTGTGGGGAAGGATTTGGACCCCATTAAAAAACTGGTGTGTGTTGTAACTCGTAGTCAGGCACAAGGGCAAGCTTCTGAGGGGGAAGAGGGGTTGACTCTGGGTGGTCCAGCCACACCCTCAGCAGCTGAGGAAGTGTCCAGCACAGGAGGGGCTGGCTAGAAGCTGCAGTCCAGAACCCCAGTCACAAATAGAGGGAACCCACAGGACTTCCTTCAGAAGGGCACTGGGAAGGGTCAGACGAGGGCAGCTGAGTGCTGCACAGCGAACTGACCTACCCTGAAAAACTGAGGAAATAGCTCATAGGGCTGAGCATTCTCAGGGGGTAAAGAGTCCATTTACTGGGACAATGGGCTGTTGTACAGAGAATGTACAACAGAGGAAGGGCTAGCTGGTGAGGTACTCCAGCAGCTGGTAGTCCCTAAGGTTCACCGTCAGCAACTTTGGCCCTTGCACAGGATATCCCTTTTCAGGGCACTTGGGAGTGAGGCGACGAAAAAGTGCCTCACCAACAATTTCTTCTGGCCTGTATTGGCAAGGATGTGGCAAATTATTGCCGGACTTGTCCACAGTGCCAGCGGGTGAGGAAAATGGGGGACAAGGCCAAGGCAGCTTGGTGCCCCTGCCATTGATGATGAACCCTTCAAGAGGGTAGCAGTGGACATAGTGGGGCTGAGGCACCCCAAGTTGCACTGGCAAGCGGTATATCCTGGTAGTTGTAGACTATGCCACTAGATACCCAGAGGCAGTGGCCCTAACATCCTCTGAGGCAGGACCAGTGGCAGATGCACTGTTGGAAATATTTAGCCGGGTGGGCTTTCCCCAGGAGATACTGTCAGACAGGGGTGCCAATTTTATGTCAGGATTAATGAGTAGTTTGTGGGAGAAGTGTGGGGTAAAGCAGCTCAAAACCTCCCCATACCATCCCCAAGCTAATGGTCTAGTGGAGCGATTTAATTCAACCCTTAAGACCATGCTAAGGACTTTTGCTGACCAGCATAAGAGACTGGGACAAATATTTGCCTCATCTCCTATTTGCATACAGGAAGTCCCACAGGAGTCCACAGGGTTCTCACCTTCGAGCTCCTGTTTGGTCATAGGTGGGGGCCACTAGATTTGATTGGGATGAATGGGAGGGTGACCGTGCCTCCCAAGGGGAGTCTGTTGTGGAGTATGTCCTGAACTTCAGGACCCACCTTAGGAGCTCATGGGGTTTGCTCAGGAGCACCTGGCCACTGCACAACAACGCAGAAAGTCTGGAATGACCGTGGGGCCCGAGCCAGAGAATATGTGGTGGGACAGCGGTGATGGCACTCATCCCTGTCCGACAGAATAAGTTACAGGCAGCATGGGAGGGGCCATTCTCCATTGTCCAAAAGGTTAGTGACGTCAATTACATGATAGAGTTCCTGGACAGGAGATGCAAACAAAAGGTGTATCATGTTAACATGCTGAAGCCCTACCATGACAGAGAGGAAATGGTCCTCGCTGTATGCAGTGCTCCAGAGGAGGAAACTGAGGTAGATCCACTGGTGGACCTACTTGGGGAGGCCAGGGTGCATCCTCTGTGGACAGCCTTACCCTCTCGAACAGCTGACACCAGCCCAGGTGCAAGAAATTAGGGGTGTGCTGAGAGAATTTGAAGACATGTTCACAGGAAACCAGGGTAACACCACGATGGCAGAGCACCATGTGGATACAGGGACCCAGGATCCCTGAAACAGTCCCCTACAGGGTACCTGAGCATGTTAAGCAGACTGTGAAGAGGAGCTCAAAGAGATGCTGGAACTGGGGGTAATCCAGGAATCTAGTAGCCCCTGGGCATCACCGTGGTACTGATCCCCAAAGGGATGGCACCACGATTCTCGTGGACTACCGGAAGCTTAACAGCTGCAGCGAGTCTGATGCTTATCCCATGCCCAGAACAGATGAGACCCTGGAGCGACTGGGGGGAGCCAAGTATTTGACCACAATAGACCTAACAAAGGGCTATTGGCAGGTACCTCTGACCCCTGCGGCCAGGGAAAGATCAGCGTTTGTTACTCCATTTGGTTTATATGAATTTAAGGTAATGCCATTCAGAATGAAGAATGCACCTGCAACCTTTCAACGGCTTGTAGATCGCATTCTGTCTGGGGTAGGTGAGTTTGCATTGGCTTATATGGATGATATAGCCATATATAGCCAGACCTGGGATGAGCACATCAAGAATGTGCGGGATGTGTTCCACAGGTTAAAGAAGGCAGGTCTGACAGTCAAGGCAGAGAAGTGCCAGATAGGTATGGCAGAAGTATCCTACCTTGGGCACCGGGTGGGTAGTGGACACATCCGTCCGGAGCCTGCCAAGGTTGATGCCATCCTGGCCTGGCCTACTCCTACCACAAAGAAACAGGTCAGGGCATTTCTAGGGACTGCAGGGTACTACCGAGGTTTGTTCCCTGCTATAGCGATCTGGCTAAGCCCTGACAGACCTAACCAAGAAGGAAAGCCAGATGCAGGAAGTGGTCAGAAGGCTGTGAGGTTGCTTTTCAGGAGCTAAGAAGGCCTTAAGCAGCCCAGCTGTATTGGCTAGCCCCAATTATAGTTTAAAGTTTATGGTCCATGTGGATGCCTCAGATCATGGGCTGGGGGCTGTGCTGAGCCAAGTTACTCAGCAGGGAGGAGCACCCAGTTGTGTACCTCAGCGAAGGCTTTGCCCAGAGAGGAGGCATAAGCCACAATTGAGAAGGAATGCTTGGGAATAGTGTGGGCCCTTCAGAAGCTGCAGCCTTACCTATATGGGAGAGAATTTACTGTGGTCACAGATCATAATCCCTGATTTGGCTTCATAGGTCCAGTGGACAAAATGGTAAACTACCGTTGGAGTTTGGTACTGCAGGCATACAACATGACCATACAGCACTCATGATGGCAAACAAAATACTAAGCGATGATGGGCTAACTAGGCAGGGCTCTAGCAGCCTGGCTGGATACTGGGCACTTCCAGTAATTGCATGAGCGGCTGTGTCACTTGGGGTAGCCTAAGGGACACGCCTCATTATCTGGGGGAGATGTGACAGAAATGGGAAGGAAAGAGTTAATGGTTTGGATTCTGTAGATGCCTTATTTTTTAGCAGTGTGGAAAAAATACACTGAGGCTGAAATCCTCCAGCAGCAACCAGCTTGTGGAATTCCTAGCTGCTAGATAAGAGCTGGGTCATAAATCTCGAGTGGACATCTCCAGACACACACAGACCTTGCAGACACGGACACAGGGCAGTTTGAATGGATTGGATCATTCAAATATAACCTTAAGGTGAAAAGGGAATATAATTGGTCACCAATAGGTGTTCACTCTGATTGGGACAATTAAATACATACATGTTAGGTGGTTGGTGCATTTAAGGGGAGAATAGGAATTATCTAGTCTCCATAGACGAAATAAGCTTCTGTAAGACAGAGAACTCCCTCTCTTGCCCTGGAAGCTGTGAGGGGAAACATAAGCTTGGAGCCTACCTGGTATGTCCGTGGGAGCTGGCAGTTAGAACAGGGTCCAGTGTCTCTTGTAAGGACAGGGAAGGGTAAGTTTAGTGATAGTATATTTCAGTAATAGCCTTCTTCTTTTGCCATCTGTTGTTTAAAAACATTTGTTTACTTTTCCTGTATAAGTGTTATTCTCTTGTGTTGTAAATACATTTCCTGTAAATGCTCATTGCACTTTCTGTTAAGTAAAGGCTATTTATTTGCTCAACAGTTGTGTCTCTGATGTCATTTTTCTAAGGTAAGATTTGGTTTCCACTGGCTAAGGTAAACTCTGTGAGCATCCATCCACCTGAAAGAGACACACTACCAGACTTTAACTTGTGCAATTGCACGTGTGATTATTCAAGTTTGTACACTTGAAAGAGGTGCCGGAAGGAAAATCCGGCTGGTGGCAGCGAATACCCGAGGACACACACCTCTCTAAAAGCTGTTTCAGCCCAGAGGGAGAGGTGGGTTGTCACAGGCACCATTCAAAGTCCAACCTGGCTAAGCTGGACAACTTATTTATTCTTTCAGCCACATTGCTATGGATTCTCTTCTCCTTACCCACCACTGATCCATCTACCTGTGTCTCTTCTTCCCCTCTGTTTTCTCAGTACTGCTTTCATTTTGCTGCTTTCTCTTTTCGCCTCTCCAACCGCCTACCTCTCCAATCTACTCAGAACTCCTGTACCATCTTCCTTTGCACTCCATTTTTCAGATTCCCATGCCTTCAATATACCCCACTGCAACACCTGTGCTGGTCAAACTGATTTTTCTATGTGCTTGCCCTCCATCTGGAAATGTATCCCTCCCCCTTGTCTCTTCCTCTTCTCTTACTACCTACTCAAGTTGCCCTTCACAGTTCATTTCATTTCATCTCCTCTTACTCCTGCCCCTAAATAACTGGGCTTTTGGGAGCCAAGAGATACTTGGATCTTATTTCTCTAAATCAGCCTATTAAATCAACTAGCATGTTCTGGGCCCACAGAGCCAAGGACCACAGGGAGTTTCCCTCTCAAGAAGAGTACCCTCATGGCAGTCTGACCTGAGGATGGCACCCCTGAAGCATCAGATGGAGACCCTGGTGGGAAGTATGACTGAAGAGTGCTCCACTGAAGCCACAGAGGGAGACTCTGGTGGACAGCATGACTGGGAAGGTCCCATGCCAAGGAAGAAGCAAACAAAAACACCATGCAACATGTCCAGATAGCAAAGTGTTTCTGTATGTTAGGAGAGAACAGAGGACCAGCTTCTCTTGGAGATCCATGTTCCTGTGGTATCCTGAGAGAATATGGCCTCAGGATGCAGACACTCCATGATCCCATGGAACGATAGCCAATCAGGGCATGGGTAAGTTAATGCTAAGTAGTTGCTTGTGCTATGTCCCAGGGAAAACATTGACGGGGTGGGTGCTATCAGGCTTCATGGTCTGCAACAGCTTGGCTTCTGCTGAATGCAGATCAATCAATCAATCTTTATTTAACCAGGTGAAGCACCTTTGAGGTAAACTCATTTGCAAGGTGGACCTGGACAAGAGATGTGGAAAATTTTACCCAGTGAAATATTTTGCGAAATTAGCGCATTTTGTGAAATATTTCGCTGGGTGAAAGGCGAAATTTCACCCACGGTTGCAAGCAAAATTTCACTCCCAAGCAGGTGAAATTTCACTCACACAGTGACATTTTTCCACCAGTGGATGAAATTTTGCCAACCATGAGTGAAATTTCATTTTTATCATCAACATGGTGGTGGTCCCCCCGGCTGCTCACCGGCCCCAAAAACAAAATCCTTCCTGGTGACCAATGGTTCCCCCAGCCAATCATAAGCCCAAATAAGTATTACCCCCAAGTACATTTATCGCCCACCCCATTTCCCAGATCCTGGACCCTGATCTTCTTAAAAAAAAAAAAACACTCCATGGTGTCTAGTGGATCCCCACTCCCCACCCTGTTATCAGCAACCACCCTGTTCCCCCATAGCCCGATCGAGCCCCCAGCTCAGCCCTCCACTGACCTCCATGGCCAATAGCCTGACTTAGTTTCAATGAATGAGCACGTGCTTGTGCAAACATGCGCTCATTCATTAAAGTGCTACAATGAATGAGCGTGTGTTTGAACAAGCATGCACTCATTCATTCTGCACTCAGTCAGGCCACCGGCCATGGAGGTGAGTGGAAAAGCAGTGCTGGTGGCCAGATCGGGTAAGGGAGGGGGTGGTGCTGATAACAGGTGGTGGACTCACTAGACACCGAGGGAGAGGTTTTTCAATCAAAGATTGGGGGTCTGGGATCCAGGAAAATGGGGCAGGGAAAATGTGTACTTGGGGCTAATACTTATTTGGGCCAATGATCAGCCGGTGTGGGGGGACCACTGGACACCAGGGAGGATTTTGTTTTTTGGGCCAGTGAGCGGCTGGGGGCAGCCCACTAGACACCAGGGCTGGGACTCTGAGCTTAGTGGGAATCTTTTGTGGCAGGCGAAATTGTGGGCAATTGTTCACCGCAATTTCACAAAACATTTTGCGCAGTGAAATTGCTGATTTCACTGCAACCTCACCAGCAAAATTTTATTTCACTACACCCTTAACCTGGGCATAGTTCATAAAGGCAATAGGACAATGTAATACAGAACCAACAGTGAAACAACACACAGTGATAACAGACACGAAATATACAGTGTGACACTAATAATCACTGCTATTATATACAATACATACATGTGATAATTGTCATCAAAGCAGTTTTCAGCATGCACAGGGAAAATACGACATGGAAAGGAGGGAGATGGAAGGGGGAGGGTAATAGAAGGACAGGCAAGGAGTTACCTCTGGTACTAACCATACTCTATAAATCAAACAGTCAAGGGTTGCAATTACAGTGCTCTTCAAAGGAATGTGCAAATAGTGTTTTAAAGGTGGTCAGTTTTATAGGTGGCTATGTTAATATTAATAAGAGTGGTTTATTTATAATGTGCACAATCCTACAAGTTCTTGGCACCCCACAAAATATGCATGCACTAGCATGACATTTTTTAAATTGCAGTAATAGCAAAGTAAAATCTTAAGCTATAACAAGTAATGAATACAGTCATGTTGGTGCAACATCAGAAATCATGTACTAACCAGATGCTAAAATAAGGATCTTTACTATAACAAAGTATGCTTTGAAGTCACAGAGAGGGGTTGCTAACAGAGAAGAGCACAAGCATGCCACACTCTAAAACCTCAAGACATACAAGGAAAACACAAGATGTTAAACTCTCAGTTTTAATCCAGGACATGCATCAGTCCCCATGATGAAGGAACATGCTTAGTTCCGAAGCACCAGGGGTTTTGCTGCTGCACTTTTTAAATTATAACCATGAGTTTTTAAACATCTTGTGCTTACTTGTATTTCTCAAGGTTTTGGAATGCAACTTCCTTGTGCTTTTCTTGTGTTTGTTGATCTGTTCACATCACCTGTGTTGCCCTATGTGTGCAGGTCTCTAGTGTGTGCTTGTTGGCAGTGAAGCATCGAGACTCCAGTTACTTAAATCACATGTCTGAGCATAAATAATGCCTGTCTGAGTCAGCAGCCTTGTGTGTTTAAGGGGAGAACTCAGAGATACAGAATCAGAAATCAGACTGACACAGAGAGACAATCCAGTAGTGCCAAGTGTGTGTGGACAAAACAAAGTGAACTGCCTGCTGCAACAAGTAGTTGTGTGTAAAATAGTGGATACACTCCCTGATGACACATGGTCTCACATTGCCATCCTATGAGATGTGAGTGCTGGTGGGGCCTTTCCTGTATAGTTGATATAACAAGATGTGAGGCTGCTGGAGCCTTTCCTGTATAGCTGATATAATGAGATGCGAGTGCTGTTGCAGCCTTTCCTGTGTAGTTGATATAAGGAGATGCGAGTGCTGCTGGAGCCTTTCCTGTGTAGTTGATGTAATGAGATGTGAGTGTTGCTGGAGCCTTTCCTGTGTAGTTGATGTAATGAGATGCGAGTGCTGCTGGAGCCTTTCCTGTGTAGTTGATGTAATGAGATGCGAGTGCTGCTGGAGCCTTTCCTGTGTAGTTGATGTAATGAGATGTGAGTGCTGCTGGAGCCTTTCCTGTGTAGTTGATGTAATGAGATGCGAGTGCTGCTGGAGCCTTTCCTGTGTAGTTGATGTAATGAGATGTGAGTGCTGCTGGAGTCTTTCCTGTGTAGTTGCTGTAATAAGATGTGAGTGCTGCTGGAACCTTTCCTGTGCAGTTAATATAATGAGATGTGAGTGAAGGTGGTGCCTTTCCTGTATAGTTGATATAGAAGATGTAAGTGCTGCTGGAGCCTTTCCTATATAGTCGATATAGAAGATGTGAGTGCTGCTGGAGTCTTTCCTATATAGTCGATATAGAAGATGTGAGTGCTGCTGGAGTCTCTCCTGTATAGTTGATGTAATGAGATGTGAGTGCTGTGGGAGCCTTTCCTGTATAGTTGATGTAATGAGATGGAGTGCTGCTGGAGCCTTTCCTGTGTAGTTGATGTAATGAGATCTGAGTGCTGCGGGAGCCTTTCCTGTGTAGTTGATATAATGAGATGTGAGTGCTGTGGGAGCCTTTCCTGTATAGTTGATGTAATGAGATGTGAGTGCTGTTGGGGCCTTTCCTGTGTAGTTGATGTAATGAGATGTGAGTGCTGTTGGAGCCTTTCCTGTATAGTTGATGTAATGAGATGCGAGTGCTGCTGGAGCCTTTTCTGTGTAGTTGATGTAATGAGATGTGAGTGCTGTTGGAGCCTTTCCTGTATAGTTGATGTAATGAGATGCAAGTGCTGCCGGAGCCTTTCCTGTAGTTGACGTAATGAGATGAGAGTGCTGTTGGAGCCTTTCCTGTATAGTTGATGTAATGAGATGCGAGTGCTGCTGGAGCCTTTTCTGTGTAGTTGATGTAATGAGATGAGAGTGCTGCTGGAGCCTTTCCTGTGTAGTCAATATAGAAGATGTGAGTGCTGCTGAAATCTTTCCTGTATAGTTGATATCTAGATTTAGTATTTGCTGTATTGGTCCTTACATGAACAGATCCAGAAGCAAATGATTTGATACCTTTTAATGGATCAACATAGATGCAACAACAAGAACAAAGTGCTCTAGCTTTCGGACCAACCAGTCCTTCTTCAGAAGCCTAATGGCTGTTGTTTAGAAAAAAACAATACTTTTAACAGCTATACCATGCATAAAAAACAGAAAAAAATCCCCATTGGTTTAAACTACTCATTTAAAAAATACAGATAATGATGTCAGAGAAGTATAACAGCACCATATTACCTTCAGACAGGAGGGTCCCAGGGTCAAAGGTGCCTGGTGCAAAACACATACAAAGAATCCTACTGCATATAAATTCAATTGACATAAGATAACACTGCTGGAGCAGATGACTCTTAAATCAAGCTATGCATGTCACAGTGTGTATAAGGATGTGATTACTGAAAAGCAACCCCCATTCAGATTAAAGACATACTAAGATTGTCTTAGGACTCTAGAAGTTTCAATGCATGCATTATAGACAAGAAATTACCAGTGAAGTTGTCTTAAAAACATCAGTCACACTGTATGATGTGTAAAACTTAGCTGGACCCATCTTCCAGCTGTACTCTCCAGCTAGATATCATGCCCTATAACTTCAAATACTTCTAGTATAGTGACAGGACTTCATAAATGATAATTTAAATACAAATTGACAGTATTAGTGTCAAACAAAAAACTTTAGTCAAGGACCACCAAGGAACTAAGACCATGTAGCCTGAAATGTACTGATGTCAATGTACACTGAGAATTTAACAACTTGATGTACTAGAAGTGTCCACACACACACAAACACACAGGCGTGCGCACACACACACACACACACACAAAACACACACCCGGGGAAGGTGGTAGTTTTATTTCATTGTAGTTCTATCCAGAATCCTTGGAAATGTTACTATGCAGATAGAAGTACAGTTAAGTGTGTCACATTTCTGCTCTGTAGGTAATAGGATACATGAGCCCTTTTACTTAGGATTTCATGACAAGTTGAATTCCTTTGGGGAACAATTACAGTGACTGATGTGAATAAAGGTTCATTAGGGGAGAGAGAGAGAGAGTGTGTGGTGTGTGTGCGTAATGGTATGCGTGTGTGTGTGTGTGTACAGTGTGTGGTGAGAGAGAGAGAGAGAGAGAGACTCTCCTTGAAGCTAGTCATCTCCCCATCCCACATTATGAAGATGTGGGTTGGGGTAGGGTGTATTGTTTGTGTGAAGAGAAAGGAGAGAAATTAAAATTTTTATTATGTTTTCAGATTCCTTAGACACTTCTAGTACATCAAGTTGTTAAATTCTCAGTGTACATTGACATCAGTACATATCAGGCCACATGGTCTTAATTCCTTGGTGGTCCTTGACTAGAGTTTTTTGTTTGACACTAATACTGCCAATTTGTATTTAAATGATCATTTATAAAGTCCTGTCACTATACTAGAAGTTTTTGAAGTTATGGGGCATGATATCTATCTGGAGAGTACAGCTGGGTGATAGGTCCAGCTAAGTTTTACACATCATACAGTGTGCACTGATGTTTTTAAGACAACTTCACTGGTAATTTCTTGTTTATAATGTATGCATTGAAACTAAGACAATCTTAGTATGTCTTTAATCTGGGTGGGGGTTGCTTTTCAGTAATCACATCCTTATACACACTGTGACATGCATAGCTTCATTTAAGAGTCTTCTGTTCCAGCAGTGTTATCTTACATCAATTGAATTTATATGCAGTAGGATTCTTTGTATGTGTTTTGCACCAAGCACCTTTGACCCTGGAACCCTCCTTCCTGAAGGTAATATGGTACTGTTATACTTCTCTTACATCATCATCTGTATTTTTTAAATGAGTAGTTTAAACCAATGGGGATTTTTTCTGCTTTTTATGCACGATCTAGCTGTTAAAAGTATTGTTTTTTCTAAACAATGGCTATTAGGCTTCTGAAGAAGGACTGGTTGGTCTGAAAGCTAGAGCACTTTGTTCTTGTTGTTACATCTATGTTGGTCCATTAAAAGGTATCAAATCATTTGCTTCTGGATCTGTATAGTTTATATAATGAGATGTGAGTGCTGCTGGAACCTTTCCTGTGTAGTTGATGTAATGAGGTGAGTGCTGGTGAGACCTTTCCTGTGTAGTTTATATAATGAGATGCAAGTGATGCTGGAGCCTTTCCTGTGTAGTTGATGTAATGAGATGCGAGTGCTGCTGGAGCCTTTCCTGTGTAGTTAATGTAATGAGTTGTGAGTGCTACTAGAGCCTTTCCTGTGTAGTTGTTATAATGAGATGTGAGTGCTGCTGGATCCTTTCCTGTGTAGTTGATGTAATGAGGTGAGTGCTGGTGAGGCCTTTCCTGTGTAGTTGATGTAATGAGATGCGAGTGCTGCGGGAGCCTTTCCTGTGTAGTTGATGTAATGAGATGTGAGTGCTGCTGGAGCCTTTCCTGTGTAGTTGATGTAATGAGATGCGAGTGCTGCTGGAGCCTTTCCTGTGTAGCTGATGTAATGAGATGCGAGTGCTGCTGGAGCCTTTCCTGTGTAGTTGATGTAATGAGATGCGAGTGCTGCTGGAGCCTTTCCTGTGTAGCTGATGTAATGAGATGTGAGTGCTGCTGGAGCCTTTCCTGTATAGTGATGTAATGAGATGTGAATGCTGCTGGACCTTTCCTGTGTAGTTGATGTAATGAGATGTGAGTGCTGCTTGAGCCTTTCCTGTGTAGTTGATGTAATGAGATGCGAGTGCTGCTGGAGCCTTTCCTGTGTAGCTGATGTAATGAGATGTGAGTGCTGCTGGAGCCTTTCCTGTATAGTGATGTAATGAGATGTGAATGCTGCTGGAGCCTTTCCTGTGTAGCTGATGTAATGAGATGTGAGTGCTGCTTGAGCCTTTCCTGTGTAGTTGATGTAATGAGATGCGAGTGCTGCCTGAGCCTTTCCTGTGTAGTTGACGTAATGAGATGTGAGTGCTGCTGGAGCCTTTCCTGTGTAGTTGACATAATGAGATGCGAGTGCTGCTGGAGCCTTTCCTGTGTAGCTGATGTAATGAGATGCGAGTGCTGCTGGAGCCTTTCCTGTGTAGAAAATATGGAAGATGTGAGTGCTGCTGGAATCTTTCCTGTATAGTTGATATCTAGATTTAGTATTTGCTGTATTGGTCCTTACATGAACAGATCCAGAAGCAAATGATTTGATACCTTTTAATGGACCAACATAGATGTAACAACAAGAACAAAGTGCTCTAGCTTTCGGACCAACCAGTCCTTCTTCAGAAGCCTAATGGCCGTTGTTTAGAAAAAAACAATACTTTTAACAGCTATATCATGCATAAAAAACAGAAAAAAATCCCCATTGGTTTAAACTACTCATTTAAAAAATACAGATGATGATGTCAGAGAAGTATAACAGCACCATATTACCTTCAGACAGGAGGGTCCCAGGGTCAAAGGTGCCTGGTGCAAAACACATACAAAGAATCCTACTGCATATAAATTCAATTGACATAAGATAACACTGCTGGAGCAGATGACTCTTAAATCAAGCTATGCATGTCACAGTGTGTATAAGGATGTGATTACTGAAAAGCAACCCCCATTCAGATTAAAGACATACTAAGATTGTCTTAGGACTCTAAGAAGTTTCAATGCATGCATTATAGACAAGAAATTACCAGTGAAGTTGTCTTAAAAACATCAGTGCACACTGTATGATGTGTAAAACTTAGCTGGACCCATCATCCAGCTGTACTCTCCAGCTAGATATCATGCCCTATAACTTCAAATACTTCTAGTATAGTGACAGGACTTCATAAATGATAATTTAAATACAAATTGACAGTATTAGTGTCAAACAAAAAACTTTAGTCAAGGACCACCAAGGAACTAAGACCATGTAGCCTGAAATGTACTGATGTCAATGTACACTGAGAATTTAACAACTTGATGTACTAGAAGTGTCCACACACACATGCACACACACACGCGCGCACACACACACACACACACACACACACACACACACACACACCTGGGGAAGGTGGTAGTTTTATTTCATTGTAGCTCTATCCAGAATCCTTGGAAATGTTACTATGCAGATAGAAGTACAGTTAAGTGTGTCACATTTCTGCTCTGTAGGTATTAGGATACACGAGCCCTTTTACTTAGGATTTCATGACAAGTTGAATTCCTTTGGGGAACAATTACAGTGACTGATGTGAATAAAGGTTCATTAGGGGAGAGAGAGAGAAAGTGTGTGTGTGTGGTGTGTGTGTGTGTGTGTGTGTGTGTGTGTGTGTGACAGTGTGAGTGAGAGAGGAGAGAGAGAGAGAGAGACTCTCCTTGAAGCTAGTCATCCTCCCCACCTCCCACATTATGAAGATGTGGGGTGGGGTAGGGTGTATTGTTTGTGTGAAGAGGAGGATAGAAATTAAAATTTTTATTATGTTTTCAGATTCCTTAGACACTTCTAGTACATCAAGTTGTTAAATTCTCAGTGTATATTGACATCAGTACATATCAGGCCACATGGTCTTAATTCCTTGGTGGTCCTTGACACTAATACTGCCAATTTGTATTTAAATGATCATTTATAAAGTCCTGTCACTATACTAGAAGTTTTTGAAGTTATGGGGCATGATATCTATCTGGAGAGTACAGCTGGGTGATAGGTCCAGCTAAGTTTTACACATCATACAGTGTGCACTGATGTTTTTAAGACAACTTCACTGGTAATTTCTTGTTTATAATGTATGCATTGAAACTAAGACAATCTTAGTATGTCTTTAATCTGGGTGGGGGTTGCTTTTCAGTAATCACATCCTTATACACACTGTGACATGCATAGCTTGATTTAAGAGTCATCTGTTCCAGCAGTGTTATCTTACATCAATTGAATTTATATGCAGTAGGATTCTTTGTATGTGTTTTGCACCAAGCACCTTTGACCCTGGGACCCTCCTTCCTGAAGGTAATATGGTACTGTTATACTTCTCTGACATCATCATCTGTATTTTTTAAATGAGTAGTTTAAACCAATGGGGATTTTTTCTGCTTTTTATGCACGATCTAGCTGTTAAAAGTATTGTTTTTTCTAAACAATGGCTATTAGGCTTCTGAAGAAGGACTGGTTGGTCCGAAAGCTAGAGCACTTTGTTCTTGTTGTTACATCTATGTTGGTCCATTAAAAGGTATCAAATCATTTGCTTCTGGATCTGTATAGTTTATATAACGAGATGTGAGTGCTGCTGGATGCTTTCCTGTATAGTTGATGTAATGAGATGTGAGTGCTGTGGGATCCTTTCCTGTGTAGCTGATGTAATGAGATGCGAGTGCTGCTGGAGCCTTTCCTGTGTAGTTGATGTAATGAGATGCGAGTGCTGCTGGAGCCTTTCCTGTGTAGTTAATGTAATGAGATGCGAGTGCTGCTGGAGCCTTTCCTTTATAGTTGATGTAATGAGATGCGAGAGCTGCTGGAGCCTTTCCTGTGTAGTTGATGTAATGAGATGCGAGTGCTGCAGGAGCCTTTCCTGTGTAGTTGATGTAATGAGGTGAGTGCTGCTGGAGCCTTTCCTGTGCAGTTGATATAATGAGATGCAAGTGCTGCTCGAGCCTTTCCTGTGTAGTTGATGTAATGAGATGTGAGTGCTGCTGGATCCTTTCCTGTATAGTTGATGTAATGAGATGTGAGTGCTGCGGGATCCTTTCCTGTGTAGCTGATGTAATGAGATGCGAGTGCTGCTGGATCCTTTCCTGTGTAGTTGATGTAATGAGATGCGAGTACTGCTGGAGCCTTTCCTGTGTAGTTGATGTAATGAGATGCGAGTGCTGCTGGAGCCTTTCCTGTGTAGTTAATGTAATGAGATGCGAGTGCTGCTGGAGCCTTTCCTGTGTAGTTGATGTAATGAGATACGAGTGCTGCTGGAGCCTTTCCTATATAGTTGATGTAATGAGATGCGAGAGTTGCTGGAGCCTTTCCTGTGTAGTTGCTGTAATGAGATGTGAGTGCTGCTGGAGCCTTTCCTGTGTAGTTGATGAAATGAGATGTGAGTACTGCTGGATCCTCTCTTTTGTAGTTGATGTAATGAGATGTCAGTGCTGCTGGATCCTCTCTTTTGTAGTTGATGTAATGAGATGTCAGTGCTGCTGGAGCCTTTCCTGTATAGTTGATGTAATGAGATGCGAGAGCTGCTGGAGCCTTTCCTGTGTAGTTGATGTAATGAGATGCGAGTGCTGCGGGAGCCTTTCCTGTGTAGTTGATGTAATGAGATGCGAGTGCTGCGGGAGCCTTCCCTGTGTAGTGATGTAATGAGATGCGAGTGCTGCTGAGCCTTCCGATATAGTGATGCAATGAGATGTGACTGCAGCTGGAACCTTTCCTGTGTAGTTTATGTAATGAGATGCAAGTGCTGCTGGATCCTTTCCTGTGTAGTTGATGTAATGAGATGCGAGTGCTGCTGGAGCCTTTCCTGTGTAGTTGATATAATGAGATGAGAGTGCTGCTGGAGCCTTTCCTGTATAGTTGATGTAATGAGATGCGAGTGCTGCGGGATCCTTTCCTGTGTAGCTGATGTAATGAGATGCGAGTGCTGCTGGATCCTGTCCTGTGTAGTTGATGTAATGAGATGCGAGTGCTGCTGAAGCCTTTCCTGTGTAGTTGATGTAATGAGATGTGAGTGCTGCTGGAGTCTTTCCTGTGTAGTTGATGTAATGAGGTGAGTGCTGCTGGATCCTTTCCTATATAGTTGATGTAATGAGATGTGAGTGCTGCGGGATCCTTTCCTGTGTAGCTGATGTAATGAGATGTGAGTGCTGCTGGATCCTTTCCTGTGTAGTTGATGTAATGAGATGTGAGTACTGCTGGAGCCTTTCCTGTGTAGTTGATGTAATGAGATGCGAGAGCTGCTGGAGCCTTTCCTGTGTAGTTGATGTAATGAGATGCGAGTGCTGCTGGAGCCTTTCCTGTGTAGTTGATGTAATGAGATGCGAGTGCTGCGGGAGCCTTCCCTGTGTAGTGATGTAATGAGATGCGAGTGCTGCTGGAGCCTTTCGTATATAGTGATGCAATGAGATGTGACTGCAGCTGGAACCTTTCCTGTGTAGTTTATGTAATGAGATGCAAGTGCTGCTGGATCCTTTCCTGTGTAGTTGATGTAATGAGATGCGAGTGCTGCTGCAGCCTTTCCTGTGTAGTTGATACAATGAGATGCGAGTGCTGCTGCAGCCTTTCCTGTGCAGTTGATGTAATGAGATGTGAGTGCTGCTGGAGCCTTTCCTGTGTAGTTGATGTAATGAGATGTGAGTGCTGCCAGAGCCTTTCCTGTGTAGTTGATGTAATGAGATGCGAGTGCTGCTGGAGCCTTTCCTGTGTAGTTGATGTAATGAGATGCGAGTGCTGCCGGAGCCTTTCCTGTGTAGTTGATGTAATGAGATGTGAGTGCTGCTGGAACCGTTTCTGTGTAGTTGATCCAGAAGCAAATAATTTGATACCATTTATTGGACCAACATAGATGTAACAAAAAGAACAAAGTGCTTTAGCTTTTGGACCAACAAGTCCTTCATCGGAAGCGTAATGACAGTTATTTAGAAAAGCCAATACTTTTAACAGCCTGATCATGCAGAAAAAAAGCAGAAAAAATCCCAATTGGTTCAAAATACTCATTTAAAAAAAAAGAAGAAGGTGTCAGAGAAGCTTAGCAGTACCATTTCACCTTCAGCTGAGAGGGTCTAAAAGTCAGAGGTGCTTAGTGCAGAAGACATACAAGAATTCCATTGCATATAAATTAAACTGACTTAGAGATACTTTCAGAATAAGACAACAACTACTTGAGCAGAGGGCTCTTAAATCAAATTATGAGTGTCACAATGTGTAGAAGAATGCAGTTACTGAAAAGCAACCCCCACCCGAATTAAAGACAAATTAAAATTGTAAGTTAAAAACAAGCACCACAAGTCAGGACTACAAGAAGCATCTACATATGACATACAAAGAGTAACCGTTAAAGTTTTCCTAAAAAGAGCAGTAGTTACACACTGTATGAAATGCAAAACTTAGCTGGATTCATTACCCAGCTATACTCCCCAGCTAGAAGTTATGCCCCATAAACTTCAAAAGCCTCTAGTGTAGTAACAGGAGTTTATAAATGATAATATAAATATAAATTGGCAGTATAAGTGTCAAACAAAAAACTACTTGTCAAGGGCCACCAAGAAATTAAGACCATGCAGCCTGATATGTACAGATGTCAATAAATTCTCAGTGTACAATATAACAACTTGATGTAATGAAAATGTCTAAAGAATAAGAATAATAAATCATAGGAATTAAATTCTCACCCCCCTCCCCATATCTGGGGGATAACTAGTTTTAAGGAGACACACACACACACACACACACACACACACACACCGCTAATGCGCCATCATTCACATCAATCACTGCAATTATTACCCAAAGGAATTCAACTTGTCATGAAATTCCAAATAAAAGGGATCATGTATCCAAATATGTACAGAGTAAAAATGTGACACTTTATAACCAAACTACTGTCTGTGCAGTAACAGTCCAAAACAGTCTCTCCACCCCAAAAAAAAAAAAATCATGGTACTTAGTGAGGTAAACACCAAGGTAGAGACATCAACAGGGAGAAGGGCAGGTGTAAATGGAGAAAAAGGCAAAGGCAGTAAGGACAGGGATGGGGCAAAAAGGGGTAAGGCCATCAATAAATGGAGGTAATGAGTACCAATGCCCGCAGTCTAGGTAACAAGCTCCCTGAACTGGTGGCCTTGATGGAAGAGGGATGCCTGGATATTGTGGCAGTCACAGAAACATGGTACACAGAGAACCATGACTGGGATGTCAACATACCAGGGTACACAATCTACAGGAGAGACAGGTAGGGTAGAAGAGGAGGAGGAGTAGCTCTCTATGTAAGGGTAGGGATCAAAGCAACAGAACAAAAGGGTAAACAGGGAGGAGAGGAGGCACTGTGGATCACCCTAGAGACTGGAAATGGCACCACAATCAGCACAAGGGTTGTATACAGACCCCCATCTCAGGGGGAGGAAATGGAAAAGGAAATGGTAGAAGGTATCCTTAGGATAGCAGAGAAAGGGGAGATATTGTTGATGGGGGACCTGAATATGCCAAATGTTAACTGGAGTACTTTTGCTGCAGCCACATCCAAGAGCAGGGCCATTCTCGATGCCCTACAGGGGGCATGCCTCAGATAGCTAGTGTTGGAACCCACTTGGGAGGGAGCAGTCTTAGACCTGGTACTCTAAAATGGGGACGGTGAGAGGATCTCAGATCTAGAAGTGGGTAGCCATCTGGGAACAAGTGACCACCAAACAGTGTGGTTCACAATAAACTCAGCTGCAAAGTCAAGCCATAGAAAAGTGAGAGTACTGGACTTTAGGAGGGCTGACTTTGTCAAAATAGGAGAGTGCCTCAGAAAAGCACTAGCAAACAGGCAAGAAGGAGGGGTGGAGTAACAATGGGAAAACATCAAAACTGTCATCACAGAGGCAACAAGCCTTTGTGTGAAGCAAATAAATCAAAATGAAAGAAAAAAACACTATGGTTCTCAAAAGAGGTGGTGGGGAAGGTTAGGGAGAAAAAGATAGCATTTAGGAAGTATAAGGAAACACAGAAGGAGCAGGACAAAGAACTGTACCAGTTAAAGCAGAAAGAAGTGGGGAAGGCAGTCAGAATAGCAAAGGCCCAAACCAAGGAAAAGATAGCCAACTCAGTTAAGAAGGGGGATAAAACCTTTTATAGGTACATTAGGGAGCGTAGAAAGACAAAGGGAGGGATAGTGAAGTTGAATAAAGGGGACAGTGGGTGGGCAGAGAGGGACAGAGAAAAAGCAGGGATACTGAATGAATACTTCTGCTCAGTATTTACAAAAGAAGAGAAGAGGAGGGGGAGCTACCTAATCTAATCAATAGAAGCACTCTGGATAGGGGGTCAATCCCAGTCCTTTCACAGAAGAAAGGGTTCTGAAAGAACTCCTAAAACTGAAGGTGGACAAAGTGATGGGGCCTGACAGGATTCACCATAGAATTCTAAAAGAATTAAGGGGAGAACTAGTGACACCAATGAATAGCATTTTTAACAAATCATGGGAGGATGGTGTGGTACCTGAGGACTGGAGGAGGGTGGATGTGATTCCCCTTCATGAAAGTGGGAGCAAGACAGAGGCAGGAAACTACAGTCCTGTCAGTTTGACCTCAGTGGTAGGGAAAATGATGGAATCACTTCTGAAGGAAAGAATTGTTGAGTACCTAGAGGCCAGTGGGGCACAGGACCCAAGACAGCATGGATTCATAGCAGGATGGTCATGTCAGATGAATCTAATCGATTTATTTGACTGGGTAATCAAAGTAGTAGACAAGGAGGGGCTGTGGACATGGCCTACCTAGACTTTAGCAAGGCATTTGACACAGTCCCTCACAAAAGATTAATAAACAAATTGGTCAGCCTAGGAGTGGATCCCAGGGTGGTAGCCTGGGTAAAATATTGGCTGGACAACAGGACACAGAAGGTAATAGTAAATGGAGTCCACTCTGAAGAAAGGGGGGTTACTAGTGGGGTACCGTAGGTTTCAGTACTGGGTCCAGTCCTTTTTAATGTCTTTATAAGTGACATTGCAGAGGGACAGGAAGGGAGAGTATGCCTTTTTGCAGACAACACAATGATCTGCAACAGGATTGATACACAAGGAGGTGTGGAAAGGATGAGAAGGGACTTGGCAAGGTTGGAGGAATGGTCAGAAGTATGGCAGCTTGGATTCACTGCAAAGAGGTGCAAAGTAATGCACCTGGGAAACAGAAACACAGGGGAAGAGTACACAGTGTGGGAGAGGGGTAGTAAGAACAACAAAAATGGAAAGGGACCTGGGGGGTAATCATATCAGATGATCTAAAGGTTAGCCAGCAATGTGAGAAGGCAGTAGGGATGGCTGGGGGATACTGGGATGTATAGGGAGAGGCATCACCAGTAGAAAACAGGAAGTTGTTATCCCTCTGTGCAGACAGTTGATGAGACCCCATCTGGAGTACTGCATCCAGTTCTGGAGACCCCATCTCTGCAAGGACATAGACAGGATGGAGACAGTTCAGAGGAGGGCAACTAAAATGGTGCCAGGTCTGCAACAGAAGCCAATTGAGGAGAGACTAAAGGAGCTTAATATGTATACCCTTGAGGAAAGGCGGGAGAGGGGAGACATGATAGAAACTTTTAAGTACCTCAATAGAATCAACATAGTCCAAGAGGGTAGCATCTTTCAGAAAGAAAGATGTGCAAGAACAAGGGGACACAATTTGAAGATAAAGGGGGACAGCTCAGGGGTAATGTGAGGAAGTATTTTTTCACAGAAAGGGTGGTGGACACATGGAATGGCCTTCCTGAGAAGGTTGTGGGGTCAAAAACAGTGGGGGAATTCAAGAATGCATGGGACAGACATAAGGGAGTTCTTGTGGGGGGTAGGAAGAAATAGGCTGTTGGTTAACTAGGATAAGCAGCTTATTCAGTAGGTAGGGAAATGGGCAGACTAGGTGGGCCAAGCAGTCCTTATCTGCCGTCAAAGTCTATGTTTCTATGTTTCTGAAGATTCTGAATAGAACCACAATGAAATAAAATGTCCAACCTCCCAAGGGTAAGGCAACTAGAAGTAAATGTACATTATGTATGTAAGAAAAGAGTCCTAACATACCTACATTTCCACAAATCACTACAATATCAGCACAGTGTTATTAGATCAGTCATGGACCCCCATGCAAATGAGAACTCATACCCCAATATGTTCAGAGTTAAGAAATGTGACAGTATATAATAAAACTACTGTATGTACAGTAACGGGCTAGGGAATCTGAATAAGACCCAATGGAATCAACCCCACCCCCAGGAAAGGTAAAGAGTAAGAAAGAATTAATTTTCATTCTTGTGTGAACTAAGAGTAATAACACACTGTAACTCAATGTATCTGAATAGAATTCTACCTCAATGTAACAGCAACCCCACACATGCCATATTCACATACACCGCCAACACACACACACACACACACACACACACACATGCTGAAGTCCTAGAATATGTCTATCCTAAGAAGAAAAGGTCTGTGGATGTTAAGTCCTGTAATGTGCCATGAACCCTAAATCTGTGTTCATCCCATCTGCTACCATATTGAGATGTAAAATAAGTTTGATCGCAAAAGTTCATCTCTGTTGTGTAATTTTGAGATTTCCTTTTAAGACCATTACTGACATATCTGAAATTGAATGGTCAGGCCGAGAGAAGTGTTGCCACACTGGTTTTTCAGTCATCTTCCATTTAATATTATGTCTGTGCAAGTTAATCCTAGTGCGGTGCGGTTGTCTTGTCTCTCCAACATAACCTCTTTGTGGACATCTCTTGCATTGAATGAAATAAACAACATGTTGTGATGTACATGTATAACTCCCATGTACCTTGAATTGTCTGTTTTGTGATCTAACCACACAGTCCGAAGTGGAAATGTGCTCACAAGTCTTACAGTTGCGTTGACTGCAGGGTCGTGAACCATTTAGTGTCATGGTATTCTGTTCTGGCGCTACTCCTAATTATTCAGCTGGCTAAGTTTGCTGGTTGTTTAAAAGATAGCAGTGGTAGTTCCTTAAAATACAATTGAGGGTCTCAACCTCACTAAATATTGGATGGAGGTCCTTAATAATCTTATACAGAAGTTCAAGGTCTGGATGATATGTGACTACTAAGGGTATTCTGTTGGTAGCGGTCCTTTCTTTATATTGAAGTAGTTGTTGTCTTGCCACTTGTGTTGCACGTTCTACTGTCCCATGAATTTCTCTGGAAGAGTGTCTCTGCTCAATAAAAGGTGTTTTTCAACATAGCCAAATGTGTATCTCTGTCCTCCTCATTTGAACAGATACGGTGACATCTAAGTGCGTGACTGTACATGACAGATTTTTTTGTGTGGCTTGGCTTGGGCGATCACTTTTTTTGTGCAAGTATCTCTGTCTGTCTGTTAGCTTCCTCCAAATACATGTATGTAGGGTTCCATCCTTAACTCATTGTCTCCTAGCTGATGCCTGTAGGCGTCAGTAAAATACACTGGTGTGTCCTGAGGACGCCTACAGAAGTCAGCTATTGACTTCCTGTGTGCCCTGACAACATCTGGAGAAGTCACATATATTTTAATATATAATGTAACAGAATATAATATATATTTGACTGCATAGCACCGTTGGAAAGGTAATTTTGTGCTGAACAACTTTGCCACTGATATTCTGTGTATATCATGTATACTTTAGGAGTTATATGTATTTGTTTATGGTATGGTGTGTATGGCTTATGTTGCCTGTTTTAGTGAAAAATAAAATGTTTTTGCTGTTTCAACCAGCATAGAAAGAAAATGAAATTACATATTATTCTTTGCATACCACCACTGGAAAGGTAATTTTGTGCCGAATAACTTTGCCACTCATACTTTGTGTCTAGCTCTTACGGTTCTTGAGCTATTAGGCTTTGTTTGTGGCATGCTGACTATAGCTTGATTTTGCTTAGAAAGGCCCAGGATTTATTATTAATGGTATTCAGGAGACAAGTGGTGCAACTTGAGAGAGCTCCTGTGGAGGCAATGAGTTAATGGTGACTGTGGTGTCCAGAAAATTAACACTGGTGGTAGAATACTCCAGGGTAAGCTTTATGGTAGGGTTAAGGTTATTAAGTTACAGATGAAAATCCTTAAATGCATCTGTGCCCTCCATCCAAATGATAAACAAATAATCAATGCAACACAAATAAGCAAGTGGTTTGTGGGACAGTGCCTTACGAAGTCCTCCTCCAAGTCTGCCATAAAGAGGTTAGCATACTGTGGAGCCATCCTGGTGCCCATTGCTGTTCCCATAGTTTGAACAAAATGTTTACTATTGAAGCTAGAGTTATCATGTGTCAAAATGAATTTCATAAGTTTTCCCACTTCAGGGTTGGTGTTTTGATCCAGTCCTTTCTTCTGTATGTATTAAAGGTAGACTGAAATGCCATCTGTGAGTGGAATATTAGTGTAGAGGGATGTTACATCCATCATCACTAAAATGGTATCAGGTGTTAAGTCCTTATAACCAGAAAGTACATGCAGGAAGTCTGTAGTGTCCTGGATGTACAGTAACTGTCTCTTTCCATAACCAGTGGTTTGAAAATGGTTTCTACAAACCCTGAGATCCCCTTAGTCAGTGTACCATTACCAGATACTATGAGTCTTCACGGATTGCCATGTTTATGTATTTTAGGCAACATGTAGAATGTCCCTCGCTTGGGTTCAGCAGGGATGAGGTCAGTTAGTCTTTTTTGGACATGGTTGGAAAAGTTCTAATTAAAGGAAAACTACATCCAAAACCTGAAAAAATATATGTTGTGCAGAGTGTTTTAACTTGTATGTGAAGTTCTAGTGTTTCCTTCCCTCTGACTTGTATTAGGAGTTTTTCACAAATTAGCCTGCTAGCTTTATGCTAGTTTTACGACCCCTGGGGATCTCCATACCTGACAGTGTAATTGTATTTCTGGTTCCCACAGTGCATTTTGTCTCATGTGACTGTGATGTAAGAAAGACCCAACATTCAGCACATGCATGTCAAACAAACTAAATATCTTGGAAGCTTTACAAGCTGCACAAAAATTACCAGCAGCAAAGTTTTTCAGGACAGTAAAACCTTTAGGATGAGGGTGGTCACCAAGCTGAATTCTATAGATTTTAAAATATAGCCTTCTCTGTTGTTGTGAACTGATTGTAATGCAATGCTTTATGCTGGATTTATGGGCTCTGCTACATCACCATTACATGAAACAAGGTGCACTGTAGGACAAAGAAATGCAATAAAACTATTTGATATGGTGATCTCCAGGGGTCGTAAAACTACCCTAAAGCTAGCAGACTAATTTAGGAAAAACTCCTAATACCAGTCAGAGGGAAGGAAACAGTAGAACTTCACATACAAATTAAAACACTCTGCACAACATATATTTTTTCAAGTTTTGGGTGTAATTTTCCTTTAAGTCCTGTAGTTCTTTTTATGTTGGCGCACTTGTGCAGCCAATATCTTGTGGTAGTGCAGATTTGGAGGTGCGGTCACTGTTGGGTGAATGCAGGGAACGCATCAGTAGGTGCGTCCCTCATTCTCCAATCAGCCTACATGCCGGCACCACACCATGCATACATAATGTGGCGAGCACATCTAAGGAAAGGTCCACTGCAATCCGAGTAAAGCTTGTCAGATGCAGCAGACCTCCCAACGTGCTCAGCCACGTTGTAAGCATGCAGCCCCGTAACTGCCGACTACAGGGGTGCCTAATCACCTGCTGTGTACTGTAGCTAATGTATGTGCGCAATGAGAGCCCACTCCTCGTCAGCATAAAACACTCCCCCCATTTGTTATATGCCGAGGGGCCCAATCCCCTCGGCTCTGCCCACCTGGCTGGTTGTGGTGCAGACGGGGTGCCTAATCCCAGTCGGCATAAATTAACCCCCTTTAGTAGTGTGCTGGCGGGGTGCCCAATCCCCCATCAGCTTCAGCACCCCCAAACAGTTAGGTGGCACACTGGGAGCCCACCCAGCGTGCCAAATACCCCAATAAAAAAAAAAACCTGTCCGCAATGTTTTTTTTAACCCTGTGAACAAAACGGTCCCTCACCCTCTCCCTGCCCCCACAACCTGCACCCACCCTCTCGTGCCCTGCCTCCCCCACACCCTCACCCCATACTTACCTCTGGAGTCCGGCGCGACGATCTTCGGTGGACCGGGAACACGTCTGCACTCTTCAAAGCCGACCGCGAAGTAAGGAAATGCCAGTAAGCTGTATAATGGAATAAATAGGGGTTTTTCAACTTTGATGCATATCTCAGGCATTTTTTGGAATTTTAGCACCAAAATTTTCAACATGGGGTTTTGGGACCCCTCCTCTTGAATTCTTGCAATGTCATGATGTTATTCAGACCCGAAAGGTGATTTCGCAGTCACTGTGTGGAATCACCTTTTGGGAGCGAGGAACAAAAACGACAGTGCCAGTGTTCATGAGGGGGGCTCTCAAAAAGCCTATGTTACAAATTTGGTGGGAAAAATCTAAACAAATGACTGTTTTGCGAGCGTGCATTGTGCAGTTGCTACGCACGATCGTAACTTAGTGAATCTGCAATATTTTCAAGCCACATGTTCAGCATTGGCATTTTCCACACCTTCTTGTGAACTGTACAGCTGTCATTTTTCACATCCTGCCCGAAATGTGTTTTCGCACTTCCGGCGCAGAATAGTGCGGTCGATGTGGGAAATCAGTGTTCGGGACAAATTATGAAAATGACAGTTACACTGTTCATGAGCAGAGGTCCTAAATGCCTATGCTAAAAATTTGGTGACGATACTCCATAACATGACTGTGTTACGAGCGTGCGTTGCGCAGCTTGCATGCACGCTCATAAGTTGGCGAATTTATTATATTTTCACTCCAGATTTTCAACATTGCCATTGTTCTGCACCTCCTTATGAACAGTACAGCTGACATTTTTCACATCCTGACCAAAGTGTGTTTTTGCAGTTCCGGTGCAGAATAGCACGGTCGCTGTGGAAAGTCCATTTTCGAGACACATTATGAAAATGACAGTGACACTGTTCATTAGCACAGGTCCTAAAATGCCTATGTTGAAAATTTGGTGCCAAACGTCCATAAAATTAGTGTTTTATGAGTGTGCGTTGCGCAGTTTGCATGCATGCTCATGACTTTGTGCATTCGTAATATTTTCCCTCCAGATGTTCACAATTGGCATTTTTCCACACCTCCTTATGAACAGTACAGCTGTCATTTTATGTATCCTGGCTGAAATGTATTTCCACACATCCGGCACAGAATTGCACAGTCGCTGTTCGAAATCAGTTTTCGGGACAGTTTGAGGAAATGACGATGACACTGTTCATGAGCAAAGGTCCTAAAATGCCTATGTTGAAAATTTGGTGCCGAAAGTCCAAAAATGACTGTGCTGCAAGCGTGCGTTGCACAGTTTCCACGCAGCCTTGTAACTTCATAAATTTGCTATATTTTCATGCCAGATTTTCACCACTGACATTTCTGCACACCTCCTTATCAACAGTACAGCTGCCATTTTTCACAGCCTGCCCAAAACACGTTTCAGCAACTGTGGTGCACAATGGCGTGCTCGCTGTGGGAAATCACCTTTTGGGACACATTAACAAAATCACAGTGCTACTGTTCATGAGGGGAGGTCCCAGAATACCTATGTTGAAATTGTGCCTAAAAAACTCCCACAAATAATTGGGTTGCTGACATCTGTTGCGCAGTTTGCATGCATGTTCATTGCTTCACCAATATTTCATATTGCCACTCCAGATTTTCAACATTGCCATTTTTTATGCTTCCTCATGAACAACACAGTTGTCATTCTCCACATCCTGCTCAAAACTGTGTTTTCGTCCCTCTGTCACCAAATGCCACAGCCGCTGTGCAAAACCACGTTTCAGCTAACAAAGTGATTCTGCCACTTTTCAGGAGGTGGCCTGACAAGCAGCCGATGTTGAACATGTAGAGTGAAACTACCACTACACGCCTACGGTGTTAGGGTTTCCAAGTGTAGCACCCCACCTGGTACAGACTGACAGGCGTCAGGGCTGTGACTTGGGATCATGGGATGTAATGCTCATGCCATTCCACCTCCCCACACCCACCCTGCAGCCACTGACAGGCATCATGGAGTGTCTTGCACTGTTCAGCCACAAACTTCACCCCACACTCCTATACTGCACCCACGTCACCATATTTCCTTATGGAATGGGGTAAGTATAATACCCAAAGACCCCAAAGCACACCACGACACTTGTCAGTGTCTACAGGGTAGGCTGAGGTACAATGCAATGAGCACTATAGCCGATGACCCAAAGGCACACTCCAATGCCTGTCGCTCTCTACAGGGTGCGGGTGGGGTTGGCATCACTTCAATTCTTCACTGCCATTCCTATTATGTGTCTCTAGCTCCGCCACTGCCAATGCCTGTGCGACAACATTCAGCATTGACAAATGCTTGTTTATATGTTGTAGTGGAGTCACTTTCCAGTTCTCTGTAGTAGGTATGATCAGTTAGCTGTCCGTTAGCTTCATTAATATAATTTCTCAGTCCAACATCACCAATGCAGAGCCTATATCAGCTTTTTTGATGACAATGTTGTGGTTTTATTTCAGTATTCGTATAGCCCTCTGTTCCAGTGGAGCAAGGTTATAATGGGCCTGTTCTTGCCTAATAAGGATCTGACCACTGTCTTGCTGGCAGAAATAATGAATGCAATCATCTAGTTTTTTGTTATCCCCACTTGGGGGGATAAATTCCAATTTATTTTTCTTATCCATTAAATTGTTACTGATTGTGGTGTCTTCACTACTAGTGATTTCTTCCTTGCCATGAAAGAATTCTTTAAGTCTCAATCTGTGGAAGTATTCTTCCAGTTCGCCACAAGACTGTATTTTGTCCAGTGGTTTTGTTCGGCAGAAAGTGAGGCCCTTTGAAAGTACATTTAATTTCCCAGTAGTCAGTGTGTGGTTGGACAAATTAACAACTGAAAGGCGTCCATCTGTGTGGTGTTGTTGTTTAATCACTCCATTATATTCTTCATGGTTGTTAGGAAGTGTGGTATGTTGAAGGGCATCGAGTTTCCTGTTTTCGATAAGCATGGCTTTAATGTGCATCTTTTGCAAGGTGTCCGAAATAGGTTCACCAGACATCCTCTCCAGTGTGGTAACAATTTCAGCGAACAGTTTGTTCAAATATGCTTTCTTGGCATATGACATGTGAATCCTGTGATTTCTCAATTTCTCAGAGGTCCTACAACAGAGTTGTTCTGCATATATAGAATTGTCTGTGTTTTTTAATGGATTCAAAAAAGTAAGACCTTTAGGGGTTATGTTGCTCCTCTTGCACTGGATTAGAAAATAGATGCCACTGCTTAGCTGTGCCAGTTTCTTCTTGATGTTATGTAACTGCCATATTCTATGGTGAATTCCGGTATCTTCCATGCTGAAATTCAGATTTAGTAGTTGCCATATTGGTTCTTGTAAGAACAGATCCAGAAGCAAATGACTGGATACCTTTTATTGGACCAACATAGATGTAACAAAAAGAACAAAGTGCTTTAGCTTTTGGACCAACAAATCCTTCATCGGAAGCATAATGACAGTTATTTAGAAAAGCCAATACTTTTTACACCCAGATCATGCACAAAAAAAGCAGACCCCCCCCCCACTGGTTCAAACTACTCATTAAAAAAAAAGATGATGTCAGAGAAGCTTAACAGTACTATTTCACCTTCAGCTGAAAGGGTCTAAAGGTCAGAGGTGCTTAGTGCAGAACTACTGCATATAAATTAAATTGATTTAGAGATACTTTCAGAATAAAATAACTACTTGAGCAGAGGGCTCTTAAATCAAATTATGAGTGTCACAATGTGTATAAGAATGTAGTTACTGAGTAGCAACCCCCACCGAGATTAAAGACATACTAAAATTGTATGTTAAAAACAAGCCCACAAGATAGGATTACAAGAAGCATCTATATATGATATACAAAGAGTAACCAGTAACGTTTTCCAGAAAAGAGCAATAGTTACACACTGTATGAAATGTAAAACTTAGCTGGACCCATTACCCAACTATACTCTCCAGCTAGATATTATGCCCTATAAACTTCAAAAGTCTATGGTGTAGTAGCAGGAGTTTATAAATGATAATATAAATATAAATATAAATAAGCAGTAGAAGTGTCAAACAAAAAACTACTTGTCAAGGACCACCAAGAAATTAAGACCATGCATAGTTAATGTCATGAGGCGAGTGCTGCTGGAGCCTTTCCTCTATAGTTGATGTAATGAGATGTGAGAGCTGCTGCAACCTTTCCTGTACAGTTGGTGTAATGAGATGTTAGTGCTGGTGGATTCTTTCCTGGATTTCATTTCATTTCATTTTTATTTGCTAACTGGGTTGGGACACTGGGCCGAGGCCCTTTTTTAGATCCAACACAGACAGATAAACATAACAACTCAAGACATGATACAAAAATACAACAATAAATATAGAACAATCAACAAACATCAAACATCAAGCATAACATGTACAAACAGACAGTGTTAATAAATACTGTTTAAATCTGACCTTAAATCCTGGGTAAGACTTAAATGATGTTAAAGAAAATGATAAATCATTCCATAGGCACGAAGCCTGATATTCAAATGACTGAAGACCATATTTATTTTTAGCGCTTTGAACTAACAACACTACATCCTGAAGTGATCTTATGTATAGTTGATAATAAAGTGATGTGAGTGCTGCTGGAGTCTTTCCTGTATAGTGATATAATGAAATGCGAGTGCTGGTGGATCTGGTCTCACAGGCAGATGGGACGAATTAGTTTGTGCGCTGGTGACCAGTCTGGCCACTAGCTTTCAGAATCTGTAAGCCAAGTAATTTTTTTAGTTGTCCTCATTTTTAAGAGAAAAGCACTTTGTGGGTCCCTGCATGAATTATTTTTGCACAAGGAGGATGTCATAATCCTTACATATTCCTTGCATACAGTTCTTACATAAAAACTTGCGTGTAGTGTAGCCTGTATATGCTGGCATATATCCTTGCACTTTGCACCAGTCAAAATACTTTTATTTATTTATTTAAAATTTGATGACCAGGAAAGGCACACTGAGCCGAGGCTCATTTCCAGGTGCGACCTGGGCACATTTTATACAAGAGAAACAAGAAGTACTGGCAGTTATCACAATTATTATTAAATAGTACAGCACAAATTTTGAAAATGTAGCATTTGATCATTGAGGAGTGTGAGAGAGATGAGGGGAGGCGTACCTAGGGGTGACGTCTATGGTGAGTTTGAAAGGGCTGAGTGGCTCCCCTGTAGCGCATTTGGACCATTTGAGCATGTAGGACAATGCAGGTTGGGTAGGGACCTGAGGAGCTGGGTAAAGGCTGAACTAGAAGGGGCCTGGCAAAGGTCGGAGGTTAAAGAATTCCAGAGAAGGGGGAGGTGGTATGAGAAGGCAAGTTGGCCAGAGAGAGTGCGAGGGCAGAGGAGGTGGAAAGCACGAGGGTCCCTGTGGCGAAGAGAGTAGTTTGGGGAGGAGGTTGGGTTGAGCTGGGATGCGAGGTATGGAGGAAGGGAGCCAAACCAGAATTTTGCTAAGAAAGAGGCACAGTGGATGGTATGCCTGTGAGTGAGTGGGGCACAAAGCAGGCAGTGGTGAGTGAGTAAATACTTACAAAGTTCTTGCCTTTTTTCATTAAAGCAGCAGTATTCCCTTTCCAGGAAGTGATCAATTTCAATGTTCTGTAGATCCACAGAAAATACAGCACCTGCCTGTCTGTCTATGTTTTACTGCTGCTATCATCATGGCGGGCGGCGAAAATGTATACAAAAACAAAGGACAACTAAGCAGATTATGAGGTGATAGTACAATGCCAGCAGGAAAGAGTACTAGGGACATGCTCAACAGAGCACAGGGAATAAACTGTTGAAAAAGTGCAGTTTTGTTTTTTATATAGTACTGCTGCTTTAAGGGGTGTATATTTTGTGAGGCACCATGACCCTATGGTACAATGCACCAAATAAACATATCACTCTGTACTACAATTTCCTAGTCAGTAAAGCAGAACATTGTAACAACCTCCAACCCCACACCAATGCATGGAAAAGAGATGACAGAGCTAAGTCTGTCTTTCCTGCTAAAAAAAAAAAAGAAACAATGGGACTGGTTTTGGGAGGCAGTAAATAGAATGGCTCTGATGGCTACTTACCACCTCTCCAAACCTGCCATTATGCTGCTGTGCCCATATGCAAAACACTATCAGCAGCCTTTCATAGTGCTACTGGTATATTTTACAGCCCATTCCAAATGGCTGAGTGACTGGTTAACTATGCCATACAATGTGGCATTTTGCAGTCCCTCCCTGCACTGTGTCTGCAAAGTGGCATTAGCAAGTCATTAAGCTGTTTAGCAATCATTAAACATATTCCAATATCCTGGCCATATCTTTTAAAACTACAAGAAATATGAAAGAATTTATCAATATTATTGCCTTCATATTTGTTTATATACATATTCTGAAGGACCACTGAATAGCACAGTTCCAGTGGCTCAGTAGGATACATGCTCTCCTCTACAGACAGAAGGTTATAGTTTTTAGCCCCACATCACAATGTGAAACTAGTACTGTAGTGCAGTAACCCCACACACAATTTTTCTGCATCTCTTTATATTGGCAAGGAATTCTTCTTGCATAAGCTGCTCACACAAGGAAAGTGTCACAATCCTTACATATTCCTTGCATGCAATTCTTATATAAAAACTTGTATAAAGCTTGCATATGCCACTGTATATCCCTGCATGTTGCACCAGTCGATATACTTACAAAGTTCTTGCCCATTTATCAGCAAGGGGTGTATTGTGCATATTTTGTGAGGTGCCCTGAGTGTATGGTATAGAGCTTCAAATAAATAAATATACTATATTCCCCAGGTCAATAAAACAGGACCTTGTAACCCCCAAAAAAAAAAAAAAAAACATAGAAATGAGCTGACACCAGGAAGTTTTCCTTTTGTGGTTAAAAAAAATAGAAATACAAACTATTTAAGTATACACAGCCCCCTCTTATCTCGATTATGCTCAGTTCATTCATTTGCAGCCCCGTTCCCCACATGGTTTCATCAACTGCAGCCCTGTTCCCCACATGGTTTCATCAGCTGCAGCCTTGTTCCCCACTTATGGTCATCAAAATGCTGTTTTGTGGGTGGCACTGCACAGACAGTGCTGGAGCACCACAGGAGCTCGAAACTGTGAGCAGGCTGAAACTACTTCACCAAATAAATTCTGTATGGCTCAATAGGACCCTCAGCCGGCACCTCTTTTGTGTGAGCTAGTTTGTCCCGACAGCATAACATGTCAGCTTCTCTAAGAGAACAGCAAGCAATTTAATATGTGCCATTTTTTGCTAACATTGTTTATGTGAATATCATGCAGTATATTAGTACTCCAAGTGAATATAATTTTATGAAGTGAATATTTGTTCTATCTCTAAAACTGTTCATATTTAGTTTGGGTGTGCCAGCCTGCCCTGCCTGCCCCCAGGGACTGTAAGTTCTATTTTAAATATGTTGGTTTCAATACAAAACTGATTCAATACTAATTGTTGTAAAATTAAGTTGTATAAGCAGGATGTGTAGTATGTTAATATGTGGCAATAATAGTTTTGCCTTATGAGCATTCATTTACAGAAAATAAACTAAAACTCATCATATAAAAGGAAAATGTGATTAGCTCACATAACAGAGGAAGCATGTAAAAAATCTATTGTGACATATAATGAAAATCGTATTTCATGCCAATTTTAATCTTCATATTTGTGTAACCCCCCTGCAAATGGGGGTTCCCAAAAGACTTCCAGGAGCTTGCTTGAATGCTCCAAGCCTGAATGGTGTTTGGCATTTAAGCCATTTATCAGTGAGTGTTTTTAGAGCCTCTGGTACTGTCTCTTTAAGAGCTGTCTGCTTGCAGACATAATTAGTTTGTATGGGGGACTGTGTGTTTCTTTGATTGAGTACCACTCAAGCTGCTGCCAATTCACTTCATTTTTGCAGTCACTAGGAGTGCAAAGGGAACCTATCTGACAGATGTAACTGCCAGAAATTATTTAGAGTAATAATGAAATTACAGTTTGTCTAACCTGCTTTCTTTGCAGTCAGAACTGTGTCTGCTAGTTCCCCATTCTAGTTTTGAACTGCTGAACTGGACCAATCAGTGTGGGGTAAGCTAGCTCTAAAATGGTGCCTTGGACGAATCAGAACTTGGACTCATAATCTGAGCCAGCCACAAGAGGATTGTATGGGCAGTGACTCTGGGAGATGTAGTTTAGACTTCAGCACCTTTTTGGACCAACAGCAGCAGTCTATTGTGAGTGACAGCCAATCCAGTCAAGAACTGGGAGGAACTCAAAGGAAGTGCCCGGTTTTGTCGGTTGGAGTTTCAGTTGAGCTTTGGCAGTGAAGAAGGAAGGAGCCCTGTGCTTTTTCAGTGTGCAGTTTTAGTCAAAAACGCGTGTAAGGCCCAGAGTTCCGGTCTGCAGCTTGTTAGGACTGAATCCGCCCTGTGAAAAGAATCAAAGGATCTCTGAAGAGTAGAAAACAGGCTCACCCTGTAGAAGACTGGAAGAATTGCTGAAAATTGCACTCGGTCTGTCAGGAACTGAATCTGCTGTGTGTTCTCCGGGTATTGTGCAGTAATTGCGATCGGGATACAGATGCAGCCTGCCTGGTATAGTGCTTTCTTTTATATGGATGTGTGAAGAGGTTTGTGTACCTCAAGTGAGCCCTGCTGACATTGAAGGACCCTATCTTATTTGGAGGTCGTGAGTACTAATTCAGGGTCGCTCCCTGTTGAATTGCCACATTAAATCCAAATGGAATTACTGTACTGCTGACTGTTTAATTCTCCTTTTCTCTGTGTAAAGGGCCCCTACCAGCTGCCACGGTTTGGACTAGCCACTAGGGCTTGGGTACCCAGGGACAGTAACTGATAAGGATAGGCCTGTGCACAGAGCCATAGGTAGATTATTAGAGTGATAAGCTAATTAACCTGATTTCCCCTGTCCTTGTTATATCCCCTAAATAAATCAGAGCTGCTTGTTTCAGCAAAGTTATACTGCCTGAGGTATTTGTCTATGTTAAAGTACTGTACTGTGATTGTTGCACTGTATCTCATTTCAAGGAGGTCCCAGTGCGGAACCAGACCTGGGGTAAGTGTATACTGTGAAGGTAATTCTGATATATTGTGTGGGCCACTGAGTGGGAAGAGGGGGTTGCAGTGTCCCAGAGGGCTGTGACCAAGTTAGTTTAACTATTGCAAACCCTGACCTCTGGGTGGAGGCACCCGCCATTGGATCCAGGCTCCTCAACCTGTTAGTGGCAAATCAGGCAGGGGTAGTAGCCCTGGGATAAGCGCCATCTGGGGGTTTACATCTTGGAGGCTCACCGCTGGGATTGTGTGTCCTCTAGTGGCCATATTATGAACCACTGTTAAGAAAAAAATGGGTACCCCGACAGAAGTGGCTGTGCACCGGCTGGTGGAGTGGTGTACTGGGGAGGAGATCGACCCCCAAAATGCTATGCTTATCCTGGACATCCCCCTGGGTATCAATACGGACACTGTGCAGGAGTACTTCCAAGGTGGAAGGTTTACAAAACTCTGTGGTGGTGGGTGGCATGCTAATCTGCTCACCCACACTTTCCTAAGCCCTAGTAGAGTTTAAGGATCCCATAGATAGCTCCAAAGTGCCACAGACCATTACCCCAGGAGCCCTCACTGCTTGGAGAGAGTGATAACTAAGGACAGTAAAGACCGAGGAGATCAGCCCCCACCACTATCTGAAACTTTTGAGGAGAAATTTGCTGAATGGTTGCTGGGAGAGGAAAACTGTGGAGGACTTGAAGAAACTATTCTTGCCACCTGGGGTGTTCCTCCCCAACACCTCTCCTGCTCCAGTGCCCGTAATGGTGGCTGAACCATGCAGACTCCTATTTCTGCACCTGCCATTAGTCACGACTCTTACGAAGGTTGAGGATCTTCTCTGGCACCCCCCACCCCCAAGGGAGGATGACTGGGAGACCTGGATGAACTATATTGCCCCAAGTGCTAGAGAATGGCAATGCCTGAAGGCAAAAGCCGAAAAGAGGGTTAGTGAGAGCCTCCGAGGTCCTGCCCTGGCTACCATCCGCGCTAAACGGCCAGTAACCTGAGCGACTGCACAGGCCTATCTTGAGGCCTTGAGAATGTGTATGGGAGCCCAGATTCTGATGAGGACCTATGGTGGAAGTAAGAGATGCAACAGTACCAAGGGAGTTGTTGTCTGTGTATGTATCTCGGCTGGAAAAATTGTTACAGAATGCCTCAGAAAAGGTAGTTTGCCAGCTATTGAACTGGACGAACCAGGCTGGACCAGGATCATAAGTCTGCCCTTCTCAGAACTGCTGTTGCTTCAGTTCGCCTGGCAGATCGACTGGAATCCCACCCTCCTCATGATGAGTTAATGAGAGAAATTCGAGGAGTTGAGAAAAGAGCGACCTCGGGAGGGACCTGCACCAATAGCTGCGGCTCACGCCCGAGTGACTGAGGGTGACCCATCAAGGGAAGTTCAGGGGCAGAGGTTGGCAGTCAATGAGTGCTCTGACAAGGAAAAAGATATGTCACAATGGGGCGAACTGTTGAGAGAGATCCAGGAATTCAAAAACAGTCCCTTTATGAAGGCCACGCCTGCAAGTACGGGCCCTGACCTATATCCGACTGCATCTGCTATGGGGTGGGGGTACCTACCCATGTATCTCCTGCTGATAACAGCTCGAACTCGATTCCTTGACCATGGAAGTGGAAACTGATGAGATGTCTCCAAATGCTTATCACGCCCAGACAGAGATGGCACCAAGGTTTCCAGTTAGTAATACCCCGCCCTGGCTCCCAGTGTGGCGCCTCGGCCAGCTCAAACTCCAGAAAGTATGTTTTGCTATAATTGTGGGAAAGATGGGCACATGAAAAGGAATACCAGTCCCAAAAACACTGACAAAGTTGCATATAGGCTACAAGGAGGCTTGGGAGAAGAAATCAGTGGTTAAGAGGTGCACGATGATCCCAGTGAGGGCACAAAAATGCTAATTCACGTCCTTTTGTGGCAAGGTCAGTTGCCCAGGCCCCCACTACCGCCTCTCCAGACTGGTCCAGAATAGTGGGTCCCTCCATGGAGACCACTGTAAGGTGAATGGAGTGTCTACAAGAGCTGTATTAGACAGTGGCTCCCAAGTGACAATTATGTTCCAGGATTGGTATCAGAAGCATTTGTCAGGCGTACCTCTTACAACCATTAGAGGACTGCATGTATGGGGGTTAAGTGAGAAGGCCTACCCTTATTCGGGTATATCCAATTTGGCTGTCTTTCCCCACCTCCGTGGCTGGGTGGCGAACAAGTAGAGACCCTAGCCTTGGTGTCCCCACTGGACTGTATGATGGTGTCCCTTTGTTGATTGGAACAAATGCTCATATGTTCGGAAGGCTGGCACAGTTGTGTTATGAAAAACAGGGTCAAAGACTAGTAGAGCTTTAAGAGTTCGGCTTTAATTAAAAAGCCTATGAGGCACAGAGAGATGCTGAAAAAACAGAACCAGAGGAACGGTCGAATTGTATGGAAGAAGGATCCTGAGTCTCTGATCCTGGCATCAAATGCCCAGTGTACCTTACAGGGAGAGGTCCATATCAGAAGGATGTTAAGAATAAAATATTAATGTTGGATGCACCAGGTGATGGAAAATTGCAGAGGGACTGCTGGTCAAGCCTAGTATTTTGCCCGCTAGAGCCCATGCTTATGCCAGAAGGGTAATGGTCCAAGTTCATAAATGTGTCTGAAGAGACATTCGAGTAAACAGAGGTTGCATCTGGCTAATGTGCATTGTGCAGACACTGCAGTGCTACCCAACAGCAAGAGTTCAGGAAGAATGACAGAGTAGCAGCCTGACTTGTTTGATTCGTGACTCCCGCTGCCAGCTGAATGGAAAGTGAGGATCAGTGAGAAGCTTGCCCAGAGAGACAAGGTGGTTTCTTTAAAGGAATGGGATGTAGGATCGTGCAGGAGCTGAGCACAATATCCGACTGCATGACGAAAGACCATTTCGTGAGAGGTCTCGGCGCCTGGCACCTGCTGACATAGATGATGTGGGACGCATCTGCAAGAGATGTTAGCTGCTGGTGTAATACAAGAATCCAGAAGCCCTTATCTTCCCCATTGTGGTAGTGAGGAAAAGAATGGAACAGTAAGGATGTGTGTGGATTATCGCACCTTAAACCGCGGACTATCCCTGATCAGTACACAATGCCCAGCATTCAGGATGCTGTGACTGCCTAAGCAGGGGGCAAGTGGGTTCTGTGTGCTACGGATCTCCGCAGTGGTACTACCAGATCGATGGCCCCAGAGGACGTGAGAAGACGACCTTTATCTGTCCGCTTGGCTTCTATGAATTCAAGGAGGATGCCTCAAGGATTTCAGGTGCCCCAGCCACTTTTCAACGATTGATGGAGCGTGCAGTGGGGACATGAACTTACTAGAGTGCCTGGTATACCTAGATGATGTCATTGTGTTTGGCAGCTCACTGGAGGAACATGAGAGCAGATTATTTAGGTATTGGACCGACTGGAGGACTTTGGCTTAAACTGTCCATTGATAAGTGTCAATTCTTTCAAACATCAGTAAAGTATGTGGGACACATAGTATCCACAGGGAATGAGACGACCCAAGTAAAGTTGAGGCCTTGACCACCTGGCCACAGCCAAAAATCTAAAGAACTGCAAAGATTCCTGGGATTCTGTGGTTATTATCGGTAACTTCATCAAGGACTATTCAAGAGTGATCCGCCTTTACTTACCTTACTCAAGGGTATCCCCCAACCCACAAAAAATACCCAAAAGTCAGGCGTCCTCAAGACAGAAAGAGTGTATTTTCATCGAGTGAAGTATTTGGGGCCCAGCTGGACTCCTGATTGTGAGACTGCTTTTCATGAGATCATATATCAACACCCATGCTCCAGTGCTGGCCTATGCGATCAAGAAAACCTTACGTCCTGCACACTGATGCTAGCTTGCAGGGTTGGGGGCTGTGTTGTACCAAAACGAGGTGGCCTGAGACAGTGGCCTTTGCCAGTAGAAACCCTGACCCCATCCGAAAAGAACTATCCTGTACATAAGTTAGAGTTCCTAGCTTTGAAGTGGGCTATTGTTGACCAATTCCATGAGTACTTGTATGGGGCTAAAATACTAGTAAAACTGACAATAATCCTTTGACCTATGTGCAGACCTCAGCTAAGTTGGATGCCACTGCATAAATTGCTTTCTGCATTATCTACATATGACTATGCTCGAATACCGAGCAGGTCTGAACCACATAGATGCTGATGCTCTCTCCCGAGAGCCTGTTCCCCAGAATGATTGGGTCCGATTGGCAGAACCTGACATTCGGGCACTCTGCCGAGTTTGACAGGGAGGAACAAATGTCCCGCAGACGCAGTGGACTGCATGGTGGATTGCTTGGGAGCCTCTGAGAGTTGCATACCTGCTGCTTATGCCACTTTTCTGCAATAGACATTGGTGCACTGCCTCAGCTGGACAATGACAGTATTCAGTGGGCTCAATCCCGCGATCCCATGATCAAAGCAGCTTTAGAAGCCCTCTATGCAGGAAAAGATGTGTCCAAATTCGCTCCCTGATTTGAGAACTGCACTGTTATACAAAGAAGGTCCTAAGTTGAAACTGATCAATAAACTGTTATACAGAGAAACAGTAGACAGAGGGGACAAGTAGACAAACAACAACTAGTGCTGCCCACTGCCTTCGAGACTCAGTACTGAGGTCCTTGCACAACCACATGGGGCACCTTGGTATAGACAGAACACTTGACTTGGTGAGATCAGATTCTATTGGCCTAAGATGGGGGCTGATGTGGAGCAACACATTCGAACTTGTAGTCGCTGCTTACAGAGGGAAAGCTTTGCCCCAGAGGGCTGCCCCCTTGTTAACATCACCACCAGTGCACCCATGGAGCTGGTCTGTATTGATTTTCTGAGTTTGGAGTCGGATCAAAGAAATATCAGTATGTGCTGGTGGTCACTGACCATTTCACGAGATATGCCCAGCTTTCCCACCAAAGACCAGAAAGCATCCACTGTGGCCAAAGTACTTGTAGAAAACTTTTTTGTTCACTATGGGGCTCCACAAAGAATCCATTCTGATCAAGGGAGAGACTTTGAGAGTCGTCTGATCAAAGAGATGCTTTCTCTGTGGGGAGTGCGAAAGTCCAGAACCACTCCTTACCACCCGGGGACCCACAGCCTGAACGTTTCAACGCACTTTGCTAGATATGCTAGGCACCCTGCACCCAAAGGACAAGCCTAGATGGAGCCAACAAATTAGCACCCTGGTACATGCTTATAACTGCACCAAAAGTGATGCCACTGGATTCTCCCCACCGCCTGATGTTTGGAAGAGAAGCTCGACTACCAGTAGAGTGTGTGTTTTGGGGTCTCCTGATGGGGTTCAAGCTGACAACTATTTACAGTATGTGCAAAGTTAAAGGCCCAGCTAACTCATGCGTACCAACTGTCAAACCATGGCTGCCAAAAGAAATCTGGCCAACAAAGAAAGGTATGATAAAAGGTGAAAGCACAGGAACTCCAGGAGGGAGATCGGGATTGCTAAGAAATCTGGGACTGCATGGCAAGCACAAGATTGCTGACAGATGGCACCATCTCCTCACATTGTAGTGGCAAACTAGATGATCTGCCAGTGTACAAAGTAAGGCCTGAGAATAATTCAAAAGATGTAAAAACAATGCATAGAAATCATTTACTGCCCATTGGACAAATCTTAATTGAGTCTGAGCCCTAGAAGATGCCCTCTGGACCAGTGACTAGAGCTGCTGCTAAGAAAGATCAAGAAAGTCTGCACCTACAGAAGCAAAGTTAAAGTGTTCCCCTCCACAAGTCCCAGTTGAGCATGACTGTCAGTCCATATCGGAAGAAAGTGAGAGTGACTTTGAATACTATCCTTCTTACGAACTGAGTCAATTGTTTCGGGCAATCCCCAGTCAATAGTGGAGACAAAGCTGGGCCTTCTGGACTGTCTAAGCCCCAGCTTCATCCCTGGAGCCAATGCTCCCAGAAAGTGAAGTGCAAAGCATCAGATCAGATGAAATGGAATCATTGTGCATGGTTGAACTGTTTGAGCTTTCAGGGAGGAAAATGATAGATTGGGGCAGACTGGTGATATATCCGAACAAGAAGAGTATTTTGAGTGCCCTGACAGTCCACTGCCAGTGTCCAAAGCTCTCCATGCGAGCCAAATGTTGTGGACTCAGAAACTGTAACTCCTGGAGCTGAAGTGCCCCAAGTTCTAGCCTCTCTACCCCCATGGAGACTCCCCTGACAAGTGAGGACAATGCTGAAAATGAGGCTCAGAGTGCAGAGACTATAACAGTTCCCCTAGAAAGACTGGTCGAGCTGTAAAGCCTGTGGTGCACCTCAGTTATGATTCACTTGGGAGGCCTGTGGACTTGCCTCTCAATGTTGTCCATAAAGGAGTGTATGTGTCCCCAGGCTCATTGCCCAAACTGAGCGTCAGTGCTAACTCAAGTTACTTGTGTTGCCCTCTAAGTATGGTGCCCTTGCCCCGTCCAGCCCCAAGGTAACTGATAGGAAGGCCCCTCTCTTCAGGTTTCATGTACAAGAGGTAATAACTTGAGTTATGGTACAATGTGTATGTAATACTGTGTAAAGAGTGGACGTACTGCAATGTTTCAGAAATGTGTTCTTGGTAAAATGATATATTGACTGATGATTACATGTGCGAGCCTAATGCAAATGTATATGGTTGCAGTTGAAACTTATGGGGGTACTTGCTTGACGCGGACGTCAAGCTTTCCCAGGCCAGGAAGGGTGTAACCCCCCCTGCAAATGGGGGTTCCCAAAAGACTTCCAGGAGCTTGCTTGAATGCTCCAAGCCTGAATGGTGTTTGGCATTTAAGCCATTTATCAGTGAGTGTTTTTAGAGCCTCTGGTACTGTCTCTTTAAGAGCTGTCTGCTTGCAGACATAATTAGTTTGTATGGGGGGACTGTGTGTTTCTTTGATTGAGTACCACTCAAGCTGCTGCCAATTCACTTCATTTTTGCAGTCACTAGGAGTGCAAAGGGAACCTATCTGACAGATGTAACTGCCAGAAATTATTTAGAGTAATAATGAAATTACAGTTTGTCTAACCTGCTTTCTTTGCAGTCAGAACTGTGTCTGCTAGTTCCCCATTCTAGTTTTGAACTGCTGAACTGGACCAATCAGTGTGGGGTAAGCTAGCTCTAAAATGGTGCCTTGGACGAATCAGAACTTGGACTCATAATCTGAGCCAGCCACAAGAGGATTGTATGGGCAGTGACTCTGGGAGATGTAGTTTAGACTTCAGCACCTTTTTGGACCAACAGCAGCAGTCTATTGTGAGTGACAGCCAATCCAGTCAAGAACTGGGAGGAACTCAAGGAAGTGCCAGTTTTGTCGGTTGGAGTTTCAGTTGAGCTTTGGCAGTGAAGAAGGAAGGAGCCCTGTGCTTTTTCAGTGTGCAGTTTTAGTCAAAAACGTGTGTAGGCCCAGAGTTCGGTCTGCAGCTTGTTAGGACTGATCCGTCCTGTGAAAAGAATCAAAGGATCTCTGAAGAGTAGAAAACAGGCTCACCCTGTAGAAGACTGGAAGAATTGCTGAAAATTGCACTCGGTCTGTCAGGAACTGAATCTGCTGTGTGTTCTCCGGGTATTGTGCAGTAATTGCGATCGGGATACAGATGCAGCCTGCCTGGTATAGTGCTTTCTTTATATGGATGTGTGAAGAGGTTTGTGTACCTCAAGTGAGCCCTGCTGACATTGAAGGACCTATCTTATTTGGAGGTCGTGAGTACTAATTCAGAGTGCTCCCTGTTGAATTGCCACATTAAATCCAAATGGAATTACTGTACTGCTGACTGTTTAATTCTCCTTTCTCTGTGTGAAAGGGCCCCTACCAGCTGCCACGGTTTGGACTAGCCACTAGGGCTTGGGTACCCAGGGACAGTAACTGATAGGGATAGGCCTTAAACAGAGCCATAGGTAGATTATTAGAGTGATAAGCTAATTAACCTGATTTCCCCCTGTCCTTGTTATATCCCTAAATAAATCAGAGCTGCTTGTTTCAGCAAAGTTATACTGCCTGAGGTATTTGTCTATGTTAAAGTACTGTACTGTGATTGTTGCACTGTATCTCATTTCTGAGGAGGTCCCAGTGCGGAACCAGACCTGGGGTAGTGTATACTGTGAAGGTAATTCTGATATATTGTGTGGGCCACTAGTGGAAGAAAGGGGGGTTGCAGTGTCCCAGAGGGCTGTGACCAAGTTAGTTTAACTATTGCAAACCCTGACCTCTGGGTGGAGGCACCCGCCATTGGATCCAGGCCCCTCAACCTGTTAGTGGCAAATCAGGCAGGGGTAGTAGCCCCTGGGATAGCGCCATCTAGGGGTTACATTTGAAAACACAAAACAAGCTATCATCAGCCCTAAAAAATGTTAAATAGCTGTGGTGGAAAAAACATTTTGTGAAAAGAAGACAATATTAATACACACCATAAAAAATGAAATGCAAAAATAAGGCACAATTAAGTTAAAACAATCCAAATATGGATTTCTTTTTTGTATGGGAACTCTTTCAATAACACCATTTTTTTTGTAAAACTAAAATGATTTTCATGAAAAAAAAAAAACATGTCAAACAAATGCCATATACCCCACTTATGCTTTGTTCTTTCACATCAGCTTCCTTACCTCCAGCTTCATGATCCCGTTTTTAGTCTCCAGCAGCACCTACTTACAATTCAGAACCACACTGCTTAGAACCCTGAGCTGTTCTTCAGAGTTTGGGACTACAAGGAGTTCAGTCAATATTCCCAGAAAACAAGTTCTCTCTGCATCCCCTCTGTGTGCTCCTCATTCCACTGCAGCTGCTCTCAGAAACAAAAGTACACTTCCTGTCCTCCTTTGAAATGTGTCCCTAAATTATTTAAATCACCTGATTAATATTCATAGCATCCTGCAGTGGGAGAAGGGGTTCCAAAACATAGTAAACCCTTAAAGAGGTAGGGTCATGTCCAGATTTGATGTTTCATAACTGAGGGAAAGCCAAAGACCCTTTCTGTCAGGATGGAAATGAACAGGGCTGTTTCTACCCTACAAAGGTTTTGTGGGAACCCAATTTCCCAATATTAAGTTCCCAGCAAGCACTGGCATACTTGTGGCACAGCAATCAGCTGGCAAACCACCATTTACATAAGCCACCACCACCGCCATTCTCTGAAGTGGCACTTAACTCCTGAGCATACTTCTCAACCTTCTGTCACTGAAATGAGGGACACAGACACAAAGCAAGGGAACACATCCTCACACATGGAGATACAAGCTCAGAACACTGTGGAAACCATTGTGCTTATTTCAGTGTGCCTGTGCACTTGGTTTCATGCTTGTGTAATGTAGATAATCTTTTCTGTTCATCTCTATCCGTGGAATATACCACACTGTAGGGTATGAAGGCAAGGAACTCTAGAGGAGGGTTCCACCCCTTGAGGTGCTGTGGGAGTGATTCCTTTGGTTTAAGGTACTTTAGGAAGAAGCCTGAGAGAGAGAGAGAGAGAGAGAGAGAGAGAGAGAGAAATGTAACTGGAGGAGGAGGGGTGGATGGAAGGGCAAGAAAAAATTGCTCGTGTATGGAGTGAGGAGAGCAGCCCTTAAATGGGCTGAATGGGGGTTTGGCCAGTTGCACCATCCCCTTGAACTACAGGATGTACCGTAGCCTTCCAATTCAGTGTGCCTGTACAACTGGTTTTGTGCTTGTGTAATGCAGATAATCTTTGGATATTCCCTCTCTATCCATGGGATATACCACCCTGTAGGGGTACGAAGGCAAGGAACCCTAGGGGAGGGTTCCACTCCTTGAGGTGCTGCGGGAGTGATTCCCTTGGCTAACGGTACCTTAGCAAGAAGCCCAAAATGATTGTCGAGCAAAGCATACAAAGTTGTGAACACTTATCGGGGTCGACAATCTGTACACGTAGGTCAGTTGGTAATATGGGTTCAATTGGTAGCATTGGTCAGTTGGTTATATTGTTTGAGTAGACTAGGCAGGAAACAACAGTTGAATAGTGACTCACTCAGGGGTCTTACTATAAAGCATGGTGGCCTGGCTTCCTAAGGAGAGAGAGAGAACATCCAAAGGGGGAGAAGAGACAAATATGGGACAGCCACCCAACTCCATCCAACAGTGGAAACCTAAGTGATCTAGGGACTACAACTATGCCTATCTAGTATTATGACCATTGGCACAGAGGAGAGGAAAAAAACCCTTCAAGGAAGAAACCTCTGGGGATCCAAGGCCTAGATTACCTGCCCTCCAGGCTTTGGGACAGTTTTGTTTAGTAACAGCTCTGCTACTGCAATTTAGTAGGCCAATCCAGGGGAACTGCAATTTCAGGGAACAGTCTTGCTCTACCCCTCTAATAAGAATGCCATGGAGGGTTGCAAGTGAACTCTTCAACACTGGGGCATCTCAGTGCCAACCTCCGAGGTGGGAAGAGGAGAGGAGAGTAACAGCCTCTGAGGTGCTCAGCTGGTCTACCAATCTAACAAATAACCAGGTGAACCAGAGGTGGTTGTAGGGAGAAAAGCTTTAAAGGGGTGCCTCCAAAACTGTTTGGGCAGCTAAAGGGGCCCTTCCCAAGAGAGCTTCACCCCTTTGCCACTAAAGTCTTCAATGCTATATCGAGAGGTGCCATTGATACATTTGATGACTGAAGATCCACCTGGAGTGAGGACATTCCCAACTATGGGGCAGGTGAGAAGGACCCTGCCACAAGCTTCGCATGCTCAAGATGCTGACATCGGGGTGCAGAGAGAGACTAGCGGCCACAGGGCTAGCCCGGAGATCTGGAAGTAATGGATATGGTCAGCATGTCTCAAAAATGTGGAAAGTGAGTTGTAATGAGCGTGAGACCTACACGTGGGTCATGATGGATGATAGCAGACATGGGGAGACCTGTACATTGGTCAGACTGAGCACTGTGGACCCTCTCATGGGTCTTGACTGGATGAGAGCTGACAGGAAGACTTGTACATAGGTTAGGCTGAGCAATATGGACCCTCTCATGGGTCTAGGTAAGGCAAACAGCATTTGTCAACTACAAGAATGTATGCCAACCAAGTCCATTAGGAAGCCAAATTGGGAGTGAATTAAATTACATGTTATGAGTAAGAGAATGTCAAGGTCGGGCAAAGTTCAGGGCCATTGGCTGGAGAAGAAGAGGAGGAGGAGGCTGTGAAACAGGTTAGGTAGGAGGAAGCTGCAAAGCCAGTATGGCAGGAGGTGTGGTTTGAAGCAAGTAAACTTGATATGCTGCCAGACTTGGAAGGGGATGAGCATTGCTAGTAGCGCAAGGGACAGGAAGACTGGCATGACTGTGTAAACCAAGTGCATAATATTAGGTAAGGGATGGTAGAAGGCTGGGTAGAGTCAGAAGTCCTTAGGTAGAGAGTTGCATGGAATAACTGGTTGAGTAGTGCCATAAAGTATAAGAGGAGCAGCAGGAGGAGGCTGGGGCTTATACAATACAAGACAAATAAGAAGCTGGTCCCACTACCTGGGGCCACAATGCTCTCCCTGACTTCTCAGTCCCCAGCCGTAGGAAGAATAAAGAAGCCAAAAACATGATGCCACGACACCAAGCAGCTGATGAAATAAGTTAAATACGTGCCAGCCATGAAAGCAGGATTAGGTTATCATCAGAAACAGACTGCTGTGGGTTTGGTAAAGGTAAGGTTTAGTAAAAGTGGGAGTAGCAATAAATGAGCATAAATAACACAAACATAGAAGTGAGGAGTAATGCAGTAGGGGAGGACACTGCTGGAGCAGGCAGGGGGATGAGACAGAGTGATAGCTGCTAAGGGGATCCAGTACTAAAGGCAGGTGCAAACAATTAAGGTGACGAGCACAGGGACTACAGCATGGAATCAGCAATTGGGACTGACAGCACACAGGCGCATGGTAGAGGAACTGAGAGTTTGATTAGCAATGCAGCTAAATATAACAATGCAAGCACAGGGGCACTAGCATACCAGAAAAGCCCAAAAAGCAAATGAAGCAAACAGGACCACGAGAGCAGTAGGGAGAACAAACTACTGAAACAGAAGCACAGACTGCAGCCATAGGCAAAACACGGACAGAGAAGCAGGAGGCAAAGGCAAAATTTCCTGACCCAGAAGCAGGAGGAGTACAAACCAGGCAGGAGCCTAGCATAACCAGCAGATTCTAACAGGAAGGAACGGAGGAGACAAAGACAGCAGTGGGGTGGGGGCAGGGCATAAGGAAAGAGTGGGCCCAGAGAGAGGATGGACAGAGCCTTCAGCTGCAAGGAAAAAATGCTTGTGTGTGGAGTGAGGAGAGCAGCCCTTAAATGGGCCGAACCGGGGTATGGTCAGTTGCGCAGCTCCATTAAACTACAGGCTGTAACCTTCCAATTTTCAAAGTTTATTTTTGATTTAGCATCTGAGAATATTATGAATTTGTGCTTTAAAGTCTACCTTTAGTGAACATTATCTGTGTGGGAAGACCTTTTCCATAAGGGACAGAGCAATTTTGAGGGGTAAACTGGGGGATGTCCCTCATAATCAGAGACAGTTGAGTAGTTTGCTCCTGAGGCAGTTATTAAAAGAGGCTTTGTTTAAAGCTACCAGAAGTCCCTGTTTAACTTGGACAGTCCCAGCACCAAAATGGCTGTCATGGTGTCCCAAAGTATTTTTGAAAATCAGGATTTTGTCGCGGTTTGAGATTTATATCCTGGATGAGGAACAGTTGAGCAGGCTATCCGACTGTCACACCTCCTCAGTGGCTGCTGCACACCAAGAGACGATCCTCCTTCTGCCATGCATGCATGCATGCTGCCTACGTCCATTTAAATAACCCACAAATGGCAGTCAAGGACTTGTAAAAGGTCCAATCCAGAGTCAGTGCTGCGCTTTAGGGGATCTGATCTAAACAGGACTTTGAGTGTTTTAGTACCCCCAGTTTGATCCAACTTGAACCACCAATGGCAGGCAAGGACCAGGTAAAAGATCATGACTTGGCTGCTCTTGGTCCAATTGAATTGCAAGTCAGTGCTGTGCTTGCCTTTCGAGGATCTGATCGGAAAATGTCAGCTCCATAGAGGGTGCCATCCATGTGTGGTGGGTGAGAGGTTTTTATCCTTCTACTGCTCTCCACTTTTTTTTTTAAGTTTTTTTTGTGAGGCCTGTTTGCGACTGGACTTGGACTGCCTTTTCTGCCTGGGAGCAAATAAATGTGATGCAGCAGGCTATGAGATGGTCTGGATGTGGGGCTATGATGGAGTGGCAGTGGATACCATGATGATGGCCTTTGGCCCTGTTGACCAGCTTAGCGGATGTACATCAGACTGACCAGAGAAGAACAAACAAGGGTGAGTCTCGTGTTGGCAAGTTTTAGGATAATGATCAACAACTTTATATTTCAAACAGATTATTGTAGCCTTGGCTCCTGCTATCTGACTAGTCACGTACTGTTCAGCTTCTGAAAATCAGGCTTTTGTCATGGTTTGAGATTCTCATCCTGGATTAGGAACTGTTGAGCAGGTTATTCTCCTGCCACACCTCCCCAGCAGCTGCTGCATGCCAAAAGATGATCCTCCCCATGCCTGCCATGCATGCCTGTGGCCCTTTAAATGAACCACCAATGGTAAATGAGGAACGGTAAAGGGTTCAATCCAGAGTTAGTGCTGTGCTTAAGGGGATCCCATCTAAACAGGACATTGAGTGTTTTAGTACCCCACTTTGATCCAACTTGAACCACCAATGGCAGGCAAGGACCAGGTAAAAGGTCACAACTTTCCCACTCCTGGTCCAATTGAATTCCAAGTCAGTGCTGTGCTTGCCTTTTGAGGATCTGATCGGAAACTGCCAGCTCCATAGAAGGTGCCATCCCAGTGTGGTGGGTGAGAAGCTTTTATCGTTCTCCAGGTCTGGCTCTCCACTTCGTTTTTTGTTAAGTTTTTTTTTTGTGTGTGGCAGGTTTGCAGCTGGAGTTGGATTGCCTTGTCTGCCTAGGAGTGAATCAATGGGATAATGTGGGCTATGAGATGGTTTGGATGGGGGGGCTATGATGGTGTGGCAGCAGATATCCCGATGGCAATGACAGCCATTGGTTTTGTTGATCAGCTTAGCTGATGGATATCAGACTGACCAGAGAAGATCAAACATGGGTGAGTCTTGTGTTGGCAAGTTTTAGGATCATGATCAGCAACTTTATATTACAAACAGATTATCATAGGCTCAGTGCCTGCTATCTGACTAGTCATATACTGTTCAGCACGACAGAACAACCAGCCAGAAAAAGATTATACTTTTTATTTTCACTGATTAGGTTTACTTCAGCAAATTATAATATTTCATCATTCTGTGAAAAAGCAGGTCTGGGTTCAAATCCCTGCACTAGGCTGGTCTCCAGTGTGATGTAGTTATAGCACTTAAAAATGCAAACTTGTTTTTGCCCTTGTAGTATAATGAGACAATGGCAGTCTTGTAATCAGAAGACTGCAGTTCAGTTCTGCGATGGGGCAGCAGGATTTTACAAATGAAGGTATAATAACTCAATACTAGCATACCTGATTGATGGGAATGCAAGGTATTGTCTTGCCACTACAGTACAATGCTGTGGGAGCCAGCAGTGGCAAAGTCCAACTCCTTTGATACAATGATATTCATTTGGAGTACTATGAAAATCATAAAATATCAGACTTTGACTCTGAGAGTTTATGTTTGACCTCAACTACCCCTTGCAAAAAAACTTGACAAATGTTGTTACACAGCAATATAATAGCACTATGAGAAAACCAACATCATACTATAATATGACCGCAACATGTATGCAAACAATGGTGAGTCCTCTCTGAAAACTTTATTTTTGCAGGTCGGCATGTGTGGTCAGCTGGACATTCACTAATGCCATGCAGACTGTCAGTTGCCTAAAACGGCGTTGGGGGTCGGGGGGAGTGGTGGTTGAAGTGTGGGCCCACCGAACACCTGAATGCTGCCGCTGGTGTTAACGTTTCTTTCCATAATTCTGCATATTATATTGTGATATATCATGACACAATAATTTCCTTAACAGGGTTAGAACTTGGTTCCAGTCCCAGTAGAAGTCACAATTTTCCTTCCATTTATGCAATCAGGATAATAAAAAAAATTACGGTGACATCAATCCCTATCTGTAACCTTATACATTGCTTCCGTCATGTACCCTTACAAAGGGTGTTCCAAAGTATTGTTAGAACAACACATATTAATATAACATATGCTACTGTGTGATTAATTTGAGTCTAGTGAACCGTAGCTCTTAAAGTGTTTCCCAGTGTGACTTTCTATGACAAGCCCTGCTGCTGACATTAACACACCTTGCTGATACACAGATACCTGACAAAAGAAATCAAATCAGAAGGCATTTTGTATATCCAAACAATATCACCTTTCAGCCTCAGCCTGTTTTTCTGTTTGTACAGACTGCAACTTTAACATGATTATCAGGAATTGAATTTAACAAGCATTTGTCAATACCGAATGTTTGCTTGCTGGCATTGGCATTTGTAGTGCAGGAGTTAGAGAGATACATAATAGGAATGGCAGTGAAATATTGAAATAGCACCAACCCCTACCCTGCTGAGACTGACAGGTGTTGGGGGTGTGCCTTTGGGTCATCGGCCATAACACTCACATCATTCCACCTCACCCCACCCTGCAGACACCAACAGGTGTTGCAGTGTGCCTTGATGTATTTGGCCCTTACGCTCACCCCATTCTATAAAGAAATAAGCTGAGATGGGTGTAGTATAGGTGAATGGAGTGAATGTTAAGGCTGTAGACCCCAAGGCACACCTCGATGCCTGTCAGTGGCTGCAGGGTGGGAGTGAGGGTGGTGATAGAGTAGAATGGGGTTAGCATTACGGCTGAAGACCCCAAGTCACACCCTGATGCCTGTCAGTCTGTAAAAGGTGGACATTACGGTTGGAAACCCTAATGCTTCAGGCATTTGTTGGTATTTTTCCTCCAAATTTTCAACATGGCCTTTTTGGGACCCCACCGCATGAACGGTGGCAGTATAATTTCGTTACTCAATCCCAAAAGATGATTTCGCACAGTGAGTGTACCATTTGGTACCACAGGTACGAAAACACATTTCAGGCAGGATGTGAAAAATGACTGTTGTACTATTCGAGAGGAAGTGTGAAGAAATGACAATGTTGAAAATCTGGAGTGAAAATATGAAAAAGTGGCAAAGGAACGAGTGTGTAGAAACTGTGCAACGCAGACTCGTAATGCAGTCATTTTCTGGAATGTTTTCACCAAATGTTCAGCATGCCCTTTCTGTGACCTCCCCTCATGAACAGTGGTACTCTGATTTCATTAATCTGTCCCAAAAAGTTGATTTCGCACAGTGACAGCACCATTCTGCACCACAGGTGCAGAAACACATTTCGGGAAGGATGCAAAAAATGACAGCTGTACTGTTCATAATGGCATGTGAAAAAATGGCAATGTTGGAAATTTGGAGTGAAAATATAAAAATTAATGAAGTTTGAGCATGCATAGAAACTGTACAATGGCCCCCCCAGCAACTGCTGTATGCCAAAAGATGATCCTCCCCATTCCTGCCATGCAAGCCTGTGGCCCTTTAGATGAACCACCAATGGTAGACGAGGACTGGTAAAGGCTCCAATCCAGAGTCAGTGCTGCGTTTTAGGGGATCCCATCTAAACAGGACTTTGAGTGTTTTAGTACCCCCAGTTTGATCCAACTTGAACCACCAATGGCAGGCAAGGATCGGGTAACAGGTCACCACTTGGCCACTCTTGGTCCAATTGAATTGCAAGTCAGTGCCGTGCTTGCCTTTCGAGGGTCTGATCTGAAACCGCCAGCTCCATAGAAGGTGCTATCCCAGTGTGGTGGGTGAGAGACTTTTATCGTTCTCCAGGTCCGGCTCTCCACTTCTTTTTTTGTAAAGTTTTTTTTTTGTGTGTGGCTGGTTTGCAACTGGACTTGGACTGCCTTATCTGCCTGGGAGTGAATCAATGGGATGCGCTGGGCTATGAGATGGTTTGGATGGGGCGCCATAATGGGGCGGCAGCGGCTACCCTGATGGCAATGATGGCCCTTGGCTTTGTTGATCAGCTTAGCTGATGGACGTCAGACTAACCAGAGATCAAACAAGGGTGAGTCTTGTGTCGGCAAGTTTTAGGATCATGATCAGCAACTTCATATTCCAAACAGATTATCGTAGGCTCAGTGCCTGCTATCTGACTAGTCATATACTGTTCAGCACGACAGAACAACCAGCCATAAATAGATAATACTTTTTTATTTTGACTGCTTAGGTTTACTTCAGCAAATTACATTTCATCATTCTGTGAAAAAGCGGGTCTGGGTTCAAATCCCTGCACTAGGCTGGTCACCAGTGTGATGTAGTTATAACACTTAAAATGCAAACCTGTGTTTGCCCTTGTAGTATAATGAGAAAATGGCAGTTTTGTAATCAGCAGATCACAGTTGAATTCTGCGATGGGGCAGCAGCATTTTACAAATGAAGCTATAATAACTCAATACTAGCATACTTGATCAGTGGGGATGCAATATATTGTCTTGCCACTACAGTACAATGCTGTGGGCACCATTGGCAGCAAAGTCCAGCTCCTTTGATACAATGATATTCATTTGGAGTATTATGCAATTGTAAAATATCAGACTTTGACTCTGAGAGTGTATGTTCAACCTCAACTACCCCTTCCAAAAAAAGCTTGACGAATGTTGTTACAGAGCAATACAATAGCACTATGAGAAAACCAAAATCATCCTATACTATGACACCAAAATGTATGCAAACAATGGTGAGTCCTCTCTGAAAACTTTATTTTTGCAGGTCAGCATGTGTGGTCAGCTGGACATTCACTAATGCCATGCAGACTGTCAATTGCCTGAAACGGTGTTGGGGGTGAGGGGGGGAGTGGTGGTTGAAGTGTGGGACCAACGGACCCCTGAATGCTGCTGCTGGTGTTGATGTTTCTTTCCATAATTCTGCATATTATATCGTGATATATCATGTCACGATAATTTCCTTAACAAGTTTAGGACTTGGTTCCAGTCCTGGTAGAAGTCACACTTTTCCTTCCATTTCTACAATCAGGATAATAAAAAAAATTACGGTGACACCAATCTCTATCTGTAACCTTATACATTGCTTCCATCATGTACCCTTACAAAGGGAGTTCCAAAGTATTGTTAGAACAACACATATTAATATAACACATGCTACTGTGTGATTAATTTGAGTCTAGTGAACCGTAGCTCTTAAAGTGTTTCCTGGTGTGACTTTCTATGGCAAGCCCTGGTGCTGACATTAACACACTTTGCTGCTAAACAGAAACCTGAAAAAAGAAATAAAATCAGTAGGCATTTTGCTTATCCAAATAGTACCACTTTTCAGCCTCAGTCTGTATTTCTGTTTGTGCAGACAGCAACTTTAACATGAGGATCCGAAACTGAATATAACAAGTATTTGTCAATACCGAATGTTTGCTTGCTGGCTGGCATTGGCATTTGTAATGCAGGACTTAGAGAGATACATAATAGGAATGGCAGTGAAATACTGAAATAGCACCAACCCCTACCCTGCTGAGACTGACAGGTGTGGGGTGTGCCTTTAGATCATCGGCCATAACACTCACATCATTCCACCTCACCCCACCCTGCAGACACCAACAGGTGTTGCAGTGTGCCTTGATGTATTTGGCCCTTACGCTCACCCCATTCTATAAAGAAATAAGCTGAGATGGGTGTAGTATAGGTGAATGGAGTGAATGTTAAGGCTGTAGACCCCAAGGCACACCTCGATGCCTGTCAGTGGCTGCAGGGTGGGAGTGGAGGTGGGGATGGGGTAGAATGGGGTGAGCATTATGGCTGATGACCCAAAGTCACACCACTAATGCCTGTCAGTCTGTACAGGGTGGGCGTTATGGTTGGAAACCCTAACACCCCAGGCATATGTTGGTATTTTTGCTCCAAATTTTCAACATGGCCTTTTTGGGACCCCAACTCATGAACAGTGGCACTATCATTTCGTTACTCAATCCCAAAAGGTGATTTCACACAGTGAGTGTGTCATTCGGTGCCACAGGTGCGAAAACACATTTCGAGCAGGATGTGAAAAATGACTGTTGTACTGTTTGAGAGGAGGTGTGAAGAAATGGCAATGTTGAAAATCTGTAGTGAAAATATGAAAAAGTGGCAAAGGTCTGAGTGTGCATAGAAACTGTGCAATGTACACTCATAATGCAGTCATTTTTTGGAATGTTTTCACCAAATTTTCAACATGCCCTTTTTGGGACCTCCCCTCATGAACAGTGGCACTGTGATTTCATTAATCTGTCCCAAAAGTTGATTTCGCACAGCAACAGCGCCATTCTGCACCACAGGTGCAAAAACACATTTTGGGAAGGATGCAAAAAATGACAGCTGCACTGTTCATAAGGGTGCGTGAAAAAATGGCAATGTTGGAAATTTGGAGCGAAAATATTAAAAATTGATGAAGTTCGAGCATGCGTGGAAACCGCGCAATGGACTTTCATAACAAAGTAATTTTTTTCAGTATTTTCACCAAATTTGCAACATGGGCTTTTTGGGATCCCTCCTCTTGAACAGTGCCACTGTCATTTTGTTAATTGGTCCCGAAAGGTGACTCAGAGCAGCGACCGCAAAATCACCTTTCGGGACAGAGAAACAAAATGATAGTGCCAGTGTTCAAGAGGTGGCATCCCAAGAACCCCATGTTGACAATTTGGGACCAAAATTGCAAAAACTGACAGAGATATCAACCTAAGTTGAAACCCCACCATTGACTGCCATTATAAGGCTTACCGTCATTTCTTCAGTTCCCAGTTGGTCTTTGAAGAGTGCAGACATGTTCCCGGTCCATAGAAGATCACTGCTCTTGACCTTCAGAGGTAAGTATGGTTGGGGGGGTGGGGTGCACAGAGGGAGGGTGTGGGTTGGGGGAGGGGCCAGTGGAAACAACGATGGACCGTTTTCAGGTTTAAAAAAAAATATGTCATGGGACTGTTTTCTTTTTTTACAGGTGAAATTTTAACAAAATGAATTTTGGTACACTAGAGTGGGCTCCCAGTGTGCCAGAGTGCTGGAGGGAGGATCAATGCCAACCCAGGGATTGGGCATCCCATGGTGAATTGAGAATATAGGGGCATGGGGGGCGACACATCTGACATCAGGAGTGGGCATCCTTGTGTCAGAAACATCAAATAAATATTTCTTGGCACACTGGGGTGGGCTCCCAGTGTGCCACATTAATAGGGGGAGGGGGATGCATGCTAACATGGGGATTGAGCTCCCCGATGTTGGTAGGGGTCAGAGAATGGAGAGTGCGGGGCAAGCAGCAGTGGGAGGGAGCTAATTTGTTTTTACCTGCTGTGTGACTGGTTGGGAGGGATGCAGGACTGCCACTGCAATGACAAAACTGCCCCTGATTGCAGTGGCAGATTTCTTTTAAGTGCTGCGCTTGCTCTGAAACTGCCAGCATCGGCAGCTTCAGCATTAATTGGTGGCTGAGGGACGTGCCCATTAAAGCGACTGCTGCACTGGCCACAACACTGCCATGCCGCTGCAATGTTCTACTACCTCAATGTGTTCTCGTGCACTGCGCACGCAAGCAAACATAAAAATGCTATACCAAATGAGACCTGGAACTAACTGGTTATATTTTAGCAGTCTGTATGTAGAGATAATGAATCCCAATTCCAAAGTGACCTTTTGGAAAGTACACTGTACTGGTGTACACTTCTCAATTCCAATACCATGTATATTGTAATGTTATGTAACTTATGGAATTAATTAACTAGTGCCTGCCTACAGTCTTCTGTGTATTGTACAAGTCAATTGGTCCAAGCAAACTTGACTGTGTCTAATCCAATTAGCAATATGTTGGACTGTGTACCACTATGGTTGTGTATTTATGGCAGTGCGCTTTGTTTCAAAAATATTACTGTTTGCTTACCATTATGCCAGTATTTCACAGTCAAAAACTTAGTGCTATGCTTATGGCCATGTCATGCAATGCCAAAGTAGCCTGTCAATGTTATTGCAACTTCTCAGCACTCCTCACACATTCGATGAGGTCAAAATTGACCACTAAAACCATTAGTGAGTGACATTTTCTTGGGGCATTTTTGGAGGGTGGAACTAGATCTCTGTGAACTGCTGTCAACTGTTGTTTGTCACTGCTATTATGCATTTCTCTTCAAGTTTACTCAGCCTGACAAGCTGATGTAACAAGGCTGCCTCCTTGTGCATTTCCTGGATGGAACTATTTTTCACTGTCTATATGGTGCTTGTGCTAGCACAACTGGATGATTCACCTGCTACGATGGTAAGACATGCGTGGAATATTTTAACCATCACACACTAATATCTATGAATTCCTTCCATATATTTCTGCATATGGTACATATCAATGTAATCTTTAAACTCTTGTTTTCTTGTGTCTCCCCCAAGTATCATGTTGACTAAACACTCCTCCTCTCTCTGGGTCTTATGTCATGGAGTGATCATCATGTGCTGGGCGTCAAACAGCCATTCCTCTCTGATACTAAGGTACAAAACATGGGTTATTGACAGAATTATGGTCTGTTACAGTCAAAGTCAGTACTACCCTAGAGGAAAGATTAAGTTTTATTACTTGATTTTCTTCATGTCCACAGATTGCAATGAGTTGGGGAAAGGTAAAATGTCTTATTGTTTCTGTACCCCATTGTAAAAGGCCCTTTCTTTCATTGTGTTTCTCTCACAGGTGGCATCTCTGAAGAACTGTTGTTCTCCTCTGGGTCTCTGCATTACAGGCATAATGATGCATTTGTAACATCCTCATAGCCATGCCTCTTGGCCACTAAGGTAATAACCCCATAATTCTATCTACACACATTAACTAAGCCAGTACCAGTGTGGATTTGTTTAGTTTCCACATGTCTTTTCTGACATGGTGCTGCTACAGTCTGTCAAAGATACATACTGGAGGAAGGTAAAATGTCTTGCTGTTTTTGTGCCCCATTATAAAAGGTACTTTCTGTCATTGTGTTTCCCTCACAGATGGCATCTATGAAGAACCTGTCTTCATCCTTCTCCTAAAGCACAGGCAGCACCAAGCATCCTCTGGCAGCAGTGTATAAGCCAAACTGCCTATGAACTCTCCTCCAAACCAGAATATCCAAGTGAACTCTCCTTCTCCTCCTGACTCAAGTGTAAGCAGTATTACACATCCTCTGGCTGCAGCACAACCTTATGTAGATCTCATGATGGCAAACTGATGGCAGTTGAACACAATAAGAGATTAATTTTGTACAAGTTCAACAGACAGGACACCAAGCAGAAAGCAATACAAGATTACTGCAATTATGCATCAGAAAGAGGGGGAAACGGAACAGTGACCATGTCCATTATCACATGCAGCAGAGATGCATTACTGGTCTGATACAGTGACTGACATGCAAATGAGTAGCAACATACAATGCTGCCATCACTACAAGGACAAACTGCAGAGTAAGGAAGGAGAAAAGGACTGCTGGCAAGCATGCTGTGACATCAACTATGCTAGTGCCAGTCTTCCCCTGCTGCCATTTGAGTTTTTAATGATCAGATGGAGAGGTACTCAAAATGACTCTCTATCACTCAGTGAACACCTTGATGGCAGTACTGCCACACATTGGATGCAAATAAAGACATCATTACTCGACTGCAGGTAAGTGATGCAGTCAATACAAGGTAAGTGTTTCCTTTTTGTAAAATGTACATAATGGTTGCAAGCTGAAGACAATCTATGGTATATTAATAAATATATGTTAATACTTAACCCCCCCATCACCACTCGGTGTTGTAAATGGTGACTTCATTCATAGCCTTCGACTCAAGTGAGAACAATCGCCAAAGCTGAGCTGTTATGATCAAGCTGAATGGTGATGAAACCACTCATTTACAGCAACGAGTGATGATGGGGGACATTTTTCTATATTATTGATCCAGACGGAGGTGAATAACATACTAAAAAAAAACTGTTCCATGGATGTTCCCCTTTCCAGGGCATCTGCCTGCATGTGAGACACTCTTCAATTAATAAGAATGTCTCATGCAGAGGAAAGGAGTGATCTGATTGGTCAGGAGTGCTCCCTCGTTCTATAATATTCTACTGTTGGCAGGCACATCACTGGCTGCTGCTTTCAGCATTTGAGATGTAACTGCTTAAAAAGGGTTTGTATCGTACACTGTTACCATCAAAGCCCTAATACAAATGTCCACCCAAGGATCCCAGGATTCAAATTCAGATCCATGGCTCTGACCTTGGATCTGCTCACGGATTCCTGGATTTGACCTTGGATCCCTAGATCTGATCCGTATCCACTGATCCAACATCGGATCCTTTGGTGTCTGACTGTGGATCCAACATTTGACTTTGGTCAAAATTTGAGTTGGATCCCAGGTCGGATACCTGCACTATCCAACAGATGCAAATTGGATCCACCAAGGTAATATTTGAGCAACACTAGAATCTTCAGCTATGAGCTGTACCCTCTAGGACAACCTGCATCCCCACTCTCTTGGGCAAGTTATCACACACGAGCTTGTGGATGGCTATAGACACAGAGCAGTCAGAGACAAGAGAGGGAATGGATTGTCATTGTTAAATGAAATGGTGCAGCCAGACAGATCTGGGTACTTCTGAAATGTCCAACCAAGACAGATAAAAATTGAAAATTGAAACTTGCAAACTAAGAAGTATTAGCAGCAACAATCTTTAATATCCAGTAAATGTACAACAAAGGATCCTTTGTGCATTCCATTAAAGGAGAAAGGAAATTATTCTTGCATAGTTAATGTCCCTTCCAGCTTCCTTTCCATGCCAGTTATGTATTCAGATATGCTTTGATTTGTTTGATAAATAATCTAGCTTTGGGGTTGCCTTCAGATCTTCATTGAATTCCACTCTTCTCACCAGCTGCTGCTCTTGCTTTTTCATATTTCTAAGACATTCTATGACATCAAAAACTCCTATTCCATGCTGTTCATCTGAATGGCCTGCAACTGGTGTTTTTGATGTCATAGAATGTTTAGACAGTATGAAAATGGATAGCAGCAACTGCTGAGCACAGGGGAATTCCAGGTAGTTACAAAGGCAGCAACATTTATTGAAATGTTTCACCAGCAAGGCACACAGAACAACAAGTTGTTAATCTCCCAGTGCAACCTGGGGGGGTGGTACAGGGAGCAAATCATACAGAAAATTTTAAATAGACAGTACAATTTGTGTCAAGTAGTTATAAACAGCACAGGAAACTAACAGCCATAACAGAAATGCAACAAACCATATACAGTGAAATTGGGCAATTTAAAGTGCAAGACTATAAACATAAGTGCAATTGTATAAGTAAGACAGATCCAAGTCAGGAGAAGGGATGCTAAAGAGAGACATGATGCAATTAAGTGTGAAGACAACAGGTGCAGTTAGAGGAGAGGAAATTATTTATGGCTGAGGAGAGGGATTGAGAGGAGGAGGAGTGGCAAATTTGTGGAGGAAGGGCATTCTAGATTTTGGGGAACCTGTGAGTGAATGCAGATTGGCCAGCCAATATAGAGCATCAGGGGAACACCAAGTTGAGCAAATCAGAGGACCTTAAGGAGTGAGCAGGGGAAGAAGAAGTAGAGAGGGAGAGAGACAGAGAGACAGAGAGAGAGAGAGGAGGATAGATAAGAGGGAAGAGAGCCAAGCCAGTATTTAGAAATGAGTTTGGCAAAGTGAGAGAGGTGCCTGTCTGTGAGTGAAGGGAAAGACAGAGAGCGATAGAGGTCACAGTGGTGAGTAAGTACAGGAGAATCGAGGGCAAAGTGTCAGAAAGAGTTAAAGGGGGGGCCAATCTGGAGAGGGTGGACTTGGGAGCAACACTATAGACTACATCACAGTAGTCAACGATAGGGAGGATCATCTTTTCGACAGTCTCACACCTGGCCATAAGAAGGATGCTGTTACAGTTCCAGTATAAGGTGCCAAACTTGGGGCACAGTTTTTTCAGGATGGGGTTGATGTGACCAGAGAAGCTGAGATTAGTCCAGCCAAACTCCAAGGTATCTAAATGAGGAGGTGTCCCCAAGCTTTGTCCCATCCATGGTGTAGAAGGTAAGCAGAACAGGGAGCCGAGCAAGTCTCTGCTTAGTGCCAAAGGACATGGAGACTGTTTTTTTGGCATTTAGAAAGGGTTGATGGAAGGCAAGCCAGAGCTGGATCTTGTTGAAGTCAAGCTTAAGTCTGGTTTCCACATCAGAGGGAGAGTGGCCGGAAGTGAACAAGACAATATCATTAGTGTACAAGTGAATGGAGGAGGAAGAGCATGCTGATGGAAAGTCATTAAGGAAAACGGAGAATAGTAGGGGGCCCAACACCGAGTCCTGAGGCACACCAGTGTGGATTTGGTGTGGAAGGTAACTGGAGTCAGCAGCTCTAACTGATTGGGTCCTCCCAGTGAGATAGGCTTTGAATCAGTTAGTTGCAGATACATATAGTCCAGCAGAGGAGAGAGGGTGGAGAAGCAGGGTGTGGGGAAACTGTGTCGAAGGCCTTGGTGAGGTCAACAAAGATGGTGGAGGGGATCAAGCCATTATCCATTCCAGTAAGGATTGAATCAGTGAGCCTGAATACGGAGGTAATGGTAGAATGGTTCTTATGAAATCTAGACTGTAACAGTGTAAATAAATTAGAATCAGAGAGAAAAGAGGAAATGTGGGAGAGAACAAGATGTTCCTGGAGTTTAGCAAGGGTATGGGGAGCAAGGAAATGGGTGATGAGTTCCCTGGGAAAGTGAGTCCGGCCCTTTAGGGAAGGGGAAATGGACTGCATGCTTCCAGGATATGGGAATCCCAGCAGACAAGAAAGAGAGGTTAAGAATTTCAGAAAGTGGGTAGGCTATCACTGGGGTAGAGAGGTAGAGTAACTTAGGGTCCAGTTTGTTGGGATAGCTGCCTTTAGATGGGTTAATAGACAGCAGGGCTGCAAGTGAGTCAGCAGGCAAGACTAAGGAAAAAGAGAATGGAACAGGAACAGAGAAATGATGGGGGTCATAACTGACACTTTTGGAGGAGGGAACCATAGGGGAGCAAGAGGGGAGTGAGGCAAGCAGGGCCAAAGCATACAAAGTGAAGTAAGAGTTGAATTCCTCGGCCACCACTGCATGATCTGCTATAAGAAAGATGTTTATTTTAATGGCAGGGGAGGAGTGGTGGGAGTGGGGAGGGAGAGGGCGTGGACAACTTTCCAAAATTTGGATTGGGAATTTAAGTTTGTGTAGAAGGTGGAATTGAAATACTCTGCTTTAGCTAGCCTAGTTGCTTTTGTGCATGTGTTGCAAAGTTTACGGTATGTTATAAAATCACTTGGTTGGTTAGTTACCTTATGCTTTCTCCAAGCTTGGTCACATGCTATGAAGCAGGCCATTAGAACATTAGATTAATAGTTTAACCAAAAAAGGTCAAAAACATATCAGAATAGTGGGTAGCCAATAGAAGAACAACTAATAGGAATTTAGGGGTCTAAAACATGCCTCCTATCACCTTTAAGATATGCTGCTTGCACGTCTGTATACCTCCTTTTCTTCATTACCTGTCTTGGGCTAGTTGTCTCTGAAGTGCCACATTTTACTCTTTGGTTTGTGTGAAGGTGGTTACCTCCAGTCCAGCTCAGCTAGCATAGGATTGTGTATTTTTGTTTCCCTCCATATATGTTTTTATCCTCATGTCTGCCCCAGTTGCCTCATTCAGACTGACCCCCCCACCCTATCATCTGACTACTCCAGGACTTCCCATCCTCTGTCATCCTCTTCCACAGGATGTGTGGAGGTGTGCCTACTTGCTGGTGCAGGGCCTGAGATGGTGTCAGTCATCATTCTGCTGTCCGTTTTTTCCCCCCCTCCATTTTTACCCCAGGTCCACAGCATGTGCAATGGGTGTGATGTGTGAGCTCTGCCTCTGGAGAATCCTCCAGCACCCTGTGTGTGGGATCCCTCCCCCAAGTATTGCCTCATATGCATTGACACCTGGACATCTCCAGGTTATTGACAAGCAGCAAGTCATGTGAGCACCCCTCCAGAAGGGAGGAAAGCAGCTATTTGGATACTCAGTCCTCGCTTTTCCAGCTGACCCCTGAGTGACCTGTATTCATTCCCAAACCCAGGTCATTGGCATGGTGACAGGTTAAGTACTTCACACCTTAGCGCTCCCCACCTCTGGTCTAGGCCAATGCGATTATTGTCTTCTTTATCTGTAATTAGCCCACAAGGTGACCTGCTGCACAGAGAGTGACCAGATGTTGGTGAAGAAAGAATGGATTTAAGTCTGTGTTGTGGGCCATTGTATTGGAGAGGAGTGGAATTGTTCTTGATATCAGAGGAGGCATCACTAGTGGGATGTTACCCACTAAAGAATTTAAATAGGCTAATGGGACCACTAGTGGGGCATAGCTCTATGGCAGCTATAATAGTCTTCCAAATTATTTAAGTTTGAATATTTCTTTCCTGCCTTACTGCATAACATCTCCTGATATCACTATTTGACTTCAGCTACGTGCACTTATCCTGTGCTGGGTCTTATATGACCCTGCCTTGTTACTTATTTTTGGTTCTTGGTTGTTGTTTTTTCCACTGCCACAAGATCTCCTTGTTATTTGCACTCAGTATATACAGTATATAGCCTAGTATTCTTCTTCATTTTCCCCCCACCTCTGCTTATTGTTATCCGTTTATTTCCAATGTTGAACTTAATACCTGCTTATTACTCATACTGCGAAATGTTAACCTAGGTCTTTACTATTTGTTACATTGTAGTATTGCTTCTGCTATCGATTGTGGATATTTTCCCTGTATCACAGTTATCCTGTTATTGTATTGTACTGCTGTGTTTGTCTACTTCTTTAACCTCCCTGGTCATGCCTAAAAACAGTTTGTTTATAGCTAGCCCACATGATCACAGTTGGTGTCAGAATTGGGATACTTGGTGGTCCAAGTAACCAGGGGGACACCAATTTTAGTATCAGTCCTGATACTAGTAAACACAAGGAGTGGTGCCATGGCAGAGAAGAATGCAAAGTTGGAAGAGAAGAGATCTGAGGACTCCAGAGGCATGCAGACCAGGCATATGATGAGCCAAACTGGTGAGCAGCTTCTGCCTGGCTTGGGACCAGGTGATGGCCCTAAGCAGAAGCCAGAACCAGTGGTGATGACGAGTCTCTCAGATCAGAGTGAGGAAAATCCTATGGAGGACCCTGCTGAAGAAGAACCTCCATCTGGCATTGCGGACTTGTTGCGGTGGTTGGCTATCCACCAACATGAGATGGAGAGGCAGTGGGAAATCAAGATGCAGCGTCAGGACTGGAGATGGGCTGAGACAGACCAGAGATGGGCTGAGACCTTAAGAGCCACCCAGAACATCAGTTCAGGTACTAGAGACCAAGATACCAAAACAAAAGATATTAAATTGACTAAAATGACCCCCACGGATGAGACAGAGACATATCTCACAACCTTTGAATGAGTGGCAAGAGCTTGTGGGTGGCCCCAGACAGAATGAGTTATGAGACTTGCCCCTTACTTGACAGGAAAGGCTCAATTAGCCTACAATAATATGGATCCACAGCATGCAGAAAATTATGAGTTGGCTAAAAAGAAATTCTAAGGTGTTATGACATTAATGAAGAAACATACAGGCAGTGGTTCCGCACTCTACGCTACCAGTCTTCATACATGCCTAGAGAGGCTTTCATCAGATTAAGGGAATTGTGTGTAAAATGGCTACAACCTGATGAAAGAACATCATCTGAAATTGTAGAAATTTTGGTGGTAGAGCAGTTTCTGCAGATACTTCCCAATGAGGTCCAACTGTGGGTAAAATAGCATAACCCCCGAATCAGCGAAAGTAGCCATCACATTAGCCGAAGATTATTTGTCAGCTAGACCAACTCGGAGGAAAACTACTCCTGTAGGAAGGTCTACACCTACCTCTTCCCCTCCCACAACAGGGCCAGGATTAATTTGGACTGATGTAAGAACTGGGAGAGGATGGAAGGTGTACTCTTCAGAAGTGATTTGCCATAACTGCAGTGAGGAAGGGCATATTGCTCGATTTTGCCCCAAACGGAAAGCTCCAGCACATCAGGCTTTATTCATGAATGGGTATACAGTGACTGAGATGACACTTAATAAGAACCTCATGGTAGGACTTCTGAGCACTGGCAGCAAGTATACTCTGGTAAGTCCAGAATTGCTAGAAATTAACTATGTCCACAAAACACCTGTGGACATTATGTGTATCCACGGCGACACCCATCGGTGCCCTACTGCAGAGGTTAACATTACAGTGAATGAAATAACAAGTCCGGTGTGTGCAGGTATTGTCCCTAACCTGCCCATTTCTGCAGTCCTAGGATATGACTTTCCAGGGTTTGAAGCTCTACTTAAAAACAATCCACAACTTGCAGCTGTTACAACAAGGGCCCAAGCAAGACAAGAGAAGTTATTGGGGGAAGTTTTTCCATTTTCTGATGACCTCATGAGTACCCCCGGATGGAACAGAAAGTCCAAATGGATGAAAAGAACTTTGAAGGCCTTGTGGAAGGATAAAGGACTTAAAGACTCACCTGAACCCTTAAATGTACATAAATATGTTATTGTTGTTTAACAAAGTACTGATTCTTCATTAACTCAATTTTTTCAGCAGGTTGGTAAGATACCCAAAGAAGGTACCTCTGAGACTGTACAAAAGAACAAAATCCTATATAGGAGGTGTGTGCATCCTAAAACTGGGGAAGTGGTGGATCAATTAATGGTCCCTACAAAATACAGGGAACAACTACTACATTTGGCACATGATTTGCCTTGTGCAGGTCATGCTGGCAGAGATCATACTCTGGCCCATTTATTACAATGTTTTTTCTGGCCAGCCATTCATGAACAGAAGACTGCATACTGTAAATCATGCCCAGAATGCCAGAAAGTTGTGCAAGTAGGAAAGCGTGATCTAGTTCCCTTGGAACCCTTACCCCTTGTGACAACACCTTTTCAGTGTATGGCAATGGACATTGTGCATCCACTGGAGAAAAGTTCAAAAGGGAACCTCTTCATACTGGTGATCTGCTACTATGCAACCCAGTACCCTGAAGCCATACCCCTATGATCTGTTACCACTAAAAGAACTGCTCAACAGTTGGTAAAGGTTTTCAGTAGGCTGGGTATCTCAAAGAAGATACTCACAGATGGGTAGTAGTTTTAATGCAGCATTACTGAAAGATTTGTACCAACTGCTGGGAGTGGTTGTAGTTTGAACATCACCCTATCACCCCCAGACAGATGGGTTGCTAGAGAGATTCAACCAGTTGCTGAAAAGAATGCTCAGGAAATTTGTAATAGATGAAGGGAAGAAATGGGATCAGTACCTTCCATTACTACTCTTTGGATATCGAGAGGTACCCCAAGCATCCACTGGGTATTCCTCGTTTGAATTGTTATACGGGCATAACCCGCGAGGACCCCTCAATGTGGTCAAAGAATATTGGGAAGATGTGCAAGATGTGGGTTCCACCAGTATTTCTGATTATCTGTTGCAGTTGAGGAAAAGACTAGTTAAATACACAGAGTTACTGTAGCACATGCTAATGCTAGTCATGCCCAACAGAAACAGAAATACTATTATGGCAAAAAGGTGTCTGAGAAAGAGTTTCAAGAAGGGAATAAGGTGTTGCTTCTATTACCCTCTGTGGAGAACAAGCTCCTAATGAAATGGAAGGGTCCATTTAAGATTCTTAGAAGGGTAAGTAGCATCACCTATGAGGTGGAAACCCCTAATTAACATCCTGGTGTAAAGATCTATCATACCAACCTTTTAAAGAAGTGGTATGAACACTCTGGGCCCCCTGTTAGTCTGTTGATTATGCCAGAAAAAGAGGAGTCCGAGATAGATATGTGATATAGCCACCTGGAAGTTAGAGAACAAAGGGGCAAAGAAGAGGTAGCCATTAACCCTGCCCTTGAGGAACAGCAGAAGGAAGAACTACTTAATGTTCTTAAACAGCATGCTGCAGTGTTTACTAAGGTACCTGGGAAAGCTAAAGGGGTGGAACATCAGATCTATACTTCTTTGCCCCCTATCAGACAAAAGCCTTACTGGCTACCTGAGAGAGTTAGGTCAGAAGTACAACAGGGGATCTAGAAATTACAGGAATTGAGTATAATCATACCTTCCAAGAGTCCCTGGGCATATCCTATTGTAGTTGTACTGAAGAAGGAAGGAGGCATCTGGCTATGTCTGGATTTTAGGAAGTTAAACCAGATGTCACAGTTCGATGGGCACCCGATGCCAAGGATCGATGATCTGATCAACCATATTGGGCATACCACATACATAACAACATTGGATCTGACTAAGGGCCACTGGCAGATTCCTCTAGAGCAGGCCTCCCAAGAGAAGACTGCATTCAGTACCCCTGTAGGACTGTTCCAATTTGTGACCATGCCCTTTGGTTTGCACGGGGCCCCCACCACCTTTCAGAGATTCATGGATCATCTTTTAGTCCCTCATGTAGCCGATGCTGCTGCCTATCTAGATGATGTTGTCATCTTTAGTACAGATTGGCAGATGCATTTGAAACATTTGGCAGCAGTGCTTGAAATCACCAGTGGAGCAGGGCTTACTATCAATCCCAGTAAGTGCGCTTTGGCCATGCATGAGACCAGATACCTATTATTTATTCTAGGTAATGGCTAAGCGAAGCCTGAGATCACTAAGATTGAAGCAGTGGCCAAATGCCCCATACCTCAAACTAAAAAGCAGGTACAATCATTCCTAGGACTTGCCAGTTACTACAGGCATTTCATGGCCAATTTTGCCACTATTGCTGCCCCTCTCACTGATTTGACAAAGAAAAGATGTGGCAACATGGTCAAATGGACTCCAGAATGTGAGGAAGCATCCGGACCATTAAAAGTGCTTTATGTTCCTCCCCAGTCTTAAGAAGTCCTGACTTTGACAAGCCATTTGAGGTCCATACGGATGCCTCCAATGCTGGGACTGGAGCAGTATTAAGCCATAACATAAACAGAGAGGAACATCCTATACTTTACATCTCCAGAAAACTTCATGACAGTGAACAAAAATATGCTACTATAGAAAAGGAATGCTTAGCCATTCAGTGGGCTATAGAGGCATTATGATTTTACCTTTGGGGCACTGATTTTGTCTTGGCCACTGATCATAATTCATAATGTTGGATGAATCAGATAAAGGAAAAAATGCTAGAGTGCTCCACTGGTATTTAGCCTTTCCGCCTTACAAGTTTTTGGTAAAGCACCGATCTGGATCACAACATAAAAATGTGGACTTTAAGTCCTGCTATACAGCTGGCATAGAAAAGGATCAGACTTAAATGTAAATATGTAAATAGTAGTAATGTAAATAACAGCTAGAATTGTTCCGTAAAGGTGTAGTGTAAGGCATGGATAGCTAAATAAGGAAACAGTATGACCCTTTGTTTTCATGTAAATAAAGTTTTTCTAAACCCCAGGGCAAGTGTTTAGTCAGTAATTAATGCTACTCATGGATGGGTATCCTTGAGTAGGGATGGTGTTAACACTCCATTTGTATAAGGGTGCCCAGTGGAGGGACTTCTAGTGAGGGTGGGCGGAAGTCCCAACAACCCCACTGGGTTGATTCAGGGGAGGTACCCTAATTCAGGGTGTAGTTCTGAATGTAGGAAACTAGTTGTGGCTATCCCTAGTTTCCATTTAGGCATGATGGTGTGTGGTAGCATTGGGTCTCCCCCCCATTTGCGATTGAGCAGAGTGTCTCTCTCACTTTAGTCTGTTGCACAACAGCACCTCTCCTATTCTATTCTTTAATTTCCCCTGTAGGATAGCCACCTACAGTCTTTAATCTTCTTTCCTATGTACTTCTTTTCCTTTCTTCATAGCTCTCTCTCTCTCCCTGAATTTCCTGTGGGTATACTTGCTGCCATATTACTAAAGTGCTAGGTATCCACTGTATTTGTGGGACATGATGTTATTAAGTACATCTTTATTTTTTCTAGCACTTGTTTAAATCCCCTTTGTGCAAAGGCAGCTCCCACTAGTGAACGTGCATGATCCTGCACACGATCATAGTAGCACACAATTGCAGAATCGCACAGCTGCCATGTAAAAGTTTCTGTTTGAGTGAAGCTTCCCCTTTAGACAGTACAGTCCATGTTTGTCCTAATTCATATGCCCTGTCTTTTTCTTTTAGTTTACCTCATTTTTTTAAAAAGAGCAGAAAGAAAAAAATTACCTAGTTTTACAAATGGCAGAAACAAGCCTGGGGAATTGGTAATTTCAGCCCCTAGCAACACTGCTGTTCTCCTTCAATTGTTAGACTTGCCTCCACCTGTGAAGTGGAAGCCTCTGTGGACCAACAGATTCAAGAGCACAGGTAAAACTGAATCTGTCCTGCGAGTTTGTTTATTGTCCCCTAGTAAAGCTGCATTGCTAGGCTCTCGTCTGCCTGGGTGTAGCCGTGGAGAAGTACTGTCCCAATAAGTAAAAAAGACTCTTTAAAATTAGCTAAACAGAGAAAACTTCTGTAATTGCTTCTAGACAGTGTGTTTTGTTTTCTAAAACTGTTTAAAATCATGCTTTGTCCTTTGTGAGGTGACTGCCCTGTGAGTGTTTTATTGGTGCCAAGAAACACTCCCAGAATTTGCAGATGCACCTCACAAACAGCATAGAAGCATAAATAATGGAAATGTAAAAGTTTTTAGGGGATATTTGAATTATAAAAAGCTCTCCTATATTCTAGTAACACCTGTTAACTTGCAAGCCATTACAGTTCAAGGTTACAAACACCATACAAACAGTCAAAAGTGCTGAAATTGCATGCTATGAAAGTCATGTTTAGCATTTTTCCTTTGCACTAACTTTCTCCTAATTCTTCAGCCTATTTCAAGTATTTTGTGTTTGTCTTTGGTGTTTTTAGTGAATGTCTCATTCCTGGTGCACAAGGAACTGAGACAAATTCTGAAACGCTAACCTGCTCTGTTGTCCTGGTTGCCTCTATAGGGCCAGCACCCCTCTGCACTGCTGGTTAAATACAAAGGGGGCTGTCACTCTAGGTAGGTGGGTGGGGTTACAAAGCAGAAACAGATACATTTATAGAATTATAGACATTTTGGGTTCCTAGGGATCTTAAAGCAAGTCTATGTTGATTTCTTATGTAAGAAAAATGTTTCTTTGTGTTTTAAAGTTAGTTTAACACTATTTTTTTAGATGATGGGTGGAGTTTTCAGACATCATGTGATTTCTTCCTATAAAAAGGTGCTTCTCCTCAGCCTAGAGAGATCATTTTAGCCTTGAGAGGGCTGAGGAAGCACAGAGGATAGACCAAATCTGGGTCTTGACTGTGTTTATTCTATTGATTTATTTACATTTATTTTACAAGTTATGCTATTTACTGCTGCCTAATTTAATAAATCTGTACTTCTGAGTGAATTTATACACCATACTCCTATTGTCTGTGTTTTACTCTGAGCCCACATGATCACACTGACTCTGAAGTTTAGTTTAATGGTTTGTTTTCATTGTTTTGTAGATCTCCTAAATTTGAAGTATGCAAGTGAAATGGTGTGCCCAGATAAATGCAAGACTGGACTTTCTGAAACCATCTGTAACAAAACTGCACACTGATTGACAGAGGCGGATTTACCTTTTGTGGGCTCTGGCTCCAAAAAGTTTTGTGGACTCCCGCCCCCCATTTTCATGTGTTTGATTTAATTTTTCCCAACTTCCCCTTTATTTAGATAAGATGGAAATAGGTAATTTAGCCATTTTTTTGAATCAGCAAAAGTTTAACAATGTAATATTTAACAATATGATATGACAACATACCTGAATGACAGTGTAGCCTAGAGGGTAGAGTACTGAGATTAATATATCTGACAGACCTGTGTTTGTTTCCCACAACCTCCACAGATTTTGTATTGGGCTTGTGAGATTCTCATTTAGCTAGCCCTGTGGACTTGTACTGGAGAAGGCAACACTTCAGTATGTATACCAGCTGAGCCAGTGGAAAGGTTTGTGGACTAGGGCATTTTCCTAGTCACTAGCCCTGCTGACTAATGGTTGCAAAACTTTATTTGTATCCCTGTTTGTAGTCCATAAGGGATTAAAAAGAGGGTCCCAGTGCTTCTCAATATTTTACATTATATGGACATAGGATATATTCCACGCACATAGAATTAAACTGCCCAGAAAGAGATGGTTATAACTTCTGAAGCTATTCAGTGAAAATAATTATTGCCCCATGTGGACCCAGGTCCCTACATGAAATTAGTATGAAGTTATCTTTTATTGGAGGGGGGGGGAGGGCAGGCCACCTAACATTTTATTTATTTTACTTTGTTGTTTAAAAAGGAGTAGCACACTAAGCTGATAGCTTTTTTACAGGAGCAATCTGGGAGCACAGGGAAGTTAAATGACTTGCTCAGGGTCACACAGTATGTAAGTGGAAGCTGTGGGATTCAAACCCAGGTCTGGTCTGCTGGATGTCACCAGATTTGCAGCTCAGAGCCTTAAAACCACTGCACTATACTGCCTCCCTATTCCTGGTACATGTCTGTGTCAGGCAGGCAAGGATAAAACTCCTAGAAAAAACAGACTACTATGGTTGGGCAGTGGACCAGATACAGAACAGCTGTATTCTGAGGTATTTCATAGCAGTTGCTTCATCAGGTAAAGTAACTGACTGTAACGTACATTTTGGAAATTTGACACTGGAATACAATAATGAGATCTCACTGTATGTTTGTGAAATGGCATCAAAGCAAGTGGGATTTGGGCTCACTCATGTCAATAATTTAAAAGGTATCAAATCATCTCTTTTTTTGGATTTTTGCTCCACATATAAATTTAGTTTCATTCTTAATATTTAGGAGTAAGACTTAATTTTTGAGTTTGTCATGGCCTGCAGGCGCAGACAAACTCATAGCTATAAGAGGTGCTTTATGGGGTGTGCCCACTGGAGAGCTGCATTTCTAAGGGCAGGTCAGTGGCAGGTGAATCAGTCTGCATGTTGGTGATGACTCCCTTTCAGCTGTTGGGGCTGAGTTGGACAACTTTTCAAAGGGCAGAGCCACACCACTAGTGGCACGGCTTGGTCCTTTGATGTTGCATTCCTACATTGCATTCCTGGTTGCACATTCACACTGCTGTAGCTTACAGCAGTGTGAACGTGCTGAGCCCAGTCTGTCCGCATGCCCCTTGCAGTTAAAAAAACAAACAAACTGACGGGGGATGCCCAATCCCCCTGTCAACATGCCCCCCTCCCAGTTCATTTGCCAATGGGGGAGCCCACTCCCCTTCAGCATAATGTCCACCCCAATTTGTTGTGTGCTGAGGGGGATGCCCAATCCCCCTCGGTCTTGTCCCCCCCCAACACTAGGTATGTGCTGACAGGGGTGCCCAATCCCCGTCGGTTACAGCCCCCACCAACAAACACTCAGGTGACATGCTGAGCACCCACTTCAGCATGCCAAAAGTCCCTGTAAGAAAGAAAACCTTCTTGTGACATTTTTACATATTTTTTAAACTTGTAAACTAGAAAACAGTCCCTCATTGAGTCCAGTGGCACCTTCCTCAACCCGTACCCACCCACCCACGCATCCCACCTCCCCACACACCCCACCCCATACTTAACTCCGGAGCCTGGTGCAACAATCTTTGGTGGACTGGGAATATGTCTGTACTCTTCAAAGTCAATCTTGAACTGAAAAAAGGCTGTTAAGCTGTACAGTATAATGGCATACATAGGGTTTTTTCAACTCTGGTGCATATCTTGGCCATTTTTGAGAATTTTGGCACCAACTTTTCAACATGGAGTTCTTGGGACCCCACCTCATGAATTCAGTCACTGTCATCTGGTTAGTCAGTCCCGAAAGGTGATTTTGTGGTCACTGCACAGAATCACCTTTTGGGACTGATTAACAAAATGACAGTGTCACTGTTCATGAGGCAGGCTCTCAAAAAGCCTATACTGAAAATGTGGTGAAAGAATTTCCAAAAATGATTGTGTTACGAGCGTGCGTTGAGCAGTTTCAAGGCACACATGTAACCTTGCAAATGTGTAATATTTTCACTCCAGATTTTCAATAATGGTATTTTTTACACCTCCTCATGAATAGTACAGCTGCCATTTTTCACACCCTGACCAAAATGTGTTTTCACACTTCTGGTGCAGAATAGCATGGTCATTGTGGGAAATCAGTGTTCGGGACAGATTAAGAAAATCACAGTGACACTGAGGTCCCAAAATGCCTATGTTGAAAAGTTTATGACAAAACTCTATAAAATGACTATTTTATGAGTGTGCATTGTGCAGTTTCCGCGCACTCTCGTAACGTCGAGGATTTGTAATATTTTCACTCAAGAATTTCAACATTGTCAGTTTTGCACACCTCTTTATGAACAGTACAGCTGTCATTGTTCACATCCTGCCCAAAATGTGTTTTTGCACATCTGGCACATAATAGTGCAGTCGCTGTGGGAAATCAACGTCCGGGACAGAGTTAGAAAATCATAGTGAAGTGTTCATGAGCAGAGGTCACAAAATGTCTATGTTGAAATTTTGGTGAAATTATTCCACTAAATGACTGTTGCAAGTGTGCGTTGTGCAGTTTTCATGTATGCAATCGAGCATTTTTAATATTTTCACTCCAGTTGTTCAACACTGCCATCTCTTCACACCTCCCTATGAATGGTACAGCTGTAATTTTTTACATCCTGCCAGAACCATGTTTTCACACATCTGGTGCAGAATGGCACGGTCACTGTGAGAAATCAACGTTCGGGACAGATTAACAAAATCACAGTGCCACTGTTCATGAGCAGAGGTCCCAAATGCTTTCATGAGGTGGGGGTCACAAAAGGCCTTGTTGAAAATCTGTAGTGCAGATATCGACAAATGCCCGTGGTGTTAGGGTTTCTAACCATATTGTCACCCCCAACCCATGGTGGGGCTCAAGTGCCCTCATCTTCTCTGAACTGCAGACACATTGTCACTCTTCAAAGCCAGATCACAAATTGAGGAAAGTATGCACTTCACTGCATTTCAATGGGAATGTGAACTTGGAGGCATAACTTGTTCTTTCTGCTGGGAACTGTAGTCATGCCTATTGGTGCATACCAACAGCAATCCCAATGACAAACTCCAACATTGACAAATGCTTGTTTTTAAGTGGGGACAGCAAGTTAAGAGGGCAAAGACAATTAGACAAAGCAAAGGAAATGGGCCTGTTCCTGTTCACGCCTTGCAGGCTGGTCATCCTTCCTTGCTATGGGCCTTCTACTGCAAGAAACTATTCATCTGCACTTAATTGTGTGGTTCTAAGAGCACTCCATAACCAGATGGGACACTTGGGTTGTGAAAGAGCTTTGGGCTTAGCCCATGCCCATTTCTATTGGCCCAATATGGACGCAGACATTGATCAATATATCAAGACTTGCAGCAGATGTCTTCAAAGAAAAGCCTAGCCCCAGCAAGCAGCGACCTGGTTAACATTGCCACTAGTGCACCCATGGAGCTTGTGTGTATTGACTTTTTAAGCTTGGAGCCCAATGCAAACAATATTAGCAATGTGCTTGTAGTGAAAGACCACTTCACTCATTACACACAGGCCTATCCCACAATGGAACAGAAAACGGCCACCGTAGCCAAACTGCTTGTTGAGAAATTTTTTGTTCACTACGGTGCCCCACAGCAGATCCATTCTGATCAAGGAAGGGACAGTAAAAGCTGCTTGATCAAAGAAATACTTTTACTTGGGGTGTAAGAAAGTCAAGAACCACCCCATATCACACACAAGGAGATCCCCAGCCTGAAAGATTTAATATAACATTGCTGGACATTCTGGGAACACTTCTTCCTAAAGACAAGTCAAGGTGGCGTCAACAAATAAGTACCATAGTGCTTGCTTATAATTGCACTCGCAATGATGCAACTGGATTTTCGCCATATAAATTAAAGCTCGGTCAAGAAGCACGCTTACTCATAGATGTTTGTTTCGGAGAATTACCAGATGGAATCCAAGCAAATAATTATTTGCAGTATGTACAAAACCTTAAAGCTCAGCTTAATCACACGTTAATCACACCTATACGCTTGTTCATACAATGGCTTGCTCATACAATGGCTGCAAAGAAAAACTTAGCCAACAAAGAAAGACATGATAAACATATTAAAGCTACAACCTCAAGAGTGAGTATTGATGAAAAACCTGGGTTTTCAAGGAAAACACAAAACAGCTGACCAGTGGAGTCACACCCCGTACACTGTCATCAGCAAGCTGGATGATTTGCCAATCTACAAAGTGTGTCCAGAGAATGACCTATGATCTGTAAAGACAATACACTGAAATCATCTGTTACCCATTGGCCAGATTATCATAGACTCTGCACCTCAAACTAATGCCCCCACTGGTCTTGTTTCCAGATCTGCTGCTCGCAAGAAACAACCAAAGCAGCCTCCTGCTGTTCTACAACCAGAGCCTCCATCAAGTCCTTCTGCAGCTAATGATAACAATCATTCTGAGTCTGCTAGCAGTGAATATGAGGCTACATTTTATCCTTCTTTCGAACTAGCTCAGTTGTTCCAAGGCAACACTTTGTGTAACATGGGAGACAGTGTTGACAGTCACCCTGTATCAAATGATCTTGCATTCAAATGATCTTGCATTCATGACCACTTCAATATCAACTCAACTCAATTCAACTCAAATTTTGTTCTTAAAAAGCCAGTGGCAGTGGCTCAGCAGGTTGCACACTCACCTCTGAGGCCAAAAGATCAGAAAGCTGTGGGTTCTATCCCCACACCCGGCACTTGTGTCAATCCTAATAATGACACTGTAGTGCAGCATGAGGGGTGCTGCACTCCTGAGGTGCCATCTTTCAGATGAGACATTAAACCGAGGTCTCATCTGCCTGTTTTGGTGGTTGCTCAGGTGGACGTTAAAGATCCTATGGCACTTCTTAAAAAGAGTAGGGGGAATTTTATTAAAACATAAAGAACGAAATCATAATAAATCAGTATTGCATCATATAAATTCATAACTGAGAAAAATAATAAAAGAAAAACAACCAAAAATAAATATTCCCTCATACGGTACTCTGGAATATAAAATTAAAAGAAACACATTTTATAACCTAAACCCTACCCCCTCTCCCGCTGCAAAATGGAGTAATGAGAAAAAATGTCCCAATCTTAATAACAAACATATGAACAATTCAATATTGCATCATTCAAAATTCTAATAAATAAAGTAAATTAAAAAAAATGATTAAGTATTTCATCAGGCAGTCACTATAAGCAGTAAAAAAAACAAACAGGTTTATTACTTAAACCACATCCATCATCCCCCAGAAAAGGAGAGTAGGGGAAAATGTATTGTTATATTCACCAGCCTTGAAAGGAGACATACCAGAAACAATTTCCTCCCCTTGACACCCATAGATATACCTGAACATTTATGGTCTCAGAAAATCACTACTTCCAGACCTATAATCCATGTAACCCTATTAAGTCACTAAAGGAATGAACTGTTGTCTTTAAATATACTCCAAATTTGACCACCATAGGGTTCATGTTTTCTTCCCCATCCTCAACAATTCTGCCGCCTTCCAGTGTCTTAGTTCTGTACTATGTATCTGGAAAAGGTCTGGAGCTGTTATATGTTGTTGTTGCAAAACCAGATGGCAACAACAAATCCAGATCCAATAAACAAAATGTGCAAACACAACCCGGAGAGTGCTGTCATGTGGCTGAACCGCCAAGCGGAGAATTATTCCATAAAGCAATAAGTTGGGATCCGGGGGTATCAGTATCCTCTGTCTCCATTTGTTTTTTACAGTGTCCCAAAATTGTATTACATATGGACATGTATAGTATAAATGATCCATTGTTTCTATTTTCATTATACAACTATCTCTAGGGTAATATCTATCTTGTAAGGGTTTGTGTTTCTGATTGCTTTTCACATTTATTTTATTACGTATCTCCAACCCCACCATATCCCTCATCTGTTCAGGTATTCTATCATCCATAATATACTTGGATATAAAGTCTTGGTTAATTTGTAAAAACCCTGAGAACGGGTATTCCACAAAATGTACCGAAAGAACTTCTGCATACAGTTCTTACCTAGTAAGGTGAAGGACTGATGTGTAACTAATTCCCCATTTAATAATCCAATCAAAAAACCCTTCCCATCATCTCACTAACCAAGGGCACCTTTTGTTTTTATGTAAAAATCTGTTTCCTTTCCACTCTGTCATTACCCCTGGAGTAGTAAAGAACTCACGGCTCCCTGCACCTGTGTAGTTCCCTTCATCAAGAGAAACAAATTAGAATATAAAAAAACTGAAAATAGAATTGTGTGGGATTTAACATGTTAACGCCTCCCATGAATTCCTTATGTAATACGTTACGTTTGACTGGGTTCAGTCTACTCCCCCAGAAACAAGTGAAAAAACACCCCAACAAGGGAACTTCCAATCTTTTGGGAACCAAATACACTGCACTAATATATAAAAATATTGGGGTTAAAAAGGTTCTTATTAAACATACTCTTTTTTTTTTTTTTTTTGACATCTTCCAATGGTTCCATCTTCCTACCATTTCTTTCCCTTTGGAGAGTGCTCTTTCCCAATTATATCCCACCGAATCTTTGCCCCCATAGTAAATTCCTAAAATTTTACCCGGGGAAGTTGCTACCAAACACCTTCCCACCACCTTTGGCGAATCCTGGAAACCCATTAAATCTATACATTTTGTTTTTTCTACATTTAGACTTGCCCTTGTTATTTTTCCCACCTCTTGCATGAGGCGCCTTGCGATCTCAAGAGATTTCCCATCCCTAAGCAATAAACAAAGATTGTCTGCATAAGCTATTATCTTACATTCTTGTAAAATTCCCCCAGCCAACCCATAAATGTTAGGAGACTGCTGGAGACGTCTCAGTATACGTTTATGATGAACATGTATAGGAGGGAACTTAGGGGGCAGCTTTGAGGATCCCTTGCCGTACCTGGAATTTAGACCTCTTAATTCCATTGTCATACAGTACAACATATGCTAATGCATAACATAGCTTTAACCATTCAATAAAATCCATGGGAATCCCATAAATGGCTAAACATTGCCATAGAAAAGAATGGGAAACTTTGTCAAAAGCCTTGGCCTTGTCCAAGCTTAGCAGGAACCCCGAATTACTTCCCAGATCATTCCCCACATCACCCTCCACCACTTCTCTAAGGAATAGTAAGGCCTCTGATATCCTTCCCCTAGGTACTGAACAGTAATTAAAATCCACCATTACTTGAGTCAATCTGTCCCCCAATAACTTACCAGACAGTTTGAAATCCTTGTTTAATAACGTAATGGGTCGCCAATTACTAATGTCTGTAGGGTCCCTTGACTTATATAAAAAAATCAACAACCCTCCATACATTGATGATGACAGGAAACAGTCATCAATGAAAAATGTATAAACTGCTAAAAGTCTGGATGGGATAATACTAATAATAATAAAGCTTTATTTATATGGTGCCTTTCTATAACCAAGGCACCTGACAAACAGTTACAACAAATAATAATAGAATCAGTCATTATAAATACTTTAAAACAAATATTACAGTTAAAACCAGATTATAAATCAATCACTGAATGCTTTTGTCCACAAATAAGTGTTTAAGGCCTGTTTAAATCCCTCTACAGTTGCACATTCCTGTAGCTGATGGGATAGAGAATTCCAGAGGGTAGATGTGCATAAATGTGCTGGGCCCCAGAACATTTTAAACAAACCCTCAGAATCTCTAGCAACCCCTCGTCAGCCAGGCGGAGCGATCACCCAGGGGAGTAAGGGATCAGAAGCTTTTTCAGTCAGTCCGGGCCCTGTCCATGTAGAGCTTTATAAGTCAGAAGAATGACTTTAGAGATGATCCACCACTGTACCGGCAGCCAGTGCAGTTCGCACAGCACCGGAGAAATATGACAGGAATGAGATGTTCCCATCAATAGCCAGGCCACAGCATTCTGCACCAGCTGCAAGCGGCAGATATCCACCCTAGGTAGCTCTAGGTAAAGAGAATTGCAATAATTCAGGTGCGAGGACACAAAGGCATGGACCAACTTAGGGAGGTCACCAGACGGAACAAGATGCTTAACCCTGGAGATGTTCCTCAGATGGTAAAAAGAAAATTTGATGACTGCCGACACCTGGAAGTGCAGTGTCAGCCCTTCATCAAAAATTACCCCCAGGTTTTGCATCTGTTTAGAGATTGGGAGTGATAAGCCCCCAAGAAAAAGACCCGAGGGCAAAGTTACAACCAACCCCCCTATCCAGTGCCCTGGGTCTACAACCAGCACCTCAGTCTTTTCCGAGTTCAACTTCAACCAGCTTGAATTCATCCAGTCCTGGATTTCAGTGAGGCAGTTATTAAAAACTAAGGGAGCTCTATCCTGCTCAGGTGCGAAAGAAAGTTAGAGCTGGGTATCATCAGCATAGCAGTGAAACCTCAGCCCATACCTTCTTATAATGTCTCTGAGGGGAAGCATATACACTGCGAACAACATGAGGGACAACACTGATCCCTGAGGCACCCCACATGGCAGAGGAACTGGGTCAAAGGAATAAATCCCTGACACCACCCTCTCAGTTCATCCAGTGCGGAAAGATGCAAACCACCTGAGGACTGTACCAGACAGGCCACATATGAACCTCTGGTGAGCAAGTAGGACCCCATGGTCCACAGTGTCAAATGCTGATGAGAGATCAAGAAGAACCAAGATGGAACAGTTTTTCCGATCTCTTGCCATCAGGAGATCATTGAGCACCCGAACCAGCACCGTCTCAGTACTATGCCATATTTGGAAACCGGACAGGAGAGGTTCATAGATGTCATGGGTGGTCAAATGATTCTCCAGTTGTACAACCACTACTTTCTCAATCACCTTCCCTACTGTATAAAGGGGAGGTTTGAGATTGGTCTGTAGTTCGCATGACAGTCTGGGTCCAAAGAAGCTTTCTTCAGGAGAGGTGTTACCACCACCTCCTTCAGGGAGCTAGGAAATTCACTTGTTTCCAAGGAGCACCAGACAATCTGTGCAAGGACTGGACCACTGATGTCTCTAAAACCCATAATCAGGGTAGTTGGTCCTGGGTCCAAACTACAGCACGTAGGGCGCATACCCTGGACAATCTGCATGACTTCCATGAACTCCAGGCAGTTGAAGGAACTCCAGGAAACCTGAGGAGCAGCAACCAAGTTCTGGTCCAAAGCAACACCCTTAGAGTGTGCCGGTTGGAGCTCGGCCCTGTTGTCAGCCACCTTAGTCACAAAGAATCGAGCAAGCTAATCGCACTCCACTTGCGAAAAGGCTATTTGAACCTGTAGAGAGGCTGGGTTGCACAGCCTGTCCATGGTACGAAAAAGCTGAGATGGTCGATTTTGAGCAGCTGCAATCTTCCCAGACAGGAACTCTGCCTTCTTACAGGTGATTGCAGATTGAGAGGCTTGATAATGGTCCATCAATCTAAGGTGGTCGGCATTGGGGCCGGATCTCCACCAGCAATGCACTAACCTTCGTCCTAATCTCCACGTCTCCCTCAAAGTCCCATCAAACCAAGGAGGCTGAGGGTGAAGGGAGAGAGGACAAACATGGACAGGAGCGACATCCAGGGCCACAGAGATGGCCATATTATAGGCCATCACTAGGGCCTCTGGGTCACAGTTTGCCACTGGAAGGACTGATAGGTCAAGGACTGATGCCAGGCCTTCAGAGCCAACATCTCATAAAGGGCGGCACCTGATCATCTCTGCAGGGGTAGGCCTGCAAGGGGAGGGGGATGCAAACGCTGAACCCCATGGTTTAGTGATCGGACCATCCGACTGGTTCCACCCCCAAGTCTGAGACTTCAATCCTCAGGAGGAATACTAAGTCAAGAGAGTGATCATGTTGGGGTTAGGAGTAGGCCCTTTGATGGTCAGATGGATTGAAAACTGGCTAGCTGGACGCACCCAGAGAGTAGTGGTCTGTGGGGAGCTCTCGAACCCTAGAGAGGTTGGTAGTGGGGTACCGCAGGGCTTGGTCCTGGGTCCGATCCTGTTTAATGCATACATATTGGACATCGGGGGGGTATAGGGTGTGAAATGAGTCTCTTTGCAGATGACTCCAAGATGACAGCAGTAGTGGAGGGAGAAGAGGGGAGGTTGGCCCTGCAAGGGGACCTGGACACCCTGGAAAGCTGGGCTCACACATGGAAATTAAATTTCAATATCACCAAGTGCAAGGTGTTGCATTTTGGTCGGAGAAACCCTAAACACAGGTACACCCTGGGAGGGGAGGCACTGGAGGCCTCAATAGGGGAAAAGACCTAGGGGTCATGGTGGATGCATGTATGAATAACTCTGAGCAGTGCAGGAGGCGCTAGCAAGGCAAACAAGATGTTGGGATGCATTGTGGGGATCACCTCTAGGAGCAAGAAGTGATTCTGCGGCTGTACAATGGACTGGTTAGACCACACCTTGAGTACTGTGTACAGTACTGGAGACCACACTTGAAGAGGGACATACAGCTCCTGGAGAGGTACAGGAGGGCAACTAAGATGATCCCGAGGGCTAGGGATTTGTGATAAGGACAGACTTGAGGAGCTCTGCCTGTTTTCACTGGAGGGAGGAGAGCAGGGGGACATGATTGAGGTCTTCAAATACCTCAAGGGAATAAATAGGGTAAACATGGAGGATCTTTAGACTAAAGAGAGGAGGTATCACAGGGAGGCATGGTTTAAAGTTGGAAGGTGGAAGAGTGAGGAGAAAGGGAGGAGGTTTTTCACTGAGAGGGTGGTGGACCCTTGGAATGCACTGCCTGGCGAGCTGGTTCAGAGATCCACAGTGGAGAGCTTCAAGAGAGGGTGGGACAGACACAGAAAGTGGATGTATCAGATGATGGCCTGTCCCAGGGGAGTGGGGATAGATGATAGGGGTTTCTGGAGCACAAGGGATGGGAGAGCCTCGGCACCCAACTAAGGATCTAAGGTTCAAGCAGACTCAATAGACCGTAAGGCCTAATCTGCTGGCAAATAGTATGTTAGTATGTTTATGGATAGCAGCGGTAACAATCTGTGTAAGGCCCAGAGATGTCATCAGCTGGAGGAAGTGCTGTCCAAATTGCAAGAGCTCGTCATTGACCCAGGCACTGAAGTCGCCCAGGACCATCAACCTGGGCGACTCAAATGCCAGGTCAATCGTGAAGCTGCCACTTCCAGAAGGAACTGCTTCTCATCTCCAGGTGGATGGTAGATGAAAGCAATCCTACAGCCTACACCTGCTACCATGGTACACTCAAATGACTCAGTCTCCTCAACTGGTACAGTTGTGAGGCCCAGTTCTGTCTTGAAACAGACTGCAACCCCTCCTCCCCCATGATCCAATTTTGAGTGGTGAATCACCGAGTACCCGGCTGGAGTTGCAGCCTCCAATGTAGGGCCAGAGTTCTCCTCCAGCCAGGTCTCGGTGATACAAGCCAGGTTCACAGTTCCCGCAAGATCTGCAATAATTACAGTCTTGTTTTTAATGGACCTAGCATTGCATAACACCGCTCGAGCTGGATGAACTTCCAGGGCTGCTCAAATGACCTGTCCACTAAAACTGGAGGTGCCCTTGGTTATGGAAACCAGACATGGAGAACTACGATCTGGATTCCACTTCTCCCCAGGACATCTTCTAGATCTTATGACCCTGATGCAGTGGCCCCACTCATTCACCTTCTGCTGTTCATAGTCCCTTCCCCCTCCCCCTAACATGCAATACCCAGCACTCTTCAGTGCCGGTAGGTTGTAAACTGCAATGGGGGGAGATAAAGGGATGGAGGTCACAAAGAGTGGAGGATGAATAACCCACAGTCATGGGGTAGGCCTCCAACACACTCTGGTGACCACAATAAAATAGCACTATGCAGCAGAATAAGAAATAAAACCAAACAAAACAAACATAAAACAAAAATAAAATAACAATATTTAAATAAGAACAAAATGCAATAGCAACAGCAATATTATCAGAAAAAAGTATTTTAACAGAAACTATATTTACAGTCCAGGGCAATAATTTAGTTGGTATTTCCAGTAAATTGGTATATGTCCATTGGAGCTCTCACCTCTTCTGGAAAATAAAACCTAAAGCGATTTACACTGAGGTCAACCTTTCACATTTCCCTCAGTAGTAAACAAACAGAATTTAACTGAAAACTCAAGTTCAGGCACTGTCACTGCCCAATAATTTATACAAAAGCCCAAATAAAGGAGAATCTAACTGATAGTTAATCTGCTTCAATCCTTTATAAAAATTGAGTTCTTGGCCACTGAAGTCTCTCCAATTCTTTGTCACCAGAAAGACTATATAAGGAACAGGACAGAAATTCCCTCCAAAAAAAGGCCACACTCCAAATGATAAATCTCGACAGGTCCACAGGACTTTATACACCTTCCCCGGAAGGACATCCGATCCTGGAGGTATCCCCTTCTGGAGGGTCTGTATCGCCCCTGTCATTCCTAACACTGTAAAGAGGGCTATCATTTGACCTACTATCTCTGGAGCAAGATAAAGGGTATCCGCTGCTTTGAATATATGGTGGGCAAAACTTGATTCATCCACAGGAGTCCCAAACATGCTTTCCATATGCTTCCCTAACAATTCCGTTATTCCCTGTACCCAGAGTCCCCTGAGAGGGCCTTAAACCTGTGATCAGTTTTTCCTCATGTCTTTGCTGACTGCTAACAAATGGGTTTATTCTGGTTGTTTTCCCCTGGGTTCCTTAAGTTTGTTCTCTCTGTAGAGAACGAAACCAGTTGTACTGATAGATCCCCATTTCAGTTTTAATAGTTTTGATTTCATCCATCATGTTTATCCCCTCCGTACAATGTCTGGACAGTAATTTCCCCTGATCTCCCCTTAATGCCAAGCATTTCCTGTATGACATTGCTGCCTTGGCCTTCCTGTGGTGTTTAAAAAAAGAGGTCAAAAGCTCTTTTAAATCCTCCCACCAAAGTCCAATGTTATCGTATAAAAAAAGAGTGGAGGCCTTATCTGTCACTAGTTCTTCAAAGTCTTCCATAATTATTGGGTCCTCTAACACAGTAACATTTAATCTCCAAAAACCTATTCCCGCTTCCCTACTTGGCAGTACAGCAATTTGCACTCCAATCAACGTATGGTCTGATGTCGCTATAGGGATATTAAAAGTCTGAAAAACTGGCAGTGATTGTTTTATAAAAAGGAAGTTGATCCGTGAGGAAAGGCGTCCTTTAAAGAAAGTCAGGTTCACTGTTTGATTTCCATACCCATGCAAATCCTTTAAACCTGCCTGTCTTACTACCTTTTGCAAAAAATTTCTGCCACAGTATTGTTTCTCCTTTATACTATGTTGTTTTAGATTGATGTTAAAATCACCTCTCTAAAAAATCTGTCTGCTCGTATGCAAATAGGGTTGTATTTTTGTTAACAAGTCAATTCTCAAAGCTTTAGTTTGCGGACCATAGATATTCAGTAATCTGCTATTAAAGGAATTAATGGTTACGTCTAATAAAAAAGCTCTACCAAGGTCTATATCAACCAGTCGTAATACTGTAACCTCTGAAGAGCGAAAACAAAATTCCATCCCACAACAAGTCTCAGCCCCCATCGACCAGTATGAGCTGCCCCATTTCCAGTCCTTTGTAGCTTAAGTGATCTCTGCCAGAGTGTGTAGTCTTTTATCCTGCAATAAAAAAACCATCAAATTCCAACTGCTGTAAAATGTTAAAAATACTTGTACGTTTGAATTCAGATTTAGTGCTATTACCATTTAAACTGGCCACCCGCAACTGGGTAGGCTCGGGGGGAGGGGGTTAATTACTTTCTTGCTAGACCTTGCCACCCTTTTTTTGGGTTCCTTTATCCTCTGTTTCTGTGGGTCTAGCCATGAATTAGCAAGTGCCTGCGATGGGGCGGGGGGTACATTTTCCCCATCCATGGGGCTCACCATTTCAGCCTCCTCACCCCATGTGGAAAATGTGGAAAAAGGATTCGAGAGGGACAGGGGGAACAAGGGTAAACCCGACTGAACTAAAATTGGGCAGTCATCTGGCATGGAAAGGGGGGAGGGGAACTGAAGCTACTTCTCTGCTAATGGGGTCTTCAAACTGCACACCTAGTATCTCTGTGACTTGTGGATCCAGATGTTTTGTAATGAGCTCAGTTGAGGCTCTTTTAGGGGAACCTTGTGGAGTCACAAAAGGCGTCTCTGCTGTACCTGCCATAACTATTTCTGGGTCACTTTCTCTAAACTGAGGGACTGGGGCTCTCCCTTCTTCTGAAGTCCTCACTTTAGGTCTCTGTTCTCCCACTCTAGTGCCAGAGTATCCACCCCTTCCCCTCCCTCTACATCTGGTTTGAAAAGAGGAACCTTCTTCCTCCCTGGAAGGCTGCCTAAATGGTTGTCTAGTTTTAGATAGGATGAAGTCATGATCAGATGTATCTTCTGAATTACATAGATACATAGACAGTGTCGGCAGATAAGGGCCTATGGCCCACCCAGTCTGCCCATTTGAGCTTGTAAGTTCAGTTTGTTTTCCTAGAAGTCTGTTGCTCCTTACCCCTGACCTCCAGAATTCTTTTATGTCTATCCCATGCATTCTTAAATCTCGTGATTGTTTCAGCCCCAACCACTTCCTCTGGCAGGGTGTTCCACTTGTCCACTACCCGTTCTGTGAAGAAATTCTTTCTCATGTTTCCTCTGAATCGTCCTCCTCCAACTTCATCCCATGCCCTCTAGTCCTGGAACATCTTTTTGCTTAAAATAGTGTTTTCCTGCACCCTGTTCCTCCCTGTAAGATACTTGTATGTCTCTATCATATCCCCTCTCTCCCTCCTCTCCTCCAGGGAGTACATGTTCAGTTCCTTCAACCTGTCTTCATAGGACTTGTGATGCAATCCATGCACCATCTTTGTTGCCCTCCTCTGAACCTTCTCTACCCTGCCTATATCCTTACGTAGGTATGGTCTCCAGAACTGTACACTGTACTCCAGGTGGGACCTCACTAGTGTCTCGTATAGCAGAATTATGACCTCCCTTTTCCTGCTGGTGATGCCCCTGCCTATACATCCAAGCATCCTATTTGCTTTACCTGCTGCCTTGTCACACTGTTTCCCTACCTTGAGGTCATCAGAGATGACAACCCCAAGATCCCTTTCCTGCTTGGTGCATGCTATATCCTCACCCCCCATCTGATATATTGTGCCAGGGTTTTTGTGCCCCATATGCATTATCTTGTACTTCTTTGCATTGAATTTCAACTCCAAACCCCTGAAAATTCTTCAAGTTTCTGCAGGTCGCTTCTCATTCTGTCTACACCCTCTGGTGTGTCTACTCTGTTACAGAGCTTTGTGTCATCAGCGCAACAGTGAAATTTTGCCTTCTAGGTCCCAAGCAATGTCACTGATGAAGATGTTGAATAGGACTGGTCCCAGCACTGATCCCTGTGGTACCCCACTGGTCACTCTTCCCTCTGTGGAGTGACAGCCATTTACCACCACCCTCTGTGTCCTGCCACCCAGCCAGTTACCTACCCACCACACTACTGTCCTGCCCACCCATATTCCCCAGTTTGTGTAGTAGTCTTCTATGTGGCACAGTGTCAAGGCCTTGCTGAAGTCCAGATAGGCCATGTCCACTGCCTCCTGATCCACCTCCCTAGTCACCCAGTCAAAAATTCAATGAGGTTGGTCTGACATGACCACCCCTGGTGAAACCATGCTGCCTTGGGTCCTGTAGTCCATTGACAACTAGATGTTCCACCAATCTCTCCTTCAGTAGTGCTTCCATGATCTTCCCACTACCGAGGTGAGGCTGACTGATCTGTAGTTCCCTGCTTCCTCTTTGTTCCCACTTTTGTATAAAGGGGACTACATCTGCTGTCCTCCAGTCTTTGGGTACCTCCCTGTTTCCAGTGATCGGCTAAACAGGATAGCCAGAGTTCAGCCACCACCTCTCTTAGTTCTTTAGGACCCCTGGGTGCACCCATCTGGCCCCATTGCTTTATCAACTCTTATTACTTCCAGTTCCTTCAGGACCTTTCTTGTGTAAAGGGACTTGTGTCCATTTCTGCACCATTCTCACCCCTTGTACTCCCTTCAGACCCATTACCCTCCTCTTCCTCAGTAAAGACTGAGCAGAAATACCTGTTCAATATGTCAGCTTTACTGTTGTCATCCTCCACACAGCCCCCATCCTCCCCTTCAGTCTCACTATCCCTCCCTTTGTCTTTCTTTTTTCACTTATGTACCTGTAAAAGGTTTTGTCCCCTCTACCCACTGATTTTGCAATGTGTTCTTCTGTCTGAGCTTTGGCTTCCCTTACTGACCTCCCTGCCTCCCTTTGCTTCTCCTGGTACTTCTCCCTATCCCCTTCTGCCTGTGTCTTTTTGTATTGCCTGAATGCAATCTTTTTGGCTTTCACTTTCTTTGCTACCTCTTTGGAAAACCATAATGGTCTCCTCTTCCTTTTCCTCTTGCTGACCTGCTTAATGCATAATTCTGTTGTTCTTGTAATCCCCATTTTAAATACTGCCCACTGTTCCTCAACCCCTGATTCCTGTCCCATTCCCCTTAATGCCTCTTTCAAGTATCTCCCCATTTTCCCAAAGTCTGCCCCCCTAAAATCCAGGATACGTGTTTTTGTGTGGTTTGGTTCTGCTCTTTCTGTGATTTCAAACCACAATGACTGGTGGTCACTGTTTCCCAGGTGCTCCCCACTGTTACCCCCATCACACTGTCCCTGTTTGTGAGAACAAGGTCAGTATTGCCTTCTGCCGAGTTGGTTCCATGACCAGTTGCTTGAGGAAGGCACCCTGAAGGAGTCAGGATAAATCTGCTCCTAGTTGATGCTGCTGTTGGGATGCTCCAGTCCCGTCTGGAATATTGAAGTCTCCAACCAGTACTACCTCACCCTTGCCTGCCATCCTTTGGATGGCTAGCATCAGCTCCCTATCTGTTTCTTCCTCCTGGGCTGGTGATCTATAGACCACACCTGTGCGGATGGCTGTCCCCATTTTCCTTTCCAGCTTAACCCACAGTATCTCTCCCCCATTTTGTTCCTCCTGGATCTCTTGTGGCCCTTATGTCATTTTTCACATACAGTGCCACTCCTCCTCCCTTCCTGCCTGCTCTGTCTCTTCTGAATATGTTGTAGCCAGGTATGGCCATCTCCCAGTCGTGGTTATCATTACACCAGCTTTCAGTGATGGCCACAATGTCCAGGTCTGACTGTACCATGACAGCCTTCAGATCTTCCATCTTGTTGCTAAGGCTCCTGGCATTTGCACACATGACTTTCCATGATTTGACCTCCTAGACTGTTTTACTGTTCTACTCCAGCCCCTTCCTTGGTTGTCATTTATCCCTGGTTCTCCTTGCTGTCTGCCCTTCTGCTGAATTTTGCCCTTTCTGCTTATCCACCTCTTGGGCACTAATCTCCATCTTTTGCACACTGCTTTGCAGAGATAGCCACTCCTCTGGTTCACTGGTTCCACTGCTAGCTGTGGGGGGTGAGCAAGTAGGTACCCTCCTTGCTGGCCTCACACCCCTTTGCTAGTTTAAATGCTTGTCAATGTAGCATTTAAACTTATCATTGAGTGCTTTGATTCCCCTCCAGGATGGATGCAGGCCATCAGGCTTGAACAAACCTCCATCCCTCCAGGTGGGTCCCCAGTCACCAATGAATCCAAACCCTTCCTCACAGCACCAATTCTTCAACCATGAGTTAAAGTTCCTGGTGCATACACTCCTATGCTCTCCCTTGCCTCTCACAGGTAGTACTTCTGAGAAAGTGACAGAAGTAGCTACTTGCTTGAGACCCCTCCCCAGTTTCCTAAACTCTTCCTGAACTTCCTTTGGCTCCCCATTTGCCAGATCATTAGTACCTAATTATGTGCCACCCAAGGACACTCCTAAAAAGCATGTTCATCATCCCCACATAGGCTGCAGATTGGGGGAGCCATACACTGTGCCATGGAGTGGCCAAGCACCCCACAGTGAAAACATTTAGGGTAATACTGTCACAGTCATTGTTCAGGTAAAATAATGAGCCACACCGGTAGCAACTTTTGGGCTGTCCTGTACAAAATAATATTCTTCTGTTCCTTCTTAAAAAAAAAGGAACTTGGCAAATGCTGTATATCCATTTCAGTTTGTTTTAGCTGTACCTGAATATTCCTTCCTCCAGTCCAAAACCCATTGACATCCATAATGGGCTTTGGATGGTCAAACATTGTGCATCGCTTTTCAAGCCAAAAAATTATGTTGTGTACATCTACCCCCTCATTTCGGAATAGTGGTGTTACCGTTTTTATAGTTGGTTTAGTAATAGATATAGCCATAAAGTCTTGCAAAATTTCCAGATCCTTCCACTCATAATATAGCCTCCAGAATTTGTCCAGCAAGGCAATGGAAGAGAAACTCACATAAACGCGGTCTCCTGGAGTGTGTATAAAAGCATATACCTCTGCTGGTAAAAAAACCAAAAAAACATTGATTCTTTTATTAGAGTCTTCCCCATCCAGATTCTGTCGGGGGGATAGGAGCTTTCCCTTTATATCTTAAGCGGATCAAAAATCACTTTGCAGCTTATGCGGGCTTATGAAACAGTCCTGCATACGATTGTGGTCTATGTATGTCCTGTGAAAGGGGATCTCTCCCATTTTGTGCAGCTTCTCCAGATATACCTGGTGACCCTGACCCTGGGCCAACAATGTCCCTGCTTACCTGCCCCTTCTCCAATTCAATCAGGTCCTCAGCATTCTCAAGTACCTCCAAGGATTCTTGGTGCAGCACACGATCTGACGTTCTCTGCAGGAAAGTACACATTTGTCGCAGTAATGTTTTCTCCTGCCTCTGCTTCACACCATGCAGCTGCATTAGTGGGCAACAGGGACTTAGGTTCTTGCAACAGGTCAATTTCCGTGAGATTTAGATCCAAATAGGTTCCCTTCTTGTTCTGCAAAACAAGTCTTTCTGGAGAGCCTGGAAGGGGTATTGAAGGTTTGGGGATCCACCAGTTGCCACGATACAGCCAGCCCAATTGTTGTAAAACTCCTCCAGGTGACCACTCCTCTGAGACCTTCTTTTCCCTTTCCTCTTGTACCTCCATGCCTCATTCCACCTCTTGTTCCATAGCTGTCCCTATAATCTCTGTTAGCATAGCTGGTTCAGTGTCCAAGGATAAATGCTTGCTGTTTCCTTGCAAAAGACTCACTACCGATCTCTTCCTCTTCTTCTTTTCTTCTTCCAGCTTGGTTCTGCTGAGATTAAGCACATGCTCAGCTGCCAAAATCATTGCCAAAAGTTGTTGCTTTTTAGCTTCCATCTCCGACTGCAATTTTTCCTCCTCGTCTCCCAATATGACTTCCTCACCAGGCATTAAGGGTGGCATTACTGGTTCCTCCAGAATAACTCCTCAAGGCTGAGCCATAGCTCCTTGGTTCTCCTCCACACCCAGTTCTAAAGGGTTTGCAGGAGCTCCTAGAACCTGACCTTCCCCTTCATTTGTTTGATGTCTACTGAGATCCTCCATCTCTCCTACAGCACAACAGTGCTCTCTGCAAGAAAGAGATGGGGGTTTCCCCGGTGTCCTGCCAAATTTCCCCTATTCACTAAAAATACTACCAGCAGCTTAATCTGGTTCAATTTCAGTTGGTTACCATCTGTATCTTCCCCACGGTCGCCCCTGAAAAGGGACTTCTAGTCTCAGTGGACCTACTGGGTCAACAAAATCAAATAAATAAATAAGAGCAAATAAAACAAATATCCAAGCACTTGTACAAAAACACAAGAAAAATTCAGCAGTTAAAATCATAAATAACACTTGTAAACTATAGTATCACAATATTCAATAATCCACAATTCAGTCACACTCCAAGAAGGCGAGCTTAAATAAGTGCGATTTTAAGGCAGATTTAAAGCTCTCCATAGTCAGGCACTCTCTTTTCTGAAGAGGTAGAGAATTCCACAGGTTAGGGACCACAGACACAAATGCCCCAGCACCAGAGGTATTTAAATGGACCCTGGGAACCTCTAGAAATCCTTCATCAGTGGAACAAAGTGGACAGTAAGGACACAGAAGTTCTTGCAGATAGTGCAGTCTCTGTCCATGTAGGGCTTTGTAGGTCAGCAAACCGACCTTGAAGGTGATCCACCAGTGAACCAGCAGCCAGTGCAGTCCGCAGAGCACAGACATGACATGGCAAGATTGAAATAAGCAAGTCAACAGCCTGGCTGCCACATTCTGCACCAGCTGCAAGCAGATAATATCAACCTCTGGTAGCCTTAGGCCCAGGGAGTTGCAATAGTCAAGGTGTGAGGTCACAAAGGTATGGACCAATGTTGGAAGATCATCTGGTGGGACCAAGTATTTAATTCAAGTGATATTCCTCAAATGGTAAAATGCAGATTTAACGATGGCAGACACCTGAGATTTAAGGGTTAATCCATCATCAAAAATAATGCCCAGATTGTGCACCTGGTTAGAGGTCAATGGCTGAGTGCCCCCAAGCCAAAGCCCCGAAGGCTGCCCAGCCAACCCCTCAGCCTGATGACCCAGGTCCACAACCAACACCTCAGTTTTGTCAGGGTTCAACCTCACCTAGTTGGCAGTCATCCAGTGCTGTATTTCAGCAAGGCAGTTGTTAAATACCAAGACAGTATCATCCTGGATGGGCACAAAGGACAGGTAGAACTGAGTATCTCTGCATTGCAGTGAAAACTCAACCCATACCACCGCACAATGTCTCTCAATGGCAGCATATATACCATGAACCACATGGGTGACAACACAGAACCCTGCAGGACCCCACATGGCAGGGAGACAGGGTCTGAGGAAAAAATCCCAGACACCACTCTCTGTGACCTGCCTGTGAGGGAAAGAATGGAACCATCTGAGGACCGTACTGGACAGTCCACAGATGAACCGTAGGCACTCTAGTAACACACCACATGGTCCACGGTATCAAATGCCACAGAGAGATCAATGAGAACCAAGATAGAATGAGTCCTCCAATCTCTCGCTATTAGGCGATCACTTGAGCACCTGCACTAGGGCTGTCTCGGTACTATGCTTCTTCCGAAACCCGACTGGAAAGGATCATAGATATCATGGATGGTAAGATGCCTCCTGATAGTGAAGTGCAAAGTATAACTTCAGAAGTGACTGATTCTTTATGTCTTGTGGAACTGTTTGAGATTGAAGTACTGTAGCAAGTCCTGAACAAGAAAGTGAGAGCAACAATGGTGAATTGTCATTTGAAACTAAAAGATCTGGGCCTAGTGAACCTGACTTCAGTTTGAACAACAATGCTAATTTTGAAAGTGCTAGCAGTGTACTAGATGATTGGAATTTTGTTGAAATACCCCTCAATGATGAACCAGAGTATACAGAACAAGCAAATTCAAGTTCTACTATAGATGGAAGTGCTACTACTAGTTCTGAACAAACAGTGAGTGCAGAGGTACCCTTTCCTGCAGAACCTGCTGTGTTGCTGGACGACAAGCCGGGAGTTGCAAATCCGAAGGCTAATGCTGAAAGAACTGAGCCTGTGCCTACTACCCCCAGAAAATCTGGAAGAGCTGTTAAACCTATAGTAAGCCTCACTTATGATTCCCCAAAAAAGCCTGTAGACCTCCCGATGAACATAGTCCATAAAGGGGTTTACATTGCAGCTAATTCCCTTCCCAAAATAGGTTACACTACAGCCTCTAAGTTAGTAATAAAACCCTCCAATCAGTATTATAGAGGTCCCTGTACAAAGAGCCCAAAGTTAGCTGACCAGGTCAAATCATCAGCCATGAGGGTTAGTGTGCTAAGAGTGGTTCAGACAAGGGTAACGTGTATAACTACCTCAGACAGGATAAAAAGTAAACAAATGCGAATGTTTAACAGAAAATGCAAAATGTTCAAGTAATGTCATAGTATATGAAAATATTAGTTACGAGGGAAGCATGCTTATTATTATTATTATTATTTTGAGTAGCCATAATGAAACTGCATAGTTGTATATAGCAACCTATGGTTGCAACCTGTACATAGCCACAAATAGTTTTTCTAAGTAGAAATGTCTATGAAGTATAGACTTGATGCAGACACCAAATTTTCCTTGGCAGGGAAGAGTGTAGCCCTCCTACCAACTTGGGGTTTACCTTAAGTGTCTTCCTGGGCTCCATCCATGCCCACTGCCAGGCAGGCATCCTGCACAGATAGTAAATCCATGGATATTTGTTTGGTCCTGTTGATTTGTGTGAATGTGCCATGATGTGTCTCCGCACCTGTCCCTTTAAGTCATTAACCAGTGTGTGTATAGTGAATGGTCTGGTCTGGGTCTGAGTGTTGCAAAGCTCATGACTGGCCCGATTCCACTTTAATTTGTTCTACTCTGCTGTCAATAGTAGAACATAGGGAGCTTTAACCAGTACTGTAAATATTTACTTCTAACTTGCTGTTATATTTGAATTAGAGTGTTTAACCTGCCTTCTGCAGTTTTGTTTATCTAAATGCAAGCCACCATGTTTGGTCCAGAACTTTCAGCATCTGGACCAATAGGACACAGGGGACCTTGAAGTGTCCTTAGTTCAAGGCCTTAAGGGAAAGAAAACTGTAGTTCTTGTAGTTTTTCGGGTTGGTGCCTAAACTGAACTAAAGGTGGCATCCAAACTGTGACTGACACCTCTCCCCCAGCAAACCAGAACACAGGAGAAAAGGAGAAACCCCAGAACTGTTAGAGGGCAGTGTGTCATTGGAGTGAGAGTTTGGAGATTGAGCAGCTCAAGCTATTGAGAGGCTACTCCAAGGAAGGAGCTTAGGAGAATTGGTGGGGAAAGGACTGACTTGCTTTCCTGTTGTAATTCTTCTGCTTGGGACTACCTTATTGCAGTAATTGGACTAATCCAAAAAATGATTTTCAACTGCGGCAAAAAGATCCAAGATGTTTAAAAGTACAGCTTGAGAGTTTAGACCGATAAGAAGCTCCTGTGAAGTGATCGGCCCAAGAGAGTGTGAGAGACTGCTTTATTGAATTAAGAGGTTTGTCAGCAAATCTGCAAGCAATAATGCCCAACAGGGTGGGTAGTATTGGGCAATACCGGACCATCCAAGGGAGTAATGAGGCCCGTCGCCACAGGCGGAGGGCCCTATAGCCCCTGGAAGGTCCGGTATTTCTCATACCACCTACCCTAAAGTGTATTATTGCACTTGGAAAATGGGCACAGTGTCATTTTTTGTAGGATTACAAAACCAAAAAGTTAAGTAATTCTGCAAAAATGACTACAAATCAATTGTTTGTTCTTTCTTGGTAACATAGTCCCTCTACTACTGGCAGTAGAGGGCACTGTTATGTTTATTACTGTGCTGCTTCAGGTCCCCCGTAGGAAAGCCATTAGTGGAGTGCCTGATGGTCGACCACAGTAAGTTGTGCACCGTGGTAAAATGTGAGCAAAAGGTTTTCGGATGCTGACAGTTGAGAACATTGAGGTATTTTAGATAGGTTTTGGTAGTTCTTATGTGCTTCTTGGAGGTAGGGAGTGTATGAAAGGAAGGTCGCAGGCAAGACAAGCAGCATTTGTTAGTTCAGCTGCTGTGAGGAGTCTCTTGCTGTACGATTCAAAATGCAGTTCTGTGAGCTGGTTGGTGTTACAGCTTCCCTTTTGTTATCCAAGTTTTCTTTTTCTATTAATGGTGAAGTTCATTTAAAAAAAAAGTAAGGCAGGCCATTAGAGGGGGATGCTTTTCTTGCCGTTGGTGGTGGAGGCTGTTTCAATATGTCATCTGGTTGCCCTAACCAGCAGGAACATTTTGGGAGTGGGTGGGTGGGTGGCTGGCTGGAGGACAAAGGAGGGAGAGCGTGGTCAACTGTCAGATACAAGAGGTTCTGTTACAATAATAAAAAAAAAACCCTATAAAGCAATGATACCACAAATGAGCCCAGCTGAGGTTCTGTGCCAACAGGTTAGGCAGCTGGTATTGGGAGTCAGTACCTCACGTTAACGGAGAGAAAAAATGGCGATGATTTCAGACTGAAGTGGGTGTTTTCAGCCAAGAAAGAAGTAGGGTGGCAGAGGGATATCTAAGAGGTGAAGGGGCACTTGAGCTGGTACTTTTTATTTCCTGGGCATCTATTGAAAGTTAATGTACAGGGGCCAAGGCTATGAGCCAATCAGATGTCAGGAAATAAAAAGCCCATTTTCTAAACTGCAGTAGCAGCTGGCCTGAATACTGAACTGAGAGTTAGAAAAGTTGATGCTGTTGCTCTTAAATGTGCTGAATGTTTATTGTGTGTTGCAGACTATTTTGCCAGTGACCAAATTGTTAGCCAGCTTGAGGACTTCACCAGCAAAACAAACTGAACTTGCCATAAGTGTATATTCAGCCTTGGGCCTATACAAATCTTGGCCCAAGCCAACCATTCCTGCACCAGAGACTGTTCTTCAGTGAGAGACCGGCTTGGGGATCCAGCCCCTGTGCAGCAAGGATTTGCAGGTTGTGGACACCCAGAGAGAAAGGCCATGAAGTGGAGGTATGTCATGCCTGCCCAGCTTCCCCATGCTCTTCAGTGATCAGCAGCAGGTCTTCATATCACCAGACCAATTCCAACCAACTGGCGTCATGAGTAAACTCAGGGCAGCTCCCTGCAACATTTCTTTTAATCATTATGTGGTACCATCTGATTGCTTCAATGATTCACAGGGTTATAAAAGGTGGGCCAACCAGCCAAGATTACAAACAACCAAAGTTTTGTTTGTGTATGTTAACTGCATATTCTTTCCTTCAAGGGCCCCATCAACAGCTGCAATGCCGGCTAACCCCGGGCACTGTTCCTGGCTAGCCAGCATAATATGCTGGGTACCCAGTGCTGTCAGACTGTTTATCTGGGACCAAGTGCATGAACAGAAACCTGAATCAAATCAGTAAAGTAATCATCCATCTAGATTTGTGCCCTCTTCCTTGTTCATGATCCCTTAATAAATCTGATTTTTTGTTTCATGTTTAACCTGGCTTATGAGCATACTATTAGGAGGCTTACAGAATTGAAAGTGTATGTCTGTCTGATAACATGGCCTTTACAGGGGTTCCAGGGAATTTGCTGAATGCCAGACCCTAGTGGTAAGTGCAAAGGGTGTGTGCATTTTATTAATGTTCATTGCTGACTGTGTGTTAACTGCTGCAAAGTGTACAAGGTCACTAGGTGGGTCTGTGGGGGTTATAGCTTCCCAGAGGGCTATACCAGGGTAGGAAGATACCTCACTTATATTACTCTGGATAGAGGCACCAAAATATTGAACCCAGGCCCCTCAACCTGTTAGGAGAAATATAGGCAGTGATAGCGCTGCCTTGGCATGTGAGTAAAGGGATGTATAACATAATGGGCATAAACCATCAAGTCTGGATCACTCAATAAATACTAAGTACATAAGGAAGTAAAAATAACAAAAAACTTTCTAACTAGTTTGGAACAGTCAGAAGAGGGTCTCTGGCAACAGTGAATCTGCCTTGGTTGTGAGCATTAGACATGAATATACGAGACATGACTGTCTACAACAGAAAAGGAACGCCTAATAAAGAGTATCACAAAGTTTAGTAGGAAAGTCAAGAATGATTAACTATTTCCACCCCGGGTGGTTCTGTAGTAAACAATAACTTCTTCTGAAGTGGTAAACATTTAGAGAAGTCCCACTGGACACATGGACCCACCCACCTATGGACATTTCATCATTTCACATTAAGGTAGTGAAACAAGTTATTTCATCTTCACATTTTTATGGTGATTGAATTCTATCCATAAATCTTGCAGCAATATTCCCAAGCAATGTCTGAAGACACTCACCTCCTTTGACAAGAATGAGCAGTTTCTCCAAAGTAAGAATGAAGATTACAAAAACAAAACACATTAGTAAGATAATAGAACTAGTAACGAAATAGTACTTTTTAGAATAATAACACACATGAATACCAGCCTAGCATCTAAAACATTTACAAAAAAAGGTCCCACTCATCCCAAGCTGACCAAACATCGAAGCAAGTTGATAGTTGCCAAGTCAACTATCAATTAAAGCACACCTGCACAATAGATCTTGCGGAGCGTAGACTAGCAAGACTATGATGAGCAGGGCCGAGAGGTTACAAGCAAGAAGAAGGCATGCAATGGCATTTCCAGTAGCAGAATCCATTTTGTGGAAGTGTGAATGCCATGCAAGTAAGTCTATCAGAAATGTGCCCCCTTAGTAACAAAAGCAAATTGAGTTTTACATAGAAATGAATAGTGAGTGGATCCTTTCCTAATTTTATTTTTTCCTTTATCGGAATAAATGAAATAACAAAGAAATAAGGGTATGTGCACACACACACGGTACCAGTCATTAGAGTGTCACAAACAGAAAAAGTATTATGCTCACAAAATGAAGTAAACTGAGCTCAGATAGGAAAAGGAAAAAGCTATTATAATTTTGTTCATTTTTTCTGTTACATGCATAAACAAATGCTATATAAAGCCTAAAGGAGATAAGGGCAAGACTATTAAACTGAAATATTCACCATGTGAGCAGTACAAGGTTAAAGGCTTGTAAAAATGATTTATTACAACAAGATGTTCTATTATTTTATAGAGAAATGAAAAGAACACAACATTTAAAATGGCCCATGCAACATAAATGGATTAAGGTATGCAAATTAAAACAAACAACTTTTTAAAGCATTTTTGAAAGAGAAATGAACAAAGGAAATGTTAAAGTATATGTTAATAATCAACAGGCAACTCTATCAATAACTCCATGAAGCAATTAATCAAAGCGCAATTGTTAAGCACAGTAGCGCAATCAGAGAACAAGGAAGTGAGTACAAGGGTGTGTACATAATTGCCATGAACTATGTTTGGAGTACTTAACTGAATTTGAATGTATATATTTTTTTCCAGAAATAACAAAGCTTCTAGAGGTACTAGATAAATAGAAGAAAACATAATTATGTGAATTTAGAGGTAATAACTATGTCCTACTATGGTGGTGGGGATACAAGCCTTTTGGCAGTTTTTAAAAATATTTGTAAATGATGTGGTAGGTGAGTTTAAATGTGTGAATTATAAGTTCTATGTAATATGTCATTTCAGCTCATGAATTGTGTGAACAACAATAGTATAAAAAACAAAGACACTATTGAGGGTAAATATGTGTTTATTGTATGAACACAAAATATATCAAAAATTGTTGGTGACTATAAGCAAATCAAAATATTAACTTTTTAATTATATTACAGACCTTATGCCCTTTGAAAAAGCTTTGACTAAGGAAGCAAAATGTCAGGGCAGTTTAACTAAATAAAATAAGTCATTGGGACAAAAAAAGTTTTCAAACTATTTATTTTTCAAAAGAAAATCAGGCATTCCAAAAACCAATATATTTTAAGGAGAGTCATTGGAGTAATCCCCCAGGAGGCATATGTTGGGAAGGAAAGCATCAGTTAAACTCAACAGAGGATATAAATGGGTTTAGATTGCATTCCAAAAGGGGAACACCTTCTCGCAGTACCACAAAATATGGAATAAGGTGCCAGGCTGTTTGCCGCATCTGAAGCAGAGGTCGATGGGAAGCGTGCCCATTCTATGCAGTTTAACCAGAGTATGATAAAGATTATGTATAATTGTAAACTGCATAAAATGATACCTATTCCACTTTATAAATTTATAGAGGTGCTTGCAAATAGTGGCCCAGTTCCTGTCAGAGTTAGAAGTAGGGAGAAATTGGTCCCAGCAGTAAAACCATGCGCCTTCAACGGAGGCTAAAAGGTTTTGTAGTGACCGATAGTAATATGAAAGGAGATGCAAGGAGGGGGCTTGATGAGTAAGAGAGATGATTAAAGTAGTTCGAGGATTAAGCCATAAACCAGTACCAAAATGGTGCAGGAGCATGTGCGATAATTGGAAGTACCGAAAACAGAAAGAGGCAGGCCAATGATACTTAGCCTGGGCATCCTGAAAGGACAGTAATTTATTATTGAGAATAAGTTCACTTACAGTACAGACCACCATATCCAGCCAGAACTTATTGGAAAGGGTTTTCCTGGCTATAGAGAAATTAGGGTTTCTGAACAAAAGTTGGGATGCATCTTTATATGGACAAATTTTAAGAAACAAAGTTGTAGATGAACCCGGAGGGGTACATCTCAAGGGATATCATGTAAATTCAGAGGAAGTCTTTTCCTAAGCAGGTAGGGGAGAGATCTAATGTCCACCCTGTTGGTAAAACACAGGGAATTTTCAATGTCTACCCACTGGCGTATGTAATGCTGGGAAGGGGTTTCTCCTACTTCTCTCATCCATTAGGCCAGTTGGGTAAGGTGTAAGGCCAAATAGTATAGAAAAAAATTAGAAGCTTGCAAGCCCCATCGAGTTTGGTATGCATCAGCTTACTAAAAGCTCTTTGAGCTGCCTTACCCTGCCACAGAAACGAGGAAAGGAATCTATGAACCCGGGTGAACCAAACTTGGGGAAGGACAGAGTTATGCATCTGAAGAGGGGCAGCCAAACACAGAGATATTAGACAGCTCAATGGCTGGCTGAGAAGGTGGTGCCATAGGGAAGGTTTCATATTTATCCACCATTGGGACACCTTCAGGGACCCCAGATTGTTTGGGAATGATGGTTTGCATTTAAGCAAACATAGCAGTAGATTATTAGCTGAGGAAATACAACACCAGGTATTGGACTTTCTAAACTAGGTACAAAGGGGGAAAGAGATGTCCACCAGGCTACCCAGGCATCAGGGGGCATCCCCAAATATCTTAAGAAGGTTAATGTAACTAAGGACTGGAAATGCCTGTCCCTTAATGCCAGGAGCCTCCCAAATAATTTTGATGAACTAGTGTGTCTGCTTAATATGGAAAAAATCCAGGGATGTGCCATAACTGAGACCTGGTGGTCACCTGAGGATACCTGGGACCGTCATATAGCTGGATATGATCTAAATCATATGGATAGAATCAGTAAAAGAGGTGGAGGGGTAGCCTTGTATGTATCAGACAAAATTAAATTAGAAGCCACTAAAGTTCCCCAATTAACAGCAATAGAACCTTTATGGATTAAGGTATTGCCATCAGATAGCACTAAAATCATAATTGGGGTTATGTATAGAGTGCCCTCGATTTTCCCACAGAACAATGAGTCTGTTCTTAGCTTTTTGTATTCCCTAGACCCAACTGAAAGAATCATTCTTTTAAGTGACTTTAATCTGCTCGGCATTAATTGGGTAAAGCAATTAGCAGGGATGCCAGATGAGTTAAGATACTGGACTCCTTCCTATTAGTTGGCCTGGAATGACATATAGGGAGTAGAACAGGGGAGATAACACATTGGATCTTGTGTTAAGTAATTTGGGGGGCACAATTAAGCACTGTAGGGTAACCACCCCACTTGGCTGAAGTGACCATTGCATGATTAGCTTTGAGCTTAAGGGATTAAAAACTAGGATATTTGGCTCCACTGAGGTTCAGAACTACAATAAGGCCAACTTCAATACAGTAAGGAGGGAACTTTCAGATTGGGGATGGCAAAAGGAGTTTGATAATAAAGCACTAAATGATAAATGGAATATCTTGGAGAATAAAATCATAGGCTTGATTAATAAGCACGTACCACTCAGGAAGAAATATAATAGAATAGGTAAAATTCCCTCACGGCTGTCCCCGAGAATTAGAAGATTGATTAAAAAGAAAAAAAGAGCCTATAATAAAGCCATAAAAAGTTGGTGTGCAAGAAACTGGGTGGCATATAAAAAACTATTAAAGGCAACTAAAAAAGTAGTAAATCATGCAACTAGAAAACATGAGTAGAATCTGGTCACAGAAGTTAAGGATAATCATAAATCCTTCTTTACTTACATTAACAACAAAAGGGGGGGGGCAAAATTATTGTGAGACCTGTTAAAGATCAGGCTGGAGAGATAGTAGATGACAACAAGGCTATGGTGGGACATTTTAATGCCTACTTTTCATAAGTTTTTAATGACAAAACTAAGGGTACTAGGGGCCATCTGAATAATGCAGGCTATAGAATTACTCTGAATAGATGGGATATTGAGGACAGATTGATGCATCTGGACCCCAATAAATTTCAGGGACCAGACAGGATCCATTCTAAAGTCCTTAGGGAGCTGGCAGTGGTATTGGCAGAACCAAGAACAACAATATTCCAATCATCATTGGATAGAGGGGAAGTGGTAGAGGTCTGGCGTAAGGCAAACGTTGTTCCAATCCACAAAAAGGGGGTCAAAACAAGAGCTGAGTAATTACAGGCCCGTAAGTTTGACCACTGTCTTGGGGAAGATGTTGGAGTCCATCATAAAGGACCAAATAGTAGAGCTCATGAACTTGGCAGGGGACTGTGACAATGCACAGCATGGTTTTAGGAAAGGCTTATCATGCCAGACAAATCTCCTGGAATTCTATGAGCATGTGAGTGGGGCGCTGGATGAGGGCAGCTCTGTGGATGTCATGTTTTTGGACTTCTCTAAAGGATTTGATAAGGTCCCCCATGGGGAATTAATAGACGCCTCAATAGAACACAATATTCCTGGGTATATCACATGCTGGGTCAATGTATCGCTGAGTGAAGGAAAGCAGAGGGTATGTTTGAAGGGTACATATTCACATCAATTAAATGTGGAAAGTAGAGCCCCCCCCCCCGGGTTCAGTGCTGGGACTTTGCTTGTTTAACATGTATATACACTCACTGACAGGTGGAGGGGAAGTTTGGGAGACCGCATTTGCAGGTGATACCAGGACTGGCACAAGCATCAATAATAGCGGGGATGCACAGAAGCAACAGGATGCTCTAACTAGGGTGGAAAACTGGGCTAGGGGTTATAAGTTACAGTTATAGTTAGCACTAATAAATGTGCAGTTATGCACTTTGGTAAAAATAACAGCAAAACAGATTATGTTCTAAATGGACAAAAGTTGGGAAAGGTTACTGAAGAAAGAGATCTGGGCATTAAGGTGACTAATGATCTTAAGTTCTACCAGCACTGTAGCCAGATAATAAGGACTGCTAGTGGTATACTAAACAATATCAAGAAACATATTAAAAATAGGAGTAGGGAGGTGATTGTGCCACTTTACAGTTCACTGGTGGGGTCGCATTTGGAGTACTGTGCCCAGTTTTTGGTCACCTGGGTTCAAAACAGATATCAAGAGACTTGATAGGGTCCAGAAAAGGGCAATGAGGTTGGTACAGTAGCTGACTTTAGGGACAGAGACTATGAGGACCTGGGGGTGTACACGCTGGAGTACAAGTGTATGAGAGGAGATCTGTGTATGGTATATAGATCAATCAAGGACGCTAATTTAAGGGTGAAACTAGAACTTACACTTAGGGATCAGCATCATAACACCAGGACACACACATTGCAGTTGAAGGGGGGCAACATTTTAAGACAATAAAAAGTAAACAGTTGTTTAGTGTTAGGGTAATTCCAGTCTGGAACAACTTGCTTGAAGAGGTTGTTGCAAGTAAGAACATGCTTGGGTTTAAGAGAGAACTGGACAAATACTGTGTAGCAAACAAAATCATGAGTTACTATAACTAGGGCATCCGCGAGCACAATGGACTAATGTCTTTTCTGCTCAGATATAACCTATGAAACCTACAAATCTAGGGAGAATGTTCATTTTAATTATTTTCATTCATCCCCAGGGTGAGAGAGGTAACACAGACCAACATTTTAAATCTAATTTGAGGTGATTCAACAGCGAGTTAAGGTCGAACTGTCGCATCTGAGAAAGGGAAGTACTAAGATAAATCCTTAAATATTTCAATTTATCTGGTTTCCAGGCTAGGCCAAGGTGGGCAATATCTGCCTTAAAAGTAGCAGTGTTGAGAGGCATGATCTCAGTTTTTAGTGAGGTTTAACGTATAATTGGAAATATCTTTGAATTGGGAGATAATCTGTAGGGCGGCAGGCAGGGATGTAGCAGGAGAGGAGATATGCAGCAGAATGTCATCTGTATATACTGATAGCTTGTATTCCAGTAACCCAACTGAGATACCAGAGACATGAGGAGATGAGTTAAGCTTTTGGATGAGGGGTTCCAGGAAAAGGCTAAACAAGAAAGGACAAAGTGGACAGCCCTGCCTGGTACCCTGGTGCAGGGAGAAAGGTGATAAAAGAATGCCATTACAGAGGACCTGGTCTGAGGGCAAGGAATAAAGTACCTTAACCCATTGAATAAATTCTTGGGGAATACAGTATTTAGGGAGAAGGTGGAATAGATGTTACCAGGAAATCCGATCAAAAGCCTTCTCGGCATCCAGAGACACCAAGACTGCTGGAGTAGATGAGTCCCTGGTTGCCGAAAAAAGGTATGACAGTTTCCTGAGATGGTCAGATGAAGATCTTCCCTGAAAGAAGCTGACTTGTTCCCTAATGATTAGCAAATCCCATACTTTCCCCAACCTACAGGCCAACATTTTAGCTAAAATCTTCATGTCTGTATTAATAAGGGATATAGGCCTGTAACTGGAAACCAGCAAGGGATCCCGATCAGGTTTGGGAAGGACTATGATGGTTGCCGCTGTGAGGTTAAGTGCCATTTTTTTTATTTATTTAATTATGGTGACTAGGTAGGCCCACTGAGTCCAGCAACAGTCCCCTTTTCAGAGGTGAGATGGAATTAATTATAGATACTTCGAAATGTAACATTTGCATAATTGTACAAACAATATTTTACACATCACATGGAAAGGAGAATTAACAATGTACGACAATTAGCAACATTTGCTAATACTCTTAAATACATTTGTGAATACACTCACTTACTGACAGATTTATTTGACTCAAAAGGTACAAAGTCGAGATCTCAGCAGTGGCAGGTGCATTGGTTTAGCTCCAGCAGGTGGGTCTTTAGTCCCCTTTTAAATCGCCCTAATGAGTTACACTCCTGGAGATTTGTTGGGAGTGTGTTCCAGAGGGGAGGTATGAAGGATGAGAAAGCCTGTCCCTTGTTCAGCTCTTTCATTGTTAAAATGGTGTACAGTGATCTGAGCGAGTTTTCTCCAGTGGCTCAATTTGAGCGACTCAAGAAAACCACTCATAAAAAGAGAGAGCCTCTGAGAAGAGCGAGCAGTAATGCAGACCGAGTGTAGCAGTGAGTTGCACTGCCTTGATCAGGATATATTGATTGTTTCATCCGTCTCTACGATGCCGGTTCAACAACTATTTCGCTGACCGGCATCACAACGATGAATTTATGTCAACCATAAGTCGCGATTGACATAAATCCGTGGGGAAACCAAGTCTGTTTTTCTATAGGGGCTTCGCTGGGGGCTCTGTCCCCCACACCTCCCATACTAAATATAATCAACTCCAAGTCAGAGTTGATTCAGGGAGGGGGTGCAGGACCGGGAGACAGAGTGCACAGGTCTCGGGCGCACCATTACAGGGAAGCTGTCGATGTTGTCAGCATCGACATAGTTCACTGTAATGGTGTCACTGCTGGGGGAGCATACCATTTTGGTCAAGCCCTGCTGGCCTGGCCATTTGGCATAGTGGTTAGAGCCACAGCGTATGGAGCTCAACCCAAGTTCGGGTCCGGGTGAGAGAATGAAACTTTTTTTTTATCCAGAGGCTTTCTTTTTTTTTCTAATCGCCCCCCCTTCAGAGTTAACAATCTTTTTCTTTTTTTGTCAATGTGTTTTTTATTTTAAAATCCAGAATCCATACATTGCAATAATAACCTATAGCAATACAAGGTACAATAGGAAAATTATACAATGGGGTATGAAAATCCTGTAACCTCATTGGTCAAAACAGATCACATGACTGTGGCAAATCCTCCAGTATACCCACTGTAAAAGTTTGATATCACTATAAAACCAAAAAAAAAGTTGAACATTGTATAATAGCAATATACCATGACAGGGAGTGGGTCTATGGGTGGATTTACCACTTTTGGTGTGGTTAAGTCACTCGGCTGTGCCTCGTGACCAAACCACACCAGGCGTGGTAAATCCACCAGTACACCCACTCCCTGTCATGGTATATTGCTTAAATAATCAATTGCCTAACAAGATCTATAACAGAAAAAGTTATTATACACAGTAAACATATTACTCTAATACAAAAACAGCCAAACCTGCATAAACCATTTGAATTAAAAACTATGTAAATGCCATATTCATTACTTTATCTAGAATATTGCAAATTTCAAAATGATAGAATCTGTATCAGAGAGAATCTATATCAAATTGTACAGCTCCCCCAAAAAAATAAATAAATACTTCAGATTACAAATCCATCAAATGAAAAACAACCTTGCAGAGAAATCATTATAAGAACTGCTACAACCCGACATATTTTCTAATATAACAATTTTTTACAATTAACAATCTTTAAGTTGGGGGGGAGTGGGAGAAAGGTTTCTTTTTCTGGCATGGATATGATATGTTAGCGATCATTGCTATTTGCGACTGTCGATCTGATATTAGTCACTCTTTTTACTTCGGGCATTTTTTAGTCACTGTGGTCTACAACTTAAAAAACTCACTCTTATCATAAAAAACTGTTGAAACAATGCATCTGTATTCTACTATACAACTCTGTGGTTGGAGAGGACACAAGCTACATCATACAATTCTAAAATGGTCCTCAGCACTAGACTGTTAATGAGAAACAACCACCAAGGTCACTAATAGGCAAATATGGATGGAACAATGACAGAATTTGAACCAGTTTTTAAAAAACTGCTTCTTCTGGGAGAAATTACTGCATAATACCTTATTTTCTCTGACAAACAAAATTCACTATGTCTGTGGGTCACTGATAGTGTGCTGAATTAAGCTGACAGCTAATAAATTTTGTCAGCGAACTATAATTGCATTGCCGTGATTGCAGCCTCAACCACTTTGTGTACTGTCTTCTTCTAACACCCACTACTATCCACACCACTGCCATTCATTCACCCTTGTCCACTCTTGTCTACCATTCTTTTGTGGTTTGTTTATCCCTGTGTTTAATCATCAAGTCTTTGTATTTACCATGTCCGTGACCGTGTCCTCATTGTCCTCACTCTCATTCATCTCAAGTTCATCCCCATAATTTGTTTTTTGTTCTAGTTGCTGTAGAGTTGCTGCAGAAAATGTTGTGAAATATGTTTTTTTTTAAATCTGTGAGTTGCTGTGATTGTGCGTCACCAGGTATTCCGTGCACGTATTCGCATGTATCAGGCAAACGTGGGCAAAACAAAATGGTGTTTATGTATGACTTGAACTGCAACAGTGAAAGGGCAAAGTGAAAAGTGAGCAAATGGTTCTGCATACTGTAAGAAGAGGTGTGTGAGTTTTGACTGAAGGAAGGGGCATAGGGGAAAGAGCGCTTATGCTTAATTTTCTGCATTGCAAACTGCTAAAACCAGGAAAGGATAAACTTTATTAGGGGAAAACTTGAATAAAATCAGGACCAATAATTGAGGCACTGTGAGTGAGTGTTGATTATTCCAGCCTGGTGGAACCCCTTGAGAAGAGCATCCTCTCTTTCTTTGAGTTTGGCAGTGCTTTTCATCAACCATTCTGCATGCTCTATTTTCAGTGTTTGCATGCGTAAATTGATGTAGATGTTTTCAGAGGTGTGACTATTTTGTAGCTGGTTGGAAACCATTATGGCATACCATGCAGTGAAGTGCTGTTTTAATTCATCTTTAAAGATTTTATTGACAGTCAGATCTAAAGGTTGTAGCTGGTCAGTGCAGGAGCCTGGTACAAAAACTGGCATTACCCCACACTGATCAAGCATTTGTAGCACAGGTTTTGTCATATGCCCATGGAATAGATCCATTATCAGAACTGCTTTCTGTACAAGGAACAAGTCCATTCTTTCTCTGACAGTATTGACGTAAGGCACCAGGGCATCAGCAATAAATTGAAGCACTGTGTCATTGTTCACCCACTGATTCTCTGAGTGACTAATGAACCAACCATCTGGGAATTTAAAGGCAGGATGGCAGTTTTCAGTTTTTCCTTTATAAATCACCTGCAGTGGAAGTAGATCGCCAGTCATGACCAGGCAAAAACAATGGTACCTTGCCATTTATCCCCTAATCCTGACACCTCTACCGGCTTGGTTCCTGTGCTCTCCATTGTCCACTGACTGCAGGATATTAGCTGGATGCCGGTCTCATAAAGGTTTATGATGAGGGCTGGAGGGACTAGCTCCTGGCTGCAGGTGGCAACCACTATGCTTAGGAATTAAACCATCAATTGAGGAAAGCCAGAGGGTGTTTTGCGTCCTGCTTTAGTCACTTTTCTCTTACTGTAACCCACCCTGCTTAACACCTTCCACAACCACTGGCAACTAAAGGCAAGTGTGCCACCATTTGTACTAAGGCGTTCAGGGTTGTGAGCTTAAACAATGCCATCGCCAATGGCTGACACAACCCTGGCATTTACTATTGCCCCCTCCAAACACAGACTTTTTATCACATTGTGCAGCTTCTGCTCCACATCTTCCAGCAGAAGAGCAGGTCTACTCCTAGGCTTTGTAGGCAGTTCGGGGGTAGTTCTGGTCGGGTCGGGGTTTTATTTGCAGTTCTGACATGTAGTCCTTTTTGAAACCCTGAACTGTGCTCTCGTTAATGCTAGCCTCATATTTGCTGTTATATTATACAATGGCAAGAAAATTTCCTGGTCTCTGATTGGTCAATGTGTCCCTGGCACAGTGAGGTTATCCCAGCACAACCTCACTGTATTGCTTTGGATGACCATATGGATCATGAGCATTTGCATGATGAGCATTTGGATGATGAGTTGGATGCCATAAAATGTACTAATAATATATTTTTATTTTTTTATTTTGTATAACAACTAGCCATTGTATAATAGCAATAATGCACTCCAGGGTGTGGGTTGTCTTGGGATAACCTCACTTCTGGGACGTTGGACGCACTCGGCCTGCAGCCTCGTGCCCAACCACCCAGGCGTGAGGTTATCCCAGCACAACCCACACCCTCTCGTGCATTATTGTTTAAATAATGCACAGCATTCATGACTCCATTTTGCCCAACATACTTGCAATTTCAAATCGCACAGCACCAGAGAACAGCATACTCAGTACGGTGCTTCTCTGGTGGAGGACCTGCCAGCTCAGACAGGACACACTCTACAACTTGCACCAGGACTGCAGCAGCTTGACTTAAAGTTGCAGCATTCAGCTGGTCTCCACAAATGTCCCGTTTTACTGAGGGTTTCTTTGAAAGCCATTTCAGAAGAGACATCCTCGTTGAGCACTCAGCAGTGTTACAATATTTCTGTTTATCAGCAGTCTACAAAAGCCAGTATGATCAATTACATCTGAGGTTTTTTGTAGGCTGCCAAATCAATGATAGCAGTGACAGCTATACTTCCAGGTACCGTATATATGTGAATACTTGTTTACGCTGAATAATTTAGGTACCTTAACCACGTGGAATAATACATAGGCAGATACTGTATAAGCCATTATAAAGTACCTTCAGTGCAGTTCTCCATTAACCTCAAGAAGGACGTCAATATGGTACAAAGTAGGATATTGGGTAATGTAGGGGGTCAACCGGGGGGGGGTTGACATAGCCCACCTGGACTTCAGTAACGCCTTTGACACCATCCCCCACAGAAGGTTGGTGAGCAATCAGGAAAGTGTAGGGGTAGGTGGGAAAATAACCAGGTGGGTGGAGAACTAGTTGGGGGGGTAGAAGCCAGAGAGTGATGGTAAATGGGGTGTACTCCGGGACGGGTGGGTGATGAGTGGGGTGTCCCAGGGGTCAGTGCTGGGACTCTTTCATTTGTAACATCTACATCAGTGATATCATGGAGGAACTGAGGGGAAGGGTGTGCGTATCTGCTGATAATATGAAAATCTGCAATAGGGTGGACACCACGGGGGAGGAGGGTGGAAGACATGAGGCAGGACCTGAAGATTCTGGAGGGATGGGCAGAGACTTGGCAACTGAAATTCAATTCCAAAAAGTGTGCTGTGATGCATTTGAAGCACAGGAACCAGAAAGCAAGATACACCCTTGGTGGGGAGAACATCAAGAATATGGAACAGGAGAAGGATCTGGGGATCATAGTATCATGTAACCTTAAGGTGGGAAAGAAATGTAGCAGGGCAGTGGGGAAGGCCAATGGGGTGCTGGCATGCACTGACAGGGGCATCACAAGCAGAAGGGAGGTACTGATGCACCTCTACAAAGCCATGATAAGACCGCACCTGGAGTACGGAGTCCAGTTCTGGAGGCCCCATCTATGGAAAGACATTGACAGGATTGAGAGTTCAGAGAAGGGTAACCAGGATGGTGCAGGGTATGTAAGGGAAGACATACGAACAGAGATGTAAGGAACTGGATCTGTACGTGTTGGAAACTAGAAGGGAGAGAGGGGGACATGACTGAAACTTTTAAATATGTCAAATGGATCAACAAAGTAAAGGAAGGGTGTTTACGTAAGAGGAAGGAGAGGGCTGTAACTAGAAGTCATAGCCTAAAACTTCAGGGAGGAAGATGCAGAGGCAATGTGAGGGGAAGTTCTTCACAGAGAGGATGGTAAAGGCATGGAAGGAAGGCTTCCAGAGGAGGTGTTGAGGGGCTGAAACAGTGGAGGATTTAAGAGAGCATGGGACAGTCATATTGGGCTGTATAGCAGGGGAGGGGTTCCAGAGGGGAGGGGGGAGCAATGGGGCAAGGGCAGACTGGATGGTCAAATGGATCCTTTTTTGATGCCAAATTTCTGTGATTCTGTGATCCAGCATTGTTATGGGTTTGCTGTGCTGTGCCACAGGAGGTAGTGGGAGTGATCACAGTGGTGGAAGTTAAACATGGATGGAACAGCCATAGGAGAACCCTAGAAGCGGAAAGGATTACAGAAAGCTTTTTACCTAGTAAGGCTAGTGGCTGCCAAACAAGGGAAGGGCACATTATATGGGCCTGGCGGTCCTTATCTGTCGACAAGGTCTATGTTTCTATGTAGCAACATACAGCACACTCATTGGTTGTGTTGTTTTGTATGTTCCCTCCAGTTATATGTGTCATTGTTTTTAGACAAACTACTTACATATTTTCATAAATACATACATAAATACACTCCACAGTACTTGACGGCAGATAAGGAATGTTATGCCCATACAGTCACTCCCAAAGTTCCTACCTGTTACAACAGCTGCTGACACAACCTGACCATTCTCTGTATCTATGCTTTAGCACATGTGTGCTTCCATTATGCATGCCCCATGCATGTTTGAAACCCACCACTGTAGTTTCTTTCAAAACCACCTGAACCAGGTCATTTCATGCATTCACCACCCTTTGCGTGAATAAAAGCTTCCTAATAGTCCCCATTATTACTACCCCCTTCCAGTAGGATTGTGCTCCCTTATTTGTGTATTTGTCCTATTATAAAAGATGTCAACCCCTTGCATATTAGTGCATCACATGTCCTCGTAGTCACCATTCTTCCACTGTATACATATAGAGAATACTGGTTGGGCATAGAGTTGCCCATCCAGTATTTTTATAGTGTATAGTATCACTATAAGAAAAGTTTTTCTTTTCGAGGAGAAAAAAAAACTGGGCAGCTTGTTTAAAATGTATGGTTACCAGAGCCTTAGCGTGGTTGTTAGAAGAGAACGTCTAATGATGGGCTGCTAATGGCTGCAATCTGCATATGGAGCAGTTTCAGAAAAAAAAAAACATGGTGGCTGGATGTTTAAACTAGCGGGCGGAGTGTTACTAGTATTACATGCAGCACTTCAACATTTTTTACATTAAAATACATTACCTCTGAACTGCAGAAAATACATTTGAAGCCAGAGAACTTGGGTGCAGTGTTTGTTTACACTCGTTGTCATTAACGTTTGAAAAGACTGCCGCTACACTGCTGTGCTTTTGCGGTTTACTCAGTGTTAGCGATACATGAGTCTAGTTCAGCGGAAACAGTTAGCTCAGAGAGCAGTGCGAGGATCTTGGCTTTCAAAATGTTGTTGTACTACAGTGTGGTATTATCACGTTACATGACCTTTGAACTGTAGTACAACAACATTTTGAAAGCGATGGATTTCCATACACAATCACTACACACTATACACTATATTGACATTTTTGTTTGTTTATTTTTTTTTAGTTGTACTTGCCTTAGGCACCATGGGTGATGGGGGGGCTTCATGTCTTCACCTGGTTCCTCGTCTTGGCCTCTGTGTACCGTGATCCCAGTCCTCCGTTGTGTGACCTCCGGATTTTTTTTTTTTCTGGTTTTCTCCCCGTGTTTGGCAGTCACGGCCCCTGAGGAGACTGGCATGAAAGACTCACGTCCAGACTGATGTCCAATCCCCCATCATGGTAGATTGCCTGGCAGCACACTCCCCTCCTTTGAGGATACACAGATGGGCACCCTACCACCTGTACTTCCACTGGCAGTAGTGCTGCGAGCAAGACTGATTCCCGGTGATCCCCACAGAGGAGGAGAGCAGCCCATAGGATGCTCATTCCTCCTCCCCACAGCTGCTCCCTACTAACCAGGCTCTTTCCTTGAAGCCATGTCACTGGTATAGTGTGAGCTGTGATGTGCATTGCCTCAACCCTCAGCTCCAGTACTCTGGCTATGTTGGCAATTTTTAATTTCTCCTCATACTGTATGTCTTTCTGTGCAAACCTGGTACCATGTTAGTTGCCTACTCTGCATTGTCTGCAATTTGTGTATGTCATAACTTAGATGTGGCCAGTAGAACTGGACGACATACTGCAGATGTTGCCTCAACAGAGTTCTTGTGCTACTGGAAACCCTTCCTATGCACCTTTTTTTTTTTTGTATATTCTGTTTATCTCCTCCAGACAGGGGCATCTCTCAGGCATCCCTCATGCAGCCTACAGCACCCAACCGCCTGCCTGAACTACTCACCCTGATGGCTACATCGGTTTCAGGACCCTGGCTCTCCAGGCCCCTTGGAGAGGCTGAGGGTCCCCTGGGGGAGAGTCAGGGCTTGTGGCCGGCATTGGACGTGTGGGCCTTGGATACTGGAGGTTGCCATCGCCTCACCCGGCCAGAAGGGTATTTTCTAGCTTTTTGTCCCACCATCCCCCCAAGAGCCTGGAAGTGCAATGACGTACTTGACGAACGCCGCAGTTCCATCCCACTACTTGAGCCCTGGAGCAGCGCAGTGCCTCCCGTCTTCACTGAGGGCTGCTGCAGTACCGGGCTATCCTTGGAACCCTCCCCAAAGAGAGGACAGCTGTCCTATGGACACTCTATCCTCTTTCTCCCCTGCCCACCCCCAATGGCCCGGGCTTGTTCCCAAACCCAGGTCACCAGCATGGCTCGAGGTGTGGTGTCCAGCACCTCAACCCTCAGTGTCACTGGGCTAGCTCTTCCTATGCACCTTAATGTGCCACTGGCCCCATGCACAGCCTTTGACATTGCATGGACATCTTTACTTCTTTGGAAATGAGGATCGCACCATTCCTTGTCCTCTGTGATGATCTTTTGAAATACTGTCCCTCCCCCATCTTGAGTCCTGCAACTTTACACAGGGTTTCTGTGACCAGGGTGATAAATGTTTTGCAGGTGTTTACAATACATTTCTAATGCCACACTGTGTACTATGTTTCCAGGTTTCTTAGGTTCCTACTCATCTTCATCACCCCCTCTGTCTTGCTCAGTGTGGGCTGCAGATGTTGGTGATGTCCGAGGTTAGGCATAACGTACCCTGCATCACCCCCAGTCAATGTCGCTGATGAAGACAATAAAGAGGACAGACCCCACAGGTATGTCACAATTCCCTTCCCCCTTTCCGTATACTGCATCTCATTAATCACCAGTCTCTACATCCTGTCTGTCAAACAGATTTTCACCCCGGTTCATTGTCTGTTATCCCACCCCCAAGCTTTGCAGTTTCTTTACTATTCCTTTCTGTTGAACGATATTGAAGCACCACCTCCACCCTGTGACTGTCCTTAAGAAGATGCGGCCTCCAGAACTGTACTCAGTACTCTAGGTGAGGCCTGACCAGTGTTGTATACAAAGGCATCAAACCTCCCACCATCTGCTAGTGATACCTCGGCCTATGCACCCCAGCATACCACTGGCCTTCCCTGCAACCATACTACTCAGCTTTGACATTCTCAGGCTATCAGAAATGATAACCCCTCGGTCTCTTTCTTCCCTGGTGATTGTCAGCAGTTCCACTCCCATCCTGTACTTCTCAGCAGAGTTTCTCTGACCCAGGTGCATGATCTTGTACTTTTAAAGAGTTAAATTTTAGTAGCCACTCTTCAGACCATTTTTCAAGCTTTCCCAGGTCCCGTCTCATTGTCTCCACTCCATCTGGAGTATCCACCCTGTTGCAGTTCTTGGTGTCAATCTTCAAACAGGCAGAACACACTGTCCCCTGACAGCCTCTCTGGTTTGTGAGGTCCAGTATGTCTTCAGTTGAAATGATTTGGTATGCTGGAGTTACATTCTCCGATGGTAACCAAAGGTCAACAGCATTCATGCTCCATCTGCTTATGATCATATTCTGCGATGTTAGCCTCTGTTGAGCAGCTACACTTGTTTTTCATGTGGGGTTCCAATCCATATGTGCCCTGTTGCTTGCTGTACAATGGATTAGGGCTGGGAGAACTCGATGAAGCTCTGACCCTAATTAAATAAGAACCGAAACAGTGGGGTTCTGATTTGTTCAAATTATTTATAAATATTTGAAAAAATAAATGTGATAAAATGCATAAAAGTGGCCCAGGTCAGTCATATTCAACACAGAGGCCAAAAGGAAATAATGCAATACATGATTTGTATAAAAATTACAGTAAAACTACTAAACAAAAGCAATAACTGCTAGCTGCTTCATGACTGGGTTGTTCTGGTGGCATATCCTGCTCGGCCAGTGACGTGAGTGTATGGGGAGAAGGAGAGAGAGAGAGAGAGACAGACAGACAGACAGACAGACAGACAGATGCAAGCACTATTTTGCCTGCCTGCCCTGTACAGTGTACACACACTGCATAGCCACACTGAGTCCAAGATTAATTTCTTTATTTGTGATTTCTGTGACTGTAGAATTTCTCTTTGGCCCCCAGTAGTCTCTCTCTCTCTTTCTCTTTCTCCTCTGGATGGTGGCACAAGTCAAACATTTTGGCAGCCTGCTTGTGACAGGGTGACCCCTGTCTTAGAAAAAGTACCCTCGTAAGTAGTCAGAATTCCCCTTCCCCCTTCACTCTTTGCTATCTCTCCATATTAATTCTTCTGTCTCTCTCTCTCTCTCTATCCTTCCTAAATTGTGCTGTTGGACTGGTCACCTGCAGCACTGTCTTATCCTGTGCTATCCCTTTTTACTTTTCTTGTCCCTGTATATGAGCTGCTATTTATAGCACATAATTGTTTACACATAATGGCTGTAATGTGAAACAGCCCAAGTGTCCGAAAGTAGAGATAAGGGTATTGTCTTGGTGGACTGAAAGCACGAGTCTGGCACTTAAGAAATAAAATGCAGGCAGGTTTTAAAGGAATAAAGTGCCTTAGATATTGCTAGAAAGTGCTGCCAGAAGGGGCAGACAGTACAAGTTAAAATAAAATAAACAAGCATTTGTCAATGCCAAACGTTCGCTTGCAGTATTTGCAGTGGTGTTTGGCACGCGTGTGGTTTTTACCCTAATGCCCTGTGCGATTGCTGGTATTTGCACAATAAAATTTCAGCATGACCTTTTGTTACCCCATTGTGCGCTACATAGGCGGAAACACGCTTTGGGCAGGATGTGAAAAATGACAGCTGTACTGCTCATAAGGAAGTGTGGTAAAATGGCAATGTTGAAAATCTGGAGTGGAAATATTGAAAATTCGCAAACCTAATGAAAAGGTGGGAACTATGCAATGCACGTCAGAAACAGTCATTGTTAGAATTTTTTCACCAAATTTTCAACATTGACATTTTAAAACTCTCTGCTAATGAACAGTGTCACTGTGATTTTCTTACTGGGTCCCATATACATTTGAGCCTCAAGATAATCGACTGCCATTGTGCACTACATGGGCGGAAACACATTTTGGGCAGGATGTGAAAATGACAGCTGTACTGCTCATAAGTGAGGTGTGGTAAAATGGCAATGTTGAAAATCTGGAGTGAAAATATTGAAAATTCGCCAGCCTTACGCGCGTGCGTAGGAACTGCGCAATGCACGCTCGTAAAACAGTTATTTTTAGGAATTTGTTCACCAAATTTTCAACATAGCCATTTTAAGATCTCTGCTCATGAACGATGACACTGTGATTTTCTTAATGTGTCCCATACACTGAGTTCGCACAGCAACTGCGCCATTGTGCGCTACATGGGCGGAAACACATTTTGGGCAAGATGTGAAAAATGACAGCTGTACTGCTCATAAGGAGGTGTGGTAAATGGCAATGTTGAAAATGTGGAGTGAAAATATTGAAAATTCGCAAACTTATGAGCGTGCATAGGAACTGCGCAATGAACACTCGTAAAACAGTCATTTTTAGGAATTTTGTCACCAAATTTTCAACACAGTCATTTTTAGACCTCTGCTCATGAACAGTGTCACTGTGATTTCCTTAATGTGTCCCATACATTGAGTTGACACACCGACTGCGCCATTGTGCGCTACATGGGCGGAAACACGTTTTGGGCTGGATGTGAAAAATGACAGCTGTACTGCTCATGAGGAAGTGTGGTAAAATGGCAATGTTGAAAATCTGGAGTGAAAATATTGAAAATTCGCAAACGTACGAGCGTGTGTAGGAACTGCGCAACGCACACTCGTCAAACAGTAATTTTTAGGAATTTTTTCATCAAATTTTCAACATAGCCATTTTAAGACCTCTGCTCATGAACAGTATCACTGTGATTTTCTTAATATGTCCCATACTTTGATTTCGAACACCGACTGCGCCATTGTGCACTACATGGGAGGAAACACGTTTTGGGTGAGATGTGAAAAATGACAGCTGTACTACTCATGAGAAGGTGTGGTAAAATGGCAATGTTGAAAATCTGGGTGGAAGTATTGAAATTTGCAAACCTCTGAGGTTTGCGAAGGAACTCATAATGCTGCAGCTAAATGAAAACAGTCATTTTTAGGAATTTTCACCAAATTTTCAACATAGCCATTTTGCAGACCTCTGCTAATGAACAGTGTCACTGTGATTTTCTTAATGCATCCCATACATTGATTTCGCACACTGACTGCGCCATTGTGTCGCTACATGGGCGGAAGCACATTTGGGCAGGATGTGAAAATAACAGCCACTGCTTATAAGGAGGTGTGGTAAAATGGCAATGTTGAAAATCTGGAGTGAAAATATTGAAAATTCACAGACTTACGAGCCTGCGTAGGAACTCGCGCTTGCTGCGCTAAATAAAACAGTCATTTTGAATTTTTGCCAAATTTTCCAACATGGGTTTTGGGACCCTTCTCGTGGATTATGTCACTGTCATGGTGTTATTCAGGCCTGAAGGGTGATTTTGCGCAGTGACTGTGCAGTGACTGCGAAATCACCCGCCGGGCCTGAATAGCGCCATGACAGTGAAATCACTCATGAGAAGGGTCCCAAACCCCATGTTGAAATTTAGTTAAAAACAAAAAATACTGAATATACAATAAAGTTGAAACCCCCTATCTAGCCCATTATTATAGCTTACGGCATTTCCTCAGTTCGCGGTCGGCTTTGAAGAATGCAAACGTGCTCCCGGTCCACCGAAGATCGTCGCGCGAGCTCGGAGGTAAGTATGGGGTGGGAGTGTGGGGAGGCAGGGTGCGCAGTGGGTGGGTGCGGGTTGTGGGAGGGGCCGGGGAGACTGCGTGGGACCGTTTTTACTTTACAGGTTGTTTTTTTTTAAATTGACGACGTGGGACATTTGCCACGCTGGGGTGGGCTCCCAGCGTGGCACAAGGATGGCTGGGGGGGCCGAGGAGCTGACGGGGGATTGAGCACCCCTGTCAGCAAACAACGCTGGACGTTTGCCATGCTGGGCTGGGCTCCCAGCGTGGCAGCAAGGATTTTGGGGGGGGTGGCTTGACGTGGGGAGGGCAGCATGACGTGGGAGGGTGGCGTGACGGTGCTCTGTATGACAGCGGTGGTTTTCTTTGAAACGAAGACCACCGCTGTCCTACACAGCTCCCGCACCCATTGGTGCAGGACCACCATGCCTGCTCAACTGAGCAGTGGATTTAATGGGAGAGGCACACCTCCAAAGTGTGCTACTCTCCCAAAATGTTCCTTGCGCATGCGCACAAGTGAACGTAAAAATGCCTGCAGTGCTGAAAAAGGTACCATAGATAATGAATATATTGGCAGGCAGATTATACTGAAACATGAATAACCATGCTAAAATAAATAGAGAATAGGTGCTTAAAAGAACTTATTATTAAAAACGTGTCCTACAAAACCTTCAGAGCTTGTAAATTGGTTAAAGTGCCAGCAAGCTTAAATAGAAATGGATGTGAAAGCTATGTAAGTTTTTATAGAAAGCATAGTGGCAACTGATTAAACAACTTATAGGGCTGTATCTGTAACACAAAGAGAGGGCATGTGGAAAAAATGGCTATTTTAAACCCAGGCCAGATAACATAAAAATAGTGATAAGGGCTCCTGCAGAAATAAGGAAGAGGGTCTAGATTACAAATGCAAAAATTAGGTGACAAAGGAATGTTTCTAAATGGAGCCAGTTTGTAATTTAGCCTCAGGCAGCGTTTGCTGACCCCTCCCTTTTCTATTTATTCATTGAGCTCTTGGAGAACACCTGTGAGTGGATGCTCTATTGTAAGTTCCACATCAGTTGACAGAAAATAGCAGAGGACAACAATTTATATTTTTACAGAAATGGTACAGTAAGTTACAGAATGGTTCACACAAGTAGACACTGCTGAGGTATTGTACAATGTATTCCTGCATCTGTGAGTTTGAACACCCTGGAGAAGATAGACATAGAGATGGTAACAGAGAAAGGTGACAAAGTGGAAGATTGGGGGGGGTGCTATAAGATGTGGTAGGCAGGGGTGTGGTGGGGATCAGTGAAGTGCTGAGGTTTGGAGGTGCCCCCTGAGTCAAGAGGTACATCAAAATACAACAGATGATTACTATGGGAGGAGGGTAAGTGGATGCAGTCACAGGTGTCCTTGATAATGAGGTGCTGATGAAGACTTTGCTTGTATGCACCAAACATTAGATGAAGCAGTCACAGTTGTCCTCAGCAATGAGGTGTTGATGAAGCTTACACTTGAAGGCACCAATAGTTGCTACTCCAGAGATTGCAGGTGGTACAGCGTTGATCCATTGGGGTGCATGGTAGGAGAATGCACGTTGTGCAAATGCAGTGCGGTGTCTAGGTTTGCTAAAGATTTGACTGTTGGAGCTTGTTTGGCAAGTAGGCAGGTTTGGTATTTAATTCTATTGTTTAGTTGGAGCTATCCTGCCCAAGCACAGAGTTTACAGGTGTGAGTAAGTCTTGCAGCACCTGTGAGGAGGTGGCAGGCCTTATTTAGTGCCAAACAGTGGCTGTGGGCAGAGCTTACATCCCTTTTGGGATTGGATTATAGCTTGAAAAATGGCCGATCATGGAACCTTCCATTGGACATTTAGAAGTATCCTTCCAAATGTATAATGGAGCTTGAAACCCTCTTCCATGATTGGCTGCTACAGATTGACAGCCACACTTTTACAGCTGTTACGTCCACATTCTGGTGCATGAACTGTGCATGTGTGACTCATGCACATGTGCAGTTCCACTGGCACTGTTATGCTGTGAATGGCAAATTGCCATTCCCCGCAACTTTGCATGCATGAGTGCCATGCATGTGCAGTTGCATTGCCGTCACCAGCACCAGAAAACAAAGTCAAACAAGCAAACCTGTAGCTTCCCACTGTTGCTGTCCTCCCCACTCCCTCTATTCCCATGCCGACATTGGGGTCCCCAATCCCCATGTTGGCATTATGAGGCACCCCACAACTCATGTGGCACACTGAGAGTCCACCCCAGTGTGCTCAAATATTTCTCATTTTCCCCTGTGCCAACATTAGGGTGCCCAATACCCATGTTATCATTATGTGCACCCCCAACCCATGCAGCACACTGGGAGCCCACCCCAGTGTGTCCTTATTGTTCCCCTTTCTCCCATCCCCCGCTGACATTGGGGTGCCCAGTCCCCGTGTCACCATCATGTACTCACCCCCACACTCATGTGGCACACTGGAAAGCCCACCCCAATGTGCTCAAATTTATCTGTTTCTTTTTCTCCTGTGAATAAAGAAAACTGTCTCCTGATGTTTTTCCCCCCTGTAAAAAAGAAAATGGTCCCTCATCATTGCTCCAGTCCCTCTCCCTCATCCCCACCCTCCTACTGAGCACCCACCTCCCCTTATCCCATACTTACTTCTGGAGGTTGGCACTGTCTTCTTCTCTGGACTGGGACACATCTGCACTCTTCAAAGCCGACCCGTAAACTAAAGAATCAAAGGTAAGCGTGCTTTAATGGCATTCAATGGGGTTTTTCAACTTATGCCGGTAAATCAGCAACTTTTTGGAATTTTGGCCCAAATTTTCAACATAGGGTTCTTGGGACCCCACCTCATGAAAACTGTAACTGTCATTTTGTTACTTGGTCATAAAAAGTGATTTTATGGTCGCTGCCCGGAATCACCTTTTGGGACTGATTCATGAAATGACAGTGCCACTGTTTATGAGGTGTGGTCCCAAAAAGCCCATGTTGTAATTTGGTGAAAAATTCAAAAATATTCTGATTATGATTGTGCATTACTCAGGTTCTATGCACACTCCTAACTTCACCAATGTTTGATATTTTCACTCCACATTTTTAGCATTGCCATTTTTGCACACTTCCTTCAAAACAGTACAGCTGTCATTTTCCACATCCTACCCTAAATGTGTTTTTGCAACTCTGGCACAGAATAGTACATTTGCGCTGTGAAACCACCTTTCAGGACAAGTGAACAAAATGACACTGGCACTCTTCATGAAGGGGGGGGTCCCAAAAAAAAGCATGTTGAAAATTCGGTGCAACACGTCCCAAAAATGGCCAGGTTACACCCGGGCATTGAATAATTTCTATGCACATGTGTAACTTAGGCCACTTGCCAGCTCTTCACAGCCCTATCAACTCTGGCCAGAACTTGTTAGATAAGGAGGCCAGTTGCTTCCTGGTCATTGAAGGTATAAGACATTCTGAGTATGCTTAAACAGGCACTGTCTTAGCGCTGGCAGGACAGAAGCGCTTCACCATCCACTATTCTAAGTTCAAAAAGGGCAGTTATATTGTTGATGGTGTACCTGAGGAGCCAATGTACATTAAATGCCACACCACACTTGCATCTCCATGCATCTGTCATCATAGCAGTGAAACCAGTGGCCACTGTTCCTTGCACTGCTCCCTGATGTCAGGAAATGCAGCACCAGAAATACTGCAACCATGAGGTATGGAACATGATGTGGCCTGCTTTTCATCATGCTGAGGACCACTGTTCTGGGGGGTTGGTAGTACCCCACTGTTTGATTTTAGTACTTGTGCAGTATGTGAGTCCCTTGGGGTTCTCCATCCCCACCTATGACCCCTGAAGCATAAGAAGGCACACTCAAATATGGACATTGCATTGTGTCAATGCCATTGCAGCAAATGCTAGGGCTTGTGCCACACAAAACCTTTTCCAGTGTGAGGTACTAGTACCAGTCGCTACACAAACACAGTAGGTATCCTGTTACTAACCTGGTCTGAAGACTTGAGAGCTGTAACTTGTAATTGCATCTTTACATAGCATCTGTCTGTGCTATAGTGAAGTATACATTTCATGATTTGTCCTGAACGAGATTGGATGGTGTGATGGTGCCCACTTGGTTTTCCTAGCATTCCTTGTATAGACAGTGATAACACTGTAATTGACTGTTTTCCAGTTAGTGTTCATTTTTTGGTAGTCAGAGGGGGGACTGAAAGTACACAAAGAATTTATGTGCTGGTTTAGTTGAATACGGTGTGGACCATAGCAATGCTGACTGCCTCCATACCCAGTCATGTAAAGGGTAAGCAACATACCCAATTGATCATGGTGGTATGTGGACTTCACCTGACATTGTGGACATGTATCTTGTGTCACTGGGTTACAAATCACCCTATCGGGTTCTTGGTGGAACAGTACAAAAGCAAGAGACAACAGACAAGTGGCACTCATGTAATAAATGAAATTTATTACAGATAGATAATACAGACTTACTACCAGTCCAGTGTAAACACTGGGAGAACATCAGTTTTCCTTACTTAGGCATTGCAGAGTTTCTCTCTTCTCAGAGAAGCTACATGTTACAAAGGGTCTTATACCCTGATAATTACTATAGCAATGGCTAAGGAAGATACTTAAAATGTATATAATTGGGCAAAAACAGGTGGTCTGAGCAACTGTCCTAACTAATGTAAAAAGTTGCATAGCTGACAATAGGTAACAATACTATGGGAGTACTGATCTCCAAGGTCAAGTTGTAATGATGCACAATTACTAAAGATGACACTGTTGCCTTGCATATGAAAATACAGTAAGAATAAAGCAAAGAGCATTTCTCATGGCTAATATACATATATATATATATATATATATATATATATATATATATATATATCAGTAAAACATAATGGAGCATAAGAGAACACAGATCCTGTCACTTATGCTTATATGACAAGTATCTTCACCATAAGGTTAGTACATATACCTACATAAGTTGCTGCCTGTGAGGTGGGGGCACCATCAGGGCTGCTGGACCATGAATAACACTTGGTAGCAGTACTTCATAATGTTGTCTTCACCTGTCCCAGTTCACCAGTTGGGTGTGTTACACAACACTACCAGGTGTGTACTGCAACACCTCACTAACCAAGATGTCCACAATGTTCCCCAAACTGGTAGTTGTTTCTGGTGTCCCTGCACCACGCCACCCTACAACTTCAAAGATGTGTCCATGGTGCCTTGGGTGGAATGAGCAGATCACATAAGGGGACACATGCATGGGAACTTCAGTTTGCATTTCACTTCCAGTGACAGGACTCCATGGGGGGGTGCTGGACCAATGTTGCCATGGCCCTCTACGTGTCCCTCTCAAGCAGGTTGGTTTTCCACTTCTTTCAATGCCTGGTGGTGGATATGGAGGTGCACTGTTACAACTGTGGTGCATTACGGAGTGATTGAATATAGTGGGAGCAGCCCCACACATGCATAATTACATGCTGTGTGAATGTGGTGAAAAAAGTAGAATTACTGCATGTGGCATGACTGAAGGCCCGAGTACCAGAAAGACTGCCGCTTGTAGTAATGGTGTGCGTAAAGGCACAGCTGCACTGTTCCCTCTGGTTTGGACCAGTACCCCACAGTCATTACAGTCACAGGAGGGTGGTGGTGGGCCTAGACTCATGGTAGTCACCATTGACATAGGGCAGGGGTGGCGAAATGGCGGCTGGGATTCCTGAACCAAAACCATTTACAGTGAATATGCCACTGGATCACCTCAAAACATATACCAACAACAAAACACAACATCATGGCAACCATGGTCCCCTTTTGTGGATCTGCACATGCACTAATCATAGAAGATGTTTGGACATGAAGAATGCATTCACACAGTAGCCATTGATGTTGCTTCTTTCATTTTCTGTTCAGTTTATCATTTCAGATTACGTGTCTGACCTAATGAATGTACTGCTGGACATGTTTTGCAGTGACCGAGGAGGACACTTACACCTCTGTTTTAAACAGCACACCAGAATCACTGTGCGCTTCCTTCAATAATCCGGACAAACAGACAGTAGTTGAAGGACACATCTCATGATTCACATCACATGGAATCTTCCATGATGGTGATAACCTCTAGGGAGGACTTACAATATGATGTGGTACCATGTCACTTGACTGACTGTGGACTGAAGCAGGTGGCTGTGAACATTTGTGAAACTTTGAAAGTTACGGTGATCACATTATGCTGTGACACTGGTCTTGTGTTTGCTCCTGTCCTGCTACTTCAACTTGTAGTTACGGTTTTGCGCATTTTAAAACCTTGTTTTGGTTTATTAATTAAAGTTTTCAAGATAATGACTTCTCTTTGGCAGAGAAGAAACATAACTTTATTGCTACGTTATCAGTGTCTGCTATTCATGTTTGTAATGCCTGGATGTGTCATGCAGCAGGTACTGGACAGGTCCAGAGAGGTGAGGTTACATTTCTGAAGGTGATATAGGTGAGCTTATACAGTATCCTTACTTAGCTGAATGATGGAGTCAAGGCTTATTATATGTTGCCTGGCGCACTGCAATGCATTGACATGGCCCAAGGTGACATTCAAACACAAAATGAAGTCCCACATGTGGTACGATTATGGCAACAACCTTGCATACTGTTTGCTTTACCTGTATAGGTGTGAGACCCAGTCGGTAAGAATTGAAGAATGCTCACATTCTTTCCGTGATATGGCTGTTGCCACAATGCACATGGCAAGCTCCTTTTTCCATGGTAAGATATATGGAAGGGTGATGCATTTACTCACTGCTTGTGATGCGGTCATGTGGTGTTTCACAGGTCTTGTAAAGCTTCATACCTTGGGATTGATGACAAGTAACACTGGATACATTATGTAGCTCAAGCACTATGTTGTTCTTACCACTGTAAGGGCACTGTGGTGTGCAAAGCTATCCATCAGATGACCAGTAGGTGACCTCTGCAAATAATACCTCTTTTCTAGGTATTTTCATATGGGTGGCTAACCACATCTTTGCTCAGTGTCACACCACTACAGCTGTCCCTGTACACCATGGCTGAGATATTCAAAAGGGTTACACCTGGTGCAAATGAGTTGTGCCAGTGCAACCCTAGAACTGTGCCCCGGGCCAATATTCAAAAGTGGCGATGCACCAGGGTGCAAAGATAATGTATGCTCCACATCTCATGGGGACGTGCCCATGCATATGCGACACATCCCAATATTCAGCCCAGGATGTGCGGCGCATCTGCTGGCACAACCCAGAGATGTTCCATATACCTGGGCTCAAAGCTGACCCCGTAAAGAACTGACTCAAGTGCTATCCACCCACTGGAGGGCTGCTGTATTGCAGTGCGCAACACAGCAGCCATCGGCCGTGGGTGGCAACCCCCCCCAATACCGTGCACACACACACACAGTCTCTGGTGGTCCAGTAGTACCCCCTCCCCATCCCATCCTGCCGATTGCCGCAAATACATCTCTTCATTATCCCTGGTAGTCCAGTGGTACCCCCTCCCCATCCTGACCCTCTGAATGCCAAAGATAAATCTCTATCATTCCTGGTGGTCCAGTGGTACCCCCTCCCGCCTCAATCCCGATTGCCGTCATCTTTTTAAAATAAATATCCCTGGTGCTCCAGTGGTCCCCAACCCACCACCCACAGAACCCCCAGCCCACCCCCATCATCGGCGGGCAGCATACCCACCCACATACCACTGTAGCTGCCCACTGAATGACAGCTTACAGTAGTTGCTGTAAGCTCACTGGTCCACACTGTGTACCAATGGGCCTGCAGTGCATACTGTAATAATTCACTTTGTGAATGAAGTCATTCATATAGAGATTTACATTCGATGATCAGAGAGTCGGGATGGGGAGGGGAGCACCACTGGACTGCAAGTAATAATGAAGAGATGTATTTGCTGCAATCAGAGGGTCAGGATGGGAAGGGGAATACCACTGGACCACCAGGGAAAATGAAGAGATGTATTTGCGGTGATCAGAGGGTCAGGATGGGGAGGAGGGAACCACTGGACCACCAGGGGAATTCTTTTAAAGTATATCATGGGGCTTGGGGTTACGGGTTAGGGAGGGTTACTACTGTGATCCCTGGTACAGGAACCGCATGCTGTGCAGGGTGCCAGGTGCATTTCACTGGCTGGCCCTACACAACGCATGCAAATGGGGCCATAATGACATGCACATGGCCCCATTTACACCACGCATGTATATTGGCTCCATTTGCATATCCAGGTCTGAATATCTGGATATTGCACACAGCACAGCTGCAGTTGTGCTGGAACATTCCCAGTCCTGGTATTCAGACCTGTCTTGGGGGATGTGCCAGTGCATTGTATTTGCACTGCATGCATTATTTGCTATAGTTAGAAGAGGTGCGCCATGGCACATCTCTTTTGAATATATCCTTTTGTTGCTCCAGTGCAGCACAACCACTTGCACCATCGCCAGGCACAATTTTGAATATCAAGCCCCATGTGTGCATCTTCCTATGGCTGTGCACTCTCAATTACTGTAAACAGGTCAGTTGGGCACATCAAGGGCAGCAGCATGTGTCACATCACGTTGAAGCTTATGGGAATCAATGCTGTCACGGCACATAAAACCAATTTTTAATATGCCCTGTCCAGCCGGAGAATAAAGTTGAATGTCCTGGTTTGGTCCATCCCTCATGATGGCCGCAAGGAATGCATGCTTGGATTACTTTTCCTGGGGGCACATGTCCATTTCATGCTATCACTGCCAACCTGCAATTTCAATCAACATTCCTGACAATTGGGTTTGCACTCGCATCACACCCATTAACCCCACCACCACAGTATGGACAATCTTGAGGCAGACTCAGCTGTGATTCTTGAAGTGACATGGTCACATGGTCCAGCATTCAACATTCTGAGTCTTCAACAGAATGTAGGTACAAGAGTTGTGCAACCAGCCATCATGCAAAAATACCCTACTGGCAATGAACTCCATTTCCTTGTGCTGCTGTTTGCACCAACAAACTTAGTTTCTAGCAGCATAAGCAATTAGTTACCAATACGACCAACATTCTGTTCCCTCGACCATAGCAGGAGTCACACATGGCACGTGCAGATACTTGCCTGCATGTTTCTGAACTCATTAACTGTCTTCAAGTAGTATTGTTTAACCTCATGTCATGACCTCCAACATATCCACAATTGTTATGCCACATGCACAGTACTGCGATTGAATGTTTGGTCATGTCAACCACCCATTTGTATGCATTACAGAGCAGCATATTTCCCCTATGTAATGGCCTTATTACCGTGTACTGTATGTATTGCCAACAGGTTTCACAACAGCCGCCATCTCTTTTAGGATGCTGTATTGTGAGATCATCAATGGTACTCGCGCCCTTGAAATGACAGACATACATGTAGCAACCACAGTCCAGGCTGACCTATTTAGTTGGGCTCTCACAGTATGTGGCCATACTACAATATCAATACTTCAGTCCCCCCTTCAAATCTATGCTGTACAGTACAGTCTCATTCCAGGCCCGAGTGCTGCGGCATACTTCATCTTCCTCCCTCTGTGTTGCAAACAGCACTGTGGACTGCATGGTCAATATCCATCATGCCTTACTGTCTTCCATATGAACCCCACCCCCACCCCAACAAGCCATTTCAGGCATCAGTGCTGTGCTTCCACAGCCGTGGCACTGTCACCAAGGTCAGACAGGGTAATGTGGAAATGGGTGCCAACAATGCAGAGACAAGAAAGCAGCAAACAAAGCTGGAGATAAGGAAGTGACTATCATGATTATGAAGTAATGATTGTGCCAACACCTGTTGATAGTAATGTAAGAAATTGAAACACCACTGATTCATTGGGGGTGGGGGGATGGAAGGGTGACCGGACACCAAACATTGAAGGCAGACTGTACTAGAATCATGGTTGTGGCTCTAATAGACTAATTATAATGTGTCGCATGCCTGTAGATACACAGGTGTATTCAATGAGGACTGTGGTATACAGTAGGTGTATTTTGGGAACATATCATGGACAGCCACTATGGCATGCCATGTCTGTGGTCATTTGGTGGTAGCAGGTTACTTACTGGACATGTATCTTGTTCAGATTGTAAATGTCAATGCCAGTTCTTTTCTCTGTGTAACCTGTGATGGGTCACCCTTACAACATGTCATATTCAGTCAGTGTGGGTATGCAGTAAACGTCCATCCCTTCACTCTGCACCCATATGTGATCCCCTCTACTGTTCCATGATGTTCAGCTACACAAACACACACACACACACACACACACACACACACACACACACACACTGGTGCCCATCCAGTATGTCCAATTACTGGCAGTCACAGCTGTTGTGTCATGGCTGTCCTCCCCTAGGCACCCAATCGGCACATCAGTCACCATTTGCTGCTCCAAGTTGTGCTGTTTGCCAACCATCTCCCATACCATCCCAAAACAAACATGTATAATGTGTCTGGTGATGGTGTCTCCTAATTCCATTCAATGCAACCATGGAAGCTTCCTCCTTTCACTTATCAGACCTGTCCCTACCCTGGTCAGTATTGCCTTTGTGTAAAGTGCCCATGTGACCCCTCCAAAAAATGCAGTTCATAAGCCGCGTTCTCCTACTGCACTGCCTCTACCACTTGTGTCACATCACCTGCCCTCTGACATGTACTGCGGTTTTCTGTCCTTATCCACCATTAATGTGACCCCCCCACCTGACCATGTAGCACACCTCAGTAGTTCTGTGGCATGTCACCTAATTAATGTGTGTCCCACCTCTCCCCAAATGTCACCTGAACTGCAATGTGATAGCCCTTGCCATTCACATTATGTTAGTCATAGCAGGTGGTCACAGTCAGACAGCGACACTACTGCTCAAGATCAATGTCTACCTGGCACACCATCCCACTATCGCTATTTTGTTTTCTTCCATATCAATTGCCTGCTGCCACATGGTAGGCCTGTGAACCATCGTATGTTGGCAGCAAATCACTGTTTGCCATAGGCACTGAAATGTTATCTGCTCATGTATCCTCCTTTTCACCTTGTGCTGTGGAACAAGGTGTGCGTGGTTACAGACATGTCTTACCTCTCCATTGTCAAGTGGCAGCACCATGCTGGGAAAGGTTATGTAGTCACAGTGGTTCCACCCATTCAGGACACCAGTGGCAGTGAGCCTGGTAATTAGGGCACCAAGTTCTATAGTTGCCGACCCCTCTCTTTGTAGGGGCTGTGCCCCCAGGACCCCCTCACACCCCGCTTTCTTTTTTTCATATGTAATTTCTGTTTTTTTTACAGGTCTTCTCCCATTTCCTACACCCACATGTCCCCCCCAATGTAGCACATGCATGTGGAGGCATGCACGCGCATGCTGTTTGGGATGTCCCTCCCTTCCAGTCTCGCCATTAATCACCTGCACCAGGAGTGAATCTCCTTTTGGTGATGGCGGGACTATGAGTGGGTGACCCCATCCCTTACCTGGTAGAGGAGAGGCAATGCTCAATCCTGCTCTCACCCTTAACCCCCCCCCATGCCAGCACCCCAGCAACAGTAGGTTGTTCCTGAACCTGGGTTGCCGGCGTAGCGCGAAGTGTGGCATCCAGTGCCTCAACCCTCAGCATCACTGGGTTGGCACCACACCCCCCTTTCTAAATATACCATCTCCGGGGGGATGGGCGGACCTCAGGGAAGAGGTGGCGAATTTCACTATTTGATGCCCTAATGACGGGCGCATTGCCGCTGGTGTCCTGAATGGGTGCAGTGAGTCACAGCACTTTATAGATCACACACTGAGATTGCGTTGCAGAACCTCAACAATGGTAAACCAGTAATTTATTTATTTAGCTTTTGATGACCAGGTAAGTACACTAGATAAGTTATATGCCTATTTTCAGATTCCGACCCAGGAGAGTACAATGAGATACAGATACAGATACAGTGAGATACAGGTCCATACAGAGGACATCATGACACAAGTTAGGCAGTATACAGAGTCAAAATAGAACCATATGAACATAACCAGTAGACAGTAAGCACAGTTAAGATATGTACAGGAATATATATACATAGAAACACCAAGGCTAGGAACAGTACAATTTTACATGGTATACACTGCTCTGAGCCACAAACAGAGCCACAGTCTGAGTATCTCCTGAAACAGAGAAAAAATACATCATATGCACCTCAGAATCCAGTTAGACAGGCTGCATCAGCAGAAGCTGCAAAAGGGGTGCCAGGAAGGACATGTGAGTCATTGTCTTCATGACATGCTGTAATGGGTTTTACCTTTCCTAGCAGCTATAGGGAAACTGATGGTAGAGAATTAATTTATTTGTTCCTACTGTAATGAGCCTTTTGGGTACCTGTGAAAAATGCTTGGAACTGCAATGAAAACTTTTATCGCCCTTTGCGCCATGGCATGTCTACACAGGGAATGATCCAGTTTCACTGTTTCTGTTACGCTGAAAGAATGGAATTTTGAAAACGTGGACAAATAGTAACCTTATTGCAGGACATGACCAGTCCATGCAGTCAACCTCTATCACATCCTGGCAGGCAGCAGTGGAGTTATCTCTTCACATTCCATCAAGTTACCCCGCCCCCCCCCGAGTGAGTCCACTGCAGAAATTTATGTCAGGTTTTCCACATCTGATTATTCACATGTTGTTATCCCAAAACCTCTTCAACCACTCCCCAACCCCCAGTGCTTTTGCCACACACCTCTTCTGGTTCCATGCTCTAGGGTTCCAGCACGGACTCCATGAAGATTTTTCCTCTCCTGTCTCCTCCATCTCTCCTCCATGCAGAATTATCAAGTCTCTCCTTCAGCTTCATCTCCCCCTTCCTGTGCACGCCAGCATTTCTGTTACTTTCAGTAGTGCTTTGTAGTAGTACTTTGGGTCCTTTTCCTTGTCTGAAATGATAATCCACAGATCCCTCTTGTGTTCTGTCAGCAGAACTTTACCTCTTTTGTGTGTGTTTGCAGCATTGATGTTTCTCTGCCCTATGTACATTACAATGCACTTATTCGCATTCAAAGTCAATCGATCGTTATCCAGATACACATTCAGTCGTGGCTTGTCCTCCCTAATATTCCCCCTTTCCTATGTATTCACCCTATTCAAAACCTGTGTAGAATCCTCCAACAAGGATGAATAACTCTTCCCCCTGTGTCTTCTTCCCATTATCCCCAATGTGAATGCTAAAGACTGTGTGCCCCAATACAGACCACAGGTCACCACGCATATCAGCCTTTCCTGCTGTGAGTGAAGTACATGAACTTACAATGTGTTGCAGCTATCACTATGCCAGTTGTACACTCACTTATTTTGTGCCCACACCCCTAAAGTGCCCAAGTTGCGCACATGCTGCATGGTACGGACAGTGTGAAAGGCCTGTCTGAAGTGCACCTAGGCAACTTCCACCACCCCTCCCAGTTGCATCAGGTTCAGGTGTCAAGGCCTCCCCTCTGTGAACCCATGCAGCCTGTCATCATGTACACCACTGGCTGCATTCTGCTTGATAATCATTTAATTTAGGAGTACCTCCATAATGTTACGTACCAGCATGTAAACCTCTACAGACAAAAGTTACCCGCCTTATGACTGACACCGCTCTTGTGTTGCAGCACCACATCAGCCCATTTACAGTACCCTGCAACCCTCTTTCTCTGTAATGATACAGCCTTGGCATTGCTGCAGGCATTTCCTCCATAACCTTGTTGGTCACCCTATCATGTAATGCTTGAACACGCATTGCCTTGTGCACTGTCAGCTTAGCCTGTTATTGACACACTATACTTTCCTGATATGGGATGTAGTCCCCCCCCCTCCAGCCTTCCATGCCCCTTCCATGGCAACTCCATTCCCTTACCGTCCCTATCAATTCTAAGCAAATGAACAGAAGTACGTGTTCAGGCAGTCCACCTTCTGAATGTTGTTCTCTCCAATAACTACACCATCCCCATCCCCTTGCACTATACCCTGTTCTGAATTCATTTTCAGGCTGCTGTATCTGTGGAAGATTTTGAGGCACACTATTGTCCTCCCTCATTATCTTCTCCTCCACATCTTCCTTCGGCCTCCTTCTTGTATGGCCATCCACCATCAGCATGTCTGTATACCTCCCTATTCTCCTCTCCCTGCTTTGTTTCATATGGCCTGAAAATGTTTGTTCTGTTCCCTGATTGCCCTTTTCACCTGTGTGATAAAGCAGAGCAGACTCCTTTTTGCATCGATTTGGCCTACCTTTTTAAAGAACTGGTTAGTGTCAGTCAGAAATCCACCTCACATTCCCCCCCCAATAGGTTTTTACATGTCACCCCACTTTTACTTCCCTTCCATACTTTGAACTCCTACTCATTTGTTTCCTAAGACTGTATCTCTATACCCTTGCTGTTTTACTCTCAGCACCCTTGAATCACCATCATTAATGAACCTTCAATGCTTCACCCATAGACTCTGTCCTTTCCATGTATCTCCCCACTACCCTATGTTGGTGAAACCCTCCTCCTGGCACCAATTCCTGAGTTCGCCATTGCATTCTGTTATTCTCAGCTGTGTAATGGTACTGTGACAGGGGACTGAAAAGACTTCATAGAAATCCAGAGACCTTGCCTCCTCCATGTATCCCCTGTGAAGCACCCAAAACCTGTTTTGAACCTCCTACACTTCATTCCCGCTAGGTCACGTCACCACAGATGTATGACAAGGAGTGGCTTTTCACCCAGTAACCTTGTACCATCCCCAATTTTCCTTCACCCTTCATGCCTGTGTAACTGCTTTTCTGAAGACCGACCACCTTGTATATGCCACCCCCTCTCTTATCCACTGGCATAGTACACAAACTCCCCTGACCTTGTGTAATCACAGTGTTACATGCATTGCCCTGTTTCACCACCCTGGACCTGTTTTGTTGCACTTCTTTATCACCTTTCCTGGTCTGACTGACCTATGATGGCCACTTGCTTACATGAATTGTCACACTTTTTCTACTACTTCAGCTTCTCGCCAGCGGTACTGTGAATCTCCTGCAGTGTATTTTGACTCTCCCTGACTCCTCCTCTACAACTTGAAATTCATCTCTTATTCTCCTTCCCCCCCGATGCATACCCAAGTCTCCAGCTCCCTTCCTGTTTACTCTCTGTCTCTCTCTCCCTCACTGTCCCAGTTCTTACTGGATTCAGTTGAAGAGCCCTGTTTACCATCATTCTCCTCTTTATTCCCCTGTTCCGCAATTGTAGGCAACATTGAAAACCAGTGTGATACTAACACACTACCTCCTATGGCAGTCCTTGTGAACCCAGGTTTCATGTCCCTGACATTTGTCCATGTCGTGCCCTCTTGCACCTCACCACCCTTCATCTTGTCCTCCTTTCAGCAGTTCCCCCATACCACCCTGTTTGCAGCCCTTCCCTCACATCAACACCTTCATTCCTACACCAACAGTGTCCCTTCACCAACCCACAGTGCTACCTGAGCATTTTCTTCAATCTTCCTCTCCCACCTCTGTGTATATGTGTCCCCCCTCCCCACACTCAGTGTACATATTGTGTCAGGCAATGGATGTATGCCACCAGTCATCCAAATTTAAGACATATTATGCACCCCCAAGGGTCCTGAACAAGTCTATAAAAACCGCCTCCCAGGATTGTTTCTCATTCAACTATTGTACCCCATATCAACGGTCCTCCGGTTACCTCCAGCCCACAGTGTAATCCCACTCCAACCCCTGTCTCCTCCTCTTTGTAGGATAGTCCATCATACAGTAGTACAAGGTGCTACACAGCTTTGTTGCCAACCCATGCGAACTCCATGGGCCCTTGTATGACCACATGTTTAGATGTGTGGAAGGATGAGTCAATCAAACCACATGTATCACCACACATAATGAACAGCTTATAGCCCGTGGCTCTTTATTTATTGTGCATAAGGTTTTTCTTTTAGATTGACTGCATTTCCATTTTCAGTTATGACACTATAGGAAATAATTCATACTTTTTTCCATGTATCCCTTTCCTGTCCCTTCCATTACCTTTTTTAGCTTTGCATTACTGAGCATTCAAGTTGTAGATGTGCCCTAGAATGTATGCTACCTTCACTGTTCACCCTCTACTAGGGCCCTTGGTCAGCAGTACATTTCATATATAATAGCAACCCAGGCTAATGCGTAGAACCTAAATGACTTACACTGTAAAAAAGAAAGCTATACTGCCATTCCCCATCCTGCCTATAAGAAATGTTCATATGAATGCATTTCTTCATGTAGATTGTTAATAAGGATAGCCACACGTGATTGGTTGAAAAAAACTTCATAGTGTTCTTTACTGAACTGAACAAGTATTGACATATGTCGATTGGTGGCAGGAAAGTATGATAGGAACAATACCAAGTACCATATAGTAAAACTTCAAAATTATAGTTTGCAATGTAGGAGAAAGTACTTTCCAATAAGACAGATTTCAAACTGTGACTATCAGGTTCAGCTTTGTGGCACTATATCTCGGGGTACTGAAACCCGCAGTACTTAGGTGACGGGAAGTTGTTTCTAATAAATGACAGAGCGCAGGATGGTATTGGCACATGCACATGTTGCCCCAAGTAGCCCCAGCACCACCGGACAAATTGCCTGTAGGCAGTGTATTGATAGTGCCTGCCAAACAAAAAGAAAGGAGAAATGAGTGACACAGAAATAAAAAAAACATTTTTTTTAGAATAAGTTGGTAACTCATACTACCACAGGTAACAGAGTGGAGATGAATGGAATATAACATCACCAGTAAATTAAGATGAAAAACAGGTTTGATAACATCCCTCTGTGTTGCTCATGCAATAGGAAGAGTCTGTGCGAAATAAACTGCAAGGCATGACACAGACACAGTGGAGTACTGATGAAATGCATGTTGCATACTACAAAACCAGAACTGTGTTCTGGTTCCAAATCAGTGTTGTCACATGCAATGACTTCCACCGGTGCATGGAACATGGCAAACTGTAACAGTTGTGGAAAGAGAATGCATCCTGGCCCAGGCAAAGTTAACAGCATTGGTTCCAACTTGCTGTGCAGTGAACCCTGGTCGTGGACCATGACCCTTACTGAAGCATTTCCGCAGATGCTGCACTCGAACAGAGAGATCATGTTGCATTGGTTTTCCCTGTGTTGTTACCATGATGATGAGTGGCAACACAACACCTGAGTGATCGCAGTTCAAATCCTTCCTGTGTGGTATATATCCACAAACCAAGGGAAATACTCACCACAGTAACCAACACCACAATTGTGGGGTAGTCCAAAGGATGCCGTGAACATTCTTTGAACTGTCATGTAGCTTCAGACAGAGTTCAGGGCCAGCTGCCAGAGTGGCACAACAGTCCCCTATAAAATGGTGTGTGCAACCCAGATGAAGACAACAGAAAACCCGAACATATGTGTTGACTTTGATAGGCCAGGTATTACACGCAAGTTGCATATGAACATAGGAAGAGGCCAGCAGAAGAAGGCCATTTGGTCTATCAAGTCTGCTTGTGTTGCAGGGTCCACAGCTTGAACTACTGCTCCTGCCCCCTCTCCCCACTCCTCCCATCCTCCCTATCCATGACCCTTACCCTCCCCCTCTACCTGTCCCAGCCTCTCTTAAAGCTGCCCACTGTCTTCAATGAGATTACCTCTTCTGGTAGCACATTCCAAGTGTCCAACACCCTCTCTGTGAAGAAGTGCTTCCTGGCCTCCCTCCTAAACCTCCCACCCTCCAGCTTAAGACTGTGCTGCCTTGTATTATGGTTGCCACTCAGCTTAAATAAACTCTCCTTATTAATCCCTTTCAAGTACTTGAAGGTCCCAATCATGTCCCCCTCTCTCGCTCTCTCTCTCTCTCTCTCTCCCCTGTCTTCCAGGGAGTACATGTTTAGTGCCCTCAACCTCTCCTCATAAGCCTTACCCTGCTGACCAGCTATCATCTTTGTAGCCCTTCTCTGGACCTTCTCCAGCAGATTAATGTCCTTTTTGAGGTGTGGGCACCAGTACTGAACTCCATTCTCTAGATGCGGCCTTACCAGTGACCTGTACAAAGGCAGTATACCTCCTCTCTCCTACTACTGATCCCCTTAGATATGTATCCCAGCATCTTGTTTGCCTTTGCTGCTGCTTTCTTGCACTGCGTGGACTGCTTCAGGTCACTAGTGATAATCACTCCCAGGTCCTTCTCCTCCTCTGATGCAGATACTTTGACCCCACCCAGGTAGTACTTTGTCATGGGATTCTTGACTCCAATATGCATAGCTTTGCATTTCTTGGCATTGAAGCCAAGCTGCCAGATCCTGGACCACCTCTCTAGCTGGAATTAGTTGCTTGACTAATGAGCAGCAGTCAGACACACCTGTGCATTGACACCATTCATCTTATGTCATTGCTGCAAGTGCATGTTTGCACACGCACCAAAGCAGTAGCACACTTAGAAAGGCAAAATGATGCTAACAGACATGTCATAAGGTACTTTCAACCATGCCAATTAGTTGTATTTCAGTACTGATGACTGTCACTGACATAATACAACTGTGAAATGCAAGCTACAGATAACAGTAGATGGACAGCAGTGATCAGCAATACAAACTTCATCAGAATGGGTGTACATAATATGGTAAAGTGGCACTGCACATGAACCACCATCACAGTAACATACAAAGATGCATGCAAGACACTACACAAGAGAAGCCACTGCCATAATTAGAACCTTCACATGTCTGTGACTAACAGTATATAATATGAGAAGGAAGCTAAGACAAGGACACTGCAGGACACTGCATTTACTGCCTTTCTCACATTCATAGGCATTGTGATGCTGTGCAGTGTGCCAGTGCCAACATCTGTCATACTCATGAAGTCACTGCACAGTATTCAAGGATGCCACCAAGTCACACAGCTGACAGCCTGCAGACAGCTTTCCCATACCGTGTTTGAATGACTTTCCAAGTCACCCAGTGTGAGCTCTATGCTGCACATAGGTACCATCAAATTACACATTTATCAGTGCCCACAAACCATACCTTTGGATTGAAATGTGGGTCATGAGAGAAACTGCCATACAAAAGGCAGTCATTTCTGCTGGCAAAATTGTTTGTGTAAGTGCTGAGGTAGTGGTTCAAACATGTAAGCATGCCCAAAGCAAAGGAAGTGACTTGTAGACTATGGGAACATACACGTTAGGTCTGTACTATTCTGTATGTACTGACTTAGCAGTAGTTCACCTGGCAGGTTCCCAGTTGGACAAAATAAATGCCAGTGACTGATCCCTCCAGTCCCAGATGTGGCAACAACCTTAAACACTTGGAACCAAGTGGAGCACCACATCCATGAAAGTGTGGTGTCACAGAGGACACCACACAAGTGCAGGCCCATCCACCTTTTCAAAGAACACATGCCAAACACAGCACTGGGCAACCAACCAGTGGTGCTGATAGTACCACACAGCAGGCATACACTGCTGAGATGCAACCCCCCACCCAAGTACAAAACAGTGACTCCCACAGTGAATGTGCGGTATGTAAGACAGGCCCATGGCACATGTCCTTAGAGAAGCACAGTTTCACAGTGGCAGGAAACACATTGATACTGACTATGGACACGGACCACAAAAGTAAATTTCAGGATCCATACCATTACCACGTGGCACGTGGAACAGGATGTCTGCATTATAGTCGAATCACACACCATGATGCCAACATGGCATAAACTATTCATCAAGTGTCACCGGTGAATTCTGTGCTGTGTTCATGTACACCTGTGTGATATTGTGGTGGTTGGGGGAATACCAGTAAGGGTGGGGAGGTGCAATTTGGTGACTGGCTATATCACAGCAGACTTTCGCAGCTGTACAACAGCAGCCGTGCTGTTTTGTGGATGGGGTGGGGGGTGCAGACACAGCTCAGTGCAGGCCATGAGTACGTATGCCTGAGTATTACGTTGGGTCACAGAGCAGTGAGGATTCTACAACAGACACAATAGTGGGGTATGTGCAAGGCAGTCTACCTGATAGCCATCAACAGGACTGATAGTGGGCTACAAGTTTATGACTAAGTCATATACTGGTCACAGTTTGGATGACATTGAGATACTCTGATCAGCCAGACATACCAGTGTTGACAGCAGCCCCTCAAAGACCTAACCCCATACAACAAATGTGACTGCTACCACTAATCAGTATATACCTAAGTTAGATGTCTTATCCTGAGCTGCCCCAACATGTATCACATTTATCCCCCTGCCCCACCTCTTTCAGTACTTCACACCCTTCACTTATCCTCCTGCTCCATGTCCCCCACCTCCCCTTCTCTCCCCCACCTTCCCCCAATTTGTTTATCCTCTCCCTCCCAACCTCATCTTCTTTCTTCCACCCACCCTGCCTTTGCACCCTCCTCTCATCACTTTACCATCTGACAAGGCCCATGGCTGCCTCCTCTTGCTTTCTCTTCACTCCCCACACCCCTGCCTAAAACCTGCCATTCTCTCCTCCTACCTCCTGAGAAGGCCTCCTGGCTGCCCACCTTGTTCTCTTCTTGACTGTCCTTCTTCAGTGTGTACTTTGACCTCCTATGTGATTATATGACCCTGGCATACATTGCACAATGCCATAGTTACTCACCTGTTTACCTGTTTCATCATGTGTTTTTGTACTCCACTGAACTTTGTTTGCAATCTTCTATGATGTGGAACCTATGTAAAAGAGCTTATGCTCAAAGGTGCATAATCCGAGATTTTAATAAATAAATAAAAAAAAGAAAGTAGGAACAGAAATCAGAATTGCCATCACATGGTTTAGCAGTTCTGTAGAAAAAGGACTCAAGTACGGCACATTGTGTCTCAAGAAGTCTCCAGGTGTCACCCATGCATTCAGGGTTGTGTACACAACAGCAATACTTAGTAAAGTCTGTTTGCCTGAACTTTCTGAGAAATACACATGTGCAGATCTATGAGGCCTCAGACATTATGGGATTTCATATCTACTCACTCATTAATGAGCATCTCCAGCTGGGCACCATATTGCTGCCAAAAGGAAAAGTACGCAGTTTGGAGATGCAGCCATAATTTGCAGACCGATGAAGAACCTGTTCTATTTCCCTGCAACACACTGATTCAGCAGTGGTTTCCATCGGCTCACAACACATGCATGTGCACCTGTGAGAACACCGAAATAATGGACTGATATAAAACAGCTGGGACAAACTAGACACAGAAAATCAGTCCGTCCATGTACTGTAAGTGTCAGGAGAAACAACCAAAACCAATTTTTGCCTTTGGTGAGTTGACGAGAGTCACCCACACAGCTTGGTATAGAAACATAGAAACATAGAATTTGATGGCAGATAAGGACCGCTTGGCCCACCCAGTCTGCCCATTTCCCTACCTAATGGATAAGCTGCAGATCCTAGTTAACCAGCAGCCTACTTCTTCCTACCCCCACCCCCTAGAATTGCCTTATGACTGTCCCATGCATGCTTGAATTCCACCACTGTTTTTGACTCACAACCTCCTCCAGAAGGCCGTTCCATGCATCTACAATCCTCTCTGTGAAAAATACTTTCTTAAATTACCTCTGAGCCACCCCCATCTTCAAATTGTTTCCCTCTTGTTCTTGCACACCTCTTTTTGAAAGATGCTACCCTCTTGGACTTTGTTGATTCCTTAGGTACTTGAAAGTTTCTATCATGTCCCCCTCTCCCTCCTTTCCTCGAGGCTATACATATTAAGCTCCTTAAGCCTCTCTTCATATGTCTTCCGGGTGCAGACCCTGCACCATTTAGTGTGCCCTCTCTGGACAGCTTCCATCCTGTCTATGTCTTTGCGGAGACTGGGTCTCCAGAACTGCATGCAGTACTCCAGATGGGGTCTCACCAGCTGTCTGTACAGAGGGATAATAACTTCCTGTTTTCTACTGGTGATGCCTCTCCCTATGCATCCCAGTATCCTCCCAGCCCTCCTTGCTGCCCTCTCACATTGCTTGCCCACCTTTAGGTCATCTGATATGACTACACCCCAGGTCCCTTTACATTTTGTTGTTGTTAGTATCTCACCCCCCATTGTGTACTCTTCCCCTGGGTTTTTGTTTCCCAGGTGCATTACCTTGCACTTCTTAGCATTGAATCTAAGCTGCCACATTTGACCATTCCTCTAATCTTGCCAAGTCCCTTCTCATCCTTTCCACCCCACCTTGTGCATCAACTCTGTTGCAGATCTTTGTGTCATCTGCAAAGAGACATACTTTTCCTTCCAGTCCCTCTGCAATGTCACTTATAAAGACACTGAAGAGGAGCGGTCCTAATACTGAACCCTGCGGTACCCCACTAGTAACCCCCCTTTCTTCAGAGTGGACTCCATTTACTATTACTCTCTGTGTCCTATTCTCCAGCCAATTCTTTACCCAGGCTGTCATCTTGGGACTCACTCCCAGGCTGGCTAACTTGTATATTAATCTTTTGTGTGGGACTGTGTCAAATGCCTTGCTAAAGTCTAGGTAGGCCATACCTGCCGTTCATACAAGAGAGCATACATTGCATGTGGAACTCTGTGGATGACAGGTTACCCATGTGGATTTCCCATAGCCAGGCTTCCAGAGATGTCACAAGGCTCATCACATCTAGGCAATACTTCAGACAGCACAACACACCACTCAGCACACCCCTGTATAGGTGGCAGGGACAGCAAGAATGGTAACTCTATTCCCCCAGCAACCCAACAAAGCTGTCAGATTTTGCAGAGTGATGGTAAGGTGTATGTAACTGCACCTGCAGGCACACACACAAAAAAACACACACACACACACACGCACACACACTCTGAAGCAATCACGCACTCCCACCCACACAGTCCCACCACCACCCGGACATAGACACACATCCACAGCAACCCACACAGAACACACACACACACAGAAAAAAAAGATGCATATACAGAGACACGCATACAGACAAATGCTCAGAAGCACAACCACCCACCCCCACAGTTGCATACATGATCACACACTCACCCAATGAAACATACGCACAGGATAACTCACACAACCCTCCCAATAAACCCCACAGACACACACACACATTCTTCTATGCCCCCAGCCCCCCCAACACACATGCATACACACACACACACACACCAAGAAAAAAATCACCTCAGTGCAAGACTGTATAAGCAGACCACTAAAACACAATAACATAAAAAGACAAATGGTGAACATGCCACTGAAAATTCGGAATGGATGCCAAGTTCAGCATGGAACTCAGCAACACCACAATACAAAATAAAGAAAGACCCAGCACTGGAAAGAAGACAGTGTTACACCAGGGAAAAGGTGCCATTTACATTGCACATCGCTAATATGGCACAATAACAGGCAATGGAGTTCTTGCTGGGCAGTACAACAACCCACCCACCACCAACCCCAGAATATTGCACACATGGTGGCAATGCACTTTAATGATGAAAAGAACACCACCAGTAGTAACACTGTCCTGCTATAGGGCATGAGGGAGGGGGGAAGAACACTCCACTTGCAAGTTGGAAAACATATAACCATAGAGGGAACTGCACAATTAGATACAGGGTTGCAACCATGCTAGGTTCAAAATGTCAGATACAGGAAAAAGAAAGCAAATGTGCAGATAAGCACAGTAAGCAATCACAGTATATCAAAGTCACATATTGTGCAGCCATTTATTCAATATGACCAGACTTGCATTACCATTTTGTGTTGCCAATATCGGCCGTGCATTTACTCTGGTCCTCAGAGACTGCTCCCTGGCTGTCACTGCATGAGTCTGACACTTGCAGTTCAGGCTCAGACATATAGGACTGAACAGTTTTCAAGTTTGGCCATGATTGCCGAGAGTTACTACCCTGGAACTCCTCATATTCAACCTCCACATTGGAGGGCACAAACTCCTCACTGGAATCAACAGGGCTCCCAGCGTCTTCCATTATACAGGTGCTCCACAACACTCATCCCCCAGCTGATCTCACACACTGAGACGTCCACTCACAGTGCTGGAAGGACCGCAGGAAAGACATGCACTCCCGGCGGCAATAAATTAATAAACTGTAACAGAAGCAGGGAGATTCTGGGTCTTTTATCTGCACTCTCTTCAGGACTTAGAGGGTCTTATTTTGACTCTAGTATACTGATTTTTTTACTCCTGTGTTCTGCCTCTTGCTAATTTGCTCTTTTCTGCCTCTCTGCTCACCATGAGGGTCCCTAAGCCATTCCTTGGCTCAGCAGGAGTGACATCCAAACTGCTTGCCCTCTTTTTCTCAGCTGATCTACTTTCCTTGCCCTCAGAAGATGCTGCCTGCCACAGTACCTTTTTTTTTAATTAAATATACTTTATTAGTTTTTAGTAAGCAGGCAATAACAATCGAGACGTCAAGTAGAAAAAAAAAGTAAAAGACATTTACAAGAAGAAGAAACCCTACACCAGTTTGTTGCTTACTTGATCCCCCACCCCCCTCCACCCCCCGACCACCCTCCACCCATGTCTGCCACCAGTCACATATAACCCAAGCCATGGCTGCTAACATACAATCACTACCTGATGGAGACACAGACAGACAGGTTACAAGGTAGAACAACAATAAACAGATACATCTGACTTCCTTGCAGAATCAATAACCTAGAAAACGCTTCATAAGAAATAAAGGATAGAAAAAAAAATTAATAAAAAAGCCATGATTAATTAGTTGTGAGAAGAGTATAAAGAGGTTCCCATCTTTTAGTGTACTTCTTCATACCATATGACAGCTTATTGTGAATACAGCCTGCAAAGCAAACAGGATTTCATTAAACCATTCCAAATAATTTGGAGCAGTTAAGTCCAACCAATGCCTTAGTATAACTTTTTGCACATGCTGAAATTAATGCCATGTGAGCCCTCTGGTTGCCCCTGGGTATTGATGTGTAATCACCTATAAGACATGTTTCTGTATTGAAACTACCTGACAAAACTAATAATGGATTTAACCTATTTTCAATACTACGCCAGGAGGGGGCAATCTTTTCACAGGACCATGACATATGAGTTAAATCTGCAGCATTTTGATGACATTTAGAACATTGGCTAGTGGGTAGGAAACCTAATCGATATAATTTGGAGGGAGTATAATATAAATTGTGTATTATACAAAGCTGCATGTACCTATATTTATCCCATTTAATGTATTTATATAAATGTGCCCAAATTGGGGCCCAATCTCTAGAATTAGAAAGAACCTGAGTGACCCTACCCCATTGATAGAATCTTTGATTGTCTGCAAGGGACACTGTCGATATAATAAAGTTATAAGAATAAGATATTAAATGGGAGGACAGTATAGCCTCCAGGTATGGGAGTAGCACACTGAAAAAAGGACTAAGCCAAGTTCCTGTCCCAAAATGCTGCATCAGCATATGAGAGAGCCGAAAATATTTAAAGATTGAAGTTTTCCCCCATTTAAAAAGAGAACAACCTTCCTTGAAAGAAATCATTTTTTGATCCTTCACTAACTGCTCCACCCTCTCTATACCTATTTGAGGTCAAAAGAGCTGAGATTTTATTGGCTTGCAAGCAATTAAGAAATTAGGATTACAGAACAAAGGTTGTGCTATGTCCCTTAACCTGTCTTTCTTGAGAAGAGCACTTAACTGTACCTGCCACAGTACCTACTGGCCATGAGGGATACCAACTGACCCCTTTTGCTAAATAGCCCACTACCTTATCCTCTCCTCCTTCCATGGGCCCCTGACAGTCCATCTCCTAATCTCTCTGAAACCTGGGTACCTCTATATCTGCTCTCTCTCTTTCTCTTTGGTGACATTGAACCCAACCCAGGACCTCCTGCTGGGGCTGCTCTGGCAGACCTTTCTCTCTGGTTCTCAAATAATGGGCTAAGGCATGTGCACATGAATATTAGAAGCCTAACAGTCAATTTTGCGCAGCTTGAGGCCTGGATGGTTCACTACTCTCCCGATTTACTTGGCCTTTGCGAGGCTTGGTTGAAACCCCACACTCCTAACTCCTTATGTATGATGAAAGGCTATAAGATTCACATGTGTGATCGTCCCAATGCTAAGAGGGAAGGGGGTGTTATGGTTTACACTAGGGAGAACCTTAACATCTCTGTATGCTCTGTCAATACTAGTTGTTTATGCAGAACTATTCACGTTGTTACCCTTGGGCTTGCAAAAAAACTGAACATTGTGTGCATCTACAACCCCCCAAAAAATTGGTTTATCAGATCTTTTAAATGTACTCAGCTATCCTGCCTCATTAAAAGGCAAACAAAAACTCATTATTATTGGTAACCTAAACCTGGACTGGCTGGGCAAGAGCTCCAGTCTCTATGCTGCTGAGTTGGGTAGGCTCAACCTGTCCCAGCTGGTATCCTCCCCAACTAGGCTGTCAAAGAGCAGCAGTCTCCAGTGTCTCCTAGACTGGATAATCTCTAACAGATCAGATAGGATCTCTGCCATGGGTGTCTTTCCAGACTCTGTTAGTGACCATTCTCTGGTTTACTGTGTCTGTAAAGCTAGGGTCCCAAAGCCCCACCCAGAGAAATTCAGTTCCGAGACTTCTCTAAGCTGGATAAGAGGACCCTTATCTCTGACCTTGAACATACTGACTGGGCGCCTCTTTACCAGACATCTAACATGGAACATGTGGCACGATACTTCCTCTCCAAGCTCCTGGCCTAACAGGACAAGCGTGTCACATTAAAAAGATGCAGAATTCATGGAGCTGCCACCCACTCACTAAATTTTGATTTAATGGCCTCCATCCAATAATTGGATAAAGTCTGGAATAAAGCAAAGCTGTCTCAGTCCCTTGCTGACTGGACTGAGTACAAAAGGCTCAGAAACCGCTGTAAAGTATCTATAAGAACTGCCAAGAGCACCTTCTACTGGCAGCTTCTTCACACCTCAGTTAGTGACTCTAGTGGGTTTTGGAGTCATGCTAACTTGATTCTGGGGAGAGAAAAAGTGAATCCTTGATGGAAGTGGTCTTGGAAGGAATTAACTGCAACAATCCTCTTACCATCGCTGAGGCTCTAAACTCTCGCTTCTTGGACCACTCATTCTATGCATCCTCCACTGCACCCTCATCTGGACCACCTCTTGACAATAGTGAACCAATAAAACCTCCTTTCAACCTCCACTCGGTCACCGTACCTGATGTTCAGTGCCTACTTAAATCCATTCCTCCCTATGGATCAGCTGGGGCGGATGGGCTACTACCCAAATTCCTGAAAACCATTGTCCCTTACATTGCTTCTCCAGCATCATGATACATAGATACATAGACACATAGACAGTGTTGGCAGATATGGGCCTACGGCCCACCCAGTCTGCCCATTTGAGCTTGTAAGTTCACTTCATGTTTTCCTAGAAGTCTGTTGCCCCTTAACCCTGATCTCCAGAATTCCTTTATGTCTATCCCATGCATTCTTAAATCCTGTGATTGTTTGAGCCCCCACCACTTCCTCTGGCAGGGTGTTCCACTTGTCCACCACCCATTCTGTGAAGAAATTCTTCCTCATGTTTCCTCTGAATCGTCCTCCCTCCAACTTCATCCCATGCCCTCTAGTCCTGGAACATCTTTTTCGCTTAAAAATAGTGTATTCCTGCACCCTGTTCCTCTCTGTCAGATACTTGTATGTCTCTATCATATCCCCTCTCTCTCCCTCCTCTCCTCCAGGGAGTACATATTCAATTTCTTCAACCCGTCCTCATAGTACTTGTGATGCAATCCATGTACCATCTTTGCTGCCCTCCTCTGAACCTTCTCTATCCTGTCTATGTCCTTACATAAGTAAGGTCTCCAGGAATGTATACTGTACTCCAGGTGGGGCCTCACTAGTGTTTTGTATAGTGGAATTATGACCTCCCTTTTCCTGCTGGTGATGCCCCGCCTATGCATCCCAGCATCTTATTTGCTTTACCTGCTGCCTTGTCACACTGTTTCCTACCTTGAGGTCATGGAGATGATAACCTTAAGATCCTTTTCCTGCTTGGTGCATGCTATATCCTCACCCCCCCAACTGATATATTGTGCCAGGGTTTTTGTGCCCCATATGCATTATCTTGCACTTGTTTGCAATGAATTTCAACTGCCAACCCCCTGACCATTCTTCAAGTTTCTGCAGGTCCGTCTCATTCTGTCTACACCCTCTGGTGTGTCTCCTCTGTTGTAGAGCTTTGTGTCATCCGTGAACAGGGAAATTCTGCCTTCTAGGTCCTGCACAATGTCACTGATGAAGATATTGAATAGGACTGGTCCCAGCACTAACTCCTGTGGTACCCCACTGGTCACTCTTCCCTCTGTGGAGTGACAGCCATTTACCACCTCCCTCTGTGTCCTGCCGCCAGCCAGTTACTTACCCACCACGCTACTGTCCTGCCCACACCCATATTCCCCAGTTTGTGTAATAGTCTTCTATGTGGCACAGTGTCAAAGGCCTTGCTGAAGTCCAGATAGGCCATGTTCACTGCCCTCCTCTGATCCACCTCCCTAGTCACCCAGTCGAAAAATTCAACGAGGCTGGTCTGACATGACCTCCCCCTGGTGAAACCATGCTGCCTTGGGTCCTGTAGTCCATTGACAACTAGATGTTCTACTAATCTCTCCTTCAGTAGTGCTTCCATGATCTTCCCCACTACCGAGGTGAGGCTGACTGGTCTGTAGTTCCCTGCTTCCTCTTTGTTCCCACTTTTGCAAAAGGGTACTACATCTGCTATTCTCCAGTCTTTGGGTACCTCCCCCGTTTCCAGTGATTGGTTAAACAGGATAGCCAGAGGTTCAGCCACCACCTCTCTTCGTTCTTTAAAGACCCTGGGGTGCACCCCATCTGGCGCCATTGCTTTATCAACTCTTATTACTTCCAGTTCCTTCAGGAACCTTTCTCGTGTAAAGGGACTTGTGTCCATTTCTGCACCATTTCCACCCCTTGTACTCCCTTCAGACCCATTACCCTCCTCTTCCTCAGTAAAGACTGAGCAGAAATACCTGTTCAATATGTCAGCTTTACTGTTGTCATCCTCCATGTGGCCCCCATCCTCCCCCTTCAGTCTCACTATCCCTCCCTTTGCCTTTCTTTTTTCACTTATGTACCTGTAAAAGGTTTTGTTCCCTCTACCCACTGATTTTGCAATGTGCTCTTCTGTCTGAACTTTGGCTTCCCTTACTGACCTCCCTACCTCCCTTTGCTTCTCCTGGTACTTCTCCCTATCCCCTTCTGCCTGTGTCTTTTTGTATTGCCTGAATGCAATCTTTTTGGCTTTCACTTTCTCCGCTACCTCCTTGGAAAACCTTAATGGCCTCCTTTTCCTTTTCCCCTTGCTATCCTGCTTAATGCATAATTCTGTTGCTCTTGTAATCCCCATTTTAAATACTGCCCACTGTTCCTCAACCCCTGATTCCTGCCCCATTCCCCTTAATGCCTCTTTCAAGCATCTCCCCATTTTCCCAAAGTCTGCCCCCCTAAAATCCAGGATACATGTTTTTGTGTGGTTTGGTTCTGCTCCTTCTGCCTCTTCAATATGTCCCTAGTTACTGGTCATGTTCCTTCCCCTTGGAAAATTTCACGTGCTGTCCCCATCCACAAATTGTGGAACAATGAATTCCTTTAAAGAGACACTGTCAGGTTGGAAGCTGATTTCATGAGTGTGCACCTCCTTTGTGTACTGTAACTAGTGTTAGCATAGAAAACAATCATTGCAAGCAATTTGTAAATTGTCCCCAGATATTTCTTATTTTTGCTTGAAAGAGTATTGCAGCTGGTCGGCTTAAAATGCCAGCAGCGCACATCCACAGGCAGGAATGGCGCCGAACCGCGGGTGAACTCGTTCATGAACGAGTTCATGATTTTGGGTCATATGCTGGTAAATGTCTGAAGACCCTACCATGAACTTCAGTGATCCCATCTAAGTGATTCTTATAGAAAACCCGAGTGCTCTATCCCGATTTATTTTCTTTATAAAAGTTGCAGCCATGCTTCCGGGAAAGCGCATTAGATGTCTGATCTAATGCGCATGCCCGGAAGCACGCTACACTAACACTGTTTACAGTACACAAAGGAGGTGCACACTCATGAAATCGGCCTCAAGCCTGACAGTGTCCCTTTACGGTGAAAATCTTAAAGTGGGTTAACTTGACTAGTGAGTGTCTGTGTTTTAAAAAATGTAAATGGATACTTGAATATTTGTATTTTGTTGCATTGTCTGCCTTTGTATTTTTGATACTGTGTATTGGTTAGTGAATTGTTGTTATTTATTGTATCAACTAATGATGTATGTCCCTGTTTATTGATTGTAACTTGTTACTTGTGAAAACAGGCTTTTAGCTCATCTTGCTAACAAGTGTGAAAAATAAAAATTGAAAAAATGAAAAAAAAAAGGTGACACCACAAACATGGACAACTACTGCCCCATTGTCATCCTTTCATCTTTGTCCAAAATCCTGGAAAGATAATTTCCACCCAGGTCTCGAGCCACCTCCAACTGCACAATCTTCTCACCCCGGATCAACGTGGTTTTCAACAAGGGCACAGCATATCCACTGCTCTTATCCAGTTCACCAATGATGTCAGACTTGCCATGGATAAAAGCTCTCTCATTGGGGCAATTTTCGTAGACCTCATGAAGGCTTTTGACTTGGAGAACCACATGCTGCTCCTATCCAAGCTGTCCACCATTGTTTTTTTCTTCCCTTGCAATTGCCTGGGTCCATAGCTATCTCACAGAGCATCAAGAATTTGTGAAAATTGGAAATGCCAAGTCCTACCTATCCCACACCTGGATCGGAGTTCCACAGAAATCTATACTGGGACCTCTACTTTTCTCAATATTCATAAATGATTTCCTCCTGCTATCCTGTCCATGTTCTGCTCTGTTATATGCAAATGATTTGGTACTCTGCTCCAGCTCCTCTGACATATTGGACATCAACTGGAATCTTAACCCTAATTTCAACACCTTCCAACTCTGGTTGAAACAAAACAAACTGGTTCTCAATACCAAAAAGTCAGTAGCCATGCCCTGTGGCTAAGGACCCAAACTCAGGGCCTGAGGCCAGCCTTTAGACATCAGTACAACCAATAACACCCCCCTGCAACACTGTTTCCTCTTTTAAATACCTCAGCATCACCTTGGATCTGGCCTTTGACTATGAACTGCAACTAACCACTACTATCAAAGCAGTCAACATTCAGCTTGGTCTGGCTTATAAAGTTAGGCATAGCCTCACATCTGGTGCGAGGCTGGCCATCGTGCAGGGGGTTCTCAGACCTAAACTGGCCTATGGGTTGATTGCCTTTCTGGAGTCCTCTCAAGGACTCCTCTGTAAGTATGATGTCTATTATAATAAAATCTTTCATTTTGCTTCATCGGTCCCCAAGCGCGCCCATCACTGCTCACTCTACTCCAGCCTGGGCTGGCTAGCCCCTACAGCTTTCCAGCAATATACTTTGACTTGCTTCATCAACATAACATCTTCACCTCCCGGATACTGGCCAAACTGTCCCTTCTACTAAAACCTGCTTACTTTGCCTACCCCTTAGATCTGCTGATAAGTCCCTCCTTGCCCAACCCAAGTGTCATACTAAGATGAGTGAAAACGCTTTCTCTTTCAGAGCTCTGAAAGTGTGGAATTCCCTTTCCGCTGGCACTCAGGAACTCCCAAACCCCCTGGAGTTTCAAGCAGGAACTCTGCAAGTTCCTGGCCTAGTCTGAACCCTGCTCCTGTTGTGGGTGCACCCATTCACTCACCTGTCCCTCTTTGCTACTTACTAAGACTCTGGTTCCCAAACATGGTCACTTGGAACATTGCTTAATCTATTTATTTCCCTAGCACTTATCCCCTATCTTGCATAACGGTGGGTATTGTTGTGTTTCAGAGGCCTTGAACTGTTGAATCTTTACCTATGCCACTGTGCTACTTACTGCCATTACGTTCCATGCCTGAATCCTGGCATCTGTTTGTTGTTGCCTGACTATCATGTTTTCGTTAGTTGTATCACTTGTTGTCACCTGTTTTATCCTTTGTATTTCACTGCTGTTTTTCCCACCAATTGTGTTGTAATCTCCTGGGTCGTACCTGGAAATAGGCAGCTTTGCTGCCTAGTACACGAACCTGGTCAATAAAAAATAATTATATAAAAATAATTTCCATTCATGTTATTCATATTTAAAGTTTCTTATACAGTACTTTTGCTGTAGTACCTTAATATTAATGATGTGCATCTTAACTAGTATATTTCAGGTCCTTTCCAGTTCTATAAAATCAAATTAATTTGATACACCTCCATTCCTATTTACTAGATATTTATTACAAGTTTTTTATCTGATAGTTATTGTAATGTTTTGCACCCCCAAGCACATTAATCAATCAAGAGAGGCTCTGGAGAGCACAGTGTCCAATCCAGATGGCCCTCTTTTTAAATTCTAGTCCTATCCCACCAAAAGTAGCTAACATTGTACTATAAGCATGAAAAGGTAGTGCTGTTGCATGTCATCATACAGCAGTATTCCTGGCAGGTGAACCTGTCTACTTCCTATTCCTGCTGCTGGTCCTGCTGTTTTGAACAGGAGAGGGCAGACATAATCTGGGTCGTAGCAGTGACTCTGCTCATACCAAGCAGGATTTTTGATTTGATTTGATTTAAAACTAGGGTTGCAAGTTTGGTTCGACTATAATCCCAAAAATGTCACACCTCAGTTGTTCAAAGGGTCAAGAACACCCTCGAACTCTTTGCTGTTTTTTTGCTAACTTTGGTGTCTCCACAATTCCCTGCTATATAGTGCCCCCCCACCAATAACTGATCACTGACCCATTGTAGTAATTTTCCTGGTGTCTAATGGCTTCCCCCCACTGATCACTGCCAGCCAGATGAACACATAAATTCCCCCGGTGTGTAGTAGTCCTCCCACCCCAGCAGATAGTGCTCTCCCCACTCCCTCCCCACCCTGACCCCGAGCGGACAACCGGCACAGCCCTCCCTCTCCACAACACTGGCCGTCCAACAAAGCTGTCAATAAATGAGCACATACTTGTACAAACACATGCCCATTGATTGCCAGCTTGCGTCCATGCATTGAGCTCTTTGAGCTCTGTCAGGGATGGAAAAAAGAGTGGAGGGTTGCTCTGATCACTGGCGGGTGGGTTAGGGATGGGGAAAGGGTATTGTGGATCCCCTCTGGGGGTTCAAAACATCCTTCATTCAGCCTCCCCGGCAACTGGAACAAACCTGCTCTCTTGTCTGCACCCCTGACAGAGCTCAAAATGCTCATTGCATGGGTGCAAGCTGGTGGCCTGTCAGTGAGTGAGCGCATGCTTGTACAAGTATGCGCTCATTCACTGACAGCTCAGTCAGGCAGCAAATGTGGTGGAAAGGCAGGGCTGTGCCGGTCACCAGCTCGGAGTGAGGTTGGGGGAGGAGCGGGGAGGAGGCGCTACCTGCTGGAGTGGGGGTGGAGGGACCAATTGATACTGGGAAATTTACTTGTTCATCGGGCTGGTGACGATTGACAGGGGGAGGGGGACAATTAGACACCAGGAAATTAACTACAATGGACCAGCAATTGGTTATCAGCGGGGGGAGGTGACCACTAGATACCAGGGAGATTAATGCAATGGGCCAGAGATCAGTTGTTTGCAGGGGGAGAGCACTAATGTGCTCTGCAAAAGGTAGAACCAGGTAGAACTTTTGGGGGTTAAAATCTCAAAGTTCACAAGGTAGGACTTTTAGAGGTTTGCACTTCCCTATTTAAAACTGCACAATTTCAACTGGTCACAAGGACCTGTTGATGTACATGACAAATAGAACAGTTAAGTACCTGTACTTACTGTAACAGTAGATCTTCAAGAGAATCTCTTCCATCAGACTGCACCTATGGAACATTAAGCTGACAGGCACTAGGATCACATGGAAAACTTTGCAAGCAATTAGTCAAAGGCTGACCATCATGTCACCAGATGTCAGCTGCTGGCACATAAACATGGGTGTCCCTTCCTCTCCTCAATTCCCTGCTGATGATCATGTTAGGAAAACCTCTCTGTAGGGAACCAGGAGAGAACCCACTATTTTTTGACCCAGGTGAGGCAGAGGGCTACAGGTGACCACAAAGAAGATGGAGACAGCAGAAAACAGAGTCACAGGTCCCTCAGGGGGAAAGAGGGTGTGACGGCATGGCCTAATTGAAGATATTCTATTTAAGATCTACTGTTACAGTAAGCATGTAACTGATCTAGCTTCTTTGGGGATATCCCTTTCATCAGGCCACACCTATGGAATGCATGCCAAACAATACTGTTCCAGAAACTGTTTGGGTGACTGGAACCTAGAGACCTGGTAGGTGGAAGGTTTGATTTAAAGTGAGCTCAGATACCACCTTTGGTAAAAACATAGGACTGGTATGTAAAGCCTCATTAATCAGAGCCTGTAGCTCTGAAATCCTTCAAGCAGAAATGATAGTGACCAAAAATAATGTTTTCCAAGAAAGAAAATATAAGCCACCAGTCGTGACTGTCACAAAAGGAGGTAACGTAAGCGTCTCCAAAACCAAATCCAGGTCCCAAGCCAGGACTGGATTACAGAAGGGAAACTTCAGAAGAATAATGCCTATTTAGAACATATGGACTACCCCCAGCTGGGCAACCGCATGACCCTCATAAGGCACATGGAAAGCTAAAATGGTAGCCAAGTGCACCTTAACTGAGGAAAATTGCAGGCCTGAATCTGATACAGACAGCAGATACTCTAGAACCTGGTTAACTGGGCAGGTAAATGGATCCAGATGATGAGAAGCAGCCCATAGAGCAAACTGCTTCCACTTCACTGAATAAGTGGATCTGGTGGAAGGTTTTCTGGCAGCCATCAGGATATCAGCCACTTTTTGGGAAACTCCATACTGAGCAATGGCATGTTTTCAGAAGCCATGCATGGAGATGAAGAGACTTGAGGTTCAGATAGACCATGGTTTCCTGTTCCTGTGACAGTTGACCTTTGTTCAGAAGCAGAGACACTGGCTGTTCCACTGCTAGCTGCTGTACTAGGGGGAATCAGATCTGTCTAAGCCACAGGGGAGCAATCAGTATCAGAGTTGCCCTCTTCATCTGAAGCTAGGAAGTACTCTAAGGATTAGAGGGATGGGAGAGATGGCATAGAGAAACTTTCTTTCCAAGAGAGGGACAATGTGTCTCATCAGAAAACTCCAGGCCCTGCAACAAGCAAGCAGAAATATGGCAGTTTTGCATTGTGTGGGGCGTAAAAAGGTCTAACTCTAGATGAACCCATCTGTCAAACATGACATTGACGACTGATGTCAACAGTTCACATTAACGAATCCTGGACTGTGACCTGCTTAGTCTATCTGCCAACATATTTTGAGTGCATGAAACATGCACTACTGTTAGTTCTAGACTGTGTTCTACAGCCCAATAACTGACTCTCACTTCTTCCCTGAACAGGGAATAGGAATAAGTCTCTCCTTGCTTGCTGATGTAATGCATCACATTGACATTGTCTGTCTGCACTAGCAGAGGACCTGGGGACAGATGAGTCTGTAAAACCTGAAGCCCGTACAGAACAGCTCACATTTCTAGAACATTTATGTGCAAGAAATGAACTGGCCACCCCACTGGCTGTGCTCAGTGAGCCTTACCTCTATTGTGGGAAACTAATGGAGTCATTATTGAAGGAAAGAATAGTGGAGTACCTACAGTCCAGTGGGAAACAGAACAAAGCAGCACAGCATCACCTCAGGGAGGTCATGCCTAACAAATATGATAGAGTTCTTTGATTGAGTAACAAGAACAACTGACCAGGGTGGTGCTGTGGATGTGTTTTTTCTTGACTTCGGTAAGGCCTTTGACTCCATCCCCTTCAGGAGGTTGCATTGTTCCAATTAACAAACTGGAGTACACAGACATGGACCATACATTTGTCATCTGAGTTAAAAATTGGCTTCAAGGAAGAACACAAAGGGTGGTAGTAAATGGCACATTATCAGGGAAGGGAAGGGTGACCAGTGGGGTGCCACAGGGATTGGTGCTGGGTTCCATCCTATTCAACATATTCATCAGCGACATCACTGATAGTCTGGAGGGGAAGGTATGCCTGTTTGCAGATGATACTAAACTCTGCAGCAGGGTAGACACACAGGAAAGACTCTCTAGAATGATATCTGATCTCAGAAAACTAAAGAACTGGTCAAAAAAAATGGCAACATAAATTTGATGTGAAGAAATGCAGTTATGGACCTGGGACGGCGAAACCCAAAATATAGATATAATTTGGATGGAGAACAGCTAACAGAGACAAAACAAGAAAGGGATCTTAAGAGTAATATCACATGATTTAAAAGCTGGAAAGCAGTGTGGAAAAGCAGCATTAAAGGCTAACAGTGTACTGGACTGCACTGCAGCGGAATAGTTAGCAGAAGACGTGAGGTGTTAATGCTACTGTACAGATCCCTGATCAGGCCTCATTTGGAGTACTATGTGCAGTTCTGGAGGCCACACCTAAGGAAGGACATAGATCATTTGGAGTATTTGCAGAGATGGCCTACTGAGATGGTACAGGAGTCCCACCATGAACCTTAAGGAGCAAGGCTCCAGCAGCTTAACTTGTACTCTGTAGAAAAAAGGTGCAACAGAGGCAACATGATAAAAACTTTTAAATACCTTAAAGGAATAAATGCAGTACAGGATCAGAGCCTCTTCCAGGAAAATACGGGTACACGGACAAGAGGTCACAGCATGCGCCTAAAGGGAGGTAGATTCAGAAGCAACCTCAGGAAGTTCTTCTTTACGGAGAGAGTAGTGGAACCCTGGAATGCTGGCCACATAGGTTGTAGCTGCTAAAACAACAGGCGAGTTCAGGCAAGCTTGGGACAGGCACTTTGGAAGCCCAAAATGAAGTGGAGAGGGGGGTAAGAAATTGGGCAGACTAGATGTATCACATGGTCCCCTTCTGCAGACACATTCTTATTTATTTTATTTTATTTATTTAGCTTTTGTTGACCGGGTAAGTGCACTAGACAAATCCTGCCTATTTTCAGGTACGACCCGGGGGAGGGGGATACAGATGAATGCCAACTGACCTTGAACCAGATTAAGCTGTTGGTGGTATTTTAGTGAATGAGGGAAATTTGGCCAGGACACCGGGGAAATTCCCCTACTGCTTGGCCAGTAGGGGGACTTGCTGTCGACTGACCACAGGATCAGTTGGTGGCCTGCTCTGCTGGAGGATGGATGGTGAGGAGCTACTGGAGCAGCCGAGGGCTGCAAGTGAAACAATGAGTATGGCTATACAAGAGGACATCACCCTGAAGAACACTGAAGCGGAAGATGTGTAGTTACTTGATTCTCTGGATAATTTAACGGATGCAGAAATGGTGAGCAGTAGCTTGGCTACAGTACAAGCGTTTACGGAGGCGAAATTTACAATTAAAATTGGAAGCATTACGTGAGAACAGAGGACTGTAGTGGAGCAATTGCAAGAGTCAAATAATGTGGAATCTATGAAGCTTACCAAGTTAGAAGGCGTTTGAACGCTGTAGCAGATGTAACCCTCCCTGATCAAAGAGAATCTCTACTGGTCTGCCGTGCTTACAGTACAATGGAACATGAGGTTAACAGAAAAAATACACAAGCTGTGGCTGGCAGTTCTTTGGGAGTAAAATCCTGTGCAGAGAACCACCAGAGAACACACAAGAAAATGCACCTTCTGATTACAAGTTGCATGACAACATCCAGGAGGAAAGGAAGTGAGACAGGAGGCGGTTTCAGTGGCCTTTCAGAACAGTCCGGCAAAGAAATCATCCGGATTACTTTTTGAGCTTACTACTGGGCTAAGTGAGTGAGAGTACTACACCACTGAAACATTGTATTTTCAAACTGATCCCGGACACAGGTTGGAGTGTCGGAGTTTTTCAAAACGACAACTGGATAAGGTAGAGAGAGGAGGGAAAGGAGAAAAGAATGGCCTTGACATTTGCAAAAGACATTTAGTATTACCTATTGCTGGATAGGTGAGAAGTTACCAGGAAAAGAGCAGTGTGGGGAAAGGAAGTTCAAACTAACGCTGAGACTGAGCCTCTCAATGATGAGAACTGGTCCCACAAGAGAGCTCTTAGTGAGGCTGGTTGATCTTGGACAGTGTGGGGCTTGGAAGCCCACCCCTGATTGGGACCCAAATTAAACTTCTCCCAGAATGAACCAGCATGGAGACCCAAGCTACAAGACATTACTGTTTTAAGTGAGGTTAAAGAGGTGGTGGGTGGAAATGAGGAGCTATTATTCCTTTTGTAGTTTCATCTCCTGGTGACAGGAGACGAGCTGGCCTGTCTCGAGTTACGAGTAGAGGCACAGGACCAGAGGAGGAAAGGGGAAGAAACCATGATGTCAGAATTGTTTTCAAAAATTACAGGATGCTGCACTGAGAAAATGCGGTGCCTTCATTACAAAGGAGGCTAGAGGTTAGACCTGATAGACAATATGTTGGTAAATGTTTATTGAAGATTCTTGCACTTCTCTCTAGGGAAGTGTTTGCATTTATTAATATTTCTGGGGAAGACAATTTTGATGTTAGTTTTCATTCAGCATATGCTCTTGACCTTTTGGTAAAGATATACTAGGTTAAGTTTTCCCTTTGGACACCCTTTTAGTGATACCGTTAACAAAACCTTTAATAAAGTATGCAACTGTTATGTTTAGGAACAAGGGGTTCATATTGATGATATTACTTATTGGTTAGGCCAAAATGCGAGATTTTAAGTTCCCCAGAAGCAATTCTGGATGCAGAACAATTTTGGACAGAGGGCTGGCGGTTTAAAATTAAACTACAGAAACAGCTGCAGGAATTGAGCATATCCCGACTTCTTTTATGTTGGTAGGGACAGAGAGGTATGTTTTTATGCTGGGCAACCTCGGGTGTTATAAATGTGGTGCTAAAACTCATTTATCAAGTTCCTGTGACAAACCAAGATGGATAACTGTGGAGCGTAGGACATATTACTTTTCAATGTGCTGACGTCACAAAATGTGATCTCTGTGATGAGACAGGACATGTGTTTGCAGAATGTACATGGGCAGCCAAAATAAAGAGTGTTGTGTAATCCAGACCTATTAATACAAAAAGCCCAGGATTTGATAATAGAGGGAAGGTCATGGGTCATGAGCAGCCAGTTGGAAAAGTACCTTCTGTTATTGAAGTGAGGGAGATGTGGTAGAGGTGGAAGATTTAGTAGTTCTTGACAAGGAGCCTTGGAACCTACTGGGTAGGAATTTTGCCTGAAGAAGAGAAACAACCAAAGGAGTCTTTTAGGGCACCTGTGGTGTCTGCAGTTCTAAGGTCTTCAGAAATATTATGGCCTTCCACAGCAGTCTGCTATGAGTGTAGAAATAAATTGTTTTGCCTTGCTATCAAGTCCATGGGGAATCGGATATGATTTTGCCCAGATAATGATTCGCAGCAGACGTTGGATAGTCCACCGTCCCCATTAAGGATTCAGGAGGATTATAAGGGGAAAAAGAAGAAACGACGGAAGAAAGATAGGTGATGGGCTGGGAATTGACTGTACCTGATGCACTTTAGGTTGGGTTCAGTGAATGTTCATAGTATAGTGAATTATAAGAGACGACAGATAGTTTATGACTTTGTTCATGCTAATCAGATTGATGTCTGTTTATTACAAGAAACATGGATGTATACTATGGAACAAACCAGGTGTTTTCTAACGGAATGGTGCTAGGGGCTTCATGTTGGTCCTTTGGCCAGCAGTCGGCAGATGGCATAGGTTTCTGTTTCACTCGTATGACTTCTCTTTAATTAAATTGATGGATCTAATACCGGACGGTTAATGATTTTAGATGGTTTGTGAAATCAAGATTGTGCGGTTTATTAATGTCTATGGGTCACAGCTCAAGGCAGAAAGGGTGGCACCTGTAATATGATACAACTTTACTTACTGACCTCCTTGAGGTGTTTTTGTGTGGGATTTTAACTGCATTAATAAATGCTGGTGATTCTATGGTGGAGTAGGAAAATTTACTGTGATTCAGGGCTTTATACAAACTGGTACACTCAGTGGGTTTAATAAATGGGAGTAATAAACAAAGCTCAGGGCCTAAATTTACTTATAAAAGGAACGGTTTTACTTCTCGATAGATTATATTTTTATCTGACAAAATTCCTTTACATTTGAAACATGTCCTGTCGCATTTTCTGACCATCTCTGTTGCTTTGTACTCGCCTCAAGCGTAGACTGATAGGTAGGCGGGCGAGATGGAAGTTGAATCCCTATTATTAAACTCGGGAGGTATGGATAGAGTTCAAGCATTGCTGATGGCAAGGCTTTCAGTAGCCTTTATATGACTCAGTGGGTGAGTGGTGGAAAGATTCTAAGGACGACCTTTGTCACCTATTAAAACAACAAGGAAGGTTAAAGCAAACAATGATTTTCTCCAATATTTTAAATTAAGACAACAATTATATTATTTATTTTCAGTAGCCAATACTTCTACTTTGGATTATAGTTCACAGATTAGATCAATAAAAGATCAACTCCTAGAGTATTAGCACAATAGGGCTCGGACTTACTGCTCTTCTACAATATGGGGTGAAGAAAAGCGGAGGGTGATCCATATAGGCCTTTAAAGTGTTTATACACAATCTACTACAAATGCCCCTACAATAAGGTGGGAAAATTGGTACAGGATCAGAAGTCACTACCAACATATTACTAAACAATTTTCTGGATCATGAGCCGTAAGGCCCAGAATGATCAGGACATTTGGGACTTTCTAAACCGGATTGAGGTACCCAGACATGTATTTGATACATTATATTGATACAGCCTATCACTACACAGGAAATAATTACGGCTATTAAAAATCAAAATAAGGGTACTTTCCTGGAATTGATGGTCTGACAAATAGATTTATATAAAGCTTTCCAGTGGAATTTAGAAATTGTTTAGTGTTATTTTAATGCTTTTATGGGACAATCAGATTTTCCAAGTTGGTTTGCCGAAGGGCTGTTGATTTTTACATAAAGTGGGTGATACATTTGACTTGAATAACTGGAGACCAATTACACTATTGAATTCCGATTATAAACTCTTTATGAGTATTTTGAACACCAGATTAAAACAATTTGCAGTCAAAGTTCTTTCCCATTTCAGTTTTGTGGAGTACCTGGGAAAAAATATATCAGGCTCTATATGGTACTGAGAGACATTGTGGAGATAGCCGTTTTCAAAGAATTTCAGGATGCATTGTCTCTGTGGACCAGATGAAAGCATTTGATAGAGTTTACCATCCATTTTTATTTGCAACGTTAGACATTATGGGATTCCGGAAGTTTTCTTAACCACCATTCAATCAATTTACAATTCGGTTATTACCCACCCAGTGATTCAACTGGAGATTAGGGGAAGGTTTCACGTTCCGACAGGGAGTCGTCAAGGTTGTCCATTGAGTCCCTGTTATATGCTTTACTATTGATACTTTAATTAGATCATTAACACAAATCCCTCAAGGTAGGGATAGGTTGGGCTGCTGGTGAAGATAGGTTGTATGTGCAAGCTTATGTGGATGATTTGTGTGTATTCTTTCTGATAGTACACAAGTAAGCATTTTTAGATTTTATGGATGATTATGCTTTGTTAGCAAATTTACTATTAACAAGAATAAGAGTAAAGGTTTGTTTATAGGTACAGATGGTCTCCAGAACTCATAATACAAGGTATTCAGTATTTTGTAGACCGATAAAAATTCTAGGATTATTTTACGGACCAAAAATGTACCAGAACTTAACTGGGGATTAGCTTTGACTTCAATAGACAAAAATCAGATTTGGAAACAATGGAAATTGATAAATTAAACGGGTCTCAACATTAAAATTTATTATTCCGAGTTATTGTATACAGCACTGATTTTTCCCTTGCCACTGAATTTGGAAACCAGAATATATAGCTTATTTTTCAGATGTTATGGGGTAGTAGACTTAATCAATTAAAGACAATTTACATATCTAGATAAAAGAAGGAGGTTTAGGAATGATAGATCCAGTTATCTTTTTTTTCTACCTATTTATTTCAACAAATGTAAGTTCGGGTTGGGGGTACCTACGGAAAGATGTGGGATGCTACATCGCCAGGTAATGGGGCAGTATTATGGTTGTTGGGATGAGAGACCCCAAACCAATTCCTAAGTTGTTTCTGCGACATATTTTATACCTATTGCAAAAAAGTATTTAAATGGGGTTAGTACACAGGTGGTTAAAGTAAGTACAGGTCCACAGTTATACAAATCAGTAATGCTTCAACTGTATCCCAGTGAACCGGTGTTTAAGAACTGTCCTCTACGATGTGTGGATATAGTTTTAAGTAAATTAAACAACCAAGGTTACCTACTTTATATGTGGGAAACGCCTATGGCTTATGGTTATATGGTCGAATTGGAGTACGAGGGAACGCTAAGCATAAACCGACAGACAGAAATTGTCCATTTTTGAGTGTGGCACAAGAAGAAACGGTTGATCACTTTCTTTTAAGTGTTCTATGCTGTTTCTCTGTGGAAATTCTTGGCAGTACAATGGAGTATGAAATGGATTAGAATACATGGATTATGATACATTGGTACTGGGTCATTCTCCACAGTTTCGATTAATATATCATGTTGACACTTTACAAATCTTTGTAGCACATTGATATACTACTTGCTGGCAAGCTAGGTGCCAGTGGTGCTATATCAGAATTTGATGCCCTATGACAATGTCGGAGGTTGATTCACAGGGCAATGTACAGGATTTATGTTCAAGACACAGCATTCTTCTCATCAAGGAAGGTGAAGGAATGGTGGAAAGGGTTTTGAAGTTTATTAAATATAAATAAAAGTTAAGTAATGTGCCTTTGTTCACTTATGGCTGAGTGGGTTACATATGGGGAGAGGTCATAATTGTTAGTTGGGAGTATGTATAGGATAGTATTAGTCAGATGTGCAATGTTACATGACAATAGAAACTTTTGTTACCTAATATTTGGGGGGTTTATTATATACATAAAAAAAAAAAAGGTTTCTTTGTGAATATATGGCTAATGATTGTTTCAATTTTTTTGATTTCAATATTTGTTAGTATAGTTTCACAATATGGGTATTTATTACATGTTTTCTTGATGTACAAGGGTTTGTGGAGTGAATCTTACACTGTATGTAATTTTGAATTTTGATGTTATTCTAATAAAATATTCCCCTACTCTTTTCGATAAGTGCCATGGGATCTTTAACATCCACCTGAACTACCACCAATCCAGGCAGATGGGACCTCGGTTTAACGTCTCATCCGAAAGACGGCACCTCAGAAATACAGCACCCCTCTCATGCTGCATTACAGTGTCAGTACTGGGATATTAACCCAAGTGCCAGATGTGGGAACTGAACCCACAGCCCTCTGATCTCCCGGCCTCAGAGGCGAGTGTGCTACCTACTGAGCCACTGACACTGCTAACTGACACTTATGCTTCTTATGTTCTTAAGGTGCTTTCCACTGGGGTCCAATAACCCTGTGTCTGATACAGGGGATCACAAATGTAACCCCTTTCAACAAATTGCTGGGTTATATCCACCACTGTAGCACTCTGCACACAGGACAGGTGACTAAAACCATTTGTTCTAGATTGTCTGTGAGCTGATCCCACTGGACTCTTAGGGTCCACTAGGGAATCTTCATGTGTAGTCTGGCCAATGGTACTGTGACAATGGCCACTGTCATGAGGCTTAGGAGTTGCAGGAATGTCCTGGCTGAGACTTGCTTGCTGTTGTACACTAGCTGGGCCTGGGAAATCAGGCCTTGAGCCCTGTCCGGGCAGGAAGGCAGAACCTTGAGATGTGTCCAAGACTGCTCCTATACACTGCAGTCATTGGCAAGAAGTCAGCACTGATTTGGGAATACTGACTGTAACTCCCAGAGCACTGAACATCTATCTGATCTAGCTAAGGTGTGCAGCAGATGATTCCAGCAGGGGGATTTCAAGAGCCAGTCATCTATGTAAGGAAAAACATTGATGCCTTCCCTAAAGAGGGCTGCTGACACTACTGCTAAGCATTTGGTAAAGACCCATGGTGTAGAAGTTAAGCGACAGGATAACACTCTGAATTGGTAATGTAATGGACAAATCACCAGGCCCGGACAGAGTACATCTAAGGGTACTAAAGGAACTGGCTGAGGAGCTGGCAGGGCCACTAGCAGACCTATTTAATAGTTCACTAGAGCCAGATGTGGTACCACAGGACTGGAGAACAGCATATGTAGTGCCCCTTCACAAAAGTGGTCCCAAGGATGATTCAGGGAATTACAGACCAGTCAGTCTGACCTCCATTGTGGGAAAGCTCATGGAGACCATACTAAAGGAAAGGCTGGTGGCATATCTAGAGGAGCATGGTCTCCAGGATGTGAGGCAGCATGGGTTTATGGGGGGAGATTGTGTCAAACAAATCTGATTGACTTCGTTGACTGTGTCACTAGACAGGGGCCAAGCAGTAGACATCCTCTATCTTGATTTCAGTAAGGCCTTTGACTCTGTGCCCCACAGAAGGTTGACCAGGACGTTAGTGGATCTTGGAGTTTGGGAGAAGATGGTCTGATGGGTGGAAACCTGGCTGAGGGACAGAACCCAGAAGGTGGTGGTAGGGGGAGAGTTATCTGGCACCAGAGATGTAACCAGTGGGGTCCCACAGAGCTCTGTGCTGGGGCCAGTGTTGTTCAATGTCTTCATCAATGACATTAGGGATGGCATTAAAAGCAAAATGTGCCTATTCACAGATGACACCAAGCTCTGTGGGAGACTGGACACAGCTGAAGGGATACAGGACCTGCAGGAACATCTGAAAAAGCTGTGGAGGTGGTCCAGGATCTGGCAGCTTGGCTTCAATGCCAAGAAAAGCAAAGTTATGCATATTGGAGCCAAGAATTCCAGGACAGAGTACCGAGTAGCTGCATCAGAAGAGGAGAAGAACCTGGGAGTGATGATCACTAGTGACCTGAAGCACTCCATGCAGTGCAAGAAAGCAGTAGCAAAGGCAAACAAGATGCTGGAATGCATAGCTGGGGGGATCAGTAGTAGGAGAGAGGAGGTTATACTGCCCTTGTACAGGTCACTGGTGAGGCCGCATCTAGAGTACTGAGTTCAGTACTGGTGCCCACACCTCAAAAAGGACATTAACCTGCTGGAGAAGGTACAGAGGAGGGCTACAAAGATGACAGCTGGTCAGCAGGGCAAGGCATACGAGGAGAGGTTGAGGGCACTGAACATATACTCCCTGGAAGACAGGAGAGTGAGGGGACATGATTGGGACATTCAAGTACTTGAAAGGATAAATAATGATTGATAAAGGAATCATATCACGAGGGGCACAATCTTAAGCTGGAGGGTGGGAGGTTTAGGAGGGATGTCAGGAAGCACTTCTTCACAAAAGGGTGGTGGACACTTGGAATGCGCTGCCGGAAGATGTCATCTCGTTAAAGACAGTGAGCAGCTTTAAGAGAGGCTGGGATAGGCATAAGGGGAAGATAAGAATCATGGGTAGAGAGGATGGGAGGAGTGGGGAGGGAGGGCAGGAGCATTAGCTCAAGCTGTGGACCCTGCAATACGAGCAGACTTGATAGATCAAATGGCCTTCTTCTGCTGGCTTGTTTGTATGTTCGTATGTTCTGCCTTGGAACAGAAACCTCACATTCCTTCTGTGAGGTTGTTGGATTTTGATATGAAGGTAAGCATCCTACATGTACAGGAAATAGACCCAATCCCCTGCCTGCAGCCGTGGGAGCAGGCTTTGCAGGGTGACCATTCTGAACTTTTTGTACTCTATGAAAAAGTTCAGTTCCCTGAGGTTCAAAAAAGGTCACAGGTCTCCTGTCCATTTTGCAACCAGGAAGTATTGAGAGTGGAATCCTGTGTTTCTTTGCTGGAGGCACAATCTCTATGACACTCTTGAAACAAAGTGTGACCCTCCTCCAGAAGCAGAGGGAGGTGCTCTGGAGGATTATGGGCAATTACTGGTAGAAGATCTGGAGGTGTGTCCAAAAGCTGTAGAGCATGACCGTGTTCTAAGATCTCAGGAACCCAAATATCTGTCATCACCTCTTTCCACTGGTTTAGGTAGGGGGAGAGGTACCCCCTATACCCATGCTTGGAGAAAAAGGTGGTTAAGGGTGTAAAAGGAGTCAGATCTAGCTGGATGGGATGGCCCCCCTGTGTTATCACCTCTTGTGGCATTTGAGTGGGCACCTGGAGTGGTTCTGGGGGTGGGTAAGGCTCTTGCTCCCTTACCCCTTATATGCTGTTTAGTTGCAGGGCACTGCCTGGAACCAGCTGGATGAAAAGATACCTCAGACCTACTCCTTGGCTGGGTGTGGTAAAGAGAATGCACTGACTTCAGGGTTTTGCCTGAGACCTAAAGGGTGGAAAGGATGTCCTGGACATCAGAACCAAACAGCTTATACCCCTTACAAGGGGTAATACCAACATACAAACATATGAAACTTGCCAGCAGATAAAGGCCTAAGGGTCTCTCAAGTCTGCTCAATTGTGCAGCTAGCATCCCTTATTCTGCAGCTGCCCCTCCATCTCACCCCCTACCCATGACCCTCCCTCTTGTCCTGTCCAAGCACCTTTTGAAGCAGCCCCCTGTTCTACTGGATACCACCTTCCCCAGTAACGTGTTCCACCCTGTCACCACCCTCTCCGTAAAAAGTGCCTCCTCATTTCCCTTCTGAATCTTCCTCCCTCCAGTCTCATATATCATGGTCCCGGGTGTCCATCCCCTCTCTTACTTTGAACAATCCTTCCATACCTGGCTTGTTTATTCCTTTCATGTACTTGAAGGTTTCAATCATATCCCCCTGTCCCTTCTCTCCTCCAGTGAGTACACGTTCAACTCCTTTAGCCTCTTCTCGTATGGTAAATCCCCCAGCCCATGGATCACCTTTGTCGCCCTGTGCTGTATCCCCTCCAGTAAATTAATGTCCCTCTTCAGATTCGGGTGCCAGTACTGCACACAGTACTCCATATGTGGTCTAACCAGTGATTCATACAATGGTAGAATCACCTCTTCTCTCCTTGAGGATATACCCCTTGCAATACAGCCCAGCATTCTGTTGGCCTTTGCAGCAGCCTTTCTACATTGTGCTGAGTTGTTTATTGATCCCGTAATGATCCCCCCAGATCCTTCTCCTCCTCTGTCACAGCTAGCTGCATACACCCCAGCTGGTATCTCCTCCTTGGATTTCTTGCCCCAAAATGTAGCACCTTGCAATTTTTGGCATTGAACCCCAGTTGCCAGGTGTCCAACCAGGATTTCAGCTTTATCAGATTGTCCTGCAACCTCTTCCATCCCCCTAGTTTGTCCACAACTGCTCCTATCTTGGTGTCATCAGCAAAAAGACTGATCTTGCTCTTGATGCCTAATGGTATGTCTACAATGAATATCCCAAACAACACTGGTCCCAACACCGAACCCTGTGGAACACTGCTCATCACCACCCTTGGGGATGACAGCTCCCCACCTACCACCATCCTTTGTTGTCTTCACTGAAGCCAGTTCACCACCCACCTCACTAACTTTGCACCCACCCCAGTGTCTTCTAACTTACTTCCTAGCCTCCTGTGTGGCACCAAGTTGAATGCCTTACTGAAGTCCAGGCACAAGACATCCACTGCATGGCCCCCGTCCAATTGTCTAGTTACCCAGTCATAGTACTCCACCAGGTTGGTCTGGCAGGGTCTACCAGTGACAAAGCCATGCTGTCTGCTGTTCTGCAGCACATTGGCCTCCAGGTGGGACACCAGCCTCTCTTTTAGGAAAGTCTCCATCAGTTTTCCCACAATGGATGTGAGTCTCACCGGTCTGTAGTTCCCCGGTTCATCCTTGGGGCCAGTCTTGTGGGAGGGCACCATGTGTGCCAACCTCCAGTCATGGGGTACACACCCTGAGTGTAGTGAGGCTTTGAATAGGTGTGTTAAAGGCCCCACCAGGACCATAGCCAGCTCTTTTAGTACCCTGGAGTGAATGCCATTTGGCCCTGGTGCCATGTCTGCCCTCAGTGCTCTGAAGCCCTCCAGAAACCTGCCCTCCATGATTTCCCCATCCGTTACCCCTTCCCCTTCTGTTTCTGCCCTCCCACCCCGCCTTGGGTATCATCCCCTTCTCCTTCATAAATACTGAGCAGGAGTAATCATTTAGCACTTCTGCCTTCCCCAGCCCAGCTTCCCCCCTAATCCTTAATATATGGTCGTTAAAGTTCCTTTTGTCCCTGATGTACCTGCAAAAATCCTTTCCCCCCTCCTTAATGCCCTTCTCCAGCCTGAGCTCCTTAGATGCCAGATGCCTTGGCTGCCCCTGTCACCTCCTTTGACCCCTTCAGGTACTGCTCCCTGTCCTCCCCCACTCCTTGTTTTTTTGTACCTCCTAAAGGCAGCTCTTTTCTTCCTTAACTTTTCCATGACCCCCTTGGTCACCCAGCTAGGCTTCTTTAGAAACCTAGAACATAGAAACATAGACTTTGATGGCAGATAAGGACCGCTTGGCCCACCTAGTCTGCCCATTTCCCTACCGACAGGATAAGCTGCAGATCCTAGTTAACCAACAGCCTATTTCTTCCTACCCCCCTCCACAAGAATTGCCTTATGTCTGTCCCATGCATTCTTGAATTCTTCCACAGATTTAGACCCCACAACCTCCTCAGGAAGGCTGTTCCATGCACCTACTACCCTCTCTGTGAAAAAATGCTTCCTCACATTGCCCCGAACCACTCCTCCTCTATCCTTAACTTGTGTCCCCTTGTTCTTGCACGTTCCTTTTTCTGAAAGATGCTACCCTCTTGGACTATGTTGATTCCACTGAGATACTTAAAAGTTTCTATCATGTCCCCCCTCTCCCTTCTTTCCTCAAATGTATACATATTAAGCTCCTTCAGTCTCTCCTCATATGGCTTCTCTTGCAGACCCTGCATGATTTTAGTTGTCCTCCTCTGGACTGCCTCTATCCTGTCTATGTCCTTGCGGAGATGGGATCTCCAGAACTGGAGGCAGTACTCCAGATGGGGTCTGACCAACTGTCTGTACAGAGGGATAACAACTTCCTGTTGTCTGCTGGTGATGCCTCTCCCTATGCATCCCAGTATACCCCCAGCCCTCCCTACTGCCTTTTCACATTGCTTGCTAACCTTAAGGTCATCTGATATGATTACCCCCAGGTCCCTTTCCTTTTTTGTTGTTGTTACTACCCCCATTGTGTAAACTTCCCTTGGGTTTTTGTTTCCAGGTGCATTATTTTGCACTTCTTTGCACTGAATCCTAGCTGCCAAACTTGACCATTCCTCCAACCTTGCCAAGTCCCTTCTCATCCTTTCCACGCCTCCTTGTGTATCAACCCCTGCTGCAGATCTTGTGTCATCTGCAAAGAGGCATACTTTTTCTTCCAGTTCCTCTGCAATGTCACTTATAGAGACATTAAAAAGTGACTGACCCAGACTGAACCCTGCGGTGCCCACTAGTAACCCTCTCTTTCTTCAGGTGGACTCCATTTACACTTACCTTCTGTGTCCTATCATTGTCCGCCAATGTAGTTTTCATTTGCGTACCATCCTGAACCCACTCCCAGGCTGGCTAATCTGACTATTAATCTTTTGTGTGGACTGTGTCAATGCCTTGCTAAAGTTCAGGTGTGGCCATGTCCACAGCCCCTCCTTGGTCTACTACTTTGGTCACCCAGTCAAAGAAATCAATTAGATTCATTGACATGACTTCTTCCGCTAGAACCCATGCTGCCTTGGGTCCCTGTGCACCACTGGCCCCTAAGTATCTGGCCAGTTCTTTCTTTCAGAAGTGATTCCCAATTTCCCTACCACAGAGGTCAAACTGACAGGTCTGTAGTTTCCTGCCTCTGTCTTGGTCCCACTTTTGTGAAGGGGAATCACATCTGCCTTCCTCCAGTCCTTGAGTACTACACCATCCTCCCATGATTTGTTAAAAAGGGTAGTCAGTGGTTTCACTAGTTCTCCCCTTATTTTTTTAGAATTCTGAGGTGAATTTCATTAGGCCCCATTGCTTTGCCCACCTTCAGTTTTAGGAGTGCTTCAGAACCCTTTCTTCTGTGAAAGAACTGGGATCGACCCCCTTATCAAGAGTGTTTCTGTTAATTGGATTTGGCACCTCCCCCTCCTCTTTTGTGAATACTGAGCAGACATATTTGTACAGTATCACTGCTTTTTCACTGTCTCCCTCTGCCCACCCACCGTTCATTCTGTTCAGCCTCACTATCCCTCCCTTAGTCTTTCAACGCTCCCTGATGTACCTGTAAAAGGTTTTATCCTTCTTAACCGAGTTGGCTATCTTTTCTCAGTTTGGGCTTTTGCTATTCTAACTTCCTCCCGTTTCTTCTGTCTTAGCGAATCTGGTACAGCTCTGTCCTGTTCTTCTAGTTTCCTTATACTTCCTGAATGCTATCTTTTTCTCTCTGACTTTCCTCACCACCTCTTTTGACAACCATAGTGGCTTTTTCTTTTTCATTTTATTTGTTTATTTGCTTCACAAAGGCTTGTTGCTCTGGTGATGGCAGTTTGATGATTCCCCATTGTTGCTCCACCCTCTCCTTCTAGCCGGGTTTGCTAGTGTTTTTCTGAGGCACTTCCCATCTTCCCAAAGTCAGCCCTGCTGAAGTCCAGTACCCTCACTTTGTATGGCTTGACTCTAGCTGTGAGTTTAACGTGAACCACACTGTTTGATGGTCACTTGTTCCCAGATGGCAACTCACTTCTAGATCTGAGATCCTCTCACTGTCCCCATTTGAGAGTATGCGGTCTAAGATTCCTCCCTCACAAGTAGGTTCCAAAACTAGCTGTCTGAGGCATGCCACCTGTAGGGCATTGAGAATGGCCCTGCTCTTGGATGTGGCTGCAGCAAATGTGCTCCAGTTAACATCTGGCATATTCAGGTCTCTCACCAACAGTATCTCCACTGTCTCTGCCATCCTAAGAATGCCTTCTATCATATCCTTGTCCATTCCCTCCCCATGACATGGGGGTCTGTACACAACCCCCGTGCAGATTGTGGTGCCATTTCCAGTCTCCAAGGTGACCCACAGTGCCTCCTCTCCTCTCTGTTTACTCTTTTGTTCAGTTGCTTTTATCCCTTCCTTTACATAGAGAGCTACTCCTCCCCTCTTCTCCCTGCCTGTCTCTCCCAGGTTGTGTACCCTTGTATGTTAACATCCAGTCATGGTTCTCTGTGTACCATGTTTCTGTGACTGCTACAATATCCAGGCATCCCTCTTCCATCAAGGCCACCAGTTCATGGAGCTTGTTGGCTACACTGCGGGCACTGGTACTCATTACCCTCCATTTCCTGATGGCCTTACACCTTTTTGCCCCATCCCTGTCCTTCTTGCCTTTGTCACTTTCTCATTACCTTCCTCTCTCCCTATCGACATTTCTGTGTTGGATTACTGCACTTACTACCGTGACTTTTTGGGGGCTAGATTTCCCTGCTCCTTTACAGTGCTTCCCCCCTTGGCTAGTTTAAATGCTTGCCAATAAAGCATTTAAACCTATCACCTAGGATCCTGGTTCCCCTCCAGGACAGATGCAGCCTATCATGCCAGTATAGGCTTGCATCACTCCAGGTGGACCCCCAGTCACCAATGAAGCAAAAATCCCTGAGCTCTGCACCAGTTTTTCATCCACTGATTGAATCCCATGGTGTGGAGCACCCTAGCCTCTCCTACACCATAGACAGGCAGCTCTCCAAGAAGGTTACCGTGCATGCTACTTGTCTAAGGCCCCTCCCCAATTTCACAAACTCTTTCTGCACTGCTCTGATCCCTTTCTTAGCCAGATCATTTGTCCCTAGGTGGACAGTGACATCCAGCTCCTTCCCCTGTGCAGCTGATCCAGCAATCCTGAGGATTTGCTCCCTGTCCCTCCAAGCCATGGCACCAGGCAGGCACCTTACCTCCCTCTCCCCTTCCTCCCCCAGTTCTACCTTCCTAACAATGGAGTCCCTCACCAGGAGTTGTTTCCTTCCCCTGTGGGGTCCATTGCCACCCTCCTGTGGGTCTCCTTTGTGGAGATTCCCAGCATCCTCCTTGGTCTCCACTGTGGGTGCCTCCATAGAGGTACCACACTTTGCCAGAATGGCATAGGAATTGTGGAGAGGTACAACTGGAGGGATGTGCCTCTGTTCCACCACCTTCACCCTCCTCTGGAGCCCACTGTGGTCTAAGAGCTCCTCTTTCTTGGCAACCTCTGAGGCAATGGCAGTGGCCCTGGTGGTCCCTGTATGGAAGAGGAGGTCCCACAAACTCTGGCCAAATCAGCCTGGAGATGAGCAACCTCTTCCCTCAGCCCAGAGAGGTGCCTGCAGATGGGATTACACCGCATCCTCCAGAATGTCTCCCGGAAGACTGCTGCTCCACAGCCACTGCACTGCACCACTGCCATCATGAAAGGCCTGCTTACATCACAGGTGTCACTAGTCAATCAATTGATTCTGGGTGGGGCTTTTATCACTGAGCTGTCTTAGGCAAACTACACAGGGAGAAGCCAGTCAGAAAAGACTTGCCTGCTTCTGTTGGAAGCTGAGAAACTTGCTATACTGCAGAGAACAAACTAGAATGCATTTGAGGAACTGGGAACCTGGTAAAACATAATATTGTTGGGGACTAGTTAGAAAGGTAAGTTACGCTTTCTACAGAAAGTTTCATTATTTTCTTATTGGCATTAAGAATTGCAGGATTCCATTCAAGTGCAGTAATTTTATAACCAGAGGGGGTGAAATACAACTGAAGTTGCTTGATTTCTGTGCTAGACACATAGGATTTGGAAGGATATTTGTGCAATATTTTAGAAGTGTCCTGCTGGCTGAGCAGTGAGTTTATTTTTATCCCTGGACTCAGTAGAGTGGTTTGTGTAGGAGCAGTGGTCTAGTAAATTGTGGTGTTGGTTAACTTACTATAAAGGGCAGTACTCACCAGGGTGGTGGAGCAGTGGTGTATCTGATTGTTTCTAACAGTCACCAGTGGTTGTGGCCTACCCACCCACCCTTCCCTCACTCCTGCCCACCCCAGGCGTGGCATTTCTTTGTAGCCAATGTTCTGACATCACTTCCTCACCAGGTCTTGGGGCAGAACTGTCATATTCTTAATTACCCAGCACAGTGCATAAAGGTTAAGTACACACACACACAAAATTATATATCACTCATTGTATATTATAAGGAAGAGGGATATGAGGGGAGTGGTGCAATGCACTGGCTGTGGGGCAACAATTTTCAGGGAGACGTTTTGGAACCTGCATTGCTGCCCTATTTTCAGGCAACTGTCAGCTCTGAGGGAGGAGGTTGCCCACCTCCAGGCTGCACTGGCAAGGACTAAGGAGGCCTCCCCCACCCAAAGAGCACCAGTTCCACAACCACTGCCTCAGAGGTTGCCATGTGTGAAGATCAGATGGACCACAGTAGGTCCTGGGAGGGTGAGGGTGGTGGAACAGAGGTGTAGCCCTGAGTTGTACCTCTACACAAATCATATGTCAGTCTGGCAAATCAAGGTTCCTCTAAGATGACACCCTCACTGGAGACCAAGAAGAATGCTGGACATCCACAAGGAGACCCACAAAGAGTGGCAAGGACACCACAGGGAAAAAACAGCTTCTGATAGGGACTCAATTGTTAGGAGTGTAGACCTGGGGAAGGAGAGGAGAGGGGTAAGGTGCCTGCCTGGTGCCATGGCTTGAGGGACAGGAAGCAAATCCTCAGGATTGCAGAAGCAGCATCACAGGAGAGGAAACTAGATATCATTGTCCACCTCGGGACAAATGACCCAGCTAGGGCATGAGATCACTGCAGTGCAGGATGAATTTGTGGACTCTGGGGAGGGGCCTCAGACAGGTAGCAAGTCACGTAACCTTCTCAGAGGTGCTGCCAGTCTATGGCAGGGGTGAGGCTAGGGTACTGCACACCACGCAGTTTAATGAATGGTTGCAAAACTGGTGCAGAGCACAGGGCTTTGGCTTCATTGGGGACTGGGGGGCCACCTGAAGAGATGAAAGTCTATACTGGCATGATGGTCTGCATCTGTCCAGGAAGGGAAACACACTCCTAGGTGACAGGTTTACAGGTTTTCTTGGCAAGCTTTTAAACTAGCTAAGGGGGAGGTGCTGATAAGAAACAGGAAAGTTCAATCCTCCTCCCACAAAACATGGCAGGTAGTAGGGTAAACACTAAGGTAAAGAGCTTGACAGAGGGCAGGACAGGGGTAAATGGAAAAATGGACAAGAGCAATAAGAGCAGGGATGGAGTAAAAAGGGATAAAGCCAACATTAAATGGAAGGCAATGAGTACCAATGCCTGTAGTCTTGGAAACAAGCTTCCAGAGCTAGTAGCCCTGATGGAAGAGGAACACTTGGATATTGTGGCAGTCACAGAAACATGGTACATGGAGAACCATGACTGGGATGTCAACATACCAGGGTACACAATCTACAGAAGGGACAGGGAGGATAAAAGAGGAGGTGGAGTAGCTCTCTACATAAGGGAGGGGATCAAAGCTACAGAACTAAAAAGTAAAGGGGGAGGACAAGAGGAACTCTGGGTCACCTTGGAGACAGGGAATGGCATCACAATCCGCACAGTGGTTGTATACAGACCCCCATCTCAAGGGGAGGAAATGGACAAGAAACTGATAGAGAGCATTCTCAAAATAGCTGAAAAAGGGGAGATACTGTTGATGGGGGACCTGAATATGCCAGATGTTAACTGGGCGACATGGACTGCAGCCACATCCAAGAGCAGGGTCATTCTCGATGCACTACAGGGGGCATGCCTTAGACAGTTAGTGGTGGAACCCACTTGGGAGGGAGCAATATTAGACCTGGTGCTCTCAAATGGAGAGAGGATCACAAATTTAGAAGTCAGTAGACATCTGGGAACAAGCGGCCACTGCACAGTGTGCTTCACAATAAACACAACCATGGAGACAAGCCATACAAAGACAAAGATACTGGGCTTTAGAAGGGCTGACTTTGATATAATGGGTGAATATCTGATGAATGTATTAGCAAATGGCCAAAAAGGAGGGGTGGAAGAACAATGGAGAAAAATCAGAACTGCCATCATGGAGGTAACAAGCCTATGTGTGAAACAAATAAAGAAAACAAAGCAGAATATAAAACCACTATGGTTCTTAAAAGAAGTGTCAGGGAAGGTTAAGGAGAAAAAGGCTGCATTCAAAAAGTATAAGGACTCACAGATGGAACACAACAGGGAACTGTATCAATTAAAGCAGAAAGAAGTGGGGAAAGCAGTCAGAAAAGCAAAGGCCCAAACTGAGGAAAAGATAGCCAACTCAGTTAAGAAGGGGGATAAAACCTTTTATAGGTACATTAGGGAGCATAGAAAGGTTAAGGGAGTGATAGTGAAGATTAATAAAGGAGAGGGGAGGTAGGTAGAGGGAGACAGTGAAAAGGCAGAGATACTGAATGAATACTTTTGCTCAGTATTCACAAAAGAAGAAGAGGAGGAGTTACCTAAACCAAACATTAAAAGCACTCTGGAGTGGGGGAGGACACCAGTCCATTTACAGAAGAAGAGTATTGAAAGAACTCCTAAAACTCAAGGTGGACAAAGCAATGGGACCTGACGGGATTCACCCTAGAATCCTAAAAAAGTTAAGGGAGGACCTAGTGACACCACTAACCACACTTTTTAACAAATCATGGGAAAATGGGGTGGTACCTGAGGACTGGAGGAGGGCAGATGTGATTCCCCTTCACAAAAGTGGGAGCAAGGCAGAAGCAGGAAACTACAGACCTGTTAGTTTGACCTTAGTGGTGAGGAAAATGATGGAATCACTTCTGAAAGAAAGAATTGTTCAGTACCTAGAGGACAGCGGGGCACAGGACCCAAAGCAGCATGGATTCACAGCAGGAAGGTCATGTCAGATGAATCTAATCGATTTCTTTGACTGGGTGACCAAAGTAATAGACCAGGGAGGGGCTGTGGATATGGCCTACCTAGACTTGAGCAAGGCATTTGACACAGTCCCACACAAACGATTAATAATCAAGTTAGCCAGCCTGGGAGTGGGTCCCAGGGTGGTAGCCTGGGTAGCAAACTGGCTGCAGAACAGGACACAGAAGGTAACAGTGAATGGAATACATTCTGAAGAAAGGGGTTGCTAGTGGAGCACCCTCAGGGCTCAGTACTGGTCCAGTCCTCTTTAACATCTTATAGGTGAGATTGCAGAGGGTCTGAAGGAAAGGTATGCCTTTGCAGATGACACAAAGATCTGTAACAGAGTTGATACACAAGGGCGTGGAAAGGATGAGAAGGGACTTGGCAAGGTTGGAGGAATGGTCAGACATATGGCAACTTAGATTCAATGAAAGAAGTGCAAAGTAATGCACCTGGGAAATAAAAATCCAGGAGAAGAGTAAACAATAGCAGGGGAGGTACTAATGACAACAATAACGGAAAGGGATCTGGGTGTAGTCATATCAAATGACCTAAAGGTGGGTAAGCAATGTGAGAAGTCAGTAAGGAGAGCCAGGGGGATACTGGAATGCATAGGGAGGGGCATCACAAGTAGAAAAAGGGAAGTGGTTATCCCTCTATACAGACAGTTGGTGAGACCCCATCTGGAATACTGCGTGTAGTTTTGGAGACCTCACCTCTGCAAGGACATTTACAGGATGGAAGCAGTCTAGAGGAGAGCATCTACAATGGTGCAGGGTCTACATCAGAAACCATATGAAGAGAGACTGAGAGAGCTTAATATATATACCCTTGATGAAAGGAGGGACGGGGGGACATGATAGAAACTTTTAAGTACCTCAAGGGAATCAACAAAGTCCAGGAGGGTAGCATGTTTCAGAAAAAGAGATGTGTAAGAACAAGGGGGGACAATTTAAAGTTAGAGGGGGGACAGCTCAGGGGTAATGTGAGGAAATTCTTTTTCATGGAGAGAGTGGTGGATGCATGGAACTGCCTTCCTGGAAAGGTTGTGGGGTCTAAAACAGTGGTGGAATTCAAACATGCATGGGACAGACATAAGGCAATTATAGTGGGGGTTGCAGGAAGTAGGCTGTTGGTTAACTAGAATCTGCAGCTTATCCAATAGGTAGGGAAATGGGCAGACTGGGTGGGTCAAGTGGTCCTTATCTGCCATCAAAGTCTATGTTTCTATGTTTCTATTTCTGGCCCCTTTACTATTGTTTGGAATCCTTACTCTTTCCTCTTTCTGTTTTCTTCCTTCTCTCTCTACTTACTTACTGCTACTGTTGCCCTTCAAGCTCCTGATTGTCCAGTTCTGAGACAAGATCTTATATTTCTCAGTAGACCCGCTACTTGCTCAGAGGCAGACCTCCAGCACTAGAGGGGGCCAGAGAGCTACTCTTGCCTTTCTAGGATGGTGCGTCTTTGCTAGCTCTGTGATCACTTACTTCCTGCTCCCAAAAAGGAAGTTCCTGTTGTCAGTCAAATCCTGTGCTTATAAAAGTAGAACTAGCTTTGGGGGAGGGGGCAATATAGTCCCAGTAGAGAAGTCCAGTCACACAGCACTCCTTCCTCCTGGTGTCCTCTGCCAAGCTTCAGGCAGAATCTTTCTAAGGCAGTGTTTATATATAGCTTCCTTCTAGCTAAGCCACTCCCCCTACTTGCTAGATCTTTCTACAAGTAATTAAATTGCATAGCTATCAAGCCCCTTCAGCCACCTGAGATTTACACCTAGATAACTGTTCAGACAACCATTCACTACAGCTAACTCAGACAAACACACTATTTTTTCACCCTAAATTAAAGGTCCCAGTAGAAGAGTTCTACTTCTTTAGTCCCAGTAGAGAGGTGCAGTCACACAGCACTCCTTCCTCCTGGTGTCCTCTGCCAAGTTTCTGCCCTAGCCTTCTTCCTCTGGACCTTGCTGTAGGTTCTGGTTGCCTCCACTATCCCCAGCTTTATTAGCTCCAACTTCTGGTTGGTGCCCATACTGGGTTGAATTCTGGCCAGGTACCCTTTCACTATGTTCCCCATCCTCCAGAAGTTGACCCTCCTGAAGTCCAGCACCCTTGTGCTGGTTTACACTCCTTCCCTACCCATATTCAACATGAACCATACTGAGTGGTGGTTGCTCCCCACCAGCTTTTCTTCCACCCTCAGTTCCCTCACAAACTCTATGTTTGCTAGCATGAGGTCAAGGGTATTCCCTAACTTGGTTGGTTCACTGACCATTTGCATCAGGAAGCTGTCCAATGAAAACAGACTGTTATATGTCATTCACAAACCCTGCCACCCTGAGCCATGAGTACTTCCTAGGCATAAGCCATAGGCAGCAGCCCTGGCAGAAACACCTGACATCATAAGCTGTACTCTTTAATACCTTCATTAGTGACATTGCGGAGGGGCTGGAAGGGAAGTGAAGCTGCTTTGCAGACAACACCAAAGTCCACATTAGGATGGACACTCCAGATGAGGTAGAAAGAATGAGAAGCATGGTTCGACCTTAACATTGTTTTACTAGCCCCAAACCTAATGCAAATTGGCCAGGGCTAGTGCAGCTAACTCTCTACTTGTCCACCTTGATTAGTGTAGGTTTTCCATGGCTGTTAATGAAGTTAAATATTTCCCTACTTTAGCAGGTTCTAGTCATCATACTGATCTATCTGGCGTGATTAACACCTCATTAAGAGCTGCAGTTATCTGACAGTTCAAGAAGGAGATCCCACAAAAGGCTCAATGTGTGAGTACTTATCACGCCACTGTCAGAACTTTCAGCTAGTGTCCAGGGTGTGATCAAGAGTAGAAGCTGTTGAGTCACTAGCTTCCAGTTTTCTGAATGCGTTCATCTGACAATTTGTCTCGAATTAAGACCATTGCTCTACATTTCCTTGCATTGAGTATCTGTATCCTACATTTCAGTGAGAAAATGCTAAAAGGCATACAGGTTTGCTCTGCAGGTGGTGGATTTTATCCCAGCCTCACCATAGGTGCTCCCTTTTAACATACTAACATACTAAAATGCCAGCAGAATAGGCCTAATGATCTTTCGTGTCTGCTCGTTTGGTCAGCCCCCACCCTGGGTGCTGACCTTGCTGTCCCCCTCGCCTTCTCTGGCTTCTCCCTTCCCAGTTCCAGATATTCTTGCTGCATTGGATTTTGCTTCCTGAACCCTTCCTGTACCTGTCCCACCCCTCTTGAACCCTCCACTGTCTCTGCCTCCACCAGCCCCCAGGTAGTGCATCCATGGCTCTACCATCCTCCTCAGTGAAGTAGCACCTCCTTTCTCCCCTGAATCTTCCTCCTCCAGCTTCCACCCATGCCTCAGTGGCCCCCTCCTTCCTTAGAAGCACCTCACTGTTCCTCCCTATTTACCCTCTTCATGTACCTGAAGACCTCTATCATGTCCCCCTGGTCCCTTCTCTTCCAAAGTGTATATATTTAGCTCTTCGAGCCTCTCCTCATAGGTCCTGTCCCCAAGCCCCAAATCATTTTGGTTGCTCTCCTCTGGACCTCTCCAGGAGGTTAATGTCCCTTTTAAGGCGCTCCAAAACTGCACGCAGTACTCCAGGTGCGGCCTCACCAAGCAGTTATACAGAGGAGTATCACTTCCCTCCTTCTGGAGGTGATCCCCCTAGCGATGCATCCCAGCATCCTGTTGGCCTTGGCTGCTGCCTCCTACAAGTCTCAGAGTTGTTCATCTTGACATCCACCACCACCCCCAGGTCCCTCTCAGCCATTGAGACTTGTAGTATTTCCCCGGTGTATACTTGGTCTGGGTTTCTGGTCCCTAGGTGGAGTACCTTGCATTTCCCTGCATTAAACCTCAGCTTCCACTTTCTAGACCATCTTTCCAGAGCCTCCAGGTCCCCCTGCAGGGCAACCCTCCCCTCCTCCCCATTCAAATCTCTCAATCCTGTACTTTGTCTTCTTTTTAACTACATTTTGAGTGTCTGTACCTAATATTGATCTTCCCGCTCCATTCCTGGAACACACCAAAAAATTGACCCTTACAAAAATGCCCTGCACATCCACCTGGCCCAAGAACTCCAATGTGTCTGCTATTCCTGACCTTTGGCCACCCCTTTTACAGAACCTCATCTTCTCTTCCCTATCCCTCAACCTCCTCTTTTGCTACCTTCCCTCTCTCCAATGAAACACTTCTTGTCAGAGCCCACTTTGCTCCCTACTCGTTACCTGCATCATGCTCTCATTCCCATCCCCTCACTCCCCTTACCTCTATCCCATTTAAAAGGTATTTTTCGGCTGCTACCTTTTGTTGCCCTGCACTTGCCACTAGGCATACTTCACTAACGTCTGTCCCTGTAATTTAGTTTATACTTGTTTGTTATGTTTGGGAGCATCTTCAAATTGATGTTTTGTGCTGACTGTGTCTTACATTTGTTTTGACAAGGAACCTTTGTAAAAGTCATCCTGGCTCAAAGGTATTAATCTGCTACTGAAATAAAAAAAATAAATATTTCAGTGATAAAATGCTAAGAGGTATACAGGGTCTGCTCTGCAGGTGGTGGGCTTTATCCCAACCTTAACATACCTGCTCCCTCTCCTCTCCGAATCTCTCGACTCTGTACCTTCCCTGGACAACCCTGCAGACCATACTCTGAAATGACTATCCATAGACCCATAGCTGCCCGTACTGGCAAATGTAGGGATCCCCAGCTCTTCAAAATGGACCATGCCAGCCAACACCATCCATACAGTCCCACCCATATCCTACTCAGCATGTCCCTTCATCCTAAAAACAAAGCTTTGGAGGCATGTATGGTATAAAATACCTCAATAAAACATATAATTTGAAAAGTTAAAATAAGCTTTCCTGGGGTGCATAGATCTTCATATACAGAAACAGGGGGTAGTATAGTATTATGCCTTTGTACTGCTTGCCCTGGCCTGATGAAAGGAGAATGTTTGGCTTGTTGCTGTTGGGGCATAGCACGCTAAAATCAATACTTTTCATTATAGATGTCAAAGTTTTCTTTTTCCCAATCCCCTTAAGCTTGTGTAGCCCCCTCCTCAAAGAAATCTTAGATGTGCTCCTGGCTCACTTGACACCATATAAAAACTTCCAGAAGAGCAGGGCTCCAGTTGATCACAGGGTGGGGTCTGAGAGTGTCTTTCTCTACCGGAGTTTCTATTTATTACAATGTGGGTGGTGGTAAGAGTTTGATGAGGTGCATTATGATGTCAGCTATTGTGTGTGCAGAGCAAGGCCTACTTGACCATTTGTTGCTGTGATATCCTCTGGTTTAGCGGGTGCAGAAAGGAGAGGAGGGCAAGGTACAAAACAATGGGGGGTGGGAGCACACAGTGTGTGATGGCTCTGCAGTGTTTCTTTTTCAGCTGGGACCAGAAGCAATGTAAGAGCAGGATACATGTGCAATAATGGGAGTATTTTCTTGGCTTTCATTTTTTCCTGTAAGTGATCAACGCTTACAATTGCGGCTAGTGCAACCATCTGTGGGCTAGTACAATTTTGAATCAACTTGTCCTGCTGGCTAGTGCAAAGAAAAGTAAAGGTTGGCTCCTGTTGAGAAGGAACCTAGGTAAGTTGGATGAGTGGTCAAGAGTGTGGCAGCTTAAATTTAATGCAAAGAAGTACAAAGTCATGCACTTGGAGCACAGGAGTCCCAGAGAGGAATACACAACTGGGGGTGGGGTGGGCATGGAGATACTAACAACAAAAAAGCTAGAAAGGTATTTGGGGGTAATTATAATGGACAACCTAAAAGAGGCCAAGCAATGTACTATAAGAAGGCAGTGGGGAGAGCTGGAGGGATGCTGGGGTGCATAGGGAGAGGCATCACCATTAAAAAACAGGAGGTGGCAATGACTCTGTACAGACAATTGGTGAGGCCACATCTGGAGTACTGTGTTCAGTTCTGGAGGCCACATCTCTGGAGGGACATAGACAGAATGGAGGCAGTCCAGAAAAGGGCAACGAACGGTAAATGGATTGCACTAGCAATCACATGAGGAAAGACAGAAATACCTCTAGAGGAAAGGAGTGAGAGGGGATATGATAGAGACACTGAAGTACCCAAGGTGATAAACAAGATTCAGGAGGGCAGCATCTTTCAGAAAAAGAGATGTGCAAGAACAAGGGGTCACAGTAAGAGGCTGGGGGGATAATCAGGGTTAATGAGGGGAAGTACTTTTTTTACAGAAAGGGTGGTGAATGCATGGGAAAGCCTCCCTGCAGAGGCTGTAGGGGCAAAAATGACAGGTGAATTTAAGAATGCATGGGACAGACAGAAGGCAACTCTAGTGGTAGGGAAGATAGGGAAAGCTGCAGATCAGTTATGATCTGGAGTTTAAATAGGTAGGAAAATGAACAGACTAGGTGGGCCAGGTGGGCCCTATCTGCCATCAAATTCTATGTTTCTATGATTCAGAAGATGCTTGTCCCAGCAGTAAGAGCCTTAAGGAACTCTTGTTTAGGGGTGTCCTCTGGCAAGGCTTGTGTAGCTGCATTGGCCTTCCTTCCTCCACAGAGTATTTTGGTACTTGATCATGTGAACCTTGTAGTTGGCAATCTTAAGGCCCAATGATGAGAAGGCAAAAGTCCTTTTTCCTAGGACATCCAACACCATGAACTCTTTATCAGGAGGGAGGGAGAAAGCTCAGATGCTTTGGTACCCTTGACCTACAGTAACATGGGTAGCATTGATGACCATCAAATCTGCCTCAGGTTAGGTGGAAATAAACGACTTCTCAGAAGGAGCCATGTACATCTTGTCTGCTTTCCTTTTTCATGGATGGAACTGCATTTGGTCTATACAATGCAGCAAAGGTAGTATCCTCCAAGGCTGAGAGAAGACGTTGCACCACAACAGGAGGGGAGTCGGGCATTTTAAAAAAACTCAATCACATTTTTCTTGGTGGTGTCCTGCTCTTCAAGATCAAACCCCATGGCAGTTTGTAACTGCTGCATCATGATTTGAAAGGTAAGGTCCTCAGAAGGGGGCCTTGGAGTGTGGACCGCTGAATCTTCAAAGCAGGTAGACACAGTAAAACTAGATCCCCTTTGAGAGTGGTAATCAGGGTGCTCCCCAGCATCACCCCCTTCATTCTGCATTACTAATGCGAACCTTACCCCAGACAACAGCAGCGACTTGACCAGGACCCCCTAAAACTTGTACCCAGACAAGGCAACCAACCACAAGTTGGCATAAAACAAAGGTACCACCCCTAGCAGTGGAGTGTATACCCGGCTCAGCATCTAGAGGTTGGAGAGGTTAGGGCACAAAATAAACATTTATATTTACTCTGAGTTCTGGGAGAGAGGAGCTAGGGCTATGCTATGTCTATCTTCTGAGGGGCCCCATAACAAGTTCACACTGGAAGCACAGATGACATGTCCACAACTAGAAATGGGATTGTACAGTATGGCTTTATTCTGACACAAGATGGTAAAAGGCAGAATAAGGCAGTCCCCCAGGTTGGGACTGCATTACAGGGCACACAGCATTTTCTCTTCCAGACCAACAGTTTGGGCTTTTGTACATTCTTTTCTACACAGAACTGTGGTTCCAGAGAAGTGGCTCCCTCCCAACTTCCAAGTGCTGCTTTACCACAGTTATGCTTCTGAGAATTTCTTCCCTGCCTGCCCAGTTACCTGAAGACCAGTATTGTAGAAGGCAGTATAGTGCAGTGGTTTAAGGCTCTGAGCTGCAAACTTGGAGACCTAGGTCTGAATACCACAGCCCCCACTTGCATGCTGTGTGACCCTAAGTAAGTCACTTAACTTCCTTGTGCTCCCAGGTCACACCTGCAAACAAGCTTTCAGCTTAGTGTGTCTCTCCTGGTTAAAAAAAGCATTGCCTGATTACAAAACAGTGCTGCTCAATCCCTCCCTCCCACCCATGTGCCTGAAGCCTGGTGATGATGGGTTTTGCTGTAACACTGCTCTAGTTGCTTCCTCTTGCTTGTGTGGTTCAACACCGGTGGTGTCATTTGTGTCAGTGCCACTTGGCTTCCTTATCTTCACTCCCACTCTGTAAGGATTTACTGTGAGGTTAGAGAGTAGCTGGACCATTTTACCAGGGGTCAGCCTTAACTTTTTGTTGCACTAGCCAGCCGGGCTAGTGAATCAGAGATTGCACTACCCCACAGACTTTTGCAGTAGCCCACAGTCAGTATGGTTAACAGTAATTTGTTAAATGAAAGGCAAATAAAATCGCATTTGTCCTCCCAACAGTCTGGACACCTACCAACTGATTTTGCACTGTGCCTTTAACTACAGACTGTAAATACACTATCTCAGCTTCTGTGACTGAAGAGTCAGCGGTTCTGTCACTGATGACTGAAATGAACTTTGTTCCCATAATTTTTTTTCATAGAGCCACGTGTTCAACCTTGGCTACGTAGTGGATAAAGTTGCAGGCATGTTTGTCCTTCTGATACGCTGAACTGATATCTAGCCCTTTCATATCATCAAAGCTGCACATCCACACAAAGTCTGTGAAAGGACATCCTTTCTTAGCAATTACATGGCATGTGCGAAGCAGTTTATCCTGATGGTTAAGAGTTGCTTCATTCATGTTCTTCAGCATTCCCTCTGCATTACTGGTCCCTGGAGAAGCAGTACTGGCATCCTCCTTTTCCTTTGCCCTAGCATGAGCTTCACTGATATTATGGGATGAGACAGAGTCAAGCCGAAGTTAACTGTACCGAAAACGAAAATTATTGTTATTGCCCACCTTACCCAACTGTATTACATGTTTGATACATAAATGGCAGAACATCAGATCTTTTGCACTATCATACCCCAACCAGTCATAGTTTTCTAGCCAACATTGCTGGAACCGACGGCTTCACTCTGTCTTTTTGTACTCAGTCATGATCTTTTGTTTGTTTGTCTTCATCAGCATGATTTCTATTAATGTCAGCTGGGTTACTGACTTCTTTAATATATTTCCACATTTTCAGATTTGTAGTTAATAAAGTTGTGTCGTGAAAAGTGTATGTGTCTTTTTCTTCCCTTTATCCTTCCTTTTCACACCCTGGCCACAGATCCCACAAATTTTTGATTGTCCTAGTTCTATTAACAAATAAATAGTCACCCAAAAAAAGGTAAGGATAAATTCAACAGCTTCAACCCATACTGTTATTTATTTATTTTTATTATTTGGCAACCAGTTAACTCCCATTGGGCAGAAGACCCATTTACAGGGGTGGCTGAGGAACACGGAGGTTAAGTGATTTGCTTAGGGTCTCACAGTGTGCAAGTGGAGGCTGTGGGAATTTAAACCCAGATCTACTGGATGTACACAGCCCATTCACAACCTGTTACTCTCTCTGTTAAACACTCTCCAGTTTTCCTTTTCACGACAGCCATGTATTCTGACATGCTTTGACCACCTTTTTGATAATTGAACTATCAGTACTTGTGGTATCCTCAATGCTGCATTGCATTCCCTTTACCTCATCAGCTACTGCTGTTTCTTTTCAAATGTCTAAGACACCACATTCCACAATTTCAGACACACCATTTCTTGTTATTTATTCCAATGCTTGTAAAGGTGTAGCTAATATCATGGAATGTTCAGGTTGGCAGTATAGAAAATAAGAGCAGCAGCTGTTGAGGACTTAGGAGAGAAATAATCAACACAGTGACAAAGGTAATAAAAATGTGAAAACTAGTTTGAAAATGTGCGTCTAAAACATATGAGAATATAGGAAAGACAAAAGGGAACCCATTACAGCACATAAAGGTGTAAAAACTGTTTCCTATCTTGGCAATAAATGACCATACTTAAAATTCAGAGTTGAAAAGATTAGGTTGATTTACTGCTAATGGTTTTAATAGACATACTTTACACCTCCTAGACGGACTGATTTTACAAACAAAGGCCTGTGACTAGTGACATCAGAACATTTTTGTAACCTGGGCATGCAATAGTGAATGATTTGATACAAACAGTTTTAATACTATCTGAGCACTTAAAATGGCCCAAAAACTGGACTACATTTAATCAAAACTGGATGACCAGATAAGGACTCTGAAAACTGGATTATCCAGTCTACAACTGAACAGGTGGCAACCCTAGAACTGTGCTACTCCTGGACACAGTCACAAATCTGCCTGCATGAGTACTGAGCTAAACAAGGAAAGGAAAAGGAGAAAGGGTCTTTTCTAGCAAAAAATAAAAGCAGTAGTTAGTACAAAATGAAACCGTTTGTAAATGCATCACACACAGACAGCTATTTTTTTCATTTCACCAATGCTATGGCAGAACATAGTTAAACCTCCATGAAAAGGACCGGGCTTTAAATTAAATAACAGTTCTACTGTGTTTATGTGTTTATTTATTTGATACCCGGGTTGAGAATGGAACTTCAGCTTTCCACAGGAGGAACTGCACTAGCTCAGCGGGGCAAGTAACAAAGATTCTGCATTAGCCCACAACAATCTGCACTAGTACCTGAGCTAGTAAATGAATGTTAAGGTTGACCCCTGATTTTACATTAGACAAAGGTCCAAAAAGCCTCCTGTTTTTTGTCTGCAATAATTACTACTGTAATAATTTTTCATTCCACAATTAGCAAACAGAACCACCATTCTTTCTCATGAAATAGACTTCCTGAAGTTCCCTCAGTGTTTGTAAAATGCTATAATGGTAATAAGCTTCAGAGATGAGGACCAGTGGATTGGAAAGGGGAGGCCCCCACTGACTACTGCAACCCAGGGGGGATGGATGTATAATGGAGCTGCCAACAACTCACACTAATGTCATTTTAAGCTTGCTCATAATCATTTTAGTCATTTAGTTTGGGTTTTTAGTGGTGACTGCCATTTTTACTGCACAATAAATGCTGTTTCTGTGACAGACACTTGTTTCTGTCGCAGGACCATCTGTCTGCGGTAGTTGCTGCAACCGCAGAATCACAGAAAACATGGGGTCTTGTCTATTGTCCTCTATGGCTTCCTACACCCATCATGGAAAAAAATGATATTTTGTCCATACTGTGCCTCAGCCCTGTGTCTGACCAGATGCTCCTCTTTGCTGCTTTTGGGCAGACTTAACCATGTGGCCTGACTTGGGGGAGTCCATACCTGGTCAGGCCAGCTTTGGATGGTCACAACAGGGAAAAAACTGTCCATCTCTATACTTGTTCACAATGCACTGGAGCCCTGTACAGTCTCTTGTGGCTCTCTCACAGTTAGGGCCACTGGCAGCCCATGCTCACTGATAGTTGCCTTACTAACTTGCCCATTTCTTCCTGTTTGACTTGCTGTGCCCAGGGGCTGATAGCTGCTCAAGCCCCGAAGTCCACTCTTCACTACATTCTGAGGCAGTTGCCTCCCATTGCAAGGCATCTTTTATTTCGTCTTCTCCTATGAGACTTGGAATTGCACCTGCTGCCCACAGATCTACTGATTCAGTCTCTGGCATGTCTCTTCCAACTTTTTCTGGAGTTGAAAAGACCATTTCTGTCTGCTACTGGAAGTCACTTTGGGTCCCACCCTCGAAAAATTCTTTCACTAGTTCCTCTGGTTCCTGCTTGCATTCAGATGTTTGATGTACTATACTAATTGGACCCTCACATAAAGTCCACACTGGAGCTAAATGGATTTCTCTAGCCTTTGTTTGCACTGGGCTTCTGCTTCCACACATTCCAAATTGCTTCCTACAATCTTTACAATGTGATATCATTAGGACACCCCTCCCAATTTTCATGCATGTAACACAGATGTTCACTGGAAAGCCAGGTAATACAACATTTGCTGGTGCTCCTTCACACTTATACAGCTGTTCATGCTGTGCTAATTCTCATTCTTGCTGTGCTACCCATACTCAGGCATGGGGTGGATAACCTGCTTTTCTAGAAGCCATTTCGTCATGCAACAGAAACAACACACAAGCCCAAATTACTTATTTGCACTTTGCCTTAGCACACTGGTTCCGACTCATTTACACTGCAAAAGCCTCTTTGCTTTCTGTACTTGCTGAAACATGCTGCCTGACATGCACTCTGTTTCAAACATTTTTTTCTTTTCTCTGGACATTTGCTGAAACTTTTGCCTGAATTGCACTTTGTTTCAGAACACTTTCTATACATGCTTTCTGGGTTGTTTTGTACCATTCGACCCTTTGCCCAACATTAACTTTCTTGCTTTTTGCACAGTCTTTTGAATTTGTCTTTGGCCCTTACAGTCAGTCAGTAGCTGGTTCTCACAATGGCATTTGCGGCCTTGCTGCTGATTTTGAGGGCTGTTGTGGTCTGGTGGGCTGTCCGCCCATGGGTCGGCACCATGCACTCTTGCGATTGCTCACAATGGTGGTCGCTAGTCAGGAGAAGCCCAGTTTAGCAAGATTTAAAGTCTTTTTAGTGAAACAAAGTTCTCCTTCTTTAGTGAAACAAAGATCTCCTTCATGATGGTTCAGTGATGCACTGATGCCTCTATACTGCTCACACACTCCTCACTCTCTCCTAATCGAACACTCCTCTAGGCACAGGGACTCCATGCAATGGGTGGAACTTGGCTGGGCTGACCAATCACATGATGCAATGCAAATAAACTCTCTTTTCTGTTAGCACTCCCTCAACACAATCATCGATCAGGTAAATTTAAACTGCAAACTGAACTTTTTTTTTCTCGGTTTGAAATTTCACTGACTGAAGCGCTCTTGGGCAATTGTGACACAGTTTTATGTGCTATTCCTCCAGCGACTGTCCCAGTTTACATCACAAACACTTGAAACTTGCAGTAGACTTGGGTACAGATGCTCTCTTTGTCCACAACTACTTTTAAATTTGAAGCCTATAGTTTTTAGCAGTCTTTTAAGCACAAAGAATGGTTGGGGCACACATTGCTTAGTTCAACAGTCCTTGGCATCACGGTTTTTCCATAAGCACTACAGACAGCACATTTGCTCCCACAGAAAGCACAGGTAGCAAATTTTCTTCAGAAACACAGGCAACAAAATCTTTGGATGGCACTTTACTGGGCACAACTTTACTTTTTCACACAACAGTTTCTGTTATGGTGCACTGCTACCAGTCAGAAAAGACCATAGACTTATCCTCAGCATTTGCACTGGCAAGGCAACCTTTGTCATCTCCCCCAAGATCTTTGGACAAGCCCCCAATTTTGCAGGGGTTCACCCCAGTCAAGAACAATGATTTGACCAGGACCTCCCTAAAACTTGTACCCAGGCAAGGTAATAGAAACATAGAAACATAGAATTTGACGGCAGATAAGGACCGCTTGGCCCACCCAGTCTGCCCATTTCCCTACCTACTGGATAAGCTGCAGATCCTAGTTAACCAGCAGCCTACTTCTTCCTACCCCAACCCCCTAGAATTGCCTTATGACTGTGCCATGCATGCTTGAATTCCACCACTGATTTTGACTCCACAACCTCCTCCGGAAGGCCATTCCATGCATCCACAACCCTCTCTGTGAAAAAATACTTCCTTAAATTACCTCTGAGCGGCCCCCCCATCTTCAAATTGTGCCCTCTTGTTCTTGTAATCTCTTGTAATCAAGCACAAGTTGGCATAAAACAAAGGTACCACCCCAGGCAAAGGAGTGTATACCCGGCTCTGCATCTAGAGGTCAGAGAGGTTAGGGCATGAAGTAAACATTTATATTTACCCCAAGTTCTGGGAGAGAGGTGCTAGGACTATGCCATATCTATCTTCTGAGGGGTCACATAACACTGGAAGCACAGATGGAATACCCAGTGCTGGAAATAGGATTGTACAATATGGCTTTATTCTGATACAAGATGGTAAAAAGCTGAACTGGGTGGTCCCCCAGGTTGGAACTGCATTACAGTGTACACAGCATTTTCTCTTCCAGACCAACAGTTTTGGCTTTTGTACATTCTTTTCTACACAGAACTATTGAACTGCCCATCCCTATGTGTCAGGGACCTCTGGACCCTTGCATTCTAAAAGTGCATATATTGTTGGGAAGGGAAGGGGTCCATTCACTTAAAAAGCATTTCAACACTTTTCCTCCTGATATGATGAACTTAGTTAACATGCCCAGGGTAATCTTGTCCCCTTCCATGAACCAGTTAGCCCCGACTGGAGTTTCAGATGAGATTCTGCCTACCCTGGCCCCAACCAGCCTTTGCCATTCCTTTGAGTTACACAAAATGAGCTTTCAATTCCCCAGGATTACTAAAGGACTCCCAACTTTAAAACGTCAGTCAGCACCATTTGTGTGGTGATAAAGGGACCCTGAAATGTGTACTCTATCCTTATCTCTGGACACATACACCTCAGACAGCTCCCTACAAACAGTCCCCTGTAGCTGTACTCGTGGTCTTGTTTGTCCCTTTTTACAGGCATGGATGCTGGAGAAAACACCTCTTCCCATTACAGGTAACTTGTCATAGCTTCACACAGAACACTCTTGTCTACTTTCTAGGCAGCTGTCTCTCTTCAGGACCTTCAGGGGATTGCACCTTGGATCCACAGAAACTGCAGTCCAACTTCATGTTCATCTGGACTGACCCAGTGGAGACCTGCTGGCAACGGTATCCACCACTTTTCTTGGCACTGCTGTTATTTTCACTCACTAGGGAGAGAAAATGACCAGAGGTCATTCACCCAGCCCGGACTGGCTGGCAGGCACCTCTACACACTGAGAGCTCTCTCCTCACAGAACTCCCTAACTCAGACTGTATGACTGACTGACTGCACTACCATCTCAACATTCTACACTACCCCAGAGCAGCTGATTCCAAAGTGGATCGTGCTACTGTGAAAGTTCTAATTAACATAATCCATTCTCAGCCCAGCCTAGCCAAGAAAACAATGATGTCATGTTGTAAGAAATTTTAACAACTCCCTACAGACAGCCCAGAAACTTGCCTGATCTAACACAGATGGGATTCTAGTAAGCCAAGGGGATTGGCTGGTTACATTAAGTTAAGATTGTATTCATAGCTGTCATCGAGAGGGTCGACAGGTAATAGGGAGTATGGTGGCAAAGTTGCTAGTGCTCTAAAGGACAGTGAAGCAAGGTTCCCATCCAGTGTCATCAAAGGGGTGGTGGTCATAGGCCCCATCAAAGACCCCCCCCAGAACATGGGGATCAGGAAGCAGGTATCGAAGCATGTCCACATAGGAGGATAGGATGGCCTGTACATTGAAGCCCATGTGGCCAATGGTGCAAGAGAAGGAGTTGAGGGAGGCTGTATTCCAGACATCAAAGGTAATGTGCCTGCTGTACTAGGTCTGGCAGTGCCAGTGTCAAGTCCTGACCTTAATGTTGTGTCGATGCTCGGGGGGAGAGGCATCCCTGCTGGAGCAGTTGACAAAGTAGAAGAGATCATATCTGCTGTCATTCTGAGAGGCAACCTGGAGTGTATTGGGAATGTTTTCTGCTAGTCCTTACATTGGTGCTTATGTTTGTGCATCTCAGAAGATTTCTCCTGGGATTTAGGTGACCCAGACCCAGAGGACTGGGCCAGCAACCCAAGGGTGGTCTTCTGTTGTTGCTCCTTCTCCATCATGGCTGAATTTTACTTAAGGTACTTTCCTAGGACTCCTTTATGGTGGGCCAGATTGCCGAGTTACAGTTGCGGCAGATAGAGCAAACTTTCACATTGTGGTCTAGGCATAGGTAGTACACATAGAATTTTCAAGAGTCAAGGGTGTAAATCTTCTCCCTGCAGTCACATTAGCAGAACAAGTTTAAGGGTTCCTTCAATGACATAAGGTCATTGTGAATCACTGTAAAAACGGTCACTTTTCACTTATAAAATGACATAAAATGGTGGAAATGCAGCAACATTTTTTGTAGTATGGTCAATGGTGGGAAAAGAACTGAGGAGAGGTGAGGCTGCCCACATTTATATACCATCTGACATCATTGTGGGTGGCCCCTGGCTAACTGCTTCCAAAGTTTTCTGTGTGGTCTTAGTGTCTAGTGGCATACAGTTCCATAGGTGTGGCCTAATGAAAGAAATATCCTCAAAGAAGGTGTTATAGTACACATAACACAATCTGACAAGGAAAAATCACACATTGTTTAAATACAATTACACACTGTGCAAATATTCAACAAATATGTATACATAACTAGCCTTTAAGGCAATATGCAAAAATTCATATAAGCAACCTTCATGTTAAATAAAATACAAAAATGTCTTCTTTTATACTTTTCTGTCCTGACCCTGTTTTTTTCCCCACGCATCTTGGGTTCTCAAGGTGTATTCGAGAATTAAATTTTGTTTTTCAAAACAGGGTACAATCAGTGACTTGGTGTACAAATTTAAGAACAAATTACCTAGGCAGTCATTCATGACTTTGATCTAATCATGCCCCACTGCTACTCATTGCATTAGCCTAACTTACTTTGAGCAAAAAAAATGTCCCTCATGGCTTATCATAGTCTGCCATAGCTAACCCATCATGCCATACCACTGCTCAATATTCCAGTACCAGTCTAATCACAAAGAAGAAAAAAATAAAGCAAATCTGATGGGTATAGACCAGCTCTTCTAGGGGTGACCAAAATGTGTAATTGAATATTAGCCTTTTTAACAATACTTGCTACATGTTTAGCCACAAAAAATTCCTTGCAGGTAAAAAAAAGCTAGAAACTTTATGCTTTCTACTACAGTCACCTCGCAGTCACTAAAGGTCAAAGCTGGCACCTTCCAACTGGAGATTTTTTTCAAAATGAAGTTCCATAATTATGTTTGCTTGCATGCATGCTCAAGAAACATTTCATCACAGCTTAGGGAGAGAAGCAGGGTTTTGGAGGTGGAACAGTTACCTTAGCATTGCAAAACAGGATATATAAGAGAATACATTTGTACAACAGTTTTCTTTGCTTCTAGTGACTTTTGAGGCTTGGCCCTATGACAGAAATGGTGAGAAAAGAGTTAATGGTTTGAATTTTTTTAGCTGATGTTTTTTAGCAGTTTGGAAAAAACACACACACAGGTTAAAATCCAAATTCCAGCAGCATCCACAAGCTGGAATTTGTAGTCCTCCCTAGCTGCTAGATAAGAGTTGGGTCATAAATCTCGAGTGGACATCTCCACACACACACAGACCTGCAGACAAATACACAGGCTAGTTTGAATGGATTGGGTCATTCAAATATAAACAAAGTTAAAATGGAATATAATTGGTCACTGATAGGTGTGCAGTCTGACTGGGACAATTAAATACATACATGTTAGATGGTTGGTGCATTCAAAGGGGGAATAGGCACTACCTATTCCCAGATGAATATATGAGAGGCTGAAAGACAATGAAGGGCTCTCTTTTGCTTTGGAAGCTGGGAGGGGAAACATAAGTTTGGAGCTTACCCTTGTAGCTACATCTGTGGGAGCTGGCAGTTAGTACAGGGTCCAGTGTCTCTTGTAAGGACAGGGAAGGGTAAGTTTAGTGATAGCATATTTCAGTAAAAGCCTTTTTCTTTTGCCATATGTTGTTTAAAAATATTTGTTTACTTTTCCTGTATGAGTGTTATTCTCTTGTGTTGTAAATATATATCCTGCAAATGCTCAGTGCACTTTCTGTTAAGTAAAAAAGCTATTTATTTGTTCAACAGTTGTGACTGTGATGTCATTTTTCTAAGGAAATATTTGGGTTCCACTGACTGAGGTAAACTCTGTGTAGCATCTGCCACCTGAGAGAGACACACTACCAGACGTTAACTTGTGCAATTGCACACTTGATTATTCAAGTTTATAAACTTGAAGGTTGGCTCTGGAGACAGACCAGCTGGTGGGAGCAAATACCTGAGGACAGATACCTCTCTAAAAGCTGTTTCAGCACAGAGGGTGAGGTGGATTGTCACAGGCCCGCTTTCCCCAATGTGGTGGCACGCTGCTGCTGACACTAGTTCAGCCAGTGTGCCACCACATTGAAATGAATCTGCCGCTGCAATGAGGGAGTGACCCATCATTGCAGGGTGGTACCTTGCCATCTCTAACCCAGTTCATTTGCCAACAGGGGATCGCACTCCCCTTTGGCATACTGTAACCACTCTCCCATTTGTTGTGTACCGAGGGGGTTCCCAATCCCCCTCTGCATCATGCGCCCTCCCAACAGTCTTTCTTTGCCGAAGGGGCCCAATCCCTGTCAGCTTCAGTCTCCCCCTTCCCAGTTCAATTTGCTGATGGGGGAGCCCACTCCCCATCGGCATAATGTTACCCTCCCCAATTTGTTGTGTGCCAAGGGTGGTACCCAATCCCCCTCGGCTCTCCTCCCCAGTATGTGCCGATGGGGGTGCCCAATCCCCCGTCGGCTACAGCCCCCCAAAACAACACTCAGGTGGCATGCTTGGAGCCCACCCCAGCAAGTTAAATGTCCCTGTAAAAAAAAATCCCACAATGTTTTTTTTTTTTTAAACCTGTAAAACAGAAAACGGTCCCTCATTGAGTTCGGTGGCCCCACCCCCATCCTGCGTCCACCCTCTGTGCACCCTGCCTTCCCCACATCCCCTTCACCTCATACTTTCCTCTGGAGCCCAGTGCAACAATCTTCAGTGGACCAGGAACACATCTGCACTCTTCAAAACCGACTGCAAACTGAAGAAATGCTGGTAAGCTATAATGGCATAAATAGGGTTTTTTCAACTTTGGTGCATATCTCAGGCATTTTGGGGAATTTTGGCACCAAATTTTCAACATGGGGTTATTGGGACCCCTCCTCATGAATTCAACCACTCTCATGGTGTTATTGAGTCCTGAAAGGTGATTTCACGGTCACTGCGCAAAATCACCTTTTGGGACTGAGTAACAAAATGACTGTGCCAGTGTTCATGAGTTGGGCTCTCAAAAAGCCTATGTTGCAAATCTGGTAGAAAAAATCCAAAAAATGACTGTTTTACAAGCGTACGTTGTGCAGTTTCAACGTATGCTTGTACCTTCAAGAATCTGTGATATTTTCAATCCAGATTTTCAACATTGGCATTTTCCACACCTCCTTATGAACAGTAAAGATGTCATTTTTCACATCCTGACCAAAATGTGTTTTCGCACTTCTGGCGCAGAATAGCGTGGTCACTGTGGGAAATCAGTGTTTGGGACACATTAAGAAAATCACAGTGACACTGCTCATGAGCAGAGGTCTTAAAATGCCTATGTTAAAAATTTGGTGATTAAAGTCCATAAAATGACTGTGTTACAAGTGTGTGTTGCGCAGTTTCCACGTATGCTTGGAAGTACACAAATTTGTAATATTTGCACTCCAGATTTTCAGCATTGGCATTTTGCCACACCTCCTTATGAACAGTACAGCTGTCATTTTTCATATTCTGCCTGAAATATGTGTTTGCACATCTGGCTCACAATGGCGCAGTCACTGTGGGAAATTAATGTTTCAGACAGATTAAGAAAATCATAGTGACAGTGTTCATGAGCAGAGGTCACAAAATGCTTATGTTGAAAATTTGGTGAAATAATTCCACTAAATGACTGCTGTACAAGCATGTGTTGCGCAGTTTCCATGTACGCTTGGAACTTCAAGCATTTTTAATATTTTCACTACAGATTTTCAACATTGCCATCTCTTCACACCTCCCTATGGATGGTACAGCTGCCATTCTTCACATCCTGCCTGATCTGTGTTTTTTGCACATCTGGTGCAGAATGACATGGTTGCTGTGGGAACTCGAAGTTCGGGACACATTAACAAAATCACACTGCCACTGTTCATGAGAAGAGGTCCCAAATGTTTTCATGAGGTGGGGGTCACAAAAAGGCCATGTTGAAAATTTGTAGTGCAAATACCAACACACGCCCGGGGCGTTAGGGTTTCTAACCATAACGTCACGCCCTGTACAGACTGACAGGCATCAGAGGTGTAACTTTGGATCACCGGCTGTAATGTTCATGCCATCCCACCCCACCCTGAAGCAAATGACAAGCCCCAGACTTCACCCCATTCTCCTGTACTGCACCCATTTCAGCGTATGTTCTTATGAAATGGGGTGACTGTGAAGCCGAACACCCCAAGGCACACCTCAACACTTTGGTGTCTACAGGACAGAGTAAGGTGAAATGACACGAGCATTATGGGCAACGACCCACAGGCACACCCCAATGCCTGTCCATCTCTGCAGGGTGGAGGTGGGATTGGCGTGAGTTCAATATTTCACTGCCACTCCTATTCTGCATCTGTCTAACTCCTGCACGTCCAATGTTAATATCCGCAAGCAAACATTCGGCATTGACAAATGCTTGTTTTAAAAGGATTTATCTCCATTTTGTTCCTTTTTGACTATCCTTCTGTTCTCTGGAGGTCCATTTGTGCTGTACTGTTGGCGTGTGTGTCAAAGACATCAACAATAGTAGCGTCATCGATGTAACTGACACAAAGTCCATCAGTATTCAAATCCCATACCATGAATAGAAACAATAGTGGTCTGAGCTTTGTACCCATGGGGTATCCCCTTTTCTTAATCTTTTTATTTACTGAAGTTACACATTACAGCACATGTCAACACAAAGGAAAGCAAGATGGTCTAAAATACACTTATGATCAGCTATGATAAAATAGATGGTTGCCAAATGTTCAATGCACCCTTTGGGGGACCCTCACAATCCACCCAAAACAACAGGTGGATCCCACTTTAAAAAGCAACATTTATAAAGTAAACATCACTTCCCCCAAACTGCTAACAACATACACCTGTTCATATCCTTAAAGGCACAGCACACTGAATAGGGGGTAGAGACACTCACAAGCTTGCACACACTAAAACAAGAATAAACAAGCATTTGTTAATGCCGAACGTTCGCTTGCAGGTGTTTGCAGTGGTGTTTGGCATGTATGGTGCTTTACCCTAATGCCCTGTGCGATTGCTGGTATTTGCACAATAAATTGTCAGCATGACCTTTTGTTACCCCCATTGTGCTACATATAGGCGGAAACACATTTTGGGCAGGATGTGAAAATGACAGCTGTACTGCTCATAAGGAAGTGTGGTAAAATGGCAATGTTGAAAATCTGGAGTGGAAATATTGAAAATTCGCAAACCTAGGAGCCATGCGTGGGAACTGTGCAATGCACGCTGGTAAAACAGTGATTGTTAGGAATTTTTTCACCAAATTGTCAACATTGGCAGTTTAAAACCTCTGCTAATGAACAGTGACAATGTGATTTTCTTAATGTGTCCCATACACTGAGTTCGCACACCGACTGTGCCATTGTGCGCTACATGGGCGGAAACACGTTTTGGGCAAGATGTGAAAAATGACAGCTGCAGTGCTCATAAGGAGGTGTGGTAAAATGGCAATGTTGAAAATCTGGAGTGAAAATATTGAAAATTCGCAAACTTACGAGTGTGCGTAGGAACTGCGCAACGCAGACTCATAAAACAGTCATATTTAGGAATTTTTCATCAAATTTTCAGCACAGCCATTTTAAGACCCTTGCTCATGATCAGTGTCACTGTGATTTTCTTAATGTGTCCCACACATTGAGTTCGCACACTGACTGCGCCATTGTGCGCTACATGGGCAGAAACACATTTTGGGCAGGATGTGACAAATGACAGCTGTACTGCTCATGAGGAGGTGTGGTAAAATGGCAATGTTGAAAATTTGGAGTGTAAATATTGAAAATTCGCAAACATATGAGCCTGCGTAGGAACTGCGCAACGCACGCTCGTAAAACAGTCATTTTTAGGAATTTTTTCACCAAATTTTCAACATAGCCATTTTAAGACCTCTGCTCATGAACAGTGTCACTGTGCTTTTCTTAATGTGTTCTATACATTGATTTTGCACACCGACCGCGCCCATTGTGCGCTAATGGGCAGAAACACGCTTTGGGTGAGATGTGAAAATGACAGCTATACAGCTCATTAGAAGGTGTGATAAAATGGCAATGTTGAAAATCTGGAGTGAAAATATTGAAAATTGCGAAACTTACGAGCCTCGCGTAGGAACTGACAACTGCGCTGCATAAAACAGTCTTTGGATTTTGCAAATTTTCAACATGGAGTTTTGGGACTTTTCATGTCACTGTCACGGAGCTATTCAAGGCCAGCGGTGATTTCCTGCAGTGACCGCGCAGTGACTGAAATCACCCTTCGGGCCTGAATAACACCATGACAGTGACATCATTCATGAGAAGGGGTCCCAAAACCCCATGTTGAAAATTTGGTAAAAATTCCAAAATGACTGAGACATGCAAAAAGTTGAACCCCCATCTAGCCCATTATACAGCTTACCGGCATTTCCTCAGTTCGGCGGTCGCTTTGAAGAGTGCAGACGTGTTCCTGGTCCACCGAAGATCACACCAGAGTCCAGAGGCAAGTATGGGGTGAGGGGGGTGGGGAGGCTGGGTGCGTAGTGGGTGGGTGTGGGTTGTGGGAGGGGTTGGGAGATGTGCCAAGGGACAGTTTTTGTTTTACAGGTTTGAAAAAAAAAAAAGGCGTGGGACATTTGCCATGCTGGGGTGGGCTCCCAGCATGGTAGAAAGATGGCTGGGGGCCGAGGCGGTCGGGTGGTTGGGCACCCCCATCAGCAAACTACGCTGGGGGCGCTGAGGAGCCGACGATTGGCACTCTTCGTGAAATAAAGCAACACTTGCCATGCTGTGGGGTGGGCTCCCAGCATGGCAGGATGGCTTTGGGGGGCTATGGAGCCGACGGGGATTGGGCACCCCGCTGGCAACATTGTTTGCCACGCTGGGGTGGGCTCCCAGCGTGGCATGAAAGCTTTGGGGTGGCAGCATGATGGACGTGTGAAGGGGGGAGGTAGTGCGTGATGTGAGGGGGGTGGTGCTCAGTATGGCAGAGGTGTTTTTCTTTGAAGCAGAGGAACACCGCTGTCATACTGAGCTGCTGCACCCATTGGTGCAGGACCGCCACGCCTGCTCAAGGGAGCAGTGCATTGGGTGGGAGAGGCACACCTCTAAGTGTGCTACTCTCCCAAAATGTTCCTTGCGCATGCGCGCAAGCGAACGTAAAAACAACAAAAGAAAAGCATCTATAACAGGAAGAGACACAGACATGTGGGGAGTGGTGCAATGCACTGGCTGTGGAGCAGCAGTCTTCCAGGAGACATTTTGGAGACTGTGCTGCTGCCCTATTTGCAGGCACCTCTCTGGTCTGAGGGAGGAGGTTGTTCGTCTCCATGATGATCTGGCAAGGATTCTGGGAACCTGCTCCCCCACCCAGAAACCACCCAGGCCACTGCCACTACATCAGAGGTTGCCAAGAAAGAGGAGTGGTTGGACCACAGTGGACTCAGGGAGGGTGAGGGTGGTGGAACAGAGGTGCATCCCTCTAGTTGTGCCTCTCCACAATTCATTCACCACTCTGGAGGAGCATGGTTCCTCTATGGAGGCACCCAGAGTGCAGAGCAAGGAGGATGCTGGGAACCTACACAATGGAGACCCACAGGAGGGTGGCAGAGGACCCCACAGGGGAAGGAAACAGCTCCTGGTGGGGGACTCAATTGTTAGGGGGGGTAGAACTGGGGGAGGGAAGGGGAAGGGAGGTAAGGTGCCTGCCTGGCACCATGGCTTGGAGGGACAGGAAACAAATCCTCAGGATCATGAGAGCAGCTGCAAGGGGGAGGGAGCTGGATGTCATTATCCACCTAGGGATGAATGACCTGGCTGAGAATGGTATCAGAGCAGTGCAACAGGAGTTTGTGGAGTTGGGGAGGGGCCTTAGACAAGTAGCACACATGGTAACTTTCTTGGAAGTGCTACCTGTCTATGGCACAGATGAGGCTAGGGTACTCCACACCATGGGATTCAATGACTGGTTGGAAAACTGGTGCAGAGCTCAGGGATTTGGCTTCATTTGGGACTAGGGCTCCATCTGGAGGGATACAGGCCTATACAGGTGTGATGGCCTGCATCTATCCAGGAGGGGAACCAGGATCCTAGGTGATAGGTTTAAATGCTTCACTGGCAAGCATTTAAACTAGCCAAGGGGGAAGGCACTGAAAGGAGAAGGGAAATCCCCCAAAAAATCAGGGTAATTAGTGAGGTAAACACCAAGATAGAGCAGTCGATAGCGAGAAGGGCAGGGGTAAATGGAGAAAAAGACAAAGGCAGTAAGGACAGGGATGGGGCAAAATGAAATAAAGCCTTAACAAAATGGAGGCTAATGAGTTCCAATGCCTGTAGTCTAGGTAAAAAGCTCCCCAAAATGGTGGCCTTGATGGAAGAGGGATGCCTGGATATCATGGCAGTCAGAGAACATGGTACACAGAGATCCATGACTGGGATGTCAACATACCAGGGTACACAATCTACAGGAGGGACAGGGAGGGAAGAAGAGGAGGAGAAGTAGCTCTCTATGTAAGGGAAGGGATCAAAGTAACAGAACTAAAGGGTAAACAGGGAGGAGAGGAGGCACTGTGGGTCACCCTGGAGACTGGAAATGGCTCCACAATCTGCACAGGGGTTGTATATAGACCCCCATCTCAGGGGGAGGAAATGGGCAAGGAAATGATAGAAGGCATCCTTGGGATGGCAGAGAAAGGGGGGAGATATTACTGATGGGGACCTGAATATGCCAGATGTTAACTGGAGCACCTTTGCAGCAGACACATCCAAGAGCAGGGCCATTCTCGATGCCCTACAAGGGGCATTCCTCAGACATCTAGTTTTGGAACCCACTCGGGAGGGACCAGTCTTAGACCTGGTGCTCTCAAATGGGGATGGAGAGAGGATCTCTGATCTTTAAGTGGATAGCCATCTGGGAACAAGCGACCACCAAATAGTGTGGTTCACGATAAACATAGCTGTAGAGTCAAGCCACACAAAAGTGAAGGTACTGGACTCAGGAGGGCTGATTCTGTCAAAATGGGAGAGTGCCTCGGAAAAGCACTAGCAAACAGGCAAGAAGGTGGGGTGGAGCAACAATGGGGAAACATCAAAACTGCCATCACGGAGGCAACAAGCCTTTGTGTGAAGCAGATAAACAAATCAAAACAAAAGAAAAAAACACTATGGTTATCAAAAGAAGTGGCGGGGAAAGTAAGGGAGAAATAGATAGCATTCAGGAAGTATAAGGAAACACAGAAACAGCAGGACAGAGAACTGTACCAGTTAAAGCAGAAGGAAGCGGGGAAGGCAGTCAGAATAGCCAAGGCCCAAACCAAGGAAGAGATAGCCAACTCGGTTGAGAAGGGGAGTAAAACCTTTTATATATTAGGGAACAAAGAAAGACTAAGGCAGGGATACTGAGGCTGAATAAAGAGGAAAGTGGTTGGGCAGAAAGCGACAGTGAAAAAGCAGGGACACTGAACAAATACTTCTGCTCAGTATTCACAGTGGAAAAGCAGGGGGAGCTACTTAATCCAGTCAATAGAAGCACTCTGGATAGGGGGGTTGATATTAGTCCTTTCACAGAAGAAAGGGTTCTGAAAGAACTCTTAAAACTGAAGGTGGATAAAGCAATGGGGCCTGATGGGATTCACCCCAGAATTCTAAAAGAACTAAGGGAAGAACTAGTAACACCACTGACTACCCTTTTTAATAAATCATGGGAAGATGGTGTGGTACCTGAGGACTGGAGGAGGGCAGATGTGATTCCACATCACAAAAGTGGGAGCAAGACAAAGGCAGGAAACTACAGACCTGTCAGTTTGACCTCGGTGGTAGGTAAAATGATGGAATCACTTCTGAAGGAAAGAATTGTTGAGTACCTAGAGGCCAGTGGGGCACAGGACCCGAGGCAGCATGGATTCACAGCGGGAAGGTCATGTCAGACATATCTAATTGATTTCTTTGACTGGGTGACCAAAGTAGTAGACCAGGGAGGGGCTGTGGACATGGCCTACCTAGACTTTAGCAAGGCATTTGACACAGTCCTGCACAAAAGATTAATAAACAAATTAGCCAGCCTGGGAGTGGGTCCCAGGGCAGTAACCTGGGTAAAACACTGGCTGAACAACAGGATACAGCGGGTAATAATAAATGGAGTCCACAGTGAAAAAAGGAGGGTTACTAGTGGGGTACCACAGGGTTCAGTACTGGGGCCGGTCCTTTTTAATGTCTTTATAAGTGACATTGCAGAGGGACTGGAAGTGAAAGCATGTCTCTTTGCAAATGACACAAAGATCTGCAACAGGGTTGATACGCAAGGTGGGGTGGAAAGGATGAAAAGGGACTTGACAAGGTTGGAGGAATGGTCAAATGTATGGCAGCTGGGCTCAGTTGGTAGCACATCTGCCTCTGGACCAGAAGGTGGTGGGTTCTCGTCCAACACCGGGATGAACTTGCACCTAAAAATCACTGGTAACCTGGTGCAGTATTGGAGGGTGCTGTACTGCTGGGTTGTGCCGTCCTTCAGATGAGACGTTAAACCGAGGTCCCTTCTACCCACCCTGGTGTTGTCCTGGTGGGTGTCCAGGTGGAAGTAAAAGAACCCAGGGTACTCTTCGTAAAGAGCAGGGAACATTCCTGGAGTCCTGGCCAACATTCCCCTTCCCATAAACCTGTTCATGCAATTATCCAGGCTGTATGTGGGTGATGATGTGCGATATGGCCGCCACCACACATTCAGTCACTTCACTACCAGTCTAGCATTGCTTGTAAAGTGCTTTGGGATACTGTGTATGAAAAGTGCTATATAAATGCTGATACTTCTTCTTCTTCTTCAGCTTAGATTCAATGCAAAGAAGTACAAAGTAATGCACCTGGGAAACAAAAACCCAGGGGAAGAGTACACAATGGGGGGTGAGATACTGACAACAACAATGGAAAGGGACCTGGGGGTAGTCATATCAGATGACCTAAAGGTGGGTCAGCAATGTGAGAAGGCAGTAAGGAGTGCTGGGGGATAGTGGGATGCATAGGGAGAGGCATCACCAGTAGAAAACAAGAAGTTGTTGGCCCTCTGTACAGACAGTTGGTAAGACCACATCTAGAGTACTGTGTACATTTCTGGAGACCCCATCTCTGCAAAGACATAGACATGGTGGAGGTTGTTCAGAATAGGGTAACCAAAATGGTGCAGGGTCTACAACAGAAGACATATGAAGAAAGACTAAAGGAGCTTAAGATGTATAGCCTCTGGGGGGATATGATTGAAACTTTCAAATACCTCAAGGGAATTAACAAAGAGGGTATCAACTTTCAGAAAAAGAGATGTGCAAGAACAAGGGGGCACAATCTGAAGATAGAGGGGGGACGGCTCAGAGGTAATGTGAGGAAGTATTTCTTCACAGAGAGGGTTGTGGATGCATGGAACAGCCTTCCTGAGGAGATTGTAGAATGAAAAACAGTTGGGGAATTCAAGAATGCATGGGACAGACATAAGGCAATTCTAGTGGGGGATAGGAGGAAGTAGGCTGTTGGTTAACTAGGATCTGCAGCTTATCCGTTAGGTAGGGAAATGGGCCAACTAGGTGGGCCAAGCGGTCCTTATCTGCCATCAAATTCTATGTTTCTATGTTTCTAGCTAGGACATGACTTGAATGAATGAACTGTAAAAATCATAGTCTCCAAACTTTGGCTTCAGTGCCATTTTGTAGAACGGAATGATGCAGCAAAGAATAACAAGTTCAACTCAGACTGGAGATAAATGTTAATACTGTAAAACACAGAAATTATTAGAACATATCTACAGTGTATCCTTCATCCAGTTCAGCTTGTTAATGTGTGATACAGTATTACAGTCATTTGCAAATCAGTCCCCAACTGTCCTAGAATGCTCCGTTCCTCCCCAAATATCTGTAAGGAATCCATTAAGTGTCCATTTCTGAATCCTTGATGTTGCCTCTTGGGAGCTTAATTTCTACTTTTTGAATCAGTTTGTCAAAATTCTTGGGGTCACTATAAATACAGGATTGTCCCTTATACTGCACCCAGAGTTTCACGAGGTAAATTGAGCTGCAGGGAACACTGTACTCCCACAATTGCTACAGTCAAAACTTTTCTGCAGCTGTCTTATACTATAGCTCAAGTCTGGAAACATTTGTATTTTCTTGCTGTCACCTTCAAGGTCATAGGTCTGTCTGCCTGCTGAGAGCACTGCATCCCACTGTAGCACAGACACATTTTATTAGCAACGTATATGGACTAGTCAGGTCTGCTAATCTGTTTGGGGTTATTCAATAGCACTTTTCAAACTCAAATTGTACATTACTTGGATTCAGAGCCTAGGCTTCTCGTAACCAGATTAGGAGGAACAAACACAAATGAAACAAAGCATACCACAAGCAAATTGATTTACCCCCAAACATTTTCTGTGCCATCATCCTGTGGTCAGTAACCTCTGTGCTTTGAGGAGACTCTGCCTCTTCACAAGCAGGGAGGATGTGTTCCCTCAACTCTATCTGTAAGGCCATTGCCTCTCACATTCCACTCTCACAGTAAATTCTCAGAATGCTCCAATCTGGAGTGCAGAAACTGGATCTCTTTCATCCGGCTGGCTGAGGTTTTCAATGCCTTGCCAGTGGCACTCGTCATCTCCACCTATTGCTCAATCAACTGCATATGCTGTGAGAAGGAATACATTTTAGAATCCAGCAGTTCCACTGATTTTGTATGCTTTCCATCGATGTATGTAGAGGTAAAGACTTCTTTGTCAGCCTTTGATGAGGCCTCATTTGCTTTTCCTCCACCATTAGCCGAGGCCTTTGGTTGGAAAAAGTCCTGGGAGGTAGATAGTGTATTTTGTGACTTCCAAATCTCTCAACTTTGATGAAATTCAGACAGTTAATAGCCAGGCAGTCAATCTCTAATTATACTTCGTTTGAGTCAAATCAAAGCACAAACACACTGTTTTTTTAAAAGTTATTTCTAGTCCTCCATGTAGGAGCTGTAAAAATTAAATCTAAACACCTAGGCTACTGGCTCCGCCAACCGCCCCCCCGGCCACTGACTGACCTTTTCCCATTTACTACTATGCACTGATCCACTGAGACCTTCCCTGTAAAAAGTCATGAACCTGCCCAATCAAGCACCTGTGAATTCCGTATATTTCAATTTTTCCAAACAAAATGTCATGCGTAGTAGTAAATTAAAGCACAAATCTCCCAGAGTCCAGCACCACTCACCACAAACCAAGACCACACCAATCTATGTTTCACAAAGCCATTATATTGGAGGCAAACAGTAGAAGTGCTCTCACTCAAATGCAAATTCACAAACTGGAAGGAGGAAGGCAGAACCCCACAGAACTTCAATTGGTTTTGCTAAGGCTTCGTCAGGAAGTATTCCCACAGGTGCTACTACTTGCCTTATAAAGGCACAGATTTAAAGGAACAGTGTCACTACTACATAAATATATACAAATAATTCATACACTGCTGAGAACTAAATAGATATATGTACAATCAAATTATAAATAAGTAATAAAAATATATAGTGCATAACCTATTATACTTGTATACCAAAAGGTACATATCCATAACTATGCACATATAACCCTATATATATATATATATATATATATATATATATATATATATATATATATATATCTGTGCATGAATGTATATGTACTCGAACATCACACACACAAACATATATATATATATATAAAGCATATACACAGCAGCATGGGCACATCCATCCACGTGCCCATACCCATTCTCAGCAACATTTAATAATTACAAAAAATGAGGAAAACATATAAAAAGTGCACAAAATAAAACATTACTAAATCCCTGTGTATATATATTAAAGTACTATATACTGTAATATATATATACCTGTATAACTATATACATATATATATATATATAATATATACCTGTATATATATATATATATATATATATATATATATATATATATATATATATATATCATATATATATATATATATATTATAGTATACGGTAGTACTACCATAGATTAAGGTGAGAGCCATTTCTATATTAAACCCCAAAACTTTGCACCTTAATAACATTCAACCGTTTGATGGATTTGCCTTAAATTTGGAATTTATGATCAAGAACCATAGGCCTTGGGATCTGCCAAGTTTCATACTGGTCGATATACAGCTGCGGAATTTATTAATGCTGATCTATCTGCACGCGTTTACGCTTTTCTGGAATTCTGTGGTCGCGCCTACAGGTCGTACAGTTTGCGTGACCGGCCCGAAATCTTCAGGGAACGTGCAGCCGGGGTCCCCGATGTGCCTTTCGAAGATTTCGTGAAAAAATATTAAACGGTTCAAAGGTTATTCAAAAAACAGTTTCCGATTATAAGTCAATGGGAAAAGTTAACAAAAAGTTCAACACTTTCGCAAATGCATTTTTACTTTCGCAAATGGGCCTGTTACTTTTGCAAATCGGCCATTTTGTTTTCAGTTGGTGATCAGAAAAATGGTTGGCATTTAAATTTGGGACCCTCTAGCAACCTAATTTTTTGTATTCACCTAGTCGGGCCCTGAGGATGCTTGCCATGTCTTTATTTTGTGGTAAAACACCCCAGAAATATGTTTTTCAAATTTCTGGAAAAAGTACTTTGCAAATTACTTTCATGCTCACGAAACTGTCGCAAATTTCAAAAGCTTTCGTAAATTGCGACAGTAGTTTTCTAGTCTATGGGAAAATGACAGCAATTCTTTGGCACTGCGCTGCAAAAGAATCGTTGGGAGTTTTGAGCTGAAATTTGGAGGGAACGGAGCCGTCATCTCACAGATGTGCCTTTCAGTGTTGTATTGAAAAAATATTACATGGCGGCAAAGTTACGGCACTCCAAAGTTGATGGTTTTTCCCATAGGATAACATTACGGCGCCCGACTCATTACAGAAATCCTTTGGCACCCTGCTGCAAAATAACGGTTTGGTCTTTTTTCCTGAAATTTGGAGGAACGACAGCCAACAGCCCACAGATGTGCCTTTCAGTAGTTTGGTGAAAAAATATCACATGGCGGCAAAGTTACGGCACTCCAAAGTTGACATTTTTTCCCATAGGATAACATTACGGCGCCCAACGCATAACAGAAATCCTTTGGATCCCTGCTGCAAAATAACGGTTTGGTCTTTTTTCCTGAAATTTGGAGGGAAGACAGCCAACAGCCCACAGATGTGCCTTTCAGTGGTTTGGTGAAAAAACATTACAGGGAGGCAAAGTTATGGTGCTCCGAACTTTCCTTTTTTTCCCATAGGATAACATTACGGTGTTCACTGTGCCTTTCAGGGCCCGTATCTCGGAAACGGTGCGAGATACGGACTGTTCGTTGGAAAATTCCTTAGCCCCCCAATGGGGCTAAGATTCAAATTAGCCAGGACAGTTGTAAATAATATGACTTTTAAATTTTTTTTCTACGTCGTACGGTTCCTGAGATATAATGTATTTAGTATTCCAAGATCTCATTTTCTCGCCCGATACTCATTATTTTGCATACATTATTTGTACTCACTGTCTTTCTCAATGCAGGTTTTGGGAAAACCAGCCTGTGCGCTTACATTACTGTTACTGTTGCCCTTTCCGCTTGCGGTTCCGTACCCGTTTCACTTACCGTTGACGTCTGCGCCACCATGTGCGTTATCCTTTGCGTTTTCATTTGCGCTTGCGTTTCTGTTATTTTTTGCCATTTTCTGTCTACAGTACTGTTTATCTTTCTGTTTCACTTTACATCACCATGCCCATTGACATTTCTGTTTGCAGGCACCATGTTACTATGTGACAACACATCACGTGGCAGACCATTCCCGTCTACGCCACCATGTGCGTTACCCTTTCTGTTCTCATTCGTGCTTGTGTTTACCATGTGCGCCACTGTTAACATTTCTGTTGCGTTACTGTCCTGTTAGTATGCCACAAGACATCATGTGGGCCTTTAACTCCATACCGCATTATCTTGGTGGGGCCTTGAGACTAAAAAAGCACATAACTCCGCTGCTGCGTCATTCACTATTTCTTGTTATCATTCTCAAAAGAAGGGAAATTAGAGGCAAAAACTCAGTTTAATGCATTAGTTAGAGTTGTTCCACAGCAACAAAAGTGAGGAAATTCGCTGTTAGGGTTGAAAAATCCTTGCACCCCCACCCACCCCAAACCGGCATTGGGTGTGCATTGGGATCATGAGTCTAATTCTCACCCCATTCTCCTATACTTCTGCTGCTTTACACAGGTCATGGGGAGAGTTAGGCTGATGATCCCAATGCACACCCAATGCCACCACGTCGCGCCATCCTTTGCGCTTTTCATTTGCGCTATGCTTCTGTTACTTTTTTGCCATTTGTGTGTACCGCACTGTTTCTCTTCACTTTGCGCACCATGCCCATTGACATTTCCATTTACAGGCACCATGTTACTATGTGACCAGACATCACGTGGCACACCGTTCCGTCTACGCCACGTGTCGTTACCCTTTCTGTTATCATTAGGCGCTTGTGTTACCATGTGTGCCACTGTTAGCATTTCTGTTTGCATTGCTGCTCCTGTTACTATGCCACAAGACATCATGTATGGCGGAGCAGGGGCCCAAAGGCCCGCATCCCTCACCACATTACATTCACTATTTCTCAATATCATTCTCAAAAAAGGAAATTAGAGGCAAAAACTCCATTTAATGCATTAGTTAGGGTTGTTCCACAGCGCAAAAGTGAGGAATTCGCTGTTAGGGTTGAAAACCCTAACTCCGAATTCACCCCCAGCACCACATACACACAGACACACACACATTCAAGTATGGGGAGGACCAAGTCAACACAACCAATGACAGACATCCAGCAGCAGGTGACAGAAATAACAAACAATTGTCTAAATGTACTACGAGACATCCCACCCACCTGACCAGGTACTGCATGCTCAGTGGAGATCAACAGCAAAACTGAGGCCATGTACACCAAAGCGTACACATCCCTGATTGCAGCTGCACACACTACCACACTTAGTAGTGGCATGGCCTTACCTACCGATGCCCACACCACACCACAACTGGTACTGTGCCGTTATTCAATATAAATGCTGAAGGTGCATGATGACAGTTGTAGAAAGGTTTTAACACTACTGAGTATACATTAATTAAGAGAAGCACATAAATTAACTACAAGACACTAGCATGCTCAAGATAAAAGTAGTGATACATTTAGTAGGTGATTTACATAGTAGTACATTTACTGCAATGGTTTACTCAACATAGAGAGGCTGATGTAACGCGTGGAAAAGCATTGCCTGTTCAACACTGTGAAATTGGTACTGCCAGTATCACATGCATTCTTACTGATGAAGGTGTACTGCTGATGTACATACATAGACCTTCAGTGTGTTTCAATATTAAAGATGCAGTAAGTATTCTTTGTAAGAAAGATTGTAATTGCATGGATCAGGCCAAGCAACTTCTAAATATCATAGCACTACTGAGCCAACAATGATGTACCTGTATCGGACATGTATATAGGATAGATTTTCCTGTAGGCACTTACTGAGTATGTTGTACCTGATAAAGACAATCTCATTGCATCTGTGATGGCTAACTTATTCAAATAGTAATACATTTGCTATTGTTGCAATGAGTGATCTATGCCACTTATGGACACAGTGTGATTTTTTTTAACAGTTGTTTCATACTCAGGCTGTATGCCTACTGTTTGGGTTTGCCACACTTCTGTCACTGATGCTATCAAAGTGATAACTACGTTAATTCTGCTACAACAGGAATCAAGTAGGTATGGTGTAGATATAAACAGAATGTCTTTTAGTATTGATTTAACTCATAATGGGGTAAATGTACTAGGACAGCAGGGGGTTATTCTCTATCACTGAGTCTGTCAGTTATAATCACACTAGGGTTTCGATGACTGTAATGATCAAGTTACACTGGTCATCTTCATGAGTTCATGTTCACAGCCATTCTCCAGCAACTAGACAGTGTATGGTGTAACTGGGTGGGACACTGTGTTGCAAAGCTGCTGCAGTGCCTAGCAGAGGGAGAGTATCTACTCATAAAGACAATTAAGCAATAAGGCATGACCAACAGTTATGTTAAATGGTCTGTTAATCACCCTGTAGGGGTTTAATGTTGAATGAGGCATATCCGAGTGCCACATGTCGCTAGACAGTGATAAACTGACCATTAACATAATACCTGGGAGTGGCTTATTGCTATCATAATAAAACTGTTTTTTAAACAACATTAAACCATGTTCATCATATGGTTAGGCTCTACATGTATGTTAATAAAAACTAAACATAAGGCTGTTACAATGTTTACAGTCAATTAGAAAGCTGCATTTCTCAAACCCTTGTTATAATCAGAGATATTATACCTGTACAACTCCTTGGTTTTGCTTAACTGTATTGCTCAGGTGGCCAACCACAAGTGGTGTGGTGTGGTGTGGGGCATCGGTAGGTAAGGCCATGCAACTACTAAGTGTGGTACGTTGTGTGCAGCTGCAATCAGGGATGTGTACGTTTGGTGTACATGGCCTCAGTTTTGCTGTTGATCTCCACTGAGCATGCAGTACCTGGTCAGGTGGGTGGGGATGTCTCGTAGTACATTTAGACAATTGTTTGTTATTTCTGTCACCTGCTGCTGGATGTCTGTCATTGGTTGTGTTGACTTGGTCCTCCCCCATACTTGAATGTGTGTGTGTGTGTCTGTGTGTGTGTGGTGCTGGGGGGGGGAATTCGGAGTTAGGGTTTACAACCCTAACAGCAAATTTCCTCACTTTTGTTGCTGTGGAACAACCCTAACTAATGCATTAAACAGAGTTTTTTGCCTCTAATATATATATTTATATATTGTAAAAAACAATAACAAGGCACTGCGTCAGCATGTGGTCTAAAAGCAAAACAAAATAGTTATATTAAATGCACGCTGAAAATAGAAAATAGAGTTAAAAATCTATGTTTTGACCTTAGGTCTTCTTCAGGAAATATCTAAAAGAAAAAAAAAACAAAGTTAATGGGGTGTTTCCATGAATTGGTTAACAAAATAATCAACAGCAGCAAAACATCCTGGAGTGGGTGTCCATGCACTTCGAAGGGGATTGATATCATTGATTGTTCTGGTGATACTGTCATCATCTGTAGGAAGAGGAGTCTCATTAGAAAAATGAACTGTAAGGCGTACTCTACGATAGAAGCACTGCAGATCAACTTGAACCTGGGGTGCATCAAGATATCTGGGTGTGGGCACAAAAGAGATACCTTTGCTAAGGAGTGATTGCTTATCTTGTGTCAAGGGAAGGTCTGGAGGAATACAAAATACCAAATTGTTAGGTTGTGTCTGACTCGAGGGCTCATGTTGGTTGTTGATCTGCTGGGTGAGAGACTGGAGTTTTGCAGATTTGGTGTCCTTGAGTAACTGAAAGAGAGTGGAGTTAAGGTTTTGGATGCAGTGCTTAATAAAAGGAAGGTTATGTGGAGCCGTTCACTGCAGGAAATCCTTTTGCCTTTGAATGGTTTTGTCCACAGAGATCAGTTGTGTTTTAATGGAGAGAATGGTGTGCATGATAAGTTTCCTAGAGAAGCTTTTCAAAAGTTTATTAGTGGAGGAAACATGTATCTCAGATCCAAATGAACAAGGATGGAATTTCAAACAGAAGCCTTTAGGAATAATACCCAGGTGGCAGCATCTGGAAAGAAACTGTAAGTGACTGCAGAGTTTAGTCTTAGAGCAAATGGCAGAAAATAATTCAAGAGAAGACTTAGAAATATGAGAAGGGAATGCAGACATAGATGAAATGAAGGAGCATTGTAGAGAATTCAGAAGAGATTTCAGATTAGGTATAGTGGGTCACAGCAAATGTAGCATACAAATTGTAAAAAACAAAAACAAGGTGCTGCGTCAGCATGTGGTCTAAAAGCAAAACAAAATGGTTATATTAAATGCACACTGAAAATAGAGTTAAAAATCTACATTTCGACCTTAGGTCTTCTTCAGAAAATATCTAAAAGAGAAAAAAAATACAAAGTTACATATCTAATAAAGTCCAGGTGCCAGGGCAGAATTGCTAAGTACAAGTATCCCCATATATTTATCTATAGTTATTGTATCGAATCCCCTGTATATATATATATATGTCATACCTGCATAATTATCTATATGGGTATATGCATGCAATATATACTGAAATATATTCAGTCATATAACCATCCCCTCAATAACTGTCTAAGTCATACCTGCATACAGACTTATATAGGTATATGCATACAGTGTACACTGAAATATATTCAGTCATATAATCATACATAAAATGAATGACCAATATATAAAGAGAACAACATGAGTTTGTACTGTGCCTGGGTAATTATTCCTAAGGAATGACTCGTATACACAAATGTTGTCCTACAAAAAAACAGATAAACAAAATAACATAAAAAAATACCATCCCACAAATTTCATGTGGATTTATATTAATGCAGACAAGCGAAAGAACCAGAACCATTCCCGTAAAAAACTAAAGTATGTACTCAAAAGCAAGAAGCGTTCTCTAACAAAATGTTGATCATTTAACCAAATAAATGGTTAGATCAATCCTATCATTGAGACCTGGGCTCCTCATTGTACCCAGTGTAAAAATCCAAAATGAATCTTTGTGTGTCAGAATTGCCTTGACATCTCCTCCTCTGGGACCCGCAAAGGCATGATCTATATCGACAAACTTAAACTGATGGTTTTCAGGGTCTCTGACCTGCAACATATGGATACATAGTGCACTTTTGTGGTCCCAGAGCCTAACTGAGCTCAGATGTTCCCCTATTCTAACTTTCAATGCATGGGTGTTTTTTCCGACATAAAAAGAGCCACATGTACATATGACTAAATATACCACAAATGTAGTGTTGCAATTAACAAAATGTCAGATATCAGAAGGACCCTGGTTGTTCACTGTATAGAATTTCTTGGTTTTAATCACATCCTTACAGTGTGTGCACTTGCCACACTTTAAACAACCCTGGGACGGAGATGGTAACCAGTTCATAGGTAATATCTTAGGACTTGGTAAATAGGAGCTGACCAAACTATCACATTGATTTTTACTCCACCTGTATACAATGCAAGGGGGATTTTCAGTGACCTCAGACAGTGAAGGTTCTGTTGCCAAAATATGCCAGAACTTGTTTAACATTGCTCTCACCTTCCCACTGTCAACACCATATTTCATGATAAATAAAGTTTTACCATGCATTTTTTGTGTTTTTTGTTTATATTGTAGAAGTTCTGTTCTCTCTGTCTGGCTCACCTGTATTTTAGTATCTTGTAGCTTGGTGTCACTATAACCTCTATCAACAAACTTCTGACACATTTCAGTGCATCTCCTTTTAGCCACCTCTGTGTCAGAGCAATTATGTCTGACTCTTCATGGCTGCGACTTCAGGATGTTGTTGATGGTATGGTGAGGGTAGCAACTGCTGGACATTAGAAGACTATTTCTATTTGTAGGCTTATAGGAAATATCAGTGGAGACTGTCCCATCCAAGTTTTTCACAATATTCAAATCCAAGAAATGTATATTTTCAGGTGAATATGTAACCATGAACCTAAGATTTGGATTGAAGTTTACAAATATGTCACAAAAGCATGCAGTTGTGCCACACTCCCCCACCATACCATCAACACATCATCAATATATCACTTCCATAAATTGATGCACCCATAGAAAAGGTTCTGATCAGTGTCATAAATAACATTTTCTTCTCATAATCCTAAATATAACTTTGCATATGTGGGGTCAAAGGTAGCCCCCATCGCTGTGCCTTTTGTTTGTAAAAGGAACGGACCCTGAAAAACAAAACAGTTCATTTTCAAAATAAATTCTGATACATCACACAGAAAGTCAATAAAGTCCACACTATATGGAGACTTAAGATCCTACCAATACCTGATAGCAGCCAACCCCCACATCATGTGATACGTTAGAGTAAAGTGCCTCCACATAAAGGGTTACCAGTAACCATTGAGGCTCCAAATACAAATGCCACAGAATGCCCAAGACCTCAGTAGTCTCTCTAATAAAAGAGTGAAGTGAAGGCACTAAGTAGTTAACATCGCCATCCAGTAGTTCAGTAAGGGACCCCAACCCTAAGACTATTGGGCGTCCTGGGGGATTGGTAAGTGACGTGTGGATTTTTGGCAAGATATACATCATTTGTCTGATTGAATTGTCTACCAACAGAAAATCAAATGTGTCTTTAGTAATCACACCCCTCTCAATAGCTGTTTTTAAATAGACATCAATTTGTGCTTTAAACTAAATAGTGTGATCTCTTTTCAAACTTGATTAAAAAAATCAGTGGTAGCTAATTGTCTGTAGATTTCATCTCTATAGCATTCTACATCCATAACAACTGTTGAGCCACCTTTATCTGCTGGCTTAATAACGACGTGTGGATTACGCTGTAAATCATACAGTGCTGACATTTGTTCTTTTGAAGTGTTTGAAAAACGTAAGTCATTATTCAGTTGACGTAGAGATTCTGCTTCAGACAACACTGTCCTTTCAAATGTGAGCACTGCAGGTGTATAATTAGACACAAACCTAAAGGGCTTTTTAAAGACTGTCTCCATCGATGGTGCACTACATCAGGAATTACAGTCAAGGTTCTCATTTGTTGCCTCAGGACTCATGTCAGATAATACACCTCTGATATCAATTTTCTTTGCAAACAAGGCCTTCAAATTTAATTTGTGGCTAAAATTCTTGATATCAATAAAAAGTTCAAAGGGGTCATTTTTACATGTGGGAATAAAATTAAGACCCTTATCCAATATTTCCAGGTGAGCAGGCGACACGGGAATTTTGGAAATGTTCACTACATTAATTTCTTTTTCTTCTGGTAGGTCTTTTTCACCAGTGTTACTACTGGTAGTGGCTGACCGGAAACCTTGTATTTTCCAATACCGATGTTTCCTACCACCATGTCTTGTTCTTTTCCCTGACTCTTTAACCATCTGAGTAGGAACCTGGAATTGTACTGTGCGTAAGCTCCAGCGTGGAGTTGATGTCACTGTCTGTCCCGTCTGCTACTGATGTTTCTCCTCCATCTCCAATTTGTCTCCTAAAAAATATTCAGAAGATTCTGTTTCCAATGTGGAGGTAAAATGATCCAAAATCTGATTGTTTTATTTTAGGATAGACTTTAACTCTGTTTTGTATTCAGACTGTCTCGTCTTCTGTTTTTGTTTATATTTTTTATGCCACCTTTGATTTTTTCTGTTACTGAAATTGCCAGAGTTACCAGAGTAATTACTAGAGTTATTAGATTTCTGATTCCAAGTGAACACTCGATCAAGGACATAATCCTTCCTATCACATTCAAACTTGATCAATTTATGTTTTTTAATTCATTCGTCCTGTTCCACAATGGCTTGACTGAGAATTTTCTCAAAATCATTAGAGTCTGGATGGTCTTTGAACTTTATGACTTCAGCTTCCCTTTTCTTTACTATTTCTTCGATTTCAGTTTGTTATAGTAAATCAAAGGCCTTTTGATAATTGGTTAGTCCTTATATTAACTGATTAGAACAGCTCTTGTATGACCCCCAAAAAAAATCCCATGCCTGCATACAGACATCCAACAACTTAAACATCCCTTCTTGAGACCTAAACTGATCTGGAACTTTCTATAATCTGCACACAGTCCATAAGCCAGTTGTGAATAACACCTTAACTTCTTTCCACTGATTTCCAGTGGACCAACATGAATATGCTTTTAGTGAAAGATAAGCTATATCCTGAGGGTGTTTAAAAATTTCTTGCCATTATTGTTTACTGCAACTACACTGCTCCCCATAGACTACTGCTTTATAGAGGATATAAAATCGCCCCCAAACCTGATAGTGCCCCTTTAACTATCCTTTCTGAACTACAGTGTCAGCAATATTCCAGTCAATATTTCAATCATAAGGAAACCAGTTTATTTTCCCACCAGTGTCCCACATCATGGTTTATGACAGTTCAGAACTGACCTCTTTGAAATCTCAGGTTCTGACAATAACACTCTGAAAGTGAATTTCACACAGTACTGCTAGAATGGTCTTTCCTGGTTAACATATCCTTTTCCCTCATAAAATGTGATACACCATAACAGATCCTGAGATCACAAGCAATATGCTGCTGCAGTGCATGTTTATGACTGGTAAATGGCTTTTAGCACAACTCTGCTAAAAGAACCTGGGAATGAAAATCTCCCTTCCTGGCAAGCAGGTGGCTTTCGAATTAAAAGGCCACCCCTTTAAAAAAAAATCTAGGCTTTCCCTGTACCTTCAATTAACACTGGCATGGGCATACAAAGAAATCCCATAAAACAATATATAACAGTAATATATATTGCAAATAATAATTGGTAGTTGGCTAGATCGCCATAAGGAGTTCATGTTTAGCTTCTTCAGTTGCTCCTCGTATGTCAATTCACCAAGGCCCCTCACCATTTTCATCACCCTCCTCTGGATGCACTCCACTCTATCCACATCCTTTTTGAGATATGGCCTCCAAAACTGGACCTCATACTTAAGACATGGCCTGAGAAGCTACCTGTACAAGGGCATTATGATCACCCTCTTCCTGCTAGTTATTCCCCTACCAACACAACCCAACATCCTATTGTCCCTTGCCACTGCCTTCTCACATTGCTTGTCACCTTCAGGTCTAATTCATTATACCAAGGTCCCTTTTCCGCTTGGGAACTTCTAGGGCATAGCCTCACATCCTGTATTCCACACCCTAATTTTTCTTCCCTAAGTGCATGTCCTTGCACTTCTTCATATTGAAGGACAATTGCCACCCCTTGGATCATTCCTCCAGTTTCTCCCTGATCCCTGCACATACTCTCAACCCACTTAGGTGTATCCACCCTATTACAGGCCTTGATGTCATCTGTGAATAGACAGCACTCTTCCCTCTAGCCCCTCTGCTATGTACCCTATAAATATATTAAAGACGTGTGGCCTCAGCACCAACCCTTGAGACACTCCACTGGTGACCATACCCTCCTTTGAAGATACCTCATTAACTATTACCCTCTTCCTTCTGCCCTCCAGCCAGTTCTGCACCCACCTAACCACTACCAGCCCTAGCCCCACAAATCTCATTTTGTGCAGTCGACTCCACTGTGGTACAGAATCAAATGCCTTCTTGAAGCTGAGGTACGCAATGTCTACAGACCCCCCCTCCCAATCCAGTACCTGGTGACCCAGTCAAAGAACATAATCAAGGTTGTTTGACACAGCCTCCCCTCAGTGAACCTGTGTTGCCACTGGTTCTGTAGGCCATTGGCCTCTTGGTAGCTAGTGATTCTCTTCTTTAGTGGTTTCTCCATGATCTTGCTCACCACCGATGTTAGGCTCACTGGTCTATAATTACCTGCCTTCTCCTTGTCCCCCCTCCCCTTATGAAGGAGGACTACATCTATCCTTTTCCAGTCATCAGGGACCTCCCCTGTCTCCAAGGACTCATTGAAGAGGCTGGTCAGAGGTACTGCTAGTATTTGCTAAGCTCCCTCAGTACCCAGGGGTGCACCCCATCCAGCCCCATCGCCTTATCTACCTCCAGCCTCCCTAGCTCCCTCAGGACCTTCTCCACCTGGAATGGACTGAAGTCAACTTCCCAACACCTTGTTTTCCTTGATTTTCCTAATCTACCCATCCTTCTCTACTGTGAACACTGAGCAAAAATAGCTATTGAGTATTTCCGCCTTCTCACGGTCATCCTCCACCTACCCCCTTCTTCATTTTTCAGCCTGACTATCCCTTCCTTAGACTTTCTCCTCTTGCTCACATATCAGAAGAAGGTTTTGTCCCCTTCTTTTACTGTGTTGGCTATTCTTTCTTCTGTTCTTGCCTTCACTCTCCTGTCATCCAGACCTGCATCCTTTTTTTTTCTTCTGGTAAACAGCCCTATCCTCCTCCCTCAGCATTATTTTATACCTCCTAAACACCTTTCCCTTTGCCCCGACCTTCTCTGCCACTTCTCCATTATACCAAAGTAGCCTCCTCTTCTTCCTGTTTTTATTTACTACCTGTTATTTATTTCCTACCAGTTATGTGTCATTCACATTACTGTATACCAATATTGCTTGCTTTATTGTATCTTGCACTGTTTACTTGCCCTTTTATTTTGTAATCTTGTTCACTTGACGTGGAGCCTTTGTAAATGAGTCCCTGACTCAAACATGTTTAATTCCGAAATTTAAATAAAATAAATACATAAATAAATTTACCCTACTGAGGCAGAGGTTAGTGGCCTCCACTAATGCCCCTTTTATTGTATCCCAGATTTCCTCCACCCCCCAAGTCCCCCACCCCACCAATGCTTGCTGAATGCATTCCCCCATTTTCTTAAAGTCCGCATGCCTGAAATCTAGCACCTTCCCTCTGGGCTGATGAACATCAGTAGTTGTTTTACCCATGAACCAAATGATGCTGTGGTCCCAACCATTCTCCATTTGTAAGGATCAGGTCCAAGAGTACCCCTTCTCTGGTGGGTTCCCTTATCAGCTGCTTCATAAGAGCTCCTTATAGGGAGTCCACTATATCCCTGCTGCTGGCATATGCTGCTGATGGGGTGCCACACTCCACATCAGGCAAGTTGAAGCCCCCCATTAGCAGCACCTCCCATCTGTTAGCCATCCTCTAAATCTCCTCCATCATTGCCTTATCCTCCTCGTCATGCTGTGCTGGTGGCCTATATACCACCCTGGCGTGTATGACTTCTCCCTTCCCTGTTTCCAAAAATACTACATCACTAACCGCCACCACCTGTGCTGCCTGCTCAACAGTACAGCCTCACAGTTTCACTTTCACCTTCTCACAGTGCTCTATCCAACCCAAGCTATCACTGTCCCAAAGATTCACAAAATGCACACTCTAACCACCCCCCCCCCCAAACTGGAACCACATTTTAAATGAAAACATTCTTAAGAAAAAAAAAATTCTCTTTCTCAGCACAGCAACCTTGCAAACCAAGCACAGCAACCAGGCACAGAGAAAAAACATGGAAAGGAACTGAAGAAAAAAATAAAATATAACAAAACTGACCCCCCTTAAACCCTATTGCATAAATCAGATATGCATGGTGTGCCTGTGGGATAATGAAGTTATTTCTACAGTTGCCAGTGACTACTCATAACCCTCCCTAGTGGCTTCACCACTCATGAGGTTACTTGAGGTTACAGGCAACTGTACAAATAATTTTGTTATCCCACAGGTGCCCCTGCATATCATACATATATATATATATATATATATATATATATATAAACACACACACACACACACACACACACACACTTATATCTCTTTCTCTCTTTCTCTCTCTCTCTCTCTCTCTCTCTCTCTATATATATATAATGGATAAAAAGTATTGGTCCAAATCCAAACTTCTGATTGTATAAAACACATCACATGACCGTGCGTATATCAGAGTGCAACCACACACCTGCACTTTAACCCCCCTCCAAAACAATTTTGACATTTTATAAGATAGATAAACCACTCTGAGGTGTGCAGTCTCACTCTAATATACGCATGTCTTGGGTGGTTGACGCACACCAAGGAGTGCGTATATCAAAGCGCAACCACACACCCCAGAGTGATTTATCTATTACATATATTCATTGCAAAAAATTTCATTGATGCATCACTTAGGGTTGATAGCACAGCGATGAAAGTATGGAAATGCGATGTTAGCGTTACCCCTACACCACCACCCCTATCCTCCACTCACCAACAGACATGGGAGTGTGCCATGAGGTTGTCAGGCCCAACATTCACCCCATTCCATGTGTAAGCAAGCCAACATGCTAAAGCATAGGAGAGGCCTAATGACCCCATGGCACACCGCGATGTCTGTTGATGATGGAGAGGGTAATGAGGCAACATTTATATGATGATTTTCTGCTCAAAGAAATTGGCGTAAACTGGACTGGACTGGACTTCAGATGGGCATTTTTTAATTTGCTTTGGTGGTGTGCAAATAGCATGGTCTTGTTTTTTTTTTTTTTTTCAGATTTAGAAGTAACCTATGCTCCCAGAACCAGTGCTTGGCTTGGCTGAATGAGTACTGGACCAAAGCCTGTAAACTGGTGGGGTTGGTGTGGGAGGTACAGAGGACAGCATTGTCTGTATATAGGAGGATCTTTCCGGGGCATGAGGCAGGAAGAGCATTCAAAAACAGACTAAAAAGTAATGGCCCTAGAATGGAGCCCTGTGGAACTCCAGAGCGGGTGGGGCAGGTGCTGGATATTGAATTGTTTATCCTTACACATTGAGTCCTGGACATCAGGTAGCTAGAAATCCAGCCTAGGGGACCTTGTGAGAGACCCATTTGCATGAGGGTGTTTAGCAGGAGGGGGTGGTTGACCATGTCAAATGCCTTGGACAGGTCAATAAACATGGCCCCTGCCAGCTGTCCCTTGTCTAGTGTGGAGTGAATGTGGTTTGAGAATTCCAGGAGGGCCATGGTAGTGCTATGACCTGCACAGAACCTGTGCTGCTCTTTGCAGAGCAGGTTATGGGTTTCTAGGTAGTTAGTCAGCTGGTCTGCCACTACCTTTTCCAGGGCTTTGGATAGCGGGGGGGAAAATGGAAATTGGTCAGTAGTTCCCGGGAAGCAGGTGATCCCCTCCTTTATGGATGGGTGTTACTACTGCATTTTTCCATTTGCTGGGGAACTGTCTGAGGCAGAGGGAGCAGTTTAGCAGGACAGTGAGTGGGAGAGGCAGTGCGTCCAGGGCCAGGTGGAGGAGTTTAATATCTAGTGGGTCATTAAGGGGGCTGGATCCATTCAGGGCCTTGATTAGGTACAGTTCTGTTTCTCAAAGGGGTTATGGTCTGGAGATAGAAAGGAGGGCACAGGAGGTGGGGGGGTCATGTTTGGGTATGGGTATGAAAAAATTGGGGGGGGAGAGAACTGGGCTAAGGTCCGTAAAATTGGTGTTGAGAGAGTGGCAACAATTTCCTTTGGGTCACAGGTGATTGAACCATTCACAGTGATCTGGGAGGGGTCCATGATTTCTTGTTTAGGAATTTTATGTTGTTTCAAAATTTGCGTGATGAACCCCAGGAGGCAGTTAGGGTGGCTCTGCAGCGCTCAACTTTCACCTTGCGAATGGCCCAGGTGCACCTATTCTATTCCCCACGGTAGGCTTGTCTGTCTGTGGGTTTGCCTGAATAATTGGTTCGATGCCATAGGTTGTCCTGGTTCTTAAACTGCTGTAGGAGTGATGGTGTTATCCAGGGTGAATTTTGCCACTTGATGTGGGTCTTTTTTGCGGGGGGGCAAAGGTGTCACAGGCTAGGGTGAAGGCACTGTTGAAGTATTCTAATGCTGAATCCATGCTGGTGGCCTGGTATACAGGAGACCAGTCCCAGTGAGCTAGGTGAACCTTGAACTTTTTAAGACTGCCAGGGCAGAGGTGGCGTCAGAACGTGGTGGCAGGTGGTGGAGCAGGTTGCTTGCCTGACCATGTAAATATTACTGGGGAGTGGTCACTGAGGGAGTTTGGTAGGACCTCAATGTCCATGATTTTAGGGGCAGGTTTGTTAGTACGATGTCCAGCAAGATATGTGTGCTAGTGGCTGTATTGTTTCTAGTTGGTTGGGTCACCATCTAATGGAGGTCAAAGGCTGTGAGAGCATCTTTGGAGGCAGTAGTTGTATTGGCAAGCTAATGTATGTTAAGGTCACCTAGACAGATGTGTTCTGACTTGTGGTGGAGGCTTGCAAAGAACTCCGTTAAGGAGTGAAAGGTGAGAGTTTGTTTGTGGGGCAGTATGTAGGCCACAGTGATTGTAAGGGGGCCCTTGGAAGGGTCTGGTGTGATCTTTAGGGACATGGTTTGGGCTCCGTGGTCTAGTGCCAGTGGGGTATAGTTTGAGCCAATAGGGAGTGCCGCAGGTATATTTCGCAGCCACAGCCCCGTTTGCCCACTCTGGCCAATCTGAAAAGTGAGTAAACTGAGAGGGAGATGAGGGAGTCGGGGTTTTTTTTTTAGTTGTTGTTTAACCAGGTATAGCATACTAAGCTGAAGGCTTTTTTACAGGAGCGACCTGGGAGCACAAGGAGGTTAAGTGACTTGCTCAGGGTCACACAGTACGCAAGTGGAAGCTGAGGGATTCAAACCCAGGTCTGGTCTGCTGGATGTCACCAGATTTGCAGCTCAGAGCCTTAGACCACTGTGCTACACTGCCTCGGGGGTATTCTTGGACAGTCACATGACATCTCAACCAGTGCGAGGATGTCGGTTTGATGTCTGGTGTCCCAGCATTTCAGTGCAGCTGTTTTTAATTTTTTAGGATGCTGCATATATTCATGGATCCAATCCAGAGGCCAGAGACTGGTGGCAGGTGTGTCAGCATGGGAGTGCATGGTCCTGGGTTGGGGTGGATGTTACCAGATAGTAAGAGGAGTAAGGAGATAATTTTAAGAAGCGGTAGATGCTTACTCATTCGTCTGGACATGGAGCTATTAGTGCTATGCTTGGTACCAGTGCATGGTATAGAGATCGAGTGAATGGCGGGGATGGCAAGGGAGACTGGGGGCACAGGTGAGCAAGAGTAGGACAACAGCGGGGGCATGTGTGTTGGTATATGGGGAGGGGGTGACACAGGGGTGGGCAGAGTAGGACCGATGGAGTAGCATGGGGGAGCTGTGGGGTGAGATTAGATGGGGAGGGTGGTGGGTAAGGGATTGGAAGGGAGAGTAGCATTAGAATGAGATGAGTCAGATTGAGGAGGTGAGCGGGGACAGTCATGTGCCCTAAGGGGTAATACATTTTGATTTGTTCCTTTTTCTTTCTATTGTTAGCACTGGTTTTTGCTAAGACTTTAGCAAATATGCTATATGTTTGCACACTCTGAGAGTTAATAACTTTAGAGCCATTTAATGGATTTGCACAATATTTGGCAGGCATAAGCTCTAGTAACAGGACTCTTAACCTGCTGAGTCTGGTGGGAATCAGATTAGTGGTTTCAGGGATATAAAGTGTTGAAAACAGAAAAATCATCAGTATGGTTGGGGTGAAAGTGCACATCTATGTTACAGTTCACTTTGAAGGGTGATAACTTTTGAGTTGTTATAAAGAATTACATGAAATTTAGCATGCATATTTTCTAGGTATAGCGCTCTAGAACTGCCAACTTTGTTGGGAATCTGTTCAGTGGTTTTGGAGATATAAAGTGTTAGAAAAACAGGCAGTCACACCATTATAGTTCGTGGGAGGAATGGCAGTTCTTTGTTAAAGTCCAAACTTCGAATGTTAATAATTCAGAGCCCTTTAATGGATTTTAATGAAATTTGGCATGCATAAGCTCTAGGGGTAGGTCTTTTGCTCTATCAAATTCATGTGAATCCATTAAGTGGTTTTGGAGATATAAAGTGTTGAAAAAACTGAAAAATCTGGATTTTCTGACATTTCTTTGCTCACCTGTATGTCAGAAATGGCTTTTGTGATGTGGGCTTAAATTTTCGGGTTAGAAAGCCTTTGGGTCACAGGTGTGCCTTTTGAAGATTTGGTGAAAAAATATTGATCTATTCAAAAGTTATGAAAGTTTTTATTTCCCCATTATTTCCTATGGGAAAATGTATATGTCAGGCAGGACAGTTTAAATTTTCGCACATTATGAGTACTGTGTGAAAATAAGACTTTCGCACACATGCTAGATTTTTGCACACTTTGAGAGCTTAATAACTTTGGAGCCTTTCAACAGATGGGCAAGGTTTTTGGTGTGTGTACTGTCTAGGTGCAGATCTCTTCATCTGCCAAGTTTGGTGGGAATCAGATTAGTGGTTTAAGAGATATAAAGTGTTGAAAAACAGAAAAATCATTATTATAGTTAGGGTGAAAGTGCACGTCTGTGTTACAGTTCACTTTGAAGGTTAATAACTTTGGAGTGGTTAAAAAGCATTACATAAGCAATAAGGCATAACATGGTATTTATAAAACATATTTTATCACATGGCCAGGGGAGTGGTGAGGCACGAGACAGCAGGCTGAGTGACTTCAGCCACTGGACATGCGGTAAAATATGTTTTGTACACAACCTGTAGTGGCTTATTGCATTTGTAAATTGGGCTCCATTTTTAACTTTTTACAGTTAAGAAAAGCATATTTATATATAGGAAAAAACAGATTTACTTGTGTGCATATGTGACAAAATATTCTTCCGCCCACTGCAAATTATGTCATAGTTGATGTCATTCTATTACTACGGAACAAAGTTTGTTCTTTGCTAGCATTAATATTCAAGATATGGAATGTTTATCATGGAAAATTTATCATGCAATGTTTCTCATGGAATACATGGATTCAAAATTCTGCTCAGTTCCACTGGCAGAATGTTTCTTTCCTTATATACTACACACACACACACAAAAACCAACACATGCCTATTTTATAGCCAGAGACTCAGTTATTATTATTACAAAATCCTGTTATTATTATTACAAAAGTGAAGGTACTGGACTTCAGGAGGGCTGATTTTGTCAAAATGGGAGAGTGCTTCAGAAAAGCACTAGCAAATAGGCAAGAAGGTGAGGTGGAGCAACAATGGGGAAACATCAAAACCACCATCACAGAGGCAACACGCCTTTGTGTGAAACAAATCAAAACAAAAGAAAAAAACACTATGGCCAAGAGCCAATCAGATTACTGGATTTTCCCCTGCCATTTTATAAATGAAATATAGTATACATATGGTCTAGGCATAGAGCTCTTGACAGGCCAGATTTGGTGGGATTCTGTTGAGTGGTTTGTGAGATATAAAGTGTTGAAAAAATGCAAAACATCATTTGTATAAAGTGAGATTTTCACACATATGGCTAATCTGCAAAAATTACTTTCACAAAGATGCTAGATTTTCACACACTTTGAGGGTTAATAACTTTAGAGCCATTTAATGGATCTGCATGGTATTTGGTATGCGTAATGTCTAGGAACAGTTCTCTTAATCTGCTGAGTCTAGTGGGAATCAAATTAGTGATTTCAGAGATATAAAGTGTTGAAAACCAAAAAACTCAGCAGTACAGTGGGGGGTATAAGTGCACATCTATGTTACAGTTCACTTCGAAGGATAATAACTTTGGAATGGTTATACAGAATTACAAGACATTTAGCATGCATATTTTCTAGGTATAGTGCTCTGGATCTGCCAACCTTGGTGGGAATCTGTTCAATGGTTTTGGAGACATAAAGTGTTAGAGACACAAGAGGTTGCACCAGTATAGTAAGGGTGAAATGGCACTTCTCTGTTAAAGTCTAAACTTTGAGCGTTAATAACTTTAAAGCCCTTTAATGACTTTGTATGAAATTTGGCATGCATAGTCTCTGGGCATCGATATCCTGCTCTGCCATATTTCATGTGAATCTGTCAGGTGATTTTGGAGATATAAAGTGTTGAATTAACAGAAAAACTGGGATATTTTGACATTTCTTGGCTCATCTGTATGTCAGAAACAGCTGTGTGTTGTGGGCTGAAATTTGCAGGGTAGAAAGCCTTTGGGTTACAGCAGGGCTGGCCTTAACCATTTTCAGTGTTCACATACTTTTGAAACAGATGTTTTCATATTCATTGTTTCAGCTACATGTCCAGATTTCAAACAAGTTCTCTTATCAATATAGCCCTTTGTTTGTGAAAGCAGTCAACTTTCCAAACAGTTTACACTGCCTCTAGATATTGGGTCCCATACAGGCCTACCATAAGTCCAGTAATGGCCTCACATAAGCCTTATACAGTGGCAGGACCACCTCTCTGGACCTACTCCTGAAATTCCTTCTGGTAGCCTCCAGAACTCTGCTAACTTTAGTTATTTTGTTTTATAAAGGAGCATCATATGCCAGTTTATCATCTATAATTATGCCGAAGTCCCTCTCTTCAGCAGAATATCTTAAGGTTTTCCCATTTACGGAATATTCAGCTCCCTTATTTTGTTTACCCAGATGTAAACATAGTCCCACACAAAAGATAAATAGACAAGTTAGCCAGCCTGAGAGTGGGTCCTAGGGTTGTAGCCTAGGTAAAGAAATTGGCTTGACAACAGGACACAGAGGGTTATAATAAATGGAGTCCACTCTGAAAAAAGGGGGATTTACTAGTGGGGTACCACAGGGTTCAGTACTGGAACCAATCCTCTTTAATGTCTTTATAGGTGACATTGCAGAGGGACTGGAAGGGAAAGTATGCCTTTTTGCAGGCAGCACAAAGATCTGCAACAGGGTTGATACACAAAGCACCTCACTAGTAACCCCCCTTTTTTCAGAGTGGACTCCATTTATTATAACCCTCTATGTCCTGTTGTCCAGCCAATTTCTTTATCCAGGCTACAACCCTGGAACCCACTCCCAGGCTGGCTAACTTGCCATTACTCGACTACGGTAGGCCTGTATGGGACCCAATATCTAGAGGAAGTGTAAACTGTTTGGAAAGTGTACAGATGAGGGCCACTAAACTAATATATGACCTAAGGGATGTCCCTTATGAGGCTAGACTCCATAGCATAAACCTTTTCCCCTGGAGATAAGAAGGATTGGGGTGACCTTTTGATGTGGAAGATCTTTTCCAATGTAGAAAAGATACCAGAACGAGGGGGCATGATATGAAATTGGAGGGGGGTGGAGATTAAGAGGTAACATGAAGACATTTTTCAACACAGAGAGGGTGGGGCAAGCATAGTGGAGGGGTTTAAACATGCCTGGGACAAGCACAGGGGAACCTTGGACAGGAAAGTAGTGATGAAAAGCCATTGACCACATAGGGTGAGTGAATGCATACATGTATAGGGCCTACGGGGTAGACTGGATGGGCCTACTGGTCCTGATCTGCTGACAATTTCTATGTTTCTATGTGTTATGATATCATGCAGAATACTTACCTAATAAGTAAGTTGCAATTTGAATTAAAAAATAATGCTGTGGGCACCGAAGGTCATCCTCTGCAACTCCAACCTAAGAAGTTTAATACTAATAGAAGGAAGGCCTTCTTTACACAGAGGGTAGTGACCCAGTAGAATGTTTTGCCAATGGGAATTATCACTAGTGCAAATAAAAGTCAGTTTAAACAAAGACTGAATAATCACATCCTGGGGGAATACCATTCAGTATTATGAGTAAACGGACAGGAGCATTTTTATGGGCTAGCTGCTTTCTTGGCTCCTAATACCTTAGCATGAACCTAGTACAGAAAATTTTCAAATCCCCATTGAAATGCAATTCTGTGCAACTGTAAAGCTATTCTGTGCCACTGGTGGAGAACATTTTTTTTGGCAGGAGTTGAAAAAATGACAGTTGTAATGTTCATGACGTGGTGTGAAAAAGTGGCAATGTTGAAAATTTGGAGTGAAAATATTAAAAACTGGTGAAGTTACGGGTGTACATCGAAAAATTCCAACAGCCGCATGTAACTCAGGCATTTTTAGGTATTTTTGCACCAAATTTTCAACATGGCCTTTTTGGGACCCCACCTCATGAACACTGATACTGTCATTTCATTACTTGGTCCCAAAAGATGATTTCATGCAGCAACTGTGCCATTCCATGCCACTGCTGTGTAAACACATTTCAGGAAGGATGGAGAAATGACAGCTATACTGTTCATGAGGTGGTGTATAAAACTGGCAATGTTTAAAATTTGGAGTGAAAATAATAACATTTGTCAAAGTTACATGCCTGTGTAGAACTTTGAATGACCAGGTGTAACTCAGACGGTTTTGGTATTTTTGAACCAAATTTTCAACATGGCCTTTCTGGGACCCCACCTTGTGAATAGTGACACTTTCCTTAATTGGTGCTGAAAGGGATTTTGCGCAGTGACTGCAAAATCACCTCTCAGGACCAAGTAACGAAATGACAATGGCAGTGTTCATGATGTGGGGTCTGTAACAGGGAGCTCCTGCTATTTACCGTGTAAATCATAAAACAATGTGCCAGTTCTCTCTCCCCCCCCACACACACTCTTTTCTGTCTTCTTGTTTTCTTTCTTTTTTTCATGTCAGAGTGGTCAACCTGACATTCTCATTGCTTTTCTGTCCCCTGTTTTCTTATAAACTCCCCCTGCTTGCACATTAATCACTGGAAGCACTTCTCCTTGATCTCCTGAATTGGAGATAATTATTTGTGCAAGCCATGCTGTTTGTAAAACTCCTGAGCGGAAGGAAATGGGAATAAGCGCATATCGTGCTTTAGGTTTAAAAAACACTGGTGCCCCGATTACTAAATGGTCCCGCCGCTGAGCGCAATCGAGTGCCTGACCCATGACTGCATGATGCAGCTCTTATTTCCAGATGGCAACTCTGGTGTCTGGAAATCCTCCCGGTCACAATATGTGACCCAGGAGCATATGTTAAAGCAGAACAGGATGCTCCAGTTACAACTGCCACACCAAGTGGCTGAAGATAAGCTTCTTGTTCAGAGCTGGAAATAGGAGAATTGCCTGGGAGCAAAAGCATACTCTGAAGCATCAGGAGAAATCACAAGTGTGGTTAAAGAAATACCACTTGCTGTTTAGCGGGACACTATGGGCAGATATATAAAAAGCCCCATAGTGTCCCATAGTTAAATGAAACATGAAAATGAGTTTCTGCAGCCCCAGAGATGTCGTAACTGGGGCTGCCTGTAGAAATAAAGCATATTTGGGCAAAAAGGTCCAAATAAAAAGCCCCTGCATGTTAAAGCATGGGATAATATGAAACTCCAAAATTATGTAATGTCACTGCCAGTGGGCTTAATAAAGGGAGGAGGGTGGGCAGAGGGTGACTGTGAAAAGGCAGAGATATTAACAAATATTTTTGCTCAGTATTTACTGAAGGAAGAGGGAGGTACCTAAAACAAACAGTAAAACACTCTGGATACAGTAGTTGATACCAGCCCATTTACAGAAGAAAGGGTTCTGAAAGAACTCTTAAAACTGAAGGTGGACAAAGCAATGGGGCCTGATGGGATTCATCCCAGAATTCTAAAAGAACTAAGGGTAGGACTAGTGACACCACTGACTACCCTCTTTAACAAATCATGGGAGGATGGGGTGGTACCCGAGGACTGGAGGAGGGCAGATGTGATTCCCCTTCACAAAAGTGAGAGCAAGGCAGAAGCAGGAAACTACAGACCTGTTAGTTTAACCTCAGTGGTAGGGAAAATGATGGAATCACTTCTGAAGGAAAGAATTGTTGAGTATCTAGAGGCCAGAGGGGCACAGGACCCAAGGCAGCATGGATTCACAGCGGGAAGGTCATGCCAGACAAATCTGATAGATTTCTTTGACTGGGTGACCAAAGTAGTAGATCAGGGAGGGCTGTGGACATGGCCTACCTAGACTTTAGCAAGGCATTTGACACAGTCCCACACAAAAGATTAATATACAAGTTAGCCAGCCTGAGAGTGGGTCCCAGGATGACATCCTGGGTAAAGAATTGGCTGAAGAATAGGACACAGAGAGTAATAGTAAATGGAGTCCACTCTGAAGAAAGGGGGGGTACTAGTGGGGTACTGCAGGGTTCAGTATTAGGACCAGTCCTCTTCAATGTCTTTATAAGCGACATTGCAGAGAAACTGGAAGGAAAAGTATGTCTCTTCGCAGATGATAGAAAGATCTGTAACAGAGTTGATGCACAAGGTGGGGTGGAAAGGATGAGAAGGAACTTGGCAAGGTTAGAAGAATGGTCAAATGTATGGCATCTTAGATTCAATGCTAAGAAGTGCAAGGTAATACACCTGGGAAACAAAAACCCAGGGGAAGAGTACACAATGGGGGGTGAGATACTAACAACAATAAAAATGGAAAGGGACCTGGGGGTAGTCATATCAGATGACCTAAAGGTGGGCAAGCAATGTGAGAGGGCAGCAAGGAGGGCTGGGGGGATAATGGGATGCATAGGGAGAGGCATCACCAGTAGAAAACAGGAAGTTATTATCCCTCTGTACAGACAGCTGGTGAGACCCCATCTGGAGTACTGTGTGCAGTTCTGGAGACCCAATCTCTGAAAAGACATAGACAGGATGGAAGCTGTCCAGAGGAGGGCAACTAAAATGGTGCAGGGTCTGCACCAGAAGACATATGAAGAGAGACTTAAGGAGCTTAATATGTATAGCCTTGAGGAAAGGAGGGAGAGGGGAACATGATAGAAACTTTCAAGTACCTCAAGGGAATCAACAAAGTCCAAGAGGGTAGCATCTTTCAAAAAAAGAGGTGTGCAAGAACAAGGGGGCACAATTTGAAGATGGGGGAGCAGCTCAGAGGTAATTTAAGGAAGTATTTTTTCACAGAGAGGGTTGTGGATGCATGGAATGGCCTTCCAGTGGAGGTTGTGGAGTCAAAAACAGTGGTGGAATTCAAGCATGCATGGGACAGTCATAAGGCAATTTTAGGGGGTGAGAGTAGGAAGAAGTAGGCTGCTGGTTAACTAGGATCTGCAGCTTATCCATTAGGTAGGGAAATGGGCAGACTGGGTGGGCAAAGCGGTCCTTATCTGCCATCAAATTCTATGTTTCTATGTTTCTATAACTCCACCACAAAGTGTTGTGTAATCCCCAGGGTATAAATAGGGCTCACCACTAGGGGACCATAGATTGTCAGTCAGTCTAGTGCTGATGGTGAGCAGGGAAAGACCTGCTTGTGGAGTGTGCTGTTTTCACACCAGAATTGAGAAGTGTAAGAAGGGATTACACTTAGGCTATCTTGGCTGAAGTAAAGCAGCAGCCTCTGATGGAAGCAGAGGGCTGAATGATTGTGTTTAACTAATCAACTGTTATTTTTATTTCTGTATTATTTTGTTATTTTTATCGAAAATAAATTCATAAATACACTTGTGCATTTTTTAATGCACTTTACCTTTGGTTGCTGTGTCTTTGTATCCCGCATCATCACAGGATCCCAAGAACCCCTTGTTGAAAATTTGGGGCCAAAATTCCTAGAAATAGCTGAGATATCAACATAAGTTGAAAACCTCACTGACCACCATTACACGGTGCTTACCTTGATTCTTCAGTTTGCTGTTCAGCTTTGAAGAGTGCAGCTGTGTCCTGGTCCAGAGAAGATGACAGCGCCAACCTCTGGAGATAAGTACAGGGGTAAGGGGTGTGCAGGGAGGTGGGTGAGCAGAGGGAGGACTGGGATGGGGGAAGGACCAATTTGTTTTTCACAGGTAAAAAAAAAGTCTGGGTAATTTTTTTTTTTTTTTTTTACAGGTTTGCAATGTGTGTGGGACACTGGGAGTGGGCTCTCCAGTGTTCCAAATGCTTGGAGTCAGGGGGCTTCATAGTGCTGACACGTGAACTGGGCATAACGACGTCAATGAAAATAGAATGGGCTCAGGCAGGGGCATTCAACACCAGGGGTGGGCATCCCAGTGTCTGAAACAGATGTTAAATTATTCTATTTTGGCACAATGGGGTGGGCTTCCCAGTGTGCCACAGGACTAGAGGGAGGAATAAATGCCAACATGGGGATTGGGCACTCCGATGTCAGCAAAAATAATAGTAGAAGGGGCCTGGGGCAGTTGTAAGGTTTTGTTTTCTCTCCTCGCTAAGCGAGAAAACAAGATGGCGGTGACAAATAGGGATTTTTCTTGTGAAAAGGGATTTTGTGAGATTTCTGAATCCCTCTTCACAATCCCTCTTTGCCAGTCATCCACAACCAGGGATCCATGATCTAAACTGTGCAGCTATCCAAAAGACTGAACTGAGCATGCTCAGAACCTGAAATTTCAAAATTTTACAACTTTGGAACAGATTTATATTTTTTCACCAAACCAATGCTGGTTTGGTCCTTAAGATAACCCCTTTCTACTCTAAATATTTCAGGCCAAAATTCCAAATGGTGTGGGATCAGCACAATGGGGAACAGACAGGGAAAAATGGGCAAAAAATGCATTTTTTTGATGATTCGCTGCATGAAATCTGCAAATCTGATTGAAACAAAACTTTGCATATAAAGATGTCTACCACTCAACACAGTCTATTCCAAATGTCATGCAAATCCATTGAACAGTTGCAAAGTTATTAACGTGTAAAATTTGGGGTTTAACATTGAACTGCCTGCTCAACCCTAACTAAAGGGGCGCTACCACGCCCCTATAATATATAATAATAATCTTGTAACATAACATATATCTATATATTTTATTTATTTATTAAGAATCAGAATTAAACCCTTTGAGTCACAGACTCTTTTGCAAAGGCTCATTGTCAGTCAGCACAAAAATAACAGTAACACAAGATGGTGTGAACATACAAATACAGAGTAGGGTAACTGAGCAAGTGCCATCTAATAGGGCAGAGGCAGCCCAGCGTCTGATGAAGAGCAGGTTGATACATTGGAAAAAAAAATCTGTGCCACTTACAAGGTGATTCATAAAAACAGGGACCATAATTACAATATTCCAAGTAAGAGAACATAATATCCTATGTTTTAGAAGTGGGAGGTGGGGAGGAGGAGGCAGTAGCTAATTTAGTGAAGAGATACTAGGGGGCAGTCACAAGTGGAGGTCTTGGCAAGGAATTCCTTGAGTGAAGTTTTGAAATGGCCTATTATAGTACCAGTAGAAAGAGCAGCAGGTAGGACATTTAGCCAGCCAGGGGCCCTGTGATAAAAGGCCCTTTGACCCAAAGCAGTCCTGCATCAGGGAACAAGAAGGAGGGCCTTTGAGGAACTCTGGAGACTCTTTGGGGGACAGAAGATTGGATGAGACAATGCAGGCTAGTGGGAGTGAGTTTCCATTGAATTTTTTTTTTGGTGAGGAGACAAGTGTGATATTTAAGTCTGCATTCAAAGTTTAGCCAGTTAGAGTGACTGTAGAGGTCACAAGTGTGGGCCATTCTATCACCACCAATTACCAGATGACAGGCTTTATTTAAAGCTGTCTTTAAGTGACAGAGAGCAGAGTTGTCTGCAGAGCCATAGAACACAATTACGTAGTCTAGAACGGAGAGGATCGAGAAAGACACAGTGAGGCGAAGAACATCCATGGGAAGACAATGTTTAAGCTGATAGAGGAGGCAAATTCTGGTGTTGATGGTTTTACAGAGGAGGTTGATACGTGCATGATAGGTAAGGGAGGAGTCAAGGGTGATGCCCAGGTATTTGAAGGAGGTAACCTGCTCAAGTGGGGAGCCCTGGGAGGTGTGTCTATAGACAGACAGACAGATAGACATTATTTTGGTAACCTGGTGAACCTACTGGGACCAAGGTCCCTTTTTCAGGGGTGACCCGGAATTAATGACAGTTATACAATTAGGGTAACATTTCATTTTAGACAATTATACAATCGAGTATTCACAGTAAGCACTGTTACCTAGTGGAAATGAAAGAATAAACGTGGATTAATAACAGTAGACATGATGGTGGTTAGCATATATACATCCACTGGTGCTGTTTTCGTGGACCTGTCCAAGGCATTTGATTAGGCTGACCATCGCCTGCTGCTCAGGAGCCTTGCTGAGAAGGGTTTACCAAATCTTCCCTTGGACTGGGTTGAAAGCTACCTAATGGATAGAAGACTACAAGTTTCTTATGATGGTTTCTTATCAGATACTAGGATACTAAAACAAGGAGTTCCTCAGGGGTCAATACTATGGCCCCTTTTTTTTATCTTCATTGATAGCATTCCTGAAATACTGACTAAAGCCCCAAAATTATTATATGCAGATGATATCATCATATATACAAGCTTCAGCTCAGTTGATACTGTAGCTCAGAACATGAATAGTGACTTTTTAGAATTACTTGTTTGGTTAAGCAAATCTAAGTTACTATTAAATAGCACAAAAACAAAAAGTATGCTGTTCAGTTCTAAACAAAGATTATAAAAGTCAGGAAAACTTTTGTGTGATAAAAAGGGAACACGATTGGAACAGATGGAACAATTTAAATATATGGGTGTAAATTTGGACACTCAATTAGCATTCATACCTCACATAGAAAACATAACTAGTAAAGTTAATAAAAGATTGGGGGTACTATTTAAACTACAAAATTATTTGACTTTACAAGCTAGGATTGTGGTAGCACAATGCATATTGTTGTCCTAATTGAATTATAATTCTTTCTTGTTTACATCTATATTCAAACAAGCTATGTCAAATTTAACGACAACTTTTCACAGTATCTACCAATTTGTTTATAAACAATCTTACAACACTCATCATTGTAAAGTGTATCACACCACCAGCTGGCTTCCACCTAATCTGAGTAGCATTTATTTTTTCTGCTGTTTAATTGATAATGTTTTACAGAAAAATGAAAATTCTCCTTTCTACCCACTGATAAAAACAAGAACTACAAGTCGTGATTTAAGATCAAATGCTGGCTTCATAATAAATAAAACCAAAACCAAAACGGGAGACCAAGCTTTTTCCATCCGAGCTTCTAAACATTGGAATGCTCTTCCTCCAGCACTACAATCAGGCATAAGCCATGAACATTTTAAATGCAAGTACTGGAGCCCACTCGAGAGGGAGCAATATTAGACTTGATACTCTCAAATGGAGATGGAGAGAGGATCACAGATGTAGAAGTGGGTAGCCATCTGGGAACTAGCGACCATCGAACAGTATGGTTCACAATAAACACAGCAATAGAGTCAAGCCATACAAAGACAAAAGTACTGGACTTTAGGAGGGCTGACTTTGCTAAAATGGTGAGTGCCTAAGGAATGCACTAGCAAATGGGCGGAAGGAGGGTGGAAGAACAATGGGAATAATAAAAACTGCCATCACAGAGGTAACGAGCCTTTGTGTGAAGCAATAAACAAAACAAGACGATGTAAGAAACCACTATGGTTCTCAAAGGAAGTGGCAGTGAAGGTTCAAGAGAAAGAAAGCATTCAGGAAGTACAAGGAATCGCAGAGCAGGAGCAGGACAGAGAACTGTATCAGTTAAAGCAAAAGGAGGCTGGGAAGGCAGTCAGAACAGCAAAGGCCCAAACTGAGAAAAGATAGCCAACTCAGTTAAGAAGGGGAAAAACCTTTATAGGTACATCAGAACAAAAGTAAGACCAAGGAGGGATGATGAGGCTTAATAAAGGGGAGGAGGGTGAGCAGAGGAGAATGTGAAAAGGCAGAGATACTAAACAAATATTTTTGCTCAGTATTTACAAAGGAAGAGGGGAGGTAAATAAACAAACAGTAGTAACACTCTGGATACAGAAGTTGATACCAGCCATTTACAGAAAAGAAAGGTTAGGAAAGAACTCTTAAAACTGAAGGTGGACAAAGCAATATGGGCTATGGCGATTCATCCCAGAATTCTAAAAGAACTAAGGGTAGAACTAGTGACACCACTGACTACCTCTTTAACAAATCATGGGAGGATGGGGTGGTACCGAGGACTGGAGGAGGGCAGATGTGATTCCCTTCACAAAGTGGGAGCAAGGCAGAAGCAGGAAACTATAGACCTGTTAGTTTAACCTCAGTGATAGGGAAAGTGATGGAATCACTTCTAAAGGAAAGAATTGTCGAGTATCTAGAGGCCAGAGGGCCACAGGACCCTAGGCAGCATGGATTCACAGTGGGAAGGTCATGCCAGATGAATCTGATAGATTTCTTTGACTGGGTGACCAAAGTAGTTGATCAGGGAGGGGCTGTGGACATGGCCTACCTAGACTTTAGCAAGGCATTTGACACAGTCCCACACAAAAATTAATATATAAGTTAGCCAGCCTGGGAGTGGGTCCCAAGATGACAGCCTGGGTAAAGAATTGGCTGGAGAATAGGACACAGAGAGTAATAGTAAATGGAGTCCACTCAGAAGAAAGGAGGGTTACTAGCGGGTACCGCAGGGTTCAGTATAGGACAGTCCTCTTCAATGTCTTTATAAGTTTACATTGCAGAAGGACTGGAAGGAAAAGTATGTTTTTGCAGATGACACTAAGATCTGCAACAGAGTTGATGCACAGAGTGGGGTGGAAAGGATGAGAAGGGAATTGGCAAGGTTAGAGGAATGGTTAAATGTATGGCAGCTTAGATTCAATGCTAAGAAGTGCAAGGTAATGCACCTGGAAACAAAACCCAGGGAAGAGTACACAATGGGGGTGAGATACTAACAACAACAAAAATGGAAAGGGACCTGGGGTGGTCATATCAGATGACCTAAAGGTGGGCAAGCAATGTGAAAAGGCAGCAAGGAGGGCTGGGGGATACTGGGATGCATAGGAGAGGCATCACCAGTAGAAAACAGGAAGTTATTATCCCTCTGTACAGACAGCTGGTGAGACCCCATCTGAGTACTGGTGCAGTTCTGGAGACCCAATCTCTGCAAAAGACATAGACAGGATGGAAGCTGTCCAGAGGAGGGCAACTAAAACGGTGCAGGGTCTGCACCGGAGGACATATGAAGAGAGACTTAAGGAGCTATATGTATAGCCCCGAGGAAAGGAGGGAGAGGGGGACATGATAGAAACTTCAAGTACCCTCAAGGGAATCAACAAAGTCCAAGAGGGTAGCATCTTTCAAAAAGAGGTGTGCAAGAACAAGAGGCACAATTTGAAGATAGAGGGGGGGCGGCTCAGAGGTAATTTAAGGAAGTATTTTTTCACAGAGAGGGTTGTGGATGCATGGAATGGCCTTCCGGAGGAGGTTGTGGAGTCAAAATCAGTGGTGGAATTCAAGCATGCCTGGGATAGTCATAAGGCAATTCTGGGGGGTGGGGGTAGGAAGAAGTAGGCTGCTGGTTAACTAGGATCTGCAGCTTATCCAGTAGGTAGGGAAATGGGCAGACTGGGTGGGCCAAGCGGTCCTTATCTGCCGTCAAATTCTATTTTCTATGTTTCTATGTTGTTAAAAAGTAATTTTTTTAATCAGTTGCAATGCTCTTGTTTTATTTAATTGATCATTTGCTTAAACATAGTGTAATGTCATGGTTTAATCATGTTGCATTATGTCTGTTATTTAATATATAATCTTTGATGTTATTGTCATGTTATACTGTATGTTTGAGAATGAAACTGAACATATTTTACATCTTGACTGTATCATTAATGGTCTCAGGTTGCATATGAAAAAGGGCCATTGGCTCACATGTTTACCCGATAAACAAAAGATAAATAAAAAAAAATAAATCTAGATGCACACACATATACATGTACATATCTTTGCCAAAACATTCAGTAATGCAATGTTTTGTGTTCAGGCTAAAGTGAAAGAAAAGTAGTGAAATGTGGTTTTAGGGTTTTCAACCCTAAAACCTCACCACCACCCTAAACAAATCAGACATGCATAATTCCTTTGGGTTGTCAACTGTAAAGCTCACCCCATTTGATGTGTATGTTTCTGGGGTGAGCTTTAGGGATGACAACCACAGGGAAGAGTGCACCCCGACTTGTTTTAAGGAGGGTGGTGGGGTTTTAGGGTTGGATACCCTAAAACCACATCTCCCTACTTTTTTCACTTAAGCCTGAACCCTAAATGATGCATTAACACAGTTTTTTTGCAAAGAATTTCCTTACTTTTTGAGATCGTATAACTGTATCCTTATTTGCCTGTGGTAATGCATAGTATAATTGTATCCTTATTTGCCTGTGGGAATGTATAGTATAATTGTATCCTTATTTGCCTGTGGGATCAATCAATCAATCACTTTATTTAACCAGGCATAAACATCATTGAGCAAGCTCATTTTTAAGGTGGTCCTGGGCATTGATACAATACAGTACACTTCATAAGATTACAGTTACGGTGGACAGCAGTGCAAAAAAACAAACAAGAAAAAAACATTGTGAGGTGCCGGTCAATATGGACCTATACATACCGGTCAACATAATTAACATGCAAAGGTACATAATAATAAGCTTTACAGGAATGAGAAGAGACAACAATCACATAAAGTCTCAGCTAAGTAAGAGCTCATACCTAAGTGATAATAAATAAGAAGGTATTAAGGAATAGGATAGAAATTGGGGTGAAAGAATAGGCAGCCAAGACGGAGGCCAGAATAGGTAAAAGGTAGAGAATAGGCAGTGCCATCTCGAATTAAGGGAACTAGGCTTGGATGTCCTAGGTTTCTGTTGTTAGGAATGTGGGGTGGATGAGATACTTAGGCATAGGTTTTGAGAGTGGCACCCGGGGCTTAGGGGTCATAAGCGTCTGAAACAGTTGCATGAATTCTTCAGATAATCTGTTAATAGAACTTTGAATGTGTAAATGTTTTGAAGCGAGGATAATTTTAATGAGTCTTGCATAGTGTTCCAAAGTGATGGAAGTGAGAAGTTGATTGTTTCGGAGCCAAGGGTAGTTTTCACTCTAGGAATCTGGAACCAAATTATGAAGAACCGTCTCAAGTCATAGGAACCTTTTGCCCATTTGAAAAGGTTCGAGATGTATGCAGGGAGGTCATCAGATAATGCTCTAAAGAACCAGAGGAGAGCATTCCTTTTTCTCCTAGATGAGAGTGAGGTCCATCCCAAAAACCTGGTATAGACGACAGTGATGTGTACCACAGGGTAGATTTAGGATACATCTTAAAGCCCAGTGGTAAAGAGTGTCCAGTTTGTTTAACATCGTTGATGGGCAATGACTGTAAAGGAAGTTAGTGTAGTCCAGTATAGGTAGGAATGTAGTTTGTACTAGTCTCATTCTGGCTTCTAACATAAGTAAGTGCTTAATGCGATGGAATAAACCTAATCGGTGTCTTAGTTTCTTCAAGATTTCATTTAAGTGGCACAGAAAGTTGAGCTTGTTATCCAGCCAGAACCCTAAGTATTTAAAGGTATCACCTACTTCAAGGGGTTCATCTAAGAGTGTTCGGATCTGTGGACATCCGGAAGTAGACTTTGGTGAGAGAATCATTGCTTTAGTCTTTTTGGCATTGAGGAGGAGCTTATGAGTGATAAGGTTGTATTGGAGGGTGATGAAGTCTTTCTGTAAGTACTCATGGGCCAAATCCAAGGATGAACTTGTGGTATAGAGTACAGTATCATCTGCGAATAAGTGCACATTGGCTGTGCCCAGCTGCGAGTCCAGATTATTGATGTATATTGCAAAGAGGATAGGGCCCAGGATGGAGCCTTGTGGGACTCCTCGTAACAAGGATTTTTGTGGGGACAGAACTCCTATGGCTTTGAGTTGTTGCAAACTATTGGTTAGGTAGCTGGCGAACCATTTAATGGCAGAACTATCAAGTCTGATGTTACTCAGTGCAGTAAGCATCCACAGTATTGAAGGCCTTACTTAGATCAAGGAAGAGGGAAAATACATGTTTCTTAGAGTCCAAGGCCATTTGCCAGTCTGTAGTCACTTTGGCAAGAGCCAATACTGTACTGTGTTCGGCTCTGAAGCTGACTGAGCAAGGTTTAGCAACATTTGTGAATCCAAATGTTCTCTGAGTTGGACGTTGACAATTTTTTCAAGTAATTTAGAGAGAACGGATAGTATAGAACTAGACCAGTATTTGTTCAAATCACTCAGATCCCCAGTCTTGATTAATGGTAGGATGTGGGCAGTTTTCCATGAGACAAGTAGCTCACCTTAAATCAGAGAGGTGTTGAATAAGTGTATAATGGGGGCAGTCAGATAGGTATGGCCAAGTTTTAGGAAGTAAGGTTCAATATTATCTGCACCTGCACTCTTTTTTGTATCCAGAGAAAGAAGAAGGCCCTTGACTTGCCCGAACGCAATTGTGAGGAAGCTGAAGGGGGTGGGATGCGGTTGGTTATGGTTGTGGTTATCAGTGAAGTCAACAGTGTAGGCTCTTGCTGGGCTAAGTTTGCTGATAGGTGAGGTGTCAAAGGCAAGCCTGCAGTGGTAAAGTTATCATTGAACTTCTCTAGTATATCAACTTTGTCTGTATAGGTGGTACCATCAGACACAATTTTGTTTGGAAGGGGTGTTGCAGTGGACTGCCCTTAACCTCTTTGAGGATGTTCCAAAATTTGGCAGAGTTGTTGTTATTGTCTTCTAGCTCTTTTTGGAAGTACCTAGCTTTTTCTGACCTAATTAGCTTGGTACAAGCATTCCTAGTAGTACGGAATGCTAACCAATCAGCCTCCAGGTGGGATTTTCTCACTTTTTTGCACCAGTAGTCCCCATCCCTAAATGCTTTCTTCAGGATGGGAAAGAACCAGCCAGGAGTTTTATTTTTTTGATTTGATCAGTCTTAGTGGGGCGTGTTTGTCTATTAGCCCCAGTAAGAGGCTGTGAAAGATGTTAAATGCCTCGTTAAAGGTGGGGGCTAGATAGAAATCCTGCCAACAAATGTTACTTAGATCTTTCAGGAAGGTGTACTGGCAGAACTTTTTCAGGCATCTTTTCAGTTTGAATTTGCAGGCCATGTTTATTTGGGAGGGATGTCTGATGCAGGTAGTAGCGCAGTGGTCGCTTATATAGTTGAAGAATACTCCAGCATGCGAGAAATTGTGAGGTCTGTTTATTAGCATAAGGTCCAGGAGGGTGCTGCACTCAGGTTTTTTTCTGTTAGGTCTGGTTATAGCAGTCGCCATTTGTAACAGACCATTAGCATCATATAGATCCTTCAATTTCCATTACCAGAGCTAATCCCATCCTACCATAGTTGAATACATGTTGGTTGCTTCAGAAATGCTCCAGGCTCTGTGCTTCCATTTTTAGCAAAACCCCAACCAAGCTGTCACTATAGCCTTCTTATTACCCAATCTCATGAACCCGTTACAAAAAAAATTCAAATTCCTGCCAAAATGGTATTCTGCACCACCGCAAAATCATTCCATGCCTCAGCTCTGAAAACTTAGTTTGGCCAGGATTTGAAAAATTATAGCTATCATATTGATGAAGTGGTGTAAAAAATGGATATGTTGAAAATTTGCTGCTTAAATATTTAAAATGACCAAAGTTATTAGGAAGTGCACCAAAATTTCAATGGACTTGCAACTCTTCAAAACTTTTGCATATTTTAGCACAAATTTTCAACAAAGCCTTCTTATGACCCCCTCATGAACAAGAGCAGTGACTGTATTCAAATCCTGCCTGTAAGGTGATTTCACCAAGTGACAGAGAAATCATCTTTCTGACAAGATTTTCATAACTTTGCCACCACTGTTCATGAGGTGGGTTCCCCAAAAGGCAAGTTTGAAACTTTGGGCTCAAAATATGCAAAAATGGCAAAGTTATGCATCAAAGTTGAACCCCTTTAAAATACACTGAACAACACTTATCTTAGTTTCTCACATTGCAGTTGGCAGTTCCAGCAATAAGACATGTCTTTGACTGGAGAGTCACCCAGGGACCTATTTCGGTGAGTGAGGGTGTGTGCGGGTTGGTGGACGCTGAATGGGAAGTCGGGGCGGGGGCATTCGGATCGGCTAAAGACCATTTTCTTTTTTTGTTTACAGTTAAAAAAAAGACATCAAGGGATGGTTTCCTTTATTTCAGATGGGGATGGGATGGATGCCATTAGACAACAGAGAAACTTTAAAAAATACAGGAATGGAGCTTGGAGGGGTAGTGGTGTCACAAGACAGCAGAAAAAGATTAAAAAACAGGGATAGCAATTGAAGGGTAGGGGTACCATTGGATACCACAGAAAGATCAGAAAAACATGGGGATGGCAAATGGAAGGTGGGGTGCCAATACACACCATGAAAATAATAAAATATACAGGGACAGAAATTGGAGGGTGGGGTCTGCCAACTAGACACAACAGAAGCAAAAAAAAAAGTGGAAGGTGATGGGAGGGTTTGGGGTACTGCTAGACACCGATGAAAAATATGGATTTATGGTTTGGCAAATTCCCATGTTATCCAAACGGAATTTGCAAATTTAAATTTTAGTATATATTTAATATCTGTGAGATAATATTATTATTATTCTCATTAATTATCAGGACTTGTGCATTTTTATATAATTCTGCCTGTGAATGTAAATTTTGATGCAGTTCTGGGTTTTGGAAGTTCAAATGAGAAAAAAAATAAGTACAAAATCCTTTTTTCTTTTGCAGGAATCATTTTCCATATCAAATGAAAAAAGTAAACCAAAAATGATCCTAATAAACAACAACAAGAAAAGAACTGCAAAAAAATTAAGTCCAAATTTTGTCTTCATATGGAGGGATCCTATTCATCTGAATGAAAATTGTCATATGGAAGAAGTGAAAAAAATTGCCAAAATCTTTTTCCATATGAAGGGATCCTTTTTTGTTTGAATGAAAAAGGTCATACGAGAAAAGAGGGAAAAAAAAACATTGTCAAAAATTGTTTTCCATATAAACAGATCCTTTTTCATTTGAATGAAAAGGCCTTACTAAAAAAGTGGAAGTGAGGACAAAAAAGGATTTAAAATGTTAAAAAAAAAGCCCCATACATTACAGATTCATTTTTTCCAACAGTCAAATGCAGAATCCACATAATAGAGTCCTGATGAACAAGATAGACGCCTTGGTTTCTCTGCAGGATGTAAGCTTTTTGGGTTAAAAGATTTTTTGAAAAAAAAACACAGAAACAAGATGGCAGCAAGCTAAACATTTTTTCTTCATGAAAAAGGACTGGCCTCATATGAAAAAGGGTTGTTTTTTTCATTTTATAGAGCTTTCTTGACATGCTTACTGAACATGCTCAGAACCAACATTTTAAAAATTAATAATTTTGCAACAGATTAATATTTTTTTCACCAAACCAGCAAAAGGCACATCTGTGGGACAAGCCCTTTCTTCACTGAAAATTTCAGACCAAAATTCCAAATGTCTGGGTGCTAGGGGTTGACAAAAAAATAAAATAAAAAAAAAAAAAAAAAAAACATTTCTGCTATCTGGATCTCAGAATTCACACATCTGACTGGAAGGAGACTTGGAACTACACCAGAAGACTGCGCATGCAAAATTTTGTGCAAATCTCTTGCACAGTTGCAAAGTTATTAAAGTGAAAAATTGGAGTTTAACATTAAACTATGTACTCAGTCCTAAATATAGTGGTGTGGCTGCACCACAATAATAAATATGTATTTTAATAATAAGGCATGACAGGATGTGGGTTATTTAAGCAATAAGGTATGTCGGGGGTGTGTTATGGTGGGATAATGGCCCACCTTGGAGTGGGTTGAAGCATGAGGCATAGCCAAGGGCTTCCACCACCCGAGAGGGGCCATTAGCCCACCATAACACACCCCCCTGGAGTGCGTTATTGTGATTATGAAATGGGTAATTTTTAGTAAATTTTATGCAGCTGGGCCACTGTGCTGGGATAATGGCCTAGCTGAAAGCAGCTCTCAGACAATCAGAATTTAGCATTCTTTCTCCCCATTTCATAATGTGTCATAACATCATACAATGGGGGTCATTCAACACCCAAAAAGTGACATTATTACACAATAACCCACATCCTTGGACTGCCTTATTCCTATTATACAATGGCTAGTTTGTTTTTATTCATATACAGTTTTTCCTCCTCATACAGAAAAAAACATTTTAAAGCATTTTTGTAGGTGTTTCTATATAGAGGAAGCATACTTTGCATGTGTCCACTAGATGGTGGTCTTCTTTCTTATACTGTGGTTTTAAGTCCTGTGACTTTCCTTGTTAGTGATTCAGTTGTCTCCCCCTCAAGCTGTTGTGTGTGTGTGTGTGTGTGTGTGTGTGTGTGTTTCTTTAATAAATGTTCTATGTCCCATTGCCTGATTGGGAAAACTTGTTGTTTAATGGACTTATACATTTACATGGAGCAAATTGAGCCAAAGTACGATAGCGATCTGTGATGGAGACGACCACTGCTTCCATGAACACTTTCTGTTCTTGAGTGGAATTGGGTGAATTCTTTCATGTTCAGAAAATTTTGGCTCAAGTAAATGGTACAAACATATTATTTTTTTCTTTTCTTTAAAAAATGCAGTCAGAATGTAATGGTGTGTTGGGATTTATAAAAGAACAGGCAACCAAGAGCTTCCCTCAACTCTGCAACCTGAATGATGAAGCCACACACAGCTACCGCTGCAGGTACAACCTGCGGGTTTACAACACCACAGGCAGTGCTATATCAGGGATAGCATGCAGTTTTGTGTCAAGTTGGAGTTATAATAATACAATGAGATTTGGGAAGGGACTGGTGATTTCACTGTGACCTGAGGCAGCAATTGGAGCAGGTTTGGAGATGCAGAGGTGAGCCATGTCAGTTTTGGAGGTAGTCCTGCAGAGAGGGATATGCCTTTGTGTACTGCAGTCGTCTTTCTACCTACGCTAGATGCAGTGATGTTATAGTCTAATAACATGACTGTGTCTGAGGGTCCACGGTCAATCAGGTTCCTTGAATTTTTAATGCCATTGTAAAATTATATAACACGTGTGTGTAGATAAATAGCAAGATAAAAAGTGATACTTTGACCCAACATATAAAGATATATGAAACTGATCACTGAGCATACTTAGAAATATATTTTTCACATGTGAGATCCCAGATATCTGTTGGTTGTCATTGCCATGGACACTAAGCTTTGTAGTCCTCATTTCCTCTAATGCAGAACATTGAAAAGAGCACAGTTTACATTTTGTACTTTTTAATTTTTTTAATTTTTTTACAATTTCTATCTCAGAATCACTCAAACATGTATTGTATAAACAGAACATAACATATACTAGTTAAGACACAAATCACTAATATTAGGATACCAATGAATTAACTATAAGAAAACTTTCACTGTGAACAACATTAATTGAAATGTTAGTAAGTTACTTTAGTAGGAACTTCGTACTAGGTACCTTGCCCCAGTTTTCCATTTACCTACCCCCTACATCTTTCTGCTGTATACCACTTTTTTGTTAACCCGCTCCTCTACCCCCAATTACCGGACGATGGCCTCACTAGGTTGAAAGCTCCACCTCTCTCTCCCACCTCAGACAATGCCACCTCCAGCTGACCCAACAACCCCCCTTAAATAATCAGTCTATCTGTTAATATGTACTAATTTGATGTGTATAAGTTCAAATTTTACCATTACTGCCTGTGTACATGCTTCAATGTTTTCTTTTTTTCCCTCTGTAAACCTTGTATTTTTGTAATGTTTATTCAACACTGACATGGAACCTTTGAAAATGAGTCCTTGACTCAAAGGTATAAATCCCAAAGTGAAATAAATAAAATAAATAAATAAAAACTTATATAGAGTTTTATGGCTATATTATAGGGAATAATCTTTGAAATGCAGATGATCCACAACTTAGAGGGTGGGGAATAGGCACAATATGATACTGCCTAAGACAAGAGTGTGATTATGTATTAAAGCATTGTCTCTGCGAATGTGTGATTACTGAAAAGATATTTGATTTACGGAAACCTCACGGAAGAGGACTATGTATTGTATATAACTAAGAAAAAAACTAGATTCACACATTAAGGTATAACATATTATTTAGCATGGGAGAACTAGAAGAGTTCTAAATTTTCAATAAATATGTTTTCCTAAAAACAAAATTGGCACATCAATGAAAAATTGGTAATTATTGTTTTTATTTTTTCCCCCAGAAATTAAGCCTCTGAAAAGCCCTATTAGAGTGAAACAGGGCAGAAGTACAATAAAGCAATGAATGCTAGACTGGTATGTAATGGACATTGTTTATTCTTTTTTTTTTTTTTTTAAAAGAGGTTGCACTCCCTCCTCCTCTCTTTTCCACTGGACTAGTTTGGCTGAGATGGGGTAGCTTCCCAGGATCCAAAAAGAGTCGAATGCAGTTGCCCATGGCACTCAGGACATTTTGGTTAACAACAGTGCCACCTGGTGCACTTCAGCAACAATAACAGCAAATGAACGATGAAAGGTGAACAACCCATTAACATGATTAATGCAGCAATATTCAGCATTGCATTGCAGTACCTGACACATTGTGGTATATCCCAGTAATGGGAAAGTTCTGAATGGCTGATAATGAACATGCTACAATCGGCATTCCAGTACCAAAGAAAAAGGACCATACAAATTTTTACAGATAGACAAATAAGTTTTATTTTTATTTGGGCACCAAATCCCAAAGGCTCTGGGTGCTATTACAGTAGGAACAAGGTTAAGGCAGGATCCATTGCCAAATTACATCAGTAAAACACAACATAAAATTGAATTTAAAAACTGTTAGCAAATGCCTTATTAAAAAGGCAGGTCTTCAGACCCCCTTTAGATTCCTCCACTGTTGGGACCTCCCTCAAAGATTTTGGCAGCATGTTCCAGAGGACCAGGCCAGCCACCTCAAAGGAACGGTACCCTGAGGTTTTCAGCTGGGCCCTTGGAATCGCCAGGAGGCCCTCAGAGGAGGAGTAGAGGTAATGTACTGGGGTGGCTGAGGTAAGGAGGTCAGACAAGTAATGACAGAGCCTCAGTTATGAACATATCTCTAGTTTAGATCCACAGTCCCTATCAGTCCTCAAAAATACTGTATCAATAACATCTTTATTTTGCAGGATAGACAGTATTTAATGGGATATTGAATTCTGAGTTGTCATTTTCTGCTATAAATTTTTTTTTTTGCCCTTGAAGTGTGGCATAGCCTAAGTATGAGAATATTAAAATTATATTGCAATCAAACTTTTTGTCCTTCACTTACCTGACAGTGTTAAACATGGCATCTTGTTAAAGTACTGACCCCAGTTTAAGTAACAGCATGCAAGGTGTTGATTCTTAAACTCAGTCGATACTGCATCAAAGTCTAATGTAAGTGCTTCCCCAACCAGGGCAAAATTGTATTTGATGGAGAAAACCTCTCTAAATTCCTCAGTGGGTCCATTCACACACACATTTTCTTCTCACAGTAAATTGTCCAAGTGTTCAAGGTGAAACGGTAGCAACTGATTTTATTTAACCATGCCAACTGACGCAGCTGATGTCCTGCACACATTTATTGCCTCTATGACCCCCACGCTGTGGGTCTCCACCTGCTGCTTGACCACTTGGTGCCACTGAAAGAGTCAAATTTAGAACTTGGCAAAAAATATAGAAAACAGTACACCTGTGTTCAGATGAGGTAAGCACTTAGACACTGTGTTTTAGGTTCATAAAAGTGAGCACAGGAAAAATCTTTTTTCCAAAAACCAAAACAATTCATGAACATACACAAAAAACACATGGTAACTGATAAGATAAAAAGTTTGGCTTTCAGTTTGTAACATGCACAGCGGTATTTTTCTCTTTTTATCCATAGAGCTTGCTGCTAATATATTGGTTGCTCCTTGCTGTTAAGTTGGCCATGCTCACCCTTTTTTCTATTAGTATATCTAAAAAGGGTAAGGAGGATTCCTTATTGCATTCATGAGAGAATTTCAGGTTTGGATTAGTTTAATTGATGTAGGCCATAAAGTTATCGAGCGCTACCTCAGGCCATGTCCACTATTTATTTATATAGTTTGCACTTGACACTTTACTCATCTTATCTTGTGTATCTTTTTGGGAGCTCACATTCCTTAATATAATCCTGCTTCAAATTTTACCACGTCAGTTTATATAGAGCAGATAGCTTAAATATAAGCACTGTCACTTTAAAACTGTTCATGAATATAGACGGCACTTTAGCGTGATGCACCACGCTCTGATGATGACCAAGGAAGTTGATACGTAAACGCATCAGGTAGCCAGCATGATATGTTTTGAATTTCTGCTTCGACATCGAGTCTTAGCTTTTCCTTCATCACTGTTTAATTTTTTGGTTGGTTTATAATTCTCTTTATTTTGATAGTCACAGTGTCCAGCATGAAAACAGACGAGCGCGACCAACTTAAATAACAGTGAGGAGCAATGCACGCATTAGCAGCAAGGTCTACGGATGAAAGGAGAAAAATCACCACTGTGCATTTTACAAACTGAACTGGCTATAATTTTGTGGGTGAGATCATTTATGGCTCATGCCAACATTTTTATCTTATCAGCTACCATGTGTTTTTTGGGTATGTCCATCAATAAAGTGTGGTGATTTTTGAAAAAATATTTTTCCTGCACTCACTTTTATGAACCTAAAACAGTGTCTAAGTGCTGAGCTCATCTGAATACAGTTCTACTGTTTTTTAATTTTTTTGCCTAGCATTTTTAACTCTGAGGTATAGTGCACTCCCCTAATGATTTATATATGTGGAGATCCCCCCCCAACTCCTATTAATGGAGGTAATTTTGATTTATTCATATTTAGAACTTAGCATTTCTATGGCTTTATTCATTTTATGCATAATTGACTGCAATGAGGATAGGGTTACCAACTTCTGGTTGAAGAAATGGTGTGGAAGGAAGGTTTCTGGCTTCATGGAGGACTAAGGCCCCACTTGGACAGATGCATGCCTCTATAAAGATGGCCTGCACCATTTGGGAAGGGGACCATAGTCCTGAGTGAGAAGTTTAAATGCTTCAGCAGCAAGCATTTAAACTGGCCAGGGGGAGGAAAGAGCCATGGAGGTCAGGTGGAGTAATATCACCCCACCGAGACGCAAGCAGGAAAAGAATTTAACATCAGGGATAACTGAAGGAGTCAGAGAGGGTGAAGCAGGAGAATCAGTACCACACAAGAAAAATAAAGGGGGAAGGAGGAAAAAGCAGGAGAGGGGAAACAAGGAGAGAGGGAGGATGGGAAGCAAAACATGGAAGGCATGGTAACCCATGCCTGAGAAGTAAAATCCCAGTCCTGGAGGCCTTGATAGCAGATGCAGACCTGGACATAGTAACAATAATTGAGACATAATACACTGAAAATCATGGGTGGGATATAAATGCACCAGGTTATGACCTGTTCTGGAGAGATACAGAGGACAGAAAAGGAGAGGGGGTGGCCCTGTGTGTCAGAGAGGGTATACCAGTGACAGAGATGTGGGGAGGCAGAGGGAGGCTGAGGTACTGTGGGTCAACCTTGAATCTAGCAATGGCACAGCAATATGCACAGTGGTTATCTACAGGCCACAGTCATGGGGGAAAGTGGACAGAGAGCTAGTGGACGAGATCCAAGAGATGGCATCAAAAGGTGAAGTTCTGCTGCTGGGGGATTTCAATATGCTGGACATGGATTGGAACACCCAGGCAGCTGCTTCAGCTAGAAGCAGAGGCATCCTGGATTTCCTTCAGGGGGTGGGTCTCAAGACAGATTGTGCTTGATCCCACGAGAGACAGGGCGATTCTGTATCTACTACTGACCAATGGGGACAGAACTGCAGATGTCCAGGTAGAAGGACAACCGGGATCCAGCAACCAGCACATACTGTGATTTAACATGGAGACAGGGACTCAGTCAAGACACACAAGGGCAAGAGTTTTGGATTTTAGGAAGGTGGACTTTGCTGAAATGGGAAGAAGTATCAAAATTGCCCTGGGGAAGAGAGTGGTAGGAGAGGTTGTGGAAGAACAGTGTGGACACCTAAAATGAGCCATACTGGAAGTAACAAACTAATGCACCAGATTGGTATCCAAAGGGAAGAGGAGGAGGAAGTCACTATGGTTCTCAAAAGAGGTGGCAGGCAGGGTAATGGCTAAAGGGGCAGCTTTCAAGAAATACAAAAAGACCCAAAGGGAAGAATACAGGAAGGTGTACCTGGAATGTTTAAGGAAAGCAGGGAAGGCTGTCAGGAAAGCAACGGTGCAGACTGAGGAAGGATTGGCTCAGATGGTAAAGAAAGGGATAAGGCATTCTATAGATACATCAGTGAAAAGGGGAAAAACAGGGGTGCAAAGGGGTGTGTAGAGAGGGGGACCTAAAAAAGGCAGAAATACTGAACAAATGCTTCTGTTCAGCATTCACGGAAGAGGGGGAGGGTAAGGGACCACAACTCTGCAAGAGATGTAAGGGGGTATGGACACCAGTTTATTCAAAGAGGAGGAGCTCATAAAATTGAAGGTGGATGAAGCAATGGGACCAAATGGCATACACCCAAGGATTTTGAGGGAACTGCAAAGAGAGCTCACAGCGCCTCTGGCAGCCATGTTCACAGAGTCATTAAACACAGGAGTGGTTTCAGAGGACTTGATGAGGGTGCAAGTGGTTCCTCTACACAAATCTGGCAGTAGGGAGGAAGCGAGGAAGTATAGGCCAGTCGGTCTCACCTCAGAGGTGGGGAAGTTCATGGAGGCAATGCTAAAGGAAAGAATAGTGGGACATCTGCAATCCAGTGGTGCCCAGGACCCGAGGCAGCATGGATTCACAGAGTGAAGGTCGTGTCGGACAAATGTAATCTATTTATTTGACTGGGTGATGAAGGAAGTAAATAAAGGGTGTTGCCTACTTTGATTTCAGCAAAGCCTTTGACACAGTTTCAAACAAGAGACTGGTGAATGAAATGGGTAGTCTAGGCATGGGGCATAAGGTGATAAACTTGGTTAGGAACTGGCTAATGGACAGGAGGCAGAGGCTGGTGGTAAACTGGATACAATCGTGGGAGGAGGTGGCCAGCATAGTACCTCAGGGATCAGTCCTTGTGCCAATCCTGTTCAATGTCTTCATTTGAGACATTGTGGATGGGTTGGAGGGAAAGGTCTGCCTGTTTGCAAATGACACAAAAATCTACAACAGTGTGGATACACTAAGTGGGGGTGAAGATAATGAGAAGGGACCTGGGGAAGCTTGAAAAATGGACTGAAGAGTGGCAACTAAAGTTTAACTTTAAGAAATGCAAGATCATTCACCTGGGAAAGAGAAACCCCAGGGAGAGCTACAGGATGGGGAAGGGGGTTGCTGACAGTCACCAGAGAAGAAAAAGACTTGGGGGTTATTATTTCAGATGATCTGAAAATGTCAAAGCAGAGTACTAAGGCTGCAGGGAGGGCCAGTGACATGCTGGGGGTGCATAGGCAGAGGTATCACTAACAAAATGCGGGAAGTTGTGATGCCTTTGCATAAAACACTGGTCAGGCCTCCCCTAGGGTACTGTGTGCAGTTTTGGAGGCCACATCTTTGTAAGGACATTGACAGGGTAGAGGCAGTCCTGAGAAGAGTGGCCAAGAGAGGTACAGGGCATGCACCACAAGATTTATGAGGAGAGATTAAAGGACCTCAATATGTACATGCTGGAGGAGAGGAGGGAAGGGGGGACATGAAAAAACATTCAAGTACCTAAAGGGCATTAATAAGGTGCATGGGGCAGACATCCTCCAGTACAGGAGGAGTTCAAGAATGAGGCAGCATGCTATGAAATTGGAGGGGGAAGGTTGAAGGGAATGTGCGAAAGTTTTTTTTCATGAAGAGAGTGGAGGACACATGGAATAGTCTGCTTCAGCAGGTGATGGGAGCAAGTACTGTGGAGGGATTTAAACATGCCTGGAACAGGCATAAGGGAACCTTAGAGGTGGGGTGGAGGGAGGGGAAGCCACAAACCAGATAGGGTCAGAGGCTGAAATCAGGTATCAGACTTAGGGGCAGACTGGATGGACCTAGCGGTCCTTATCTGCTGACAGATTCTATGATTCTATGTTACCAACCATGTGCTAGAATGTGAGGCCTCCAGTGGCTTACCTGCTCCTACTGGCTGAGATTTTGGTTAAAAAAATCCTGTGAACCCTTGACAGTGTTTCTAGGCTTTTCCGTTGTTTGAAATATTTAAAACATGAACACATACTGCACAACCAATTTGGTACCAGTTCTGTGAAGTCTGAACAAAAGCAAGATGATAAAAATAAAGTTTTAGCACTTAGTTCCCTTCTTTTAGCAGGAGCTGTAGAATGTGACAGGATGCACAGGATGCTGGATCTGAACCCAATTCTTCTCCTGTTAATGATGGATGGGTTAATTATAGATCAATATGGGGTTGTTACAGCAGATCCATGTATCTGCCACTGCAGTTATGGTCTCTCAAATTGCCTTTCTGTTTCTGTTGGTCTTTCTCTTTGAAAGCTTTCTTTTGCTGCACTGCAAATTCTGATGCTGGTTGTTCCATGTTAACTGGTGGAATTTCATCTAGATTTGGTCCTCTCCCGAGGGCTGTCCATAATTTTGGATTGCAAGTAGTCTTGTGTTTATTTTCATGATGCAGGACTCTGACTACATTTTGTTCTTGGGATGCCAATAAATATGCCTGTAGTCCCACAGTTTTGGATCAATATGTGTCGTCAACCTTAAGAAGGCCCCTGCCTCCTTCAAAACTTGGAATGTATAGCCTTGGCATACACTAATTTCTGTAAATTAGTTGAGAAGTTTCTTGTTTTTCTGTCCAACTGGCCCAGCTCATTCTGTGGCAAGTCAATGACACCAAACTTGTATGAGAGTAGAGGAAGTGCATGTTTATTTATAGCTTGCACTTCACTCTTTGTTATTAAAGAAGTTCTCAGTACAAGGTCCATCCAGCTAAAGCATTTCTTGCTGATCTTTTCTCTCATTTGTTCATGTTGCATTGCTGCTCCTTCATCTATTCCTAGGTACTGTACATGTATACTCCCTCTTGTTCAAGGATTTTATGTTACAGACCTCATTCAGGACTTGACAGTTTACGACTGCTCTTTCTGGTGTTTGTCACATGAGCTGTGAAGATTTAAGTCATCTACATAAAGAAGACGAGATACCATCTGATGATCTTTTTTATTTCTGGAGTTCATGCTGTACTAGTACCCCAAGTTATTAATGAGGCTGCTAAGTGGGTTTAAAACAATGCAAATCAGGAGTGGTGACAAGAAATCTTCACGGAACATCCCTTGCTGTACCTTGATGTTTGTTTCTCTCAGGGTTAATGTCTCCAAATGTTCAGTGATGAATACTGTTATTACTAGAATGGACCCCATTCCTAAGGCAGGGCATGTTTTAACAATCAGGAAATCAGTACTGTTAGTCTTTGATGTTTGCTGACAGTGCTCTTCTCAGCACATGCAGTATCCCCAGGATGGTTTCCTTTTGCAGTTCATAAGATGTTGCAGATACTGGCAACATATTTAGATGTGCCTGAAAGTTCTTTTTGATTAGCCCCAATGCCCCAAGCACTACTGGAATGATTTGTGTGTCCTTATTCCACCTCAGTTTGATTTCTGCTTGCATATCTTGGTATTTCATGATTTTGTGTCTTTCTGTGCATAGGACACGGTAATCATTGTGAGTGGCTATTTCAATCAGCAGTGCTACCTTTGTTCTTTTTTCTTGTATTACAATATCTGGTTTTCTTGCTTCCACTTTCTTGGCAGTGGTACTGAGTGAACCCACATGATCATTACTTCACCATTCTCCGTGTTTCTCTGTGGTTCTTGCTTCCAATGCTTCTCTGCTACATGTATGTTATAGTGTTTGCATAGTTTCCAGTCTTGCTATGAAGTTGTGTCTTTCAGTATATAGGCATTCTACCATGAGTACTTCACATCCAGCTATGAGAGGTGCAGTTGTTTCTAATTCTGTACAACAGAATCTGCACCTATCTGTATTTCCAGTTTTTTTATGGATTTCATAAATCATCTTTTGTGCAGTCCATTGTCTTGGGCTGCCATTATCAATCTCTCATCTTGTGGTTTAAATTCACCTCTTTTTAACCACTCATGGGCCAGTTCCTGATTGACCCCATCTGGAGTACTGCATCCAGTTCTGGAGACCCCATCTCCGCAAGGACAGAGACAAGATGGAGGCAGTCCAGAGGAGGGTAACTAAAATGGTGCAGAGTCTGCAAGAGAAGCCATACAAGGAGAGACTAAAGGAGCTTAATATGTATACCCTTGAGGAAAGGAGGGAGAAGGGGGACATGATAGAAACGTTTTAGTACCTCAGTGGAATCAACAAAGTCCAAGAGGGTAGCATCTTTCAGAAAAAGAGATGTGCAAGATCAAGGAAACACAGTTTGAAGATAGAGGGGGGACAGTTCAGGGGCAATGTGCGGAAGTATTTTTTTCACAGAGAGGGTGGTGGATGCATGGAAACACCTTCCTGAGGAGGTTGTGGGGTCTAAAACTGTGGGAGAATTCAAGAATGCATGGGACAGACATAAGGCAATTCTTGTTGGGGTAGGAAGAAATAGGCTGTTGGTTAACTAGGATCTGCAGCTTATCCAGTAGGTAGGGAAATGGGCAGACTAGATGGGCCAAGCGGTCCTTATCTGCCGTCAAAGTCTATGTTTCTATGACCTGTGGTTGTTCCAGCAGCTCACTGTATTTTCTGCTGAAATTATGTTTTTTTCAGTTGTCCTTTCTTCTCTTTTGAGCTTCTTTGCACCATCTGTTGCTGCTTGTTCCTTATCTACTAGTGGCGTAACATCTTAACAACTGGTCCAGCAGTTTGTTTCCACTGTGAATTATGCTGATGCTTTATTAGATAACTTTCCAGCATAAAACTCTTGTCACATATATATGGTTTCTTACAGGGTTAGTGCCCCCAAATGTTTAGGGATTTCTTACCAGTGTGAGTTTGCTGATGTGCTAACAGGCTACTCTTCCGTGAAAAACTCTTAACACATTCAGCACATTTACGTGGCTTCTCTCTGGGTTAGTGTCTCAAAATGTTCAGGGATTTCTAGTACCGTGGTGAGAATGGATCCCATTCTTAAGCCAGGGCATATTTAATAATTAGAAAATCACTACTGGGTTAAGTCTTTGATGTTTGCTGAGAGTGCTCTTCTCAGTACATGCAGTGCCCCCAGGATGCTTCTCTCCCAGGGTTAGTGTCTCCAAATGTTTAGGGATTTCTAATACCGTGGCAAGAATGGACCCCATTCTTTAGCCAGGGCATATTCAAAACTCAAGAAATTAGTACTGTATTAATCTTTGATGTTTGCTGAGAGCGCTCTTCTCAGCACACGCAACGTCCCCAAAATGGCTTCCTTTTGAAGTTCATAAGGTGTCACAAGTATTGGTAGCATATTTAAATGTGCCTGAAAGTTCTTTTTGATTAGTCCCATTGCTTCAAGCACTACTGGAACAATTTGTGTGTCCTTATTCCACTTCAGTTTGGTTTCTGACTGCATATCTCGGTATTTCATGATTTTGTGTCTCTCTGTACGCAGCATACTGTAGTCACTAAGGGTGGCTATTTCAATCAGTAATGCTACCTTTGTTCTCTTTTCTTGTATTACAATATCGGGTTTTCTTGCTTCCACTTTCTTGGCTGTAGGTATTGGGTGATCCCATGTGATCACTTCTTCATTCTCTGTGATTCTTTGTGGTTCATGTTTCCAGTGTCTCTCTGCTACCAGTATGTTACAGTGTTTGCACAGTTTCCAGTGGATCAATCTTCAGTGGACAATTTTCTCTCACCAGTGTGAATTTGCTTATGCGTTCTCAGACTAAACTTATATGTAAAACTCTTGTCACATTTGTCACATTTATATGGTTTCTCTCCAGTGTGGATTTTCTGATGTTTCACCAGGTTGCTCTTCTGTGTAAAACTCTTGTCACATGTGGCACATTTATATGGTTTCTCTCCAGTGTGGATTTTCTGATGCGTTACCAGGTAGCTCTTATATGTAAAACTCTTTTCACATGTGGCACATTTATATGGCTTCTCACCAGTGTGAATTCGCTGATGTATTACCAGGCCACTCTTCTGTATAAAACTCTTGTCACATGTGGCACATTTATATGGTTTCTCTCCAGTGTGGATTGTCTGATGTGTTACCAAGTAGCTCCTTGTGTAAAACTCTTGTCACATGTGGCACATTTATATGGCTTTTCACCAGTGTGAATTCTCTGATGTATTACCAAGTCACTCTTCTGTGTAAAACTCTTGTTACATGTGGCACATTTATATTTTCTCTCACCAGTGTGAATTTGCTTATGCGTTCTCAGACTAAACTTATGTGTAAAACTCTTGTCACATTTGTCACATTTATATGGTTTCTCTCCAGTGTGGATTTTGTCATGTGTTACTAGATGACTCTTCCGTGTAAAATTCTTGTCACATGTTGCACATTTATATGGCTTCTCACCAGTGTGACTTTGCTGATGCACTCTCAGATTACTCTTCTGTGTAAAACTCTTGTCACATGTGGTACATTTGTGTGGTTTCTCACTAGTTTGAATTCGCTGATGCATTTTCAGATGCGTTACCAAAAGACTTTCATGTGTGAAACTCTCGTCACAGCTGGCACAGTTATATGTCCTCTCTCCTTTGTGAATCTGCTGTTGTTCAGAGATGAGGACACAGAAAGCATTCTTATACTGAGGGTAGTGACATTGTTTCTCTGCTTTGTGGCACATTTCATGTATCTTGAGTGATAATTCCTGGCTTAGACTTTCATTGCTGTCAGCTCCCCTGTTGACTAAAAACAAATATTTATTGTATTATACTTGCCATGAGGTCAAACATTTCTTTCACATTCTTTCTGAGGGTAATTTAGAGACTGCTGATATATCAGGCAGGTGAGTTTTTCCAAACATTACATGTTTCCACAAAATTGCAACTTGCCAGTGTTTAACACTGGCCATTGTTGACATAAGATAGAGGTTCATCTAAACAGGTATGGCTACTGAAAAGTAGGAAATGGTTTTAGGGACATGGCTGCCTGTTTCATCTGTTATTTATTTATGCATTTATTTATTTCAAAATTTAATTTATTACTTAAATAAGCCCACTAAATTGGTTTATTCATTGGAAGCTGTGGCTCCTGGTCTCTCTGCAGCACTGGTAGCATTGGTGGCTCTTTGGGACTCATGCCTTGCAGTCCCATTTGCTGTTATGCGGTTCTGGCTGTGATGGATCCCAGTGTTAGGGTCTACTATGAAATACCGACAGTCAGTCTCCCGAACTCCATAAGCCTGAGTTCAGGAGACTGACTGTTCAAAGAATGACAAGATCTAAGTGCAATGCATGAGGCAAGCACCCCATGCCCCCGCACCCTCCCCCAATAACTTAAAAAACCAACTCTAAGGGGAGCGGACCTCAGGGTAGGTTAAAAGAAATGAAGGAGGGCAAAAGAATGCCACGCCAAAGTCTTCGTCCTGGAACAGAATCCAGGTCTAAAGCACTATGGTGGCTGAGCTGCTAGTGGCTTAACCCTCCACACCATGGAAGCAGCTCAGCCAACCTCAGAATTTTCTTCTCTCTTGTGATGCCTGACTAAGGGTAGGGTAGCGGTTCATCACACCCGCTATCTTGCGCCTGTCACCACCAGCTTCTGTCTGTCATGGGGGGGTCTCAGGCAGCCAAACTCGGGATCCTGAATGGCAGAATTCTGAGTTTTGACAATTAGTATAGATACCCAGTGTCATGGCCTTTGCCAGGCCAGCTGAGCACCAAGGCTGGTTTTGTGCTTTCTGGTGTAAAGTGCATTCTGTGTTTATTTTTTCTGTGTTGGCTGAGCCCAGGACCATGAGTAAATAATAAAAATAATAAATGAAAAAAATTAAATAAAATTTGTAAACAGCTATGGCAGCCCACTCTCTGCACATCCACAGCTGCAAGTGACAGAAATTTAAAGGATCAGTTGATCCATTTTGGGGGGGTAGTGTGGTACCAGCTGGTGTTGACTTAGGAGCAAATGTTAATAGTTATTTCAGGACTAAATGTCCTGTAAGTCTTGGGGTACAGGATTGTTTGGACCTGCAGTTTTGGCAGGTAAGTTTTGCACCTCTGGACAGAGGATTTACTGGGGAAGGGCGTGTGAGGGGGAGATGCAGTGGTAAGAGGACTAAATGGGGCAGACCGCCCGTTCAGTCAGTGGGGCTCCTTTATACTTGTTTTCTTGTGTGGTTGTATAGTTGTGAGGAGGGAGGATATGGCAGCATCCATTTTCAGGAGCTCTTGTTAGGGCAGGCTGGGAATCCAGCTCAAATGAAGATGGGGATGAGACCTGATGTTTGGGGTGGGCCTGTTGCTATTGGGCCAGAGGACCGCTGATGAGCGGACCCCCAAGATGAAATTGCTGCATGGAGAGCTCAGAAAGGGGATTGTCTGGGAGAGCACAGAATAAGGAGAGGCTGTATTGCCTAGGAAGCTTCGAAGGACAGAGAGGAGGTATGGAGCCTGTGAGGTGAGGGCTGCAGGAGGGATCCAGGGGTCTGGGGAAGCCTCTGGTCCCTAATCACCCTTGGTGTAAGACCTACAAAGTTACACATATTTCCATAACACAAAGCATTATTGGATGTACAGATCAGTCAGTCACAATAAAGTTCAGTAACTTGCAGTAATGACATGTCACAAAATCCTGCATTATGTAAAGGGCTTATTTGCCATTGACTTATAATGGCCCTTGCAGTAAATTGCAGCATTCTGTGATATTCTGCAACATTTCTGTGCTTCATCCTGGCTTGACACATGTATATATGCAAATCATCATGACATTTTAGGCTGGTTCAGCATTAAGCAAGAATGCATAGTGCCGAAAGGCCTCTCACACAATTTACAAAGGGTGAAAACAGAAAGCTACAGATATGTGTTTCATCCTACCAGGACTCATCAGTGTGCCTCATCTGTATCATATCCCAGAGAAAATGAACCAGCCCTAAGTTGGTCTTAGGGATTAGGGTCATGGTGAGCCCCAAAAAAAAAAAACAAGTTAAAAGACAAAGAACCTCAATGCAGAGACACTAAGACAAGAGTTACTCCAAAGGGCACTGGCAAAAAAGCCAAGTTTCAAATAACTAAAAACCTACACTCGACACCATAATGCAAAGCACCATGGGATGTATATGCAAATCACCATGACATTTTAGGCTGGTTCAGCTTTAAGCAAGAATGCATGGTGCTGAAAGACCTCTCACACAATTGCAAGGTTTAAAGGTTTAGCTTGTTTTTGTTTTTTGGGCTTACCATGACCCTAATCTGTAAGACCAACTTAGGTCTGGTTCATTTTCCCAGAGGTGTGATACAGATGAGGCACACTGATGATGCTTTGCATTAAGGTGGTGTCTGTAATTCTGTAGTTCTTTGAAACTTGGCTTTATTGCCATTGTACTTTGGTGTAACCCTTGCTTTCAGCTTGGTGTAAGACTGTGTATTTTTAAATTTTTATTTAAACATTTGGTAACTGGGAAAGTAATGCTGAGCCAAGGCTCGATTCCAGGTGTGACCGAGGGGGAAGGAACAGTGGAAATACAGACAATAAATGCAGAGAATTAGTCAACAGGACAATTGCAGCTAATTACAACCAATATAATACAGCAGAGAGAGCAAAAACATGACATGATGAATATCTAGAGGTGAACAATACAACAGTAAGTGCTCTATATAATGAATCTTTAGTAAGTGCTGGCGAGGAATTGCGGGAAGGTAACATCAGTAGAAGTTCTGGGTTTACCTCAGCTGTGGCAGCAACATAAAGGTGGAGGAAAGAGATGTAGTTGTTGCTTGCAGTTAGAGTGGGAGAGTGAATTTCAGATAGCAGTGGTAAGTTTGTTTCACAAGTAAGGAAGCCAGTAGGAGAAAGCAGCTTTGCCAGCTGTTGAAGAGGGTCGGGGCAGGGTGAAGGAGCTTTAATTTCTGTGACTGAGTTCATAGGGGAATAGAGAGTCTGAGGATAGACCGTCCTCAAGGTAGGAGAGGAGCAAGTTAAACCAGTACTTAGATATAAGATTGCAGGTGCATATATAGTGCCTGTGAGATAAGGGGCTTAGTCCAAGGAGGGAGTAAAGATTGCAGTGGTGGGTGGCTGGGGAGAATTTGTAGCAAAGTGACAAAATGAGTTTAGAAGTGTATCCAGCCTGGCAGGTGTGGTTACAGGGGCAGAGCTGTAAACCACATCCACATAATGTAGTATGGGGAGTATTATTTTAGAGACAATTTCATGTCTGGCAGGTAACGGGAGAGTCCCTGTTCTGGTATGGCATGCTGAGTTTGCATTTCTGGGCCTTTCAGTCAAAGAATCCTGATGATGACAGGGGCTAAATGCTGGATCAGCCATCTCTCAAGAGGCTTGTGCTTCTATTCATGATGTAGAGAAATAGAGGATGAAAGTGAGTTTTACTGACTGCAACTGAAGGCCTGACTCAGCTGCAAGTTAAGCTGCCTGCGGGTTGGACTGTGCCTGCCCAACCAGAGGGCAGCTGCCTGGAGATGATATTCAGTTAGCGACCTCTATGGTCCAGAGCACCTGTTAGCTTCTAATGTGACATCCTTGGTCCAGAGAATTTCATGTGTGTTTTCTTGCTCCATGGACTGTTTCCCATTCCGAATTAACTGTTCGGTAAATGGGATCCCCTGTTCCTGCAGTTCTGGTGATTGCCTCATTTGTTTTGGATGAACTGCTTGCTACTAATAAGAGTTTTGCCTTCATAGCCCAACTCCTAGCAATGTGTTCCAGGGTGGCAACAAAGGGGTCTGTGGTACTATGCCAGTTTTGTCCCCAGGCAACAAACAAGAGGACCATTGTGGAAAACGGTGAGAGGCCTGCTTGGTGATGACTGCTTACAAAGGCCTCTGAGGTGAAGCTGGTTAGGCCAGGCAGGTGAAGACCAGCAGTCTCCACTTCTTCTGTCATCCAGCTCTACCCCTGGAAGTATGGGGTGCCCTAGATTCATGAGGTGTGGTAATCAGGCCAACCAGGTATGTGTTGTTCCTTTGTTCTGTACGTGTCCCCCTCCCCACGGACATCCACCATCATATCTCTAGACACCGATGAGGGGGGCAACATTTATTTCAAAAGTTTCACCAAGAAAGACATACTTTTTTAGATGTGTCCTGGAGGGAGGAGGGAGAAGGAGTTTAGAAAAACAATCAGAAGAATAAATTATACAGTACACTGAAAGCAATAAAATTATAAATACAGTATGACAGAATTAAGCATTCACAGTAGGCAATTTATACAAAATGCCCTGCCCACTGAGTTACATGGAAATTCATTTTTGAGGTGCAGAGGCCATGTAGGGCTAGAACGCTGTAGGGATGAGAAGAAAATAAAAGAGATAAAAGAGGAGGGGAACAGTTGCGCAACAGAGGAAAGGGAAAGAGGGAAAAGGGAATTGAGAAATGGAGCAGGGATAAGTATCAGTGGCAGTTGCAGGATTTGAGAAGTGAAGTTATGGAGTAGAGAGGAGAGAGCACTGGACTAGGAGAAGCGAACAGATAGGGGAGCGAGTTCCAAATTTTAGGAAAGCGGTAGGAGAAATCAGCCTGGCTAGCAAGCGTTCACCTAGAAGCAAAACTCCATTGAGTATAGCTCATTCCCAAGAAGGGAGCGCAAAGAAGCAATAGCTAAGGTCACACCAGGAGTATGAGGATGGTAGTGGGTGGAAGAAGAGTGAAGTAAGGTAAGAAGGAAGGAAATCCAGCCAGAATTTCAAGATAAAGAAGGCAGAGTGAGCTAGGCATCTAGCTTCAAGAGAGGGGCAGGAGAGGGAGTATAAGGAACAGTGGTACGAATGGGGTGGACAGTCTACGGTAAAGCAACCGAGGAAGTGAAAGAGGGGGTCCAGTCTGGCTAGGGTGGTCTTTGGCACAGCACTGTAGACAAAGTCACCACAGTCGAAAGTAGGGAGAATCATTTCTGAAAATAGCTCAGCAAGCAGGGAGAAGGATACAGCCTTTATTCCTACATAACAGGGCCAAGCTTAGGGTGGAGGTTTTTGTGGATTGCATCCACATGCATTAAAAAGTTGAGCTGCCAGTCTAACCAGGCTCTAAGGTACTTAAATGAGGGGACATCAATTTAAGACTCCATCTACGGTATGGAAAGGGGGAGGGAGGTGAGCCTGGAGAGCTTCTGCTTAGTGCCAAAAGACTCAGATTCCATTTTCTTGGTATTTAAGGATAGGTGATACGACTGGAACCACAGCTGAAGGTTGTTTGAAGTCCAGTTGAAGCCTGGTCATCAGCTCAGCGGGGAGGAACCAGAGGCAAATATGACTGTGTCATCTATGCACACATAGACACATGCAGAAGAGCAAACAGAGTGAAAGTCATTAAGGAAGACCGAGAAGAGTAAATGGCCAAGGATGCAACCTTGGGGAAAGTATAGTTGGGTAAGAATTTATAGTAACAGTAGGTCTTTGAGAGACTCTCTTGCAGCAGGTCACACAAATAAAAATATCCCAGCCACAGGCATTGTTTCAGGCTAGAGGATTTTGTTAGCCGTCGACGTGGGACCACCCTCGATGATACCATGTGTCATGTCCTGATACGTATAAAAGGGGGCAGTCCCAGATGCTTCTTGTCTTTTCCCTCCTCAGTGACCAAATATGATTACATGTTTCAAGAGGCCTCCGAGGGGAACCAAGGAGGAAGTAGGAATGCCATGATGTTTTCTAGAAAGCAGGAGTGAGTCTCCCTCCTAGAGTGGGAAGCAAGTGGGTTAGAGGGAAGGAGTATGACCTACTGTAAGAGATTCACTCGAAGATCCACTGTTACGGTAAGTTCTTATGCAACTATAGTATCTTCATTGAGGTAAATCTCTTGCAGCAGGTCACACAAACAGGAATGAGTCCCTAACAGTTTGGGCGAAACACAGGGTGGTGGAGATGCAAAATAAAGAATAAAGCTAGCAGACCTTGTAGGACCTCCCAACCAAAAATTGGTCCATATTTTGGATGCAATGTCCAAACTACAATGCTTGGTAAAGGCATGAACCATTGACCATGTTGCTGCTTCGCAAATTTTAGTTGCTGAAATGCCTCAATAGCATGTACCTGAGGCTGCCATTCCCTGTGTGGAGTTAGGTTTCACCATGCCTGGGAGCGGCTTATTAGAGTTTTTATAACAGAAAGTAATGCAGTTGGCCAACCAGGTGGACAAGCACTGCTTAGAAATGGAATTGTTCTCTTTACCTGGGGTAAAAGAAACAAAACGTCGTGCTGACCTGCACTGTGCTTTGGTACAAAGAAGACAGTAATGCAAAATTCTATGTACTGTACATCCAATGTATGGATCAAAGCTTCTCCTGCATTAGCAGGCTCTGCAAAGTATACAAGTAAGTTTGTAGACTAATTTAAAGTAAATTCTGACACCACTTTTGGGAGACAAGTAGGATTGGTTCATAATGACAGTCCTTGAGGAAATTCATAGAAACATAGACTTTGACGACAGATAAAGACTGCTTGGCCAACCTAGTCTGCCCATTTCCCTACCTACAGGATAAGCTGTAGATCCTAGTTAATCAACAGCCTATTTCTCCTTACCCCCCATCAGAATTGCCTTATGTCTGTCCCATATATTCTTGAATTCTCCCACAGTTTTAGACCCCACAACCTCCTCAGGAAGGCTGTTCCATGCATTCGCCACCCTCTCTGTGAAAAAATACTTCCTCACATTGCCCATGAACAGCCCCCCCATCTTTAAATTGTGTCCCCTTGTTCTTGTACATCTCTTTTTCTGAAAAATGCTACCCTCTTGGACTTTGTTGATTCCACTGAGGTACTTAAAAGTTTCAATCATGTCCCCCCTCTCCCTCCTTTCCTCAAGGGTATGCATATTAAGCTCCTTTAATCTCTCCTTGTATGGCTTCTCTTGCAGACCATGTACCATTTTAGTTGCCCTCCTCTGGACTGCCTCTATCCTGTCTATGTCCTTGCAGAAATGAGGTCTCCAGAACTGGACGCAGAACTCCAGATGGGGTCTCACCAATTGTCTGTACAGAGGGATAACAAGTTCCTGTTTTCTGCTGGTGATGCCTCTCCCTATAATCCCAGTATACCCACAGCCCTCCCTACACATCCCAGTATACTCCCAGCCCTCTCTACTGCCTTCTCACATTGCTTGCTAACCTTAAGGTCATCTGATATGATTACCCCCAGGTCTCTTTCCATTTATTTTGTTGTTACTGCCCCCCCAATGTGTAATCTTCCACTGGGTTTTTGATTCCCAGGTGCATTATTTTGCACTTTTTTGCACTGAATCCAAGCTGCCATACTTTGACCATTCTCCAACCTTACCAAGTCCCTTCTCATCCTTTCCACGCCTCCTTGTGTATCAACCCCTGTTGCAGATCTTTGTGTCATCTGCAAAGAGGCGCACTTTTCCTTCCAGCTCCTCTGCAATAGCACTTATAAAGACATTAAAAAGGACTGGACCCAGTACTGAACCCTGCGGAACCCCACTAGTAACCCCTCTTTCTTCACAGTGGGCTCCATTTACAATTACCTTCTCTGTCCTGTTGTCCAGCCAATGTTTTACCCAGGCTACCATCCTGGGACCCACTCCTAGGCTGGTTAATCTGACTATTAATCTTTTGTGTGGGACTGTGTCATATGCCTTGCTAAAGTCTACGTAGGCCATGTCCACAGCTCCTCCCTGGTCTACTACTTTGGTCACCCAGTCAAAGAAATCAATTAGATGCGTCTGACATGACCTTCCAGCTGTGAACCCATGATTCCTTGGGTCCTGTGCCCCACTGGCTTCTAGGTACTCAACAATTCTTCCCTTCAGAAGTGATTCCATCATTTTCTCTACCACAGAGGTCAAACTGACAGGTCTGTAGTTTCCTGCCTCTGCCTTGGTCCCACTTTTGTGAAGGGGAATCACATCCACCTTCCTCCAGTCCTCAGGTACCACACCATCCTCCCATGATTTGTTAAAAAGGGTAGTCAGTGGTTTCACTAGTTCTCCCCTTAATTCTTCTAGAATTCTGGGGTGAATTCAGTCAGGCCCCATTGCTTTTCCACCTTCAGTTTTAGGAGTTCTTTCAGAACCCTTTCTTCTGTGAAAGTACTGGGATCGACCCCCCTATCAAAAGTGCTTCTGTTAATTGGATTAGGCACCTCCCCTCCTCCTCTTTTGTGAATACTGAGCAGAAATATTTGTTTAGTATCCCTGTTCTTTCACTGTCCCTCTCTACCCACCCAGAGGTAGGGTTCTTTGCACATAAGTACTAGAAACCTGATACATGTCTCTCTGGTGTGATCACAACCAAAAAAAGAGCTTTCCAGGAGATTTACTGCAGCTCACATGTAGCTACAGGCTCAAAGGGGGACAAAGTAAGTTTTTCTAGAACAAACTTTAAGTCCCATGGAGGGATGGGGTTCCATATAGGGGTTTAAGATGGAGGATACCTTTCAAGAAGGTCTTCACAACCTGTAATTGAGGGAAAGGTTTGTCACCCACATGGAGGTGAAAGGCTGATAAATGTACTTTCACTGAAGAGTATTTCAGTTCACCATCTGCTAGAACAAATAGATAGTCTAGGATGTATTGAGGTGGACATGTGTATGGGTGTACCCTTTGGTCCACTGCCCGCATAGTAAAATGTTTCCATTTCATTGAATAGGGTGCCCTAGTGCAAGACTTACAGGCTTCTTGTAACACCTCCGCTACATGCGGGGAGACTCAGAACATAGAAAGGACTACATCCTCAGGAGACAAGCATGTAGATACAGTGGGTGGAGAGTGGGATGTTGGCGGGTTCCCAGGGCCTGATTGAGAAGGGTGGGACTAATGGGAAGTGGGTGAAGGTCCTTGACAGTTAGTTGTAGCAGTGGAAACCAGAATTGTCTCAGCCATAAAGGCACAATGAGAATCATGTAGGTCTGGTCTCGAATCAGTTTGAGTAGAAGCTTATGTATAAGAGAGAAGGGAGGAAAGGTGTAAAGATATTTGCTTGTCCAAGAATGAGATAACATGTCCAGCCACACAGTTCCAGGACCTTGCTCTAGCAAGCAATAATGAGGCAGTTTGGTACTGTGTGGATAGGCTAACAGGCATAGTTTGGATTGACCCCACTGAAGGAAGATGTCTTCAACAACCTTCTGGAGGATCTCCCATTTGTGTTTCTGTGTCCTGAATCTGCTGGGTGCATCCACTAGGGTGTTCTTCTTGCCCGGGATATGTACTACTGTTAAATGCATTCTGTGTTGGATTGCCCAATATCACACTCTCACTGCCTTTCGGCACAAGGGGTAGGAATGTGTCCCTCCTTCTTTGTTCAGATAATGGACAACTGTGGAGTTGTCAATGTGAATCTGGAGACAGTTTGTCGGTATTAGGGCCCTTGAATGCCTGCAGGGCAGAAAGGACTGCTCTCATCTTTAAAATATTGATGTGGAGATATGCTTCCCTTTGTTTCCACCCCCATTGGGTCTGAAGATCATCTAAATGGGCTCCCCAACCTTGGGAGGAGGCATCCGCAGTCAAGGTGCTGTGAGGGATGGGGGCCTGAAACAGTACACCACATAAGAGGTTGTCCAGAGACAGTCACTACTGAAGGTAACAGAACATAGGGTGGAAAGCATAACTTGTGCTTCAAAATTGTTTGTTCTTTGGTCCCACTGTACTCTTAGGGTCCACTACAGTACCTGCATGTAAAGCAGGCATGGGGTACAGTCAGAATGGCTGCTCTCACATGTCCTAGTCTCGAGCTGTGACATACTTGCTGGAGCTGATTCTGGATGCCAGAGTGATCAGTTTGTCTGCCCAATCTTGAGGTATAAAGGCTAAGCTTGTGGATGTATCCAGGATGGCCACAATGTACTGAAGACATTGACTGCAATCCAATTTGGACTTTTTTTATTTTTATTTATTTATTGAGATCTTGGATAATACCTTTGAGTACAAGCTCATTAAATAGGTTCCGTGTCTAGACAAAGCTATAAGTAACATAAAACATAAGTAAACTACAACACAATTGTGCTCAAGTGACAGAGTAGAGCAAGCACAGCATGTACAAGGTCATTGGCAGAGGGAGAAGAGATGACAGCTGAGTGTACAGGGGAAGGAGTGAGGGAGAGAAGGAAGCAGACTCGGGGGGGAAGTTGGGAGGAGAGTAGGGTATAGGACAATTGGAGGGAGGGAGGGAGGGAGGGTGGGCAGGAAATGGATGTGGGTAGGAGGAAGTGGAAGAGGTGGGTAGGAGGGTGGCAGAGTGGATGGAGTGGGCAGGGAACTGAGAGAAGAGGTGAGATAATAAGCGGCTGGGGGCACAAGAATAGAAGGCACTGAAGGAGTGGGTTAGCATAAGGTCAGCGGAAGTCCGGAGAACATGTGTAAGACATTATTGGAAGCAGGTACAGCTGGCATTCTCTAGTAGCTGCTGTTGCCGCAGTCTTTTAAAAGGACCAATCGATCTTTGCATGGAGATGTCCGGCAGTAGAGAGTTTAGCCACCCAGGGCACGGAAAGTGAAGGACCTTTGGCTCGAGGAGGTGCGACAGTGGAGAATTTTAAATAGGTGACAGTCTGCACTTTGAGTGTTGCGAAGGTTAGTATTGGGGGAGAGAAGATTCTGAACCCCTGCAGGAACCAGACCGAGACTTGCTTTTTTGCTAGTAAGCAGGACTGGTAGAGAAGTCTATCAGGGAACTGAAGCCAGTTACCCTGGGCATACAAGTCACACGTGTGCGTCATGTGTGCGGCTCCTGTGTTAAGTCGGCAGGCTTTGTTTAAAGCAACTTTAATACAGTGTAGGGCAGTTTCTGTGGCCAACCCATATATTACCAGCCCATAGTCAATTAGGGTTACAAGGGTATTTTGCACTGCTAGTTTAAGGGCCTCAGGGGTGAGGCTATGCTTGTGCCTGAGCAACAGATCAATACGTTTATTAACAGCCTTAGTGACTATGTCGATGTGGTGATCGAAAGTCACTGTGCTGTCCAGCAAGATCCCTAGGTATTTGAAGTTCTGTACAAGTTCCAGGGGAGACCCCACCTTGTTGGTGATCAGAAGTGGGTAGGCTCTGTTCCGATTTTGGGCAGAGGAGAACAACATAGTTTTAGTCTTTGTATAGTTCATCACCAGTTTCTGATCTTTAAACCATCTTTCCACTGCTGAAAAGTTGGTCTGGAGTTTGCCTTCGAGAACGACGGGGTTAGAGTCGCTGGTAAACAGTACGGCATCGTCTGCATAAAGGAGTAAATGACAGTCGCAGGCAGAGGAGAGCTGGTTAAGAAAGAGGTTGAACAAGAGCAGGCCCAAAATAGACCCTTGAGGTACACCTGAGCAGACTTGATGGCTATCAGATAAGGTATTAGCAATCTTGACCTGTTGAGACCTCTCTAACAGGTAGCTGGAAAACCAAGATACAGTGTCGGGGAGAAACCAATGCTATCAAGCTGTCTGATCAGGACAGCATGGCTGACAGTGTCAAACGCTTTCGATAAGTCGATGAATAGGGTTACCACCTATCCTTGTTTTCACAGAACAGTCCTGATTTGGGCAGCTGTGTCCTACAAAAAAACATGAAAAATACTACATGACCTGACATTATAGTAGAAAAAAATATTTTCTGACTTTCCTCTGAATACTGCAAAATAATATAATACCTTAACTTGGAAATACCTTAAAATGATAAGCAACACTAGAATCAGCTTAAAAACTACAACACTTAGTCTTAATTCTGATTATTTAAATAAAACAAGTCTGTTGCATTAGTCGAGATTACATATTGTCCTGCAAAAAATCATGTTTCGGTCAGAAATGTCCCACTTTGGGCTTCTTAAAAGGTGGTAACCCTATCGATGAAGGCTGCGCCAACTAGGAGACCTCAATCAAGGGAGTAGTTTACATAGCCCGTAAGTTCAAGCAGCGCAGTTGTGGTGCTGTGGTGCTTTCTAAAGCCATGTTGCTCAGGACATAGCAGCTGGTGCTTTTCAAGGTATTCGCCAAGCTGGTCCGCCACTATTCTCTTGAGTGCTTTTGAGAGTGGCGGTAAGATAGAGATTGGGCGATAGTTCCCAGTAAGTGTCCGGTCTCCACTCTTGAAGACTGGAGTGACTATCGCAGACTTCCACTTTACTGGGAATTGCGAGTACCTGAGAGAGGTGTTGAGTATGTGTGTCAGTGGGGTCAGAATTTCGTCCAAGGACAGAGCTACGAATTTCAGATCCAATGTATCATGGCTGAATCTAGTTTTGCCCAGAACCTTTAGGAAGTGTTTTCGAACTTCCCTGGTTGTGATTATTTTGAAGTAAAAAGGAGGGTGGGAGGGGGTAGAGGAACTAATTATTCAAGCACCAGAACAGCTGGGTGGGTTGAAGAAGTCAGGGGGGAGTACCCCACTCAGGTCTGAGAAGGCATTATTGAAAGAGTTGGCAATTGTTCTAGGATCAAGAGTGGGGGTGCCTTCTATGTTAAGCATAATTGGGTCAGTTCTGCAGTCTTTTCCAGTTAGTTCCTTTAAGTTGTTCCAAAACTTTCTGCCATCATACCAGGTTTTGGTGAGGGCTTCCTTGTAGTATTGATTTTTAGCAACCCGTATAGCCTGGGTGCAATCATTACGTGCTTTCTTATAGTTTTGCAGGTCTACCTGCTTTCTAGAAGCATGTGCCTTCAGCCATAGGCAGTCCCTTGAATTCAGCAAGTCAAGTAGGCCAGGGGAAAACCAGGGGTTGCAGTGGCCCTTGACTTTCCTAGTTTTCATAGGGGCATGCCGATCACAAATTTCATTAAAATGGCAAATTAAGTAATCTAGGGCAGTGTCAACATTGTGTGTATTATAGACTGGAGACCAGTCACGGTGACAGAGATCCACCTTTAATGTTTCTAGGTGGCCGCTTAAGAGAACCCTGTTGGTAATTATTCTCACCGGGGGCTTGGTGTAATTACTGGACCATTTGAACATAATGGGAGAGTGGTCGTTAAGCGCATTGGGGAGGATAGTGATCTCCAATACGTGACTGGGGTGGTTAGACAGTACCCAGTCAAGTAAGATGCTGGTGCCAGTGGAGTAGTTGACCCTAGTCGGAGTGGTGACCAGCTGTGAGAGGTGAGTAGCTGTGAGAGCATCTTTAAAGACCTTGGCCTCCGGGGAGAGCCAGTTGATTAAAGTCCCTGAGAAGTATAATTTCATTGTTTAGGCTCGTTGAATCTAGGCACTCCATTAGTCCTTCAAAGCCAGTAGCTTTATGCTTTGGAGGAATATAGACTGAAGTGACTGTGAGGATTTTATTATGACAGCCAAGGAGTATTTTTAAGGCAAGTGCTTGTATTTAGTCACCCAAGGTGGGCAGTGGCAGGACTAGTCCCTCGAGATTGTCTCTAAGGTAGAGAGCACACCCACCTCCACGCTTTGTTAAGTGATCTTTTCTGTAGACCATGTAGCCTGGGAGTGAGACACAGACATCTTCTATTTTGGGGTGAGAGCCTTGTCTCAACCACTGAGAGGACGTCCGGGTTGTGCTGCTGGATCCAGGCATCAAGGATGTCGAGTTTATGGAGGAGGCTACAGATATTTATTGGGGCGATCGTGAGAGACACTGTACTGCTTGGAGATGTGGCGCCTGTCTGTGGGCTAGGGTTGTGATGGATATTCCCAGAAAACAGCAGGAGCACCAGTGTAAGCCTCCAACGGTACTCTCTCAATTGTTTGAGGCTGTGTTTTGATTTCCTTACCAGAGGTAGGTGGGAGGAGTTGTTTTTATTTAAAAGGAAGATATGAGGAAAGAGTGCCAGTGGAGGCAGCCAGCCAGGGGCATACCTACTAGTGTTACAGTAAGGGGCGGGGGTTGGAGCCATTGAGAGTGAGGAGAATTATAGTTATGTGTGGAGGTGGTAGAACTACAGGTGTGAAGGCAACAATATACCATGGAGGGGAGGTCCGAGGAGGTCCCACAGGCAAGGGGGAGGTCAGAGGGAGGAAGGCGCATTAGTATCAGCAACCACCTGGCAAGTGTCACAACTGGAGGACATTCTAGGGTATGAGATAGTGAATCAGCATGTATATTTACGTATATATATATATATATATATATATATATACATACAATTATATATACATATATATATATATATATATACACACACAAGAATTTATTTATTTTTTTAATTGTTATATGTTGGGGTAGTGGGGTGAGGAAGCCGGTGAGAAGGGACAGAATCAACTGGGAGTAGGAAGACACCTTGAGAGAGAATATGGTGAAAATGTGGCCAGTCACTTTAAGAGAGAATGCAGGAAGTCACCCTGTTAGAGGAAGTATTTGGCTTGCTTAGTGGGGGAGGAAGGGTATTTAATAGAGGTCGGGGCCAGAGTGGGTGGGTGGGACTAAAATATATAGAGCGAGGTGATCAGAGTAGGGACTGCTGGCACTTGGAGTTACAGGCTGAACTAGATTTTTAAGGCTATGTGGTACAGAGACTACTGGGTCAAGCAGCTTAGCAAAACAGAAGTGCTCACAACAGCTTAGGAATTAAGCACTTCAGGCTGCGGTCTGCACCAGAATTCAATTAACTAATCAGGTAAATAAGTACCAACAAACAATTAATTAATCAGGGAATAGCTTAAATTATTGATGGTTGTGCAGCCAGACTAAGACAAACAATTACTTGTCCAGTGACTATGGGAGCACTGGCGCTCTAGTGAGCTCCGAGTTTAAGAAATAAAATTATCTCCTGTTACACAGAGATCCAAGAATTAGGAACAATTCAGCTGATCAAGGTCACTGGAATGTACTGGCTTATTTTCTTTTCTTTTTCTTTTTGAGCTCCAGTGCCATTTAGGACAGTTGAGGAGGTTAATTAGGGCTGGGGGCACTACTAAAGAAAAGGTAGTATGCTGATGGTTATTCCCAGGGAGGAAAACATCTGTAGAGTTTGGGATTGGGTGGTTGACAACTGTTGTTTTGATGAGGCTCTGAGAAGCCAATCATTTAAGTAATGAAATATGTAGTGGCCCGCTCTCCTGAGGGCAGCCACTACCACTGCAAGGCACTTCATGAATACCCTGGGTGCAGAGGTCAAACTGAAAGGAAGGGTCCTGAACTGGTAATGTTTTTTTTTTGAAACAGAAGTAAAGATACTGCCTGTGGGCAGGGTGGATGATGATGTGCAGATATGCATCATTCATATCTAGTGAACAGAGCCAGTCTTTGGAGAGGTAGCATAGCACAGAGGTTTAGGGCTCTGATCTGCAATCCTGGAGACCTAGGTTTGAATCCCCCAGCACCCACTTGCATACTGTATGACCCTGAGCAAGTCACTTAACTTCCTTGTGCTCCCAGGTCACACATGGAAGCAAGCTTTGGGGGTATGGTATAGGGAGGGTAAAGATTGTAGCATAGGACCTTAATTTTGCAAGGATTTCAGGATAACCTCAGTCTGACATCCAAAAAGCTTGTCACCTTTAAAAGGTGCAATTAAAAATAGAATGCTGTACATCTGGGGCAAAACTGGATACACAGTGCCATGAATGATGTCAAAGGCAGATTCTAGTTGCAGATGCCCGGGCCATAGAGTTAATGGCGTCATATGCCACATGTCAAAGATGGCAACCAACTGCAGAGGCAGTCTTGAACACAATGATAATGTGGTCCTTCAGGGGAGTCATCAGGGAGGGCTTGTACAGAAGACTGTGCCGTCATCCACAGCTCCCCTTGATATTTGAGGTGACCCATGTAGTCCAGCGTTCTTAATGTCATTGTGGAAGATGAGAACATTCTCTTCCCTATCACATCAAGCTTTCTGGAGTCCTTATCTGGAGGATGGGCAATGAGATGTTTTGTTCTGACCAACCTGATATGGACTGCATTAATAACTACAGACTTCACCTGTGGCAGAGAAGTAAAGTAAGATAGGTTCTATCAGCATGATAGATTATCAGCCTTCCTGGCTTCAGAAGGTATAGTGAAAGGTTGCTGCACATCTAGTAAGGGAGGGATTTATTTATTTATTGAATCTCGGATAACACCTTTGAGCTAAAAGCTTGTTTACAAAGGTTCCACGTTGTAAGGCAATAGACAAGGTACATAGACATTACAAAACAGATAGGGGTATATACAGCACGCAAGTACATTATGGTACATACAGATACAGATTCAAGCAAGTACAGTTAAAACACATCAGGAAGGAGAAGTCAACTTTATTGCAACAGTACTAAGAGCATACCTAAGGTGGACAAGCAATTTATAGTGGTAGCTGAGCTTTAGAGCATGCAGGTAGAGTTATGGAGGGTCAGAAATAGTGGTGACCAAATGAGGGTGAGGACAGAATAGATGAGAGCAGAGGGAAGATGGGGGCAGAGACAAAGGGGGTGACCAAATAAGGGGGTTGAGTAGTCAGAGGGGTGGGATTGGATAGGAATCTGCCCAGGGTTACGTAAGTAGGTGATAGGGCAGGACTGGGTAATGAGGGGGTAGAGAGGGATAAGGGAAAGTATTTTAAAGTGGGGTGTGTGGTGAGAGAGAAACCGAGGGGAGAGGGGTGAATATTGGGGGGATTAATATTTGTGAAGAGAAAGCAGGAAGGTGGGGGTGGATAAAGACGGGATGTGGGGGTAGGTGCTCAGAGGGGGGTCACAGAGGGGATGACCAGTAACAGACTGTCTGGTAGAAACACAGAAGTTGACAGCAGATAAGGACAGCAAGGCCCATCCAGTCTGCCCAGTTTTTCTACCTTATGAATGTGCCATAGGCCTTTACTCTGTCAATGGCCTAGCTATTCATACTCATCTGTATTGCTCCCTTATGTCTATCCCATGCCTGTTTGAATCCCTGCACTGTATTCATATCCACCACTTCCTGAGGTAGGCCGTTCCATGCATCCACCACCCTTTCTGTGAAAAAGAACTTCCTCATATTACCCCTTAATCGGCCTCCCTCTAATCTCATGCTGTATCCTCTTGTCCTATTATTTTTCTTATATTGAAACTTGTTAGACTATTTCACCTTGTTAATGCCCTTAAGGTGTTTGAATGTTTCGATCATATCACCTCTCTTCCTCCTTCGCTCTAGGGTACACATACTGAGCTCTGTTAATCTGTCCTCAAATGTTTTCTGATGCAGTCCCTGCACCATTTTGGTTGCCCTTCTCTGGACTGCCTCCATTTTGTTAATGTCCTTGTGCAGGTGTGGCCTCCGGTACTGCACACAGTACTCTAGATGGAGCCTAACCAGTGTCTTGTAAAGAGGGATTATTTCCTCCCTCTTATGACTTGTGATACTCCTACTAATACACCCTAAAATCCCCTAGCCTTTCCTACTGCATTAGTGGTCTGCTTGGATGGTTTCAGGTTATCTGTGATGACGATGCCCAAGTCTCTTTCTTCCCTCGTGATTGCCAGCAACTCCCCTCCCAACCTATAGGTGGCTTCAGGACTTTTCTTCCCTATGTGCATGATCTTGCACTTCTTTGCGTTAAACCCCAGTTGTCACTCTTCTCACCATTTTGCCAGTTTATCCAGATCTCTTCTCACTCTGCCCACCCCATCTGGTTCATCTACTCTGTTGCAGATCTTGGTGTCTTCTGCAAACAGACAAACCTTACCCTCCAGTACATATTCAATATCACTGATGAAAACATTGAAGAGGAAGCCTAAATAACTGGCGGGTTTACGCCTAGAGGCATCGTGTTCTGTCTCTTGGAAACCAAAGGCTTTCTGGGGGTGTTGCACGATATCCCAAAAACTTGGATCACCTGGAGGGGAACGTGGAAGACCAAGAGTAGGCTCCTCAGGCAGTAATGCGGCAGAGGAACCAGGGAATGGAGAAAAATGTCCTTGATCATTATCCTCCAGGTGGTCATCCTGTTCCCACTCCTGCATATATGGATCCCCCATATCAATGTCCTGTGAGGGATATGGGGATTCTGGAGAAGTGCTGGCCATTCAACAGGCAGAAAAGTATCTAGAAGGCACCAACGTAGGAGCAGAAGTGATTCCTTTGTAAGAAAGAGGAGTGCCCTTAGTGAGGTCAACAACAGTTGTTACCAGTGCATGAACATCCACCATAGCAAATCGAGGGGAAGAATTTATCAAAGGGTTACTGTAAAGAGACTCTATAGGTATGATGCAAGAAAACGAAAACGACCGTGGCACTGAGTTGTCGACAAGGTAGGTGAAAATATGGCCTTGACTATTGATGGAGTAGCCATTGATGAGAGCGGTAGGGAGCTGTATGTACCTTGATCTGCCCCAGTATTCAGGGATGCAGATGACCTGGAGGGGTTCATCAAAGGGCAACAGAGAGACCCATGTGATGGAGGTAGCAGCGGTGGAAGCTGCAATTTAGTCACACCGTAAGAGGTCATCGATGAGGATCCTGTTGACAAATGGGTGGAAACAGGGCTAGAGGTCATCAACGGGTAGTAGATGACATAGCCACAGCCTCTGACAGAGCTGAGAAAGCAGCTCTAGAAGTAAGTACTGTCTGAGAAGTAGAAGTAGTAGGCATAGAGGTTGTTAATGGGGAGGAGATGCTGGGAGAATGTTTACGCCTACTGGAGTGTTTGTGTTTCTCCTTGGTGTCTGCTCTCTCCATCAGCCAGTGTTCCCTACCAGAACAGTGGGAACAGGAAGATGACAGAGACTAATGGGGCATTTTAGAACTATGCTCTCTATTCAGGAGGGAGACATTTTGCTCCATAAGGTGTTCTCTAAGTTGCTGGAGTCTTCGTCTCTTGGTGGCTTTATTGAAGTACTGACCTAGGACACAAGCACAGGTATCTCATGCTGGGCCCAAGCAACTGACATTAACTTTGTGATGGTCCTCTTTAGTGATCTCCTGGCCACAGGCTCACTTTCAATATAAAGCATCTGAGATGACATGGGGAAAAGGCACAATGAAACTGGAGTCACTAGGCCAAAGATATGAACTCCTCATCAGTGACTAAAGCTATATTCCAAATTCAGGACTTGCAGCATGCAGATCAGGTTGGGAAAAGAACCGAGGAGCATCTGGTCCCACACCTTTTTACACATACCAGGACATGACACATGGTATCATCGAGGGCAGTCCCAGGTCAACTGCTAACAAAATTCTTCTGCAAAAAAACATCACCTATGGCTGGGATATTCCTATTTGTGTGACCTGCTGCAAGAGATTTCCTTGATGAAGATCACCAGTGCTGCTAGGAAATGTGGGGGATAGGGAGTCACCAGTTCTAACACATCAAGATCTGCCCTCAAAGTAGGAGCAAAACCAGTTACTGTAGTTGCAGAGTCAAAGAGCTCCGCATCCTTGTCAAGAAGGAGGGGGTAGCAAAAGTGTCAAAGGCTTTGGCCAAGTTGACAAAGATGACTGAGTTGATGTGATGAGGCCCTAATCCATGTCTGAGAGAACAGAGTCAGTAAGTCAGTAAGTTGAAGGAGGGAGGGGGAGGTAGAGTGGTGTTTACAGAAGGTAGACTGAAAGGGGGTGAAAAAAAGAGGATGAATCAAGGAAGGGGGAGAGCAGAGATAGAGTGGTGTATGCTTGAAGTTTAGCTAAGGAAGGGAGTATGGGGTATGAGGTGATTAGGGAGATAGGGCAGTAGTTGTCAGGACAGGAGGAGTCACCTCCTTTAGGGAGGGGTATAACAGTGGCATGCTTCCAGGAGTCAGGGACAGAAGCAAGGGAGAAGGAAAGGTTGAGAACGGAGGGGAAAGACAGCATAATGGCAGAGGTAGAGAGGTGTAGGAGTTTGGGGTTGAGCCCATCAGGGCATCTGCCACTGAGAGGATTGAGAGCCAAGAAAGAAAGAGGCCAAAGTTAACATGCAGAGAAGCTACAGTACATCAGTTCAGTATTCAAAGAGGAAAGAGTCAGGTCCATTACCCAGGAGCAACAATGGGTACCAAGGAAATGAGCTGGTGGTGTTGTGGAGAAATTGGTTACTAAAAACATTACTGAGGGTACAGACCTGATAGCACCTCATGTACTAAATTTGAACAGATCCCTAGAACCAGACAAACTGCACCCAATGGTGCTTTAAGAATTGAGCAGGTCAATGGCAGCACCTCTGGCAGACATTTTTACAGAATCAATACACCAGGGAAGAACCAGCAGTCTGAAGGACTGCAAATGTGGGCACTCAGCAGAAAAATGGGGACAAGGACAAGCAGGGCAACAGTTAGCCAGTAAGTCTAAAATATGTTCTAGAAAGGCTGATGAGAATCATGACCTTTTTTTTTGTTTGACTTTGCTTTTTTATTTAGATAGCTACTGGAGATAATTTATTTATTTAGTTTTTGTTGACAGGGCAAGTGCACTAAACAACAGTATGTATTTTCACGCATGACTCCGGAGAGTTACAGGCAAAACCAGCATATTATAACAGGGGGGTTTCAGACAGCATACAGCACACAAAACAGTGGGGTACATGATAAACACATGGCATACAATGAATATATACAGAGGCCCAGATATTCAAACTGCGCCAGTCTGAGGCGCAAGCCCCTGCGCTGCTCAAAATAGTTGCGCAGGGGTGTGGCCGGGGTGATATTCAAAGGAGTTGCTGTTGAGCAACTCCTTTGAATATCGCCTCGGCACTTACAAGATGAGCAAGAAGTGGAACCGCGCTTACCGCGTTGCCAGAGTTGAGCATTCAACCTGGCGGTGGCATTATACCATTGGCGCATGCGCAAATTTCCGATATTCAAAGGTGACATGCAAATGGGGCCATAATTTATGCAAAGGCGCGGGGGCCATTTGCATCTCTTTATTCCATTTGCATGCCATTTGCATGTAGGTGCGCCGATCCCGAGACTTGCTCTGGCCACCCTGCCAGGCAGCAGCCGTGGGACCGGCGCCTGCAACCAGTCAGCGGGCATCACAGTTACATGCCCCCCCACCTCCACAGCCCGATCGCGGGCAGAACACGCCCATGTCGCCCCCACACCTCCCACAGCCCGATCGCGGGCAGAACCTGTATAAACCCCCAGTGCCCGATCGCCGGGCAGAATGTAACCCTCCCCCAACCGAATAACTCCCCGGTGGTCCAGTGGACCGTAAAGCCGATCGCGGGCAGAATGTCTGTAGAACCCCCCAAACATCTCCTGGTGTCTAGTCTCCCCCCACCCACCCCAGCCCCTCCACCCGCTCCCCGCGGCGGTGGCGACAGCATCCACCGCCTGCCGCCCTGCCGCCCGCCTACTGACTGTCGGTAGGGCTGCCGCCCATTGGTGCAGGCTACAGCCAATAGGCGTGCAGCCCATTACATACTTGTTTGGGGGTTCTGCTGTGACATTCTGCCCGCGATCGGGCTTTACGGTCCACTGACCACCAGGGAGTTATTCGGGTTGGGGAGGGTTACATTCTGCCCACGATCGGGCACTGGGGGTTTATACAGGTTCTGCCCGCGATCGGCACTGGGGGTTTATACAGGTTCTGCCCGCGATCCGCACTGGGGTTTATACAGGTTCTGCCCGCGATCGGGCTGGTGGGGGGCACAGGGAGCGAGTTGGGGCCAGCCAGGGGTGGCAGCTGCTGTGTTGCGCCTGCAATGCAGCAGCTCACCTGTGGGTGGGCCTCGACTTAAGCCTTTTTTGGCTCAAGCTTGTGCGAGCGCAGCTTGGTTGCGATGCACAACTCTGCGCAACCCGACTGAATATCGGGCTGCGCAGATTATGCATGGATCCTCCCCCTCCTGTTGAGCATGCATTCATTTGCATTGCTCTCTTGCGCAACCTGGTGCCAGTGGCGTAACTGCCTCCTGCTGAATATCGCAGAATGGCGCATTTTGGACTTGCGCATGGCGCAACCCTGTTGCGCATGGCGCAACCCTTTTGAATATCTGGGCCAGAGAGTACAAGGAATTCAACAGACAATCCTCACTGTAAGGAAAAAAAATAAAATGCAAGTACAGAAGGCACCATGAAACAGAGGGTGGGAAGAATTACCCGGAGGACTAATAGGGGAGTCAATGATAAGTGTCCAGCAGATAGTTCTAAAAGTAGTGAGCTGGGATAGGGGAGTCCCAGAAGTGCTAGTGGGGCCTTGGGGAGAGATTAGTACCAGCTTAGTACTCCATACAGTTTAGGGGCAAGAGCACTTGTCCTTAATTTGTACGTGGCTTTTGATGCCATTTTTAAAAATATGATGGGACTGCATGTGTTTTAGTTCCTTAGGGAGAGAGTCCAAGAGTATTAGTCCAGACACCGCAAAGACATTTTATTTCTAATGCACCATTCCAGTGCTCAAGGTTCTTTACAAAATGCTGATTAGGATTATATAAACACAAAAACACATTATTCACATAGTTACACAGTTATATACATAGATACATAGACAGTGTCGGCAGATAAGGGCCTATGGCCCACCCAGTCTGCCCATTTGAGCTTGTAAATTCAGTTTATGTTTTCCTAGAAGTCTGTTGCCCCTTACCCCTAACCTCCAGAATTCCTTTATGTCTATCCCATGCATTCTTAAATCCCATGATTGTTTCAGCCCCCACCACTTCCTCTGGCAGGGTGTTCCACTTATCCACCACCCGCTCTGTGAAGAAATTCTTCCTCATGTTTCCTCTGAATCGCCCTCCTCCAACTTCATCCCATGCTCTCTAGTCCTGGAACATCTTCTTCACTAAAATAGTGTATTCCTGCACCCTGTTCCTCCCTGTAAGATACTTGTATGTCTCTATCATATCCTCTCTCTCCCTCCTCTCCTCCAGCGAGTACATGTTCAGTTCCTTCAACCTGTCTTCATAGGACTTGTGATGCAATCCATGCACCATCTTTGTTGTCCTCCTCTGAACCTTCTCTACCCTGTCTGTGTCCTTGCGTAGGTATGGTCTCCAGAACTGTACACTGTACTCCAGGTGGGGCCTACTAGTATCTTGTATAGCGGAATTATGACCTCCTTTCCTGCTGGTGATGCCCTGCCTATACATCCCAGCATCCTATTTGCTTTACCTGCTGCCTTGTCACACTGTTTCCTTACCTTGAGGTCATCAGAGATGATAACCCAAGATCCCTTCCCGCTTGGTGCATGCTATCCTCACCCCCTACTGATATATTGTGCCAGGGTTTTGTGCCCTATATGCATTATCTTGTACTTCTTTACATTGAATTTCAACTGCCAAACCCTGACCATTCTTCAAGTTTCTGCAGGTCCCTTCTCATTCTGTCTACACCCTCTGGTGTGTCTACTCTGTTATAGAGCTTTGTGTCATCAGCGAACAGTGAAATTCTGCCTTCTAGTTCCAAGCAATGTCACTGATGAAGATGTTGAATAGGACCGGTCCCAGCACTGATCCCTGTGGTACCCCACTGGTCACTCTTCCCTCTGTGGAGTGACAGCCATTTACCATCACCCTCTGTGTCCTGCCACCCAGCCAGTTACCTACCCACCACACTATTATCCTGCCCACACCCATATTCCCCAGTTTGTGTAATAGTCTTCTATGTGGCACAGTGTCAAAGGCCTTGCTGAAGTCCAGATAGGCCATGTCCACTGCCCTCCCTGATCCACCTCCCTAGTCACCCAGTCAAAATTCAACGAGGTTGGTCTGACATGACCTCCCCTGGTGAAACCATGCTGCCTTGGGTCCTGTAGTCCATTGACAACCAGATGTTCCACCAGTCTCTCCTTCAGTAGTGCTTCCATGATCTTCCTCACTACCGAGGTGAGGCTGACTGGTCTGTAGTTCCCTGCTTCCTCTTTGTTTCCACTTTTGTATAAGTGGACTACATCTGCTGTCCTCAAGTCTTTGGGTACCTCCCCTGTTTCCAGTGATTGGCTAAATAGGATAGCCAGAGGTTCAGCCACCACCTCTCTTAGTTCTTTAAGGACCCTGGGGTGCTGCACCCCATCTGGCCCCATTGCTTTATCAACTCTTATTACTTCTAGTTCCTTCAGGACCCTTTCTCGTGTAAAGGGACTTGTGTCCATTTCTGCACCATTCTCACCCCTTGTACTCCTTCAGACCCATTACCCTCCTCTTCCTCAGTAAAGACTGGAGCAGAAATACCTGTTCAACATGTCAGCTTTACTGTTGTCATCCTCCACGCGGCCCCCATCCTCCCCCTTCAGTCTCACTATCCCTCCCTTTGTCTTTCTTTTTTCACTTATGTACCTGTAAAAGGTTTTGTCCCCTCTACCCACTGATTTTGCAATGTGTTCTTCTGTCTGAGCTTTGGCTTCCCTTACTGACCTCCCTGCCTCCCTTTGCTTCTTCTGGTACTTCTCCCTATCCCCTTCTGCCTGTGTCTTTTTGTATTGCCTGAATGCAATCTTTTTGGCTTTCACTTTCTTTGCTACCTCTTTGGAAAACCATAATGGTCTCCTCTTCCTTTTCCTCTTGCTAACCTGCTTAATGCATAATTCTGTTGCTCTTGTAATCCCCATTTTAAATACTGCCCACTGTTCCTCAACCCCTGAATCCTGTCCCATTCTCCTTAATGCCTCTTTCAAGTATCTCCCCATTTTCCCAAAGTCTGCCCCCCCTAAAATCCAGGATACATGTTTTTGTGTGGTTTGGTTCTGCTCTTTCTGTGATTTCAAACCACAATGACTGGTGGTCACTGTTCCCAGGTGCTCCCCACTGTTACCCCATCACACTGTCCCTGTTTCTGAGCACAAGGTCCAGTATTGCTCTTCTGCCGAGTTGGTTCCATGACCAGTTGCTTGAGGAAGGCACCTGAAGGAGTCCAGGATAAATCTGCTCCTAGTTGATGCTGCTGCTGGGATGCTCCAGTCCACGCCTGGAATATTGAAGTCTCCAACCAGTACTACCTCACCCTTGTCTGCCATCCTGTGGATGGCTAGCATCAGCTCCCTATCTGTTTCTTCCTCCTGGGCTGGTGGTCTATAGACCACACCTGTGCAGAAGGCTGTCCCCATTTTCCATTCCAGCTTAACCCACAGTATCTCTCCCCCATTTTGTTCCTCCTGGATCTCTGTGGCCCTTATGTCATTTTTCACATACAATACCACTCCTCCTCCCTTCCTGCCTGCTCTGTCTCTTCTGAATATGTTGTAGCCAGGTATGGCCATCGCCCAGTCGTGGTTACCATTACACCAGGTTTCAGTGATGGCCACAATGTCTAGGTCTGATTGCACCATGACAGCCTCCAGATCTTCCATCTTGTTGCTAAAGCTCCTGGCATTTGCACACATGGCTTTCCATGATTTGACCTCCCTAGACTTTTGCTGTTCTACTCCAGCCCCTTCCTTGGTTGTCCTTTATCCCTGGTTCTCCTTGCTGTCTGCCCTTCTGCTGAATTTTGCCCCCTTTTCTGCCTATCCACCTATCACATATGTCTAAAGTGCAAAATAAACAATAACATTCATTATAACATAAAAACTTAGAAGGAATAATATACTGTAGATACATAGAATGTGACAGCAGAAAAAGAACCATTGGTCTATCTAGCTTGCCAGTATGCACAACTGAAGCTGTGCCCAGCTTACAGTGGATCAGAGTTAGTAGGCAATAGCCCTGATGATTTTTCAACACCCCTTCCCTAGAATACTCCCATTCCCTTTTCCCATAGTTCATACTTTTCCCTTGTGTCTGCCACATCCATGTTTGAACCTAATTACAGATTGTGTGGGCTAACTCACTAGGCAATCTTTTCCACTCATCCACCACCCTTTCCATAAAGAACACCCTCCTTACATCCTTCTCGAACCTTCCCCTTTTACAGTACTCTTTTGCTATAATGAACCTCACTATAGCAATCCTGTAGCTATTGTGAACACTCCTGATGGCTCTCACAGTAGTCACTAACAGCTGTCAGCTGTCAGTTTTCAACCAGCCGTGCATTTTAAACACTGATGCTTACAGTGATGGATGTTCACCAGAGCCACCACAAAACACTCCGCATATGCTGCATGTACACAGCTTTCAATTCTTAACAGATGGAAAGCAGGTGAGTGCCTTACATAATCTCTAAAGAAACTGGCTTTCAAAATCTACAATTTCGACCTGCAGAAAACAGAAGGGTGCACTTAAAGATTTTGTCCTTGAATGTTCCGAGTCAGAGGAGCTCAAGAGGAAAGAATTAAGAGAAGCCAATGAGGGTGACATTCATAAATCCACTACTCAGAATCACTAAATTTGAAGTGGTTTGCTCAGCAGCTTCCCAATGGAGTGTCTGTACCTGGGGAGAATGTAATTGAGAAGTCTGAGCAGTTTGCTGAGATATACATGGTAATGACCACAATTTCTAGTGATCAATAGAATGGCTTTAGTGGTTCCAAAAATGACGTGACATCCACTGTCTCCATGTTAATAGTCAACAGTGATCCTATGAAGATGTAATTGCTTGAGAGTTTCTTCTCAAACTTATACAGGTAGGGGGTATCTGTCAGAACCAGTCTATGACGTATATTAGACCAGTCTGTTCTGGCAGTTGTAACTTTGGCCAGCAAAAACAAAGTTAATGCATTCAAAGCTTTTAAAAGGTGAGTTACATTATTATTCTGTAGAAATGCAATAGCAACACATAAAGTGACCCCCTCTGCTTTGGCACTTTTCAAAAGCTACAATACTGTCATCATATCACCTTGGTACCCTGCATGTCTGAGATGTTCTAACAGTGGTATTGAGACTTATTTTTGGTACAAGAAAGAACAGATCTACATAGCCCCCCTCCACCTGATAAAAGGTTCCTACTCCTGAAATCTGTGCCTCACTTCACCCATTGAGACTGAGCACACATCAAGGGATGAGAAGATAAAAACAATGTTTTTCCCTAAAAATACAACCTCATGGGGGCAGAGCTTGCCAACCAAGATGGTGGCAACTTAATCTAAAGGGAGAACAATACCAGAGATTATATATTCGTCCATTCACAAATCTAGCTATCCTAAGGGAGTCAGATGCTTCCACAGCTGCTGCCAAAGACCTCAAACCCAGACTCTCCTCTAGCAAGGTACGGCAAAAGCCGCTAACCAATCTGAATGCGAGCGCTTTTTGGTTCTGGCTTCCAAATGGTCCCTACGGTCTGCTTCTGTGTTTCCTTCTAAACTTAGATATAACCTGATTTTTCTGCTTAAATCTGCTCAAAAAAAGCTGTAATTATTTATTTGCTTGACTGTTAAGACCTTTATTGCACTGTTACAGTGTTATAAGCAGGGAAACTGTGAGATTACATCCCTTTCTGAATCGCTGTGCTCACGCCAGTCTCTAGGCGCTAAAGGAATTCACATCTCATTTGTCCTGCTTTTTTGGCCCTTCTGCTGATACAGACATCCCTTTGTCCATGGCCAGCAATTACCCCTGACCTCTTCTTTTTCTTCCCTGCCAAGGACAAGCTCTCTACAAGCTCCCTGTCCCACAGGCATGGGAAACTCAGGCACTGGGCAGTAGATGCTGCCTCAGCCACGCCTGAGACCCCAAGCCCGGACCCTCCACTAGCAAGGCACAGCAAACCTGCTATCCAACTGGAACATGAGCGCTCTTCGGCTCTTGCTTCAGATTGGTTCCTGCAGCTTGCATCTCTGTTCCTTCAAAACCAAACTAAAATATCATTTCCTTGCTGAAATATGCTTAAAAAAGCTATAATCACTAATTTGCCTGACTGTTAGGACCTTTATCTTTCTGCTTAGAGTGTTAAATTTAGGAAAACCATGTGATTAAACTCCTTTCTGAAATTCTGTGTATGCGCCAGCTCTTCCCATGAGCTGCAGCACTCTGTACTGTTATGACTGTTGTTACATTGAGTACTTACATGCATTATTTGCATTTATTTGTATTATTTATCTCTATTGTAAATACCTCTGTATGTACTGTAATACTTGGCCCGGATTTAACCAAGTTTATCTTGTAAATGGGCTTGCTCAACGATGTCAGCCTGGATAAATAAAGATTTTGATTGATTGATTGATTGACTGAGATGCACAATGGACTATAAAGTAAAATAAGAGCTACAACATAACTGCAACCTTGTAAAAATCGGCCACCAGACTGCTGAATTACACCATGAGTAAAGATACTGCATCTCAAGCCATGCTCTGGGCCCGCTGGCACCTGTCAAACCAGGACTGAAATTGACCGAACCAGATCAAAGCGGGCGCCTTGCAGCGGCAAGTGCTAACTGTGACAGGCATAGTGAAATCTTCTGAAATAGCTCAGGCCCAGGAACCAAGGCTGGACATGACTGTGGAATTAGTTAAAATATCAATAATGCTGAACTGAGTGCTTTGCGACACAGCAGAACAGAAACTAACTACACACCAAATCAACATAGACTTAAAAACCTTAAAGGAGATAGGAAATAATTTTTACATAGTTAACTGCCGTTCCATCTTCTTTTCTATGCCACTTATGTATTCTGATACGTTTTGATGATTTTTTGATAAATAAATAACCTAGCTTTAGGGTGCCCTCAGGTCTACATAGAGTTCTGCTCTCCTCACCAGCTACTGCACTTGATTTTCATATTTCTAAGGCATTCTATGACATCAGTAACTCCCATTTCATGCTATTCATCTGAATGGCCTGGGATGGGAGTTTGTGATGTCATAGAATGTTCAGGCAGTATGAAAAGAGACAGCAGCAACTGCTGGGAGAGAGGGATTCAGGGTAGTTAAAAAGGCAACAAAATTAGATTATTACGATGGGAAGGTCGTGACAGACGAATTTAATAGATTTCTTTGACTGGGTGACCAAAGTAGTAGACCAGGGAGGGGCTGTGGACATGGCCTACCTAGATTTTAGCAAGGCATTTGATACAGTCCCACACAAAAGATTAATACACAAGTTAGCCAGCCTTGGAGTGGGCCCCAAGGTGGTAGCCTGGATAAAAAATTGGCTAGACAACAGGATGCAAAGGGTAGTAGTAAATGGAGTACACAGTGAAGAAAGGAGGGTTACTAGCGGGGTACCACAGGGTTCAGTACTGGGACCGGTCCTTTTTAATGTCTTTATAAGTGGCATTGCAGAGGAACTGGAAAGAAAAGTATGTCTCTTTGCAGATGACACAAAGATCTGCAACAGGGTTGATATACAAGATGGAGTGGAAAGGATGAGAAGGGACTTGGCAAGGTTGGAGGAATGGTCAAATGTATGGCAGCTCAGGTTCAATGCAAAGAAATGCAAGGTAATGCACGTGGGAAACAAAAACCCAGGGGAAGAGTACACAAGGGGGGGTGAGATACTGACAACAGTAAAAATGGAAAGGGACCTGGGTGTAATTATATCAGATGACCTAAAGGTGGGCAAGCAATGTGAGAAGGCAGTAAGGAAGGCTGGGGGGATACTGGGATGCATAGGAAGAGGCATCAATAGTAGAAAACAGGAAGTTGTTATCCCTCTGTACAGACAGTTGGTGAGACCCCATCTGGAGTGCTGTGTGCAGTTCTGGAGACCCATCTCTGCAAAGACATAGAGAGAGTGGAGGCTGTCCAGAGGAGGGCAACCAAAATGGTGTAGGGTCTGCACCAGAAGACATACAAAGAGACTAAAGGAGCGTAATATGTATACCCTTGAGGAAAGAAGGGAGAGAGGGGACATGATAGAAACTTTCAAGTACCTCAAGGGAATCAACAAAGTCCAAGAGGGTAGCATCTTTCAGAAAAAGAAATGTGCAAGAACAAGGGGGCACAATTTGAAGATAGAGGGGGGACGGCTCAGAGGTAATGCGAGGAAGTATTTTTTTCATGGAGAGGGTTGTGGATGCATGGAACAGCCTCCCTGAGGAGGTCAAGGAATCAAGAACAGTGGGGGAATTCAAGAATGCATGGGACAGACATAAGGCAGTCCTAGTGGGGGGTAGGAGGAAGTAAGCTGTTGGTTAACTAGGATCTGCAGCTTATCTGTTAGGTAGGAAAATGGGCAGACTAGGTGGGCCAAGCGGTCCTTATCTGCCGTCAAATTCTATGTTTCTATGTTTCTATATTAATTTAACAAAAAAGGTCAAAAACATATCAGAATACTGGGTAGCCAATAAAAGAACAACTGGAGGGCATCTAGAGGTGTAAAACTGTTTCCTATCACCTTTAATGGCCCGGATGGCCAGAACAGAAAAAAAAACAGCAGCATGAAAAGCACTTAAATCAGCATCAGGAACACCTTACTGTCTACCAGAAACAAACAGACTATCTTATGTCCAAAGTGGACGATATGGAGAACAGGGACTAGAAGAAATAACATCTGGATAATCAGAATATCCGAGGGGATTGAGGGGCAATACATGGCAGCTTTTCTCAAGGAAGTGCTCCCCTCAATTCTGGCTTTACAGTCTAGAGCTCCCCTAGAGACTGAGAGAGCCCACTGCTCCCTTGCCCCCAAGCCAAGGCAAGGTGGGAGACTGAGGCCAATCCTATGTTGCTTCCTAAAATTCCCTGTTAAGGAAGAGGTACTGAGAGCTGCCAGGGACAAATGCTGACTACAATGGGAAGGGGCGGACATCATGCTATTTCAAGATTACTCGCCAGAGTTGTCACATAAAAGGCTCGCATATGGGGCTGTGAAACAACAATTACACCACATAAACATCCCGATCTCTGTAAGATATCCAGCCCTGCTGTGGGTCCAATACCAGAACAGCTACTTAATGTCTGCCTCACTAGCTGAAGTATAATTATTCATTGCTGATATAAAATGTGACCAAAATGGACCCCCACAGCACCCATCCAGACCACAAGGCCCTCAGCCCTTACCCATGGAGATCTTGCCTCCTTAAAAGGCCTGTGCTGTGTCACCAAGGGCTGCAGTAAATGCCCCACAAGCAGAAATGCCTTGGCAAGCAGCGACCCGAGGCAGGCAGAAAAGGAAGAACAGAAACCCACCAGCATACCAACTGCCTTCATCTCAATGGAGGTCGAGAAGCTGACAGAGAACCCATAAACAATCGGGCACAAGCAGCAACTCCCTGTCAGACACCCCCAGTGAAAATCAGTAACTGGTACATACCTATTCGAGAGTTGACACCTGCACCTCTTGACCTGTCCGAGATGCTCAAACCAAGTCCACAGGAGAAGCCAGCCTTAGGAAACTCAGACTGGGCTGCACTATGCCATGAATGGGCCGACTGCCTCGAGGAGCACCAGCACACAGCCCAGACCTCGTTTTTCACTGCTTCCAGTTTCCTCACTGATAGCCCCCAGAACCACTGAGATCCTTATGAGAAGACATCAGAGGAGATGCTTGAAGACCCGATCCTATGAAAGGAGCACCCCTTCTGACAGCAGGTACTTCCATTGTCTACAGGGTCCCCTCTGCAATGTGTGTGTGCTCTGTGCTCCACTCCAAGAAGCACCAGACCTCATATGGCCATGAGAAAGAGCACACATGCATTTAATTTTAACAGTAAGAAGGGGAACAAGGTTTTGGGGACTGCTGCATGTCCGAGGGGGAACTGGACTACAAACGGCAGCATCCCCAACACTGGACCAGCCTCGTCTTCCGAATCTCCTCGCCACATAAAGCTCCGAGGGTGGTGAGAGCAACAGGCTGCTGCCTTGAGGTTACACAGGCACAGCAAATGGAGGAATGGCTCCAGGAACATCCCCTTTTCTGGGTTTTAGAACGTCTTTTCTTCTCCTTTGCCTTTTTGTTCTTCAAACTGGAGGTTATTCCAACCAACACCCTGCCAGATGTTTACAGTTTCAACTGTAATACAAGTTACAGTTTTACAGTATCAACTGAAAATATTTTCTTCTCTGCGATAATCAATTTGACTGTTGCAACAGTTTTTGCTCACACGAGAAGCACAGGTGGTGATGTATCACCATGGTCTTTACAAACGGGAGTGAGGGGAAAGGTGTTACCTCACTGAGCCACGGCGTCTCGGCGCCATAAAAAGGAGTTACTGGATAAACAGAACCTTGAAAAGGTATGAGACTTTTTAATTCATTAAATAAACCAGTGAGTAGTCTTTACACTAAATTGAAATGCTAGTACACTAATTAAACCATGTGTAAATATGTATTGCAGGCTTTGACATAGTGTTGAAAATCACTATGAGATATCATGAGAAACTACAAACCTTGCCTAAAGCGCGACATGGCAGTGTCAGTGGCTCAGTAGGTAGCACACTCGCCTCTGAGGCCGGGAGATCAGAGGGCTGTGGGTTCAGTTCCCACATCTGGCACTTGGGTTAATATCCCAGTACTGACACTGTAATGCAGCATGAGAGGGGTGCTGCATTTCTGAGGTGCCGCTTTTCGATGAGACGTTAAACCGAGGTCCCATCTGCCTGGATTGGTGGTAGTTCAGGTGGATGTTAAAGATCCCATGGCACTTATCGAAAAGAGTAGGGGAATTTCCCCGGTGTCCTGGCCAAATTTCCCTCATTCACTAAAAATACCACCAACAGCTTAATCTGGTTCAAGGTCAGTTGGCATTCATCTGTATCCCCTTCCCCTGGGTCGTGCCTGAAAATAGGCAGGATTTGTCTAGTGCACTTACCCGGTCAACAAAAGCTAAAATAAAAAAAATAAAATAAATAGTGAGATAAATGCCTCCGGTAAGGGGAGCTAGGTTTACAACCTGAGTGACACTATAACTGTTTTTAGAGCACTGGGTGTTGATGGAGCAAATATGTTTTTAAGTAAAAAGCTGCAGAATGACTATAAATGAAATTGTATTGTATGTTCACAGGCAGCAAGTTTAAAGTACATAGCCAGAATTGATTATCGCAGAGAAGAGATTATTTTCAGTTGATATGGTAAAAAGACAACTGCATAAAAAAAATATAAAAATATTTTTGTAAAGGAACAAGTCTTGAAATACAAAAAAATTATTTTATTTTTAACAGATTAAATACCCCGTGATCAAGTTCTATTGTAGTGAAATGTAGGGGACAGAAAATAAAAAGAAATCAAACTGAATCATATGTGTGGAACAGAATTTAATGCGTTCTATGACCCCTAAAGGGCCAGCAGTCCCCTAGCAGAGAAGTGGAGGAGGAAAAACATGGCAGTGTAGCCCAGGGGAGCATTCCCCAATTAAACAATAGTAGAAATCACTACTAGGCAAACCGGCTCCGTTCCGTAGTGGCTTGCTGCCAGCCTGTAAATCTGCGTACCAGACCAGAGGCCACTCCCAAGGCTCCCTAGCAGTCCCCTTCAGAAAAACGACACTGGGACAGTAGTCATTTGCATACCATGCTCCCCTGTGGCTTAACGAGATCCTGTCTCACCTACTCACAAACTCCAGCCTACCTACCTTTAAGGCTGAACTTAAACAGTACCTCTCTGGAAGCATGGCCTGTTGCTGTAGGCAGTAATTGCATTCCCAGCCCTGCAAGTCTTAAGACACAATTGCCTGGCTAACCAACATAGATCAAGTCACCTCCCACACCCTTTTTAACAAAGCCCCCAGGGCTGCTGCCCCATCCCTGATCCCCCCGCCTCTATATCAATTCCACTACGTAGATGATCTAGCTCCCCGGCTACTGAAGATTATACCTTTGTGCCTAACCTTTGGCTGTTGTAAATAATACCTGTGTACCTGACAATGTTTGGCCTTGTCATGTTTCTTTGCACTTACCAGATAGCTTATGTCTCTGTTAGCAATGTTTCACCCTTGTAATTTGCTTACATTGGGGCTCCACCCTCCTTTGTTTTCTTGTTCTCAATTGTTCACACTTTGTTGTACCTGATGTGGAACCTTTGTAAAAGAGCTTTTGCTCAAAGGTAATGTCCAAATCTTGAAATAAAAAAATAATAAATAAACATGCCACAATAAAACCAGTGGGTTAGGCCTGGAAGCAGTCTCCATGTTGGGATCTCATTGCAGGTCCCCAGACCCCCCCCCCAGCCGATTATCTACAGAAAAAAGTAGAACACCATCATGGTGGACTGAAGAGGAGGCCAGCATGGACACTTAGCGAATGGAAAACTCTGATAAGGGCCATATCGTAAGTATAACAACCCTGCAGGGATGTATAAGATATATTTTTTTATACAAGGTAATCCTGAGGGAGTGCTACCTCAACAAGGCTGCACAAGAGAGGCGAATGACTGGGGCACTTAGAAAAGTCATCGTAGCGCCCTCTCCCCCAGTGACAGAGATCAGGGGTAGCCCCTAAGAATGAACAGTATGCCAGAGCACAGGAGTGAAACCACAACTAATGCTAGGGAATCCACCTCTGGAAATAAGGAGGGGAAGGGGTGAGCACATAATGTCCAACTGGTGCACCCTCACATTACTACCCAACAGCAAGGTATGGTGTGCTGTGACCCCCAGAGATAGATATAGATACAATCTCTGGAGAATGCTTACTCTGTATAAATAATGTAAAAGGGCAAAACACATCTGGTTGGACTCCCTTAACAAATAGCAAGTAAAACAATATTGTAATATAAGGACCAACCTTCCCCCCGGTGGAGGCCCCCTAGAGGACCATTAGCGGAACTGCAAGCTTACAGTCCGGCTAGGTCAAAGTAGGGGTATCACCTCCCCAGCGAGAGGGATCTTAACATACTATACAGGAAAAAAGGTTAATACGTCGGACAATAGTCCTTGGTTAAGATTATATGTTCTTAATTTGTATGATAATGTTTATGAAGTCATGGTTACAAGAAAAGGTATTTTTGGCACCTGCAATGTTCAGAATCTGGTATCATGGGAAGCATGGCGAAAGAGCACAGGTCAAGCCACTAGTACATCAGAAAAGAGTGTTAGATTTGTGGATTAGAGAAGGTACAACAGTCATGAAGTGCATAGAGATGGGGTGGATCTGGGAAGGGGAAAGGAGCTAAGCTCTTGCTCTATGGGGAACATAAGCACAGAACTGATGCGTCTTTTTCGTCTCTTGCTGAACACAATGCGCATTCGACCTTGGTATCAAAAAGGTAAAAAGGTTAAATGGCCACTCTACATGATATATTCTCCAAACAAATGTAAGAAGATTTTTTCCTGGCTAAAACAATTGAAAACAGAGGTGGCATTCCTACAAGAAGCCAAACTCTCAAATAAAGAAGCTTCTGTGCTAATAAGGGAATGGGTGGGATGGGAAGCACACAGTGCAGCAGGTAGTGCCAAAAGAGGGGTATCCATTCTGTGCCACAGGACCCTGGGATGGACCCAGATAATGTAACAATCTGATAAGGAAGGGAGGTGGGTGGTGGTGAAAACAGGGACCCCTGTAGGCCCTATACTATTAGTCAATGTGTATGCGCCCAATGAAGATAACCTTAAGATATTTAACAAAGTATCCCAAGTGATACTGGACTTGTCCTTTGACAATCCAGAGGTCTTCTTGGGGGGTGACTGCAATCTGGTGATGGAGTCAGTGCTGGACATATCTAATTCTAGACCTGAGCCTCACATCCAAGCACAAAAGCAGATAAGGGAGCTGATGGACCTTCACCAACTCACTGACATGTGGAGGCTGTCTCATCTGGGATCCAAAGATTACACATACTTTACTCTGGTGAATGCTATGTCCAGTAGACTGGACTACTGGTTAACATCCCCAAAGATAACTGCTAATACAGTAGATGTTGCCATAGCCCCCTTGTACTTATTGGATCATGCTCCCCCTAACAACAAATTTAGCTCTAATCACCCAATGCGCAATGTCTCTCATCTGGAGGCTAGACCTTGTACTATTACAGGATAGGGACTTTATGAACTGGGTAACGACAGGCGAGCAGCTACTTTGAGGATAACCCCCCAGGATTGGCCCCCTCAGATATGGTGTGGGAAGCTTTTAAAGCCACCTTAAGGGGCAAAATAATAGACTATGCCACACACTGCAGGAGGCAGCAAGAAAAAGAAGCCTCCGAGCTGGAAGCTAAACTAAAAGCAAAGGAGCAGGGGTACAAGTCGAACTCTCGTAACTTCCAGAACACAGAACTCCTAATTAACATTACAGGTTTAAGAATCCAGCTAAATTGGCTAGCCACAAGAAAAACTGAGTTACAAATTAGGAGAACACGACACAAATATTGGGTGGATGGAGAAAGAGCAAGCAAATTGTTTGCCTTTAGGTTAAAAAAGAAGCCGGAGGAGAGGCATATGTTAAAACTAAAGAACCCCTTGGGCCAACTAAGTGCTAGTCCACAAGGGATTAGCCAAACAATGGCAGGGTTTTACAAGGAACTATATAAGTCACAGGGGAAATGGGACCAACAAGCATTTTTTAACTTTGTGTCCAATACCTCCCTCCCAAAACTTAGCCCTAACCAAAAAGAGAGCCTGGAAGCCCAGTTCACAGAAGATGAGGTTAAATCAGCCATACAAAAGTTGGCCCCCCACAAATACCCTGGGAGCGATGGCTTCCCAATAGATTTTTATTTGCAGGTAAAAGATATGGTAGCAGGACTCCTACTTGCCATGTTGTGGAATGCCTTTCAGAAAGAATCCCTCCCCAAAACCCTTGATGAAGCCATAATAACGATGCTTCAAAAGAAAGAGAAGGACCTCAGCCTACCAGCCAGCTACAGGCCCATCTCTTTAATTAATGCTGACGCCAAAACAATTGCCAAAATTCTGGCATCTAGGCTATCCACAGTTCACCCAGTACAAGTGGGTTTTACACAAGGGAGAACCAGCTCGGTCCATCTGAGAGCACTTTGCACCCTGTTTCTGGCTGCATCAGACTTCCCAACTCCAGTGGTAGCTATCACGCTTGATTTTGAAAAGGCTTTCAACTCTGTGGAGTGGGATTATCTGCATGCAGTCCTGAAAGGGTTCAACTTAGGAGAAAACTTCAGCACATGGATTAGAACACTGTACTCCACCCCAATGGCAAAGGTTAACTAACCAAATACTCTTGGAATCATTTCATTTACACAGAGGCACTCGCCAGGGTTGCCCGCTGTCCCCTTGTTGATGTGCTAGATACTGGCCACCGCACTCAGAGGTAACCCAAACATACCGGGAACTGAGGTGAGAGACAAAGAATACCACGCTAAGAACTGAGGTGAGAGACAAAGGATACCATGCTAAGTTATATACAGATGACTGCTTGGTGCTCACTGAAGACCCCCTACTAGCATCCCTCATATTCTAGACACCCTGAAAGCCTTTGCCAGATTCTGCGGTCTGAAAATTAGCCATCTGAAATCCTCCTTCTTTTTTTTTTTTTTGTTAGTACTTTTTTACCTGTGGCCTCTGGTCTACATTCATGTCCTGGCATCTGTCCATTTTCCGGCCGCCAGCCGGTCCTGCCCTGGCTCCTAGTGAAGCCCCCACCACATTCTACCCCCATGGCTTGCCTCCCATGGTGGGGCAGCAGGAAGTCCACCTTACTCCCCATCGACAAGGATCCAGAGTTGTGCAGTGGTGCTCCCAGGTCCTGGCAGTCCCCTTAGACAGCCATCAAGCCGCCACGACCCAGCGCCACATTTTCCCTGTTCGCCCTGACGTGAGCTGAGGTGTGCAGTGACGCCAGTGGAGGGAGCGCGCATGCATCTGCATGCGCTCCCCCCTGCGCCGTGCCCCAGACTCACCCCTGCTGTACAGCACCAGCGCACTGCACCCAGCCTCTGCCAGAGGTCGCTAGTGTGCAGATCACTGAAGACCCCCCCTCCCCCAGAGAGGGAGAACAGTCCATGGACACTCAATCCCTCTCCGCCCCCGCTTACCTCTGGAGACCCGAGTTCGTTCCCAAACCTGGGTCGTCAGCATGGAGCGAGGTGTGGTGCCCAGCGCCTCAACCCTCAGCGCCACTGGGCTGGCCTATGAAAGCCTCCTCCTTAACAAACATGCCACCCAGAATTTGGCAAAGAATATGGGTCTGGCTTGGGTTCCAAAGGCTATCAAATACTTTGGGATCATCCTAACCCCTGATCCACCGAATATGGTTTCCAATAATTTCCAACCAATTATACAAAAATTAAAGAGCAAAGTGGAATGCTAGAAACATTTCAGTCTAACACTGGTGAGGAAGATCAGTGCTATTAAAGTGATGCTGGCCCCTAGAATATACTACCTGCTGCCCATATACCCTTAGAAATTTCTGAGGCCTGGATTAAGAACCCTAACACACTCAAGGGTAATTTCATATGGGGCACCAACACCCCGAGGTGCAGCAGGGCTACATTACGAGCACACTGGTCTTGTGGGGGGGGGGGAATGGAACCTGTCTAACTTTTCACAGTATGCATGGGCCTTCCAATGCACCAGAACATGCCAACTTTTTCATGAAAAGGGGAAAAGCCCGCCTGCCTGGATGGAGATAGAAATGGAGATCATACAAGGAACTTCCTCAGCTGACCACCTAGGGTACCCCCTCCCAAAACAGCTTAACAAATGGCGTATACTATGGGCAGCTCACTCGGCATGGCTCAATACGGGTAAGAGAGTCCAGAATTTCCAACATCTAGGGAACTACACACCTCCTTGGAATAACCAGCACATTACCTTGGACAACACATCCCTTTATTGGGAGAGAATGGGAAAGGAAAGGTATCTCCAGAATAAGGGCCCTAAAGATCCCAGGAAGAGATACTACAGAGTTCCTCTCCAACCTGTGGGAAAAATATAACTTAGATAGAAGGGACTTTTGGAAATTCCTCCAAGAACGCAGCCTCATAGCAGACAGAGCTAAGGAGAAGTCCACAATACCAGATAAGCTGCCCACACACAAGTGGGCAAAGACCAGCAAAGGGAGGGCAGGTACAATTCAAAATCTGATGAGGGATGCTGCCCCTGACCATCTGTCCCCACCAAAATACAATGGCAAAGTAAATTAAAATATCACACTACAGAGGAGAACTGGCAGAAATGCTAGGTCCTGGCACACATGACATGTACAGACCAAAATAGTCTACTCATTCAAAATAAAATCCTACACTACTGGTACTGCACTCGGGGGCTCGTGGCCATGGCAATTCCCTGCAATATGACCGTTGTTGGAGATGTAACTCCCCAGGAGCAAACCTACTACACATCCTATAGGGCTGTCCTCCTCTTAAACCCTTTTGGTACAAAATAGTGAAGTGTTGCTCCCAGATAATGCAGGTCCCTATTCCCACCCCCCAGCCTTGCTACTGCTCAGTTTGGACCATCCAGGCTGTCAGCTGTTAAATAATCAGAAAAGGTGGTTGCTAAAGGCGACAGTTAAGGTCAAGAGGGTGATACTATAGAAGTGGCTTACCACTACTATCCCATCCATTACTGCATGGCTAAAGTCAGTAGAAACTCTGGCAATGCACACTACACTACTGCACTTCTCTGCAAATACCCTAGCCAAATTTCAAGGTGAATGGGACAGTACCTACAGTATGTACAGGGTAGAGCCAAGGCAGGACCCATTGCCCGCACCAAGAACCTGCTAAACCCCCCCTGAATATGGTACAAATATATTTAAAAGACAAGCAGTGAAACTGCTAAAGTGCTGTTACACAAGACTCAGAATGTACAATATTGCAAACAATCAAAAAAATGGAGCTGATTACCAGTCGCAGATACATCCTTTATTCAGTGCACAAGTGCCCTAAAACGACACCATAAAGTGCAAGTATATACAAATAAATATAGGGGCAACAGAACTGCAAAAACCAAAAAAACAAAATACAACCTCCTGCATATGGCCAACATACTCAGGCATTATAGTCACTTTCAAAAGCACCAACAAAATAGCCTCATCAGTGGTAGCTGCTGAGGGAAGCGACATTACAGACTCCCTTAAAGGGCTCACCTTAAAGATGTTGCTCACCAGGCTGGAGAGGCATAGATCAATGTGACTGAAAGTACAGTACATCACTGGTGGCTGGCAACACCTGGGCCTGTATTCAAAAGTCAAGAAGTGCAGGAAGAGATTGAGGGGACTAAAGGTGTATACTGAACAGCTTGTGACAATCACTGCTGACCTAAATTTTATTTAGTCTTCCTCTAATGCTGCAGCCATTACTTAACTCCAGGCGGACGTCAGTTGACAACATGCAGGCACATGATCAGCTGACAGATGAGCAAATCGTGCCTGTAATTACGAGTACTGCAAGTGACCTGGAGCAAAAGGGCACAGAGGAAGAAGAAGCTGTGCCACTATGCATCGATGCAGTGGGCTTGAGAGAGGGTTAGCATCGCTTGAGTGCCCGGAGACCGACACAATAAAGTTATTTCAATTGACAACTGCAGCACATAAACTCATACTTGAAAACATTGCTGGCAAAAATACTTCATGGCAAAACAAAATTACTGAATTTTTAACAAAATTAAAGGAGCAGTATTAGTTAGCAATAAAGGTCACCATAATAGTATTTTAGCAAAAATATATCTTCTGACATCCTTACATTCATCCTCTATATATTTTTAGTTTTCTCATGTATTTGTAAACAGCTTTTAAAGATAATTTTGTAATTAATGACTGCCATTATTAAAGATGGCTGCTGCACACAATTTCTAAAATATCTTCTGTTGAGGTTAGCTGTTGAATGTACATACTGGATTGATACTGTGGATGTACTAGGATGGTGCTGCCACATGTTTCTGATGGTAAACAATACAGCACTGTACTACGATACCATATTAAATTTTTTTAAAGCAGGCATGGAGTTAGACTGAAACATTTTAGAAACTTAAAAATCCTGCATCTTCATTCAGGAATGAAAGACAACTAGAAAAACAGGTGTGTTGATTTTTTTGCCAGAAAAACTTTCTTGTCAAAAATGATGATACAGTATGGTGACTAACACTGCTGCAAGTAATTTTTATATCCAAACACCCTATCTGATTAAAGTTTGATCGATTACTGCAAACTGCTCTGTTACTAATTTTGCAGTGTCCATCAATGTAACAAACTTGGAACTGCAATGAACACACCCATTGGCTCCTCCTGTGTTCATTATAGTGAGGGACTGCTGTAATTTCCATGCATGACCTCTCATCACTGCACCCTCATTCCTCATGAACAGTTCACTGTAGTCCATCCCTTAGATTCCCTGCTGTACTCTTCTCAGTAGTTTACTTCAAACCACGACCACTGGAGTTGCATCCTCTTTTAAAATTAATTGAGTGGCCCTGCTTCCAGTAGTGCATTTTGTCTGCTGCTAGCTTGCAGCAGTCCAAGAAGCTACATCCAGCCTCTCACATGCTACTAAAGCTGCTGTCACTGTGAATACTAAATGATATCAGTTTAAGGAAACAGAACCAAATTCCTCTAAATACTACACCTACAGGTACTTATAAGTCATTATCCTGCCCCCCATTTGCCTTCTTGATACCAGGGACCAGATATTCAGAAGTCTGCACCGGGCACAAACCATTTCTGCAAGGATTGTGCTGCAACTGCACCGGACTGCCATATTCAAAAGGCCAAATAGTGACAGCTCAACTTGTTAGCTACAGTGCTAAAAGATCATGTATACGTGGGCAAAGCGAGTGGTGAGAACATGCATACAGGCACAACAGTATATTCAAATCCACAGCACCACGTAACGTGTGTTAGCGTGACATGTAGCATGGCACAAATTACTAAAAAGGTAGTCTTAACTCTGGGCAAAGCAAGGATGGGGGCATGGACTCAGCAGCGACAGTCTACAAGGCTGTATGCATCAACAGCAGCATGGTGCACCTGATGACTGCAGCCAATGAGGAGGCAGGGAGAGGGCAGATGGCCACTCTGGGCCTTTCCATATGACATGGAAGAGACATGATGCACACAGATGGCACTGTCCACATCACTGTCATCTGGCAGTGTTCCCAACTCTGCCAGGCATTTGAAGGTGCCCCAGCGCCCAGTGAACACCTTGTCAGTGCGTCCATGCAGCACACACCTCCAGTCCTCCCACAGAGGTACACCAACACAATCCGGCACACACATGCAGCACTGAGGTGATGGGGGGGGGTATTGAGGGGAGGGTGTACAGGTGGCCAGGCTGCACCACATAGTAGATGCTGCCACACAGCTAGGGCCATCCACACAGTGCACATGTTCCAGTGATGGGAATACCCCTGACATCAGTGTGCCTGTATGATGGTATGTGTCTGCCCCCCCCCGGTCACATACCGCACCATCTGTACAGACACCCCATCACACACGGCCAGCTATGTGTATGTTACTGTGAGCATTCCATGCCATTGGGGCAGCATGTGTGGGTCACAGGACAGTATGACAGTGGTGTCCACTGTCAGAACACATCTGCCAGCTGGGCCTGTCACTGTAAGGATAGCAGCAGTCATTGTTGCCGGACTCACTGTAGGCACTGCTGTGTTCCTCACAATACTGGCTTCAGTGGTACTGTAGCGTCTGATACACACTGTTGCAGAAACAAAAATACATGTATGGCATGCAGCAAAAACCACCAGTGCCTGTGGTGCTAGTCCCCTGTGACACAATGATCTGTGCTGCAGTGCACAAACTCAGCCTACAGCTACTATCCTGTAGTTCCAGTCTGACCTACAGGTGGTGCTGGGTGCACCCTGATATAGCCCGGGCAAAACACACATGGTAATGCATGCAAATTAGGCCATAATGACATGCTAATGCAGCTGTTTGCCCTCAGACTGCCTAAGTAGGCTCATTTGCACATCAACTCTGTGTAAACCCCCCCCCCACCAGCCCCACTTCTTTAACTGGCAGGGCTGATCCTCTCACCACAGACATCTAGGGGCAAACGAGAGGGGTGGGGCGTTACAAAAGTGAATACAGATTTGGAAAACAGAGAAATGGCCACCATTAGGCTAGGTGACCTGACTGTTAAACTAGAACAGTCAAACCCAAATGTGGCTAAATGGCACACATCTGGGGGGACCAATTACCATAGCCAGCAACCCAGGTCCCTGAGAGAAAACGTTTGCTCACAATTATGCTAGGTTTGCACTTCTGGACAGGGGCACCCAAGTAAATCCAGACACAAGGAAGCAGTAACAATACTGTCCAAACCAGGTTGAGATTCTAGAGTGTGGCTTTTATTCACGTAACAAAGTAGGAATAATCACAAAGCCCCCCTAGGGCTACACATACTGGTATTGCAGATTCTCCAGGGTACAGAAATTCCTGACATTCCCATTTAGCTTAGGCTGAAGTAACACAAAACAGTGAACACCTTGGTTCTGAAATGGAGACTGGCACACACAGCCAGAACTGGTACATTTTCCAACGACTAGGCACACACGGCCAGTACTATGACACCTCCCATATTTCATGAGGAATGAAGGTCGTACACACAACCACAAAGGAGCACATCCAGGCTCAGGAACTTTCAGAACCCGCCATACAGGGGTAAACAAAGAAAAAAAAAACACATCCAGGGGTAACTACTTCCATTAGGCATTGGCCAGATTCACTAAATAAAAAAAGTACTGGTGCCCAAACTGAACCCGGAGAGGTAAACAGGGTCACTCCAGATGGGAGGTCTCCCACCTTTTGCTTCCAAGTTTATACTTGGCCATTCAGAAGGGTGAAAAACACCACACAACTGTAGAAAACTGTAGATGATATCTCGAAATGTAAACATACTACACACACACATCTCTGAGGTGTCAGAAGTTATAAGTTCTGTACTTGGACAGTCACGTACTGGACTCCAATGTAGGCAGACACTTTTAAAACACAGAAAGTATAAGTGACAGAGTCCCTTTGTCAGAGAAATTCACCCCTAGGTATTGCAGGTGCCCCTCCTGGGCTTACTCAGAAGAAAAGTTGTACTCACAACAAATGAAGATGTCCAAGGCAGCTTCACCAGACAGAATGGATTAAGGGGCTTGCCCCTGAACCCTGAAGATTGCCCCCATCCCTCCTGGGATGGGGCAAAGGAAAACCCACGTAGCAAGGTCTCCACCACTTCAGATACTGTCTTCTGCGTTCTTCTTCTAGGGTGAGAATAAACTACCCAAAACTAGAGAGGTAACTCTATAACAGCTGATTGAGAAGCTGCACAGCAAGCTGCGGCCTCCTCCTGGAACTCACACTCCAAGAACTACTGAACATTCTACTCTAGCTGACAACTGCTTGCCAGAGTGTGGCTTATGCCACTGAAAGAGTTCTAAGATTACTTCACCACTTCAGCTCAGCTGAGACTGAAAACAGAGTGTGAGTTTGAAACCCACTTACCTGGCATTTCACAAGCTGCCTTCCCTGTCTGCCACTGATTCTAACTGGGATTCTAGTAACCCCTGGGAACAAGGGGGTTACATCTGAAAATAGCAAACCTTTGCCCAGAGCAATGTGTTTGCCCTGGGCAAACATGTTAGCACTGGGCAAATTTGTCAGAACCATAGCATAGTTCTGCAGTATTTGGCCTACAGTGTTGTTTGCAGTTGTTATGCACAACTTCTTTGCTAGCACCCTCGGCCAAGTAGTTCAACTTTGCCTTACTCCACCTCTTTGTGCACTGGGTTGCTGTCACAGTTTGCTCTGTCTGGTTGCTATACTCAGTGCTGTCTTCTTTGCCGGGCTCTTTTTGCTCTGCACTCTCAGCCTTGTTTGCCTGCTACAGTATATTCAAAAGGTGTTGCCTCTGGGCTATTCCTTTGAACACTGTGTGCAATGGGATGTCAGCTAATTTTGCATGCTAGGCAGTGCAAATTTTGCCCCAGGCACAGTTTTGAATATTGGGCCCCAAGTGTGCACATGCTGAGCTTGCTAATCTCTTTATATGATTGCCTTTGCTGCTCCTGGATCACTTTTGTGCCTGTCTGGACAGGCTCCAGACAGTCTTTGGCCTTTTCTAGGTGCAGATTCCAGAACTGTACACAGTACCTGAGGTGTGGCCTCATCAGGGATCTGTGCAGGGGCAATGTCACCTCTCTCCTTCTACTGGAAAACCCTCTCCCTGTGCACCACAGGATCCTGTGAACTTTACCAATTGCACTGTTGCATTGGGCAGTAGAACCGAGTCCATCATTGACGATGAATCTGAGACATTTTACTCAGATGTCTGATTCACCTTTCTCCCCTCCCACCAGATACTTTGTTTTAGAAACATAGAATTTGACAGCAGATAAGGACCGCTTGACCCACCCAGTCTGCCCATTTCCCTACCTGATGGATAAGCTGCAGATCCTAGTTAACCAGCAGCCTACTTCTTCCTACCCCAACCCCCTAGAATTGCCTTATGACTGTCCCATGCATGTTTTGGTGGTTTTATTGCCAAGGGGCAAAAGTTAAAAGCTTGAACTTATTATTGTTAAATTTATGCTGTCACATCCTGGACCATCTCTCTAATCTATCAAGATCCTTTCTCCTGTCCCTTTTTCCCTCTTCAGTATCCACTCTGCCACAGATCGTGGTGTCATCTACAAAGAGACTGGTCAGATTTCCTCCCCTTATCACAGAATCCCAGATATGTTGCCCAGTACTGGCCCTAAGACTGATCCTTGTGCAACCCCACCTCTCTGAGCACTTCCCATCCATAAGCCAGAAGTAATGGCCACTGGCTATGGCACGTTGTTTGTCCAAAATCACAGCAAAGAGTCACAGGATCCAGCAAGTATCATGTCAATTCATCAAGGGAAAAGTCAGTGCAGTCAGAAACAGTGTAGGCAAACCCTTGAAACATGAAACTGTGCATCAAGAATAACAACGGTGAAGGTAAAAATGGAAGTTACTAATTGCACTGGTGTGATGGTTCATGGCAGCATGGTGTTGTAAGAGTAAATCTTACCTTCCCCTAAATCCATGCCAGCAGTCTGGATGTGTGATTTCATGTTTTGAGGGTTTCCCTGTGCTGTTTGTGCCGTGTTTGCTTTGCCCCGATGAGATGACGTGAAACAGATCCAGCACTCCCATCTTTATAAAACACCTTACACTGTGGGTGAATTTGCAGTTTCAATTTCCAAATATGAAGTTACACAGGCTGACTCACTTGAATTTGAGAATTTAAAATATAATTTGGAACAAGATCTAGAAAAGTTGGACATAAAAATAAAACCATGGCAAATGCCTTTAATGCAGCATTTACCAACCTTAGCCATGTTTTACCGCCTACTTTCTTTGATCCCCCTCAAGATACTATTAACTCTGTCAAAGTCAGAAATTTGGAGGGAAATCCACCATTCTACTTCAAAGCCATCTCCAAGGACATAACAAAGAAGTACCTCCTTCGAGTACTTGGAAAGTCTAGATCAAGCAGCGACTCCCTCAACCTGTAACTCCTCACTCTTACCCTTGATGAAGTCCTGACCCCTTCACCAAAATCCTTAACAAATCTCTCATGCTCTCACAGTTCCCCAAAAAATGGAAATCAGCGATGGCGACACCTCTCCACAAAAGTGGCGATAAATCTGTTACAAGCAAGTACAGACCAATCTCCATTCTCCCCCCCCTCTCAAAAGTGCTGGACAGAATAGCTGCTGATCAACTGATAGAATACCTTACTAAGTATAACCTGCTATGTCAAGAACAACACAGATTTTGCAAGGGCCACAGCACGACCACGGCACTTCTTACCTCCAACATCCACAATGCCCTGGACCAAGGGGATCTCGCTGGCGCCACCTTCACTGACCTAACTAAGGTGTTTGACACCGTTAGCCATTCATTACTGCTTCAACAACTATCTCTAATAGGCCTATCTCTGGACACAACTCTTTGGTTTCAAAGCTACCTCAGTTATCGAACACAACAGGTAAAAATTGGTGAATCCCTCTCAACACCCCTCTTGGTCCGATCAGGAGTCCCACAAGGATCCATCCTGGGTCCTATGCTTTTCAGCATTTTCCTAAACAGCCTCCCTTCATCTTGCTCAGAAAAAATCCTACTCTATGCCGACAATGCTGTCATCTTCACCTCCCACTGTGACCCCTCCTTTCTTCAGTTGCTACTACAAGAAAGCTTCACTGATGTAGAGGAGTGGTTTAAATCCCACAAGCTTATTCTTAACTACAGCAAAACAAAATCAATGCTGTTCCATGGTACCCCCAGCAAACATAAAAACAGAGACCTCTCTATCTCAAACAGCAAAGGGGCCACCCTTGAACAAACACAGCTATTTAAATATCTTGGGGTGATTCTTGACCCAACACTTGGATACTCTGAACATATCAACTATGTAGCAAAAACTGTGAATACCCACACAGGCCTGCTCTATAGACATAAGAACTGCCTCACAGAAGAAGCCCTAAGCACTGCCATTCACAGTTCAGTAATCTCTATAATAGACTATGGGCTTGAGATCTACAGGTCTGCCACTGACACAGCTCTCCAACGCATTGCCACAGCACTAAACAAGGCATGTCGTCTCCAAACATCTGCAAACCGCCTTGCACACACCTGCGAGATCTACGAACATGCAAACTGGTTCCAACTATCTGGCAGAATTAAATATCAAACCTGCATCCTAGCAAAAAAGCAAACACTGGACCTACTACCACCTGGATGACAGGCACTGCTGAGACCATATACAGTAGCGGCCCACAACAATCCAGGAATTCAAAGAACCTCTCCGTCACTGTTCACCTTTGCAAGACTACCCAAGGCCAACGATCCCTCTTTTTCAGAGCCTCCTCCTGGTTCAATACCCTGACAGCAGAAGTTACCAGCAAAGCAACCCTGGGTGCCTTTAAGCTCAGCCTGCATCAATACCTCATCTCCTATGCCTCCTGCAACTGCTACACCTAAATGGTTTATCCTCCCACCACCATACCCCACCCTTCCTCCCTACTCCCTTCCTCCTCCTCTACTCCCTCCACACACCTCCTTGCTGACCCTGCCCCTGACCCCCCCACTCCCTCTCTTTCTCCCTCTTAACACCAGCCTCTGGCCTCACCTCCCTCTGTCGGATGGCTACCTATATGAATCTATATTGTTTAAATTGTTATAGAAGTGATTTACACAATTGTGATGTTTTGTTAATTGACAAAGCCCTCCGGCTGCTATGTTTATTTCTCTTTTGCACAATACCACTGCCTGTCCTAATGTTTCAAGTAACCTGACGTGGAACTTTTGTAAAAGGGCCCTGGCTCAAAGGTGTATCTGATTCCCTTAAATAAATAAATAAAAATAAAAAATAAATAAATCATGTAACGAGAAGAAGTTTATAAGAGATGAAAAATATTTTTAAAATAATATAATGTTCAAATGGCCAAAATACCAAAACGCAAGTCTTAAAGAATCTGATACCTTAAAAAGTGAAATCAGCTCTGGAGATTCAGTCAGCCAATCTACAATTTTTTAGAGGATTTGTCCCCTATTATAAGCCAGATGTATGGGCCACTGGCTATGGCATGGTGCTTGTAAATCCAACAGCAAAACAGAGTCAAAGGGTCTGGCACTCCAGCCTGCATAATAGCACACGTTACACTGTGGGTGAATCTTCTGAATCTTTTATTCAGTTTCAATTACCATTTAAAAAGTTACATAGGCAGAGCAGCAAACATTAGCAGGGAGCACCACTGGAGCCCCTAAGTTTTGTGCATCAAATCCATTCATAGCCACCAATGTCTTCACTTCCCCAGCCCTCTCCAGAACTGTAATCCAGGCCAGGGAGCACAGGAAATGCCTCGGAGCCTCAATGCACCCATTTCATCTGCTGCTGGGGAGCCACACACAAAGTTCCCTTTCGGAGAGAATCAGTCACCCAGTAAATGCCCCCATTAACCGAGTCCCAATTAAGTGTCTTTGACATTTTATTAATTTATTTATTTGTTTTTGTTGACCGGGTTAGTGTACTAGACAAATCCTGCCTATTTTCAGGCATGACCCTGGGAAGGGGGATACAGATGAATGCCAACTGACCTTGAACCAGATTAAGCTGTTTGCAACATATTGCAGTTCATTGCACTCCGCTGTGTGTTCATAAATCCTGCTGTTGTTCATGGTGTTAGCCTCTCCTGCTGAACTGCACCTGCTTGTTCTGCTCCTTTTTTTGTAGCTGCATTCCTTTGTTCTCACCCCCCTCCCCCCCCCACTGTCTGTGACTTCTTGTTCTCTTTTTAGTGACAGATTTCTTGGACTGCATCTCAGCCTTAGTGGGAGAGGTAAGGGGAAGAATCCACTTAAAAAAAATTGTTTAGTGACTGAACCTGAAGCAGCGGAGGCAGTGTAATGCCGTGGTTTAAGGCTCTGAGCTGCAAATCTGGAAACCTGGGTTTGAATCCCACAGCCCCACTTGCATACTGTGTGACCCTGAGCAAGTCACTTAACTTCCCTGTGCTCCCAGGTCACACCTGTAAACAAGCTTTCAGCTTAGTGTGCCTCTCCTGGTTAAAGAATTGAAAAAAAAAAAATCTCCAGAGCTGATATTACTGTGTTGGGCATTACCACATTTTTTAAGAAATGATTTTGTGTTTTTGCCCATTTAAACACTATATTATTTAAATGATAATTTTTCATCGCTTCTAGACTTCTTCTGTTTACCTGATTTTATTTCATGTTCAACTTTTCTAGAGCTTCCTGGGCATTACGTTTCAAATTTCCAAATTCAGCTGAGCCAGTGAAGACTTCTAAATCATGCTCCTTCTATTTAGTCTTCAATTCTTTTGTTAGTTCTTGCTGTAGCCATTTGAGATGTTCCTTTTAATGTAAACTATGTAGGGTGCCCAACAGATGGGGACATACCTGAAAAAATGCCAGGCAGCGTATGGGTGAAATGTTTGGGTTCCAGTGGTGCTTGCTGCTCATGTTTGTTGCTGTGCCTATGTAACTTTCAAATGGAAGTTAAAAGTGAAGAAAAGATTCACCCACAGTGTAATGTGTTCTTCTTCCTAATGGACTGAGGAGCTAGATTCTTTGACTCTTTGTCCCCCATTTATGACCACCCTCTGGGTCATTTTACCTGGTCAACATCCAACCCACCTGGTCAGCTTGTCCTTCACCCCCAAGTCACCCAACTTTTTTATGATCCTTCTGTGGGGTAAAGAATCAAATGTTTTGCTGAAGTTTAGCTATATCTAATGACTGGCCCCTGTCTAATGCCTGCAGAACCTACATTGTAAAATATCCATCAGTTGGGCTGGCACCCCAGTGCAGCAGTAGCGTTACAGCTCCAAACACTGTCCACTCGGGTTTGGGAATGAGTCCGACTGTCAGAGGGCTGATCGGAGGGAGGTGAACAGAGCATCTGAGCAGATGCTCCCTACCTCGGGGAGGGATGCTGTATGGGTGCCAGTGCACTACTGCCAGCTGGATGACCAAGGGTGGTGGTGCAGCTGGCACCATTGTATCAGTGTGGAAGGACACTGGAGTCCCTCCAATGCATGCACATGTCTCTGCGTGGGTGATGTCCTCGGGGAGAAAGTTAAGGGAAAATGTCTGACTGTGGCATGAGGACATCCACCCTGCATCGCAGGCCCCCCACCACTGATCATGGCACTGGCTCCTGACATACTGACTGAGTCTCCACCAGGGGACAGGATACCCCCGGTGCCCACACCCTGGTGGGCAAGTCAAGGTGCCCAGGGAGTTGAGGTAAGTCTTGGAAGTGGATGATGGGGCTGGGCATAGAGGTCTGGACCAATAAGGGCCGGTTGACCATTGGAGGAAAAAAAATATACTAAATAAAAAAAAATCCATCAGTTAAGCCTTGCCCAATCTGCATACCAACTAATCTATGCTGTTTACCATAGTGACAAAAATACAAATACACCGGAGGCTATGATCAAAGTGCTGGTACTCAAGCAAAAAAGTGGACAGTATTACAGTAAGCTTGGCTTCACAGACCAAGAGAAAGAGAGAGAGCAGAATAAAACCCTCCCTGTGCTGCAGGATAATGTCTATCAAAAGGTTCTTTATTTCTCAGTAACAGCAGTAAATCTCATGAGCCCCCCCCCACCAAGACTAGTCAAATGATTTTGAGGGTGAGCACCCCACCTGAAATGATCAGACAAAAGAGGTAAGATTCGGCGACTGGCCCACAGAGAAGTATTGGGCCTTGGCCTAAAGTAAGTCTAACTCTGACCAGATGATGTGAATCACCTGCGAAGGGTTCAGTTTGGACTTGGCTTGATTGACCAGAAGGTCCAGTTCTCTGCAGGTCTGGAGGTCCAGGCCCATGAACTACTCTTCTGCCTTCTCAAATGGCCCAACAATCAGCCAGTCATCTAGGTAGGGGCATACCTTGATCCCCAGGCACCACAGGAATGCTGCCACCACTGCCATGCACTTGGTGTAGACCCTGGGTGCCAAGTAGAGGCTGAATGGCATGCCTGGAACCAGTTGAGAACTAAAGCACAGAATAGAAGGTACCACTAGTTGGATGAATGGACAGGACTGTGGAAGAATGTGTCCTGGATGACCAGGGTGTACAACATGCCTTGCTTCAGAGATGGTATTATCTGGTTCAGCATGTTCATCCTGAACTTGTGCTTCCTGAGAAACTGATTCAGATCATAGAGATCCAGAATGGGTCACCAATCCCTCATCTATTTCAGGACCAGGAAATACCTGAACACAAAGCCCTCGCCAGCCATGGACTGTGACACGGGCTGCAACTACTTTCTTTAGGGAGCTGAGCAATGTCCTCCCTGAGGTGGACTGTGTGTCCTGGGACACAATGGACTTTCTTGGCTTGAAAGGTCAGTAAGGCAGGACAGTACCGAAATCAAGAAGCAACCCTCTGGCCACCACTTCCAGAACCCACTTGTCTGAGGTAATTATGGACAAAATATGCTAGAAGTGGTGCAGCTGACCCTCCAACTGGGAGCTGGGGAAGGGACTGGACAGGTGGAATGCAGACACCCTTAATTCATCACTGGGCAGCTTTGCAGGGGGCACCAGTGTCTGCTGTCAGAGAGGCACCACTACGCATACCCCTGACCTTTTTGGGGTTCTTAACCAGGGAACTTGGTCTTGGTATGCCAAGCCTTAGATAGCCCCTACTAGGGCTACTGTTGCCTAGGCTGATGTGACAGAAAGGGCAAAAACTGAAAAAAAACATTTTCTTCTGTTTCTGCCCATTTGAGTCCTTCTGAGAGGAGGTCACAGAACGCAGTCCTGATGAGGTGTTCTTCCACTGCAGGGCCAAAGAGAAGTAGGTGCCCAAGAAGGGGATGTCAGCTAATTTGTGCTGAGTGTCCGCAGAAATCAGCAGCCAGTCACTGTCATGGCACAGGTGCAGGAATCACCCACACCCAAGGCTGTCTCTGAAGCTGGTCTTTTGCAAGTACTTGACCCTGGTCTTAGACCACTTTCACTGCCAGCTGCTTGTCAGCAGGGAGGTATGGGATGACACGATTCAGGACTCCTATCAGGGAGTGGCAACAGTGGGCCATCATCAGGGCATGACAGAGATCATGGTAGAATGCAGAGAAGACCTTATTTACTGTGTGCTTAAGCTTTTTGAACTCCTTGTTAGGGGCCTGTCCATATCCCCAGTATTGCCGGACATGTGTAAGACTGATTCTGCAATCAGATCCTTGGTTTGGCTGAGGGCTGGTCTAAAAATCTAGACATGGTGCTGGTAGGGATTGCACACTTGTGGATCATATGGACAGAGGGTACCAGGCAGGAAGTTTGGTTCTGCAAAACTTTCTAGCACCAGTTCCAGAATGGCCGCAGCCATAAGTAAGGCAGCACTGGGGGATTTATCCCCATTTAGGATCTCAGTAAAGGGGTATTTGGGCATTTTATGGATGGCTCCAATGCAACCTCCATTGACTCAGACATAGCCTGAGAAGTGCCCCAAAGGACACTAGCCCATAGTCAGTAGTCAACACTTTGTCTAAATCAGTCAAAAGCATGAGACCTCCAGAATTTCATCAAGGACCCATCAGAGTCAATGAGGAATCTTTAGAAAGGGCACATGTCCATTTTCTGCTGTGCACCCTTTGGAACACATCAGAGTGTATAATTTCCATAGACTATTGGCTTGTCAAGTCAGTAGTTGACTGCTGGGGAGGCAGTTCCATCTGAATTGGTGGAAAGACTTGTGTTAGGGACAGCTGCCTCAGCAAGACCAGTGCAGGCTGAACTGGTGACAAGCAGATGATAATAGGGTCAAGGGTGGATACCTATGTCATGAACCCACTCCTGGGGTTCAGGCCCACTGAGCTCACAGTGCCCACCCTTAAGTGCAATCCATGACGGGGGAGGGGTCATGACTGTACCTCTGCCTCAAGAATCCAGGGCATCCCTCTAGCTCTGGATAAGGCACAATACCAACCTCTAGTCTTGTGGCCAAATATGAACCCTTTCCTTCACTATTACACAAAGGAGGAAGTCCTGGCATTACACTCTCTTCAGGGTAGCAGTGTGAGCCTGATTTGGCCTTCTCCCTGCAGGACATGCAACAGCCTGATTCAAAATCCCTGCAGATTCATCCCTGAGACTTTGGTATTCTCCCTATCCTTCTAGATCCCTTTCAGATCATTTTCTCAACTTGGTTGCTATTGGTGAGACCCCTTTGGCAATAACGGTTTTCACAGATGACCTTCTAGAATCACACACACAATACAGAAAGCTCATGCAGGCAGAATTTCTTTAGAAAAACAAATGTTTTTACTAAAATACTTAAATAATAAATCATACAGTTACAACTAAAAGGGTGTTAGAAAAGTTTTGGTTACAACATAAAACAAATGAAAATGGATATATAGAATAAAACACACTAGACCTGTTCGCTAATATATACTGTACCTTCAGAACTGTAGTGATTTGAAGACCAGAAAAGTAGATGAAAGTTTTCAGTTCCTTTAGTCCTTGTAGCCACACTGGGGTTCAGCAGTTTGATTTCTTTGTGTCAGGTGAAGTCCAAATAAGAAAGTGTGTTCAAATGCCCTGAGCTGAGCTTTTTATTGGGATAGCCATCCCAGTCTGTAAACTTGCAGTGTCATCAGTTCCCAGTTCAGAGCAACTACTCTATTTGGCCAGAAGATGTCACTGTTACGCTGTTTCCAAAAATCAAATCCTGGCATTTAAAGTCTAAGCATTTGAAGTCCCCTGTAGACAGCTGGCACTCATAAGATAAAATTCACATTGTCCTGATAGAATGGTCATCTGCTGTTCAATTCCTGGCTAAAACATTCTGGACTTTTAAACTGTTTTTTTTTTTAAATTAGTTATAAGGAAGATCCTGTAAAGTTTATGATTATACAAACTGATTTTAATACCCCTGTTTCTCTTGGGTAGTTAACTTACAGGAATACTCTTTGATCAGTTATTCACAAGCTTTTTTGACAAAAACTTGTCAGATTCCCGGCAAGCAAGGCTGGCCTGCAGGTTAAAAGAAGGTCAAACCCCTTTTTAAAAATACAGTCATTTCTGTATCTGCCTTTGTATTAACACTGGTGCTTCTTGTGGGATGTAAATATACACAGAATTATATCAAAAATATATATACAACAGAATTATATCCGCCAATAAGGACTAACAGTGGGGTTGAATAATCCTTATAAGTGACATTGTGGAGGGATTGGAAGGAAAAGTATGTCTCTTTGCAGATGACACAAAGATCTGCAACAGGGTCGATACAGAAGGCAGGGTGGAAAGGATGAGAAGGGACATGGCAAGGCTGGAGGAATGATCAAATGTATGGCAGCTTACATTCAATGCAAAGAAGTGCAAAGTAATGCACCTGGGAAAGAAAAACCCAAGGGAAGAGCACACAATGGAAGGTAAGATACTAACAACAACAGAAATGGAAAGGGACCTGGGGTGGTCATATCAGATGGCTTAAAGGTGGGCAAGCAATGTGAGAAGGTAGTAAGGAGGGCTGATGGGATACTGGGATGCATAGGGAGAGGCATCACCAGTAGAAAACAAGAAGCTGTTATCCCTCTATACAGACAGTTGGTGAGACCCCATCTGGAGTACTGCATGCAGTTCTGGAGACCCCATCTCCACAAGGACATAGACAGGATGGAGGCAGTCCAGAGGAGGGCAACTAAAATGGTGCAGGGTCTGCACCAGAAAGTATATGAAGAGAGATTAAAGGAGCTTAATATGTACACCCTTGAGGAAAGGAGGGTGAGGGGGACATGATAGAAACTTTCAAGTATCTCAAGGGAATCAACAAAGTCAAAGAGGGTAGCATCTTTCAGAAAAAGATGTGCAAGAACAGGTGGACACAATTTGAAGATGGAGGGAGACAGTTCAGAGGTAATGTGAGAAAGTATTTTTTCACTGAGAAGGCTGTGGATACATGGAATGGCCTTCCTGAGGTGGTAGCAGAGTCAAAAGCAGTGGGGGAGTACAAGAATGCATGGGACAGATATAAGACAGTTCTGGGGGGGAGGAGGAAGTAGGCTGTTGATTAACTAGGATCTGCAGTTTATCCATTAGGTAAGGGAATGGGCAGACTAGGTGGGCCAAGCGGTCCTTATCTGCCATCGAATTCTATGTTTTTATGGTAGCTCACAACACTTCTCCCTCCTAAACTGAATTTATGGGAATCCATCCCTATGCATGGTATGATTTTCACAAATTCTGTCCACTGCTCTAAGTGGCAAGACAGCCCATCTGAATTGGCATTAGCCTATCCAGCCCTGTGGGTAATGGTCATCTCATAGCCCTGTAAGGCAATACTCCACCTTAAGAGACAACCATTCTTTTTACCAGTCTGTGTTAGCCACACCAAGGGATTAAGATTGGTCTGTAACCCGAAGTGGCTCCGGTAGCGGTACGGCTCTAATTTCTTCAGGGCCCATACCAACGCAAGGCATTCGTTTTCAACTGTAGAATAGGCTTGCTCCCAGGGAACAACATTTTGCTAAGGTACACTATTGGGTGGTCTTTCCCTTGTTTAAATGTCTAAGTGAGGACTACTCCAATCCCCGCATCTGAGGCATCTGTCTGGACTACAATTGGCTTATTGTAATCTGGACTGGCCAACACAAGGGCATTGCACAGTGCCTCCTTTCACTGTGTGAAGGCTTGTTCACAGGCTGGCTCCCATTTTACCTGTTTGGGCATTATTTTATTTAGCAGGCCAGACAGGGGAGCTGCCAGGGCACTGTAATTTGGTACAAACTTTTAATAGTACCCGACGGTCCCTAGGAAACTCCAAACCTACTTCTGGGTTTCAGGCCTGGGCCACATCTCTATCACCTCAATCTTGTCTTGACTGGGATAGAGCTGTCTCCACCCTACTACTTGGCCTAGGTATGCCGCCTTTGCTATGGCCACCTGGCACTTTTCAGCCTTGACAGTGAGCCTGGCCCTCTGTATCCTGCACAACACTTCCTTCTGGTGGGACAGGTGTTCCTTCCAGCAGCCACTGAAGATGGCAATATCATCCAGATACGCCAAAGCATACTCTTCAGTACCATGCAACACCTGGTTGACCAACCTTTGGAAGGTGGCAGGGGTGTTATTCATTCCAAAAGGCATGACCCTGAACTCAAATACTCCTACTAGAGTGATGAAGGCTGACCTCTCCCTAGCTCTGGCAGTTAACTCCACCTGCCAATACCCTTTTGTTAAGTCAATAGTGGTAAGGTATGTTGCCCCTCCCAACTTGTCAAGGAGTTTGTCCGTCTATGACATTGGGTGGGCATCAGACTTTGTGACTGTGTTGTTTCCATGACAGTCTACACAAAAGCTAGTAGAGCCATTTGGCTTGGGAATGAGGACTTTGGGTGAGGCCCAGGGGCTGTAGGATTTCTGGATTACCCTTAAATACAGCATTTCCTCCACTTTCCTCCTAATGTCCTTTAAGATGGCCTCATACACCTGGAAGGCTGTCCATCATATGGAAGATTGCATACCTGTGTCTACATCATGCCACTAAGGGCGTTAGTCCAGGCTTGGCCATAAACAAAGAGGCAAAGTCCACTAAAACCTCCCTCACTTCCTGGCTCTGTTCTTAAGTCAACTTGGGAGACAGTATGATTGTCTCAACAGAGGACTCCCACTTACTTTCCTCCAGCAAGTCCAGTAGGGGGTCTTCTTTGTCCATACCATCCCCAGGACTACACTCTGCAAATACCATGTCTGCCCTATCTGCACATGGCTTCATCATATTGACATGATACATTCTATGGTTATGTCTCTTGTCAGGCAGTTCTACAATATAGTTCACGTCATTAAACTGTCAGACAATCTTGTATGGTCCTATCCACTTGGCCTGCAGCTTAACAGACATGTAGTCTGAAACATCAGGTCATTCACCAGAATTAATGGGGAGAATAAGGAACCAATATAAAATCTAGAGACACAACCATGCAGTACATTGGGCAAGGATGTGGTAGTCATAGGAGATTCCATAATATGAAATGTGGATAGGACATTATGTGAAGGAAACAACATGTTGTGGTATCTTGTCTTCCGGGGATGGGTATAGGAGATGTTAGAAAAACAGTTAAAGGTTTTATGGAAAATTCTAATACACCCCTCGTAGTATAATATTTAGGAGGTAATGATGTGGGAAAAAAGGATATTATGCAAATACAGTGAGATTTTGAAGAAACTTGTTCCATACTAAAGGAACTGAATTGAGACCTCATCTCTGAGGTACTACTGATACCAAGAGCAGGGTATCACAGGGATAGAGAAATTCAGAGATTAAATGGATGGATGAAGAGGTGGTGTGAGATGGAGGGTGTGAGAGGGAAGACATACATTTGTTGGAAAATTGGCATAATTTTAAGGATGCACATAGGTTCTATGCTCCTGATGGACTGCATCTTAACAAATATGGAACTAGGGTTTTGGCTGAAAAGATAAAGCACTTGTGTCGGGGGGGTGGAGGCCATCAGAATACTAACAAAACATCTTCAGCTGAGATTCAGGAACCACCCTGTTGCAAAAATATGTTAATTAATGGAAGGAGCCTTGGGAACAAACAGGAGAAGTTAGACAATTTACTAAAAACTGAAGGTATTACCTTTTGTACAGTGACTGAAACTTGGATGAACAGTGATTCGTGGGGAGCTGAAGTGGATGGATACCAGCTGTTTAGAAATGATAGAAAAAATAAATCAGGCAGTGGAGTGGCCCTATAAGTTAGAAACGGTATAGAAGTTCATGAAATCCAAGTCGAGAGTGAGGCAGAATTGGAACAAATATGGTTCCAAATTAACCCCCCCAAAGGAAAACAAAATATTGCAGGAGTATTATACAGGCCACCTTCACTGAGTAGTAATAATTCATTGCACTTTATTAGTCAAATTGGGAAACAGGAACCAGGCAAACGACTCCTAATATTAGGAGATTTCAATTTTCCGGGTATTAAGTGGGAATTATGGGCCACTTGCAGGTCAGTCGAATGAGCTTTTATTGAAGTATTAGATAAATTAAATTTGGAAAACCATGTCAAGGAACAGACAAGGGGGAATCATATACTGGATTTGGTTTTGAGCAATTTAGGAGATGAATTAGATAATTGTTTTACTAGGGAGCCGCTATCAAATAGTGACCATAAAATGATTGAATTCCATATTAAATCAGGAAAGGAAATTCAAGTACGTATCAGTAAAATTAAGAGAGATGACCTTGCTGATTATGGTTTAATTAGGGAACTATTTAGTACTTGGAACTGGGAAACAATTTCAGGGACTAGAAGTTTAACAAATGTAGGATGTATTAAATTCTAAGTTACAGGAATTGACAGATAAAAATATCCCTACCAAAAACAAATTAAAAAAAAAACCAAAAAAAACAAATGCAATCAGAATGGAAAAATCTCAGCACTGTTCAACCAAAGGAGTCATAAGCTCATTAAACAAAAAAGAAGATTTTATCATAAGGCTAAAGTTAATATAAGATATGAAGAAAAGTACAGATTAAAAGTTAGAGAAGTCAAAAAAAGAGATAAAAAAGGCAAAAAAAAAGGAATGGAACTTAGGCTAATAAATAAAGTTAAAGCAATAAAAAGGCCTTTTTTTTTTTAGTTATATGGGAAGTCTAAAGTATAGTGATACTGACATTGGCCCAATTGTTAAAGATCACCAAATAATAAACAACTGTCAGTCAATGGCCGAGGAATTTAATAGGTACTTCCAAACTATGTACCAGCCTTGGGAACATAATGGTATATTCACGAATTATAAATTAAGTAGTGGAATCGAGATAACTATACTTGAGATTAAAAATAGATTGGAGAAGTTGGACTGTTCAAAATCAACAGGACCTGACAATTTTCACCCTAGGTTGCTTAGAGAACTGGCAATGGAGATTAGTGGTCCCCTAGAGATTATTTTTCGGAGATCCCTAGAGAAAGGTATAATTCCAGATGACTAGACAATTGCCAGTATAGTACCTATCCACAAAAAGGGACCAAAAACATTGTGTACTAATTATCGACCGATTAGCCTTACTAGCACTATGAGTAAGGTGTTGGAAGGATTTATAAAAGAACATATTAAGATACACATACATGACAATGGAATTAGAGATATTCATCAACATGGATTCCAAAAGGGAAGGTCCTGTATGACAAACCTGGTCACATTTTTTTGATCTGGTCAATGAGGCATTGGATCTTTCAATACCGGTCGATGTACTGTACGCAGACTTCGAGAAAGCATTTGACAGTGTCTCACATTATAAATTGATTAACACACTGAAGGAAATCAGGTTAGATGGCTGCACAATTAGATGGATAGCAGCCTGGTTGAAGAACAGAAGGCAGAAAGTGGTGATTAAAGGACGCACATCTAGTTGTGGCAGGGTTACAAGCGGGGTCCCTCAAGGATCAGTGCTGAGACCAGTACTTTTCAATGCTCTAGTATCTACTTTAACAACAACTAATGTTGTATGGAGTGAACAATTTTCTGATGACATTAAGATGGGAGCATTGGTAACTACTACAAAAGATGCAGCTTCTTTTCAGGATAACATTAATGTGTTAGTACAGGAAGCAGAAAGAAAAAAACTTAGATTAAATCTCAGTAAATGTAAGATTATACACATTGGCAAAAAAAAAACGTGAAGAGTCCCCTATTGTATAACTGGAATTAGGTTACAGATCACAGATTCAGAAAGGGATCTGGGAGTGCAGGTTTCATGTACACTCAGTTTTTCTGAACACAGTGCAAAGGTGGCAAAAAAGGAGTATGGAATTTTTGCATGTATAAGAAAAAAATATAAGGAATAGGAATCAAGAGGTGATGTTCCCACTTTATGTATCATTAGTCCACCCCCACTTGGAGTATTGTGGACAATTTTTGTCACCATATCTGAGAGGTGACCGAAAGAAATTGGAGGGAGTGCAGAGAATGGCCACCCATATGAATGATGGGATAAATGGTAAGACCAATGAAGAAATGTTGGTAGCACTGGGGATTTATTCCCTGCAGTATCATTGATACAGGGGAGATATGTGTTTAATATATAGGACCTTTCAAGAGCCTGATTTGTGGGAGTGCTTGGGACTCCAAGCAAGAACCACAACAAAAACTAATCAGGGACATCAGTACCAATTAAAAGGGAATTCCTAAAAAAAGTAGACAGAGGGAACATTGGTTCTCCCAGAGGGTGGTGAAGAAGTGGAATGCACTGCCACTGGACGTGATATCCTGTAGTACTATGAAGCAGTTTAAACATTCAATAAATAGATACCATGGTGCTTTATGCTATAAGCCTTGAGCATATACAAGTGCTGATCTGAAATGGCTAACTCTAATTGACCAGATGTACATCCTATGAATCCTTATCCTTCCAGATCAGGATTAGGACCATGACTTCCTGACCTACACTGTATGAGCGAGCTCTGACTCTACAGTCGTATCAGACCTTTTGCTTCTGTTGGGCAGCTGACAGGTTGCTCTGCGCTGCTCCCATAAGCTCTTTCAGCTTTTCACCAAACTTTAGGACATACTCCACTATGGAAGTTCCTTGGGGGGTATGCTTGCCTCCCCAGTTTTCCCAGATCAAGTCTAGGGGCCAATGTACCCTACATTCATATAAGAGTTCGAAGGAGGAGAACCCTGTCAACTTTTGGGGCACCTTCCTGTATGCAAACAACAGGTGGGGATGGTATTTCTCCTGGTCCCTCCCATGCTGTTTAGCAGATGCTTGGAGCATTGATTTTAGGGTACCATTAAACCTTTCCAGCCCAATGGCTTGCGGGTGATAAGGTGTTGTGCATCTCTGCATCACCCTGCACTTCTCCCACAAACACTTCATTAGGTCTGACATGAAGGTACTCCCTCGATCAGCGATACCCTCCTGTGGAAACCCAACATGGAAGAAAATTCCTAGCAAGGCATCTGCCACTTTGTCTGTCCTATGTGAGGAGAGGGTAACCACCTCTAGGTATCGAGCGGCAAAATCTACCACTGTTCAGAATAAACCTCTTCCTGGAGGAGCTTGGGGTACCCAAAGTTCCCATAAATATCTATTCCTACCCTCTGGAACGGCTTCTGCACAATGGGCGAGGGAATTAGGGTGGCTTTGGTTTTACTACCTGCCTTCTCTATTTGTTGCCACTGGTGACAAGACCTGCAGCATTCCTTCACCTGCTGGATGAAGTTGGGCCAATAGAAATTCTGGGCCAATTGCTGCATGGTGTGTACAATTCCCAGATGTCCCAACATGGGGATCTCATGAGCGATCTTGAGCAAAGACTCATGGTACCCATGGGGAACAACAAGCTGCCTGCCCATCACCCCTCCCTCTGTTCTTGCGTCCTGTGTATACAATGGTCCATTGTCTCAATATACTGTATGTCTCACATCACTTCCCTGTGTCCCGTCAGATTCTACACAAGCCCTCAGCTTCTCCAAACTAGGATCAGTCCTCTGAGCACCTGCAAATTCTTCACACTTTCCCAAAGCAAGGGACATGTCCCCTTCAGTTTCTAAACTGGGGTCCATAACTACAGTATAGCGTCAGGGCATTCAGGGTCACTGCCATCCTTAACCTTCTGACAACTGCTTACCTCTCTTTCCTCAGAGTAACCTTCTGCAACTGATTTGTGAACTGCTACATGGGAAAGTCCTACCTCCTTTTCACTACTTTCCATTTCAGGAGACAGGCTGGGGAACCAGCTTCCCATTGTTTTCCACAGGGGCTTCTACGGGGTCCAGGGAACTACAATCGGCCTGTGTCATCTGACTGTGGGTAACCGCACATACTACCCCCTTCTGGAGATTGGTTCCTATAACCACATCCAGGGCAAGGCTGTTTGCTACTGCCACTTTTTGCACTCTCTCTTCTGTCTCTTCCCAGTCCAGAACACTAGCTAGTGGCAGAGTTTTTTTTCTCCCCAGTGAATCCCCTTACTGCTATGAACTGATTAGGAATAAGCTGTTCAGGCTCAACCAAATCTTCTTTTATTAAAGTAAGAGACACCCCTGTGTCCCTTAACCCATGGGTCTGCACCCCATTTACAGTAACCGGGTGTATGTCCTCCCTCATGTTCACAGGCATGCTTTCAGAGATACACCATGCAGCCAGCTCTGTTCGAGCACCACTTTGTTCACTCTGTGCCTTTTTAGGACACTGTCTAGTAAGATGTCCTGGCTGTTTGTAAAACCAACGATCACCATTTCTTTTATCTGATAAATCGTTTTTTTGTAACCTGGGGCTTCCCCCTTTCTGTGGAGGCAGTAAGAGTTTTAGCTGCTTTGAAGCAGGCCGGTTCCTGGCATAGCAGTCTGAGAGCTCAGCAGCCTGCTGCACTGTTGTGAGGTCTCTGTCCTCTAGCCAGCTTTTTAGCTCTGCTGGACAAGCCCAAAATAATTGCTTCAGAAGTACAACCTCCTCAATTTTCTCTATAGACTTTGCTTCCACTGCTTCTCACCAACGTTTCAAAAACTGACATTGCTTTGTGGTGAATTCCTTATGGCTCATATCACGGTTTCTCTGGAGCTTACAGTACTTAACCCTGTATACTTCAGGCATTAATTCATACTTTTTAAGCAATGCAGCTTTAAGTATCTCATAATTACTACTGTACTGATTGTCCATTTGGCCTAGTGCATAACATCCTTTCCAAGTAAGCAGCAGGGATAGCTGGAAGCTCCAGAACTCCTTGGGTATTTTAGCCTGGATAAAGACCTTTTCAAATGAATTCAAAAATACATCCATATCCCCCCACCCTTTAAATTCACCTATTAATTCTGGAATTTAATTTATTTCCCAGTCCTGGAGTTCCAAGTTCACCCCTGACACCTCCTCTAGGGCAGGTTGTTGGAGCTTTAGCTTCTCCAATTCAAACTCTGTCTGATACTTTTTTCCCTCCCTCTCTCTGCCTCTCTCCAATGCTGGTTTTCTTTTTCCTGCAACTCCAGCTCGAACTTCCTCAGTTCGAATTCACTTTGCTGCTGGAATCCCAGCTCCAAGCTCCTCAACTCCAGCTGCAGCCTGATCCCTTCTGGCTCCAGCTTTGTGGTGACCCTCTCCTGGCACTGTGGCTCTGGGTTCTCTCTGGCCTCGCTGTCCTCCTCTCTGGGACTGGACTCTGTGACATCCCTTGGCACCCCACGCCCAAGGTCTGGTCCCTTTCAGTCACCAGCTATGACTCAAGCTCCTGGGCAGTCACTTGCTCATCGGCTGCCACAAGAGCCTCCACAAGGTGCTTTTTAGTTCACTCCTTGCCGTGGACTCCTCTTTCCTGACACAACTGCTTTAGGTAGTCTGCAGTGTATTCACTGTAGATGGAAGTCATCTTCTTCCCTAACTACTGCTACACTAGCTTACACCCAAGGAAAAAAAAAAACAGGTAGGGAATTTTATACTGTAAACAAATTCTATATTTTTTTAAATCTCTGCCTTGATTGTGTATGGACTATTTTCAGTATGCCTGTGCCACCAATATGTCTTGAATCATAACTATATGCAACCAAATCTCTCAGATCCTAACACTGCACACCAGATCTGTCACAAGCCCACTCCTGTGGGTCATGCCCACTGAGCTTACATTGCCCACCCTTAAGTGTAATCCATGACTGGGGGGACAGGGTTACCCTCCTTGTCCTTTCTGAATGCTAGTTGAAGTCACAACTGCATCTACTAAGGTTCATACTAAGGTTTATACTAAGGTGATTAAGGTTCAAGGGGGCTGAAGGGATCATGACAGCACCAGTTTTAATGACAGTATTCAGTACAAGCCCCAGCTGCGATTAATTTGTCCAAAACGTTTTTGAATTCTGCCTTGGTTTTACTGGAAATAACTTCAAAAGGCAGTTTATTCCAGGGATTAACTATTCTAACCTCTGCTATAAAGATCCAGGGCATCCCTCTAGCTCTGGATAAGGGCACAATACCAGTCATGAGTCTTGTGGCCAAATGTGAACCCTTCCCTTGGCTATTACACAAAGGAGGAAGACCCAGGCTTCACATTCTCTTTGGGGTAGCAATGTAAGCCTGATTTGGTAATCTCCCTGCAGAGCAGGAAACAGCCTGGTTCAAAATCCCTGCAGACCCATGCCTGAGACTTTGGTATTCTCCCTATCATTCCAGAAGCCTTACAGACCCTTTTCTCAGTTTGGTTGCTATTGGTGAGACCCATTTGACAATAAGTTTTCACAGATTATTAATAACATTTCTAGAATCACACACACAATACAGAAAGCTCATGCAGGCAGAATTTCTTTAGAAAAACAAATGCTTTTACTAAAATACTTAAATAGTAAATCATACAATTACAACTAAATGCTCAGACACAAAGGGCAACCCTAGGAGCCATACACAAAGTGCGGTCCAGCCCCTAGCCTTACTGTCTGCTGAGCTTCACTAATCTTCACCAACTGGGAGAGAGACCAATCATGGAGGGAACAAGATAGACTCTGACAGGTGCAGAAGCAGGGATTCCTTGACAGTGGTTCTACCCAAATCTTCCTTGAAGTGCACAGTTCGGGCTTCTTTCTCTGCTGAGGCAACATCTCTCCTCGCTCTCTGTGCTCATACACAGCCAGCGGCTGCTTTCTCAGCATAAGGAGCTGTTAGAACACTTATCCAGAATTCCTGATTGCTATATGTAAATCAGCATTTGTGCATGGCTAATAGAAAGCTTTCAGCCAGAGGCAACAGCTCAGACACAAAAGGCACCCCTAGGAGGCATATGCCACGAGTGGTCCAGCTCCTATCCTTACAGTCTGCCAAGCTTAACTGATCTTCACCGAATGCTGTACCCACTACTGAAATAGTGGTTGGCTAATAGAAAGCTCTCAACCAGAAACAACCAGAAGCAACAGCTCAGACACAAAGGGCAACCCTAGGAGGCATATGCCAAGTGCGGTTCAGCACCTAGCCTTACCGTCTGCTGAGCTTCACTGATCTTCACTAGTTGGGAGAGAGACCAATCATGGAGGGAAGGCAGACCCTGACAGGTGCAGAAGCAGGGATTCCTTGATAGCGGTTCTACCTGAATCCTCCTTTGAGTGCACGGTCTAGGCTTCTTTCTCCGCTGTGGCAGCTTTTCTCCTTGCTCGCTCTGCTCAGACACAGCCAGCGGCTGCTCTCTCAGTATAAGGAACTGTTGGAATACTTACTCTCCACCCCCTTAACATAAAAACAACTAGTTTTGTTTCCATCCTATCAGTTCCGTGTGTAATTTGGTTTTATGTGCAGTTGATGTAACAAGATCTTGATACATCTAAAAGGTATAACATCACTGATTGTTTTTACAGGTAGCAGAAACAAAGGTTGCTGTTAGGTGTCTCCCGAGTACGTCTGTGTTGTGGGACACTGACTGCATTCTGAATATCGTATGCAATGTGGACCATAACCACATGTCATCCTCCGCATAGGCACAAACAACATAGCCTCTCGGGTGGTAAAAAAGACTAAAAAGACATACCAAATCTGACCAGCAAAATTAATTCTCTTTCGTCCAATCTCTCTTTCTCAGAGATCCTGCCTGTATGGGAAAAGGGCAGACTCAAGCAAAGGATCAGAGAGAGACATCTCCAAGCTCCATGCCTGGCTTAAACAATGGTGCCACAAAAATGAACATGGCTTTATTGGCAATTGGCACAACTTATGGGAGCGAGACGTCTACAAACTCGATGGTCTGCACTTGAACAAACAAGGGACTCGGGTGCTCAGCCAAAACTCGATGTACACATAGACCATTTAAACTAGTGAGTGGGGAGAAGCAACAAGAACACCTCATTGCAAGAAGGGTGTCAGGAGCCCCTCCCCCACCAACAGTTAGTTCGACACAGGTCTCCTTTAGTGACCTCAGAACTGGTAGTTATCAAGACACTTTCCAGGCAAATGGATAAGCATAACAGGCACAAGAGAAGCAACACTGACATACAACATAACGATTCTACTACTTCACCATGCCGCATAAAACAGTGATGGAGGGCTATGTGTGTCAATGCACGTAATCTGTCAAATAAAATATCTGACCTCTCCGCTTTAATGACAGAAGCCAAATTAGACTGGGTAGCAGTCATGAAAACCTGGTTTACGGAGAATTATACCTGGGACGTCACTATACCAAGTTACACACTTTTTAGGAAGCACTGCATTGGAAAAAAAGGGGGGGAGGGGTGGCATTATATGTAAGAGAAGGAATCTGGGCAATAGAAGTCCAAACAAAACAGGGAAGACCAGAAGCTCTATGGGTCACCCAAGGAGCAGGGGACAAAGCCCCCATCCAAGTGGGAGTCATATATAGACCTCCGTCCCAAGACTCTGACATAGACTAGGAGCTCCTGGAAAACATCTTCTTGATCGCTGACAAAAGAGACTTCTTTTTTAGTGAGGAATTTCAATTTGCCTGATGTAGATTGGTCCTCATTCACGGCATCATCTGAATGCAGCAAAGAGTTCCTACTTGCCTTGAAGGGGGCAGGACTTAATCAGCTGTTGCAGTCTCCCACCAGAGAACAGACCATCCTGGACCTGGTGCTAACAAACAGCACCAGAATCTCAGACATAACCATAGGAGTAAATCTGGGAACCAGTGACCACAGGTCAATCTGGTTTACAGTGGAAAGGGTAGCAGAATCAAGTCACACAAAGCTCAAAATACTTGATTTTGCAAGGCAGACTTGTACATCATGAAAACCCAGTTAAGAAACTTGCTGGAAATCAACAACTCATGGGGCGTGGAGAGAAGCTGGGAAGCCTTGAAGACAGCTTTACTTTACATTACTGAACAGTGCACAGAACACATCATTAAGTCAAAAGGAAGTAAAAAGCCACTGTGGTTCTCCAAAGAAATAGCAACAATAATACAACACAAAAAAAGGGCCTTCAAGCAGTATAAGCAGACAACAAAAGAAGCAGACAAGCAGCAGTACATATCAAAACTGAGAGAAGCGGAAAAGGCTTTTAGGATAGCCAAAGCCCAGACAGAGGAGAAAATAGCACAGGAAGTAACAAAGGGGGGCAAACATTTTTTGTGTAAATAAGCAAAAGCAAAAAAGAGTAAGGGTGGGATGATCAGGCTAAAATCAACTGAAGGACAGATAGTTGAAAAGGATGAAGACAAGGCAGAAGTGCTTAACAAATTCTTCTGCTCAGTCTTCACCATTGAAGATCAAGGCAGCGGCCCTACTATGGGAAAGGCAGTGTGCAACAGTAGAACAGCAGATGACTTCCACATCTCAAGAGAAAGAGTCCTAGAACAGTTTAGCAAACTAAAAGTAGACAAAGCAGTGGGGCCCAATGGAATCCACCCCAGGATTGTAAAGGAGTTACGGGAAGAAATTGCGACACCGCTCACTGACCTTTTTAATAAGTCACTGGAAAGTGGCACAATACCACTAGACTGGAGAAAGGCTGTGGTGTACCCTTATATAAAAATGAAAGCAGGGAAGAGCTCGGGAACTACCGCCCAGTCAGTCTGACCTCAGTGGTAGGCAAACTTATGGAAACCCTGCTGAAAGATAGAATAATGGATCATCTAAAAGAATTCAGAAAGTTTGACCCCAAGCAACACAGATTTATGGCAGGAAAATCATGCCTAAAAAACATGATAGAATTCTTTAACTGTGTGACCAGAACAGTGGATCAGGGAGGGACCATGGATGTGGTGTGCCAAGACTTCAGCAAGGCCTCTGACGCTGTACCCCATAGAAGGCTTATGAATGAGCTAGAGAATACAGGACTTAGTCAGAAGACAGTCAACTGGATTGCAAACTGGCTTAAGAATAGGACACAGAGGGTCTTAGTTAATGGAGCTTAGTCAGGGAAGGGCAAGGTGAACAGTAGAGTGCCACAGGGCTCAGCATTAGGCCCCATCCTCTTCAACATTTTCATCAGCGATATCGCTGATGAGCTGGAGGGGAAAGTATGCCTGTTTGCGGAGGATACAAAGCTCTGCAACTGGGTGGACACCCAAGGAGGAGTCTTGAAGACAGAAAAGGATCTGAATAGGCTGGAAGGATGGTCCAAAAATTGGCAATTGAAGTTCAATGCCAAAAAATTCAAGGTCATTCATCTAGGTAAAAGAAACCCCAAGAAGGCATACATGCTGCTAGGACACCAGTTTGAAGTAACACAGGTGGAGGGGGATCTTGGCATAATCATTACAGACGACGTTAGGATGAGCAAGCAATGTGAAATGGCAGCACAGAAAGCAAATGGCATCCTCAGATTCAGTGGAAGGGGTATAACTAGCAGAAAAAAGAGAGGTGATAATGCCACTCTGCAGATCACTGGTCAGGCCACACGTGGAATACTGCGTCTAGTTTTGGAGGTCGCACCTGAAGAAGGATATCAACAGACTGGAGATGGTGCAGGGTTTGCACCACGAGCCATATGAAACCAGACTGGCTGACTTACTGCTGTACTCACTTGAACAGAGAAGAGACGGGGGGGGGGGCATGATCAAAACATTTAAGTATATGAAAGGAATTAACATGGCATGGAAGGAAAACCTGTTTCAGATGAAATCAGAGAGTCGTACATGAGGTCACAATCTACGACTTTCAGGAGGTAAATTTAGGGGAAACATCAGGAAGTACTTTTTTTTCTCGAGAGGGTAGTCGACCCTTGGAATAGCCTACCTCAAGAAGTAGTAGACTCAAAAAATGTAAGGGAATTTAAATCTGCGTGGGATAAACAGGAGGCAGTATGGCGCAGTGGGTTAAGGCTCTGAGCTGCAAATCTGGAGACCTGGGTTTGAATCCCACAGCCTCCTAAGTGCATACTGTATGACCCTGAGCAAGTCACTTCACTTCCTCGTGCTCCCAAGTTGCACCTGCAAACAAGCTTTCAGCTTAGTCTGTCTCACCTGGTAAAATAATTGATAAAAATAAAAAAAATATAAAATAAAAATAAACACTACCCGCAAAAAAGGAAATAGTCTAAGAGGAGGGGGGTAGGTATTCTGGTCAGAGTAGATGGATCAAGAGGTTCTCTTCTACTGGCAAAGTCTTATGTTCTTAAGTTAGAAAAGATCTGCTTACAGCATAAAATAAATGAAAGTGGATATTCAGAATAAAACGCACTAGAACTATTAGCTAATCTATACCTTAAAAATTGTAGTGATTTGAAGACCAGAAAAGTGGATGAAATTTTTCAGTTTCTTTAGTCCTTGTAGCCACACTGGGTTTCAGCAGTTTGGCTTCTGTGTGTCAGGTGGAATCCAGATGAGAAAGTATATTCAAATGTCCTGAGCTGGGCTTTTTATAGGGATGCCCATCCCAGTCTGTAAACTTGTAGTGTCATCAGTTCCCAGTTCAGAGCAACTACTCTGTTTGGCTAGGAGATGCCACTGTTCCACTGTTTCCAAAAATCAAATCCTGGCATTTAAAGTCTAAGCCTTTGAAGTCCCCTGTAGACAGCTGGCACCCATACGATAGCACTGATAATGTCCTGTTAGAATGGTCGTCATCTGTTCAATTCCTGGCTAAAACATCTGTACAATCTGATCTGGCTCATCTCAGTCAATCTCTTTGTTGCACATTTACTCCTCACCCACCCTGTACAGCAAAGTCTATGTTGACACTACATGCCAACATATTCATGGATCCTCTCACTAGGCTATTACTGCCTCTTATGTTGTTGATTCTGGCCTCCCCTCCCTTCCCCTCAGGCACTACGCCCCTTCTCACTATCAATCAAACTAGCACTGAATTACAATCACTGGTGTCTACCACTAGGAACACTATTCCTTATCTCTCCCCAATTTTCCAGGGCATGACTGTCGGCTGTACCAACTATCTCACCTACCCTTCTTTATTCCTTCTGCCTCATATCTTCTGTATACCACTACCCTCCACTGTTACCAAGCCCTCCTACAGGAAACAGATGCACAACATCAAATTGCTTAAAATGGTTTTCCTCAGGCATGCCTTACTACTTTTGCTCCTCTCTGGCAACGTACATCCTAACCCTGGTCCCGGGTCACTGCCTCAGCCAGATAGCTGACATTCAGGGGGCCTCAAACTCACATCAGTTAACATCTGCAGCGTGCTGCAGAAACTTGACCTTCTTCAAGTCTGTGCAGTTCAGCATAAACCAAAGGTCCTAGCAGTAGCTGATACCTGGCTCTCTCCCAAAAATATCTGACTCTGCCATTGCCCTGATGGCTACATGCTTTTCAGGGATGACAGGCTAGGGAAAAGGGGAGATGGTTGTGCCATCTATCTCCTTGACTCTCTTCAAGGGCATGTACTCCCAACCATAATCACGGGGAATGCGGCTCAGGCCCTAACTATTAAAATTGCTATAGGGAGTAAGGGTAAGTCGCTCACAGTAATGTCAGTTTACATCCCACCCTGTAACACAAAACCTGTTTCAGCTCCATTCTTAACTGTGTCTCTAAGTTACCCAATGGGTCTGAGGTGATCTTACTGGGAGATTTTAATATCAACTGGTTGGCCCCTGCTGCTGTGCCCCATAGAGATTTTGCTGCAGTCTTAGAATTTACACAGGTTGTGCCCTCTCCTACTAGGATCAATTAATGTGCGGGTACCAGCACCCTGATTGATCTCATCCTCTCCAACCACCCTGAGAGACTTTCTTATATAGTGGTCTTACCTGATTGCCTTAGTGACCACTCACCAGTTCTCTGCTGTTGGTCTAATCACTCACAGAAACTCCCACCTTAGACTTCCTATCAGTGTTCCCTTAAAAAGGGATGCTTAGGCATTTCCATTTCTACCTCCTCAACTGCGACCGGTCACCTATTCTGACAGCATCCTAGCTTATTTCATCTCTACTTTCAATGCTGCCTGTGACATTTTTGCCCCTTAATCCAAACGTATTGTCAAAAACCTTGGTAATCCCTGCTTTACCCCTGCACTCCTAGATCTCTTGGTCACTCGTGAGAACCTCTGGCATAAGGTCCTGATGTCTGGTCTCCCTGAGGATAGGCAATGGTATAGGGCTGCCAGAAATGTGCATACCTGGGAAATTCACCTTGCAAAGTCTGCCCACTTTAACAATTGCCTCTTGACCACCTGGGGAAATGGGAGGAGGTTTTGGGATAATATAAAAGACCTGATTGGTAAATTCAACTACCCCACTCCTTGCTAAGCATCAATGGAGTCACTACCCAGAACCCCAACTCATTGCAGATACTTTCAATACTGCATTTACTGATCTCAGTGGGGTTCTCCTCCCGGATTATTTCAATAATACATCCAGCCCCCTTCCAACCCCTGCCTCCACTGATACCCCCTTTCAGGTTTAGGACTGTAACCCTTAGAGAGGCAAACTCCCTACTTAACTAGGGTCTTGGGGAAATCCAGACTTAGTGGTGATACCCCGGACCTGAAGTTACTGCAACTGGTCCTTGATTTGTCCCCCCTCCCCAACTAAACTACTTATTTTTTTAAGGCCCACTAGGCACAAGTGCCTGTTTTCAGGGGTGACTTAATCTCTCCCTCTGTCTTGGCCAAGTCCCTTCTCAGTGGAAGTCTGTGGTGGTTACCCTATACTTGAGAATGGTGATAGAACCTCTTATAGTAACTACCATCCCATTTCAATCCTCCCCCACCTCCAAAGCCCTTGAATGGACAGTATCCAATCAACTGTCTGATTACCTCTCAAAACACAATCAACAATGCAACTAGCAGCATGGCTTCGGGAAAGGTCACAGTACCACCACTGCCCTTCTGGAGTTTACTGACTTTATACACAAAGCTCTTGACCATGGCCATTTAGTAGGGTCTGTCTACACAGATCTTACAAAAAGTATTCGACACAGTAAATCATGCACTCCTCATCGCCTCCCTCTCTTCTATGGGCCTCTCATAAGAAGCCACCTCCTGGTTCTCCAACTACCTTAGTGGAAGGTCCCAGCATGTGAAAATTCATGACACTCTTTCTTCTAGCCTACCAGTACACTCTGGGGTTCCCCAAGGTTCAATTCTTGGCCCGCTCCTTTTCAGTCTCTTTCTCAATACCCTCCCCCAGCTTGCTCCAGCATCTGTTACTCTACGGATGATGCCGTCATCTATTCCAGCTACCCGAACCCTGTCACTCTGGAATGCCATCTTCAAAGGTACTTTGCTGAAACTGAATCATGGTTCTCCCTCCATAAACGCATTCTAAACTACAAAAAGACTAAAGTTATGTTGTTTGCCACCGACAGAACAAAACAAAGGTCTGCCACTTAACATACTCAATAGCCAGTACCAACCGTTGGAGCAAGTCCATAACTTCAAGAACCTTGGCATCACCTTCGACTCCTCCCTCTCCTAATATGAGCATATCAACTTCTTCAGTAAGGCTGTAAACACCAGGCTAGGTCTACTCTATAAACATAGGGCATGCTTGACATCTGATGCCCTCTGCCTGGCAATTACCAGTTTGGTCATATCCTTAGTTGACTATGGCATCGTTATCTAAGGCTCCATGGCTGATACTGCATTATGCAGAATCCAGGTCACCCTCAACAATGCATGTTATCTTTAGGTTGGTGGGGACAGGCTCACCCACACCTGTGACAATTATAGTCAAACAAACTGGTTAAACTTTAAGGGTAGGCTTTCTTACCAGACCTGCGTGTTGATTAGAAAGATAACCCTTGGTCTTTCTCCTCCTGCCACCCAACATCTCCTTACCAATGCACCAACCCTCTCGGGCAACTAGAAGCTCCTCTAAGGCTCCCTTCCTAGTCCCCTTCTGTAGGACTGCTCTGGGGCAGACAGCATTTATGTACAAGGCTCCTGTATGGTTAAATGACCTGACTGCCAAGATTTTTTCTGTTAACAAGATTGGTCCCTTTAAATGTAAACTCCGGCAGCACCTCTTTGCTTTAAACAGCTGTGATTCTTCATAGCCAAATCCCAACCCCTTTGTTCGTTACTGACCGTCTACCCGGAAATGAACTATCTTGTGACAATGTCTTCCTCAGAGAGCTCCTGCCTCTTTTCCTCCCCTCCCTCCCTCTATCCCTCCTATCCCTGTTCCCCTGTCAAAGCCCTACTCCCACACATATCTTCCTACTGCCCTCCTACCCTGAAATGAATTATCACGTGACAATGTCTCCCTCAGACAGCTCCTACCTCCTTTCCTCCCATCCCACCCTCTTTCCCTCCTCTCCTTGTCCTCTTTCAATCCCGTCCATACCCTGCTTGTCACACTTTACTATCTCCTCTATGCCCCTTTCTGCTACTGTTATACCTTCTACTAGGACATACATTGTTACTCTGTGTGGTCACCTCTTTTGCAACCATCTTTGTCCATGTCCTCTTCCTCCTTAGTTTTCTCTGGTCTTTTATTCACACACACCCCAATTTCTGGGTTCCTCTACAGTAAACATGCAGCCTATTTTGCTTTTCTTATTACCCAATTTTGCATTACTTGTTAATTTTTTGTCACTACTTAGCATTTGTACTTACTCATGGTGTTCTATTTATTAATTTGTCACCTCTTATGTACTCTTGATTAGTCACTCCAGCACACTGGCATCTGTTGTTACTCTTATTACTGCCTTGTACTCCACCGTCTACTGTATTATCTCCATTGAATGCTTGTTATGTTATTTTCCCTTGTCTTCTGTTTATTTGCTGAATTTGCACTGTTATACCCAATTGCACTATTGATGTAGAGCCTCTGTAAAAGAGTCTCTGACTCAAAGGTTGTAATTCCGAGATTTCAATAAATAAATAAACATACATCCCGGGCTTTTGAACTGGCTTTTTAAAATTTGTTATAAGGAAGATCCTGTAAGATTTATGATTATACAAACTGATTTTATTACCTGTTTCTCTTAGGTAGTTAACTTAGAGGAATACTCTTTGATCAGATGTCCACAAGCTTTTTGACAAGAACTTGTTAGATTCCTGGCAAGCAAGGCTGGCCTACAGGTTAAAAGAAGGTCAAACCCTTTTTTTTTTTTTTAACAAAGTCTTTTCTCTATGTTCCTTTGTATTAACACTGGCATTTCTTGTGGGATATAAATATATACAGAATTATATAAAAAAACTCATATACAACAGAATTAAATATATACAATATGGACCAACAGTGGAGTGGCTTGCCACACCCTACCCTGCCAAATTAAGGCCCAGTGCTGCAAAAGCAGCTCTTTGTAGTGCAGCTGCATACACCAATGGAACCTCTCATTATCCAAGGATGAGGAGGAAGAACAGCGTCAATGGTGGTGCCTCCCATTTGTACGAGACCAAGAGTGCAAGAAATTACGCAACCTCAACCTGGACCTTGACCTGGATCTCAAACATCAACATGGTCAATGACAAGGAGACATAAACAGAGACCAGAATAAACTACTCATAAATGGTTTGTCCATATGATCCTGGAAGGAGGCAACTCCTGAGAGGAGACAGCTGGGTTCATCGACTTCTTCTGTCTATGTTGTGTGAGACCTGACAGGACCAGGTTCTTGAAGATCGAATTGTTTTCAGTCCCCTCAGACAATGACTTGACATGGTCAAGAAAAATTCTGACTGCCTGTCTGACAAGCTTGACGAAGGCACCGTGGACTTAGTGGCCTGTGCCCTGGCCAAATCAGGTTCATCTGAAGCTGAGGGCTAAATAGCCATCAAGCAGTCAAGGGAGTCAAGGGAGCAGGAAGAGTGCACCCTTTCCTCTTCCCACAATGAACTTTATTGACTTTTCCACCTTACCATGTTGGGCAGTGCTCTCACCGGAAGTCTGGAGGGTCTTGCACGTTTCACAGAAGTTACCTGCAAGTATCATACTGGCACTGGCCCATAACAGTGCCGAAACCAATAAGGTGCCTGTTGCGGCCTTGGCTGCTGCCTCTTCCATAGCTGTTAAGTGTGCCATGGATCCTGTAGCTGTGGGGACCTCTTGCAAGCTTCCTTGGATTTCACCAGAGGATCCCATTCAGATGGCCAGCCAGCCAAGGAGAAGATGAGCATAGCAATCTTGGAGGGAAGTGGGAAGCATAGCCTGACATAGGCCGCAGGCTGCAATGTCATGTTGTTCTCCTAAACAGTAAATGCATGACATGTGCAGATCCATCCATGACAATTTTTGACTGCACTGGACACAGCATTTGAAGCTGGAAGCCAGCTTAGAATCCCCACAGTCCACCATATGCACTGCAGCATGAGAGCAGAACCAAGAAATATGTTCAAAATACAAACTGGAAAGAAGTTTGAACATTAGCCAAATGGCGCACCATGAATACACATTGAGTCTACACTGCATGCAGAGCTGCAAAGGAGGAGAGCCAACTCTTCCAGTGGAAAGGATGCTCTCATGTCACAGGGTGGAGCCAAGGAACACATCACCCGGGTGGTGGGAGATGCTTCTCTTAAAGACAGTTCATTACTACTAAGAGTTTGCTAGGCTCTGGATTACATTTAGCATTGTAATGAACTATCTATATAGGAGGGTGATTTAAATGCTGGGGCTACAACATAGGAACACATGAGATGATGATCCAACCAAATAACCGGATCAACCCTGACATTACAAATGTCAAGTCCCTACAAGAAGACCAGATCTAAGGTGAGGTCCTGAGGATGAGTTCCAGAGGCTCCTGCCAGTGCAATGCCTAACAATGTCATCAACTGGAGGAACTGTTGATCAAAAAGTGAAGCTTCACCATTGACCAAGGCATAGGGCAGTACCCAACATCAAAACTTGGAGGAAGTCTATGACTAAGTCATCTGTGAAGTATGCCAGGTCTTAGCTCCTGCAATAATTTATTCATTCGCCCTGTAGACAGGTACACGAGAATGATCCTGCAACCTGCACTCAAACTCAACCCATCTTTTATTGTCATGAACTACAACAACCTGGCCATTCCCGTGGAACTAAAAGACTGTCTCTGTGAACTCTGGCAACTGGCAACACCTGACAAGAATCCTGGATCCACCAGTCTTCACAATCCCAGGTAGCTTTCAACAGGAAAATCTCCTCCTTCAAATACTTGGCTGGCTGGCTGGTCAGCCATCTTGATTTCTCCAACTCTTCTCCAAGCTCGGTGTGCTCTACAAATCATATAGACGGACAGACAGACAGACAGATAATTTAATTAATATAGCACCCCATACTTTATAATGCCTCATCCCAGAAGCTCAGGTGCTGTGCATACATACATCCATGAGCAGCAACTGACAAGCAGAGATTTAAATATCAAATACTGTACATACATAAACCACAGAAAATTAATCATAATCACAAAAAATCATTACATTTATTCAGTAACAAAGCCTGTATCCCAGTCTCTGCCTGCTGGGAGATTGCGAAAATGATCCTCCCTGCATTAACATGAGGATATAGTATATGGTGCTGCCACAAAATCTACACTAACCAGAGTGTGCCCTATTTCAACTCCTTCTGCTGCTTTGTTCTTAACACTCCACCTCAAACTTAACACTGCTGCCATTTCTCATCCATCTTACATCCATCTCTAGAGGAAAGGTTCCTCTCTCACAGACATGGCTTCCTTATTTCCACATTCTGGTATGGATCACTCCTTTGCTATCTCAGCTGCCTTCTCTCTTGCTTCCGATAGTGTCTATTGCCCCCTAGCTACACTATTTTGACTCACAGTCTTTCTCCCTAACCCCTGCTAAAACCTCTGGACAGTAGTCTTACATCTCCTATCAGCTCCAGTTTCTCTGGTCTAGCTTCCTCATCTGTTCCTTCTTCTCCAAGTCCTCCCTCAATTCAGAAATCCCTGCTCTGTGACTATTTCTGTCTGCACCTGTACCTATAGTACCTCAATCCCCCGTGACATTCTTAAATCACTCACATGCTTCACATACTCTCCCTCTCCCAGATTTCATTCTCCACCTTTCTTTGATGGCACCCCTCCCTTCTACTGATTCTCTTACTTCATGTCTGCCTCTCTCACCTCTATAACCTGGAACATGTGGTACCAAACCCAACCCCTGTCCCCAAAATACATATATGTTTCCCCAACCCCTTCTCAAACTTATCACTGCTCCAGTTACTCCTCTCTGTCCTACCAATCTCCTGTAAAAGGCACCCATTTCACAGTGCCTACCTTATTTTCAAGTTCTGGTAAGGATCCCTTCTCTGTTGCCTCAGCTCCCTTATCTCCCGCCTCCCATGGAGTTTCCTGTCCCCTTTCCTCCACTCTTCTGACCCACAATTTTTCTCCATACCCCCATTAAAATATCAGTATAGCAGCCTTACATTTCTTATATGATTCCTTTTTTTTGGTCTAACGTCCAGATCTGTTCCTTCTCCAAGTCCTCCCCCCATTCAGAATCCCTACTCTGACCCCACTTCTCATGTCTGCTCCTGTACCCGAGACCTTTCCCTGTGATGTCTTCAACTCGCTTACACTGTTCACATATTCTCATCTCCCAGATGTCATTCACCATTCTCCAATGATACCACCCCTCCCTTTTGTAAGCACCCTTTTGAGAGCTTACAGGTTAAAGTACCCCATGTAGATTGTGTACAAAAATCTGTCAATACAAAAATAGGTTTACTTCATAGGCACAAACCTTGTATGTCTGCAGAGGCACTCTGGCAGTTACTACTTCAGTGCTGTCCATAATTGACTATAGACTCATTGTATATGAAGCAGCATCTGACTCCACCCCAGAAGGGTCACCACAGCATTAAAGCCTGTAAGCTAATCAGAGGTGTTCACCAGCTCACGCATACCTGTGACTTACATATGCAATCCAGATGACTCCATCTGAAAGGCAGAGTGCAGTAGCAGGCCTGCCTGCTTGCCAAAAAAAATCAGCATTGGGAATAACCCCCATGAGCACCCAGAACCTCAGTTGCTGAACATCTAATACGCACCTCACAAGGGGCTCTAAAAGGCAACCATTCAACATCCCTTTCAGCTACACCATGCAAGGGCAAAGATCATTCGAGTACCATGCCCCCAAATGGCTCAACTCCCTCGACAATGACATCCTGGCTGAAACGAAACTTAACCTTTTCAAACATAAGCTTCGGCTTCACCACTCAGCCAGCAGACTGCAAATCCTATTGTCCCCTGTCCAGGGAATTAAAGTTCCTTGTAGGGCTGCAACCCCTCACCCCTGCCTTTTTACTAAAATGACAGGTGGCATGCTGTTGGCGTTGGCAGCAATACCTGGTGGGGACCTGGGTTCGGGGAGGATGAGGTTACCTGGCACAAGGGGACCTAGGTTTGGCTACTCTGCACAGGGGCACCCAAGTAAATCCGACTACAGGAAGCAACAACTGTAATGTCCAGAACCAGGATTGGGATTTTTCAGTGTGGCTTTTATTCATAACTAGCTGAACACAATAAAGCATAGATGGAACCCCAAGGGGCTACGTTTACTGATAATGCAGATTAGAGACTACAAGGCGGTCCACTTAAAGAATGAACCCATTTCTACTGTTTTCTGGCTCTGGACCCACCAGGCACACAGCCTGGACTTGCATGCGCTTTGGATACACAGCCCGACTGACCCGGCTCCCCTGCCGGCCACTTGACTGATGGTCCATTTAAAGAATGAACCCATTTTACTTGCTGTGGCTCCCCACACCACTTAGAGTCTGCGACTCCTAGAGAGATTTTCTTCTTACTTCCTTCTGACTCCCATCAAACAAGGAGAATTCTTTTCCCAAGTTGTGGCTCCCCACACCGCTTAGAGTCTGTGACTCCTAGAGAGATTTTCCAATTTGCGACCCACGTCTGGGTACCTACCTCATCACTGGCCAGGCATATGAGGCAAGTAGCAATCACAGCAGAAATCCGTAGAGGTGGACCTGGTTACTAAAGATGGGGGGTGTTCCCACCTCCAGCTCCCACAGCCCATACCCGGCCATTTCTCTGGACAAGCAGAAACTAAAACTTTGAAATGTAGATTAAACGGTGGATGGACTGTAGCACCCCCTCTACAACATTGCTTGAATTCATACAGACTTTAGATTTTGACACTACTCCATTTGTTTGACCTAGTATAATAGGCCTCCCAAATAGTAGTCCAAATCCCATACTTCTTCACATTTTCCAAATTGAAGAAACATATTGTTTGCCTTCTCAAATTAGAGCAGAACACTCACCCTTTCGTTGCAGGTGCCCCACAGGCGAAGTACAACTTTTTCCACTTGTCAGACCAAAACAGAAACTGTAAAAAGGCAGCTTTCTTCCTTTAGCAGACATTAGGGGATTGCCCCTGGAATCCACAGAGGGATACTTTACTCCCCCCCCGGAGGGAGGGAGGGGGCACTGAGACCTGGACAGCGGTCTCCACCACTTGAAACTGGACACTGACCTTCTCACACAGAAGGTAAACAAAGACACTTCCTTCCTGCTGGCAGGCAAGCAGGAGACTTCCTTCTCCCAAGGAGGTAAACAGAAAACTGACTTTGAAAACTCCCAACATTCTATCTCACTCCCTCTGCTGCAGATTCCAATGTGGCTTATGCAGCTGCGACAGTTCTATGGTGATGTCATCTCTGTGAGACAGTGTGAAACCCATTTAACTGGAGTTTCACAAGCTGCCTTCCCTGCCTGCCACTAGGTCTTACTGGGATTCTAGTAACCCCGGGTAACAAGGGGTTACACTCGCCCTTGACCAGGAAAATGACTGTCCCCAGTCATTATGCACCCGGCCTTAGGCCATCCCACCCTATGTGCTACCTGCGGAGGGGGGTGATCAGGCCCCCCTCCTACCATGTGCAAGCACAGGCAGGCAACATTAAGGGCCTAGAGGCCTATAGCTGACATGGCAGCCTCTACACTATCCACTTACTATGGACACCTAGTGGCTCTGGTAGAACCATCCAGAGCACAGCCCTGATAGATCAGCACTGCAGTCCCTATGGCCGTCCAGGACCACAGCCTGTCTATCCCCCCAACCCTCTAGGGAAAACCTATCTGCCTCTAGCATAATATTCCCAAAACAAAACAAAACCCAGGGACCTCCCCGACCTTGGGCAACCTGCAACCACACCATCAAAATACCAATTACTGCCTCCTCCCTACCCCCACAACCACACCTGTGGAAGGAAAAGGGTTAATACAGCAATAACCATAACAATAACAACACAGTACTTTAAATTCTACACAATAAAGCACTAACGAGGAACTCCGATGAGCCCCTCCTCCTCTTCTTGTCTTCTCTTCTGTCTTCCCAGGAACACCTGTAAGAAAAAGACAAAACAAAACACACTCCTAATCTGCATACACAGTCTACCTAAGACAACCCCTACCATGCAAAAACACTGAACAAACCCAAAAAGATTTTTTTAGAAAAAGGTAGAAAAACAGTATTTACATTAGAGTACAATAATGACATTATTTACAATACACATTTGGGGGGATGGAGTGCCCTAAAGTCCCAACTAGTGACCACAAGACCCGAGGGGTAGTCCAATAAAGAGTCTCTACTGGGCCGGAGCCCCGAGAAACACAGTTCTAAAAGGCCAAAGTCCCGAAGGGGAGAGTCTTTGCAGACAGTTCACACATTTTTGACGTCTGTAGTATAGGGTGTGTACTGCAGTGTCATAAAGATAGAAAAGGTTTCCAACTTACCAGCCATTTGTAGTACAAGAATCTGCACGAACCTGGTCCGCGGCCGAAGACTCTCCCTGGCAGCATTTCTTCTGATACAGCTGGGCGGACATCTTCCGGGAACCACAGGAGGGCACATTTGGAAACAGCTGGGCTGATGTCATCAATGGAGACGGAACCTTAGAACAGGAACAAAAAGAAAAACAGTTGGTCCGACGTCATCCAATTACCAGGCGATGAACAGGAAACAGCTGGGATGGTGTCCTCTCTGGATCTGAAGTCATCTGGTGGGCCAGTAGATGGTTGCTGAACAGGACAGTACACTGTAGACTGATGAATGTGGAGCACCTGAGTCCTTGGTTATTCATATTGGCGAATCAATAAGGGCACTTCACAGTCTGGTGTGGCAGTATTGACTACCACTGCTCGGCTCTCCATTTTATAGGCACGGGCTTAATTACTGGGAGGTCCTTGCACTGAGGCCAATAGTACCAGAGGTCAGGGGCTTGAATTATTACCCCATCTGGGCACACATAACTCACACAGTGGGAGATTTCACGTCCCTCTCCGTTCACTATTCTCACTCTGTCCATAAACAGTGTCCTGCCTCTCTTCCACTGCGTATACTTTTCGTGGAACAGTCTATTTTTTACATGCTGGTTGGCCCCAGGATGCACATTTTTAATTGCTTCATCCCAGATCCAGGATTTCCTGCAGTCCTCAATCTCCTCCCAGACTTTCCGAGGAAAAGTAGGAAAGGTCATACCATAGATTTAATTTGCCTTTCAACGAACCAGTCTCTCCTCTTTACTTGCTTTGGTCAATCTAAGACCGCTGGCCTGGCTTGAGGGTGGCCAGTCCTGGTTCTGCCAGCTTCGCATCCTCAAAGAAATTAAAAACGGATCCCTGACTTCTTCCTCTTGTAAGCCAGGGCAGTGGCATCACCACCTTCTTCAATACATTTCTCTGAGGCAAGATCTTGAAGCTGTGTACCCGTTCCTTTCTCACAAGGCCACATAGGTTCCCCCTCATCTTCCTCTTCACTGAGGATCTGAGCCCAGGAGTGAGCAGTCGTTCTCACCCCTGAGACTATCCATTCATCACTAGGCACAGAGGTCGACGCCTCACATTCAAAGGCCTCCCGCATCTCATCTTCACCTAAGAGACTCGGTCTAGGCCCCCCACCCAGGGGTCTATTGATGCTTTATCGAACTTTCTTTCTGAGATCCAGCATCCAAAACTTCAACTTCAGGTTCAGTCTCTAATTCTGCTCCTCTAGCTTTGTGCCACCTCCCCTGAGGGACCTTCCTCCACAGGCTCCGCCTGGTGCTGTGTGCTGCCAACTGCAGATTCCTGAATTTTGTCCATGTGGGAGCCAAGCGAATTGGGCGCTTATACAAGCCATATTTTGTAGACATCTAGCACAGTGAGGAATCATAAAGACATCCCTTCCAGCACTCAAGCATATTTGGCATACACGCACTGGATAATTAGGAATTGCCACATCTGGAGGCAGCTGCCCTCCATAGCACCACTTTTCAATATCTCTTAGTCTATTTACTGTTGCCGTTACTGCAACCCGGGCATGATCCGGGTAACAAGCTGGTCCTGAGGCCATAACTGCAGAAAAATAAACAAAAGTTCACTGTAACTGAAAGTCCCATTTTAATGAACACACTGTAGCTTTAAAATGGCTCCTCTGCTGCTGTGTTTACTTTACTACCCCACCCTGGAATGGTGGCGGCAGCACTCCTGTGCATCAACATTTAGAATCTGGGTCAAGCCACTGCGCACCCGATTTACACCAGCTACTGATAACTTTTTACTTAAACTGCACAACTTGCTCTGATCTGGCTTCACACACATTTACAGGATTTTCCTTGGACTTTTCACAAGCTGGTAACATTCATTTAATTCACAGTCCCTTAAAAGCTTCAGGTTTCAGCTCAGGATTGCCTGCTTCTACTAGTGTTGCATTTTGCTACAACCCACAGTCTCTCTCTGGCTCAAACTTTAAACTGAGGCTATTTTACTTCCATGCACACATTCAATGGCTTTACAGACTTGCACTTGCTGGCAGGACTTTACACAGTCGTTACTTGCAAAGCGACTATACTGCTGCACACACATTTTATATGGCATTACTGAAAATCACTGTTTGAGCAGTTTTTGAATTGTTTACTCACTGTTATTAGTAGCAGTTTGCTGCGATGGGGTAAAACGGCCTGCAGCCAGTTTTTTAAGGCCTCTGAACAAAACCGGGCGGGCAGTCTCAGCGATCGTCGTTTTCAACACCAAACTCGCTATTTCCACGATTGCTTTGCGGGTTGAGCCCGATTTTAAACTTAAAAGTCACTTTTTGAATGTTTACAGTGCTTTGAATACCTCGCGACGCTCCTCCACTGCTGGTACACGCACTACTCTCTGTCTCCCTCTCGAATGCTGAGGCAGTCTCAGAAGAGCTGGCTGAGGGGTGGGACTAATGGCAATCTGACCAACTACACGATGCCATGCAAATGAGGCTCTTCTTCCTCGCGAGGGCTCCTCTCCTCACGGCGATCGTTGAGCAGGCAAATTTAAACTGTAGAATGTATTTTTTTTTTCCAACTGACTTCATGGCGGGAGCCCATTTTAACCATGTAACATTGCCATTAACTCTGCAGTCTCTCTATTTTCACAGAAAGCATTTCCAACGTCCAGGGCATAATTTCTCTGTTGCTACCCCTAGTTTTCCACACTTTCCTTCACAGAACTCATTTAAAAAGCATTTCCAACGTCCAGGGCACCATTTCTCTGTTGCTACCCCTAGTCTTCCACACTTTTCCTCACAGAATTCATTTTAAAAGCATTTCAAACGTTGTCCAGGGCATAATTTCTCTGTTTCTACCCCTAGTTTTCCACACTTTTCTTCACAGAATTTACTTTAAAAGCATTTCAAACGTACAGGGCATAATTTCTCTGTTGCTACCCCTAGTTTTCCATACTTTTCTTCATAGAATTCACTTTAAAAGCATTTCAAACGTCCAGGGCATAATTTCTCATTGCTACCCCTAGTTTTCCACACTTTTCTTCACAGAATTCATTTTAAAAGCGGACAAAAATGCTGTAAACAATTTTGATGCAGGACTAGGGCACACTCTTTGGCTTTCCAGCTCCTTGGTAAACAGTTGGCATTTTTTAAACAGCAGCACAAGATTCACAGCACACAGCAACACACTAGGGAAATTGCTTCAGCTTTCTGGGCTACCGACTGCCAGATAGCCAAAACGCTAGCCCACTTGCCTAAGCACCTTCCTTCCCGAACAAATCCCAGCGGTGCCTCCATTTCTGTAACCCCTCACCCCTGCCTTTTTACTAAAATGACAGGTGGCATGCTGTTGGCGTTGGCAGCAATACCTGGTGGGGACCTGGGTTTAGGGATGATGAGGTTACCTGGCACAAGGGGACCTAGGTTTGGCTACTCTGCACACAGGGGCACCCAAGTAAATCAACTACAGGAAGCAATAACTGTAATGTCCAGAACCAGGATTTTTCAGTGTGGCTTTTATTCATAACTAGCTGAACACAACAAAGCATAGATGGACCTCCAAGGGGCTACGTTTACTGATAATGCAGATTAGAGACTACAAGGCGGTCCACTTAAAGAATTAACCCATTTCTACTGTTTTCTGGCTCTGAACCCACCAGGCACATAGCCCAGACTTGCATGCACTTTGGATACACAGCCCGACTGACCCGGCTCCCCTGCCGGCCACTTGACTTATGGTCCATTTAAAGAATGAACCCATTTTACTTGTTGTGGCTCCCCACACCACTTAGAGTCTGCGACCCCCTAGAGAGATTTGTTTTCTTACTTCTTTCTGACTCTCATCAAACAAGGAGAATTCTTTTCCCAAGTTGTGGCTCCCCACACCACTTAGAGTCTGTGACTCCTAGAGAGATTTTCCAATTTGCGACCCACGTCTGGGTACCTACCTCATCACTGGCCAGGTGCATGAGGTAAGTAGCAATCACAGCAGAAATCCATAGAGGTGAACCTGGTTGCTAAAGATGGGGGGTGTTCCCACTTCCAGCTCCCATAGCCCATACCCGGCCATTTCTCTGGACAAACAGAAACTAAAACTTTGAAATGTAGATTAAACGGTGGATGGACTGTAGCACCCCCTCTACAACATTACTTGAATTCATACAGACTTTAGATTTTGACACTACTCCATTTGTTTGTCCTAGTACTATAGGCCTCCCAAATAGTAGTCCAAATCCCATACTTCTTCACATTTTCCAAACTGAAGAAACATATTGTTTGCCCTCTCAAATTAGAGCAGAACACTCACCCTTTCGTTGCAGGTGCCCCATAGGGGAAGTACAACTTTTTCCACTTGTCAGACCAAAACAGAAACTGTAAAAAGGCAGCTTTCTTCCTTTAGCAGACATTAGGGGATTGCCCTTGGAATCCACAGAGGGATACTTTACTCCCCCCCCCCCGGAAGGAGGGGGCACTGAGACCTGGACAGCGGTGTCCACCACTTGAAACTGGACACTGGCCTTCTCACACAGAAGGTAAACAAAAGACACTTCCTTCCTGCTGGCAGGCAAGCAGGAGACTTCCTTCTCCCAAGGAGGTAAACAGAAAACTGACTTTGAAAACTCCCAGCGTTCTATCTCATTCCCTCTGCTGCAGATTTCAATGTGGCTTACGCAGCTGTGACAGTTCTATGGTGATGTCATCTCTCAGTCTCAGCTGAGACTGAGAACAGAGTGAGACAGTGTGAAACCCATTTAACTGGAGTTTTACAAGCTGCCTTCCCTGCCTACCACTAGGTCTTACTGGGATTCTAGTAACCCCGAGTAACAAGGGGTTACATAGGGCAAGTACAAAAGGAGAGATAATTTCATTGTAATGAATAGGGGAAAGTGAAAATTCTGCTACAGTCATGGCTAGGCAAGTCCTAAAAGTTTTGATTTGAATACCTCTGCTCTCAACACTTAGTGGCTGTGATTGTCTGTCTTAAGCAGGAAGGTTCCACCATCCTTATGCCCTTCTCTATACACTTAATATTTTGGCTGCTCACCCTAGGCCCTAACCCTCTCCACTTTCTTCACCCACACACTTCCCCCCCTTCTACCTACCCATCTCTTGACAATATCTCCTGGCTGCATTGTTACACTAGCAACATTTAGTTCTAGTGTTTGTTATACCACTCTATGCACCTCTTCTTTCCCTACCTTCCTTCCCATGTACCTAAATGATAACATGTAACCACTGTATTTCTTGTACTCACAATGAATATCACTCTGTATACTGTTTACTCATTATACCTGAATAGTTTAGTTTCCTCATCTCAAATTGTACAATTATTTGTGCTCTGACCTCAGTCATTGTCTGTATGTTATTTGTTATACAATGATGTGGAACCTTTGTAAAAGGGCTCTCATCTCAAAGGTATTTGTAATCCGAGCTCTCAATAAATAAATAAATAAAAATAAAGGAGCCAGCAGCTAGTGGAGAGAGAGAGAGAGAGGAATGGCTGGTGCTGATAAGTTTGGAATATGGGCCTGCCTGCTGACTGCAGGGGGCCCGATCCTTATTGGTATAAATAGGGGTGGTTTAGTGCATGAAAAGGGAGATTAGGTGAGAAAGAAAGAGAGAGCGAAAGAGAGAGAGAGAGAGTGTCAGGTTGGCCCACTGAGTTCAGCTGTGAGGGCTGCAGTGGGACTTGGATGGACTGTCTGCCATCCAGGCCCTCCTCTCTTGAAGACCGGGGAAGTGTGGCGGTTTGGGGTCAATCAGAGAAGTGTGGAGCAGAAAGGGTATCCCAGGTAAGTAGCAGTCTCACCTGTGGGTGAGTGCAGCATGAGAGCCAGTGAGAGGACTGCAGCAGGGCCTGTTATGGCAGGGGAGTCTGAGGTGCGGTCCAGAAGTGGCAGCCTGGATCGTTGGTGGGATAATGGTGGAAGTCCACCCCTTCTCCCTGAACTGAGTGCCACTTCAGAGTTTGGAGCTCCCATAGTATGCACAGCCTATGGAGCCATGAAGAGTTCTGCATGGGGTGCAGCTGGTTGGGACCTCAGGCAGGATGGCAGGCCACCTGGGTGCTCCGTGTAGCACTGCAGCTGGGCCCCTGGGTGAAAGCAATTCTGGACATAAATCACTGCAAAAGCAGAAAGTGCCTCAGGTCTCCGTGATCACCAGGGATGGATGAAATTCCCAGGGATGCTCGGAGCAGGCAGGTAGCATCAGTGATTGGGTGCCAAGAGGGTTTTCAGTGGGACTTTTTATGCTAAAGTAACATCACCATCAAGACCAAAGTACTCCCTGTTTTAAGGAAACAAACTAGGAATGGGACTGGACAGTAGAAACATCTCATGAAGTCCCCGTTTACCTTTGACTAAGTATTAAATTGCTCAAGGAAAAGGAATTTAAGTAAATGTGTTGGTGGAGGAAATGTTTGGAAAGTTGCAAGGAGCATGTAAAGGGATTGCTTCGAAGTACGGATCTTGTGCGGCATTTTCTGCCCACCGTAACAGTGCTGCTTCCAGGAAATGTAGCCTTTTCAGCTTGAGAATTACTACATAAGTAAAGTCAATCTGTTGGAAAAAGAGATCACTGCAGATTCAATGTCAGGTTGTGTGCCTGTGTTTTCACCCCACCATTCATCATTGTACCCCCAGACTCCATGGAATAGACATTTAATTTAATCAGGTGCATTAAATATGTTATTTGCACTTTGATCCTACTGTGGACAATGGACTTAATCCAGTAATTGTTGCCTCAGTCTTGTGAATCTAATTATTGTTGCCCGTGCAGCTGTGCCCCTCGAAGAGAAGTGAATGCCTGGCCCCCTGTACCATCCTCCCAGAGCTGAAGCAGGTTAATGAGCATATTTATTTTTCTGGACTTTGTTTTCTGGCTGTACAGTCACCAACCTCCCATTTTTTGACCATCTGGCATACCCCTAGACACCGAGGGGGGGCCTTGCAATTCTATTGATTCTCTTACTTCCTGTCTGCCTCCCCCTCTTCCCTAACCTGGTACCTCTGGTACCTAACCCACCTAGCCCACCCCCAGTCCCCAATATACATATGTGACATTGCTGGACCGCTTCCTAACCCTCACTTCATTCAGTTGGTATAACGAAGGTGGAAAGCCAGGAAACAGGGGTGGAGTAGTCCGCATCCTTGTGGAACTAAGCAGACTGCCCCTCCCTCATGGTTGCATGCCTGCTCACTCTTATGCTAAAGTGAAAGGATAATGGGATTGGACGCACTCAGAAGAGAAGGCTGACTAAACTAGCCCATCTATGTAATAAATGTATAGTGGTGCCAGCCCAGATGCAAGGCAGTAATATTGCAGCATATCACAAAATGTTGAAGTACACTGCAGTGAACAGTGCAATTTAATGGCAATTAAGCCCTTTTGTAAAGCAATATTTTGTGACATGTCAGTTACTGCAAATTACTGCATTCCATCTGGGCTGGCCCCACTGTATTTTTTAGAATGAGGGCAACTTAGAAAGTGGGATGTTTGTAAAAGATATGATTAGCTTCTAACCCTGTGCCAGAAAAATGCATTGTGCCATTATCTTTGTTTCTGTTTCTAATATTCTGGATCTTGTAACAACCGAAACTTCACACCCCATATACTGTTAAGTAGGGGTGATGATTCGCCTGCTGTCAACACCAAATATTGAATAAGACAGTGCATTCTACTCCTTTCAAATTATATAACTTATTATACAACTGACTGTCTAGCAGTACAACTTTGAGCTTATATCTCCACTTTCTCTCGCCAAAGGGAGACCCATCGAAAGGGTGATGCAGGAAAAGATGAGAATGTGCAATCCCCTTAACAGAAGACAGGCACATTAACCATCAAGATGCTGCAGCAAGTAGCCTGTTTTTTACATAAAAATGGGTCTGTGAAAACAGCAAAGAAGTGGAGGGCAAGAAATGACAGGTGTGGGATGTCGACAGCCACAGACTTTTTGGCTAACTGGGAGGCCTAGAGTTTTTAGAAACACAGAAGCGGACAATGATGGCAGAAAAAGACCAGTAGTCAATTCAGTCTGCCTGAGTTCCGTATCTAACCCTGGAACCTACTGTCCACCTAGGGTCCTAATCCTGCACCTGCTCCCCACTACTTCTTCAAAAGTCTGTTGCCCCAAGTGACTACTACACTGTTCACTCTCTCCCAACAATGTTTGAAACTAGCAACAGTTTTAGAGCCCACCACTTCAGCTAACAGACTGTTCCATGGCTCCACTACCCCTTCTGTAAATAAATACTTCCTCATGACCCTCCCGAACCTTGCTCCTGTCAGTTTCCACTTATTCCCTTGTGATCTCGAACTAGCATTCAAGCTAAATAGTTCCTTGCAGTTCTCCTTGTTTAATCCTTTTAGGAACTTGAATATCTCTATCATATCTCCCTCTCCCTTCTGGTCTACAGTAAGTACAGGTTCAGTGCCTTGGCACGCTGCTCATAAGACCTGCCCAGTTCACCCAGAATCTCCAGCAAGTGTGTGTTTAGTGCCTCGAGGCACTCATCATAAGACCTGCCCTGTTGGCCCTGAACAATTTTTGTTACCCTACGCTGCATCATCTCCAATCTGCCTCTATCCTTCCTGAGGAGGGGGCTCAAGAACTGGGCACAGTACTCCAGTTGTGGGCTCACTAAAGATCTATTAAGGGGTAGTATTATCCCCTTCCTCACTATTAATACTCCTCCCTATACACCCTAGTTTCTTACTTGCCTTATCATAGGCCTTGTTGCACTGGCTCGATTGCTTGAGGGTGTCATTAATGATAACTCTTGGGTCACTTTCCTCAGTCATAGCACTTAGTCGCACTCCATCCATCCAGTACTCTGTGCGGGATTCTTATTCCCTAGATGCATCACTTTGCATGTTTTCAGTTTTGAATTTCACTGCATTTTTTTGGCATTCAATTTCAACTGCTAAGCCTTAGACCACCCCTCTAGCTTTTTGTAAGTCACTCTGTATTTCTCTGATTCCCTCATAGCTATCCACCCTCTCACAGAGCTTGGTGTCATCTGCAAAGAGACAAAATCTACTCTGGATACCTTCTCCAATGTCTGTGATGGATGTACTGAAGAGAATTGGGCCCAGGACAGATCCCTGTGGAAACCTGCGTGTGACCTCCCTCTCCTCCGATTTGACCCCGTTGACCGCAACCTACTGCTGCCTACTCTTTGGCTAGTTTCCTACCAAATTAACTATGTCCTTAGCCACAACCAGATCCTTAATCTTCCTCTGCAGGCATCTGTGGGGCACCAACCTTGCTTAAGTCACTGTAAAGCAAACCTAAGGCATTGCCCCAATCCAATTTTCTCATCACTGAATCAAAGAAAACTATCAACTGCAATTTCTGCTCTCTTCTCCACAGGTAAGGACAAAAAGGTTTTTGAAAGACCTACTCCATCTGCAGCTCCCAGTTAGGGGATCTGTTCCCCATTAGAGACTTAAGTCACCAGAAAGCAACTCTAAGGCATAGCCCCAATCCAACTCTCTCATCACCGAATCAAAGAAAACTATCAGGTTTGCCTGATAGGACCTCCCTGCCATAAATCCATGCTGTTTACTACCCTGGAGACCATTACTCACCAGGCACTCTACGAGGTATTCTTTGTTTAGTGACTTCATCAACTTCTCTACAACACAGGTCAGATTGACAGGTCGATAGTATACATCTTGCTCCTGGTCCCACTCCACCCCTTATGGAACAGAACAATGTCCGCCACCCTCAAGTCCTTCAGAACAACCCTGTCCTTGGTGAGAAGTTGAAAAGTCTTAACAGGGGTTCAGCCAGTTCCCCGAGTATCCTCAGATGCAACCCATCTGGTCCTGGGCTTTAGGTATCATAGGGTTGCAACCCTTCCTTGACCATGTCGCTTATAAATACTGACTGCCTCATCTTCGGGACTCCCTTATTGGCCATTATGGTGCAACTCTCAGGCAGGGCCCCACCTTTCTCCCCTGTGAAAACTAAGCAAAAATGACTATTAAGGATGGCAGCCTTCTGCCCATCCTTTTCTATCTCCCCACCTCTCTCCAGTAACCTAACAGCACAGTTCATTCAACTGAAGTGTTATACTGCCCCACAACTTCAGCATCCCCTTTTAAGAAAATAAATTGCTGGTTACTGGCACTGAAATCTGATTTGATTTTAACTCACTCTTAACGTATATGAAGATCTAGTGTTTCAATGTCAGCTTTCTTCTATTTCTTGCAAATATCCTACAAATCAGCTTGGGACTCTTCCTGGGTTGTTTCAAGCTGTGTCCCTGTGAAGGTAACTCAGCTATAGTCACACCCATGAGCAAAGGCGACGTTTAAATCACAGTTCCTTGATACTATATGAATACACTGGTTTCAACATAATCTTTCCCTGGAAATAGGGAGTATGTACTCGGTATCTTTATTCTTTTGTAAATGCTGTAAGCTTTAAAGTTTGCAAAGGGAATAAACAATTTTGGCTTCTTTTTATCATTCTTAATTCTCAGCCATTTTAGGAAACGCCCCATACATGCCTTCTACTTACTGTTGGGGGTGTCTTCAAGGTGATACTCCTGCTGCTGAGTTTCTTCCTCCTTTACATCATCGATGCGGAGTTCCTCAACCCTCTCAAACAGCAACAACAAGTGCTCCTTTGGGATATTGTACCCTGCACATTTATTACATAAACAGAAACAGGTAATAAAACAAGTATATATAATCAGAGCTAGACATTTGACTTTTATTTAATTGTTTTACAAGGCAGTGGACTGGGCCAATGCCCCATTTTCAGCATGCCAGGAGTGTAATAATGTTTCCATTTTGACAAAGGAAGCAAGTGGAGGAAGAAACAGATAAATTCATATTTAATAGGGCTGTCTTATTGATGGTTAGTCAGAACTGTCAGCCTGGGGCACAGGAAATAAAGTTAGAGTACACCTATATACCCTTCCCGGAAAGCATTACTATTCCTTCCCCTTTTCTTATTTTCCCTTATTTACCTAAATAAAATTATTCCCACACTTTATTCCCTCAGCAACCAATAGCCTCTTGTCTGCCTTTGTCTTCCTGACCTCCACCCTTGCCTCTTTGAGCTTAGCCTGATAATCATACCAGACTTCCTCCACTGTCTTCCTCTAGTACTCAGAAAATGCCCTTTCTTTTTGCCCTCCCAGCTGCTCTCACCCCTTTTGAGAACCAGATCAGTTGTTTGTGTTTGTTTCTTTTGGCAACCTTCCTTGCCCAAGATTCCCCAGGTGAATCAGTAACTAATTAGTCATGTTTTGTGAAGGTCAGTCATCACCAATCCTGGTTAATCATCAGATGTTACCATAAGATAATCAAGGGATAGTTGGCCCGCTGATGCAGTGGTAGCCCTACCGCTTGTGATGCCGATGACCCAGGTACAAAAGTGAGTCAAAGACATTGAAGGCAGCCAGGGAAGAGGATCAATCATCCATTGGACTGCACTCCTCCTCAAGGCAGGGGAGAGTAGGGGAGAGCCAGATGCTCAACTAGCCCCTGGCACAAGCCAGGGGAGAAGAAGCCCGTACTGGAAGTTTGGGGAGGAGTGGTAGACATCGGCATGTACACCATTATGTCATTGCATGTCACGTCACATCTCCCCACTGGGGACAAAAATGAAAAAACTCTGGTTGTAGACACACCAAAAAACAGAACAGCTCACTTGCACAAGGAGGGTGCAGGACACACCGAGAGCACCAAAAAGCAAACAAATGTCTGCATTCCTCTGTTACACAGTATATCCTCAGGAGGAAGTCCCCTTCAGGATGTACTGCATAGGAAATTGGTCGGGGTTCTGTTAATGTAGCCAACCGTATCCACTATGGTGGTATGCCTTTTTTAATTTGCAATAAAAGCTGTTTATCACTATAACGTAGGAGTGTGGATATTTGTTTGCTTTTTAAAAAGTTTGGTTGCAGTAATACAACCTCTGTCCTTTGCAGGCCGTGCACCCATCCAGTCAGGGTCTTCCCAGAATCTGGATCCGACGCTGGCAGTTTGAGGGATTCCCTGTCTCCCTGCCAAGGATGACAAGCTGTGGGGGCCTATGTGAGAGGTAAGCCCTGGGAGAAGCCGGTGTGACAGGGCTGGAAGACCAGCAGAAAAGAGGGCTGGCCATGGAGGGGGAGCATAAAAAAAAAGTCATCAAGGGAGATCATGATCAAAGATCATCATCTTGATCATGATTGAATTATCAAACATGTAACTTAAAATCACCATCCGTGATTATTGATTATTTTTGTAAACTTAAATCAGCATGATGGTTTTTAATGATCTATGGATGATCAATGATGAAAACATTAGTGTTGTACTGCAAATATTATGTCACATGAGTAATACTGTACTTACACCAAAACAAGTGTCCCAGACAAACCAGCCACACAGAAATTCTTATTTCTAAATTCATGAATTTTATTTTCTTCACAAGCAGGCCCTCACAGCCTGGCCCAACAGTTCATAGAAACATAGAATGTGATGGCAGATAAATACCGCTTGGCCCACCTAGTCTGTCCATTTTCCTACTTAATGGATACGTTGCAGATCCAAGTTAACCAACAACATACTTCCTCCTACCCCCCACTAGAATTGCCTTATGTTTGTCCCACGCATTCATGAATTCCCCCACTGTTTTTGACTCTACGATCTCCTCAGGAAGGCTGTTCCATGCATCTACAACCTTCTCTGTGAAGAAATACTTCCTCACATTACCTCTGAGCCGTCCCCCCTCTATCTTCAAATTGTGCCCCTTCGTTCCTACACATCTGTTTTTCTGAAAGATGCTTCCCTCTTGGACTTTGTTGATTCTCTTGAGGTATTTGAAAGTTTCTATCATGTCCCTCCTCTCCCTCCTTTCCTCGAGCCTATACATCTTAAGCTCCTTTAGTCTTACTTCATATGTCTTCTGGTGCAGACCCTGCACCATTTTGGTTGCCCTCCTCTGGACAGCCTCCACCCTGTCTATGTCTTTGTGGAGATGAGTCTCCCTATGTAAGCTTCTTCAGGGGGCAAGGGCCTTGTCAGTATTTTGCTCTAATGAATTTTTCTCTCTTTATACAAGTGAACAGTACCTTATCATAGCGCTCAGTCCCTTCAGACCCACTAAAATTGCATATCTCAAAATTACAGCACTCCCTGTCCATTAGTTCACTATAGGTAAGTATTAGATTTCTTCTATAATTTATGTATACAGGAAGAAATGCTGACAGTATGCAGAATGCTCTGTAGAGTGTGACCAGAACAAAAAATAAAACAGAAACATTGCTGCTTGTCTTAGCAGAAGTTATAAAAGAAATCTGATCCTTACCTACAATGAACTGGGGGCCAGATTTTGAAGAAAATAAAAGTCACATACTTGGAAAGAAGACTTTTTGATTTATGTGGCTGGTTTGTCTTATGATACTAATTTCTGAGCATGTATTTTGCCTACCAGCTTGGAGAACTACCCCATGGCATTTAAAGACTGTTTCTGAATGGGTACCCATCTGTTTGTATGGTGTTGCATTATATTGTACTTAACATATATAATAATGCATGGGGCGGTGTGTTTAATGAATTCTTACACACACCCCAAGGTGTTGGATGCTACACAAACTCACAAGAGCGAAGCTCAAGGGTTTACTTTAGTATCCAACACCAAGGGGTGTATTTAAAAACTCAAGTTAAACACACTGCCCCAGGTTTTATTTTATATAATTGCTGGGGAGCCTTTTCTTGCCACAGCAATTATATAAAATAAACCAGTCATCGCCACAGTTCAGTCACTGGATTGACCTGATGTCTGCAGCCTGTAGACCAAGCGGCTGCCAAAATCTTTATTTTTTTAAGTTTTTCCAGTCCATGGTTCTCCTGAAAAAGCACCATTTACCATGGACTGGTGAGGTAAACTGTGGATGCTTCTTTTAAAAATAATGTGAAACTTGCCTTATCGCTGAGTGAAGTGAGCTTTCCTATGCTGAGTAGGGAAGGAGCAGTGGCAGCTGCATGCGTGGAGCGAGGGAAACCCGGCGCATGTTTGCCATTATAACTCATGGGTCATAACAGTGAATTATAACCAGGTTTCCCTATGGGAGAAAAGGCTCCCCAGTTATTATAATGTTTTATTTGTTACTAATATAAAAATATAATGTCAGATTTCACCAAAAGCAAATTAATTATGATTTATAAAGTGAGTAAAAGGAATCCTGTGTCCACATTGGTCAGGACCCATGTCCTTACAGAACAACCCTGCAGATGGCACTTTTTATGCCAAGCTGAACACAGCATAGCCCAAATATCCATGCCTGCTAGGAATTTTTGAAAAAACAAACATTCTGCCAGACACAGCTTTAATAGAAAAAGGTTAACACTCAGCTCATGAAAGAAGATGGTGGACTTAGCTTTTTTTTCCCATTGTTCTGTCACAACCTGACCTCTTTCTTTTGTGGTCATGACAAAAGTCATGAAAGAACAATCTTGGCTCACAAAACAACTAAGAAAAAAAAATAAGTCACTCACCTTATTTCTTGAGCCAAGATTCTACTTTCATGAGTGCTTTTGTGATCTTGAAGGAAGGTTGGCTCCCCAAAAAACAATGGAAAAACAAAAAAAGGAAGCCCACTATCTTCTTATGTGAGCTGAGATTCATCATTTGTGAGTTCTTTCATGACTCATGAAAGAAAAAGGTTGGGTCATGAAAGAAGATGGTGGGGCTTCATTTTTTCACAGTTCTTTCTTGAGGGCAAATGAAAGAGCCATTGTTCTTTAATGTCAGTTAATGAAAGAACTGTCCATGGGCCTTGTATCCATCCATCCATCTATCTAGATATCCATCCATCCATGCATCTACCCATCCCTCCCTCCTTCTATTCATCCATTTTTTTTGTGAAGTGGACCAGGTCACCTGCCCCCCTTTTTTTTTTTTTAACAATAAGCAGGCCAAGGTGCCCACCGCCGGTATTCCTTCTCTTGCCCCTTCCCTCCAGATCACATGTCTCCCTTCTAATACATATGGTGGTACTGGAAAGCCTATCCCCAGTGGTGCCAATGACCATCCAGATGCTGGGATGCCCAGTCCACAGTGTAGGATTCAATCACCCTGCAGTACAGAAAACAGTTCCTCATTAATCTTTTATTTCTGACCTGTGAAAAAAAATGGCCCCTCATCCCCCCACCTGTTAAATATAGGTGGCAGGACCAGGGTGCCCAACCCTAGTGCCACCAAAGATCATCCCGCCACTGGGATGCCCAATCCCACTTTTTGGCTTTTGTCCCCTTACAGTAAAGAAAACCATCCTTCATTGACCTCCTTAAGTTTGTTACCTAAAAAAAGTCCATCAGCAATCTGCCTCCAGCATACCACCATGTGTCTGTCTGTACCTACGTCCATCTGTCTATCTACCCATCCATCTTTCTAGCTATCTAGCTACCTATCAATCAAAGCAGAGTGGGGTGCCCACCCCTGATACTACTTCTCTTGCCCCCCGGTCACTTGTCCCCTTCTTAAATGCTGCAGCCCCAGGGTGCCCACCTCTGGTGCTACCAGTGATCCTCCCGATACTGGGTTGCCCAATCCCCAGAGTCTGCTTCTGTCCTACAATACAGAAAAAAATATCCTTCACTGATATTTTCTTATCTAAAAAAAAAAAAGGTAATTGTCAATCTGCCTCCCACCACACCTCAACCTGTCTGTCTAGCTACCTACCTACTTATCGAATTCCAGTGGGGTACTCACCCTGGTACTGCTTAGTGTCAAACTGGTACACCAGGATATGTGGAAATTTCCAGGTGGGCCCCTTCTTATTGGATACTTGGCTGCCTTCTAAACTCTGAAAATCTTTGTATTTATCATTAGTTTATTTTTAATTAAATGCAGTATTTTCACTATTGTATTTAAATGTAAGATGCAAACACAGAGTGAGTGTATCAAATTTAGGTGGAATATTGATAAATCTTGATCTTGATAATCTTAGGCCCTCCCTTGTAGATTTTTCCAGGTGGAGCCCTGTATCAACTGTCCAGGTGGGCCCCCATACCCAGTCCAACCCTGTCTCTGGCCCCCTCCCCTCCAGGCTGCTGTCCCTCTTTTCATCTGTGGCTGCACCAGGGTTCCCATCCTCAGTGCCACCAGAGGTCCTCCAACACTTTAGTGCCCAATTCCCAATGTCTGCTTCTGGCACCTTATAATAAAGAAAACCATCCTTCTTTGATATTTTCGCCCCTCCTACAAAAAAGAAAATGGTCCATCAGTGATCTAACACCCCCAAGCAGCCCACCCACCCTACTCAGCCTCACCTGAACAGGTCTAACGACATAGGCCCACTCTTCGATCAAAAGCACAATTTGCTGCTGGAACTGTTGACTGCATTATTCATAGTTTTGGTATTTTTGGACATATTTTGGACATCAGTGCAGGCCCAAATTGGGTGCTGCCTCCAGCACGAATACTATCTTTGCTACCTCCCAAAGCCTTGCCCGGTTGGTCGGCTCTAACTAAGCCTCCACCTGTGCTGCTCAGCTGGTCTGCCTAGAAGAAAGCTCCTGTACCTGCAAAGGTAATACAGGACTCAGCCATCAGGTTAAATGTTTGGTGCGTTCCACAGCCACATCCTGATTGGACACTGCCTTCTGTTGCTGCATCTCAAGTGGCTTTTCCCCAGGCTAATTCTTCCTGATGCCACAATTACTCCTTATACTTAAAATGACTGCTTTCTGGGGTTATTTTTAAAGGCTGTTAAGTTCCTGATCTTAGTGATGTTATTATATTCAGGCCAATGCTGCTAAATTACTGATCAATTTATTTGTTTTCCTAAAGGTTTTAAAACATTTGGCATTTCATATAGTATCATTTTAAAGCTGTTCCATAGGTTTAGCATCAAATTCTGAATAGCCTTGCAGCCCCCTCCCAAACTCAGTGACAACAAGACCACCTTTTCAGCTGCAAATTCATTTTAATTCCTTATCCCGAGGCCATATCTACCCCTTCATGAAGTTAATCTGCAAGTGGCTAGTTTTCCATTTGCAGGTTATACAGATCTGCCACTAGAGGGATCTTGCTCTTTCATTTAAAAAAGTCTAACCTCTTAAAGTCACAGTTGCTTTACTTGCTATATACCTTCCTTGTACTGCCTTCCTACTAAATCCTATTTGCCGAAATTTTCGCCTAGGATTATTTCAGTCTACTGTACTGATTCAAATTGGGAAATTCTGTTTTGGGGAAATGCTTATATTGTACCGCTTCTAATTTGGAAATTTGAGGATTTTGTCTTGGGGAAATGTTTTACTGTTTAAAGTTGATTGAACTCCTGTGAAGTTTCCTCCCTACACCCCCCCACCTTAGTTAAATATGCTCTAGCTCCACCCCTCTTCCTCACACTCCACACTCGATTGCTCGCTGGTCCCTCCTACTGGCCTACAACACTTGCTTGCCTTTTCTCTTCCTTTCTGTCCTGCCTAGCTCCAGCCTACACAGCTCTTTCTCCCCAGCTGCTCACATATCCCATCTTCGTCATTCCTGCTCACTCTCAGCTCTCTTTTCACTACCTCTCCCTGCCTGTTTTTTTTTTTTGCCCTACACCAGCTATGAGTTCACTCCCCCACCTGCTCCTTCCCCTTCTCTCTCTCCTGGTCCTTCCTCCCTTGTTCTCTCTCCCAGCCCCTGCCACCCCAACCCCGTACCCACTATCTACTTAATCAATACCAGCAGCACCTTGGGAATGCTCCACTTCTCAACTAGTCCTCCCATGGGCCTTCATTTGTAAAATATCTGGCTGCTTCTTAACACCACTAAGATTGGTTTTAATGCCAGCCTATCCCTACTGTACCACATTGTATATCATTGGGGTTATCATATGGACTCTACCTACTGCCCATATGCTAAAAGGAAACACAAATTATCACTACTGGACCTGTGCCTCTGTTCAATGAAGCTCCTCCTACTGATCTCAGGCAACGTCCATCCGAACCGTGGCCCAGGCTGTTCAAGCCTTCTGAAAAAGGCAGGGGCCCTCGTCACTGCAACCATTAACATCTGCAGCCTATTACCAAAGCTTGATGCACTCCAAGCCTTTATCAGCCAACATAATCCTGACATCCTTGCTGTAGTTGAATCATGGCTGACACCAAAAGTTTCTGATCTGGCAATTACCTTACAGGGCTACAATGTTTTCAGACTGGGCCGTGTCTCTGAAAGGGGAGGAGGCTGTGCCATCTACATTAAGGATAATCTCCTGGGACACCTTGTTCCAACCCCTGTCCCTGCCTCCTCAGCATAGCTTCTACCCATTAAAATTATTCTAGGTCCCAGTCAAAAAGCCCTCACCATCGTCTCTGTATATATTCCACCTTGAGATCAAGATCTTAGCATCAAAGAAGTTCTTAACTTCATCAGCTCCCAACCTCCTGGCTCTGAACACATTCTGCTTGGTGATTTCAATATAAACTGTCTCGCATCTGATGTCTACACTCATAAGGATGCCCTCGCAGCTGCCAACCTCTCATAATTGGTCACCACGCCAACTCGGATAAATTACAAAACTGGCACCAGTACCCTGGTGGACTGGGTTCTCACCAATCACCCTACCAGGATCTCTTGTACCTCCGTTCTCCCAGACTCTTTCAGCAACCACTCCCCAGTTATATGTGAATGGTCTAATAAATTTCTAAAGCCACCCCCTATAATCATTACCAGCAGAGTCCTCCCCCGTGGTCAACTTACCCATCTCAAGCAGTACCTATCCTTGCAAGACTGGCTGCCCATCTACAAGGCGATGGATGTTAACCTAGCCCTCGGCTACCTCATCACCACCTTCAATAAGGCCTATGACCTCTTCGCTCCTTCAAAAAAATGGAAAACAAAAGCCCTCTGTAACCCTTGGATAACTGTGGAGCTCCTTTCCCAGCTGAAATCTAGGGACCACCTGTGGGCAGTGGCTAAAGCCACAGACAAACAATCTGACATCCAAAAATACAAACATGCCCGTAATGCCTGCACAAAATCCATTTGTCTCACGAAAAGCTCATATTATAAGGACGTCTTCATCAACATCTGGGGAAATTATCATGCTTTCTGGGACAATATCAAGGACATTACTGGGAAACAATCAAAGTCCCCTCCAGCCATGTTAATTGTTGAAGGGTCCACTACCCTTGATCCCATGATCATTGCAAATACATTTAACACGGCTTTTACTGACCTCAGTACTGTTCTACCAACTGATTTCTTCACAGTCAGTCACACTCCCTCTAACACACCCTGCACTCTATCAAACCACCCTCATTTTTACTTCAGGGAGATTAAGATGAACGAAGCTCGCCGCCACATCGCCTCAGACATCTCCACTTCCAGAAATAGCAGTGACACCCTGGACCCTAAGCTGCTATCACTTACACTTGACAAGGTCCTCAGTCCCCTAACTAAAACTCTTAACCTCTCTCTCCACACCAGTACATTCCCTGAAATATGGAAAACTGCCACTGAGACCCCGGTCCACAAAAGTGGGGATAAGACCTGCTACTCTAACTACTGCCCGATCTCCATATTGCCACCACTATCCAAGGCCCTAGAGCATATTGTTGCGGACCAGCTCACTGATTATTTTGACAAATATAATATTCTGTACACACAACAGCACGGTTTTAGAAAAGGGCATAGTACCACCACTGCCCTACTTGAATTTACCAGTGCAGTGCATAGTTCCCTTAACAAAGGTCTTCTTACTGGGGCTGTCTTCATTGACCTCTTGAAAGCATTTGACATGGTCCATCATCGGCTGCTGTATGACTGACTACTCCTTGCTGGCCTCGCACCGGACTCGGCCCGCTGGTTCAAAAGCTACCTTGAAAATCGCTCTCAAAGAGTAAAAATTGCCAATGCTATCTTGGACACCTTGCCTGTCCGCTCCGGAGTCCCTCAGGGGTCCATACTGGGCCCTCTCCTTTTCAGCCTCCTTTTAAACTCCCTACCACAATCATGCTCAGAACAAATCATCCTGTATGTGGATGATGCTGTTGTCTTTTCTACGCACAAGGACCTTTCACCACTACATCACAGCCTCCAACTCTGATTCAGTGCCGTTGAAACATGGTTCTCCAATCATAAACTAGTCTTCAATCACAAGAAAACCAAGTCATTGCCATTCTGCAGTTCACATAACCGCTACAAGCAACACCCCCTTGCCATCTCCACCAAGCAGGGGACTGCCCTCGAACAAGTTTACACATTCAAATACCTAGGGATTCTGCTTGACCCCAATCTCTCCTATACGGTTCACATTGACAGTGTGGCTAAAGCTGCCAACACACGCCTTGGATTACTCTACAAACACAGGCAGCACCTCACCCCAGAGGCCATGAAGATTGCCATCCAGAGCTCTGTGGTGTCAATTATTGATTATGGCCTCATTATCTATGGCTCTACCATGACGTCCGCCCTCCAACATATAACAACTGCACTTAACAAAGCATGCCGACTCACAACTGGTGCCCACCACCTCACCCACACCTGTGCCCTTTATAGACAATCTGGATGGCTCCAACTCGCCAACCGTACAAAGTATGTCACATGTGCTAAGGTGGGAAAAATCAACCTTGGCCTTACACCCCCCAGTGTTACTGCCTTGTTACATCAAAACACCAACCGACAGAACACCAGAAGCTTGACAACCCATATTCTACAAGTTCCTCGCCTTCGAACTACGCAGAGCCAATGCTCCTTCACCTATAGGGCTCCTCTATGGATGAATGGTCTTAGCTACACCATCTCCTCTGCTTCAACCCTAGGTCTGTTCAAAACCAGGCTCCATGCCCATCTCATTGCCTCTAGCTCCTGTGACTGCCTCTCCTAGCTGATGACCTACACAGCTTTAATCCTAACTTATATACTGCTTAACCCCAGGCCCCCCAGTCCCCTCCCCCAGCTCCTAAGGCGCCACTTCAAATCTCAGGTCTTCATACTACCTCATTAGTCTCTCCTGCTCCATTATAGCACTTATTTTCCCCCCCTCACCCTGCACCTTTTTTCTCTTCTATCACTCCTTCACATTTATTTTTCAACAAATGCCTATGGCTGCATCTTCATCCTCCCCCTCTCCTCTCATCCCTGTTTCTCTGCCACATGCACCCTAGCTGTATTCTCCATTTTACTATACCTGTCTCTGGTAACTACTTACATTTCTCCTCCTCCTCCTCTACACCTTACTCTTCCTATAATTGACCCCTTTCAATAGCACTGTTGTACATGAATTGTTTACTGTTATTTCACTGTTGTTTCCTAGTTGTTTGTTATTTCTGACGTGGAACCTTTGTAAAAGAGTCTTGGCTCAAAGGTACTTGTAATCCTAGAATGAATAAATAAATAAATGATTACAACATATTTCCAGCATGGCATTTTGCCCCCTCCCCCCTTGAAAATGGTGGTCAAATTATGCAAATCCTTCCCGGAAGGTTTCAGATGGGTTTTGAATTTTTTTTCACTTTGTTCATGAGGTGGGGTCATAAAAAGGTTATGTTGAAAATTTGGGGTAAACATATTGAAAAATAGCACAGTTAGGAGTGTATGTTACAATTTTTGCACTCCGGTTATTTTCAATATTTTGACCACAAGATTTTTAACATACCCATCCTTTCACACCATCTCACAAACGCGATAGCTGTAATTTTTGAAATCTTGGCCAAGCCATGTTTTCACACTTGTGGTGCAGAATGATGTTTCAGTCAGTATTTCACAATGTTCACCTACCAGATTTATTAGGAGGGATCAAAAAATGGATATGCTGAAAATCTGGGGTGAAAATATTAAAACACATCAAAGTTATGAGCATACATTAAAATTTTTCTATGCTCACTCATAAGTTCGGTAATTTTGTATATTTTGAGCCCTAATTTTTGATGCAGCCATTTTTTACACCACCTCATGAACATGACTGCTGTCAGTTTTCAGATCCTGGCCAAAATGTGAGTTTGTACCTGTGATGCAGAATGACATTTTGGCAGACATGTTAACATTTTTATATACTGGGTTCATGAAGTGGGGTAATAACAAGGCTATGCTGAAAATACGGTGCACAAATATGACAAAATGCTCAGGTTATGTGTGAATGTTGTAATATGTCATGGTTCACTCAAAACTTTGCTAATTTGTGATATTTTAACTACAGACTTTCAACACACCCATTTTTTCACACCATCTCATAAACATGACAGGTATATATATATTTTTTTAATTCTGGGTGAGATATGTCTTCACCCTTGTGGTGCTAAAAGACATTTCAGACAATATAAATATCTCAAAAATATAGGGTCAATATAAAAATTAAAAATTATTAAGAAAGATTGGGCATACTGCCAGTCTTCACTTTTGTGGTGATGTTCTGTGGTCCCATGCCAGTAAGCTGGATTCAGAGATGAGCTTAATGATTCAGCTACGTAGGGTGAGGGCGGTGGGATGGTGCTGTCATGCAGCACCCCCATAAGCCATGAATGAAAGCTGAAGGGTTGCCAGCACAAGCCCAAGTACAATATAGTGAAAACAGCTCATCTCTTGGTATAGGTCCCTGCACCGCTGCACCCATGGGTGACAGAGGGCCCTGTGCACTGGCTGACAGATGAACTCTTCACCCTGCGCATTTGCATCTCCAGCTACATGGAAGTGCAGGGACTATAAGGCACTGTGCTTCTGCAGCTTGCCAGACAGACAAATGAATTATTGACATCCAATGCTGGACTGAGTCTTCCTAATGCCCATCCTGTTCCCTGAACAAACAACATCAGACATGACCTCCTGCATGAAGAAAGCTACAACAAATTGTGCTGGCAACATGTGATGAGACATACTTCACTACTTTTGAAGAGTGCATCATTATCAGGCATTGACTTGGAGCTGTACCTTTTGCTTTGAACAGAAGGCTATAGGCTAGGGGGGATTAGAGTTGACAACCCTGGGGAAAACCACACCACTGATTCGCCAAACTTCCAAAGATGTTGTTTACTTTTGTTGCTTGAGGCTGTGGGTATGGAGCTGAGGTTGGAAAGCCTAACACAACATTCCTCTACTTTTGTGGCATTAACTTGATCCCTAACTGGTGCACTAACAAAGATTAGGTCCTATGTCTGACATTAACCGGTCACTGAGTTTCTTTACCTGGCTCATGGAACACTCTCCTACAGTGACTAGTGTTTCACAAACTATGTAAAACTTATCACAACACTCCAAACTTTTTGCATTATATTATTTCAAATTAAAGACCAGCATTTTGTAATTGCTTACCTTCTCTAAGATTTGTTGATGCTGTGGGTTGTTTTATAGGCTTCCTTTCTTACTAGAACTGAAATGCATGCTAATGGTGTAATTATACCCAACCTCATTTTCATTCAAATTCTTGGTCTACCATTATTGCACACTTTGTGAAATTTGTGAACAACCCTAAACAGCATAGCCACTCATGATACAATAGTCTCCTCTCCTTCCACTGCATCATGAGTGGCTAAACAAAGATGGGGGTGCTTCCCAGGTCTAGGAAAGATGCAGTGGGAGCTAATCAAGAACTGTAGACAAACACATTTTTGTGTGGTAACACCAATATGGTAGGTAGTCTGTTTTTTACTCTAAAAATGGAATCAAAATCAAATTACCAGCTACCTCAGCAAGCAATACAGAATACAACAAAATCTTAACATGTTTTTTTAAACTGGTGTCACTTTGAGGCCTAAAGGAGTTGACAGCATCCCTTTAAAATCATGAATGTAGTTTTAAAACTTTCCTTTTCATGTGAAGTCTCTCCCTCCACTGCCAACAAAGAGTGACATAAATGGAGACAGAGAGGAAAGCCTAAAATTCTTCACATGCTTCAGTTTTCAAATAAGGTACAAGAATGTTATAACAGGCCACTAATCTTATCCAATTACTGCATTACCCAGACATACATCAGACTTGATGTTGCTAAACCCCATTTCCCAAGCCTTACCTACTGAGACCATGGTTTCATAATTCTGCACCATCACTTCCCGGTGTAGCTCCTTCTCCTGTTTGCTTAACATCCTCCACTCCTCTTTGGAAAAAGCAACCGCAACGTCTGCAAAGCTTTCTGGCACCTGAAACAGTGTGAGATGTATTTTATTCTTGTTTTACTTAACACACTGATAAATCTGCAACTTTTTAACTCAAAGGAGACAAAGTTCAGACTGACAGTCCGCAAAAAACCAAGGAGCCCCAGGTCCATCAGTAATTAATAGAATGGAGTCAGACCAAAATCCATCCCACTGCCATCCTTGCAGATGTTTCCTGTGATGTAAGGTAATGCACCTGGGTAAGAGGAACCCAGGAAATAAATATGTCCTGGAAGGGCAGCAACTGGAAGAGACAAAACTGAAATGGGATCTAGGAATTATATCAGACAATTTAAAAGTAGGAAAGAAATGTGGAAAAGCGGCACTAAAGGCTAGCAGCATCCTTGGATGCATAGGTAGGGGTATTACCAGCAGAAGGCATGAGGTAATTGTCTGGCTCTATAAGTCCTTGGTGAGGCCACACTTAGAGTACTGTGTGCAGTTCTGGAGGTCTCACCTAAAATAGGACACAGACCATCTAGAATCCGTGCAGAGGACAGCAACCAAGATGGTGCAGGGTCTGCACCATGAACCTTGTGGAAACAGACTTGACCAGTTAAATCTATTCTCCCTAGATCAGAGAAGGAACAGAGTGGTCATGATAGAAACATTTAAGTCTGTAAAAAGGATAAATGCAGTACAAACTGGAAACCTCTTCCATGAAACTAGGACTGCACGTACAAGAGGGCACAACTTAGTTTGGTAGGTGGTAAGTTCAGAATCAATGTTAGAAAGTACTTTTTCACAGATAAGCTTGAGGACCCATGGAACAGCCTGACTCCTGAAGTGGTGGCAGCTAAAACAGTCAAGGAATACAAATGAGCATGGGTCAGTCAGTCAGATAAGTCACCGCAGCAAGAGCAGTAGATAAGGGGAAGGGGATAGTCACCTCAGGCAGACCACATGGACCCCACAGTCTCCTTCTGCCAGCAAATTCTTATGTTATTTTTTCTTAGGGTCTGTGATGTTATTACTCTTTTATTATAATTTATTTTTTATGCTCCCACACTGCTCTTGCCCCCTTCCTCTGGGTCAGCCCCAGCAACATCCCCCTGTTCCCTTCTTTCAACTCTACAAGGCTGCCCCCCACCTCCCCCCAATGTGTGGTGCAGAGGCAGGAGTTCCTGGGCTGGAGGAGCAATGGACAATGATGAGGGCAGAGTCCTTTACACCACGGTCATCCTGCATAAAGCACAGTTTTTCCTTGCTCTGGTGCAGTCAAGTGTCATGTTCAATGAGCCCACAGAGAGGCACTCCATCATCCCGCCCTCGCAGTTGCACTGTCACTGCACTGCCAGCTGTGGTCACCAAGGTACTAAGGTAGATGTAGAAGCAAGCAGGTGTTAGCCCATAAGTGCTTCATTCTTATGAACAATATCTCAGGGTTCTCCCTGACATAATGAGTGTATCCAATTTATACTTAAAACTATTTTTGCTGTCGGCTATAATCACATAGAGCAGAAGTTCATTCCATGGTTTAACTATACGGTTAGTAAAAAGGTACTTTTGGGTATTTGACCGAAACCTCTTTCCTTTAATCTGAAGGGGATGACCTCTAGTCTCCATAGCAACCTCCTTAAATTCTATGCCTAGATCAACATCAACTGTGGTTCGTGCACAATGACAAACATTAATAACAGATCACTATGTACTCGGTGAGTTTCTAATGACATAAGGTTCAGAGTCTGTAGTCTATCGTCATAATCTTTTTCCTTTAAAATAGGCAGCAGTTTGGTAAATCATGCTGGACCCGTTCCAGTTGGATTCTCTCACCCTTTTTATATGGATTCCATATTTGTGTGGAATACTTCAGGTGTGGGCGAACGTAGGACCTGTATCAAAACTGTACTCAATCTAGATACTATATTACATTTATCTGTTTTTTTGTAGTCAGATCACTACCCATATTAATACCCAAGTCCCTCTCGCTCTTAGTCGCTGGTGTTGTAGCAGCTGCAGCAACCCTCCCTCCCCAGAAGAAGAAAGTGTCCTGTTGGACACTCGATCTTCCTCCTCTGGTCGACACTTGGTGACTTGAGCTCCTCCCCAAACTCAGGTCACTAGTGTCATGAGCGATAGCACTGAACTCATCTGATTTGTGCTTGGATCCTACTCACTGTGTTAAGTAATGCTTCTAAGTTTCTTTTCTGACCCCCACCAACCCTCCAACAATTCATTCTGCATCTTTTTTTTTCCTGCTTTAAAAACATATAGCCTACTTGAATCTACCTTCTTAAACCCTTCAAACAATGGAATCATATCCCCCTCAACTAACTCTTCTCCATAACAAAGAGGTCCAGCTGCTGTAAAGTCTCTCCATTACTTGGGAGTGTGCTATGGGACCCCCAACAGTTCAGCAGAGCATGATGTACAGCTAGCCAGGGGAATTAACAGACAAAACAGAGGCACTGGTGATCCTGAGAAACATCAGTTGCCCAGGCATACTGCAGATCGGTTTCTTTAGAAGGGTAATGGAAGAACAGAGTTCCTGTCCCGCTTCAACAACCGGTTTCTAAAACAGCACGCCCAACAGAGGGCTATTCTAGTCCAACCTTGTCCTATTTCTCAGCAGTGGGGATGTGGAATGGATATTTCTAGCAGGGTTACATAGACACATAGACTTTGATGGCAGATAAGGACTGCTTGGCCCACCTAGTCTGCCCATTTCCCTACCTACTGGATAAGATGCAAATCATAGTTAACCAACAGCCCAGTTCTTCCTACTCCCCACAAGAATTGCCTTATGTCTGTCCCATGCATTCTTGAATTCTCCCACTGTTTTTGACCCCACAATCTCCTCAGGAAAACAGGTTCCATGCGTCCACCACTCTCTCTGTGAAAAAATACTTCCTCGCAGAGCCCATGAGCTGTCCTCCCCATCTTCAAATTGTGTCCCCTTGTTCTTGCAGATCTTTTTTTCTGAGAGATGCTACCCTCTTGGACTTTGTTCATTCCCTTGAGACACTTGAAAGTTTAAATCATGTCCCCCCTCTCCCTCCTTTCCTCAAGGGTATACATATTAAGCTCCTTTCGTTTCTCCTCGTATGTCTTCTGTTGCAGACCCTGCACCACATTAGTTGCCCTCCTCTGGGCTGCCTCCATCCTGTCTATGTCCTTACGGAGATGGGGGTCTCCAAAACTGGATGCAGCACTCCAGATGGGGTCCCACCAACTCTCTGTACAGAGGGATAGCAACTTCCTGTTTTTTACTGGTGATGCCTCTCCCTATATATCCCAGTATCCCTCCAACCATCCCTACTGGCTTCTCACATTGCTTGCTAACCTTTAGGTCATCTGATATGATTACCCCCGTGTCCCTTTCCATTGTTGTTGTTGTTACTACTCCCCCCCCAAATTGTGTACTGTTTCCCAGGTGCATTATTTGCATTTCTTTGCATTGAATACAAACTGCCATACTTCTGACCATTCCTCCAACCTTGCCAAGTCCCTTCTCATCCTTTCCACCCCTCCCTTGCGTATCAACCCTGTTGCAGATCATTGTGTCGTCTACAAAGAGGCATACTTTTCCTTACAGTCCCTCTGCAATGTCACTTATAAAGGCATTAAAAAGGTCCGGACCCAGTACTGAACCCTGCGGTACCCCACTAGTAACCCCCCACTTTCTTCAGACTTCTACTATTAACTTGTAAGGTTGTCAAGAAACCAGTGGGAGGCAGTGACCACAACTGGATACACCTCTCCCAGGAAACAGAGAAGATTAGCTGGGCATCAGTCAGTGAACAAGAACCAGAACTTCACAAAGCCAGTGTAAGGATAGATGCTCTATTTTTTGAGATGTTAAATGTGATTGGCTACATTTTTCATTGTAGAATAACATCAATACTTTGCATAACGAAAAGGACAAAATCCATTCATATTTACAAGTTTCTCATATTTCTTGTTCCTTTACATAATGTGTGTGGCATTGGCACACTAGCCATGATTACAAGAGAAATATCTCAGGAAGTTGTAATTATTTTGCTATTTCACACAGATCTTCAAAGGTGAGGAGAATTATACACATTACCAGGATATAATTTTGAATGACTGTGAAGGAGTAAATATGTACACTAGGGGAAAACAATATATTCTGCTCCTCTCTCTTTCCTTCAGCAATCCCCCCTGCAGCACCTTTGCTAGCCAAACTGCCTTTTTTTCTGCACTTGTCCTCCATCTGGAACCATCTCCCTTCTCCCTCATTGCCTATGCCTCTCTTACTACCTAGTCAAGCTGCCACTCAGAGCTCATTTCACCACCTCATGCCAATGTTTTACTATGTGGACATCATCTATGGCACCATCCAAAGTCCACCCTGGCTAAGCTGGACCACCTTTTCCATTCCTTCAATCACATTGCAATGAATTCTCTTCTCCTCTCTTACCACTGCTCCATCTACCCGTGCCTCTCCTTCCCCTCTAAATGCTCGGCACTGCTTTCATTTTGCTGATTTCTTCTTAAAGAACTGGTTTACCTTTCTCACTTTCTACCTCACTGACCTACTCTTAACTCCTGTACCATCTTCCTTTTCACTCCATTTTTTAGATTCCCATTCTTTCAGAATTCCCCACTACAACATCTGTGCTGGCCAAACTGATTTTTCTATGTGCTTCCCCTCTATCTGGAACTGTATCCTTCCCCATTGTCTCTTCTTCTTCTCCTACTACCCACTCAAGCTGTCCTTCAGAGCTCATTTCACCTCCTATTGCTTCTGCCCCTACCTAACTGGGCTTTCAGGATCTAAGAGAGACTTGGATCTTATTTTGCTTAATTAGCCCATTAAATCAACCAGCATATTGTAGGCCCACAGAGCCAAGGACCACAGGGAGGTTTCCTCCTTAAGGTGAGTACCCTCATGGTAGTCTAGCCTGAGGATGGCGCCCCAAAGCATCAGCTAGAGTTCCTGGTGGGAGGCATAACTGGAGATGTCCCTCCTTGGAGACTCCGGTGGGGGTGTAATTGGGGAAAGTTCCATGCCAAGGAAGAGGGACACAAAAATATCATGCAATGCAACTAGTTGGCAAAATGTTTCTTTATGTTAGGAGAGCACAGAGAGGACCAGTTTCTCTTGAAGATCCATGTACCTGTGGCATCCTGAGAGAATAGGGCCTCAGGATGCAGACATTCCATGATCCCATGGGACGATGGCCAATCAGGACATGGGTACGTTAATGCTAAGCAGTAGCTGAGTGCTAGTTTACACAACATCCTGGGGAAAGCACTGATGGGGTTGGGTGCTAATAGGCTTCATGATCCACAGCAGCTTGACTTCTGCTGAGTGCAGCTGGTTATGTTAATGTTAGCAAGAGTGGTTTATTTATAAAGTGCCCAATCCTACAAGCTCTATGCACCCCATAAAATATGCAAACACAAGCACAAATTTTTTTGCGTGTGTGTACTGTTTCTCCTCCTCAGCCTGCAGGCAATCTTCCACCTCCTCCAGTCCCCTGGCTTCCACTGCTTGTTGGCACCCCTGAGCTCTACATCCCCCATGGATTACCCCCTGCGGTGGGGTGGGAGGAGGAAGGACTGTCCTCCACCCCCCGTACACATATTGGGAGTGCGCTATCCTCCACCAGGAGGCAGCCAAAAAGCAGGAAGATGCACCCATCCTTCCCTGGGAGATGAGAGCTGTCATTGGAGGCTCGATCCTCTCCCTCCCCTGCCAACTCCCAGCAGCTTGAGTTTGCTCCCAAACCCAGTTCACTGGCGTGGTGCAAGGTGTGGCATCCAGCGCCCCAACTCTCAGCACCACCAGGCCAGCCAGCACAACATTTTTTAAATTACTGTAATAGCAAAGGTAAATCTTATTATCCCCCATAAACACCTGACCAAATCCCTCAAACAGAAATACTATCACAACCTCCAGAGGGAAAGCCTTGGCAATCCCAGGAAATTCTGGGCCTCCATTAGCTCCCTCTCAATCCCCACTCTAATAGTCCTAATATCCAGTTAAGGTCCCCTACTGGCCCTCTCTCCCAGCCATCCAAGGCAGCACATGCTTTCAATATGAAATTCAAAGACCTCTCAGCCCTCCTCAGCAAGCTTCCCACTTGTCAGTTCATGACCCCGGGAACCTGCAGTTTCTCTCAGCCCTTATCCTCCTCTCATTCTGACACCCTCCTATTTTTCACTTCAGGTTCATCTCCTTAAATGACACCTCCAAACTTTTAAAGAGTCTCTCCTACTGGGGTAGCCCTGGTTTAGAAAGCCTTTTCCCTGTCCAAACTCATCTTCCCAGCTATCTCTAACCCCCTCACATTTATTTTTAATCATGACAGAGTTGAATAGGACAATGTCCCAGTTGTCTGGACAGTTTGAATGCAGGGATCTGTTCTTTCCTTTCCTGTTTGTCTGTTGCGCAACCAAATTTTCCTGTGAGACCTAGGATTTGATCACCCCAACAGTCTCGCAATTATTTGCCTCTCACTGTCTCCTCTTGCTATCTGACTTTTTCTCTCTTACATATCTGCTGATATAAAAATATATGCAAATCATTATGTGGAAATGTAACTGATATTGGGATAATTTTGTTTATAAAATATATAGTGCTAATTTGTGAAATGTACATAATTATAGTTTGAGATGATTGCAAAAAGCTATTGGAAACTCGAGAGGTTACCTGAGTGCAAATGTTTTAGCCTTTTGCAGAAGAGCTGTGGAACAGGGGCCTCATTTTTGGGACATTGTGTTCTAGCTGCACATGCCTGATACTTACAAGAACAGGATGTTTGTTAACAATGGGGGTTGGAAAGACTTATAAGAGAGCTGAGCTGCAACTGCTTGTGAAAGAAAAAAGGGACACAGAGATTGAAGAAAAACTCAGATGGACTTTTTCGATTTTATTTTGCCATTGTATATACTGAACAAGTTTATTTTTTTATGCTACTGCTAGTGTAAATATATATTTTTGGTGAATTCTACAACTGCTCCTGTTTTTGCTGTGCTTCATGACCTGTGCTTCGATGACATTAATCTTGCACAGTCAACCTCCTCCATGCCTGACCAATGGATATTGGCTAAGGTAGTACCCATTTTTAAATCAGAGGACCCCCACTCCTCTGATAACTATCAATCAATATTTTATTTATTTATTTGAATTTTGGTAACCATGTAAGTCCACTGAGACAATTACAGTCCCTTTTTCAGGGGCAACCCGGAAGAGAACAGAAATAAAGAACAATACAGAGACACATTATGAGATACAGAAGACAATCGAATGCACTTGGGAATTGACAGCAACTAGGTGTCTACTAAGAGCATGGCAAATTCACCAGAGAATATAGAAATAGCCAAAGCTCGAAGAGCCATTCTGTATGAACAATACTGTAAAACAGATGAGTACAAAGGGCTGAAACACATGTAGAATAGAGTGCAAAACATAAAAAAAGATTACAAAAATATATACAATGCGAGATGAGTAAAAACAATAGAGTACATTGATTATATACATAATTATACAGAAAGTACTATGCCTTCTGGTAGGAAGCAATGTTTGTATACATGGACAATCAAATAAAATAAGTAAAATGGGTAAATACAATCAGGTTAATTCCTAAGGTGCCATGGTATCAGAGTCTAAGCCCCAAAAATGATACAGGGAGGGGGTGAACACCAGTGAGGACTGATGTCAGTAGAGACCGAGAGAACATAGAGAGTGGACCTGAGGGAGGAGGGAGGGAGGGAGGAGTAGAACCAGGAAAGACAAAGGACAAAGAAGGGATGAGGGAACAGACCAAGGAAGGGAGATAGACTGGAGGGTATGGGGGAAGAGGACTAGGGGATAGAGTTAAGATAAGGGAAATGAGGAGCGAGAAAATCACCGGAAACAGGTGCACTTAGCAGAGGAGGACAGGAAGGTAAGTAAAGTGGTTTGGAACTTGGACAGGGATGTGCAGTAAAGGACAGGAGGAGGCAGAGAGTTCTAATCAGTTATTGATGCAAATGAGAAAGATTTATGGGCAACTGCAAGCCTCAGATGAGGCCGTTCAAGGAGAGGTAGAGCAGAGGAATGGAGGGCACGTGCCGGTGTCCTAAGGTGAACAATCTCTCTGAGGCAGGGAGGTGTAAATTTGTGAACAAGCTTATACACAAAGTTCAAGGTTGAGTACCTTAGTTTCGATACATAAGGGAGCCAGCCAAAGAGAGAGAGGACATCACAGTGGTGGTGGTAGCTATTGACCCCAAGAGCAAACCTACCCATCCTATGGTAAGCCAGGGCAAGCAGTGACATGTTAGACACGCTGGACAACAGTAATAATGGTGCACTGTAAGTAAGTAAAGGAAGAAGAGACGCAGAGGCAATCTTTGATGCAAGAGGCAGAGGGCAGGAAGGGGCGGATGCGGTAAAGGAGTCCCAACTTCTGATTCAGTGTTTCGACCAGGGTGGAAACATGGGCAAAGAGGGATAAAGAGGTGTCAAGGGTCACACCCAAATACCTAAAAGTGGGGACCATCTCAAGAATGTCACCATTATGGAAGAAGATACTTAGAGGTGAGGGGGGCATAGAGGTGGGAGGACGGTGAGAAAAGAGCATACATTTAGTTTTTTTTTTAGTATTATGGACAAGTCAGTTACACCAGAACCAGTCTTCAAGGTCCTTGAAGTCAGAGGAAAGTTTCTTGTTAATCAAGGGGACATCAGAAGAGGAACGATAAATAATTGCATCGTCCGCATAGAGATGCACAGAGGCCCCTCCACAGTGCCTACGAAGATCATTTATAAATAGAGAGAATAACAGCAGGCTCAAAATAGAGTTTTGTGGGACACCATGTGTAATATGTTTGAAATGAGATAGAGCACCAACCCATCGGACACCCTGAGAACGGCAGGAGAGGTAGCTGTGGACCCAGAGTAGGGCAGTGGGATCCAAACCAATTGACTGTAGTTGTAGCAGCAGTAGATCATGATTCACAAGGTCGAACGCTTTTGTCAGGTCAACAAAGATGGCACCAATAGCAGACCCTAGATCCATGGCATGATAGATATCCGAAGTCACTTTCAACAGGGCTGTGAGGGTGCTATGTCTTTTCCTAAATCCATGCTGATATGGAGACAACAGGTTATAATTCTCTAGGTACTCCTGTAGGTGATGGCAGACAATGCGCTCCTGGATCTTGGCAAGAGGACAGAGAATCGAGATCGGTCAGAAGTTCTCAACAACAGTATTAGGCCCTCCTTTGTGCACTGGTACAACTACTGTAACTCTCCACATGTCTGGCACCATGCTGGACAGGAAAGAACGATTGAATAAGTCACATACGGAGCGAGCAAGTGCAGGAGCACCAATTTTTAGGAATTTGGGTTCAAGGGAGTCATGACAAGGAGAACTCTCAGCCTTGAGGTTAGCGAGGAGCCTCTGGACCTCTTTGCAAGTGGCCAATTTCAGATGGAAGGCAGGGTGAGATCCCAGGAAGACCTTTGGAGATGGTGCTGAGGAAGGGTCTGGAGACTGTGGGAACAGAGAGGTATATTTGAATAAATTGGAAAAAAATTCATTAAATCCGGTGGCAATAGAGAGGGGCTCAATGAGGGGTGAGCCCTGGGCAATGATACATTTAGGTAGTTCCACAGCCTTCCCCTTAACTAGGGAATTAACCTGATGCCAAAACTCTTTAGGGTTACAGAGGTGTTCAGTTTGCAAAGATTTAAAGTGATGGCGTTTGGCTTTGTGAAAGCAATTCTAACATTGATTTCTAAGCTGCCTATAACGAATCCAGTCCGAGGGTTGGCCACTTTTCTTAAAGGACCGCCAAGTCCAGTCATGAGAGGACATGAGCATCCTTAGCTCCTTGTCGAGCCAAGGAGCTTTAATACCCTTGGATCTGCATTTTTTAAGGGGAGCATGGTTGTCAACAATATGGGTAAAGGTAGCAATAAAGAAGTCCAGGGCTTGGTTGATATCAGTGAGAGTCAAGATGGGGCTCCAGTTAGTGCTATGGATGGAGGCAATAAAGCTGTTTACATCGAATTTAGACATATCCCAGACGAGAGTAATTTTTGGAGGGGGGTTGGGGTGGTTATTCCTCCATACACATATAGTGGGAGAGTGACCACTTATACTGTCCGAGAGTATGCCAGCATATCTGACCTTCAGCGGACAGTTGGTAATGACCCAGTCTAATAGGGTGTCCTTGCCAGACTTAGTGGAACGTGTCTTGAATGAGCTGTACTAGGTTCGAGTCAGCTAGGGTACCACAAATTTTATCAGCAGCAATAGGGTTAAGCCAATCATAGTTAAAATCACCACACAGTATTAGGTCATGCTGGGGGGAGGTTGACATGGGTGGAGATAAAAGGAAGAAGGCTAGAAAAGAAAGTACTGGGGGCCAGATAGGCACAACCGATAATTAGTTTCTTGACATTGCCAAGAGTTAGGCAGAGGAATAGGGCTTCCACCGAAGGGGTTTCCATAGCAGGTACAGGCAGTTCAGCTACAACCAGGTCAGCTCTGGTGTATATCATAACACCACCAGCCCTTTTTCAGACGGTCCTTCCTGAAGCAAGTATACCCAGGTAGTGCTACCTCATATGTCTTGATAGCAGGTTTGAGCCATGTCTCAGAAATACAGAGGACGTCAGGAGATATTAGAGTAACCCAAGCCTCAAGTTTCGCCATCTTGGGTCGGATACTCCTAACATTCATGTGGGCAATTCTTAAGCCCTTCAATGAGGGTAGAGCAGGTACACCATAGTGAGAAGCTGGGGAGGGACAGTGGGGCCCAGGGTTGAGTTCAATGTCCCCTGCGAGTAACAGGAGAAGAGTAGAAACATGAAGAGACGCAGCATGATGTAATGATACCTCCGTTGGTATATTTCTTCTTTCTGTACCTTATATTTGTGATATTACTACGATAATCTACACATGGTAACTTATCTCCACTTGTATAATTTTATACCATTATGTGCCTTGTACCTATATTCGTCTTAATTTTTGTCTCACTTTATGTTTGCGATGTACTGCATATCTCCTGACACTGTATTCTATGTAACTGTATGTCTCTGTGTTGTTGACCTCCAGGGTCGTGCCTGAAAATAGTCACTTTCGTGTCTGGTGCACCTACCCAGTTATCAAAAAATAAATAAATAAATAGAAGCACATGAAAGCAGTGTGGCTCGGACTACTGGGCAGAGGGGAACACGCAAACATCTGCTAAGCCAGGACCCCAGAAGTACAGTGTCAGATTGGGGAAGACACGGTAAAAGTAGGCAGACAAGTCAATTCCCTGGCAAAACAGGGGATGGGGGTGGAGCGGTAGAGCCCGAGGGGGGGTGGCGCAAGGCTACTGCAGTAAAGTGGTCAGCAAGGCATAGGATGAAGAGGCAGATAAGAGTTAATAACCATCCAGGGCAACCCATGCTGATGGGAAGAGGCACAGGGGCCAAAATGAATAAAGTCAGAGAAGTACAGGGGGCAGACCTGGAAAGATAGCAGAAAGGAGTTAATCACCATACCAAAAGAAACCAAGTGCTACAGGCAGCAAACTGCAAGATAGGAAAGTAGGACAGAAGCCACAAAAGCAAGCTGTATGAGAACCTTGCAACAAAACATCAAGATGAGTAAGCGAAGACCTTCCAGCAAACACTGAAGCAGGGGTAAAGCACCTATCAGCCAGTAGCTAGTTGTGGGTAAGGCACCAAATAACAGCCAATACTGAGATGGCAGGTGTGGCAAGGGTGGAGCCAGAGAGTATTTAATTAAGGTAGGAGGAGAGGGAGAGCGGGAGGGGCTGAATCTCTGCTCCCCATCTGAAGGGAGATGTGTGCCTGGAAGTTGCAAAAGCCCACCGACAAGCCTCGGTAGAGCTGGGCACCTGAACTCGCACAGCTAGGCTGAAACTCCCAGGATCCAAAGCCACGAAGCTGATTGGAGGGGTGCTAGATACAACACCAATCAGGGTCCTATTGCAGCAGCACTAAGGGACCAGTGTATCAGCAGAGAGGCGCCACCGTTTGAAAAAGGTGCCAAGGATGAGGACAGCGGATCGTACCTGTAGCTGTAGCAGCTGGACAGACTTGCAGGCAGAGGCGGGTGGCAGCAGTAGAAACGCCGCACCGCCACAGAGGAAGGCGCACCCGATCAGGGTATGGGGATATCTGCAGGGAGGGAGACAAAAAAGGTACAATTAAATAGTTGGAACAGGGTTGGGGCAAAACTAACAGGAAGGCAGAGAAGGGTGGCAGTAGGGGGAAGGGGTTGGCACCAGGCTAAATCGGAGTGAGAGAACAAGACAAGGGATAGTAGTTAAGGGAATTGAGACTTAAAGAGCAGCAATTAGCTGAGAGTACAAAATTAGGAATTAGCACAGGGGGAGGTGGTAAAAGGGAGAAGCTTTCAAAGAGGGTGGCAAAAGGATGATAGGTAGCAGTGCAGGGGGAGGATTACAGTTACCAAGAGACGAACACAGTGGCCTACAGAAAATGGAGTCAGAGCTAACAGGTTAAGGAGGGGGAGACAAAATTATAGAGTACTAGTACATAAGGTGGAGAAAGAGTGAATGGGAAAAAGCAGACAGATTCATAAGAAATTATAGACTAACAGGACAAAGGAGTAACAGATCACAAATAAGTACTGCACACAACTAAATTCCCTGTCACTGGCAAGGTGCAGTTGAAATTAGTAAATTCAGTATGAGCAACCACTGGCAACCGGTGCAAAATTACTTATAGCAGTCAAACTACAGTACGTAGAAATGCAAGTAAAATCATAGTCTAACATAGCCAAACATATTAGATACACTGGGGACACAGACACCTACATTAAACTAACAGCTGCAGGTTAATTACAATTAGATTCCACCCAGTAAATTCCAAATAGTGGAAACTCTGCTCCCCATCCAAAGAGAGATGTGTGCCTGGAAGTTACAACAGCCCATCGACAAGCCTCGGTACAGCCGGGCACCTGAACTCGCTCAGGTAGGCTGAAACTCCCAGAATCCAAAGCCACGAAGCTGATTGGAGGGGCACTAGATACAACACCTATCCGGATCCTGTTGCAGCAGCACTAAGGGACCAGCGTATCAGCAGAGAGGCGCCACCGTTTGAAAAAGGTGCCAAGGATGAGCACAGCGGATCGTACCTGTAGCTGTAGCAGCTGGAGAGACTTGCAGGCAGAGGCAGGCAGCAGCAGTAGAAACACCGCATCGCCACGGAGGAAGGCACACCTCTCCTTCCCCACCTAAGCAAGCTCCTCGAAAAGATTGTCCATCACCAACTGTTGGAACATCTTGAGAAACACAACCTCATGTGCAGCCAGCAGCATGGTTTTCATAAAAACCATAACACCACCTCAGCTCTGGGACTCTTTTTGGACCATGTTCTTCGGGGGAGCGCAACTAGTGCTGCCTTTGTTGACCTGTTCAAGGCCTTTGGCATAGTGAACCATCCCCTTCTTCGCTCTAAGCTCCCCCTGAATGGTTACTCTCCTGAGACATCAAGCTGGTTTCAGAGCAACCTCTCAGGCCGCTCCCAAACTGTGTGTATCAGCTGTGCCACCTCTCCTGCCCCTCCAGCCACTACTGTCATCTCCAAGGGCTCCATTCTGGGTCCCCTACTTTCTTCTATTTTTGTAAACTCCCTCCCCTCAGACAGCCTAAACGGTAACACCCATCCGACGACCTTGTCCTATATCATAGTGATAAGCTCCTCTCTTGCACATCCTCTGTCCTCACCCAGAACTACGGTGCTACCCACAGTTGGTTTGCATCCAACCTGCTGCTTGTCAATGAGAAAAAAAAACAAAGCTATGCTGTTTGGGTCCAAACCTTAGCTTGACAAAACTCTCAGTTTCTAACTCTTCTCTCCATATCTGCTCTCCTGATGGCCCGGCCCTTGAGAATGTAGCCACCTTCAAATACTTGGGGGGTAATTCTTGCCCCCTCCCTCTCCTTCGCCTAACACATCAACCTTGTTGTTCAATGGATTAACCAGAAAATTGGGGTTGCCTATCGTCTGAAACACTACCTGCCCAGGGAGGCTCACCTGGTTATCATCCAAGACAATCTACCCCTATCATTGATTATTGTTCCCCCATCTATTCACGCACATCCTCTGCCTTTACTGCCAGACTTACATCAGTCTACAACAGTGTCTGCCACTTTGCTCTCTTGGCCCTATTCTTTACCCACCACTGTAACCTTTATCAGTCACTCGGTTGGCTTCCTCTCGAAGGCCACTTTAATTTTACCCTCAGCTGCTTAGTCGACAATGCCATAAGGACTAGGAATGTGCCTCCTTTCTCACCTCTCCTCAAGGTCAGACTCACTTCCAGGGCACTCTGTTCTTCAGCTGTCCCTCTGCTTGAGAGTTCCAGAGTTTCTACCAACATGGGTGGGAAAGCCCTATCTGTTGCGGCCCCCACTCTGTGAAATTGTATTGCTGCTCCTTTCTGGTCATCTGCCACATATCACACCTTCAAATCCTAATACAAATCTTGGCTTTTAGTGGAAACTACTTGTAAATGCTCACCAAGGCAGCCCCCCAACCTATGTGCCATTCTATATTCCAGGTAACCTCTTACCTCCTTACACTTTCATTAGCCAATACCTAACTGTACCTCTGCCAGTATGTTTTTCTGAGGGGGGAGTGGAGGGGTACTGTAATCTTGTTTGCACTTGTATCTGCATCTGTACCTGTGTACGTGTAATTATCATATGTAATCGAAATCTTTATCTTGTATGTTCCTATGCCATTGTTATGGCCTGGGTCATGCCAAAAAATGACCCCGCGAATCAGTGCACTTACCTGGTAACCAAAGTCATACATAAATAAATAAAATACATAAATAAAGCTTTTTCATCATTCGGTTGAAGGCTGTGGACGCCCCACAAAATATACAAGTACCAGCACAACATTGTTTAATTTCCAGTAATAGCAAAATTAAATATTAAGCTTTCACAAGTAGCTAATACAAGAATTAAGTTGTATAACTACCATGTGCAGCTAGTTAATAAATGGCAATCATAGTTTTGTCTTATTAGCATTCATCTACAGAAAATGAAATAAAACGCAACATATAAAAGGAAACTCTGATTTTCTTATGTACATACGAGCATACGAATGTGCCAGCAGAAACAGACCACCTGGTCTAAGTCTGCTCGAGTGTGCAGCCAACACCCCTAGTTTGCAGCTGCCCAACCCCCTCCCCTTTGTCATCCCACTGCCACCTCCACCTCCCCCATCCTCACGCTCCCCTGTCCCCTGTCCCATGCCCTTTTGAAGCTGTTCACAGATTTACATAATACCAAACATTCTGGTAGGGCATTCCATTTTGCTACCACCCTCTCTGTGAAATAGTGTCTCCTCATTTCCTCCCTAAATCTTTCCCCCTCTATTCTTAGCCTGTGCCCCCTGGTGGCCCCCCCTTAACTTAAAGACCCCATCTGCCCCATCCTTATTGATTCCCCTCAGATACTTAAATGTCTCTATTATGTCCCCGTCCCTTCTATCCTCCAGGGTGTACATATTCAGGTCTCTCATCCTGCTGTCATAGTCTGTCTCTTCCATTCCATATATCATCTTTATTACCCTCCTCTGCACCCTCTCCAGTTGTCTGATATCCTGCTTTAGGTATGGCCTCCAAAACTGTGCACAGTACTCCAAGTGCAGCCTTACCAGCGACCTGTAGAGGGGAAAGATCACCTCTCTTTGCCTGGACGAAAACCCCTTCGCTATGCACCTCAGCATTTTGTTTGCTTTTGCAGCCGCTTTCCTGCACTGGGCAGTGTTGTTCATGCTCCCTGTTATCATTACCCTTAGGACCTTCTCCTCCTCAGTGATCCCCAGCTTAACCGCCCCCAGTCAGTATTCTCTCCTTCGGTTCCTTACCCCAAAGTGCATAACTGTATACTTCTTTGGATTGAACCCCAGCTGCCACCACTCTGACCACTCCTCTAGCTTACGCAGCTCCCCCTGCAGCTGCTTCCATCGCTCCTCTCCATTCACCACTGCTCCGATTTTGGTGTTGTCAGTGAACAGACTTACCTTGCTCACCACCCCTTGTGCAATGTCTGATATGAAGAGCCCAAACAATACTGGCCCCAACACAGAGCCCTGTGGCATCCCACTTGAAACCGGCCTTGGAGTTCAGAGCTCCCCTCTCACCACCACCCATTGCAGGCTGACACTCAGCCAGCTTGTAATCCAGTTTATCATTTTTGCCCCTACCCCTACACCAATTAGCCTTCCCCCAAGCTGCCCATGAGGCACCAAATCGAAGGCCTTGCTGAAGTCCAAGTAAAGAACATCCACCACATGACCCTTATCCAGCTCACCTGTCACCCAGTCATAATATTGAATGAGGTTGGATTGACAAGACTTCCCTGAAACAAACCCATGCTGCCTCACATCCTGGAGGCCACTGTCCTTCAGGTACGACACCAGTCTTTCCTTTAGTATCATTTCCATGAGTTTGCACGCTATGGAGGTGAGACTTACCAGACGATAATTACTCGGTTCATCCCTTGGCACGCTCTTGTGTAATGGTACTACATGTGCCATCCTCCAGTCCAGTGGTACACATCCCAACTCCAGTGAGGTGCTGTACAGATCTACCAGCGGTTCTGCCAACACCTCCGCCATCTCCCTCAGCACCCTGGGGTCGATACCATCTGGCCCCGGTACCTTGTCTCCCTTTAGTGCCCTCAGTTCCTTTAGGACTCTATTTGCCTCAACTCTTCCATCTGTCGCCTCCTCCCCTGTCCCCACCCTCCCAGCCCACACTGGTAGCGGTCCCCTTTACTTCCATGAACACTGAGCAAAAGTATTCATTCAATGCTTCTGCCTGCTCCGCCCCCTTTTCCATCCACTCCCCATCCCTTTTTATCCTCACTATTGTCTCCTTGCACTTCCTTTTCTCCCTGATGTATCTAAAAAAGTCTTTCTCCCTCCCATTAATTCCCTGTGCGAATCTCAGCTCCCTCTGGGCATTGGCTTCTCTCACTTTTCTGATCACCTCCCTGGACCATCTTGCATATTCCTCCCTGTCCACTTCCTTCCCCATCCTCCTAAATCTCTGGTGCGCCACTCATTTGGTCCTCACCACCTCCGCAACCTTGCTGTTCAACCAGCATGGTTTTCTTGGTCTGCTCCTCTTACTCTGTGCCTTGGTGCTGGTTTCTGTTGCCTCTGTAACCCTCCATTTAATAATATCCCATTTCTGCTCCACGTCCATTTCCTGCCTTATGCCCTCCAGTTTCCCTTTCAGTACTTCCTGCATCCTCCCAAAGTCCACCCCACTGAAGTTTACCAGCCGAGTAATTGAGTTCTCTGGCTCCCCGCACATCGTGATATTAAAGCACACCATTTGGTGACTGCTGTCGGCTAGTGGGTCCTCTACCTTTATTTCCCTCACTGCCTCCCCATTCGACAATACCAGATCTAAAGTGTTATTTAGCCTAGGAGGTACAGTAACCAAATGTGTCAGGAGACCCTCCTGGATCGCGTCCAGGAGCACTTGCTCCCTAGCACTGGAGGTGACCGGAATGCTCCAGTCAACCCCCGACAAGTTGAAATTCCCCATGATAACCACCTTCCCTTTTCCAAATACCTTTTTGATTTTTCCAGAAGAGGAATGTAAAACAATCTATTGTGACATAAAAAAGAAATCTTATTTATTTATTTATCACTCGGATTACAAAGACCTTTGAGCCAGGGGCTCTTTTACAAAGGTTCCATATCAGTAGCAACATTAGAAACAACACTTGATAGGATAAATACAGAGCAATTAATAACACAAACAGTAAGACAATGATTGCAAGGAAGTTGTCAAGGAAAGAGATTTATTTCATAGCTTCATAGTTATTTTCAAGTCTGTCAGCGTCAGCCTTAATGACTTGCCACATATCAGTGGAAAAATGTCTGTTTCACTGCTCCCATATATTTGCCTTGTAACCCCCCTGCAAATTGTGGTTCCCAAAAGTCTTCCAGGAGCTTGCTTGAATGCTCCAAGCCTGGATGGTGTTCAGCGTCTAAGCCGTTTATCTGTGAGTGCTTTTAGAACCTCTGGTACTGTCTCTTTAAGAGCTGTCTGCTTGCAGACATACAGTAATTAATTTGGATGGGGGGTCTGTGTGTTTCCCTGCTCGAGCCCCGCTTGAGTTGCTGCCAAATCGCTCCATTTCTGCCATCGTTGTATGCGCAGAAGGAGCTCTTTCAGAAGATGTAAATGTTTGCTGGTAACCTGTTAGAGTAATAATGAAAATGCAGTTTGTTTTAACCTGCTTTCTTATAGCAAGGACTGTGCAGAGTAAAGCTCCCTCAAGTTGGTTCTGAACTGCCGAATTGGACCAATCATTGTGGGGATCCTTTAAAATGGAGCCTGCTCTGGGCGAATCAGAACTTGGACTCTCCTTTGGAGCCTGCTGTAAGGGGATTGTATGAGCAGTGACTCTGGGAAATGTAGTTTGGACTTCGGCACCTTTTTTGCACCAACAAGGAGAGTCTGGTTGTGAGGGACAGCCAATCCAGCCAACTGAACTGGGAGGAACTCAAAGGAAATGCCCGGCTCTGTCTACTGGAAAGTCAGTTGAGTTTTGTCAGTGAAGAGACAAGGAGCCCTGTGCTTCTTCGGTGCATAGGTTTAGCGCGGGAAACGAGTGTAAGGCCCTAAGTTTCAGTCTGCAGCTTGTGCAAGCGCCTGTTTGGACTGAATCCGACCTGTGAAGAGAATCAAGGAGATCTGAAGAGTAGAAACCAGGCTCATCCTGTAGAAGACTGGAGAAATTCCTGAACCACACTCGATCTGTCAGGAACTGAATCTGCTGTGTGTTCTCCTGGGTATTGTGCAGTAATTGCGGTTGGGATCGAGAAGCAGCCTGCCTGGTATAGTACTTTGCTTTTACATATAAATGTGTGTAGTGCTTGTGGGGAATCGCGTTTCAAATCCCCTGTACAGTGACTTGAGTGCATGAAGTTGAAAGTTATCCCCAGCTTAATCCAGACTACATCCATTTGCTCTAAACTGCAGCGATGTGGGGTTCAGTCACAAGGACCTTGTCCACATGTTCTGTTCCTCCTGGCAATCCAGGACAATCTGCTTTCCATCCAGTTCCCAGCATTGAGTCTGTGAGTACAAAGCAGGGTAGCTCCCTGCCATCTGTTTATCAAATTGCAAGTGTGTCATCTATTTGTTGCAGTTTCATTTCTTCATGAACTGAGCCGGATTACAATTTGGGTATTGTGCCAGTGTTTTTCCATCACAGGGCCCCATCCAGCTGCACCGATCCTGGCTAGCATCCCCCCATCCTGGGTACCCAGTGAAAGTGACAATTTGGGACTCTGAGCATGCGCACAGTACTGTGATTTTTAAGGTGTCTAAACTAATTAACCTGATTTTCCCCTGTCCTTGTTATATTCCCCTAAATAAATCAGATCTGTTTGTTTCAACAAAGTTACACTGTCTAAGGTATTCACTTATGTTAAAGTGTTGCACTGTGGCTTTTGCATTGTGTCATCTTGTTTTACAGGCAGTCCCCAGAGTCAAGCTGATCAAACCAGTCCTGGGGGTAAGTGCACATTGTGAAGATATTCCTGATGAACTGTGTGGGCCACTAGTGGGAAGAAAGGGGGGTTACAGTGTCCCAGAGGGCTGTGACCAAGTTAGTTTAACTACTGCAAACCCTGACCTCTGGGTGGAGGCACTCGCCATTGGACCTAGGCACCTCACCCTGTTAGTAGTTAAGCAGGCAGGGGTAGTAGCCCTTGGGATAGCGCCACCTAGGGGTTACATGTCTAATTCCCTTTTAAATTGTTCCATTGTAGTGCTTTGTAAAATGGCCCTTGGCAGTGCATTTCAAGATTTTATTACTCTCTGATTAAAACATTCCCCTCTTTTATTTTTTTGCAGAGTTTCTCTTTTAGTTGTCTGTCACACAACCTTGTGTTTACTTCTACCTCATAGAAACACAGAAACATAGAAGCTGACAGCAGATAAGGACTGCAAGGCTCATCCAGTCTGCCCATTTTTTCTACCTTATGAATGTGCCATAGGCCTTTACTCTGTCAATGGCCCATCTATTCATACTCATCGGCATTGCTCCCTTATGCCTATCCCATGCATGTTGGAAGCCCTGCACTGTATTCCTATCCACCACTTACTGAGGTAGGCCATTCCATGTATTCACCACCCTTTCTGTGAAAAATAACTTCCTCATATTACCCCTTAATCAGCCTCCCTCTAATCTCATGCTGTGTCCTCTTGTCCTGCTATTTTTCTTATATTGAAACATGTTAGACTCTTTCACCTTGTTAATGCTCTTAAGGTGTTTGAATGTTTCGCTCATATCACTTCTCTCCCTCCTTTGCTCTAGGGTACACATATTGAGCTCTGTTAATCTGTCCTCATATATTTTCTGATGCAGTCTCTGCACCATTTTGGTTGCCCTTCTCTGTACAGCCTCAATTTGGTTAATGTCCTTGTGCAGGTGTGGCCTCCAGTACTGCACACAGTACTCCAGATGGTGCCCAACCAGTGTCTTGTAAAGAGGGATTATTACCTCCCTTACTACTTGCGATACTCCTACTAATACACCCCAACATCCCTCTAGCCTACGCTACTGCTTTAGTGCTCTGCTTGGATGATTTCAAGTCATCTGTGATGATGATGCCCAAGTCTCTTTCTTCCCTTGTGATTGCCAGCAACTCCCCTCCCAGCCTATAGGTGGCTTCATGGTTTCTCTTCCCTATATGCATGATCTTGCACTTCTTTGCGTTAAATCCCAGTTGCCACTCTTCTGACCATTTTGCTAGTTTATCCAGATCTCTTCTCATTCTGCCCACCCCATCTGGATCATCTACTCTGTTGCAAATCTTGGTGAGATCCACAAACAGACAAATCTTACCCTCCAGTCCACCTGCAATGTCACTGATGAAGATATTGAAGAGGACTGGCCCCAGGACTGATCCCCGAGGTACCCCATTTGTGACTTGCATCTCTTCTGACTGTATACCGCTTACCATCACTCTCTGTTTTCTGCCTGCCAACCAGTTTGCCACCCAGCTGACCAACTTCTGATCCGCCCGAGCCTACCCAGCTTATTAATCAATCTTCTGTGTGGAACAGTATTGAAAGCTTTGCTGAAGTGAAGGTAGGCAACATCAACTGCACCCCCTTGGTCTACCCCTCTGGCTACCCAGTCAAAGAAATCTACGGGATTAGTTTGACAGGACCATCCTGTTGTAAACCCATGCTCTCTTGGATCCAGTGCTCCTATGGATTCCAGGTGTTGCACTATCTTTTCCTTAAGGAGTGCTTCCACAATCTTGCCCACTACTGAGGTAAGACTGACTGGTCTGTAGTTCCCTGCCTCCTCTCTGCTACCACTCTTGTGGAGCGGGATCACATGAGCCTTGTCCACCTTGAGCTTAGCGAGCTCTTGTAGGACCCTTTCTTTTGTGATGGGACTAGTGCACACCTCCCTCCCCCATGTCCATGGTGCTGAGCTCTGGGCCCTGTCCTACCTTCTCCTCAGTAAATATTAAGCAGAAGTATCTATTTAGGATAGATGCTTTTCCTTGGTCCTCCTCCACACACTCCCCCTTATGCCCTTTGATCTTAGCAATAAAATCCAGAAATCAGCCATATTTGTTCATTATGGTAAGCCTTATGTATGTAGCATACTGTAACTCTCCTCTTAATTTTCTGTACTGTAAAGAGTACAGTTCTAAGGTTTTAATCTTTCCCTGTAGGATTCATTCTTGACCACCTTAATTATTTTGGAAACTTTCCTTTGTACTCTTTCCATAAATTTCGTACACTTTCCATAAATTTCGTATTTCCAATATTTGTGGAAATGAAGGGCGCACAATACTCCAGTTGAGGTCGTATATAGCGGAATAATCACCTTCTTACGTCCGCTCCTTACATTCCTCATAATACATCCCACTATTCTGTTACATTTTTTCGTGTTTCTTTAATGTGATAGTCAAATGAGAGTTTATTGTTTATGTAAATACCTAGATCCTTTTAAATTTCTTTTGTTGCTAGTGGTACACCTTCTAGCGTAAACTGAGCTGGGATGTTATTGTGCCCCAGATGCATTACCTTACATTTTCCAACATTGCATTTCAATCCGTGGTCTCTAGCCCATTTTCCCAATTGGTCTATTTCTTCCTGTAGTCCAAAGGCAGCATCCCTGTTGTTTACGATAGCACCTGTTTTAGAATCATCAGCGTATTTGCAAATCCATGTCTTGCTGGATGTTTGCATAAAAGAGATCAATATGTTAAGCAACAGGGAACTCAGAACAGACCCCTGTTGTATACCGCTTGTTATCCCCTCCAACCTGACTGATGACCCTTATGCAGACTATTTACAACCTGTTATCCAGCCAGAATTCTAGCCATATAATTAATTTAGGATGAAAGTCACATTTCACAAGTTGGTCTATTAGTTTCTTATGTGATACGGAGTTGAATGCTTTTGAGTAATCCAAGTGTATCCCATCAACTGGAAGCCTTTTATCCAATACTGCACTTACAGGTTAAAGAAACTGCATTAAATTTGTTAAACAAGATCTACCATGTATGAACCCGTGCTGTGAGATAACAGTTAGTCCCTTTTCTTCAATATGCTGCTGTAATATGTCTCTTACTATTCCTTCCATAATTTTACCAACCACTGAAGTCAGACTGATTGATCAATTTCCCACTACATTTCTGTCTCCCTTTTTATGTTGGCTTGCACACACGCACAAGCAACATCTTGTGGTGGTAGTAGAAATGCAGAGGAGTGTCAGTTTTGGTGAATGCAGGGGACGCTTTAGTGGGTGTGTCCCTCAGCCCCAAATGAGTGAGCATGCTGCCGATGATAGCAGTTTCAAAGAGAGCCACGGAGATGAAACAGATGTGCCACTGTAGTCAGAGACAGGCTCATCATTGCAGCAGCAGATGGCACACCTCCATTATGTGCCTTTCCTGGTGAAACATTTCAGTAAAAATGGTGGCTCCTGCCATCCACCACACAATCTGCAGAAAGCCGACACTGGGGTGCCCAATCCCTGTGTCGGCATGTTTGCAGCTCCTGCCGCCTACCACACTGTAACTTCACACTGCTCCCTCCTCCCATCCCCCAACTGACAATAAAACCTTCCTGCAACATCCCACTGCAGCTGCCCTCCCACTCCTGCACCCCCCAAGAATTGTAGCACACTGGGACCCCACTCAGTGTGCCTAATTTTATTCTTTCTTAACCTGTAATAAAGAAAACCTTCCCTCGCCATTTTTTTTATTTTTCCCTGCAGACAAGTAAATGATCCTCGATGTCTCCCTATCCCCCTGCCCCCATCCCCACCCTTTCCTCTGCGCACTCACCTCTCCACAACCCCCACCCATACGTACTCTCCAGAGGTCAGGAGCCATGATCTTCTGAACCAGAATGCGTCCTGCACTCTTCAAAGCCAAACTGTGATGTGAAGAAATGACGGTAAGCTTTATTATGGAAAGCAATGGTGGGGGTGCAACTTAGGTTGATATTTCATCCATTTTTTTTTTATTTTGGCCCAAAATTTTCAACATGGGGTTCTTGGGACCCCACCTCATGAACATGTCACTGTTATTTTGTTTCTCGGTCCCAAAAGGTGATTTTGTGGTCACTGCACGGAATCACCTTTTGGGACTGATTAATGAAACAGCACTGCCACTGTTGATTATGTTGGGTTCCAAAAAGCCCACGTTGAAAATTTGGTGGAAAACTTTCGAAAAATGACTGTTTTACGAGTGTGCGTTGCACAGTTTCTATGCACGCTCGTAACTTCACCAATTTTTAATATTTTAATTCCAGATTTTCAACACTGCCATTTTATTCACACCTCCTTATGAACAGTACAGCTGTCATTTTTCACATACTGCCCAAAATGTGTTTTTGCACCTGTGGCACACAATGAGCGCAGTCACTGTGCGAAATCAACTTTCAGGACAGATTAACAAAATCACTGTACCACTGTTCATGAGGAGAGGTCCCACAATGGCCATGTTGAAAGTTTGTTAAAAAAATTCCAAAAAATGACCACGTTATGGGCGAGTGTTGCACAGCTTCTACACACCCTTGTAAGTCTGAGCACTTTTCATATTTTCTCTCCAGATTTTCAACATTGCCATTTTTTCACACCCCCTCATGAACAGTACAGCTGTCATTTTTGCATCCGGCTCAAAATGTGTTTCTGCACCCATGGCTCTGAATGGCGCAGTTGCTGTGTGAAATCACCTTTCAGGATTCAGTAATGAAATGACAGTGCCACTCTTCATGAGGTGGGGTCCCAAAAAGCTCATTTTGAAAATTTGGAGTGAAAATACCAACAAATGCCCAGGACATTAAGGTTTCCAACCATACATCCACCCTGTAGAGACTGATAGGCATTATGGGCATAACTTGGGTTCATTGGCTGTGATGTTCGTGGCATTCTACCCCCACCCTACAGCCACTGACATGCACTGATGTGTGCCTTAGGGTTTGTCACCCTAACATTCACCCCATTTTCCTATACTGCACCCATCTCAGCTTATTTCCTTATGGAATAGGGTGAGCATAAGGGCTGAAGACCCCAAAAGCACACCACAACACCTGTTGTTGTCTTCAGGGTGGGGTGAGGTGGAATGGTGTAAGCATTATGGCCAAAGACCCAAAGCCACACTCCCAAAGCCTTTCAGTCTGTGCAAAGGGGGGGGGGGGAGTTTGCATTAGTTCAGTACTTCACTACCATTCCTATTATGCAACTTTCAAACTGCCGCACTACCAATGCCAATGCCAGCAAGCCAACATTTAGCATTGACAAATGCTTGTTATATATTGGAGTCACATTTGCTGTTCTCCACTCCTGTAAAGTATTGCCCTCCTGCAGTGACCTATTGAATAAGATACTGATAAGAGCAGCAGTTTCTATTGCCAGTTCCTTAAGAAGTCTGGGATGTATTCCATCTGGGATTGGTGACTTGCTGATTTTTAACTGTCCTAGTCTCTCATATACTTCCTTTGTTGTCATCCTCGTAATAGCACCTTGACTATTTATTGTTTCTGTTCTATGATTGTGATTTTCTTTATTTTTGAAAATACTAATAAAGTACCCATTAAATGCCTCTACTATTTTATTATCATCAGCGATGATGGTATCTCCCACTTGGATCTGTCCAGTTGTATTTTGACTTGAGCTCCCTTGAGGCTGCCAATATAGCTATAGAATTTAATTTGCTTTAATATCTAATGTTGATATTGCCATTTTTTTGCTCACTCTTTGCCTTTGCCCTCTTTATTAGTTTTTTACAGTCCTTAACTAGATTTATACATTTCATCCTTGATTGTGGGTTACAGGTAGATATAAACAACAATTGGATTTCAGAAAATTAACAGGCAGTTGCTTCATAAGTGCAGTCAGTAACCCTGACTTTGTCTGGTTAAGAGGAAGATAAAAGGAGGGCAGTAGAGGAGGGGCAGTCAGTACTGGGACTTACACACTGATTTTGTCAAGCATGAGGAGGGAGCTGGGGGAAGTAGGGGGCACTAGTGCCAGATGATGGGAGGCGATGGCGAAAGTCAACATGGGTGGGAAATTAGCTAGGATAATCACACCTACAAAATACAGTAAGGTGCTGCCAGAGTATATGCTTGAAAAGACTGAGTTTGGGCTCGTAAAGGATGTCCAAAGGGTGATCATTTATCAAACTGGGGGCACAGAACATGAAAGACTTTTGCACCTGGGAGGTCCAGCAGTAGGGGACCTGGTAATCACCCCTAGTTGCACTCCTGTTGTTGCACAGGTTAGGGACAGACATGAGATGGAGTTGGGTGGATTTTGATTTTTTTATAAGCTTGAAGGTCTGATTATTTGCCCGTAGTTTGGGCCCTGCACCAGAGATGATCCCTGAGTTGAAGTAATTCAATTAATTTAGGGATGATCCAGGGATTGCTTGGTCCTTAAATTTTACACTTTTTGAATGGGGCATGCTTATGGCTTATATGAAGACTGCCTACAGTGCATGACACAAAAGCAACACCACTTTCTACTGCTTATTTTTTTTTTTTATTTTTGCTGTGCTGTGCCACTTGTTTATAAATAAAGATGCATGAAAATTAAAATAGACATCCTGGGCCAGATATTCAAACTGCGCTATTTTGTGGAGCAAGCCCTTGCACTGCACAAAATAGTTGTGCAGGGGTGTGGCCAGAGCAATATTCAAAGGAGTTGTGCCCTTGAGCAACTCCTTTGAATATCACCCCCCGGCCACAGCCACTGTGCATGGTGCAGTGGAACTTGCGCCACTGCAAGTGGTCAGAATGGTGCAGTCAACTTGCGGTGGCGCAAGTACCATTGCGCCATGTGCAAATTTCCGATATTCAAAAGGTGACATGCAAATGGGGCCATAATTCATGCAAGGCGCGGGGGGCCATTTGCATCTGATTATGGCCCCATTTGCATGCCATTAGCATGCAGGTGCGCCGATCCCCGAGGACCAGGCAGCAGCCGTCGGGGACCGATGCCCCCTGCAGCCCGATCATGGGCAAAAGAGTGTAAAATCCCCACCACCACCCCCCACTGGCCCGATCGTGGGCATGGCTTAAATCCCCCCCACCAGCCCGATTGCGGGCAGCAATGTGTCCCCCCCCCCCAACATATCCCTGGTGGTCCAGTGGACCGATAAGCCTGATCGTGGGATTGAGTTGTCAAACACACACACCTACCTCCCAAATATATCCCTGGTGGTCCAGTGGACGAAAATCCCGATCGCGGGATTGAGTTGTCAAACACCCCACCTCCGAATATCCCTGGTGGTCCAGTGGACCGAAAATCGATCGGGATTGAGTTATAAACCCCAGACATCCCTGGTGACCTGATGTCCCCCCACCCACCACCACGAAGCCCACCACCCCACTCCCGCCCCCGCAGCCGCGGGCAGCAGCATCCCACCCGCTGTTACTGAGTCGCGCCGGCCGATCGACTGCCCGGTAGGGCTGCACGCCATTAGTGCAGAGACAAGATCAATGGGTGTGCAGCCTATACTATAAAGACAGTTCAGTTTTGTGAATGAATGTATCATTCACAAATCTGGACTGTCTTGTATAGTATGAGCTGCACGCCCATTGGCTCTTGCTCTGCACCAATGGGCGCAGTCCCACCGGCAGTCAGTCGCGGGCAGGTGGATGCTGCTGTTCGCTGGCTGCGGGGAGCGGGTGGTGGGGCTCGTGGGTGGGTGGGTGCGGGACACTAGGTCACCAGGGATGTGTTTTGGGGTGTGTGTTTGATAAGTCAATCCCGCGATCGGGATTTTTGGTCCACTGGACCACCAGGGATATGTTCGGGAGGTGGGGGGTGTTTGATAACCCAGCCCGGGATCGGGCTTATCCGCTACTGGACCACCAGGGATGTGTCGTGGGGGGATATTGCTGCCCGCGATCGGGCTGGCGGGGATTTGCTATGCCCGCGATCGGCCAGTGGGGGTGGGTGGGATTTTACACTCTTTGCCCGCGATCGGGCTGCAGGGGGCACAGGGTGGGTTGAGGGCCAGCCACAGGTGGCAGCGCTGCTGTGTTGCGGCCCGCAATGCAGCAGCTCACCTGTGAGTGGCCTTTGACTTGATCCTTTATTTCTTTTTGGCTCAAAGTTGTGCAGGCGCAGGTTGGGGGTTGCGCCTGCACAACTCTGCACAGCCCGGCTGAATATTGGGCTGTGCAGTTTATGCATGGTTCCTCCCCCTCCAATTCAGCATGCATTCATTTGCATTGCGCTGTTGCTCAGCATGTTTTCAGTGGCGCAACTGCCTCCTGCTGAATATCGCAGAATGGAGCAATTTCGGACTTGCGCAGGTGCAACCCTATTACGCATGGCGCAACCCTTTTGAATATCTGGCCCCATTTCTTTTGTGCTTTAAAATTATTTGAGCTGGTTATAGGACCTTGAACATAGCAAGATTTTTTTTTATTAATTATTTCAAGTTTTACAATATTTTTGTAGTGCCAAGAGTGGGAGGTTTTGTACCAAGGTAAGACGATAAATAAAAACACACTCACACATTAATGTGGATCTGGGGTTTAAAAACCTGGTATCAGACCTTCCCCCAAAGGGATGACCCAGGGGAATTATATCTATCGTTATAATATCTTTATAGCAGCAGCCCTTAAGCTGATCACACAAAGATGGCTGATGAATGGCTGCCCTGAAACAGAAGACCGGATTCTGATCCTAAAAAAAATTAAATCGATGGTCTAGATCTCTTCGCAGCTTCACTTAAAACAAGAAAAATGTATAGCAAGATAGTTACCCTTTGAACATTTGATAGAGGAGAATAGCAGGTCTGGATCAGCTAGCCTTGATATCGGTAACTCAACTGTTTTGCGTTCAGTTTACCTAGGTAGACATTTACTGTAAACACACTTGGCATCCTTAGTTTCTTTGCCCCCGTAATAAGGGCACAGCTCTTGCAGAAATACAAGCATGCTGAGTACATACACAATGTATGCTACTTGTTTAATTGGGAAATGTTTGCAGGTGGTTAGCATAGTCAAAGTGAACCTAAGGGAACGTAGATCTAACAAGCATTTATCAATGCCGAATGTTGTCACGGTGGCATTGGCTTTGGTAGTGCAGTGCGAAAACACATTTTGGGCAGGATGTGAAAAATGACAGCTGTACGGTTCATAAGGAGGCGTAAAAAAATGGCAATGTTGAAAATGTGGCATGTAAATATTGCAAATTTGCAAAGTTACAAGGGTGCGTGGAAACTGTGCAATGCACGCTTGTAACACAGTCATTTTATGGACTTTTGGCACCAAATTTTCAACATAGGTTTTTTAGCACCTCTGCTCATGTACAGTGTCACTGTCATTTCCTCAAACTGTCCCAAAAAGTGATTTCGCACAGTGACAACACTATTCTGCACCAGATGTGCAAAAACACATTTTGGGCAGGATATGTAAAATGACAGCTGTACTGTTCATCAAGAGGTGTGGAAAAACGCCAATGGTGAAAATCCAGAGTGAAAATATTACAAATGCACAACGTTACTAGCGTGTGTACCAACTGTGCAACGCACGCTCGTAACGCATTCATTTTATGGAGTATCGTCACCAAATTTTCAACATGGGCATTTTAGCACCTCTGCTCATGAATAGTGTCACTGTCATTTTTGTACTCTGCCCCAAACACTGATTTCCCACAGCGACTGCGCTATTGTGCGCTGGAAGTGCAGAAACACATTTCGGCCAGGATGTGAAAAATGACAGCTATACTGTTCACAAGGAGGTGTAGAAAAATGACAAAGTTGAAAATCTGGCATGAAAATATTGCGAATTCGCGAAGTTACAAGTGTGCGTAGCAACTGTGCAACACACGCTTGTAAAACAGCCATTTTTTGGATTTTTTCCACCAAATTTGCAACGTAGGCTTTTTGAGAGCCCACCTGATGAACACTGCCACTGTCCTTGCTTTAATCAGTCCCGAAAGGTGATTCCACGCAGTGACTGTGAAATCACATTTCGGGACCGATTAACGTCATAACAGTGTCAGAATTCATGAAGGGGGTCCCAAAAACCCATGTCAAAAATGTGGTGCAAAAATTTGAAAAAATGCCTGAGATATGTATCGAAGTTGAAAAAAACTTATTTATTCCATTATACAGCATTTCCTCAGTTCGCGGTCAGCTTTGAAGAGCGCAGACGTGTTCCCGGTCCACCGAAGATCGCTGCGCCAAGCTCCGGAGGTAAGTATGGGGTGAGGGGGGTGGGAGGCAGGGTGCACAGTGGGTGGGTGCGGGTGGTGGGAGGGTAGGAGGCTACGAGGACCATTTTCTGTTTACAAGTGTTAAAAAAAAAAACAAACATCGCAGATGGTTTTCTTTTTTTACAGGCTTTTTTTTGGGGGGGATACAGTAGCCAATGGGGGATTGGGCACCCCCATCGGCATATACGGAGTGGGGGGACATCATGCCGATGGGGAAAGGGCTCCCCTGTTGGCACATTAAAGTGGGAAAGGTAGGGACGGATGCCAACGGGGATTGGGCACCCCCATCGGCAAACAATGAAAGCGGGGAGGGTGCATGAGCCAAGGGGGATTGGGCACCCCTTCAGCAAACAAAAAAGGAGGGGGGGACACATTATGCCGACGGTGAGTGACCACCCCCGTCACCACATACATGAGGGGCAGGATAAGCCGACTGGGGGATTGGGCACCCGCGAAGTCGGCAGTTTAGAGGCCACTGTGCCACCATATTTGTAGCTGGCGAAACACATAGGAAGGTCCGCTGCATGTGACGAGCTTTGCTCACATTGCGGTGGACCTTTCCTTAGATGTGCTCACCACATTATGTATGCATGGTGTGGCGCCAGCATGAAGGCTGATTGGGGAATGAGGGATGCACCTACTGGTGCGTGCCCTACATTCGTCCAACAGCGACCGCGCCTCCAAATCTCCACTACCACAAGATGTTGGCTGTGCAAGCACGCCAATATAAAAAGCACATCAAGTTCACATGCTGTAAGCTTGACATGCAAGCAGCAGAGAAGCTGGTGCAGACATCTAAAAACCACATTAGGATTGCACAATGCACGCTTGACATGCATGCAGCAGCTAAGCTTATATGATCATCATCTAAAACAATCACACCAGATTTGCAAGCTGTACACCTGGCATGCATGCAGCAGCTTGAGCTAGCACAAACTCCATCTAAAAAACACATGCTATTTCTCATACTGCTAGAACTGCTGGATGACACAGGACAAAAGCAGCCTACAGTGAAGGATCCTGCTGCAAGGGATTCATCCTCAGGATGCAAAATTCAAGGGGAGTGATGAGTGAGTGAGCATGTGGGCAAGTCCTGAGGGCAAGATTCTGGAAATGATGATGGCAAGTACAAATGCGTGCATACAGCCTGACTGCATGGAAGCAGAAACTGATGAATAATAACTGTTCAAAGGAATGGCTGATATGATTCAGAATGACTGAATGAGTGACAGTCCCTGACAAAAAAAGCCCAATATTTAAAGGGCACAACTGTGTGTTCCCCAAGCTGCTAAACTCCCCCAACTCCATTTGCTGCTCCTTCCAATGCTATAATGTCATGAGAGAAGCAGCAGCATTAATGGGTGACCAGCAGGAAGATGGGAAGAACAGATGAGCAAGGACATTGTGTGGCTTCCTTCAGTGATATGACTTGGGGCGGGAGTTGTGTAATCTGGCTCTAGTTGCAATAAATGTTCTTACATGAATCCTTCCCCCTAGGCACTTCACTGAATGCAGTGTGCACCTCGCTGATTTGGTGGTTGACCTCATGGATGCATCAATGTTCTGCTGCTTCCCCATGTAATTGTGCATGGGGTTTAACAGCTAATGGACAATGGTGAGAAAGCAGCCAATGGATAAGGGGAGTAGAATTTGGAGGATGGGGAAATGCAACTTTGCAACAAATTTTTTTTAATGGGGAAGGGGGGGCATAGATAACACTCCAGCAGTGACTTCCTCTGTACAGGCTGAGAATAACAAAAGTGCCTGCTGGCATTTTCACTTTTGGCAGGTCGCACTATAGGTAGGGCTGCTGCCGCAGCAGCAGCAGCTTGACCCCTGTCCTATCCCACCCTGCCTGCTCAACACTATATATATATATATATATATATATATATATATATATATATATACACACACACACACACACACACACACACACACACACACACATACAGGTATATATTTATACCACGGGGTGAAAGCTTTCTCAGTAGGATAACCTATGTTATTTCCATTGCGGTGAGGATAAATCCTGATGACATCAGCAGAGTGAGGATATCGACATAAAGGCTCTGTCCACACTACACCAGTAAAACAGTTCAGTAACGTTATAGAGGGCTTAAACCGTTACCGTAATGGTTTGCATTTACACTGGTAACGTTACAGAAGGTGTTTTCGGAACCGTTATAGAAACCTGTTGTGAGGTGGTTTCAACAACGGTTCCTGTAACGGTTGCAGTTCAGTAACGTTACCGGTGTGTGTCTAAATGTTCCACCATGTTGCCTCCAGTCCCCCACCATACCTACATGCATTGCAGCACTGATGTAATGCATGCAGGCGGAGCGGAGGCTACCAGGGCGTACCAACGGCAATGTGAGGCACCAACGTAGGCTGCAATACTGGGCAGTCTCCATAGCAGGGTAACCCAACCTACAGCGGTATGCCCACCCCTGGAGTTACCCATGTGTCCCCACTTGACCTACCCCCCTGTCCTCACATGCCTCCCTGAGAGCTGCCTCCTGAAGTATCCATATACTGACCGTAATGACGCCTCTCACTGTGATGGGCGCTGGGAGTACCCCGCCTGCCTATCAGAGCTGTGGCATCATTACTACCTGTGGAATGGTGCCAGTAGTGCACACATACAGCGGTTGAGCTCCTGAGTGCATCGTGTAACACCGCTGTGGTGGCCAATAGATGTGTGGTACTGTGTACAGGTGAGTGGTGGGGTACACTGATAGCAGTAGTGGAGGGGCTGCCATCAGCCATTCGGCAGCAGTACCTGACCGGCTATCATGTCCTGGTGCCATACCCCTGTTGGACATGTTGCCATGTCACACACTCTCCCTCCCTTTCACAGCAGTACCTCCCTGAATCCACCATGCAGCCCCCCGCGCCTTCTCCCTTTCGCCTTCTCACCATAGGTGTGTAAAAGATCATTGCCATACTGTATGTTGCACATTATGGCTTGTACAGATGCATACTACCCCATATGTATTGCGGGTGGGTGCCTCTCGTCACAGCTGTGCTCACCAGGTGCACCATGGGATATGCTCTGCTTCAACAGGGTTGGGACCACACATACTATCACACACAATGTGGACGGGCTGTACCATTTTCAATCCTTTATCAAACTGTTCACTGGCAGTGTGGACACACTGTACCGTTTAAGGCCTATAACGGTTTGGAACCGTTACAGATTTCAAGTGGTGTAGTGTGGACGCGGCCTTACCCATAGTCTGCTGATGTCACCAGAGTGAGGATAAATGCACTGCAGCTTGCATTCTAAAGGAAACTGCTTCAGAAAAAGTTTCTCTTTCTCACTGAAGCTGCAACTTACTCAGTTAGCTTTGCAAAAAGACTCTTACCTGTGTCACATTGTGTTTCTAACATTGCTAGCCCATTACTGTGCTGATCTCAGCTTCAAAACAACCTGAATTCTAAATGAAAGTCTTTTACAAAGCAGGTTCTGTTTTTCAGTGCTACCTGCAAGTTTGTCTTTCTCACTGAGCCTCTGACTCGCTCAATTAGCTTTGCAAAACACACTCACCTGTGTTTCTGACTCCCAGTCCATTCAGAACACACACACACAGAATGAGCAGAAAACACACAGACTCAGAAAAAATGTTCCTGCAGCTCTCACCCCTGTGGTATAAATCACACACATGATGGGCAGATCATGGCATATGGAAAATATTCTCACTCCTGCCTCGTGCATCCCCCTATATATTTTTTTATATAATCATTTTTATTAGGAAGCAAACAAGACAAATACAGAAACGTGTTGCACAGTAGAAAATATCCAAAGCACTAACTAATGGCAGGACTAACTACCCGCTATAGATCCCCTAACACTAAATGAATTACCAATGCCGGTGACACCCTCCCCCATCCCAGTCACCTAGCACCTGTGAAGAAGAACAATCATTTGTTTAGAAGAAATTCCAGAGCACATCCCCATTTTGTATCCCACAATAATGAAGCCATCTACCCCATGAATTGTAAAAGTTAGCTAAAGCTGCTCGCCTTTGAAATAGCACCTTTTAGAACCAGGCCACTTTAAGCAATACTCATTTCCACCTCGAAAAGAGATGGAAGATTACAGGAAAGCCAGTTCAATAGTAATAATCGCTTAGCCTCTAGGGCCACGGCATAAAGGAAACCCTTAAAATGTAGTAAGGAGTCTTGTAATTTCCTCGGATCTCCCAAGATGTAGAAGATCAGGGACTGTAGAAAGGGGATTTGTAAAACCTCCTCTAAACAATCCAGAATACTCTGCCACCAAGGATGTAGCAACCAGCACACCCATAATAAATGAAAAATTGACCCTGGTGCAGAATGACAATGCCGGCATAAATCAGAACTTAAAAGACATAATTTAACCAACTGCACCAGAGTACGATGCCATCTACTTAAGGTCAGGTGATGCAGAATGTGCCGCCTTCCAGTATTTATCCCAACCTTCCTCATCTATCACAGCTTGTACATCTGACACCCATTTCAGCCTGTGGGATTCCCAATTAGGTAGGAAATGTTTCTGAAATTCTTTATTATATATGAACAACTAATATGCTCCCTAGAGAGTAATAGCCATTTCCCCAAACACCATGTAAATTCAGTCTCATAAACACAAACATCAGTAAGAAACTTCCCAGATAAAGCATGACATAGCTGTAAATAATGCCAACACGCTCACTAGTAGTTAGCCCAAATTTAGACTCCAGAACCTGAAATGGAGCAAGTAAACTCCCTTCCACCTGTAGTAAATTGTCCAAAACTCACACCCCATTGACCAGCCAGGATTTCCACTGAAGGGTAGTACCCCCTACCTGTAAGTCAGGATTATGCCAGAGAGGTTTACATTTCCCCAAAAAGGACACATCATACTTCAATATTTTAAAAAATGTAGCCCAAGCCCAACTAGAGAAAATCATAGGCTGCGTGATTTCCCTAAGCCGTGACCTACCATGCTTAAGTAACACCACCAATGGTATGTCCCCCCATCAAACATCTTTCTATAGCTATCCACAGAGGGGTGTTTGAAGCCCTGTGTGAGAGCCAATTTAGAATTTGTTTAACCCCATGGCATATTCCACCCAGACACCCCAGGAGCCCTTAAAATCCTCCTACTAAAATGCGGAAGAGACACTTCCCAAATAAAATCAAACAACATCCTATCTAATTTAATCCAGTAACTATGTGGAATAACCAGTGGTAAGTTACATAGTTTGTAAAATAAGCATGGAAAAAATCATCGTCTTCAAAGTCGCTATTTTACCCGGGAGAGATAACTTAAGCTTTTTCCAGCATAGCAAATCCATTTTAACTTCCCCCAAGAGCCCAGTAAGGTTCTTGGAACACATATCCATCAATTGGGCTAAAATGTGCATCCCTAAATATTTCACACCCTCCGATGACCACTTCAGGGTGTGCTTACCTAACCAGGCCCAAGTCTTATCTCCGTTAAATAAAGGCAGAATCTCTGCCACCCAGAAATACCACTAAAAGAACTAATAATATCCCAAGCGATCGGTAAAGAGGTTTCCACTTTTGAAAGAAGTGATAACAAATCATCTGCATATAGGAGGGTGGAAAAAGACTGTTGTCCCACCCCATCCCCCGGATGTTGATTTAGGGCCAAGTTTAAGGGTTCAATGGCTAACAAAAATAATAAAGGGCTGAGTGGGCATCCCTGTCTTGTTCCTATAGCCAAAGAAAGGAGGTCGACAATGCCCCATTAGCCCGCACTCCAGCTCATGGATCAGAATATAATCAACTAATCCATCTACTGAATCTCGGTCAAAGACCTGCTTTGTTAAGTACATACTGCAAAGAACTCCACTTAACAGAATCGAACATTTTCTCAGCGTCTAGACTTATCAAAGCAGCTGAGTCTGGCCCAGGTACTGCTATCTGAATAAGATTTATCACTACCCAGATATTATCACCGCCCTGCCTGATCTTCATAAATCCAGATTGAGACGTACCAACCAGAAACCCAAAAACTTTCTCTAAGTGCTCAGCCAACATTTTTGCAAATATCTTTCTACATTCAGATGAGAAACGGGCCTACAATTTGCACAGAAAGTTGTCTCTCACCCTGGTTTAGGCAGGACAGTGAGAATGGCTTCTTTCATAGAGTCAGGTAGCGAGCCCAATCACTCCATGGAATGAAACAAATCTAATAGCCTGGAGGACAACTGAGGTTCAAATGTTGAATAAAAAAACGCACTTCTACCATCTGGGCCTGGTGCTTGACCCAAAGATAAAGACTTAATCGCCAGCTGTACTTCCTGCAGAGTAATATTCCTTTCTAATTCAGTGACCATGACATCAGGCAGTCTAGGAACAACAGTCTGAGCAAAGAAGTCCTCAAAATCCCCAAGGGAAGGGTCTACTGTAGATTGATATAATTTAGAGTAAAACTTCCTAAACTGATCTGCAGTCGAAACTGGGTCTGATGTGAATTCTCCCCATCACCCTGCAAATAAGGGACTTGTGTTTCCAGAGAGAACTTCTTCAAGTGGTAAGCCAAAAGTTTGCCAGCCTTATCTCCAGACTCCCAATATTGGCCCTTAATGCCTTTTGCTGAAAAATATTGTTAAGTGCATTCTTGCATTTAACTAATTCCTGCACTGAACTCGTCTGCTCCATCTGGGTCGCATACATGTCCTTCTCCAATTGTGTAATACGAGATGTAAGAGTCTCCACGTTCTCCTTTCATTGTTTATTACTAGAAAATGCATACGAAATAATTCTGCCTCTAATACAGGCTTTAAAGCATCCCACAGCACAAAAGTGGAATCCCCAGAGGAAGTGTTGAACTGAAAACAAAATTAAATTCTGTCGGCCAACCATTACCGGAAATCTACAATGGACAATGAAGTCGGATGAAAATGCCAACAAGGCATCCTCAAATGGGTCATATGAGACAGCCACACAAGTGATACAGGGCCATGGTCAGATAACACAATCGTTCCATGGAACACAGACAGCAGGTCTGACAAAACAGAAGAGCTACACAAAAAATAATTCAACCTACTGAAAGACTTAAACCTCGGAGATCCCAGGGAGCCCCCACTAGACCCCAGGGAAGGGTTCTAATTTTATTTTTTTTAAAAATTGGCTACTAAGCACACACTTCACATTTTGCAGCCATGCAGCTTTAGCTGCTGGCAGCTTAGCCATTTACCTGCTCCTATCTGGCAGCTATAACTAGCCGTGAGTGCAGCTTTCTCCTCAGCTGTCCACTGCTGCCTACCAAGCTCTACAGGGCATTTATAAAAATGTTCAGTGGAGCAGCGGTTCAGGAAAGTGCAGGAAACACTCCTACCATGGACTCCTCCACCTCCTGCTGAGCTCTTGTCTCCCTCTCTTCCTCCCACATGCAGCAGGCTGCAGCCTGAGCTCCATACAAGCTGTGGGTAGCAAGTGCTTACAGGCATTTTCACATTTAGTGCTGTTGCACTGTTCGGATGGCTGCAGAAACAGCCCCAGCCTATCCTCCTCCTTTACTCTCCTCCCTGCTCTCCAACACAAAATCAGGGCCCAGGGAGCCCCCTTAGACCCCAGGGAGGGGTTCTATTTTGATTTAACATCATTGGCCACCAGAGAACTAGCCCACCTAGGCTTCCAATTCTAGGGAGCAGGACTCCTAGGGCATCCCTAGCCCACATGACCACAAATGCAAAGTTTATTTCACTAAAGCTAGTCCATTAGCCTAAAAGTGGCTCCACTAGCCCACCTAGGCTACCATTCTAAAATACTGGCTGTGACCATTGGCCAGCTGGTCATGATTGCTGTACGATATTTGTAATATAAAAATATAGTATGTGAGTCTGTGCTCCCATGGGTGCCCCCCACCAGGTTTCACGGAAGCTACAGGGTATATTAAATTGACCAGGAGATCTCTGTAATGTAATTAATTTCCTTGAGAAATTGCATTTTATGGCCTTTTTATGACCTGTTGCTGCTTTGAAGTGGGGAAGCTAAATATACAGTTTATTACAGGACAGGACTTCATTTAGCTGATTCCTGTCAAGATATCTTGCACCTAGGTGAGAGATTGCAGGGTTATAAATCTTCAAAGGAACTGGCTGATCAAAGACTCATAATTTGAGAAATGAGTTTTTGCTGATGCCATATTATTTAATATATCTCCTGACAGGAAATCGTTGTTTGTATTTTTTTAATTCTAAAAAGGAGGAGCTAGATGACTCACCAAGGGGGTGGGGAGATGTAGTTGAAATGTATCCTTGTAACTGGGGAATATGACATATCATTTTGGGACTTGAGAAAGACAGATCTCTGATCTAACTAAGGCACTTATAGAGGAAATACATTAGATAGAAAAGGTCTAATTGTATTGTGGTAGGAGTTTGTTTTGTACTTTGCCCTTGTTCTTTTAAGTGATTGTATGCTCTTTGATATATTGTTCTGTGTTTACATTTTTCATATTTTTATCATCTTTCAGTAGAATCTTTATTAGAAAGATACTGCCTGGGTGTGTCTGTCAGTTCTTTTTGCATGTGACGTATAGAGGGTTAAGACTGATAAAAACTGTTCAAAAGCTTGATGGTGTTACCAAACTGGGAAAAGGTAAGAATATACCTAAAGTCTTTTATAGAGTTTTAAGGGTTCATTTTGGAAGCATGGCTTGGTGCCCCGGTGAAAGATTGTACCGCAATCCCCCAAAGAGAGTACGTATCTGAGCCTGTACATTGGGTATGCTAGCATAAGGTTCACAGTTTGAATCCCCCCAGAACTTGAGATTAAAGGTGATTCTGACCCAAAAGTAGACAGAAGGTTACCCTGTCTGTTACCTGTTCACATTACGGCCCCCAGAGGTTGGCACTGTGGGAGCAGAGGGCCCGACCTGCTGAGTGTATTTGTGACACTGGCCACCTGGCCATCCAGAGCACTAAGAAGTTTTAGCTGTGCCTTTCCCCAAACAACTTTCTCTACTCTTTCTTACCTTTTTATTATTTTATTTCCTTCTTTTATATCTCTATTTTTCTACTGTGATCCAACTGTAATCTTTAATTTAAATTTCCCTTTTCCTTCTGTGCTGTCCTATACCTCTTGTATCTCTTGGCTCCAATTCTGCACTCGCTACTGCATTTTCTCCATATTAACCTAACTTTCTTTACAGGTCTGCCAGGAAGCGGACCCTTCCCTATCAGATAAGCATCATTCTATGCCTATTACCCTTTGCAATCTATTTACTGTCTAAGAACTGTGGATCCTTTGTGATCCCCTTTTCTATATTTTGTTTTACAGGTCCTGTGAATATCATCCCATAAAGACTCCTGCCTCTGGCTCCCTAGTACTCAGGTAAAAGACTCTCAACATATACCTGTGCTTGGTGGGTTGCCTGTAACAGTGTGGCCATGCCCATTACAGTGTGTGTCTATTTGGGGTGAGCTGGCCATGTGGATGGGTGCCAAGTTATTGCTACTTTTGTGTTCACCCCTTAAAGTCTGATTACGTGGAAACATTCAAAACTGTGGAGAGAAAATAGCTGGCACACAGGCCAGGCAGAAGTGATTAAGTAGTTCTGAGGGTCAGTAGTTCTGAGGGTCAGTGTGTGTGTGTGTGTGTGTGGGAGGGGAGGGAGACCACATGTGTTTCCAATGGTATGTGTGCTATGGTTCAGCTGTGCAGCTGAGATGGGGGAACATGAAAATTGAAAAATATGGCAGTGGCTATAAACATGCCTTATGTATGCAGATTTGTATCAAAGTGCAAGTGTACTGCATGTGCACAGGCAATATAGCACAGTGGTTAAGGGTACTGAGCTGCAAACCTGGAGACCAGAGTTTGAATTTCATCAGCCTCCACTTGCATACTGTGTGAACCTGAGCAAGTCACTTAACTTCCTTGTGATCCCAGGTCACACCTGGAAACAAGTTCTGCCTCAGTGTCCCTTTCCTAGATATTTTTCCCCATATGTGTGCAGTTTTAAGTGACCACTTGCTTGCTTGTTGCATGCATGCCACATGCATGCAATCAGTTCCAGTTTAAGACAAAAAGCATATTTGCAGCATGCATGCTACACTTTCGTGTTGCACGCATGCCAAGTGCATGCAATCAGTTCCAATTTAACATAAAAAACATGCTTGCAGCATGCATGCTACTTAGGAAATGTTATGTGTGCAGCATGCAAACATTTCACATAATTATTTTAGTAAGGGAGGTTAAGGGGAGTCTTTTTGTTAGGTTAGGATGATGGTTCCTCCTCATCCTTCTACACTTTTAATGGTTACCTTCACTGACTACACAGGATGTATGGGATGGACAGGTTGAAGGGAAAGTACTGAAAAGGTCACAAGAGGGACAAAACAATAATGATAAAAACTTCTCATTTTGGCAGTAGAGTGCTATATACTGTAGCTGCCCAACTGTGCAAATCATACCACCTAGGTATAGAGCAGAAATGTGGATGTATCGAGGCAGTGGTAAGTACCCATTAGTTGACTGAGGGGGGCAGAGACGAAGGCAGTATGGATAAAAAAATAGGGTAACATACATCTACATAAAGAGCAGGAAATAAACTTGGGCAATAATTTTAAAGGGGAATAAGGAAAGGAGTAAGGGAAAAAGGAATGAAATGCAGTGACAATCTTTGTATGTGGGATGTCTAAATAATGTGCTTGTATTTAAAAAAGGGCAAGCTGGAGGACCCACACATGGATTGGAGAGGATCAGCATGTGAATCTGAAGGAGGGGATGGTAAGCGATATTTGTGTTTGCTTTTGCGTTATCCAGGCAGATGTAAAGAAATGCAGTCTCCAAACTGCGTTACAGAAACATACACGTTGATGGCAGATAAGGACTGCAAGGCCCATCCAGTCTGCCCATTTTTTTCTACCTTATGAATGTGCCATAGACCTTTACTCTGTCAATGGCCTGTCTATTCATACTCATCTGTATTGCTCCCTTATGTCTATCCCATGCCTGCTTGAAGCCCTGCACTGTATTTATATCCACCACTTCCTGAGGTAGGCTGTTCCATGCATCCTCTACCTTTCTGTGAAAAAGAACTTCCTCACATTACCCCTTAATCGGCCTCCCTCTGATCTCATGCTGTGTCCTCTTGTCCTGCTATTTTTCATATATTGAAACATGTTAGACTCTTTCACCTTGTTAATGCCCTTAAGATATTTGAATGTTTTGATCATATCACCTCTCTCCCGCTTTTGTTCTAGGGTATACATATTGAGCTCCGTTAATCTGTCCTCATATGTTGTTTTCTGATGCAGTTCCTGCACCATTTTGGCTGGCCTTCTCTGGACAGCCTCCATTTTGTTAATGTTCTTGTACAGGTGCGGCCTGCAGTACTGCAAGCAGTAAGATCTGTAGAATATTGCATCATCTGCGTAGAGTTGTACTGATGTACCACCACAGTTAAGAGGCAGGTCATTGATGAATATGGAAACTAGTAGGGGACCAAGTATGGACTCTTGCAGTACCCTGTCAGTGACTGGTGCTAGAGAGGATAGTGTGTTTGCCCATTTGACACATTGAGAATGATTTGCTAGGTAATTTGAAAACCACGCGATGGAGTTATTATCCAGTCCGATGTGCTGAAGTTTAGCTATGAGCAGGGGGTGATTAACAAGGTCAAAGGCCTTAGTTAGGTCTACAAAGACTGTGCCACTGGCTTGGCCCAGATCCATGTTATTGAACAAGTCAGAGGGGACGAGAAAGAGGGCAGAGTCGGTTCCCATGGTGTTTACGGAAACTATGCTGAAAGTCTGTGAAGATGTTTGTTTATTCAAGGAATGAGTACAACTGGTCATGGAGGATTCATTCTTGAATTTTTGCAGTAGGGCAGAAGATAGAAATTGGTTTGTAGTTTTGGGCTGTATCAACCAGGCTGGATTTGTGGACAGGTACCACTACCGCTGTTTTCCATTTGCCAGGGATAGAGTGGGTGACAAAAGATCTATTGATTAGCACTGAGATGGGCAGGCCAAGCGCTGGTGCCCTAATGTGGTGTCAAAGCCTGGAGAGCTATCACATTTGAGTCTCTTGAGCAACTTTAGAACCTCAAAATTGGTGGTAGTTTTTATATGAAAGGAGGGACGGTTGGTCTTGTGTTGATGTTGATTAATAGGGACATTCTGAATGACTACTCATTCAAATAATACCCGAATGCTATTTCTTCCACCATTTCTCGAGAAGGAACGTACGTACTTGTTCCGGACGGTACTTTCCACCCTGGGACTATTGATGGGCTTTGTTTTTGTTTCACAGGGGCCATTCCCCTGTGCTCTGTACCAGCAAGACCAAGCTGGAAATACCTCCACTTCGCAGTGGGGTTCATCCGGATTCCACTCCTCCAACTTGCCATAACCTGTTTACAGCCCATTTTGAGCTACTTTAGCCATTCTACACCGGACTTCAACTTGCTGTCTGAGTACACTTCGTAATGCTGAAACTAACTGTGTTCCCCTCTACCTAACTGGAAGTTTTATGCTTGCTTCAAGCACTGCAGGAGCCCTGCTCACTTCACCTGAGAACTCTTGGACAGCACATCAGCTTGCTGCTGCAGTTTGGCATTCCTTTTCACTTCAGGGCCCGGGCCATGCTGTGCTTATGTAGCAATCATCGGACCAACGCGTTGAAACAGACGCCAAGCCGAATGCACTGACCGAAATAACAATAATAGATGAGATTTCCAAAGACACAGCTTACCGTATCTTCCAATTTTATTCTCAGTTCATTTTCACACAGCAAACAAAACGGGGTGCAGCGACTGATACCGGGTAACAAACTAAATAAAAAACTTAATAGCGCATGCAATACATGTTGATTTCAGTGACCAGAGCAGCCGAGCAGACCAGCCCACGCACGTAATGACGCGCGGGAATCAGCTGACGTTTCGGCAAAAGCCTTCCTCAGAGCTAATTGGTCCAGAAATCAAACCTAATTAAATAGTAAAAACTCATTCATATTACATACCCATCAACCAATAAAAACAAAAATGAGCTCATAAATATTCATAGGTACCCCCCCAAGACAGCACTTGTTTCTCTGTGCTTATGTAGCAGCCTGCTATGGCTGGGATTGCTGGGGTTCAGTCACTGAACTGTTTTTGGTGCAGTCCATTGTGCTCTCTGTTCGGGACATGCTTCCCTGACTTTCAGTTTGATGGAACTCTCAGACTACTCCAGCTGTTTGCTTACCAGCCCCCCAAGACTGCCATGTATGTCTTATGCATATCTGAATCTGGCTTGAGAGCGACTGACGCCATCCCAATCCACTCTACTCAGTGAAACGGAAATGGTAGACCATGCGGGGTCCCGCCATCCCAATCATGCCCTACTAAATGGAACAGCGATAGTGGACCACATGGGGTCCCACCATCCCAAACTTTCATGCCCCGTGAGAGGGCCCTACTCATTGCTCAAACGTATTCCTAATCACTACAGGCAGACTCACGTGAGGGTCTTGTCCTCCTTTCCTTGGACTATTTCATACTATGGGGATGGAAGACCATAAGGGGTCCTGCCATCCCAGTTACTCATGGTCCTTACCTTGGACTATTACATACTATGGCAATGGCGGGCTATGCAGTGTCCCACCATCCCAATCACGCATGCCTCACAAAGGGGCCATTCTCATGCTCAAGGTAGTTCCATATAATTACAGGCAGACTCCCATGAGCTCTCCCCTCTTTTGCTCGGACTACTCAACGAAACAGCAATGGCTGACCATGTGGGGTCCCCCCATCCCAACAGCAGTACTGAGAAACATACATATCCACGAGGGGGCCTCATTCATTGCTCTAATGTATTTCCTTTACAGGCAGACTCATGCAAGAGGCTCATCCTCCTTACCTTGGACTATTCAATATTACAGTAATGGTGGGCCATGTGGGGTTCTGCCATCCCATCAACGGGTCTCGCCCTTCTTATCTTGAATCACATCATTATGCAGCGATGGTGGACCTGTGGGAGCATCCCGCCATCCCAACATGAACTTGCCCTCATTGGGGCATTGCTCATTACTTAAATGTATTTCTCTATCATCTACAAACAGTCTCAGCCAGGAGTTTTGCCTCCTTACCTTAGATCATACCATACTATGGCGATGGCAAACCCACGTGGTGGTCTCTCCATCCAGACTCCTATCGTGCCCCACGAAGGGGCATTTCTCATTACTCAAATGTATCCATCTTCACCATGGCAGTCCGATGTGCGGATATCACCTTCCTTAGTCTGACCACCTGAGACCTACTCCATCGCTCTAGAAGTTGAACACTGTTCTAGAAGTTGAACACTGACCTACATGCATCCATGCTCCAGTTAGCCCATGTCCAGACCTAACTTACTTCATCAATTCATTTACTTCTCCTGCTGCAATCTACCTTTCTTTCTGTTTCAGTTCCAGTCCAAGTTTCTATGCTAGACACCTTCATGGAACACACCTCAATTTCTTGGATGTTTTAGGATGATTTTTTTTTCCCTTTCTGACAAGGTACTCAATCATAGCCTAATGTTTTATGGAATCAGCCCCATGCAAGCCTCCCAAATTGCATGGACTCCTACCTCATCATCATTCCCAGCTGAGCAACCCTCCTACCTTTATCATCGTTCCCAGCCACTCAACACTCTCAGCCGTTTCATCATCTATGATCTTCGTCCTTCATAATCTTCATCTTTGTCACATTCCACCAGCCAAGCTGACTGTACATGTACTCTCTACATCTGCTTTACTTTCAGCCACCTTGGACACAAAGAGTAATCATCTTCCCTCAGCTGGACATTATTCCAAATTGGACCTATTTTCATCTGCCAGAAACCTTCATTTTCAGTGTTGACTTTCCTGCTCACCGTCAATCTCAATCTTGTGTGCAGATGTGGGTGCCCAATCCCAGTCGGCATTATGTGGCCCCCCTTTTGTTGTGTACTGACGGGGGTGCACAATCCCCCATCAGCTGCAGCTGCCCCCCCCAAAAAAAAAGAGTCCATTGGCATGTTGGGGAGCCCACTCTAGTGTGCCACATGCCCTGCAAAAAAAAAAAAAAAAAAAGGTCCCATGATGTGTGTTTTGTTTTTCTCCCCTGTAAAAAAAAAAAAAAAAGTCCTCCTGCTCCCCTCCCACAACCTGCACCCACCCACTGCTCACTCCTGCCTCCCACACCCCTCACCCCATACTTACCTCAGGACCTCGACGTGACAATCTTCGGTGGACCGTGAACACGTCTGCACTCTTCAAAGCCAACCGCGAACTGAAGAAAACTGCCGGTAAGCTGTATAATGAAATAAATAGGGTGTTTTCAACTTTGATGCATATCTCGGGCACTTTTTGGAATTGTGGCACCTAATTTTCAACATGGTGTTTTTGGGACCCCTCCTCATGAATTCTGGCACTCTCATGGCATTAATCAGTCCCAAAAGGTGATTTCACAGTCACTGCGTGGAATCACCGTTTGGGACCGATTAATGGAGCGACAGTGCCAGTGTTCATGGTGGGCTCTCAAAAGCCTATGTTACAAATCTAGTGGGAAAAATCCAGAAAATGACTGTTTTGGCGAGTGTGCAGGGCCGCTACGCGACGCCTGTGAATCCTCGTGAATTTGTAATATTTTCATGCCAGATTTTCAAAATTGACATTTTTCCACACCTCCTTGTGAACAGTACAGCTGTCATTTTTCACATCCTGGCCAAAATTTGTTTTCGCACTTCTGGCGCAGAATAGCGCGGTCACTGTGGGAAATCAGTGTTTGGGACAGATTACGAAAATAACAGTGACACTGTTCATGAGCAGAGGTCCTAAAGTGCCTATGTTGAAAATTTGGTGCCGATATTCCATAACATGACTGTGTTACTAGCGTGCATTGCGCAGTTTGCACGCACGCTCGTAAGTTCGCGAATTTATAATATTTTCACTCCAGATTTTCAACATTGCCATTGATCTGCACCTCCTTGTGAACAGTACAGCTGTCATTTTTCACATTCTGGCCAAAATGTGTTTCATATTTCCGGTGCAGAATAGCGCAGTTGCTGTGGGAAATCCGTGTTCGGGACACATTATGAAAATGACAGTGACATGGTTCATTAGCAGAGGCCCTAAAATGGCTATGCTGAAAATTTGGTGATGAAAGTCCATAAAATGAGAGTGCTACGAGCGTATGTTGCACAGTTTCCACGCACGCTCGTACCTTCGCAACTTTGCAATATTTTCACTCCAGATTTTCATCATTGCCATTTTTACACACCTCCTTATGAACAGTGCAGCTGTCATTTTTCACATCCTGGCTGAAATGTGTTTTCGCTCTTCCCGGAACACAATAGCATGGTCGCTGCGGGAAATCAGTATTCGGGACACATTAAGAAAATCACACTGACACTGTTCATGAGCAGAAGTCCTAAAATGCCTATGTTGAAAATTTTGTGATGAAACTCCATAGAATGACTGTGTTACAAGCGTGCGTTGTGCAGTTTCCACGCACCCTTGTAACTTCGCAAATTAGTAATATTTTCACGCCACATTTTCAACAGTGGCAATTTTCCATACCTCCTTGTGAAAAGTACAGCTGTCATTGTTCACATCCTGGCCCAAATGTGTTTTTGCGCTTCCAGCGCAGAATACCGCAGTTGCTGTCGGAAATCATTGTTTGAGACAATTTAGGATTGAGCGAGTGGGGGGGGGGGTGACCAAGCTCAACTGAGCTCTGTTGGGACTGCTGCAGATTTCTTTGTGGGCAGGAAAAGGCACCAACGCAGGCAGGAGCCCAGTACAAAAGGGCAGCCTGCATCACTGGGAGACACAGAACGAGCGAGTGAGGGAGGGGGCGTGCGTGAGGTTAATGGAGCTCTGTTGGGACTGCTGTAGATTTCTTTGTGGACAGAAAAAGGCAGCAATACACACAGGCGCCCAGTACAAAAGGGCAGCCTGCGGCAGCAGGAGAAACAGAATGAGTGACTGAGAGAGGGGGGGAGCGAGCAAACTCAACAGAGCTCTATCGTGACTGCTGCAGATTTCTTTGTGGGCAGAAAAGGGCAGCAATGCAGGCAGGAGCCTCATACAAAAGGGCAGGCTGCAGCGCCGGTGGAAACAGAAAGAGTGAGTGAGAGAGGGGGAGTAAGTAAGGTCAATGGAGCTCTGTCAGGACTGCTGCAGATTTCTTTGTGGCCAGAATAAGGTGCCAACAGAGGCAGGAGCCCAGTACAAAAGGGCAACCTGCAGTGCCAGTACAAACAGAATGAGCAACCTCAATGGAGCGCTGTCGGGACAGCTGCGGATTTCTTTGTGGGCAGAAAAAGGTGCCAACACAGGCAGGAGCCCAGTACAAAAGGGCAGCCTGCAGCGCCGGGAGAAACACAATGAGCGAGTAAGAGAAGTGGAGTGAGCGAGCTCAACTGTGTCAGGACTGATGCAGATTTCTTTGTGGGCAGAAAAAGGTAGCAATGCATGCAGGGGCCCAGTACAAAAGGCCAGCCTGCAGCAGCGGGAGAAACAGAATGAGCGACTGAGAGAGGGGGAGTGAGTGAGCTTAACGGAGCTCTATCGTGACTGCTGCAGATTTCTTTGTGCGCAGAAGAAGGAGGCAACACAGGCAGGAGCCCAGTACAAAAGGGCAGCCTGGAGCGGCGGCAGAAACAGAACAAGTGAGTGAGAGAGGGGGAGTGAGCGAGCTCAAAGGAGCTCTGTCAGAACTGCTGCAGGTTTCTTTGTGGGCAGAAAAAGGCGCCAACAGAGGCAGGAGCCCAGTACAAAAAGGCCACCTGCAGTGCCAGGAGAAACAGAATGAGCAAGTAAGACAGTGGGAATGAGTGACCTCAATGGAGCTGTATCATGACTGCTGCAGATTTCTTTGTGGGCAGAAAAAGACAGTAACGCCAGCAGGAGCCCAGTACAAAAGGCCAGCCTGCAGCGTCAGCAGAAACAGAATGAGAAAGTGAGAGAGGGGTGAGCAAGCTCAGCGGAGGTCTATCATGACTGCTGCGGATTTCTTTGTGGGCAGGAAAAGGCAGCAATGCAGGCAGGAGCCCAGTGCAAAAGGCCAGCCTGCAGTGCCAGCAGAAACGGATGAGCGAGTGATAGAAGAGGAGTGAGTGACCTCAACGAAGCTGTGTTAGGACTGCTGCAGATCTCTTTTTGGGCAGAAAAAGCCACCAAAGCAGGCAGGAACCCAGTACAAAATGGCAGCCAGCAAAAGCGGGAGACACAGAACGAGTGAGTGAGGAAGGGGGAGTGAGTGAGCTCACTGGAGCTCTGTTGGTACTGCTGCGGATTTCTTTGTGGGCAGAAAAAGGCAGCAATGCATGCAGGGGCCCAGTACAAAAGGGCAGCCTGCAGCGGCGGGAGAAACAGAACGAAAGAGTGAGAGAGGTGGAGTGAATGAGCAAGCGCAACGGAGCTCTGTCGGGACTGCTAGAGATGTCTTTGTGGCCAGAAAAAGGTGCCAACAGAGGCAGGAGCCCAGTACAAAAGGGCAGCCTACAGTGCCAGGACAAACAGAACGAGTGCATGAGACAGGGGACTGAGCGACTTCAACAGTGCTCTTTCGGCACAGCAGTGGATATCTTTTTGGGCAGAAAAAGGTGCCAACACAGGCAGGAACCCAGTACAAAAGGCCAACCTACAATGCCAGGAGAAACACAATGAGTGAGTGAGAGAGGAGGGGCGAGTGAGCTCAACAGAGCTGTGTCAGGACTGCTGCAGATTTATTTGTGGGCAGAAAAGGAAGCAATGCATACAGAGGCCCACTACAAAAGTACAGCCTGCAGCAGCGGGAGAAACAGAATGACCGAGTGAGAGAAGGGGAGTGAGCGAGCTCAACGGAGCTCTATCATGACTGCTGCAGATTTCTTTGTGGGCAGAAGAAGACGGCAATGCAGGCAGGAGCCCAGTACAAAAGGGCAGCCTGCAGCACTGGCAGAACTGGAACAAGTGAGTGAGAGAGGGGGAATGAGTGAGCTCAACAGAGCTCTGTCAGGGCTAAGGCAGATTTCTTTGTGCCAAGAAAAAGGTGCCAGCAGAGGCAGGAACCCAGTACAAAAGGACAGCCTGCAGTGCTAGGACAAACAGAATGAGTGAGTGACACAGGGGGAGTGAGCGACCTCAAAGGAGCTCTGTCAGGACAGCTGTGGATTTCTTTCTCGGCAGAAAAAGGTGCATTTGCAGGCAGGAGCCCAGTACAAAAGAGCATCCTGCAGCGCCGGCAGAAACAGAAAGAGCGAGTGAGAGGGGGGAGTGAGTGAGCTCAACGGACCTCTGTCAGGACTGCTTCAGACTTCTTTGTGGGCAGAAAAAGGCACCAACAGAGGCAGGAGCCCCATACCAAAGGGCACCCTTCATCATCAGGAGAAAGAGAATGAGCAAGTGAGACAAGGGGAGTCAGAGACCTCAACGGAGCTGTATCGTGCCTGCTGCAGATTGCTTTGTGGGCAGAAAAAAAAAAATCAGCAACGCAGGCAGGAGCCCAGTACAAAAGGCCAGCCAGCAGAGTGAGCAGAAATGGAATGAGTGACTGAGAAAGGGGGAGTGAGCGAGCTCAATGGAGCTGTGTCGCAAATGCTGCACATTTCTTTGTGGGCAGAAAAAGCCGTGAATGCAGGCAGGAGCCCAGTACAAAAGGGGAGACTGCAGCAGTGGGAGACACAGAATGAGTGAATGAGGAAGGGGGAATGAATGAGCTCAACGAAGCCCTGTTGGGACTGCTGCGGATTTCTTTGTGGATAGAAAAAGGCAGCAATGCATGCAGGGGCCCAGTACAAAAGGGCAGCCTGCAGCGCTGGCAGAAATGGATCAAGCGAGTGAAAGGGGGGAGTGAGCGAGCTCAACAGAGCTGTCGGGGCTGCTGCAGATTTCTTTGTAGCCAGAAAAAGGTGCCAACAGACGCAGGAGCCCAGTACAAAAGGACAGCCTGCAGTGCCAGGACAAACAGAATGAGTGAGTGACACAAAGGGGAGTGAGCGACTTCAACGGAGCTCTGTCGGGACAGCTGTGGATTTCTTCCTGGGCAGAAAAAGGTGCAAATGCAGGCAGGAGCCCAGTACAAAAGGCCAGCCTGCAGCGCCGGCATAAACGGAACGAGCGACTGAGAGAGGGGGCGTGAGTGAGCTCAACGGACCTCTGTCAGGATTGCTGCAGATTTCTTTGTGGCAGAACAGGAAGCAATGCATGCAGGGGCCCACTACAAAAGTACAGCCTGCAGCAGTAGGAGAAACAGAACGACCGAGTGAGAGAAGAGGAGTGAGTGACCTCAACGGAGCTGTATCGTGACTGCTGTGGATTTCTTTGTGGGCAGAAAAAGGCGGAAACGCAAACAGGAGCCCAGTCCAAAAGGCCAGCCTGCAGTGCCGGCAGAAACGGATGAGCGAGTGACAGAGGGGGAGTGAGCAACCTCAATGAAGCTGTGTCAGGACAGTTGCAGATCTCTTTGTGGGCAGAAAAAGCCACCACGCAGGCAGGAACCCAGTACAAAAGGGCAGCCTGCAGCAGTGGGAGACACAGAATGAGTGAGTGAGGGACAGGGAGTGAGTGAGCTCACTGGAGCTCTGCTGGGACTGCTGTGGATTTCTTTGTGGGCAGAAAAGGGCAGCAACGTAGGCTGGAGGCCCATACCAAAGGGCAGGCTGCAGCGCCGGCAGAAATGGAACGAGCGAGTGAGAGAAGGGGAGTGAGTAAGGTCAATGGAGCTCTGTCGGGACTGCTGCAGATTTCTTTGTGGGCGGAAAAAGATGCCAACAGAGGCAGGAGCCCAGGACAAAAGGGCAGCCTACAGTGCCAGGAGAAACAGAATGAGTGCGTGAGACAGGGGGAGTGAGCGACCTCAATGGAGTGTGTCAGGACTGCTGCAGATTTCTTTGTGGGCAGAAAAAGCCCCCAATGTAGGCAGGAGCCCAGTACAAAATAGGCAGGCTGCAGCAGTGGGAGACGTAGAATGGGCGAGTGAGGAAGGGGGAGTGAATGAGCTCAACGGAGCTGTGTTGGGACTGCTGCAGATTTCTTTGTGGGTAGAAAAAGGCAGCAATGCACGCAGGAGCCCAGTACAAAATGGCAGCCTGCAGCAGTGGGAGAAACAGAACGAGTGAGTGAGAGAGGGGGGAGTGAGCAAGCTCAACGGAGCTCTATTGTGACTGCTGCAGATTTATTTGTGGTTAGAAGAAGGCGGCAATGCAGGCAAGAGCCCAGTACAAAAGGGCAGGCTGCAGTGCCAGCAGAAATGGAACGGGCGAGGGGGGGGTGAGCGAGCTCAACGGAGCTCTGTTGGGGCAGCTGCAGATTTCTATTTGGCCAGAAAAAGGTGCCAACAGAGGCAAGAGCCCAGTACAAAAGGACAGCCTGCAGTGCCAGGACAAACAGAATGAGCGAGCGACACACGGGGAGTGAGCGACCTCAACGGAGCTCTGTCAGGACAGCTGTGGATTTCTTTCTTGCCAGAAAAAGGTGCAGATGTAGGCAGGAGACCAGTACAAAAGGGCAGTCGGCAACGCCAGCAGAAACGGAACGAGTGAGTGAGAGAGGGGGAGTGAGCGAGCTCAACGGACCTCTGTTAGGACTGCTGCAGATTTCTTTGTGGGCAGAAAAAGGCACCAACAGAGGCAGGAGCCCTGTACAAAAGGGCAGCCTGCAGCACCAGGAGAAACAGAATGAGTGAGCGAGACAAGGGGAGTGAGCAACCTCAACGGAGCTCTATCGTGACTGCTGTGGATTGCTTTGTTGGCAGAAAAAGGCAGCAATGCAGGCAAGAGCCCAGTACAAAAGGCCAGCCTGCAGCACTGGGAGAAACACAAGGAGCGAGTGAGAGAGGGGGAGTGAGCGAGCTCAACAGAGCTGTGTCAGGACTGCTGCAGATTTCTCTGTGGGCAGAAAAAGCCCCCAATGCAGGCAAGAGCCCAGTACAAAAGGCCAGCCTGCAGCAGTAGGAGAAACAGAACGACTGAGTGAGAGAAGGAGAGTGAGTGACCTCAACGGAGCTGTATCGTGACTACTGTGGATTTCTTTGTGGGCAGAAAAAAGCGGCAACGCAAACAGGAGCCCAGTCCAAAAGGCCAGCCTGCAGTGCTGGCAGAAACGGATGAGCGAGTGACAGAGGGGGAGTGAGCGAGCTCAATGGAGCTGTGTCAGGACTGCTGCAGATTTCTCTGTGGGCAGAAAAAGCCCCCAATGCAGGCAGGAGCCCAGTGCAAAAGGGCAGGCTGCAGCAGCGGGAGACACAGAACGAGCGAGTGAGGGAGGGGGAGGGAGTGAGCTCAATGGAGCTCTGTTGGGACAGCTGCGAATTTCTTTGTGGACAGAAAAGGGTGCCAATGCAGGCAGGAGCCCAGTACAAAACAGCAGCCTGCAGCACCGGGACAAACAGAACGAGTGTGTGACAGAGGGCCACTGGGCGAACTCAACGGACCAACGCAATCAACATTCGGCATTTATAAATGATTGTTGTTGTTGTTACTACACACTCCCCCCCCCCCCACTGTATACTCTTCCCCTGGGTTTTTGTTTCCCAGGTGCATTACTTTGTGCTTCTTTGCATTGAATTCAAGCTGCCATACGTCTGACCATTCCTCTAACCTTGCCAAGTCTCTTCTTGTCCTTTCCACCCCCACTTGTGTATCAACCCTGTTGTAGATCTTTGTGTTGTCTGCAAAGAGGCATACTTTTCCTTCCAGTCTCTCTGCAATGTCATCTATAAAGACATTAAAAAGGACCGGACCCAGTACTGAACCTTGCGATACCCCACTAGTAACCCCCCTTTCTTCAGAGTGGACTCCGTTTACTATTACCTTCTGTATCCTGTTGTCCTGCTAATGTTTTACCCAGGCTATCACCCTGGGACCCACTCCCAGGCTGGCTAATTTTTTTATTAATCTTTTGTGTGGGACTGTGTCAAATGCCTTGCTAAAGTCTAGGTAGGCCATACTCACAGCCCCTTCCTGGTCTACTCTGGTTATCCAGTCAAAGAAATCGATTAGATTTGTCTGACATGACCTTCCCGCTGTGAATCCATGCTGCCTTGTGTCCTGTGCCCCACTGGCCTCTAGGTACTCAACATTTCTTTCCTTCAGAAGTGATTCCATCATTTTCCCTACCTCTGAGGTCAAACTGACAGATCTGTAGTTTCCTGCCTCTGTCTTGGTCCCACTTTTGTGAAGAGGAATCACATCCGCCCTCCTCCAGTCCTCAGGTACCACACCATCCTTCCATGATTTGTTAAAAAGGCTAGTCAGTGATGTCACTAGTTCTCCCCTTAATTCTTTTAGAATTCTGGGGTGAATCCCATCAGGCCCCATTGCTTTGTCCACCTTCAGCTTTAGGAGCTCCTTCAGAACCCTTTCTTCCGTTAAAGGACTGGGATCAACCCCCTATCCAGAGTGCTTCTATTGATTGGATTAGGTACCTCCCCCTCCTCTTCTTTTGTGAATACTGAGCAGAAGCATTCATTCAGTATCCCTGCTTTTTTACTGTCCCTCTCTGCCCATCCACCATCCCCTTTATTCAGCCTCACTATCCCTCCCTTTGTCTTTCTACGCTCCCTAATGTACCTATAAAAGGTTTTATCCCCCTTCTTAGCCGAGTTGGTGATCTTTTCCTTGGTTTGGGCCTTTGCTATTCTGACTACCTTCCCCACTTCCTTTTGCTTTAACTGGTACAATTCTCTGTCCTGCTCCTTCTGTGTTTCCTTATACTTCCTAAATGCTACCTTTTCCTTCCTAACCTTCCCCGACACCTCTTTTGAGAACCATAGTGTTTTTTTTTCTTTTGTTTTGATTTGTTTATTTGCTTCACACAAAGGCTTATTGCATCTCCACCACTCTCTGTTTTCTGCCTGCCGACCAGTTTGTCACCCAGTTGACCAACTTCTGACCCACCCTGAGCCTACCTAGCTTATTAATCAATCTTCTATGTGGAACAGTATTGAAAGCTTTGCAGAAGTCAAGGTAGGCGACATCAACTGCACCCCCTTGTTCTACCACTCTGGTTACCCAGTCAAAGACATCTATGGGATTAATTTGACAGGATCTTTCTGTTGTAAACCCATGCTGTCTTGGATCTTGTGCTCCTATGGATTCCAGGTGTTGCACTATCCTTTCCTTAAGGAGTGCCTCCATAATCTTGCCCACTACTGAGGTAAGACTGACTGGTCTGTAGTTCCCTGCTGCCACTGTTGTGGAGCAGGATCACATGAGTCCTTCTCCAGTCTCCTGGAACCTCTCCTGTGCTCAGAGATTTACTAAACAGTTCTGCTAATGACTCTGCTAGTTTCATCCTTAGCTCCTTTAGTACCCTGGAATGTATGCCATCAGGTCCCATTGCCTTGTCCACCCTGAGCTTAGCGAGCTCTTGTAGGACCATTTCTTTTGTGAAGGGGCTTGTGCACCCCCCCCCGTGTCCATGATGCTGAGCTGTGGGCCCAGCCCTACCTTCTCCTCAGTAAATACTGAGCAGAAATATCTATTTAGGATAGATGCATTTCCTTGGTCCTCCTCCACACACTCCCCCTTATCCCCTTTGATCTTAGCAATACCCCCTCTGGACTTTCTCCTTTCACTAATGTATCTATAGAAAATCTTGTCCCCTTCTCTTACTGTTCGTGCAAGTGTTTCCTCGGTTTGGGCCTCTGCCTGCCTTACTGCCTTCCCTACTTCCCTTAGGGAAGTTTGGTATACCTCCCTACCTTCGTCCCACTGCATTCCCTTATATTTCCTGAAGGCCAACCTTTTGGCTCTGACCTTTTCCGCTACTGTTTTTGAGAACCAAAATGGTCTCCTCCTTTTTTGCTCTTGCTTTTCTCCCTAACACAATGGGATGTTGCTTCAAGTATTGCATCCTTAATACTTGCCCACTTTGCCTGTACACCCTCACCTGTATTTCTTCTTGCCAGGGCCAGCTTAACTCTGTTGGCCATCTTATTCAGCGCTTCTGAAGTCCCATATTTTTGTCTTGGAATGGAATGATTTAGTTCTAGTTGCCAAATTGAACCATATCATATGATGGTCATTGGTTCCCAGGTGACCTTCTACGTGGAGATCTGTGATCTTTTCCCCATTAGTCAGTACTAGATCCATGATAGCCCTGTCTCTTGTGAGTTGTTGTACCAACTGTCTGAGGACCTCCCCCTTCAGGGAATCAACTATGTGCCTAGTTCTGGCAGATGTTCCAGCTGGTATAGGCCAGTCTGCATCTGGCATGTTGAAGTCTCCCATTAGCAAAACCTCCCCTTTAGCTGTCATATTTTGTATATCTTCTAACAGTAATGTGTCTATGTCCTTCCCCTGGTCTGGAGGCCTGTAGACAACCCCCAGTTCATATGGCTGTCCCATTTCTTGTTTCCAGGGTGACCCATGGTTCTTCTGGCTCCTTATGTGTATTCTGAATTTCTGTAGCATTGATATTTTCATTGACATAAAGTCTCCACCCCCTTCTTTTTTTTCACCTCTGTCTCTTCTGAACAGTGCATAGCCAGGTATGGTAGTCTCCCAAGTGTGGTAACTGGTGAACAATACCTCGTTAATGGCTGCTATGTCTAGTTTAGCTTCTATAACTGTTGCCTCCAGGTCTCGGATCTTGTATTCCCAGACTGCGGGCATTTGTGTACATAATTTTCCATTGGACAGATTTCGGTGTGTTAGTTGTGGGGTGAGGTCCGGCTTTTCCCCTGTGTATCATACAGGCAGTCAGACTGTTTTCCTCACCTGGTAATGCAAATGAACTACAAACATGCTGAACTCTTGTTTGATCACTAGCTGGGGGGGGGCTCTTCCCATTCAATGTACCGGGTGCTGCACCCCTCTCCCCAGTTGGTAGTTTAAATATTCTGCAAAGACATCAAACTTCTGCCCCAATGCACTGACTCCCTCCTTAGTCAGATGCAGTCCATCGAATTTAAAGAACTTTCACTCCACAAACTGTTGCCAATTACCTACAAATGTGTGTCCTTTTTCCTGGTACAAGCCCTTGAACAAGATGTTTAGCTCCCCTATCTCCCATTCTCTGACCTTCTGCCCATCTGCCCCCCTCTTCCTGTCTGGCAGGACCTCAGAGAAGGAGATGCCAGATGAAATGGATGACAGTTTTTCTCCCAGCCTGGTCAAGTGTTCCTTGGTCTCCACAACTGACTGGCTGGTGAGATCATTAGTTTCTATGTGTACCAGGACATCAATGTTTTCTCCTGCTTCCTGCACGATTTTAGCAATGTGGTCAGTGTCTCTCCATGCTGATGTACCCGGGAGACATCTGACCATTATCTCTGGCCGGATGTAGGTATCAACTCCCTGAATCATGAAGTTTTCTATGATTGGAAGTGTTTTGGATTTCCTTTTTGCCTTTTTTGCTTTGGTCCCTATTATGGGTGAGTTTTGTAGCACTACAGTAGCTCCTATGCTGCAGTGTACTCTGCCCCTCTGTTTGATTTCAGAGATAGAGGCAGATACCTGTTTGTAGTTTGTATATGGTTTGTGGAGGTGATACGCTGCTAAGCACTGAGAGATGGGGCAAATGATTTACCCTTCCTACCCACCTGCTAACCTCCCAGACTAGCTACCTTCTGTGGTTGAGGTGCTTCAGTTGGGGAAATGGCTGGTGGTTCTTATAATACATTTCCACCTGAATATGCGATTTGAGGTGCTCAATCTCTGCCCATGCTGCCTGGAGCTGAGCCCTTAGATCTCCGATGGCCCAGCATGTAGGACAGTGTCCTAAATCCTGTACAACTGACCTTTTAGAAAGTGTCCCACAGTACCTGCAGTTAATAATATCCATTCTAGTTGAGTTGCTGAGTTTATGACCTGGTCTGGGTAATTAGGAGGAAAATGAAAGCAAACGTATAATAATTTTTTTTATATTTTATTTGTTTTTGTATAACATTTTATAAAAGTTAAATTAATTGTGTCCTTTTAAGTGAAGTCACTGTGTGGATACCCCTCTGATCCTCCCATTCCTGCTTTGCTACAGGAAATGTCACAACCTTGTTACCTTATAAAAGGAGTGTAGCATGGGGTGGTTGGTGATGGGGGGTGGGTGGTTAGGCCCTTCCCCTGCCGAAAAAGAAGAACCATGGATGAAAGAAACAAGGAGATAGATAGATATTTTATTTATAAAGCACCCATCTCCAGAGACTCTGGATGTTGTACAATAACCATACATTTAAAATCATACACATATATATACATATAAAAGAATACAACTGGGAGCATACAGTTATCTATCAATCCCATAAAATTAAATACAAGTTAAAAACACAATCAGTAGTCAGAAAACACATGATGGAACGAATATGTTTTAAGGCCCTTTTTAAAGGTTTCCACCGAGGAAGCTTCCTTTAACTTGGCAGGGAGTTCCACAGAGTAGGTGCAGCCACCGAGAAGGCTCTATCCCCAGAATGCCTCAACCTAACCCTAGGAACCCCCAGGAGGCCTCCCCCGGCGGAATGGAGGGCCCGGGTTAGATGGTAGAGGACAGGGAGATCTTTCAGATAGACAGGATCCCTTTCATGTAGGGTCTAATAGGTTAACAGGCCTATCTTAAGTAATAGGTTAGTTACTAGTTACTTTCAAATAAATGTAATCAGTTACAGTTACGTATTTCTTTTGTGTAAAAAGACATAAGTAATTGTAACTGTAAGGTGTATTACTTTTTCCAGTACTTCTCCATCCTTGCTGGTGACTGCACAGAGCTTTCTGGAACAAGTTTCCAAAAGTAATAGAAAAAGTAACTTACCCAACACTGGAAACAATCAATTAACAAACAAATGCAGATGCTATCCCACGATCTATATCTCGTAGGTGTTCCTGTAATTAGTCCTGAAAGCTTAGCCTAATAATAGATAAAACTGTAAAATCTGTCAGCACAAAAAAGTAACAAAACCTGTAAGCACCATCTGTAACAATTTAACCACAGATATACCCTGCAAAAACACTTTACTACAGAGAAAAATAAAGCAGTAATCAGTAAGTACAACATAGTATCAACCTGCAAGCACATCCTGTAACAATTTAGCAGAAAATATACCCTGCAAAAAACTATGTCAGAGAAAAAAACAAAGCAGTAAACTGTAACACCAGTAGGCATAACACAGTAACAAAAACCGGTAGGCCCAACCTTGAACAACGGCACAGAAAATTTACCCTGCAAAGAAGCAATTTGAATCAGAGAAAGTAAAGTAGTAATCTGTAAGCACAAAACAATAACAAACCTGTAGGCACACCCTGTAACAATGGAGCAGAAAGTATACTATGAAAAAACAGTTTGAATCAAAGAACAATAAAACAGTAATATGTAAGCAAAGAACAGTAACAAAAGCTGTAATCACAATAGAAAATAATAACACACAGTAAATCTGCCTAGCCAAAAGGGGCCGCGATTATTCTCCTCACTCTGAATGTTTTTCCTCACTTTTTATTTTTATTTTTATTTTTTTATTTAGTTTTTGTTGACTGGGTAAGTGCACTAGACAAATTCTGCCTGTTTTCAGGCACGACCCCGGGGAAGGGAGATATAGATGAATGCCAACTGACCTTGAACCAGATTAAGCTGTTGGTGGTATTTTTAGTGAATGAGGGAAATTTGGCCAGGACACCGGGGAAATTCCCCTACTGTTTGCCAGTAGGGGGACCCTGTCACTGTGGGAGGTAGTCACTCTGTTCACTGCCATGGAGGAGGAAGGAGCTGTGCATGGGGCTGCGATAGCCCAGAGCCTTTCAATACCTACTGTATCTACTCTGAATGGAGCCGCTGGAGCGGCAGCTGGGATGCACCTGCCAGGTGGCCAGCACATCGCCAGATCAAGTGGTCCATCGGAATCTTCTGTTGCAATGGGTCTAAGTTTGGCCGAGAAACAGCGATGTTTGGAAGAGGAATTTATTCGAGTCAGTGATCTGTTGGCGCAGGAGCTTCGGAAGAAGGCAGTAGAGGACAACAGGAAGTGGAAGAGATTGTCAGGTTCACCGAGTGCTTCAGAGGTAGTGGGGCCCAGCAAGCTACATTCAGCTGCTGAGAGGCCTGTTGCAAGTGGGAGTTCGGCTCCCCAGGCTTGGGGGGATCTTGTGGAGGCATCATGGTCACCGGAGCGAGCGCTGCGTGGGGCAGGCTGGATACCAATATCGGAGCAACGTGGAAGCCGGATGAAGGAACCGGCTCTTCAGGAGGATGTCCAGATAAGTACAGTGACTATACCAGTTCCACCTTCTGTTGTTTTGGGTACTGAACCTCCAGCTTCCCCTATTCCTCAGGCTGCTATTAATCCTAGCCTACCCTTGGGGGACTTATTGGAGGAGGTAGCTGAGGATATGGCTTCTTCCACTGAAGTACAGGGGCCAGCTCCAGAACCCGTGGATAAACCTTCTTATGCTAGTCATTTAGGCAACCTCTAGAGTTGTGGCGAGGCGCAATGCCATTCGTTTGCACTATGTTGGTCCAAGGGATAACCCCCCTGACAGGTTTTATGTTGGGAAGACATTGTTGAAACAGAGCATGGGTTTTTCCGCTTCTGAAGTCTACGCTTTGATACATGTTGCTGGGGAGTTTATTTTTTCTGTCAGTTTCCATACCCCTACTCTTTTGGAACTATTCTGGAGCCACTATTTAAATTTAAAAACTAATCCTTTAAAGGTCAGACTTTATTGTGTTGCCTCTTTCAAAACAGCCCTTTAGGGTCATTACGATCCTGTTCAGAAACGAAGGGGTTAATGTTGTAGATATTGTAAATTGGTTATCTAAGAAATGTGATATCCAGGGGAATCCTGTTCCTATCCTGGATGCTGAGGGATTTTGGAATGGGGGTTGGAAATTTAGGGTTAAACTCCATTCCACTGATTCGGATTTATTGCATCTTCCTAATTGTTTTTTTCTGGGTAGAGATAAGGGGTTCCTTTTCTACCCGGGTCAATCCAGAGTCTGCTTCAAGTGTGGGTCTCGGACTCACATAAGTACCTCATGTGAAGTGCTCAAATGCTCTTATTCCGGGGAGACTGGTCACCCTAGTGCCCACTGTTTTCAAACATCTAAATGTAATCTCTGTGATGTGGTGGGTCACTCTTTTGAATCTTGCCCTTTGGCTGCTAAGAACACAGCTGAAGCAGATTTTGGGGTACAGGACCGTTATATTCAGATGGCAGTCCAACTTGGCCTTTCTGCTGGGGGAAGGTTGGATCCCAGTACCTTTGTGACTGCTCCCCCCTTGGCTGAGATGAGCTTGCTTGCAGAAACTAATTTGACTCCCGATAACGTAGATTTAACTGCAGTTGGGGCTTCTGAGGTGTCAGAGTTAGGAAAGGGGGGGTGGTTATTAGCCTTGCTCCTTTGTCGGCTGGTTTAGACCCCTCAGAAGATGGTTTTATTATGGTTAGTGGAAAGAAGGAAAAGTCTGTTAAAGGAAAAGGTAAGTTGGGTAAAAAAACAGCTGTACCTACTTCAAACTTTTCTATAGCTGACCCTAATAATTTTGCAGTTTTGGTGGAGGATATGGAGGTGGTCCCAGACGTACCTCAGCCTTCTGCACCCCCACCACTGCCTGAGCCTCAGGAACCTGCTGAAGGCCATGTAGGCCCTAGGCCACAAGATGGTAAAAGTGGTAGGATTACGAGGGCATCTAGCAAAGTGAAGTGAAGTGAATTTATCCCTAAAATATTTCATGGCTCCCTTTTACTTTCGAGTGGCAACTTTAAATGCAAACAGCATTAAAACTCCTGTTAAGCGTCACAGCACTTACTCTAATTTTTTATATGAAAATCTGGATTGTGTTTTCCTTCAGGATGTTCGATTGCACTCTCCCAAGGAGGTAGAGGCTGCCACTACTGGTTGGTTGTGGGGGGATTGTTTTTGGTCTTTAGGGAGGGATTTGTGTAGTGGGGTTGGGATTGGTTTTTTTCATTCTTACATTAAGGTGATTCATCATATAGAGATCATAGCTGGCAGGGCCTTGGTTTTGGATATTAAGTGGGGTTCTCTGCCTTTGCAGTTGATAAATGTTTATGCACCTCAATCTAAATGTGATAGGGTGTCCCTTTTTAAATCCTTGTACCCCATTTATGCACCTCTTATTTCATTATTCTCGGGGGGGGGACTTTAACTGTTCATTGCCTTCCCAAGCTTCTTCTGGGAATAGGAAGAAGGTGTATTGTAATGTGGCAAGCTTGTCAAAACTTCTTGCAGATACTGGATTGGTTGATGCTTTTGGGCCTTTCACTGCTGGGTTTGGGACTACTTATTTTTGTCGACCTAGAGCTTCCCGAATCGATTATTTTTTTCTTTCACCTGGGGTTGTTGTGCAATCACAATCTTTGCAGGAGGTAGCTACGTCAGATCACAAACTACTTAGATTGGTCTTATGTAATGTGCCAGAGGCCCAAAGGGGGCCGGGTCTTTGGAGATTGAACACTGTCTTATTAGATATCCCTTGTGTGGCAGGTGGGCTACATTCCCTTTTTTTGGCAAGGCAGTCTGTTTTATTCTTATATGATGATTTAAATACTTGGTGGGAGGATGCAAAAAGTGAAGTACGAATTTACTTTAAGGTTATAGGTCACTTAAATGGGAGATTACAGCATGATGGGCTTCGTTGTCTCAGAGACCGGCTTCACTTTTTGTCCACCTTTCGCCAGCCTCTGGGATCTGACTGCCTGGATCAAATTAAGGGGTTGAAAGTGGAGTTGGCTAGATTACAGTCTCAGGTTTTACAGGATATGGAGAAGAAGCATAAATATGGGGTTTGTGGTAAAAAGGAGGACACTTTACCCTTTGAAAATTTGAAACTTATTAAAAACTCCCGGGGCATGATGTATTTAAATACTACAGAAGGTGGGCGTGTCACAACAACTAATGGTATTCTAGACACTATACAGTACATGCTTATGTTTCTGCCTCCTTTAGGAGTAGATTGCTCTCTGAAGCTTCTATTTGTGATTGGTTTGTTAACAGACCTGTCCTTGTCTTGTCTACTGATGAGCAGGTTATTTTGGTACAACCCATCACAGTAGAAGAATTAAAGACTGTTATTTGGTCTTTAAAGACAGGCATTACTCCTGGGTCTGATGGGTTACCTCATGAAGTTTATAAAATCTTGTGGGAAGTTTTGGGTACTGACCTGTGTCAAGTATTGAATGCTGGGTTACAGGCTGGGGCTCTTCCTAAAAACATGTTACAGGGTGTGTTGCTTTTGCTGTATAAAAATAAAGGGATCGGGGATTTAGCTAATTGGAGGTTTTTGTCTCTTTTGAATACAGATTATAGGATTCTGATGAAAATCTTATGTATTCGATTACGGGGGTTAGCTTCCTTATTACATCCATCACAGTTTAGTTGTGTAGCTCACAGAAGAGTTCAGGATGCACTGATCCTACTCAGGGAGCTTGTTTCTAAGGGAGCATCTGGGGAAATATTTGGGCATCTGGTTTGTCTAGATCAGGCCAAAGCTTTTGACCAAGTGGAATATATTTATCTTTGAGAGAGCTTGTGGAGGTATGGGTTTCCCTTACAATTCGAAAGCTGGTTACAAACTTGTTATAAGGGCATCACTCTACTACCAAGCGTGAATGGCTGGTTGGGAAGGGATATTGAGGTGCATAGGGGAGTTAGGCAAGAGTGTCCACTTAGTCCCCTGCTTTATGTGCTCTCCTTGGACCCCCTTTGGCACGCCTTAAATAGTACAGATGACATTATTGGGCTTTCTGTTGGTTGTATGGATTCACAGATAGTGTCAATAGCATATGCGGATGATTTAGTTCTGGTTTTATCGGATAGAAATTCTGCTTTTGCAGCAAGGTTGTTATTGCAAGCTTTTTCTGCCATGTCAGGTTCCTCTATTAATAGACTTAAAAGTGGGATAATGCCTTTGGGGTATGGGGCTGCTGATGCGGCATTGATTTGGGACATGCCTATTGAACCTGGATATAGGAAGATTCTTGGTGTTTATTTTGGAGGCATGGATGCCCAAAGGTACAATTGGGATAGGCAATTATTGGAGGCTCGTAACAGAGTGTTGCTCTGGAATAAAGGACGAATGTCTAAAGCTAAAGAAATGTATCCGATTAAAACTTTTTTGCTGCCACATTTTTTGTTTATAGCTGCGGTTTTTCCCCCTCCCCCTTCTTTGGAATCATCTCTTTATGATGTATTTTTTCTTTGTTTATGGGGTAGTAGATTGAACCCGGTGAGGAGGGGTATTACCTATCTACCTATTGGTGAAGGGGGTCTGGGTATGGTAAATCCCGTAGTGTTCCTGCATAGCATCTTTATTTTTTATAATCTAGTTCCATTGCTTAGAGGGGATGTTAAAATCTGGTCCCCGTGGGTGGCTGTCGGTATAGATCCCCTTCTTAGGCGTTGGGATCATGATTCGTTTATGGCTCGTCAGGTAAGGCTATGTGCCTTAGCTAGTCATTTTCACACGATGTTTCAAAAATTGAAATCCTGGCATGTTGTTAAGAAATCCCTTCTTCTCCAATCATGTCAACAATTCTATTGTACTGTATTACAAGGTTTCTTTTTTGTAGATCCCTGGTTTCATGATATGTCTATTTCTGAGCAGCATTCTAAGCTACAATTATTGGTAAGTAAGAGGGTTCCTAGACATATGTGGGATTTGTTATGGCTTTGTCTTCACAAGAGATTGGGGGGTGAAAGGCGATATGAGGCATAAAGAACTCTCAGAGAGGTTTTGTCCCAGGGAGGAAACTTGCATGGGGGTGGTTGAAACAATGGAACATTTTTTTGTGGACTGGCCTTTTGTTGTTTCATTTTGGTCCCATTTTCATGATGTATGGCCATTGAACCCTTTTCAGGGTTCTTCATCAGAGATTTGGGTGGAGGGGGTCCTGCCGGGCTCCTGGGTTATTTATGATGTAGTCACAATGCGCCTGTTAATGGGTCATATTGGCTTTCAGTTGTGGCAAGCCCAGTGCAATCTCACACTTAGGCAGCAATTACTCTCTGAATCTCAGATTGTCTGTACCATTCGCAAATTAGTATTCAGTTGGAGATTACAGGAAAGAGAGGAGGTGCATCCCTGAACTATTTACACTGTGGTGGAGGAAAATGACCTTGCTTGATACAGGGTAAGGTTTGTTGTGGTAGGCCCAAGCCCCCCCTATTGGGTCCAGGGTATCCCTTACAGAGAGGATAGGACCCCTTTTTGTGGTGATTTTGAGTGATGACTATAGCCTTCTACATACGATGGTAGTTCTGCTTTAAACTAGCTTCCTCTGCTCTTGGGGGGGGGGGCATTTAGCAAATTCTGGATCTATTTGATCTGTTAAACCTACAAAGTTTTCTGCTGAAGATGTGCTGTAAATACTTATTTTTTTTGTTATTTGTTTTTGTTTATAATTCTGTACAATATCACTATGTTTTCTAATTCTTTTACTGATGTGTTTTCTTATTCTTTAAAGGGGGGAGTTGGCGTTTGAGGGTTTTTTCTTTTTTTTCTCTTACGATCTCTGTTAAACTTTTTGTATGCTGTAATACTTATTTCTGTTTATTCTTGTTGTATATTATAAGTGGTATGCTGTAATCACTATTGTTTGTATGGTTTGCTCTCTAGTTATAATAACCCCCCTACACTCTTTTCGATAAGTGCCATGGGATCTTTAACATCCACCTGAACTACCACCAATCCAAGCAGATGGGACCTCGGTTTAACGTCTCGTCCGAAAGACGGAAGTCTATGATAATGTTGTTCCTTGCTCTCTCCTTACAAGCAAAGCTAGAAGAAAGGAGCTCAGGTGAAGTGAGGTGCCTTTGCCAGCAAACCTGGTCTTTCACCTCAAAAACACGAATTAACCCAACTTATTCAGGAAGATGGAAAGAAATGCAGTCGCTGTGCCTTTGACAAAAGTTGGAAGTCACTCCACCAAGAAGAGATATGACTTAGACAACATAATTGAAGGACTTGGACTTCAGGAGGGGGTGAGTGTTACGGCGTTACTGTAGCACTCCAGATCCCCGGCTCAATTCAGCTATGATTAGAAAAAATACAGGTTTTACATCAACGTTGTGACATCAACCAACTGATGTTTAACTATACCACCTGAGTTAATGTCTGACTGTTCCTCTAATGAATGTGCGTGTAACTTTTCAGAAGTAATAAAAGTCATTGGACTGAAACACCTCTAGAACAAGGATTAATTTTTGCTTTGTGCTGGGGGGACTGTGCCTCTCACAACCACCCCCTTCTTGTTTTTGCTAGTTTGCTGAGAAACATGTATGAATAGTGACTTTTTGAGGCATGTTGAAGGAAATGACTATTCATTTCTGCTTTGCTTTGGGGGGGGCTGTGCCCCACACCCCGATCTCATTTTACGTTCACTTGCGCGCATGCACAAGGAACATCTTGGGAGAGTAGTACACTTTGGAGGTATGACTCTCCTGTGCAATGCACTGCTCCGTTGAGCAGGCGTGGCGGTCCTGCACCAATGGATGCAGGTGCTGTGTATGACAGCGGTGGTCTTCACTTCAAAGAAAACCACCGCTGTCTGCTTGCAGCACCTCACGCCCCCCCCAAAGCTTTGGTGCCATGCTGAGAGCCCACCCCAACGTGGCAAATCTTGTTTTGGCGAGGGGTGCCCAATCCCGTCGGCTCCACGTCCCCCAAACTGCTTTCCCTGCTGCCAGCTGGGAGCCCACCCCAGCATGGCAAGCGTACCACATCGCACTGCCTCCGCCCCCAAAGCTTTGGTGCCACGCTGGGAGCCCACCCCAGCGTGGCAACCTGTTTTGGCCGACAGGGTGCCCAATCCCCGTCGGCTCCGCCCTCCCAGCCGTCCTTCTGCCATGCTAGGAGCCCACCCCAGCATGGCAAATGTCCCGCATCATCTTTTTTTTTTACAACCTGTAAATTAAAAGCGGTCCCACAGGCGCTTCTCCCTGGCCCCCTCCCACAACCCGCACCCACCACTCGTACCCAGCCTCCCCATCCCCCCACCCCATACTTACCTCTCGGACCTCGGTGCGACGATCTTCGGTGGACCGGGAACATGTCTGCACTCTTCAAAGCCGACCGCGAACTGAGGAAATGCCGGTAAGCTGTATAATGGGCTAGATAGGGGGTTTTCAACTTTATTGCATATCTCAGGCATTTTTTGGAATTTTTGCACCAAATTTTCAACACGGGGTTTTTGGGACCCCTTCTCATGAATGATGTCACTGACATGGCGTTATTCGGGCCCGAAGGGTGATTTAGCAGTCACTGCATCAAATCATCTTTTGGGCCCGATTAACGAAACGACACTGCAGCGTTCAAAGGCAGGCTCTCCAAAGCCTATTTTGAAAATTTGGTGAAATCCTAAAATGACCGTTCTAGCGTGCGTTGCGCGAGATCCTACTGCGCTTGTAAGTTTTAATTTTCAATATTTTCACTCAAGATTTTCAACATTGCCATTTACCACACCTCCTCATGAGCAGTACAGCTGTCATTTTTGACATCCTGCCTAAAGCGTGTTTCTACCCATGTAGCGCACAATGGCACAGTCGGTGTGCGAACTCAATGTATAGGACACATTAAGAAAATCACAGTGGCGCTGTTCATTAGCAGAGGTCTTAAAATGGCTATGTTGAACATTTGGTGAAAAATTCCTAAAAATGACTATTTCTGGCGTCGTTGTGCAGTTCTCGCATGCTTTCGTAGGTTTGCAATTTTCAATATTTCCCTCCACATTTTCAACATTGCCATTTTACCACACCTCCTTATGAGCAGTATAGCTGTCATTTTCATATCTTGCCCAAAACGTGTTTCCGCCCATGTAGCGCAAAATGGCGCAGTCGGTGTGCGAACTCAATGTATGGGACACATTAAGAAAATCACAGTGACACTGTTCATGAGCAGAGGTCTTAAAATGGCTATGTTGAAAATCTGGTGAAAAAATTCCTAAAAAAAATGACTGTTTTACGAGCGTGCGTTGCGCAGTTCCTACGCACACTCGTAAGTTCGTGAATTTTCAATACTTGCACTCCAATGACTTCCAAATATCTAAACAGCACATAGAAGCAAGCAACAATCGGCATTGACAAATGCTTGTACTTCTTTGTCACTGATTTTTTTAAGCCATGTCCAAGTGCCAAATACCACTGCAAATACCTGCAAGCGAACGTTCGGCATTGACAAATGCTTGTTACATATGACACTGATGATGCTGTTTACATTGAGGGTCTATACCCCCTTATTTTTGTGAGTACCAATAGTTCCCTTATTTTGTTATGTCAGTAGCAAACCACATAGTTAAATAAATGATGTTTTTATAAATAGTGTAGCACTCATGACCCACATAGTTAAATAAATTAAATAAATAGATACAGCTCACAGATCTTTTTATCGTGTGTGGCTTTTGCTTCATTTGTGCTGAAATACCAATGTAATATTCATGTATTATTTACTTTTATATCACTGGCATGTCAGTTGCATATATGTAGTAAACACAGCACTCCGAAACCCCATTCATGCAAGAGCATGAGGGGGCACGAGTACAGTATATTGGAGGCAGCATAGTGTAGTGGTTAAGACTAAGAGTACTGCACTGCAAACCTGGAGACCTGAGTTTGAATCCCACAGCCCCCACTTGCATACTGTGTGAAACTGAGCAAGTCACATAACTTCCTTCTGCTCCCAGGTTGCACCTGGAAACAAGCTTCGCCTCAGTGTGCCTTTCCTGGTTAAACAATTTCCCCTTTCCTATATCTCCTAGGATGAAAATTTGTGCAGCTGGGGTCCAGAGTGCTGCAGTATCTTCAGTGTTACTAGCAGCAATGCATTTAAGGCCCAAATATTCAGAATGCGCCCGGCAATGGTGGAAGTGGAGGCACAGTACAACCGAGGTGCAGCATAGCAAGAAAGGGAGATATTCAAAGGAGATATGCCATGGTGCCTCAGCTCTGAATATAGCACATAATGCACAGGGCACATATACAATACTAACATACTAACATACTATTTGCCAGCAGATTAGGCCTTATGGTCTATCAAGTCTGCTCGAACCTAGATCCTTAGTTGGGTGCAGAGACCCTCCCATCACTTGTGCTCCAGAAACCCCTATCATCCATCCCCACCCCCCCGGGACAGGCCATCATCTGATACATCCACTTTCTGTGTCTGTCCCACCCTCTCTTAAAGCCCTCCACTGTGGATCTCTGAACCAGCTCACCAGGCAGAGCATTCCAAGGGTCCACCACCCTCTCAGTGAAAAACCTCCTCCTCTTTTCCCCTCACCCTTCCACCTTCCAGCTTCAAACCATGCCCTCTGGTGATGCCTCCCTGCTTTAGTCTAAAGATCCCTCCATGTTTACCCTATTTATTCCTTGAGGTACTTGAAGACCTCAATCATGTCCCCCCTGTCTCTCCTCTCCTCCAATGAAAACAGGCAGAGCTCCTCAAGTCTGTCCTCGTAAGTCAAATCCCCTAGCCCTCGTATCATCTTTGTTGCCCTCCTTTGTACCCTCTCCAGGAGCTGTATGTCCCTCTTCAAGTGTGGTCTCCAGTACTGTACACAGTACTCAAGGTGTGGTCTAACCAGTCCATTGTACAGCGGCAGAATCACTTCCTTGCTCCTTGAGGTGATCCCCTTGCGTGCATCCCAACATCCTGTTTGCCTTGCTAGCTGCTCTCCTGCACTGCTCAGAGTTATTCATACATGTATCCACCATGACCCCTAGGTCTTTTCCCCTGTTGAGGCTTCCAGCACCTCCTCCCAGGGTGTACCTGTGTTTAGGGTTTCCCCGACCAAGATGCAACACCTTGCACTTGGTGATATTAATTTAATTTCCATGTGTGAGCCCAGCTTTCCAGGGTGTCCAGGTCCCTTGCAGGGCCAACCTCCCTCTTCTCCCTCAACTACTGCTCCCATCTTGGAGTCATCCATGAAGAGACTCATTTCACACCTATACCATCCCTGATGTCTGATATGTATGCATTAAACAGGATTGGACCCAGGACCGAGCCCTGTGGTACCCCACTACCAACCTCTGTAGGGTTCGAGAGCTCCCACAGACCACTACTCTGAGTGCGTCCAGCTATCCAGTTTTCAATCCATCTGACCATCAAAGGGCCTACTCCTAACCCCATCGGTTTCTCCACCAGACCATTGTGGGGACAGAGTCAACGCCTTGCTGAAGTCCAAGAATAATACATCCACAGGCTTACCCCTGTCCAGTTCTGATGTTACCCATTCATAGAACTCCACAAGGTTGGTTTGACATGATCTACCTGGCACAAACCCACACTGCCGACTATCCAGACCTCCCACCTCCCCAAGTAAACCCCAATCGTTCCTTTAGTATACTCCATTAATTTTCCCACCACCAGGTTAAACTGATGGGTCTATAGTTTCCTGGTACTTCCTTGAGCCCCTTTATGGATTGGTACCACATGTGCCTCTCGCCAATCCCAGTCCCTCCTGTCTCAAGTGACCTGTTGAAAAGCTCCGCCCGGGTGCAGCCAGTATGTGCCGCCAATTCTATAGTACTCTCGGATGAATGCCATCCGCCCAGGAGATTTGTCTTTCTTTAGGGCCTTGAGGGCAACCACACCCTTTTGGTGGGATGGCATCATCTGTCCCCTCCACCTTACTGGTCTTTTTATCCTTATCCAGATGTGACACCCTAGGATACCTTTCCCTCCCTTTTGCTCCATTTCTGTTGCTCCCTGATCCCTCCCTGCGCTTCTATCCCTTTGTGCCTTGCTTTGTAGATATCCCATCCCCTCCCTAGTGAACACAGAGGCAAAGTACTGCGTTAAATACCTCTGCCTGGTCCTCGCCTCTTCACCCACCCTTCTTCTGATCTCAATCTGCTGAGATGGCCCTTAGTTTTCTCCGCTCCCCAATGTACGGAAGAACCCTTTTCCCTCCATGTATCCCCTGTGCCAGCCGTTGCTCTTTACTGGACTTTGTTCCCTCACCATCTGGTGACTTTTCTAGATGCAAGCTGGTACATTTCCTTATCCCTATCCTCTTGTTGTTTTATATTTTTGTAAGCCGCCTTCTTTCTCTGACTGCTACCTGGACCTCACTGGACCACCAGCATGGTTTATGTGACCTTGCTCCCTTACGTTTCAACTTAGCGCAGATCCTGACTGCCTCATGAAGTCCCGTTTATGACCTCCCATCTCTTTCCACACTTGTCGTTGAGGTAATCCCTTCAAGTGATCCTTGAGAATATTTCCCATGCCCATAAAGTCTGCCCCCTGAAGTCCACTGCCAGTGTCCTAGATCTCACCCCACTCCCCAATGCTTATTTGAAACCAGACAGTATTGTGGTCACCCCAGTCAGGGGTCCTGTATAACCATGTCCCTTACCAGATCCCCATCTGCCAGAACCACATCCAGGACATGCCCCTCCCTTGTGGGCTCCATCACATGCTGTGTTAAGAACACATCCTGGAAGCCATCCAGCAGCCTCTGCTCCTTGGACCTTAGAGGACATGGTTCCCCAGTTGTACCTGGCATATTAGGTCCCCATCAACACCACTCCTTCCCTTTTGGACCACACTGGGCAATGATGTTGTCAGCAAACCATCCTCTAGAACATCACTCATCCGGGGCCTATATCTACTCCCAGCTTGACCTTATCTCCTGCTGGGGATCGTGAGTGACCCATAAGGCCTCCACGTTTCCCTCTGCCTCTTCTACCATAGCAATTTCTATGTCATCTCTAATGAACATAGCCACTCCACCCCTCTGCCTCCTTTCTATCCTTCCTAAGCATAGTGTACCCCATTGCATTTAGGTCCCAGTCATGGTTTTGTTGTTACGTTTCCGTGACTGCAGCCACATCCACCCCAAACAGCATGGCCTGGAACTCTGGCAACTTGTTTCCCAAGCTCCTGGCATTTACTAACACTAACCCCCACCCCTTATCCCTGATCCTCTTTGTCGAACCCCACCCAGATTCCTTATACTTCCATCCTCCCCCTGCTCCTCCTGAAACCTCCACCTCCAGTCTGTTTCCCCCTCCCCCCTTGGGCTTGAAGGCTACTCCCCTCATCTGGAGGGAGGGCTTCTGGTCAGCCCCTCCCTTATCCCTTCCCCCCTTACAAGTTTAAACCCCACCTTTCTTGTATGTAGTCAGCCATCCCCTGTTTAAGGACTTCCTTCCCTAATGGGGCAAGATGAAACCTGTCCTTGGCATATAGTCCCTTATCCTCCCAAACTCCATTCCAGTTCCCAACACCCCAACCCATTCTCTTCACCCACTTCCTGAGCCATTTATTAACCTCTGTGGATTTCATTTTTTCTCCACATGGGCCTTTGGTACTGGCAATATCTCCGAAAAATGTTGCATCCATTATCCCGACAGACTCTGGCAAGTTCTTGGAACCTTGCTTGGATTTCCATAATGCTTTCCCTCTAGATCATTAGTTCCCAAATGCACCAGGAAATCGGTTTCCCTCCACAATCCTAACCATTTCATACACCATGAACTTTGCTCTGTGCACTGTCAGCCCAGAGATACTCACTACCTTCACCTGGCTATGGCATCCATCCCCCTGTCCCTCCCAATGGATACCCTTAATCATCGAGTCTCCCAGTAACAGAACCTTAACACCGCCATCATCCTTATGGTTACCTCCACTATGCCCTCTCAGCCCCCCTCCCCCACTTTATTCATGATCGCAATTTCATGGGAGTCTTCCTGCCTTATTAGAGACCCCCTTGTCACCCTCCCCTTTCTGCCTCCCTTGCTATTTTGCCCACTTAACTCAAACCCTCTCTGAATAGGTGTCCCCTTTAACCCTCTCTTATCTGAACCATTTATCCTGGCCCTGATGGTTTCCCCTTCCCCCGCACCCCCATCCCCCCTTGTAATAGTACCCCTGGCTCCAGAGGCTCTCTGTGGGTCCCCTTTAGCTAGGGCCCCATCCTTGGTACTGACCTTCCTGCTGAAGGGGGGCTCCTCTCCACCTCCTTGTCTCCCAGTTCTCTCCAATCATGCTCTCCTCCCTCATGTCTGGAATATGTTGCATCTCCCCCATTTGCTTAACATATATGTTTCCCTTCTCCCTCTGGGACTATGTCTATCCTTTCCATAGCTGTTCTGTGATGCCCTATGGGTATCTGACTCCCTCCCGGCCTCTGTATAAGTTTCCTCATTTCCACCAACCCCTTCCTCCCCCTCTAGGATGCTTAGTATCTCAAATTTATTGTGACACTCTATGTCAGCCTCCATCAAGTAACCCGAGTCTCCCCTGACTGCATCTCTAAACTGACCCTCTTCTTCCTCTCTTGCACTGTTCACCTTAGGAGCTCCCTTCCCACAGTCTGCTGTTTTAGGCTTCCGCACAACAGCCCCTCCTGACTCTTCCCCCTCCAGTCTCCTTGAATTCAGAATTTTCACCCTGTCGCTTTCCCTTAGCATCAACTTCCCTATCTAAGGGTCCTCTGTCCCTAATATCCCCCTTCTGCTTGCTGTAGCATAATGTCCTGTAATTTCAGGCGTTGCCCCAGCCTCCCCTCAGCCCCACCTTCTGCTGCCCATATCCACACCCTTATCCTTGGACCCCCCAGCTCCCACAGCTTACTCCTTAACCAATATACCTCACTCCTGATACAAGATAGCTGTCTACAGAGTGGGCAGCCTCCCTCTCCAGGCCCAATTTAGAATTGTGCCATCCCACAGCCTGTGCAGCCTACAACCCTTCCGAAGATGCCTGCCATGGTGGAATATGGCCACCCTGATTATCCCCTCTGTTTATAATAGCACACCCCTTTTCTCAGTCCCTTTCCCTGGAGTACAGTTTCTCTCTATACTGACTGTAGTTATTTACAAACCCAATTTCAATCCCACCAACAAAGTTCCCAAGTCTCACAAACACATACAGTCCAGTATGTGTTCAGTCCCACTAACAGTGTGTGTAAGCAGACACCAGGTACCGTATGATGTCACAGGCCCACCAACTCCTGTTGCTTCAAATTTCAGTCCCAAACAGAAATACTCAGCCCTTCAATCCCAACCCCCAGTGGCTTTTCAGTATTTAAGAACCCCAGGCAAACAACACATTTAAATTACCTTCTAATTTTCCCTGCCAAACATCTATCCCCAAACCTACAATATCACAGCCCAAGTATCAGTTCAAATTCAAGGTAATAATTTTTAACACATAAAACTAATTTCACTTACAACTATTCAAATATTTCAGTTTAAAACAAAATATAACTCCTGGCCTCTTTTCTACCAACCTGTTGCTTAAGCTCCCAAGTGAACAATGAAAGCCACAGTAATTCCTGTTTAAAGACAAGTTAATTGCAGCTAATGTCCCCTCCTCCAAACACCAGGCAAACAACATTTAAATTACCTTCTAATTTTCCTGCCAAACATCTATCCCCAAACCTACAATATCACAGCCCAAGTATCAGTTCAAATTCAAGGTAATAATTTTTAACACATAGAACTAATTTCACTTACAACTATTCAAATATTTCAGTTTAAAACAAAATATAACTCCTGGCCTCTTTTTTACCAACCTGTTGCTTAAGCTCCCAAGTGAACAATGAAAGCCACAGTAATTCCTGTTTAAAGACAAGTTAATTGCAGCTAATGTCCCCTCCTCCAAACACCAGGCAAACAACACATTTAAATTACCTTCTAATTTTCCCTGCCAAACATCTATCCCCAAACCTACAATATCACAGCCCAAGTATCAGTTCTAATTCAAGGTAATAATTTTTAACACATAGAACTAATTTCACTTACAACTATTCAAATATTTCAGTTTAAAACAAAATATAACTCCTGGCCTCTTTTCTACCAACCTGTTGCTTAAGCTCCCAATGTGCCGGCTCATCCCCCAGACAGGTAGGACTGAGAATGCTCCAGCACAACTGTAGCTACGCTTGGTGCAATTCCCAGATATTCAGACCTGGACATGCAAATGGAGCCATAATGTATTCAAGCATTAATATAGCACTAAACAAAGCCTGCCGCATGGTCACCAGCAGCAATAGACAAACGCATACCTGTCTGCTCTATTATCAAGCGGACTGGCTAACCTTTGAAGGGAGGCTCAAATACCAAACCTGCCTCCAAGCCAAGAAAATCCTTATGAAACTCACACCTGTTTGTCTGCATCGCCTCATCCAACTAGCCCCAATAGGGGCACCCCTAGACGATTGGAAGGACCTCCACGAGTCCCCCATTGCAGAACCTCTCTGGGGCAAAGATCTTTCCGTTACGTGCTCCACTTTGGCTAAACAATCTACCATCTTCCATCTTACTTGCCCCTGTCTAAGACTATTCAAAACAGAGATCAAGAAGTATCTGCTTAACTCGGAGACCTGTAGCTGCTTTCCATCTTTTCGCATAGGTTGTCAGGCACCAGGGCCACCACATCGCTAGAAACACTCTCAACTCTCAGATATTATCTCAGTCTTGGCAATGCCCTATACTGTGATTGTTAAACTCTTGTAATGTCCTGGCAATTTCTGTACAAGTTGTGTTCTCTGTGTAAAATTCAATATTGCAACTGACGTGTAGCCTTTGACTTATGCTATGATTTTAAACGTTTGTCGAATTTGTAAATTCTCTGTTTTGAGAACATTGTCCATACTGTCTTGTTGTAATTGTCCTGTCATGACTGACGTGGAGCCTTTGCAAAGGAGTCCTTGACTCAAAGGTTGTAATTCCGAAATTTTCAATAAATAAATAAAATAAATAAGGCACAAATGTGGCCATTTGCATGTCATTATGGCCCCATTTGCATGCGTTGAGCAGGGCAGGCCGGCAAAATGCACCTGGCACCCTGCACAGTATGCATTGCTGTCAGTGGAAGTCCCATGGATCCCCCCCGCCCGTAACCCTGATGTAGCCACGTCACCTGTAAAGTAATATAGTCTATTCCCTGGTAGTCTAGCAGTACTCCCCTCCCTGAGCCCCGATCAGTGTACTACTAGCTTCAACCCCAGTCCCTTGTAGTCCAGTGGTCTCCCCTCCCCATGCCCCAATCCATGTTATTATAACAAAAACATATTCTCCCTGGTAGTCTAGTGGTTTCCTTTCCCTAAGCCCAGGTCCGTGTATGAATACAAACACCCCAGTCCCTGGTAGTCTGGGGTACCCCACCCCACCGTGTTCAGGATCGGCTGTGGACCAATGGACTTGCACTGCATAGTGTACATGTCACTCGCACAAATATGTGAATGAATGTACCAATGGGCTGACAGCTTATACTGTACGCTGTCATTTGGCAGGCGGACGGGCAGTATGCATGTGGTTGCAGCTGCCCACAAATGACAAGGGGGTGCTGGGTGGGCAGGGGCCTGTGAGGGTGGGGGCCACTGAACCACCAATGGTTGTATGGTACTATGGTACACAGGCGATCCTGGACATGGGCGGGGTGGGGGTTACTGCTAGACTACCAGGGACTGGGGGTGTTTTTGTTCATACATGGATCTGGGCTCAGGGAAAGGGGACCACTAGACTACCAGGGAGAATGAGGTTTTGTTATCATAACATGGATTGGGACTTGGAGAGGGAAGACCACTGGAGTACGAGGGACTGAGGTTGTGTATCCGAGTACACGGATCAGAGCTCAGGGAGTGGGGACCACTAGATTACCAGGGAATGATGACATTCTTATTCCTTGGTGATCGGGTTACAGGCAGGGAGGGGGGTGCCACTAGACCTCCAGGGTACATATGTGTGCTTGTGGACGGTGTTCTGGGTGGGCAGGTGACCACCCACGGCTGGCAGGTGCTGTGTTGCATTGTGCAGTACAGCAGCCCACCTGTGGGAGGCCAGCATTTGAGCCGTGTTTTTCAGGCTCAACTTTGTGCTCTAGTAAGTGGCACATCTAAGGGCTGTGCCACCATATGCGCCGCACATCCCGGACTGAATATCGGGATGTGCCACATATGCATGGGCACACCCCCTTCAAATGCACCGCATACATTGTCATTGCACTCTGGCACATTGGGACTTGCACTGCGCAAGTCCCCCATTTTAATATTGCCCCGGGGGTCATTACTGGGCTTGCGCCTGCTCAACTCAGTTGTGCCATGCGCAACCCCTTTGAATATCTAGGCCTAATGTGCAAGAAGATTTATTACAGGTCTAAACTCTCATATTGAAGCTGAGGCAACAAGAATGTAAAGTAAATGAAAGGACTGCCCTAATTCTAAATATTCATAAGCTGTCTGATTTAAGCATGCTGTATAAAAATGTGTACTTCTGCTGAATGATTAATAAATACTAAGTTAAAACAAGCATTTGTCAATGCCAAATGTTGATTGTGCTGGTGTGTTGAGCTCGCTCACTGCCCCCTCTGTCACTCACTCAGTCTGTTTCTCCTGGTGCTGCAGGCTGCTGTTTTGTACTGGGCTCCTGCCTGCATTGGCACCTTGTTCTGCCCACTAAGAAATCTGCAGCTGTCCTGACAAAGCTGCGTTGAGGTGGCTCACTCCCCCTCTCTCACTCACTCATTCTGTTTCTCCTGGCGCTGCAGGCTGCCCTTTTGTACTGGGCTCCTGCCTGTGTTGGTGGCTTTTTCTGCCCACAAAGAAATCTGCAGCAGTCCCAACACAGGTCTGTTGAGCCTGCTGAGTCCCCCTCTGTCACTCACTTGTTCGGTTTCTGCCAGCGCTGCAAGCTGCCCTTTTGGCTGCCCTTTTGTACTGGGCTCGTGCTTGTGTTGGCACCTATTTCTGCCCACAAAGAAATCCACAGCTGTCCCAACAGAGCTCCATTGAGGGTGCTCACTCCCCCGTGTCACTCACTCATTCTGTTTCTCCTGGCGCTACAGCCTACCCTTTTGTACTGGGCTCCTGGCTCTGTTGGCGCCTTTTTCTGCCCAAAAAGAAATCTGCAGCAGTCCTGACAATGCTCCATTGAGCTTGCTCAGTCCCCTTCTCTCACTCGCTCATTTCGTTTCTGGTGGCGTTACATGCTGCCCTTTTCTATTGGGCTCCTGCTTGCGTTGCCGCCATTTGCAGCTGTTACAATACAGCTTTGTTAAGCTCGCTCACTCAACCTCTCTCACTCGCTCATTCTGGTTTTCCTGCCACTGCAGGCTGCCATTTTGTACTGGGCCCCTGCATGCACTGCTGCCTTTTTCTGCCCACAAACAAATCTGCAGCAGTCCCAACAAAGCTCCGTTGAGCTCACTCACTCCCCTCCCTCATTCTGTGTCTCCTGCCACTGCAGGCTGCCCTTTGTATTGGGCTCCTGCCTGCATTGGTGGCTTGTTCTGGCCAGAAAGAAATCTGAAGCAGTCTCACATTAGCTCCACTGAGCTCGCCACTCCCCTGTTTCACTCCACTCATTCCATTTCTGCCTCAAGGCTGCAAGCTGGCCTTTTGTACTGGGCTTCTGCCTGTGTTGCCGCATTTTTTGCCCACAAAGAAATCCACAGCAATCACAATACAGCTCCGTTGAGCTCGCTCACTACTGCTCTGTCACTCACTCGTTCTGTTTCTCTTGGAGCTGCAGGCTGCGCTTGTGTACGGGGCTGCTGGCTGCAGTGGCATCTTTGTCTATCCACAAAGAAATCCGCAGCTGTACCGACAAAGCTCCACTGAGGTCGCTCAATCTCCCTCTGTCACACACTCATTCGGTTTATCCTGGTGCTGTTTGTATGGGGCTCCTGCCTGTATTGGTGCCTTTTTCTGCCAACAAAGAAATCTGCAGCAGTCCTGATAGTGCTCCGTTGAGCTCACTCAGTCCCCCTGTCTCACTCACTCTCTTGTTCTGTTTCTCCCAGTGCTGCAGGCTGCCCTTTTGTACTGGCCTCTTGCGTTGGGGCCTTTTTCTGCCCACAAACAAATCCAGAGCAGTCCCAACAGAGCTCAGTTGAGCTCGGTCACTCTCCCCTCTCACTCGTTCCATCTTAATCTATCCCAAACACTGATGGCCCACAGCGACCGTGCTATTCTCCGTCAGGAGTGCAAAAACATATTTTAGCCAGGATGTGAAAAATGACAGCTGTACTGTTCATAAGGAGGTGTGAAAGAATGCCACTGTTGAAAATGTGGCGTGAAAATATTACAAATTTGCGAAGTTACAAGGGTGCATGGAAACAGTTGACCGCACGCTTGTAACACAGTCGTGTTATGGAGTTTTGACACCAAATTTCCAACATAGTGATTTTAGGACCTCTGCTCATGAACAGTGCCACTGTCATTTTCTTAATCTGTCCTGAACACTGATTTCCCACAGTGACCGCGGTATTCTGTGCCGCAACTGTGACACCACATTTCACTCAGGATGTGAAAAATGACAGCTGTACTGCTCGTAAGGAGGTGTGAAAAATTGCCATTGTTGAAAATGTGGCATGACAATATTATGAATCTGCAAAGTTACAAGGGTGCGTGGAAAGTGTGCAATGCACACTTGTAACACAGTCATTTGATGGGCTATCATCACCAGATTTTCAACATAGGCATTTTAGGACCTCTGTTCATGAACAGTATCACTGTCATTTTATTACTCTGTCCCGGACAGTGATTTCCTACAGCAACCGCTCTATTCTGTGCCGGAACTGCCAAAACACATTTCAGCCAGGATGTTGAACAATGACAGCTGCACTGTTCATAAGTAGGTGTGGGAAAATGGCAATGTTGAAAATCTGGAGTGAAAATATTATACATTCGCGAAGTTACGAGCGTGCATGCAAAGTGCGCAACGCACGCTCGTAACACAGTCATTTTGTGGAGTATCATTACCAAATTTTCAACATAGCCATTTCAGGACCTCTACTCATGAACAGTGTCACTGTCATTTTCTTAATCTGTCCTGAACACTAATTTCCGACAGCGACTGCACTATTCTGCGCCAGAAGTGCGAAAACACATTTCCCGCCAGGATGTGAACAATGACAGCTGTACTGTTCACAAGGAGGTGTGACAAAATGCCAATGTTGAAAATCTAGTGTCAAAATATTGCAAATTCACAAAGTTACGAGCGTTCGTAGCAACTGTGCAGCGAACGCTCGTAAAACAGTCATTTTGGGAATTTTTTCCACCAAATTTGCAACATAGGCTTTTTGAGAGCCCACCTCATGAACACTGGCACTGTCGTTTCGATCGGCCCCAATGGTGATTCTGCGAGTGACCAAGAAATCACCTTCAACCGATAAACACCATGACAGTTGAAGTATTCATGAGGAGGGGTCCCAAAAACCCCATGTTGAAAATTTGGTGAAAAAATGCCAAAAAATGCCTGAGATATGCAGCAAATTTGAAAAAACCCTATTCATTCCATTATACAGCTTACTGGCATTTCCTCAGTTCGCGGTCGGCTTTCAAGAGTGCAGACGTGTTCCTGGTCCACCAAAGATCATCGCGCCTGACTCCGGAGGTAAGTATGGGGTGAGGGGGGTGGGAGGCAGGGTGTGCAGGGTGCGGCGGGTTGGGAGGGGGTCTGGCAGACCGTGAGGGACCATTTTTCTTTACAGGTAAAAAAAAAAAAAAAAAGACAACGGGATGGTTTTTAACTTCACAGGGCATTTGGAGTCTCGCTTTGGGGACGCAGCCGACGATGGGACTGGGAGCCCCGCCAGCAAACAACAAAGGGGATTCTTTCGCCGACGGGATTAGGCACCCCCGCTGGCAAACAAAAAGGGGATTCCTTTCTGCCGACGGGGATTGGGCACCCCATCAACAAATAACAAAGGGAGGGGAATTCTTTCTGCCAACGGGGATTGGGCACCCCGTCAGCAAATAACAAATGGGGGGATAATTCCTTTTTGCCGATGGGGATTGGGCACCCCGTCAGCAGACAATGAAACGGTGGGGGGGGCACATTATGCCGACGGGGAGTGGGCTCTCCTGTTGGCAGATAAACATTCTGGGCAGGGAGGTTATATTGTTTGTGAACAGGGCAGCAACCCGCCACCATGTTCACAAACAATATCAGGCTTGCTAGATCCACCCGGCAATGACGGGTCACTCCCTCATTGCAGCGAATGGCTTACGCTGCAATGACGAGGCGGCCCCTGATTGCAGTGGCTGATTTGTCAGAAGTTGGTGCGAATGTTCTAAACCTGTGTCACCAGCAGCCTGCAACGGCATTGGGGGAAGCGGGACAAGCCTTTGCAGGTTATGGGGGCATTGGCCACAACAGTGCCGTGCCTCCACAGCCTGCTTCTGAGCAAGCTGTGCCAGTATGTTTCTTGCGCTGCGTGCAATCAACATAAAAAGACAATATTAATACATACAAAATATGAAAAGCAAAAATAAGCTCAATCACAACATGACAAATTATGGGCACGAGCAAGGCACTCTAAATCTGCATTGCACTGGCAGGACTTTAAAAACGGCCAGAAAAAATTGCACCAAACTTATAAGAACTGCCAAGGCAAGCTACTACGTAAAAACCTCGGAAGAGGCAAAAGGTAACTCAGCCAAAATATGGCCTACCTTCAGGACTATCAAAGGTAACATCCCCCCTTCTCTCCCACTTAAAGTTACCTCAAACAGTGCACTGGTCACTGACCAACGTGCCATTCTGGACCTCCTGAATGCCCATTTCACCACAGCTGGCACGGAATTTGACTTCTCACCTGCCGCAGGGCTGTTCAGTAACACCACTGCCCTAGATAGCCATCAGACCTTGAAGTCACATGCCTCCTTCCAACTTTCACCAGTTACCTTCAAGGAGGTTGAGCAACTATTATACAGCCGAGACACCAGAAAAGGGGCAGGTAATGATGGAATCAAGGGGTTCTTCGTAAAAAGTGGGTGTCATCTTTTAGTGGTACCAATTATTCACATCTTTAATTTATCCATCTCCACGGCCAGTGTTCTCTCCTGTTGGAAAACTGCACATATCCTATCTTTATTTAAGTCCGGTGATCAAAACGATTTTAACAATTATAGACCAGTCTTCATCCTTCCGGTCCTGTCTAAACTACTAGAGAAACTAATTCATCTGCAAATAAAAAAAACTTCATAGAGAGCTCCAACCTTACTCCACTCCAATCTGGTTTCAAGCAGAAACACAGTACTGTCTCAGCCTTGGCAAAAATGACTGATGACTGGTTTTCCGCTATTGATAACAAACAAATCCACCTGTGCCATGTTACTGGACCTAAGTAAGACCTTTGACATGGTAGATCATTCCCTCCTCCTGCACTGCCTTTCATCTCTGGGTATGCATGACACTACAGTAAAATGGTTCACTAGCTACCTCTCAGGCTACAAAGAATCAAGGCTGATGGTATCATCTCAGATCCTGTGCCCATCACCAGAGGAGTGCCACAGGGATCCATCTTGGGTCCCCCCTCCTCTTCACCATCTACATTAACCCACTGGACAGAAATATTCAAAAATCAAAATTGCATTTCTTTGCAGATGACACAGTTCTGTATACATCTAACTCATCAATGTATGAAGCCTGCGATGAACTCCAAGCTGACTTCGACCAATTACAGCTCAATCTGGCCAGCTTAAAAACTGCTCTTAAATGCCAAGAAGACCAATGTGATGCTGCTCACCTCAACTCATGTGGAACTCTTCCATTAATTACAAAGTCAGTGTGTTACCCATCACAACTATCTTTGGGGACACCCTCGAGGTCATGGATCAATCCAAGTACCTGGCCATTTGGTTCGATAGTAAACTCTGCTTCAATGCTCCTATCAACTGCCTAACTAAAAAGTTAAAGGCTGGGATTCTTCTACAGAAACAGATTCCTTTTCACATTGGACTGTAGGTGCAAACTGGTTCAGGCCACATTCATGTTACTATTAGACTACGATGACATTATCTATAACTGTAGTGCCGCAGTTCACAACCATAAACTAGACATCCTATACCATCGGGCGCTACGCTTCATGCTTAGTGTGCTGCCCAGAACACACTACTGTTTCCTCTACTCTGCATCAGGCTAGACGTCCCTAGCATATTACATATTGGCCAATGGACATTAAGACTACTGTCAGGAAAGCTTCCTCTAAACATCCGCTCTATGGTCCACATGACAAGCAATATATACTTTCTGTGTAGCTCTGACCTCCTCCTACTGGATGTCCCCAGGACACACACCAAGCAAGGCAGAGGTGCTATTAGTTACGTACTCCCATCAATATGGAACGAGCTGCAGAACACATTGAGGCTAACAGAGCTTGTGTCACTAAGCTGCTTCAAGACTATGGCCAAAAATGCATTCAAAACAGTATGCCATTGCCCCAATAACTAACCAGAACCTACTTCTTACCTACCTTGCCCACTGATCAGCTACTTACAGTAACCAACAGTCACCTACCCTGTTCCCCATCCTGATCCCTCACCCCATCTCCCTTCCCTTCCACCCGCCATTCTACGGTTTGTCCTGAATAACTTAACCCCATGCTCTTAATCCTTCTTTCCTCCTCTATATCGTCCTGAGCAGAACAGTATGTGTACAAGTACTAACTTGACTGTAAGCTCCTTTCTTATTTAGATCCTTCTTATGTATTAGCTAGTACACTTGTCTGTTTTCCTTATATCCCTATCCATCCCATTGTACTATTCTAATAATTATTGCTTGCTCATTAGTCCTTGTAGATGCATACGTGTATGTTATTGTACTGTCATACCAGGACTTCCTTGTGAATGAGTATACTCGGTAGATTTTTTCCCCCTGTAACACAGCTGACTGATTGACAGTTTGCAAACTACCCTTAAGGCTTATCTTGATATACAGTACAGTTCACTCAATGTTATTCCTATGTAACAATGCTGTATGTACTTTTCTTGCACATGCTATGTAACAATGCTGTATGTACTTTACTTGAACATACTGTACATTTGTATCCATTGTTCTTCCTTTGTACCTAGAATGTATGTACTCTGTCTTGTTACTTTATATATGTTCCTGATACATGTCTCAGGACCTCCTTGTGAATGAGCTTGCTCAATGGAGTTATTCCTGCAATAAACCTGAACTTGAACTAAGGCAAGATTAAGCTAAAAGCAACCCCAACAGGAGATTTCTTTTTTGCAAGGTAAGTCTTTCAAGAACACCATTTTCTTTCATAAAAAATGAAACCATTCTCATAAAAAGGTCACTAAGATGCCATTTATCTCACTTCTGCTTTGTTCTTTCTCATCAGCTTTCTTACCTCCAGCTTCATGGTCCCCTGATTTAGTCTCCAGCACCAACTGCTTACAATTCAGAACCACACTGCTTAGAACCCTGAGCAGCTCTTCAGAGTTTGGGACTAAAAGGAGTTCAGTGAATGTTCCCAAAAACAAGTTCTCTCTACAGGTCCCTGTGCTGCTGATTCTACTGTTGCTGCCTTCATATACTTGACTGCACTTCATGTCCCCCTCTGAATACTCCTGCCTCACAGGAACTAAAGTTCACTTCCTGTCTGCCTCAAAAATGTGTCCCTAAACTATTCAAATCAGCTTATTAATATTCATGTTATGCTGCAGCAGAGGAGGGGTTCCAAAACATAGCAATCCCTTAAAGAGGCAGGAGCACATCCAGATTTGGCATCTCATGACTGAGGCAAAGCCAGAGAACCTTTCAGTTAGAATGGAAACACACAATATAGAACGGACAAGGAAATCCAAGTGTCCTGCTTGAATGAGACTTAGGTCTAGCTATGGCAGTAACAGACTATCACCAATGGCTAAAAACAAGTCCCTGCCAGCAAGGGCAACTCACAGAATTCATAAGCCACTTACTTTCTAATTTCCATCACAAACATGGCTGCAAACGTTACTCATACATAAAAAAAATTTCAGCTAAGCCCTTAAAATGAATGTCCATTAAATTCAATAAAGTAAGTAAATAATTTAAGGTTATTTTCACTCAAGAATCCCACCTTACACACATACACAAATTAAAACAAGCATTTGCAATGTGGAATGTTGTCTTGCTGGCATTGGCATTGGCATTGGTAGTGCAGGAGTTAGAGAGATGCATAATAAGAATGGCAGTGAAGTATTGAGCTGACGTTAACACCACCCCCACCCTGCAGAGACTGACAGGCATTGGGATGTGCCTTTGGGTTGTCAGCCATAATGTTCATGCCGTTTCACCTCACCCTACCCTGCAGACACCAACAAGTGTCGCTGTGTATCTTGGGGTCTTTGGGACTTACGCTCACCCCATTCCATAAGGAAATATGCTGAGATGAGTGCAGCATAGGAGAATGGGGTGAACTTTGGGGCCGAAGAGTGCAAGGCATACCTCAATGCCTGTCACTGGCTGCAGAGTGGGGGTGAAATAGCATGAGCATTACAGCTGACAATCCCAAGTCACACCCCTGATGCCTGTCAGTATCTACAGAGTGGGGCGTTATGGTTGGAAACCCTAACACCCCAGACGTTTGTTGGTATTTTCACTCCAAATTTTCAACATGGGCTTTTTGTGACCCCACCTGATAAACAGTGGCACTATCAGTTCATTAGCCAAAAGGTGATTTTTGCATAGCAACTGCACCATTTGGTGCCACAGGTGCGAAAATGCATTTCAGGAAGAATGTGAAAAATGACAGCTGTACTGTTCATGAGGAGGTGTAAAAAATGGCAATGTTGAAAATCTGGAGTGAAAATATTAAAAATTGGTGAAGTCACGAGGTTGCATAGAAACTGTGCAATGCACGCCCATAACGCAATTATCTGGGGGATGTTTTTAACCAAATTTTCAACATAAGCACTTTGGGATCTCTGCTCATGAAGAGTGGCACTATAATTTTGCTATCCTGTCCCAAAAGTTGATTTCCCACAGTGACCATGCCATTGTGCGTCAGATGTGTGAAAAAAACATTTCAGGCAGGATGTGAAAAATGACAGCTCTACTGTTCATAAGGAGGTGTGAAAAAATGGCAGTGTTGAAAATCTGGAGTGAAAATATTAAACATTGTCGAAGTTATGAGCATGCGTGGAAACTGTGGAATGCACACTCATAACACAGTAATTTTCTGGATTTTTTTCACAAAATTTGCAACATAGGCTTTTTGGGACCCCACTTCATGAACAGTAGCACTGTCATTTCATTAATCGGTCCCAAAAGATGATTCCTTGACGTGACCACAAAATCACCTTTCGGGACCGACTAACGAGATGACAGTGCATGTGTTCATGAGGTGGGGTCCCAAGAACCCCATACTGAAAATGTGCAGCCAAAATTTTAAAAAATGGACGAGCTATCCACCTAAGCTGAAACCCCCATTGATGCTATTATACAGCTTCCCGGCATCTCTTCATTTTGCAGTTTGGCTTTGAAGAGTCCAGATGTGTTCCTGCTCCACTCAGGGCCGGCCTTAAGGATAGGCAAATTAGGCGGTCACCTAGGGCGCCATGTAGCAGGGGGCGCCAGTGTCACAGTACAGTAAAAAAGTATTTGTCCCTTTTTTTTTTTTTATGAAAGTATGACAGCCCCGATTTTAAAGTGTCCAAATCCAATGTGCTTTTTTTTGGGGGCATCTCGTTATCTCCGAGTCCCACACTATTTCCTTTCCCGGCAGCGCAGCATTGCAAGCCAGTAGCCAGAGGCAGCGAGCAAATGCAAGCAAAACGGCAGTCGGCAGCAGAAGTTAAGGTTAGGAGGAAGGACGGTGAACATGAGGACCCAGTCACCCACCAAATGATGTGCAGGCTAGCCCAGTAGTAGCCCCTTCCTACTGCAGCATGCCATCCACTCACACACCACCCGCCATTGCCGCCAGAAACCCAGTCAGCCAACTGTTGGGCTTCCCTGTTATGCACGATGGTCGCGAGCTGACATGCGAGATCGTTTCATCTCTCCTAACCGAATTAACTTACTGTCACCTCACACTAGCACAGCATCTGGTCATTTGCAGGCTTCCTCTCAGCTCTTGTGGCGACTCTGACAGACTCAGTCAAAGGAGCCTGTACCTGTTGCCCCAACTTGCCCTCTCCCAATTACAGCCTAAAGAACAGCGGTCGACCATCGACCCGATGGGATGGGATTAAAATTGATAGGCCAGCCAAGGCTAGACCAGTCAGAGTTGGGCACTGTAGCTGTGGGCAGTTTGGAAGGCAGACCCAGGCCATTGTGGGTTGTGGATTTTTGTGGGGGACTCGGGGGAGTTAAGGTGGCACCAAGAGTCACAGTCGTCGACACAACAGCACTAGTCCATGACCATTGGACCAAGTCCAGCACTGCCAGTACCATGAGTCATGACTGCCACGACGAGAGGAGAGGAGGAGGACCAGCGTCGACGAGGAGACTGGACTGTCTTGTAGCAGCAGGCAAGTGAATAAGTGGGTGGGTTTTTAATTTTACCTTTTTTTTTTATTTATTTCTGAAGAACATTGTGTGTATTGTTGTTGTTGGCCCCATCCATGCCAGTTTTTGCCTCCATCTTATTAATTGACCAGCTGTTCTGTTAGACATAGACACCTCAGGTTCCGAGGCTCCTGTTAGTCACCTGTGTAAACTTAGAGGGGCGAAGCTATTCGCTTCTGTGGTTAGGGCACCAGCTTGGAAACTGGATGAGTGCAGGTTCAGGTCCTGTTAGAGCCAAGTTACTTTACCTCTTAGTTCAACAGGGCACTCAGCAACAGAGATAGGTAAGAACAGGAACCCACAGGAAACGAGATGTTGCATGTCAAGTTATCAACTGGGCTATCCTGGGTAAATTGTAACAAAAAAAAAGTCTAGCTCATAAAGAACCCAGTTACTATGCAGTTACTGCAGATAACACTCAGCATCAGGTGTGTGACACCACCATGCAATACACAATATGGATGGTGAGAGCCTTGGAAGTGTTTTTTTTTTTATTGCTGGTAAAATGTTCGGTTAAAAATGTGAGTTGTGCTGTACAGTCAGCTGGGGTTCTGTACTTGGACTGCCAGGTCAGAAGTATCTGAGGGTCTATATCTTTGAGTGTGTCATTTGGCAGATAGGTCCCACCCATTTTTTTGTAGGAGTTTCATTTCACCTCTTCTAATCAGGTAAGATGTCCCCAGGGCTTTGTACTGGGCCATGTCCTATTCTTAGTGGTTCTGAATGACCTACCTAAAGCTGTGTCATCTTTTCTTCCATATGCGGTGTCTTCGTGATTTGCATGCAGATGACACAGTGGTGGATGGCCAGGGGTTGACTTTAGCAGTGGTCTGAGGCCAGTAATTGTTGGTCTCAAGTTAGAGGGTCTCATAAGCTGCCGGTTGGCCAGTACCCTCCTTCAGTCCACCATAAAGGTTGACCCCCCATCCACATTGTCCCCAACTCCCGCCCCCTTCCCCACCACGTGTGTGCCACTGACTTAGAAAAAATCAATAAAAGTCAGATGGCAGCCAGCACAGCCCTCCAGTAATCATTTCATTTTTTTAACTTTCTGTTTGTGCTGTTTTCGTTTTCCAGTCTCTGATTCCTTCTGGAGCACCCAAGCCCTACCTGACCCCTACACTCCCTTGCCTGACGGGGACCGATGCCGATCCTTCATTTAGCCTCAACTTACCCTGCAGGCGGGGACACAGTATGGGTATTTACCCCTTCCCCCATCCCCCTGAGCTTCTAGTGTTGTCAGGTGGTGCAGAGGCAGAGGTTTTATTTGGTCAAATATATTGAGGTCCATTGTTGTGGTGACTGGGCCATTTTCTCTGCTTCTCCATTTCTAGTATGTCACATGGCATTTTGTTATGGGGAAATCACCCAAGGAGTGTCCTGTGATGATGACCGTGACGTACATATCTTCTGTCAGTCCTTCTTCTACCGCCTGTGGTCTCCTATGTGGCAGCATTGTGGCAGAGGATGGAACCCTCCTGCCCCAGAGGAAGAAAGCATCCTGCTGTGGGATGCTCGACCCCCCCCCCCAACGAACTATCCTTGGTCCCAAACCCTGGGCCCTGGCATTACTAGAGGCAGACCTAATGCTGCTCCAAAGGGCCAGACACTTAACTAGTATTTCAGTGGCTCTTTGTGTTATGTGTTCAGACAACAGCTGCCCAAAGTGATGAGAGAAAGGCTGTGCTGGTAGCCATCTGACAGCTTTGTTTTTTTTTAATTGGAGCACTCCCGTGTGGAGTAGGGAGGTGGGTAGCAATGTGGCATGAGGGAAGGGGAATTTCTTAGCTTTTACTGTGGGTAGGGGAAGGGTGGTTGTAAGGTGGCTGCTATGGGGAAGAGATACTTGTTTCTTGGAGGAAGAAGGGTGACATAGGGAGGGTGCTATGCTGGTTAAGAGGAATGGTGCACTTATGTGTCACTTGGGAGAGGCGGGTGGGATGGGCTGCTATGTGAGTTGTGAGGAAAGGTATTTGCTTCTTTTTTGGAGGGTTGGGGGCTAGCATGGGGTACTATGTTGTTGGGGAAGGGGGTTACTTTTTACTACTATTTTAGCCTTTGTTTTATTTTTCCATAAGTATAGTTCCCAGCTTGCTCCTCAGCTGATAGCAGAATTTCAAAGTGATTTTGACAACTGCTAGCTCTAGTTCTATGCTATCCAGTTTACCCTAAATGTCAACAAATGGTCCCCACAACCCTTGGCACCAGGAAATGACTGGCCAGACTGCAGTTACCTAGTCTTTGGTACCCTGGATGACTACCATTGGAGGTAGACCCAGTGCCACATTTAAATGCCTGTCAATTTGGCCGGACCATCACCTTGACCTCTCTTAAAAAGTCTGTGCCATCCCTAAACTGGAGACACTCTATCATAACAAATTGTGCACCCCCCATATGCTGTTACATTATTGTGAAAAGGATCCTCCCAGCATTGATTATGGTGATTCGGTGCTTCAAATTTACCATGACCAGACCCCTTCTACTCATTTTAGCACTTTGCCCAAGCTGTCTTCCCCGTACCCATCACTATTTCCTCTTACTCCTCGCTTTCCCTCCTCTACCCATGAGAGCAGATATCTTTTGCACACTGTATCCATCATTTCCAAGTCCTGGCTTTGCGCCATTCAATGCTGCCTCAGTTCTCTCCTCAGTTATCTTCTTCCTTCCTTCTACCCTTGATGGATCTTCTGACTTGCACTGTTTCTTTCCCTGTCCCCTGTCCAAAGACCTCTGCTAGGCAGGCCATCTTCTCTTACTTGCTCCCTTGGCTCTGGTCTAACTTGTCCTTCCTCTGCTGCACCTCCTCCGCATCCACTTTGAATCCTCTCTGTGAATATACTACTCATCATGTCAGTACCTGTTTCTAAACCCTCCATTCACCCTCCCCTTCTACCACTCCAGTTACCTCCCCCCTCCCCCCACTTCACTTCCCTTTTTTCTACAGTGTTTTCTTCATGTTTTTTATCCCCTACTCCTGTGCTAAGTTACTGTTGGTTATTGTCTACGTAGTTGTGTGGTGTTTCTGTGAAGTCTGTCTGTCTCCTGCGGGTCCGGGGTCAGTCCCACTCCCGCTCATCTCCCATCCCAGCAGGCAGTTGGAGAGAGAGGTATCCATCCTCCCAGGTGGCACGCATGTCGTGGCAGTGTCCAAGGCTCTGAGGCCAGGCAGCCAGCCGCCCTCACCCTCAGTGTCACACAGTGACAGCACAGACACATAGGGACTCAGGGGTGTTGTTCCCATTCAACTAGTCTCTTTTTCAAGTTCTGTGGTGTCAACAATTGTGCCAGTCAGTAGGTTGCTGGGGAAGAAGAATTAAGAACCAGGGAAAATAGACTGGCAATGGCAGTATGTTTTGTTTAGCTTTTAAATCCAGCTTTTGTAGTTATTCATTTTTGTTCTGTAGTCCCAGGTCGCTCCTTCGAAAGGCCTGTATTGTATTGTTCCACGCAGCCTACCCGGTTATAAATAAATCCTGCTGTTTACTAGTGACTTAAACTGCCAAATTTAAGAGGGTGCATGCCAGGGCATTTGTTTAGGCAAATTCAGGTAGACCTCATCTTCATCCCACTCCTGTACCTATCCCAGCCTCTTTTGAATCCTGCCGCCGTGACCGTAGATACCCTCACCAGTTCCTCAGGGAGTGCATTCCATGGTTCCACCACCCTGTCAGTGAAGTATCGCTTCTTCCTTCCCACCTAAGTCTCCCTCCCTCCCGCCTCCAACCATGCCCCCTGGTGGCCCCTGCCCCCTCCCAAATTCCTCTGTAAGACCCACTGTAGGCATATCTTGTTTACCCCTTTCAGATAGCTGCTGTCACCCATTTGTAGTATTCCACAAGGCTGGGTTGACACGATCTGCCTGGGAAGAAGCCATGCTGGCGATCATCCAGGAATCCCCATTCCGCCATGTCGTTTCAGTAAATGTCAGCTGTGCTATCAGACCTACTACCATGTTGCCTAGGCTACAGTTGCCTTTTATTTTTTTTCAAACCTTTTCCTGGGTCTTCTTGCTGGTGCACCCCTGCCTCATCATGGACCTTCTCTGGGACTTCAGGGATCTCGAGGAGGATATGGGTACCCATGTCCTTTAGGCATATTTCATGCATGGGGACACTTGGGATTGGTCTTGACTAAGGAGGATAGGGGGTCACCATACGAGGGGAGGCTGGGTAAAATTGCAGGATGGAAGGGGTGTGATGGATGTCGAAATTCTGTTGGTAGACTGAAGGATGCCCTCAAGGCTCTGAAAACGGAGAAGGCACCAGGTCTGGATGGTATCCATCCCAGGGTGCTAAAGGAGATGGTGGAGGTCCTTGCTGCACTCCTGGCCGATCCTTTCAATTCATAACTTAGGACAGGTGGGTGGCCCACATGATCCACATCATGCCTATCCACAAGAATGGCAAACGGGAGGAGCCGGGGAACTGCAGGTCTGTGAGCTTGACATCTGTGGTGGGAAAGACAATGGAGGTAGGCCATCTTGAAGGAAAGGTTGGAGGAGTACCTGTCACCAGGGTGGTGTTTAGATGACCATGAGCATGGCTTTGTCCAGGCAGATTGTATTAATCTAACCTTGTGGAGTTCTATGAATGGGTGATAGAGGCACTGGACTAACGCATGCCAGTAGATGTCCTCTTTCTAGACATCATCAGTGCATTTCCCCCACTGAAGTATAAGTTACTGTGTGTGTGTGTGTGCATTGGTTGGGAGCTGGGGAGAGGGGCCCAAGTTAAAATAAGTTGTTTTTGGAAGGTAGGAAAAGGAGATTGTTGTGATTGAAGCCACTGAGAAATGGATAATATGGTTGCATTTTATCATTACAGAACATATCTTGCAATTGATGATCCTCATTTCTTTGGAGAGGAATGGAACGCCTTCCTGATCTGCAGGTACAGTACCTCCACCGTATGACCTTTGACCATTTGCCTACATTCCCACTCAAAGTTGTCACTCATGTTGGCTTGACAATAAGACCTCACCTTGAGAAACCCATGATGCTGCCTGTCATCCTGGAGATAATATTTCTGAAAGTAGGGCACACCACCCTTTCCTTTAGAATGGTCTCCATTATTTTCCCCACTATGGAGGCAGGGCTATAATTTAGAGTTATTCCAGTACGTTTTGGGGATCACCAGATTTTATGCCAGAATTTGAACCTGGTGATCTGTATGAAATATCAGATTGTTGTTTGTCCCTTGTGTGCAGTGCTGGCTCCAATCTGTATGGTGGCACTGTGCACAACATGCAATCTTGACTTTCTGTACATGTGCATCCTGAAGCCTGCTGGTAGCATGGGGAATGGCTGCATTTCTTCGGTGGCGAGAACCTGCAAGACCAGGGCAATTTCACTGCAGACAGGATTAAAGAGCACAGGAACTAATTACTCATGTATAGCTGTTAGAAATGTCTTTATTTTATAAATTATATTCATGCCTCTAAAGGATCCTTATTTCAAGAGCAGGTTCCTACTTTTGGGGCTGATAGTCTCCCCCAGCATGTTCGATCCCTTACCAGATCAGTAGCTTGCTGCTCAAGTTTCACATAAAATTTCCACGTATACAAGAAATTACATCCCTTGTAATTTTGTAACTTTGTATAGTGCCAAAAAAAGACCCGACTTCCCGGTCCAAAAAACATGCCCCCACATCGGCCCATGCAGCCCTGTTTTGTGATGTACGTGGAATTTGTATGCCAAACTTGAGCAGTGAGCTACTGATTCGGTATGGGATCAAACGGGCTGGGACAGGCAGCTAGTAGGAACCTTTAACTGTCCCTTCCCCCAATAAAAAGAGACAGACAATTTTTTTTTATCTTTATTTTTCAGTCTCCAGTAACAGCCCAAACTGAACCCTGCTTGAGAGAGGGACCAGCGACAAAGAAGTGAAAGGTAAGAGGGTCTGCAACAGTAGAAGACAGTACAACAGTAGCAGATGTTTCCTGGCAGTGTGGAAATGAAGAAGTGTGTGCAACACTGTTGCCGAGGAGAGTGTGCAGGTGATGAAGCATCTGAGGCATAGCAGTTAGATCAGTGGCAGTGGGAGTCAGTGGGGTGAAGACCTAGTGACTGCCAATGCCCACCAACCTGTCATTATGGTGAACTGGAGTTCTTTGCTGGGTCATTTGTTGGCTGACACTGCATTTACCAGACATTGTACTATCTGATGGGAAGTGTGCAAGGTGGATGACTTGTCTGACAATTGTTCCATAGGGTGACCCTACGCAAGGATTGTCCGGTTACTCATCCACCTTGCTCACTCTCCATATACATGGGCATAGTACAATCTATGGTGGACCCGCGGAGTCAGTAACCAAATGATCATGACCTCTGGCTTGCCATACGGTATGAGTTTGTCATTTATGGTCTCCACCCTCTCCCACTGCCGTACTGTGCTGAGTGTGGAGTTTGCACAATTTGCTCTGTCACGCTACACTCTCATCCCAACAGCAGTGTTGCATGTGGGATACCAAAATTCTGAATGTGGTATTCTGCAAAGCATACCTCTTTTTGTTCTTACAATCTACCCCTGTGGGTTAGGGCCAAGTGATGTATAGTTACATGGTTGGTCCATTGGACTGTTCTTGTGCAGTGGAACTTCATTAGCTATTTAATCAATAAGCCACGAGGGTGTGTGGATTACTGGGTGATTTACCACGACTGGCATGGCTTGCCCATGAGGCACACATCACCCAGTGGCTTATTGCGATTATACCATGGTGCATTTTTTGAGATACAAAAATAAGATAAAATATGTGTTTTTGTATTTTATTTTATTTTTATTGTATTTGTTAGTCCACCACAAACAAAAAATAGTCCTTGGTCCTTCAGTTGTGCTTGGTTGCGAGGGCTGTAGCTAGGGAGTTGCTATGGCTTCAGAGATGAAGAGAGCATAGAGGAGGTGTGAGAATTAATCTGCAGTTAATGTACTCACTTAGTGTGTATGAAGTTGACACCTTAATCAATGACACATAAATGGCTAAAGATGCCAGGTAATTTTGCAGCACCTGCAACATAGATGTATCTGTACCATTGTGTGTATTACGAACACTGTACACTATACATGTTGATAGTATTACAGAACAGTGAAAGAGTATAGCTTTGTTTCCTTCTTTTCCCCAAATCAAACAGCTTCAGTCTGACCACATAGTATAGTAGAAAAGCAAACGTATTAGTGACTGTGATTTATTTTCCTTTCAGATTGCTTGAACTGTAATTGCATCCTCATCCTGCTGCCACCACATCTCATCATCATCGTCATCAATTCACCACGCAACACAGATACATAGGAAGAAGTAATTGGTTTGGTGAAAGACATTTATTTGTCTGGATATGTCACTGTACCAGCACAGAATGATAACATTTGTTTAATGTAAAGTCGGAAATTGTTGTGCATCAACACAACAACTGGCTTAATGCAAAAGACATTGCAGTCATAATTTAGGTGTCTGTGACTGAAAATTATGTAGACAACAATTCAAATGTTAAATATGTCAGTTTCAACAACAGTTTCATTAATCGGAATGTTGTACATTTTTCTTTCTGTATTTCATGTGCCAACCTTGGAATACAGACACTGTCTCTCTTGACGGTATTATTGAAATATGGATTCTTGTAGTTCAGCCACTGAGTAATGTGAATTAATGGTACTTTGGCCCTGACAAGGACGGTGGCCAGGCGATACCTACCACTTCCCTACTGGTTTCACTCTTCTGCACTCAGTCACATTGTGGAGTGGAGTGTAAAGGGATGATGCAGGGCATGCCATTGCTGAATGAATGGCAATCATTTGTACAGCACTGTGGCCCGTGCTATCCTTAAGTAGACAGCATCAGTAGCTTTTATGCCTGATTAGGTGTGTGGCGTAATCCATAGGTAAACATGGAAGGGTGGCAGCAAGCCAAAGCCACCTTGATGATGCTACAGTACATTGTCTTTGTAGAGGCACAACACAGTATGATTAGCATGACAATTTAACATGTAACTCACTTCTATATATGCAGTATGCTGCAACAGAGTTACTGTAACAAACAGTGTAATGGGATTAGATTCATTTTGTCATCCAGGAAAACTTGCCACTAAAAAGATATATTGAGTCTCACAGTTTCCTGGATGCCAAAATAGACTGATTGCCATATTTGAAATCATATTGTTTTCCACAATAACTTTGTTACAGCATGCATAGAAGTTATTTGAAATTCTGCAGTATTTGGTGTCATCGTATAGCTTTACTGCAGAGACCCAGATTTGCAGTAAAATAACTATTGATTGCATCCTCTGAACAAGTAAATCTGCAATGCACTTCATTTTCAGGTGTGCAAACTAAGTGCAACTGTGGTAAATGCATAAGTGACTCACATTTCATCTTGTCTACATAAGTACGGTTTTCATGGACCATTCAATGTAAACCAAGCACAGTTCATTAATAAGTTTCCCCTACCCTCTCTTCAGAATTCTCTCCATTACTTTACCAAATTATGACTTCAGGCTCAGGTTAATGAGCTTTGTTAAATGCCTTGACTCTCTGCTTCCACTTTTGTGGAATAGGACCACATCGTCAGACCTTCTCTAGTCACGCTGTACTGCTCCTGTTTCTAGTGACATGTTGAACAGGGATGATGGAATATATCATCCAGCTCATCCTTGTGCTTGCTCACTGTCATTATCAACAGATAAATTGATGAAAACGTATGTCAACATAACAATAACAGGTGTTTTCACAAAGCTGGCATTCACAAAATGAGTTGGCCCTGAAATGTTCAACAAACTTTAAGTATGTATAAATCTTCTATACAGTTTATTGCAGCATGGAACAATTATATCTTACTTCGAGAGGGCTCTTGCAGTAGGTAATTACATATAGGACTGAAGCCAGCAGGCATCAGGACCCCATGGAAAAATTTCTAGCTAGCAGTCTCTGGCGGGAGACTGCCCCCATGTCAGGTGACCGGCATCAGACAATGTCAGTATAAAGGGGCTGTCCCCCATGCCCACCTTCCAGTTCTTTCCCACCATTAGCTTGCAAAAGCGCCTCGTGGTTAAGTTCCACTGCTTCATCAGTCTGTCGCCGGTATTTTTACCTTCTTTTCTTCGATTTTTATCGAATTTTCATCAGGATTTTGTGTATCTGCCGTGTATGTCATCCCCTACTCCATCTGAGCACAAGAATAACTGCGACTCATGCGGCACCCAACTCCTGCACAAGGACGGACACTCCCAGTGCCTCTTCTGCCTAGGCCTGGATCACCCCATGGAGAAGTGCCCTTCCCACTATAAATACCTTCAGTTTTCATTCCAGGGGGACCACTACCAGTTCAAGGCCCTCCCATTTGGTCTCTCCTCGGCACCCTGAGTCTTTACCAACTGCCTTTTTTTTGTAGCAGCCCACCTGCATACCCAGGGAGTTCAGATTTTCCCATACCTGGACGGGTGGCTCCTGGCGGCCCCGTCCAGGGAGGATTTCCTGCGCTCCCTTTCCCTTACCCTGCAGGTTTTCACCAGCCTGGGTATTACCATCAACCAGGCCAAGTCCCATTTGATCCCATCTCAAAAACTCCAGTTTATTGGGGCAATTCTGGATATGACCTCTGGTATGGCGTTCCTGCCCCTGGACAGAGTAGCCACCTTCCAGGCTCATGTCAGCCTGCTGTCCAGCTGCAGGTGGGTCATTGCCAGGTCAGTTCTTCACCTCCTGGGGCTCATGGCGGCTGCCATTTCGATGGTGCCTTGCGCGCGGCTCCACATGAGAATCTCTCAGTGGATGCTTCGGTCTCAGTGGGATCAGTTGGTAGAGGATCTAGATCGGGAGATCCTGGTCTCCACCCTGATGCTTCGAGACTTGCAATGGTGGATGGTTCAGAAGAACCTTTGCCAGGGAGTTCCCTTCTGTCTCTCTCCCCCCTCCCAAACTCTGACAACAGATGCCGTGGGCAAGGGTTGGGGATTCCACTTGGGGTCTCAATGGACCCAGGGCTCTTGGTCCAGACTTGAGCAGACGTTCCACATAAACGTGCTCGAGCTCAGGGCCGTGCTGTATGCTCTACAAGCTCTGCATCTATATCTGCTTCCTGGTCATCTGGCAATCCAGACCGACACCATGTGTGTAGCGTGGTACATCAGCAAACACGGAGGAAATCATTCTTACCTCTTTGCAAGGAGGCGATGTGGGTTTGGGATTGGGCAGTGCTTCACAATTTTCACCACACGGCTTGCAAAAGAGAAAGCAATGCTGTCTCCAACCAATGCCTATCTAAATGGTTGGCTCATTGTATTACTTTCTGTTACGAGAAGTATCACAAGACCCTGCTGGGTCAAGTCAGAGGTCACTCCACTAGGGATGTCGCCGTCTCTGCTGCTTGTTTCAAGAATGTGTCAGCGGCTGACATCTGCACAGCCGCAACTTGAACTTCTGTCCATACCTTTATGAAACACTACAGTTTGCACATTGCCTCTTGCCACAGAGCTGGTTTCGGGTTGGCTGTTCTGCAAGGTCTTCTTTCCGAAGACCTTCACAGCCAGAGGATCTCTGCATGAGTAGTTTCCTCCTCTTGGATGTTTCTCTTTGTTCCAGACTGCTTGGGACTCAGTCCTATATGTAATTACCTACTGCAAGAGCCCTCTCGAAGTAAGATAGTACAGTTACGTAAGAACTTACCATAACAGTAGATCTTCGAGAGAGGCTCTTGCAGTAGGTAATACTTTCTCACCCTCCATCCCTCTTAGCTTTTTCAGCTTCTTTTCCAGGAAGGGAAATATCCGCTACTCTCTCATCTCACCCTTTTGGGCCCTTGGCAGGAAAGAACTGGAAGGCAGGCATGGGGGACTGCCCCTTCACACTGACGTTGTCTGACGCCGATCACCTGACGTAGGGGCGGTCCCCCGCCAGAGACTGCTAGCTAAAAAATTTTCCATGGGGTCCTGATGCCTGCCGGCTTCAGTCCTATATGTAATTACCTACTGCAAGAGCCTCTCTTGAAGATCTACTGTTACAGTAAGTTCTTACATAACTGTTCTTTCTTCTGATAAATGTTTAACAGTAATCGACAAAGAGGTATACCGACCAAACAATGTATTGAACATAATGGCCTGCCCCATGACTGGAAAATTGAACCAGATGTCCTATACGACATCTTCCACTACATTTACCTGTGAGTAACAAGGACTGTCCCAGTTACTTTTCATGCAAATGCTTATAAAAGGTATTCATCACATTTATCAACCGATCTGGGATCCAGTCTCTGTATTGGATTTGAATTTTGTCTTACCAAAATTGACAGTCATTTTGAATGTGGTGTCAACTCCCTGCCCTCTGCATACCCTAGCTTGGAACTTGCAACGCCATCACCAACAGTAAATTCTGTTGTGTTCTCCTGTTCTGTACACATAATGGTCCCTCATTGCTACCTTTGACAAGGACTACTATGACTGTTGCATCACATGATGGTTTAAAGGTTTTTTAGTAGTGCAATCAGTCATTTTCTCAAATGTTTCTTCAGTGCATTCAGCCATGATGGAGTTCGGACTAAACTATTTGATTTTGATTGGCTAGGCTTATCTACGATTATACTACTCATGACACAAATTACATACAGTATGTGAGTGTCTTTTGTGAAATACAAATCGATATCTCAAACTTCATTTTGCTTAGTACTAGGTAGTTTCTGTGGTAAACTTATAACACTGATGTCATTACCACAACTCAGACTGCTGCTATAACAGTCATCTGTTTAACGTGAGGAGAACTGTGCACATACTAAGCTCCCCGCCCCTGAAAGCCATATCCCTGATTAGTTTTTTTTGATATAGCAGTAATTCAGTAATCACCACCGGTAGTCTAGTGGTCCCCCACCCCCATCACGAATCCGACCCTCCACTGTAAAAAACAGACTGTTCTCTGGTAGTCTACTGGCCCCCCCACCCAGCAGTGATGCCCCTGCTCAGGTCAAGAACAGTCCACAAACAGAGCCTGGCAATTGGCTCAGCCCCCCTCTCACCACCATGACCGGCTGCTGACTGAGGTACGAATGAGTGGGGGGGCCACTAGACTACCAGGGAATTGACTGTTTATTTTAACATGAACGGTGTTGAGGTTCATGCTGGGGGTTGGGGGGACCACTAGACTACCAAGGTCACTGCTGTGTAAACCTTGGCTGACTCACCCTGCTTTTCAGGGAGGTCCTTGATGTAGTCTCCATATGTTCCTCTGTCTCTCATAAAACATGTGTTTATGTGACAGAACAGCATACCACTCCACTGTCCCAACTCCCTGATGTTCCTGATTTCACCTAAAAAGCATACTCTTTTTGTGACTAAACAGTGGGGATTGTAAGAATAGCCTTAAGGCAATCAATACATTTGCAGACTTATTCTTCAGGACATATATTATGCACCGGGTCCCTTATTCTGCCAGCATCCTGAGTGGATCTCACCAATTTTGAAACTGTGTCCCTGGATTTGGGCTTTGTCCCTGATTTTTTTATATGCCTTGCCCCTTATTCAGGAGGCAAGGGGTTGTGAGGTATGTATGCAGTGACTGTGTCTGGGCAGCACACAGTTCCTGCTGCTTCCGGCCTGTACTTCTATTCCAACCAACCAACAGGGTATGCTGTGGGCATGCCTTGGCCAGCAGCGTCCAGCCTGTACTTACATTCTGACTAAAATGGGAGCTTTGTGCTCCATGTCATATCAATGGGAAAACTGCATGGGTATGTATGCTAAGCAGCACTTAATGAGATGCAAATGTACCTGTTTGCCCATGGATTACCTAAGTAGGCTCATTTGCATAGGAGCTTTGAACATATAGCTCCCGTTTGCCCTGGGCCAACTACTTTGCACCGGGCTAAGGACATCAAACTGCTTCCTGTGTTGTTGAGTGAAAAAACTTAGGTCTGGGTATATTCTCACCAGTTGGACTTCACACATCAGGCATTTTTGTTATCTGGCCTGGGCCAGTAGGTGATGTGTCATGCCGACTCTGTCCACCAATGCTACCACCATTCTAGGAGCCTCTGGATTATTAATCCTACCTCGTGGTGAGATCCTATAGGTCTTCTGGGTACATACTGCTGACTCCTCACCCAGTTGATGTTGTAGCCATTTGTGGAGGAAAACAACTAAATGGTCCCCCTCACATTGTTCTGGGACACCCAGCAGCCTTAAGTTCATTGCCCTTGCCTGTTTCTCCAGGGTTTCAAAGTGGGTTCTCAGATGCCCATTTTATTTACCTATATTTGTGATGGCACCCATGGTTGTGCTGGCCCCCTTAGTAGCTTCTAATGCAGCTGATGAAATTTAGTCCACTGCTACCTGCACACTGGCAACCCTGTTAGTGAGGTTATCAAATTTTCCTGGCAGCCCAGCTACAGAAGAAATCATCCTGTTTATTTTAAGGACGAGTGATCGGAGCGTGTCTTCATCAGCACTGTCTTCACAGTAAGTCCCTGGTGAAAAAACATGGATGTTTCTGCATAAGAAGCTTAATGGAGGGATATGCCTTTTGGGGTGGGAACTCTGAAAGCTTAGTAAGTGCACAGTTCTTTAATTTCTACACGTAATATATTACACATTGCTGACATTTAGACTATGCTTTGACCATAAACTTTTACTTTCCCTTTTCAAAGGGTAACATAACAGTCCATACTATACAATTAAGTAATGTACAACTCTAATCTTTGAAATGGGAAATTTATGTAGGGTGTTAACCTGGTTCAAATTCTGCAATGTATACATAGGACTGTGAAACTACTGGTCTGCTGATACTTGATCCTAAATCCACTTTTGAATACTGACTAGTTTTATTTATTTCATTAACAGCAACATATCAAAAATGGCAACAAAGAAGCTGTCAGGTGCTGCTAATAGAAAAAGAAAAGCTCAGAGAGATACTGAATTGGCTAGTTTACGGGACACAATGATGACAACTGTGAAGTCCACTAGTCAGTGCTTAGAATAAAACCAGCAGGAAGATTATGTTAGTAGTGATGAGGAAGTACAGCCACATTCAAGTCAATGTATGTTCACTACTAGGCTTAACTCAGAGTCTCAAACTGAGACTGATAATGGAAAAGACCGTAGTTATGTACAGTGCAGTAATGATAGCAACACAGATCAGGAGAGTCATGGAGGGAGTAACATACCCACTGAAACACCGAATCGCAGTACTACAGTTTCACAACCCGATATGTGCCATGTTGACAGTTTCACAACCACAGCTTTGTCAGTCGATAAAAGCTGTACTGTGTACATGGTACTAGAAACAATTTAGAAGACACATTAATTAGCATGGATGTTTCTGAATCAGATAAAGAGCAGCACAATATGTTGTGTGAGGGAACTAGTTCTCGTACAGATGTAGAGCATAAAAATGATTGGTTAGATCCTGATAATTGGCCACAGCAAATTGATGACTGGTCACATATGATATTAATTGAACAGGGAACATACCAGGTATTAAAATACAGTTTCCCATATGATAATCAGCACCGTCGATTTAGCACTATATTTTATAACAGAATACTTACTAATGGTGAAATTGTGAGAAGGCCATGATTAAAATATTCCAAGATGAACAATTCAGTTTTCTGCTTCTGTTGCAAGCTGTTTGGTTGTGTACATTAAAATGCATTATGTACCACTGGTAGTAGTGATTGGAAAAATCTGGGCCAGAAACTAAAAGAACATGAGCGCTCAGTCAATCATAGAGAATCAGCAGCTAAATGGATGGAACTCAGTACGAGACTGAAACGGTGCTCGACCATTGATAATCAACATGAGAAGATGATCAAGTCAGAGAGAATGCACAGGAGAAATGTTTCTTAGCAGAACACAACTTGACCTTTAGGGGAACTGTAGATTATGTTTTTCAATAGAGTAATGGAAATTTTCTAGGTCTTGTTGAGCTTCTTGGAAAATTTGATCCAGTCATTCAGGAGCATCTATGCCATATATCTACTGAACAAATTCATGATCACTATTTAGGCAAGAGGATTCAGGATGAGTTAATATTGCTGATTTCAAACAAAGTCAGAGATAAAATGTTAGAAAAAATCAAACAAGCAAAATATTATTCGATTATCTTAGACTGTACACCTGACAGGAGTCATCAAGAACAAATGCCTCTCACTGTCCGTATTGTTGAGACAAATGACAGTATAGAGATACGAGAGTATTTCTTGTCATTCATGCAAGTCAATGAAACAACAGGTGAATCCTTGACTGAATATCTTTTGACAGAACTGACAAAGATGGGACTTTCATTAGACAACTACAGAGGACAGGGATACGACAACAGTTCAAATATGAAAGGGAAAAATGCTGGTGTACAAGCTAGGATTTTAGAACTGAATCCAAGGACCTTTTTTTGTATCATGTGGGTGCCAGAGCCTTAATTTGGTCATCGGCGATTCAGCAAAATCATTAGTTGATGATGTATCTTTTTTTGGAGATTTGCAGCGCATTTATGTCATTTTCACCTCTTCTACAATCCGTTACAAAGTTTTCTGTGATCATGTGAGTGGATTATCTGTGAAACCTTTATGTGACACAACATGGGAGTGCAGTGTAGACAGTGTGAAGGCAGTGAGATATAAGGTTGGTGACATTTATGATACACTAGTGACATTAGCTGACGTCACTAAGGGAAAAGATCCAAAAGCATATTCTGAGGCTTCATCTTTGGCAAATATTATCAGAAGTGCAAAGTTTCTAATTTCGCTAGTGGTTTGGTATGACATTCTCATAAAGGTTGGACAAATAAGTAAACTAATGTAAAGCTCATCTATGCAGATAGATCAAGCAGTCCTTTTGTTACAGGAAGCCAACAAATTCACTAAAAATACCACCAACAGCTCAATCTGGTTCAAGGTCAGTTGGCATTCATCTGTATCCCACTCCCCCGGGTCGTGCCTGAAAATAGGCAGGATTTGTCTAGTGCACTTACCCAGTCAACAAAAACTAAATAAATAAAACAATAAAATTTTTAGTTGAATACAGGGCCACTGGTTTTGTGAATGCCAAAACAACTGCCAGAGACTTGGCAGAACAGTTAGATGTGCTGCTCATTTTTTCTACACAAAGACATATGGCCTAGAAGATGTAAGAGACAATTCGATTATGAGGCTGAAGACAAGCCCATAAATGATCCAGAGAAAAAATTCGAGGTTGAATTTTTTCACGTTGTTGTGGATACTGCACTGTCATTAGTAAATGAAAGATTCAAACAACTACATGAACATGTTAAGAAATTTGGTTTCTTGTACAGAGTTACTCATCTAATAACATTAGATGATGAACAGCTGTTGAAGCAATGTCAGGATTTACAACTTGCCCTTACTCACAATGACTCATGTGATATCGATGGTGTTGAACTTTTTGAAGAATTAAAAACACTGTGCCATATAGTTCCAAATGAGTCTTCTGCAATGGACATTTTAATTACATAAAAAGTGGAGGGATGCTTGAGATATTCGCTCAAGTAGTTGTAGCTCAGAGAATTCTATTAACTTTACCAGTCACAGTGGCATCAGAAGAACGCAGTTTCTTCAAATTAAAGTTGATCAAGATGTACTTAAGAAGTACAATGCATCAGGAAAGGCTAGTGGGGCTATCAATGATTTCCATCAATAAAGAGGTGGCATCACAGTTAGACTACACAGAATTGATACAAGAATTTGCAACTTGTAAAGCACGAAAGATTAGATTCTAACTGCAGTCTTTGCTGAGAGATTTCTCACCTTGGTTACTATTGTAATACAGACATCTCATAACTACAATGACAAACTTACTGTTATAAAGCTGTAAATGTGGGGGTTATCATTCCATCAACAAATTTAGTATAAGATCAATGGCAACTGTATCATCATTGTCAAAGGTCTGAATTCAATTACATGAAATGTTTTGTGTACTTATATTACCACTGAAAGTCTAACGACATCTTAGAGTACATGGCTAGGAATTAAACAGCTAGTGTACTGTACTGCTTGTAATTAATAGTAATTTTCAGAAGCAGTAGCTATCACATGCAGTATCTCAAATATTATTTTTCTGTTTGCTAAATTTTGCTAATTAGAAGATTTTTGACCTGCCAGTACTTGGGTGATGAGTGGAACAGCACTCTGCAGGACCGGGGGTGGGGGTACAAAACTCAGTTCTGTCCCTCCAACTACATCTTTACAGAAATGAGACCAAACACCTTGATGCACCACAATCCTTGCAGCCCAACCAGCAACTTTCACAAGCTAACAATCCAAATGCAGGACATTGTGACATTAATTGACTAGTAACCAGGGAGGGATAAGTCTTAGCCAGTCCCTGCTGCTTCCATGTGAAAGTGAAACCTGGCAGAGAGAGATATGTTTCTCATTGGTTGCTACTCTTGTCATACTCTGTGTGGTTTCAGTGTTGTTGAATTGGGAGGAACAGAACCAAGTTTTTCTAGCCTTCAGACACTGTTGATCCACACATCACCCCAGTACTGCCAGGTGTAACATCTTGTAATCAGCAATCAGAAATGAATAAATACTTATAAAAAGTGACAGCTGACTACATCTGAAAGTTACAATTTCCAATTCCTTGAACTGGTGAAATAAACATAATATAGACAAGATGAAATGTATAAGTCATTTTGCTTAAAGAGTTGTTGGCACCTCAAATGAAAACTTTGAAGAACAGATTTGGGAACAGTACAGCTTGGATTCCTTATGTAATCTTTGTATTTCTCTTCCACATTATTTATCACTAACAACATTTTCATGCATACATCTGATCTATATGCCTTACAATCAAGCAATACTGTCCTGTGCAATAGAGAGGGTGACTGAAAATGAACAAGACAGGCAGAGGGTGCTTTTCAGTAATGTTTATACCCTGAAAAAATTGTGTGTATGTGTATGTGTTTGAGAGAGAGATGAGGAGGACAGCATGTAGTAGAAGGTTCGGGCAAGTTAGGTGGTTGTGTGAAGAGCAGCAGGTAGACAGATATGGACAGACAACATAACGGGAGCACTTCTCACCCATCATGGAGTAGTCTCACTCATGACAATGTCTGCTCCCTTGATAGATATAGACAGTAATGAGCCCCCCACCAGCAAGCAGTACTGTCCTGTGCAATACAGATCGAGATTGAACATGAAGAAGATAGGCAGAGGATGATTTTCGGTAATGTTTATACCCTGAAGAAATTGTGTGTGAGAAAGAGAGAGAGAGAGATGAGGAGGACAGCATGTAGTAGATGGTTCGGGCAAGTTAGTTGGTTGTGTGAAGAGCGGCAGGTAGACAGATATGGATAGACAACATAATGGTAGCACTTCCCACCCATCATGGAGTAGTCTTGCTCCTGATAATGTCTGCTCCCTGGATAGACATGGACAGCAATGAGCCCCCCACCAGACTGTGAGGTTCAGATACTTACTGCAAGTTCTGCAAAGATGTAGGCAGACTGCAGCACAGGGAGGGAGGGACTCAGCCTCCAGAAGGAATCTAGTTAGGGAGCAGATAAATGCTCATTTATGAGCTCATTTGATCAGAAAAAAAACAAACACCAAGCTGCAAATAAAGTAATTGCAAGTTCTGCAAAAGAAGTCAGCCTGCAGCACAGTGACAGTGAGGGGGCTAATAATATGGCAAAGAAACAGACATTATGAAATGTAGATGGGGTGGCATGTAAATGGCAATGGGCACGTATTTTTAGTACTTACATGCCTAAGTGGACATGTTATTTTTTTCACAAATTTCATATCCTGGTGAGGAGCAGGAGGTGGAGAGAGATACATACAGACAACATAAAGAGAGCACTTCCCACCCACCATGGAGCAGGGAGCGAACAGTAACTGTCAGATTTGCAACACAGACATCGACCTGCCTCCCAGGGCCAAACTGATAACATAACTCACTCTAACAATTAAGTTTGACTTGATAATACATATTTCAACGTTCATTGCTGTAATGAACAACAGTGTATTAATACTGTAAACAGTTTAAAAGAAAACACAAAACACACCATTTCTTACATATGAACTACTTTATATAGTGGCAGGATAGCCAACTCACAAGCTTCATTTTATTATATTGCTAACTAAATAATGTGCTATTTTCAAACTTTTTATGGCCCATGTTTTAAGCATAACACCCCACTCTAGGGTGTGTGGTAACAGGGAATTAATCAACACCCTGGGTGCTGTGAGGACACTTAGGCTGTGACCTTGTACCTCACAACACACCCAGGATGTTGATTAATCCCCAGTGGTGATGGGCGAAGTGGCCCCAATTCACTCCGTGAAGTGATTCGCGGAGTGAAGGTGAATTCGTGGAGTGCACCACAACACGAAGTGGAGTACTTTGCGTTATAATAATGGGTAACACGAAGTCCGTTGAAAACAATGACTTTGCATTATTCCCCCTTCCACTTCGCCTTCCTTCGCCTTGTTTTTAAGCTCCAATGGTGAATTTTGCAGTGATTCATGGGATTTCAGGTCACATGGGCTCTAGATTGTTCTGTACAGCCTCAGTTTGGGGTAGTGTGTGTAGGAAGCTGTAGGAGACAATCTGCTCTGAGAGCTCTCTACAATTCAAACTTTCAAAAAGCTGTTAAAAAAGCCTTTTTGAGTCATTTTTTTTGCTGAAACTTTAGTTCATTGATTATAGGAAACCCTCCTGTGCTCATATCATTGAGCATTTATTGTTTGTGTATGGATTTTGAATGTTAATGTACAACATTCAGTCTGTGTACTGAGAGACAGTGGAAGTGTGCTTTGGGGAGGGGCGTATCTGTGGTATAGGTAGATTAACTTGGAGAAAAAGACAGTGCTTTCTGTTTTCATTATATTTTTCTTGTATAACTGTGTTAATGTACACACAGTAATATTTTCAATATTTCTTGCCATTTTTTTGCTGATTGTTGTGGTGCAGCAGTGCATAATTTTAGTTTGTTTAAAATATGTGGTTATATTACTGAAGTTTTCAATTTGCTATGCATTACTTAGAGTGTGTGTGTGTGTGTGTGTGTGTATGTGTGTGATGCGTGTCATCAAATCAGACACCTTTTATTGTGTCACATAATAATTTCAGCAATGTGAAGCTGCTATCCACTGCAGCTGTGTGATTATTGTACTTCTTTGTGGTATCTTTACTGGTAATAGTACTAGTGACTGTTACTGCCGCAGTGGATAATTTTAGTTTGTTTAAAATATGTGGTTATATTACTGAAGTTTTCAATTTGCTATGCATTACTTAGTGTGTGTGTGAGTATGTGTGTGATGCGTATCATCAAATCAGACACCTTTTATTGTGCCACATAATAATTTCAGCAATGTGAAGCTGCTATCCACTGCAGCTGTGTGATTATTGTACTTCTTTGTGGTATCTTTACTGGTAATAGTACTAGTGACTGTTACTGCAGCAGTACAGTACACTGCCCCCCCCGTGGCCTGCCCCAACTGGCAAAGGTATTCTTTTCCAGATTTGAATTTCTGATGGTGAGCACTGGTTAGGTGTTGTGCCTTTGTGTCTGCATCTCTTCAGTGCACAGCACAATCTTAATCTGTCTGTGCATTTGCATCTCTTTAGGGCCTAATCTCCATCTGTAACTTAAGTCACAGTTGTTTCTTTGGCTTCCCTTCAGAGTATTGGACAGGTGTGGTGCTTAATTCTGTATGAACATTGTACTCATTAATATGCGTTTTTAAGTCAGGACCATCATCATGAGTCACTCATGATACAAATCACATTCTTCATCATCACGGTCACAAATCACGATTCACGATCATTCACGTTACAAATCACAACATTAATTTTTTTTCTAGTTACTTGGATGTATTGTAAGCCTGTTTTGTAGTATCTCTCCAGGCTTCACAACCCCACCATCGTACTCATTGATACGTGTATTTACGTCTGGGAGTTTTATGCTACAGCTCATCAGGGCCCAGGGAACTACAGCGGTAGGCATTCATGTTTCTTCATCATCATGGTCACAAATGCAGTCACAAATCATGATTTATGATCACGTCATGAATCACAACATTAATTTTTTTAATAGTTACTTGGATGTAGTGTAAGCCCATTTTGTAGTATCTCTCCATGCTTCACCACCCCACCATTGTACTCATTATGTTTGTTTTTAAGTCAGGGGGTTGGACAGTGTCTGCAGTACATACACAGACTGGAAAGAAGACTGACTGCACACATGCAGCTTAGCACAGTATACTTGTACTGCTCAGAATACAAAGTGTCACACATATGGAAGACAACAAAAAAGGGCATAATTACATACAAGGGTCAGGGATGGTGGAGGAATACATTTTATAACACAGCAAGGAAGGTGTTGGGGGGCACATGGTGTAAGGAAAAAAAGACTAATGTGGGATCCCATGGTGATCCAGCAGGTGTTCCAGCATGGACATAATTTGCAGCTGATGTCCCTCTATGTGATCCAGCTGCTGCTCCACCGCACTCACCCTCTCGTTGTTCTCCTCAACAGCACTCCAGAGAACTGGCAAGTCAGCCTGTGTTACACACAGTTCTCTGGGGTCCACACGTTCTACAGGCTGACCTGCTGCTGGTGGTGGGGGAGCTGGTGGAGCAGCAGGTGCTGCTGTGGCCCTCCTCTTCTTAGGGATACCGCAATGCACAGCTGCAGCCTCTGCCACAGAATGGCCAACAGGTGCAAACATGGTCCATTCTGTGGCAGCCTGCCATTCCAACTGCTGGTGATTGAACATATGGGTGTGCTGGCCCCCAGTCCCCAGGTGAGTCCCCCGGGGGCCATGGTGCACCTTCACCTCACACGGGTGGCACTTGACCACACTGCTGTCCCCCTGACACAATCAAACAACAGAGGTGCAGGGAGAACCAGGCACAGGCAGGGGATGGCCAGATGAACTGGCAGCCAGCTTTTCACAGTGCTGAACAGGGATAGGATCCACACCTGGACCCGGGGGAACAGGCACATCCTGCTCCAGAGGACCTGGTGCTGGACTTGGTGGTGGTGGTGGTTCAACTGCCTCAGAGTCAGTACAGGAGGCAGTGCTGGTCCTGCTTCTGGGGGGGGCACTCACAAGTTTTAAGCGGTCCAACAGGAATGGGCGCCCATGCCCTCCACACATGCGCATTGTACAAGGCTTACCACTACCATGCTCTCCCAGAGCTGCCCCTGCCCCAGACATTCCCTCATCCTTGTCCATCTCTCCTACTGAGCTCCCTCAGTCCGAGCAATCACTACTCACACTGTCACACAGCACACACACACAGTCACACAGACACAGACAAACAACTACTTATAAAGGTAAGAAAAATAAAATTTACAGAAAGAACAAATTAAGTAAAAAAGAGTACAGAAAAGACAAAAAAAATTAGCTTTTAAAAAAGCTATTGGGTCTAAATTAAAGTTTAAATCTCCTCCTTGCTCTGATCTAAAAGTATCAGCAATCAAAAAACACACTACTCTCTCTCCATCTGCATAGGAGAAAGTAAAAGTGTCTGCTTGTATGACTCACTTTCTTCCTGCCTAGCTAAAGAGCATGTGACTTACAGTACTGTAAGCCATGTGATGTGTGGGGGGCTGCCAAATCTGAAACACCAAGTGGATCACTTAGAATCATAATGAGGAATGCGAAGTCCATTAAAAACAATGACTTCACCTTACTTTGCATTGCCATTCCGCCTTAACGCAAAGTGGTAATGACAAGGCGGAGTGAGCACTTTGCATTGCCCACTCCGCATAGCAGAGTGGCAAGTGAAGTGCCCACTTCACGTTCACTTAGCCGGTGGAATTTAAATTCGCTGCATCTCTAATCCCCAGTAATCACACACCCTGTCATGGGTTATTGCTTACTTGGTACATGTTTGTAGAGACTAAAGTAAAACATAAATGCACGTAGTTGTTAATACTGATATGGGTGTTTTGTGTAGCTTATGCAGTATTGTCTTGTTTTTACATAGAGATTCAATTACATTCTATTCATTCATGTAAAAAGCAGTTGATAATATACATGACACAATAGCAATCTGACATGTATTCAAGAGTATTTTGTTTAATTGAACAAAACTTTGCATTCAGTGCATCCAACTGATGTCTTAAAAAAATAAAAATATAAAAGTGGTTACACTAATGAACTTTGTTTGTGTTTATTTGCCATTAGCTATGTTGCTACGAACTGTGCATTGTCCTTTATCATTGTAGTTATTCAATTCTGTAACACGTTCTTTCTCTGTCTGCATTACATAACTTGTTATAGTTACCTATCTTGATATTAGCATAGGGCAGAACCTAATTGAATAACAGCAGATATTAAACTATGCAGTAAAGATTGTTTAATGCAAATATCAGGACTTCACACACTGTAAAAAAATGGTTATTTTTTTTTACTATGATAAAATGCAACTTTTAAACAGGTTGCTTTGTTATTACGTTCGCTTGCACGCATGCGCAAGGAACGTCTTGGGAGAATGGGACACTTTGGAGGTGTGCCCTTCCCCTGCAATCCCCTGCTCCATTGAGCAGGCATGGCAGTCCTGTACCAATCGCGGACGGCGGTGCTGTGTATGACAGCCGGTGGTCTTCTCTTCGAAAACCACTGCTGTCATACACACTGCAGCGATCATCCCCCAAATCTTTGCTGCCATGCTGGGGCCACCCAGCATGGCCTAACATCCCATGTCACCTGCCAGCGGGTGCCCAACTCTGCCGGCTCCAGGCCCCAGCCATCCTTCTGCCACGCTGGGAGCCCACCCCAGTGTGGCAACGTCCCGTCCTGTGTCGCCTGCCGACGTGGTGCCCAATCCCCGCCGGCTCCACGGCCCCCAGCCATCCTTCTGCCACTCTGGAGCCCACCCCAGTGTGGAAAATGTCCCAAGGCCGTTTTTTTTTTAAACCTGTAATTGAAAACGGTCCCACGGGCGCCTCTCCCAGGCCCTCTCCCACAACCCGCGACTCCACCCACTGCGCACCCTGCCTCCCCACACCCCCTCACCCCATACTTACCTCCGGAGCTTGGTGCGATGGATCTTCGTGGACTAGGAACACGCTCTGCACTCTTCAAAGCCGACCGCAACTGAGGAAATGCCGTAAGCTGTATAATGGGCTACATAGGGGTTTTCAACTTTATTGTGCATATCTCAGGCATTTTTAGGAATTTTGCACCAAATTTTCACATGAGGGTTTTGGGACCTTCTCATGAATGATGTCACTGTCATGGCATAGTTGCGGGCCGAAGGTGATTTCGCAGTCGCATGTGAAATCACCCGCCGGACATAATGCTATGACAGTGACATCATTCATGAGAAGGGGTCCCAAAAACCCCATGTTGAAAATTTGGTGTAAAAATTCCAAAAAATGACTGTTTTACGAGCGTGCATTGCGCAGTTCCTACGCAGGCTCATAAGTCCGCAAATTTTCAATATTTTCACTCCAGATTTTCAACATTGCGATTTTACCACACCTCCTTATGCGCAGTACAGCTGTCATTTTTCACATCCTGCCCAAAACGTGTTTCCGCCCATGTAGCGCACAATAGAAACATAGACTTTGACAGCAGATAAGGACCACTTGGCCCACCCAGTCTGCCCATTTCAAAATGGCACAGTCGGTGTGCAAATCAATGTATGGACACATTAAGAAAATCACCATGACACTGTTCATTAGCAGAGGTCTTAAATGGCTATGTTGAAAATTTGGTGAAAAATTCTAAAAATGACTGTTTTACGAGCGCAGCATTGAGCAAAGTTCTCACGCACGCCGTAGGTTTGCAAATTTTCAATATTTCACCCAGATTTCAACATTGCCATTTTACCACACCTTCTTATGAGTAGTACAGCTGTCATTTTCACATCTCAACCAAAGCGTGTTTCCGTCCATGTAGCGCACAATGGCGCGTCGGTGTGCGTAAATCAATGCATGGGACACATTAAGAAAATCATAGTGACACTGTTCATGAGCAGAGGTCTTAAAATGGCTATGCTGAAAATTTGGTGAAAAAATTCTAAAATGACTGTTTTACGAGCTGCAGGCTGCGCAGTTCCACACACATGCACGCACGCTTATGTAATCTTCAATATTTTCACCCAGATTTTCAACATTTTACTACACCTCCTCATGAGCAGTATATAACTTCATTTTTCATATCCTGCCCAGAATGTGTTTCCACGCATGTAGCGACAATGGCGCAGTCGGTGTGCTAACTCAATGTATGGGACACATTAAGAAAATCACAGTGACACTGTTCATGAGCAGAGGTATTAAAATGGCTGTGTTGAAATGTGGTGAAAAATTCTAAAATGACTGTTTAATGAGTGTATGCTATGCAGGTTCCTATGCACAATTCTCAGAGTTCATGAATTTTCAATATTTTCACCCAGATTGTCAACATTGCCATTTTACCACACCTCCTTATGAGCAGTACAGCTGTCATTTTCACATTCTGCCCAAAACGCAGCCTCACCATGAAGCGCAGCAATGGCGCAGTCGGTGTGTGAACTCAACACGTATGGGACACATTAAGAAAAATCACAGTGACACTGTTCATGAGCAGAGGTCTTAAAATGGCTATGTTGAAAATGTGGTGAAAATTCCTAAAAATAGCTGTTTCAGCGTCGTTGCACAGTTCCTCGCCGCTCTACATTATTTGCACTCCAATGACTACCTAAACAGCACATAGAAGCAAGCAACATTTGGCATTGACAAATGCTTGTACTTCTTTGTCACTGATTTTTTTAAGCCATGTCCAAGTGCCAAATACCACTGCAAATACCTGCAAGCGAACGTTCGGCATTGACAAATGCTTGTTTTTATTGTTATTGTATTTATTCCTGTGCTGCAGATGATTAAGATTTGGATTGTACACTCATCAACAGCTGTTGATTATCAGATGATTTACACCGGTGGTAAACTGCCAGTCTGATGATTTCTGATGACATTGGCTGTTCACTTATGTCCATGGTGTGTGAAAATCCTGTAACGTCTTTGGTCAAAACATGTCACATGACCGTGGGTAAATCCTGCATAACCCACGGCTGAGGAATGGCATTTCTAAAAACATAAACTCATTTTAAATTGGTTTTACACATGGGTCCATTGTATAATTGCAATAAGGCACTCCAGGGTGTGAGTTATTGGATGATTTAGTCACTTCCTGTGTGGTTATGTCACTCGGCTGCCCCTCATGACTCACAACACAAGGTGTGGGTAAATTCCCAATAACCCACACCCTGTTGTGCCTTATTGCTTAAATAAAGTGATCTGCCATAAAGAGTGTCATGGTTTGTGTTGGGGTGAGAAGACTAAAAAAAAGGGGGGGCGCCGCTGCCAAGTTCGCCTAGGGGCGCCATATACCCTAAGGCCGGCCCTGGGTACGTCCAAAAGTTGTAAAGCATGACTGTGTTCTATGATTTCAGGAACCCAAGTATCTGTCATCACCTCTTGCAACTGGTTTAGGTAGAGGGAGAGGTGACCCCCTACACCCACCCCTGGAGGTAAAGGTGGTTGGGGAGTGTAAAAGGAGTCAGACCTAGCTGGTGGGAATGGCTCCCCCATTCCACCACCTCTAGTGGCTTTTGAGTGGGAACCTGAAGGGGTGGGCAAGGCTCCTGCTCCCTTGCCCCTACTTTGCTGTTTGGTTACAGGGTACTACCTGGAGTCAGCTGTATAAAAAGTACTCTAGACCTACTCCTTGGCTAGGTGTGGTAAAGGGAATGCACTGACTTCAGGGTTCTGCTTGAGGTCTGATGGGTGAAAAGGATGTACTGGACATCAGAACCAAACAGCTTATACACCATACAAGGGGCAATGAGAAAAGACTGTTGCATGTCATTTGCAAACTCAGTCACCCTGAGCCATGAGTACCTCCTGAGGCATGAGCCATAGGCAGCAACCCTGGCAGAAGCATCTGACACACCTTAAACTGTACACTTCATTGTTTTCATTGGTGACATTGTGGTGGGGCTGGAGGGGAAGTTAAGCCTGTTTGCAGATGACACCAAAATCTGCAATAGGGTGGATGTTCCCAATGAGGTAGAAAGAATGAGAAGGGGCCTAATTAAGTTGGAGGAGTGGTCAAGAGTGTGACAGCTTAAATTCAATGCAAAGAAGTGCAAAGTCATGCACCTGGGGCACAGGAATCCTTGAGAGGAATGTACGGGGGTGGGGAATACTAACAACAACAAAACTAGAAAGGGATATGAGGGTATTTATAATGGATTACCTAAAAGAGACCAAGCAATGTGAGAAAGTGGAGGGGAGAGCCGGAGGGATGCTGGGGTGCATAGAGAGAGGCATCACCAGTAGGAAACAGGAGGTGGTGATGATGCACAGACAATTGGTGAGGCCATGTCTGGAGTACTGTGTTCCATTCTGGAGGCCACATCTCTGGAGGGACATAGACTGAATGGAAGCAGTCCAGAGAAGGGCAATTAAAATGGTAAAAGGATTGCACCAGAAACTATATGAGGAAAGACAGAAATACTTCAATATGTATACCCTTGAGGAAAAGAAGGACAGAGGGGGTATGATAGAGGCATTGAAGTGCCTCAAGGGGATAAACAAGGTTCAGAAGGGCAGCATCTTTTAGAAAAAGTGATGTGCAAGAATAAGGGGTCACAGTATGAGGCTGGGGGAGAATCAGGGGTAACGTGAGGAAGTACTTTTTTTACAGAATGGTGGATACATGGAAAAGCCTCCCTATAGAGGTTGTAGACGCAAAAATGATAGGTGAATTCAAGAATACATGGGATAGATAAAAGGCAACCCTAGTGGTAGGAAGATAGGGTAAGCTGCAGATTGGTTAGGACATGGAGTTTATGTAGGTAGGGAAATGGGCAGACTAGGTGGACCAGGTGGTCCCTATCTGACATCAAATTCTATGTTTCTGTGTTTCTATATTTCAGAAGATGCTTGCCCCAGCAGTAAGAACCTTAAGAAACTCTTGTTTAGGGGTGCCCTCAGACAAGGCTTGTGCAGCAGCCTTGGCCTTCCTTCCTTCAGAGAGTATTTTGGTACTTGATCATGTGGGCCTGGTAGTTGGCAGTCCTAAGGCCCAGTGATGAGGAGGCAAAAGTCCTTTTTCCTATGACATCCAATCCCCTGAATTCTTTATCTGGAGTGAGAGAGGGAGCTCAGATGCTTTGGTGTCCTTGACCAAACATGGGTAGCACTGATGACCACCGAATTTACCTCAGGCTAGGTGGCACAAAATGGCTTCTCAGAAGGGGACATGTACATCTTGGCCCAGATATTCAAAAGGGTTGTGCATGGTGCAGCAGTGTTGCACCATGCGCAACCCACTGATGTACCCTGGCGTGATATTCAAACGGGAATTGCACCTGGCACAAATCCCGATGCGCCGGAGCGCATCAGTAATGTATGCAGGTGCAGGTGGGGGGGTGTGCCCATGTATACTCTGCACAGCCCGATATTCAGCCTGGGATGTGCGGAGCCATGCATGCGCAACCCCTACCTGCGCCAGCACAAAGTTAAGCAAAAAAAAAAAGGAGCAATGGCAGACCACCCACAGGTAAACTGCCGCATTGCAGGGCACAACACGGCAGCTGCCATCTGTGGGTGGCCACCCGAGCTCTGGCTGCACCTCCATGGTGGAGCCCCCCCACATACCCGGTCACGGGCTTCAGTAAAAAAAGATTAATCCTAAATCTCTGGTGGTCCAGTGGAGCGCTGCCCGCCCGATCGCGGGCTTAAGTGTGAATAAAAAGATTACTCCTATATCCCTGGTGGTCCAGTGGAATGAAGTCTGCCCGATCACAAGCTTAAGTGAACTAGTACTGACCCCCATATCCCTGGTGGTCCAGCGGACCCCCTTCCCCACCAGCCCACTGATCTCCACCGCCCCGCTACCCCCCAGTCAGTGGTGGGTGGCAGCACCCCACCCACCTGCCGCCCCGTGGCCTGCTGACTGACACCATCAGTAGGGCTGTACACCCATTGGTCCACAGTGTGAGCCAATGGAGTGCAGCTCAAATGAAATACACATTCCAGATATGTGAATGGATCCATTCACATATCTGGAATGTGTAGACGGACGAGCTGCACGCCCATTGGCTCACGCTGTGGACCAATGGGCGACAGCCCACCTATGGTGTCAGTTGGCAGGCAGCGGGCAGCAGGTGGTGGAGGCGCACCCACCACAGACTGGGGGGGAGCAGGGTGGTGGGTCTTAGTGGGTGGGTAAGGAGGGGTGTACCGCTAGACTACCAGGGATATTGGATGTCATTCTTGTTTTATTACAAATACCCACAATCAGGCAGACAGTGGTCCACTGGACCACCAGGGATATAGGATTCTTTTTATTTATACAGAAGCCCATGATCAGGCAGACAGCGGTCCACTGGACCACCAGGGATATAGGATTCTTTTCATTTATACAAAAGCTTGCGATCGGGCAGACAGCGGTCCACTGGGCCACCAGGGATATGGGATTCTTTTTATTTATACAGAAGCCCGTGATTGGGCAGGCAGTGGTCCACTGGACCACCAGGGATATTGGCTTCATTTTAATAATACTTAAGCCCGCGATCAGGCTGACAGCGGTCCACTGGACCACCAGGGATATTGGATTCGTTTTTATAATACTTAAGCCCATGATCGGGCTGACAGCGGTCCACTGGACCACCAGGGACATTGGATTCATTTTTATTTTACAAATGCCCGCGATCGGGCTGACAGCAGTCCACCGGACCACCAAGGATGTTGGATTCATTTTTATTTTACAAATGCCTGCGATCGGGCTGACAGTGGTCCAATGGACCACCAAGGAGATTTGGAGGGTAATTTTTCTCGTATGCTTACGATCAGGCATGGGGGTGCCGCCAGGTGCAGCCGAAGACTCGGGTGGCCACCCACAGGTGGCAGCTGCCGTGTTGCACCCTGCAATATGGCAGCTCACCTGTGGGTGGCCAGCCATTGTTCCTTTTTTTTTTTGGATCAACTTTGTGCGGTGCAAGTAGGGGTTGCGCATGCATAGACTCAGCACATCCCAGGCTGGATGTGCAGAGTATGCATGGTAACGCTCACCCACCTGCGCCACATACATTACTGGTGCACTCCGGCGCATCAGGATTTGTGCCAGGTGCAATTCCTGTTTGAATATCGCGCCGGGGTGCAACCCTTTTGAATATCTTGGCCATGACCTATAATGTTAAGCAGGGTGCAAGCGAATCACTACAGAATTATCATTTGCATCTCTGGTTGGCCCACTATGCCAGTAAGGCACTAGCAAAAGAGGAAGGAGATCCAAACCAGTTGGAGTCTAAGGATTTATTCCTCTGGAATATGGTTCCAACCCTCAGAGAGAAGGCTGAGTGTACTGTTTACCCTGATTCAGACAAGTTGGTTAAGATTTTGAAAGTAACTCAAAGGGCCTATCAGGTTTATCTCTGTTCCCTCTCTGGTTCTAAAAACAAGGCTGCTAACATCCAGCAGCCATCCAGAAGTCAGACCCACTATGCAGTGGTGGGGAGCAAAGAATAGTCAGGCTGCTTCCTGTAGCAATAATAGGCATAATCAGAATAATCAGGGCAATCGCAAACAGTGGAAAAGGAGTAAGAATCCTAGACAGGGAACTTGGAATAGAAATTGTAATGTTGATAATGTTAATCATAATGGTAATCAACAAGGTAGCTGGTGTTACTAGACTGGGCCACCATACTGACAGACTGCTGACGAGAATGCTAACCTCAGAAAAAATGCTGGATCAGGTTTGAGATGTGACCAACACTGCTCCAGGCCACTCTGTGGCTGTGATAGCTTCCACTTCTCTGTCCACAGTGGGGGAGGCATGGGGCATCAGTTACAATATCTAGTGCCTCTCCAGAGTATCCATCTCCCCAACTCCCTCCTCTAGTTGTTGCTGCTGTGACAACCCAGTCAGAGTTGTACCCAGTCCATGAGCTAGCAGGGGCTTGAGCAGCCTCTGTAAGCCAGCAATTACAGGGCTCTTATGAACTGGATTGTGATGCATCACAGTGACAATTAGAGACCCCAGTCTGCATTGTAACCAATGTGACTGTTGATATACTTGGAAGGTCTTGTGTAGATGCCATGGTTGGAGGTCACCGACTTTCAATGTTGCTGGATACTGGTGCAGCCATGTCAGTACTGCATGATGAAGATCCAGAATCTTCACCCTTGTCTACCAGCCGGGAGACTGGGACTCAAGGGGTAGATGGTACCACACTACATATCCCTTCCTGTAGTGGTGGGGAACCTCACCATGAAGTTTACTTTTGATCTCATGACATTATGTCATCATCCCAGTATTTTGGGAATTGATTTCCTTGCACTGCATGGCTGCGTGGTGAATTTAGCCAACAGGCTCCTGATTCAAATTCCAGGACAATATCATGCTGTCATGTCAGATTGCTATGTAGTGGCTGCTCTATCCTGTAACATTGCTGAGTATGATGTCATAGTCATCTTTAAGGACAATGACTCATGCAATGAACTGCAACCTACTCTTGCCAAACATCGGGATGCTTTTGCAACACACCAACATAATTGTGGCAGGATTTGAACATCCACTTAGGTTACAGGACCTGATCCTGTGAGGCAATGATAATACCCTTTTCCTGCAGAAGCCCTGCCATCATTGAGAGAGACTACTGAGTCCCTACTCCAACAGGATGTGATTAGGCCATGTGTTTCAATTGCAAACTCCCCTATTTGGCCTGTAAAGAAGGCAAATGACTCTTGGATGCTCACAATTGATTACAGGAAACTTAATCAAGTTACCTCTAGCTGTGCCCCTCATGTGGCATCAGCACCAGATGTGTTAAGAATGTTAACACCTGACCATAAATGGTTTTCAGCATTGGATATTTCCAATGGGATTTGGTCATTAGCACTGGCTCATGATAGCCAATACAAATTTGCCTTCACCTTTGAAGGTCGTCAGTATGCATGGACCTGTCTCCCCCAGGGGAGACACAATGGCTCCTCCCTCTTTCATTGGCACATGAAAGATGCATTACAAGGGTTTTCAGCTCCTGAATGCCTTCTGCAGTACATGGATGATTTGCTCCTGACCACTGTCACTAAGGTGGAACACCTAGTTCTTCTAGATGAACTACTGACCCTCCTGCTGAGGGCAGGCCTTAAGTGCAACCCCTCTAAGGTACAATTGTGTCAGAAAGAGGTTATTTTCTTAGGTCTTCATGTGACTGAGAAGGGCAGAAGCCCTGCCCTGGCAAAGATTCAAGAGCTGCAGGATTTGCTACTACCAAATTGTGTGGCTACACTTAGACATTTCCTGGGTATGGTGAATTACTCCAGGGACTTTATTTGTGATTTTGCACATAAAGCTGCACCCCTGCATGAATTTCTGAATAAGGATGTCCCATGATCATGGGGCCCTACACAAACTGAGTCTGTGGCCAGTCTGAAAAAATCCCTGACCTCAGCCCCAGCTTTGGTTAATCCAAACCTGGCTCTGCTATTCCATTTGGAGATAGCTGCATCAGATGTAACCATGTCAACTCTCCTGGCCTAGAAGTCTAATGGACATATTAGACCAATTGCCTATGCATCATAGATGTTGTCACCTGCAGAACAAAAGTACAACCATTGTGAAAGGATCTTCTGGCTACTTTTTGGGCTGTGAAACATTTCATGTACATAATCGGCTATTCTCCAATTGCTCTGTACACCAATCACACACCCACAAATTTCCTTTTGTCAGACAGAGTCAAGGATGGTTCTGTCTCCAGTACCAGACTTATACACTGCTCTCTACTCCTGCAGGATCGTGACATCACAGTCCATCCTACCAAAGTACCATATTTGTTGGCCCATGGCCTCCTGTACACAGGGGCCTCTCATGATTGTGCACTCTAACCCACTGACCTACCTGAACCAGGACCATTCCTTCCTGCACCTCAGGAAGTTCTTCTGGATCCTACCTTAATTTATGTTTTCACTGATGGCTCAGCCTCTTACTCCTCTGGAGATCAGGTAGCAGGGTTAGGAGTTCTCATCATGGAACCTAATGGAGACAAAAGTCATGTTACTAGGCACTTTACCATCATTTCTTCACAGTATGCTGAACTAGCTGCTGTGGCCTGCGCTCTGGAACTGCTAGATAAAGGCACAACAGACACAATCATTTTTACAGACTCCAATTGGGTCTGTTCCTTCCTGACTGAATTTTTTCCTTTTCAGGAAAAAAAAAACTTTACATCTTCTGATAGTATGCCTGTCAAATACAGAGACTTGTTTGTGTATATTACCACACTGATACAACAGTTCAAATACAAACTGTACATTCATAAGGTTCAAGATCACTCCAAAAGTGACCCTTACCATACCCTCAATGAGCATGCTGAGACTATTGCAAAAGCCAGAGCTCAAGGAGGGGAGAGATGGAAAATCCAAATGACTATGTGTTTGTTGCTGCTGTCAAAAAAAAACAATTCCTGTTGTGTATTTTGATTTATCATCTGCACAAAAGCAGGACCCTCATTTGAGGGCAGTGTTCAGTTTCCTGGACAAAGGAATTGAGAAAGAACTTCCAGCAGACAACCCCTACATAAGGGTGAAAGATGATCTTCACCTTTCTAGCGATAACCTACTTATATGGTAGCACAACTGCCAAAAATGTTATAAAGTTGAGGGTGGTCCCTCAACACATAAGGATAGACTTTATCCATCAAGTACATGACACTTCAACTGGAGGTCACCAGGGAGTACAGAAATTCCTGGACAGACTGATGACATTTGGATGGTGGCCACATATGAGAAAAGATGTAGAACACTACATTGACAATTGTCTGATCTGTGCACAGAATAATCCTACTCTGGCCAAGAAAAATGCCAGATTGTCACCCCAGAGGCACTCAGACCCCTGGAACTCCATCCAAATTGATTACTTGGCCCACTGCCAGTTACCAGCAGCGGCAGCAAGTTTGATCTGGTAGTCACTGACTTGTTCTCCAAATAGGTAGAGGCATTTCTTATGAAGACTAACATTGCAAATGTAACTGCAAGAGTCCTGGTGGAACAACTGTTCACCAGGTGGGGTCCCCCTCTGAAGGTGGGCTCTGATCAATGATCCAGCTTTACAGCTGAACTAATGAAGGAAACTCTGATTTTGTTAGGGGTTGATCAGAAGTTTCATGTTCCTTATCACCCTAAATCATCAGGGCAGGTCAAAAGGCAAACAGAACAATTAAGCTCATGTTATCCAAATTTTACACCTGTTTGCTGCACAACATCTGGGTAAAGCTCAACAGCAGGGGAAAAAACAATTCAACAAAACTGTACATGATGTAGATTGGAAGGTTGGAGATCATATAATGATTCCAAGGTTTGCTCATCCTTCTCATCCTTTTGAAAACAAATGGGAGGGACCCTATCCCATTGTAACCAAGCTCAGTCTGTCAGTCTACCAAGTTAGGCTACCCCAAAACAAGAAATTCACTGACACGTGGCTACATGCCAATCAGATGAAGTTGTATAAAGGAGACTAAATATTGCTTTCCCTACCCTATTGAGATGAATAGTATTGAATTATTGAACTAACCATATTTTTCTTTTCATTTTTGCTTTAGGTACAAGAACAAGATGAATACTTTGCATCTGACTCTCCTGATGCCTTACACATGGTCCTATCATTTTCAGACATCCTATTGCTTGCAAAAGCAAAAAGTCAACTAATATATTACAAACAAAAACCCCAGCAGGAGGATGAGGACAACCCCACTTCATTGGCAACACCAATCACCCCGATGGTGTCCCAGAGAGAGAGGCATTTTCATAGACATCCCAACACATGTGGTCACAATTCAGGAGGGCTAAGTAGCCATACTTAATGTGATGGTCAAACACCTGGGTCAATCAAGCATCCAAATTACGTGGCAGACAGATCGAGATGGGAAATAAATACCTGTTGCCCGCCTTTCTGAAGGCACCTTCCAAGAATGTCCTGATACCAAACTTGCCCCTAATGGCACCCTGTCCATTCCACAGGCACACATTACACACACTGGTCTGTATAATCTCACATCTTTGATTGATCTGGATTTTTGTGGTAATTACAAAGATGTCACCTCTAAAACATTTTGTTCCCAAAATTACATGGCCACTAATACCATATTCCTAAATGTTATATCATCATCTGCTGACCAGCTTACTGAATATCCCAAACAGAAACCTGGTCCACCTAGTGATTTGATTGCCACATCCCTCCCAGGTGCTTTAATAAATAATGTGCAGTTTATGCATGTCCCCGTCATTCTTAACCTGACCTTTTGGGCCTTGAGCACTTTTGGTATGTGCTTCACAACTAATGTTTCTAAATTCTTTCAAACTATACTAGTAGATAAACTTGCTGCATACCAAGTACTCACAGCAGACTCTTATACTGGTCTTTTTAGTATTGAACATAGATGGGTTCTCAGATCCAAATCAACCCCCCACAAAAGATGCATATAAATCAAAGTGCTCTAAGCGTCAAGCAGTTTTAGACACAGTTACAGGTCTTTTTGGGTCTGATGTGTCTATTTGAAATAGGGCAGATATAGCAAATATCAAATTTCAGATAAGGACATTTCAAGGCACCATGACAACTGGTGTTGTTCCACCCATATTATATAGGGTAGACAGCCTCACTAGTGAGGATAGGTTTATGATTTATCACATGCAGGATATCACTAAGGGATTGGAGGCTACAAAACATAAGATTAATGATTTAATTACTAAAGTTGATAATAAGGAAGCAGACAAGCATTACATAGCCAGGGAAGTCGTATGTACTGCCTATGACTCTTATGTACTAATAACTATTAACAATCTCTTCCGAGATCTGGATGCAGGACATATCCCTGACTTCATCCATGACAGGCGCATAGCAACATGGTATTGCCCCAATGTAAATCTTCTCCTTGCCTCACTTTGTGTATGGCTCGATCTGTTTCCATTCCATTATCTACAGCCAGGAACATTGGATATATTACTCCTCATCCCAATGTTGCCAACTGTCTCAGCCTTCATTCATATACCGTTCAGGACACCTTGCTTTTGACATTTACAGTCTCTTTGCCTAGATTTGATCAAGAAACTACCAAATTACATGTGGGGCAGCTGTATTCCAGAAGACATTCTGGAAACTGCGTTGCTGTCCTGTTTGTATGAAACTGTCAGCTCTGAGGCAAGAGGTTGCCCATTTCCAGGTGGAATTGGCAAGGACTAGGGAAGCCTCCCCCACCCAAAGAGCACCAGTGCCACAACCGCTGCCTCAGAGGTTGCCAAGAATGAAGAGCAGTTGGACCACAGTGGGCTCTGGAAGGGTGAGAGTGGTGGAACAGAGGCGTATCCCTCTAGTTGTACCTCTTTGCAATTCATATGCTATTCTGGCAGAGCAAGGTTCTTCTATGATGACACCCTCAGTGGAGACCAAGAAGAATGCTGGGGACATCCACAAGGGAGACCCACAAAAGGGTGGCAAGGGACACCACAAGGAAAGGAAACAGCTCCTGGTAGGGGACTCAGTTGTTGGGGGGTAGAACTGAGGAAGGGAGGGGAGAGGGAGGTAAGGTGCTTGCCTGGTGCTAGATATCATTGTCCACCTTGGAACTAATGACCTAGCTGGGCATGAGATTAGTGCAGTGCAGGATGAGTTTGTGGAGTTGGGGAGGGGCCTCAGGCAGGTAGCAAGCATGATAACCTTCTCAGAGGTGCTGCCAGTCTATGGCATGGGTGAGGATAGGGTACTGTGCAACATGCAGTTCAATGAATGGTTGCAAAACTGGCGCAGAGCGCACAGGGCTTTGGCTTCATTGGGGACTGGGGATCCACCTGGGGAGATATAGGTCTATACTGGCATGATGGTCTGCATCTGTCCAGGAAGGGAACCAAGTTCCAAGGTGATAAGTTTAAATGCTGCCTTGGCAAGCTTTTAAATTAGCCAAGAGGGGAGGTGCTGATAGGAAGCAGGAAATTTCAAGCCATCCCCCACAAAACATGGCAGATAGTAAGGTACACACCTAGGTACAGAGTTTGACAGAGGGCAGAACAGGGGTAAAAGGAAAAATAGACAAAGACAATAAGGGCAGGGATGGAGATAAAAGGATAATGCCAACATTAAATGGAGGGCAATGAGTACCAATGCCCGTAGTCTGGGAAACAAGCTTCCTGAGCTGGTAGCCCTGATGGAAGAGGAACACTTGGAGATCGTGGCAGTCACCGAAATATGGTGCATGGAGAACCATGACTGGGATGTCAACATACCAGGGTACTCAATCTATAGAAGAGACAGGGAGAGTAAATGAGGAGGTGGAGTAGCTCTCTACATAAGGGAAGGGATCAAAGCTGCAGAACTGAAAGGTAAAGGGGGAGGACAAGAGGCACTGTGGGTCACCTTCAAGACAGGGAGTGGCACCACAATCTGCACAGGGGGAGAAAATTGTCGAGAAAATGATAGAAGACATTCTCAGAATAGCTGAAAAAGGGAAGCTATTGTTGATGGGGGACCTGAATATGCCAGATGTTAACTGGACGACATGTACTGCAGCCACATCCAAGAGCAGGGTCACTCTCAATGCCCTACAGACAGCTAATGTTGGAACCCACTCAGAGGAGTGCATAATTAGACGTGGTACTCTCAAATGGGGAGAGGATCACAGATTTAGAAGTAGGTAGCCATCTGGGAACAAGCAACCACCACACTGTGTGGTTCACAATAAGCACAACCGTGGAGACAAGCCATACAAAAACAAGGATATTGGACTTTAGAAGCACTGACTTTGGCAAAAATGGGTGAATACCTAAGGATTTCACTAGTAAACGGCCAGAAAGGAGGGGCAAAAGAACAATGGAGAAAAATCAAAACTGCCATCATGGAAGCAACAAGCCTTTGTGTGAAACAAATAAAGAAAACAAAACAGAGTGAAAAAAACACTATGGTTCTCAAAGAAGATGGCATGGAAGGTTAGGGAGAAAAAGGTGGCATTCAAAAAGTATAAGGAATCACAGAAGGAGCATGACAGAGAACTGTATCAGTAAAGCAGAAGGAAGTGGGGAATGCATTCAGAATAGCAAAGGGCCAAACCAAGGAAAAGACAGGCAATTCAGTTAAGAAGGGCTATAAAACATTTTATATGTACATTAGGGAGCAAAGAAAGGTTAAGAGAGGGATAGTGAAGATTAATAAAGGGAAGGGGAGGTGGGCAGAGAGAGACAGTGAAAAGGCAGAGATACTGAATGAATATTTTTGCTCAGTATTCACAAAAGAAGGAGAAGAGGAGTTACCTAAACCAAACAATAGATGCACTCTGGGCAGGGGGGTTGACACTAGTCCATTTACAGAAGAAAGGGTCCTGAAGGAACTCCTAAAACTCAAGGTGGACAAAGCATTGGGACCTGATGGGATTCACCCCAGAATCCTAAAAGAACTAAGGGTGTGACCTAGTGACACCACTGACCACCCCTTTTAACAAATCATGGGAGGATGGGGTGGTATCTGAGGACTGGAGGAGGGTGAATTTGATTCACCTTCACAAAAGTGGGAGCAAGGCAGAAGCAGGAAACTATAGACCTGTTAGTTTGACCTCAGTGGTAGGGAAAATGATGGAATCGCTTTTGAAAGAAAGAATTGTTGAGTACCTAGAGGCCAGTGGGGCACAGGACCCAAGGCAGCATGGATTCACAGCAGAAAGTTCATGTCAGATGTATCTAATCAATTTCTTTGACTGGGTGACCAAAGTAATAGACCAGGAAGGGGCTGCGGATATGGCCTACCTAGACTTTAGCAAGGCATTTGACACAGCCCCACACAAACGATTAATAATCAAGTTAGCCAGCCTGGGGTGGGTCCCAGGGTGGTAGCCTGGGTAGCAAACAGGCTGCACAACAGGACACAGAAGGTAATAGTAAATGGAACTCACTCTGAAGAAAGGGAGGTTACTAGTGGAGTACTAGGTGACATTGCAGGGGGTCTGGAAGGAAAAGTATGCCTCTTTGCAGATGACACAAAGATCTGTAACAGAGTTGATACACAAGGTGGGTGTGGAAAGGATGAAAAGGGACTTGACAAGGTTGGAGGAATGGTCAGTCATATGGCAACTTAGATTCAGTGCAAAGAAGTGCAAAGTAATGCACCTGGGAAACAAAAACCCAGGAGAAGAGTGCACAATGGTGGGGGAGGTTCTAACAACAACAAACATGGAAAGGGACCTGGGGTAGTCATATCAGATGACCTAAAGGTGGGCAAGCAATGTGAGAAGGCAGTAAGGAGAGCTGGGGGGCTACTGGGATGCATAGGGAGAGGCATCACAAGTAGAAAAAGGGAAGTGGTTATCCCTCGTACAGACAGTTGGTGAGACCCCATCTGGAGTACTGCGGTCAGTTCTGGAGACCCCATCTCCACAAGGACATAGACAGGATGGAGGAAGTCCAGAGGAGGGCAACTAAAATGGTGCATGGTCTGCATCAGAAACCCTATGACGAGAGACTGAGAGAGCTTAATATGTATACCCTTGATGAAAAGAGGGACTTTGGAGACATGATAGAAACTTTCAAGTACCTCAAGGGAATCAACAAAGTCCAGGAGGGTAGCATCTTTCAGAAAAAGAGATGTGCAAGAACAAGGGGGCACAATTCAACGATAGAGGGGAGATGACTCAGGGGCAACATGAGGAAATATTTTTTCATGGAGAGAGTGGTGGACACGTGGAACCACCATCTTGGGGAGGTTGTGGGGTCTAAAACAGTGGGGGAATTCAAACATGCAAGGGACAGACATAAGGCAATTATAGTGGGGGTGGGGTAGGAGGAAGTAGGCTGCTGGTTAACTAGAATCTGCAGCTTATCCAATAGGTAGGGAAATGGGCAGACTGGGTGGGCCAAGTGGTCCTTATCTGCCATCAAAGTCTAAGTTTCTGTGTTTCTATATCTAATGGAAGTTTTCCTTACTTTACAGTCTTACATTGGTATTGCTTTGTGTTTAATTTCATTTTTAAATCAGGAAGGGGATTTTCAAAACTACTTATCTTGTGAGCAACTTCAGAAGGGTTGAAATAACTGCATATTTGATTTTCCTTTGTGGCTAACTGGACTGTCTACTAGTATTCTGTAACAGTTTGCATCAAATTACTTTTAAATAGTTGACAAATCAGTTACTGGAGATTAGCTGAATTACTATAAAGGGCAGTACTCACCAGGGTGGTGGAGCAGTGGTGTATTTGATTGTTTCTAACAGTCACCAGTGGTTGTGGGCTACACACCACCCTTCCCACACCCACCCCCCAGGCGTGACATTTCCTTTATAGCCAGGTTCTGACATCACTTCCTCAACGGGTCTTGGGGCAGAACTGTCATATTCTTAATAACCCAGCACAGTGCATAAAGGCTAAGAACACACCACACAAAGGAAGAAAAAAAAATATATATATATATTACATATTGTATATTATAAGGGAGAGGGACATGTGGGGAGTGGTGCACTGCACTGGCTGTGGGGCAGCAGTTTTCCAGGAGATATTCTGGAAACTGTGTTGCTGTCCTATTTGCAGGCAACTGTCAGCTCTGAGGGAGGAGGTAGCCCACCTCCAGGCTGAACTGGCAAGGACTAAGAGAGGCCTCCCCACCAAAGAGCACCACTGCCACAGAGGCTGCCAAGTATGAAGAGCAGTTGGACCACAGTGGGTTCTGGGAGGTGCGGGTGGTGGAACAGAGGTGAAGCCCCTAGTTGTACCTCTACACAAACCATATGCCAGTCTGGCAGAGCAAGGTTCCTCTATGATGGCACCCTCAGTGGAGACCAAGAAGAATGCTGAGGACACCCACAAGGGAGACCCACAGAAGGGTGGAAAGGGACACCACAGGGGAAGGAAACAGCTTCTGATAGGTGACTCAATTGATAGAGGGGTAGACCTGGGGAAGGGAGAGGAGAGGGAAGTAAGATGCCTGTCTGGTGCCATGGCTTGGAGGGACAATAAGTGAATCCTCAGGATTGCAGAAGCAGCATCATAGGAGAGGGAACTAGATATCATTGTCCACCTTGGGACAAATGACCTAGCTAGGCATGGGATCAGTGCAGTGCAGAATGAAATTGTGGAGTTGGGGAGAGGCCTCAGAGACGTAGCAAGCACAGTTACCTTCTCAGAGGTGCTGCCAGTCCATGGCAGGGGTGAGGCTAGGGTACTACACACCATGCAGTTTAATGAATGGTTGCAAAACTGGTGCAGAGCACAGGGCTTTGGCTTCATTGGGGACTGGCGGTACACCTGGAGAGATGAAGGTTTATACTGGCACGATGGTCTGCATCTGTCCATGAAGGGAACCAAGATCCTAAGTGACAGGTTTAAATGCTTCCTTGGCAAGCTTTTAAACTAGCCATGGGGGGAGGTGCTAATAAGAGGCAGGAAATTTCAAGCCTCCTCCCACAAAACATGATGTGTAGTAAGGTAAACACTGAGGTACAGTGCTCAACAGAGGGCAGAACAGGGATAAATGGAAAAATAGACAAGGGCAAAAAGAGCAGGCATGGGGGAAAAAAGGATAAAGCCAACATTAAATGGAGGGCAATGAGTACCAATGCCCGTAGTCTGGGAAACAAGCTTCCTGAGCTAGTAGCCTTGATGGAAGATGAACACTTGGATATTGTGGCAGTCGCAGAAACATGGTACATGAGGAACCATGACTGGGATGTCAACATACCGGGGTACACAGTCTACAGAAGGGACAGGGAGGGGAAAAGAGGAGGTGGAGTAGCTCTATACATAAGGGAAGGGATCAAAGCTACAGAACTAAAAAGTAAAGGGGGAGGACAAGAAGCACTCTGGGTCACCTTGGAGACAGGGAATGGCATGACAATCTGCACAGGGGTTGTATACAGACCCACATCTCAAGGGGAGGAAATGGACAAGAAAATGATAGAGGACATTCTCAAAATGGCTGAAAAAGGGGAGATACTCTTAATGGGAGACCTGAATATGCCAGATGTTAACTGGATGACATGTACTACAGCCACATCCAAGAGCAGGGTCATTCTCGATGCCCTGCAGGGGGCAGGCCTTAGACAGCTAGTGTTGAAACCCATTCGGGAGGAAGCAATACTAGACCTGGTACTCTCAAATGGAGAAAGGATCAAAAATTTAGAAGTCAGTAGACATCTGGGAACAAGCGACCACTGCACAGTGTGCTTCACAATAAGCACAACCATGGAGACAAGCCATACAAAAACAAGCATACTGGACATCAGAAGGGCTGACTTTGGCAAAATGGGTGAATACCTGAGGAATACACTAGCAAATGGCCAAAAAGGAGGGGTGGAAGAACAATGGAGAAAAATCAAAACTACCATCATAGAGGCAACAAGCCTTTGTGTGAAACAGATAAAGAAAACAAAGTGGAGTAAAAAACCACTATGGTCCTCAAAAGAGGTGGCAGGGAAGGTTAAGGAAAAAAAGGCTGCATTCAAAAAGTATAAGGCATCACAGAAGGAGCACAAGAGGGAACTGTATCAATTAAAGCAGAAAGAAGTGGGGAAGGCAGTCAGAATAGCAAAAGCCCAAACTGAGGAAAAAATAGCCAAGTCAGTTAAGAAGGGGGATAAAACCTTTTATAGGTACATTAGGGAGCATAGAAAGGTTAAGGGAGGAATAGTGAAGATTAATAAGGGAGAGGGGAGGTGGGCAGAGGGAGACAGTGAAAAAGAAGAGATACCGAATGAATACTTTTGCTCAGTATTCACAAAAGAAGATGAGGAGGAGTTACCTAAACCATACAATAGAAACACTCTGGGTAGGGGGGTTGACACCAGTCCATTTACAGAAGATAGAGTCCTGAAAGAACTCCTAAAACTCAAGGTGGACAAAGCAATGGGGCCTGATGGGATTCACCCCAGAATCCTAAAAGTACTAAGGGAGGACATAGTGACACCACTGACCACACTTTTTAACAAATCATGGGAGGATGGGGTGGTACCTGAGGACTGGAGGAGGGCAGATGTGATTCCCCTTCACAAAAGTGGGAGCAAGGCAGAAGCAGGAAACTACAGACCTGTGAGTTTGACCTCAGTGGTAGGGAAAATGATGGAATCACTTCTGAAAGAAAGAACTGTTGAGTACCTAGAGGCCAGTGGGGCACAGGACCCAAAGCAGCATGGATTTACAGCAGGAAGGTCATGTCAGATGAATCTAATCGATTTCTTTGACTGTGTGACCAAAGTAATAGACCAGGGAGGGGCTGTGGATATGGCCTACCTAGACTTTAGCAAGGCATTTGACACAGTCCCGCACAAAAGATTAATAATCAAGTTAGCCAGCCTGGGAGTGGGTCCCAGGGTGGTAGCCTAGGTTGCCAACTGGCTGCACAACAGGACACAGAAGGTAGTAGTGAGTGGAACACATTCCGAAGAAAGGGGGGTCACTAGTGGAGTACCTCAGGGCTCAGTGCTGGGTCCAGTCCTCTTTAACATCTTTATAGGTGACATTGCAGAGGGTCTGGAGGGAAAGGTATGCCTCTTTGCAGATGATACAAAGATCTGTAACAGAGTTGATACACAAGGGGGTAGAAAGGATAAGAAGGGACTTGGCAAGGTTGGAGGAATGGTCAGACATATGGCAACTTAGATTCAATGCAAAGAAATGCAAGTAATGCACCTGGGAAACAAAACCCAGGAGAAGAGTACACAATAGCAGGGAGGTATAAATAACAACAAAATGGAGCGGGACTTGGGGTAGTCATATCGGATGACCTAAAGGTGGGTAAGCAATGTGAGAAGTCAGTGAGGAGAGCCAGGGGATACTGGGATGCATAGGAAGGGGCATCACAAGTAGAAAAAGGAAGTGTTATCCCTCTGTACAGACAGTTGGTGAGACCCCATCTGGAGTACTGTGTGCAGTTTGGAGACCTCATCTACGCAAGGACATAGACAGGATGGAAGCAGTCCAGAGGAGGGCAACTAAAATGGTGCATGGTCTGCATCAGAAATCATATGAGAGAGACTGAGAGATCTTAATATGTATACCCTTGATGAAAGGAGGGACAGAGGGGATATGATAGAAATGTTCAAGTACCTCAAGGGAATCAACAAAGTCCAGGAGTGTAGCATCTTTCAGAAAAAGAGATGTGTAAGAACAAGAGGACACAATTTAAAGATAGAGGGGGGATGGCTCAGGGGTAATGTGAGGAAATATTTTTTGATGGAGAGAGTGGTGGATGCGTGGAACTGCCTTCCTGGGGAGGTTGTTGGGGCTTAAACAGTGGGCGAATTCAAACATGCATGGGACAGACACAAGGCAATTGTAGTGGGGGGTGGCAGGAAGTAGGCTGTTGGTTAACTAGAATCTGCAGCTTATCCAGTAGGTAGGGAAATGGGCAGACTGGGTGGGCCAAGTGGTCCTTATCTGCCGTCAAAGTCTATGTTTCTATGTTTCTGTGTTTCTATGGATTGGCTACAATACAATCCATTTTACACTTGGAGGGGGACATTTATCATGAATGGCTTGAACTTCTGCCTTTATTGGTTTTCCATGCTACCTTGGACACATGGGTGGCTTCGCACACTGACTGCTGTTCATTGAAGGCTTACCATTACTTATGCCATTGTGAGGCTTTTGACATCATTCAGCCTGTAAGCGAATATAATCCAGATATTGTGGACTGGTCTTTTACTGTGGATCTAATCAAGAACTATACTGGAACTGATTCAACAACTCCACCACATCCTATGAAACGACACCTTTCACCTTCTGCATCTCGAAGCAACCTTGAGGAGATTCATCACTTCACTGCACAGATCATCAACCAATCTGTCATCTGTCCTGTGTAGCTGATTAAATGGAAAGTTCCTACTGTTAAAATTCCTTATGCACCTGATGAGGAGTATTGTGTTGTCACAGACAAAAAAGTATTTGCCTATGGTTCAAGGGTGTGGAATGTTGAATATCCTAACTTCTGTTTTACTCCACAGCTGTCTACTGTTATCAATTACATAGTGATTACTCCTGTCCCCACCCTGGAACTTGATGCAATTGAGTCAGATCCTAACAATTTGAATGCATTGTCTCAGTTTTTGCCAGTTTTTAATGTGCATATTGACAACCTTACTTTGAGCCTCAAATCTCTTCTAGATAGGAACGATACACATCTTACACACATTAGTAATAATGTCTCGAAAGCTAATGATATTTTAAATGATTACATACACAATTAATTTATTGTTGAAATGCTGGTTGATCTGAGAATTTAATTTGCTTTTAAACTTTTAGTTATTTTTCAAGCCAATTTTTTTTTGGATACTAACACTTTGATGTCTGAGGTGTGCTCTTTAACATCATCGAGAACAACTTTAATTCCTTTACAAGGCTAATGCTACAGGCTTGTAAATTATTCCAACCACTTCCCTAAGGTTGTGTTGCCTTTTCTAAGGCAACAAGGAGGGGAATGTTATGTGTGGATCCCCACACCCTACTGACCCACATTCACAAGCCAAAGACATTTTTATTCATTACTATTATTATTGCTGTATTGTACTAACATGTAGACATAGGTACCCATCGTACAAGCATGGATACTAGGGATCATGCTTGCTAATTGTATGCAGTATATAGTATACATTCATTTTACAGTCTTATTTACTTATTTTCTGTTATATGTCACATCATATTATATATTTTCATTTATGTTTCATTATGCCTGCAATGCTTAGGGTTTAGTATTACATTCTGCTTATATGAGGTATGTGTTTAGAATCACAGATATTATGTGTGCATTCACAGATGTTCTGTTGTAATCATATATTCATATGTATATGCTTTGGGCCTTCTGTCATAATCACATCCTTTTACCAAAGTACCATTCCACATATATTTCTGCTTCCTCTGCATTTCCATAGTTGACACTGCATTCTCTTTGTTCCAAGTTTCTTGCTAGTGTTACACTTTCTTTGTCTAACGTAATACCCAAGGGAGCCATATTATTATTGTTTCTTAGCTATTAGGGCTTATTTACCATATCTAGAATTCTAATTGTTATCAGTAGTATATATTTGCTTACACAGCCAGGCCCTTTTGAGAATGAATGTGCCTGAGGGCTGGGGATTACTGCCTCCCTTGTGACTGCCTTGCTTCATGTTATAGCCTGAGTATATGTAATAAACTTTCTTTGTATTACATTCTGCTTGTTGTTATGTTCTTTGACAGCACTACCATAAAAGAATCTGTGTTATGATTTTATCATGGATAACAGTGGTCGGTTGTTCCCAGATGGCTACCCAATTATAAATCTGAGATCCTCTCACTGTCCCCATTTGAGAGTACCAGGTCTAAGACTGCTCCCTCCAGAGTGGGTTCCAACACTAACTGTCTGAGGCATGCCCCCATTTAGGTCATCAAGAATGACTCTGCTCTTGGATGTGGCTGCAGCAAATGTGCGCCAGTTAATATATGACATATTCAGGTCCCCCATCAACAATATCTTCCCTTTTTTCTGCCATGCTAAGGATGCCTCCTATTATTTCCTTGTCCATTTCCTCCCCGGGACAGGGGTCTGTATACAACCACTGTGTGGATTGTGGGGCTATTTCCTGTCTCCAAGGTGACCCACAGTGCCTCCTCTCCTCCCTGTTTACTCTTTAATTCTGTTACGTTTATCTCTTCCCTTATGTAGACAGCTCCTCCTCCTCCTCCTCCTCTTTTACCCTCCCTGTCCCTCCTGTAGATTGTGTACCCCAGTATGTTGACATCCCAGTCATGGTTCTCTGTGTACTAGGTTTCTGTGACTGCCACGATATCTAGGCATCCCTCTTCCTGCAAGGCAACTAGTTCATGAAGCTTGTTACCCAGACTAAGGGTATTGGTACTCATTGCCCTCCCTTTTTGATGACCTTACCCCTTTTAGCCCCATCCCTGTACTTACTGCCTTTGCCTTTTTCTCCATTTACCCCTGCCCCTATTGACCTCTGTACCTTGGTGTTACCCTCAATAACTACCCTGTTTTGTGGGAGGAGGCTGGAAATTCCATCCTCTTTTTCAGTGCCTCCCCCCTTGGCTGGTTTGAAAGCTAGCCAATGAAGCATTTAAACTTATCACCTAAAATCCTGGTTTCCCTCCCAGATGGATTTCGACCATCATGCCAGTATAGGCCTGTATACCTCCAAGTGAACCCACAATCCCCAATGAAGCTAGAACCCTAGCCTCACCCATGCCATGGACAGGCAGCACCTCCGAGAAGGTTGCTGTGCACTCTACTTGTCTAAGGTCCCACCCCAACTCCACAAACTCTTCCTGCACAGTTCTGATCCCATTCCCACCTAGATCATTTGTTCTGAGATGGACAATGACATCCAGCTCCCTCTCCTATGAAGCTGCTCCTGCAATACAGAGGATTTGCTTTATGTCCCTCCATGCCATGGTGCCAGGCAGGCACCTTACCTCCCTCTTCCCTCCCTCCTACTCAGTTCTACCCTCCTAACAATTGAGTCCCCCACCAAAAGTTGCTTCCTTCCCCTATGGGATTCCATGCCACCTTTCTGTTGGTCTCCTTTGGTTAGCTGGGGAAGCTGGGAATGTGGGATGGTAGGGTTTGGGAAATTCACCTGTTCTGTGCTATGAGGATAATCAGGTCAATCCAGTTTGAACCTTTTAAGTCTTTGTGTGGCTCTAATACACAACTCGACTGACTGCCAGAATGAAAGAATGCACCAGTGAAAATAAATTTGTTTGTTGCACAAAGTCACCAAAATCCTATCAAGTTACAAATAAGGCACCTGATTCACAGAAAAGGAAAAAAAAATCAGCAGTATTTTAATCCCTCTGTATGTAAAGTAGCAATCTACAAAAAGATCAAGAGTATTGCAAACCCCTTCTTGATTCAAACAAGCAAAAACCAGTGTAAGATAAAAGTAAGGCCCACTTCCCTCAGAATTGAAGCAAGAGTGTGCCTTCCTCCAGTTTCCTAGTTCCTAGTTCAAGATTGTGTGTCCTTACCAGCTCCAAGTTAAGTTTTGCAAAAGCAACCTTTACCTTCAAAAGATAAGGCCTACTCAGTTCCCTTGTCTAAGCAGGAGCTGAAGAAAATGTGAGAGGATGTATAGCATGCTGTATCTGAACCCAGTTCTTCTCTTGTTAATGATGGATGGGTTAGTTATAGGGTTGTTACAGCAGATCCATGCATCTGCCACTGCAGTTCTGGTCTCTCTAGTAGTCTTTCTGTTGGTCCTTCTCTTTTGAAAGCTTTCTTCTGCTGCACTGCAAATTCTGATGCTGGTTGTTCAATGTTTACTAGTGGAATTTCATCTAGAGTTGCTCCTCTCCTGAGGGCTGTCTCTAATTTTGTATTGCAAGTACAGTAGTAGCCACATACATTGCCAGCTATTTCACAAAACTTCTGTGATATTTCTAGAGAAATCTCCTGCTTTCTGCATTTCCACAGTAGGGGCAGTAGAGAGAAACTCTTTAGAAATTTCGCGAAATATCTGGAAATAGCTGGCAATATCTATGGCTACTACTGTAGTCTTGAGGTTTTTATTTTCATGATGCAGGACTCTGACTACATTTTGGCCCTGGGATGTCAATAAATATTCCTCTAGTCCCACAGTTTTGGATCAATATGTGTCGTCACTCTTGGCCAGCCTGGTGGCACAGTGGTAGAGCTACTGCTTGCTATGCCAGTGACCCGGGTTCAGGAATGGATTCAGGCTGCTTGAGGGCTGGCCAGGGGAAGCAGGAACGAGCACCCATTGGGCTGCTCTCCTCCTCCAGGGAGAGTGGGTTGCCTGTCCTGCCGCTGTACTGCCACGTGGGTGACCATGGGTGGAAGTGCAGTGAAACGGCAAGAATCTGGGTTGGAGGATGTTGGCTGGGATCTGGAGTGGCAGCATGCTGTGTTGTGCCCTGCCTCTTGGCTTCCCTAGTGTGCTGACACCCAGGGGGGCGGACCAGAAAAACTGAAACCTCCCCTGCAGCAGCCACTTCAAGACAGGACCCAGATGTCCCGAGACAAACCATAATCGGGCTCTTCGAGGACTGGTATGGACCACCTGACACACACTAATGGACTGGGGGGGCAATGGGAGTTCCCTTCCCTCCCCGCCGGGGGGGGGGGCAAACTGTGGCAGGGTGGGGTAGGTCCACCGGTACCCTGGAGTTACCCAGGGCAGCGCTATGGAAGCATGCACAGCCAAGGGCTAGCTGATGATAGGCAGCTTCTGTGGTGAGTAGGAGGGCGTAAAAAGAGTAAACAGAATATATATATATGTGCGTATATATATATATATATATATATATATATATTTAGAAAATGGGTTTGAAAATTCCCGGGTTCTAATTGGCTGATAGCCCTGGCAAGGTGGGCATCTATCAGACAACAGAGCCCGGGTTACAATAAGTGCCATTTCCAACTGACCCAATCACTGAAATGTTTGAGCCAGTTGAAATTTTCAAATTTGATCAGCTGACATTTTTTGTTACCTGCTTAGCGGGGGAGTTGCCCATCCAGGTTGCCGACTTGCCACAACAACTAAATTTTTAACAAGTAGGCACCAAAAGGAAAAAAAGTAAACAAAAAAGAGTTAACTAACTCCTATGGGCTTTGCGGTCACTGACGCTAGCGCTACCACCAGCATTTAGGCTGCAGCTTGAAGGTACCAGCTCAACTGTTAAAAAATTAAACAGCACCAATATCACCTGTCACCATGCTACTGAGCCCTCGGGTCCACTGCACTGCCACTTTCCCAGCATCACAATCCCTGATTCTGCTGGCAACCCCCCCACCCAAAAAAAAAAAAAAACTAAAGGGATACTACACTAGCTAAAAAAAACACAGACTAAAAGAAACAGAAATCCCATTTATTCTTTTGAAAGTGACAGCGCTATCCTGCTGTCACCTCAAGCTCACAACCTCCAGCTAAGTGCTAACCACAGCGCTCTGCAGTACGCAAACTCCTAGTCAGCCGATCTGGCGATCGCGCTTACCACACTACCCGACTCCCAGTACATTGCTGATTATGTATAAGTATTTTCCCCTTATATAAACAACTAGCTGTTTACTTGTAAGAACTGCTACTTTCAATTCTTTTTGCTAACTATTTTAACAAGGTTGCCCGCTGCAGCTTTCTCCTACTCTGCATTCAGTAGCTCTCTCTCTTCCCCCTCTTCAGCGCTGACACTGCTCTCTACCATTGCTTTTCTGCCTGTGTTTAAAAAACTGACAGCTACTCTGGGGGTAGTGTTAGAGACTGTGGGGGAACGGGAAAAAAATATGAGCTGCTCTCTCCTACTCTGATTCAGTATCTCTCTTCTCTACAGCGCTGACACAACTCTCTGCTGTTGATTTTCAGCCTTTGTTTAAAAAAAGGACAGCTACTCTGGGGGTAGGGTTAGGGACTGTGGGGTAACGGAAAAAGAAATCTGAGCTCACCACTAAGTTTTCACAACATTGCCATTGGTCTCAATCATCAAAGCCACTTTGGTGGGGGGGGGGCAGACATTGTCAGACAGTACAAAGAGCAGGTCAAAAGTACAGAGGGACTACTTTACAGCAAACTGTATTTTTCTTCTTCTTTTAACAGTTATTTGTTTTCTTCATAATGTTTAATTTAATTTTTATTAAAAATGTAACCCATAACCAATTTTCTAAGTGCAATAATACCCTCCAAGGTGGGCGGTATTGTGCTATACTGGACCTTCCAAGGGCTATAAGACCCTCCGCCTGCGGCGTTGGGCCTCATTACGCCCCTGGGCGGTCCGGTATAGCACATCACCGCCCTGTCGGGTATTATTGATACATATATCTATATATATATATACACACACACATATATATATATATATATATATCATCAATCTTAAGAAGGCCCCTGCCTCCTTCAGACCATGGAATGTAAAGTCCTGGAATACACTTATTACTGTAAATTAGTTGGGAAGTTTCTTGTATTTTGGTTCAACTGGTCCAGCTCATTCTGTGACCAGTCAATGACACCAATCATGTATGAGAGCACAGGAAGTGCAAATTTATTTACAGTTTGCACTTAACTCTTTGTCATCAAAGTAGTTTCCAATACACATTTCAGCCCCCTAAAGTATTCCCTGCTGATCTTTTCTCACATTTGCTCATGTTGCATTACTGCAGCGTCATCCATTTCTGGTTACTGTACTTGTATACTCCCTGTTGCTCATGATCTTACATAGAAACATAGAAGTTGACGGCAGATAAGGACCTCAAGGCCCATCCAGTCTGCCCATTTCTTTTTCTACCTTATAAATGTACCATCGGCCTTTGCTCTGTCAGTGACCTATCTATTCATAGTCATTTGTATTGCTCCCTTATGCCTATCCCATGCCTGTTTGAAGCCCTGCACTGTATTCATAGCCACCACTTCTTGTGGTAAGCCATTCCATGCATCTACCACCCTTTCTGTGAAAAAGAATTTCCTCACATTCCCCCTTAATCGGCCTCCCTCTAATCTCATGCTGTGTCCTCTTGTCCTGCTATTTTTCTTATATTTAAACATGTTAGACTCTTTCACCTTGTTTATGCCCTTAAGGTGTTTAAATGTCTCGATCATATCACCTCTCTCCCTCCTTTGCTCAAGGGTATACATATTGAGCTCCGTTAATCTGTCCTTATATGTCTTCTGATGCAGTCCCTGCACCATTTTGGTTGCCCTTCTCTGGACTGCCTCAATTTGGTTAATGTCCTTGTGAAGGTGTGGCCTCCAATACTGCCGCAGTACTCCAGATGGGGCCTAACCAATGTCTTGTACAGAGGTTATTACCTCCCTCTTACGACTTGTGATACCCTACTAATACACTAACACCCCTAGCCTTACCTACTGCTTAGAGAGGTCTGCTTGGATGATTTTAGGTCATCAGTGATGATGATGCCCAAGTCTCTTTCTTCCTTTGTGACTGCTAGCAACTCCCTCCCAGCCTATAAGTGGCTTCAGGGTTTCTCTTCCCTATGTGCATGATTTTGCACTTCTTTGCATTAAATCCCAGTTGCCACTCTTCTGACCATTCTGCTAGTTTATCAGATCTCTTCTCATTCTGCCCACCCCATCTGGATCATCTACTCTGTTGCAGATCTTGGTGTCATCTGCAAACAGACAAGCCTTACCCTCTAGTCCATCTGCGAGGTCACTAATGAAGATGTTGAATAGGACTGGCCCCAGGACTGATCCCTGAGGTACCCACGCTTGTGACTTGCATCTCTTCTGACTGTATACCATTTACCACCACTCTCTGTTTTCTGCAGTCAACCAGTTTGCCACCCAGTTGACCAACTTCGACCACCCCGAGCCTACCTAGCTTATTTATCAATCTTCTATGTGGAACAGTGTCAAAAGCTTTGCTGAAGTCAAGGTAGGCGACATCAACTGCTCCCCTTGGTCCACCACTCTGGTTACCCAGTCAAAGAAATCTATGAGATTAGTTTGACAGGACCTTCCTTTGTAAACCCATGCTGTCTTGGATCCTGTGCCCCTATGGATTCCAGGTGTTGCACTATCCTTTCCTTAAGGAGTGCCTCCATAATCTTGCCCACTACTGAGGTAAGACTGACTGGTCTGTAGTTCCCGCCTCCTCCCTGCTACCACTCTTGTGGGTGGGATCACATGAGCCTTTCTCCAGTCTTCTGGGACCTCTCCTGTGCTCAGAGACTCACTAAACAATTCTGCTAATGGCTCTGCTAGTTCCTCCTTTAGCTCCTTAAGTACCCTGGGATGTATGCCATCAGGTCCCATTGCCTTATCCACCTGAGCTTAGTGAGCTCTTGTAGGACCCTTTCTTTGTGAAGGGAGTAGTGCTCACCTCCCTCCCCTGTGTCCATGATGCTGAGCTGTGGGCCCTGCCTACCTTCTCTTCAGTAAATACTGAGCAAAAGTATCTATTTAGGATAGATGCCTTACAGGGTCCTCCTCACATGCTCCCTTTTCTCCATTAAGCTTAGCAATACCCCTCTGGACTTTCTCCTTTCACTAATGTATCTATAGAAAGTCTTGTCACCTTCTTTTACTGTTCGTGCTAGTGTTTCCTCAGTTTGGGACTTTGCCTGCCTTACTGCCTTACCTGCTTCCCTTAGGGCAGTTTGGTATGCCTCCCTATCTTCATCCGCTGTGTTCCCTTATATTTTCTGAAGGCCAGCCTTTTGGCTCTGACCTTTTCTGCTACTATATTTGAGAACCAAAGTGGTTTCCTTCTTCTTTGCACTTCCTTTTCTGTCTAACACAATGGGATGTTGCTTCAAGTATTGTATCCTTAATGCTTGCCCACTTTGCCTGTACCTCCTCACCTGTGTTTCTTTTTGCCAGGGCTAGCTTAACTCTGTTGGCCATCTTATCAAAGTCAGCTCCTCTGAAGTCCCATATTTTTGCCTTGGAATGGGATGATTTAGATGTAGTAGCCAAATTGAACCATACCATGTGATGGTCACTGGCCCCCAGGTGACCTTCTACCTGGAGATCTGTGATCCCTTCTTTGTTAGTCAGTACTAGATCTAGGATAGCCCTGTCTCTTGTGGGTTGCTGTACCAGTTGTTTGAGGCCCTCCTGCAGGAATCCACTATGAGTCTAGTTCTGCAGATGTTCCTGCTGGTATTGACCAATCTGTATCTGGCATGTTGAAGTCTCCCATTATCAGAACCTCCCTTTAGCTGTCATGTTTTGTATATCTTCTAACAGTAATGTGTCTATGTCCTCCCTCTGGTCTGGGGGCCTGTAGACAACCCCAGTTCTTATGGCTGTCCCATTACCTGTTTCCAGGGTGACCCACAGTTCTTCTGGCTCCTTATGTGTATTCTGAATTTCTGTAGCTTTGATATTTTCATTAACATACAGGCACCTCCCCCCTTTTTGCACCTCGGTCTCTTCTGAACAATACATATCCAGGTACTGAAGTCTCCAAGTGTGGTTACTGGTAAACCACGTCTCACTAATTGCTACTATGTCCAGTTTAGCCTCTGACATTATTGCCTGCAGGTCTGGGATCTTATTTCCCAGGCTGTGAGCATTTAGTGTACATGATTTTCCATTGGCCAGATTTTGGTGTGTTAGTTGTTGGGTGAAGTTTGGCATTACCCTGTGCATCGTAGGGGAGACAAACTTTTTCTTACCTGGTGATGCAAATGAATAGGCAAACACGCTGAATTCCTGTTTGACCACTAGCTGAGGGGAGGGTGTTCTTCCCATTCGGCATGTATGGTGCTGCACCTCTCCCCATTGCTAGTTTAAATATTCTGCAAAGGCGTCAAACTTCTGCCCCAATGCACTGACTCCTCTTTAGTCAGATGCAGTCCATCAAATTAAAGAACTTTCGCTCCCAGAACTGTTGCCAGTTCCTACAAATCTGTGTCCTTTTCCTGGCACCAGTCCTTGAGCCACGTGTTTAGCTCCCCTATCTCCCCTTCTCTGACCTTCCGTCCATCTGCTCCTTCTCCCAGACTGGCAGGATCTCAGAGAAGGAGATGCCGGACGAAATAGATGATAGTTTGTCACCCAGCCTAGTCAGGTGTTCCTTGGTCTCCACAACTGACCGGCTGGCGAGATCATTAGTCCCTATGTGTACTAGGACATCAATGTTTTCTCCTGCTTTGTGAACAATTTTAGCAATGCGGTCAGTGTCTCTCCATGCTGATGTACCTGGGAGACATCTGACCATCACCCCTGGCTGGAGATGGGTATCAACTCCCCGAATCATGGAGTCTCCTATGATCAAAGTTTTTGGTTCCTTTCTGCTTGTTTAGTTTTGGTTCCTGATTTGGATGAGTATTGTTGTGCTAGCTCCTGTGCCGGTGTCCTGCTCTGCAGTGTCTTCTGCCTCTTTATTTGATTTCAGAGATAGAGGCAGATACCTGTTTGTAGTGTTTATATGGTTTTGGAGGTAATGTGTTGGAGAGCAGAGTGATGGGGCACCTGATTTGCTCCTCTAACCACCTGCCAACCTCCTGGACCAACTACCCTCTGCGGTCGAGGTTTTTCTGTTGGATGCTGGGGAAATGGCGGGTGGTTCTTATAATGTATTTCCTCTTCAATATGAAATTTGAGGCGTGCAATCTCTGCCCATGCTGCCGGAGCTGAGACCTAAGATCTCAAAGGCCCAGCATGTAGGACAGTGTCCTAAATCCTGTAAGACTGTCCTTCTGAAAATTGTTCCACAGTACCTGCAGTTAATGAAATCCATTCCAAATAAGTTGCTGGGTTTGTAACCTAGTCAGAGTAATTAGAAGGAAAAAAAATGCAAGTAATGGTTTAATTGTGCTTTGTTTAACTTGTTATAACAAGTTAAATTACTAGTGCCCTGTAAATGAGATCACCTTGTGGAGGCCCACTGATCCGCCTTCCTGTTCTGCCACAGGAAATGTTACAACTGTGGTACCCTATAAAGGAGTGTAGTGTGGGGTGGTTGGGGATGGGGTGGGTGGCTGGGCCTTCCCTGCCAAAAGAAGAACCACGGACGAAAGAACAAGGAGGTAAGAGCAGAAACAATCAGTCAACAACAAATGCAGTAACCCTGAAAGCTTATCCTAATGTTAGATAAAACTGTAAAACCTGTAAAGCACCACCTGTAATAATTTCAGAGAAGATATACCCTGTAAGAAACACTTTGCTCCAGAGAAAAATAAAGCAGTAACAGAAGATATACCTTGCAAGACAATTTGAATCAGAAGATTACAGCAGTAATCTGTTAGCACACACCTGTAGGCACACCTTGTAATAATGCAGAAGAAGGTATACCAGCAACAACAATTTGAATCAGAGAAAAAATAAAGCAATGAAATGTTAGCAACAAACAGTAGCAATCCCTGTGAGTAAAAAATAAAAACACCACCACACAGTAAATCTGCTTAGCCAAACTAAGTCTTAATCCTTCTCCTTGCTCTGGTAAGTTTTCTACTCTGCCTTTCAAGCAGTCTTAGAAGGAAAGAGCTCAGGTGAAGCTAGGTGCCTTGGCCAGCAAACCAAGTCTTCACCTCCAAGATATCAACTAACCTGACTTTTAACCCTTCTTTCTGTTGGAAATTACTGACAGTTTGCCAGCTCCACTCTCACATACACACCTAATCCTTTGGAAGAGCTGTGGGAGGAAAAGCAATTAGCTCCTTCAATGTGAGAAGGAGACTGAAACACCTCTGAGACAACAAACCTTTCAACAAACAAGAATAAAATAAAACCAGTGTCAAACAGTAATTTTGCTTAGCCCAATGATAAAAAAGTCACATGTTGCACTTAACTTCATGTTACAGTGTTCATTCAGGACTTTTGCATTGCTCACAACATATAATTCACATTTCTACTGAGGGATGCTACTGGTTTGTGGCATGTAATAGACAAACATACTGGATCCAGTGCACAACTCCCCAACATGGCACATCATAGAAATTAAACATTTTTACTGCCGGAATTGGATTTTCTTACTTTAAACTTCATGAAAAAGGAGTCCTCTTAGTTATCAGATTGGAATTCCAATATGAGCAAGTCAAACCACCAAATCGTCAAGGTGGGACCCATGGTCTGGTCCCTAACTTCCCAGCTCTGAAATGACTGCAGTGGCTACTCATAAATATAGAGTGCATTGCCTAATTGGCTCCTTTTAATAAAGTGCTTCCACCCAGGAAATTTCACAGGTAATCAAAGGGAGCATGCTAAAAGGAGTACCACAACTGCCAATTCAGGCAGTTAAAATGTTTAATTTCTAAGATGTGTCATGTTGGTGGGGGGTTGTGCACTGGATCCTGTATGTGTGTCTGTTACATTCCACAAACCAGTGGCACCCCTCAGTAGAAATGTGAATGTATTTTGTGAGCAATGTAAAGGTTAGAGCATGCTGGTTTTGGATGTGTTTAAAGTTTTGGGAGTTGCGGTACTCCTTTTAGCATGCACCCTTTGATCACCTGTGAAATTTCCTGGATGGAAGCACTGTACTAAAAGGAGCCAATTAGGCAATGCACTCTATATTTGCCACTGCATCATTTCAGAGCTGGGAAATTAGGGACCAAACTGCCTGTCCCACCTTGACTATTCTGTGGTTTGGCTTGCTCACATTGGAATTCCAGTCTGATAACTAAGAGGATCCCTTTTTCATGGAGTTTAAAATAACAAAAGCCAAATCAGAAAGCAAAAATGTTTAATTTCTAAGATGTGCCATGCTTGGGGGGTGCACTGGATCCTGTTAGTTTGCCTCATTCAGGACTTGACAGATTACAACTGCTCTTTCTGGTATTTGTCATATGAGCTATGAAGCTTTAAGTCATCTATGTAAAAAAGATGAGATACCATTTGATGATCTTCTTATTTCTGGAGTTCATGCTATACTAATACCCTAAATTATTAATGAGGCTTTAGAGAAAATTGTTTGGGCCTGCACCTGAGATGTTGTGCCTGGCTGATAGCAAGTATATGAGAAAGAAATAATTGCCAGCACTGGCTACTCACAGTTGTTGCAGCTCTTTACAAGATACCACCCCTAGGCTTGAAAATAAAAGGAAGTCCACAACCTTTTAAGGTGCAAAGATACAGGTGTCTTGTTTATTTTTTACAAAGGTGCTCAGCACACACAGACACAGCTTCCCCTCAAGCTCCCCCTTCCAAGAATAAGCTTCCTTATGGATTTCATGCCCCCTAGCGCTTATTCATAGAATAGCAGTCTGTGTCACCAACAAATCATTAAATACATTCATTATTAAAGTGACAGTGCATAGTGAAAAGAAAAAAAAATTAATATGTATATCCTTCCCTCACTTAAACATTGATAAAATCTTTTGGTTACAAAGCTTTTCTCCTTTTGTATATGCTATTCAATGCACATATTCAGAACAGTTTTGTACTCAGTGTCTTAAAATATGTAACTTAATAATATTTCATACATTATTTCATTCTTCTTTTTGTTATTTTTATTTTTACTTTTACCACTCTTTGCATGAGCACCAAACAGTATCCTCTTATTTCTACACAGTTTCCCATGAATATCCAATTTTTGGAGACCAAATTCCAAAAAACATCTATAAAAAGCAAAAATGTATATATAGTTATTCTCCACAGATATTTCTGTGACTTTATTTTATCATACTAATACGTTCAAATAATATTAAACTCTATTGTATGAATCATTAAAACATGTCACAATATAATAGCCACAAAAAGTTAGTTTAAAGGGGAAGTAAACATTGCAGGGGTCACTCAAACAGTGAAAGCCCAAGAAAAGTCCATTCAAATGAGGTACTAGACTTAGCTGTAGGTGTCAGGAGTCCTGAGATATGTATATTAAATTATCTGTAAATCAAAACAAAGCAGCAGCCATTTCGTGTAATCTTTAAACAGGAAGTGATGTCACTGAGGGGCATGCTCTATGTTGTTAATTACAACTTGCCCCTCAGTGACATCACTTTCTGTCTTAAGATCCTATGAAATGGCTGCTGCCTTGGTTGAGTTACAGAGTATTTTGATATTCATATCTCAGGACTCTTGACACCTACAAGGAAGTTCCATACCTCATTTGAAATATATTTTCATGGGCTTTCACAATTTGAGAGATCCCTGCAATGTTTACCTCCCCTTTAACATAATAATGATCAATAATTTCTGTTCAGAAGCTAAATCTCAAAAGGGTGGGAGGAGGGGGGCGGGGAATGGAGGGTTTGGAATTCTTATTTTTTGAGAAATGGCTTTATGTCTATTCATTGATTTAGCCCATTTTTCTCAAATGCTCCTGTTGCAAATATCCAATACTGTTCCCTTTTCAGGAGACCATTGTCATGATCACCTTCCCTTGGACTCTTGATGGGTTTCCCTATTCCCATAAATGTCCATGTGTGACTTTTTACTTGGGATACTTTTTCCATGTGTAATGCCAATGCATTCTTTGGATCCTTATTATTTATGGCTCTAAGATGTTCCCCTATATGTTCTTTAAACTTCTTTTTTGTTTTGCCTATAGAGAAACAGCCACAAGAACAGGTTGTTTTGTATATGACTCCTTCAGTGGCACATGTGATGAAGCCTCTCACCTTGCTCTCTTTCTGTGTTTTAGGATTTTCAAATGTCTTTGTTCAATTACTGTGCAGAATTTGCAATTTCCACATTTGTAGCACCCATCCTGTCTTTTGGGTAACCATGTACTCTGCTGTTCCCTCCTAGGTTGTACTGAATGTACTACAATATCTTTCATGCTTTTGCCCTTTTTATGTACCATTCTGGGTCTTATTTCTATAAGCTGTTTCAAACCTGGGTATAATCCTACCACGTGCCAATGATTGTTCACTGTTTCTCCAATTTCTTTCAATTCTGCACTATATGTGCTAACAAAATTGATTCTCAAGTCTTCTTTCTCCACTTTATTTGATGTTTGCCTCATGACCTCTGACCTTTCTATTTGGCTAACTCCTTCCCTTGCTGCTTGGATTATTTTAACTGGATATTGTCCTTCCTTAAGCCTTATTTCTAACTCATTTGCACGTTCCTCATATACTTGTTGATCACTACAAGTCGTTTTTATTCTAATGAACTATCATTTTGGGATACCTGCAACAGTGTGAAAAGGGGTGACTACTCCAGGCCTGTAATAGGGTATTTATGTCCATTTTTTTCCAGTATAGATCAGTTTTTATCCCCCTACACAATTTTTTTCTATAATGAGGTCTGAGAAATTTATCTGCTTTTGACTAAATGACATTTAGAAACGTTCATTTTATTGCTTTTTTCAAGAAAATGAACAAATTCAAATAACTCATCTTCAGTACCTTTTCAAATAAGAATATCATCAATAAAACAATGACAAAGGTCTAACTTATCCCTATAAGAGTTCATCTCTGGGTTTCTTATTACCTCTTCTTCCCATTTTCCTAGGTACAGATTTGCAAAGTTTGGAGCAAAAGTTGACCCCATGGCTGTTCCCTTTTTTTGAACAAACTGTTCATCCAAAAAGAAAAAGGTGTTACAAGTCAATACATATTTAGCAAGGTTCACAAGTGCCTCAGTTGGTGGAATGTTATTCTCTCTTGTATTTAAATAATACTCCAAGGCATCCAAACCACCTTCATGGGGTATGTTTGAATACAGAGATTCTACATCAAGTGTGACAAAAACACTTTTTTCATGGATCTCTATATTCTCCAATACAGATAGAATTTCTCCAGTATCCTTTATGTATGAGGGACTCTTTTGTGGCAATGGTTTAATATGAAAGTCTATATACTGGGATAGGGTTCTGTGAGGGAGCCATTACTAGAAACTATGGGATGGCCTGGTGGATTTATGAGGCATTTATGTACTTTTGGCAGACAGGGAAAAACAGGCTCTCACTGGATTCTTCACAGTTAGAAAGGCCCAAGTATCATCATCCAACCATCCTTTTGTCTTTCTTCTAATAGAAACTTGTCTAATTTAACTTCATATATAATTATTGGATCTGTGGGGCCTCTTTCATAGAACTCTTTGTTTTTTAGCTGTCTGTATACTTCAGCATTGTATTTTTCAGTATCCATTATCACAATTGAACCTCCCTTGTCTGCTGATTTGAATAGTCAAGTTTGTCTTAGAACCCAACTCATTTAATACAGTTCTCTCTGCCCTCTTCAGGTTGGAATGCACAACACTATTCCCCATACATAGATTCCTATCTAAATCCACCAAGTCCCTTTCACAACTTCTAAGGAATGTCTGAAGTGTGGGTGTTAATGGAGGACAAAAAATAGAGGGTGGTTTAAATCTATATTCATCTACAAGATTTTCTGTATCAATCTCCCTGGCGTCACTTACCCCACCATTTCAGATTCTCCCTGGTCTTCCTCTTTTTTTGTTAAAGAAAGAGCATAATCCCAAGATCCTTGATAGTTTACGATAGTCTATTATGGTCTCAAATAGGTTAAACCTTTGTTTTGGGACAAAAGACAGCCCCTTATTTAAAAGTTCTCTTTCAGTCTCCGAAATATTGTATGTGGAGAGGTTGATAACATTGCCTACTGGTATCCTGTCCTCACATTCCCCCATATGTTCCATCCTTGTCGTCCTCTGCCTCAACTTCTGCTGCCTCCTCCTCTTCCTGCCCCCCAGTCCATTTTTTGGGGGATGGTTAAAATTTATCCTTTGGCTGCATCTCGGGCCTTCTGGTGTTCTATTTATTCCTGGAGATTCCGGGTATTCCTCTTCTCCCAAATATACTTCCTCAGCACTGTTTAATTCCTGACCATAGGGCTCCTCTTGTCTTTCCCGTTTTCTTCAGTATTGATCTACTAGGTATTTGTTCCTGATCTGATGTTTCCGTAAAAAATTTTACATTTTTTCCCCAGTTGAAAATGGTCCCATGTAAATAATCATTTGTATCTCTCTTAAACTTTGTCTCTTTTATATCTTGGATCTTCCTATCACATCTTGCAAGGTTTATCCTAAAGTTTTCACACAGTTCTCCATACAGTGGGTGATTGCTATATTTAAATAAATCAGCCTCACTGTTTAAGTGTCGGAAGGTATACATATTAAATTTTTTTTCTTTTCACTATGCACTGTCACTTTAATAATGAATGTATTTAATAATTGCTGGTGATACAGACTGCTATCCTATGATTAAGCGCTAGGAGGTGTGAAATGCGTAAGGAAGCTTATTCTATACGTATATCCTTCCCTCACTTAAACAGTGAGTCAAACGCCTGCATTGGGAGAGAATCTCCTTGCGTGCATATCTAGAGGTAGATCGAGTTCCAAGGGGCTTAATAATCTTAAAGAAACCTTCCTTTGGTCTACAAAGAAACATATTTTTGGAGAATTGGCAAAAAATTAGCCATGGAGCAAGCAAACTTTATATAGAGAATAATGGATGGCAAAGTGTGTGATATAAGAATTTAATGCACACCTGAGGTGTGGGATGCTACATAAACCCCGAGGGTGAAGCCCGAGGGGTTTATTAAAGCATCCCACACCAAGGGTGTGCATTAAATTATCATGTGCACACACTTCCCCATCTTTTGTTTTTTATAATTGCTGGCCAGCAATTTTTCTCCAGTCACATTTACCTGACTGCAGTATGTGTCACACACACACACACACACACACACACACAGACGAGATTCACCTCAATGTCCCTCTAATTTTGCAGTTTAATATTTTTTCTTTACTTTTTATTTGTTCTTTTTTATTTTAAACTTACAATTTGTGCTGTTGGAACATGATCACGTTAGTGGCACCAGTGAAGCCAATTACTAAGGCAGATGAGGACCAGGATCAACCAGATAGTTTGTAGTGGTGGCACTGAAGCCGCAACTGGTTTCTGAAGCTAACGAGGAGCAAGATCAATGAGATCATTTTTTTTTGTTATCTGGAAGGTGGTATTAATCAGATAGACTTGACAAAATAAATTACAAGGAGAGTTTACACTTGTGGTGGCTCCTCAGATAGCGAGAGACAGAGCTGCCATGTTTTTAAAACTGTTAAGCCCGCCCACGCACGGAAGGAGAGCCAATAAGGGAGTGCTCAATTTTGATGGACTGAGTGTATGTTCACTGTAATAACCCACGGGTTATTATGGTGAATATCAACTGGCAGAGCCCATAGAAAAAAATGCTTGCCAGTAATTATATTGAATTAATATTTAAAGAAAACACTGCAATCTTAAAGGAGACAGAGGAGGAAATTAAAGTGAAAGAGGCTGATTTATTTAAATATAACAATCACCCACTGTGTGGAGAACTGTGTGAAAACTTTAGGATAAATCTTGCAAGATATGATAGGAAGATCCAAGATATAAAAGAGACAATGTTTGAGAGAGATACGAATTATTATTTATATGGGACCATTTTCAACTGGGGAAAAAAAATTTAATTTTTTTTACGGAAACATCAGATCAGGAACAAATACCTAGTAGATCAATACTGAAGAAAACAGGGGAAAGACAAGAGGAGCCCTATGGTCAGGAATTAAACAGTGCAGGAAGTATATTTGGGAGAAGAGGAATACCCGGAATCTCCAAGAATAAATAGAACACCAGAAGACCCGAGACACAGCCAAAGGATAAATTTTAACCATCCCCAAAGAACGGATGAGGGGCAGCAGGAAGAGGAGGCAGCAGAAGTCGAGGCAGAGGATGACAACGCTGGAACATACAGGGGAATGTGAGACCAGGATACCAGTAGATAATGTTATCAACCTCTCCACATACAATATTTCAGAGACTGAAAGAGAACTTTTAAATAAAAGGGGTTGTCTTTTGTCCTAAAACAAAGGTTTAACCTATTTGAGACCATAACAGACTGTCATAAACTAACAAGGACCTTGGGATTACGCTCTTTCTTTAACAAAAAAGAGGAAGACCAGGGAGAATCTGAAATGGTGGGGGTTAGTGACTCAAGGGAGATTGATACAGAAAATCTTGTAGATGAATATTTATTTTATTTTATTTATTTAGTTTTTGTTTACCGGGTAAGTGCACTAGCCAGTTGATAACTATTTTTATGCACAACCCAGGACAGTACAAGACAATACATACAGAGGGTGTTTACAACAGACAATACAGCTTGTAAGGCAATAAAGTGTTTAGACAGTAAAGCAAAGTACTTGGCATGAAGCATAAGTACCTGTAGTTAAAATAGCTGTGATGGCACGAATAACAGTAAAACAGCATTGGTTAGTACAGTATACAGCAAACGCAGTAAGAGTATAGCAGTGTAACTTCAGCTTCAGATATAGGTTCTCCCATGCGGGAGTACGGTTCTATAGGTAGACATAAAGTGCAACAAGCAGGAGAAAAACAGGCATAAGCAAGTAAGCGTGTTAAGGAATATGAGAGAGAAAGAGGAGAGGAGAGAGGGGGTGTAGTGTATGGGTTTGGGGGTTTAGATCTAGCAGAAGATTTGGATTGTAGAGTGGAGATAGGTATGGGGCAGGGATTCATTGGCACAGTCAGGTAGGGTCAAAACAGGTACACCGTTCAGCAGTAGCTAGGTAGCGTCGTAGCCCACTTTTAAAGTGGTAGTGGGATGTAGATTGCCTTAGGTCCAGTGGCAGCATATTCCATGTCTGGGGGGCAGCATGCCCGAAGCCCCAGTGCCTTTGGTGGTGTATTTTCTGTCCTCCATTAACACCCACACTTCAGACATTCCTTAGAAGTTGTGAAAGGGACTTGGTGGATTTAGATAGGAATCTATGTATGGGGAATAGTGTTGTGCATTCCAACCTGAAGAGGGCAGAGAGAACTGCATTAAATGAGTTGGGTTCTAATAAAAACTTGACTATCAAATCAGCAGACAAGGGAGGTTCAATTGTGATAATGGATACTGAAAAATACAATGCTGAAGTATACAGACAGCTAAAAAACAAAGCGTTATATAAAATAATCCCCACAGATCCAATACTTATATATAAAGTTAAAATAGACAAGTTTCTGTTAGAAGAAAGACAAAAGTGATTGTTGGATGATGATACTTGGGCCTTTCTAACTGTGAAGAACCCAGTGAGAGCCTGTTTTTTCCCTGTCTGCCAAAAGTACACAAATGCCTCATAAATCCACCAGGCCATCCCATAGTTTCTGGTAGTGGCTCCCTCACAGAACCCCTGTCCCAGTATATAGACTTTCATATTAAACCTTTGCCACAAAAGATTCCCTCATACATAAAGGATACTGGAGAAATTCTATCAGTATTGGAGAATATAGAGATCCATGAAAAAAGTGTTTTTGTCACACTTGATATAGAATCTCTGTATTCAAACATACCCCATGAAGGTGGTTTGGAGGCCTTGGAGTATTATTTAAATACAAGAGAGAATAACATTCCACCAACTGAGGCACTTGTGAACCTTGCTAAATATGTATTGACTTGTAACACCTTTTTCTTTTTGGATAAACAGTTTGTTCAAAAAAAGGGAACAGCCATGGGGTCAACTTTTTGCTCCAAACTTTGCAAATCTGTACCTAGGAAAATGGGAAGAAGAGGTAGTAAGAAACTCAAAGATGAACCCTTATAGGGATAATTTAGACCTTTATAGTCGTTTTACTGACGATAGTCTTATTATTTGGAAAGGTACTGAAGAAGAGTTATTCAAATTTGTTCATTTTCTTGAAAAAAGCAACACAAATTTACATTTCTAAATGTCATTTAGTCAAAAGCAGATAAATTTCTTAGACCTCATTATAGAAAAAGATGGTGTAGGGGAGGTAAAACCTGATCTATACTGGAAAAAAACAGATAGGAATAACCTATTACAGGCCCGGAGTAGTCACCCCTTTCCTTTTCATACTGTTGCAGGGATCCCAAAAGGACAGTTCATTAGAATAAAAAGAATTGTAGTGATCAACAAGTATATGAGGAACGTGCAAATGAATTAGAAATAAGGCTTAAGGAAAGACAATATCCAGTTAAAATAATCCAAGCAGCAAGGGAAGTAGTTAGCCAAATGGAAAGGTCAGAGGTCATGGAACAAACAACAAATAAAGTGGAGAAAGGAGACTTGAAAATCAATTTTGTTAGCACGTATGATGTACAATCAAAAGAAATAGGAGAAATAGTGTACAAACATTGGCACATGATAGGAATAGACTGAGGCTTGATACAGCTTACAGAAATAAGACCCAGAATGGTACATAAAAAGGGCAAAAGCATAAACGATATTGTAGTACATTCAGTACAACCTAGGAGGGAACAGCAGAGTACATGGTCACCAAAAAGACAGGATGGGTGCTACAAATATGGAAATTGCACATTCTGCACAGTAGTTGAACAAACAAAGACATCTGAAAATCCTAAAACACAGAAAGAGAGCAAGGTGAGCAGCTTCATCACATGTGCCACTGAAGGAGTCATATACAAAGCAACCTGTTCTTGTGGCTCTTTCTATATAGGCAAAACAAAAAGGAAGTTTATAGAGCGTATAGGGGAACATCTTAGAGCCATAAATAATAAGGATCCAAAGAATGCATTGGCATTACACATGGAAAAAGTATCCCAAGTAAAAAGTCACACATGGACATTTATGGGAATAGAGAAACCCATCAAGAGTCCAAGGGGAGGTGATCATGACAATATTATCCTGAAAAGGGAATAGTATTGGATATTTGCAACAGGAGCATTTGAGAAAAATGGGCTAAATGAACTAATAGGCATAAAGCCATTTCTCAAAAAATAAGAATTCCAACCTCCACATTCCCCCCTCCTCCCCCCCTTTTGAGATTTAGCTTCTGAATAGAAATGATTGATCATCATGTTAAACTAACTTTTTGTGGCTATTATATTGTGTCATGTTTTAATGATTCATACAATAGAGTTTAATATTATTTGAACATATTAGTATGATAAAATAAAGTCACAGAAATATCTGTGAAGAATAACTATATATACATTTTTTTCTTTTTATAGATGTTTTTTGGAATTTGGTCTCCCAAAATTGGATATTCATGGGAAACCATGTAGAAATAAGAGGACACTGTTTGGTGCTCATGCAAGGAGTGGTAAAAGTAAAAATAAAAATAACAAAAAGAAGAATGAAATAATGTATGAAATATTATTAAGTTACATGTTTTAAGACAATGAGTACAAAACTGTTCTGAATATGTGCATTGAATAGCATATACAAAAGGAGAAAAGCTTTTTAACCAAAACATTTTATCACTGTTTAAGTGAGGGAAGGATATACATATTAAAAAAATGTTTTTCTTTTCACTATGCACTGTCACTTTAATAATGAATGTATTTAATGATTGTTGATGATACAGACTATTATCCTGTGATTAAGCTCTAGGGAACAAGAAATGCATAAGGAAGCTTATTCTTGGAAGGGGGAGCTTAAGGGGAAGCTGTGTCTGTGTGTGCTGAGCACCTTTGAAAAAAATAAACAAGACACCTGTATCTTTGCACCTTAAAAGGATGTGGACTTCCTTTTATTTTCAAGCCTTGGGGTGGTATCTTGTAAGGAGCTGCAACAACTGTGAGAAGCCAGTGCTGGCAATTATTTCTTTCTCGTATTAATGCGGCTGTTCAGTGGGTTCAAATCAATGCAAAACAGGAGTGGTGGCAAGAAATCTTCATGGAATATCCCTCACTGTATCCTGATAGTTGTTTCTCTTGGGGTTAATGTCTCCAAATGTTCAGGGACACACAGCATAGTGCCATGATGAGAATGGACCCCATTCTTAAGCTAGAGCATATTACAACAATCAGGAGATCAGTACTGTGATAGTCTTTGGTGTTTGCTGAGAGTGCTCTTCTCAGCACATGCAGCATTCCCAGGATGGCTTCCTTCTGCAGTCCATAAGGTATCACAGATACTGGCAGCATATTCTGATGTGCCTGACAGTTCTTTTTGATTAGCCCCACTGCCCCAAGCACTACTGGAATTTATTTATTAGCTTTTGTTTACCAGGTAGGCACACTAGACAAGGAATGCCTATTTTCAGGTGCGACCAGAGATATTACAAGAACATGGTTTACAAACAGTGCAAAGAATTGACAAGAACACAAGATACAGGCAATGAGCATAGGGTTACAAACAGTGATTGACAATAATATAAAATACAGACAATGAGAACGATTGCCAATAATGTAAAGTGTAAGCAATGAGCATAGGGTTACAATTAGACAGGTGCTGTAAGAACAAGCAAACACAATTACATTTCATGGAGATACTACAGATACAAATTGTTCTATTCTAAGGAGGGTGAGTGCTGAGGTGGGGAACAGATAAAATCCTCATACTAGGGTTAAGAGAGAGAGAGGCAGAGGACCAGGAGGGAGGATGAGGGTGTGTACATGGGCCAGAAAGCAGGAGTAATGGGAAATTAGTCAGCCTAGAGACAGTTACAGGCTGAGGCAGACTTTAGATGCAGCCAGAGGGAGTTCTTAAAAATGGGATGTGTAGGGGATTATCTGATGGTAGTAGGTAGGGTGTTTCGGAGCTTAGGGAGCAAACGGCAAAGAAACCATCACCTGACAGTGTACAAGTTTTTGGAACAAGAAGGGGGTACAAGTCAGCAGATCTTAGCTGATATGAGGGAGGAGCCAGACAAAGGAGATTGGACAGGACAGGGGGAAATGCAATGCATACAATTTTGTCTATAAAGCAACCCAAGATGAATGAGCGATAATTACCTGGGGACAACCAGTGCAGTCGCTTGTATAAATCACAATGATAGGTGAGTTGATGGACAGAAAGAGCAAAGTGGTAGATATTATTATAGGCCACATCCCATTTTGTAAGGCTGGTTTTTGCAGCGACAGAAAAGGTGATCAGTCCATAACTAAGGGAGGGGATAAATAGGCCTTTAGCAAGAGTGACCCATGCAGCGGTGGTAAAGGACCCACAAGTATAGTATGCAAATCCAAGTTTGATATTTGTGGCCCTGCAGACTTTTTGGATGTGTAGGGACAGGTCTAACTGGGGGTCAGGGGTGACTCCCAGGTATTTAAAGGAGCATGTAGTACCAACTTGAGCATCATCAAGGCTTAGGACTTTGAGAGGAACAGGGCACAGTTTGAGTTTAGCAGAGGAGCCAAAGAGCATGAGTTGAGTCTTCTTTAGATTCCGCACAAGTTTATTTGCTGGAGCCAGTTTTGGAGATTGTTGAAATCAGTTTATAGGTTGTGATTATGACATAGAAACACAGACTTTGATGGCAGATTAGGACCGCTTGGCCTACCTAGTCTTCCCACTTCCCTACCAAATGGATAAGCAGCAGATCCCAGTTAACCAACAGCCTACTTCTTCATGCCTCCCTCTAGAATTGCTTTATGTCTGTCTCATGCATTCTTGAATTCCCCCTCTGTTTTTGATGCTGACACCACCGCTGGAAGACTGTTCCATGCATTCACCACCCTCTCTGTGAAAAAATACTTCCTCACATTGCCCCTTAGCCATCTCCCCTCTATCTTCAAATTGTGCCCCCTCGTTCTTGCACATCTCTTTTTCTAAAATATGCTACTCTCTTGGACTTTGTTGATTCCTTTGAGGTACTTGAAAGCTTCTATCAGGTCCCCTCTCTCCCTCCTTTCATCGAGGTTATACGTATTAAGCTCCTTCAGTCTCTCTTCATATGGCTTTTGGTGCAGACCCTGCACCATTTTACTTGCCCTCCTCTAGACTGCCTCCATCCTGTCTATGTCCTTGCAGAGATGGTGTCTCCAGGACTGCACAGAATACTCCAAATGCAGTCTCACTAACTGTCTGTACAGAGGGATAACAAGTTCATGTTTTCTACTGGTGATGCCTCTCCCTATGCATCCCAGTATCACCCAGCTCTCCTCACTGTCTTCTCACATTGCCTGCCTACCTTTAGGTTACCTGTTATGACTACCACCAGGTCCATTTCAATTTTTGTTGTTGTTAGTACGTCTCCTCCCATTGTGTACTCTAGGGGTGTGTGTAAAAAAATTTCTGCCGGTGGATCTTCGGCGAAAGTGCAAATGTTTCATTTCATTTCATTATTATTTTTTATACTTGTGAAACCAGATGAGCAACATTGCCTGTTTTCACTGGTGACAAGTTCAATTTAAAAACACAATAAAAAAACAACAATACATTTAAGAGCAGACCATTCAATCCAATAAAGTGCAATTACAGAAGCAGACGCATTTATATTTTTGAATAAAGAAAGTATTTTAACCTTTTTTTAAAGCACTGAATGAGATTACTGTCAAAAATTTCTGTCGGTATCTTGTTAAAAAAAGTGGGTGCTCTGAATAATAAAGATCTTTGCCCAAAAGTGGTCTTGAACATGGTATTTTAAAGTTAAATTTGTGCTGGGACCTAGTGGATAATGCATTTATTGCCCTGGGAAACATTAGGGAAGTTAACAAGGGAAGAAGATTACATTTTACTTTAAATAAGAAAGTACCCGTTTTGAAAAGAACTCGATCATCGAAAGATAGATAATAGGATTGTTTATACAAATCAGAACAGTGAGTTTGAAAAGGCAAATCAAGCCAGAATCTTAAGGCAGAATGATAACTCACTCAGAGCGAACTCAAAACATTACAACATGAGGAGGTGTATATCAATATACCATAGTACAGAACTGAAAACAAGAAACTATGGACTAAATGTTTTCTGGATTCAAGGGTCAAAAGAGACTTAATCCGATAAAGAGTACCCAACCTTTGATGCAGGGTTTTCCTAAGACTCTGAATATGAGCTTCGAAAGAAAACTGACTATCTAAAGTTATCCCTAAGTATTTGAAAACCGAAACAAATTCGATTACATTACCCCTTCTATCAGTAATTAAAGGAAAATTGGTGGATGCCTTCTTATGATGAGAAAAAAACATTACCTTTGTTTTTTGTGAATTCAGCACCAAATGATTTAATGATAACCAGTCTTGCAGATGATCAAAATCAGTCTGAAGATGGGAAAGAGCAATCTCAGATCTGGGGTTAGTACAATAGATAAGAGCATCATCTGCATAGAGGGTCATCTCTGTATTAGTACAAATATTTGGGTCTGAATTCATAAAGAATGAAAAAATGAGTGGCCCCAGGATTGAGCCCTGGGGTACACCACAAACTAAAGGAAGGGTCTGGGATAAGGAAGAACCAATGATAGTTATAAAGAGTCTATTACTTAAGAAACTTCGATACCATGCAATTACATCACCAGAGAAGTGAAGACCATGAAGGACACCTGAGAGAAGATCAAATTCGACCAGGTCAAAAGCCTTGATGAGGTCCATGAACAGTGCCACGCATGAGTGACCTCTGTCAACTGCACTATGAACCTGCCCATGAACCCCTCCAAGGCTGTTTCAGTGTTAAAACCTGGCTTAAACCCATGTTGGTTCCCTGAGAGTAAAGAGTATTTCCTAAGAAAAAACAAGGTTTGGTCCAACACAATTTTTTCCAAAATTTTAGAAATGGGTGATAAAAGGGATATTGGTCGATAGTTAGTGACAATAGAAGGGTTTCCATTCTTCAAGATGGGTATTATAATTGCCAATTTCCAACTACATGGAAAGACATTGTAAGACAAAGAAAAATTAAAAATATGAGCTATGGATAAGCAAAACACTCTATGCCTAGTTTAATAATCCTGATGTCAACTCCATCCTGACCCTGGAGGAGTTTTGGATTATTTCTCAAAAAATATTTTTTTACTAAGGAGGGAGTAAGAAGTGTGAAGTAAAACTTTGGATTAATATCATTATAAACATCTTTGGGGTCAATTTCACTATCCAAAACTATGGGGGTTCTAAAAGAACTGAAATTCCTTCTCCTTCTCACATTGAAGACAGGGAGAGTGAGAAAGCAGCCACAGCTTCCTTGAATCAAGGAGGTTATTTTCTAGACTACACTGAACTGAATTATTACTTTTTGGACCTGTGTAAGTAACTAGTATTGATTCTGTTTTTGGGGTGGACTTTTCTTAGTTTTAACTTTAATTTACCAGGGAGGAACTGTAGCTGGGAGATATTTGCAGTCAGTTGTGACTAGACCTGTTACTTAGCCTTTGTGAAATAGGTGTCTGAAAGGAAAGAAGGAAGGAAGGCACTCCCTGGGGTGGCGGGTAAGAGTTGTAGGTGATTGTTTCTGGACAGTATAGGTTTACTCCCATTCACCCTTCCCCTCACCCACCTGCCCCAAGTGCATAACTTCCTTTATAGCAGGGGTTTTGACATCTCTTCCTCAAAACTGCTAACAACATACACCTGTTCATATCCTTAAAAGCACAGCATACTGAATAGGGGCTAGAGACACTCACAAGCTTTCACACACTAAAACAAGAACAAAAAACAAAAAAAATCTGTAACTGGAAGGGACACAGACATGTGGGGAGTGGTGCAATGCACTGGCTGTGGAGCAGCAGTCTTCTGGGAGACATTCTTGAAACTGCATTGCTGCCCTATTTGCAGGCACCTCTCTGGTCTGAGGGAGGAGGTTTTTCATCTCCATGCTGACCTGGCAAGGATTCGGGAAACTTGCTCCCACACCCAGAGACCACTCAGACCACTGCCACTACCTCAGAGGTTGCCAAGAAAGAGGAGTGGTTGGACCATGGTGGGCTCAGGGAGGGGTGAGGGTGGTGGAACAGAGGTGCATCCCTCCAGTTGTGCCTCTCCACAATTCATTCACCACTCTGGCAAAGCATAGTTCCTCTATGGAGGCACCTGCAGTGGAGACCAAGGAGGATGCTGGGAACTTCCACAATGGAGATCCACAGGAGGGTGGCCCAGGACCCCACAGGGGAAGGAAACAACTCCTGGTGGGGGACTCAATTGTTAGGAGGGTAGAACTGGGGGAGGGAGGGAGGGAAAGGAGGTAAGGTGCCTGCCCTGCACCAAGGCTTGGAGGGACAGGAAACGGATCCTCAGGATCGTGGGAGCAGCGGCAAGGGGAAGGGAGTTGGATGTTATTATCCACCTAGGAACGAATAACCTGGCTGACAAAGGGATCAGAGCAGTGCAACAGGAGTTTGTAGAGTTGGGGAGGCGCCTTAGACAAGTAGCACACATGGCAACTTTCTTGGAAGTGCTATTTGTCCATGGCATGGATGAGGCTAGGGCACTCTGCACAATGAAATTCAATGACTGGTTGAAAAGATGGTGCAGAGCTCAGGATTTGGCTTCATACGGGACTGGGGCTCCACCTGGAGGGATGCAGGCCTATACAGGCATGATGGTGTGTATCTATCCTGGAGGGGAACCAGGATCCTAGGTGATATGTTTAAATGCTTCAGTGGTAAGCATTTAAACTAGCCAAGGGGGGAGGCACTGAAGAGGAGAAGGGAAATCCTAGCCCCCCAAAATAATCAGGGTAATTAGTGAGGTAAACACCAAACTAGAGCAGTCGATAGGGAGAAGGGCAGGGGTAAATGGAGAAAAAGACAAAGGCAGCAGGGACAGGGATGGGGCAAAAAGAAATAGAGCCATAAAAAATGGAGGATAATGAGAACCAGTGCCCATAGTCTAGGTAAAAAGCTCCCTGAAATGGTGGCCTTGATGGAAGAGGGATGCCTGGATATTGTGGCAGTCACAGAAACATGGTACACAGAGAACCATGACTGGGATGTCAACATACCAGGGTGCACATTCTACAGGAGGGACAGGGAGGGAAGAAGAGGAGGAGGAGTAGCTCTCTATGTAAGGGAAGGGATAAAAGCAACAGAACTAAAGGGTAAACAGGGAGGAGAGGAGGCACTGTGGGTCACCCTGGAGACTGGAAATGGTTCCACAATCTGCACAGGGGTTGTATACAGACCCCCATCTCAGGGGGGAGGGAATGGACAAGGAAATGATAGAAGGCATCCTTGGGATGACAGAGAAAGGGGAGATATTGCTGATGGGAGACCTGAATATGACAGATGTTGACTGGAGCACCTTTGCTGCAGCCACATCCAAGAGCAGGGCCATTCTCAATGTCCTACAGGGGGCATGCCTCAGACAGCTAGTTTTGGAACCCACTCAGGAAAGAGCAATCTTAGACCTGGTACTCTCAAATGTGGATGGAGAGAGGATCTCTGATCTTGAAGTGGGTAGCCATCTGTGAACAAGCGACCACCAAACAGTGTGGTTCATGATAAACTTAGCTGTAGAGTTAAGCCACAGAAAAGTGAAAGTACTGGACTTCAGAAGGAGGAAGCAATATAAGGTAATAAGAAAGTGTGCTCTTCTTCAAGAGTAGAAGACACTCAGAAACAAATGTAAATCTGAAATTAGGAAAGCCAGGGTCGCCTACTGTCTAAACAAAGGAATTGCAGATGTAATTCCAAACAATCTGGAATTTTCTGAATAAAATGATGGGAAAACAAAAAAGAGTTTTTGCCCCCACCATTCTTCAAGATGGACAAAGTATTAGCGACTCTTTTTTGGTATCTAACATTTTAAATAGTCATTTTGGGAAACATAGAAACATAGAATTTGACAGCAGATAAGGACCGCTTGGCCCACCTAGTCTGCCCATTTCCCTACCTAACAGATAAGCTGCAGATCCTAGTTAACCAACAGCCTACTTCCCTCCTACCCCCCACTAGAATTGCCTTATGTCTGCCCCATGCATTCTTGAATTCCCCCACTGTTTTTGACTTTACGACCTCCTCAGGAAGGCTGTTCCATGTATCCACAACCCTCTCTGGGAAGAAATACTTCCTCACATTACCTCTGAGCCATCCCCCCTTTATCTTCAAATTGTGCCCCCTTGTTTTTGCACATCTCTTTTTCTGAAAGATGCTACCCTCTTGAACTTCGTTGATTCCCTTGAGGTATTTGAAAGTTTCTATCATGTCCCCCCTCTCCCTCCTTTCCTCAAGGCTATACATCTTCAGTTCCTTTAGTCTTTCTTCATATGTCTTCTGATGCTGACCCTGCATCATTTTGGTTGGCCTTCTCTGGACAGCCTCCACCCTGTCTATGTCTTTGCGGAGATGGGGTCTCCAGAACTGTATGCAGTACTGCAGATGTGGTCTTATCAGCTGTCTGTACAGAGGGCCAACAACTTCCTGTTTTCTACTGGTGATGCCTCTCCCTTTGCACCCCAGTATCCCCCAGCCCTCCTTACTGCCTTCTCACTTTGCTGGCCCACCTTTAGGTCATCTGATATGACTACCCCCAGGTCCCTTTCCATTTTTGTTGTATCTCATCCCCCATTGTGTACTCCTCCCTTGGGTTTTTGTTTCCCAGGTGCATTACTTTGCACTTCTTTGCACTGAATCTGAGCTGCCATACATTTGACCATCCCTCCAACCTTGTCAAGTCCCTTTTCATCCTTTCCACCCCACCTTGTGTCTCAACCCTGTTGCTGATCTTTGTGTCATCTGCAAAGAGACATACTTTCCTTCCAGTCCCTCTGCAATGTCACCTATAAAGGCATTAAAAAGGACCGGCCCCAGTACTGAACCCTGCGTTACCCCACTAGTAACCCTCCTTTCTTCACTGTGGACTCCATTTACTATTACCCGCTGTGTCCTGTTGTCCAAACAGTGTTTTACCCAGGCTACCACCCTAGGACTCACTCCCAGGCTGGCTAATTTGTTTATTAATGTTTTGTGTGGGACTGTATCAAATGCCTTGCTAAAGTCTAGGTAGGCCATGTCCACAGCCCCTCCCTGGTCTACTACTTTGGTCACCCAGTCAAAGAAATCTATTAGATTCATCTGACATGACCTCCCCTCTGCAAATCCATGCTGCCTTGGGTTCTGTGCCCCACTGGCCTCTAGGTACTCAACAATTCTTTCCTTCTGAAGTGATTCCATCATTTTCCCTACCACTGAGGTCAAACTAACTGGTCTGTAGTTTCCTGCCTCTGTCCTGCTCCCACTTTTGTGAAGAGGAATCACATCCACTCTCCTCCAGTCCTCAGGTACCACCCCATCCTCCCATGATTTATTAAAAAGGGTAGTCAGTGGTGTTACTAGTTCTTCCCTTAGTTCTTTTAAAATCCTGGGGTGAATCCCATCAGGCCCCATTGCTTTATCCACCTTCAGTTTTAAGAGTTCTTCCAGAACCTTTTCTTCTGTAAATGGACTGGTATCAACCCCCATCTTCAGAGTGTTTCTCTTGTTTGGTTTAGGTACCTCCCCCTCCTCTTCCTTTGTGAATACTGAGCAGAAATATTCGTTTAGTATCCCTGCTTTTTCACTGTCACCTTCTGCCCACATTCCATCCCCTTTATTAAGCCTCAGTATCCCTCCTTTGGTCTTTCTTCACTCCTTAATGTACCTATAAAAGGTCTTATCCCCCTTTTTAACAGAGTTGGCTACCCTTTCCTTGGTTTGGGCCTTTGCTATTCTGACTGCTTTCCCTGCCTCTTTCTGCTTTAACTGATAAAGTTCTCTGTCCTGCTCCTTCTGTGTTTCCTTATATTGCCTGAATGCTATCCTTTTCTCCTTAACCTTCCCTGCCACCTCTTTTGAGAACCATAGCATTTTTTTCCTTCATTGTGTTTTGTTGATTTGCTTTACACAAAGGCTTGTTGCCTCTGTGATGGCTGTTTTGATTACTCCCCACTGTTCCTCCAACCCTCCTTCTTGCCTGTTTGCTAGTGCTTTTCTGAGGCACTTTCTCATTTTCCCAAAGTCAGCCCTTCTAAAGTCCAATACTCTTGCTTTTGTATGGCTTGATTGTATGGCTGTGTTTATCGTGAACCACACTGTTTGGTGGTGGCTTGTTCCCAGATGGCTACCCACTTCTAAATCAGAGATTCTTTCTCTGCCCCCATTTGAGAGTACCAGGTCTAAGATTGCTCCCCCCTGAGTGGGTTCCAATACTAGCTGTCTGAGGCATGCCCCTTGTAGATAATCAAGAATGACCCTGCTCTTGGATGTGCCTGCAGCAAAGGTGCTCCAGTTAACATCTGGCATATTCAGGTCCCCATTAACTATAGCTCCCCTTTTTCTGGCATTCTAAGGATGCCTTCTATCATTTCCTTGTCCATTCCCTCCCCCTGAGATGGGGGTCTGTATACAACCCCCATGCAGATTGTAGTGCCATTTCCTGTCTCCAGGGTGACCCAGAGTGCCTCATCTCTTTACTCTTTAGTTCTGTTGCTTTGATACCTTCCTTTACATAGAGAGCTACTCCTCCTCCTCCTCCTCTTTTACCCTCCCTGTCCCTCCTGTAGATTGTGTATCCTGGTATGTTGATATCCCAGTCATGGTTTTCTGTGTACCATGTTTCTGTGACTGCCACAATATCCAGGCAACCCTCTTCCATCAAGGCCACTAGTTCAGGGAGCTTGTTACACAGACTATGGGCATTGGTACTCATCACTCTCCACTTTTTCATGGCCTTACCCCTTTTAGCCCCACCCCTGTCCTTACTGCCTTTGCTTTTTTTACATTTACCTTTTTCCTGCTCCTTAATGACTTCTCTGCCTTGGAGTTTACCTCACTAATAACTGTGTTTTGTGGGGGGGATGCTGGGATTTCCCTGCTCCTTTTCAGTGCCTCCCCCCTTGGCTAGTTTAAATGCTTGCCAATGAAGCATTTAAACCTCTCCCCTAGGACCTGGTTCCCCCCCCCGGACAGATGCAGACTGTCACACCAGTATAAGCCTGCATCCCTCCAGGTGGCTCCCCAGTCCCCAATGAAGCCAAAACCCTGAGCTCCACACCAGTTTTTCAACCATTCATTGAATTCCCTGGTGAGAAGTAACCTAGCATCACCCTTGCCATAGACAGGCAGCACCTCCAAGAAGGTTACCGTATGTGCTACTTGCCTAAGTCCCCTCTCCAACTTTACAAACTCCTCTCGCACTGCTCTGATCCCATTCCTAGCCAGGTCATTTGTCCCTAGGTGGACAATGACATCCAGCTCCCTCCCTTGTGCAGCTGCTCCCATGATCCTGAGGATTCGCTTCCTGACCCTCCAAGCCGTGGTGCCAGGCAGGCACCTTACCTCCCTCTCCCCTTCCTCCCCCACTTCTACCCCCCTAATGATTGAGTCCCCCACCAGGAGTTGTTTCCTTCCCCTGTGGGGTCCCATGACACCCTCCTGTGGGTCTCCTTTGTGAAGGTTCCCAGCATCCTCCTTGGTCTCCACTGCAGGTGCCTCCATAGAGGAACCACTATCCACCAGAACAGAGTATGGATTGTGGAGAGGTACAGCTGGAGGGCTGCAACTCTGTTCCACCATCCTCTCCCTCCCTGAGCCCACCCTGGTCTGGCCTTTCCTAAAGTCCAATACTCTCACTTTTTTATGGCTTGACTCTGTGGCTGTGTTTATTGTGAACCACTTTGTTTGGCGGTCGCTGGTTCCCAGATGGCTATCCACTTCTAAATCTGAGATCCTATCTCCTTCCCCATTTGAGAGTAACAGGTCCAAGATTGCTCCTTCCTGAGTGGGTCCAATACTAACTGTCTGAGGCATGCCCCCTGTAGTGCATCGAGAATGACCCTACTCTTGGACGTGGCTGCAGCAAAGGGTGCTCCAGTTAACATATGGCATATTCCGGTCCCCCATCAACAATATATCCTCTTTTTCTGCCATTCTGAGGATTCTGTCTGTAATTTCCTTGTACAGTTCCTCCCCCTGAAAGGGGGGGTCTGTATACAACCCCCATGCAGATTGTGGTGCCATTTCCTGTCTCCAGGGTGACCCACAGTGCCTCCTCCCTATTTACCCTTTAGTTCTGTTGCTTTGAGTTGCTTTGATCCCTCCCCTTATATAGAGATCTTCTCCTCCTTCTCTTTAACCCTCCATGTCCCTCCTAGGGATTGTTTACACTGGCATGTTGACATCCCAGTCATGGTTCTCTGTGTACCAAGTTTCTGTGACTGCCACGATATCCAAGTGTCCCTCTTCCATCAAAGCCACTAGTTCATGGAGCTTGTTACCCAGACTACAGGCATTGGTATGCATCACCCTCCATTTTTTGATGGCCTTACCCCTTTTAGCTCCCATCCCTGTTCTTACTGCCTTTTTCTCCATTTTCCCCTGTCCTGCTCCCTATTGACTTCTCTACCTTGGAGTTTACCTCAATAACTATCCTGTTTTATTGGGGGGGGCTAGAATTTCCCAACTCCTTTTCATGCCTCTCCCCTTGGCTAGTTTAAATGCTTGCCAATGAAGCATTTAAACCTATCACCTATGATCCTGCTTCCCCTTCTGAACAGATGCAGACCATCGCACCACTATAGGCCTGTATCTCTCCAGGTGGAACCCCAGTCCCCAGTCCCCAGTGAAGCCAAAACCTTGAGCTCGACACCAGCTTTTCAACCTCTTATTGAACCCCATTGAGTAGAGTATCCTAGCCTCACCCATGCCATAGACAGGCAGCACCTCTGAGAAGGTTACCATGTGTGCTACTTTTCCAAGACCCTTCCCCAACTCCACAAACTCCTCCTGCAGTGCTCTGATCCCAATCCCAGCCAGGTCATTTGTCTCTAGGTGGATAATGACATCCAGCTCCCTTTCCTGTGCTGCTGCTGCTCCCACAATCCTGAGGATTCACTTCCTGTCCCTCTCAGCCTTTGCACCAGGCAGGCGCCTTACCTCCCTTTCCCCTCCCTCCCCCATTCCTACTCCCCTAATGATTGAGTTCCCCACCAGGAGTTGTTTCCTTCCCCAGTGAGGTCCATTGCCACCCTCATTTTGGTCTCCTTTTTGGAGGTTCCCAGCATGTTCCTTGGTCTGCACTGTGGGTACCTCCATAGAGGAACCCTGTTCTGACAGAATGGCGTATGAACTGTGGAGAGGTACAGCTGGAGGGATGTGTCTCAGTTCCACCACCCTCACCCTCCCTGAGCCCACCATGGTCCAACTGCTCCTTTGTCTTGTCAACCTTTGAGGCAGCGGTAGTGGCCCTGGTGGTCCCTGGGTGGGGGAGGAGGTTTCCTGAATCCTTGCCAGGTCAGCCTGGAGATGGCAACCTCCTCCCTCAGACCAGAGAGGTGCCTGCAAATAGGGCAGTATTGCAGCTTCCAGAAAGTCTCCCAGAAGACTGCAACCACATAGCCAGTACATTGCACCACTCCCCACATGTCTCTCTCCTTCCCTGTTTACATTTTTAATTTTTTTGTTTATTTATTTATTTTTTGTTAGTGTATGCAAGCGTGTGCATGTGTTTACCCTACACAGTATACTGGGCTGTTAAGGATATGACAGGTGTATACCTTATGGAGAAGTGATGTCAGAACCCCTGGTATAAAGGAAATGACACCCTTGGGGTGGGTGTGGTGAGGGCAGGGTGGGTGGGGCCAAGCCCATTTCCTCCAGAAACAATCAGCTGCAGCTCTGACCCACCACCCCAGTGAATGCGTTCTTCCTTTCAGCAAGACAGCCTGCACAATAATTTAACAGAAAATATACCCTGCAGAAAACAATATCAGCTGCTGCACTCCTGTGTCCCCTTGCTTCTCTGCTGTCTTCCTAGTTTGCTGGCTCTGTCAGACTTTAAAGGCTTTGTGGGTGGGCAAGTCTGGGCAAATCCTATTGTCAGCTGCTGCTCTCCTGCTTTCCCTTGCTTCTCTGCTATCTTCCTAGTTTGTTGGCTCTGTCAGAATTTAAAGGCTTTGTGGGTGGGCAAGTCCTGTTTTCAGCTGCTCTTCTCCTGCTTTTTTTGTTTATTTAATTATTTTTTGTTAGTGTATGCAAGCGTGTGCATGTGTTTACCCTACACAGCATACTGGGCTGTTAAGGATATGACAGGTGTATACCTTAAGGAGAAGTGATGTCAGAACCCCTGGTATAAAGAAAATGACACCCTTGGGGTGGGTGTGGTGAGGGGCAGGGTGGGTGGGGCCAAGTCCATTTCCTCCAGAAACAATCAGCTGCAGCTCTGACCCACCACCCCAGTGAATGCATTCCTTCCTTTCAGCAAGACAACCTGCACAATAATTTAACAGAAAATATACCCTGCAGAAAACAATATCAGCTGCTGCACTCCTGCATTCCCTTGCTTCTCTGCTGTCTTCCTAGTTTGCTGGCTCTGTCAGACTTTAAAGGCTTTGTGGGTGGACAAGTCTGGGCAAATCCTATTTTCAGCTGCTGCTCTCCTGATTTCCCTTGCTTCTCTGCTATCTTCCTAGTTTGCTGACTCTGTCAGAATTTAAAGGCTTTGTGGGTGGGCAAGTCCTGTTTTCAGCTGCTCTTCTCCTGCTCTCCCTTGCTTCACTGCTGTCTTCCTAGTTTGCTGGCTCTGTCAGAATTTAAAGGCTTTCTGGGTGGGCAAGTCTAGGCAAGTTCTGTTTTCAGCTTCTGCTCTCTGGCTTTCCCTTCCTTCTCTGCTGTCTTGTGTGTCCTTATTCTGGATCAGTTTGGTTTCTGCTTCCATAGCTTGGTATTTCATGATTTTGTGTGTCTCTGTGCACAGGACACAGTAATCGCTATGGGTGGCTATTTCAAACAGCAGTGCTACCTTTGTTTTTTTTCTTGTATTACAATATCTGGTTATCTTGCTTCCACTTTCTTGGGAGTTGGTACTGAGTGATCCCATGTGATCATTACTTCTTCATTCTCTGTGATTCTTTGTGGTGCACACTTCCAGTGTTTGTCTGCTACCTGTATTATATATTGTTTGCATAGTTTCCAGCAAATCAATCTTGCTACATTATTATGCCTTTCAGTATATAGGCCCTCTGCCATGAGTATTTCACATTCAGCTACAAGAGGTGAAACTGTTTCTAATTCTGTACTACAGAACTTGCGCCTATCTGTATTTCCTTTTTTTTCTTATGAATTTCAAAAACCATCTGGTGCATAGTTCACTGTCTTGGGCTGCCATTATCAATCTCTCACCTTGTGGCTTAAATTCACCTCTTTTTAACCACTTGTGGGTCAGTTCTCGATTGACATGTGGCTGTTCCAGCAGCTTAATATATTTTCCACTGCAATTATGTTTTTTTCAGTTGTCTTTTCTTCTCTTTTGATCTTTATCCTTATATTCTTTTTTCTGCTTCTTTGCAACACCTGTTGCTGGCTGTTTCTTATCTACTAGTAGCTAAATATCTTAACAACTGGTCCAGCAGTTTGTTTCCAGTGTGAATTTGCTGACGCTTTATTAGATTGTTCTCTCCTGCATAAAAATCTTGTCACATTTATATGGCTTCTTACATGGTCTCTCACGGGGTTAGTGTCTCCAACTGTTCTCACATATCAATGCTAACAAAGCCTGCCAAGTTAATTTTTCCCCTCCATTTGTAAGCGGTAAAGATGACATTATCATATGTATTGATCTAACTAAAACAAGCAAAAAGAAACAACACAGACAGAGAAACAGAATAAAGAAAAGGAAACAAAAGCACAATACTCTAAAACTCATACAAATAAAGATAAGGCTAAAGAATCAATGTACAATATTTCAAAAAATCTTTATTACAAGCAAGTGACACCAGTAAATCAGAAGACAATTCCCAACATGATACTGTAATAATGAATGTGAAAGTGGATAGGAAGGGGGTTAGAGAAATGGATACCCATGTAGAGAAAAAACAAAAGTAAATTACATGGGCCTCTATAATTAAAAACTGAAGGATAGATTTTGAAAATCAGAATAATCAACAACCCCAAAATTATGTACTGGAAAAAGGGGTGCAGGACAGAGATTCAGAAAATCAACAAAATGAAGCTATAAACTTGACTGAATAAAAATTAGATACCAAGGACTATTTATTGGAATCACATGGTATCCCATTATTAAATCAAGAAATACAAGTGGTATTATCAGATTGGATACTGAGACTATTACATATAGAGGGTGACAAGGAAGACACTTATGTGACTAGACTTAACAATAAATGTTATCCATATCGTGTCTTAATTTATACTGGATCAGAAGAAACTGCAAATAAAAGTTGGAATATGGAACGGGTACTAAATAATAAGGGATTTAGTTTATTTCCTCCCCAATTAGTTCCTTGGTTAAAAAGTAAAAAATGATTTAGCAAACAGGCTTGGTGGCACAAAGAGATAAGACAGACAAATTGTTAACAGTAGCTGATTCTTATGAAGAGTGTGGGCCAGATATTCAAAACTTTGCCCCGGGGCTAAATTAGCACTGCTCAGTGTGCTAAATTAGCCCAGAACCAATAGTCCACTATATTCAAACGGGATAGCCCTGGAACTAAACCTGCTGAATATAGCATGATAAGGAAGCTGGGCAAACTGGGCTGGGAGTGCAGTGCAAAAATAGTCCAGGAATAAGACAGCTTTGATTATAGCAACTAGGAAATGCCAACCACAACAGCATCCCAGTTCACAGTGACATGAAGGAAGGCAGAGGTGAACTATGTGGCAAATGTGTGTGCTAACAAAGGAGTGGAGTTGGTAAAGCTGCAAGCATTAGCGCATGTGAAATTGCATTGTGCAGAAATGTACAATGTTTCTGAAACATTTACGAAGTGCAAACATATTTGCACAGGTTTAGTGCAGAGCTAAGCCGTTTGCCTGGCACTATCACATTTGCCCGGGGCAAAACTTTGCTATATTCAAAAGTGACATGCAAATGAGTCTACTTTGGCAGTCTGTGGGCAAAAATCCAGATAAACATCTCATTATGACCTGCTTTGCATGCAGTTTGCCCAGTGCTATTGTAGGGTCCCACAGCTCCACCTGTAGGTCAGTCTGGAACTATAGGGGTTGGCTGGGTCTGCCCACAGCTCCATCTGTAACATAGAAACATAAAATTTGATGGCAGATAAGGACCGCTCGGCCCAGCTAGTCTGCCCATTTTCCTACCTGATGGATAAGCTGCAGATTCTAGTTAATCAACAGTTTACTTCCTTCTACCCCCCACTAAAATTGCCTTATGCCTCTCCCACTGTTCCTGACTCCACAACCTCCTCAGGAAGGCTGTTCCATGCATCCACAACCCTCTCTGTGAAAAAATACTTTCTAACATTACCTCTGAGCCGTCCCCCCCTCTATCTTCAAATTGTGCCCCCTTATTCTTGCACATTTCTTCTGAAAGATGCTACCCTCTTGTACTTTGTTAATTCCCTTGAGATACTTGAAAGTTTCTATCATGTCCCCCTCTCCCTCCTTTCCTCAAGGGTATACATATTAAGCTGCTTTAGTCTCTTTTCATATGTCTTCTGGTGCAGACCCTGCGCCATTTTGGTTGCTCTCCTCTGAACAGCCTCCACTCTGTCTGTCTTTGCAGGGATGGGGTCTCCAGAATTGCATGCAGTACTCCAGATGGGGTCTCACTAACTGTCTGTACAGAGGGATAACAACTTCCTGTTTTCTACTGTTGATGCCTCTCCCGATGCATTCCAGTGTCCCCCCAACCCTCCTTACTGCCTTCTCACATTGCTTGCCCACCTTTAGATCATCTGATACAATTACTCCTGGGTCTCTTTCGATTTTTCTTGTTGTTATTAACTCATTGTCTCCTAGCAGACGCCTGTAGTCGTCAGTAAAAAAACACTGGTGTGTCCTGAGTACGTCTGCAGAAGTCGGCTACTGACTCCCAGTGTGCCCAAGCAAGATCTGGAGAAGTCACTTATATATTTTAATATATAGTGTAACAGAATATAATATATATTTGACTGCATAGCACCGTTGGAAAGGTAATATTATGCTGAACAACTCTGTCACTGATATTTTGTGCATATCATGTATACTTTAGGAGTTATTTGCATTTGTTTATAGTATGGTGTGTATGGCTTATGTTGCCTGTTTTAGTGAAAAAATATTTTTTGCTGTTTCAACCAGCTCAAAAAAACAAAACAAAATTACATATTATTATTTGCATACCACCATTGGGAAGGCAATGTTGTGCAGAACAACTTTGCCACTGATACTTTGTGTATATCATGTATACTTTAGGAGTTATTCACATTTGTTTATGGCATGGTATGTATGGCTGACATGTTTTCCATCAAGATTCACCTAAGCAGCTTGAATAAAATTCACTTTTTTGGCACTTCAGCAGGTATAAAATAAAAACCATATTGATTACAACTGGTTGCATAGCACCATTGGAAAGGCATTTTTGTGCTAATCAACTTTCATGCTGATACTTTGTGTGTATCATGTATACTTTTGGAGTTATACGCATTTGTTTATGATATGGTGTGTGTGGTTGAGATTCAGCCCTCAAATCTCACCAAAGCACCTTGACTAAAATGGGGAAAAATTACGTTTTATAGTAAAAAGATATATTTTTTAACTATCATAATATTAAAACACCATCTAATGTCTGTATGCTTAATTTGGTGTTGATATTTTACATATTTTCCAACAAAAAATGGCTTAAGTTGCACTTTTTTAGTGAAAAAATATTTAGTTTGCTCTTTCAACCAGCATAGAAAAAAAACTAAATTACTTATTATTACATGCATGCCACCATTGGAAAGGCAATTTTGTGCTGAATAACTCTGCCACTCATACTTTGTGTCTAGCATGTACAGTTATTGAGCTATTAGCATTTGTTTGCAACATGCTGACTATGGCTTGATTTTGCTTAGAAAGGCACAGGATTCACTGTTAAAAATATACAGGAGATTCTGGAGGCAAGTGGTGTAATCTGAGAGTGAGCCTGTGGAGGCAATGAGTTAACTCACCCCCATTGTGTACTCTTCCCATGGGTTTTTGCTTCCCAGATGCATTACCCTGCTCTTCTTTGCATTGAATCTGAGCTGCCACATATTTGACCATTCCTCCAACCTTGCCAAGTCCCTTTTCATCCTTTCCACTCCACCTTGTGTATCAACCCTGTTGCAGATCTTTGTGTCATCTGCAAAGAGACATACCTTTTCTCCCAGGTGCTCTCCAATGTCACTTATAAAGACATTAAAAGGGACCAGACCCAGTACCGAACTCTGCAGTACCCCGCTAGTTACCCTCCTTTCTTCACTGTAGACTCTATTTACTTTACCCTTTGTGTCCTGTTGTCCAGCCAGTTTTTTATCCAGGCTACCACCTTGGGACCCAGTCCAAGGTTGGCTAACTTGTATATTAATCTTTTGTGTGAGACTGTGTCAAATGCCTTGCTAAAATCTAGGTAGGCCATATCCACAGCCCCTCCCTGGTCTACTACTTTGGTCACTCAGTCAAAGAAATCTATTAGGTTTGTCTGACATAACCTTCCTTCTGTGGAACCCTGTTGCCTTGGGTCCTGTGTCCTACTGGCCTCTAGGTACTCAACAATTCTTTCCTTCAGAAGTGATTCCATCATTTTCCCTACCACTGAGGTCAAACTAACAGGTCTGTAGTTTCCTGCCTCTGCCCTGCTCCCACTTTTGTGAAGTGGAATCACATTTGCCCTCCTTCAGTTCTCAGGTACCACCCCATCCTCCCATGATTTGTTAAAGAGAATAGTCAGTGGTATTACTAGTTCTACCCTTAGTTCTTTTAGAATTCTTAGATGAATCCCATCAGGCCCCATTGCTTTATCCACCCTTAATTTCTAGAGTTCTTTCAAAACCCTTTTTTCTGTGAATGGACTGGTTTCGACCCCCTGATTCAGAGTTTCTCTCTTGTTTGGTTTAGGTACCTCCCGCTCCTCTTCCGTTGTGAATACTGAGCAGAAATATTCGTTCGGTATCCCTGCTTTTTCACTGTCACCCTCTGCCCACATTCCCTCCCCTTTATTAAGTCTCTGTATCCTTCCCTTCGTCTTTTTTCACTCCCTAATGTACCTATAAAAGGTTTTATCCCCCTTCTTAACAGAGTTAGCTATCCTTTCCTCAGTTTGTGCCTTTGCTATTCTGACTGCCTTCCCTGCCTCCTTTTCTTTAACTGATAAAGTTCTCTGTCCTGCTCCTTCTGTGTTTCCTTATATTTCCTGAATGCTATCCTTTTCTCCTTAACCATCCCTGCCACCTCTTTTGAGAACCATAGTGTTTTTTTCCTTCATTTTGTTTGGTTGATTTGCTTCACACAAAGGCTTGTTGCCTCTGCGATGGCTGTTTTGATTATTCCTCCACCCCTCCTTCTTGCCCATTTGCTAGTTTTTTTCTGAGGCAGTCTCTCATTTTCCCAAAGTCAGCCTTCCTAAAGTCCAATACTCTTGTTTTTGTATGTCTTGACTCTATGGCTGTGTTTATTGTGAACAAGTACAAAAAGTTTGTGTGTCCAGGGAAATCATCAGTCTTGTACAAATGATTCAATAAGGTATCTGGTGGAGCTTGCCAAGTTTCTGGTACATTCAGATCCAACAACAAAATTCTGGCCTGCTCGAGCAATGAATGCTACTACACACAAAGTCTTTTTGAAGTTTGTTATTTTTATTTATAAAGTCCCAACGTTTCGCCTAATATTAGGCTTCTTCTAGGGAACTGTAAAAAGATTTATAAACAAATATTTACTATATTTCACATTTGAAAATAATATAAATTTTTTTAATTTTAAATTTTTAATATATTTCCATGTTAGACCATGCTAGTCAAAAATGACTGGGTGTACCATCTTTCTATTGCAGTTATTAAAGCAATATTAAAACCAAAATTATATTTTAACCACCTGGTTATCCTTTACATTCATTAACAGTCATAAAATTCTTATACATTTTGCCCAACTAGATGCCACCAATATAAATGCATGAAAAATGCATTGTCTTACTTTTTAACAATGTCAGCAAAAACCAAACATCTGCCGAGCCTCCTTAAGTGTTCACTTTAAAAATAAATAAAACACTTAGGTCAAGTACTACATACTCCAAATTGCACCAAACAATGCTACTTTATCATTTATAGTTTAAGTTCTCAATATTACCTTTTTATTTATTTATAAATATAGTAAATATTTGTTTATAAATCTTTTTACAGTTCCCCAGTAGAAGCCTAATACTAGGCGAAATGTTGGGACTTTATAAATAAAAATAACGAACTTTAAAAATACTTCATGTGTAGTAGCATTCATTGCTCAAGCAGACCAGAATTTTGTTGTTGTCTTTATTGTGAACCACACTGTTTGGTGGTCACTTGTTCCCAGATGGCTTCACACTTCTAAATCTGAGATGCTTTCTCCTTCCCCATTTGAGAGTACCAGGTCTAAGATTGCTCCCTCCTGAGTGGGTTCCAGCACTAGCTGTCTGAGTCATGCCCCCTGTAGGGCATCAAGAATGACCCTGCTCTTGGATGTACCTGCAGCAAAGGTACTCCAGTTAACATCTGGCATATTCAGGTCCTCCATCAACAATATCTCCCCCTTTTCTGCCATTTTAAGGATGCCTTCTATCATTTCCTTGTCCATTTCCTCCCCCTGAGATGGGGGTCTGTACACAACCCCCATGTGGATTGTGGTGCCATTTCCTGTCTTCAGGGTGACCCATAGTGACTCATCAACTTTCTGTTTACTCTTAGTTCTGTTGCTTTAATCCCTTCCTTTATATAGAGAGCTACTCCTTCTCCTCTTTTACCCACCCTGTCCCTCCTGTAGACCGTGTATCCTGGCATGTTGACTTCTCAGTCATGGTTCTCTGTGTACCATGTTTCAGTGACTGCTACAATATCCAGGCATCCCTCTTCCATCAAGACCACTAGTTCAGGGAGCTTGTTACACAGACTGTGGGCATTGGTACTCATCACCTTCCATTTATTTTTTATGGCCTTACCCCTTTTAGCCCATCCCTGTCCTTACTGCCTTTTTCTGCATTTACCCCTGTCCTGCTCCCTACTGACTTCTCCACTTTGGTGTTTACCTCTCTAACTACTGTGTTTTGTGGGGGGGAGGCTGGGATTTCCCTGCTCCTTTTCAGTGCCTCCCCCCTTGGCTAGTTTAAATGCTTGACAATGAAGCATTTAAACCTGTCACCAAGGATCCTGGCTCCCCCCCGGACAGATGCAGACCATCGCACCAGTATAAGCCTGCATCCCTCCAGGTGGCTTCTCAGTCCTCAATGAAGCCAAAACCCTGAGCTTCACACCAGTTTTTCAACTGTTCATTTAATCCCAATTCTGATAATGGGAGACTTCAACATGCCGGATACAGATTGGTCAATACCAGCAGAAACATCTGCCAGAACTAGACACATAGTGGATTCCCTGCAGGGGGAGGGCCTCAAACAACTGGTACAACAACCCACAACAGACAGGGCTATCCTAGATATAGTACCGACTAACAGGGAAGGGATCACAAATCTCCAGGTAGAAGGTCACCTGGGGGCCAGTGACCATCACATGGTATGGTTCAATTTGGCTACTACATCTAAATCATCCCATTCCAAGGCAAAAATATGGGACTTCAGAGGAGCTGACTTTGATAAGATGGCCAACAGAGTTAAGCTAGCCCTGACAAAAAGAAACACAGGTGAGGGGGTACAGGCAAAGTTGGCAAGCATTAAGGATGCAATACTTGAAGCAACATCCCATTGTGTTAGACAGAAAAGGAAGTACAAAAGAAGAAGGAAACCACTTTGGTTCTCAAATACAGTAGCAGAAAAGGTCAGAGCCAAAAGACTGGCCTTCAGGAAATATAAGGGAACACAGCGGGATGAAGATAGGGAGGCATACCAAACTGCCCTAAGGGAAGCAGGGAAGGCAGTAAGGCAGGCAAAGTCCCAAACTGAGGAAACACTAGCACGAACAGTAAAGAGGTGACAAGACTTTCTATAGATACATTAATGAAAGGAGAAAGTCCAGAGGGGTATTGCTAAGCAATGGAGAAAAGGGAGCATGTGAGGAGGAGGAGGACCATGTAAAAGCATCTATCCTAAATAGATACTTTTGCTCAGTATTTACTGAAGAGAAGGTAGGACAGGGCCCACAGCTCAGCACCATGGACACAGGGGGGAGGGAGGTGAGCACTACTCCCTTCACAAAAGAAAGGGTCCTACAAGAGCTTGCTAAGCTCACGGTGGACAAGGCAATGGGATCTGATGGCATACATCCCAGGGTACTTAAGGAGCTAAAGGCGGAACTAGCAGAGCCATTAGCAGAACTGTTTAGTGAGTCTCTGAGCACAGGAGAGGTCCCAGAAGACTGGAGAAGGGCTCATGTGATCCTGCTCCACAAGAGTGGTAGCAGGGAGGAGGCGGGGAACTACAGACCAGTCAGTCTTACCTCAGTGGTGGGCAAGATTATGGAGGCACTCCTTAAGGAAAGGATAGTGCAACACCTGGAATCCATAGGGCACAGGATCCAAGACAGCATGGGTTTACAAAAGGAAGGTCCTGTCAAACTAATCTCATAGATTTGTTTGACTGGGTAACCAGAGTGGTGGACCAAGGGGGAGCAGTTGATGTCACCTACCTTGACTTCAGCAAAGCTTTTGATACTGTTCCACATAGAAGATTGATAAATAAGCTGGGTAGGCTTGGGGTGGGTCAGAAGTTGGTCAACTGGGTGGCAAACTGGTTGACGGGCAGAAAACAGAGAGTGGTGGTAAATGATATATAGTCAGAAGAGATGCAAGTCACAAGTGGGGTACCTCAGGGATCAGTCCTGGGGCCAGTCCTCTTCAACATCTTCATTAGTGACCTTGCAGATGGACTAGAGCAGGGGTTCTCAAATGGTGAGGCCAGCCTCCTTGGGGAGGCCCCAACCTGTTCAAGGGGAGGCTCAAGCAATCCTTGAAAAAGTATTATATTTACATTTTGAACTTTATAGATTTTGTGTGAAGGGTTAAGGCAAAATGAAAGAGGATAACAGTAGATGAATTTATGTATTTATTCACAAGTCTGTGACCTGGGAAGGTACTGTACACTGAGCCATGGCTTATTTCAGGTGTACCCAGGGAAGGGTAGTGAGAGAATACAATGCAAAATGTAATTGCAAAACACTCAATCAATACAAAATGAATAAAAGTGCACACAAATTATGAACAATAAACAAACAACGTGAGGAACAATTGATCAACTCGACTGGCAGCAGAACTGTCCAAATACAAGAGTTAACCATACAGGTACTAGGAATAAGAGCAGTAGGGAGCAAAATTATCCCTGAGAAGTTGCTTAAAAGCCGGGGGAGAGGCAGAGGTCGGCAGGAAGGTTATTCCAGTTAGAGGGGAAACAGAAAAAGCAGTCTGACCCATGAAGATATGGCAGTAAGAGGTAACAATGATTTGAGAGTCAAAATATTGGAGCAAGTAGGTTGTCTTGGTGGGGGGAGGCTACAATAAGCTTAATAACATGACAGCCAGCTATGCAAAGAGATTTCAATTTATTCCAGGTGTACTGTGAAAAGTATACTATTTTTCTATGGGGAAGCCCAAAAATATTTCAGTAGTTTGGGGGAGGCTCAAGATATTTTCCATGGCTTAGGGGAGGCTCACTATGACAAGGTTTGAAAACTGCTGGACTAGAGGGTAAGGCTTGTCTGTTTGCAGATGACACCAAGATCTGCAACAGAGTAGATGATCCAGATGGGGTGGGCAGAATGAGAAGAGATCTGGATAAACTAGCAAAATGGTCAGAAGAGTGGCAACTGGGATTTAATGCAAAGAAGTGCAAGATCATGCACATAGGGAAGAGAAACCCTGAAGCCACCTATAGGCTGGGAGGGGAGTTGCTAGCAGTCACAAAGGAAGAAAGAGACTTGAGCATCATCATCACTGATGACCTGAAATCATCCAAGCAGACCTCTAAAGCAGTAGACAAGGCTAGGGGGGTGTTAGGGTGTATTAGTAGGGGTATCACAAGTCGTAAGAGGGAGGTAATAATCCCTCTTTACTAGACACTGGTTAGGCCCCATCTGGAGTACTGTGTGCAGTATTGGAGGCCACACCTTCACAAGGACATTAACTAAATTGAGGCAGTCCATAGAAGGGCAACCAAAATGGTGCAGGGACTGCATCAGAAGACATATGAGGACAGATTAACAGAGCTCAATATGTATACCCTTGAGCAAAGGAGGGAGAGAGGTGATATGTTCGAGGCATTCAAACACCTTAAGGGCATTAACAAGGTGAAAGAGTCTAACATGTTTAAATATAAGAAAAATAGCAGGACAAGAGGACACAGCATGAGATTAGAGGGGGGCCGATTAAGGGGGAATGTGAGGAAATTATTTTTCACAGAAAGGGTGGTGGATGCATGGAATGGCCTACCTCAAGAAGTGATGGCTATGAATACAGTGCAGGGCTTCAAACAGGCATGGTATAGGCATAAGGGAGCAATACCAATGAGTATGAATAGATAGGCCACTGACAGAGCAAAGGCCAATGGCACATTTATAAGGTAGAAAAAGAAATGGGCAGACTGGATGGGTCTTGCAGTCCTTATCTGCCATCAGCTTCTATGTTTCTATGGTGTGGAATACACTAGCATCATCCTTGCCATAGACAGGCAGCACCTCCGAGAAGGTTACTGTCCATGCTACTTGTCTAAGACCCCTCCCCAACTCCACAAACTCCTCTTGCACTGCTCTGATCCCATTCACAGCCAGGTCATTTGTCCCTAGGTGGATAATGACATCCAGCTCCTTCCCTCATGCAGCTGCTCCCACAATCCTGAGGATTCACTTCCTGTCCCTCCCAGCCATGGTGCCAAGCAGACACCTTACCTCCCTATCCCCTTACTCCCCCACTTCTACCCACTAATGATCGAGGCCCCCACCAGGAGTTGTTTCCTTCCCCTGTGGGGTCTTGTGCCACCCTCCTGTGGGTCTCCTTTGTGGAGGTTTCCAGCATCCTCCTTGGTCTCCACTGCAGGTGCCTCCATAGAGGAACCACTCTTTGCCAAAACAGCATATGAATTGTGGAGAGGTACAACTGGAGGGATGTATCTCTGTTCCACCACCCTCTCCCTCCCTGAGCCCACCTTGGTCCAACCTGTAGGTCAGTCTGGAAGTACAGGGGCTAGCTGGGTCTGCCCACAGCTCCACCTGCACTGTACATCATTCTGGCAGTGCTTGGTGGTAGCTGCAGGCTACATTTTTACAGTACAGCATAGAATATTGTGCCCCAGGGGACTACACAGTGCAGGCACAGGTGGTGGTGCTGCATGCAATTGTCAAACTGTAGTTCGTGCGACAGTACACAGCAGACACTACAGTAGCAAGGGGGCCAGTAGTGTGAGGGACACAGCAATGCCTATGGTGTGTAGGGCAGTGATGACCACTGCACTGTACACAGTGACAGGCCCAACTTGCAGGTGTTTACTGACAGTGGACATCACTGTTATGCTGTTGTCCGGCCCATAGATGCTGCATCACTGGCATGGGATGTTCCAGAAAATATGCACCCCTCACTTCTATGTGATTGTTAGAAGTAAATATTTGTGTTACTATTGGATTGTGCATTTGAGAAAGAGTAATGTGCTTGGGGACAGACCAGGTTCCAGTTGTCTCAGTGGTGCAACTGGTCAGTGCAATCGGAATTGTATTCTGGGTGGCCTGGGTTCAAGTCACAGCTGTTCCAGAAAATATGCACACCACACTCCTGTGTGTCTGTACAGATGTGTGGTATGTGTCTGGGGGGACACATACCATCAGACAGGCACACTGGTGTTGCGGTATTCCCAACACTGGCCCATTTGCACTGCATGGCTTGTCCCAGCTTTGTGGCAGCACCCAGTCTGTGATGTAGCCTGGTCACTTGTACACCCTTCCCTCAACACCCTCCATGCCCACAGTGCTGCATGTGTGTGACAAAGTCATGAATGACAGCCTGCAGTATATGCTGCATGGCCATTGGTTGACATGTACAACCAATGAGCTGCGTGCTGTACAGTAGGCTGTCAGTCTCTGTCAGTATACTCAGCGGGCAGCTGTGGGAGTGTGCAGGTGGGCTATGCTGCCCACAGCTAAGGGACTGGCTGTGGGTTTTGGGCAGGGGGGTCCTGAGTGGGTTGGGGTGGGAGGACCACTATGCCACCAGGGCTATAACTTTTATGGGATTCAGGGGCTGTACAGCTATGGGTGGGGTGGGGGGACCACTATGCCACCAGGGCAGTTTGTGGGTCTGCAGCTGTTCTGACAGTCCGGCTGGGTGCCCTGTGTATTCAGCCAGGCACATCCCTGCAAGGAGCATGCAAATGGGGCCATAATGACATGCAAATGGCCCCATTGCACCTTGCATGACTAATGGCCCCATTTGCATGTCTGTGACAGTGAATGGCGGTTTTGGGCACAGCGCATCCTGAGATGCACTGCCCCATTGAGTTCCCAATCCAATGTGGGGGATGCGTCGACACAGTCTGGGCTGGGTGCAACTATAGTATTCGCAGAGGGAATGCGCTGGGGGCATTCCCCTATGCATCTTCTGTGAATACCACAGTATACGCTCAGCGCATCTCCACTGCACCGGGGCAGTCAGGATGCACTGACAAGCATCTCCTTTGTGAATCCTGCCCAAGTATTAGAAGTTGAAAAGCAGAAATATGGCTATCATACAGCATGTGGATGAAACTAAACCCTACCATTTTAATAAACAATATTAAAGAATTCTGGATAATGGTAAAACATGGTTTTAATCAATATATAAAACAAACTGAAGTAGCAATTACTCCAAAACAATGGGATGACCATTTTCAGCTGTATACTATGTGTACAAGAATAGAAAAGAAACAAGAATAGTAACTGAAAGTTTAATGTCTCCAAGGCCAATATTAATAGAGAGGAAGGAAATTTTGCTAGCAATAAGGGATATGTGGAACAACAAAGCCCCAGACCCTGATGGCATAACAGCTGAATTATTTAAATTCTTTCCACAATGGTGGACTCTAATTTTATTTGTATTGTTTAATAATTATGCTCAAGGTGAACCACTTCCTCAAACATGGTTAGGACATAACATTTGTCCAATATTTAAGAAAGGAAATACAGATGATCCAATGATGTACAGACCCATAAGTTTGAATGATACCTCACACAAACTGTTTACTAGAATTATTTTGAAAAGGAGTCAAGCATGGGCATTTGATAATAAAATTGTAAGTGAGCTGGACTTCTGGTGACGTCATCCCCCTGATGGCAGCATCTCCCTAGAGCTCTTTCATCTCCATATACCAGTCCTCTAAATTTCTTTGATAAAAAATGACAAATCAGCACAGCAATGGCTACTAAGGACAAAGAAGGGCACAGACTGAATAAATCCAGAATAAAATCTGACAATAAGCAGCAGGATGGCGATAGATTAATGGAAAAAAATCAGCCCAGATGGAGCTCCTCGCTGGCAGGCCCTGAGGTCTGCGATATGGACACCGACCAAGAAATGGAGAAACTCTCACGATCAAGACTTGAAATATTGCTGGGGGGGGCTGAGAGCATTTAGAGCAGAGACAAGACAGGAATTCCAGACCCTACAAACCTGTCTCACAGAGGTCAAAACTAGAGCTGAGGACTCAGAACAACGGATCTCTGATCTGGAGGACAATTCACACAGCCTGCATGCAGCGGTCGATTTCCTAGTCATGCACCAGGAGACCATGTGGGAGAAACCTATCAACTTAAAGGCAAGATCACGGAGAGAAAATATTTGAATATATGGGCTCCCGGAGGGCACCGAGGTTGGCTGGATGGAGGAATTCCTGGAAGATCTGCTCAGGGATATACTGGAACTCATGGTCGGCTTTAATTTGAAGACTGAGTGGGCACATCGAGCCCTGACACTGAAACCTACCAATCCTCAGGCGAGACCAAGATCAATCGTACTTAAAGTGTCCAGTTACCAAGATAAAGAAAAACTGCTCAAACTAGTGTGGACAAAGAAAATTGTGAAATATAATACAGCCAGGCTCTTTTTCAATAATGATTATCCAGTGGAAATCGCGAGACAGAGGGCGGCGTACCCATCCATCATAAAAGTCCTAAGAGAGCACAAGATTCGGTTCCAAACTCCTTATCCAGCTAAACTTGAAGTTTTCTGGGACACTGGCCTTATCACCTATGAGTTCCCCAATGAAGTTCAGCAAGAATTTATGAAAAGGGGGTGGGGAGCCCAGTCGGACCAGCCAAGAGAGCAATGCTTTCGTCCACCTTGTTCGGAGTGGAGCAGTTCTGGAACGCACCCCAATAAAAACGTGGCTCGAGCAGAAGCATTGAAAATGCTGGGTGAAAGTAAGGCACTTTTAGATAAAATGGAGCCCCCAGCAATACAAAACAACCTTCCAGTGGATGACGATGAACCCACTTGAAGATGCGATGAGCTAGCAGTGGTTTTACCTTTTATCTTGCTTCACCCCTTACGATCCTTGATTCCCAGATGATTTGAACTGGCTGAGGTCTCTGATGTCTCAGGACCATTCCTGGTGCAGTGTAAATGGGGGAAACTTTGAAATGGAACAGCTCGCTCTCATGTGATTTAAACTTGCAGGGAGATGAGAGTCTTATGCATCGTGCAGAGCGATTCCTTTATTTCCAAATATATAGCGTTTGGAGTATACTTGAACTGTCAGCCTCCCCCCCAGTTATTCATACAGAGAGGACATACAGTATAATCTGTTTCTTTAAGTTGATAAGACATTCTGGTTAATGGACTGGGAGTTTTCCTGCATGATGAGGTACGCAGAATGGAAGGACAGATCCAAACAATTGTAATTGCTCTGAGGTCTCCTCCCTAGTCCTCCTGCAGTAACATCTTTAAGCCAGCTATATTTTAGAAGCCAGCTGCGAAAAGGCATTTGATAGATAAGGAAGGGGAAGGGGGATCAGAATAATACTTTCCAAATGATTCTTATTGCATAAATGAATTAAACAAATGGAGAAGGGAGTGTTGTTGACGATCCAAACTTACATATGGTGGGGATGATAGTCCTTTTTTGTTTATTGTCACTAATGTAGAGCCCAGTCTATACCAAGCTCAGGAGGGCCTGGCACTTCTTGTAGCCACCACCCCCAGCATGGAGAGCACTCACTTGTAGATTACTCTCTCATGCATGTAGGCAGTATCAACACATACTCCCCTACCTTGGGAGCCATCCTGTATATACTTTCTTGAAAAATTATGTGCGTTCTTGTTTATTTGTGTTCACCTTTGACAGGTTTCAGCAAATTGAATTGCATCCAGGAGTTGAGACATTTTACTTAAGCAGTAATGCACATTTTTGTATTGCAGAGGTTCACTGAATTTAAACGGGGGGTCATAAGAGGGGCTTCAAAGAAACACAGTACAATAATAGCAAATCAGAAGAGGCCCTGTGAGGGCACTGGAGGGAAAATTATGGTTTAAATGGATAATAAGTCGCATTTGGTTTTTATCTCTCAGAATATTAATGGCCTCAATAATCCTATTAAGTGATATAGAGTGCTCACTACAATTAAAAAACAAAAAACAACTTTTATATTATTCCAGGAGACCCACCTGAGTGGGACCGAACATCAAAAGCTGGTCAAGTTCAGTTTCACTCGGGTATTAGCAACAGCCTAGAAAGGAGGGAAGCGGAGGGGCACAGCAATCTTGATCCCCCAGTATACTCAATTTCAGGAGATCGACTCTTATATAGACCCAGAAGGCAGATTGGTGGTGGTAGCTGGCATGTTGGAGGGCAACCCCATTACTATAGCCTCATTGTACATACCACCAGGCACAAAGAGGGCAGTAGTAGAGGACTGTGCCAAAAAATAACAGAACGTCATAAGGGTACATTGATTGGGGGGGATCACAACCAAATTTACAGCCAAGAGGACACCACCAACCCCAAACCAGTTAAGAGAACCACCATCCAAAAGGCAACATTAAACTATTTTAAAGGGGTACAGTGGGTGGATGCATGGAGGCCCCTTGATCCAGGGAAAAGGTAATATACTCACTATTCACCTCCTCATGGTATTTATACCAGAATAGCTTCTTTCCTAATAACAAAAGAACATTTGCACTTAATTGAGAGCTGTCGGCACATACTCTCAGCTGCTGCTCAAGATATCATGGCCCTCTGAAAATGGGCAGTGGTTATGGAGGTTCAACAATTTTCTTTTAAACCTACCAGCCTTTAAAGAAATGATGAAGGACAGAATCTCCCAGATAATTCAGGAGAATAACTCCCCTGATGTGAGTGGGACAACCTTGTGGGACACACTTACAGTGGTCCTCCAAGGAGACATTATCAGCTTTGTTACTAACTACAAAAAACAACAGACCCAGCATCTGGAGTGCCTTTAGCAGCAGCATGCAGATGGGAGTATGGCAGTGAGCCCATTATTGCAAGCAGCTAGGCAGCAGATGCAACACCTGCTAGATGTCCGGACGGAGCAGGTGCTACAGTACCTGCACTAAAAATATCATGAAAGTGGCCCTAGAGCAACTAGATTTTTGGCCCATAGATTTAGACAAAAATTGGCCCGGTCCCTGATTACCCAACGTAGGGAACCAGACTCGGGGCTGATTATCAGATCCCCACAGCACATTATCCAAGCTTTTGTAAAATATTATCAGGCTCTCTATACTCCGGAGTCCTCCTCAAAGATAGAGCAGATTCAGGCCTACCTGGCAAACCTCCAATTACCGGTCCTCTCTCAGCCTCTCCAGCAGGTGATGGATAAACCAGTCACTGAACTGGAACTAAATCAAACCATCACAAAATTAAAAGCGAATAAAAGTCCAGGCCCAGACGGGCATACCGGGGAGTTTCTGAAATTTTTTAGATCCAGTTTAGGTGGCCCCCTGCTGGATGTCTGTAGGGAGGTCCAAGGAGGGGAGCCACTCCCTCGGAGTTGCAATTATGCCACAATCACCAGCATCCCCAAACCGGGGAAGGACCCCACACACTGTGCAGCCTACTGACCTATTTCAGTGCCTAACATTCACTATAAAATATTTGCATCGGTGATGGCTGGGAGACTGGAACAGACATTGCCCACTCTGGTTGGCTTGGACCTAACCAGCTTTGTCCCAGGTAGGCAAATGCAGGATAAAATTAAACGTTCACTTCATTTTTGCACCATGCTGCCCGGTCGGGGGCCCCATTCTTGATGCTAAGTATGGATGTGGAGGCCTTCGACCAGGTGGCATGGCCATTCCTGGGTTAAGTGATGCAGAAAATGGGGTTTCCAGATCCCTTTATTAAGATTATAAAAAGCATATACACATCACCAATGGCATATACAGTATCAAGGCTAATGGGAGGATCTCAGCCCCCTTGACACTAAGAAGGGGCACGAGACAGGGGTGCCCCCTGTCCCCACTCCTCTTTGCTTTGTACCTGGAGCCCTTGGTGCAGGCTTTACGACAGCACAAGGAAATAACAGGATTGGATATAGGAGGGGAGAACCATAAACTGGTGTTATATGCAGATGACCTCTTTGTTTATTTAACTAATTTGGAGAGTGCCCTGAAGTCGTTGTGGGAAGCACTGAGGGTATTTGGGGTCCTTGCTGGCTATAAAATGAATTCAGATAAAACAGAGGTCTTACAGCTCAATTATAACCCCTCAGAGGGAATTAGAGTGGAGTTTCCATTCAAATGAAACCTCCAGAAGCTGAAATACTTGGGAGTACAGTTAACCCCTTATAGTGCCCATCTATTCCAGGCTAACTATGCTCCATTATTGGGAAATTTGAAAAAAGACCTAGAGGGTTGGGACCTGATACCTATCCCACTTATTCAACGGGTGGAAGCAGTTAGGATGGTGCTGCTTCCAAGATTTTTGTATCTAGCACAGACTTTACCCATAGTAATACCAAAAGAATTTATAGGGATCTAAATTAGAGAATCTCCAGATTTATTTGGGGAGTTCAGAGGCCCAGGATCAGGTATTTGGTCCTCCAGTTGCCCAAGAGACAGGGTGGTCTCACCCTTCCGAACCTTGGCTATATCACCAGGTGGCCCAGATGAGGACAGTGGTCTACTGGTGTCATAACCAGTACCAGGCAAGGTGGAAGAATTTAGAGGTCAGAGAAGAGGATCTCCTCCAGTCGAATAGAATCTTACTGCCCCAACAAAACATATGGGAGCAGAGGGGAGGATCCAATCCATACACAGCTACCACTATTAAAATGTGGCAGGACTACTTGTCTACTGAAAAATTGGCTCAATGGAAACCCCTCCTTGGGTCCATCCCATACCTGGAGTCCTTTCCCCCAGCACATACTGTATGGACATGGGTTTTAGAAGATGGGAGGGAGATGGACTATACTTGGTAATACATTTTATCAGGGAAGGCCACTTCCTTACTCTTGCAGAACTAACAAAACAATATGGACTGCGGCCACAGGACAGAGTCCGGTACTTTCAGGTACGGAATTATATCGGTTCCCTTTTCTGAGATTGTTGGAGTAGTGAACCTGTAATAGTTCCCATCCTGGTGGTGGTTATAGAGGGTAAAGCCAGCCTAGAGCATATAATTTCATACTTATATAAAGCAATGATGTCTCTGAAAGGGGACTCATTCAAAATGACTAGGGCAGCATGGACAGATGACTTGGGAATCCAAATCGCTACTGAAACATGGGCTAAGCATTTAAATTTTATACACTGGGGAACAGAAGCCATAGGCTGGAAAGAGTTTTCATGGAAGGTTACACTTAGATACTTCTGGACCCCTAAAATACAGGCAAAATTCCAGCCCCTCAGGACATCTGCATGTTGGTGAGGCTGTGGGTATTCTCCGGCAGCCCTGGCCCACATTATGTGGCACTGTCCTAGACTGGGACAATACTTCCAAGCCCTGCAGGAGGCACTGAGGTCTATCTTCACTCAGACTTTGGTCATCTCCCCCAGTCTGTTCTTTTTCTGAGTATCCCACCAAGTGCAGGGATCCCATTACTAAAAGGCTCCTTAGAATTTGAGCACTTACTGCCCAAAAAGCTATCACAAAAAAATAGCTGACCCAGGAACCTATAACCATAACACAATGGCAGGATATAATGCTGTCTATTTACAGGATGGAAGCACTAACAGCAACTGTCAATAAGAAACATACCAAATAGAAATAATCTGGAGAAGATGGGTACTGTATATATCAGTGTTGAGACCTGATTTTATCCCCTAGAAGTAACTCTAGACTGTGTAATTTAATGTTCTAGCAAATATATTAACTATTAGATACCCCATGTCTTTCTCTCTTTTTATTTATAATTGTGAACTCCTGAAATTGACTGAAATACCTATATATGCTAAAAGCTGTACCCTATTGATTAGAAACAATTTGCTGTCAAATTTTGTACATAGTATCTGTAAAATGTATTGTCTTGTGTTTGTGTGTCTGTTGACATATAGAAATTCTCAATAAAGAAAGTTAAAAAAAAATTAAAAGTGAGCCTCAGAACGCCTTTAGGAAAAACAGGTATACGCCGCAAAATTGTCATGTTTTATACCATCTAATATGGAAGTATGTTAAAATTAAATTATTCTGCTGTTTTGTAGATCTAAAAACAACATTTGACACTGTTGCTAGACCTCTTTTATGGCAGAATTTAGAATCATATGTCGTTGACCTAAATGTCCTGGATATCTTAATACGTCTCCATAATTATACATAGAACCAGGTTCAATACAATCATACTAGAGACCTGTTGTATAGAATATATACTAATCATGAGGTCATGCAAGTGTGCGTTGTGGTACCTTTCATATTTAATATATACATTAATTCAGTTATTGAAGGTCTAGAGGACTCTAACTTTCATTATTCATTTCTCAAGACCCAGAACATTGCTTGTCTGGTTTACGCTGATTACATAGTTTTAATGTTCACTACTTTATTGGGATTACATAGGAAACTAAATCATTTTGCTAAACCTTGTGCTGATAATAAATTGACTATCAATAACCAAAAACAAAAAACATGATGATATTTGGGAACAAACAGCAGAATGTACCTTATTTATATATTAACAAAGACAAGATAACAACAGTTAAAACATATAATTATTTAGGATTAAGATACTCTGAAAATATAACCTGGAATAACCATATTTTTTTTACTTAAAGCAAAACTCAAAACATCAGTTAAGGCCTTTAAAAGATTTGCAGGAAAATATGGGAATTGAAATATTATGGGTCCTCTTAAAGATGTACTGTAAATACAAAATTAAAAACAAGCATCTTGTATGGGGCTGAAATATAGGCAAATGACAATTTGAAACCTCTTGAAGTTATATTAAATAAACTATATAGATATATTTTAAGGATTCCTAACTCTGTTCATATAGAAGTAGTTAGAAAGGAATTAGGACAATACTCATTGGTATCCTATGCTTGTATCCAAAGAATTAAACATACACTGAAATTGTCTTTGTTGCCTGATTCTCAGCTACTGTACCTGGAATTGCTTTACAAGAAGCTATTGATTATAACCGAAGGGGTTTTACTTTCCCAATAACTGCAGAAATTAAGGATTTCATATTTCCTTTGGGGTTGGAACCCTTCTGTATAGAATTTAACCGCTGAAACGTGCCTGATCATAACACGTGGCAGCCTGCTTCCCCTCCTTGACTACTTCTCCCCTGTTTACTCACACCTATCCACCACCCTGCTCATGCAGCTAAACTCGATATATAACTCTATCTGTTGTTTTGTCCTTTAAGCACCTGAAAGGATGGATAGAGTCTTGAAGGAACTAGGAAAAGTTAAGACAGACAAGACAATGGGGCAGACAGGATTCACCCTAGAGTGTTATAGGAACTCAGGGAAATCCTAGCAGGTCTGCTGACAACCCTATTCAATTAATCTCTAGAGATGGGGAAGGTACCTGGGGACTGGAGGAGGGCAGAGGTGGTCCTCCTGCACAAGACTGGAAGTAGGGGGAAGGCAGACAAATACAGATCTGTAAGCCTGATCTCAGTGGTGGGGAAGCTAATGGAGTTCCTGCTTAAGGAGAGGGTAGTGATGTTCTTGGAGTCAAGTGGTGCAAAAGACCCAGGGCAGCATGGAGTCACTGAGGGCAGATCCTGTCAGACTAATCTTATCAATTTCTTTGACTGGGTGACCAGGATGGTGGATCTGGGAGGGGCGGAGGATGTGGTCTACTTGGATTTCAGTAATTCTATTGACACCATTCCTCACAGAAGGTTACTTAACAAATTGGGGAATCTGGGTGTGGGCTCTTAGGTGGTAAAATGGGTTGGTAACTGGCTAAAGGGCAGGAACCAAAGGGTGGTAGTAAATGGTATAAAATCAGAAGGGGGGAGGTGACCAGTGGGGTTCCACAGAGATCAGTGATGGTCCAGTTCTAGTCAATGTCTTCATAAGCAACATTACAGAGGGACTGGAGGGAAAAGTATGCTCGTTCACAGATGACACCAAGGTCTGTAACAGAGTTGACACACAGGAGGGGCTGGATAAAATGAGAAATAACCTAAGACTACTTGAGGAATGGTCAAGGGTTTGGCAGTTGATTTTCAATGCTAAGAAGTGCAAGATAATGCACCTGGGGCACAGAAACCCATGAGAGGAATGTAGGATGGGAGGCAGGTTCCAGCCACCACAAATCAGAAGGCAGAACTAGGGGTTATCATATCTGATGACCTGAAGTCAGCCAAACAATGTGAAAAAGCAGTGGGGAAGGAAAACAGAATGCTGGGGTGCATAGGAAGGGGCATAACCAGCAGGAGTGAAGTGGTGATGCCATTGTATAGATCACTGGTGAGGCCTCATCTGGAATACTGTGTCCAATTCTGGAGACTGCATCTCAGGAAGGACACAGACAGAATGGAAGCAGTCCATAGAAAAGCAACAAAAATGATGCATGGACTGCACTGCAAACCTTATGAGGAAAGACTCAAGGAACTAAACAGCTATTCACTGGAAGAGAGAGAAGGGAGAGAGGGGATATGATAGAGACTTTCAAATACCTTAAAGGAATAAACAGGGTACAGGACGGTAGCATATTTCAGAGATGACAGTGCACAAGGACAAGGGAACATAACATGAAGCTGGAGGGAGGGAAGGAGGCTTAGGGGGAATGCTAGGAAGTATTTTTCCACAGAGTGGAACAGCCTACCAGTGGAGGTGATGGAAGCGAAAACAGTACAGGGATTTAAAAGTGCATGGGATAAGCATAAAGGCACCCTGCTGTACAGTGGAGTGGGGGAAAGGCAGTCCAGATAACAGTAGGGATTGCCAAACCAAGTAGGAAATGAGAAGACTTGGTGGGCTGTATGGTCCTTATCTGCCGACAGATTCTATGTTTCTATGTTTCTGCCACACTCACCACTGCTCACTATACCAGTCACTTGGGTGGCTCACCTTACAAGGTCACTTTGATTATGCGATGGGCTGTCTGGTGGACAACTCCCTCAGAAACCAATATGTGTCCCCTTACTCACCCCTTCTGACAGGTAGAGTGGTCTGTAGGAACTTCAGGGCATCCTCTGCCCCCCCGTCTAGAAGTACCCCAGGCCTCCACCACTATGTGCTTTCTAAGTCACAGCACCCTCCCTATGGAACAAGCTCCCCCCACCTGTTCGCATGTCCCCATCCCATCCAGGTTTCAAACTAAACCTGAAGACCTGACTCCTTGCTGCTGCAAAATGTCACTGGTCACTGTTCTCTTTAGCAATGCTAGGGTCTATTACTCAACTATGCTCTAATTAACACTTCAGACTTTCACCTGGTGCACTGCAGCACTTACCCCCCTCCCCGGCTCAACTAGCCTGCTCAAGGGTATTGTGAGGAAATTATTTTTCACGGAGAGAGTGGTGGATACATGGAACAGCCTTCCTGAGGAGGTCGTTGCGTCTAAAACAGTGGGGGAATTCAAACATGCATGGGACAGACACAAGGCAATTATAGTTGGGGGTTGCAGGAAGTAGGCTGTTGGTTAACTAGAATCTGCAGCTTATCCAGTAGGTAGGGAAACGGGCAGACTGGGTGGGCCAAGTGGTCCTTATCTGCCATCAAAGTCTATGTTTCTATGTTTCTTTTTTCCCACTCCCTCTCCCCTTTCTGCCCCCAATGACTACCACGACCCCCTACCTCTTTTCCGCCTGTCTTGCCCCCTTTGATGTTTATGAACTGTGATTGTTTTACTATTTGAATCTTTATTATAGCAACTGTTTTTTTCTCACTAGTACTTGAATTGGACCATGTACCCGTATACCATTACTGCTTGTATCTTGCACCGTCTGTAATACTTTCACCTGTGACTATAATTAGGTAGATATTGTATTTAGTATCACCTGTCTACCCTGTTCTTGCACACTGTTGTTGAATTACCAATGTTCTCTCTTACCGTCAGTTGTTGGGTGTGCATGTATTGCATCTTGTAATTGACGGGACCTGTACCTATATTTTTTACCACCTTGTGGCCCAGGTCATGACTGAAAACGGTCCTCCTGATAAATGCACCTACCCGTTCACCAAAGACATAAATAAATGCATTTATCAATCCCCTTTTTAAGAAATAAGTGAGATTATTGGAAATAGGGTCCATGACTACTCCTGAGAAAAGATGTGATATCTAGAACATTTTAGATAGTTCAAGACTATTAAACTACATCATGATGTTGAACATTTATTAAAGCTAACCCAACCATCTGATGGAAGGTTGGTTAGAAAATTTAAATTAGAAATTTATAAGGCAAATTATATATACTGCAAACAAAAATGAGGTAGAGTCACACACCCGTATTGTAAGTGTGATTTAAAAACAGAAATATAACTTGGGACATGTTATTGTATTGTCCATTATATGAGAGACAGAGGAAGTATTGCCTTGGTCCTATTCTGAATACACCATGTGACAAAGTACAGATTATAAAAGATCATTTTAGTACTAATGATATAAATGTACTTCAATCTGGTGAATTATCTAAAAAGAGTTCACTTGTGAATAAGCTAAAATATGTTATATAACTAAGATTACGTGAAGTTCTGAATGCACTTTACTATTGTGTGTTTAAAGATGGAAGCACAATCAAACACTAGACTCATAATTTTAATGTCTATGTAACTATGAATTTTGTAAAGGCATACATGCTGAACAATAAAAATATTTTTACACTGTACCTGTTCTCACTTTGGTGAGAAGCCATCTTGGGTACACTGTGTGTGCTGAGAAGAGCACTCCCAGCAAACATCAAAGTCCAACGCAGTACTGATTTCCTGATTTTTGAATATGCCCTGGCTTAAGAATGGGATCCATTCTTACCAGTGTGAGTTTGCTAATGTGCTAACAGATTACTCTGCCATGTAAAACTCTTGTCACACTTGGCACATTAAAGTGGCTTCTCTCTCATGGTTAGTGTCTCCAAATGTTTAGGGATTTCTGATACCATGATGAGAATGGACCCCATTCTTCAGCCACGGCATATTCAAAACTCAAGAAATCAGTACTGTATTTGTCTTTGATGTTTGCTGAGAGCGCTCTTCTCAGCACACACAATGCCCCCAAAATGGCTTCCTTTTGAAGTTCATAAGGTGTCACAAGTATTGGTAGCATACAGCTTAATCTGGTTCAAGGTTAGTTGGCATTCATCTGTATCCCCTTCCCCCGGGTCGTGCCTGAAAATAGGCAGGATTTGTCTAGTGCACTTACCCGGTCAACAAAAGCTAAAATAAAATAAAATAAATAAATAAATATTTAAATGTGCCTGAAAGTTCTTTTTGATTAGTCTAGTTGCTCCAAGCATTGTTGGAACAATTTGTGTGTCCTTGTTCCATGTCAGTTTGGTTTCTGACTGCATAGCTTGTTATTTCATGATTTTGTGTCTCTCTGGCTTCTCTTGGGGTTAGTGTCTCCAAATGTTTAGGGATTTCTGATACTGTGACAAGAATGGACCCCATTCTTTAGCCAGGGCATATTAAAAACTTAAGAAATTAGTACTGTATTAGTCTGATGTTTGCTGAGAGTGCTTTTCTCAGCCCACGTAAAGTCCCCACGATGGCTTCCTTTTGCAGTTCATAAGGTGTCACAAATATTGGTAGCATGTTTAAATGTGCCTGAAAGTTCTTTTTGATTAGTCCCATTGCTCCAAGCACTATTGGAACAATTTGTGTGTCCTTATTCCACATCAGTTTGGTTTCTGACTGCATATCTTGATATTTCATGATTTTGTGTCTCTCTGTATGCAGGACACTGTAGTCACTAGGGATGGTTATTTCAATCAGCAATGCTACCTTTGTTCTCTTTTCTTGTATTACAATATTGGATTTTCTCGCTTCCACTTTCTTGTCTGTTGGTATTGGGTGATGCCATGTGATCATTACCTCTTCATTCTCTGTGATTCTTTGCGGTTCATGTTTCCAGTGTCTCTCTGCTACCTGTATGTTATGCTGCCTGCACAGTTTCAAGTGGATCAATCATGCTATGTTGTTGCATCTTTCAGTATCCAGGCCTTCTGCCATGAGTGCTTCGCATCCAGTCAAGGGATCCGCAACTGTTTCTAATTCTGTACTACAGAACCTGCACTTGTCTGTTTCTCCTGTCGTTTTCATGGATCTTGTGAACCATTTTGTGCATAGCCCATTATCTTGGGCTGCCATTATCAATCTCTCATCTCATGATCTAAATTCACCTCTTTTTAACCACTCATGGGTCAGGGCTCAATCGACCTGCAGTTGTTCCAATAGCTCCCTGTATTTTCTACTGTAATTATGGGCTTTTCAATTGTTCTTCCTTTTCTGTTGGTCTTTGTCCTTATACTCCTTTTTCTGATTCTTTGCACTTTCTGTTGCTGTCTGTTCCTTATCTACTAGTGCATTAACATCCATCTCTGTTACCCTCCTGAAGGCTTCTCCTAATTTGATGAGTGAAGTCATCTTAGGCTTATTTTTTTCATGATGCAGGACCTTGGCTATATGTGGGTCCAAGGATGTCAGTAGTTGTGTACTGTATGTAGCCCACTATTGTGGATCTGTATGTGTAATCAATCTGAAGGAGGCCCATGCCTCCCTCTGACCTTGGGATGTATAATCTTGGCATGCAATGGTTTTTATATATTAATTGGTGAGCATGAAGCAGTTTTCTTGTTTTTCTATCTAGCTGGTTCAGTGCTTTCTGTGGCCAGTCTACACACCAAAGCTGTATGATATCACTGGAAGGGTGAGCTGGTTTATAGCTTGCACTTTATTTTGTGTTGTCAAAGCAGTTTTCAGTATGAACTTTAACCTTCTAAAATATTCCTTGCTTATTTTTACTCTCATGTGTACATGTTGTGTTGTTGCTTCTTCCTCTATTCCCAGGTATTTATACACTCCCTCTTGCTCAAGTTCTTTTATGTCACAGCCCTCCACCAGGTTAATGTTTTCTTTATGAGTTAACTTTTCTGCTATAAATGTTGCTTTGGCACATTTGTCTAGGCCAAATGTCATCCGTATATCATCAGAGAAGATCTTAACAATTTGTAGTTGTGCTTTCAGGTGTTTGATGGATGAACTATAAAGCTTTAGGTCATCTACAAAGAGGAGATGAGATGTTAGCTGTTGATTGTTTTTGTTTCTGGGATTCAAGTTGCATCCACAGCCGAGGTTGTTGATTAGGCAACTTAATGGATTGAGGGCAAGGCAAAACAGAAGTGGTGAGAAGGAGTCGCCTTGAAATATCCCTCATTGGATACTTATATTTGGGATGGTGATTTGACCTTCTCTCCAGTGTGGATTTTTTTATGTTTTACCAGGTCACTCTTCTGTATAAAACTCTTGCCACATGCGGCACATTTATATGGGTTCTCATAGAGTTAGTGTCTCCAAATGTTCAGGGATTCCTAGTACCATGATGAGAATGAACACCATTCTTAAGCCAAGATATACAGTATTCATGTTTGCTGACAGCGCTCTTCCCAGCACATGCAACGTCACCAGGATGGCTTCCTTTTGCAGTTCATAAGGTGTCACAATTTTTGGTAGCATATTTAAATGTGCCTGAAAGTTCTTTTTGATTAGTACTGGAATGATTTGTGTGTCCTTATACCACATCAGTTTGGTTTCTGATTGCATATCCTGCTATTTCATGATTTTATGTCTCTCTGTATGCAGGGCACTATTATCGCTAGGGGTGACTATTTCAATCAGCAATGCTTACTTTGTTCCTTTTTCTTGCATTACAATACCTGTTTTTCTTGCTTCCACTTTCTTAGCAGTTGGTATCGGGTGATCCCATGTGATCATTACTTCTTCATTCTCTGTGCTTCTTTGTGGTTCATGTTTCCAATGTTTCTCTGCAACCTGTATGTTCCAGTGTGTGAACAGTTTCCAGTGGCTCAGTCTTGTTACATTATTGTGCCTTTCAGTATACAGGCCTTCTGCCATGAGTACTTCACATCCAGCCACAATATAGAAACATAGAATTTGACGGCAGATAAGGACCGCTTGGCCCACCCAGTCTGCCCATTTCCCTGCCTACTGGATAAGCTGCAGATCCTAGTTAACCAGCAGCCTACTTTTTCCTACCCCCATCCCCTAGAATTGCCTTATGACTGTCCCATGCATGCTTGAATTCCACCACTGTTTTTGACTCCACGACCTCCTCCGGAAGGCCATTCCATGCATCCACAACCCTCTCTGTGAAAAAATACTTCCTTAAATTACCTCTGAGCTGCCCCCCTATCTTCAAATTGTGCCCCCTTGTTCTTGCACACCTCTTTTTTTAAAGATGCTACCCTCTTGGACTTTGTTGATTCCCTTGAGGTACTTGAAAGTTTCTATCATGTCCCCCCTCTCCCTCCTTTCCTCGAGGCTATACATATTAAGCTTCTTTAGTCTCTCTTCATATGTCTCCCGGTGCAGACCCTGCACCATTTTAGTTGCCTCTCCTCTGGACAGCTTCCATCTTGTCTATGTCTTTCTAAGACTGGTCTCCAGAACTGCACGCAGTACTCCAGATGGGGTCTGACCAGCTGTCTGTACAGAGGATAATAACTTCCTGTTTTCTACTGGTGATGCCTCTCCCTATGCATCCCAATATCCCCCCAGCCCTCATTGCTGCCCTCTCACATTGCTTGCCAACCTTTAGGTCATCTGATATGACTACCCCCAGGTCCCTTTCCATTTTTGTTGTTGTTAGTATCTCACCCTCCATTGTGTACTCTTCCCCTGGGTTTTTGTTTCCCAGGTGCATTACCTTGCACTTCTTAGTATGTGCAACTGTTTCTAATTCTGTACTACAGAACCTGCACTTGTCTGTTTCTCCCATTTTTTCCATGGATTTTGAGAACCATCTTGTGCGTAGTCCACTATCTTGGGCTGCCATTAGATATGCTGATGTATTACCAGGTTACTCTTCCATGAGAAACTCATGTCACATGTGACACATTTATATGGCTTCTCATGGGGTTATTGTCTCCAAATATTCAGGGATGTATAGTACTATGATGAGAATGGACCCCATTCTTAAGCCAGGGCATATTTAAAATATCAGGAAATCAGTATTGTATTAGTCTTTGATGTTTTCTGAGAGGAATCTTCTCAGCATGCACATCGTCCCTAGGATGTCTAAGTTTTGCACTAGTGTCAGTTTGCTGATGCTGTATGAGTGTAATGTGAAATGTAAAATTCTTGTCACATGTGGCACACTGATATGGCTTTTCACCGGTGTAAATTTGCTGATGCAGTCCCAGGTTAGTCTTCTGTATAAAACTTTTGTTACATTTGTCATATTTATATGGTTTTTTACCAGTGTGGATTTTCTGATGTGTTACCAGATTACTCTTGTGACATGCCACACATATTTATATGGTCTCTCACCAATGTGAATTTGCTGATGCATTCTTAGATGACTCTTCTAGCACATTTATGTGGCTTCTCACCAGTGTGAAATCACTGATGTACCACCAGATACAGTTATGTAGTTTCTAAGTAGTGTGGATTTTCTGATGTGTTACCAGAGTACTCTTCTGTGTAAAACTCTTGTCACATGTAGCACATTTATATGGCTTCTCATGGGTTAGTGTCTCCAAATGTTTAGGGATTTCTGATACCATGGCAAGAATGGACCCCGTTCTTTAGCCAGGGCATATCTGAAACTCAAGAAATTTGTACTGTATTAGTCTTTGATGGTTGCCGAGAGTGCTCTTCTCAGCACACTCAACATCCCAAAGATGGTGCCCTTTTGAAGTTCATAAGGTGTCACAAATATTGGTAGCATATTTAAATGTGCCTGAAAGTTCTTTTTGATTAGTCCCATTGATCCAAGCACTATTGGAACAATTTGTGTGTCCTTATTCCACATCAGTTTGGTTTCTGACTGCATATATTGATATTTCATGGTTTTGTGTCTTTCTGTATGCAGGACACTGTAGTCATCAAGGGTGGCTATTTCAATCAGCAATGATACCTTTGTTCTTTTTTCTCGTATTACAATATCTGGTTTTCTCACTTTTATTTTCTTGGCTGTTGGTATTGGGTGATCCCATGTGATCATTACTTCTTCATTCTCTGTGATTCTTTGAGGTTCATGTTTTCAGTGTTTCTTTGATACCTGTATGTTGTTGTGTCTGCACAGTTTCCAGTGGATCAATCTTGCTACGTAGTTGTGTCTTTCAGTATACAGGCCTTCTGCCATGAGTACTTCACATCCAGCCACAAGATGTGCAATTGATTCTAATTATGTACTACACTAGTCTGTTTCTTCTGTTTTTTCTATGGATTTTGTGAACCATCTTGTGCCTAGTCCATTATCTTGGGCTGCCATTATCAGTCTCTCATTTCATGATCTAAATTCACCTCTTTTTAACCACTCATGGGTCAGGGTTTCATGGACCTGTGGTTGTTCCAGTAGTTCCCTGTATTTTCCACTGTAATTATGGGCTTTCCAGTTGTTTTTCATCTCTGTGGGTCTTTGTTCTTATACTCCTCTTTCTGATTATTTCTGTTTCTGGCTGTTCCTTATCTACTTGTGGATTAACATCCATCTCTGCTACCCTCCTGAAGGCTTCTCCTAATTTGATGAGTGACATCACCTAAGGCTTGCTTTCTTCATGATGCAGGACCTTGACTATGTTTGGGTCCAAGGATGTCAGTAGGTATGTATGTAGCCCCACTATTGTGGACCTGTATATGTAATCAATCTCAAGGAGGCCCATGCCTCCCTTTGACCTTGGGATGTATAATCATGGCATGCACTGTTTTTTCTATATTAACTGGTGAGCATGAAGCAGTTCTCTTGTTTTATATCTAGCTGGTTCAATACTTTCTGTGGCCAGTCTATCACCCCAAAGCTGTATGATACCACTGAAAGGGTGAGTTGGTTTACAGCTTGCACTTTATTTCGTGTTGTCAAAGCAGTTTTCAGTATAAGCTTTAACCTTCTAAAATATTCCTTGCTTATTTTTTCTCTCATGTGTACATGTCATGTTGTTGCTCTTTCCTTTATTTCCAGGTATTTGTACACTCCCTCTTGCTTGAGTTCTTCAATGCCACAGCCCTCTGCCAGTTTAATATTTTTCTTTATGAATTAACCTTCCTGCTATAAATGTTGCTTTGGCACATTTGTCTAGGCCAAATGTCATCTGTATATCATCAGAGAAGGTCTTAATAATTTGTAGTTGTGCATTCAGGTGTTTGTCAGATGAACTATAAAGCTTTAGGTCATCTACAAAGAGGAGATGTGATGTTAGCTGTTGATTGTTTTTGTTTCTGGGGTTCAAGTTGCATCCATACCCTAGGTTGTTGATTAGACTACTTAGTGGATTAAGGGCAAAGCAAAACAGACGTGGTGACAAGGCATCAACTTGAAATATTCCTTGTTGGATGCTTATACTTGGGTCTGTGATTTGACATTTCTCGTGGTTTAATTGCAAGGTGGTTTGCTACCTTCTCATAGTGGTTGTGATGAAGTTTATCAGTGTAGGATGTATCCTGTAGATCTGTAAACACTCCATGATCCGGGAGTGTGGGATGTTATCAATTGCTTTTTTGTAGTCGATCCATGCCACACTAAGATTTTAGCATTTTTTGCAGCTCTGTATTATGGCTTTGTTCAGCAGGAGATGGTCCTTTGTACCACATGATTTTCTTTTATTACCTTTTATTACCTTTTTGTTCTATTGCCATGAGCTTATTGCAAACAAAATAATTGTAAACTCTGCATCGATTACATTGTATAGTTTATATGTTGTTGGTAAACAGGTTATTGGGTGATAATTCTTGGGAAGACTGGCAGGCTCAGATTTAATAGGAAGTGTGGTATTCCCTGTTGCTAGGCAGATGGGTTCAACTCAGGATGTGCATATAAATAGTTTTTACAAGTGGCTAAATCATGATGTAGAGATGTCAGTACTTTAAGCCTGAAGTTGGGTACTGCATCAGGACTTGGGGTTTTCCAGTTGGGGGCTATAATTATCATTGATTCTATCTCCTTAGCTGTTATATCAGGTCACTCCATATCCCTGGTAGTGCCATTTCCTACATTGTCTTTTACTTCCACTTTGCTTCCCCCTATTATGTTGAACTGGGTCTTCATAGATGCTTCTCCAGAATTCCTCAATTTCTTTCTTTTCCGGTGATGTTGTTACTTTGGTTGCTTTCTTTCCCAGCTCCTTATAAAATTTCTTTAGGTCTTCTCTAAACCATTGCTTTAGTGTTTTTTCTTTGTTCCTTTTTATGTATCTCCTAAGCTTCTTGGCTTGAGCAGAGATTTTGAGTTTGTTATTTGAGATGGTAAAATTTAGGTCCTGATCTGTTTTAATAGTGTTTTTCTTTGATTTCATCCACTTTCCTGGTGACTTTCATTGATCTATTTCCCATTCTAAACTCCAGCTGTGATACTTCTGATCTTGGCTCCATAATTGTCCTCTCTATGCACTTTTTCCATGGTGGTATGCTGTGTTTCCCAGTCTTTTTGTTCTTAATTCCTTGCTTTTGTGGCACTGTTCTATTTGTTATTAGTTTGGCTGTGCAATAGTGTATTCTGTTTATCTCAGTGATATTACATGGATCCCTCTGAATAGCTCCAATAACCTTGTATATCTATTTTATTTGTTCCCTAACTCTGTGTGTGTGTGTGTGTGTGTGTGTGTGTGTGTGTGTGTGTGTGTGTGTGTATGTGTGATGTGTAGTTTTTGCAATCTTTCTCAATGATATGTTTTTATATATTTGTCCATTTCAATTAAATCCAGCAGGTCTTCTCTCATGTTTCTTCCTCTTGATTTAGGGTTGTTCCTAAAGTTGGTATTTCCAGCTCTTCAACTCTCTGTATGGGTTGAACTGGGACATCAGTTGTTGTAGTGAAACAAAGTGCTTGGTGTTCACTTTGCTGAATGTCTTTAGTGAGTGTGTCTTGTTTTGTTTCATGTAACTGCATTTGATGAGCAATTGTCTGCTGTAGTGTCTTACCGCATGATACCTACCTCAAATCTGTCTTTCCTTAGCTGGTCAAGGACTCTATGTTGATATGTTGCCTTACTAGATCACTAAACTGTGTAGTTTTCATTATATTCCACTTCTGCATGGTAATTCTTTTCTTTGTGATGTTTGCCATTTCTGGATGTCTCTGTCTATATATCTGTTCGAATATATCTGCAGTTTTTCTTGCCATGATGGTAAGAGTCACTTTCTTTTCTGCATACATGCTGCACCATATCAGATCCCTTTTCTTTGCTCAGTCCCATTCATCTGCTTTTCCAGCTTTGAATATCTCTGGTATTTCTTCCTTCTCTCTTGTTACTTCTTCATCCACTTCTTTCTGTAGTCTGTCCAAGCTAATAGCATGTACATACTTTTTTTTATTTGTCCTATTAGAGGTCTAAAGTTGGCACCTGTAACATTGTTCAGTTTGTCTGAGGCAACTATTCCTCTTTGCTGCAGTTTAATGCAAAGTCTTAGTGTATATCCTCTCACTGGAAATTGGGAGTGTGTTGCATAGTAGTAACAGTACATAATTTCTAGTTTGTCCTCATAAGTCCACTTAACTGTTTCCAGTCCTCTGGGCTGGCCTGTCAATCTTTTTAATCTGTGTGGCTTGCTGGCCTCTGCTGCTGATGTGGGACCCCGCTCACCATGGTCTAGCACAGTGGCAGGGATGGTGCTACTGTTCACCAGTGTGAATGTGCTGGTGCATTCTCAGACTACTCTTGCGTGTAAATCTCTTGTCACATGTGGCACATTTATATGGCTTCTCACCTGTGTGAATTTGTTGATGTGTTACCAGGTTACTCTTCCATGTAAAACTCATGTCACATGTGGCACATTTATATGGTTTCTTACCAGTGTGAATTTGTTGATGTGTTACCAGGTTACTTTTCTGTGTAAAACTCTTATCGCACGTGGCACATTTATGTGACTTCTTACCAGTGTGAATTTGCTGATGTGTTACCAGGTCCCTCTTCAGTATAAAACTCATGTGACATGTGGCACATTTATACGGCCTATCACCAGTGTGAATGTGCTGATGCAATTTCAGACTATTCTTGTATGTAAAACTCTTGTCACATTTGTCACATTTATATGGTTTCTCACCAGTGTGAATTCGCTGATGTTTTGCCAGGTCACTCTTGTGTGAAAAACTCTTGTCACATGTGGCACATTTATACGGCTTCTTACCAGTGTGAATTTGTTGATGTGTTACCAGGTTACTCTTCTGTGTAAAACTCTTGTCACATGTGACACATTTATGTGGTCTCTCACCAGTGTGAGTTTGTTGATGCAATATCAGATGACTCTTCCGTATAAAACTCTTCTCACATATAGCACATTTATACGGCTTCTCTGCAGTGTGAATTCGCTGATGTGTTACCAGGTCACTCTTCTGTCTAAAACTCTTGTCACATGTGATACATTTATATGGCTCTGCACCAGTGTGAATTTGCTGATGTGCTACTAGGTCACCATTCTGAGTAAAATTCTTGTCACGTGTGGCACATTTATGTGGCTTCTTAACAGTGTGAATTTGCTGATGTGTTACCAGGTCCCTCTTCAGTATAAAACTCATGTGACATGTGGCACATTTATATGGTCTTTCACCAGTGTGCATGTGCTGATGCATTCTTAGACTACTCTTGAGTGTAAAACTCTTGTCACATGTGGCACATTTATATGGCTTTTCACCAGTGTGAATTTGCTGATGTGTTACCAGTTCATTCTTCCATGTAAAACTCATGTCACATGTGGCACATTTATATGGTTTCTTACCAGTGTGAATTCGTTGATGTGTTATCAAGTTACTCTTCTGTGTAAAACTCTTGTCACATGTGACACATTTATGTGGTCTCTCACCAGTGTGAGTTTGCTGATGCATTATCAGTTGACTCTTCCGTATAAAATGTTTGTCACATGTGACACATTTATATGGCTTCTCTCCAGTGTGAATTCGCTGATGTATTACCAGGTCACTCTTCTGTTTAAAACTCTTGTCACATGTGATACATTTAAATGGCTTCACACCAGTGTGAATTCGCTGATGTGCTACTAGGTCACCATTCTGTGTAAAACTCTTGTCAGATGTGGCACATTTATTTGCTCTCTCACCTGTGTGGATTTGCTGATGTGTTACCAGAAGACTTCTTTGTGTGAAACCCTTGTCACAGTTGGCACAGTTATATGAACTCTCTCCTTTGTAAATCTGCTGTTCTTCTGAGATGAGGACACAGAAAATTTTCTTACAATGAGGACAGTGATATTGTTCCTCTGCCGAGTGGTGCATTTCAGATATTTTGAGTGAGAATTCCTGGCTTAGACTCTTGTTGTTCTCATCTCTCCTGTTGACTAAAAACAGACATTTATTGTATTTACTTGCCGTGAGGTAAAAATTATTTTTTCAGAATCTTTCTGAGGGTAATTTAGACTCTCCTGATATGTAATATCAGGCATGTCAGTTTTTAAAAACATTACAAATCACAACTTGTTGGTGTTTAACACTGGCCATTGGAAACTTAAGATAGAGGTTGATCTAAACAGGTATGCCTACTGAGAAGTAGGGAATGTTTTTAGGGACATGGCAGCCTGGTTCCATCTGTTATTCTTGCATTCTTTAGTAAAATTTGGATTACACTGTCCTTTCTCTGGAACATCTCAATTTTTTTTTCAATTGAGTTATTTTAATGATACACTTTACTTGGGATTATTGGTTATTTAGTTCATGAGGCTATGTGGAAAAGAAATATGGTAAAAAAAAGAGTCACATTCAAAAGATAAAATAACCATTAGCTAGAACACCAGAACATGAGGTAGAACAGACAGAGGGCAGAATATTGCAGAGGGAATAAAGAGTAACTACAAGATTTTCTTAAGATTCATAAGGGAGCAAAGGAACATTAAGTACAGCACAGAGTAGCACAACAAAGATGGAGTATACTTTCAAGACAATTATTTATGTTATTTCAAAAGTTAACGTATTACTTTTGTAAGCCCCCTAAATAGGTTTACTGATTGGGAGCGGCAGCTGAAGATCCTCCTGCAGCATTGATTGCATTGGTGGCTCTGTGGGACTCATGCCTTGCAGTTTCCTTTGCTGCTTTGTGGCTCCAGCTGTGATGGATCCCGGTGTTATGGTGTTTGGCACACTGACTAAGTGCAGAGTTTGGTTTCATGCCTCTGGGTGTATGGCTTGTCCTGTGTCCATTTTTATGACTGTGGGTGGAGCCTACGGCCATTTTGGAATGGGATCATACCTTACAAAAATGGCCAATCATGGAACCTTCTGTTGGACTTTCCGAAGTATACTCCCAAAAGTCCAATGAAGCTTGAAACACATGATTAGCCACTATGGAATAACAGCCACACTATTTTGGCTGTTACTTCCACATTCAAGGCAAGAACTGCACATGTGTAACTCATGTGCATGCAAATTATGCTGGCACCATCATGTTGTGAATGGCAAATTGCCATTCATTGCAGCTACGCATGCGTGCCTGCAGCACATGCACAGTTGTGTCACTGCTGCCAGCACCGGCAGCAAAGAAAACCCTCCTGCACCCTCTCACTGCTGCTGTCCTCATTGCTCCCTCCATTCCCCTCAGGACTGTGGGGAGGCAATAAAAAAAAAAGAATAAATAAAAAAATAAATACAATTTGTAAATAGCTGTGGCAGGCCACTCTCTATACATCCACAGTCACAAGTGAGAGAAATTTAAAGGAGTGACTGCTCCAGTTTTGGGGGGTAGTGTGGTGCCAGCCGGTGCTGATTTAGGAGCAAATGTAAACAGTTATTTTGAGACTAAATGTCCCTTATGTCTTTGGGGCACAGAGATGTTTTGGAATGCATGAAATCAGTGTTGAATGGACCTGCAATTTTGACAAGTGAGTCAAATTTGGAGAGAGGATGTAGGGGAAAGTAATGTGTGAGGGGGAGATTCTGTGGTGAGATTACTGAATAGGGCAGACTGCCCATTTGGTAAGTGGGGCTCCTCTTTTATTTGTTTTCTTGTGTGGCCATATAGTTGCGATGTGGGAGGACATGGCAGCAGCCATTTTTGGGGTCCCTTTTTGGGACAAGCTGGGAATCCAGCTGAAATTATGAAGAGGGTGAGACCTGCATTCTGGGGGTGGGCCTACTGCTGTTGACACAGAGGGCCGCTGGTAAGCTAGACCCCCAACACAGAATTTCAGCATGGAGAGCTCAGAAAGGGAATCATCTGGAAGATTACAGAATGAGGAGAGGCTGGATTGCCTAAGAAGCTTAGATGGACAGAGAAGGAAGTATGGAGCCTGTGAGGTGAGGTGTGCAGGAGGGATCCAGGGGTCTGGGGCATACCCTGGACCCTAATCACCTTTGATGTAAGACTGTACATTTCTGAGCCTTTTGGCCAAAGGAGACTGATGATGAGAGGGGCTAAGTGCTGGGTCAGCCATCCTGCAAGAGGATTATGCTTCTATTCATGATGTAGGGAAAGAGAGGATGAAAGAGAGTTTTACTGCTTCTAATTGAAGGCCTGATTCAGTTGTGAGTTAAGCTGCCTGCATGCTGGACTGTGGCTGCCTAGTTAGAGGGTAGCCACCTGGGTTTGATGATCAGCTAGTGACCTCCATGGTCCTGAGCACCTGTAAGCATCTAATGTGACCCCCTCAGTCCAGAGCAAATTGTGTTTGTTTTCTTGCTGGATGGAGTGACTGTTTCCTACTCCAAATTAACTGTTCAGTAAATGGGATCCACTGTTCCTGCAGTTGTGATGATTTCCTCATTCATTTTGGATGAACTGCTAGCTACTAATAAGAGTTTTGTCTCCACAGCCCAGCTCCTAGCAGTGTGTTCCAAGGTGGCAACCAAAGGGCCTGGGGTACTATGCTTGTTTGGCCCCCACTCAATGAAACAGAAGACCATCAAGGAAGACAGTGAGAGGCCTGCCTGGTGAAGACTGCCTACTAAGGCCTGCGAGGCAAAGTTGGTTAGGCCAGGCAGCTGAAGACCAGCAGTCTCCACATCTCACATCATTCAGCTCTACCCCTGGAAGTATAGGGCATCCCAACTTTATTATGTTGGGTAATCAGGCTGACCAGGTATGTGTTCTTTGTTTGTTCTGTATGTGCTCTCCTCCCCATGGACTTCCACCATCATACTTCTAGACAGAAGGGGGTTCATTATTTCCAAAGTTTCACCATTAATTACATACTTTTTCATACGTATGCTGGAGGGAGGGGAGGAGTTTAGAAAAAGAATCAGAAAACAATCATAACAATAAAATTATCAGTAATACTGTATGACAGAATTATGCATTCACAGTAGATAAACATGCCCTGCTCATTGAGTTTCATGGAAATACATTTCTAAGATGCGGTGGACATGTAGGGCTAGAATGCTGCAGGGATGAGAAAGAAACAAAAAAGGAGGGGAACAACTGCACGTCAGCGTAAAGGGAAAGAAAGTAAAAGGGAAAAGGGAATTGAAAAGTGGGGCAGGGACAAGTATCAGTGGCAGCTGCAGAAGTGAGAGGTGAAGTCACAGAGTAGAGAGGAGAGAGCATTGGAATAGGAGGAACTAATGGAGAGGGGAGCAAGTTCCAAATTTTAGGGAAGAAGAAGGAGAAAGCAGCCTGGCTAGTGAGGATACACCTAGAAGTTAACTTTTTATTCACTAAGTATCATGAACAGGGATAAAATACTCCATTTAGCATAACTCATTTCCAAGGAGGGAGAAAAAGGAAGCACGAGGGAGCAATAGCTCAGGCTACATATGGACTATGAGGATGGTGGTGGGTGGGAGAAAAGTGTAGTAACGTAAGAAGGGAGGGAGGCCAGCCAGAATTTCAAGATAAAGAAGTCACAATGAGCTAGGCATTTACAGTAGCTTCAAGGGAGGGAAGGGAGAAGGAGTAAAAGGAACAGTGAGAAGTGTGGGGTGGACAGTCCAAGGTAAAGTGACAGAGGAAGTGAAAGAAGGGGGTTCAGTCTGGCTAGGGTGATCTTTGGCACAGCACTGTAGACATTGTTGCCATAGTCAAAAGTAGGGAGAATCATTTCTGGATAATAGCTCAGCAAGCAGGGAGGAGGATGCAGGCTTTATTCCTGTGTAACGGGCTGAGCTTAGGATGGAGTTTTTTGTGGATGACTTCCACATGCACCCCAAAATTGAGGTGCCAGTGTAGCCAGGCTCTATGGTACTTAAATGAGGGAATGTCATCAACTTGAGATTCTATCTAAGGTATGGAAAGGGGGGAGCGGTGAGCTGGGAGAGCTTCTGCTTAATACCAAAAGTCTTAGAATCCATTTTCTTGGTATTTAAGAATAGATGGCATGACCAGAACCAGTACTACATATTGTTGAAGTCCAGTTGAAACCTGGCCATCAACGCAGTGGAGGAGGAATCAGAGGCACATAGGACTGTGTCATCTGTGTACATATAGATAGATGCAGAAGAGCAAACAGAGGGAAGGTCATTAAGGAAGATCGAGGAAAGTAATGGGAAAAAGACACAACCTTGGGGAAAATACAGTTGAGAAAGAACTTACCATAACAGAAAATCTTTGAGAGAATCTCTTGCAGCAGGTCACACAAAGAGGAATATCCCAGCTGCAGGCATAGTTTCCAGCTGGAGGATTTTGTTAGCAGTCAACCTGGGACCACCCTCGACGATACCACGTGTCATGTTCTGTTATGTATAAAAGGGGGGTAGAGATGCAGCAAAGTTTAAATTTGTTAGCGTAGTGAGCACAAAGTGGCCAACTTCATGTTCGCAGATCACTACGCAAAATTCCCATAAAGAAGTCGAAATTTGCCTTAATGTACATTGAGTTGGCCACTTCACATTCACTTTGAATTATAGTTAGAGAAGGCAAAGCTGGTAATAAACAAGACACTGGTCACATGACTGACTGTCTCTGCAGGTCACATGATTCAGGGAGAAACTTAAATAGGCAGGAAGTAAGTGTTTTACTTTTACTTCTCTTGTAGAAAGAGTTGTGCACATCACTGATCTGTTTCGAGCAGTTTGTGTGTGTGAGTTGTTGGTGATTGCAGAGTGCAAAACCTACTTGATTTTACTTCTTTCAGTTTAAACCTTTTTTTAGATTTAGTTTGTTAATTAGTGTAAGAAGTTTAAGTTAATTTTACAGTCTTTTTTTGGTTTAGAAAAGTTTGTTTTTGTGATTGCTTTGTTTTTGGTGAAGTTACTAGTACTTTGTAGTGATAGTATAATATGTTGATTATTGTTACTCCATTTTGTATGCTATTTCATGTAATGTATGTCATTTTATACTCCATTTTGTATTGTGTGACTCCATTTTACATGCTGCTTCATTTAATTGGTGTTTTGCTCTTTAGATAGCCTCATTATTATGTTTTGCTTCAGACAGTGTATTTTGCTAACTTGAAGGTTGCATATTATCAGGCAACCTGTTTTTGTAGTTTTGTTTAAACTTCTGCTTAGCTCATAGTGTTCTAGGCACCTGGCCAGTGTTTGGAGCACAGTGACCTAGCAGGTGTAGGGAATTCTGAGCAGTCCTTATGGTGTGAATTTGCAGCATCCTGGGAGCCCGGCCAGCTTCTAGAATGTGGCAAAACAACACTATGAAGGCTGCACGGTTATTTTTAGCATAGAATAAGATATAAATGTAGCTTTCTCAATGCCTGGTTGGAAGCCTCATCTGCAGGGGGACGCATCGCTGTGGAACTTTCTCCCAGTTCAAGACTCCTGGCCAGGCTGTGAGATGATTAGGGGCTTCCCCAGCTACTGGGAAAAGGCTTGGATGTAGCATAGAATCGGTGATGTATCATGTTTTGCTTAATTGAAGTATATATTAATGCTGATAGTAATATTGCTAATGAATGAATGCTAAAGTGTAATCATTAATGCTGATAGTGACATTGCTGCTAAATGAAGTGTAATTATCTTTTGCTTGCAATAAATTGTGCTGATGTGTGAATGCCAAGTGTGATTATTCCTTTGTGACTCTTCGATTAGGCAAGACATACTTGTACTAGGTTTTTTTTGGTGATGGATCATTGGCATGGCAGGAAAAGAAGATGGCCAGCGGGGGCCATGGATGCAGAGTGGCCTTGTCCACCCAGTTATGTTAAACAGGACCAGTTTTGTACCCCCAAGTGCAGGCATAGCCAGTGGTCTGCCAGCATGATCAGCAGCAGCAGCTGGAGAAGCAGCAGCCAGATGTGCAGCAGCTGGAGGAGCGCAGCTGGATGAGCAGCAGCAGCAACTGCAACAGGTCATTGCTCCTCCACCACCACCAGCACAGCAAGTGGCCAGCAGTGCCCCCCCCCACTGCCTGTACCAGGCTCTGCATGGAGCTGTCCCATGTGGGAGTTCTTGTGTCTCCCTGGGGACCCCATTGTTGTGCGGTGCAAATTGTGCCAGGTGCTTGTCCATCATGGGCCCAAGGGTGGGCACCTTGCCACTGGTGGTCAGTGAACCCACCTAGCTGGCCACCGTTGGGTCCAATGAGAGGCCAAGCTGCAGGAGTTAGTAGCCACTTCTGTAGCTGCACCCAAAGCACCTCATTTGCCTGTGTGTCAGCGGTGGTGCAGGGAAATGCAGGCTACAGAGTTGCAGGTTCTTGCAGCTGCACCCAGAGGAGATGAACCACAGCATCCTGTGACCATGGTGGACCTGGCTTTTCGGTGGGCAGAGGGCGAGACAGTACAAACAGTGGTGGAGGCGGCTGTGCAGCATCTCTTTCGTATCAAGGAGCAGAACGAGGAAATAATAGGCCTGCTGCATAATATCAGTGGTGGTCAGCAACCGCCCCCACAGGCCCTTTAAAAAATTATTTTGTATGTCAATTTAAATCCCCCAAGTATCTCCTCTGGTTTTATTTTTTTTCCTAATTCATATATTTGTTTTGATGCACACTAAGTATGTAATTTATGTTCAGGTAATGTTTTATTTGTGATTCGTATTACGCGTTACTTGAAGGGGACAGGAATTGATTGCTTATGTGCAGCTGTTTGAAATGTCTGTTTTCCAAAATTATATTCATTCCATATTTAACTGTGTCTGAATAAAAGCTGAAGCTATCAGTTGTGTTTTGTGTTGTTTTCTTTGTAAGGACAACATTCTGTGCAGTTCCTTTCATGGAAGTCATGGAAATTTGGAGTTTTCACTATGTCACTGCATGCTTTCATTACAGATGAAACTGGTGTGCTGTTACGCATGCTGCAATAAAAGTGTTTTGAAGACAGCTTTTGGCCTGCACAATTGCAACTGTGCTGAAAGCACACATTGTCTGCACAGTTGGCAAGCATGACTTATTATTACATAACATTAAGTAATGATGAGTAACAAAAAATTATTATTATTGCGGAAAGCATAATGGTGTGGAGTGGTTGAACATTTTGAGGAGGTGGTGAATTGCATTTACCATTATGATGGTAAAGATGAATCAAGATCAAGAAAAACATGATTAACAAAATTCCCCCCCAAGAAATAAATATCTGCTTTTATTTATTTTCTTAAGCCCTATTTATTTTTCAAATCAAATCAAATCATTCTTTATTTATATAGCACCTTTCAATATAAAGGCACTGCACAAATTTAATGACATATTTAAAAGAGAGCAATATACATATAAAAATCATTCAGTTTGGTAAGGCCTGTGCAAATAAATAAGTTTTTAATAAAGATGTAAAACTACTGATGGTCAGGCATTCTCTTAACCGTCGAGGCAGAGAATTTCACAGGGTTGGTGCTGCAAATGAAAATGCACACACTCCAGATGTTTTAAGATGAACTCTGTGAATCTCTAGCAATCCCTCATCAATGGATCAGAGAGGATGATTAGGGGTGTAGGGAGTCAGGAGATCTTTCAGGTAGTTGGGTCCCTGTTCATGTAGGGCTTTAAAGGTAAGCAAGCCTACTTTATAGGTGATCCGCCACTGAACTGGCAGCCAGTGCAGTCCGCACAGCACAGGTGTTATATGACTGGACCTGGAGGTACTCGTCAATAGCCTGGCTGCAGCATTCTGCATCAGCTGCAAGTGGCGGATATCAACCCTAGACAGCCCTAGGTAGAGGGCATTACAGTAGTCAAGACAGGTAGTGATGAAGGCATGAACCAGTGTTGGAAGGTTGCCTGGGCCATTATGCTTTCAGCAATAAAAATGTTTAAGTTCATACTCATTACTGTATTTTATGTAGTGAGTCTTGTAGCTACCAAGTTTGCGGACACGCCAGATACTGTGTGCTTGCCTGTAATTAAATCTTGGGTCTCCAAAATGCCATCTGCAAGACACTTGTATAGCAGTGTGCATTACTGCCTGACAGCTTCACTGGTAATGAAAGCAAGCAGTGTTCACCATTTTCACGACCATCAGTCATGTAAAAAATAAAGGAAATTAAATAACAATCATGAAAATACTTGTTCATTTTCTGACAATGTAGCTAAAGCACCAGGGCAATATTCACAATACCATAACACCACCTAGCATGCCACCAACAATGTGCTATTTTGTGTTTGAATGTTCCAATTTTTTTTCATGAAAAGCCAAGATTAAAATTAATACCAGTCCAGAAATGCATCACAGTGTGTTAAATGACATCATAGCATTGTGACGACACTTGATGCTGCTAGTGGTTTGGATCCTTTCTTTTCATTTCAATTAAAAGTCCTGATGAAGAATAATCACATGAAAAACTGTTCAGAAACATCACAAGTATTTCCTGACACATTGCTAAACGCATTCACCTAGAGCCAGAACTCTTCGTAAGTGTCCCAAGTAGGGAAATGGCTTGCTGGTGCCTGCTGCTGCTTCTGTTTAAATGTCATAGAAAGTGCCGATGAAGAATAATCATGTGAAAAACTGTTCATAAAAGTCACAAGTATTACTTAACGCAGTGCTAAAAGCATGCACCTAGAGCCAGAACTCTGCATAAGTGACCCAAGTGAGAAAATGGCTTCCTGGCACCTGCTGCTGTAGTTGTCTGTCTGTTTTCCACTGCTGCTGATGTACAGTGTGTTACTAAATGATGATAGCCACAGATGACCATGGGGTTGAACTATAATTTGATGTTTTGGGAAATTCTTCTGCTGCACTGACAAACATGCTGCGCCATGTATATGTATTCATACCAACACTGGTAAGTTAGTGTGTGTGTCACTGTCATGTTTTTTCAGAGACACTGCCATTTAATTTGTATTGAATCTTATTTTTTGTTGTAAGTACTGAGCAGTCCGTCATGTTCCTTTGCAGGGAATCATCATCATACATAGTGAATGTTTCCCGTTCACCAGTGTGTTGGCCATGGTCACATTCACATGCCATCTTCCATGTGCCACCATCTAATGTGGTACTGTAAAATTAAATTTTTCCGGGGGGGTACTGCTGACAGTGAATGAATTATAAGCATTTTTCATTACTGTTCTTTTCTTTTACATTCTCAGTTTATAGCACACAGATTCATGATCATAGTGATGAAACCATGTTGCCACTGCACATGAGTTACACATGTGTCTGATTGTTGACTTCGGTTGTACGAACAATGTTATTCCATGAAAGGTAAGTATTTTTTGGGGGTTGCATAGGTCATTTGGAAAACAATTTTCATCAATATTGTTGTCTTCTTTCCAGGTCTTCAGTGTATCCAAACTGTTGTCCATCTTCAGATTGGAACATACCACCACTGCAGTCCACAGTACCTCGATACTACCTGCAAACAGATGAAAAAGAAATTATTCTGCGTTCGTTCCAGTACTCCATTCAGTATCAGTACCCCATGGAGCTGTTTCTGTCTTTTTTTATATCCATCATCTGACCTGTATATCACTGCTGTTAAATACTTTACATCGGTGGAAAACAAGGGAAAGAAAAAAATAGGAAAGCAGCCCTCACAATCCTCAATGCCGGAGTTGTACCCACTTGGACATTTTGTTTTCCATGACTGCATCAGTAACCTCAATGGTACACTGTTTTACACTGCACCAGGATGGTCTACTTCATCTGCATTATTCAGCACCACCATCATTGTGACTGGGTACAAACATAAATGTGATTGTCCTGCTTGGTATGATAGACAAAAAAAAAATAAGTTGTGTGATTCATGATCGTGAAGATGAAGATCATAATTTGTCTCATGACTTGTGAATCTGTGATCGTGACATGACAATGAGTACAATGTTCAAAGTGAAATATGCACCACACTGTACTCTGAACAATACTGGCACATTCAAAGTCATCCTCCTCATGCCTGTGGTAAACTTCTGGTGTTAATTCACAGCTTTCACCTACATGGCTATGTGCTGTTACTTGAGGGATGGCTGGCAGATTTTATTTCAGACACACACACAAAAAATTTATTTCACACACCACCTATGCTAAGGTCTCATGACTCGTGATCATGACATGACATGACTCAGTCATGATGAACTTCACAGAACTGTATAATGTCTGCGCTGAGATAATATTTACTGGATTAAATAGGTCCGGCTTCCTGTGAGGACAAAGATTCCAGAAGGGCATCCTACAAAATGCAAACAGAAGCATCATACTAGACCAACGATCTTGAGTGATGTGACATAATAACTGGGTGTCCCCCAGTCCTGATTCATGATGAAACCGAAGATTTAAAAACAAAAAGTGTTGGACTAAAAAAAGTTAAAGTTGCGTGATTCGTGATCGTGAAGATGAATGTGATTTGTCTCATGACTCATAATCATGACATGACAATAAGTACAATGTTCAAAGTGAAATATACACCACACTGGTACTCTGAACACTACTCGAACATTCAAAGTCATCCTCCTCATGCCTGTGGTAAACTTCTGGTGTTAATTCACAGCTTTCACCTACATGGCTACTCGCTGTTACTTGAGGACTGGTTAGCAGATTTTATTTCAGACACACACATACACACATAATTTATTTCACACACCACCTATGCAAAGGGTGATGCTGCAGGCACTGCTGTTACTAATACAGATTCAGGGACCTTGCCTGGCCTAACCCTCTCTGACACAGTACTTTTTCCCTTCAAGGATTTTTCCTTTTTTTATTTATTCCACATGATGTGATGGAATGCCCTGCCCACAGACCCAAAGCTTATACCCCACTGATTTATGTGACTCATACAGTCAAAAACACCTTTGCCTAACCGTGTCTTTGTGGGCATTTTTTTAGATTACACAGAGTCACCAAGAAAATAGATACCTTTCTTGCAAACAGTTATTTTTTTCTAATGTTGTGGGTTGCTAACAAATTCAGCTTGGATGCTGTCCTGTAGTGAACATGTTTCAAGTCTAACCACAGCCTCAGTATGATCATCCACTATTTTTTCTTCAACATTTGAATCATTAGATGACCCAGGCATAATCTCAGCAGCACTGGAAACATGCGATTGTGATTGTGAGTCATTGTCAGGATCAGAATCATGTTCAACTACTTTGGGGATGGGGGATGGGGAGTGTGACATCAACTACACTCTGACTCACATCTTTGGACTCCACAATATTTTGACAACCTGTTAACTTGTCACAGGTTGAACTTGGAGCAATACTCATGCCATCACCAACTTCACTGCTACCACCATCGGGGACAACAGCATCTCCAGCCATCATTAAGGCAACTGATTGCGCTATGAAAAAAGCAGTCGAAGAAATCCCTTTATTGCCATCAAATATGCCCTTATGCTGCGTACTACCATGCACATGCCCATGGCCACTGTTGCCACTGGCAGCAGTGCCATGGCCAGAAACATCTTTGCATGCACAGCTTTTTGAGGGCATTTTTGGCAGATTACACAGAAAATTAATAACAAATCTAAAGTTCTGAACTTTGGGGTGGATGGGAAGTCAAAAAACAACTGTGGCTTACAGATGAAGATTGGGCTCTAAACAGATGCAAACACACAGATAGATTGAGACTGAGCACTTGAGATGCAGCCGCTCAGGTACAATACAACCTTAACCAGTGGTCACAAATCCAAAACTGGACAAATAATACTTTCTTTTGCCGGGGGGCAGCTGCAGTACCAGTCCACTACCTAGACAGGACAAAGCAGTAAAAATACTGTAGACTGATGAGATTCCGAGTGCTGCAATTACAGTGTGCTGCAATAAAATGTGCCTGACTTGATGACACGCATACATACACCAAAAGTAATGCACAGACAATTTAACAGTTCAGTGCACTACAACCAAATCTTTTAAACCGACTGAAAAAAGGCACAGCACCACAGCAAACAGCAAAAAATTATATAAACTTACTACAAGTATTACTGTGTGTACATGAACACAGAACTACTAACACACTTGCTACCCAACAAGTTAGAAAGACTGCCTTTTTCACTGTGAATCTCCCTTCACCACAGATCCGTCCCTCCCCTGAAGCACACTTCTACAGTGTCTGTCACTACACAGACTGAATGTTCTAAATTAACATTCAAAATGCACACAAAAACAATAAACACTCGATGATATAAGCACAGGAGGGCTTCCTTCAATCTATGTGCTAATTTTGGACCAACATAATTGGATCAAAAGTGATTTTTTTAAAGCTTTTTCAATGGTTTGATTCTCAGAGCTCTGAGATCAAACTGTCTCCAGCTTTCCACTACATACATTACGCAGAACTGAGGCTGTGAAAGACAATATAGAGCCCATGATATGACCTGCCATCACATGAATCAATGCAAAATTTGCCTCACATAGCAATAAACAGGTGAAGCAAAGTGAAGTACATTCAAATCAGTGGAACATAATGTCAAAGTTATGGGGATTGCTGCTTTTCAATGTGAAGTAACGCATTGTGCATTGAAAACAATACACTTCACATTCAAATGAAAAGGTGGAGTGCTCTGCTTTGAATTGCAGAGAACTAAGCAGATTAAGGAACAATACACAAAGTGCTCAGAGTAGTGAAGCAGGAGCACTTCGCCCACCTCTAAAAGGGGTCAGTCCCAGATGCTCCTCCTTTTTCCTCCTCAGTGACCATATATGATTATATGTTTCAAGAGGCCTCCAAGGGAAACCAAGGAGGAAGTAGGAGTACCCTGATATTTTCTAGAGAACAGAAGAGAGTCTCCCTCCTACAGCAGAAAGCAAGGTGCTGGAGGGAGGGGCAGCATGACGTGCTGCAAGGGATTCACTTGAAGATCTACTATTATGGTAAGTTCTTACACAACTGTACTATCCTCATTGAGGAAAGCTCTTGCAGCAAGTCACACAAATAGGAATGAGTCCCCATCAGTTTGGGGGAACACACAGGGTGGTGGAGATGCAAAATAAAGAATAAAGATAGTATGCCTTGTAGGACCACCCAACCAAAATTGGTCTGTCTTTTGGATGCACTATCCAAACTGTAATGATTGGCAAAGGTATGAACCATTGACCATGTTGCTGCTTCACAAATTGTAGTTGCTGAAATGCCTCTATCGCATGTCCCTGAGGCTGCCATTCCCAATTTGTAGTGACATTTCACCATGCCCAGAAGTGGCTTATTAGATTTTGTTATAACAAAAAGTAATGCAGTTGGCCAACCATGTGGACAAAAAATGAAACTGACCTCTTAGCCTGCAGCAAAGGAAACAAAACATTGCACTGACTTGCATTGTGCTTTGATACAAAGAAGACAGTACTAACGCAAAATTCTATGTACATAAAATATATGGAGCAAAGCTTTTCCTGGATTAGCAGGCTCCACAAAGTACACAAGTAAGTTTACAGATTGATTTAAAGTAAATTCTGACACCACTTATGGGAAACAGTAAGGATTGGTTCATAATGACACCTGATCCTTGTGGAAATTCAGGTAGGGTTTGTTAAACATAAGTGCTTGCAATTCTGATATATGACTTGCTGTCCTGATCACAACCAAAAAAAGGGCTTCCCAGGGATGTACCATAGCTCAAATGTGGCTGCAGGCTCAAAAGGGGGCAAAATATTTTTTTCTAGAACAAAGTCTCATGGAGGGATGGGGTTCTGTATAGGGGGTTTAAGGTGGAGGATACCTTTCAAGAAGGTTTTCACAACTTGTAAATGAGTCAAATGTTTGTCACCTACAGGGATGTGAAAGGCAGATATGGCTGATAAATGTACTTTCACTGAAGAGTACTTCAGTCCACCATCTGACAGTGCAAGTAGATAGTCTAGGGTGTGTTGAGGTGGACATGTGTATGGGTCTACCCTTTGGTCCACTGCCCACATAGTAAAACATTTCCATTTCATTGAATAGGATGTCCTGGTGGAAGGCTTACGGGCTTGTCATAACACCTCCGCTACACACAGGGAGATTTGGAACCTAGAAAGGACTACATCCTCAGGAGCCAAGCATGTAGATGCAGGGAGTGGAGATTTGTATTTATTTATTTAAAACTGGTAATTGGGAAAGAACACTGAGCAGAGGCTCAATTCCAGGTGCAACCCAGGGAAAGAGTACCTGAGGAAGTCATTTAATCCAAGACAATGTACAGAACAACAGTATACAGGTACAGTGAAGGAGTAGTGCCAACAGTATTCAGGTTAAAGCATAACACTATACAGGTAATGAGTGCAAATCCAAATTACAGAAGGTATACACAAATCCTGGACACTAATATCAGTAAATACAGAAAATAGGTTGTAGGAACCAAAATACAACGGTGACAACAGGTACAATAACAAAATAATTTAAATACAGAACAAGAATGTTTTGCCAAAAAAATTGGTAAAATGCAGTCTGGGAACACTTCAGGCAGAAATAAGGGGGGGCTGCGCTGACTTAATGGGGGTTTGGGAGCACTGAGAGCTTTGGAGGGAGGGAGGGTAGCAATCAGAGTAGGCATTTGATGGAGGCAAAAGAGGAGTAAAGGTGGAGATCTGTGGGAAGTTTGTTCCAGAGTAGTGGGAGATGATTGGAGAAGGCAGACTGGCCAGCAGCAGAATGGGGGCGAGGGACCACAAAAGTACGTGGGTCTCTGTTGTGAAGGGAGTAAGTTAAAATAGATGCAATAGACAGGTGGGAGGAAAGGTAGGGAGGGTTTCAAACCAGAATTTAGCTATCAGACAGGGACAGTGAATCATCCTTCTATGGGATAGTGGTGCTAGAGAGAGACCAGTGTGGAGAAGACAGTGGAGAGTGAGAGGAGGGTAGGGGAGGCAGTGGCAAAACAGCAGAAATAATTTAGGATTGTGTCCAGTTTGGTGAGGGAAAAGGCTGGGATGGTGCCATATACCACATCAGTGGTTCCTCTCTTTAATGGATTTAAGTGACTCCCCATAAGCCCTTGAAAACAGGCTAGTTTCCATATTTTTGGGGCATGGATACACTATACTTAAAAACTGAAAGATAGGAAGCAAAAAGGATTTAATCATAAAAATCCATTTCTGTTTTGACATTTTCCAGGCATTCCACATCACTACTTTCTGTTTAGCTTCATGAATTTAAAGTTCCCAGTTATATGTATGGGGTTCTGGCCCTCCAAAATCTATCCCTAAAATTCTCTACTATCCCATAGCCGATGGTATTCCCAAGATTTCTGGAATTCGCATATCACCCTGCCCGATCCTAATACAGCAACATTTCTGTAAATGAATCACTGGCCCAGACACAGCAGCAAATTCTAATGTAATATCTTTTTCTGACTTTGCAGTCAGTGCATCAGACATAATGATGCCCAGGTCATCTGCGTATACCATGGTAACTATAGATGTATCTTCACTTCCTACCATTACCCCTACAATGGCGTCAGTGGAGTTAAGTTTTCTCAGTAATGGGTCTATAGTTAGTAGGTACAGCAAGGGGCCAAGAGGGCACCCCATCACACCCCCTTGAAACCTTGCATGCTTTCCCAATCCACCCATTAACGCTGGGTATAAAGTGAATATTTTTATGGCAAAGTTTGATCCATGAAATTAACTTTTGTGGAAACCCATATAAGTCCAGTACTGTCCATAAATATTCATATTCAATACGGTCAAATGCTTTAGTCTGGTCTAAACTAACAAACTGTCTCATTAATTCTCCAGTCTCTCCTTTCTGCATGATTTCCCAAATCAAAATTACAGCATTATGAATTTTTCAAGAGTGAACCCCAGAAAATTGTGATGGGTGAATAATGAAATCCAGTACTGCTGTCAAGCACATACTCAGAAGTTTAGTTAAGATTTTGCAATCAGAATTCAACATTGAAATCAGATGCCAGTTTTTAAGGGAACTTCTCTCTCCAGATTTAAAAAGGAGTATAAGCACTTCTTCATACATATGTTGTGGTAGAGAATTTCTCTATAAGCAATTATTTAAAAAAAAATATCAATTCGTCTCCCGGAATATCGAAGAGAAATTTATAATTTTGCTCGTGAGCCCATCTGCCCCAGGGGAGGAGCCTGTTGTTAGGGACTAGATAACCTGTTTAGTTCTATTTTTGTTATTTGGGCTGTAAGTGCAGAAAGCAAATTTTGGGGCACTATAGGAAAGTGTCATGAAGTAAGCCACTCAGCCATATCTTTTTGTGGTAATTTTTGGCTAGTAAAACAATTAGTGAAAAATGATTCAATTTCAAATAATAAGGCCTCCTGACCAGTAATCGTATGTCCATTATTATCCATTTAATGGGACATAACTTTATGGTCATTATCCACCATATAATGTTCCAAAGGTACAGTTTCCCTTTTTCCCTTTAGTGTTATATTGTTGATGTTTTTCCAGCAGTTTTAACTTATCCTGTTGCAACTGTATTAACATAGATTTAAGTTCCTTAATTTGTGCCACAAATTTACCCAACCCTTCATTTTGTAAGGTAATGTAATTTTGTAGACTTTTCCAGAGATGTTTATACTGATCTGAAAAAAGCTTCCCATTAAGTTTACCCATGGTCTGAAAATACTTTGTAACATCCTGTTTAGTATCTGCCCACCACTCATACACATCATCATAAAGAAAAAACACTGATTTGTGGGCTTCAAGCAAATAACCAAACCCTTGCATAATGGGTGGTTTGTCTAGCAAACTAGTGTTGAGTTTCCAAATACCCTTCCCTCTCCTAAATTCTAGGAGGTCCCCTGTTTGGATTATTAAGAGTGTGTGGTCAGATGTAAGGATTTTGGATGCAGTAGCTCCTTGAATTTCTGACGATTTAGAAATAAACAGATAATCAATACAGGTAGACTGTTTGCCACAAAAATATGTTTTTGAAGCAGGGTTATAAGCCGTGGAAAACACATCTACTAAGCTCATATCAGTGATCAGATTATTTAAACATAAATCGTCACAGAAAAGCTTCCTTGTCTGCAGACCTCTGTCTGCTGTAGACACATTACAATTAAAATCACCACCTAGTATGATATTTAATGAGGTAAACAAAAATGGTTTCAATTTCAATCAATCAATCAATCAATCAAATCTTTATTTATTCAGGCGAGCATCATTGAGCAAGGCTCATTTATAAGATGGACCTGATAAGGTCAAGGTTCAGCAGTTGATACACAACAGATACATCAATACACTTATATATACAGTTATACATACAGGAAAAAAAAACACTTATAAACACAGTGATGCACAGTAAGATTCACATGATAATGTGGGTTATAGGAAAGTTATACTAATAAATACAGTATATACATATCCCAGTTGAGGAGCCATGGCATACGCACAGCATAATGTAATACTAGGATGGTGGGAGGCATTACTGAGGTGCCATAAGAAGGGGTGGCTGCCTGGGAGGGAGAACTGAAGAACAAAAATTATGCCATATATGGTGGATTTCTGGGAGGGGACTGTGAAATGACAAGACTAGTCTAGTGGTAGCAGTTGCATTTCTCTGTGAAGAAATCTATGCAACGCTGTTTAAAGGATGCTATAGGTATAAGATTGGACAGCTTTAGGGATTTTTGTAGGGTATTCCATGCCATAGCTAGAGAATAGCTGATTGCCACCCTCCCTAGCCGGGTGTTGAATTTAGGCATTTTGAACAGGATGATGTTGTTGCTTTTTAGGACATAGGAACTAGGAATGGTCTGGGTGAAGCAATCCAGAACATAATTTGGAAGTTTTTTTGACAACGCTCTGTAGATCCATAATGCTGCATTTCTGTTCCTTCTGAGATGTAGGGAAACCCATCCAACTGCAGCATAGAGAGAGCAATGATGAGTGTTAGATGGCAGATCTGTTATGAATCTTATTGTTCTATGGTACAGGGTATCCAGCTTGTGTAGGTAGGAGATGGGGCAGTGACTATAAAGGAAGTCTGCATAGTCAACAACTGAGAGAAAAGTGGCCTGGACTAACCTCATCTTTGAGTCTCTGGTTAGGAAGGGTTTTAATCTATAGAATAGGCCAAGCCTTTGCGTAAGCTTTTTAGCAGTTCTTCTATATGATGTGTGAAGTCGAGTCTACTGTCAATCCACAACCTAGATATTTGAATTTTCTACATACTCCAGATTTTCTCAAGGATAGTGCATAGCTGGGGAGAATGATTGGTGAGGAGGTGCTGGTGGAGCTTTGATTGGAGAACAGCATTGCTTTAGTTTTCTTTGCGTTTAAAATAAACTTTTTCTCAAGTAGCTGATATTGTAGCAAGGAGAATTCTGTTTGTAAAATTTCACGGGCAACTGCAGATGATGGGTTGCTGACCTACAAAACAGTGTCATCAGCAAAGAGGTGTACAGAGGCTTTGGTGAGGTTTGAGTCAATATTATTTATGTAGATGGCAAAAAGGATAGGACCCAGGATAAAACCTTGGGGGACTCCTCTTAGCAGTGGTTTTAATGGGGATAGATCACCTTCAACTTTTACCTGCTGTGACCTGCCGGTGAGATAACACCTGAACCACTTAAGGGAGGGTGGATCTAGGCCAATGGAATACAAGGATGATAGTAGTAGCTCGTGGTCCACAGTGTCGAATGCCTTGCTTAGGTCAGGAAATACTGCACAGACATTATTCTTTTTATCTAGTTCGGTTTGCCAGTCATTTGTGACTTTGGCCAGTGCAGTGATACTGCTATGCCTGGCCCTGAATCCAGATTGAGCTGGATTCAAGAGGTTAGCATCATCAAGATATTCTGTTAACTGGGTACTCACTAATTTCTCTAGCATCTTGGATAGCACTGGTAGAATGGAAATGGGCCTGTAGTTATTAAGGTCCATAGGGTCCCCTGATTTTAGAAGGGGAACCACTTGGGCTGTCTTCCACATTGTGGGAATAGAACCAGAGATTAGAGATAGGTTAAAGAGATGTGTTAGGGGAACTGCAAGTACATGAGATGCAATCTTTAGAAAGTAGGGGTCAAGAGAGTCTGCCCCAGTGCTTTTTTTGATATCCAGCTGTCATAGTAGGTCCTCTACTTGCTTCAACAGGACAGGTTTGAAGAAGAAGGAAGAGTCAGCTCTCTGAGCACCAGTGTACTGGGAGCTTAATTGTGCACACAGCAGGTTAGCTGGAGAGGTGTCAAAGATAAGGCCAGCAGTTGTGAAGTGGTTATTGAAAGCATCCAGGATTTCCATTTTGCCAGAGATAGGGCCATTATTGTGGTGTAATTGAGTTGGTAGAGAGGTGCTAGAATCCTGCCCAACAATACCCTTGGTGGTACCCCAGAACCTAGCAGGATTGTGATAGGATGAGTCAAGCTCAGCCGAGTAGAAGGCAGCCTTTGCATCCCTAACTTTCTTGGTGCATCTATTCCTGGCTTTCCTAAATATCATCCAGTCATTTGGGTTCTTGGTTTTTCTTGCCATCTTCCAGAGTTTGTCTCTCTCCAGCAGTGCAGATTTGAGGTCAGCTGAAAACCAATGACAGGATTTGTTTTTTATTCGGATACTAGTGAGTGGGGCGTGGGTGTTAAGGGCACTTACTATTGTGCTATTTAGCACCTGCTGTGCTTTTTCCACAGAGTGAGCAAGATAAAACTCTTGCCAGCTTGGAGAGTGAGCTAGATCATGCAGGTATCCTTCAATACTGATGTTTTTCTTGGATCTCCTCATTAGGAATTTTGCAGGGGTTGTTGTTTTGCTGGAAGATCTTACTCCGGCGATGGGGCAGTGATCACTTATGTCACTGAAGAGCACTCCAGCATGTGTGAATAGATGGGGTTTATTCACTAGCAAGATATCAAGTAGTGTGCTGTTATTTCTATTCTTTGCATTTATTCTTGTTGGCTCATATATTAGTTGTGTGAACCCATGTGTATCACAGAATGATACCAGAGGTGCAGCTGCCCTGGAAAGCCAATTTAAATTCAGGTCACCTAGTATAATGACTTCTTCAGAGCTGGGCTTGAGCAAATTTCCCAGGTGGGATAAGAGCTTGAGGTCAGCAGAGGGAGGCCTGTAGCAGCCAACTAGCTGGAAAGCTGCTGTATTGGCGAGAGATACTTTTACGGATAGACATTCGAATTCCTTGGGCATAGAGGTTGCAGTAAAGCAGGATACAGGTATACCGGACTTTGCATATATAGCTACTCCACCGCCCCTTGTTTGGTGATCTGCTCTGAATAACTGATAGTTGGGTAGGTTAACATCCCTATCTGCTGTGGTGGGTTTGAGCCATGTCTCAGATACCATGAGAAAGTCTGACAAGGTATAGGCAACCCAGGCTTGTATCAGCGTACATTTTTTCAACAGACTACATACATTAATATGCAAAAAATTGAGGCCTTTAATTGAGGTTAGGTCTGCTGGATAGGTAATACACTCAGGGGGGCCTGGGTTGATTGCCACATTTCCAATACAGAGCAATAGAAAGAATAGGAGTTTCATGAGGGCTGCAAGAGATAGGAAGAGGGGGCTGTCCTTGATCCTCCTTCTCTTACTCTGTTGCCACTCTTTTGGGGTGCTCCATGTGGGGTTATAAGATTGTGTCGAGACACTAAGTAGCAGTTTGGTGGTCAGGCGTAGGGGGGGAGCTGTATATCCAGTAGTTGAGCCTTGATTGTAATACATATATGGTGGTTTGCGTCTCTTTTTGGGGGTCACCCCACCGAAATCGATGCGGCAATGGTAGGGCATATGTGAGGGTCTAAGCGTTAAACAATGAGAATGAGACAGAGAGACTGGACGGATGGATCACCATATTTTGTGTGGTATGGACATCCTCTTTGAGGAACCCCATGCATGACAGGGAAAGAAATATCAGGAATAAACTCCCCATTGTGAGAGAGGTATTGTTAGTTAGCTACCGGGAGAACAGTGAAATTGCTGATTAGTTGGATCAGCAGGACAGTGAAACAGTTTATTGGTTAGAGTAATGCTGAGGGCGGAGAAGAGATTTCAGCGGAAGATGCCTATAAAAGTAACACACAAGAGGGGAAGGCGGAGGGCAAAACTTTTGCTGCTTTCCGAGTCCTCCTCCGCTGTCCCTCCCGGCCTCAAGGTTCCCTAGGTGCCGCCGACCACCCACTGGTGGAGCAAAGCCCCAGCGCTCAGCTGGGTGCTGTGGGGCAGGGATGGCAGGCTGGAGAGAGACAGAGGAAGGTGCAATAATTAAATAGAGGCAGAAACAAGTGTTCCTGCTTGTCACAGTGACTAAATCTGCACAACAAAAGGCTGTGGGGGGGGCTGAGGCACCTTAGCGTCTGGCCCACTTTAGAATTACAAAAAGACTTGTAATCATGGAAAAACAAGGATTCAAACAGTTTCCCCTTACAATTACATTTGCAAGCAAAACAGCTCTTTGGGATTTTTACACAAAGCGAAGAAGGAATCGTGGCGCCTTAGCGTCCTGGCTCCACGAGGATTACAAAAAGATTTGTAATCACAGTAAAACAGGAATTCAACAGTTTCCCTTACAGTTACAGCTGCAAGCAAAACAGCTCTTTTTGGGATTTTTTACACAAGGCAAGGAAGAAATTCCCAAGTCCCAGACAGTTTTTGGCAATGCAAGATTCAGTCAATGCATCTCAATGGGGCAGGAGAACCAATCGGCTGCTGTGCCTAGAGTAGCACTCGCTTACCGATTGGCTGTGGCTTTCCCGAGTCCTCCCTCACTGTCCCTCCCGGCCTCATGGTTCCCTGTGTCGGTTAAGGTGCCGCTGACTGCCCGCTAACGGAGCAAAGCCCCGGCGCTCAGCTGGGTGCTGTGGGGCAGGGATGGCAGGCTGGAGAGAGACAGAGGAAGGTGCAATAATTAAATAGAGGCAGAAACAAGTGTTCCTGCTCATCACAGTGACTAAATCTGCACAACAAAAGGCTGTGGGGGCTGAGGCGCCTTAGCTGCCTGGCCCACTTTAGAATTACAAAAGACTTGTAATCACGGAAAACAAGGATTCAAACAGTCTTCATAATTACATTTGCAAGCAAAACAGCTCTTTGGGATTTTTACACAAAACAAAGAAGGAATCATGGCGCCTTAGCTTTGGCTCAGAGGATTACAAAAGATTTGTAATCACAGTAAAACAGGAATTCAACAGTTTCCCTCACAGTTACAGTTGCAAGCAAAACAGCTCTTTTTGGGATTTTTTACACAAGGCAAGGAAGAAATTCCCAAGTCCCAGACAGTTTTTGGCAATGCAAGATTCAGTCAATGCATCTCAATGGGGCAGGAGAACCAATCGGCTGCTATGCCTAGAGTAGCGCTCGCCTACCGATTGGCTTTGGCTTTCCCGAGTCCTCTCTCACTGTCCCTCCCGGCCTCATGGTTCCCTGTGTCGGCTAAGGTGCCACTGACCGCCCGCTGGCAGAGCGAAGCCCCAGAGCTCGGCTGGGTGCTGTGGGGCAGGGATGGCAGGTGATTGGCTGTGGCTTTCCCGAGTCCTCCCTCACTGTCCCTTCCGGCCTCATGGTTCCCTGTGTCAGCTAAGGTGCTGCTGACCGCCCACTGGCAGAGCGAAGCCCCGGCGCTCAGCTGGGTGCTGTAGGGCAGGGATGGCAGGCAATTGGCTGCAGCTTTCCCGAGTCCTCCCTCACTGTCCCTCCCAGCCTCATGGTTCCCTGTGTCGGCTAAGGTGCCGCTGATCACCCGCTGGTGGAGCAAAGTCCCGGCGCTCAGCTGGGTGCTGTGGGGCAGGGATGGCAGGGTCACTCTGTCAAAGTGTGACTGCAGGCCATATACATTTATTAACCTAAAATCCATCCCTTTGATAGTCACATCTAAAATAAAAGTTTGTCCTAGCCACACGTCAATAAAGTTTTAAACCAAAATTGGTGTGTAAAAACAAATTTCCACCCCAGAGCAGGCATCTTGTTAAAGATCCCATGGCACATATCGAAAAGAGTAGGGGAATGTTTTATTGGAAAACAATATAAGAAAAAAAAAACTCGAGACAAATCACAAAAAAATCATATCACCATACATAAATGCAAAAACCAGAAAAAAGAAAATGTCTTTTCAATACAGGTTAATAAGAAGCAGAAAAAAAAACAGAAAATAATACCGAAAATAAGTCTCAAGACCCAAACCCTCCTCAGAGAATATCATTCAAGTAACCCCTTCAAACAAAATTAAAGGTAGCTTTCTCCACCAAAACGCCACTAAAGGTGCAGGCAAAGATTTTTTTCCGAACAATAAATAATAGACATTTCTTTCATAATGTGCTCCCTTAGGTCTTTCAAAGAAATCATCTTTTGTTGAAGAACAAACATACATCGGTTGTGCCGGATACACCATTTGCAGACTGCAAACAGAACCCGCAATGTACCTGGAAAAAAAATATTCCAACTAGGTCCAAATTCCTCATAAACTAAATCAGAATAAGTTAAAGCAGAGAACATAGGTAAAGGCCATTCCTGACTCAGCTGAGTCTACAGTGGTGCTATATACAGACAGTCGAAAAACAGGTGCGACATAGATTCAAGTGTACATATACAGGTGTCCCAAACACAATACCTTTCAGACAATTGCTTATGTGCCTGGTTACCCTTAACAATTATTTTGTTGTGACAACACAACCACAAAGTATTCCACATTTTTCCCGGAATCCTACTTTCCAGCAATTGTTTTGTCAAATATTGAGTGTCATGTGGTACGTCAAAACAGGGCAACACCAAGAACATGGTTTGCAGAACTGAGGAATTTAAGCATTTTCTATTCTGTAACAAATCTATATCATAAGACACTTTCCACAGTTTCACCTTTCTAAAGATTTCAATGAGGTGTCCAGACGTCCCAGTCAGAATTTTGGTAAATGGTTTCCACACTGGAGCTTGCCATTTATCCAAAAAATACCGAGAACGGGAGCAAAAACTAAGGACCTAACAATCCGTTAGGTTGGCTATACATGGGAAAATATTGGAATGGACAAAAATAGAAAAATAAAACAACACTGGGTTTACAATCTGAAGACCGCCTTGTTTAATAGGCCAGTAAGTAATAGATCTCTTTACAGGGTTTAGTCTGCTACCCAAGAGCAACTGAAAATATAAATTATAAAGACGGGCTTCAAGATGCATGGGAAGGGGAAAAATATAACTAATTAATAAAAAAACAGGCAAGATGCAAGTTTTTAGCAGAAAAATCCACTTCTTGCGGAACATGGGGAACCCCTTCCAGCGAACAATTTTGGATTCAGCTGCCTCCATAGATGAAATCCAATTACATTCAGCCGCATTAGGTGGGCCAAAAGTAAGACCTAAAGTACAAATATTCTGAGAATGAACAACTATTCCTCCTATGTCTGGAGACACCGTCTGTGAGGGAATATGAACTGAAATACCCATACTCTTCTGGGTATTTAACTCAGATCCAGAAATCAAGGAGAAGGAATGGACAATTTCAATAGCCCACTCACCAGATGCTTGATCTGCTACCAGAATACAAATGTTGCCTACATAAGCCAGAGCACTGGGAAAGGTGAGATCTGGTTTTATAGAGATATGTCTAATGGTCCCGTTCCCATTCAATTTCCTGAACAGAGGATCAATAGAAAAGACATACAGCAGGGGACTCAAAGGACATCCCTGATGTACCCCTCTCTTGATAGGGATATGGGAGCCTTGTAATCCGTTAACCAATGGTGGTGCACATGCAGACCGATACAAATTCTTAATCCAACTCAGCAATTCCGCAGGTACCCCATACTTCGCCAGGACCGCAAATAAATAACTATGTGGAACCTGGTCAAAAGCTTTTGTCTGATCTAAGCTAAGGACATAAGCTTGCACGCCACTCCCATCAAAGACTTCACGCAATATTTTCAAATTGGAGAGCATAGAACGATTTGGAATCGCACAAGTCTGAGTGGAAAAAATTACTTGGGCGGCAATCTGAGAGAGTCTATTGGAGACAATCTTACATAAGATCTTCCAATCAGAATTTAACAAACTAATAGGATGCAAGTTGTCCAACTTTTCTTTATCATTTTTCTGTTTAAATAAAAAAATCAAATAACTATCAGAAATGCAAGAGGAATAGGTAAGAGACCTTGCAAAATGACATTGTATACCTTCGTTAAATACGGTAATAATAAAGGTTTAGCCTTTTTATAAAACTCATTGGGGATGCCATCAGGACCAGGGGTAACAGTAGATTTTAAACGGCTAATAACAGAGTCCACTTCAGCACTAGTAATAGGCTGACAGGAAGCATTAATACAAGCAGGGGATAAGGTAGGAACATCTAAAGAACCCAAAAAACCATCCCAGGCTTCCAGATCATAAGCTTGCCCGCATAAAGACCGAGCATGGAATGAAACTTCCTCCAAAATGGTATGATTATCACTAATCCGTGTGCCATTATGGGAAATTAAAGAGGGCATATATTTAGATGCAACCTGTTGGTGGCTACTATCATAAGGGTTAACTACTTTGGCCGATCCCTTCCTCCCATATTTTTGTTCTAAAAAAAGCGATGTCGTTCTCTCATACTGAGAGAAATGCATCTCAGTTTTGACCTGCTGGATCTGGGCAGAATAATCCAGGCCCCATTCTGTTTGCCAAGATAGTAATCTTTGTTAAGTGCCAATGGCACTTAAGATATTGGAAATAGCGATCCGAGGATTTTTGCTTAGAAAACTGTTTACAAAATTTCTTAATGTCAGATTTAGTATCCTGCCACCAAAAGGTTGGGTTATCATGTAAGTCAAACACTGAAACCTTGTCTTGGAGAAGCCCATACAACTCCTGCCACCCACCTTCCTCCCCTAAAACAGAAACATTCATCTTCCAGAACGTATGAGACACAGGTTTGTTACTGGGACAACCGATGTGTAACAATAACACACAATGATCTGAATAGTCACATGGGAGAACTGTATACTGAACATTGGTCAACCAATGAGAAAGAAAAAAAGTAATCAATTCTTGTAGTAAATCTACCCTGGTGAAAAGTGTGTTCTGGAGGGTGTGCACCAAAAGAAGCCCCATCACGCAAATTAGCAGTGACATACAAAGTGTTAAGGAAGGTAGAATCTGAATATAATTTTGGGGTAATTCCAGTTTTGTCAGACAAGGCCAAAATACAGTTAAAATCCCCTCCAAAAATAACTGATTTGTATGAGTGAAGAAAGGGCTGGATAGCTTTCAAAGTCTGAATCTGCTGAGTTTTCAGTTGAGGGTTACAAATATTAATCAACCGCCATTCTTGTTGTTGGAGAATGACATCTAAAATAAGAACCCAACCCTGAATCAAATCAAGCAGTCTCATAACATGAATGTCCACCCCTTTAACAAGAATCCCCACTCTGGAACACACGTCCTCAGCCAAGGACCAGAAAGACAGGCCATCCCTCCAATCCCTGGAGGCCTGCCCAATTTCTCTCAACGAGTGGAGCCTAGTGTCCTGTAAAAAAATAATATTCAAAGGTAAGGACAAAAGGAGGGGAAAAATAGCCCATCTCCGTTTAACATTTTTAAGGCTATTAGCATTTAAGCTACCAAAAGATAAGACATCCCCCATAGCAGACATTTGCAAATTCAAGATTTTTTTCTATCTCGTCCCTTGCCTGGAGACTTCATCTTACATTGTTTTTTCTTACTAAGCTGAGTGTCACTAGAAACCTGCTCTGTGTCAGTCAACATCTTGACCTGAGAGGATGCAACAGAGGAGGCATCGGACTCCTCCTCAGTATCCACCGTCTATTTACATTTATGTAAGACAGCAAACTGGTTTTTCACTACCACATCAGATAGTGGAGAGGCAGAAGGCAGGGGAACCCCTTTCAAGAGAGAGCTGCTCGTCTGCCTCCTGTTCCCCACCAGAACCCAATCTGAATCTTCAGGTGGGGGCATATTGTCCCTAGCACAGGGCGTAGCCAAAGTGTTAAGGGCCGGGGACTTCTCCTCAGCAACAGCCGGGGTCGAAACTGTGTCGGGGGGTATGGTACCCATGTCTCCGGACACAAAGTCCGGGCTGGACGTGGGCGCAGACAGGGGTGTTGGAGCCAAACCCGGGTCAATCCATGAAGAAGAGGGACCAGAGGGAGAAGGGACAGGTGCAGAAGCAAAAGGCTGAAACTGAGGCCTAGCCTGAGCAGATCGTTGAGCCTGAGTAACAGTCTCATCTTGAGAGTCATCAGGCATCGCTGGATTATTATGGGAGGCCCACGGACAATCTCTAAAGGAGTGTGAGGTTGCTTCACACAAATTGCAGTAGGACGGGTGAGGACAATTAAGACTCACATGTCCAGAACCCAGAAATGAGGAGCATTTAAGTTGATTGCAAGCACTACTAAGATGGGTATGGGCCCCACACTGAAAACAGGATTTTGGTTGTCCTGGGTAAAATGCAAAACCCCTATCCCTGCCCAGATGAAAACAGCTTGGTAAGTGCTGAATACTCCCATTAACAATTGGCAATTTTACCTGTAGTTTCCACCCCCCTGTCCAAAAAAACTCAGAGTCAATAATGGGATCGGTTAAACCCAACACTGTACATTTAGTAGATAACCAACACACAATGTCATCTATCACCACCCACTCATTTTTAAACAAAACAGTGATATTCTTAATAGTTGGCTTAGTAAGGGGAATGGCAAAAAAAGGGGACCATAATGGAGTATGACGAACTGCCTAGTAATGATGCCAAAAGGTATCTAAGCTTAATGCAGTTTTAAAGCTGATGTCAAAATAATTATCACCAGAAGTATGTATTAAGGCATAAATTTCAGAGGGAGAAAATTGCAGACTGGAATTAATCAACATTTTCCCCATATATAGACGATCCGGAAATATTTCTAGCCCACCCCTGTGTCAAAACCGGACAGCATTATGCCGCTTGGCCTGCTCAGGAAGGGAATGAAATAAGCTGGCAAAAGTTTTAGGCCTCTGAGGGCCAGCAGATGATCCAGGTGCTGAAGCAGCAAAGTCAGAGTTTGTGCCCTGGGCAGAAGCACTAGCAGGCGGAGGCCTAGGGGTCTCACTAAGCACGACTCCCTGAAGTGAGCTACCCCCTGTCCCCACCATGTCAATAGAAGACTCAGTAGTCAGTGGCAAATTAGAAACAAGAGCAGGCAAAATAGGAGCAAGAGGCCCATCCCCAACACTAGTCTCTGTTGTAGAAATAGGCAAAGGTTTATGCAGCACTGTCCCAATTTCACAACCCTGAGCCCCTCCTGCACACCAGGAAGGGGGCTGTGAAAGACTTAAGCCCGAGGGTACAACCAGAGGGTCCAAAATATCCAATAAATCCCCTTGAGGAGTGGGGCTGGGCCATGCAGGGAATCATCTAAGGGGGACTTCTCCTACCCTGCACCCCAAAGAGCTGCAGCAATAGTTAAACCCGAAGCAGACAGGTGGGAATCAAACCCATGACTAGGGGAGTTGTGAATGGCATGTCCCACTGTGACCTGCTGTTGGGGTCCCTGTAAACCAATCTCCACACCCTGTAACATCACAGTACCTGCAAGCTGGGATGGTGACTCTCCCGACTGTGCTGTAGAGGTAATCCGTCAAACAGCAATACCAAAGCCAATATCCAGTTTTGTCCCATTGCGCTCCACACAGGGATGTAAAGCACTAGACCCCACTGCCATTGTGGAGGAGCCAAGGGGAGACTCCCGGCACTCGTGTAGTAGCGAACCACTGCCAGTCTCCCCAGCCCCCGGCAACGCAGAGCCACACTGTACAGGAACCCCGATGGCTTCCGCATCTGCTACCAGCTCCAGAATGCACCGCTGAGCCCTGTCAGTCCACGCCAAGCCGTGACTGACAGGACTCAAGGGAGCTGGGTGGAGCAAAGCCCCAGCCACACTGTCCACATCCAAAGCTGACTCGAAATCCACTTGCAGACCCAAACCATTCTTAGAAGCCTCTGAAGACATAGTCTCCCAACTTGCCTGTAATCCTGTTGTGGTGCCTACGAGAACGGTAGGTCCTCTTCTATGTTGACACTGAAGCTACACTGGTCACGGAGCTCCTCCTATAGTCCCATGCGGTCTTTTCCAGTTCGGTCTCCTGGTAAACAGAGATCGGGAGGGAGACCAACTCCCCTACCTCTGAGACTTCCTCCTTCTCTGAGTCCGAGCACCAAGTGGCCATCGCAATGGTCAGGACCCCTACTGACCACAATGCAACAGCAGCAGCAGAGTAGGGGAATTTCCCTGGTGTCCTGGCCAAATTTCCCTCATTCACTGAAAAAATACCACCAACAGCTTAATCTGGTTCAAGGTCAGTTGGCATTCATCTGTATCTCCCTCCCCCGGGTCGTGCCTGAAAATAGGCAGGATTTGTCTAGTGCACTTACCCGGTCAACAAAAACTAAATAAATAAATAAAAATAAATCTTCCCCTATCAACCAAAAACTTTTCCCTCCAAATCCAATTCCTCATAGCCTCGGAAATGTTGGAAAAAGTATGCAAACGTACATCTTGAAACATAACTGCATCTATTCCTGAGTGCTGAAATAAAGAAAAAGGTGCTTAAATGTTTTGTTTCTGATGATAAACTGTTCACATTCAATGAGGCCACTTTAAGCTGATATTGTCTCTGTCCACTAGGAGCCAGAGTAGGTTATACAGACCATCACTTACTTTTACCCGAAGCCTTTGTCACCCTGCCAGACTTCCGTGGGGTCTGGCGAGAGTCATCCATATTTTTGGAATCAGAGAGTACCCCATGCTGAGATGAGTGAATAGAAATATGGTCTGATTCCATCTCTAGTTCAGAGTCCACCCCTTGCAATCCTGAAAATCGGTTGGTAGTAGGCATCTCAGAACCAGAAACAGTTCGTGCAGATGGTTTTTGTTTAGCTGCGTATTTTTTCCCTGTCTTACCAATGTATAGGTTCAATTTTGCACCGGCGAAGTGGGAAGGAGGGGTGGCATGTGAGCCCTTGTGGACTAGTCTTCTAGGGTAGATTCAGGCTGCTGGCATTTTCTCCCAGTGCCTGAAGACATCATTCTAGGTGTAATTTGTTGTCCCCCCCCCTTGTGCATCAGTCTTGGGATGCTGAAGTTTGCTTCGTAGTTGTTTTTATGTAAAAATCCTGAATGGCAAAGTCTGAATTATCATTGTTTCGAGATGTCCAAGGACAATCAGTGAAACAATGACCCAACTCATCACATAAGTTGCACTTCAGATCTTTAAAGCAATGTGCACTTGGATGTCCCAAGTCTCTGCAATGCACACATTTAAGGAATTCACAGTTAGTACTTATGTGTGTTTTTGAGCCACATTTGAAACATGTTCGTGCCTGCCCCGGGTAAAACAGAAAGCCTTTGTCTTGGCCTATAAAGAAACAATTAGGGAGATGGACAATATCAGAGTCAGTGTGATTCAATTTGACTTTTAACTTCCACCCCCCATTCCAGAATCCTTTGTCATCAAGGTTGGGGCTACGATTGCCTTGGATGTCACAATGTTTCTCTAACCAGTAGATTACATCTGTAATGTTGACCCCTTCATTTCTAAAAAAGAATACTGATCACTCAGAATGGTTGCTTAGTTAAAGATATGACAAAAAAATCTGCCCAGAGGGGATTCATTTTCAGGTTGGCATATCTGATCAAAAAATGTTCTAAGATGTCTGGAGATCTAAAGCTGATGTTCTAGGTAGACTCCCCTGAGGCATGAATCAGAGCATATACCTCGAAAGGAGTGAAACCCAGTGATTGTTTTAGCAGAGTTTTGCCCACATACTGGCAGTCAGGAGTATCAGCTCTATTGCCCAGAAAACACAAACAAACAGCGTTGTATCTCTTAGCGAGCTCCACTGGTTTGTGGAATAAGCTAGCATACAAAGGTGGAGTAGTCGGATTTTGATCTATTTCAGTAGCATTTGGTGGCAAGCTGTCCTCTGTCTGTAAGGCCAGCGCTGGGGATATTACAGTCTGACCCATATTGGGCCTTGTATGTGAAGAAGGTGCATCACCCACATTTCCTTGTGTTTCTCCTTGTAAAAGTGATGGGTCCAGTTCTGCAACCCACTCCCTGTTAGCCGACTGTGTCCAGCCCTCACCCTGCAGTGCTACTTCTGGAGACCAGTTTGGTTGTTCGATAATAAAAATCGTCGCTGGTATTTGGGGTGCAGTCCTCAGTTCAGCAACTGACCTAGTAGGTGAGGTAGCAATGACTCAAATTTTAGAAAAAAAACATGTGTTTCTGACAATGTGGGAGGTGTGGTAGAGTGTTTCCATTTTTTTTTCTTCATCCAATTTGGCAAGCTCGAACAGTTCACTTACATTCTGCAGATCCTTCTCAAGACATTTATGCTTCTCATGCAAAGTAAGATCCCCTTGTGGAGATATCTCCTCCATATGTGTTTGAGCTTTAGCCATTGTATTATTAGAAATATTTTGTTCTAAGTCCTGAACACTTTGCTGGCCATCCAATTGACGTATCCCAGCTGTCCTCTCAGGCTCCTCCAAAGCCACATCCACTGGCCAACTGCTGGAATCCTCCATCCACAGACTGGGATCTAGTGCCCCCTACTGAAAGAGTAGGGGGGACTTCTTATTAGAAAAACAAAAACAATCATACAGAATTACATCACATACAACATACTATCATATACTGTATATATATATATACATACATATATATATATACATACACATACAGAGAACCCTTAACCAATACCACATAAATCCATTTGTCACACCATATTTTCCAAAAATAACATCCCACCAACATCATAAAGTATAACCAGACACATCCCCACCACCAAGTCTCCTATTCTGTCCAAATATAAAAATAAAAAAATACTAAGATTATATATCATAAAACATCAGAAATATAAGCTATTAGCCTACCCACTCAACATTTTTCCATAATGTAGAACAAAAGGCTTGCCCTAAAGTGTGCTGTTCATACTCATACACTTTGTCCAGTTCCTCCTGTATTTTAAACATCACCTCATTCAACTGAACATCCATATTGCTTAGAAATCTAAAACATCTCACCTGCCATATGGACCGCTTTATGCAAGCAATGATTACATAAACAGTACTTCTGTGCAATTTCTGCCATGCTAACGGTAATTGAACCAATATTAATATGTCATATGACATGTTCTGGAATAATACGTCTCCCCATAAAGCTGCTAACATCTGCCAAAAACCTTCTATACATACACAGTCAAAAAATAAATGTTGCATTGTTTCCAGTTGTCCTTGGCAATTCTGATCTCCACAGCCTCTTTCATCCAACTGCTTGTGTTTTTGGTTATTTTTAACATTGAGTTTCTGATGACAACAAAGCCAATTAGTATCTTGCATCTTCAGGGGAATCCGTGGTTCTACTATACTAGCCAACAAGTGTACTGTATTAATACTGGACACGACTTTAAATACTGGGCCCTCAAAATAATATTTTTCCACAATACTTTTGTAGAAATGTTTCTTATCTTTACTTAAAAACCAATGTAACTCTATTTTCCACGTTCAGATATATTTTAATGTGGTTTGTAAGTACATAGGGAGTTTTTTGTCAGAGACATGCTATTTCGCCCACCCCAAGCTTGTAAAAAAGGTGTTCCCCATAATAATGTGCAAATAACTCTCATAGCTGATGCCTCTACCAAAAAGGATTTTATCAAACTATAAAAAAAATTACCAAAAAGAAACACGATGGATCATGTTCAAGCCCCCATCCTTCCAGGCCCTATACGTGTGAGCTCTTTTAACTGGATTTAATCTACTCCCCCAAAGTAGAAGAAAGAAAAGACTCATAACTTTGGCATGCATGCTAAATGCTAAAGAAAAGAATATGAGAGACCATACAGAAAGAGTGGGGCTATGTATGCTCGAAGTAGGAAAACCGTTTTCTGCCTAGTCATCTTCCAAACTTACCAGGAAGTCACTTTCTCCGACACAACATCAAAAATATTCTTCCAATTAATGCTCTCGGCTCCCATCTTACCAAAATAAAGACCTAAGATTTTAACATTCTCTCTGGTCATAATTATGGGAAAGGTGTCCACCTCCTGGGCTGCACCTAAAATCAGAATCTTACTTTTCCCTGATTAATCCCTATACCCATCACCTTTGTCAATTGTCCAATCACCTGCAGGTCACTTTTTCCTGAATCCAAATCTGCTACTGCAAATATGCAGTCATTCGCTTGTGCTGTAATTTTATTAAAAAGCAACCTTGCTAGATTCGGAATACGTAAAATATCCTTATCAGATTCTATCAGCCGTAAGATCAGGTCTAATCCAAAGACATACAAAAGTGGACTCATGGGACAGCCTTGTAGAACCCCATTCCTAACCAAAATTGGAACATCAAGATGTCCATTGATCAAGGGTGTGACCTGTGCATCTACATATAATGTTTTTATCAAACTTTTCAGAAGACTAGGTATGCCATAACATTGCATTACCATCCAAACATACTCCTGTCTAATAGCACTAAATGCAGTCTCCTCGTCAATGGACAACGGGTACCCATACAACCTCAACCTTAACCCCTGATCCACAAGCTCTTGTATAGTGACTAAATTATGCACAATATTCCTTCCTGGAATAGCACAAGTTTGAGCTGGTATTATCACTGTTTGCACTAATCTGGCCAACCTGTTAAAATTGTTGTTATTATTTCATAGTCAGATGTAAGGAGGGTAAGAGATCTCCAATGTTTAATATCATGGGGGGTCTCCTTTTTTATACAAAAAGGCCATGACCCTCTCCTTCATACTGGGAACTAATCTGTTCTCCTGTCACATAGCCATATACACCGCTTGAAAGGCGCTTAATAAATAAAGTTTTATTATTAGTAGTATTTATTATTATCATTATTATATTATTATTTATTATGATTATTATTATGCTGTAACCAAAGTGCTAAAATATCTATGAAAAGTTTATAAAAAATCATTCGGGATACCATTCCGACCTGGTGTAGTTCGAGCAGATAACTTGTTCATTGCCATCCTAATTTCCTCCTCTGTAATGGGGCAACCACCATTAAGGTCTCCTCTGATGACAATGGAGGAATCTCTTGACGTTCAAAAAAAAGAGTACCTTTGTTCTAATCACCTCACCTGGAATTTAGCTTGTATCTGTGCTTGTACTATCTTCTGTATCCCCATTTATCGTGTACTAAAGCGCCTTTATCATTCTTTAACCCAGTAAAAAAAAAAGTCCCTTTTCCCTGCAATTCCACATCATACGGATCGACCTGATCTTTTGTTCCTCTAGTCTGAAATTGCTGTTGCTTATCCACCTTACATCATTTATCCTTATGAAAAGCATACATCTTTTCTTTAAGTGATTTTAGTTGATCCGAGGTGTCACTCTCCCATCGTAGGTTTTTGAAAGGAGCCTTAAGTATCATGCCCTCCATCCCAGATATTGCACATACTTAGATCTAGCCCTTGCCCCTGACATCTGAATGAACCAATCTTTAAGATCTCTCTTGGTATCCTCCCACCAGTCAATGGGTTGTCATACAAAAAGCTAATGTCAGTTCTTACCTTAAGGAGATCTGTAATAGCTTGTCGTAAGTCTGTCATTTGTAATAATGTCACATTTAGTTTCCAAAACCCCTTCCCCTGTATAGTCTTTGTTGCCACCCAATGTCTACTTGAACTGCCACATGATCCGATGTTTCCAGAGGGAACACCGAAACCCCTGCTTTAGTCATTCTGTCTGACACAAACCAAAAATCTATCCTAGAGGATAGTCGGCCCTTATGAAAAGTGTGACATGGTTCAACCATTAATAAATCATAAATATTATATAATTTATTTTGATCTAAAATTCTTTGTAGAGCATTAGCGTCACTAAAACATTTTTGCATCCATCTCCCCCAATCTCTACTAGTAAGTCCACAATTAAAGTCACCCCCCATAACACCAATTTAGAAGTATGCAGATACTGCCCAATCTCCTTAAGAAGAGCTGAATGTTCTGCCTTTGTTTGTGGACTAAAGATATTAATTAGTCAATATGCAATGTTGTCTAGAGGACCACATCAACTATAAAGGCCCGACCTGGGTGACTATCTAAGATTTGTAAGATTTTGATATCAGTTCCTATAAACAGAAAACCTACTCCTGAGCATTGATCTTCTCCTAAAGATCATAAAAAATAACCCCACCTCCTGTCCTTCTGTGCCATTTTGATGTCAGCCAAAGTATGTAGTCTTGTATCCTGTATAAAACAAATCTGCCCTTTACTGACAACTAAACATGCAAAGGTCACTGTCCTTTTCTCTGCTGATGTGATACTATTCCCATTAATAGTAATAAAAGAAAAGCACCCTGCCATTTGAAGAAAGAATTTTAAACATCAAGGTAATCTAATATTTCAACATCACCATTTCTGTTTTTTCCTTTTCTTAGGTTTGGGTCTATCCCTAACCCCCACTTCCTGCACCCCTCAGGCTGTGAAGAGGCAACAGAAACATAGAAACATAGATTTTGATGGCAGATAAGGACCGCTTGGCCCACCCAGTCTGCCCATTTCCCTACCTATTGGATAAGCTGCAGATCCTAGTTAACCAGCAGCCTATTTCTTCCTATCCCCCACAAGAATTGCCTTATGTCTGTCCCATGCATTCTTGAATTCTCCCACAGTTTTAGACCTCACAACCTCCTCAGGAAGGCTGTTCCATGTGTCCACCACTCTCTCTGTGAAAAAAATACTTCCTTAAATTACCTCTGAGCTGCGCCCCTTCTATCTTCAAATTGTTCCCCCTTGTTCTTGCACACCTCTTTTTTTGAAAGATGCTACCCTCTTGGACTTTGTTGATTCCCTTGAGATACTTGAAAGTTTCTATCATGTCCCCCCTCTTTCTTCTATCCTCGAGGCTATACATATTCAGCTCCTTAAGTCTCTCTTCATATGTCTTCCAGTGCAGGCCCTGCACCATTTTAGTTGCCCTCCTCTGGACAGCCTCCATCCTGTCTATATCCTGTCTATATCCTTTGGATAGGAAGAAGTAGGCTGCTGGTTAACTAGGATCTGCAGCTTATCCAGTAGGTAGGGAAATGGGCAGACTGGGTGGGCCAAGCGGTCCTTATCTGCCGTCAAATTCTATGTTTCTATGTTTCTATGTTTCTTGCGGAGATTGGGTCTCCAGAACTGCATGCAGTACTCCAGATGGGGTCTCACCAACTGTCTGTACAGAGGGATAATAACTTCCTGTTTTCTGCTGGAGATGCCTCTCCCTATGCATCCCAGCATCCCCCCAGCCCTCCTTGCTGCCCTTTCATTGCTTGCCCACCTTTAGGTCATCTGATATGACTTCACCCCAGGTCCCTTTCCATTTTTGTTGTTGTTAGTATCTCACCCCCCATTGTGTACTCTTCCCCTGGGTTTTTGTTTCCCAGGTGCATTACCTTGCACTTCTTAGCATTGAATCTAAGCTGCCATACATTTGACCATTCCTCTAACCTTGCCAAGTCTCTTCTCAACCTTTCCACCCCACCTTGTGAATGAACTCTGTTGCAGATCTTTGTGTCATCTGCAAAGAGACATACTTTTCCTTCCAATCCCTCTGCAATATCGCTTATAAAGACATTGAAGAGGACCGGTCCTAATACTGAACCCTGTGGTACCCCACTAGTAACCCCCCTTTCTTCATAGTGGACTCCATTTACTCCATTTACTATTACTCTCTGTGTCCTATTCTCCAATAGACAAAATATCAGACTCCATGCCCTCATCCTCTACCCCTTGCTCAAACAGGGCAGCATACGAATTCCCTAATGGGACAGGATCTGATTCAGATTGGACTCACTGGATTTCCCCCATATGTTTCCCTGACCTAGATATGGTAATGCATTGAAAAGGGGGGTATTGTGTCACTTCTAGTGGTGGCATGACATTTTCCGCTGTGTCTCTCTCCCCAGGACTCTGCTGTCCCACCTGATGGGATCCTTCCTATGTGGATACTTCTTGAGGAAGAAGAAGTGGAGAGGGGGGTGCCTCATCCACAGTCACACCTTCTCCCTGTATGTTAATATTTTCCTCCAGTGTGTCGGGGTCTATCCTAGGGGTAGAATGACTTCCAACCAGGACCTCAGAATTAGGGGCAGATTTTTTTCCCTGACTATATTTTGTGGTGTAGGATCTACTGGAGCTAAATTCAGCATCAATTTTTTCATATGCATCTGTTCCTTTTGAGCAGTGGCTATGTACACATTCTGCTGTCCCCTTAGAGCTTGGTCAAACTATTGTGGGATGCCCATGAACACGTAAAAAATGTGTGCCCATGCTCCTCATATAAATTACACCTCAATGGTTGTCGACAATGTGCACTAATGTAACCCACTACCCCACACAAACCACATTTTTGTTTTTCACAAACATTACTTAAGTGCCTCACATCTCCACATTTAAAACATGCGTGTGGTTGTCCTGGGTAAAAAAATCACCCCTCTGTCCCTTCCCCAAATTAAAAAAAATGGCAAGTGTTGTGTTTGACCTCGCTCCATTTTCAAAGTTACTTGATATTTCCAGCTGCCTGTCCATAACTGTTCGTCACCAAAAATTGTCTCTGGATAGCCTTTCACCACACAATGCTGTTGTAACCAGTACATGATATCCACAACATTGATGCCCTCATTGAGAAATTAGATAGTTATTTTCTTTGTTAAAGGCTTTGTCAGTGGTATGGCCAAGAAAGGCCTCCACAGAGGAGTATTCTTCAAAATTTGATACTGCTTCCAAAATCTGTCTAACCCTGCCGGATGCTTAAAGCTTCTGTCAAACAACTAATCTCTCGGTACATGGATTAGAGCATAGACCTCATACACATAGTATTTCATGCTTCCTTTCAGCAAATGTCTGCCCACAAAATGCCTGTCTGAGACCTCCGATATTTCCCCAAGAAATTTCAGCTGGACAGCATTTCGCCTATCTGCTGGCTCTGATGCACGCCACACTTCTTTAAGGAAGTGCTGCTCATTAGTTCTCTCATGCCAAACATTTCTAGGTGGTATTGATATGTCTACAGGTTTCTCCTGTACTTGCAGGGCCTCTACTGCCCCAGGTTTCTTTATTAATTTTCAATCCTCACTCTCGGGGGGAGGGCAACTTCCAACAAGGGGGTATCACCTTCTAGACCCCTGATCTCATTAAGGACTGGATTCTGGTCTGAAAAATCTGTCAGGACTACCTCAGATGCTAGGGAGTGTTGTCCAGGTGCTATATCAGGCACAGATGGCTGTTCAGTCACAAATGGCCTGTCAGTGCCTTGTGTAATTAGCTCAGATAAGGAGCCACCATTTTTTAAACCTGGAAGATTTGCATCCCACCCAGTGCCAGCCAGTCCTCTTACCCATCCAGCTGCCTCTAAAGCTGAGGTCTCCCAGCTTGCTGGCATGGATGAAGGGCCAGTAATTGATGCAGACATATCATGATTTGCCCGGGAAGGAGAGCTGCAGCCCGATGCAGACAATAAAGTTTTTCCTTTTTTTTGCTTCCTGCTCCCATCCTTCCCTGCCCCTTTATGACCCCCCTCCACTAGGCATAACACCAATTTTAAAATAGACTTGTGCCCCTGATGACCCCTTACTACCATCATCAACATTTTCAACAATATTATTATTGCTATAATTTCTGTCATAAAGCACCTCCTTCTGCTGTATTACTTTCGATGGTGTCTCCTCTATAATCATTACCTCCTCCCTCCCATCTGAGACTGTCACCATATTTTTTAATTACCTGCATACTCAGAGAGCTAATCGGATCCACAGCAATCACCACCGCAGCTTGTTCTTTGTCTCTCTGGGCTTCCTGCTGATTTCTAACTTCAATCCTTGGTCTCACCACTTCCAATGGAATCCTTTGCCCTGGTGCTGCCTGCCACTGCAAGAGCTCTTGTGTGAGATGTTCTCGCAATAAACCCAGCTTAGTTTCCTCCTCCTGTATCATGCGGTGAATCTTAACCTCCAAGGCCAAAGAAGGAGATACTGTAGGCCCAGTAGAATTGGTTAAATCAGTTACCAAATTTCTTCTAGTAGGAACCTCAACCTCCATCACATCCTCCACTCGTTCATTCGCCAATTCATACTCTTCATCCTGACCGATATCCATCCTGTTCCTGGTCTCTAAAGAACAGAGGGCCAAGGAGGAGACCAGCTCCTCAGCCTCCCAGATGTCCTACTCCTTCTCTGATCCTTGCACACTGGCCACCAAAACCTCAAGCATAGTGCCCTCTAGCGAAGAGTAGGGGAATTTTGTGGGGAAAAAGGGAGTAATATTCCATTGAGCAAGTCCATACTTTACTGTAGAGACAATTCATGCCTGAATGCAACTCAGTAAATCAGCAATATCAAAAACAAGTTACGGTGTCCATAAAATTTTGTCACAGCCTTTCCAAATATACTTGTCAAAGTGCCACCTGTATGGTATGTAACAACACCTCATGAGGTACAGAATGTTGTTGAAGAACCCATTTATAACAGGCTTGCCACAAATAATATTTTAAAATGGAAAATATGACTTGCAAACTTTCCAATGAAAACTGCCACCAGCCTGCAGACTGTAGAACATATACCAAATCCGTATATGCAATAACTTTAAACTGTTAAAGTTCCTAGTGGTCAGCTATCAGGTCCCAAAACCATGTAGCATACTTGCAGTCCAAAAACAAATGTTCTTGATTTTCCAGAATCTGATGACAAAAAGTACGTAAACAGTACCTTTCCTGAAGAGCCTTGTGTTAATTATTATTTTTGACATTTTATTTGCCATGAATTAATAACCACAACACATCCCACACAAACACAGGTAGTCGTTTATTCCGTAGTTGCTGAAATATTTCAGTACTTTGTTGAGGAACACAATACGATAACGTTACATCTTCCATGCATTGTACTTTGACCATACCACCATAAAGGTCATGTCTATTCTGAAACAAGTTAACATCATACTGCACCTTCCATGAGATAAGTTGTTGGAACATTTCTTTCACTTCCCTTGGAATGAGGTGAATTTTGAGCAACAATCTGCTTTCCTGGAGTTCCCATGCCCTCAGACAAGGAGCAGCCCATTCCATCAACATGTTATTCCATGCTTTCTTCTGGTTCAGAAGTGGATCCATAATATTGTAAAAGAGAAACATACTAAAATAAAAGGCCACTGGATGAATCATCCCAATACCTCCTTCCTGAATACTCCTGTACGTAATATGTTGTTTGATGGGATTTAATCTGCTCCCCCACAAGGCTCTAAAAAAAGACTATAGAGTCTAGTGAGCAATGACTTAGGAGGGGGATAGATATAACTCACATAGAGCAAGATGGGCATAATCAAAGTTTTTAACAAAAGGACCCTTTTCTGTTTAGAAACAATGCCTTGCACCCAATACTCTAACATACCTTCTGCTTTCTTCAGTTTCACCTCTCAGTTTAAAACATCTGAATTGTCATGTCCAAACTGTATACCCAAAATGGTAATTGGGTCACTGGTTAGGGCTATACCAGCAAAGAAGCTCTGTAACTGATCGGCAGGACCGAACCGGCACCCAACACTCTTATCTCCATTAATACTAGAACCTGAAACCATAGAAAGATCCTGCAAATGGTTCTGCATCACAGATTCTTCTGTGCAGTCATGTGCCATAATGACCACATCATCTGCATATGCTAACACCATTAATGGAGGGGCAGTATCGGAGAGGGAGATTCCTCGAAGCCCCAGGTCATTACTCAACCTTTGAAGTAGAGGATCTATACCAAAGACATACAACAAGGGACTCATGGGGCAGCCCTGTTTTACCCCCCTACAGACCCTAACTGTTTTACCTCTCCAGCCATTCAAACAAGGGGTTACAACTGCCTCCTTATAAAGGCCTCTAATCGAGCTGACATACTGAGGAGGGATACCATAGTGCAACAAAATCCTAAATAGATACTCTTGAGACAAAAAATCAAAGGCTTTTCTTTGATCCAAACTGAAGATCAACCCTGTTTCCACCCCCATTCGACCTTTGTGAAACACTTCCCTTAACTGTATCAAATTGCCCTGAATACCTCTCTGGGGAATAGTACACCCTTGTTCCTTACAAATAAGGGAATCAGCACAAGCAGCTAATCTATTGGGCAATATCTTACTCAAAATTTTAATGTCCATATTCATAATACAAATAGGCCTCCAATTTAGTAAGCACAACATATCTCCTTTTTTAAATAGTAAAATTAAATCAGCTTCTACTAAAGAACCTGGAATATCTGAAGTGTGTAGCAACTCATTATACAAGGTAGCCAAATCCAGACAGAATATCTGAAGTGTGTAACAACTCATTATACAAGGTAGCCAAATCCAGACAAACAAAACTACTACAAACTTTATAAAATTCAGATGGAGGTCCATCTGGACCAGGGGTAGAGTTAGACTTAAGCTGTTCTATCACCTCTTTAACCTCCTGCTCAGTAATAGGTGCTAAGAGGTGTGCACTTCCTGCTCTTTTGTAAGGGTCTTCCTTTCCAACTGACCTAGATAGCCGTCCACATTTTGTATAACTGGACTGAAATTAAAGGAACTGTCCACATACTCATTTACTATACACATAATAGAGGACTTAGCTCTACATATAATCCCAAATTCATCTTTCAACTCCTAAATCATTTTTTTTCTTAGAATATTGTTGGCTGTATTTAAAGGGGTCTAAAGTCAATCTTCTACCAACTGTACCAAAACGTAATTCATGTTGCAAAGTCTTAGCCCTATCATATTGAAATTGACACATGTCTTTTTTAATTTGGTGGATTTGAGAACTAAAATCATGGCCTGTCATGTCAGATAAAGAGATCAACCTATGTAATTGTTTCCGGAGTTGTAAATACCAAGCCCTCCTGTAGAAATAAGGAGGTATTTAACTTCCAAGAAGGCTTCTCACAATTAAGGTGAGTGTACCACAGACAATCAATAAGCACAGCAGAATGATCAGAAAAGGCCAGATCCAAAACTTCTTACCTTTTGACCTCCAAAGATAATCTATTCTCATTCTCAAAGAACCTTTACGAAAAGTAAACCCACCAGAATCATGAAAGTGACGGTATGCATCATTTAACTGCACTGTGACAATGATGTCTTTTAAAACATTAGAGTCACAGAACATTTTATTAGTCCTCAACCCTCTATCTTCCTTTTGTATACTGCAGTTGAAGTCACCCTTCCAAACTATAGTTCTAGAAGTACACAAAAAAGGCTGAATTTTCCTAAAAAGTTCTACCCTCAAAGCTGTTCCCTGGGGAGCATAAAGATTAATCAAACAAATCCTATTCCTGCCATAGGAAGCATCCATAATCAAGGCCCTACCAGGATCCAACTCTATCAACCTAGAAACTTTTAAATCTGGATTGGAAAATAAAATACCCAGGCCATCACACCTATCATGACCTAGAGACCAAAAGGTGACCCCCTGCTTCCATTTGGCATTACACTGTGCAAGTTCTTGAAAAGTTTTGATTTGAGTGTCCTGAATCAAAATTATGTCAGTTTTGAACAAACCCAGTTCAGTAAAAGCTATATTCCGTCATATCCCAGTCTTAATGCTATTAACATTTAGAGATAAAATACGAAAGAAACACGTGAAAGATTATGAGGATGAAGAGCTCCCATAAACAAATCACAGCTTAGATCTAGTAGCCCATCGTTTTTTCCCTGAAGTAGCCCCCTCCATTCCCAAAGAAACCTCTTTAGAAGAGGCAACCTAGGAAGAATCAGACCCTGAATCTTCTCCCTTAGTACCCACCACTGGTGTTTCAATAGGTAGACCTGCATATCGATTGGGCTGTAAGGTCCCCTTTCTTTTTGCAATTTTCCTTTCCTTCCCTCTAGGTTCTGGAGGTAAACTAGTCTTTTCCCTCATTCTCTTTTTATACGTCACTTTTTTAAAAGGTTTCTCAATATCTAGTTTGGGGGGGCATTGACATCATCCTTAAGTTGTAAACTACACTGATTCCCTTATGCATACTTCCATCACTGTCAACCTCCTGTTCTGTTGCTTCAAAAATCATATCTGGAGGAGCATTATCCTGAGATTCTACCCCAGATAAGGGAGCCTGTGCAGTATTCACAACCTCCACAGCCACAGGAGTATTCAATATTACTGTGCTGCCCTCCTCCCTCATAACACCATCCCCTACACGGAGCCCAGCTTCTGATGCTGGGTCTGGCAATGGTCCTGCAGTCTGAGTAGGAGTACCATCCTGTGCTCTATTACTACGCTCTTTCTCCTGTAAGATGTCCTGCATCCTTTTCCCAGATGCTAAGGCACAGCCTTTTGTCTGGGCCTGAGTTATTATAGCCTCATGGGAAAGGCTGTCACTGGAGTTATGGGAGGCCCATGGACATTTAATATACAAGTGCCCTTATTCCTCACAAAGGTTACAGCGAAACAAGTTTTTACAGTTTGCAGAAAAATGACCAATTTCCAAACAATGAGAACATTTAGCAGTGTCACAGGTATTACTGAGGTGTAGATGAGAACCACACTTATGGTAAGACTTCGGCTGTCCTGGATAAAACAAGGCATCCCTATCCTTTCCCAGAAAAAAACAACTAGGAAGGTGGGCAATACCACTATTAGTCATGAACAGTTTACATTTAACCCTCCATCCCCCCATCCAAAACTGTTCCGAATCAATCACAGGAGTAGGATGTTCCAAGACCTCACATTGTTTCTTTAGCCAATATAAAATATCTGCAATATCAACTCCTTCATTTTTGAAGAGAATGGTAATGGTCCGCACAGCAGGCTTAGTAATGGGAATTGCCAGAAAGAGGGCCCACAAAGGTGATTCCTTTAAAGTGTTATATTTTACCCCAAATCTGTCCAGAGCCTCCACATTTTTAAAACTCTCATCATAATTAAAGTTGTCAGTATGAATCAATGGAAAGACTTCTGAGGCGTAAAATTTTAGAGAATGCTTTAACAACTTCCTCACGACATACACCCTGTCCAGAGGGTTCTCCAGGCCTCGTTTATCTACCAAATGGATGGCATTTCGTCTAGGATCAGGTTCTCTAGTATTAGCCTTAAATAAATCAGCCATACTTAGCAATGGTTTAAACTTCTTTTGTTTAGTAGGATCTTGCAATATTGCTACTCCCAAGCACACAGATAAGGTGTTATCAGCATCCTGAAAAGCAAGCACCTCCTAAAGCAATCGAGCCTCAGTTGTACCAGCTCTGGGCGCACCCCCCATGTCAGTAACAGAATGAGTACTCACTGCAGAGAAATCCTTGTGTTGAGTATTGGTATCCCCTGTAGTTTTAACATCAACAGTTGCACTAGCACTGGAATCCTGAAATGAGCCTTGTACAGAGGAAAGCAACTTCCCAGTATCAGTAACATGCATCACCTTGTATTCCTGTACTTTTGGGTCCTGTGGATCAGGTAGCCAGCCATTTTCTGTGTGGACCCAGCCCCTGTCAGCCAACACCGTCTCCGGTAGCTGACCCTGTAAGTCTGAAGCATGGTGAACAGAATTTCCTCTCATACCTTTGTGCGCCAATCCTAAAGTTTTATTCAACTTTCCTCTCCCTTCTTTAGGTTGATGTACGCTAAATCCCTCCGGTAACTGTTTCAGATCAGCCGTATCTGGAATAGGCTCCACAACCTCTGTGTCGCCCAGACATCTGGGCACCTGCCCACTCTCTGTTTCTCCAGTACACACACCGGCTCCATGTTTTGGCTTTGCACTGGGTGGTGCCAGCAAAACGCCTTCAGTGATATTTCCCAACTCGGAACTGAGCTCCGCAACACTCTCATTGTCCTGATTGCTGTTGTTAGTATGAACAGAATCCAAACTGACCAGTAAGTCCATATCCTGCAAAATACAGGCAGGTGCAGCAGAACCAGACATTTTCAGTGAAAAATCAATATAGTCACTGCAGGTCTCTAATAAAACTGAGGTAGGGGAGGAGACCCTCTCCCCCACCTCACACACATCCTTCTCCTCCAAAGTTTGGGACACAGTGGCCATCCTGACGATGGACTGCAGCTCCCCCAACTGCAGAGTAGGGGAATTTCCCCGGTGTCCTGGCCAAAATTTCCCCCATTCACTGGAAATACCACAAACAGCTTAATCTGGCTCAGTCTCATTTGGCATTCATTTGTGTGTGGGGTAACTGTGAGGGGAAGGGGTATCTGCAAAGTGGGGCACTAGCTGCACACTCAAGCAGACTTGATAGACCGTGTGGCCTGTTTCTGCTGGCAAGTAGTAATAAGTAAATAAGTTGATCCCCTTTAGATATTTGAAGGTCTCTATCATGTCCCCCCTCTCTGATTTCCTCCAGGGAGTACATATTTAGAGCTCTGAGTCTCTCCTTATACGACTTATACTGCATCCCCGACGACATTTTTGTCACCCTCCTCTGTACCGTCTCCATTCTGTCTATGTCTATTTGGAGATGGGGCCTCCAGAAATTAACACAGTACTTCAGATGAGGCCTTACTAGGGAGTTGTACAACAGTACCACCACTTCCTCCTTCTACTTGTTATACCCCTCCTTATGCACCCTAGCATTCTGTTAGCCTTTCCAACTGGTTTATCATGCTGTTTAGCCACTTTGAGGTTGACCACCCATAGATCCCTTTCCTCTGTGTTGGCCTCCAGTGTTACCCTGTCTAGTTCATATTCAGCCCTAGGATTCCCTCTCCCTAGGTACATAATCTTGCACTTTTTTGCATTGAAACCCAACTGCCATTCCTTGGACCAGTTTTCTAGCCTCTTCAGATCCCTCCTCTTTTTTTCTATACCTTCCTGTGTATCTACCCTGTTACATAGCTTTGTATAATCTGCGAACAGGCTAACCCTCCCTTCTAGACCCTCTGCAATATTGCTTATAAAGACATTGAAGAGAACTGGTCCCAGCACTGATCCCTGGGGTACGCCACTTGTTACCTGGCCCTTCTGTGAGCTAACCCCATTTACCACCACTCTTTGTGTTACTCAACCAGTTTCTAATCCGCATGCCTACCTCTGTCCCCACTCCAAGATTTACCAGCTTGTGGATTAGTCTCCTATGTGGGACTATGTCCAAGGCCTTCCTGAAGTCCAGATAGGCCACATCTACCACTTTGACCTGGTCTATTTCCTGTGTCACCCACTCAAAGAAATCAATCAAGATGGTCTGGCATGACCTGCCTGTAGTGAATCCATGTTGCCTTGGGTCCAACAGCCCCCTTGTGTCTAAGTATTCCACCAGCCTTTCCTTAAGTAGGGTTTCCATCATTTTACCTGCTATCAAGGTCAAACTGACTGGGGGGTAGTTTTCTGCCTGCTCCTTACTACCACTTTTGTGTAGGGGTACTACTTGTGCCCTCCTCCACTCCTCTGGGACCAAGCTTGTTTCTAGTGATCCACTGAACAGCTTAGCCAGAGGTTTAGCTAGTTCATCCTGGAGCTCCTTTAGGATCCTCAGGTGTATCTTATCAGGCCTCATAGCTTTATCTACCCTAAGCTGTTCTAGTGCTCTTTTTACTCTGTCCTCTGAAAAAGGTCTAATGTCCACCCCTTCTCCCTGTTTGCCCTTCTTTACTAAAGGGGGACCATCCCCATTGTCTTCTTCCGTGAATACGGAGCAGAAGTATTTGTTGAAGACGGTTGCCTTGTCAATGTCTTTCTCCACTACCCTGCCTCCCTCTTCCCTAAGTCTCACAATCCCTCCCCATGTCTTCCTACTCTCGCTAATATACCTAAAGAATGCCTTCCCTATTTCCTTCATCGATTTAGCTAGCTTTTCCTCAGTTTTGGTCTTTGCTACCCTTACTGCCTTGTTCGCTTCCTTTCATTTTTCCAAGTATTCTTGCCTGTCCTCCTTGCTTTGTGCTGCCTTGTACCTCAGAAATACCATCTTGTTTCCTCTTACTAGCTCTGATACTCCCCTCAAGAACAACAGTGTTTTTCTCTTTCCTTTGCTCTTGCTTCAGGGCCTTGAACAATGGTTTTCTACCAGGTGCAGTGCTTCATTATCTTATTCCACTGTTCCACTACTCCCCCCTCATGTCATCGTGCACCTGCATAGCCTTCCTGAATTCGTCCTTCATCTTACCAAAGTCTGTCCTCCTGAAATCCAGGATTCTAGACCTTGTGTGGTATGGTTTGTGTCCCTCCATGCCAAAGCCCCAGGGAGACACCGACCGTAACTGCAGCTCAATCCTGCTGCTGAATGTGTGACTCTACTCCCCATATCATGGAGTAAACTAGGACAAATATGAATTTTCCCCCTTTGAGGTTTCTGTATGCTTAACGATGGTGTTGCTAGTGTGGTGAATTTGTTTGATGTTCAAATAGGAGTAGTCTCAGACTTAGGTGTGGCTCCTTTGGGCCCTTTGCATTTTATGACTAGCTGTCACCCTCTAGATTTGTTTGTTCTTTGGGGTAGGGGCGCTTGTGCAATGTTGTCATGGTTAGGAGGGATAGTATTAGACCACCATGGGGTGTGGTGCAGTTGCGAGACATGGTAAAAAATGTCAACATGCGCATCCCTTAGTTGGGCAGTTTGGTCATTAATGGTTGTGCATATAGGGCAGTGACCACACTGTCAAGGAAAAGCCCTTGCAGAGAGGGTTCCACAGATATTGTAGTTGACAAAGTTTGTCATTTTAGTTATTTTATTATGCGGCCAAAAGGTAGAAGGTGAGAGGTTATTCTACTGATTAACAGACAAAAAGATAAAAGAAAAAAAATTGTCTCCCTAGTGTGATGTCATAGTGAGCCACCTATAAAGGTAGAGAGAGAGAGAGAGAGAGAGAGAGAGACTAGGGGTGGGTAAGAGGAGGGGTGGGTTGGTAGGAGCTTCCCTGTATCTCTGGAAACAATCAGCCATGTTCAAGAGCTGAAGCTACCTCCTGCCTTCTCAACCTGGAAAGACAGAAGAGGAAAATAAACAGCATCTTATGCTATGAGAGCAGCCACTGGCTGGGTCTCAGCAGAGTGAGCGAGGAGAGAAACTGCCTCAGTGAAGAAAGGAGCCCAGACTGAGCACTCCAAGGAGGATTCAGCCAGGTAGAACTGCTGTCAGGAAATCCCTGCATCTGCACTTGTTGGAGTCTGCCTTATCCCCATGATTGGTCTCTCTCCCAGTTGGTGGAGATCAGTGAAGCTCAGCAGACAGTAAGGCTAGGGGCTGGGCTGCACTTGGGGTATGCCTCCTAGGGTTGTCCTTTGTATCTGAGCTGTTGCTTCTCATTGTTTCTGTCTGAGAGCTTCCAATTAGCTGACCACTATTTCAGTAGTGGGTGCAGTAGTCAGTGAAGATCAGTGAAGCTCAACAGACAGTAAGACTAAGGGCTGGATCACTCTTAGCAGATGCCTCCTGGGGTGCCCTTTGCATCTGAGTTGTTGCTTGTGGCTGAGAGCTTTCTATTTGCTGATCTTTATGTCAGTAGTGGGTACAGCAGTACAAACACTGATTTATATACAGCAGCCAGGAATTCTGCGTAAATGTTCTAACAGCTTCTTACGTTGAGAGAGCAGCCACTGGCTGGGTCTGAGCAGAGCGAGTGAAGACAGAAGCTGCATCAGGAAAGAAAGGAACCTGGGCTGTGCACTCCAAGGGGGATTCCCCCAGGAAGAACTGCTGTCAAGGAATCCCTGCTTCTGCATTTGTTGGAGTCTGCCTTCCCTCCTAGATTGGTCTCTCTCCCAGCTGATGAAGATCAGTGAAGCTCAGCAGACAGTAAGGCTAGTGGCTGGACTGTACTTGCCATTTGCCTCCTAGGGTTGCCCTCTGTGTCTGTGCAGGGAGGAGGCATCAGTGGGTAAGGTATAGTGAGTGATGGTTGGGGCTGCACAAACCTCTTAAAGTTCTACCTCATGAACTTTCTGAGTAGAACCAAAAAAAGTTCTACCTGATTCTACCAGGCTCTACCAGGTAGAACCCAGTAGAATCAGGTTCTACCATTTATAATCAAGTTCTACCAAGTAAAACCAGGTTGCACCAAGTGGAACCAGGTTCTACCAAATGAAACAATTTCTATTTTAATTTTTTTATTTATTGAAAATTTGGTAACTGGGTAGGCCCACTGAGCCTCAAAGGTCCCTTTTTCAGGGGAGACCTGGGATAACAAAACTAGGTTCTACTAAGTAAAAAATCAAGTTCTACATGGTATAAAATGGTTCTATAATATATAATGCAAAAAAAAATTACATGGTTCTACGTAATTAAGAAATCCACAAAAGTATTGTTTTTTGTTTGTGAAAGTACATGTAGTACTAAGGATGGTATATTCAGTTAAGTATTGCAAAGCTTTGGTGCATAGGATTCTGTCTCAGTGCTCGAAAGCTTTGCAAAACTCACCATTCTTAAAGTTAGAATCTTAGTACTACATGTATATTCGCAAACATGCAAAATAAAATATGTAGAATGCTATAGTTAAGCAGAACCAGGCAGAATGTGGTTATATATTGTAGAACCACCTGGTTACCAAGCAGATGCTGTAAAATAGTGTTGAAACAGACTGAGCAAGCGGTAAAGGTCAGGGATGATATATGACTCATACATTATTTCTGACAACTTTAGCTTTTTAAATCTGGTTACTTACAGCCAGCCAAAAGGGTTAATTCCCTGAGCTACACCCTGTTACAATAATTTTAAATCTTCCCCCAGTGTTAGACCCAGGTACTAACAGAGCCCAGTGCAAAATGACAGGCACCGTCTGTACCTATAGCCTCAGCTAGTTTAGTACCCAATAAATACATGGACAAAAGTTTAAAGTAGAAAATGTATTTAATCCACAGTGTGGTAAAGCAAAATGCCACACTGCCCCAGTACTTCTGTACCTTACCTTCCTCAGTGCCCCCGAGAAAGGCAAGGTGCCGAAGCACTGGGGCAGTGTGACATTTTGCTTTACCACATTGTGTGGATTAAATACATTTTCTACTTTAAACTTTTGTCCACGTATTTATCTGGTACTAAAGCAGCTGAGGCTATAGGTACCAGGAAGGAGTGCTAGTCATGTTGAACTTTTCAGAATCAGAGGCTGGTCCCCTTTCTGACAGAGCAGCTCCTGCTTTTTAGCTTGGCAGAAGTAGTTACCCCCTACTGAACTACTAATAGAGCCCTATGGTTGTGGCCATAGGCCTTAAAGATATGCAGGGGTGTTAGGCATCTAGTATCAGTTTGGGGTGTTCTATTATTCTGAGTAACTGCCAATATTAGTAATGTATTACCCACCCTCATTTTCTCCTTTCCCTCCAGTACACTCTCCTGCCTGATCCCTATACCTCCCATAGATAACTATGTCAATATTACTTCATTTGTCCCACCCTCCCAAACACCTTCCCCTTCCTTATCTTTACTCAGAATAATTGAAAACCCATAACAGTATACCAACTGTAAATTATTTTTTTAATTTACCAAACTTTTTTAATTATAACGCATACCACAATATAACAAAACAAGACATAAACAAGAGACAGTATGTAACATGAACTGGAAAGAAAATGATTAAACAGGGGAGTTAAACATTCAAAGAGATATGATAACCAATAATTACTCTAACAAACCAAACCTCCCACCCCTCCCTCCCTCCTCCCTCCCTCCCCACCCTGCTTCATGGTGTACTTATTACTAACCTATTATGGCAATACTAGTAAAGACCAGAATGAATAACCGCTGTATAAAACAGGAAGAAAGGAAAAAGAAAAAAGAGGTGGCCGAGTGAAAATCATAAGGGACTTCCAAAAAGAAAGAAGGGAAAAGCGAGAAAGAAGAAAATAAGATGGATGAGAGGCTCGTGAACTAACCAAGGTACCTTATCAAGTCAAATAGAGGGCATATAATTTCCCACATTTTTTATTAAAGGAGAATTGGTGGTGGTGCACATTCACAATTAAGTGCTCAGCTCGGAGTGCAAAGGACATTTCATGCAGCCATTCTGTATAGGAGATAGGGGCTTGATCCATCCAGTGTCTGAGCACTAGTTTTTTGACCGCCATTGAGATCATAGCCTTGTGGAATCTTCTCTCCTTCACCTGGATTCTGGAATAATCTCCCAGAATGCATATGGTGGGGGAGAAAAGGCCCTGCAACCCCAACAATGGGTCCAGAGTTAATTCTATTTGTTTCCACAAGGGAGATATTTTGTCACATGACCACAATATATGTAGAAGCAAACCTTCTTCTTTATTGCATCTAGAGCATATATTAGAAGGGAGGCATTTCATCTGAGCTAGTTTAATGGGAGTAAAATACAAATTATATACAATGCAGTATTGCGTTGACTTGTAACGGTCCTGAGTGTCATATATACATAAGTCCTTCCATATACGATGACAATTAATATCTTCTTCCAGAAAAAACACTTGCCAAATCTTAGAACCGGCTACCGACGGAGGTTGTGGGAAAGTAAGAAGTAAATTATACAGTGTAGATATGCCATGTGGTTTACGAGCTGAGACAGTAATTTGCTGAAGAAAAGCAGCAATATGGGAGGGTTTGGGTTTACTCCCAAATGTTTTAATTAGAAGATGCTTAAGCTGAAGGATTTTAAAAGCTGCCAGTGACGATAGGCCAAATTTGGATAAAATCTCTTCCGTGGTTAGAATAGATTCCTGCGAATAAAAGTCGGCAACAGTGTGCACAGAAGAAATTGGTAACCAACTTCCAGTTATGGGAACACCTCCTATTTTGAGATTCAGGTTAGCATAGATTGGCTGGGAAAAATTGAAGGTCGGAGATATCTTACAGTAGCTGAACAGTTGAGAAAGGACTCTTAATGATATACCAATCAGGAGAGACTGTAAGGCTTTTGGTATGTTCTTCATTGATATGTAAAAAAGCGATGTTGGGGCTAATCTATAGGAAGCAAACATGTCCGATTCAATTTGCAACCATATTGAGACATAATCGTGGTGAGTAAGAAGTTCAGATAGAGACAACCATTTTCCACATTTATACAGGTGACAAGCCCAGTAATAGAATAGAAAATTAGGAAGGTGCAGTCCTCCTAGCTCCTTAGGTTGGGACAATTTGAGATAAGATCTTCTAATTGCCTTGTCCCACCATATAAATGAATTAACATCTGAGTGGATACGTTGAAAGAAGGATACTGGTAACCATATGTCTAGCATATTTAGAGGGTAAAACAGTCTGGGTAGGTCATTCATCTTGACAGTATTGATTCTACCCCATAGCGAAAGTGGGAGATTTTTCCATCTTATTAGGTCCTACTGAATGTTGTGCCATAAATCATCTAAATTAAGCTTCCTCGATAGGGATAGATCTGAGGTAATACAAATACCTAAGTATTTAATGGATTGGGGGGTCCACTTCATACCTAATTGGCTGAAGGCCGAGCTATATGTTAAATGGTTAAGGGGAAAAATTTCAGTTTTACTAATATTGAGTTTATAATTTGAGAGTTTCCCAAAGTCACCAATAATGGCCAATGCCTCTTTTAAGGAAGAGGTCAGGTCCGAGAGGTGAAGCAATATATCATCTGCATAAACTGAAAGCAGAGGGACTCTATTACCTGCAGGTATACTGACGATTAAAGGAGAGGATTTCAAACGCCTGATAAGGGGCTCAAGATACAGGTTGAAGAGGAAGGGGGAAAGTGGACACCCCTGTCGCGTACCTGAGGAAAGAGGGAAAGCATCAGAAAGTACTCCATTACAGTGTATCCTAGCCCTTTGGAAAAGGTATAGGGCTTGAATCCATTTAATGAAGTCATTGGGAATGCCCATTACTTGTAATGTGGTCCACAAGAAGTTCCAGTCTACCCTATCAAAAGCCTTTTCTGCATCTAAAGAGATTAATGCCATTGGGACAGGGGAGATTTTTGCCAACTGGATAATATATGACAGTTTACAGAGATGGTCTGCTGGGGTTCTACTGGACACAAAACCTATTTGCTCCGAGCTAAGAAGATGAGTCCAGACTTGTTCAATTCTATTAGCGAGTATCTTGGCAAGGATTTTAATATCACAATTTAACAAAGAGATTGGGCGATAGCTCGCAGAGGAATGGGATGGTTTGTCAGGTTTAAGAAGAAGGATGATTGAGGCTTCTAATAGGGATGGGTCCTGGATTTGCCTGGAAAGCATATATTGGTATAAGCGCAACAAACTAGGTGCAAGGTCTTTAGCAAAGACTTTGTAAAAGTTTGATGGTAGGCCATCAGGGCCTGGGGCCTTGTCCGTTGCTAAATTATTAATAGCAGATAGTACTTCTTGGAGGGAAATGGGAGTGATTAGAAGGGATTGTTGTGTAGGAGAGAGAGTTGGTAACGAAGAGGTAGACAAGTATTCTAATAATTCACTTTGAGACAGGAGTAAAGAATGTTTATTGTATAGGGAAGAGTAGAACTGCTTAAAAATAAAAGCAATGTCCCTAGGATGTGTTTTAATGGTCCCATCTGGGGCCTCAATGGAGGCGATGAACCTTGAAGCTTCCCATTTCCTCAGCCGCAAAGCTAGAAGGTGACTCGCCTTCTCCCCTTGCCCTATATAGTTTGTCTGGGTTCTTAGTATGGCAAATTCTACTTTTTCTTGTAATAAAAGGGAGTATTGGTTCCTTAAGTGTAATAGTGTTTTCAAAGTATCAGGAGAGGGGGAAGGGGAGCGGGATTGTTTGAGTGAGCAAATTTGAGTCAGGAGTGATGCGATGGTAGCCTCTGTTTTCCGTTTACGGGTGGAGGCGAGCCTAATAAACTCTCCTCTCAAAAAGCATTTTAAGGCACACCACTCATGGTCCATTCTTGCAACAGATCCATGGTTATTAGCAACAAATGATTGAATCAGATCAGAGATTCTGGTAATAACAAAATCATCCTTTAAAAGTTGTGTATTTAGACAATTAAGGTCTAACAAAACAGTTACCCAGGCTACTGCATGGTCCGATATAACTATTGGTTCTATGGCAGAGTCATTTAAACCCTGTATAAGTGAGCGACTGAGTAAAATATAGTCCAGCCGGGACCAAGAGGAGTGCACCATAGATTGAAAGGAGAAAAGGCGGGTCGTGGGATTTTGCAGTCTCCAAGGGTCACATAGCCCAGCAGAGTCTAGAAACTCAGAAAGTGCTCTCTGGGCAATGGAAGGAGGCTTAAGTGGATAATTAGAACAATCTAAATCCTGGCTGGGTGATAAGTTCCAGTTCCCAACAAGTATTAATGGAAGAGATGCAAATGTTTGCAGGTTACTTAGCAGGTCCATGAAGAATTCAGGATTCCCCCCCACTGGTCCATACACACTCCCCAGGACTACTTCAGTGCAGTCTAGAAGATCATGGACCAGTACATATCTCCTACGTGGATCTATGATTGTCGTTTTTGACTGGAAAGCTACTGAGCAGTGAATTAGAATGGCGGTTCCTCCACTAACTGTCGACATGCCAGAAGCATAAACTTGCCCAACCTCCTGCCTACACAAGCTTGTAGCTTCCCCAGGAAGGAGATGGGTTTCTTGGATGAAAGAGATGTTAGCCTGCAGTATTGATAGGTGTTTAAGAATTTGTACTCTTTTGTTAAGTTCACGAGCCCCTCTCACATTCCACATTTTTTAATGACACTAGCCATTAACTCTCTGATACTTCTTATGTAGCCAGGTTGTAGTAGAAAAAAAGTACACCATGAGCCCCCCTCTTTGAAAATAAAACCTCAATGAACTAATTCTGGTGTTCCTCCTGATACAACAATCACATAACAATAACCCAAACCGATAAACATTTGCCATGTATTGAATACTCCACATACTAAATTTGAGGGACTGTTGAACACCCCGGTTGTCAATTAACCCCCCCATAGACCCTACCCACTTACTATTTACAATTAACTCTCTACCCAATTTCAAGGTCCACTGATATGCCATATTGCCCTTAATAGGTAAAGATCCTTCTTGTACCCTAGTGTAGTTACCCTCCATGGTCACATCTAAGCATAAATAAAAGGCATTAACCAATCTGTGTATATTATGATTCGCTAAAAATAAAGTATCCATCAATGCAGCCCAGCCTAGAGACCACAATATAGCCCCAAAAATGGCAAAAATTATAAAAATAGTCTGGAGGGTCGCTAGGGTACACCCCCCACACACACCAGTACATGTGGCTGGCCATACCTAAGCTAATGCTATCCCCCGACCCGGAGCCCTACCATCAAACAACAACATAGTTTTCAACTTGAAAAAAAACACATAATATGGTAAAAGGAATGACACCATACATATGGGAGTTGTAGCAACTGAATTATGACCAGTTGAAAGTCAGATGAGTAGCTTTGCGAGACGCTGGATAAAGGAAAAGAGAAGGAAAAAACTGAAAAAATAAATAAAATACAAAAGAGTGGCTATAGATGCAACTTAAGTGCAGGCTAGGAAGCTCTAGTGCAAACAGAGCTAAGAAAACTATAGACAGAGGAAAGAGACAGAAGTACTGAAGTGGAATAAAATGAAAAACAAATTAAAAGCATAAGACTATAGCCTTACCAACAGTTATCAATGTAACACAACACAGAAGAAATAGTAAGAGAGGAAAAAACAAAGCAAAAAGAATGGCAGAAGCGACAGTAAAGGAGCAGGTGAATACAAAAAACAAGGGAAGGCAAAATATCTTCAGCAGGGTTAGTGTGGTAGACGATCCAACAAGAACATGATTGTTTCCCAGGGGAGCCAAATTAGCAGCGGGCTGACACCACGCAGAAAAAACAAACCCCCGGGAAACAGGAACTGCACATAAAGAGTCCTTCAGACTAGAAATGTGGTGATGCGTAGGTTCTCCCTGTAATTTGGGCCACAATCCATCCTTGCCAGGATCCATCACTGCCGATGCTCCACCAGGGATCACCTCCCATCGTGCAGGCTCCACACAAAACCAAACAGATCTGAGGTAGGCAACTTAAAAATACTTAAAGCAGCAAGAGTCCAGGGCATCTAATTATGTAGGCCACATCACTGGGCTTTGAACAGCGAGGGCAGCTTCTTTCCCAGTTCGGCCTGAGCTTGGACAGCAGAATCGTAGGAGAGCCACGCACCATCTACTAAGACCTGAAGGTGAGCTGGGTAGGCCATCTGAAATTTGATACTAGCCACAATCAGCTTACTAACTATAGGATGAAAGGTGGCTCTCCTCTGACGGATTTCTAGGGGTAGGTCCCGAGTAATGCATAGTCGCTTGTCCTCCCATTGGATAGAGTGTAATTCCCTGACTTTAGAGAGCATGTATTGCTTTTACAGGTAGTTAAGCAACCAGATAATCATTGGGCGAGGGGAGGCTGATTCCTCCGGTTTCGGGCGTAAGGACCTGTGCACCCTTTCAATTAGATAGGTGGGATTATGTGGCGAGGGACCTACAATCTTGGTGAAGAGCTTCTGAATAAACGTAATAGCAGAGGAGCCTTCAGCCCCTTCTGGTAAGCCAAAAATTAAAATGTTGTTCCTTCTGCTGCGTCCCTCCAGGTCCTCTGTTTTGAGCTGTAATTTGGTAATTTGTTGTCTGAGCTTTGTTATCTCGGGATCAGCCTTGTCATGCCAGACTTCCAGAGAGTGGGTGTGAGCTTCAGTGTCGGCCACCTGGGTTTTGACGTCAGTCATCTCGCTGCGGAGGTTTTTAAGGTTTGCCACAATATCCTGCAGTGGTTCCTTAAACGGTTGCAGCTCTTGCAAAAAACGCTCCTCCGATAGTGGTACTGAAGCTGAGAGGGCACTCAGCTGTTTGACTGATGACTGTTGTTGAGACTTTGCTTTCTTGGCCTGCTTATCAGGCGAGACTGGGGGCATATGTCTGGGTAAGGCCTCTTTCATTTCAACTTCCATCTCGGCTTGTTTTTACTCTCAAAAAACGCCAAAAACCCACCAAATGAGCTATTCGAGCACACAGTTGTAGCGACGGTGAGGTAAACTCCGTAAAGCTAGTCCAAAAACCGATGATTTCGATAGATTTCTGAAGGGGGAAGCGGGAGCCCAAGGAGGAGCAGCAGCTAGCAAGCCAGATGCATCATGTGATCTCACAAATTGTCTTTATGATGCCAACTGCGTGGTTTGGTGTCTGACAATGGAGGGCGAATTGTATTTGTATGAGGGAGTGTCCCGGGGCTTTGAAGGACTTGGAGTTTTGAAGGGGGTCTAGAGTAAGATCAGGAATTTTTTGCTATTGTCATAATAGTCAGATAGTACAGTATGTGGGAACAGCATTTTTAAAAATTCAGTCTTTTATTTTCATTTTACAGGATATGATGAAAACAGTTTCTATCTTGTGGATGGCTCCTTCAGATCAAAATATTGGATGTCATTGGGTGCAGCATTGAAATTGGAAATGTATTGTAAAGTTGACATTTTTACAGCAAAAAAATTATTAACATTAAATCCCCATCTGGAGTTGAACCAGAAGTACAGTTTTTTGTTATTTATTTATTTTATTAATGTTTTTGTTTGTTAACAGCCTAATAAGTATTCATTGATTGTGTATTTTGTAATAAAAATCCAATAAAAACAAATGGATGAAGAGCTGTGTAACAAAGTTTAGTCATTTCTGGTTGTTTTAGCTGAACTGCCCTATGTAGTGGTCCTTTAATTTCTGGTGCTAGCCAGACTGGGCCTCAGTGGCACATAAGAACCAGTAGTGGATGTTTGTTTCTGAAATTAATGGAATTCAAGGAAGAGGATGAGGAGGTGACAGGAGGACCCACTAGTGGAGGAAAGACAGCTGGAAACGCTAGTGGCTATTAGTGGTAACAGAATCCTTCACTACCATCATTGTCATCATCAGTGTGGCATGATGCCATCTGGGTGTTGTCAACCTGCATAAATTTGGGACAGTATATGTTTCTGAATTGAGGCAGGTTCATTTTTCAAAAAGCAAGCCTCTTTACATTCTTCGTGGAAATACACGTTCTTTTGTCATTCACTATTGCCCCAGCAGCACTAAAATTTCTCTCTGAATATGTGCTGGTGGGTGAGCAACTGAAGTATTCAATTGCGATCTGGGTTAAAGAAAGCCAGATCAATTTTTTTCTATTGCCAATAAAGCAAAAGTTCATCACCTGCGGTGAGATGTACAGTCTCCTCCATATAATCCTTAACAATTTTTGTGGCAGGGACATCTGGTACCACTATAGCCGGCTCAGCCTTCCCAGCTGTCTTTATTAGACCAAAGTCTGACAGCATGTCCCACAGTTGTTTGTCCTCTTGTGGTGTAGTAGCAGTTCTGGTTGGTGTTTGATGACCCAAAACATCAGTAGTGGGGGTGCCAGCAGCAGCAGCAGCAGCAATGGCAGAGTGTGCTCCCTCACTCTCCACCAGATTTTGTTCAGAATTTTAATGTTGCCAAAAAGGCACTGATGATGTACTACTTTTCTCAACTATATGTGCTGATACTTTCTCAATTAACAGTTCACGATAATGTTCCAGGTCTTTAAAGTCATGTGGTTTGAAGAATGTCTCAATTGTATCCTTAAACCGAAGGTCCAGAAGTGTGGCAAAAATGTAATGTTCTGCTCTGCACATATTTACAATGCACTCGTCAGTCAGGAAGGTTTGTATCAATTTTCCAACAAGTGATGCAGCATTGATGTCATCATTGTCAAACAACTGTGACTCAAGATGCTGCAGTCTCAACCTGACAAGTGAAATTAAGGGTAGGATCTCGCTTAATCTGGCACCATCAGAGCTCACCACTCTGGTAGCCTTCTGAAAGGGTTTAAGGATACAACAAAGATTCTCCATCGGATGCCACTAATTGGGGCTGATATTCACGTCTCCTCTCCCAGTGCCTTGTTGGACTGCATATTATTGGATGGCTTTCTGTTGTTCAAGCATTCTCTGCATCATATAGTAAGTGGAATTCCACTGGGTTGGAAATTCCAGCAACATGTGGTGGAGCGGGAGGCTGTTTTCAATCTGAATCTGCCACAACAACTTTTGGGCTTTCACAGAATGGCTAAAGTGGGTGCACACAGTGCGGGCAGCCAGAATCAAGTTCTGAACAAGTTCTCACTAATAAAGTATTTTACCACCAAGTTAATAGTGTGTGCAAAGCATGGTACGTATGTAAGCTTACCAAGCCTTACTGCTTTCACAATATTTGAAGCATTGTCAGACACTATAAACCCTGGTTGCAAGGACTTTGGAGTCATCCATCAGCAAACTTTTCTTCAAGGCCCTCCAGAAGATGTTCCACTTTGTGGTCTTTTTCAAAACCATAACTACATAAAGCTGCCTGCCTTTGGACAGTGAAAGTTCCTAGCTTCTTGCTGTTACTGTTGCTGCTGCCAGTGCCACTACGTGATGATAATGATGATGATGAGGAGGAGGAGGAGGAGGAGGAGGAGGGAGGAAAGTTTACCCAATGGCTAGTCACAGCCATAAAGTCAGTTGTCTGACCACTGGTCCACATATCTGTCATGACATGAACCTTTTTGCCCACTGAACCTTTCAGAGCATCAGATACACTTTTCCAAACAGCATCTTACAAGTCTGGAATGGCAACACTGGAGAACTAGGTCCAGCTGGGGACCTGATACTTTTGCACAGCGATTTCCATTAGTGCTTTAAAACTTGGGTTAGCCACAAAGGAGAATGGGAGCAAGTCAGTGGCTATCATCTCCCCAATTGCTTTTGTCAATCGCCTTGCCTCAGGCCTGTTGGGCTTATATTTTTGTGACCGCTCAAAGCAGTCTTTCAAAGAAATTTGATGCCTGCTATGCTTGCAACTATCACCTGATTTTCTGGGATGCTTCCCTTGACCTGTAATGCCATGATGGGTGGATGTTGTGGCCATGGATGGTATATGACTCCAGATGGGCTGTGATGGTGGACTCGGAGGGGTAAAGAAATTAAAAGTTGAAGATGCTGTGCTTTGACTGGAAGGAAAACTTTCATCATCCTAGCCTAATTAACACATTAGCTCCCAAAAAGAATGGGAGAACACTAAGATCCTCTGGCCAACAGCTTCTCCATGTACCCAGTGTCAGGACTTCCCTAGGACTCTGGTCCTATGCTGCCTTCATCCCTCCTATCTGGAATGGTCTCCCTAGCAGTCTCCAGGAATGTACCTCCCTTGGGAACTTCAAGAAGGGTCTTAAAGCCCACCTGTTGGATCTTAGCCTCTGCAACTGCTACCACTGAGTCTATCAGACTCCCTGCTGCCGATCTAACCTTATTGGGACATCAGTCTGATTGTGACTGTCTTGTGTATAATAGTACTTCTACTCCTGTTGATATTGATTGTAATTAACCTGTCACTGTATCCTTGATTGGGTCAGTATGTCTATACTGACTGTTAATTGTGAAATGACATGTATGTATTTTGTCATGTTTTTAGATGTATATAATTAGTTCCGGGTCACCCCTGAAAAAGGGACTGTTTCGGTCTCAGTGGGCCTACCCAGTCACCAAACAAGGAATTGAAATAAATAAATAAATCCTCCACATCCTCCACATCAGTTACTTCAACGCCTTGGTAAACATCCATTACCTCATCCTCCTCAGCTGAGTGCAGAAGTGCAACAACTTGTGTGTGCTTCTTTTGTGCTTTTTGATACTGCTAAATGTGAGACTTGTTCATATGCCGTATCATTGTTGAAGTTCCCAGTCTTGTACCCACTTTATCATGACTTTATTTTATTTTGCATAATTTGTAAACCACATGGCTGCCAGATTTTTTTTATCATTTCTGGAAAAATCCCACACAATTAATTTCACAGATTTTGTTGCACTGCTCCTTATGGGGAGGATATGTTCATTACTACCACTGCCACCACCACAGCCACTACTACTTCCACTATCTCTTTGAGGTCTTCCCATGCCCATCTGCATGTCATACCCAAATTGATTTTCAGCCTTGTATTTATTTGTTTGCTTATTGTGTATTTTATCATTTTTATATGTTTTAAATGTTCAGCACCCTGATATTCGAAAGGCACTCTATAAATAGAGATTATTATTATTATTATTATAGATGTTCAACCTCTCTGACTGGTTGAACTACATCTCTTTCTTCCCCTCGTAAAGCCTGTCCATCTTCTGTCCTCTGTTGTTCCTCTGCATGTGTGGGTGTCTGACTCTCCAAGTTATGCCCCACTATCATTAATGTTCTTTTAGCACCACCACCATCCTTCAGAGAACTATCTTTTGTTCTTTTTCTGCTCCTGTATTCCTCCTCTTCATCCCACTCACCAGAGCTACTGCTACTTGACATACTGACTGCTGCCTTATCTACTAAAAACTCTGGATCTGTTCCTTTGATTTCCCCCTCACTCTCATCAGTCTTCTCCTCCTCCTCATCATCATCCATCACTCTGCTTACTAAAACTGGCTGCCGCACTATTATGGCCCTTATGCTCATTCTCTGAGTGCCATGATTGGTTACTCCTGCAATGTCCTGAATTTTCTGTACTGTTCTTACAGTTGCCTGGATTGCCTGAGAAGTACTGCTATTTTTTTTTTTTTTTTTTACCACTCATGGCTGTGTCAAGTCATGTACTTTTAGTAAGACACAGGGATATTTTCTCCCTAACCAGTAAATAACAGCACTGCTGGCTGTGTCAAATCAAGTACTTTAAGTAGTAAGACAGAGGGATATTTTCTCCCTAACTGGTAAATAACAACACTGCTGGCTGCGTCGAGTCAAGTACTTTAAGTATTAAGACACAAGGATATTTTCTCCCAAACAGGAAAATACAGCACTGCTGGCTGCATTGAGTCAAGTACTTTAAGTAGTAAGACACAGGGATATTTTCTCCCTAACCGATAAATAACAGCACTGCTAGCTGCATCAAGTCAAATACTTTAAGTAGTAAGACACAGGGAAACTTATTCCCAAACAGGAAAATACAGCACTGCTGGCTGTGTTGAGTCATAGAAACATAGAATTTAATGGCAGATAAGGACCGCTTACCTTGGCCCACCTGGTCTGCCCATTTCCCTACCTAATGGATAAGCTGTAGATCCTAGTTAACCAATAGCCTACACAGAAACATAGAAACATAAAATTTGATGGCAGATAAGGACCGCTTGGCCCATCTAGACTGCCCATATCCCTACCTAATGGATAAGCTGCAGATCCTAGTTAACCAACAGCCTACTTCCTCCTGCCCCCCACTAGAATTGCCTTATGTCTGTCCCATGCATTCTTGAGTTCCCCCGCTGTTTTTGACTCCACAACCTCCTCAGGATGGCTGTTCCATGCATCCACAACCCTCTCTGTGAAAAAAACTTCCTCACATTACCTCTGAGCTGTCCCCCCTTGTTCTTGCACATCTCTTTTTCTGAAAGATGCTACCCTCTTGGACTTTGATGATTCCCTTGAGGTACTTGAAAGTTTCTATCATGTCCCCTCTCTCCCTCCTTTCCTTGAGGGTATACGTATTACGCTCTTTTAGTCTCTCTTCGTATGTCTTTTGGTGTAGATCCTGAACCATTTTGGTTGCCCTCCTCTGGACAGCCTCCACTCTGTTTATGTCTTTGTGGAGATGAGGTCTCCAGAACTGCATGCAGTACTCCAGATGGGGTCTTACCAACTGTCTGTAAAGATGGATAGCAATTTCCTGTTTTCTATTGGTGATGCCTCTCCCTATGCATCCCAGTATCCCCCCAGCCCTCCTTAGTGCCTTCTCACATTGCTTGCCCACCTTTAGGCAATCTGATATAACTACCCCCAGGTCCCTTTACATTTTTGTTGTTGTCAGTATCTCATCTGCATTGTGTACTCTTCCCCTTGTTTTTTATTTCCAAGGTGCATTACTTTGCACTTCTTTGTGCTGAATCTAAGCTGCCATACATTTAACCATTCCTCCAACCTTGCCAAGTACCTTCTCATCCTTTCCACCCCACCTTGTGTATCAACCCTGTTGCAGATCTTTGTGTTGTCTGCAAAGAGACATACTTTTCCTTCTAGTCCCTCTGCAATGTCACTTATAAATACATTAAAAAGGACCGGACCCAGTACTGAACCCTGCAGTACCCCCCTTTCTTCACTGTGGACTCTGTTTACTATTACCTTCTGCATCTTGTTGTCCAGCGAATGTTTTACTCAGGCTACCACCCTGGCACCCGCTCCCAGGCTGGCTAAGTTGTTTATCAATCTTTTGTGTGGGACTGTGTCAAATGCCTTGCTAAAGTCTAGGTAGGCCATGTCCACAGCCCCTCCCTGGTCTACTACTTTGGTCACACAGTCAAAGAAATTGAGTAGATTCATCTGCCATGACCTTTCTGCTGTGAATCCATGCTGCCTTGGGTCCTGTGCCCCACCGGCCTCTACGTACTCAACAATTCTTTCCTTCAGAAGTGATTCCATCATTTTCCCTACCACTGAGCTTAAACTAACAGGTCTGTAGTTTCTGCTTCTGCCTTGCTCCCACTTTTGTGAAGGGGAATCACATCTGCCCTCCTCCAGTCCTCAGGTACCACACCATCCTCCCATGATTTGTTAAAGAGGGTAGTCAGTGGTGTCACTAGTTTTACCCTTAGTTCTTTTACAATTCTGGGATGAATCCCATCAGGTTCCATTGCTTTGTCCACCTTCAGTTTTAAGAGTTCTTTCAGACTCCCCTTTCATTGTGATCCCTGTCCACTCCCCCAGAACCCCACTGCCTCCCTCCTTACATCCCTCATCTGCACATTTTGTGCTCCTTGCGTCATTCCCCCCTGCTGCCTCCTCTCCTGTTACCACCTCTCCCTCCTCCTTTACTCTACCCTTCCTATCTCATCTCTGTTTCCCATTGTAATTCCTGCCTTTTGGACCTTCCCTACCATTCTCCCCCCTCTCTTGCAGCTCTTATACCCCCCTTCCTCTGCCAACACTGAAAACCTATTGCTTGATAACCCCACAATGGTGCCCATCGCCACCTTCCTCCTTCCCTGATCCCTCCCTCTTCCTACTGCACCTCCACTCACCCACCATCCTCCTTATATCCCCATCATTAGCATTGCAGTTCCCTCTCTGCATTTCCCCACCCCTCCTTAGTGGGGTCACTCCTGCCTCAGCCCCCCCATTCTCCTTAGTTCCCTCCATAACCCCATTAGTTCATCCTCCAATTTTCTTAGCCTGCAGCAAATTGGACAGTCTCCCAGTTTCCATAATAAATTTATCCAAACAGCCACCCCACATCCATTCCAAGTCACTCACTATCCATCCTCTCTGCTGCCCTCCCTCCATGGTGCCCATCATTCTACCCTCTATTCTGCAGCCTCCACCCACCCTTATCCTTTTCCATTCACTTCCACTGCACCTCGCGTTCCCCCTTGCAGCCCTTCACACCTACGCCTCATTATTCGCGTTTGGCTTAAGTGTATTCCCACACCTGTCCCTCACAATTGGCTTAAGTATATCACCACACCTGTCCCCCAGTCCTTACTCTTGTACTTATATGCTCTATTACTAATATCAATACTTCTTTAACCCCCCGGTCCTCATTTGATGGCCTTTACTCGGCAACACATTGATACAATCCCCTCAGTGTACTACGTTAATACAGTAACACATTAGTTCAATCCCTTCAGTGTATTATAGCTCTTATGAACCCTAAATACTTAACACAGTCCCGAGTATACTAGATCTGTAGCTTAGTAATACATTACTACCCTAGTATATATCAAATCCAAATATGACATCACATAACAAGACTAGCTTTCATATCATATCATAACAATCATTGCAAGAGACCCTGTGGGCTTGGTAAATCTCTGTATCTCCACCCACTTACACCCCCTGTGTCTGAAATTTTACCACCTATTAGCTTTAAGAGTTAGTTCATATGGGCAGTCTGTATCTCCACAAGCTCCTCCCTCACAGCCTTCAAGCCCAACCCCCAGTGGCTTTTCAATTGTTCCCACAACCAGCACAAGCCACCAACAGCTACAATATCACAGCCCAAGTAACAGTTGTAACTCACAGTACTAATTTAAACAATTGTAACTCATAGTACTAATTTAAAGTACAAACTATTCAAATATTACAATTAAAATCGAAGAAAATAAAACACAGCCACTTCCTTGAACACTCCTCCCACTTCTGTTCCCAAGTGAATAATGCAAGGCAAGATGGTGACTGTAATTACCCCTCCTCCTCTCATCAGGCAAACAGCACAGATTTTTTTTCCCCTTCTATTTCCCTCCAGTCACCAGTTCCTGAGGCATCCCTCAGATATCACCAGCTAGTCCCACCCTGTCTGGGACCTCTCACACCTCATGTCCCTCCAGAACCCCAACTCTTCACACAAAGCACCCACCTTATATGCCCCCTGGCTTGTGCCCCCCAGAGCAGGGCTGCCCTCCGCTACTTCTGGCTCTCCTTTAATCTGGACAGGTGGGCTGGTTCAGGCTGGAGGATATCTGTATTGGGTGGGTGGGATCCAGCAGTGGGCATGGGGCTGGTGTGCCGTCATCTCCCTAGGAACTTTTTTTTTCCTTTGTTCTGTGTGTCATGACCCCTAGTGGAGCTGCAGATGTGCAATGATACTCAGTGCAAGCTGGGCACACTCCCGAACCTCGCTTGCGGGCATCCACCATCACCTCCTCCCCTTGCATGTGCGATCCCAGCTTTTTCGGTGCTCCCAGTCTCCACTGGGAGTCGCTACTGTGGCGGGATCATGAGCCCACCCTCCCCAGGAAAGGAGATCTGTTCTTTGGATGCTCAATCCTCTCCTCCGCAGCTGACCTGCAGCAACCTGAGCTCACTCCCAAACATGGGTCGCTGGCATGGTGGGAGGTGTGGCATCCAGCACCTCAACCCTCAGCGCAACTGGGCCGGCTCACAGATTTAAATTTTACTTTAAATATCACAGCCATTAACTGTTCCCACAACCAGCACAAGCCACCAACAGTTACAATATTACAGCCCAAGTAACAGTTGTAACTCACAGTACTAATTTAAACAGTTGTAACTCATAGTACTAATTTAAAGTACAAACTATTCAAATATCACAATTAAAACAGAAGAAAATAAAACACAGTCACTTCCCTGAATACTCCTCCCTCTTCTGTTACTAAGTGAATAATGCAAGACAAGGCAAGAAGAAAAGTAAGAATGTTCTGACAGGGCATGATAGGTTCTATCAGCCTTCCTGGGTGCAAAGGGTATAGTAAGGTTGCTGCCATGCAGCCAAAATTGCATCTTCATAGGCATCTAATAAGGGAGGGAGGGAGGGAGGGATGACCAGTGACAGACTGGTGACCAGTGACAGACTCTCTGATATGCCTAAATAACAGACCAGTTTAAGCCTAGAAGCATCTTGTTCCATCTCTTGGAATACAAAGGTTTTCTGGAGGCACTGCATGATATCTGAAAAATGTGGATTGCTGGCATTTGGCTGAGGGAGGATGGAAGGGGCTGGTACTGGAGCTGCGGTGCACATGTGCGCCTCCACATGCATGCATCACTGCTTCTGGGGCCTCAGGTAGGAATGAAGGTAGGGGCAAAAATGGAGGAAATTTTGGGAGCCACATAAGATGAAGCCTCCGGGTTGGCTCTGGGGTTTCACTGGGGTGCACATAGCACCATAAGTTCCCTAACGATCCTGATTCCAGTAGGCTGGCAGATGAGCTGTTGGCCTGCCAAGGAGGATAAATAGAATTGTAAACAAAAAAAAACAAACAAACAAAAAAAAAAAAGAATAGTATTGACCAGTGCATGAACATCCACCATAGCCAACAGAGGGGAAGAAGTGGTCACAGGGTTACTGTGAGCAGACTCTATAGGTATGATGGAAGAAGCTGGAAATGATTGTGGCACCAACTGAGCCGTTGATAAGGGAAGTAAGAATACATCCTTGACTGTCGATGGACTAACCATCGATGAGAGCGGTAGGGAGCTCAATATATCCTGATCTGCCCCAGTATTCAGGGCCACTGCCAACCTGAAGGGGTTCATCAAGGGGCAATAGAGAGACCCCTGTGATGGAGGTAGCAGCGTTGGATGCTATAATTTAGTCACACCCTAGGTCATCAACAAGGATGTCATTGATGAACAGGTGGAAACAGGGCTAGTGATCATCGATGGGGTAATAGATAACATAGTCACTGCCTCTGACAGAGCTGAGAAAGTAGCTCTAGAAGTACTACCTGAGAAATAGAAGTAGTAGACATAAAGGTCATCGACGGGGAAAAGACACGGGGAGAATACTTACTCCTACTGGAATGTTTGTGTTTCTCCTTGGTGTCAGCTCTTTCCATTGACTAGTGTTCCCTACCAGAACAGTGGGAACAGGAAGACAATGAAGACTCACAGGGCATTTTAGAACTATGCTCCTGCTTCAGGAGGGCGATTTTCTGCTCCATAATGTGCTCTCTAAGCTGCTGGTGTCTTTGTATCTTGGTGGCTTTATTGAAGCACTGACATAGGATACATGCACAGATATTGTGAGCTGGCCCAAGCACCTGACACAAACTTCATGAAGGTCCTCTTTAGTGATCTTCTGGCCATAGGCACACTTTCTAAACAAAGTGTCTGAAACAATGTGGGGAAAAGGCAAGACGAAACTGGAAATGCCGCGCCAAAGACGTGAACTTCTCATCGATGACTAAAGCTATATTCCATACTCAGAACATGTAGCATGCAGACCATGGTGGGAAAAGAACTGAGAAGTATCTGGAACCACCTCATTTATACATACCAGGACATGACAAGTGGTATCATTGAGGGCAGTCCCAGGTTGACTGCTAACCAAAAACCTTTGGCTGAAATATTCTTATTTATGTGACTTGCTGCAAGAGATTGCCTCAATGAAGATCACCATTGCTACTAGGATGTGTGGGGAATAGGGGGACACCAGTTCTAACAGACTGGGATTTTCCCTAAAGGTAGGAGCAAAATTGGTTTGTTGCAGAGTCAGACAGCCCCACAGCCTTGAGCTTGTCAAGAGGGAGGGGGTAGAAAAAGTGTTAAAGGCTTTGGTCAAGCTGAAAAAGATGGCAGAGGTGATAAGGCTGTAATCCATGCCTGAGAGAACAGAGTCAGTAAGTTGGAGGAGGTAGAATGGTGTTTACAGAAGCTAGACTGAAAGGGGGTGAAAAAAGAGGATGAGTCACAGAAGGGGGAGAGCTGAGATAGATTGGTGTGTTTTTTAAGTTTAGCTAAGGAGGGGAATAGGAGATAAGTAGGGAGATAGGGCAGAATGAGTCACCTCCTTTAGGGAGGGGTATAACAGTGGGATGCTTCCAGGAGACAGGGACAGAAGCAAGGTAAAGGAAAGGTTGAGAGGGGAGGTGAGAGGGAGAGCAATGGCAGGGGTAGAGAGGTGTAGGGGTTTACAGCTGAGCCCATCAGGGCATCTGTCTTTGAGAGAGTTGAGAGCCAAGAGAGAAAGAGGTCAAAGTTAACATACAGAATTACTATACTATAGCATTCAGTATTCACAGAGGAAATAGACAGATCCATTACCCAGGAGCAAAAATTGGTATCAAGGAAGTGAACTGGTGGTGTTTTGGAGAGATTGGTTACTAAAAACATTACTGAGGGTACAGTCATGATAGCACCTCATGTACTAAATTTGAACAAATCCCCAAAACCAGTTTAGCTACATTCAGTGGTGCTGAAAGAATTGGTCAGGTCATTGGTGGCACGTTTGGCAGATACTTTTACGGAGTCAATACACCAGGGAAGAACCAGCAGACTAAAGGACTGCAAATGTGATCACTCTGCAGAAAAATTGGGACAAGGACAGTCATGGCAACCATCAGCCAGTAAGTCTAAAATGTGTTGTAGAAAGGCTGATGGGAATTGTGACTTTTTTTTTGTTTTATTTATTTAGATAGCTACTGGAGACAGTTTCTAATGCACCATTCCAGTGCTCAAGATTCTTTACAAAATGCTGCTTAGGATTATATAAACACAAAAACACATCATTCACATATGTCTAAAGTACCAAATAAGCAATAACATAGAGAATAAAGTACGGGGTGGTGTGTTTAACGAGAGTTTACACACACCTGAGGGGTTAGATGCTTCATAAACCCCGAGAGCAAAGCTTGAGGGGTTTGTGGAAAGCATCTAACCCCAAGGGTTTGTGTAAACCTCAAGTTTAAACACACTACCCCATATTTTATTTTATATAATTGATGGCTCTTCCCTTTTTGGCCACAGCAATTATATAAAATAAAATCAGCAGTTTCGGTGTGGCTACGAGTATGCGCCACTTCATTTTTCGTCCGGTTGTTGCATTTTCATTTCCGGGGGCTTCACTTCTTTTTTTTTAACAATGCTGAAAGTCCCCCATCTGTAAAAGCAGTGCTCTTTTTAATTTTTTTTAAATTTACTCACCGCTGTGTTTCTTTGGTGGCTCCGTTGAAGGAAGCGTGAACCAGGAAGCGAGATGCTGGTGTAGGAGCATGCACAGAGGGAGGAGAACCGTGCTCGTGTTTGCCGTTATAAACGCTTCTTTATAATGGTAAATTACACCACGGTCTCTCAATGGCAAAAGGTGAGAGCCATTAATTATATTAATTTTAATGTTAAAATACAGAAGGAACACTATATTGTAGAAAATACAAAATCACACATGCCCCCACAATGCAAAGCATCATGGGCTGCATATGCAAATCACCACATAATGTTATGCTGGTTCAACTTTAAGCAGAATTGCATGGTGCCGAAAGGCCTCTCACACAGTTTGCAAAGGGTGCTAACAGATGACATAGACACATGTTTCATCCTACCAGGACTCATCAGTATGCCTCGTCTGTTTGACACCCCAGTGGAATGAACCAGCTACTCTAAGACAGTGTGTCTTGGTTATGTTGTGGTGAACCCATTAAAATAAAAAACTATTTAAAAGACAAAGAACCTCTGTGCACAAACACTGAGGCAAGGGTTACCCCAAAGGGCATTTGGCAGGGAAGACAAGTTTCAAGAAAATACAAAATCACACATGCCCCCACAATGCAAAGCATCATGGATTGCATATGCAAATCACCACAGAATGTTATGCTGGTTCAACTTTAAGCAGAATTGCATGGTGCCGAAAGGCCTCTCACACAGTTTGCAAAGGGTGCTAACAGATGACATAGACACGTGTTTTGTCCTACCAGGACTCATCAGTATGCCTCGTCTGTTTGACACCCCAGTGGAATGAACCAGCTACCCTAAGACAGTGTGTCTTGGTTATGTTGTGGTGAACCCATTAAAATAAAAAACTATTTAAAAGACAAAGAACCTCTGTGCGCAAACACTGAGGCAAGGGTTACCCCAAAGAGCATTTGGCCGAGGCATACTGATGAGTCCTGGTAGGACGAAACACATGTCTATGTCATCTGCTAGCACCCTTTGCAAACTGTGTGAGAGGCCTTTCGGCACCATGCAATTCTGCTTAAAGTTGAACCAGCATAACATTCTGTGGTGATTTGCATATGCAGCCCATGATGCTTTGCATTGTGGGGGGCATGTGTGATTTTCTATTTTCTTGAAACTTGGCTTCCCAGCCAAATGCCCCTTTGGGGTAACCCTTGCCTCAGTGTTTGCGCACAGGGGTTTTTTGTCTTTCTAATATATTGTAGATGCATATAATTGGACAGTGGAAAAAGAACCACTGGTCTGTTTAGCCTACCAGTATGCACAACTGAAGCTGTGCCTGGATACACTGGATTAGAGTTAGTAGGCAACAGCCCTAATGATTTTTCAACACCCTCTTCCCTAGAATATAACCATCCCCTTTTCCCATAGTTCATTATTTTCCCTTGTGTCTGCCACATCCATTTTTGAACTCTGTCACATACAGTGTGGGCTAGCTCACTAGGCAATCTTTTCCACTCATCCACCACCTTTTCCATAAAGAACCTCCTTCCATCCTTCTTGAACCTTCCCCTTTTACAGTATTCTTTTGCTATAATGAACCTTACTATAGTAATCCCTCAGCTATTGAGAACACTCCTGATGGCACTCACAGTAGTCACTAACAGCTGTTAGTGCTCAGTTTCAATCAGCTGTGCATTTTAAACTCTGATGCTGACAGTGATGAATGTTCACCACAACCAATACAAAACGCTCCGCATATGTTGCATGAAAGCAGGCGAGTGTCTTACATAATCTCAAAAGAAACATGCTTTTCAAAATCCACAATTCTGACCTGGAGAAAACTGGAGGGTACACTTAAGAATTTTGTTCTTGAATGTTCCAAGTCAGAGGAGGTCAAGAGGAATGAATTAAAAAAGCCAAAGAGGCTGACATTTATAAATCCACTACGCAGAATCATTAAATTTGACGTTGTGGTTTGCTCAGCAGCTTCCCAAATGGAGTGTTTGTACCCGAGGTGATTGTAATTGGGGTGTTCTAGAAAAAAAATGATCTGCCCCAGTTATGTATTATGGAGCAAGGATCAAGATGGCAGCAATTCTGAGCTGCAGCTTGTGAGCTCCTTCTAGTGAGCACTTGACCCCCCCTAAAGACTGTTTTTTTTACTTCTCTAGGAGAGGAGAGCTACTAATTCAAAAGTGCTTGTTTTCTGGTCACTTTTTTGACACCCCTAATCCCCAAATTGTTAAGTACAACAGTTGGTAGTTAGGGAGATAGTTAGGGTTTTTGTTTGAGGCAGGGCAGGGGAGTTAGCTAGCCTAGCAAGTCAGATTTTTGTTTTGGTTTTTTAGATAGCATCTGTAACTGTAGCTCACCTACCTCTCCAACTGCCCTGGAGGATTTTTGTGTTACTTGTGATCCAATGACCTTTGCTCTGGTTTGCATCCCCTATATGCCCGACATTTACCACCATCGTTGGATTTTTGGACTTAACTCTGCCAAGCTGCATTTCATGTTGAGTTGCTTTCCATAGTGGAGGGGCTGATTACTGAAGAACCCTAAGTTGTCCAGAATGACACTTGCCTCTACCGCTTGCACAACAGGCAGTAGTTTTTGGACCCTCAAACTCCCAGAAGGTGCTTCTATAAACACCATATGAGAGGCCCGATGGTGTGGTGTGAATCCTGGTTGCTGCCCAGACTGCATTCCTGGGAGAGCACGGTGCTGACAGCGCTTCTGCATTTGTGTCTCCCATGGCAAACGTGGGTGATCTTGCAGACATCTGGACAAATTTGACGCTTGTTTGCCGTCGTGCTGTCTGTTTATCTTTATGGCTATACTGATAAGTAAGACTCTGTGGACCTGACTGCATTGTCCTATTGGACCATCGGTTGAGGGCTGGTGGCCAAACTTGGTAACATTTGCCAGGATCCCAGAGCTGATGAGAGTAGCCCTGAGGATATCCTGGAAGACTATCCTGAATGGTTGGCATTTGGGACTTTTGCTCAGCAGGGTCATCCTTCTGCAGTGACTGGAGGTGGTGTGTGAGGGCCCTCAGCCTCTAAGCAGTGGGCTGTGATTTTTATTTGCATGTTGATACTTTTGCACTTTGAACTATAACTGAGTTGTCCTGTCTTGTAGGACCTACTAATGAGCTGTGGACAGTGCTCTCTGGATATCCAAGGATTCTGATCCCAGGCTTGCTTTTGCTTTCCTTGGTTGTAGGTGAGAGGTGGCTGGGATGTTGGTGGGGTTTGGGATTTCTTTTCAAGCTATTGTGTGTATGTAGTGTGGATGTGTTAGGCTAGTCCTTGTACTAGTGTGTATCTGGACTTGAGAGTGAAGTGTGTTTGGTTTGGGGTTGTATTGCAGTAGTGTTTGGTTGTGTATGTTCTTGAATTTAGTAAGTCAGAATTGTGTTTGTTTGGGGCATTACAGTCAGACAGGATGTGCTTAGGGAAGTGTGAGAGCCTGGGGCATGATATGATCATGTACGAGGTGTCCCAGCTGTGCAATCTGCGGCTGTTTTCTGACCTCCCAGTTTTCATCACTACAGTTTGTTGCTGTCGGAAGGTTGGAATTAGGAGAAACTGCATTGATTAATTGTGGTGGGGTGCCTCGTGCACACTGGTAGGGGACAGAATGGGGTGGTCAGGTGCAGAAGGCACTCTGGGGTTCATTGGGCCCATGGCAGAGGCCAGACATGTTTGGTGCCCATACTCAGGGTTCCCGCCAGACTGAGTGGGCAGGTAGCAAGAAGGGCTGCATTGTCCACCAATCCTCTGTAGGCAGTGCTTTGCAATGCTAGATCGATTTGAAACTGGACCGCAATTCATAGATTCATAGAGTGATACAAGTTCAGAAGGCACATGCCCATTTATGAACTCTCCACCAGCTAAATTAGCAGTGGAAGGAAAATTTCTTGTCACCCATATATTTATCAGGGTTTCTCTTAAATTGTTCTATGTTTTCGCTGTTTATAATATTACTAGGCAATGTATTCCAGATCGGAGGAATTCTCAGTATAAAAAAAATCTAGATCATTTATTGGTTTTACATACGGATGATTTTAGTTTTGAATTGTGGGATCTAGTGGGATTACTTATTGAAAACTTTTCCAGTCCTATTGTGTTTAACAAGTAATCATTATTGTATGCAATTGTAAGTATAGATTAAGTCACCTCTTAGTATTCTGTACTTCAAAGAGTAAAGCTCTAAAGATTTTAATCTAGAACAATTATCAAGTTTGGACATATTAACAATCCTTTTAGTTATTCTTCGTTGAACTCTTTCTGTCATGTTTAAATAGCCAATGGAAGTTGGAGGACAACATGAAACACAATAGTCCAAATGTGGATGAACCAGGCTTATGTATAGGGGCAAGATGACAGATGATTCCCTACTTTTGATATGTCTCAATATATAACCTATAATCTTGTGACATTTTTTAACAGTTTTATTAGTATGGGTGTTAAATTTTAAGTTATCAGTTATAGTTATACCTAAATTTCTTTCCTCTGTTGTGATTGTTAATTTCACATTTTGAATAAAATATGGGTGTCTCTTATTATTGTTCCCCATATGCATTACTTTACACTGTGCTGGGTTAAATTTCATTTTATTGTTTACTGCCCATGATGTTAATTTATTTAAATTGTCTTGGAGAGTGTTTGCAGATGCAGTAGTGTTCACAATACAGCCCAAATTGCAATCATCTGCATATTTATTTATCCAAACTTCTTTTGTTGTTTGCATACTTGCTATCAATATATTAAAAAGTAAAGGCCCACAAACAGATCCCTGCGGTACTCCACTGGTGACAGGGCTACAGTTGGATTTATGCCCTTGTACAACCACCCTTTGATGTCTGTTGTATAACCATGCTGATATCCACTTAATTAAGTACATGTCCAAATTTATATTATGAAGTTGTTTGATCAAAATTTTATGGGGAAACAGTGTTGAATGCTTTTTCAAAATCCAAGAATATGATGTCCACTGAAAGGCCCTTATCTAGGGCATCACTAACAGGTTCGAAAAAACTAATAAGGTTTGTTTGACATGACCTACTAGTAGTAAAGCCATGCTGGGAAATGTTAGTACAATTGGAAATTTTAAGATGATTGGAAATTTTAACATGTATCAACCGTTCAATAATTTTACTGACAAGTGATGTAAGGCTGATAGGCCTATAATTAAATATTAACTGTTTATTACCTCCCTTATGTATAGGGGTTATATTTGCTTCTCTCCAAGACTGAAGAACTTTCCCATTATTTACAGACATATTGAACAAATAGGTAAATGGTCCAGCAAATTCCTTTGATATCTCTTTTAAGAACTTGGGGTGAATACTGTCAGGGCCTGGAGATGTACTGCATTTGCTTTTGTTAATGGCCTCTAATGTGTCTTGTTCAAGGAAGAATAATTTAATATTTGGTGATTGTAATGTATCTTGATGAGTAAAATCCATTGGATTAAATATGCTTGTAAAATAATGATTAAATTTAGTAGCCATTTCTTTTTCATTAGTTATTAATTCATCATTTACCTTTAGTGGTCCAATTCCTGTACATGTTTGTTTTAATGAACCTATATAGTTGTAAAACTGTTTTTCATTGTCTTTGATGTCTTTGGCTAAATTTATTTCCATTTTTTGTTTTGATTTTCTAATTATTTGTTTAGTTTTTTTGGCAAGTATCTTAAACTTGCCCCAATCAGAAGCCTTTTTAGTCTTACTATATTTTTTATAGGCATGATGTTTCTTTCTTATTATTCCCTTTATATCTTAGACCACCACATGGGAACTCTTTGTTTGCTATTATTATCATATTTTGTTCTCTCAGGTACCCAGGTATTTATACAGTAATCTATTTTGGTCTGTATTGTCTCTCACACATGTTCGAAGTCAAGATTACCTAGGTCTTTTAACCAATATCAAGAAGTCAGGTACTTTTTTGTGTTTTTATAATCGGCTTTATGATAATTTTTAAATTTACTTATATTTTTGTTATAATTTGTTTGTTTTAAGATGTCACATACAATCATGTTGTGATCACTGTCACCCAGAGGGGGTATGATAACAGGGGTGGAGAGAAGGTTAGCATTGTTTGTAAAAAAAAAAAAGGTCAAGTATATTATTATTATTCTTAGTGGGTATAGTTACTAACTGATCCAGTCCATGTTTAAATGTAATTTCTAAAAACTGCCATTCAATAGTACTGTGCATATCAAGTGTTTCCCAGTTTATATTTGGGGATGTTTCCCAGTTTATATTTGGGACATTGAAGTCACTCAAAATTATTAAATCTTCTTTCACTTCAATATTGTCTAACTGCTTTAAGAAGACTAGGTTATCTTCCTGGTTTAAATTAGGTGATCTGTAACAAAGGCCTATAGTTAAGGTTTCATTGCCTAATTTGATTTTATCCCAAAGTATCTCAGTTGGAGAGTCCTCATATATTATCTCATGACAGTTGTATTTATTAGATATGTATAAAGCTAACCCCCTCATTTAACAATTTGTCTGTTTTTTTAAGAATTTTGTAAAACCACTTATATCAGAATTCCAATCATTTTCAGTCAACCATGTTTCTGTAATGCAACAGATGTCAATTTCCTTATTAGCAAGAATATCTCTTAGTTAATCTAATTCATTTGTTAAGCTATGAGCATTAGTTAGTAGAATTTGTATTCCCTTAACTTTAACTTTGTTATTATCAGTTTCACTTTGCGTAGTATCTTCCTGACTTGGTGGATTTTTTTGATTATTCAAACCAGGTTTTGATATCCTCTTCTTTTTTTTCTTAGTTTTTTTATTGTTTTTGCAATCATTATTATTGTTCCACATATTGCTTACAGAAGTATATTCTGCTGAATGTGTTTTGTGTATAACAGTTGCACCTTCCCCCCATTTAATAGTTTACATTTGCATCTATTGTGTGGTTAAACTGGAGGCTGAGAAATTGTGACTCTACTTTATTTAAATGTAATCCATCTTGCCTGTACATGTCATAGTTTCCATTGTATTCTTCCCAATGTGTTACACATTTAAGATTTTGCCTCAGGCACCATTGTCTGAGCCAATTGTTTGTATCTTTTAATATACAGTTCTGTTTGTATGCTGCTCTAGGAATTGGAAGTACTTCAGAAAATAAAATGTCACAGCCCAAATCTACCAGCTTGTTTGTTAAATTAACAAATTCCTGCTTGATTTGTTGAGGATTTTGGTGTAGAACACTATTGGCTCCTGCGTGAATTAAAACTAATTTTCTAGGATTTTTTTCAGAAACAATATCATTAATCATTTTTGTAATATCTGATATTTTAGCACCCCTAAAACATGAAAGGGTACAATGTGCGTTGTCTGTGTCACATATCGCACGGTCAAGTCCTTTAATTATAGAGTCACCTAAGACATATATTTCAGTTTCATTAGCCTGAGAAACCTGGATTTCCATATTTTGCTCAACTTGCTGTGGAATGATAGAAGTAGTATCAAAATATATTAAGGGTGGGTCTAAATTAATATTATGATTCATGCAGGTAGATTAATTTTCATTATATGATAGTGTAGTACAGTCTGATATTACCACTTCCTTAACAGAAGTAGTCATAGCTATTGACTCTTCTTGAGTGATGTCTAAATTAAGGGGGTCAAACAAGTTAGTGATTTCAAGGTTGAATTGTTTGGCTTTCCTTCACCTTTTTTTTTTGATGTTTCAAGTGTTGGACTTGATACCAAGCATCCTTAGGGTCAGTACTTTCTTCTTCTTCTCTTCCCCTTTTTTAGTTGAAGGGGTATTATTTACAGGTGCAAGAACATCAGTGCATGTTTTATTTTTCAGTACAGGTGTAGTAATAGAGTTAGATTGGTATATGTCAGTTTGAAGTTGTACTTGAAAGCGAGATGCCATATCCTTCTGACTTGTCTCAATTTCACTTGTCCTTTTACTAAACTGCTCTAAAAGGACTGACATTTCATGATTATCTAGACATTTAGTACATGTAAATAAGTTGTCTAATGGATAATTAGGTACTATGATATACATGTTGCATGTTTTACATAGTATAGCTTTTTCACCATTTTTGGTTTGTATGAATGTTTCCATGGTATCTATTCTACAGTTGTTAAAGTCACAAGCAAGGAAACAAGAAAAGAGGTGTGAAAAAATAATACCAGATTTGGTAATTCTAGTTCTTAAGATACCCAGAAAAGACTCAACTTCCTGATTAAGTTTTGGAAACAAAGTTCCAAATTCCAAAAGAAGAAGTCTGTTGATAGTATTATGTACTGTTTACCAGAAATAATAATTTAATATTTTAATTTAAACCCAAAATGTGATAATTTTTCAAATTACTTTCACCACAGTAGGCAACATTAAAGATTTTAAAGACAAACGTTGTTAGTTCTTTGCTGTTTCTGACTGAGCTTTCAGCAACTCTGAGCTACTAGAAATGGTATCACAAACAAAGAAAACACAGGCTGAAATCAGATAAAAAGCATATAGATGTTAACTACTTATTCTATAGTCTTCTTCCTAGAGCAAATATTTAATTTTAGTGCTTTATAATGATACTCGGAAGTGCAGGGCAGGATCTCTGTTGGCCGAGTACTTTAAGAAATACAGCAAACAATATGAACTGAATGTCTAGTAGCCCCTGATATTACCTACAAGCTGAGTGATCATAGAACCATCCTTGACTACAGAGGATTTGTGTTAATGACTGCTTTGCTAGAGACCCCCTCTTATACTTAAACAACGCTAAACACATAAAACATGCACGGAAATGCGCGTGTCTTTTCGTGCATCTTCACGTGCAGTAAGCGCCCCCTGCCCGAGCTTGCCCTGCTCGCTGTAGGCTTCAATTATATAGTATGCCCACCCTGAAATTCTAAGCAATTAATGACAGAGCTGAAGCTCTGTAAGCTGCTGCAGATATCATAGTGCTGTTAAAAGAAGCACCAACTTGAAACACAGAATAAAAGCACTTAAGTGTTGCTGTAATGTTTAAAAATGAATTTGGACCACAAGTCCCTCTTCCTGTGTAAGGATTACAGCAAGGCTCAGTTAGTTACATCAAATTAACAGAAATAAACTTTGCACAAGCACTTTGGTATATCAGTGGGAGCTACAACTGTGCAGAGCAGAGTCTCACACAACAAACTGACTTTAGCAAAATGTCCTGCTCGCTGTAGGCTTCAATTATATAGTATCCCCACCCTGAAATTCTAAGCAATTAATGACAGAGCTGAAGCTCTGTAAGCTGCTGCAGATATCATAGTGCTGTTAAAAGAAGCACCAACTTGAAACACAGAATAAAAGCACTTAAGTGTCGCTATAATGTTTAAAAATGAATTTGGACCACAACAAGTCCCTCGTCCTGTGTAAGGATTACAGTAGGGCTCAGTTAGTTACATCAAATTAACAGAAACAAACTTTTCACACGCACTTTGGTATCAGTGGGAGCTACAACTGGAGCAGAGCAGAGTCTCACACAGCAAACTGACTTTAGCAATTATAGCGGACTTGGCTTCATCAGTTGATCCAGTTTGCATTACTGAGACTTGGGTGGGTGAAGATTCTGGCCCAGTTTTACAGGCTGCCATCCCCTCCGGCTGCTGTGTAGTGCACTGCTCCAGAATGGAATGCAGTGGCAGGGGAGTAGCTATCTGTTTTAGATCTGAACTGGGATTCACAGTGCACCCAGTGAGAGGACAGGGTTCCTTTGAATGTGTGGCCATTCATGGGGATCCGGATGCAGGCTGCAAAATTCTCTTGATTTACTGTCACCCTGGGGTGGTGGAAGAATTTCTGCAGGAGGTAGTCAACTTTGTCATCGGTGAAGCATTGGAGGCCCCCAGATGTCTAATTCTGGGGAACTTCAATGTTTGGGCCAGCTACAAATCATCTAGGCTTGGTTACTACCTCCTCTAGACTATGTCAAGTCTGGGCTTGTCACAGGAAGTTTTCCTCTGCGACCCATCAGGGTGGTCACATGTGGGACTTGGTCTTCTTGCTGGGGCTTGAGATAAATAATCTCAAGACTGATGAGTTTTTTTTTAGGTCACTACACGGTGGAGTTCTTGTTGGTGGCACTCCCCCAAGATCCCTCCCCCTGCTGAGATGGTAAGCTACTGCTCTTTGAGGGGTTTGATCCCCGAGGGTTTTCTGGTGGTATCTGACCTATCTCGTGTGGGCCAAGCATGCATTGAGGGTACATATGCTGCAGTTGCCACCTATAATAAAGTGATGTCTGACGCACTCAACTCCCTCACACTGGTCTGTGTATGGCCCAAATCTTCTCACTTGAGGTCCCTGTGGTTTGATAGGGAGCTCTAGGCGATGAAGATTTTGGGTCAGAGGTTAGAGCCCTGCTAGTGGAGGACTGGCCTGGGGACAGACACGCTGGCCCTGTGGGCTCACTATGGTGAGTACCAGGGCGATCAACCATAAGAAAGCAGAGTTCCTATCTAGGGAGATTGCTGCTGGGAAGAATCAACTAACAGTGCTCTTATGGACTGTAGAGAGATTGCTAAATCATGCATGTATGGGGCAAAAAAAGCCTTTTCTAATGTATTATGCAAAGTGTTTGCTCAGTTTTTCTCGGGCAGAGTGTCTGCCATCAGGCAGGGAATTCTGCCAGTGAACCAATCTTTGTTCAACAGTGATTGCCTTGGGCTCCAGAGAGTGCTCCATCTGGTTGAGGTGAGTTTAGACCAGTGGAGGTGGCTGAGGTCACTGAGGTTGCTTCCAAGCTGATGCACATATGTTATGACATGGACCTGGTGCCGACACACTTCTTGATGGGATGTCATTTCCATTGGCCCAGTGTTTGCCTTGATTGCCCAGTGCTCCTTGTCAGAGGGGTTGTCTTCCCAGATGCCATGAAGGAGGCACTGGTGAGACCCCTTCTGAAGAAACCATCTTTGAATCCTGACATCAAGGCAAATTACTGTCCTATCGCCAACGTTTCATTCTTGGGTAAGGTTGTTGACAAGACTGTGGCACTTCAGCTTAAATAGCACCTCGTGGCCTATACTCTATACAAGCCTCTCCAGTCTGGGTTTCAGGTGAGGCATAATACAGAAACTGTGTTGTTTGGGTGCACAATTACCTTTTTACCACAAAATGAGATTGTCATGCGGTAACCAGTCTTCAGCCATGTTCTCAGTTGGATTTTTCATTAGGGGGTCTGCTACTTTCTTTTTAACAAATTGGGGTGCCATGGCCCAAAAGTGGAAGTCCCTGTTAAATTTCTGGGGTCTTCATTTAAATACATGTGAGCCATGGCCCTGCACCTGCATGGCTTGTGATGTAAGATTTTGTAGAGGACAAGGGTGTGCTCCATTGTTCTCTATGGGCCATGTTTGAATCTACCATTTGTAATTTTAACATGTGAGTTCAAACAAATTACAGCCACCATGCTACCAACAGTGGCCTTGTTAGTTGAGGAGAGGCCATAATTTGTTTATCGTCACCATCTACAAAGCAGCCCTAGAGTAAACCAATGGACTGTGCCCTCAAGCTCTACAGAGTCTTTCATTACAAGCCATGTGGCCACAGGGGCACAGCTCACTCTCCCTGGGCATTGTAAAGGAGAGTCTCTGGGAACTTTCACCCAAATAACACGAGTGTCCAGATGCACAAAATGAGCATGAAGGATGCTGTTACCTTCCCCTCTTCTGCATCGACCAAGACTTCCATGCCACCCAAGGCATAACAGTAAGTAAATTAAAAGGCCCTGCCTACTGCCTAACCTGATCTCTGAAGAAGGCAAACAACCCAGAAAAACCTTGTGGGAAAACTGGTAAAATTTCTTCACGACCCCAAAGGCTATCTCCCCTACATGGACAGTGAGACCATACTGACCCCCACCTGCTTTTACAATGGTGGGGCATTGTGGCTGCACTGCACACTGGATGTAATCTAGAAACTTATCTAAACTTATGCTACACAAATGTACAGTACACGACAATGTCTCATTAATCCTGATACCTTCCTTTCTCACCACAACCACCCACCCAATAGTGTCCATAAATGTTCTCATTGCTGCATTCTTAAGCCTGCAGTCATTCTTCATAGTTTTATAGACAGTTCATACAGTAGTTCATCAGAGTGCCATTGCACAAAAAATTGATTTTTGCCTCCCTGTAGTTGCCTGGAATTCAAACTTCAGGGACAGCCGCATACCCAAAGTAGTTTCTTCTTTGAACCAACACCTGCCAAAACAAAAACACAAATTGAAATCAGTTTCCACATCACATAACATTCAAAATCCAGTGATTGCCAGTGCCCAAGGGCCTGCATCCACTGACACTTGCCAAAACAAAAATAGGTTTATGATGTGCCACCACACATAACCAAAATCAAGCTCTGCTAATGCCTGAGGGCCAGCATCCACTCATCCATGAGCCCTTCTACCCTGGCATTCTTCACTTCCTTCACACCTTTCCCTTTTCTCCTCTTCTTGAACACCTTTTTTTTTACACCTTCTACCTTCCCCAACTAATCATCCAATCTTCCTTACATCATCACCTCCATCCACTTAATTCCACAATATGACAATCTCCACTTGGCCACCCTGTCTCTGTCTACCTTCAGCAGCCCTAGTGCCCCCCAACATTCTTTAAATTCTTCCCAGACACCTGTCCACCTTCAGCAGTCTCTGGCCAACCAAATGGCTGTCTACTGTGGGCATGCCCTGTGTCCCTGTGCTTACATCTACCTACTCACCTACTGCTGCCCACTATATCTAGCTGTGTACCCTCCCCTACCTGCCCACCCTCTTACAGAACCATTCAGAAATGTTAAAAAGACACTATTTCCTTCAAATTCTGTTAATTCCAACGTTGTTTAAGTTTTTCATGTTTGCTGACGATGGTTTTCAGGTCATCTGGTGATATGTCAAATTTTCCTTGTCCTTGCACGGTTACTGGTCCATAAAAAAGTCATCTTCCTTTTAGGACATCGATGTCCGAATGCTATTGCCAATAAAATTTGCCATCCCTGCTCCGCTGCAAAAATTTATATTCAAATTCTTGTTTCATTTCATCAATTTGAAATGAGTTTGAGTAATAGATGGCATAAAACTGGCTTGTCTGTATGTGGTTATAGTTCTTTTGTCATCGGTTGATGCGCTGACAACAGAGGTATTGGTTATTATGCTGGCTGCAGAATCTGTCACAGTGGCAGCATGTTCATTAATCTGGTTCGCAACAGCAGATGTACTGATGATCACTGGAGGTGTGATATCAGAAGTGGGGTGGGTGTGCTGGTGATTGCTTTGGAGACAGGAATCGGCAATGTAGAGGGCACAGGAGTCTCAATATCAGAAGAGGGAGTGGGTATGCGAGTGACTACACTGGAGACCAGAATCAGCAATGTAGAGTGCCCTGAAGTTTCTTTTTCCTTCATTGAAGACGCATAGCTAGGTGAAGTCTGAATAATCCTTTTCTTCCATCTGTCGATGAAGCTTGCATTTTTGCAGTGACCATCCTCTTTTCTGCATGGCCCACAGAAACAGCTGTAGTCTCAGACTTCAACACCATCTGCTACTGGTTGAACACTTTGAACCTTTCATGTGCCAGGTATTGCTTTTAGTACTGGTCCTGCATTTCTGTTAATTTTTCCATCACTGACCCAGAAGAATGTTCTGCAGTAATGAGTGCAACCTTCGATGGCAGGTTCATTTGTTAAATTCCTCTTGCAGTACTGAAAGAGGTGCGCAGCATTTGAAATGATAACCTGCCGGGACTGCACAGCTAGGCTTGCACGAGACTTCACTACCACACTCTCACCATCTGAGGGTCCTTTTCCATGCCTGGATCCAAAAAATGCATGCTCTGTTGGGAATCCATGTAGTGATGGAGCCGATGATATATTCTGGAAGGTCCATTTTGTTTGTATTCACTCCCACACCCATCAGTAAAGTGTATCTGTTTCTCAATATTGATGCCACGGATGTTTCTGAGATAGGAATTGGACATATTGACAAAATGCAGAATTGTGTAGTGGTCATGTTTAAGATCACTAGATACAAAGACCAGCGACTGTGTAACTAAGTCTGCACATCTTTCACAACTGTAGTATGTCACTACAGGGTGAACAATAGCTTGCTCATGGTGCCAATGGCATGACTAAATTTAATCCTGGTACTTACATGTGTAGTTCTCTGCAAAGTCTAGTATCATCAACACCCAGCTGTCAGGAAGGTTATCTTTGAATGATTTGAATTGGTGATGTTGCCAGGATGCCATGAGTAGATGTTGACCCAGAAACAGGAGGTCCACCTTTAAGACTTCAACCAGACATTGAAATGTGGCAACTTTTCACTTCATGACTTTTCTTGTTTGTTTACTTTCTGATCCATTTATGACCTTGAAAAAGGTCCCACTGTCACTATTTCACCTCTTCAGTTCCATGAGTTTGTAAAGGTTCTTCCAGTGATTTGTCAATAGCAAAAGTGCTACACTTTTTGCAATTTGTTTCAATGCAGGACTTTTTGAAGAATTTTTCACCTTCCTTTTTTGGGCACATTGTCAGCTCTACTGCTTCATAAATATTGGAAATTTTGCACTCCAGTCTTTTCTGTTCAGCAAATCGCTTTATTGCTAACAGCTTTGGTTTACCATTGGTGCAATACTTGCATAACATTGGTCCATATTTTGATCCTGTGCAAGTTTAATATTATCGGGGCGGAGACTGCTGCATTTTGTTCAAGTTTCTCATCTGGGTTTTGCTCACAGAATTCTTGGTGCAGCCTTTTCAGAGTTTTGTCTATGAATGATCTGGCTTTTCTGGTTCATTTTGAAAATGTCTTCTTGTGTGAAAAAGGTGTTGCTGATATATTGAAAAAATCTTCTACTTTCTTCTGCAGCTCCTCAGATATTCCCAACTTGTGCCTGGTGCTCCTCTTAACTTGCACGCTCTTTGATACCCTCATCATTCTTCTCCAACTGATCCCCAGGCACTTGCTTGCTCTTCGTAGTAGGTGGTACTTTTTCAGAACAAGAAACGTGCTGATGAATTCTTTTTTCAGTTCTTTGTCTGCTTTCCTGTTGCGATGTTTAACCAAATTTAATTTTTGTTGAAGGACTTCCACTAATTTATTGTCCATTTTGGTGCAACATCCAAACCTTGAGAGGGCAGCCTGTTTTTTGGGTGTGGCCAAGAAAATAACTTTTGTGATTGTAGCAGCAAACCTGGTTGGGGATCTGAGCAGTCCTTCACATGTTCTCTGAACAGCCTTTCTAATTGCACCTTCTGACCTTGGGTCCATCACTGGTGTTGCTCTTTTGTCCAAGGCAACCAATGTCATGGTTGTACTGGTAATGGAGGAGGTTCTCATTTGAGTTTTCGTTGTGTTGGATGGTGTGCTCACTTGTGTTTCCGTAGCATTTGTGGTGTTAGTGGCTGTGGTCATGGAATTGGTGGTCTGCATCTTCTTTACTCCATGGTATCCTTGTCATCATTTTACATTGATTCTTCTGCATTTTTGGGAGCTCATCATCATGCACTGTTCTCTTTTTCTCTCTCTCTCCAATATTCTCTTCTCTGTTCTGCTGTTTGTTTAATTGTTTCTTTACTTACAGAAGGGTTTACAGATGGGTTTACAGTATGTGGTGTCATGTCCCTCTTCTTTTTCCCGGCTTCCTGCATTCACAATTGACTTTTCTCTGTCTTGCAAGTATGCCTTGTTCTTCAATCATTTTCTATCTGTGCTTCGGGGCTCGTCCTTTTGCTTTGTCTTTATACTCTTGGATGCATTGTGGATCCTTTCTTAAGTTATTCTGGTACCAATGACTTCTTTCTTTTACTGTGAGCAGTACAGAAAAATTCTTCAGAGCCCCACAGAGCAAGTCAGCAGCAGACACACATGGTGTTTGACATCTTCTTGTTTCACTTTGAGCCATCTTTCCAAAACTATTATAACACAAGATGGCAAAAAAAATCCATGATGCCATAATAAAAAAAAAAATGCAGAATATATTAATAAATTCACTCATGGAAAACAATGAGGAGGGCACAGGACAAAACAGAGTAGCTTCACATGTGATAGAGTAAGCAGAGCAGCACACATGGTGACACTGCACAAGGTCGAGTAGAGCAGCATGAGGTAGAGTAGAGTCGTACACATGGTGATGCCACATGACATTGAACAGAGCACTTTCCTTGCAAACAAAATGGAGGAATGCCTGCACTTTTCTTGCAAACAAACTGGAGGCACACCTGCACTTGCTTGCAAACAAAATGGAGGCATGCCCGCACTTGCCTGCAAACAAAATGAAAGCATGCCTGCACTTGACTGCAAACAAAATGGAGGCATGCCGACCACCTTCCTGCAAACAAAATGGATGTGAGAAAAATGAAGGGTATCAGAGGACCAGCCGGGGGAGAGGGACTTGTGAGAGCATCCGATGAATAGATATATTGGGTTACTCGGGGTGTGGCAATGTGGGGTCGGTGGTTAGCAGTGGCCGGGGAGCTGGTGGGGTGCCCTAGGGACATGAAGGTCTCACTTTAAATAAGAAGGTCTCTCTTTAATCAAAAAAGACAGCAATCACAGAATAATTCAGCATGAATAATCCAGACAAAGCATCATTTCAACACACCAGCTCAAGATGATGAATCTTTTCAGGCATGCTTGTCGGCCTACACCATTCTACCAACTCAAATTCCTTCCCCAAACCAAGAAAGCACATGGCACTCAAGATGGTTGAGCCAATAGGAATGGCAGTGAAGTATTGAAGTGACACCAACTCCACCCCCACCCTGCAGAGATGGACAGGTATTGGGGTGTGCCTTTGGGTCGTCGCCCATAACGCTCATGCCATTTCATCTCACCCCACCCTGCAGACACTGACAAGTATCCAGGTGTGCCTTGGGTGTTCAGGCTTTACACTCACCCCGTTCCATAAGGAAATATGCTGAAATGGGTGCAGTATAGGAGAATAGGGTGAACTTTGGGGCCAAGGAGTCCAAGGCACATCTCGATGCCTGTCACTGGCTGCAGGGTAGGAATGGGGGGATGGCATGAGCATTACTGTCGACAATCCCAAGTCACACCCCTGATGCTTATCAGTCTCTACAGGGTAGGGCATTATGGTCAGAAACCCTAACACCCTTGGTGTTTCTTATTTTCACTCCAAGTTTTCAGCATGGGCTTTTTGTGACCCCACCACATGAACAGTGACACTATCAATTCATAAGCCAAAAGGTGATTTTACATAGTGACTGTGCCATTTGGCACCACAGATGTGAAAACACATGTCAAACAAGATATGAAAAATGACAGCTGTACTGTTCATGAGGAGGTGTAAAAAAATGATAATGTTGAAAATCTGGAGTGAAAATATAAACAAATTGGTGAAGTCACAAGCGTGCATAAAAACTGCACAATGCACACATGTAATACAATTATTTGGGGGATTTTTTACACCAGATTTTCAACATAAGCATTTTGGGACCTTCGCTATTGAACAGTGGCACTGTGATTTTCTTAATCTGTCCTGAACGTTGATTTCGCACAGCTATCGCGCCCATTGTGTGCCACAGCTGTGAAAACTTGTTACAGGCAGGATGTCAAAAATGACAGCTGTACTGTTCATAAGGTGGTGTGCAAAAATAACAATGTTGAAAATCTGGAGTAAAAATATGAAAAATTGATGAAGTTAAGCGCATGCATAGAAACTATGTGATGCATGCTGGAAACACAGTCATTTTTTGGAATTTGTTCACCAAATTTGCAACATGGGCTTTTTGGGACCTCTCCTTATGAATACTGTCACTGTGATTTTCTTCATCTGTCCCAAACGTTGATTTCACACAGTGACTGCGCCGTGTGCCAGATGTGCAAAAACACATTTCAGGCAGGATGTGAAAAATGACAGCTATACTGTTCATAAGGAGGTGTGGAAAAATGGCAATGTTGAAAATCTGTAGTGAAAATATTAATCATTCTCGAAGTGACGAGCATGCATGGGAACTGTGCAACACATGTTCATAACAGTCATTTTTTAGAATTTGTTTGACCAAATTTGCAACATAGGCTTTTTGGGAGCCCACCTCATGAATAGTGACACTGTTGTTTCATTAATCGGTCCCAGAAGGTGAATCTGCACAGTGACCGCGAAATCACCTTTTGCGACGAATAATGACATGTCAGTGGCTGAGTTTATGAGGTGGGGTCCCAAGGACCCCATGTTGAAAATTTGGTGCCAAATGTCACAAAAATGGCTGAGACATCCATCTAAGTTGAAAACCCCCCATTTATGCCATTATACAGCTTACCAGCATTTCTTCAGTTCACGGTCGGCTTTGAAGAGTGCAGACGTGTTCCTGCTCCACCGAAGATCGCCGCACCAGAGCTCCAAGAGGTAAGTATAGGGGTGAGGGTGTGTGGGGAGATGGGGTGCACAAGGTGGGTGCGGGTTGGGGGAGGAGGCACCACAGACAACAAGGAACCGTTTTCAGCAGGGCACAGGACCCTGGGTAACAAACTGGCAGCAAATCAGGATGCAGAGGGTAATAGTAAATGGAACTCACTCTGATGAAAGGGGGGTTACTAGTGGGGTACCGCAAGGTTCAGTACTGGGTCCAGTCTTCTTTAATGTCTTTATAGGAGACATTGCAGAGGGTCTGGAAGGAAAAGTATGCCTCTTTGCAGATGACACAAAGATCTGTAACAGAGCTGATACACAAGGGGGGGTCCTAAGGATGAGAAGGGACTTGGCATGGTTGGAGGAATGGTCAGACATTTGACAGTTTAGATTCAATGCAAAGAAGTGCAAAGTAATGCACCTGGGAAACAAAATCCCAGGTGAAGAGTGCACAATGTGGGGGGTAACTAACAACAACAAAAATGGAAAAGGACCTGGGGGGTAATCATATCAGATGACGTTAAGTTAGGCAAGCAATGTGAGAAGGCAGTAAGGAAAGCTGGGGAGATACTGGGATGCATAGGGAGAGGCACCACCAGTAGAAAACAGGAAGTTGTTATCCCTCTGTACAGACAGTTGGTGAGACCCCATCTGGAGTACTGTGTGCAGTTTTGGAGACCCCATCTCTGCAAGGACATAGACAGGATGGAGGCAGTCCAGAGGAGGGCAACTAAAATGGTTCAGGGTCTGCATCAGAAACCATATGAAGAGAGACTGAAAGAGCTTAATATGTATACCCTTGAGAAAAGGAGGGATGGGGGGACATGATAGAAACTTACAAGTACTTCAAGGGAATCAACAAAGTACAAGAAGGTAATATCTTTCAGAAAAAGAGATGTGCAAGAACAAGGGGGCACAATACAAAGACAGAGGGGGAACAGCTCAGGGGCAACATGAGGAAATATTTTTTCACAGAGAGGGTTGTGGACACATGGAACAGCCTTCCAGAGGAGGTTGTGGGGTCAAAACAGTGGAGAAATTCAAGAATGCATGGGACAGCCATAAGGCAATTATAGTGGTGGGTAGGAGGAAGAAGGCTGCTGGTAAACTAGAATCTGCAGCTTGTCCAATAGGTTGGGAAATGGGCAGACTGGGTCGGCCAAGCGGTCCTTATCTGCCATCAAAGTCTAAGTTTCTATGTTTCTTGTTTACAGGTAAAAAAAACTATTTTGCGGGAAGGTTTTCTTTTTTACAGGTACTTGACACCCTGGGGTGGTTTCCCTGTGTGCCACCTATATTTTTGGGGAGGGGGAACTGAAGCTGATGGGGATTGGGCCCCCCATTGGCAAAGAAAGTGTGTCTGTGTTTGGGGGGCATGATGCCAAGGGGGATTGGGCACCCCTCTCAGACAAATGACAGAAGGGGGAGCATTATGAGATGGGGATTGGGCTCCCCCATCAGCAAATGAACTGGGGAGGGGACATGCTGACAGGGGGCTTGGGCACCCATGACATCGGCTTCTGTGGAACTGTGAGAGGTGTACAGCGACAGTCACTGCCATGTTTAGGGAAATGTTACACCAGGCAAGGCACACCTGCAATGAGGGGGCGCTCCCTCACTGCAGAGTTGAAATAGTCTCAAGTTGGTGGCACGCTTCTGAGCAGCTGTCATAGACAGCATACTCACTTATTGGTGCCACAGAAACAAGCCCCAAAAAGCAGTGGTGGCATTGGCCACAACACGACCACATCTCCACAACCTGATGCTCCAGCAAGCTGTCACAACATGTTTCTTACGCATGCATGTAACCAAACATAAAAATGGATTAAGTCTTCTATGCCTTTTCCACTGTACTGCAATGCACTTGGTCAAGCACCATTAACCCCCAAACCTTTAGGGGGGCACATAGCTATTGCTTCACCAGGAAGGCACACTATTAATTCTAGAACCCATCACAATCCATACATCACCAGGGCATCCCAAACCAGTAATGCTGCTTTGGCTAGAAAGTAGCAGTATTATCTTCCAAAGTAATTTTCCCCTTTTAAAAAGTTCAGAAAAAAAACCCAAACAATCCCCAATCCCCAGGGCAAGAAGTGTGGCACAGCAAACAAGTCAGTGAGCAGATCTCCAAAAGAATAATAAAAACTATTAAATTGCACAAAAATCCACAGTGGAAATCACTCTCAATTTAACGTTCCCCACCCTCCATTCTGCCATTTACTGGGCTTTCCACAGCATGAAAAGCTTACCTTGCAGTGTCACAGCAAAGGACTGTGGTACAGCAAATGGTCTGAACTGCAAAGCTAGCACGGCGCAGGCACAGAGTGGAAACCGCAGACACGACGCACGAAGATGAAAACAGTGTGGCTCAGGAAAGGGTCAGAAGTAACTTGGATGTTTGAATTTTTCTCTGTTTGATTAGCAGGGGATTTTCTCTGTCAAATTGTCGTGTAGGGCATCTTGCTGACAGGAAGGCACCATCGCAGCGGTAGGTCAGAGCTTTTAGCTGATTGTTTTGTGAGGGCACAGTTTAGGCTCAAATCCTTCCCACCCTCACCCCACCCTTTATACCTGGGGTTCTGACATCATTTCCTCAAGAGGGCAAGGTGAATATCACTGTCATATCCTCTCTAGCACACTGCACTGGCAATATAAGCATACACATTATATAAATACATATATTTCTATACAACACACCAATCACACACACACAAAAAAAAAACTAAACAAGTTAGACAGTTGTGTGGGGAGTAGTGCAATGTAATGGCTGTGGGGCAGCAGTCTTCCGGGAGTCTTTCTGGAGGCTGAGATGCTGCCCTGTTTGCAGACAACTATCTGCCTGAGGGAGAAAGTTGCCCGTCTTCAGGCTACACTGGACAATAGCAAAGGAACCTCCCCATCCAGGGAGCACCAGAGCCACCACCACTACCTCAGAGGTTGCAAAGAAAGCACAGCAGTTGGACCACAGTGGGCTCAGGGAGGGTAAGGGTGGTGGAACAGAGGCACACCCAGTCAGTTGTTCCACTCCAGAATCCATACACCATTCTGGGGGAGCACAGTTCCCCTATGGATGCACCTGCAGAGGAGACTAAGGAGGGTCCAGACAACTGTCACAAGGGAGGCCCTCAGGAAGGAGGCAGGGGGCACCACAGGGAAAGGAAGCAGCTCCTGGTGGGGGACTCAGTTATTAGGGAGATAGAACTGGGGGGAGCAGGGAAAACTGAAGTAAGGAGCCTGCCTGGTGCCATGGCTTGGAAGGATAGGAAGTGCATCCTTAGGATCACGAGAACAGTTGCATGGGAGTCTGAGCTGGACGTCATTGTCCACCTAGGGACACATGACTTGGCTCATCATGAGATTAGAGCAGTGCAGAAGGACTTTATAAAGTTGGGGAGGGGCTTAAGACAAGTAGCACACACAGTATCCTTCTCAGAGGTGCTGCCTGTCAGTGGCATGGTTGAGGCAAGGGTACTTTGCACCATGCAGTTTAATGAATGGTTGAAAAATTGGTGTGGAGCACAGGGGTTTGTCTTCATTGGGGACTGGGGTTCTGCCTGGAGGGACACCAGCCTATACTGGCAGGATGGACTGCATCTGTCCAGGAAGGGAATAAGTCTTTTGGGCAATCAGTTTAAATGTTTCATTGGCAAGCTTTTAAACCAGTCAAGGGGGGAGGCACTGATAAGCAGCAGGAAAATCCCAGCCTCCCCTTACAAAACAGGGTACTAAATGAGAAAAAGACCAAGGTAGAAAGGTCAGTGGGGGATGCTGCTACAGAAGGTAAAGCCATCAAAAAAAATGGAGAGCAATGAGTACCTATGCCCGTAATCTGGGTAACAAGCTTCCTGAATTAGTGGCCTTGATGGAGGAGGAACATCTGGATATCGGGGCAGTCAAAGAAACATGTTACACACAGAACCATGACTGGGACGTAAACATACCAGGATACACTATCTACAGAAGGGACAGGTAGGGTAAAAGAGGAGGAGGAGTAGCTCTCTACATAAGAGAAGGAATCAAAGCAATAGAACAAAAGGGTAAACAGGGAGGAGAAGAAGCACTGTGGGTCAATTTTGAGGCAGGCAATGGCACCACAATCTGCACAGGGGTTGTAAACAGACCCCCCTCTCAGTTGTAGGAAATGGACAAGGAAATGATAGAAAGTAAACTTAGAATGGCAGATAAAGGGGAGATATTGCTGATGGGTGATCTGAATATGCCAGATGTTAACTGGAGTGCAGTTGCAGCAGCCACTTCTAAGAGTGGGGTTATTCTAGATGCCCTACAGGGGGCATGTCTTAGACAACTAGGTATTGGAACCCACTCGAGAGGAAGCAATCTAGACCTGGTCCTCTCAAATGGAGATGGAGAGAGGATCACAGATGTAATGGGTAGCCATCTGGGAACTAGCTACCATCGAACAGTATGGTTCACAATAAACACAGCAATAGAGTCAAGCTATACAAAGGCAAAAGTACTGGTCTTCAGGAGGGCTGACTTTGCCAAAATGGGTGAGTGCCTAAGGAATGCACTAGCAAATGGGCAGGAAAGAGGGGTGGAAGAACAATGGGGAATAATAAACATAGTCATCACAGAGGTAACAAGCCTTTGTGTGAAGCAAATAAACAAAACAAAACAATGTAAGAAACCACTATGGTTCTCAAAGGAGGTGGCAGTGAAGGTTCAAGAGAAAAAGAAAGCATTCAGAAAGTACAAGGAATCACAGAAGGAGTAGGACAGAGAATTGTATCAGTTAAAGCAAAAGGAAGCTGGGAAGGCAGTCAGAACAGCAAGTCCTGAACTGAGGAAAAGATAGTCAACTCAGTTAAGAAGGGGGATAAAACCTTTTTTAGGTACATCAGGGAGCAAAGGAAGACTAGGAGAGGGATAGTGAGGCTTAATAAAGGGAAGGGGGTGGGCAGAGGGTGACTGTGAAAAGGCGGAGATAGGAAACAAAATTTTTTTTCTCAGTATTTACAAATGAAGAGGGTGGGGTACCTAAAACAAACAATAGAAACACTCTGGATACAGAAGTTGATATACCAGCACATTTACAGAAGAAAGGGTTCTGAAAGAACTCTTAAAACTGAAGGTGGACAAAGCAATGGGGCCTGATGGGATTCATCCCAGAATTATACAAGAACTAAGGAGAGAACTAGTGACACCACTGACTAATCTTTTTAAAAATCATGGGAGGATGGTGTGGTACTTGAGGACTGGAGGAGGGCAGATGTGATTCCCCTTCACAAAATTGGGAGCAAGGCAGAAGCAGGAAACTACAGACCTGTTAGTTTAACCTCAGTGATAGGGAAAATGATGGAATCACTTCTGAAGGAAAGAATTGTTGAGTACCTAGAGGCCAGAGGAGCACAGGACCCACGGCAACATGGATTCACAGCGGGAAGGTCATGCCAGATGAATCTGATAGATTTCTTTGACTGGGTGACCAAAGTAGTAGATCAGGAGGGGCTGTGGACATGGTCTACCTAGACTTAGCAAGGCATTTGACACAGTCCCACACAAAGATTAATATAAGTTAGCCAGCCTGGAGTGGGTCCCAAGATGACAGCCTGGGTAAAGAATTGGCTGGAGAATAGGACACAGAGAGTAAAGTAAATGGAGTCCACTCTGAAGAAAGGGGGTTACTAATGGGGTGCCGAGGGTTCAGTATTAGGACCGGCCATCTTCAACATCTTTGTAAGTGACATTGCAGAGGACTGGAAGGAAAGTACCTCTTTGCAGATGACACAAAGATCTGCAACAGAGTTGATGCACAAGGTGGGGTGGAAAGGATGAGAAGGGACTTGGCAAGGTTAGAGGAATGGTCAAATGTATGGCAGCTTAGATTTAATGCTAAGAAGTGCAGGTAATGCACCTGGGAAACAAAACCCAGGGAAGAGTACACAATGGGGTGAGATACTAACAACAACAAAATGGAAAGGGACCTGGGGTAGTCATATCAGATAACTTAAAGGTGGGCAAACAATGTGTGAGGGCAGTAAGGAGGGCTGAGTGGGATACTGGGATGCATAGGGAGAGGCATCACCAGCAGAAAACAGGAAGTTGTTATCCCTCTGTACAGACAGCTGGTGAGACCCCATCTGGAGTACTGCGTGCAGTTCTGGAGACCCAGTCTCCACAAGGACATGGACAAAATGGAAGCTGTCCAGAGGATGGCAGCTAAAATGGTGCAGGGTCTGCACCAGAAGACATATGAAGAAAGACTAAAGGAGCTTAATATGTATAGCCTTGAGGAAAGGAGGGAGAGGGGGCATGATAGAAACTTTCAAGTACCTCAAGGGAATCAACAAAGCCCAAGAGGGTAGCATCTTTCAAAAAAAAAATGGTGTGCAAGAACAAGGGGGCACAATTTGAAGATGGGGGGGGCTCAGAGGTAATGTAAGGAAGTATTTTTTCACAGAGAGGGTTGTGGATGCATGGAACAGCCTTCCGGAGGAGGTTGTGGAGTCAAAAACAGTGGTTGAATTCAAGCATGCATGGGACAGCCATAAGGCAATTCTATGGGGTGGGGGTAGGAAGAAGTAGGTTGCTGGTTAACTAGGATCTGCAGCTTATCCATTAGGTAGGGAAATGGGCAGATTGGGTGGGCCAAGCAGTCCTTATCTGCCATAAAATTCTATGTTTCTATGTTTCTATGTTACCCCCAACACAGGGTTATACACCTCACTGGAGCCTGCCCACCGGTGATGCTGCACTCAATCCCAGAGTCACCCCGGGAACATTGAGGTTGGGTTTTGTGTGGTGCAGACACATCCAGGTCAGTGAGACACCAAATTGACCCAGAGCAAAAGGTTGCACTTTTTGAAAGCAGAGACCATGGGACATGTCTCAACACTGCTCCAACCAACACATAAGAGCATTGAGAAAACAAGACAGAGTTAGGGGAGTATTTATTTATAAATGGAAATCTGGGGAACATATTAACTGCGGTCCTTGAATGGGACACTGGGTGTTGCCTGCACCAAAGGGATTTTTCCCGAAAACAAAGTAGGACACGCACTTTGTAAAACCGGGGGAAAACATATATATTTAATAAATAGCACACAAGGATCATTTTAAATGCAATTTTATTGACAGCAACTCAAATAAATAATGACTAGCACACAAACAAAATCCTGTGATCTGGCATGTCACAATTTTATTAACAATAATATACTGCTTTTCTGTAAACACAAGCACAAACAAAAACAAACATTTGTCAATGCCGAATGTTGATTGCTTTGCTCCGTTGAGCGCGCTCACTCCCTCTCTCTCACTCGCTCGTTCTGTTTCTCCTGGCACTGCAGTCTGCCCTTTTGTACTTGGCTTCTGCCTGCATGATGGCACTTTTCTGCCCACAAAGAAATCTGCAGCTGTCCTGGCAGAGCTCCATTGAGCTCACTTCCCCTCTCTCACTGCTCATTCTGTTTCTCCTGGTGCAGCAGGCTGCCCTTTTGTACTGGGCTCCTGCCTCTGTTGGTGCCTTTTTCTGTCCACAAAGAAATCTGCAGCAGTCCCAGCAGAGCTCCGTTGAGCTCGCTCACTCCCCCTCTCTCACTCGCTCATTCTGTTTCTCCTGCCGCTGCAGACTGCCCTTTTGTACTGGGCCCCTGTCTGTATTGTTGCCTTTTTCTGCCCACAAAGAAATCTGCAGCAGTCCTGACAGAGCTCAGTTGAGCTCGGTCACTCCCTCTCTCTCACTCGCTCAATCCTAATCTGTCCCAAACACTGATTTCCGAAAGCGACTGCGGTATTCTGCTCCGGAAACATGAAAACACAAATCGGCCAGGATGTGAAAAATGACAGCTGTACTGTTCATAAGGAGGTGTGAAAAAATGACAGTGTTGAAAATCTGGCATGAAAATATTAGTAATTTGTGAAGTTACAAGGGTGCGTGGAAACTGCACAACGCATGCTTGTAACACAGTCATTTTATGGAGTTTCATCACAAAATTTTCAACATAGGCATTTTAGGACCTCTGCTCCTGAACAGGGTCACTGTGATATTCGTAATGCATCCTGAACACTGATTTCCCACAGCGCCCGCACTATTCTGCACCAGAAGTGCAAAAACACATTTCGGCCAGGATGTGAGAAATGACAGCTGCACTGTTCATAAGGAGGTGCATAAAAATGGCAATGCTGAAACAGGTCTGTAGTTTCCTGCTTCTGCCCTGCTCCCACTTTTGTGAAGGGGAATCACATCTGCCCTCCTCCAGTCCTCAAGTATCACACCATCCTCCCATGATTTTTAAAAAGATTAGTCAGTGGTGTCACTAGTTCTCTCCTTAGTTCTTGTATAATTCTGGGATGAATCCCATCAGGCTCCATTGCTTTGTCCACCTTCAGTTTTAAGAGTTCTTTCAGAACCCTTTCTTCTGTAAATGGGCTGGTATCAACTTCTGTATCCAGAGTGTTTCTATTGTTTGTTTTAGGTACCTCCCCCTCTTCATTTGTAAATACTGAGAAAAAAAAATTTTGTTTCGTATCTCCGCCTTTTCACAGTCACCCTCTGCCCCCCCCCTCCCTCCCTTTATTAGCCTCACTATCCCTCCCTAGTCTTCCTTCGCCCCTGATGTACCTAAAAAGGTTTTATCCCTTCTTAACTGAGTTGACTATCTTTTCCTCAGTTCGGGCCTTTGCTGTTCTGGCTGCCTTCCCAGCTTCCTTTTGCTTTAACTGATACAATTCTCTGTCCTACTCCTTCTGTGATTCCTTGTACTTTCTGAATGCTTTCTTTTTCTCTTGAACCTTCACTGCCACCTCCTTTGAGAACCATAGTGGTTTCTTACATTGTTTTGTTTTGTTTATTTGCTTCACACAAAGGCTTGTTACCTCTGTAATGACTGTTTTTATTATTCCCCATTGTTCTTCCACCCCTCTTTCCTGCCCATTTGCTAGTGCATTCCTTAGGCACTCACCCATTTTGGCAAAGTCAGCCCTCCTGAAGTCCAGTACTTTTGCCTTTGTATGGCTTGACTCTATTGCTGTGTTTATTGTGAACCATACTGTTCGATGGTCGCTAGTTCCCAGATGGCTACCCACTTCTACATCTGTGATCCTCTCTCCATCTCCATTTGAGAGGACCAGGTCTAAGATTGCTTCCTCTCAAGTGGGTTCCAATACTAGTTGTCTAAGACATGCCCCCTGTAGGGCATCTAGAATAACCCCACTCTTAGAAGTGGCTGCTTTTAAAGCTAATTTTGTAATCAATGACTGACATTATTACAGATGCCTGCTGTACAAAATTTCTAAAAACCTGTACTGCTGAAGTTAACTGTTGAATGTACATAGTAGATTGATACTGGGGATGTACTAGGATGGTGCTACCACATTTCTGAAAGTAAAAGGTACAGCACTGTACCATGATATAATATTTTATTTTTTCATAGTGGGCATGGAGTGTGAGGAAGAAATTTTTAAAACTTAAAAATCCTGTATTTTCATTCAGGAATTAAACACAACAACTACACAAATGGGTGTGATGATTTTTTTGCCAGACAAATATTCTTGCTGAAAAATAATGATATAGAGACTAACAAACATTGCTGCTTAAACATATGCTGAAAGTAAGTTTTATATCTGAATATCCTGTCTGAATAAAGTTTGATCGATTACTGCTAACTGCTCTGTTACTAATTTTGCAGTGTCCTTCAATGTAACAGCCATGGAACTACAATGAACACACCTATTGGCTCCTCCTGTGTTCATTATAGTGAGGGACTGCTGTAATTTCCATACATGACCTCTCATCACAGAGCCCTCATTCATAGAAACATAGAAACATAGACTTTGATGGCAGATAAGGACCACTTGACCCACCCAGTCTGACCATTTCCCCTACCTGCTGGATAAGCTGCAGATTCTAGTTAACCAACAGCCTACTTCCTGCAACCCCCAACTATAATTGCCTTGTGTCTGTCCCATGCATGTTTGAATTCCCCCACTGTTTTAGACCCAACAACCTCCTCAGGAAGCCTGTTCCATGTATCCACCACTCTCTCCTGAAAAAATTTCCTCACATTACCCCTGAGCCGTCCCCTCTCTACTTTTAAATTGTGCCCCCTTGTTCTTACACATCTCTTTTTCTGAAAGATGCTACCCTCCTAGACTTTGTTGATTCCCTTGAGGTACTTGAACGTTTCTATCATGTCCCCCTGTCCCTCCTTTCATCAAGAGTATACATGTTAAGCTCTCTCAGTCTCTCTTCATATGGCTTCTGCTGCAGACCCTGCACCATTTTAGTTGCCCTCCTCTGGACTGCTTCTATCCTGTCTATGTCCTTGCGTAGATGAGGTCTTCAAAACTGCACACAGTACTCCAGATGGGGTCTCACCAACTGTCTGTACAGAGGGATAACCACTTCCCTTTTTCTACTTGTGATGCCCCTTCATATGCATTCCAGTATCCCCCTGGCTCTCCTTACTGACTTTTCACATTGCTTACCCACCTTTAGGTCATCTGATATGACTACCCCCAGGTCCCTTTCCATTTTTGTTGTTGTTAGTACCTCCCCTGCTATTGTGTACTCTTCTCCTGGGTTTTTGTTTCCCATATGCATTACTTTGCACTTCTTTGTATTGAATCTAAGTTGCCACATGTCTGACCATTCCTCCAACCTTGCCAAGTCCCTTCTCATCTTTTCTACCCCCTTTGTGTATCAACTCTGTTACAGATCTTTGTGTCATCTGCAAAGAGGCATACCTTTCCCTCCAGACCCTCTGCAATGTCACCTATAAAGATGTTAAAGAGGACTGGACCCAGTACTGAGCCCTAAGGTACTCCACTAGTAACCCCCCTTTCTTCGGAATGTGTTCCATTCACTATTACCATCTGTGTCCTGTTGTGCAGCCAGTTTGCTCATTCCTCATGAACAGTTCACTGTAGTCCATCCCTTAGATTCCCTGCTGTACTTTTCTCTGTAGTTTACCTCAAAACATGAAAACTGGAATTGCATCTTCTTTTTATAATTAACTGAGTGGTCCTACTTCCAGCATCGCTTTGTGTCTGCTCTTAGCTTGCAGCTGTCCAAGAAGCTACATCCAGTCTCTTACATGCTACTAAAGTTACTGCCACTGTGATTATTAAATAAGATCAGTTTAAGGAGACAGAACCACATTTCTCTAAACACTACACCTACAAGTACTTAAAAGTCATTATGCCCCCCCTTTCCCATCTTGATACCAAGGGCCAGATATTCAAAAGTTTGCCCCAGGCGCAAACTGTTTGAACTGGGATTGTGACACAACTGTGCTAGACTGCCATATTCAAAAGGCTAAATAGTGCCACTGCAACATGTTAGCACCAGCACTAAAAGATAATGTATGTATGGGGCAAAGTGAGTGGTGGGGATATGCATACAGGCATAACAGTCTAGTAAAATCCACAACACAGCACAATGTGTGTTAATGTGACATGTAGTGCCACAATAATTACCGCTTATAAAAAGGTAGTCTTAACTCTGGGCAAAGCAAGGATGGGGGGGCATGGACACGGCAGCAAGAGGTTACAAGGTTGTATGCATCAACAGCAGCATGGTTCACCTGATGACTGCAGCCAATGAGGAGTCAGGGAGAGAGCAGACAGCCACCCTGGACCACTCCGTATGACATGGAAGAGACATTCTGCACACAGTTGGCACTGCCCACGTCACCATCATCTGGCAGTGGTTCCAACTCTGCCAGGCATTTGAGGGTACCCCAGCACTCAGTGGACACCTTGTCAGTGCGTCCATGCAGCAACCAACTCCAGTACCCCCACAGAGGTACAACAACACAATCCTGCACACACATGCAACACAAAGCAATGGGGGGTGTTGAGGGAAGGGTGAACAGGTGGCCAGGCTGTACCGTATAGTAAATGCTGCCACAAAGCTTGAGCCATCCACACAGTGCACATGTTCCAGTGACAGGAATGCCGCTGACAACAGTGTGCCTGCATGATGGTATGTGCCTGCCCACCCCCTTGGGCACATACCGCACACCTGTGCAGACACCCCATTGCACATAGCCAGCCAAGTGTATGTTACTATGAAAATCCCATGCCACTGGGGTAGTGTGAGTGTGGGTCACAGGACAGTATGACTGTAGTGTTGACTGCAAGAACACACCTACTAATTGGGCCTGTCACTGTGTGGACAGCAGCAGTCATTGCCTGACTCACCATAGGCATTGTTGTGTCCTTCACAATACCTTAACTAAGAGTCTTAACTCTGGGCAAAACAAAGATGGGCAGCTACTGTGGTATTGTAGCATCTGATACACACTGTAGCAGAAACAACAATATGTCTATGGCATGCAGCAAGAAAACCCTGTGCCCGTGGTGCTAGTCCCCTGGGACACAATGGTCTGTTTTGCTGTGTACAAATCCAGCCTGCAGCTGCTGTCCTGTAGTTCTAGTCTGACCTACAGGTTGTGCTGTGTGCACCCTGAAATATCCCGTGCAAACCACATATGGTAATGCATGTAAATCAAGCCATAATGACATGCTAATGTGGCTGTTTGCCCTCGGACTGCCTAAGCAGGATCATTTACATATCAGTTTTGAGTATAGCAAACTTTTGCCCTGGGCTAACGGGTTTGCCCTGGGCAAACATGTTAGCACTGGGCAAACCTGTCAGAACCATAGCACAGTTCTGCAGTATTTGGCTTGCAATGATGTCTGTTGTTGCTTTGCTTGCACACAAATTGGCCATGTAGTTCAACTTTGCCTTACTTCACCTCTGTGTGCACTGGGCTACTGTTGCAGTTTGCACTGCCCAGTTGTTATATTCAGTGCTGTTTTCTGTGCTGGGCTATTTTTGCACTGCACTTTCTGCTTTGTTTGTCTGCCTTCATTTGCCCGCTATATTCAAAAGGTTTAGCCTCTGGACTATTCTTTTGAATAATGCATGCAACTGGATGTGAAGCAATTTTGCACATCTGGCAGTGCAAATTTTGCCCCCCCAGCAAAGTTTTGAATATTGGGCTCAAAGTGTATACGTGCTGAGCTTATCAGCCTCTTCATATGATTGCCTTTGCTTCTCTGGGATCACTTTTGTGGCTATCTGCACAGACTCCACACAGTCTCTGATTTTTTCTAGGTGCGGATTCCAAAACTGTACACAAGGACCTCGGTTTACCGTCTGATCTGAAGGACAGCACACCCCAACAGTACTTAAATTTCTGGTGAAAAGTAGAGGTTGGTCTTCTTTTTCTTTTAACTTTAAAAATCTTGGTGAGAATTTTTGATGCTGGATGTTAAAAGTCCTTCAGTGGCTTGGCTGTAGTACTTGTTTTTCTTTCCTCACTCTTGAATCTGGTACTGTAGAATATTTTGACATCAATGAAGCAGTGCAGGCTGGATCCTCCTTACTTCACATCAGAAATCATCAAAAAGTCACTTATTAGGATTTTGGAGGGAACGTCAGACAGTAAGACACCACAGTTCAAGGCATGATGTTAAGCTTCTTCTCAACCACAGTTGTCTGCAGAAAAGGAATTTCCTTGTGGTTAGCAAAGGTCTTGGTAACTAGATTTGTGACTTTTTCTATTTTAGTTCATTTCTACTTAAACTTCAGAACACTGGATTCATTTGCTTCCAAACAGCATTGCAGATTTGCTCTGGCTTGTGAAATTAACAGTCTCTATCCATGCTTGGTTTTAGCAGAAGTTTTAAAACATCACTTCAGTAAGAATCTCAAGTGTAAACCATAATTTTTCTGCTCATGCAATATGGGAGAAAGACCTCTTGTAACAAGCAGTTCTTGAAGCTAGTCCTTGTTGTAACCTTGTATCAGCTCCCAGGCTTTTCCTCAGCACCCCTGGTGGACATGTCAATGGCTTAACCAAATGCTGATGTAAGACAGGCATGGCTCAAGCTTTTGGCCAAGCAAAAAGTCTTAAAACAGCAAGATTCCTTAGCCCAACTGACATAGGTCATCACACCTTGAAGAATCTAGCAATTCTGCTTGGGCATGGCCAAATTCACATATATGTTTTAGGTCAAGTGACATCACCAGATTCTGATTGGTTCTTGTAGATGATGTAAAGGTGACTTTCAACTCCACCCTAAAGATGTCCCGCTTGCTTCAGGTTTACTTTTATAAATGAAATTGTTTTTCTTCCATAACTTTTTCATGCAAAATAATATAAACTTTAAACCAACATTTTTTAACTTTTCCCATTGAATAGAGTCTTAACACATTTACCATGTTTCTAGAATCAGTATTTCCTAAATAAGACTAATAAAGGCTGTAACTTCTCAGAACAAAGTGATAGTCTTGTTTTAAATATTCTAGACTTCAGAATAATATAAGATACACAAAATGACATCCAGGCTCTGGAGAGGGTGCAATGTAGAGCTACTAGAAAAATAGCAGATGTGAGAGCAAGGATTATGAGGAAAGATGGAAAGACCTGGGGATGTTTACACTGGAATATAGGAGACTAAGGGGGAACATGTGCATGGTTTACAGAGCACTTCATACTGAAGAATTGTGGGAGAAACTGGGATTCACATTTAAATAAACAAATTACAATATAAGAGCCCACCCTCTGCAATTAGCCAAGGAAAAGTACTCAATTACCAAAAAGAAACACTGGTTTAGTGTCAGAGTGATGCCCATTTGGAATAGACTACCAGTGGAGGTGGCTTCCAGTACAACAATGAATGAGTTTAAAAGAAAACTTGACACCTATTTTAGTACTAGGAATATAAGGGGATACAATTAGAAGAACAGTGGCAAGCAAAAAGGACTTTGGTCTACTAAGCTTTGTAACAACCTATGAAATCTATGAATGTATCCATAAAGTTTTTCAGGAAAGTCTATAAAACAGATTTCTTTACAAGCACATGATTTTCTTTGTTTGTGTTTAATGACGTATGACCTCATACAGCTTGGAGCTCATTGAGAAACTCTGACAAGAAGCCACTACTCTGTTTTTAGGCACTTAATCAAAAGTTACAGTCATGAGAAAGGTCATAAGGTCAGCTTCCTTTTAAGACTAAACAGGTCTGTTTTTTCATGACAGTTCTGATGTGACAATGTTCTGTAAATGGCAAAGACCAGAAGGCAGCTGCATTTACCAAACTTAGATGAATAGACAGTTGTAATTTTTTTTAACACTTGTGAAAGTTTCAGTTTACCATCATGTTACCTTTTCTTAGTTATATAGACAAAAGTCTTCTAATTTCCATGCAAGTCTAAAGGACTCAAAGGGCTGTAATTCCTAGACTTCAATAAATAATAAAATAAAAAAAAATAATAAACTTTCGAATAGGGTATCTCAAGCATAGCATGCTCTACCAGATACTGGTTGGCAGATGAACATGTAGATACATCATCATACCTCTCAACCTTTGGTCCTCAAATGTGGAACACTGCCTTTCAAAATGTGGAACAAATGAGCAAAATGTGGAACAGTTAATCAAATCTTTACCTGGGAAGCTCAGAACACTGTTAAAAAGTTTGCATTTATGTTCAGAAAGTTTGTTATTAATTGAGTAATAGATTTTTTGCATCATTTACTATAGATTTTTGCTTTAAAAAGTTAATACTGAATGTGAGACAAGTCCTCACAATGTGGCACAGGGAGCTTTTGTGAAGTAAAATGAGGAACATTCCTCGTAATGTGGTACATCATGGTCAAGTCCATGGCAACCACTCACTCTGGCCCCAGATCTAAGAAGTGAAGCTTCTTCCTTATCTCTGGTTGCCAAGGGTATTATAACCTTTGACCCTTCAAAAATATAGGTAGGCCTCATTCTCTGGACTAACACTGCAGAGTGTCCTTATAATATCATGGCTTAAGTTCAATGCATCATCCCCCTTTCCAGTGCTCACTTAAGCAGTTTTGTTTTCTTCTTGAAGTTAGAAAAATTATGGGGTCAGTAATCTTAAAGGAGTGCTGTCAGCTTTCCACCTTCATTTGTTGTCATATCTGAGCAGCGTGCCTTTTGGCACACACCCATTATACATGTCTTGTAAAATACACCCACAGATATAAAAAAAAAGTTGTGTACCTGTTTCACTCACTTGAAGTAAAATTCAATATTCCCTCAGTCCAGTCTTAAATCACCTGTCACCAGAAGCATCGCCAGGTTGAGAATGGGCGTCATGCACAAGCTCAGTTCTGATGCACAATTGTTTAGCATGCTAGTGGTAATAAGATGTTTCCCCAGGAAATGATGCAATACTCAGCCATTTCTGGTGCCTAAAAACAAAAACTGAGCTCTGAGGGCATCACATTTTACATTTTTAATCCTGTCCCAAAATTCTGTGCATGTGCGAGAGAGGGCATATGTCTTGAACTACTTCATTCACAAAGTTATTACAGTACACACTGCAAGCCCACTGGTCAACAATGTGGACCAATGAGCTTGCTGGTGTTATGGTAAGCTGTCATTTGGCAGGCAGCTGCAGAGGTGAGCGGGGGTGTTTCCTGCCTGACGATGACCTGGGTGGGGGAGTGGGGTGTAATGGGAGTCCTGTGTGCGTGGGGGGTACTTCTAGACCACCATGGATGAGGGATATTACTTTATTTACAATAATTGGGGTACCAGGTGAGTAGGGGGGAATGCTAGACCACCATGAACAAGGGATATTACTTTATTTACAATGATCAGGGTACCGAGCAGGGCGGGGGACTGCTAGACCACTATGGATGAGAGATATTACTTTCTTTACAATGATTGGGGTACTGGGTGAGGAGGGGAGACCACTAGACTACCAGGGACAAGGGATTTTAATTTTCTTACAATGATCAGGGTACCGGGTGGGGAGGGAGGACTGCTAGACAACCATCGACAAGGGATATTACTTTATTTACAATGCTCAGGGTACCTGGGTGGGGGGGTTACTACTGAGACTACCAGAGAACTGTCTGTTGCAGTGTACGGGATCAGACTTGGTGCTTGGGGGGTAGCCAAGCAGGGGTCTGGTGGCTGCTGTGTTGTGCCATGCAATACAACATCCTGGCTATGGGTGGCTACCAGTTAGGCCTGTTTTTTACAGGCATAACTTTGTGTCCATGTACTGTATGCAGTACATCTCCGAGATGTGCCGGCAGATGTGCAACACATCTCGGCTGAATATCATGTTGTGCCACATATGCATGTGAGTACGCCCCACAGGATGTGCTGCATACATTATAGAGGTGCATTGGTACATTTGGAGTTATGCGGTGCGTCTCCAGGGTTTGAATATGGCCCTGGGGCACAATTCTGGAGATGCACCAGTGCAACTCAGTTGTGCCAGACGCATCTGTGCTGAATATCTAGGCCCATGTCTCCCCACTTTCTCTGCATATCCAAGCTATGTGGTCCCAGGGCATAAAGTTGTTCTTCAGAAGTTTTTTCTTTTAAGTTTTAATGGTTTTGGTGAACAGACGTTGGACTTTCTCAGTTCTATTGATTTTTGTTTTTGTATATGGACTCCACAATTGACTTCCTTTAGTCAAAATGTGGTCTAATATATGATAAGTACAGTGGAAACAATATACTATGTGACTTACTTATGTTTATCCTTATTGCTATAATTGTTCTGTTTGCTCTAAATATGGCATTAGTGCATTGTTGTTTGAACTCAAATTTGTCATCTAGTAGTATATGCAAATCTTTCTCGACTGCTCTGTTTTGAATATACTTATCATTTAGTATGTATTTATACTGTTGATTTTTTCTCCATGTGTAGAACACAACTTTTATCTATGTTTAGCTGCATTCCCCATTGTGTTGTCCATAAATTGACAGTGGTTATGTCCTTTTTTAATGACAATGTCTCTTCTACTGTATCACATGGTCATCTTAGTTTAGTATCATCAGCATATTTGATGATATTATTATTCACCTTGTCTTCTAGGTCAGCTATAAAGATCTTAAAAATTATGGGACCAGGACCGATCCCTGCGGTACACCACTTGTTGCCTCACCCACCATGGATAAATGCCCTCTAACTGACATGCTTTGTTTCCAGTCAGTCAGACAATTCTTTATCCAGTGTATAATGCCCTTGTCAATATTGTATTTAATACATTTTTTGTTATTTGTGCAATGGGGAACCAAATCAAAAGCTTTACTAAAATCAAACATTATATCTATAGATCTGTTTTTATCCAAGTTTTCTCTTATATTTTCATAAAAACTAATTAGATTTGTTGTACATGATTGGCCTTTGTTGAATCCATACTGATTAGGATGAAATGTAGTTGCACTTTTTAATTTTTTAAGGATTTTATTTTTAATTATTGTATCTAACATTTTACATGGCACTAAAGTTAAACTTATTGGTCTGTAATTGGATGTGTAAGTTTTTGGACCTTTTTGATAGATAGGAATAATATTTGAGTTTTTCCAGTCTGTAGGAATTTTGCCTGCTTTTAGTGAGTTTTCATATATTTTTAGTGGGACAAATATATGATTTTTCATAATCTTTAACATTTCTGCTGTTATATTATCTGGACCAGATGAGCTATGATTTTCCAAGTTTCTTGTTAGATCCCTTATTTCATCTGTCGTAAGTGTAAAAGTCTCCCTCTTAGTATCCATATTGTTGTTTGTATAAGAATTTCCATTTTTTATTGTATACTGAGCAAAAGTACATATTAATTGTGTTAGCTATCTCTACTGGGTCTGTAATGATTTTTTCATTGTCTACTGTTGATGTTAGTTCCCTATTGGATTTCTTCATTGGATTTAGATAGCTGTAAAATTGTTTACTATTGGATTTTTTTTGTATGTTTCGCAAGTTTTAATTCATATTTTTTTGCTTTGTTTATTTTATTTTTACACTTCTTTTGTATGTCTTTGAATGAGTTCCAAGTTGCCTCCATATTATGTTTTTTATATAATCCATAAGCCTTATTTTTTTTTATTATGTTATTAATGTTTCTAGTCAACCATTTGGGTGATTTTCTTTTGTTGTTATATTTGTTTTTTACATGGCTGTTCATAATATTGTGCACAGTAGTGTTTCTGTATTCCCAACAATCATTGACTGGTTTGTGTTCCAGTATTTGTTGCCATTCAATTGCTGATAGTTCTCTATTAATTGGCTCTGTATCAGCCATTTTATATAAATACATTTCTGTACAACCATTAATGTTAGTTGATTGATTTTCTAGCATGAATAATACTGTTGCATGATCACTATTCCCAATTGGAGCTCTAACTTCACAATTCTTGATACTGATATCTTTGTTGATTAATACTAGGTCTAATAAATTATTTTGTCTTGTTGGAGACTGTACATGTTATATTAAATTATTTTCTTGACACAAGTCTAGAAACTGTCTACCTGGTTTGGACTGACAAGTATTGTTTTTTTCCAATCCATATCTGGAATGTTGAAGTCATCTACAAGTATTAAATTATCCCCATCAATTGTTTTTTGTATTTCTTGATATAATTCGTTAACTTCTCTAGTTGAATCTGGGACCCTATAACACATACCTAATATATACTGGTTTTTGTGTCCAGTATTGCTTTTTAGCCAGAGTCTCTGTTTTACCATTTTTTTTCCTTTATTTGTGTTGTAATATCACTGTATTTTATATTATTAAATAGGTATATTGCTATTCCACCCCTTTTTTATTTATATGATCAGACCTAATAATATAATAACCTGAGATATGGTTGTTCCATGCATCTTTATTATCAAGCCATGTTTCTGTTATCAGGGCTACGTCAATGTTAAGTGTTTTTATTGTTGCCTCCAGTTCTAAGAATTTATTGTTCAAACTTTGGAGATTACTTAACAGGCATTTAAGTGTTTTATTTTTGTTTTATTTGTTTTTATTATTGTATCATTTTGTTTTTTGCTCTGTCCCCCATCCATTAGCAGTTTAAATGAGTTCCTTACATTTTGTCTTTAATTGAGGTCACAAAAGTATTTGCTCCCTCTGTACTAAGATGTAGGCCATCATTACCATATAAAGATGCTTTACCATAAAAATGATTCCATGAATCCAAGAAATCAATTGCCTTAGTGTTACACCAGCATGGCAATCATGTATTAACTCATACTAACATACTAACATACTAAAAGCCAGCAGAATAGGCCTAACTGTCTTTTGTGTCTGCTCATTAGCCAGCCCCTATTGGGCACTAGCTCCTCCCCCCAGCCCCCGAGAGGGTCAACCTCGGCTTCAGTATACCCATGCATCTGTCCCACCCCCTCTTAAAGCCCTCCACTGTGCCCTGCTCCACTAGACTCCCGCGCAATGCATTCCATGGCTCAACCACCCTCTCAGTGAAGTAATGCCTTCTACATTCTGCCCTGTAGGTTCCCCCCTCGCCCCCTGGTTGTGCCCCCTTGCCTTAGCCTGAACATTTCTTTGGCTCTGCTCCTGTTAATCCCTTTCACATATTTGAATACCTCAATCATGTCTCCCCTGTCTCTCCTCTTCTCCAGTGAGCACAGCCCAAGGACTTCCAGCCTTTCCTCATAGGTCCTTTCATTCATGCCCCGGATCATCCTGGTTGCCCTCCTCTGAACCCCTATGTATCCATAAAATCACTTTCCACCCCTTCAGATATCCCTAGCTAGATTTTGCTCCATCCTCTCCTTGCCTCCCCTCACCACTCTTGTGACCCTTCTAGCTGTCAACTCATACTCACCTCTCTCCATGTTCCCCCGGAGTGCTTAAAACATGTGGAGGCAGTCTTTTTATCCCTCACTGCCTCTTGCACCTTCCTGGTCCACCAGCATGGCTTGTTGGCTCTACCATTTTTATGCCTTACCCTTGTACATGAGCTAGTAGCCTCTTGCACCCATTTTTTAATGGTCTCCCACAAGCTACCAACATCCATGTCTGGCCTAATTCTTTGCATTATGAAATTTTTTTCATATACTGCTCTTTGGACTGGTAATAGGCCTGAGATAAAAATGTGTGTTTTATTAGCTGTTTCAATTAAATGTCATAGCAGATGTCTTTTTCATTATTTACTCCAACGTCATTTATTCCCACATGAATTATTACAGTCTTTTTCTCACATGCTGTTTTTACAACCTTGAGTATCTGTTTTTGAATATCGACTACATTTACCCCTGGATGGCACAAAACCATCCTATTTTCTTTATCTCCTTGGCAGATTGTACTATCACATTTCCTTATGATTGAGTCCCCTAACACAATTAATTATTTTCGATGGTCAGTTCCAGTATTAGATGATATTGTTTTATCCATCTCCATTAATAAATTGAATCTATTTGTTGTATTTATGTCTTGAGATGTAGGGCCCTTCTTCCCTTTTTAAATTTGCTTCAGCATTAATAGTGAACCTTTCATTACTACTCTCTGCTCCAGTATGTTTAGATTTTTTCTGGAAGTGGAGACCACCTGAGGTCTTTGGCTGTTCCTTTTCTAAACTTTGCTCCTCCCTTGATCTTTTCCTAGTGGTCACCAATTGGGGAGGATGTAATTCAGGAGGCTGTGTGGGAGTAGAGGGCATTGCATTTTGTAAACCACATTCTTTTTCGATATTCATTATTTCTCTAAGATTAGACAATAGCAGCATACTGTAGACATTCATCACATTCAAAAGTGTTATCAATATGGTTAGATGCAACAGTAAACAGAGAGCATTTTAGACATCTTAGTAATTTCCCCTCATCACACAGATGTTCTAATATGTTGACAGTGTCTTCCATTTTTTCACAGGCTAAATTTGTTTATTTATTTATAGGCTGTAATATGGACTTTTCGTATTTGTTCCATAGACCTTTTTCCCTGTGACCAAAAACTGGCTATAGGTGCTCCAGTCTTAAAGTGTACCAGCTATCTTGGTACATATATATATATATATTTGATTAGATTAAGTTATTTCCCAGATACAGTATTTTCTTTTCTCACACACACACCCTTAGTCTGCTTTACTTACTGTGCAGGATTATTGGTCTTTCCCCCTTTTCCCCACTGGACGCGCGTGTTTCAGCACACGTCTCCCTGTGCGGTCTCATGTGTGTCCCACTTGCTCAGGCGAGTGTTTAAATAGTCACGAGACCCAGTAACTATCTGGTCATGAGACTAGTCTCTCAGCACAGCAAATAATATATTACATGTATATCCCTCTAGGCTTAAAATAGGAGAAAAGAGATTGTGCTGGATACTATGTTATGCTGCCCTGCTAGGGAAATGTGACCTAGAGCTCCTTAAGTAATCAGCTCACTCCCTAGTGCTCCACAATGCTGCCCAGACTGACTACAATCACCAGAGTGCTGTGCTGTATGACTCACTCCCTACGCACAATCACAGAACACTGTAGTACCAATATGTCATTAAAAGTTAAAGTAGTTTCTGTCCAGAGTCTATCTGCTCATTTGCAGTACAGACAAACACTTTTTCCTGATTTTTTCTTATTTTTATTACCTTATTTTTCATCATTTCAGTTCTTCATTACTAACCTTAGGTTTTCATCATCAAGTACACATGCTTTTTGAAACTCTTTTTTTTATTTCTTTTTGGGTAATACCTTCTGATAGTCCCCCCCCCAAATAACTGGAACAACTAATTTCTGAATTATAAAGGATTTCCTCCCTATGTCTAACCTACAGTTAGCTTTTAAAGTGGCAGGCTCTGTTTTTGGATTATGTACTAAGGAAAATATGCATTATTTTAGTGCACATATCCAGGCAAGGTGTGGAATTGATCTTTAAATCTTTAAATTGATCTTGGACCTCAAATCCAACTGCAGCCTTGAAGCCAGGGCTATCACCAATAGAGTTTTGGGTCTGGCTTTAGCTTAAGGGAAAGGTTTTCCATCCCACTTGCCCTCCCCCACAACTGATTAAATACACTTAAGATCCACCTACTAACCCCTGTCCTCTCCCAGTTGGCCACTCCTCTTCTTGGCAATCCTTCCTTCTTCTAGGGTGTCTCTTCCTTAAAGTGCTGTCTATCCCCCTACTTTCTGTCCCCTTTTCTCACAGAGATCTTTCCAACCTCAGCTCTCTCCCATTGTACCCATCGTTTCATGTTTCATATCACCCACAATGAAACCCCCTTAGCTCTCTCTACTTGTGGCCTCTCTGATGGCTATGCTGCTCCTAGCCAACCTCAACACAGTATTAGCCTCTGTCTAAATAAACCTATCACATTTCACTGAGGACTACCATCCTCCCAGACCACCACCTACCCCAGCTAGATGGAAGTCCACCCACACCAGGGCCCTCACCCATGCCAGCCTCTATAACCTACAATGATGCCAATTAGCATCCTAACTCTCCCCTCTCTCCTCAGCCCCTGTGCCCTTACCTACTCCTACTCTCTTTGCTGCTACTTGCAGGAAACATTGAGACAAACCTTGGCCCCATGCAAGCTTCACTCACACCAAACTACCCCATTTGGGCTAGCCCACCTGTAATAAAACTTGCCCACATGAACATCTGCAGTCTTCCTGCTAAATTTCCTGAAGTTGAAGCCTGAGTCTCCCTTTACAACCCCCAGGTACTATACCTCATAGAGACCTGGCTAAAGCTGCAATATCCTGACAACATGGTCCAGCAAACTGGCTACCCCATTCTTTGCAAGGACGGACCTGGCAAAAGAATGGGCGGTGGTGCTGCAGTTTTCATACATGAATCAACCACTGTCACACTCATCCTGAACTCCGACAACAACTCCACTAGCAACTGGCTTATCACCGAAGTTATTCCTGGGTCAACAAAAAAACTGTTCCTAGGGTGCTGCTATAACCCCCCAAATGGTGGGGTAGAAGGCCTTCGAAAACTACTCACCAGCTATGGCTCAATCTCCCATCCCAGAAATTCCCTCCTTTTTGGGGTTCTATGTGATAACGATGAAAGCCTAAAGGTGATCGCCATTACCGCGCAGTCAGAGTGCCAAAAACATTTTTGGCACTACTGGCACCACGGCACAATGTTTTTGGCACTACTGGCACCCAAGTACACAGGACAATGGTGCCAGGGACATACATTTCAATGCTTTCTGTGGGGGAGCTGTGCCAGCCCCCCACCCCCCACATGATCAATCACTAACTCCTCTTCTTTAAACTTTTAGTCCTTGGCTGCTCTACTGAAACCACAGACTGGTTCCAGAGCTAACTCTCTGAGTGCTCCCAGTCAATCAGTGTGTATTGGCACCACCACCTCTTCTCCCATATCTGTCTCCATGGGTATCCCACAGGGATCCCTCCTGGGCCCCTTACTGTTCTCCATATTTGTTAGTTCCCTTCCCACTGACAGCCTCACCTGTAGCTCGCTGCTCTACACCAAAGATCTTGTCATCTTCCACAGTGACCAATTCCTGTCCTGTATATCCTCAGTCTTGTCCGAAAACTACCGTGCAGCGTCATGCTGGTTATCATCCAACCTCCTGCTAGTCAATGCAGAAAAAACAAAGACCATGCTGTTCAGCTCTAAACCTTACCTAGTCAAAATCCTACATTCTAATGATGATTTTCTTATCTACCCCCCCGATGGCCCTGCCCTCAAGAATGTCTCTGCTTTTAAGTACCTAGGGGTATCGCTTGACCTCTCACTCACTTACATTGATCATATAAACAGCATAGTTAGGAGAGTAAATCAGAAATTGGGTGCCGCCTACTGCCTAAAGTCTTACCTGACCTTTGAGGCTCATCTTGACATAGTCACTGGCAACCTACTCCCTATCTTCGACTACTGCTCTCCCATATACTCCATAATTTCAACAACCCTTCAGGCTAGGCTCACAGTAGCCTACAACAATGCTTGCCGGTTTACCCTGTCTGCTCCTTACACCACTCACCACTGTGACCTTTACCGCTCATTAGGCTGGTTCCACTTGCAGGGGTGATTTGACTGTATTCTTGGTTGTCTAGTGGATTCTGCCACCAGAATAGGCAACATCTCTCCCCTCACCACCCTCTTCAATTTCAGAACACCCACTGGGAACATACGCTCCTCTTCGTTGCCCTCTCTCCAAGTACACAAAACCCTCACTGGTATGGGTGGGAGAGCTCTATCTAGTGTGGCCCCTCCTTGTGAAATGGACTGCTCACCCCTATTGGAGTATCAGACACTCACCAAATTTTCAAACACAACCTAAAATCCTTGTTTCTGGACAAATACAACTGTCACTGCCCCTCTCGCTAGCACTCATCATGCCTGAAATGTGCCTTTTGGCACTTCTCACTCTCCCTACCTCCCTTTGTCCCACCACACAATCTATCTCTTTTATTTTTATCAATTCCCAGCTTACTCCCTCTGCAACCTCTACCCAAGTTGGCATTGTCTGAGTACATGCATATGGAATCAGCTTGTATACTTACTTGTACATTCCAGTTTTGCTACCTGTCTGTACCTTATAGTGACCAAAATTTATTTTTACCTGTACTGTACTGTATTTCTGGGTATGCTACCAGTGAATACTACTGTATTGTATTTATTACATGTACTGAATTTTGTATTGTGATTATTACCTATTATGCTTATGTACTTTAATTGCTGCTTGCTGGCCCAGGTCATGCCTGAAAACAGTCCCCAGGATCAGTGCACTTACCCGTTTACCAAAGAATAAATAAATAAATGCATATTACTACCACAGGTTAGGCTCAAATAATGCAATTTTACTGAGCACCTTTTCTATTAACCCTAACAGATAATTCCTTTCATTTTTTCTGAAACTGTTGTAGTGCACACACCCACCTGACACTCAAGGAATAATTTGTCCAGACCTCCAGGCCTGTGATGTCACATTTATTGGGTATGGGTCTCCCCTTATTCATGACCAAAGAATATTGGCTTGGTCAACATACACACCTAGTCGTACAAGGATGTCTAACCTAAGGTACATAGGGAATTCTAGGCCTTGTACTACCTTAACAGGTTGGAGCTGTCTCGGTCTTTAACAACTGTCTGAAAGAAATCCAGGAGTGGATGGATTCCAGCTGGCTGAAGTTGAACTCAGAAAAAAATGAGATGCTGGTTGTGGACCCGGGTCACTGGATAGGGGGGTTGGGGGTTGGTTCATCCTCAGGAATTTTTCTTGGTGGCATTTCACTCCTGACTTCTGAACAGGTGTGTAACCTGGGGGTAATTTTTGACAAGGGGCTGACCCTGCATTCACGGGTGTCAGCTGTCATCAAATCTTCCTTTTATCATCTTAGGAAAATTGCCAGGGTTAGGCATCTGGTTCCATCTGATGACCTTCCTACATTGGTCCATGCCTTTGTGTCCTCGCACTTAGATTACTGCAACTCCCTTTACCTAGGGCTTCCTGGGGTAGAAATCCATCGCTTGCAGCTAGTGCAGAATGCAGCAGCCCAGCTTTTGATGGGATCTGCTCGATCCAGTCATATTTCATTGGTGCTGTGCAAACTGCACTGGCTGCCAGTACAGTGGCGGATCACCTTTAAAGTCGGCTTATTGACTTTCAAAGCCCTACATGGACTTGGCCCAGATTACCTGAAACAGCTCCTGGTTCCTTATTGCCCTGGATGATCACTCCACTTGGCCGATGAGGGGTTGCTAGAGATTCCAAGGGTATGTTTAAAATCATCTGTAGCGAGATCTTTTATGTATGCAGCCCCCACCCTTTGGAATTCTCTACCCCGTCGGCTACAGGAGTGCACAACTGTGGAGGGATTTAAGCAATCTTTAAAAACTTATTGTGGCACTAGGCATTCAGCGATTGAGTTTTCCTTTTTTCTTTTAGTGCACTCTTACTTTAGTGCTAATTTTATTGATGCTTGTTCTGTTTAAAATTGTTTTTGCTGTTTTAAATTGTAAGGTGCCTTGGTTATAGACAAGACGTCCAATAAAAACATTTTATTATTATTATTATTATTATTATTATTAACAGGATGTTGTATTTTCTTTTGTCTTATTTGGAGGTTCAAAGCAAATATATCTATGCTTCTCATGATGGTTTTCTGGTGTGGAACATTTTCCAACCACTCCTGTTTCTTTAAGTATGTTAAACTAGGCCTCAGCCTTTTTAACATCTTGTAAAAAAGGTTCATTGATTAGACAGTGTTCATAACCTAAGCATAATGCAGAATCAGCAGTCAGACAATTCTCTGATGGACACCTCTAATCGTCTTCCTCTGCCTAATTTTACAGAGAAAAGATCTATGATTCAGTGGCAGCAATTCCTTTCCACCATTCTCAGAGGGGGTTGGGTACTCAGAATGTATAGGGAGAGGCATTGCTAGCAGAAAACAGGAAATTGTTATCCCCCTGTACAGACAGTTGGTGAGACCCCATCTGGAGTACAGTGTGCAGTTCTCGAGGCACCAATTCTGCAAGGACTTAGACAGGGTGGAGGCAGTCCAGAGAAGGGCAACTAAAATGGTGCAGGGTCTCCAACAGAAGCCATATGAGGAAAGACTAAAGGAGCTTAATATGAATACCTGAGGAAAGGAGGGAGAGGGGAGACATCATGGAAACTTTCAAGTACCTCAAGGGAATCAACAAAGTCCAAGAGAGTAGCATATTTCAGAAAATGAGATGTGCAAGAACAAGGGGACACAATTTGAAGATAGAGGGGGGACAGCTCAGGGGCAATGTCAGGAAGTATTTTTTCACAGAGAGGGTGGTGGATGCATGGAACAGCCTTCCTGAGGAGATCATAGGGTCAAAAACAGCAGGGGCATTCAAGAATGCATGGGAAAGACATATGGCAATTCTGGTGGGGGGTAGGAAGAAGTAGGCTGTTGGTTAACTGGGATCTGCAGCTTATCCAATAGATAGGGAAAGGGGCATACTAGATGGGCCAGGTGGGCCTTATCTGCCATCAAAGTCTATGTTTCTCCAAGACTGTCTACTAGGATAAGCTCCCCTTAAAAGAGGGGCTTATATTCACATTTTAGGCATCCCTCTCTCCCTCCACCCCCCCCCCCAAGAATAGGGAATGTGTTAGTGCTCTGGGGGATATTGGTGCTGGACAGCATCTCAAGGTGGCAGCAGAGAGAAGGTTTTTAGGGGTATATAAGGGAGATTACAGGAAGTATCGGGGCCTTTTCAGCCCAGGTAGTAGGCCTGGGGCTGGGGGGTGGCTGGAAGTGCAGATTGAGGAGTAGATTACGTGGGCAGGTAAGGAAATTCGGCGGTCCATGTCAGATGCAGGATGGGTCTTTGAGATTAACAGGGTTCACTTCTTTCATGAAGAAAGTTAGGCCTCTTGCATTAACCTCAGACATGCATTGACAGATAAACCATGTGAGCTCTACTCTTCCAAAGAGCCAAATTTTCAGAATTACCCCATACAGATACATCAGGTACATAAGAACATACAAAATTCAATGTAATCATTGCATCATTTTTCTCAAGATAGTATGATTCTGATTGTTTAGCAACCTTTAGACTCTTCCCAAATGGAATGGGCCTGTTTACATGTGACCACAGGATTCTATGAAAATAGTCAGTGATAGGTTGAAATCTTTTTAGAAGTTCATTTCCAATTAAGAAATCATTCCCAGTTCTATAAGTGATATACACTGGGTGGATGACCTCCATTTTGCCAAACCTCAACTTCAGCAACACTTTATCTAGAGTCTGTTGAAGTCCCTTCCCCCATAACCTACTACTTGTAACCCATCAGAGAGGGTTTTCAACACTTTGGAGTTACCTACTGCATCAATTAGCTTGTCATAGAAGTTTCTGGACACAAGGGTTACAGTACTTCAGCTCTGGACTCCACCAAAGCTTCATGACATAGGCTGTTTTCAATGTTATGTCAAAGTGAAACCTATCTGCCCCCCCCCCCAGGGATTAAGTTGCCCAGGTAGAATTTGTTTTTCTTAGCACCTGGCAACATGGCAAGTTCACCGTGACACTTTACATTGCTTGCAGCAGGAACTCTGGATACCTTTAAGGAAAGGTCAGGTTCTGAGATAGCACTTTCATTTTCCAATTCCATAGCAATTCTGTTACCATTGTCAGCAATTACAATTGCATTTACCTGTGCAGCATTAAGGGGTGCAGAGGACACTAGTCAGTTACCATTACTGCTAGTTCCACCGGCACTAGATGCTGCTGGGAACTTTGCACAGGAGTATGGAAACCAGGTGGCAGCTGGGGAGTAGGAAGCAAGTGGGTTTGGACAAGTGCACTGAACCCTTTGGCTGCTTACACAATTAAAATGTATATGAATTCTGGACAGATATATCAGACCATGGATCTGCAAAGGTTAAGTCCCCTATCTGGTTTCTCATTTCTTCCTGTGATTTTTTTCATTTCTTTTCTCGTTTCCTCTAACTTTGGGGAACTAGGTCTAGCTCTATTTTGATCATTATTATACTTCTGACTGACCCCTTGGTTACCTCTTCCACCACTAAAGCCATTGTAGTGCCCACTATAATAACCTGCATTGTCATTATAGCATCCTCTCCCATACCTCCAGCCATGCCCTCTACCAGGACTATATCCTCCATAGGACTGGCCCTAGTTTTGGTACAGCTGAGGTTGCAGGAATTGCTGAGGGCCTTGATAGAACTGTGGCTCTGAACCAGGTGGTAGAGCCACAACAGGGGAAGCTTGGGCAGGGTTGGTAGGCAGGACCACCACTATGGGTTCAGGTACAGCCTTGGGCTGCTCCACAGCTTTCACTGGTGGAGTATTTTTGCCCTTTTTCTTTCTCTGCCTCCTGTTTTTGGGAGTAGATAGCTCACCCCTCTCCATAACCAAAGTATTTAGGGTAGTTGCCTCAGACACTTGAACTTTGGGAGTGGGACACCCTTTTTTCTGCAGAGGGGCCTCATTGCTTCTCCCAAAGTCTCAGATGTGTTCTGCCTGTTTTACAATCCAATAGATATTCCTGGGCCTCTTTTTAAGCTCAAGTGCCAATTGTGTCCTAATGGAAGAGGGTAAACATTGATAATATGCATCTTGGAAGTCATCTAAGTCACTGTGATAGTCTGCTCCAAAGTATACATCCTTTAGCTTATAATAGAATTCCCTTGTGCTTTCAGCAATACCACACCGCATCTGGTAGGCCGTATGCCTTGCTGCCCCCTTGGTGTGATATTTACCAAACTCCTTTAGGAATTTGTACAGCCTATCCAATTTATTCCTCCTTCCTCTAGGCATCCTTGACCACTCGGCTTGAGGGTCACTGACAGACCACCTGCTCACAAAACTTTGTTCTTCCTCATCAGTTATGGACAATGATTCAAAACATCCTTTCCATTTACAAATATGTTGCTTAATGCTCCCTTTCAAAGTTTTAGAATGATACATATCTGCTATCAACTTCAAGGCTTGTGTGACTGTCTTTGATTTTAGATACAACTGCTTCTTCTCAGACACCCTTGTATTTCTTTTGGACCCATCAGGTGACTCATCTTTAGAACCAGAACTTTGGTTCTGTTTAGTTCTATGCCTCTTTTTATGCTTATCGCGTGATTCCTCTTCTGACATGAAATATTGCTTTTCAGGGAAGGAGTCATCAGCGCCTGATTCCTCAGATGCTCTTCGTCTTACTTGATTTTTAATTTTACTCTTGGTATCTTTGTTTGGGCATTTAAATCTCTATACTCCTTTTGTAATTCAAAGATATGTTTTTTCCAAAAGGGATTACCGCTTTTTCAATTGGTTATCCCTATTTAGTTCACTTTGTGAAGTTGCACTTTCAGCTCTGTTTCTATTTGTGTATCTGGTCTCTTTATTCACACTGTCTCTATGCCATGGACATGTCCCAGGCATATGGAAAATCACCAGAGCCACTCCAATTTTCAAGAAAGGAACTAAAGAAGGACATCACCAACTACTTTCTCACTGCCATTCTACGGTTATGAGCAAAATCCTTAAAAAGACTGTAGCCAGCCAAATCACTGAATTGCTCTCCAATTTCAACCTGCTCTCACCCTATCAGCATGGTTTCAGTAAAGGGCATAGCACCTCCACTGCCTTGCTCTAGCTCACAAATTACATACTTCATGCTATGGACTCTAGCCTCCTAACTGGGGCTATATATATATATATATATATATATATATAATCTTACAAAAGCCTTTGATCTGGTTGACCACCCTCTTCTACTGGCCAATCTTACGTTCCTTGGCTTTTCACAAAGCTCTGTTGCCTGGATTGATAGCTACCTATCCAATCGATATCAAGCTGTTAAATTCAACTCTGCAATATCTGATAAAGCCCCTGTTAAACTCGATAACCCTCAGGGGTCTATATTGGGCCCTCTTCTCTTTTCTGTTTTCATAAAGCAGATTGTGTTTAACATCCCTTCTTGCTCGACCATCCTCTATGCAGATGATGTTGTTCTGTATTATAGTTCCAGTTCGATATAGGACATCAACCTTAAGCTATCTTCTGCTTTCTTCATGTCCAATCCTGGCTCATGAACAGTAAGTTTCTTCTCAATGTCTTCAAGACACAGGCTATGCTCCTTGTTCTGTCGCCAAACTGAAAACTTGCCATAGTCAGATTAAGATTCCTAGTCCAGCTGGCTCCTTCTTGGACACTGTGAGTGTGTTTAAATACCTTGGGGTACTACTCAATGAAACACTAAACTTTGACCAACATATGCAGGCCATCTGTAGTGCGGTTAACAGAAAATCAGGTTTGCTTACAAAACAAGTCATGCACTCACTCCCTCTGCTAGACTGGCCATTGCAAGTGGTATTCTATTGCTGTTACTTGCCTATGGTGCTGTCACCTACATCAATACCTCTAAAGCCTTGCTTCACAAGTGGGACATCACCTACAATAAAGTCTGCCTCTATGCCTCTGCTTCCCCTCGGTTAAAACACTGCTGTCAACTCTATGCTGACCTCAACTAGCCTTCCCACTCAGCCCACTGGCTCCTCTCCCTCTGCTCCCTGGTAGACAACATAATCAGGTCTAACACTCCAATGTAACTGAGCACCCTTCTGATGCCTCAGTCCTCCACCCATAGCCTATAGTCTGCTGACCTATCCCTACTACACATGCTCAGGTGAAAAACCTCAAAGGGTGGCACTACCTTCTTCCATGTGGCCCCAAAACACTGGAATTCCATACCCTTAGAAGCTTGTCTTGCACCCACACATGCCATCTTCAGACAAAAGCTTTGAAACTATCTTGTTAACCCAGAGTCTTGCACTTGTTTCAAACCCACTTAACCTTCTCAGCTCCAACTCTATCACTCATATCTTCCTCTTTGAAACACCCTGCCATGATCCCACCTGAAACACAGCCTCCTTCCCCACTTTTGCCTATCTCTTTCCCTTCCCACTGGCAGCCTTCACTTGGAACACTGCATTTGTTCACAGTGCTTATGATACTATCTGTAAACTGTTTCTTATGTCACTCATCTGTCATGCCCAGATTGATCTGAGTCAGTGGTGATTATGTACACGTGCTGTATAACGTGTTCTACTGCTAACAACTGTTACTAGCACTTACCTTACATACCTACTACCCCATGCTACTTTACCACTATCTGCATATCACATTGTATTATTTTTGTGTTTTAAATTTTTCCTCACAATTTGTGATGTCAATGTTGTCTATGACCAAATGTATAGTTTGTATACTTCACCTTGGTTTTCTAACTTATGTACTGTACTGTGTTGCTGCTCCTAACTGAAACTGTGCCACATTGTTTGTAACTTTGCAATCTCCCAGGTCATGTGTAAAAATAGTCACTATATGTGTCTAGTATACCCACCCGGTAATCAAAAATTAGATAAATAAAATAAATAAATATTTTATCTGTCTCTATTGGCATACTGATTTCTCTGTCTCTACACACTTTCTCTTCTTGCACTGTTCCTTCATGTTCTAACTCTTCTTCAGCACTAGATTGAAGAGGTGAGTGTTGTGGCTTAAGGTCCTGCTCTGTTTGCAGGTCCTGCACTGAGGAAATTCCAAGAAGGATAAATCTCTTGTTCATTATCCTGGGGTAAATACCTTGGGGGTGACCAGCTAATGCTTCTTTGTTCCGAGGTCACCGCCTTCCATTTGCTTATCATACGAACATAGGAAAAGTGGCAGCAGATACAAGCCCTAAGGTCTATCGAGCCTGCTCGAGTGTGCAGCTACCAGAGTTTACTCTATACCTGCCCCCTTCCCCTTCCACTAGTTCCCCCTCAAGATCCTATCCCACCCCCTCTTAAAACTGTTCACTGATTTAAGTGACACCCTAGCTAACCATCTGTGTTGTCCACCACTGAACCTATCTTCGTGTTGTCTGTAAACGGGCTGATCTTATTGTTGACCCTGTTTGATATGTCAACAATGAATATCCCAAACAGCACCAGTTGCAACACTGAGCCCTGTGGAACCCCACTCATCACAGTCCTTGGGGATGAGAGCTCCCCATATGACAACTCTCTGCTGCCTATCATCCAGGCAGTTTTTGACCCACTCCACCAACATCTCTCCCACCCCCAGGTTCCCCAACTTGTCCATCAACCTCTCATGTGGCATTGAATCAAAGGCCTTGCAGAAGTCCAAGTACAGGACATCCACTGTATGACCCTTGTCTAGTATCCTTGTTACTCAGTCATAGAAGTCCACCGTGTTTGTCTGACTTGATCTACCAGTGACAAGTCCATGTTGTCTGTTGTCCTGAAGACCATTCTCCTCTAGGAATGCTACTAGCCTCTCACTGATGATGGACTTCATGAGCTTTCCCATAATGGAGGTTAGGCTAACTGACCTATAATTCCCTGTCTCATTTTTGAGCCTGCTTTTATGGATGGGCACCATATGTGCCATCCTATAGTCCTGGGATACGCATCCAGTCTCCAAGGATGTGTTGAATAGGTCTGCCAGGACCTCTGCTATCTCCTTTAGCACTCTCGGATATATGCCATCTGTACCTGGTGCCTTGTCCATCTTCAGGGCTTTCAGACCTTCCAGTACCCTGCACTCTTTGATTACCCCCTCTATGATCTCCTCCCCTCGTATACCCACTACTACCTTCCCCTGAGGTATTAGTCCCATTTTTTCTCAGGTGAACACTGAACAGAAGTACTTGTTGAGTGCTTCTGCTCCCCCCTTTTCAGCCCACCCACCCCCCATCCACCTTGATTCTAACAATCTGAGCCTTGCATTTTCTTCTTTCTTTTATGTAATGAAAGAAATTTTTATCCCCTTCTGCTATCCCCTGTGCCAGCCTAAGCTCTTTTGCTGCCTTGGCTGCCCCGACTAATTTGCTTACCTCCCTTGATTTCTTCATGTACTCCTCCCTGTCCTCCTCCAGTTTGGTTCTCATGTATTTCTTGAAGGTGGCTCTTTTTTCTTTAATCTTCGCAAGCACCTACCTGCTTAACCAGCTTGGTCTCCTGGATCTGGACTTTTTCCCTTGGAGATTTGAACAGGAGTGTTTGGCCTCAGTTATGAAAGCCTTGATAACCTCCAACTTCTGTTGGTATCCATATTTTTTTTCCATTAGCAAGTTATACTCTACTGCCACTAGAGGGACATAATCTTTATCTAAGTGATCCCTGGCTGTTGTTCATATAGATACATTCCTAAATTACAGCTCTCACCTCCATCTGACCAGCCCCCTCCTCTGTGCCCCCTGCTTAAAAATTTTTCACCTTCTTAGATCAATTTTTCACTAATTTCTCTGCCTTATGAACAATGTATCCCTTACTGTCCTCTCTCCCCCTTGTCCTGTTTATATCCCTCTATTTACCACCCCCACTTGCTCTCTATTCACCTATTCCTAATAACTCTCCTAACCCCATCAATTACTATATCCAATCCCCTACCCACATCCATGCTATCACTCCCTCCCTGGCATTTAAAATACGGTCTCACTATACTAGTATTCCTGATGTGGCTTTGATAACAGTGTCCAGTTTCTCTGCAGTTCTCCACCTTGTTATTCACTCATCCAACGCCCTTCTACTCAAAACTCCAAGCCTCCTCGACAGCCCCTTTAAAATCATCTAAGCTCCACTTTCTCATACTCACCCTCCTCTTGCTGTCCACTGGGGATATTCACCCCAACCCAGGCTTTATTTCCCCCATTCTCTTCTCTAAGCCCTCCCAAAGGGCTTAAAGTTCCTGCATCTAAACACCTGCAGCTGGTGGCAAAAATAGACCAGATTCAGACCATGGTGTGCATTCTACAACCAGATATTCTAATTTTCTCAGAAACTTGGCTAAAGAGCAGTATCTCTGACCACTTGGTCTCCATTCCTGGCTACTCACTGCTAAGGCAAGACTGTGCTGGCAGGGGTGGTGGTGTGGCCATTTATGTCCTAGCCTCCATCCAATATTCCATCATCTACTCATTCTCCAATCCTGAGACACATGATGCCCTAGCTATCCAAGTGAGCCTCCCCCTTCACGCTCCCAGTCTTCATAGCTGGCATATACTGCCACCCAAATGTTCATCCTTCGGTTGTGCTAGACCTCCTAACCTCCATCACTTCCCTTGCTCGCTCTTGGGAATTATTCATCGAAGACGACTTCAATATAAATTGGTTGTCACCTAAAACTACCAAAACTAAAAATGAAATTGGAGGCCTAAACCTCTCCCAACTGATCTCTGAACCCACCTGCCAAAACCGCAAAACATAGCAACACTCCCTACTCGACTGGGCTCTTACCTCACACCCCCACCACGTCATTACCTCTGGCATCCTCCCCGATGCTCTCAGTGACCATAACCCAACATTCATAATTAGGAAAGTCCACAGAACTAAATCACCACACAAAACTATACAATTGCACTCTTTAAAGTCTCTTGACCTCTAACCTCTCTTGAGTAATCTTGCCACTTCTGACTGGTCCCCACTAATCTCCTTCCCCTCTGTTGATAAGACCCTTGCCTGCTTCAAAGAAATCTTTCTTGTAAACTGGAATGCCTTTGACTCACTCAGACAAACCAGGATCAGAGGTAATCACTTACCTTGGATAACCCCTGAACTTCTGGCCTGTCTCAGGGCTCGAGATCGAGTCTGGATGTGTCATAAAGCTACCTAGCATCCTAGTGACCTCGCAAACTTGTGCATGCTCAGAAACACTTGCACCAGGGCTACAAGGTTAGCCAAGTCCGAATATTTCAAATCTGCCTTTATCACCAACATAAATTCCCCTTCAGAGTTTTGGAAGCTGGTGCATGCCCTATTTATCCCTCATCTCACCAACCACCCTGGTACTTTAAGTAAATAGTTCACTAGTGTCTGACCCACCACCTGTAGCTGCAGAATTTAACTCTTACTATACCTCCTGTACCACTGAGCTATGATGCCCTAAGTGCTCTCCTCACCATCAACCCCTCTAAAGGTGCCTCCCCTGATGGCCTTGACCTAAAACTCCTCTCCCTCTCCACTACGGCCATTACCTTCCCCCTCTCAATAATTCTAAATCTCTCATTCTCTACTGCCTCTGTCCCCTCCTCTTGGAAACATGCTGTGGTCCTCCCTCTACCCAAAGGGGCGAACCCTCATCCCCTGGCAACTATCACCCCATTTCTCTCCTCCCTACCCTTGCCAAGCTTCAAGAATACATTGTCCTCTCCCAACTCACCTCTTTTCTATCTGACACCTCCTTTTTCACCCCTCTTCAGTCTGGTTTCAGGAAAAATAACTCAACCACTGGCCCGGTGGTGCTGAGGGTTGAGGCACTGGATGCCATACCTCATGCCACGCTGGTGACCTGGGTTTGGGAATGGACTCGGGCCATCAGGGGGTTGGCAGGGGACAGGAAGGATAAAGCATCCCATGACTGCTGTCCTTTCTCTGGGGTGGGTTGGGGCACTGCAGTGCACTGTAGCAGTGACTGGCAGAGGCCAGCACCAAGCAGCAGTGGGAGGGAGAGCGCGGTGGGCGTCAGCATGTATGTGCATGGATGCCATTACACATCCAGCTCTCCAGGGACAAGTAATCAGGTGGAAAATAGTGGGAAAGCAATCTTCGTGGCTGATGGCTGCACCTGGCACTCCCCAGCTCCCAAGAGGATAATGCATACAGAGTGCATGAGCGATGAAAGGCCGGCTCTGTAGGGGTGCCAGACTGAGCCCGGGGGGTGCGGGTGTCGGGGATCATGGAGATCTGCTCCATGGCGAGGAGGATAAATAGATATATGATAAAAAAGAAAAAACGCTCAACCACCACCTCTCTCCTATGGCTCACAGACTCCAGCCTAACCGGGATGGACAATGGGCAAATTACCTCTGCCATTTTTGTCGACCTGGCCAAGTCCTTTGACACCGTCTCTCACTCACTTCTCTTCAACTCACTCACAGCAGCTGGCCTATCTCCCTACTCTACAAATTGGTTCAAGGCCTACCTTATTGGTAGAACCCAATCAGTTAAGATCTTGGACACCACTTCCCCATCCCTCCAGATTAGCACTGGAGTTCCCCAGGGCTTGGTAATAGGGCCCCTCCTTTTCTCCATCTTCTTAAACAACCTTCTCTCTGTTTGCTCCTCATCCTCTGCAATACATATGTATGTAGATTATACAGTCTTGTATGCATCTGGCTCCTGTCCTGTTGAGGTTACAACCAGCTTACAGTAAGACTCCGACAAGATTCAGCTTTGGTTTGCTAAGTATAAACTTTTCCTTGATACCAAAAAGACTGTCTCCATGACCTTTGGCACAAGGCAGAGATTCTCTAGACTTCCCTCCTTAACCACTTTTCACACCCTTGAGGGGACTTTACTTGAGGACATATCCTCCTTCAGGTACTTAGGTGTTTGGTTGGACCCACACCTAGACTTCTCTGGACATATTGATGCCATCCAGAAAAAAACTGCACCCCAAGCTTGGCACCCTCTTCAAGAACCGTAGTTGCATCCCTCCTACGGCTAGGCATGAACTTGTTCAGAAGATGATATTGCCCATTTTCAACTACTGTGATGTGGTCTATGGTGCTGCTACTAAGTACTCCCTGGCCAGACTGGACACCCTCTTCGATTGCTTCTGCCACTTTGCCTTGGGTGTCCCCCCTCGCTCCCATCACTGCGCTCTTTATCGTGCCCTATCCTTCCCCTCTCTTACAAATAGGTGACTCTTCCACTGTGCTAAATTCACCTCCAAGTACTTGTTGGGTGAGCTCCCTTCCTACCTCACCTCCTCCTTATAACAATCCCCCACCCTCCCATTCCCTTAGATCAACCAACTCCCATACCCTGGTTGTCCCCCACTGAGCCTCCCAAATCCGCCAATCCAGTTACTCTCACAGCCTCCAAAAAATATTGAATCCCCCCAATCCAGCACTCATCTTCCGCCTATTCCATCAGCTCTGCCCTCAATAATTATCTTGCTCCTAGCTGCTCCTGCTCCCTAATTCCCTTCTCTAAGCCCTAGATAAACCCTACCCCCTACCCTCACCTTCATTTTACCTTGTGCACATCCACCTTGTCTAGTCCTTCTCTCCTTCCACCTAATTTCTCCCCCTTACTGGCCTCCCTTGATCTCTCACAGAATGTACAGTAAAGGACCCTGAATGCTCTCCATGGATCCCTCTCCTGCTCCCAAAGGGCTTGTATCTCTCATCTACTCCCTTCCCTACCATCTTAAAGGGGTCTCTCTGGGATACTGCCTTATCCCCTTCTCTCTGGTCCTCCCAGTCCCCTTACAGGGTTTCTCACATCCTGAAAGGGTCTCAAGGGGAACGACTCTTCCCCCTCCCCCACCTCACCCCTCCCGCCTCTTTCCGCCTTTTCTTTCATGTAAGCACTTGTTTACGTATCAGCCCAACACTTTTTATTGTCCACTCTTTCTACATGTTATGCACATGTAACACTGTTTGTAACACCTGCCTTACAACTGTATGTTAATGTTGATCTTCTAACTTGAATGTATAATGTCTCATTCCAGTTGTACCCACTTCCCCCAGGTCACACCAGAAGACAAGTGACTTATAGCTCAATGTATCTTCCTAGTGAAACATTTCAATAAATAAATAAATACATAAATATGTGGTTGGATTCTGACGAGGTGCTCTTCTAATATAGGAGGAAATATAATGCAGTGGTTTAAGGCACTGAGCTGCAAACCTCGAGACCTGCGTTTAGAAACATAGAAACATAGACTTTGATAGCAGATAAGGACCACTTGGCCCACCCAGTCTGCCCATTTCCCTACCTACTGGATAAGCTGCAGATTCTAGTTAACCAACAGCCTATTTCCTGCAACCCCCCACTATAATTGCCTTATGTCTGTCCCATGCATGTTTGAATTCCTCCACTGTTTTAGACCCCACAACCTCTCCAGGAAGGCAGTTCCATGCGTCCACCACTCTCTCCGTGAAAAAGAATTTCCTCACATTACCCCTGAGCTGTCCCCTCTAACTTTAAATTGTGCCCCCTTGTTCTTACACATCTCTTTTTCTGAAAGATGCTACCCTCCTGGACTTTGTTGATTCCCTTGAGGTACTTAAAAGTTTATATCATGTCCCCCCGTCCCTTCTTTTATCAAGGGTATACATATTAAGTTCTCTCAGTCTCTCTTCATATGGTTTCTGATGTAGACCCTGCACCATTTTAGTTGCCCTCCTCTGGACTGCTTCCATCCTGTCTATGTCCTTGCGTAGATGAGGTCTCCAAAACTGCACGCAGTACTCCAGATGGGGTCTCACCAACTGTCTGTATAGAGGGATAACCACTTCCCTTTTTCTACTTGTGATGCCCCTCCCTTGCATCCCAGTATCCCCCTGGCTCTCCTTACTGACTTCTCACATTGCTTACCCACCTTTAGGTCATCTGATATGACTACACCCAGATCCCTTTCCATTATTGTTGTTGTTAGTACCTCCCCTGCTATTGTGTACTCTTCTCCTGGATTTTTATTTCCCAGGTGCATTACTTTGCACTTCTTTGCATTGAATCTAAGTTGCAATATGTCTGACCATTCCTCCAACCTTGCCAAGTCCCTTCTCATCCTTTCTACCCCCCCTTGTGTATCAACTCTGTTACAGATCTTTGCGTCATCCGCAAAGAAGCATACCTTTCCTGCCAGACCCTCTGCAATGTCACCTATAAAGACGTTAAATAGGACTGGGCCCAGCACTGAGGCCTGAGGTACTCCACTAGTAACCCCCCTTTCTTCAGAATGTGTTCCATTCACTATTACCTTCTGGGTCCTGTTGTGCAGCTAGTTTTCTACCCAGGCTACCACCCTGGAACCCACTCCCAGGCTGGCTAACTTGATTATTAATCTTTTGTGTGAGACTGTGTCAAATGCCTTGCTAAAGTCTAGGTAGGCCATATCCACAGCCCCTCCCTGGTCTATTACTTTGGTCACCCAGTCAAAGAAATCGATTAGATTTGTCTGACATGACCTTCCTGCTGTGAATCCATGCTGCTTTGGGTCCAGTGCCCGGCTGGCCTCTAGGTAATCAACAATTCTTTCTTTCAGAAGTGATTCCATCATTTTCCCCACCACTGAGGTCAAACTAACAGGTCTGTAGTTTCCTGCTTCTGCCTTGCTCCCACTTTTGTGAAGGGGAATCACATCTGCCCTCCTCCAGTCCTCAGGTACCACCCCATCTTCCCATGATTTGTTAAAAGTGTGGTTAGTGGTGTCACTAGGTCCTCCTTAGCTCTTTAGGATTCTAGGTGAATCCGCAGGTCCATTGCTTTGTCCACCTTGAGTTTTAGAAGTTCTTTCAGTACTCTTTCTTCTTTAAATGGACTGGTATCAACCCCACTATCCAGAGTGCTTCTACTGTTTGGTTTAGGTAACTCCTCCTCTTCTTCTTTTGTGAATTCTGAGCAAAGTATTCATTCATTATCTCTGCCTTTCACTGTCTCCCTCTGCCCACCTCCCCTCTCCTTTATTAATCTTCCCTATCCCTCCCTTAACCTTTCCTATGTTCCCCTAATGTACCTATAAAGGTTTTATCCCCTTCTCTAACTGAGTTGGCTATCCTTTCTTCGGTTTGGGCCTTTGCTTTTCTGACTGCCTTCACCACTTCTTTCTGCTTTAATTGATACAGTTCCCTGTCGTGCTCTGTCTGTGATTCCTTATACTTTTTGAATGCAGCCTTTTTCTCCTTAACCTTCCCTGACACTTCTTTTGAGAGCCATAGTGGTTTTTTATTACGCTTTGTTTTCTTTATTTGTTTCACACAAAGGCTTGTTGCCTCCATGATGGCAGTTTTGATTTTTCTCCATTGTTCTTCCACCCCTCCTTTCTGGCCATTTGCTAATGCATTCCTCAGGTATTCACCCATTTTGCCAAAGTCAGCCCTTCTAAAGTCCAGTATCCTTGTATTTGTATGGCTTGTCTCCACGGTTGTGTTTATTGTGAAACACACTGTGCAGTGGTCGCTTGTTCCCAGGAGTCTACTGACTTCTAAGTTTGTGATCCTCTCACCATTTGAGAGTACCAGGTCTAATATTGCTCCCTCCTGAGTGGGTTCCACCACTAGCTGTCTAAGGCATGCTCCCTGTAGGGCATCGAGAATGACCCTGCTCTTGGATGTGGCTGCAGTCCATGTTGCCCAGTTAATATCTGGCATATTCAGGTCCCCCAGCAACAGTATCTCCCTTTTTTCAGCCATTTTGAGAATGCCCTCTATCATTTTCTTGTCCATTTCCTCCCCTTGAGATGGGGGTCTGTATACAACCCCTGTGCGGATTGTGATGCCATTCCCTGTCTCCATGTGACCCAGAGTTCCTCTTGTCCTCCCCTTTACCTTTTAGTTCTGTTACTTGATCCCTTCCCTTATGTGAGAGCTACTCCACCTCCTCTTTACCCTCCTGTCCCTTCCTGTAGATTGTGTACCCTGGTATGTTGACATCCCAGTCATGGTTCTCTGTGTACCATGTTTCTGTGACTGCCACAATATCCAAGTGTTCCACTTCCATCAGGGCTACTAGCTCTGGAAGCTTGTTTCCCAGACTATGGGCATTGGTACTCATTGCCCTCCATTTAATGTTGGCTTTATCCTTTTTTACCCCATCCCTGTTCTTATTGCCCTTGTCCATTTTTCCATTTACTCCTGTCCTGCCCTCTGTCAAGCTCTGTACCTCAGTGTTTACCCTACTACCTACCATGCTTTGCGGGGGGAGGCTTGAACTTTCCTGTTTCCTATCAGCACCTCTCTCCTTAGTTAGTTTAAAAGCTTGCCAAGGAAGCCTTTAAACCTGTCACCTAGGCACGTGTTTCCCTTCCTGGACAGATGCAGACCATCATGCCAGTATAGACCTTCATCTCTCCAGGTGGACCCCCAGTCCCCAATGAAGCCAAAGCCCTGTGCTCTGCACCAGTTTTGCAACCATTCATTAAACCGCATGGTGTGCAGTACCCTAGCCTCACCCCTGCCATGGACTAGCAGCACCTCTGAGAAGGTTACCGTGCTTGCTACCTGTCTGAGGCCCTCCCAACTCCACAAATTCATCCTGCACTGCACTGATCTCATGCCTAGCTAGGTCATTTGTCCCGAGGTGGACAATGATATCTAGTTTCCTCTCCTGTGATGCTGCTTCTGCAATCCTGAGGATTCACTTCCTGTCCCTCCAAGCCATGGCACCAGGCAGGCACCTTTGAGTCTCATAGCCCCCACTTGCATACTGTGTGACCCTGAGAAAGTCACTTAACTTCCTTGTGCTCCCAGGTCACACCTGTAAACAAGCTTCAGCTTAGTATCTCTCTCCTAGTTAAAATAAAATATATGACCCAACCCCTCCTGAAGTCTGCCTGCCTGAAATCAATCACCCTAGTCCTTGTACAGGTCATCTCCTTACTCATACTAAGGGAGAATCACACTTGGCGGTGGTCACTCTTTACCAGGGGGTCCTCCACCCCTACCTCTTTCACTCTCTTGCCGTTTGGCAGCACTAAGTCTAGTATGTACCCCCCCGGTAGGTTGCCCAACTAATTGTGCAAAGAAGCTGTCCTGGAAGGCATCCAGGATGACCTGTTCCCTGGCATTTGTGGTAGCCAGTGTACTCCACTCCACCCCTGGCATGTTGAAGTCCCTGACTAGCACTGTGTGCCCTTTTGCACAGACTTTTCTTATCTGCTCCCCTAGCTCTCTGTCTGCCTCTTCAGTTTGGGCCGGTGGCCTGTACATTACTCCAAGCCTTATCTCCCTTCTCTTTGGGTCTTGTATCTGTACACAAAAGGCATCCTCCCTGCCCTCCTGCCCCTATTCCCTGCTACAGGGAATTCTATCCCTTATGCAAATAGCCACCCCTCCCCCTTTCCTCTATCTTTCCAGAACAATTTGTATCCAGGGACCACTAGGTCCCAATTCTGGTACTGGGTGGCCCATGTCTCAGAAGTGGAAGCTATGTCCACCTCCACTTCTCCCATCATTGTCTGCAGGTCAGCAGTTTTTTTTCTCACGATCCTTGTATTTAAGGAGACCACCCTCCAGTTTGTCCCTCCTCCTTCTGTGCCTATCCCTAGTCCCCTTCTGCTACTATACCTCTTTGAGCCTGGATTCTTCCTCCTTCCTTCCCTACTGGCCTGGGGGGGCTGGTGGCCTCCTTTTCCTGGTGACTTAGATCATCATCCAGCCTATTGGCCTCCCCACCTAGATTAATGGTATTCTGGTTGCTATATGCTCCCCCAGTCTCTACTTCAAGACTGCTGTGCCTTCTCTACTCGAGTGGAGCTTGTCTGGGGCATAGAAATTATTGTTCCACCACATATCTCCTAACCCCTCCACCAATCCATACCCCTTTGACTGACACCATTGCCCCAACCAAATGTTAAACTCCTTTATCCTCTATTTCCTGACTGTGCTAACTCTGGGTACCAGGAGAACTTCTGAAAAGGCAACTGAGCTCCCTGCCATCCTGCATAGTCTACCCTCCTCCCTAAACCTTTCATGGGCCTCCTTGACCATGCCCTCTGCCAGGTCATGTGTGCCCAGGTGCACTACAATGTGAGGTTTGTCCTGTACCTTCCCCACAACCTTAGGCAGAAATTGCTCCACTCTCCTGCTGTCTTGCCCACCATGCACTGCAGCAATATATGTCCCCTCCTTTGGTCCCTCCCTTGTTCCTCCCCCACCCTCTTGCCCCCTATCCCCACCAGTTGGCTTCTCACCATCCCTCCTCAGCCCATTTTTCCCATGATCCCATACCCCTTCTCACACTGCTTGGAACAACTGCATCATCCCCAACTCCCTTCCCCTGCTGCTTGTCTTTTGATCCCCACCTCCCCTTCTCTCTGCCTGATATGGCCTCTTCACCCCTTTCTGCCCCCACTTATTCACCACTACCCTTCTTTTCCCCCTCCTCTACTCAACACATCTTAGCTTTTGTGCCCTGCAAGTCCCTCTCTCTCTCCCCCTCCTTTCTTGTCCTTTCCCTCACCTAGAAGTCCCATTCTCTCCTTTATTCTGCTCCTCCCCTATCCCCCCAAGCTTCTCTAGTCCCTGGCCCTCTAGGCTCCCCAACATTGAGAATCTATTATAACTGTCTTATGGTCCTGCCTTAACCCCCTGGTGTTCTGTCTGTTGCCTTACTTCCCCACATCCCCCTTGGCTTTGTCTCCCCTTTCTCCTTCTGTGCCCACTCTACTTTACTTTCAAATTGCTTCTTTAAATCCTTACATGTTTTTTCACTCCTGGCTAAATTCTTAGTGACTTGTTCATTATCCCTTAGTATTTCAGTCTTGTCTTTGTCCAAAGCTGAACACCACTCTTTTAGCTGTTCATTTGCTTTTAATATTTCAGCCTTCTCTTTTTCTAAAGCGGAACACCACTCCTTCTGCTGATCAGCAGAATTTTATAAAACAGCAATGTCAGTCTTTAGGATGACCAAGACACAGTCTTTGTCAGATGTTTTCTCATTACTTTCATCTGTTTTTTGAGCAATTTGATCGGGCCTACAAGTCTACTGCATTCATAAGATTTCTCCTGTATTTGTTGGCTTAGTTGCTTTACATCATTAAATACAATTAATCTATCAGCATGCAGATTCTCAAGCAGATCTGTGTACTCTATTCATTTTCTCTAATTCATCAATTTTTTCATCTGGGCTACAGCTTAGATGCAGAGGTGTCAATGGCTCCACCTTAATGGGAGGTATTGAAAACTCTAAAAAAGATGCCTCTGTATCTGCCTGAACCTTATTCTACAATTGTGCTAGCCACTATCATGTTTTACACTCTTGTTACTAAACTTTAACAACACTTTACAATTAAATATCAATTACATTATCCAACACAATTTAAAGCAAGTGATTAAATCTTTATTGTGATGCTTCACAAGGTTCTTTCTTGCAGCTTCACTGCCATGTAATTACTTTGTTCTATCTTTTTCTTGCTGTCTAGGGGTAATTCTATCTTTAAATGCTTGAGAAACAACAGAAAAAATATTACTTATTCCATTCAGTAACTTGCAAACAATAATCATAATATTTGTGGTGAGGCTAGATGGTTTTGTCAGGCTTACTCCAAGTTAATGCATAGTAAACAGGATGGAGGCCTGCAGGCTCCTAATTTCTTTATATACTATCGGGCAGTGCATCTCACAAGATTTTCCCACTGGCTGAAGTCTTCCGAGGGAGACCGCTTGCAGTCATATGTCCCATCCTGGTTGAATATTGAATGCTGTCTGTGTCTACATAATGGCTTAGATATCTCCATGTTGAAAATTTGGTGCCAAAATTCCCAAAAATGCCTGAGATACGCAACAAAGTTGAAAAAACCCTATTGATGCCATAATACAGCTTACCAGCATTTCTTCAGTTCATGGTTGGCTTTGAAGGGTGCAAACGTGTTCCCGTTCTACAGCAGATCATCACGCTGGGCTCCGGAGGTAAGTATGGCATGAGGGGAGGGTGTGGGGAGGCAGAGTGCACAGAGGGTGGGTGCAGGTTGGGGGGGTGGGGCCACCGGACTCAACGAGGGACCATTTTCTGATTTACAGGTGAAAAATAAATAAAAATATTGTGGGTCGTTTTTTTTTCTTCACAGGGATATTTGACATGCTGGGGTGGGCTCCCAGCGTGCCACCCAAGTGTTTTTGTTGGGGGGGCTGTAGCCGATGGGGGATTTGGCACCCCCTTGGCACAAAACCAATGTTTTTTGGGGATATAATGCCAATGGGAGTGGGCTCTGGCCAAAGCAAATTACACTGGGGAAATGAAGCTGATGGGGATTGAGGCCGCCTGCTGGCAAATAAAAACTGTTTTGGTGAGGTATGATGCCGAGGGATTGGGCACCCACTGCATTAGGGTGTCATTGGTTTGTGAACATGGCGGCGGCTTGCCGCTGCATTCACAAACAATATTACGCAAGACAATGTTATGCCCTGCAATGATGGGTCGCTCCCTCATTGCAGTGGAACGGCTGACACTTCAATGATGAGGCGGCCCCTGATTGCTGCAACGAAAATGTTACAACTTGGTGGCACTTTTGGAAGCCAGTGTCATCAGCACACTGTGTCTCCATTGGTCCACCAGTGCCAAGCCCCAAAATGCAGTGCCTCTGTTGGCTGCCGCAGTGCTGTGCCTCCACAACCCGCTTCTCTCCTAAGCTGCCACATAATGTTTCTTGCACATGCGCTCAAGCAAACATAAAAAGTAATGACTCAATGAGGCTCTGGGTGGAATGACTTTGGGGCTAAGGTATGCAGGACTGGTATTTTTGGTTTTTTGAGGGGGCAGAGTATTGTAAAGAGGAGACCTTACAATATTTTTGAGGAAGGAAGAATCACTGTACAGTGTTGGGCTGGATAATGACACAAATTTAAATCTACAAGGCCAGTCAATGACATTCTCAAGCCTGGCTTTGAAGTTGGTGGGGTGAGATGGATCTTGATGGGTTTGATATGTTCTAAAATCATGAGAGGGTGAAGTGCTGGTGGTTGGGGTTTAGAGTCCAAAAGGTTGCTATGGATGGGGCTGAAGGGGTTGTCAACCTATGGGTTAACTCTGGTGTATGGGGGAGAAAATGTAAATTACAAAAAATGCAAGAAAAGGAACAGCTAAGTAGATAAAATTGTTGGGGCAGGAAAAGAATGAGAGCATGCTGGATAGATTGAAGAAATGAAAACGATAAAGTCAAGAGGACTGAAAAACTAAAGGTAACGATTATGTAAGATGTGGAAACTAAATGAGGAAAGAGGGAAACAAACAAACAAAACAGAGAAAGTCACAGTGAGATTGCAGATGAAACATTTTTAAATTTTTTAACATTTATATGTCGCTCTGGGACAATATACAAGGGTGGGCAAGATAGATTTCAAGCGCACTGCATTCCAATTAAAAATGTCACTCAGGTGCAAGTAGATTTACTTGGAGCATCAATGACTGTTCAATACAGTAGTCAGATTTTTTTTTAAATCCAGTGTAGTTCACCCCGATTTCAATTAATCAAATTTTGGCTCTGTGGAACTAGCAGCCCTATCTCTTCAACATCCCTAGTCTAACAGCCATCCCTAGTGCATTAATATTCTGTGATAAAATTGTTTTGACCCTTCAAAAATGTAGGTAGGTCTCTTTCACTGCACTAACACTGCACAGTGTCCTTCTATCACATTCTAAGTTCAATGCATCATCCCCTTTTCCAGTGCTCACTTAAGCAGTTTTTGTTTCTTCTTGAAGTTAGAAAAATCATATAGACATTAATCTTAACCAGAAGTTTTATAGTATCCCTTATAATTAGGCCCTTATAAAGAATATCAAATACTTCATAATGTAAATAATTTTAATGTAAAATATAATAAAAAAAATATTTTAATAACAGTTTTGGTCCTACAGGAGCCAAGATCCGCAGGAGTTGCATTTGTTTTTATGTGATTCGGAAGATGCCAGAGACAACATACACGAAGTTTAGAAACACGAACATATGAAAATTGCCAGTAGAAAAAGGCCAACTGGTCTATCAAGTCTGCTCGAGTTTGCAGCTAGCACCCTTATTTTACATCTGCCCCTTCCCCATTGTTCTGTCCCACCTGCTTTTATTTATTTAAAAGTTTTACCAGGAGGACACACTGAGCAGACTACTGCTTGATTCCAGGTGTGTCCTGGGGGAGGGGGGCAGGGAGAAATAGACAATGTAACAGTGTACAATAGTGCAACAATGAGCATACAATGAGTATACTTGAAGTCATCCATTGATCTACATGCCACCACTTCTGCTGGCAGCGCATTACACTCTGCCACCACCCTTTCCGTAAAGAAATGCCTCCTCGTTTCCCTCTTGAATCTTCTGCCCTCCAACCTCATGTCATGGCCCCTAGTGTCCCATCCAACCCTCGATTTGAACAACCCCTCTGTGCTTGCTTGGATTATCCCCCTTCATGTTCTTGAAGGTCTCTATCATGTGCCCCCTGCTTCTCCTCTCCTCCAGTGAATACATGTCTATCTCTGCCAGTCTGGCCTCATAAGGCAACTCCCCCAGACCTTGGACCATTTTTTTGGCCCTGTGTTGCACCCTCTCCAGCAGTCTAATGTCTTCCTGCAGGTACGGTCACCAGTACTGCATGCAGTACTCCAGGTGTGGTCTGATCAACGATCGGCACAATGGCAGAATCAGCTCCCTACTCCTTGATGTTATACCCATGGCGATGCAGCTCATCGTCTTGTTGGCCCTTGTTACTGCCCTCCCTCATTGTGCAAAGTTGTTCATTGCTCCTGTTATGAGCACCCCCAGATCTTTCTCTTCCTCCATTACTGCTAGCTGCACCCCCCGATAGTAGCTTCTCCTTGAGTTCTTTGGTCTGAAGTGCAGCACCTTACACTTTTTGCTGCTGAACCTGAGTTGCCAGGTGTCAGACCATGCCTCAAGTCTTGTCAAGTCTTCCTGCAGCCCCTTCCAACCTCCCTGGTCATCCACTACTGCCCCCATTTTGGTGTTGTCTGCAAACAGACTAATCTTGCTGCTGATGCCCTCCAAGATGTTGGCAATGAAAATTCCAAACAGCACCGGTCCCAACACCAACCCCTGTGGAACCCCACTCATCACTGGCATAGGGGAGGAGAATTTCCCCTCCACTACTACCCTCTGTTGCCTACTCTGTATCCAGTTTTCTACCCACCTCACCATTTTTGCCCCCACCCCATGCTCTTTAGTTTATATCCTAGTCTCTGATGTGGTACTGAGTTGAAGGCCTTGCTGAAGCCCAGGTACAAGACATCTACCGCATGGTCACTGTCAACTTGTCTAGTCACCCAGTCATAGTATTCAACTAGGTTGGTCTGGCATGATCTACCCTTAATGAAGCCATGCTGCTTCATGTCCTACAACCCATTTACCTCCAGCAGCACCACCAGCCTCTCTTTTAGGATGGTCTTCATTATCTTATCCACTATGGACGTCAGGCTCACTGGCCTGTAGTTAGCTGGTTCATCCCTAGGACCACTCTTATGGAAGGGAACCACATGAGCCAGTCTCCAATCCTGCGGCATGCACCCTGTGCCCAGAGATACATTAAACAAGTCAGCCAAGTGGCCCACAAGGACTTCTGCCAACTCCTTCAGCACCCTTGGATGCATCCCATCTGGCTCCAGTGCATTGTCTACCCTCAGTGCCCTTAACCCTTCTAGCACCCTCTCACTTATGATTTCCCCATCTGTCATCCTCCCATCTGTCTCTATCCTCCCTCCCACTGTGGGTAACTCTCCTCCCTTCTCCTTAGTAAAGACTGAACAGAAGTAGCTGTTCAGCTTCTCTGCCTTATTTCCCCCCTCCTCCACCCATCCCCCTTCCCTCTTTATCCTTACAATTTGATTCCTGCAGGTTCTTTTCTCCTTGATGTACCTAAAGAAGTTTTTCTCCCCCTTTTTTATGCCTTGCACCAGCCTGAGTTCCATTGATGCCTTGGCTGCCCCTACCTCTCTTGTCACCTCCTTTGCTTCTTTCAGATACACTTTCCTGTCTTCCTCCCTCCCTCCCTGTTCTTCTGAATCTCCTATATGCACCCCCTTTTCCTTCTCATTTTGTCCAAATCCTTACTGCTTATCCAGCTTGTTTTTTTGTTTTTTTTGCCCTAGCCTTTTTGCTTTGGGTCTTGCTGTAGGTGTTGGTTGCCTCCGGCAACCCCTGTTTTATCAAAATCCACCTTTGTTCTGTATCCATAGTTGGTTGGATTTTGTCCAGGTACCCCGTACCACTTTTCCCATCCTGTTAAAGTTGACTTTCCTAAAGTCCGGCACCCTTGTGTCTGTTGCCCCCCTCTTGCTGGCCATCAGTAATTGGAATCATACCCATATGGTGGTTACTTCCCACCAGTGGTTCCTTGACCCTAACATCCCTTACCCATTCACCATTCATTAGTACAAGTTCTAGGGTGTTTCCTTCCTTAGTGGGTTTCCTGACTAATTGCTCTAGAAAGTTTTCCTGGAAGGTGTATAGTAATAATTGTTCCCTACTGCAACCAGTGGTAGGTGTTTCCCATTCCACCTCAGGCAGATTGAAATCCTCTACTATCACTACTCCCCCTTTCCCACAGTTCCTGCTGATTTGCTCTGTCAGCATTCTATCTTTTTCCTCAGATTGAGAGGGCAGCCTGTACACCACCCCTAACCTTAGTGACCTGTTTTTAGGATCTTGGATTTACATCCAAAATTCCTCTGTACAAGTCCCTCCCCTTCTTCTCTTATACATTTAAGACCCTCTCTGACATGCAGTGCCACCCCTGCTTCCCTCACCGTCTCCCTATCATTACGATAGGGTCTATACCCTGGCACTGCCAGGTCCCACTTGTGGTTATCGGTGGCCCATGTCTTGGTTATCGTGGCCAAATCCTCTTCCCCTCAACCATCAGAGCCTGTAGTTCTGCTCCCTTGTTCCCCAGGCTCCTGGCATTTAATGTGACCACCCTCCAAGCCTCAATCCTGCCCTTCCCCCCTCAACACCTTTCCCCTTGTGTCCCTTCCTCTGGTATTAGTCTCTACCCTAGTCCTGCTGTTATGGGGGTAAGCCCAATTGGTAGTTCCTCTCCAGTCCCCTGAACACCTCCAGCCAACTGGCTAACCCTCTTCCAAGTTAAAATTTACATTAATGTGCTCCCCAATCTTACTCTTCAGTACCCTTTTTCCTTCCTCATTAAGGTGCAACCTGTCTCTTGCATTTATTTTCCCAGGTCGGGGGGGCCCTCCTAACAACCCATACTCCTTCTCCTGACACCATATTCCCAGTCATTTGTTAAACTCCTGGATTCTCTTTTTTCTTGCTGTACTTGCCTTGGAGATGGGAAATACCTCTGAGAAGGTATTCTAAGAAAATAAAAGAAAAAGAGTAGTTACTACTCATCCAAAATTGCAATCAACTGAAGCTGCCTTCTCCGCCATGTCCAATGTGTGCAGGTCAATGGCAGGAAAGAACTGGAGGGCGGGCGTGGGCACCTCTCAATATATAGTGTCACACTGATGTCCGGTGGGTAGCCCCCCTACAGACACTGCTAGCTAAAGTTTTCTGTGTGGTCTAGCTCCTGGTGGCTTAATCCTAATGGTTATTACCTATACAAGCTCTTTCTCAAAGTAAGAGCAATAATTACATTTCTCTTTTCTTCTTTCTAAGTAAAATCTGGTTATGAAAAAAATATCATCTGCTAAATTATTACAAAAGATCTTATTATCAAAAATCACATATTTCTATTAAATATATAATACTTTTGTGGCAGGAAGTGTTGTTTCTTCATAGAAATCTGGAAACAAATTTGCAGTTTCACCTTAAAATACACTGGCAGCCTAGCTAGTAAAGAGTTCCTAACATCATAATACAAGGATTCCATTGGATTCTTTTTTCACCAGCAGTTTCCAAAGTAAAGAAACAAGTAAAAGTAAATTGAATGACTGCAAAAGAATCTGAAAGCCCCAAACCTTCATTGTTTATAATGCACATCCTTACTAAGCATTTGCTCTTTAAAAGCGTTCTCTTGCATGATGTCACAGTTGGGGGTTGCAGCACTGAGAAACAAGGTCTGGCAGAGCCACTACGACTGTGAATGCATTAACTAGATAAGGGTGTTTCATAGGCTTAAACATAAACTTGTATTTATTTATTTAAAAAATATCAGATTTACAAACCTTTGAGTCAGAGACTAATTTACAAAGGCACCTCATCAAAACTAATACAAAGACAGTACAGTTAACAAGTCCAAAACAGTAGCTCAGAGAGCAGACAGTTATAACAGTCATTCACTGGAGATACATGGGTAGCAGTAGATAAACAGATTACGTAGTTTAGGCACACAGGCATCATATCAAGAAGACCAACGCAGTTCAAAAAATATACAATAGCTAAAGCAAATAGACTTCAGGAGTCAATGAAAAGCCCAGAGTGTCCACATGAAGTCTGTTGCATACACTAACTGAATCAAAGTACAGTACATTGAGAAAGGGCATATTTAAGCAATAGGGCATGACAGGGTGTGTGTTATCATGTAATAACATCACTCCTGGGGTGAGTTGAAGCACGAGGCAAAGCCAAGTATTTATTTATTTGCACATAATTTATTTGATCCACTGGATCAGCAATATTTGCACAAGCTGTACCAGTGCAGATTTTACAGCACAGGTCCTGGTCTGGTGGTCTGGGTTTTACCCATACCACACTGCATATGGCTTAGTGATATACTGTATAGATGGCTGCAGAGTCTAACCCCTTGAAGGCTGACATTTCAAAAAACCATTATGCTACAAATATCAAGACTCACTCCCTCCCTCACCCCCAAGTCACAATTAATCCTCTACCAAAGTCATGCTTAAATACTGGTTCCTCTACATCCATGCCACTAAGCTTTTAATGCCAACATGCTTCTTCTGCTGCTGTGAGTTAAACTCTTTATTTAAAAACATTTTGTTGAGAAATGTTTGCTTTAGTATATCCATGGTGAGGAAAAATGAATTTGTAAAAGAAACCAAAATCCCCATTTATCAGTTCATTGAATCACAATACAGCATGTTATGAATTTTTCAGATTCTATATACATCATACCCTACCTACTTACCACATATAAACTCAACTATATTAAAAAAATAATTCTAGGCACTTTTTTTTAATCAGGAGAGACACGCTAAGCTGAAAGCTTGTTTACAGGTGTGACCTGGGAGCACAAGGAAATTAAGTGATTTGTGGAGGGTCACACAGTATGCAAGTGGGTCCTGTGGGAGTCAAACCCAAGTCTCCAGGTTTGTAGCTTAGAGCCTTAAACCACTGCCTACTTAACCATTTACAACACAGCTATTTAGTAGCTGTTGTCTTACAGAAACCCCAGTTAGCTAGCTCTCCCCTGGACTGGGAAGGGAGAAGCCTGAGAGGGTGGGGGGGCAGCAAGGTCAGCTCCCAGAGTGGGGACTGACCAAAGGAGCAGACACGAGAGCCCACTAGGCCTATTCTGCTGGCATTTTTGTATGTTAGTATGCTTTCTACACCAACAACATGAACCATAAAACAGATGACTGCCATAACTAGGGAGGCAGTATAGCACAGTGGTTTAAGACTCTTCTCTACAAATCTGGAGATCTTGGTTTGAATCCCACAGCCCCCACAGAAATGTGGAGTATCTTTTCAGGAAAGTATAAAATACTGTGAAATGATTTTAAAGCACTGCACATGATAAATCCTACTGCCACATTCAAAACATCATACCCTACCTACTTACCACATATAAACTCAACTATATTAAAAAAATAATTATAGATACTTTTTATTTTTGCTTGCTCACATGTGCAAGAAACATAGTGCCACCATATGAGAATTCATAGGTGTGCCTCCCTACTTCCAATGCCCTGCTGCCTTTTGCAGGTGCGATCCCATCGTGGCAATGAATGCAAGAGCTGTCTACGACAGCGTTTGCAAATGCAGTGGCATACAGTTGAGAGAAAGGCACTGCAGTGTGTAGGCAATTTTCATACTGACATCTGCAGTATGCAAAGTGCCTACACGTCGGCACTGCAGTGCAAGAGCTGTCATAGACAGCTCCTCCCCCCACAAACAAGTAACACACTGGGAGCCCACCCAGAGTGCTCATGTGCTCCCCCCAACAGTATGGCTGATGGGGGTGACCAATCCCCCATTGGCTTCACTGCATTCCCCCCAACAGAGTTTTAGGTGCCATGCTGGGAGCCCATGCCAGCATGGCAACAATCTGAAAGGCCGACGGGGGTGCCCATGTCCAATCCTCCATCAGCTCCACAAGCCCCCTCCCAAACAGCCTTCAAAGTGCCATGCTGTGAGCCCACCCCAGCATGGCAAAAATCTCTATGGCTGATGGGGGTGCCCAATCCCATGTCGACTCCTCTGGCCCCCCCAAAAAAACCTTCCAGCTGCCACACTGGGAGCCCACCCCAGCATGGCAAACATCCCACGTCATCTTCCTAAAAGGAAAAGACCTAGAAAGAAAAAATGGTCCTACGCTGACTGTCTTGAGTCTGACCCCAACCCACACGCACCCTGCCTCCCCACACCCCCCTCACCCCATACTTACCTCCGGAGTCCGGCGCGACTATCTTCGGTGGACTGGGAACATGTTTGCACACTTCAAAGCCAACCATGAACTGAAGAAATGCAAGTAAGCTGTATGATAGGTTAAATAGGGTGTTTTCAACTTTGATGCATATCTCGGGCATTTTTGGGTATTTTTCCACCAAATTTTCAACATGGGGTTTTTGGGACCCCACCTCATGAATTCTTGCACTGTCATTTTGTTATTTTGTCCTGAAAGGTGATTTTGCAGTCACTGCATGAAACCACCTTTTGGGACAGATGTACAAAATGACAGTGTCACAGTTCATGAGGTACTCCTCCAAAAACCCTATTTTGAAAATTTGGGGAAAAAATTCCCCAAAATGACTGTTTTATGAGTGTGCATTGCATAGTTCCTACGCACGCTTGTAAGTTTGTGAATTTTTAATATTTGCACTCCAGATTTCCAATATTGCCATTTTACCACACCTCCTTATGAGCAGAACTGCAGTAATTTTTCACATCTCGCCCAAAATGTGTTTCCAAGCATGTAGTGCACAATGGCGCAGTTGGTGTGCGAAATCAATGTTTGGGACAGATTAAGAAAATCATAGTGACACTGTTCATGAGCAGTGGTGTTAAAATGGCTATGTTGAAAATTTGGTGGAAAATGTTCCAAAAATGACTGTTTTATGAGCGTGCATTGTGCAGTCTCTACGCACTCTCTTAAGTTCGCAAGTTTTTAATATTTGCATTCCAGACTTTCAACATTGCCATTTTACCACACCTCCTTATGAGCAGTACAGCTGTCATTTTTCACATCTCCCCCAAAATGTGTTTCCACGCATGTATAGCACAATGTATGGCGCAGTCGGTGTGCGAAATCAATATTTGGGACAGATTAAGAAAATCACAGTGACACTGTTCATGAGCAGAGGTCTTAAAATGGCTATGTTGAAAATTTGGTGGCAAAAGTCTATGAAATGACTGTGTTACGAGCGACCATTGCGCTGTTTCCAAGCACCCTCGTAAGTTCATGAATTTGTAATATTTTCAGTCCAGATTTTCACCACTGGTATTTTTCCACACTTCCCTATGAACAGTACAGATGTAATTTTTCACAACATGGCCAAAATGTGTTTTCATACTTTCTGCACAGAAATGCGTGGTCACTGTGGGAAATCAGTGTTCGGAACAGATTAAGAAACTGACAGTGACACTGTTCATGAGCGGAGGTCCCAAAATGCCTGTGTTGACAATCTGCTGTAAAAAAAACCAAAGTAATTACATTAAGGGTGTGCACTGTGCAGTTTCTATGCATGCTCGTGAATGCCGTAGTCACTGTGCAAAATCAGCTTTTAGCTAACAAACTGATATTACCACTGTTCATAAGGTGGGGGTCACAAAAAAAAATGTTGAGAATTTGGAGTGAAATTACCAATAAATGCCTGAGGAGTTAAGGTTTCCAACCATAACGCCCCACCCTGTACAGACTTACAGGCATCATGGGTGTGCCTTGGGATTGTCACCTGTAATGCTCATACCATTCCACCTCCACCCATACCCTGCATCCAGTGAGAGACATCAAAGTGTGCCTTGGACTCTTTGGTCCCAAAGTTCACCCTATTCTCCTATACTGCACCAATCTCAATGTATTTCCTGATGGAAAGGGGTAAGCATAAGGGCCAAAGACCCCAAGGCACACTGCAACACCTGTTGGTGTCTGCAGGGTAGGGTGTGGTGAAATGGCATGGCCATTATGCTTGATGACCCAAAGGCACACCCCACCAATGCCAATGCCAGCAAGTAAACATTCGGCATTGACAAATGCTTGTTTTTTTTTTTTTTTTTTTTTTACCAGGAGAGACACACTAAGCTGAAAGCTTGTTTACAGGTGTGACCTGGGAGCACAAGGAAGTCAAGTGATTTGTTCAGGGTCACATAGTATGCAAGTGGGGGCTGTGGGAGTCAAACCCAGGTTTCCAGGTTTGTAGCTCAGAGCCCTAAACCGCTGCCTACTTAACCATTTACAACACAGCTATTTAGTAGCTGTCGTGTTACAGAAACCCCAGTTAGTAGCTCACAGACATGTCTATGCAGTGGAGAACAGTACAGAACAGAACAGAAGATATTTAACCATTTACAGCGCGGTTACACTTATATATAATACATACTTCTCAAACATGAAAGAAAAAATACATTTCATCATCAAAGTCTGTATTTACCAAGTACTGTGCCCATGTTTAAAATAATTTAACCCCCCAACAAAAATGTGCCCCGACATGAAAGTGCACATTTAACTGTAAAGACAATTAAAAGTTGTATTTCTAAATGCATTGCTAACACCAATGCTTCATGATTAAAACAATTTCAACCCCCCCAAGACAGACTGCATTCTGTGAAGATTGCCTTAGTAAGATGCAGGGGCATCACCATAGGTATAAAGTTGGGGGGCTAATGCCCCACAGTCAAAATCCTAACAAAGCTAGGCGGGTCTGGGGGCATGCTCCCTCAGAACATTTTGAAATTTTTACCTTCAAATAGTGGCTTTTCCTGCATTTTAATGGTGAAATATATGTTTGGAAAGCCTGGCTATCATGACACCTATTAAATGGTACATATGCAAAAATGTGGTTACTGGACCAGTGAGAACAATGGAAAGAGAGACACCATTATCTCAGCAAATCTGCTGGGAAGGTTACTGGACCTCAGAGCAAATAAGAGACCAGGCAGACACCATTATCCCAGCAGATCTGCTGGGAAGGTTACTGGACCTCAGAGCAAATAAGATACCAGGCAGACACCATTATCCCAGAAGATCTGCTGGGAAGGTTACAGGACTCCAGAGCAAACAGCCACCACTTCCACACCGCATCATTTTGAACAAGTCGCTCAACATTCCTGCCCTTAATCTCTCTGCATGCCCCTCTCTCTCTGTTGTCAATTTCTGTAGTCTTTGCATCTCCCTGTGTGCTGCAAACTATCCTTCCCCTCACTCTCTTCCTGGATTCTAAGAAATTTGGGGATGATTTGTATGATTGTGTCTATGCAGGTTGCTATATAAAAAGGCAGCAAAATTCTCTCCCTCCCTCTTTGGATTGTAAAGCACTCAGGAATACAGTCTGTATGAAAGGTGCTATATAAATCAACATTTCTATTCACACAAGCCACAGGCACAGATCTTCCTTCTCTAAACTGCCAGACTACTGTGTAAAGACTCATGCTGCACAGCCTTTTAGATGTGTACCAAAGCTGGGCCTGTCTGAAAAATATACCTGCTGTGCAAGCAATTCTGACTATGTTGGCATGGCAGTTACTTAAAGGTGGTCACCAATCCCAATCCCAATTTATGTCAATTGCTCCCAGTCCTGTCCAGGTGTTCTCTCCTACAGGACAAGGCATGCCAAACCTCTCATGCTTCTGAACCCACTGAACAGAGTCCAAGAAACTAGCAGAGACAAAGCACATTTGTTGTAAACCTTCTCCCAGTGCTCCCTGTCAGACTGGGATCCAAGTAACCTGGGAGTGATGATGACAAATCCCTGCCCCATGCTCTGAGCTCTACCATGGTGATGTCCTGACTCCTGTCCCAATGTTCTCTTTGTCGACAGCACAGTACACAGAAGCCAGCCACCAGTGCACTCAATTCACTCATGAGACTTTCTTTTTTCTCTCCATCAGACTTGTGAGTGGATGTGTGTAGTGCCCCAAAGTTTGCCAGGCAAGCAGACCAAAAAGGACTCAGGGAGGGAAAGGGTTAACTCCCCACCCACCCCATGCACAGCCAGCTGGCTTATTGACCAAACTGGCTGGATGACCATTTCCTGTCTCTATCCCCTTCCCCCTACTGGAGCCTTTTGGCACTGGATCCTTTGTCTTGGCCAGGCCAGGTCTCCAACCAGTGCCTAAAGGGGCCATAAATCAGCCAAATGGGTTGATCTTAGCCCCAGATACCCAATCATCTGTCCAAAAGCCAGGTCCACCTCTAGGCTGGAAAGGGTCTTCCCTGCTAGCCAGTGGCAGTTCTGGACTGGGTGACTTGACAGGGTAGAGAGTACAGGAGTACAGATGACTGGAGGCTTACCTGAAGCTTGGGTTTGTAGCTCCTGGGTGGCTGCTCCTTTATAGCCAGTGGTCCTTGGAGGTCTCCAGCAGCAGCAGTTACAGTTTAGCTCTGGAAAAGGACTAGCAGTCCTTCTGATGCAGCAGCAGCCAGTTCTATAGGGTGAGCTCCCTTTAGTTATCTGCTCCCGCGGTTTGCAGTTTTTGTATTGGGGGTTTTCTGGGGTGTCCTGATACTGGGTGCCTAGTAGTGCATGCAGCACAAGCATCACATTTCAGATGCAAAGTGATGAGGGTAATGCTCACCCAGGTTCTCTTTAGTTCAAATAAAAATATGGCTTGGCAAGTCTGTTAGTTTGCTTCCTGTTATTTTGCAGAATAGTGTGGCATGGTTTGTGTTTTTTGGGGGCTGCCACTGCAGTTCCCCTGTCTCCCCTCTCCAGTATGCAGGCTGTTTTTTGCTTTTTTTCTGGCACTGACATTGGGAGTTGCCATACATAATACTGCCACTGCAGTTCCCTGTCCTTCCCCCTTTGTTTACTGCCTCTAGTGCCACTTGTTGGTTGACAGGCTGTTGCCCTGCCCAGCTTTGCTGGAGTGCTTTTTTTTTCTTTCTTTCTTTTGCTAAATTTCTTTCTCTTCCCCTTTGTGGGGGCTTCAGGTTGCTTCCCATCCCTTTGCCTAGCCTTCTGGGCTGGTTGCGGTGTGTGGTGCCCTTTTGGGGGGCCTCTTTATTTTCTGCCTTCAGTTTTGCCATTTTTTGTTTTTGTGTTTATCTGTTTTGTGGACTCCTTGAACCCCTTTCTTGCTCCAGTCCCCTGAGATGACCCCCGACTGTGGTCCTTCTTCTGTAGCCCGCCCCTCCGAATGAAGCGATGGCATCCGATTTGGTGATCATTGGTAATGGAGTTCCCTTGCTCAGCTCTCTTCCCCACCTCCCTTCCACAGTAAATTAGTGCCAATGCAGTTGCAGACCTAGACACTCAGCTGATCAAGGCCCATGCGACATTCACCAAGAGGGGACAAGTTTGGGCACATGGACCATGATGTGCAGCAGCAAAGTGCTTCTGGGCAGAAACCAGCACCTGGACCTCTAAAGTTCTGCCCTGCCACTGTGCAGGGGCAATCAAAGCATTGGGTGGGAGCAGAGCTCCCTGACCTCCACCACTAGCACCACCAATGATCGCAGTGGGATCTGGTGGACCTGGGCCAGGCAAAGAAAAAGGAAAGTGCGCTCCATGTGGTAGAGCTATAAAGTCCTGACTCTAAACCATGGCTTCTTTTTTTCCTTAGCAAGCAGTGAAGCTGTGAGTCTTAACATTTTACAGGGAAAATGATTGGGGGGGCTTGAGCTTACATTAGGGGGGCTTCAGCCTCCCCAAAAACAGCCTGGTGATGCCACTGGTAAGATGCTATAAAAAACAGAAAAACAGGTTTAATGGAGTGAAAGCTGACATCCTATTTCTAGTGCCCATGAGAAAAGAAAAAATATTTAAGATTTTTTTATGTCAGCTCTGATCAGAATAGCTTTTAAAATCACATTTGATTGAATTAGACCAAATCTAACTAAAGGTTGAATTTATTTGTTAACCTTGACCTTTATTCAAGTAAATAAATTCTCTTGTAACAGTACTGAAAACTAAAACCTTGTAGCTCAGAGCCTTAAATCACTGCCTACTTAACCATTTACAACACGGCTATTTAGTAGCTGTTGTCTTACAGAAACTCCAGTTAGCTAGCTCACAGACATGCCTGTGTAGTGGAGAACAGTACAGAACAGAACAGAAGATATTTAACCATTTACAACACGGTTACACTTATATATAATACATACTTCTCAAACTTGAAAGAAAAAATATACTTTATCATCAAAGTCTGTATTTACCAAGTACTGTGCCCATGTTTAAAATAATTTGAACACGCCCCAAAAAATGTGCCCTGACATGAAACTGCATGTTTAACTGTAAAGACAATTAAAAATTGTATTTCTAAATGCATTGCTAACACCAATGTTTCATGATTAAAACAATTTCAACCCCCCGTGACAGATTGCATTCTGGGAAGATTGCCTTAGTAAGATGCTATAAAAAAAAAACAGAAAAACAGGTTTAATGGAGTGAAAGCTGACATCCTATTTCTAGTGTCCATGAGAAAAGAAAAAATATTTAAGATTTTTTTTATGTCAGCTCTGATCAGAATAGCTTTTAAAATCACATTTGATTGAATTAGACCAAATCTAACTAAAGGTAGAATTTATTTGTTAACCTTGACCTTTATTCAAGTAAATTAATTTTCTTGTAACAGTACTGAAAACTAAAACTAAAAACCTATATCTCTTGCTAGATGTTTAAGAAAACATGAGGCTCTTACTGTAAATTAGAATGTGTGACTAGGTCTCCATCTGAGACCCACGTGGCTCTGATAATTATTTATTCCAAACGGTTTTTAAGTTAGTTTGAAGGCATTAAATATCTTACGTTCTGTTCTGTACTGTTCTCCACAGCACAAGACATGTCTGTGTCCCAAACTAATGTATCTTGTTACAGCATGCTGGAGCTATCTCATGCCCCTTCCATATGAATCAGAAAAAAGTTTGGGGTGGAGGGGGAGGGGGATCTTACTCCAAAAAAAATACCTAATGCTGCCTCCCACTACTCCAGTTCCAGTTCTTGTACCACCCATTTAAGAAAGAAAATAGTATCATGCAACCATTGACTAACATGAAAGCGTATTTATTTGAGGGCGGAAAACATTGCATGGAGGAGGGTAAGGCGGAGGAGGCTATTTACACCTTCAGTCAGTTCCATGGACAGAAAACATGACATCACTCCTTTTGTACATGCAATACTCCTGTAGGCTCCACCCACAGTCATAAAAAGGAGTGGGTTATGTAAATGAAGCAGAGCATAGAAATAAAAGCATTTTTTAATTAATAAACAACACTTTTTGGTAGTTTGAATGGCAGGAGATTGAATCACAACTCCTACAGGTTACTTTTCCCATTTGCTATGGCAAACCTCAGAAAATCACTTTAAATTTACACTGTCATATCCTTGACCACCTCTCTATCCTTTCAAGATTCCTTTTCACGTCCCTTATTCCCTGACCTCCTCAGTATTCACTCTGCCACAGACTGTGATATCATCTGCAAAGAGGCTAATCAGATTTCTTCCCCATATCACAGATATGTTGCCTAGTACTGGTCCTAGAGCTTTGTTGTGCAATGCCACCAGTCATCTCACAGAGCACTGAGTATTTCCCATTCATAAGTCAGAAGTAATGGGCACTGGCTATGACACGTTGCTTGTAAATCCCAAAGCATAGCAAAGAGTCACAGGATCCAGCATGTATCATGTCATCTCATTGAGGGCAAATACAGCGCAGTCAGAAACAACACAGGCAAACCCTTGAAACATGAAACCACACATTTTGAATACCAGCAGGGAAGGAAAAAATGGTCAGTTACTAAACTGCACTGGAGTGGGGGTCCATGGCAGCGTGGCATTGTATTAGTAAATCCTACCATCCCCGAAATCCATGCCAGTAGTTTGGATGTGCAGTTTCATGTTTCAAGGATTTGCCAGTGCTGTTTGTGCCACACTGACTGTGCCCTCAGTGAGATGACATGGATATGATCTAGCACTTTCATCTGTATATAACAGCTGACACTGTGGGTGAATTGTCTGAATCTTCAATTTCAGTTTCCAAATAAAAAGTCACATAGGCAGACCCACCTGAATTTGGGAATTTAAAACATAATCTGGAGCAAGATCTAGAAAAGTTGGACATAAAAATAAATGCATGTAAACAGAAGAAGTTTATAAGAGATAAAAAATATTTTTTTAAAAAAGATATGGTGTTTACATTGAATAAAAAGCTTGAAATCAAGTCTTAAAAAATCTGATAATACTGTACCTAAAAATGTGAAATCGACTCAGGATATTCAGCCAGCCAATCAATAATTTTTAGCAGATTTGTCTCCTTTCATAAGCCAGATATAAGGGCCACTGGCTATGGCATGGTGCTTGTAAATCCAAGAGCAAAACAGAGACAAAAGATCTAGCACACCAGTCTGCATAACAGAACACATTAAACTGTGGGTCAGTCTTCTCAATCTTTTATTCAGTTTCAATTTCCATTTTAAAAGTCACATAGGTAGAGCAGCAAACAACAACAGAGAGCACCACCGGAGCCCCAATGTTTTGTGCTTAAGGTCCAGTCACAGCGACCTTCATGTTCACTTCCCCAGGCCACTCCTGAACTGTAATCTGGGCCAGGGTGCACAGTAACTGCCTTGAAGCCTCAAAGCACCCATTTCGTCTGCTGCTGGCGAGCCACACACAAAGTTCCCCAGAGGACAGAATCAGTCACTCTGGAAACATCCCCATTAACCAAATCCCAATTAAGTGTCTTTTACACAACACAGTTCGTTGCACTCTGCTTCATATTCACAAATCCTGCTGCTGTTAGTGGTGTTAACCTCTCTTGTTGAAATGCACCTGCTTGTTACATTCGCCCTTTTTGCAGCTGCACCCTTTTGTCCTCCCCGCCATCTGCAACTTCTTGTTCTACTCTTGTTGGCAGATTTATTGGACTGCATCTCAGCCTCAGTGGGGAGAAGTAAGGAGAATAATCCCCTTCAAGAGAATTATTGACTGACAATCTCCAGTGCCGATATTACTGTGTTGGGTATTACCACATTTTTTAAAGAAACTTTTTTTTTGCCCATTTGAGCACTATATTATTTAAAATAATAAATTTTCACCTCTTCTTGATGTCTTCTGTTACATGATTTTATTTTATGTTCAACATTTCTAGAGCTTCCTGCACATTATGTTGTAAATTCCCAAATTTAGCAGAGCCAGTGAAGACTTCTAAATCATGCTCCTTCTATTTAGTTTTCAATTCTTTTGTTGGTTCTTGCTGTAACCATTTGTGGTGTTCCTTTCAATGTGTACTATACAAGGTGCCCAAGAGATGGGGACACACCTGAAAAAAATGTCAGCGAACATAAGGGTGAAATGCTAGGGTTCCAGTGGTGCTCGCTGCTGATGTTTGCTGCTGTGCCTATGTAACTCTTTAAATGGAAATGAGAAATGAAGAAAAGATTCACTCACAGTATAGGGCATTCTTCTTCCTTATGGACTGGAGTGCTAGGTCCTTTGACTCGGCATGGGGTCATAATATCGGCACGACATTATGCCGCATGGCAAACACGTGCTGCCAATACAGCATGATATTGCCATGTGGCATAACTCTTTTTTCTGTAGGGGGTTCTGCCCCTACACCCTCCATTGTGGGGGTCTGCACCCCCGGACCCCCCCCACTAAGGAGTCTCAACTCTGGGGGGGGTGCAACTCAGGGAGCGCACAATCCATGAAAATAAATAAAATGTCAGGGACCGGGAATCAAACGTGGTCCCAGATGCAGTACCTGGGTTCCTGCTGCTGTGGCTCTGTCCAGTGAGCCATTGGAGCTGCCTGGCAGAACCCACTCCCAGCAGAGGTCTTATCCTCTGCCTGGGAGCGTGTGAATGGTGCAATACCAGTATATGCGGTATTGCACCATTCACTGTCATGGACAGTGTTGTTGCAGGTCAGCAAAGCATGTTGTTCGCTATTAAGTGTACAACATTATGACCCGGTAGGCTTTGACTCTATGTCCACCATTTATGACCACCATCTGAGCCCTTCTACCTAGTCAATGTCCCACCCACCTGATCAGCTTGTTCTTCACCCTGCAGAAGAGTTACAGCTCCAAACAGTGTCCACTTTGGGAACAAGCCCGGTTGTCAGAAGATATCTAAGCAGATGGTCCTGACCTCAAGGAAGAAGTGTGTGTGGATGTCAGTGCACTACTGCCACCTGGGTGACCAAGGGTAGTGGTGCAGCTGGGGCCATCAGATCAGTGTGGAAGGATGCCGGAGTCCCTCCAGCATGTGCACATGTCTCTGGGTGCATGGTGTCCTGGGGGAGAAAATTAAGGGAAAATGTCTGACTGTAGCATGAGGACATCTCCCACCATTGACCATGGCACTGGCTCCTGGTGTACTGAGTGAGTCTCCACAAGGGGACAGGGGGCCCCCTGGTGGGCAAGTCAGGGTGGCAGGGAGTTGAGGTAAGTTCTAGAAGTGGATGATGGGGCTGGGCGTAGGGGTCTGGACCAACAAGGGCTTGTTGACTATAGAACGAAAAGAAGTACACTAATTAAAAAATATCCCTCAGTTTAGTCTTGCCCAATCTGCATACCAACTTATCTATACTGCTTACCATAATGATAAAATATAGAATAATGCATGTGGAAGTGTGATTTATGAGGATATTGTACACACACATGAGGTGTGCGATGCCTCATAAACCTTGAGGGCAAAGCACTCAGAAAGTGTGCATAAAATCCAAATTCACACACTTCCCCATGTTTTATTTTTTATATTTACTGGTTCTAGATTGGTAAAGAAGAGACCACGAGAAGTTGATAAATGGTGAGGTGCTATCCAGGGGCAGCAGCAGTGGAGTTTTAATCTCTAGGCAGCAATTGTGAACTTTGAATCTCTGTGCCCGTTGATTAGTTTAGTAAGCCTGAGAAGGCTGTGTTTGTTCCCTATTCTCCAACCCCAAACTGCAATCACTGACCTGCCACAAAAAATAAGCATTCAGTTCATAGTGGAGAGCCATCACTGCTCTGCAGGGTCCAAAGAAAACTGGCACTGAGTGAGACGCTGCCACTTCTCAGCCTGCTGCTGTTCTGTTTGGCGATCCCAGTGGTACTATTGTAAGTCTCAAACATGCTGCAACAGTCAGCTCCTCTTCAGTGAACTCCATCATCAATTGTTTCCTAGGTGCTTGAACAGGTGATGGCAGCCAGTTACGTAAGGGGCAGGCATGAGGGCTTGAGAGATGAGACATGTCTTGAAGTGCCCGGGGTTAGAAGAAAGAAAATTTTAATAGAAAAACTCTGCCCAGCTATCATTTCCTTTACTTGCCAAGAAGCCTGTCCCTGTCGCTGGGGGATCCAGAGAGCATGCAAGTGAATGACCAGCATGAGGACAGTTTCTGGCTCAGGTGCACTCCTGGCTATTTTGAAATCATGGTTCACGGAACTCTGTAATTCACACATGTGAATTACATAGTTTTTGAGGGTTTGCCAGTGATTGTTTATTGACCCTAACTAGTAAATATAAAGAGAATAATGTATATGTACTGGTGCATTACTGGTGAGTAATACCACCGAGAGGTTCTGGACACATAGGAACCTCGATAGTGAAGCTTGAGAGGTTCTCGTGTCCAGAACCTCAAGATGTTATCACTCGCTGGTAATGCACCGGGTACATATATATTATTTTTTTTAATATATGGATCAGGTATGGAATGTTTTGTAGCTGTATGACAGCAGTTTAAAACTTAAGAGCACTGACCATGATGTAGGTGAGGCGGTTTCAGCTCAGGGTGCTAGGCAGCGAGTCAGGAGAAGGCAGTTGCGGCATGGTGCTCCAGATCATGATTTTGCTGGTTGAAAACAGTGAAATGTGGGTCACCAAGATGTCCATGGTAGAAAACGGGACTGCAGTATACAGTACAGAGAAAAAAAATGCTGCAACGAGGTCCGAGAATTTCTCTCGCTAAGCAAGCGAGAGAGCCACCATGTTTTCTGCTTTGTTGTGCCCACCCACACACAAAAAGGGGCCAATTGGAGGGCACGCTTTAGAGATGTTGGGGGGGAACTAGCGCTTGCGCTGTTCTGTTTTGCTGGTAATACTATCGTTCAAGTTCTCGAACGATAGTATTACCGGACCTGAACGATAGTATTATCACTCCTGAAGTGCACTATTATCACTCTGGGAGTGATAGTATTATCACAACTTTTTTGTATACTTTAGTAGCATATCAAATTACAAATCCATATACTAAAATACAAATACACCAGCAGCTAAGATCAAAGTGCTAGTGCTCAAGCAAAAAGTAGACAAAATTACTCACAGGAAGCTCGGCTTCACAGGCCAGGATAGAGCACAGGATAATGTTTATCAAAAGGTTCTTTATTTCTCAGTAACAGTAGTAAACATTATAAGACTCCCCCCCCTCAAGACAAGTCAAATGATTTTGAGGGCGAGCACCCAACCTGAAATGATCAGACAAGGGAGGTAATGTGGTAGCAAGATTCAGTGCCTGATCCACAAAGGAGCTGGGCCTTAGCCCAAAGCAAGTCTAGGTCTGACTCGATGAAGTGAATCACTTGTGAGGGGTTCAGTTTGGACTTGTCTGGAATGACCAGAAGGCCCAGGTCACTGCAGGTCTGGAGGGCCAGGTCCATGAACTACTCTACTGCCTTCTTAAATGGCTCAGCAATCAACCAGTCATCCAGGTAGAGGCATACCCTGACCTCCTGTCACTGAAGGAATGCTGCCACCACTGCTATGGACTTGATGTAGACCTTGGGTGCCAAACAGAGACTGAATGGCATGCTTGAAACCAGTAGAGAACAAAAGGTACCACTAGAGAGATGGATGGACAGGAATGTGAAAGAATGTGTCCTGGATGACCAGAAAGTAGTACATACCTTGCTTCAGAGATGTATTATCTAATTCAGCATGACCATCCTGATGCTTCCTGAGAAACTGATTCAGAATGTAGAGATTCAGTATGAGTCACCAATCCCCATCTGTTTCAGGACCAGGAAATAACTGACCACAAAACCCTCACCAGCCATGGAGTGGGACACAGGCCATGGCTCCTTTTTTGAAGAGCTGAGCAATGTCCCTCCTGAGGTGGACAGCTTGTTCTTTGGCATGTGTAGTCAGTATGGCAGGACAGCATTAAAGTTAAGAAGCAACTCTCTGGCCACCACTTCCAGAACCCACTTGTCTGAGGAAATTACTGACAAAATGTGCCAGAAGTGGTGCAAGAGCCCCTCCCCCCCCGTAGCTTCTCTAGAAGGGCAGAGAGCTGGAGCGTGGGGAGAGATAGAACAAGATCTTAGAGAACCTAAGATCTACAATTCTGGAGATTATGTACATTCTTCAGGAGCTGTGAGAAACCCATCTCCCTTGTGATTTTGTCTGTCACATGCTTGGCGTAAGTAGCATAATAAACTTTATTGGTACTCCTTGCTTGTTTACGAATGTTTCTTGGCAGACTTCAAGACACAAGAATCTGTATTATTATTATTATTTTTATTGTTTACCCTACACACCAAGAGTGTTTAGACATCCCCTAATCTGCTACTGGGTAGCTTTGGAGCAACAGTGACAGCTGTTGAAGGGGCACCACTACCCATACCCCTGACCTTTTTGGAGTTCTTAACCAGGAAACCTGGTCTTGGTGTGACAAGCCTTAGATAGCCCCTGCTAGGACTACTGCTGCCTAGGCTGAAAAAAACTGAAAAACATTTTCTTCTGTTTCTGCCCATTCAAGTCCTTCTGGAAGATCACAGAACTCAATACTGATGAGGTGTCTTTCAGCCACAGTGCCAAAGAGAGGTAGGTGCTCAATAAGGGGATATCAGCCAACTTGTGCTGGATGTCTGCTGAAATCAGTAGCCAGTCACTGCAACACATCGTAACCACCACTGCCATGGCACAGGTGCAGGAATCACCCACACCCAAGGCTGTCTGAAGCCTGTCTAAAGCTGGTCTTATGCCAGCACTTGACCCTGGTCTCAGACCACTTTCATTGCTAGCTGCTTGTCAGCAGGGAGGTATGGGATTACATGATCCAGGACTTCTACCAAGGAGTGACCATAGTGGGCCATCATCAGGGCATAACTTGCATGACAGAGATCATGGTAGGATGCAGTGAAGACCTTATTTGCTGCATACTCCAGCTTTTTTGAACTCTCCTTGTTAGAGGCCTGTCCACATCCCCAGTATTGCTGGACATGTGGAAGACTGATTCTGCAACCAAATTCATGGCTGAGGGGGTGGTCTGAAAATCTAGACAAGGAGCTGGTAGGGACTGCACACTTGTAAACCATATGGGCAGAGGATGCCGGGCAGGAAGCTGGGTTCTGCAAAGCCTCCAGCAGCAGCCCCAGAATGGCTGCAGCAATGGGGAATGCAACCATGGGGGATTTATCCCCATGTAGGATCTCAGTAAAGGGGTACTTGGTCATTTCCCAGACTGTCTCTAAGGGAACCTCCACGGACTCAGACATGAGACTGAGAAGTGCCCCAAAGGACACAAGCCAATATTCGTTACTCAACTCTTTGTCTAAATCAGTCAAATGCATGAGTCCTTGAGGACTGCATCAAGGACCCATCAGAGTCATTGAGGAATCTTTAAAAAATGGCCCATGGCCGTTTTCTGCCATGCACTATTTGGGACACATCTGAGTATGTGATTTTCATAGACTATCGACCTGGCAAACCAGTAGCTGGCTGTCATGGCCGTTTCGTCTGAACTGGCTGAAAGACTTATGTCGGGGACAGCTGTCTCGGAAAGACCAGTACAGACTGAACTGGTGACAATCAGGTGATCATGGGGGTTAAGGGTAGAGCCCAACACTGCCCAATCAAGATACAGTGCTGCAACAGGAGCTCTTTATAACGCTGCTGCATATGCCGATGGAGCCTCTTACTGTCCAAGGATGAGGAGGAAGAAGAATGTCAATCGTGATGACTCCCACTTGAGTGAGACCAAGAGTGCAAGAAATTTCTCAACCGCGACCTGGACCGCGACCTGGATTTTCAAAGTCAACATAACCAATGACAATAAGGACTTATGAACAGAGGCTAGTATAAACTACTCATACAGGGTTTGACCATTTGATCCTAGAGGGAGGCAACTCCTGAAAGGAGACAGCAGGATTTGCCGACTTCTTCTAGCCCTCTTGTGTAGGCCCAACAGGACCAAGTTCTTGGAGATTGAATTGTGTTCAGTCCCCTCAAACAATGGGTTGACAGGGTCAAGAAAAAGTCTGACAACCTATTTGACCTGTGGTAAGGTGGACAAGCTCAACAAAGGCACCATGGACTTAGTGGCCTGTCCCCTGGCCAAATCTGGTTAGTCTGAAGCCGAGTGCTCAACAGCCATCAAGCAGTCAAGGAAGTTGAAGGAGCAGGAAGAGTACACCGTTTCTTCTTCCCACAACTAACTTCATCAACTTTTTCACATTACCATGGTGGGCAGGGCTCTTGCTGGAAAGTCTGGAAGGTCTTGCACATTTACAGACATTACCTCAGAGTATTATACAGTACTGACACTGGCACCTAACAGTGCTGAAACCAATAAGGTGCCTGTTGTGGCCTTGGTCACTGCTTCTTCCATAGCTGTCAGGTGGGCCATGGACCCTGCAGCTGTGGGGAACCACCTTGCGAGCTTCCTTGGATTTCACCAGAGTATCCCATTCAGCTGGCCAACCAGCCAAAGAGAAGATGAGTACAGCAGTCTTGGACAGAAAGTGGGAAGCACTGCCTGACATAGGCCATAGGCTGTGTTGCCATGTTGTTCACCTAAACAGTAAATGCAAGACACACAAGGATCCACCCGTGACATTTTTTGATTGCACTGGACAAAGCACTTGCAGCTGGGAGCCAGATTAGAATCCCCACAGTCCATCGTATCCATTGTAGGATGAGAACAAAACTGAGAAATATGTCCAAATACATACTGGAAAGAAGTTTGAACGTTAGCCAAATGGCGCACTGCGAATAGTTTGGGCTTACGCTGCACGCAGAGCTGCAAATGAGGAGACCCAACTCTTCCAGCAGAAAGGATGATCTCATGTCACTGAGTGTAGCCAAGGGACACACCACCTGGATAGTGGGACAGGTTTCTCTGAAAGACAGTCCATTACTACTAAAAGTTTTCTAGGCTCCAGATTACATTTAGGACTGTAATGAACCATCTGTATAGGAGGGTGATTTAAATGCTGGGACTCTGACAATGAGATGATGATCCAATCAAATAACCATATTGTACTGGGTTATTATACTTGGTAATGGATTGAAGAAGGCATAACTGCCCATATTAACCATCCACCCGCATCAGTGGGTCCAAATATACCCCATGTTCAAAAGATATTCATCCAAATTCATCTTGAACAGGTTTACACCGCTACTCTCCACTATATGTTCAGGTAATTTATTCCAAAATCTACATGTTCTTTGTGTATAAAAGTTGAATCTCCCATTCTTTATTGAAGAATGCATTTTTAATTGCTGTTTATGTGATCTTAATCCACAAGACTTCTGCTGAGGGATAATTTTCAATTCCTGTATTAAATCCCAATCTTTCATCATTTTATAAAACATTAAAAAATCACCCCTTAATCTCCTAGTTTCCAGGCTAAATAACTTTGATTTCAATAATCCAGTTCTATAGTTTAAATTCTTCAAACCTAAAACTATTTTCGTAACTCTCTGCTGTATACCCTCCAACCTATTAATCTCACCCCTAAAATGGGGACTCCATAACTGTGTCCCACAATCCAGTAGTGGTATAATTAAGCAATAAGACACAACAGGGTGTGGTATATCATGGGATATCATCACGCCTCAGGTGGTTGGGCACGAGGCTGCAGGCCGAGTACATCCAACGAACCGAGAAGTGACGATATCCCATGATATACCACACACTGGAGTGACTTACTGCTATTATGAACTGACTTTGAATTTTCATAAATAAAAAAAAATAAAACAAACAGGTTTTTAAATGTTTTATGAACATGTTTTTGGGTGATGTAGGAGTACATTTTGAAAAAATAGTTCTCAGACAGAACTGAGCAAGGAGGGTGGTGGCGCCGGAACTTTTTTTGAAGCCGTGATGATGTAGCCTGATATCATCATGACTTCAAAGAGCTCTCTGCCAATCAGATTCCTCTGTTTACGCTCCTCGGTTCATAATGCAAGTTTTATATAATGAGACTACTACTGAAACTGACCCATTTATAAAAGATTTTTTTGATGTTCCTAATCGTAAAGTTTATTCTCCTGATAACATTAGAGCGATGCTCATTAAAATTCAAGCCACAATCAACAATAATTCCACAATATTTCTCTGTAACAACCTTCTTGATCTTTTCAGCATTTAACCAATAATCCCTATTATTATTTGATTTACCCATGTGTAAAAGAGAACATTTGTCCACACTAAAATGCATCCCATTTAGCTTAACCCATTCTTCCACTTTTAACAAATATTGTACTAATTTATCAGCCCCACTAATTGTATTCACCGTTCCTCCCATTTTCACATCATCAGCAAATTTTACCAACCAACTATCCACATTCATGTGCAAATCACTAATATAAACCAAAAACAACACAGGGCCCAAAACTGACCCCCTGAGGCATACCACTTAACACCTCTCCCTCCTCAGCCAACCTCTTAGTCTCACTCTCTGCTTTCTACCCGATAGCCAATTTCTAATCCATATCACCAACCTAGACTCAGTCCCTATTTTCATTAATTTATTGATCAAGAGATCATGAGGCACCTTATCAAAAGCTTTTTGAAAATCAAGCATTATTAAATCTGTTTGAATATTATTACTAATGTTTTATTCACCTTATTATAAAAACTAATCTAATTTGTAATACAAGATCTGCTCTGTCTAAAGTCATGTTGGGTGGTATCACAATAATTAAGGTATTTTAGATTTTCTTCTAGCTTGGATTTAAGAAAGGTTTCAGCTAATTTGCAAACAAGCGAAGTCAATCTAATTGGTTAATAATTAGAACATACTGATCTATTACCCTTTTATGACAATTGCTTGTTGCCAATCTTCTGGCACTAGACCTGTATTAAATGACATGTTTAACAAATGAGACAAGGGACCTATGATGGTTTTGGTGGTTTCCTTTAGCATTCTAGGGTGTATCAAATCAGGTCCAGCTGATTTATTGGATTTTAATTTATTAACCATATGTAACAATTCTTCATGAGTTATACTCAACCTTAGAGCTTTACTACTGCCACTATTAACATTGTTAAACCCTGATTTTGAGGGAGAAAAAACTGAAGTGAAAAATTTGTTAAATTTGTTAGCCGTCTCTACAGAATCACTTATAATTTGCCCATTATTCATTATTGGGCCCACATCAGTGTTTAATTTATTTTGACTATTTATACATGCAAAAAAGATTTTCCCTGCATCCTTCCTATGTGCATTATTGAATTCATCTTTTGATTTTTCCTGTTTAATAAGTTTCTTCAATTGTTTCACATCAGTCTTATAATTATTCACATATACTGGAGACTGACATTATTTCATTAATTCATAAGCACTCCTTTTATTCTTAATCTGTTTTAACACCTTCCTAGTACACCATGGGGGCAATTTACCTTTTTTATTATAAAGTTTTTTATCATATCAACTCTGACATTACAAATGTTAAGTCCCTACAAGAAGACGAGGTCCAGGTCCAAGGGGAGGCCCTAAGGATGAGTTCCAGAGGCATTTGCCAGTGCAAAGCCTAGTAATGTGATCAACCAGGAGAACATTTAACCAAAAAGTGAAGCCTTACCGTTGACCAAGGCATAGGCAGTCCCCAACACCAAAACTTTAAGGACGCCTTCAACTAGGTAATCTGTGAAGCCTGCCAGTTCTTAGGTTCTGCAATAATTTATTCCTGTGCCCTGCTGACAGGTACATGAGAATGATCTTACAGCCTGCACCTGACCCACCTTTTATTGTAAAGTATTACAATGGTCTGGCCATTCAAGTGGAACTAAAAGACTGTCTCTATGAAATCTGGCACCTGGCAGCACCTAATGAGAATCCAGGGTTCACCTGTCTTCACAATCCTAGATGACTGTCAACTGTAAAGTCTCCTCCTTCAAATATTGTGAAAATGATCCTCCCTGCATTAACACAAGAACATAGTGTATGGTACCACCACAAAATCTTCACTCACCAGAGTGGGGCCCCCTTGAATTCCTTCTGGTGCTTTGTTCTTAATACTCCTCCTCAAACTTAACACTGCTGCCATTTTTCCTCCCTCTGCTACTCATCTCTTCAGGAAAGATTCCTTTCTCACAATGGCTCCCTTATTTACACATTCTGGTATGGATCACTCCTCTGCTATCTCATCTCCCTTCTCTCTTGCCCCCAATAGTGTCTATTGCCCCAAAGATACACCATTCTGACACGCAGTCTTTCTCCCTTCCCCTGCTAAAACCTCAGCACAGTAGTCTTACATTTCCTATCAGCTCCAATTTCTCTGGTCTAGCATCTCCATCTGTTCCTTCCTCTCCGAGTCATCCCTCAGTTTAGAAATCCCCACTCTGTGACTCCATTTCTCAAGTTTGCACCTGCACCTACCTCAACCCCCCATGACATTCTTAAATCACTCACATGCTTTACATATTCTCCCTCTACCAGATTTCATTCTCCACTCTTCATTGATGCCACCCCTCCCTTCTACTGATTCTCTTACTTCTGATCTGCCTCTCCCTCCTCCATAACCTTGAAAATTTGGTACCAAACCCAACTCCCCCAGTCCCCAAAATACATATATGTTTCCCCAACCCCTTCTCAAACTTTTCACTGCTCACATTACTCCTCCCTGTCCTACCAATCTCCTGTGAAAAGCACCCATCTCACAGTGTCTACCTTATTTTCAAGTTCTGGTAAGGATCTCTTCTCTGGTATCTCAGCTCCCATATCTCCTGCCTCCCTTTCCTCCAATCTTCTGACTCACAATCTTTCTCCCTACCCCCTGTTAAAACATCAGTACAGCAGTCTTATGTTTCTTGTATGATTCCTTTTCTCTGGTCTAGCCTCCAGATCTGTTCCTTCTCCAAGTCCTCCCAACATTAAGAAATCTCTGCTCTGTCTCCACTTCTCATGTCTGCTCCTTTACCTAACCCCTTTCCCTGTGATGTCCTCAACTTGCTCACACTTTTCACATGTTCTTCTCTCCCAGATTTCATACTCCACTCTCCAATGATACCACCTCTCCCTTCTGTAATCACCCCTTCAGGAGCTTACAGGTTAAAGGGGCTGGCAGTTCATGGAGAGAAAGAGAGAGAGAGAGAGAGAGAGAGGAAAGGCTGGTGCTAGTAGGTCTGGGATGTGGGCCTGCCAGCTAACAGTAGGGGGACCCATCCCTATGGGTATAAATAGAATGGTTTGGCATAATAAAAGGGAGATAGGGAGAGAAAGAGAGAGTCAGGGTTGGCCTGTTGATTTTGTCCATGAGGGTCATGGTGGGGCTGGGATGGACTATCTAACACCCTGGCAGTCCTCTCAAAGACCAGCGAATTGTGGAGATACAGGGTCAATGAGAAAAGTATGGATTAGAAAGGATGTCCCAAGTAACTGGCAGTTTTGCCTTTGGGTGAGTGCAGCTTGAGAGCCAGTGAGAGGATTGTGGCAGGGCTTGTTATGGTGGGGGAAGGGGGGCCCAGGCACATTCCAGGAGTGGCAGCCTGGATTGTTGGTGGGATAGTGGTGGAAGTTTATCCCCTCTCCCTGGACTGAGTGCCACTGCAGAGTTTGGAGCCCCCACAGTATGTGCAGCCTGTGGAGTCATGAGGAGTTCTGCATGGAGTGAGACTGGTTGGGACCTCAGGAGGGGTGACAGGCTGCCTGGGCACTCCGTGTGGCACTGCAGCTGTGCCCCATAGGTGAAGAAAGTTCTGGAATTAGATCACTGCATGAACAGAAAGTGCCTCAGGTCTCCGGGATCACAAGGGATGTATGAAACTCCCTGGGATGTTCATAGCAGACATGTGGCATTGGTGATTGGGTGTCAAGAGGGTTTTCAGTGAGACTGTTTATGCTAAAGTAACATCACTACTGAGACCAGAGTACTCTCTGTTTTAAGGAACCAAACTAGAAATGGGACTGGGCAGTAGAAATGTCTCTTGCAGTCCCAGTTTACCTTTGATTAAGTATTAAATTGCTCAAGGAAAAGGAGTTTAAGTAAATGTGAAGGCAGATGAAATGTTTGGAAAGTTGCAAGGAGCCTGTAAAGTGATTGCTGCAAAGTTTAAAGTACAGATCTTGTGTGACATTTTTGGCCTACTGTAACAGTACTGCTGCCAGGAAACATAACCCTTTCAGCTTGAAGAGAAGCACTGCATAAGTAAAGTCAATCTGTCGGAAAAAGAGATTGTTACAGATTTAACGTCAGGTTGTGTGCCTGTGAGTTTTTCCAGCTGCTCATCATTGTACCCCACGCTCCATGGATTAGACAATTAATTTAATCAGTTGTATTAAATTTGTTATTTGCACGTTGATCCTAGTGTGGACAATGGACTTAATCTAATAATTGTTGCCTCAATGTTGTGAATCTAACCATTGTTGCCCCTGCAGCTATGCCCCTCAAAGAGAAGTGAAGAGCCTGGCCTCCTCTACCACCCTCCCAGAGCTGAACCAGGTAAACCAGCATATTTATTTTTCTGAACTTTGTTTTCTGACTGTACAGCCACACACTCCCATTTTTTACCATCTAGCATACTCCTAGACACCAGGGGTTGGGGCTTGCACTTCTATTGATTCTCTAACTTCCTGTCTGTCTCCCCCTACTCCCTAACTTTGTACCTCTGGTACCTAATCCAACCCTTCCCCAATCCCCAAAATACATATGTGACAATGCTGGATCATCTCCTAACCCACACTTCATTAAGTCAGTACAACCAAGGTGGACAGCCAAGAGACAGGGGTGGAGCAGTCTGTATCCTTGTGGCACAATGCAGACTGCCCCTCCCTCATGGTTGTGTGCCTGCTCACTCCTATGTTAGAGTGAAAGGATAATGGGATTGGATGCACTTACAAGGGAAGGTTGACTGAACTAGCCCATCTATGTAATAGATGTACAGAGTTGTCAGCCAGGATGCAAGGTAGTAATACTGAAGTATATCACAAAATGCTGTAATACACTGCAGGGAACAGTGTAATTCAATGGCAATTAAGCCCTTTTGACATGCAGTATTTTGTGACACGTTAGCTGCTGCAAATCATTGTATTGCATTGTGGCTGGCTCCACTGTATTTTGAAGAATGAGGGCTTAGAAAGTGGGATGTTTATAAAAAGATATGATCAGCTCCTAGCTCAGTGCCAGAAATATGCATTGTTTTAACATTATCTTTGTTTCTATTTCTAATATTTGGGATCTTGCAACAACCAAAACCTCATACCCCATATAATATTATGTAGGGGTGAGGGTTGGCTTGCTGTCAACACCAAATATTAAATAAGACAGTTAGTGCATTCTACTCCTTTCAAATGTTGTAATTTATACAGGGGGCATGCCTTAGACAATTAGTATTGGAGTCCACTCTAGAGGGAGCAATCTTAGACCTGGTTCTCTCCAATGGAGATGGAGAGAGGATCACAGATGTACAAGTGGGTAGCCATCTGGGAACTAGTGACCATCGAACAGTATGGTTCACAATAAACACAGCAATAGAGTCAAGTCATACAAAGGCAAAAGTACTGAACTTTAGGAGGGCTGACTTTGCCAAAATGGGTGAGTGCCTAAGGAATGCACTAGCAAATGGGCAGGAAGGAGGGGTGGAAGAATAATGGGGAATAATAAAACTGCCATCACAGAGGTAACAAGCCTTGTGTGAAGGCAAATAAACAAAACAAAACGATGTAAGAAACCACTATGGTTCTCAAAGGAAGTGGCAGTGAAGGTTCAAGAGAAAAAGAAAGCATTCAGGAAGTACAAGGAATCACAGAAGGAGCAGGACAGAGAACTGTATCAGTTAAAGCAAAAGGAAGCTGGGAAGGCAGTCAGAACAGCAAAGGCCCAAACCGAGGAAAAGATAGCCAACTCAGTTAAGAAGGGGGATAAAACCTTTTATAGGTACATCAGGGAGCGAAGGAAGACCAAGGGAGTGATAGTGAGGCTTAATAAAGGGAGGGAGGGTGGGCAGAGGGTGACTGTGAAAAGGCAGAGATACTAAACAAATATTTTTGCTCAATATTTACAAATGAAGAGGGGGAGGTACCTAAAACAAATAGTAGAAACACTCTGGATACAGGAGTTGATACCAGCCCATTTACAGAAGAAAGGGTTCTGAAAGAACTCTTAAAACTGAAGGTGGACAAAGCAATGGGGCCTGATGGGATTCATCCCAGAATTCTAAAAGAACTAAGGGTAGAACTAGTGACACCACTGACTACCCTCTTTAACAAATCATGGAAGGATGGGGTGGTACCCGAGGACTGGAGGAGGGCAGCTATGATTCCCCTTTACAAAAGTGGGAGCAAGGCAGAAGCAGGAAACTACAGACCTGTTAGTTTAACCTCAGTGATAGGGAAAATGATGGAATCACTTCTGAAGGAAAGAATTGCCGAGTATCTAGAGGCCAGAGGGGCACAGGACCCAAGGCAGCATGGATTCACAGTGGGACAGTCATGCCAGACGAATCTGATAGATTTCTTTGACTGGGTGACCAAAGTAGTAGATCAGGAAGGGGCTGTGGACATGGCCTACCTAGACTTTAGCAAGGCATTTGACACAGTCCCACACAAAAGATTAATATACAAGTTATCCAGCCTGGGAGTGGGTCCCAATATGACAGCCTGGGTAAAGAATTGGCTGGAGAATAGGACACAGAGAGTAATAGTAAATGGAGTCCACTCTGAAGAAAGGGGGGTTACTAGTGGGGTACTGCAGGGTTCAGTATTAGGACCGGTCCTCTTCAATGTCTTTGACATTGCAGAGGGACTGGAAGGAAAAGTATGTCTCTTTGCAGATGACACAAAGATCTGCAACAGAGTTGATGCACAAGGTGGAGTGGAAAGGATGAGAAGGGACTTGGCAAGGTTAGAGGAATGGTCAAATGTATGGCAGCTTAGATTCAATGCTAAGAAGTGCGAGGTAATGCACCTGGGAAACAAAAACCCAGGGGAAGAGTACACAATGGGGTGAGATACTAACAACAAAAAAATGGAAAGGGACCTGGGTAGTCATATCAGATGACCTAAAGGTGGGTAAGCAATGTGAGAGGGCAGCAAGGAGGGCTGGGGGATACTGGGATGCATAGGGAGAGGCATCACCAGTAGAAAACAGGAAGTTACTATGCCTCTGTACAGACAGCTGGTGAGACCCCATCTGGAGTACTGGGTGCAGTTCTGGAGACCCAATCTCCGCAAAGACATAGACAGGATGGAAGCTGTCCAGAGGAGGGCAACTAAAATGGTGCAGGGTCTGCACCTGAAGGCATATGAAGAGAGACTTAAAGAGCTTAATATCTATAGCCTCGAGGAAAGGAGGAAGAGGGGGGACATGATAGAAACTTTCAAGTACCTCAAGGGAATCAACAAAGTCCAAGAGGGTAGCATCTTTCAAAAAAAAAGGTGTGCAAGAACAAGGGGGCGCAATTTGAAGATGGGGAGGTGGCTCAGAGACAATTTAAGGAGTATTTTTCACAGAGAGGGTTGTGGATGCATAGAACAGCCTTCCGGAGGAAGGATGTGGAGTCAAAAACAGTGGTGGAATTCAAGCATGCATGGGACAAGTCATAAGGCAATTCTAGGGGTTGGGGGCAGGAAGAAGTAGGCTGCTGGTTAACTAGGATCTGCAGCTTATCCAGTAGGCAGGGAAATGGGCAGACTGGGTGGGCCAAGCGGTCCTTATCTGCCGTCAAATTCTATGTTTCTATGTTTCTATTATACAACTGACTGTCCAGCAGTACACTTTGGAGCTTATACCTCCACTTTCTCCCACCAAAGGGAAAACCATCGAATGGGGTAATGCAGGAAAAGACAAGAATGTGCAATCAACTTAACAGAAGACAGGCCCATTAACCATCAAGATGCTGTAGCCATAGGTGCCGGAACGGGGGGGGGGCCACTAGGGCCATGGCCCTACCACTTTCATAAGTGGCCCTATCACTTTTTGCTATCATGGTGATATATTTAATAGGGGAAAATGTACCCCTTACGTCCTTGGCCCTACCACTTTTTAAACCATTCTGGCACCACTGTCTGTAGCAAGTAGCCTGTTTTTTAAATAAAAATTGGTCTGGGAGAACGAAGTGGTGGAGGACAAGAAATGATAGGTGTGGGATGTTGGCGGCCACAGACTTCATGGTTCCCTGGGAGGCCTAGAGTTTTTAGAAACATAGTAGCAGACAATGATGGCAGAAAAAGACCAATGGCCAATCCAGTCTGCCTGAGTTCCGTGTCTAACCCTGGGACCTACTGTTCACCTGGGGTCCTAGCCCTCTGCCTCCCACTTCTTCACGGGAGCGCTGCCCCAAGTAACTACTATACCCTTCACTCTGTCCCAACCATGTCTGAAACTAGCAACTTTTTTAACACCCACCACTTCAGCTGATAGACTGTTCCATGACTGCACCACCTCCTTCCCTCCTGCCAGTTTCCACTTATTCCCTTGTGACCTCAAACTAGCATTCAAGCTAAATAGTTCCTTGCATTTCACCTTGTTTAATCCTTTTTGGAACTTGAATGCCTCTATCATATCTCCCTCTCCCTTCAGGTCTCCAGTAAGTACATGTACAGTGCTGTAACATGCTCCACATAAGACCTGCCCAGTTTGCCCTGAATCTTTTTTGTTACCCTATGCTGCACCATCTCCAGTCTGTCTCTATCCTTCCTGAGGAGGGACCTCAAGAACTGGGCACAGTACTCCAGATCTGGCTTCAGTAAAGATGTAATAAGGGGTAGTATTACCTCCTTCCTCCTGCTATCAATACCCCTTCCTATACACCCCAGCTTCTTAATTGCCTTACCATAGGCCTTGTTGCTCTGGCTCGATTGCTTGAGGGTGTCATTAATGATAACTCTTAGTCCACTTTCCTCAGCCATAGTACATAGTCTCACTCCATCCATTCAGTACTCTGTCCTGGGGTTCTCATTCCCTAGATGCATCACTTTGCATGTTTTGGTTTTGAATTTCACAGCACTTTTTTGGCATTCAGTTTCAACTGCCAAACCTCAGACCATCCCTGTGGCAATCTGCTTGTGACCTCCCTGTCTTATGATTTGACCCTGTTGACCACAACCCTCTGCTGCCTACCCTTCAGCCAGTTTCCTACCAAGTTAACTTTGTCCATAGCTGCAACCAGATCCTCAATCTTTCTCCGCAAGCATCTGTGGGGCACCAACTCAAAAGCCTTGGGTAAGTCACCATACAGCAAATGTTAGGCATAGCCCCAATCCAATTCTGTCATCATCAAATCAAAGAAAACTATCAGGTTTGACTGTCAGGACCTCACTGCCATAAACATATGTGATTTACTATCCTGCAGAAAGTTGCTCACCAGGTAGTCTTTGAGGTCTTCTTTCATCAGTGACTCCATCAGCTTCTCTACAATGCAGGGCAGACTGACAGGTCTATAGTATAGGTTCTATTCCTGGCCCCCCTCCCCTCTTATGGAGCAGATTAATGTTTGCCACCTTCCAGTCCTTCAGAACCACCTCTGTCCTTAGTGAGCAGTTGAATAGTCCTAACAGGGGTTCAACCAGTTCCACTGCCAGTTCCCTGAGTATCCCCAGATGCAACCCATCTCGTCAGGGGCTTTATGTATCTATAGGGTTACCAGCCCTCCCTTGACCATGTCCCTTGTAAATAGTGGTTGCCTCATCTTTGGGACCCCCTTATTGGCAATTATGGTGTCACTCTCAGACGGGGCTCCACCTTCCTCCCTGGTGAAAGCTATGCACAAATAATTGTTAAGGAAGGCAGCCTTTTGCCCATACTTTTCTATTACCCTATCTCCCTCCGATGGCCTAAAAACACAATTAATTAAACTAAAGTGTTAAATTGCCTCACAACTTCAGCATCCCCTTTCCGGAAAATAAATTGCTGGTTACCGACACTGAAGTCCAATTTGATTTTGACTCACTCCTAAAGCACATGAAGAGCTGATGTTTCAATTTCACATTTTCCATTTCTTACAAATATCCTACAAATCAGCTTGAGACTATTCCTGGGTTGTTTCAAGCTGTGCCCCTGTGAAGGTAACTCAGCTATAGTCAGTATAATGTATCACACCCATGAGCAAATGTGATGTTTAAATCACAGTTCACTGATGCTCTGTGAAGACACTGGTTTCAACATAATCTTTCTAGGGAAATCGCCAAGTTCAGTGCTCTCTCAAATTATAAGCTGAATGTAAATAAATCCTCCATTTTCCCTCTTAATCATAAGGCTTTTAAAAATGATTTGTCTTCTTTTGGTCTCGGTGGGTCTCCCCATGTCCTCAGATACCTTGGTATTAATTTGACGCATAATCCCTCCTCCTGGTTTAAAGAAAATTCAGAGCCTCTCTCCCAAGTGATAGTTCAGGATCTCAATAGATGGTCTAAACTCCCCCTCTATCTCTCTGGGGTCGCATTAATATAATTAAAATGAATGTTTTTCCTCGTTTATTTTATCCCCTCTCTCTTCTTAACTCCTTTACACCGTTATCATGGTTCCAGAAAATGCATGGAATTTTCACAAATTTTATCTGGTCTAATAAACAAGTCAGGTTAGAATATTATAAGTTAGCCGCTCAGAAACTAGATGGAGGACTGTGGATCCCCCATCTGGCAATTTATTACTGGGCTAGTCATATTGCAAAATATTTGCGGTGGGTGAACCCGGGTCCGGAATACTTAAGACTGGTCTGGCTCAAAATTGAGTTAGATTTTATTCAGTTTGAGAACATTGACCCCCTAGACAATGTGCTATCTTAAAATAGCCTCCCTTCCTGACACTATTAGTTGTCCCATTATCCGAACGTCCCTCAAAGTTCACACGCAGCTTTGTTCATTTTTGCGGTATTCCCCAGACTTGGACCTGTCTCAGTCCATTTAGAATTCCCCATCTTTCACAATAAGCAAAAAGATGATATCTCGTAAATGGTTGCCTCAGATTGGGGATGGGATAATCTCTACTTTTCTGGATGACACAGGGGAGTGGCTCTCAGTTTCTAATATAATTCACAAGTTTGACATCCCGTTAACTCTTCACTTCAGGGTGGCCCAATTGAAACATCTCCTCTCTTCTGTATTTGGTAATATCCCTCCTCGTCCACCCACTTTTATGTTTGTATCGGATCTCTCCCCCTTATTGGGGTGACCAGGCACTATTTCCAAAATACATCATGTCCTATATTATTGGAAATATGGGAGACCTGAAGGCCCCACTAGGCTCTGGGTTTCTTTTTTTCCTCAATATACTCCTAACTGGTCAGCTTTATGGAAGTTCTGCCATAAATACGTTTCTCAGGATAGACTCCGCCTTATGCAATACCACATCATACATAACATGTATTATACCCCTGTGAAGCTGAGGAAATGGGGTCTCATAAGTTCAGGGGCCTGAACCAGAAGATGTCAAGAGGAGGGTACGCTTCTTCACGTCATTTGGTCATGCCCCAAGATAAAGCCATTATGAGTAGCCATACAGAATAACCTAGACCCTATACTGGGTTTGCAGGAGTACTTCACCCCAGACGTATGTTTGTTGGGGGACTTATCCTCTATCAAGGTGAGTAGCATAAGATTTCATATTTCCACGATTGCACTATCTGTTAAGAAAATTGTGCTTTGGCATTGGAGGGATACAGTAAGCCCAACATATCAGGAATGGGTTAATGAAGTGTTGGCTAACCTACGTACTGAGAAAGCGATTGCGAGCCTCCATAATAAATTGCAGTGGTACAAGAATACTTGGGATCCCCTTCACACGCTGATTATGGCCAGAGCTGCTAAATGAGTCACTATATCCAGTTTTCCTTGATTTGTGATACTATATAGCATCTTTCTATCTTTGCATGTACTCTGCTGCTGTATGGGGTGGGGGAGAAGGGGGATGGGGACAGCTCATGTATCATTTTGAGTATAGGCATTGTATGTGGTAACTCTCTGTCCCCTGTAATAGTAAAAACTTGCTAATAAAATATGAATAAAAAAAATAGTCTTTCTCTGAAATAGGGAGAATGTACTTAGTATCTTTATTATTTTGAAACTGCTGTAAGCTTTAAAGTTTGCAAAGGGAAACAAGCAATGTTGACTTCTTTCTATCCTTCATATCGTTAAACCTTTTTAGGAAGAACCCCATACATGCCATCTACTTACTGCTGGGAGTGTCTTCAAGATGATCCTCCTGCTGCCGAGTTTCTTCCTCCTTTAAATCATGGATGGGGAGTTCCTCATCCCTCTCAAACAGCAATAACAAGTGCTCCTTTGGGATTTCGTACCCTGCACATTTATCACAAAAACAGAAATGAGGTAAAAAAAACAATTATATATAATCAGAGTTAGACATTTGACTTTTACTTAATTGTTTTACAGGCAGTGGACTGGGCCAATGTCCTATTTTCAGCAACACCATCAGTGTAATACTGTTTTCTTTTTGACAAAGGAAGTGAGGAGAGGAAGGAAAAAACAGGTCACTGACCAGTAACAGTAGTTCTAGGAGTGGTATATGTTGTTCATCCACAACTTCTTGGCATGTCCCTTTCCCCTTTAATTCTTGCTGTAAGGGCTTCAAGCTGGCTCCTCCCACCCACCCAGGTGGTATAACCAGCTCCGCCCCATGATGCCAGATCTTAGCCCACTGGAAGCCAGGTTTGTGCGTTGCAGCTGGGGTGGTCAGGTGTGTCAGTGTGGATGAACAACATATATCACTCCTAGAACTACTGTTACAGGTGAGTAACCTGTTTTTCTCTGGATATGTTGTTCATCCACACTTCGTGGCAGACTCCTAGCAGTTCTCCAGGAGGGGGGAGGCAAGGTGCACACCCCCTACTTTGGGAACATAGACTGGAGAACTGAGGCCCCAAAACCAGCATCCCAGCATGACTCAGGTCGATGTGGTAGTGGGTGATGAAGGTGTTTGCTGTCTTCCAAGTAGCAGCCCGGCAGATTTCCTGGATAGGGATGTCCCTCGAAGCAGTCACTGATGCAGTGGTATGGTGGGTGGAATGAGCCCTTAGCCCTACAGGAGTTCCCTTCTCACCAACCTATAGCAGAGATCAATGCAAGATGTAATCCATCTGCCAATCGTCCACTTTGCTGCAGGTCTGCCAGAAGCGGCTTCAGTATAGGTGCCAAATAGCTGGCAAACCTCTCCCCAAATTTCCACCATTCTCTCCTTGTAATAGGAGACAGCTTGTCTCAGGTTCAAAGTATGGAGCCTGTACTCGGCATCTGAGGTGTAGCTTGGGTAGAACACAGGCAGAGTTAATACCTGATTAAGGTGACACTCTGACACCACCTTTGGGAGGAATTTTGGGTGGGGGTGCAGGACAACTTTGTTCCTGTAGAAGACTAGGTAAGGAGACCCAGAGCTCCCCAGTCTTTCTGGCTGACATGATAGCCACCAGGAAGGTAGTCTTCCATGACAAGTGTGATAACTCACACTTGTGCACTGGTTTGAATGGCTTGCCCATGAGTTTTGCCAAGACCAGCAGTAAATCCCACAGAGGTGGAGGTTCATGCACCGGAGGGGATATGTGATCTAGGCCCTTGAAGAAGTGCTAGACCACCTTCTCCTGTGCCATCGTCTGCTGACCGGACCATGCCCGGTAAGCAGAGATGGCTGCCAGGTGTACCTTAAGGGTCGAAGACTGAAGACCCCTTTTGGACAGAGATTAAAGGTAGTCTAAAATGCTAGCCACAGGACAGGAGAGAGGGTCCAGTCCCTTGCTCTGACACCAAATGGAAAACCTTTTTCATTTGAATGCATAGTACTTTCTGGTCGACTCCTTCCTGGATGCTTCCACTACTGTGAGTACATCCTCAGGGAGACTCAAAGCCTGGAACTCTAGCCACTCAAGTACCAGGCTGTCAGGTACAGGGATTGAAGGTCCAGATGGAATACCTTCCCCTGACTGATTGAGATCAGGTCTGGGTGTGCTGGAAGATGCCTCAGGAGCATGTTGCTGAGGCTGAGGATATCTGGATACCCGAACTGGCAGGGAAAGCCTGGACCTACCGGGATCAGCTGCGCTCTGTCCCTCCTCACCTTGAGAAGCACCTTGTGGATCAAGGGAAATGGAGGGAAGGTGTAGAAGAGGCCTGGGGTCCACGGCCTCTAGAAGGCATCCCCCTGCAGCAAGCCCCACTGAGGGGGATGGGCATGAAACAGCCTCAGCTTGTTGTTTTCCCAGGAGGCAAACTGGTCCACCATCAGTTTGCCCTAGTGGGAGAACAGGCTGTGAGCTACCTCTGGATGGAGAGACCACTTGTGGGATGTCTCGCCTATGCAACTGAGAACATCCGCCAGCTGGTTTGAGGTTCCTGCCATATGGATAGCTAGGAGATCTGCCTCCAGTCAGCTCATGAGTTTCCAGATGTGGAGGGCTTCCCTGTACAGCAGCCAGGAGTGCATGCTGCCCTGTTTGTTGAGGTAGTACATGGTCGTGGTATTGTCTGTCTGGATGTGAACCACTTGACCCCGAAGCTGCTGAGTGAATGCTGACAATGCCAGTTTGACCACTCTGAGCTCCAACAGGTTGATATGATAATGGGATTCCTCGGAGTTCTGTTGTTCCCCATGTGGGCTCCCCAGCCCATGACAGAGGCATCGGGTGTGAGGACGACCATTGGCTCGGGAGGGCAAATGGGATCCCTTTCTGCAGATGATCTAGGATGGTCCACCACTGGAGAGCATTCCACATCATCTGGGTGACAGTGATTAGCTGGTCAAAGTGACCCTGGCACTGAGTCCACTGGGTAGCCACCTCCCATTGAAGGGGGCGCATATGCAACTGGGCCCATCAGACTATGGTGTTACAGGCTGCCATGTACCACACAAGGTGAAGAAAGTCCCGGGCAGACCACAAGTGCCCAACCAGAAATGACTGGACAAAGGAGGAGAGAATCCCCACCATGTGTGCCGGGAGCCATGCTCTGGCTTAGCAAGAGTTCAGCTCTGCCCTGATAAAGCATATCACCTATGATAGCATGAGCTCTGACTTGGCCTCATTGATCAGGAGGCCAAGTTGAGAGCAGGTCTGGAGGGCCAGGTCCCTGGACCTCTCTACCTCTTGATGGGTGGAACTTGCTAAGAACCAATCATCGAGGTAAGGGTACTCTGACCCCTCGATGCCTGAGATGGACTGCCACCACTGCAATCCATTTGGTGAAGACCCGTGGGTCCGATGACAGTCCGAATGGCATGACTAGGAATTCGTATAGGGTTCCCTCTGCTTCAAAGTGGAGGAACTACTGGTGAGACAGATGGATTAGGAGGTGAAAAAATGTTTCCTGGAGATCCAGTGAACAGAACCACATGGTTTACTCCAGGGATGGTATGATCTAGGACAGAGTTACCATCCTAAAGGTGCTTGGCCTGATAAACTGATTCAGGTCATGAAGATCTAAAATGGAGCACCAGCCTCCCATCCACTTCAGGACCAGGAAGTACCTGGAAATGAACCCTGGGTTGACTGCACGATCTGCCACTCAAACCACTGCCTCCTTGAGGAGGAATTGGGCTATGTCGTCTCTCAGAGCTGACCGAGTGTGGACTGATACTCTCTTCTCCTGTGGGGTATGGGCTTGGCAGGGAGGGTACTGCTCAAACTCTAGAGGCAGACCATGGCTGACCACTTCTAAGACCCACCTGTCCATGGTAACAGTTGACCAGGTGGAAAGAAAGCAGTGGAGCTGGCTCCCCACAGGAGGACCCAGAGCTGGCATAACAGGAATGGGGTGGCAGCCCCTATCCCATCACTGGGCAGGCTTGGAGGAAGAGGGTCCAGACTGGAAACTGCCTGAACCCTGACCTCCCTGTCTGCAGGCCACTGGAGGCCTGGACTTGGGCTGAGGGCACCAAGCTTGTGCCTGCTGTTGCTGCCCACCCTGGAAGGAGGGCTGCTTGGCCTCAGGAGCAGGGTGCCGAAAAAGCTTCTTCTTCTGCTGCTTTTTAGAGCTAGCAACATCCTTTTGAGCAGAAATAGATGAGTCCAAGGTGGCACTGGACTGTTCAATTCACTGAAGGTGGCCACCCACACCTGGGCTGAAGAGATCAACACCAGGAAAGGAACATGAGTGAGTTTGTGCTAGGTATCTGCTGTAAAGGTGGGAAGCCTCAGCCAAGCTCTGCGGTACATGGCAACCACGGCTGCCACCGAATGGGCACAAGAGTCCCAGCGGTCTAAGGCCATCTGACGTTACTGCTTGGCAACAGATTGGCCCTGGTTCCAGATTTGCTTCACCGTAGTCTGAAGGTCCACAGGAAGGTGTGGGAGAACTTCGTCCAAGGAGCCCAAGAGGGCATTAGAGAAGTGCGCATTGATGACGGCCAAGCTTGCATGATAGAGACCTAGAGAAGAGGCTGCATAGACCTTCCTGGCAGAGTGGTCCAGGTTTTTGAACTCCTTGTCTGCAGGTCTATCAGTGCCAGCAGAGCTGCCTGTGTGTCTGAACACAGAAGCAGTGACTAACCCCTCTGCTGAGGGATGTTCTGTGAACCCTGAGAGGGACCCAATGGGCATCACATACTTGCGGGTCATCCGGGCAGATGGTGCTTGGCAGGAGGCAGGATGCTGCCAATGCTCCAAAGCCAGGCCAAGAATGGCCTCAGCCACTGGGAAGGCTTCCATAGGGGTGTCACCTCTTTTTAAGGATATCTGTAAGAGGGTACTCTGCCTGTTTCTGGACAGGTGCCAGGGGCATCACCATGGATTTGGAGATAAGGCAGAGAATTCCCAGAAATGAAGAAGGGCCCTCCTCTGTTGACAGACTACCCACTGATTCATCATCCAGCAAATCAGAGTGGAGATTGATGTTGTCAGAATCTGAGGTGTTCAGATAAATTGGTTGGCCACCAAGGCCCCCTTCTACACACCTGGGGTGGTCAGACATAAGGGTAACCAATAACCTGAGAGGAAGACCCAGAACCATCCAAGATTCCTTCTTAGAAGCCCCTCCCAAAGACTGTTTAAGTGGCGATTTCACCACTATCGGTGGAGAGACTGATTTTGGCTGAACCGGGGGCAGGTTTTACCAACTCCGCAGGTGGAGGGACTGATTTTACCAGTTCCAATGGAGTTGGCTTCAGCCTGGGAGCCAAAAGCCAAGTAATGGCTGGGGTAGAAACCATAGAAGGCTTCTGGCCAGACAGTATCAGCTGTTGCCACATTAAATCTTCGTAGCATCGACGGAGTTTCCGCCGAAGCCTCTCCTCATCTGAGGACGAAGATGAATGGTGGTGTTGCCTCTTTTTAGAGCACTTATGTACCTTGCTCAGCCTCTCGGTCAAGGGGGTCCAAGATCTGGACCTTGATCAGATTGGCTGAGTGGGTCACTCAGGAGACACCGGGGGAACCGGTGATTTTCCTGGATCAGGGACTGGTTCCTCGATGGGACTGCCAACAGGTTGGGTCTCCTCATTCGGAAGAGGTAGGACCGGGGTCCTGGTAAGTGAGTTGTTGACCTTGTCAGGCAACAACAGATCAACAGGGTTGAGAGTGATCTCCACTACATTGTCGATCAAGACCTCGGCTGGCTGACCCATTGGCAAAGCCGAGAAGCCAGTGGCTGAAGAAGCAATCTTGACCAAAGTCGAGACTGAAGATTCCTGTGACTGAGATCACTCTCGATCCCAAGAATGTCTTCGCTGAGATGAAGAATCTCTCGGTTCCTTGTCCTTTTTTATGAGACCGGAAGGTATGCGAGCCCAAAGGTCCTTCCCCCTCGGTGGGGAGAGATTGGCACATCTCCCGAAAGAATTCCAAGAACATGGAGCCAGGTTGAGTGGAATGAAAATCGGCTGTGAGGAGAGCTCTGCAGCCTGTGCTGCCTCTTCCTCAAAGGCCTGCATCTGTTCTAAATGCTCGGCAGACCCCGCAGCTGCGGAGACAGCCCACTGGGCCTCTTTGAATTTCACCAATGGATTCCATTTTTCTGTCCTGTGCAACTTGAGTTGTGAGAGACAATCGTTGAGGATGTTCAGGTGAAATGCGAGACATATCTTGCATGCCTGGGTGTCATGGCCGACACCCAAGCAGTAGACGCACGTGGTATATGGGTCTGTGAGAGACATTTTCTGGCCACACGGGCACCGGTGAAAACTGGGGGAATATTTATCTTCATTGATTGAATAGCAAAAGTCGGAATTGCTAGCTTGAATGAGCCTAATCTTCAGAGAATCCAAAGAATTTGAAGACAGGGCCTACAAAACGTGGTAGCGGGGAAGAGGCAACCTGAATCTTTCAGCAGAAAGGAAGATCTGGCATCATGGGTCGGAGCTGAGGGTTATACCACCCAGGTGGGTGGGAGGAGCCAGCTTGAAGACCTTCCAGGAAGAATTAAAGAGGAAAGGGACATGCCAAGAAGTGTGGATGAACAACATATCCATGTCCCTAGAACAGACAAGTTCTTATTTAATGGGGCTGTCTTGTGGCTGAATAGTCAGAATCTGTCAGCCTAGAGCACAGGAAGTAAAGTTAGAGCACACCTACAGTATGTACCCTCCCCTGCCAGCCTAACTATTCCCTACCGCTTTCCTTTTTTTCCATTATGTACCTAAAAAATGTATTCCCACCTTTTGCTCCCTCAGCAATCCATTGCCTCTTGTCTGCCTTTGTCCTCCACCCATGCCTCTTTGAGTTTAGCCTGATAACGATGCCAGACTTCCTCCACCGTGTTCCTCTAGTACTCAGAAAAGGCCCTTTCTTTTTGCTCTCCCAGCTGCTGTCACCCCCTTTGAGAACCAGATTAGCCTTTTGTGTTTGTTCCTTTCAGCAACTTTCCTTACCTAAGATTCCCCAGGTGAATCAGTAAATAATCAATCATGCTTTTTTGAATATCAGTCATCACTGATCCTTGTTAATCATCAAATGTTACTATATGACAATCAAGGAAGTCATCCCACTGATGCAGTGGGAGCACTACTGCTTGCAATGCTGATTACTTAGGTGCAAAAGTGAGCTAAGGATGTGGGCAGACCAGCTAGGGAAGAGGGCTGAGCATCCGTTGGACTGTTCTCATCCTCAAGGGGGAGAGCATAGGGGACAGCCTGTTGCTCAAATGGCTCCTGGCAGAAGCCAGGGGAGAAGAAGCCTGAGCCGGAAGTTTGCAGAGGAGTGGTAGACGTCGGCATGTACACCATTGTGTCATTGCATGCCATGTCTCCCCACAGGGGACAAAACTGGAAAAACCCTGATTGCAGCAAGATGACCACTGTCTTTAGCAGGCCCCAGACCCAGCGACTCTGGCTCCTCCTGGAATCTGGATCCAATGCTGGTAGGTCAAGGTCCCTGCCACCCTGCCATGGAGGGTATGCTGTGGGAGCCTATGTGAGAGGTAAGCCCTGAGAGAAGCTGGGGTGATGGACCTAGGAGGACCAGCAGGTAGGAGGTCCAGCTATGGAGATTGGTCACATAAAAAAAAAAAAAATGATCAAGAAAGATCATGATCTAAAATTATCATCTGGGTCATGACTGAATCATCAAACATGCAACAATAAAACCACCAACCATGTTTTGTTATTTTTGTAAGCTTAAATCAGCATTATGGTTTCTTGTGATCTGTGAATGATCAATGAGGAATACAACAGTTCTGTACTGTAGATGTTAAGTCACATGAATAATACTGTAATTACTCCAAAACAAGTGTCACAGCACAAACCAACCACACAGAAATTCTTATTTCTAAGTTCACAAATTTTATTGTTTTCACAAGTAGGCCCTCACAGCCTCACCTAACAGTTTGCACTATGTGGGCTTCTTCAGGGGATGAGAGTCTTGTCAGTATTTTGTTGAATTTTTCTCTTTATACAAGTGAACTGCACATAGCGCTTAGTCTCTTCAGACCCAAAGAAACTGCATATCTCAAAATTGCAGCACTCTCTGTCCATTAGTTCATTGTAGGTAAATATCAGATTTCTTCTAAAACATTTGTATACAGTAGGAGATGCTGCCAGTATGCAGAAACCAGAACAAAACAAGCAGAAAATTGTTGCCTGTCTTAGCAGAAGATATAAAAGAAATCTGATCCTTACCTACAAAGAACTGGGGGCTGGATTTTGAAGAAAATAAAAGTCAAGGACTAGGAAATAAGACTTTTTGATTTGTGTGACGGGTTTGTCCTGGGACACTAGTTTCTGAGCATCTACTTTGCCTGGCAGCTCGGAGAATTACTAGACACTTAAAGTCTGTTTCTGAAGGGTACCCATCTGTGTGTTTGGTCTTGGATAATACTGTACTTAACAATGTTTTATTTGTTACTAATATAAAAATATTATGTCAAATATCACCAAAAGCAAATTAGTAATGATTTCTAAAATGAGGAAAAGAAATCCTGTGTCCACATTGGTTAGGATCTGTGTCCTTATAGGAAAACTCTGAAAATATTGCTTTTTATGCCAAGCTAGGAGCAGCACAGTCCAAATATCCATGCCTGCCAGAAATGTTTTGCCAGACACGGCTGTAATGGAAAAAGATTAAGATCCACTAATTGCCATACCTAAAAAAATAAATAAATAAATAAATAAAATAAAAATAGCCATATAAACACTCTAATATGTTTTTATAAATATCCATTCCCAGCCCACACCAAACAGGCAGTAACCAAATAAAAAATAAATGCTGCATGTACCGAATAACCTTTTTTGGAGGCTTTATTCAGTTGGTCAGTAATCCACAGAGTGCAGTATCATATCTTTATTGCCCTGCATGCAATGTGACCCCCCCAACCCAAACAGAACCCACCCCCAGACTTCACCCGACTTCTGTGCAGTGTTCAATCATAGACTGTGAGAATAAAGGGACTCCAAAGGAAATTAATAACTATGCAATGGCAAGAAAGAATGCTGGGCTCTCCTTGGTCAGTCTGGGACTGGATCCGGGATGTTATCCCAGTACATTATCACAAGTCTAGTCCCAGCACACAGATGACCGAATTAATACTTAAGGCAATCACTCCATGAACTCCTCTGCAGTAATGTCTGCTTGACAGCCACTTCAGTGATTCCCAAGTGAAGCCTGCATTCACTGTTCCCAACTTGCATGCTGCTACCAGCCAGAACAACACATGATCACAACAAACTGATACCCCATACCCCCACCCCATCCACATGCTATTTCCAGCAAAACAGAAAAATCTTTGAAAAGAAATAAAAAAGCTGTTATTCAGCACAGCATTTTGATCTTCCCCACAACGCAAGCACAAGCCCTTTCAAACAGCCATGGTCCCACTTGCTGGACAGACCGCCTGCTTCTTTAAATGGCCGCACTGCTTGCAGCCACCTTCAGAAAATAAAACAGAAAAACAATACAGTCAGCATCAGTTTCAAAATGCCACACTAAACAAACTGAATATTTGGACCAGTACCTGTCAGTGGTTGAAAACGAATGGCTGAAACGCCCATGAGATTGCAGTTCCTGAACTCCTCTGATGTTCCTTCAGCTATACTGAAAGAAAAAGAAAAGTACTTCTCCAGGCTATGGCAGGTTTCACAGTCCAGATGGGAAAACATCATGGGCAGATATGAAGATGGTCACTGGGAAGCGGATAAGACAAAACACACAAACCCAGCACCACCAGCTAAAAAAACAAACTCACACACAGCTCTACCTTATAATAGGTACTATTCTTTTATTTAAATATGCGTCCCCAGTCAAAAATAAAAGAAAGAAGTTTTTTCAGTAGTAGGCACATCTCTTTGCTCAACACTGATTTGAAAATTATGGTGAAGGTCCTGGTCACCCGCTTGCTCTAGGTGTGGTCAGGCTTAGTCAGTCTGACGCAAGTAGGTTTCATGGCTGGGAGATCCTCCTCCGACCACCTGTGGAAAGTCTGGTATTTGATTTCTGCGTCAGGCAAGAGTAAAGTTCCAGCGGCTGTGGTTTCACTTGACATAGAAAAAGCTTTAGATCGGGTATCATGACCTTTTCTTTTCTCAACCCTCTGAAAATTTGGTTTTGCTGAGGGATTTTGTGACTGGGTGCGTGTTTTATACTCTAATCCCATGGTCAGAATCCACTGAAATGGGATTTTGTCTGCCCTATTTACCTTACAGCGTGGAACTCTGCTGAGTTGTCCCCTATCCCCATTCCTGTTCAGTCTTTACCTTGAACCCCTGCTGCACAATCTTCAGGATAATCCAGAGGTTGCCGACATTCAAGTGGGTGAGATTAGCTGTAAATGTTCGGCCTATGCTGATGATTTGTTGTTACATCTGGTAAATTCCCAATCCTCTATCTCGGCAGCGCTTGATGAAATACGCAGGTTCTCGGAGGTGGAGGGCTATAAACTGAATTTGGATAAGACTAAAGTCTTGCTGCTTAACATTTATGCTTCTCATCAGCAGAGTTTGGATCTGGGCCTGCTCTGGGAATCTCACTCTTTTTACCTATCAGGGCATTAGAATCACCAGGGATTTGGCTGCTCTGAGAAGAGGACCCTGCCCCTCTGTTGAAAACTGTTGCGGCCAACCTACAAAGATGGATGCATCTTCCCCTTTCTCTTTGGCATAGGGTGAATGTTATCAAGATGACTATCTTGCTCCACATCTTATACCCCCTTGGAATGTAGGGCCTTTACCTTCCCAAGGTTAGGTTCACTAAGCTCAATTCATCCATATCAGCCTTTCTCTGGAAACAAGGGATTCTCTGTAGAGCCTTTTTCAACCTCACCCTGTCCAGAGAAAAGGGTGGTCTCCACCTCCCCGATTTATTCTTATAGTACTTCATCCTGCATTCATTTCCCTTTAGGAGCATCCAACCATTTTGAGATCGGAGGGGAGTGGGACCATGGGAGCTTGAACCATGAAAGGCCCTTGTAGCCTGGAAGAAGGTCCGCATGTCATGTTTGTCAATATAGAGCTGGATTTCCTTGGCCTTGTCTTGCCACCATTTGTTTTTGATGTCTTGGATCTTCCTTTGAGCTTCTGCCTTGAAATGCTGGTATGACTCTTTCTTTTGCTGGCATGAGATGTCATCTTGCCATGTGCAGTGAGCTCTTCTTTTCCAGTTGAGCAGGTCTTGAATCTCGGTATCATTTTCATCAAACCAGTCCTAGTGATGCCGGATGACATAGCCAATAGATTCAGCACATGCTGAGTGGATGGTGGTCTTGAATTCCTTCCAGTATCTCTCAATGAAAGCATTCAAGCTAGATGGAAGGAGCATTTTGAGACACTCCTGAACCGTGAGTCGCAAAGCTGTGGGACCAGATGGCATACCGGCTGAAGTCTACATGGCTGGGGGCAAGGAACTGGTACTAAAGCTCCACAAACTCTTTCTCTGAATTTGGAACAATGAGGAGATTCCAGAGGACTTGAGGAATGTCAACACTGTTACTGTCTTCAAGAAGGAAGACAAGTCGGTGTGTGGAAATTATCGAGACATCATCTTACTCTCCACCGAAGGGAAATCCTTGCTCGTATTCTTCTGAACCGTCTTCTTCCCATCGCTGAAGAAGTCCTCCCAGAATCTCAGTGTGGATTCACACCATCTTGTGGGACAATCAACATGATCTTCATTGCCAGGCAGATCCAAGAAAAGTGTCAGGAACAACATCAGGACCTGTACATGGCTTTCATTGACCTGACAAAGGCCTTCGACTCCATCAATCTTGAAGCCTTGTGGAAGGTGCTAGCCAGATTTGGCTGCACTACAAAATTCATCAAGGTCCTGAGGCTTCTGCATGACCAGATGACTGCTAGTGTTCTCCACACTGGTTCAAAGACAGACCCGTTCATCATCCAAACTGGGGTCAAGCAAGGGTGTGTCATCGCTCCAACCTTGTTCTCTATCTTCCTAGCAGTCATTCTAGTCCTCATCAGAGACCGCCTTCCCACTGGAATTGACATTGAATACAGAATGGATGGAGGGCTCTTTAATCTTGGACATCTCCGTTCAAAGACCAAAATTTGCAAGGCATCCATTATTGACCTTCAGTATGCTGATGACTGTGCCATCCTTGCACACACCAGGAGTGACCTTCAGTCTGTGCTAGATCTCTTTGTGGAAGCTTACCGAAGTCTGGGACTCTCACTCAACATCAAGAAGACCAAGGTACTCTATCAGCCTGATCAAGGCCTTGTAAATGACCCTCCACACTTCACCATCGAGGGACAGACCCTGGAGACAGTTGAGCACTTCCCTTACCTCAGAAGCCACCTCTTCCTAACAGTGAACATCAACGATGAGATTTAGCACAGAATCCATTGCGCTAGCACCTCATTTGGGAAACTGCTTCAGTGTGTCTTCACTGACCGTGACATATGACAGGACACCAAGATCCAGGTATACAGTTCAGTTATCATCCCTACCCTTCTTTATGGATGTGAAACTTGGGTGACCTACTGACATCATCTAAAGAGCCTGGAGAGGTACCACCAACGGTGTCTCTGGAAAATCCTCTGCATCAAGTGGGAAGACTACCGCACTAACGTTAGTGTTCTCGCTGAGGCCAATGTCACCAGCATTGAGGCAATGATCCTCAGACATCAATTCTGCTGGACTGAACACTGTGTACGGATGCCTGACTCTTGACTCCCCAAGCAAATTTTATACTCCCAGCTCAGTCATGGTCAGAGATCCCATGGTGGTCAAAGGAAATGCTACAAAGACACACTGAAGGCATACCTCAAGAAAACAGATATGGACATCATGAGCTTGGAGGAGCTGGCCACCAACATATCTCAATGGCACCAGAACCTCCATCAAGCGGGAACCTGCTTCAAAGAGAAACATCTTGCGTTTGAAGCCAAAAAGAGAGAGCGTAGGGAGGAAAGGGAAAGAAACCCCAGCCAGCAGGCAGCTCTTCCACATGCAAACATCTGCAATTTCTGTGGACGAATCTGTGGCTCTAGGATTGGATTACTGAGCCACCTCAGGACCCATCAATGAACCATGGTAGAGATCATCCTTGAATCGAGGGATCACTAACGACTTCATCCTGCATAGTTCTAAATGCTTCCTCTGGGAATCCCCCTAGTCTTCTCCCAAAGCCTTGGTCTATCACTCACTCTAGCTGTACTTGGAACAGTGTTTATGTGAATAGGCAAGTCTTCAGTTTTTTTAGTCTCCTTTATCTCATACCTTCCCAGATGCCCCCTAAACTTTGTGGCACATCTCTGTGGTGGTCTCTTAGGACTCTTAGAAAACTTCGCTTGTACATGGCTAGGAGTGGGGAAAAGACCTGTCCCTAACAATTTTGGGGAATCCCAAAACATCCAGATCACCCACCAATCAATTCCTCTACTTTTTTGCCCTTGTCTCAGGTCTTCCCCTCTCTCCTCCTTTTTTGATGGGGACGCAGTCATTCCACTTTTGAATATACAGAATAGGTTTACCCTCCCAGTCCTCCATCTTTTCAAATATTTGCAACACACAAGAGCTCTTGCTTCCTTTCTGGGTCCCATCCTTGGGCCTTTCTGCTGGGGGCGGTTCTTCCTCACCTCCTTCACCTGGAGGTTCAGCCTCATGCGGTTGCCAGTTTCTGTCGATTTTTTTAGGTGAGAGATCTGGCTAGCTTTGAGGGTGTTTGTTACTATTGGAAGCAAGCTTTACAACTTTCAGTGGAGGTTAAGGCCTAGCAGGGTGAATGGCAACATCTATATGGGTTAGTTAAAAAGGGCCAATACCATTTGCTACAGTTCAGAATTTTACACAATCTCTATTTTTCGACCGTCAGGATCTACAGGATGGGGAAACATGCCTCCCCCACCGGCTCCCATTGCGTTATAGCGAAGGGCCATCTAAAACACATCCTCTGGGATTGTTCAAAGGTTATTCCCTTTTCCATCAGACTTTCTTTAGACCCATTTTTGGGGGTTGGATGCTTTCTTTACCCAGAGGAAGGCCTGGTCGGCATCTTTGCAGCTGAACTTATTGGGCCTCATTGGGCCTACATTTCTCTGATTTCCATAATGGCAAAGTTAATAATTTGTCGCCACTTGTTGGATGATAACATCCCCCATTGCAGGGAGTGTCACCAGGAGATCCTTTTGGCGCATGAGATAGAAAAGCAGACTGCTTGTAGGCAGGGCAGGTCTCACCACTTTAAAGCTCACTGGGATCCATTTTATGCTCACTTGTCCATCTCACCTCATCCACGGGAACCTCAGCATGGTTCCTTTCCAGCCGGTTCTTCATGTGCATCCTCACCTGGGTACTCAGTTGTTAAATAACAGGTTCCTTGACTTACAATATTTCCTGTCAGCTGTGAGTCAACTGGTGTGCTGGGGGGGTGGTGTGGGGATGGGGGTCTCATTTTGGGAGGCGGAGGGCTTTGTTGGCATGTTAGGTTTGTTATTGTTTGTTACTTATACTTCACTTTGTACCTTGCTGCTCTGGACATTGCCTTTTCTGTTGTGTTTTGACTGTTGAAAATTGAATAAAGCTTAGTAAATTTAAAAAAGCTATTACAATAGTATTTTTTATATTTCTTTTGTTTTATTCACAAATGAACCATTGTATAATAGTAATAATGCACTTCAGGGTGTGATTTGATCTGGGATAACGTCACTTCTTTGGTAGTGGCCGCACTGGGTCTGCAGCCCCTTGCCCAACCACCCCAGGCGTGACATTATCCCAACACAATAAACACCCTACTATGCATTATTGCTTAAAAAGCTAGTGGAATGGATTGTGTATTTTGTAATCAAGCAATCAATCAATCAATCAATCAAAATCTTTATTTAGTCAGGCAAACACCATTGAGCAAATTCATTTTTGAGATGGACCAGGACAAGATACATGAACAAAACATAAACAGGTGTACCAACTTACAAAGTCATTACATAGAATAAGGGGATTACACAAAAGAGGTTAATAACAGCACTGGAGTACATTTATAAAATAAGACAGAAAGCTAAATACCATGTGCTATAGAACTTGTGCTACAAAAGATACAGAGTAAACCTATACAACCATATATACAGAGTTTTCATGGAGCAGGCTTGGATTCAAGTACTGAGTACATAGTGCAAGAAGTGGCACGGGTCAGGAAGGGGGAGGAAATTGGTAATGAGAGTATAAGTGTAACCCCCCCCTGCAAATGGGGGTTCCCAAAAAGTCTTTCAGGAGCTTGCTTGAATGCTCCAAGCCTGAATGGTGTTTGGCGTTTAAGCCGTTTATCTGTGAGTGCTTTTAGAGCCTTTGGTACTGTCTCTTTAAGAGCTGTCTGCTTGCAGACATAATTAGTTTGTATGGGGGGGACTGTGTGTTTTCCTGCTTGAGTCCTGCTTGAGCTACTGCCAAATCGCTCCATTTCTGCTATTGCTAAGTGGGCAGAAGGAGCACTCTTCAAAGATGTAATTGTTTGCTGGTAACCTGTTAGAGTATAATGAAAATGCAGTTTGATTTAACCTGCTTTCTTGTAGCAAGGACAGTGCAGAGTAGCTCCCTCATGTTGGTTCTGAACTGCTGAATTAGACCAATCATGGTGGGGATCCTTTAAAATTGAGCCTGCTCTGGGCGAATCAGAACTTGGACTCTCCTCTGGAGCCTGCTGTAAGGGGATTGTAAGGACAGTGACTATGGGAAATGTAGTTTTGACTTTGGCGCTTTTTTTCCACCAACAGTGGGAGTTTACTGTGAGTGACAGCCAAACCAGCCAACTGAACTGGGAGGAACTCAAAGGAAATGCCGGCTCTGTCTACTGGAAAGATCAGATCAGTTTGGGCTGTGAAGAGACAGGGAGCTGTGTGCTTCTTTGGTGTGTAGCTTTAGCTCGGGAATCTCATGTAAGGCCCTAAGTTTCGGTCTGCAGTTTGTGCAAGCACCTGTTTGGACTGAAACTGACCTGTGAAGAGAATCAAGGAGATCTGAAGAGTAGAAACCAGGCTCACCCTGTAGAAGACTGGAAAAATTGCTGAATCACGCTCGGTCTGTCAGGAACTGAATCTGCTGTGTGTTCTCCCGGGTATTGTGCAGTAATTGCGATCGGGATAGAGAAGCAACCTGCCTGGTATAGTACTTTCCTTTTACATATAAATGTGTGTAGTGCTTGTGGGGAATCACGTTTCAAATCCCCTGTACAGTGAGTGGAGTGCATGAAGCTGGAAGTAAACCCCAGTTTAATCCAGACTACATCCATTTGCTCTAAACTGCAGTGGGGTCCAGTCACAAGGACCTTGTCCACATGGTCTGCTCCTCCTAGCAATCCAGGACAATCTGCCTTCCATCCAGTTCCCAGTATTGGGTTTGTGAGTACAAAGCAAGGTAACTCCCTGCCATCATTTTATCAAATTGCAAATGTGTCATCTAATTGTTTTTTTTTTTATTTCTTCACGAACTGAGCCAACCAGCTCCGAATTACAATTTGGGTGTTGTGCCAGTGTTTTTCCATCACAGGGCCCCAACCAGCTGCAACCGATCCTGGCTAGCCCCCCCCCCCCATCCTGGGTACCCAGTGAAAGTGACAATTTGGGACTCTGAATATGCACACAGTACTGTGATTATTAATGTGTTTAACCAAATTAACCTGATTTCCCCCTTCCTTGTTACAGCTTCTTAAATAAATCAGATCTGTTGGTTTCAGCAAAGTTACACTGGCTGAGGTATTCATTTATGTTAAAGTATTGTACTGTGGTTTTTGCACTGTATCATCTTGTTTTGCAGGGGGTCCCTGGGGTCCAGTCGATGGAGCCAGTCCTGGGGGTAAGTGCACATTGTGAAGATGTTCCTAATGCATTGTTTGGGCCACTAGTTGAAAGGAAGTGGGGTTACGGTGTCCAAGAGGGCTTTGACCAAGTTAGTTTAACTACTGCAAACCCTGACATCTGGGTGGAGGCACCTGCCATTGGACCTAGGCCCCTCAACCTGTTAGTAGTTAAGCAGGCAGGGGTAGTAGCCCTTTAGATAGCGCCACCTAGAGGTTACATCTAGCAGGCTCACTGCTGGGATTGTGTGTCCTCTAGTGGCCATATTTACGAACCACTGTTAAAAGAAATAAATAAATAAATGGGTACCCCCGACAGAAGTGGCTGTGCACCGGTTGGTGGAGTGGTGTACTGTGGAGGAGATCAACCCCCAAAATGCTATGCTTATCCTGGACATCCCCCTGGGTATCAATACGGACACTGTACAGGGAGTACTTTCCAAAGTGGAAGGTTTACAAAACCCTGTGGTGGTGGGTCGACATGCTAATCTGCTCACCCACACTGTTCTTGCCCTAGTAGAGTTTAAGGATCCCATAAATAGCTCCAAAGTGCTGCAGACTATTACCCCAGAGGGACCCTTCACCGCCTGGAGAGTGATAACTAAGGACAGTAAAGACCCAGGGGTGGAATGAGCCCCCCCCTCCACTATCTGAAACTTTTGAGGAGAAATTTGCTAAATGGTTGCTGAGGGAAGGGAAAACTGTGGAGGACTTGAAGAAACTATTCTTGCCACCTGGGGGTGTTCCTCCCCCAACACCCTCTCCCTCTCCAGTACCCGGAATGGTGGCTGAACCAATGCAGGCTCCTATTTCTGCACCTGCCATTAGTCATGACTCTTTCCGAAGGTTGAGGATCTTCTCTGGCACCCTCTCCACCCCCCAAGGGGAGTATGACTGGGAGACCTGGATAGACTATGTTGCCCCTCAAGTGCTAGAATGGCAATGCTCGGAAGCCAAAAAGCAAAAGAGGGTTAGTGAGAGCCTCTGAGGTTCTGCCCTGGCTACCATCCATGCTAAATTGGCCAGTAACCCTGACGCGACTGCACAGGACTATCTTGAGGCCTTGGAGAATGTGTATGGGAGCCCAGATTCTAATGAGGACCTGTGGTGGAAAGTAAGAAATGCACAACAGTACCAAGGGGAGTTGTTGTCTGTGTATGTATCTCGGCTAGAAAAATTGCTGCAAGAATGCCTTAGAAAGGGTAGTTTGCCAGCGATTGAACTGGACTGAACCAGGCTAGACAGGATCCTTAAGTCTGCCTCCTTCTCAGAACTGCTGTTGCTTCAGTTACGCCTGGCAAATTGACTGGAATCCTCACCATCCTATGATGAGCTAATGAGAGAAATTCAAGGAGTTGAGAAAAGGCGACCTCGGGAGGGACTTGCACCAATAGCTGCGGCTACAACCCGAGTGACTGAGGGTGACCCATCAAGTGAAGTTCAGGGGCAGAGGCTGGCAGTTAATGAGTGCCCTGAGATGGAAAAAGATATGCCACAATGGGGCGAACTGTTGAGAGAGTTCGTGGAAATAAAAAACAGTCTCTTTATGAAGGCCACTCCTGCAAGTACAGGCCCCGACCCTCATCAGACTGCAACTGCTATGGGGTTGGGGGTAGCCACCCATGCATTTCCTCCTGACAACAGCTCAAAACTCAATGTCTTGACCATGGAAGTGGGGAAATTGATGAGTTGTTTCCAAATGCTTATCGCACAGCAGACAGAGATGGCACCAAGGTTTCCAGTTAGTAGTACACCCGCCCTGGCTCCCAGTGTGATGCCTCAGCCAGCTCAAACTCCAGAAAGTATGTTTTGTTATAATTGTGGAAAGGATGGGCACATGAAGAGAGAATGCCGGTCCCCAAAAGACACAGACAAAGTTGCATATAGGCTACAAGGAGAGCTTCAGAGAACAAATCAGTGGTTAAGAGGTGCACACAATGATCCCAGTGAGGGCCCCAAAAATGCTAACTCACATCCCTTTGTGGCAAGGTCAGTTGCCCAGGCCCCCACTACCACCTCTCCAGACTGGTACAGAATAGTGGGTCCCTCCATGGAGACCACTGTAAAGGTGAATGAAATGTCTACAAGAGCTGTATTAGACAGTGGCTCCCAAGTGACAATTATGTTCCAAGACTGGTATCAGAAGCATTTGTCTGATGTACCCTTACAACCGTTGGAGGGGCTGTATGTCTGGGGGTTAAGTGAGAAGGCCTACCCCTACTCTGGATATATCCGAATTTGGCTGTCTTTTCCCACTTCTGTGGCTGAAGTGGCCAAGCAAGTAGAGACCCTGGCCTTAGTGTGTCCCCCTACCAGACTGTAATGGGGTTCCTCTACTAATTGGGACTAATGCACATATGTTTGGATGATTGGCGTGTTGTGTTATGAAAAACAGGGGTCAAGGGCTGGTAGAGCTTTAAGAATTCCGGCCTTGATTAAGAAGGCCTATGAGGCACAGAGAGATGTTAAAAAAGTTGAACCAGAGGAACTGGTTGGAATTGTCTGGAAGAAGGATCCTGAGTCTCGGATCCTGGTGCCAAATTCCCAGTGTACCTTACAGGGAGAGATCCATATCAGAAAGGATGTCAAGAATAAAATATTAATGTTGGATGCACCAGGTGACGGAAAATTGCTGGAGGGACTGCTGGTCAAGCCTAGTATTTTGCCTGCTAGAGCCCATGCTTATGCCAGAAGGGTAATGGTTCAAGTTCATAATGTGTCTGACAGAGAGATCTGAGTAAATAGAGGTTGCACCCTGGCTAATGTGCATTGTGCAGACACTGCAGTTCTACCCAGTAGCAAGAGTTCGGGGAAGAATGACTGAGTAATGCCTGACTTGTTTGATTTCGGTGACTTCCCGTTGCCAGCTGAATGGAAAGTAAGTATCAGTGAGAAGCTTGCCCAGAGAGACCAGGTGTTTTCTTTAAAGGAATAGGACATAGGATGCATGCAAGGAGATGAGCACCATGTCCAGTTGCATGATGAAAGGCCATTTCGTGAGAGGTCTCGACGCCTGCCTCCTGCTGACATAGATGATGTGAGATGGCATCTGCAAGAGATGCTAACTGCTGGTGTAATACAAGAATCCAGAAGCCCCTATGCTTCCCCCATTGTGGTAGTGAGAAAAAAGAATGGGACAGTAAGGATGTGCATGGATTACTGCACTTTAAACCAGCGAACTATCCCTGATCAGTACACTATGCCCCGCATTCAGGATGCTTTGGACTGTCTAAACGGGAGCAAGTGGTTCTCTGTGCTGGATTTCCGCAGTGGGTACTACCAGATCCCGATGGCCCCCGAGGACCATGAGAAGACAGCCTTTATCTGTCCACTGGGCTTCTATGTATTCATGAGGATGCCTCAAGGGATTTCAGGTGCCCCCCCCCACTTTTCAAAGATTGATGGAGCGTGCACTGGGGGACATGAACTTACTAGAGTGCCTGGTATACCTAGATGATGTTATTGTGTTTGGCAGCTCACTGGAGGAACATGAGAGCAGATTATTCAAGGTGTTGGACCAACTGGAAGACTTTGGCCTTAAGCTGTCCATTGATAAGTGTCAATTCTTTCAAACATCAGTAAAGTATGTGGGACACATAGTATCCACCGAGGAAATAGAGACTGAACCAAGTAAAGCTGAGGCCTTGACCACCTGGCCACAGCCCAAAAATCTAAAAGAACTGCAAAGATTCCTGGGATTCTGTGGTTATTATCGGCGTTTCATCAAGGACTATTCAAGAGTGATCCACCCTTTACTTAACCTTACTCAAGGGTATCCTCCAACCCACAAAAGATACAAAAAGTCAGCGTCCCTTGAGACTGAAAGAGTGTATTTTCATCCAAGTGAAGTATTTGGGGCCCGCTGGACTCCTGATTGTGAGACTGCTTTTCATGAGATCATATATCAACTTACCCACGCTCCAGTGTTGGCATATGCCGATCCAACAAAACCTTATGTCCTGCACACTGATGCTAGCTTGCAACGGTTGGGGGCTGTGTTGTACCAAGAGCACAAGAATGGCCTGAGACCAGTGGTCTTTGCCAGCAGAAGCCTGACCCATCCAAAAAGAACTATCCTGTACATAAGTTAGAGTTCCTAGCTTTGAAGTGGGCCACTGTTGACCAATTCCACGAGTACTTGTATGGGGCTAAGATACTGGTAAAAACTGACAATAATCCTTTGACCTATGTGCAGACTTCAGCTAAATTGGATGCCACTGGCCATAGGTGGCTTTCTGCATTATCTACATATGACTATGCTGTTGAATACAGAGCAGGCCTGAACCACATAGATGCTGATGCTCTCTCCCGGAGGTCTGTTCCCCAGAATGACTGGGTCAGACTGTCAGAACCTGATATTCAAGCACTCTGCCAGAAGTTTGACAGGGAGGAACAAATATCCACGGACATAGTGGACAGTATGGTGGATTGTTTGGGACCTTCTGAGAATTGCATACCTGCTGCTTATTGCCACTTTTCAGCAATAGACATTGGTGCACTGCCTCAGCTGGACAATGACAGTATTCGGCAGGTCTCAATCCCGAGATCCCATGATCAAATCAGCTTTAGAAGCCCTCTATGCAGGGAAAGATGTGTCTAAATTACGTTCCACTAATTTGAGAACTGCATTGTTATACAAAGAAGGTCTTAAGTTGAAACTGATCAATAGACTGTTATACAGAGAAACAGTAGACAGAGGGGGACAAGTAGACAAACATCAACTAGTGCTGCCCACTGCTTTTCGAAACTCAGTGCTGAGGTCCTTACACAACCACATGGGGCACCTTGGTATAGACTGAACACTTGACTTGGTGAGATCCAGATTCTATTGGCCTAAGATGGGGGCTGATGTGGAGCAACACATTCAAACTTGTAGTCGCTGCTTACAGAGAAAAGCTTTGCCCCAGAGGACTGTCCCCCTTGTTAACATCACCACCAGTGCACCCATGGAGCTGGTCTGTATTGATTTTCTGAGTCTGGAGTCAGATCAAAGAAATATTAGTAATGTGCTCGTGGTCACTGACCATTTTACGAGATATGCCCAAGCTTTCCCACCAAGGACCAGAAGGCATCCACTGTGGCAAAAGTACTTGTAGAAAGCTTTTTTGTTCACTATGGGGCTCCACAAAGAATCCATTCTGATCAAGGAAGAGACTTTGAGGGTCATGTGGTCAAAGAGATGCTTTCTCTGTGGGGAGTGCAAAAGTCCAGAACCACTCCTTACCACCCCCAGGGGGGACCCACAGCCTGAACGTTTCAACCACACCTTGCTAGATATGCTAGGCACCCTCCACCCAAAGGACAAGCCTAGTTGGAGCCAACAAATTAGCACACTGGTACATGCCTACAACTGCACCAAAAGTGATGCCACCGGGTTCTCCCTCTACCGCCTGATGTTTGGAAGAGAAGCTTGACTGCTGGTAGATGTGGGTCTCTTTGGGGTCTCTCCTGATGGGGTTCAAGCTGACAACTATTTACAGTATGTGCAAAAGTTAAAGGCCAAGCTAAATCGTGCATACCAACTGGCTCAAACCATGGCTGCCAAAAGAAATCTGGTCAACCAAGAAAGGTATGATAAAAAGGTGAAAGCACAGGAACTCCAGGAGGGAGATTGGGTATTGCTAAGAAATCTGGGACTGCATGGCAAACACAAGATTGCTGACAGATGGCACCATCTCCCTCACATTGTAGTGGGCAAACTAGATGATCTGCCTGTGTGCAAAGTAAGGCCTGAGAATAATTCAAAGGATGTTAAAACAATGCTTAGAAATCATTTACTGCCCATTGGACAAATCTTGATTGAGTCTGAGCCCCCAGAAATGCCCCCTCTGGATCAGTGACTAGAGCTGCTGCTAAGAAAAAATCAAGAAAGGCTGCACCTACAGAAGCTGAGTTAAAGTGTTCCCCTCCACAAGTCCCAGTTGAACATGACTGTCAGTCCATGTCAGAGGAAAGTGAGTGTGGTTTTGAATACTACCCTTCTTACAAACTGAGTCAATTGTTTCAGGGCAATCCCCTAGTCAATTCTGGAGATGAAGCTGGGCATTCTGGACTGTCTAAGCCCCCAGCTTTGTCCCTGGAGCCAACGCTCCCAGAAAGTGAAGTGCAAAGCATTAAGTCAGATGATATGGAATCATTGTGTATGGTTGAACTGTTTGAGCTTTCAGAGGAGGAAAATGATGGACTGGAACAGACTGGTGACATACCAGAACAAGAAGAGTGTGTTGAGTGCCCTGATAATTCACTGTCCATGTCAGAAAGCTCTCCATATGAGCCAAGTGTTGTGGACTCAGAGATTGTAACTCCTGGAGCTGAAAGTGACCCAAGTTCTAGCTTCTCTACCCCATTGGAGACTCCCCTGACAAGTGAGGACAATGCTGAAAATGAGGCTCAGAGTGCAGAGACTGTAACACCTCCCCCAGAAAGACTGGTCAAGCTGTAAAGCCAGTGATGCACCTCAGTTATGATTCCCTTGGGAGGCCTGTGGACTTGCCTGTCAATGTTGTCCATAAAGGAGTGCATGTGTCCCAAGCTCATTGCCCAAAATGAACATCAGTGCTAACTCCAAGTTACTTGTGTTGCTTTCTAGGTGTGGTGCCCCTGCCCCATCCAGCCCCAAGGTAGCTGATAGGGAAGGGCCCCCTCTCTTCAGGTTTCATGTACAAGAGGTAATAACCTGAGTTATGGTACAATGTGTGTGTAATACTATGTAAAGAGTAATGTACTGAAAAGTTTCAGAAATGTGTTTCTGGTAAGGTGATATGTTGACTGATGATTACATGTATAAGCCTAATGTGATACTGATGTAAATGTATATGGATGTATTGAAACTTATGGGGTACTTGCTTGACGCGGACACCATGCTTTTCCAGGCCAGGAAGGGTGTAACCCCCCTGCAAATGAGGGTTCCCAAAAAGTCTTCCAGGAGCTTGCTTGAATGCTCCAAGCCTGAATGGTGTTTGGCGTTTAAGCCATTTATCTGTCAGTGCTTTTAGAGCCTCTGGTACTGTCTCTTTAAGAGCTGTCTGCTTGCAGACATAATTAGTTTGTATGGGGGGGACTGTGTGTTTTCCTGCTTGAGTCCCGCTTGAGCTACTGCCAAATCGCTCCGTTTCTGCAATCGCTAAGTGGGCAGAAGGAGCACTCTTCAAAGATGTAATTGTTTGCTTGTAAACTGTTAGAGTAATAATGAAAATGCAGTTTGATTTAACCTGCTTTCTTGTAGCAAGGACAGTGCAGAGTAGCACCCTCATGTTGATTCTGAACTGCTGAATTGGACCAATCATGGTGGGGATCCTTTAAAATGGAGCCTGCTCTGGGCGAATCAGAACTTGGACTCTCCTCTGGAGCCTGCTGTAAGGGGATTGTAAGGGCAGTGACTCTGGGAAACGTAGTTTTGACTTCGGCACCTTTTTTCCACCAACAGGGGGAGTTTACTGTGAGTGACAGCCAAACCAGCCAACTAAACTGGGAGGAACTTAAAGGAAATGCCTGGCTCTTTCGACTGGAAAGATCAGATCAGTTTGGGCTGTGAAGAGACAGGGAGCTGTGTGCTTCTTCAGTGTGTAGTTTTAGTGCGGGAATCTCGTGTAAGGCCCTAAGTTTCAGTCTTCAGTTTGTGCAAGCACCTGTTTGGACTGAAACTAACCTGTGAAGAGAATCAAGGTGATCTGAAGAGTAGAAACCAGGCTCACCCTGTAGAAGACTGGAGAAATTGCTGAATCGCGCTCGGTCTGTCAGGAACTGAATCTGCTGTGTGTTCTCCCGGGTATTGTGCAGTAATTAAAATCGGGATAGAGAACCTGCCTGGTATAGTACTTTCCTTTTACATATAAATGTGTGTAGTGCTTGTGGGGAATCGTGTTTCAAATCCCCTGTACAGTGGATAGAGTGCATGAAGCTGGAAGTAAACCCCAGTTTAATCCAGACTACATCCATTTGCTCTAAACTGCAGTGGGGTCCAGTCACAAGGACCTTGTCCACATGGTTTGCTCCTCCTAGCAATCCAGGACAATCTGCCTTCCATCCAGTTCCCAGCATTGGGTTTGTGAGTACAAAGCAGGGTAGCTCCCTGCCATCATTTTATCGAATTGCAAGTGTGTCATCTAATTGTTTTTTTTTTTTTCATTTCTTCACGAACTGAGCCAACCAGCTCTGGATTACAATTTGGGTATTGTGCCAGTGTTTTTCCATCACAGGGCCCCAACCAGCTGCAACCGATCCTGGCTAGCCCCACCCCCCATCCTGGGTACCCATTGGAAGTGACAATTTGGGACTCTGAATATGCACACAGTACTGTGATTATTAATGTGTTTAACCTAATTAACCTGATTTCCTCCCTTCCTTGTTACAGCTTCTTAAATAAATCAGATCTGTTGGTTTCAGCAAAGTTACACTGGCTGAGCTATTCATTTATGTTAAAGTATTGTACTGTGGTTTTTGCACTGTATCATCTTGTTTTGTAGGGGTTCCCCGGGGTCCAGTCAATGGAGCCAGTCCTGGGGTAAGTGTACATTGTGAAGATATTCCTAATGCATTGTGTGGGCCACTACTGGGAAGAAAATGGGATTACAGTGTCCCAGAGGGCTGTGACCAAGTTAGTTTAACTACTGCAAACCCTGACCTCTGGGTGGAGGCACCCACCATCGGACCTAGGCTCCTCAACCTGTTAGTAGTTAAGCAGGCAGGGGTAGTAGCCCTTGGGATAGCACCACCTAGGGGTTACATAAGTGCAGGGGTGCCTAAGGGGCTTTAGAGCACCAGGGGCAGGTGGCAATGGTTATAAAGCTATGTGCAATACACCAGGAACAAGTGCCATGGGTGACATGCCATGAAGTGTAATATTATTAGATGTCAGAATAACTCAGAGGGGGGGAAACTCCACCTTAAAGTGAGTGGATCTATCAGGCAGGGGTACAAATAGACACAGACATACTGAGTAGTGGGGCAGGAGTACCAAGAATGGAATGCTCCTGACAGGGCTAGAAACTGAATCCGGAAAAGGGGGGAGACGCCGGGAGTCTGTAATGCTATCTACTTGCTGCTGCATGCTGACTGTAGTGTTTTTCATAGTAACGTTTATAAAGAATTGTATTTTCAATTTTTTTTAATCGAGTTCCGAACGTCTAGTGTGGAAGGAATGAGGAGTGCCATTCCAGGAAGTGAATTCCGGAAGTGACATAATCGGGGGGTCACTTTCTCTTCAGTCAATCAAGCAATCAAATCTTTATTTGTGCAGGCGAACATCATTGAGCAAAGCTCATTTGCAAGATGGACCTGGTTAATACCGGGTCAAAATAGATTACATACAATAGTGACAAATAACATCATTATGACAACAAATAAACACAAAATAGGTGCTGAATGCAGCAACACAGTAATACAGAGGCAGGCATACAAACACTTCAGATGGTGACTTTACTACGTATAAGCGAGTTTTAGATAGCCTAGATAAGTATGGCAACTTGACAAAGGTGCAGGGTAAACAGCAGGGAGGCACTGCAAGGTTAGGGAGAATGTGTAGAATTCCCAGGAGATTGAGGCAGGGGAGCAGGGGGTGGGGAACAGTGAGGGTGGGGTGGTGGGAGTGCTTGGTCGGTGAGGTAGTGCATAGGGGAAGGAAACCGGTGGCCGAAACCGGAAATACAGGCAGATAGCGTGCAGATGCGGCCTGATTGAGAGGAGAGAAGTTATAGGATTCCCTCACATAGTGATGTGAATCCACAGAGAGCCAGCAGTAACTCTAGTCTACTCTGGAGGCAGCTGAGAGCTGGGAGCCTAGGACTCAGGATAGGTTAAGGGATGAGGGAAGCAATTACAGAGTTCCCTCACAGTCTGAGCATATAGGGTCTTGAAGGAATCCAAACTGATGGGGACACTCAATTTCAACAAACTTTTGCAGTTTATTCCACAATGATGGCAATACAAAGTTAAATGCCACTCTACCAAAGCAAGAAGAGACCTTAGGAATTCAAAGTGTGAAAAATTAGGCACTTCTTAAGGCACATTTCCTGGCGTACTTAGTGGGAGACAGTCAAAGATATATTGAGGAAGCTTTTTTGTGACAGCTCTAAGAGTCCAAAGCACCATGTTTCTATTTTGTCTAAACATGAGGGAGGTCCACCCTATGGCAGCATACAAAGAGCAGTGGTGGGTGGAAAGAGGAAGGCCTGTTATAAACATGATAGCTCTGTGGTAAAGCGTATCCAATTTAGCAAGAGAAGCTTTTGGGCACTGATATATAAGAAGTCTGCATAGTCAACCAGGGATAGGAGCATTGCTTGGACCAGGCGCATTTTAGCATCTGTAGTAAGGAACCAGTTAATCCTAAAGAAGAGACCCAGCCTCTGTCTTAGTTTCTTAAGTAAGTCTTCAATATGCTCAGAGAATGAGAGATTTTGGTCCAGCCACCCTCCCAGGTATTTAAATTTTGTGACAAACTCCAGATTTTCTCTGAGGATTGTAGAGATCTGAGGTAGCGCTCCAGTACTGGCCGGGTTCACCACATGACTGTAAGGCGAGCAAAGCATCACTTTTGTTTTTTTAGCATTTAACAGGAGTTTTTTGGAAATAAGCTGATTCTGAAGCCAGTTGAATTCCTTCTAGAGGTCTGCACAGGTGGCTTCAGGAGTCTGGTGACTAAGGTAAAGAACCGTGTTGTCTGCAAACAGGTGTATATTGGCCTTGATTATGTTACCATCAATGTTATTACTATAGATAGCTAACAGTAGGGGGCCAAGTACTGACCCTTGTGGCACTCCCCTTAGGAGAGGTTTGAGTGGGGAGAGGCCACCCTCAGCCTTGATCTGCTGGAAGCGTTCTGAGAGGTAATCAGTAAACCAATGCAATGATTCTGTGTCTAGACCTATACTCCTCAAGGATGAGAGAATTGGCTGTGATCCATGGTGTCAAAAGCCTTGCTTAGGTCTAAGAATACAGCACAGACATTTTTTTTTACTATCCAGATCATGGTACCAATCATTGGTCACTTTGGCAAGGGCTAAAATAGTGCTGTGTCTTGTTCTGAAACCAAATTGCAAGGGATTTAATACATTTTTGGATTCTAGGTAATTCCTGAGCTGATTACTCACTAGTTATGATAGACCTGGCAAGAGAGATATCAGTCTATAATTGTTCAGATCACAAGAATCTCCTGACTTAAATAAGGGAATGACGTGCAATTTTCCATATTGAGAGAATAAGCCCTTGTGACAGAGATAGATTGAAAAGATGAGTGACTGGCACTGCTAGAACATGATAGGAAATCTTAAGGAAATAGAGATCTAGTGAATCAGCACCAGTGCTTTTCTTAGAGTCCAACTGAATCAAAAGATCTTCGACTTCTTTCTGTGGTACAGGTTGGAAGGAGAAACCAGGGGTGGGGACATCCGATTCATCATCTTGTACTCCTAGTTGAGAGCATGCCAAGCATGCAGGACAGTTATCAAATGCAAGACCAGCAGTAGCAAAATGATTATTAAAGGAGTCTAGGATCCCCTTTTTGTCACAAATGGTAGTATTCCCTGAGATGAGCTTTGCTGGTAGGGAGTTGCCAGGTGTGTGCCCCGACATTTCCTTGATTGTATTCCAGAATTTAGAGGGGGATTTTGCAGCGGAATCCAGTTCATTATGGTAGAATGCAGTCTTTGCTTCCCTAATCATTTTTTTTTAATTATGCTTTATTCCCCCTACTGCCTGCTGACCCCAACCCTTCAGGGCATCCAAGGGGTCATCCTCCTGTCACCTGCACACCAGTACCTACCTCCCAGTCCCCCATGTAGCTTTGGCCAAGGGGACTTTGCACCATGCAGTTTAATGAATGGTTGAAAAAATGGTGTGGAGCACAGGGGTTTGGCTTCATTGGGGACTGGGGGTTCCACCTGGAAGGACACCAACCTATACTGGCAGGATAGTCTGCATCTGTCCAGGAAGGGAACAAGTCTTTTGAGCAATCAGTTTAAATGCTTCATTGGCAAGCTTTTAAACTAGTCAAAGGGGGAGGCACTGATAAGCAGCAGGAAAATCCCAGCCTCTCCCTACAAAACAGGGTACTAAATGAGAAAAAGACCGAGGTAGAAAGGTCAGTGGGGGATGCTGCTACAGAAGGTAAAGCCATCAAAAATGGAGAGCAATGAGTACCAATGTCTGTAGTCTGGGTAACAAGCTTCCTGAATTAGTGGCCTTGATGGAGGATGAACATCTGGATATCGTGGCAGTCACAGAAACATGGTACACACAAAACCATGGCTGGGATGTAAACATACCAGGATACACTATCTACAGGAGGGACAGGGAGGGTAAAAGAGGAGGAGGAGGAATAGCTCTTTACATAAGGGAAGGAACCAAAGCAACAGAACAAAAGGGTAAACAGGGAGGAGAAAAAGCACTGTGGGGAAATTTGGAGACAGGTAATGGCACCACAATCTGCACAGGGGTTGTATACAGATCCCCTTCTCAGGGGGAGGAAATGGACAAGGAAATGATAGAAAGTATACTTAGAATGGCAGGAAAAGGGGAGATATTGCTGATGGGTGATCTGAATATGCCAGATGTTAACTGGAGTGCAGTTGCAGCTGCCACTTCTAAGAGTGGGGTTATTCTAGATGCCCTACAGTGGGCATGCCTTAGACAACTAGTACTGGAGCCCACTCAGAGGAGCAATCTTAGACCTGGTTCTCTCAAATGGAGATGGAGAGAGGATCACAGATGTAGAAGTGGGTAGCCATCTGGGAACTAGCGACCATCGAGCAATGTATGGTTCACAATAAACACAGCAATAGAGTCAAGCCATACAAAGGCAAAAGTACTGGACTTTAGGAGGGCTGAATTTGCCAAAATGGGTGAGTGCCTAAGGAATGCACTAGCAAATGGGCAGGAAGGAGGGGTGGAAGAACAATGGGGAATAATAAAAACTGCCATCACAGAGGTAACGAGCCTTCGTGTGAAGCAAATAAACAAAACAAAATGATGTAAGAAACCACTATGGTTCTCAAAGGAAGTGGCAGTGAAGGTTCAAGAAAAAAAGAAAGCTTTCAGGAAGTACAAGGAATCACAAAAGGTGCAGGACAGAGAACTGTATCAGTTAAAGCAAAAGGAAGCTGGGAAGGCAGCCAGAACAGCAAAGGCCCAAACCGAGGAAAAGATAGCCAACTCAGTTAAGAAGGGGGATAAAACCTTTACTTGGTACATCAGGGAGTGAAGGAAGACCAAGGGAGGGATAGTGAGGCTTTACTGAAGGGGAGGAGGGTGGGCAGAGGAGACTGTGAAAAGGCAGAGATACTAAACAAATATTTTTGCTCAGTATTTACAAATGAAGATGGGGAGGTACCTAACACAAACAGTAGAAACACTCTGGATACAGAAGTTGATACCAGCCCATTTACAGAAGAAAGGGTTGTGAAAGAGCAATGGGGCCTGATGGGATTCATCCCAGAATTCTAAAAGAACTAAGGGTAGAACTAGTGACACCACTGACTACCCTCTTTAACAAATCATGGGAGGATGGGGTGGTACCCAAGGACTGGAGGAGGGCAGATGTGATTCCCCTTCACAAAAGTGGGAGCAAGGTAGAAGCAGGAAACTACAGACCTGTTAGTTTAACCTCAGCAATAGGGAAAATGATGGAATCTCTTCAGAAGGAAAGAATTGTCGAGTATCTAGAGGCCAGAGGGGCACAGGACCCAAGGCAGCATGGATTCACAGCGGGAAGGTCATGCCAGATGAATCTGATAGATTTCTTTGACTGGGTGACCAAAGTAGTAGATCAGGGAGGGGCTGTGGACATGGTCTACCTAGACTTTTGCAAGGCATTTGACACAGTCTCACGCAAAAGATTAATATGTAAGTTAGTCAGCCTGGGAGTGGGTCCCAAGATGACAGCCTGGGTAAAGAATTGGCTAGAGAATAGGTCACAGAGAGTAATAGTAAATGGAGTCCACTCTGAAGAAAGGGGGGTTACTAGTGGGGTACCGCAGGGTTCAGTATTAGGACCGGTCCTCTTCAATGTCTTTATAAGCGACATTGCAGAGGGACTGGAAGGAAAAGTATGTCTCTTTGCAGGTGACACAAAGATCTGCAACACAGTTGATGCACAAGGTGGGGTGGAAAGGATGAGAAGGGACTTGGCAAGGTTAGAGGAATGGTCAAATGTATGGCAGTTTAGATTCAATGCTAAGAAGTGCAAGGTAATGCACCTGGGAAACAAAACCCAGGGAAGAGTACACAATGGGGGTGAGATACTAACAACAACAAAATGGAAAGGGACCTGGGGTAGTCATATCTGATGACCTAAAGGTAGGCAAGCAATGTGAGAGGGCAGCAAGGAGGGTGGGGGATACTGGGATGCATAGGAGAGGCATCACCAGTAGAAAATAGGAAGTTATTATCCCTCTGCAGACAGCTGGTCAGACCCCATCTGGAGTACTGGTGCAGTTCTGGAGACCCAATCTCACAAAGACATAGACAGAATGGAAGCTGTCCAGAGGAGGGCAACTAAAATGGTGCAGGGTCTACACCAGAAGATATATGAAGAGAGACTTAAGGGCGTAATATGTATAGCCTCGAGGAAAGGAGGAGACGGGGACATGATAGAAACTTTCAAGTACCTCAGGGAATCAACAAAGTCCAAGAGGTAGCATCTTTCAAAACAGAGGTGTGCAAGAACAAGGGGCACAATTTGAAGATAGAGGGGAGGCTCAGAGGTAATTTAGAAGTATTTTTCACAGAAAGGGTTGTGGATGCATGGAATGGCCTTCCGGAGGTTGTGGAGTCAGAAACAGTGGTGGAATTCAAGCATGCATGGGACAGTCATAAGGCAATTCTAGGGGTTGGGGGTAGAAAGAAGTAGGCTGCTGGTTAACTAGGATCTGCAGCTTATCCAGTAGGTAGGGAAATGGGCAGACTGGGTGGGCCAAGTGGTCCTCATCTGCCGTCAAATTCTATGTTTCTATGAGGTGGGGTCAGAACCCCATAAGCCTTCATTTTGTTGGGCCCTGGAGGTTGCCAGTGAGCAGGGGCAAATCGGAGGCATGCCCGGGAAGCCCGTCACACTGGAGCCGGCAGGTGTTTTTCCTGTTTTCTCCCCCTGACACAGTGTAAGCCCCTGACATCAAGGCATTACACGCCGACATCCACTGCACATCTGGGTCATCCGTCCCCTTCCAGTTGAGGCTTGCTGGAGGCCTTTTTGGCAGTAGGCAATCTATTTAGTGTGGGAAATGCATGCATTGGAGGCATTAGCAACAAAGTTGGCTCCTATAATATGGTGCTATTGGATGCCATTGACTCCCTTGCACCTGTCCATATATTACCCAAATCTTCCTACTTGAGATCCCCATAGTTTTATGGGGTGCTCAAGGGGTTGAAGAGGAAGGGTCGGAGGTTGGAGCACTGCTAGAGGAAGACTGGGCTGGAGAAGGACAATCTGGCCCTGCATGCACATTATAATGCGTACGGGGGGAATCAACCATAAGAAGGTAGAATTCCTGTCCAGGGAGATTGCTGCCAGGAAGAACTGACCAGCTGCACTTTTTCAGACTGTGGACAGGCTACTCCATCCAGCCTATCTATAGCCGAAGAAGTTTTTTTCTAATGCTGAATGTGAAGAGTTTGTTAGGTTCTTCTCAGACAGGGTGTCCAGTATCCAGCAGGGAATTCCCTCATTCAACCAGTCCAGAGCTGACAGTGGTCACCTGAAGTGTCCTGAGTGCACTCCTTCTGGTTGGGAGAGTTTAGACCGGTGGAGGTAAATGAGGTCATTGAGGTGGCGACCAATCTGAAGCACACTTTTTGTGAAAAGGATCCGGTGCTGATGCATTTCTTGATGAGATACGTCAGTGCTGTTGGCCCAGTGTTTGCCCTGATTATCCAGTGTTCCTTGTCAGAAGGGATATTTCCCAATGCCTTGAAGGAGGCATTGGTGAGACCGTTCTTTAAGAAACCATACTTGGACCCAGATGTCAGGGCAAATTACCACCCCATCTCCAACCTTCCATTTTTGGTGAAGATTGTGGAGAAAGTAGTGGCACTTCACTTGGAGAAGCACCTTGTGACCCATGAGTTATATGAACCCCTCCAGTCGGAGTTTCAGGCGAGGCATAGCACAGAAACTGTGCTTGTACAGGTGCAGAATGATATCTTCAGGGCTGGAGATCAAGGGATAGGACAATTCTTGTTCTCAGCGATCTCTCCTCAGCATTTGACACTGTGGGCCATTGTGTGTTGCTTCACTGCCTTAGGGAATTTTGTGGACTCACCAACACTGTCATCTGCTGGTTTGAGTTGTTCTTAACCAATACGATAGAAAGAGTTGTGATGGGGAATTTCTCCTCCACCCCTAGTCTCCTGTCATGCAGAGTTCCCCAGGGCTTGGACTTGGCCCCAGTGGTGTTCACAGTGTATGTGCTACCCCTGGGAGGGATCATTAGAAAGTATGGTCTGGGGTTTCATTGCTATGCTGATGATACCTAGCTATACTTGTCCTTTACCCCAGGAACATCCAATGCAGCAGATGTGCTAAACAGCTGCCTTGCTGAGATCAATGACTGGATGGCCTCCAGCTGGTTGTGGCTGAACCCTGATAAGACAGAGGTATTGCTGGTGGAGTCAAACAGAGTGTGGGATAGGATGTCCTCTGGTGGAGAGACCAAACTTGTCCTGGGATCTGTTTCATTGAAGGCCTCCTCCGAGGTGCAGAATCTTGGTGTCATTCTGGTCAGGAGTTTGATGATGGAAGTGCAGGTGTCTTCCACTGTTCACTCCTGTTTTTTCCATCTTAGGAATGTTGCCATGATAAAGCCTCTTGTGCCACCTCTGTAACTCCCCACTTTGATACATGCCTTGTTGACATCAAGGCTTGACTACTGTAATGCGCTCTACCTCAGGGTTGTGGGAGGATCCCTCCACAGACTGCAGCTGGTGCAGAACACAGCTGCCAGGTTACTTACGGGGCAGCCTAAATATTGTCATATTACACCGGTACTGCATGAACTGCACTGGCTGCCAGTCAGGTGGAAGGTTCTCTTTAAGATGGGTCTTCTCACCTATAAGACCCTACATGACCAGGGCCCTGGTTACCTGATGGACCTCCTTACACCGGCTCTTTCAGTCTGTCCCCTCTGCTCCTCCTGTAGGGGCCTCCTTGCAGTTCCTAGGATGAGGCTAAAAAAGTCCTGTGGAATTCACTATCCATAGGGGTTAGGGAGGCCCCATCATTGGAGGTATTCAAGGCCTGCCTAAAGGCCTTCCTTTTCACCAAGGCTTTTCCCAACCTAGCTTTTTAGTGAGTTCATTCTGATTTGGCCTAGCTCTAGTTCCCTGTCTCCCTGTTTTTAGTCTACTTTGAGACAAATGTATCTTATTTTATTATTATTTATGGATTTTAATGTTAATAATTATGCTTGTTTTTGATTTTATTTGTGTTTATTCATTTGTTTATCCCATTTTGTGCAACACCCAGAGCCTTGGGGATTGGGCGTCTTTTTTAAAAATTGCCTAGCCTTGCCAACATCTTAAAAATGAACATTCTTCCAAGATTGTTATTTCTATATGAACCAATTCCAATAACTTTCAAGAATGTTTTTATAGGTCGGAAAGCAGCAAAGGATTGCTTTGAATAAACTATATCACTCTAAGGAGAGAGGGGGATTGGGTTGCCCAAATTTTTCATTGTACTATCTGGCTTTATAGTTTGAAATGGCCTGTTGCTGGTTTTATCACCCGGAGCATACATTAACTACAGGCTTTTGTCTAGAGGAAAATAAACTAAAAGGTATGCTTTTAAAAAGTTCCCTGGTGATCTCACTTCAAGAAATAATAATAATGATAATTATAATAATGAGATTTACTTAACCTTAACTAAAACAACCAACAATGCTTGGAAATAGTTTTGTAAACTTGGTGGAGGCTTCATTACATTATCAAAGCTCACTCTGATATTTAATGATAGTTCTTTCATCCCATCTATTCTGGATGGTACTTTTAAAAACTGGTATCAGGAATAGGGTATTCAAGAAATAGAAGTTTTTTATGAGGAGGGACATTTCATGCCCTTTGAGAGATTCCAGGAGAAATATGGGATTCCAGATACCCAAAGATTACAGTATCTTCAAGTTAAAAATGTTGTTTAAAAAAATAATAATATATTAAGGCTGGTAGATTCAATAACAGAAGAGTTATTTGTAACTCTTGATACAAATAAACATCTAATTTCCTGCTTATATAGGACACTAATAGATAAGGGTTTTACCTAGCTAAAAGATACTAAAAAAGCTTGGGAAAGAGATTTAAACATTTCTATTACAAAAGAAGAATGGTTAGGAATCATTAATATAGAGAATTTAAAGGTGAAGAAAAATAAATTACTTCAAATACAGTTTACCACTATATATAAATCATACTGGACCCCTGCTAGATTTAATAAATTTGACAGTTCTTTGTTCGTGCTATGCCAAAGGTGCAGATTGGAAAAAGGGACATTATCACATATGCTGATGGGATGTAAGGAAATTAGAGATTATTGGGATTTAATATTTGCCTTATTTGGTAAAGTGTTAGGTTAGGACTTCCTATTTGACCCTGGAATTAGGATATTTAGTATAAAAATACTTCCACAAGATTATCAAATAAACCAGAAAAGGTTAATGTAGGATTATACAATGGCAAGAAAGAATCCTGGCTTCTGATTGGTCAGCTGGCTGTCACAGCAGGGATGTTATCCTGGCATAACCCCCTGCTGACTGTTTGTAGGGTATGGAGCATGCTGCTGAGCTTTTTTTTTTTCTCTTGAGAAACAAAAATATTTTTACACACTAACAAAACATTCTTTAAAATTATTTTTTAACTATAAAACAATAAGCCATTGTATAATAGGAATAATGCCCTCCAGGGTGGGTGTTATATGGGATAACATCCCTTCAGGGTGTTGGGCGCCCTCGGCGGTGGCCTCGGGCCCAACCACCGAGATGAGATGTCTCCCAACACTCTTCTCTATCGGCGATTATTCCTTTTATATTGTGGTAAGAAAATTATTTTGCAACCTGGAAAGTATTATATTTACCAGTTCATCTAGAATGGATAGAAAAGATGCTTGACCATAATAAGATAGACAAAGCATTATATTTAATTAAGGAAGAATATGATAAATATGAAGAGATATGGTCCCACTTTTTAATGAATTTTATTTAAGTGAATAAACTTAACAATGATGAAGAGCAAAGCCTTCATGAGCATGTACAATGACTGAAGCACCACACCCTGAGCAGAGTCAAAAAAAAGAGAAAAAAAGTTTTCACCTTCGCACTTACTGCTGTCCCTGCTTTCCTCTGTTTTCCCAATACACATCCCTATCCTCCTCCCACTGTGTCTCCTTATACATTTTGAATGCTACCCTTTCAGCCATAATGTTTTCCACCAGCTCCTTCGAAAACCATTGCAGTCTCTTTTTCTCTTGGTTTTGCTCACTTGCTTGACACAGAGGTTTATTGCCTTCACTATGGCCCTTTCTAGCTTTGCCCACAGTTCCTCCACCCCAGTCAGGCCATCCCCTCCCCTCCGATCTCCTATGTTAGGTAATCCTTGAGCCATTCACCCATCTTTTCAAAATCTGCACTCCTGAAGTCCAGGAAGCTTGCCCTTCTGTGGTTAGAGTCTGCAGCTGTTCTTATGTTGAACCACAATGTACGGTGATTACTGTTCCCCATGTGGCCTCAACTTTCATGTATATAACACTGCCCCTGTTAGACAGTACCAGGTCTAGTTCCGCCCCCATCATGAGTGGCTTCATAGATTAGTTGATAGTAGTGCCCCCTGCAGAAAGTCTAGGATGTCCCTGCTTCTAGATGAAGATGCAGTTTGAAGGTTCCAATCTATATCTGGCAGATTAAAGTCCCCCACCAGCAGTACCTCCCCCCATTTTCTATTATCTTTCATCATCCACTAAAAATACCACCAACAGCTTAATCTTGTTCAATGTCAGCTGGCATCCATGTGTTTACCCTTCCCCTGGAAATGAGGCTGAAAATAGGCGAATTGTCTAGTCCTCCTTTCCCGGTCAACAAAAACTAAAAAAATATGTATCTATATCTTACCAATGGCTTCCAACAGTACCTTATCTAACTCCTCCCCCTGTGCAGGAGGTCTGCAGATCACACAGGTGCAAACAAAGGCTCCATTCCCTGACTCCAGGCTAACCCACAGGACCTCTGCTCATCACTGTATTCCCTGTATCTTTGTCCAGTTTAAGCCTTCCCCAGGGTGACCCACAGTACCTTTGTGAATCATTGCATTCCTTGTATCATCATCTCCTTCATGCCTTCCTTCACATAACATTCTCTCTCCTTTTTTTCCCAACCTGCCGCTCTTAAGGAAATGTTGAAAGCAATTGGCAGAATGGATGAAAAGGGTAAGATATTGCTGGCGGGGGACTTCAGTCTGCTGAAAGCAGAATGCAGCCTCCCAACTGCAGCTTCAGATAAAAAAAGCAGGGACATCCTTGACTCCCTGCAGGGGGCATTCCTCACGCAACTAGTCAGTGAACCCACTTGTGATGGGGCAACACTGGACCTGGTGCTTACTAACAGGGACAGTACTGCAAACATCAAGGTGAGAAGTCATCTAGGGATTAGTGATCATTGTGCAGTGTGGCTTAACATAAGAACAGCTTCAGAATCCAGCCACACAATGACAGGAGTCCTGGACTTCAGAGGAGCAGATTTGATAAAGTCTGGTGAATGCTTCAGAAATAACCTGGCAGGGAGAAATGACATGGGGAGGTGGAGCAACAGTGGACAAAACTAAAAGAGGGTGTAGTGAAGGTAAAAAAGCTCTTCATCAAGCAAGTAAGCAAAAGGAAGAGGAGACCACTATGACTCTCAAAAGAGGTGGCAAGAAGATAAAGGCTGAAAAAGTAGCATTCAGAATGTAAAATGAGACCCAGAAAGAGGAGGATAAGAAAGTGTATCAGGAAAAAGAGAGGTAGGCAGGGAAAGCAGTAAGTAGAGCAAAGGCTAAACACGGAAGAAAGAATAGCTTAGGCAGTATCAAAAGGGGACAAAACATTTTTAGGAATGTTAGTGAAAAAAGGACAACTACAGGAGGGATTGTATGGTGAAGGGGGAACTGTATGGAAGGGGACCAAAAAAAGTCTGACATTTTGATCAACTACTTCTGCTCAGTGTTCACAGTGGCAGTGAAGGGACCATGAAAAAACAACATGAGCTTTGATGGGAGTGGAGTGGACACTGCTGCTTTCTCTGAGGAGAGAGTTTGGAAAGCACTCACTAATCTGAAGGTGGACAAAGCTATGGCACCAGACAGGGTGCATTCAAGACTGTTGAGGGAGCTCCGAGAGGTACTAGCTGCACCTCTGACAGACCTATTTAACAGATCACTGGAGACCAGAGTGGTTCCAGAGGACTGCAGAAGGCAGATGTAATCCCGCTTCACATAAGTGGTAGCAGGGAAGATGCTGCAATTAGAGGCCTGTCAGCCTGATATCAGTGGTGGGTAGGTTACTGGAAACACTACAAAATGAAAGGATTGTGGAAAATCTAGAATCCAACAGGTTACATAGAAACACAGAATTTATGGCCCAGTGGCGCAGAGGGTTGAGGCATCAAGCCTTGCCTTGTATCATGCCGGCGACCCGGGTTTGGTAATGACTTTGGGTCACCGGTGGGGTCAGCTGGGGGGGGCAGGGTAGGAGCAAGATCGAGCTGCCTATCAGCAGCTGTCCTCTCCTGGGGTGGATGCTGTCCATCCCATAGCCCTGCCACTATAGGGTGGAGGTCTGATTATGGTGCAGGCAGGGAAAGGGGGTGGCTAGTAGGGTGGGGTGCTCCACAATGCCTGGTGTGCGCGTTCCTCCACATGCTTATGTCAGCGCCCTGGATGAACGTGGGCAGGGGGCAGGAAGAAAAAATGGAAAAAAACACAAAAATGTAAATAAAAAAAAAAAGAAACAGAATTTGACAGCGGATAAGGACCACTTGGCCAACCTAGTCTGCCCATTTCCCCTACCTACTATTTACACTCCAGATCCTACTTGATCTGCAGCTTACCTCCTCTTTCCTAACCCTATGGTTGCTTTTTGTCTGTCCCATGCAGTCTTGAATTCCCTTAACATTTTTGCTCCCACAACCTCTGCAGAGAGACAGTTCCATACATCTACCATCCTTTCTGTGAAAAAATACTTTCTCATGTTGCCCCTAAGTCTCCCCCAGCCTCATATTGTGTCTCCTTGTTTTTGCACATCTTTTTTTTCTGAAAGATGCTGTCCTCTTGTACTTTGTTTATCCCCTTGAGGTGCTTGAGGTGCTTGAAAGTTTCTATCATATTCCCCTCATCCTCCTTTCCTCTAGGGAATACGTACTGAGTTCTTTCAGTCTCTCTTCATATGGTTTCTGGTGCAGTGTTTGCACCATTTTTGTTGCCTTTCTCCGTACTGATTCTTCTATGTCTATGTCCTTTCTGAGGCATGGCCTCCAGAACTAGATACAGTACTCCAGGTGAGGTCTCACCAATTGTCTGTACAGTGGCATCACCACCTAGTTTTCTACTGTTGATGCCTCTCCCTATGCACCCCCAGCATCCTTCCAGCTCTCCTCACAGCTTTCTCAAATTGTTTTGTTACCTTTAGGTCAGCTGTTATGACTTCTCCCAGGTCCCTTTCCAGCTTGGCTGTTGTGAGTCCCCCCCCCCCAATATGTATTCCTCCCGTGGATTCATGTGCCCCAAGTGCAACATTTTGCACTTCTTTACATTGAATCTAAGCTACCACACTCCTGACCACTCCTCATGCTTGCCTAGGTCTCTTCTCATTTTTTCTACCCCCGTCCCCCAGAGTGTCAACACTATTGCAGTTTTTAGTATCATCAGCAAAGGCATACCTTCTCTTCCCTTCCAGCCCATCTGGAATGTCAGTTATAAAGACATTAAAGAGGACAGGCCCTAGCAATGATCCCTGCAGCACCCCACTGGTTATCTCCCCTCTCATCAGATAAGATTTCATTACCACCATGCTCTGTGTCCTACTGCTCAGCCAAATTCTGTTTACCACCTTGGTTCCCACTCCCAGACTGCCCAACTTGTTTACTAGCATTCTGTGTGGGACGGTGTCAAAGGCCTTGCTAAAATGTAGGTAGGCCACGTCTACTGACCCTCTCTGAACAACTACCCTGATCACCTAGTCAAAGAAATCTATCAGATTTGCTCGACAAAACCTTCCTGCTGTGAATCCATGTTGTCTTGGGTCTTGTGCCCCACTGGGTTCAAGGTATGCAGGATCCAAGGCTGCACTGATTCACAGAGGGAAGTTCATGGCAAGCAAACCTGATAGATTTCTTTGATTGGGTGACCAAGGAGTAGGGGTGTGAGAATACCTTATTTCGAATATTAGGATGAATATTCATATTTGGACCTCCAGATATTTGGTATTCGTTATTCGTCCCCAGATAAATGTTTTTTAAATAAGACATTGTAACACCACTTCCTTCAGTTTTGAAGTACAACAGTTAGTTCTGCATGAATAACCCCTAACATCCTTTCAGCAACCCAGAAAGGCAAAACTCTACTGCACTGGTCAGTGGTCAGGTGACATACAGTCATCATAGATTGACCAAAGTCTGTAGATGAGATGACATCTTGTGTCTTGTCTAGGCAACTAAAATGGCACTGGCATAAGTGCATTGTATGTACACCCTGTTAAAGAGGACAGCGAGATGTGCCATAATAGAGACCTATTCAAGTACCTGATGGTGGGGGGGGGGGTGAAAGGGAGTCTCTTTTAAATAAGAATGAGCACAAGTACCAAGGAAAATTGGGGTATGTGATGAAGCAGAACGGGGAGTTCAAGACAGATGCGAAGAAATATGTATTTATGGAAAGCATGGTAGATGCTTGACACAGACTGCCAGCATAAGTGATGGTGGTGAAAACAGTGTGAGGCTTCAAGCATACATGGGATAGGCATAGGTGTGTTTTTCAGCACAAGTAGGGAGGTGGCAAAATTGCTTTAGGATCTATAGAAGAGACTGATAAGCCAGGGATGGACAATCTAGGTAGACTTTTTGGGCCACTCAGTCCTTTTCTGCCAACAAATAATTAGTAATCTAAAGTGCTCAACGGTAAGTGCACTAAAATATGATACAGCTTTTAATTGTTTCTAGTTTAAGAGGGGCCTCATGGTGGTCCTGCAGCATATAGCGTATATGCCAGAGAGTGGAGAGCTACCCTTTAAATTAAATATTTAATGAGATATAAAAAAGGAAAGGGTAAGTCCTCTCCCCCACCCCCGAAAAGTAACATTACACTGTCCTAACATTAGGGAGATTGACAGTAGTACTGTACAACCAGTTTTAAGTGGGCAGATCATATTTATAGCCAACTACTGGTAGGTTTAGCTTAATGAACACTAGCTGTTCAACGTGTTGAGGGTCCAGCTTGAAACAGTGTGACTCAACAAAGTCTCCAGCAGTGCTAAACACCCTCTCAGTTGGCACACTTGTAGGACAGCAGCTTAGATATTTTAAAGCAGGTTGTGTCAGGTGAGGATAGGAATTCATTTTCCAACTCCAGTAGCCTTGTGGATCATCAACTTCAAATGGCTCCATTTATTCTGCAAAGTAGTCATTAAGTGAATTTTCAGCAGAGAGAGAGACTGAGACTGTGAGTGTTTGTGTTGCTGTTGATGCTGTGAAGTCCTGAGTAATGCCCAGTCACTCTCCTTTGCACTGCAACTATGCCATCTTTCGCCATCTCTACCAGTACCATCTGATTCCAAACCACCACATTGCTGTTTCTCTCAATCAGGAACCTGAACTGAAGCATCTTCTTCCTCTTCCAAGTGTCTCACTGCTTGAATGGCACTAAAACACTTCGCTCAGCTGTTGCCTAAAATGAGTCACCCTGTACTTGTTCATGGCTATAAGAGGGATCTTGCATTTGAGCTTAGGGTTCAACATGGTAGCAAATACATGGTGGAAGTTATCCCTGACTGTGGTGATCCCTGCAGCACATTCTGCCTCGAGATGCTTAACAAAATCAGTGACCTCTTGTGTACTCATTGTATTGTCAGCCAAAAGCCACTGTAATGATCTTTTGAGAATATGCAAAGTCGGGATAACCTAAGTAAGGCAGTGGTAGCACTTGGGTCACATGAACACCTCTCAAATGGAGCAAGAACCTTCACCATTCATTTATTTTATTTAGAAGCTGGTAACCAGGAAAAGCACACCGAGCTGAGGCTTGTTTCCAGGTGTGACCCAGGGAAGTAATCAATCAATCAATCAATTCTTTATTTTTAAAAAGGAATCTTTCTAAAACCAAGGCACCTGTACAAGAACAATCAAACAGATTAATAAATAACAATGCAAATTTAAAAAATAAATACAACAGCAGCTTTAAAAATCCAAAAATGCCAGGCTAAAAAGATATATTTTCAGTGCAGTTTTAAAGCTTTGGGCGGTCAGGTAATCTCGCACCCAATGAGGTAGAGAATTCCACAGGGTCGGGGCCATAAAACTAAATGACCTTGCTCCAGATGTTTGTAAACAGACCCTGGGAATCTCTAGCAATCCCTCATCGGTGGATCAGAGAGGGCGGACAGGACAGTAGGGATGAAGGAGATCTTGAAGGTAACTGGGTCCCTGATCATGTATGGCCTTGTAGGTCAGCAAACTGACCTTGATGGTGATCCACCACTGTATCAGCAGCCAGTGCAGTCTGCGGAGCAAAGGCATTATATGACTGGTCCTAGATGTGCCAGTCAAAAGCCTGGCAGCCTCATTCTGCACCAACTGCAAGTGGCAGATATCAACCCCTGGTAGCTCAAGGTAAAGGGCATTGCAGTAGTCAAGGTGGGAGGTAATGAAGGCATAGACCAAAGTTGGAAGATCATCGGGAGGAACCAGGTGCTTTACCTGGGCGATATTCCTCAGATGGTAAAAAGAGGTTTTGACAACCGCCAACACCTGTAATTTTAGGGTCAGGCAGTCATCAAACATAATGCCCAGGTTCCCCACCCAGTCTGAGGTAGTCAGCTGGACACCTCCAAGCCATAGACCTGAAGGAAATCCTGCCAACACACCTGCATCTCGATGGCTGGGTCCACTAACAACACCTCAGTTTTCTCTGGGTTTAATTGTAGCCACCTCACATTCATCCAGTCCTGGATCTTGGCTAGACAGCTATTAAAGACTGAGACAGCATCATCCTAGCCAGGCACAAAGGACATGTACAGCTGAGTATCATCTGCATAGCAGTGAAAACTCAAGCCGTACCACCTAAAAATCACTCCTAATGGCAGCATATACACCACAAACAACATTGGCACCAGGATGGAGCCCTGTGGCACCCCACAGGATAGGGAGAATGGAGCCGAGAAAAAAACAGACAACACCCTCTGAGTCCTACCCTCAAGGAATGATTGAAACCATCTGAGGACCATCCCTGAAAGTCCACAGATGAACTACAGGCACTCCAATAGCACACCATGGTCCACGATGCCAAATGCCACAGAGAGATCTACAAGGACCAAGATGGAATGGGTCTTTAGATCTCTCTCTATTAGGAGGTCGTTTAGTACCCGGATAAGGGCTGTCTCAGTACTATGTTTTTTCCTAAATCTGGACTGGAGAGAATCATAGACATTGTGGCTGGTCAAATGGTTGTCCAGCTGCGACGCAACCACCTTCTCAATAACCTTACCCACAAAGGGAAGGTTAGAGACCTTAGCCAGACAGTCAGGGTCCAAGGAGGGCTTCTCAAGAAGGGGCCAAACCACAGTCTCCTTTAGGGGATCTTGAAAGATCCCCCTCTCCAAGGACATCCAGACTATCTTGGCAAGGACCGAACCGATTTTATCTACACAGCCTACTAAAAGGTGTGTTGGGTCCGGGTCCAAACTACAGTTGGTTGGACGCAATGAATGGATAATCATCACAATATCATTGATTGTGGGCCTGCCGAAGTCACACCACACAAACTGGGCATCCGACATCTCCTGCCGACCACCACAACTCCCTTGAGAGAGGGTCAGGCGGACACTGGACCTGATTGTAGCAACCCTATCCATGAAGAATTGAGTAATCACCTCACAACGTTCTTGTGAAAAAAGCATTTCCAGGCTGGAGACAGAATGGATTGCACAATCTGTCCACAGTCTGGAAAAGCTGAGCTGGTCAATTCTGCGCAGCAGCAATTTCCCTGGACAGGAATTCAGCCTTCTTACGGGTAATTGCTGATTGATAGACCACATAGTGGTCTATCAAACTAAGTCTGTCACACTCCAGGCCAGACCTCCGCCAGCGCCTCTCTAACCTTCATCCCACTCTCCTCAACTCCCTCAAAACCTCATCAAAACAGGAAGACCTGGGTGAAGAGTGAGGGGATGAACATGAACAGGTGCAATGAAATCCAGGGCCTCTTTCACTGCCTTATTATAGGCTAGTACCAGATCCCCTGGATCCATGCATTCACTCGGTATACCAAATATGTCCAGCACTGTCATCAGGACATCAGGCATCGGGGACACACCCCTCATAGGGCAGCACCGGAACATCTCCATAGGGGCAGACCTACGGGGGGGGCACAAAACTGAACCCGATGGTATGATGGTCAGACCACCTGACTGGTTCCACCACCAAGTTGGATATCTCCATCCCCAGGAGAAACACCAAGTCTAATGAATGATCACCAATATGGGTCAAGGAGGAAATAACCTGTGTGAAGCCCAGTGAATTCATTAACTGGAGGAAGTCCTGTCCAAACTGTGAGAGTTCATCTTTGACCCAGGCATTGAAATCCCCCAGGATCAGCCATCTGGAGGATACCAATGTCAGGTCAACAGTGAAGTCCGCGACTTCCCACAGGAAAAGATTCCCATCTCCTGGTGAACGGTAGATGAGAAGAATCCTGCACCCCATGCCCTCACCCAAAATATATTCAAAGGAGTTGGTGGCTCCCACTAGTACTTCCATCAGGTTCAGTTCTGATCTAAAACAGATGGCCACATCCCCACCCCTATGATCCATCCTCGGGCAGTGTATCACCAAGTACCCAGCTGGAATTGCTGATGCCAAAATGGGACCAGCATTTTCATCCAACCAGGTCTCAGTAATGCAAGCCAGGTCAGATGATCCAACATGATCCACTACTATAGTGGTCTTGTTCTTAATGGACCTTGCATTGCATAACACTGCCTGAGTAGGATGAGCAACCAAGGACAACTGAGTTACCTACCCGCTATAAGCAGAGCCCTTGGGTATGGGAACAGACAGGAAGGACCCCTTTCCTGGACCCATTTCACCCAAGGGCGTCTCCTTGTCCCCACTATCCCAATCCACCCACTCCTTTCCGTTCCCCCACCAGGCCGAGCCCTCCCCCGCCTTCAACCTCCTGACTATCCCCAGAGCCCAGCACCATCTATATACCTCCAGGGACAGAGAGGGACAAAAGAAAGGGTAGAGGTTCCTCAGGCTGAAGGGGGAATAATGCCTGACCATCATTTCACCTGCCCAACACATCTTTACCACAGTTCGCAAAAACCCAGTCAAACGACACTCAACTCACACTCTCAAACTTCCACACCACTCCACAACACAACCACACACACAAAAATAAACCAACACCCAATTACAAACAATATAAAAATAAATAAAAAATAAATAATATTACAAAGTGTGAAGGTATTTTCAGTTAAAGGGAAAATGTCACACAAATTCTCCTGGTTGAGTAATTATTGCCCTCCGGGGAGCTCCCACCTCTCCAGAGATAAAGGTTATTAACCCCCCCCGACACTATCTCCCACATAGACCAGGAGAGTAATCAGCAGTTTATACACAAAGTCAGTTTAAACAATGCACTCTCACTGCCAGCCAAGGTTCAAAGTACTAAAAAGGAACAGAAAAAGGAAGAGTCTGACCATCCCCAATGAGCTGAATGAGAGCCAGTTTAGATCTTCCACAGAAGCTTCTTTGGCACAGCGGTCTCTCTAGGGATTGTGGTAAACTCCCTTCAAACCAGGATACTTGACCACCTGGCCATCCCCCAAGGAGCTGCTGCTGAAGGCGCATGGCCATGAACAAGTCCCCAGGTGAAGTCAACTCTCCAGCCCACCTCCCCCAGGAAACTACAGAGCTCTGGATCCAATGGAGCATGCTTTCCAGTGGCCCCAGACCCGGTCTCCCATGTGACCAGCTGCCCCAGCAACCCCTGTCCTGAGTTCAGACCAGGGCTGCTGACAACCTTATTAAGACACACCATGGGTCAAAAATCCAACAGGATCCACATCCATCAGCAAACAGAAGCCAGAAAACCAATCCCCGTCCGAAGCCTTGGAAGGACCACCAGAAACAGAATCCTCACTGGATCTCCCATTGTCCCCAGCAATCCCCAGGTCAATGAGCAGCACAAATTGCAGATCCAAGATCCAGATGTGAATCCACCTCCACAGATGGCCACAGTGACTCTCCTCCGATTCCTCCCCCTCGAACCTGGCAAAATCCAGGTGGGAGATACACAGGCATTCTCCACTCAAGAAATCATTATGATGCAAATACTGAACAAGCCATTCATTCAGATGTTCCAAGTGTTAATGAAATTTTAAATTAAACTTTGTGTGACTTGTTAATTCAGCTTCTTTGGCTACTTCGACTGAAATGCTCTAATCATTACTGACTCACTCCTTCACCCCTAACTAACTACTGCTAAAAAATAATAAATAAGCAAATAAAGAAATAAAATAAACAGAAAATGAGGATGAAACAAATACATAACAGGATAATATGACAGATAGTCCCAAATAATAATTAAAACCTCCATACAAACTGTTGCTGTCTGTGGCTAGCCCAGCATGGCTGCCATCTTGATTAGATGATGATTTAGCATCACATTGAATCACATTCTAGGGAGAAACACAGCCGGTACAAATAAAAACAGTAAAATATATGAGATACACGGAGGCAAAGAATTAAAGGCAAAATTACAACAGCAACATGAGTAATTACAGCAGATTACAATAGCAACATAGGTAATACAGAATAAAACAGTAAATACATAAGTAAAGTACACCATTAATGAGTTGTATACAGAGTCATTATGGGGGAAGTGTGACATCACCAAGTGTGAGGAGGTCAGTGGAAGTTAGGGTGTGTTAGTGAGAAATATACAGTGGAAAGGAGAATGAAATCAGGGAGTAATAGAAGACAAATTAAGTATTTGAGGATGCAGAGACTGAGAGAAGAGCGGAGGAGGGGTGTGGATGGGCAGAGGGGTGAATAGAGGCAGGGGTGGGGCAGTTGCAAGGGAGTACAGGGGTGTCATGGAGCAGGGATTTTATTTCAGAGAAGGTCGTTGCATGGCAGGTGTCCCTAGTGAGTCAATTCCAAAGGTGTGTAACATGGTAGGAGAAAGCAGTTTGTCCTGAGCGTGACTGAAGATGTGGAAGGGAGAACAATTGAGCATCCCTGGAGTGAAGGTAGTACATGGATGAGCTAACTAGGGAAAAATGGAAGTTGAGGTAGAAGATGAGAGTACCGAACCAGAATTTGCAGATGAAGGTAAGGCTGTGTAGGTGGTGCCTAGAAGGTAGAGACAACAGCGAGAGCAAAAAGCAGAGGGTACAGTGGTGAGGGGGGAGAGAGGAGGTGGAAAAAAGAATTAAGTAGGGTATCAAGTCTTGTGAGGGAGACAGCAGGAGCAGATCCATAAACAATATCAGTGTCATCTATTATGGGGAGGATGGTTTTGGTGGCTAAGTCTTTGCTGAGAGAGGGAGGCATTCTTTGTGTCAGTAGAGAGCACTGCGTTTAGGGTGGAGCTTGGAAAAGATGCTGTAATGTGGACTGAAAGAAAAAAATACTCACCTTAGTAATTATGTTTCTTCTAATGGAGCTTTGCTGTATTCTGACTATTGCAGTTAGCCCCAGCACTCAAACTGCCCCGGAGAGTAGAGAGTTAATTTTCTATGCAGAGCATAGAACGTTGAGCTCAAGCTCGGTTCAAACCTCTGTCTGCTGCACTTTGAAGCGCATCTGTCAGATTCTTATGAGCTAATACTAACTAACTACTTTGTGGAAATTGTTAAATTTTTACTAGCTAAATGGCAACCAAATATTTTGGATCCTCAAAAGACTCAAGTCAAGAAATCCAAAATCAAAAACTAGGTAGTGAACAACTTAAGAGTGTTAAATTAATAATATAACCCACTCTCCCTTTCTAAAAGGAGGGAGTACCCAAATTCACTCCTGGGGTGCAACACTGCATCTGCCAGCCCACTTCCCAAAAACAGGTTCTGAGAGGGGAGGTAGGGATGGAGGTCAGACTACAGCAAGACTCCATTAGAAGAAACATAATTACTAAGGTGAGTAATTTTTTCTTCAAACAACATGAAGTCTTGCTGTATTCTGACTATTGCAGACTACCAAGCAGTACCTCCATGGAGGAGGGAATCGAAACAACCTTGAGAATAGGCTGTGCAGTACTGCTGTACCAAACCGACCATCACTCCTAGCCTGGATGTCCAGGGAGTAATGCTTGGTAAATGAATGGACTGTTTTCCAAGTGGCTGCTTTGCATATCTCTAGCAAAGTAATATCCCTGGCCGCAGCCAGGGAAGCAGCTGTACCCCTAGTCAAATGAGCCTTCAGGCCTGAGGGAGGTATTTTGCCTAGCTTCTCATAGCAGAATTGAATACAAGAGACAATCCACCTGGCAATAGTTCTCTTAGTGGTAGGTTTGCCCTTACCCACTTCCCCATAAGTGAGAAACAACTGAAGGGAGTCAAACCTGTGAGCCTTAGTACGCTCAATGTAGTAACTAAGAGCTTTTTTAACATCCAGACTGTGTAAACTTCTTTCTCCTGAAAAAGAATGATCAGCGAAGAACACAGGGAAAGACATAGATTGGTTCCGATGAAATTCTGAAACCACTTTAGGTAAAAACCTCTTATTAGTTCTAAGGACCACCTTATCTCTATGGAATGAGATAAAATCAGGCTCCACTGACAGAGCTTGCCATTCACTGATATGCCTGGCAGAGGTAACAGCTACCAGGAACACAGTTTTCCAAGTCAAGTACTTAAGCTCTGCTGAAGACAAAGGCTCAAAAGGGGGGTTGCATAAGCTGAGCAATGCAAACATTAAGATCCCAAGCAGGAGTAGGATCCCTAAAGGGGGGATTGATATGAAGCAATCCCTTGAAAAATTTACAGAATACAGGGTGAGATGACAGTGAGGAAGGCTTTCCCACTGACAGAAAAGCAGAAACAGTTGACTAATGTACTTTGATAGTTGCTGGTCTGAGGACTAGGCCATTAAGATGAACCATATAATCCAGAACTGTAGACAATTCAGCAGTGTCTGGGAATATATGCTTCTTGGAACACCACATGCTGAATCTTTTCCATTTGGAGTTGTAAGTTTTTCCGGTGGCAGACTTTTGAGAGGCTTTGAGAATATCAGAACCCCTTGGGACAGATGCAAATCTTCATACTCTAACTCTTCAAGAGCCGTGTCTTGAGATTAAGAGACCAAAGATTGAGGTACCAAATCCTCCCCTGAGAGGATGTTAACAGGTTGTAATTCCTGGGAAGACACAGGGGAAGATGGACTGCTAGGGACAGCAACAGGGGGTACCGAGGCTGCCTGGCCCAGTCTGGAGCAATCAGAATCACTTTGCAAGGTTATGACCTTATCTTGACCAGAACCTTGAACAGTAGAGGAAAGGGAGGGAAGGCATATAGAAATTTCCCTTCCCAGTTCAAAATCAGAGCATCCAGAGAGACTGAGCCCAATCCTGGGGGTCTGCAACAAAACAAAAGAAGTTGGTGATTGTCTGGGGCTGCAAAGAGATCTATCTCTGGAGTGCCCCACCTTGAAAAAAATCACTTTCAACACCAGAGGGTACAGGGACCATTCGTGATGGCCCTGGGAGATCCTGCTCAATGCATCTGCTAGCACATTGTCCTTTCCTGGAAGATGGACTGCTATCAGAGAGGTCTGCAGAGAATAAGCTAGGGACCACAATTTCATGGCTTCCGTGAACATGGCTATGGACCAAGTGCCGCCCTGCTTGTTGATGTACCACATGGTGGTGGTGTTGTCTGTCCTGACCTGAACCACCTTGTTCTGCACTGACTGAGAGAAATCTTGCAGGGCCAGAAAGACCACTCTAAATTCCAAGAGATTGATATGAAGAAGGGATTCCTGAGGGGACCCCAGTCCCTGGGCTGTGAGAGCCCCCAGATGGGCTCCTCGCCCCAATAGAGAAGCATCCATGGTTAGGACTTCAGAGTGAGACTGAGTGACGAATGGGATTCCTTGTCTGAGGTTGCTCTGATCCTGCCACCATTGGAGAGCCTGGAACAGACTCCGGGTCACTGGAACTAGTTTGGTTAGATAATCTTTCTTCTGAGACCAAAAGGCCTTCAGGTGAAACTGAATGTCCCTCATTTGAAATCTGGCCCCTTGGGCCACTGCTGTAGAAGCTGCCATGTGGCCCAGAAGTTGAAGGAAGTGCCTTGCTGGCCGAGAGAAAAGAAGGTGGAATGAAAAAGCCAGCTCTACAATAGCCCTTGCCCTTTCCAGAGGAAGAAAAGCTCCTGTTCTGACTGTATCCAACTCTGCCCCTGTGAAGGTGAGGAGCTGTACAGGCTCAAGAACTGACTTGGGAAGATTGAGAAGGAATCCTAGGGAAGTGAGTACTTGCTGAGTCACTTGAAGGTCTGACTTGACTTGGTCTGGAGACTGACCCGCAATGAGCCGGTCATCCAGGTATGGAAATATGGAAATATTTTTCCTTCTTAAAAAGGCCACTACTACTGCTAGGCATTTTGTGAATACCCTTGGAGCTGATGTCAGGCCAAAGGGCATAGCTTTGAACTGATAATGACCTGTAGACAATTCGAACCTGAGGTACTTTCTGTGGGAGCACCTGATGGGAATGTGAAAGTAAGCATCTTTTAAGTACAGGGAGGCTAGCTAGTCCCCTAGCCTTAGAGAGGGAAGGATTATTCCCAGAGTCACCATTTTGAATTTTGGTTTTAAAAGAAGTTTGTTCAGGTATCTTAAGTCTAGGATGTGTCTCCACTCCCCTGTCTTTTTTGGGGGTAAGGAAGTACCTGGAGTACAGACCTTTGCCCCTGTGCAATGTAAGAACTCTCTCTACAGCCTTTAGAGCCAGTAGAGATGAAATCTCTGCCACTACGGCAATGGTTTCAGTGATGCTTGCAGGCGGAAAAGATCTGGCCCTCAGCTTTGGAAATTTCTTGAAGCTGAGAACCAGCCCCTGGCTTACCACCTCCAGGACCCACTTGTCTGAGGTAACAGACATCCAGTCCTGGACAAAGTAAGCCAACCTGCCTCCTACAATGGGAAGGTCATGCCAGATGAATCTAATAGATTTCTTTGCCTGGGTGACCAAAGATCAAGGAGGGGCTGTGGGACATGGCCTACCTAGACTTTAGCAAGGCATTTGACACAGTCCCACACATAAGAGTAATATACAAGTTAGCCAGCCTGGGAGTGGTTCCCAAGATGATAGCCTGGGTAAAGAATTGGCTGTAGAACAGGATACAGAGGGTAATAGTAAATGGAGTCCACTCTGAAGAAAGGGGGGTTACTAGTGGGGTACTGCAGGGTTCAGTATTAGGACCGGTCCTCTTCAAAGTCTTTATAAGTGACATTGCAGACGGACTGGAAGGAAAAGTATGTCTCTTTGCAGATGACACAAAGATCTGCAACACAGTTGATGCACGAGGTGGGGTGGAAAGGATGAGAAGGGACTTGGCAAGGTTAGAGGAATGGTCAAATGTATGGCAGCTTAGATTCAATGCTAAGAAGTGCAAGGTAATGCACCTGGGAAACAAAAACCCAGGGGAAGAGTACACAGTGGGGGGTGAGATACTAACAACAACAGAAATGGAAAGAACCTGGGGGTAGTCATATCAGATGACCTAAAGGTGGGCAAGCAATGTGAGAGGGCAGTAAAGAGGGCTGGGGGGGATACTGGAATGCATAGGGAGAGGCATCACCAGTAGAAAACAGGAAGTTGTTATCCCTCTTTACAGACAGCTGGTGAGACCCCATCTGGAGTACTGTGTGCAGTTCTGGAGACCCAATTTCCACAAAGACATAGACAGGATGGAAGCTGCCCAGAGGAGGGCAACTAAAATGGTGCAGGGTCTGCACCGGAAGACATATGAAAAGAAACTTAAGGAGCTTAATATGTATAGCCTCGAGGAAAGAAGGGAAAGGGGGGACATGCTAGAAACTTTTAAGTACTTCAAGGGAATCAACAAAGTCCAGGAGGGCAGCATATTTCAGAAAAAGAGGTGTGCAAGAACAAGGGGGCACAATTTGAAGATAGAGGGAGGCGACTCAGAGGTAATTTAAGGAACTATTTTTTCACAGAGAGGATTATGGATGCATGGAACGGCCTTCTGAAGGAGGTTGTGGAGTCAAAAACAGTGGTGGAATTCAAGCATACATGGGACAGTCATAAGGCAATTCTAGGGGGTAGGGGTAGGAAAAGGTAGGCTGCTGGTTAACTAGGATCTGCAGCATATCCATTAGGTAGGAAAATGGGCAGACTGGGTGGGCCAAGTGGTCCTTATCTGCCGTCAAATTCTATGTTTCTATGTTACAGGAATGGGGGAGTCGACCTGGGCTGACACATCAGGGTGTCTGCTTGGCAGGAGCCTTAGGTTGAGGGATGGATGCAACCCTGCTCATCCCCCTTCCACCTCTCCCTCTGAAGAGCCCCCTCTGAGGAAAGGGAGAAGAGGCCTGTGCTTGGTAGAAAGGCCTATGGAAAGGCCTGCTCCTGCCCCAGCCTGCTGCCTTTGAGGAGCTGCCAGCCTTTCCTTGGCCTGTGCACTTCTACAGGTGGTCCTATACTCATCCATCTTTTTCATGTAATTCTCAGTCTGCTCCCCAAACAGAGAACTACCCACCACAGGGAAATCCATGGCCTTAGCCTGGGTGTCCTGTGAAAGACTAGTACATCTGAGCCAAGCCATTCTCCGAAGAGCCACAGATGTAGCCATGACTCTAGAGAACTCATCACTGGAGTCCACAGCACCATGGAACTATACCTTAGATGCCTCAATCCCATCAGCAGCCATCCCCTCCAGCTCCGAGGCTAGCTGGGTGGAGGCCTGCTTAGCCAGTGCCAGTACAGTGTCCCAACTGGACTTCTGGTACCTGGCTGCATAGGCCATATAATTAGCCTGCCAGAGTCTCAAGACAGATGCCATGTACTATTTCTTTGCCATGGCATCCAGCTTCCTAGCATCTTTATCTGGGGGGTGTGAAACCAAGGGTATATTAGCCTTATCACAGGCTGCAGCCTGCACAACCCGAACATGGCTGCATTGTTGATACAAGTACTCTGTACCAGAACCTGATAAGGTGTACCTTTTGTCCATCCTTCTGTCGACAGGAGGTACAGAATTTGGAGTTTTTATACTCTTTTGTGTCTGTTTCCCAAAAGATTTATGAAGGGGAATAGACAGTCTCGTGGACTCTGGAATGTCCATCATCTCCACATAATCAGGTTCTTCTTGTTCCTCTACAGCTTCTTCCACAGGGAGCTGGAGGGTTTCTGCCACCTTCCTGTAAAACATTTAGTGGGAATGGGACTCAGAAAACCTAGGAGGGGGGAAACACCGGAAGGCCTGCCTGGGGAGATGTCTGGTTCAATGGGCTCAGACCTCCCACACCACCATCATCATCATCATAATCTTCATCCCCCTCCAAATCCGGCTCATAGAAATCTTCAGGAGCATAATCTTGAACCGGAGGAACTGACCAAACTGAGTGCCTGCCAGAAGGCGCTGGATCAGACAGAACTGGACAAAGCAATTCTACAATCCTTACTGCACTGGCAATCTCTTCGGCAGTCGAAAAATGAGTCTCTGAATCTGAACCAGCCAATTTTTCTTTTCTTTTTGTAGGAACCGATCCCCTCAGGATCAGCTCTCCTCTTGCCCGAAGAAGTATCGCCTTGGTCAGAGGGCAATCCCTCAGGTTCGGTCGGAACCAAACTGGGCTGACCATCCGGGTCAGTGGACTTCATGGCCTCCTTATCCCTGAGCCTACCTAATCTTTTTTCCAGGGTAGACTTAGGGAAATTTTTACAGATTTGGCAGTCTGAATCAATTTGGTCAAACCCCAGACAATAAACACAGGTGGTGTGGGGATCAGCCTTAGCAAAGACCTCCCCACACACACTGCAGTGTTGAAACCCAGTGGGCCCGGTTTTTCTTTTGGGTTTCTCAGACATAGCCATCCTAACCACAAACTTACCCTTTTTATGGCAAACAACCAGGCAAGACACCCTTATCGGTTTCTAACTGTGTCACAGGTATTGGAAAAAAACACAAGAAAATGCATTTTTTTTTAAAACCAATAAGGACTGATAACCACACTCCAAGTTTAAAAACAAAAACAGAATATATAAATCACTAAGCATCCGGTTCAGCTAAACCGGTCGAAAAATCAATTTTTACAATTTCCACAAATTTACTATTTCTAGTTCACTACCTAGTACTTACTATACCACAGACAGAGATCTGAACCGAAACTTGCGAAAAATAATCGGTAAAAAATCGAGGACTTTAACCGACTTGCGAACCGTGAGCAAAGGAGAAATCTCCAGAGAGGCTGTTCAGTTAGGCGGAGTAAAGAATCTGACAGTTGCGCTTCAAAGTGCAGCAGACAGAGGTCTGAACCGAGCTTGAGCTCAACGTTCTATGCTCTGCATAGAAAATTAACCCTCTACTCTCTGGGGCAGTTTGAGTGCTGGGGCTAACTGCAATAGTCAGAATACAGCAAGACTTCATGTTGTTTGAAAGTTGAAGTTGCTATCCAGCCAAACCTCAAGGTACATGAATGAGTCGACAGACTGTAGAGGTGAGCCATCAAGGGTGGTGAAAGTAGGAGGGCTGTAGGATTTGGATCTTCTTTGCCTTGAGCCAAAGAACATTGAGACTGTTTTTTTTTTTTCATTTAGTTTTAGCTGGTTTTGTTGGAACCATTCCTGCACTTTGCCGAAGTCATGCTGGGGGGGTGTCATAACATCTGAAGCAGAGGGGCTAGAGAGGTAAAGCACAGTATTGTATGTGTACATATGGATGCTTGCGGGGAAGCAGACAGAGAGGAGGTCCTTTATGAATATGGAGAAGAGAATAGGGCCCAATATGGAACCCTTGGGAGATGCCAGCTATGATTGGGGGGGAACATGGACCCAATGAAGATGGCTTGCTGCCTGAGGTGAAGGTACAAACTCAGCCGGTTGACAGCAGATGGAGCCAGACCACAGGAGTGACATTTTTTGGATGAAGAGGGGTGAGAGACGGAGTCAAAGGCCTTTACTAGGTCAATGAAAATGACTGCGGTGACATGGCCCTTGTCTATAGTTGATTGAATTCAGTCAGTAACATGGAGCAGGGAGGTGACTGTGGAGTTTTGTTTTCTGAAACTGAACTGATAGGGAGAGAGTCTTTTGATTGAAGTTAGGTGTTCCAGGAGTCATGAGTAGATTAGGGACTCCTGGACTTTGGCTGGGTTGGGTAGGATTGATATGGGTCTGCAATTGCTGGGTGAGGTGGGATCCTCTCCCTTATGTAGGGGAAGCACCTTGGACAGTTTTCAAGCCGAGGGGATGGAGCTGGTAGTGAGGGAGAAATTTAGGAGGTAAGCAACAGGGACAGGAATGGCAGGGAGAGAAATACACCATATCTTTGGGTGGAGGCCATCTGGACTAGATTTTGTGAAGTTGAACAGCATACCATGCCTTCAAGAACTAATTAATCATGATGTTCTTGAACCCCTCCAATGTATGCCTCCATAAACATTTTGTGTAGTGTCTGTTTTTGCTCCAGCAGTTTTGAAAGCATCAGGTATGAAGAATTCCATCAAGTGCTAACACCTTGTATTACATGGTGCTGGGGGAGACCAAGGCATTCCTGAACTTCTCAAGAGTTTGTTAGTAGTTTTTACAGAGTGATGGAAATGGGTGCAGATGGAACTGGCTGTGGATAATATGTTGTTGGTCCTAGTACTGTTGTGCATGAGTCACAACTAAATTCAGTGTGTGTGCTAAGCAAGGAATACTTACAAAATGTCAGTCATTGTTAGTTTTCACCATGTTTGTGCCATTGTCAGTAACAAAACCCCAGCTTTTAAATTGGTGTTAACACCAGTCCAAGACCACACCATTTCTTGCAGGAATGTGAGAATACTGTGTTTTCTGTGATCTGCGTCTATCAGCCTGGCATCCATCAAAGCTGACCTGAGACTACCACATTACTGCTGGGGGGCAAGGGTGAGCAACAAGGTGATGCACTGGAAACAGCAAAAGCAGGCTGCTGCACACACCAGTGTGTGGTTAAGGAGAGACAGGCATGCAGGGAGTTATTGCTAGTCTAGATATCTGACGTACAATGAAAAACATCACCAACATCCTCTGCAAGCAGAGCAGCAACAGCAGATCACACAGCATCATACAGTGGTAGCAAGACACTCCATGAAAATGTAGCACAAGATGATAGCTGATAATGTGGGTGCAAATAGTGGAGAAGCTGTTGGAAGCCAGTGTCTTCCACAACTGAGATAGGATGGAGATCCAACGCCATCTTCTTGGCAATAAGCTGTGCGATTTGTTATGCTGTTGGATGTGAGGCATGATGCTTGCTCGTGCATGCAGAGCATCCATTATTGGAACTGCCATGGAAGACATTGATGTGGATCGCTTCACCGGTGGTGTGCAAAGTTCTGATGACTGTCTCTGACTTGTAGTATCTCCAGAGTCAGAACTGACCAGAGTAAAGGGACTCTGTGCTGGTGAGGGAGAAGAAGTGCTGTGATCACTGGGTTGCTCAAAATCAGATCTGTCGGTACCACCACCACTGCCAAGAGTACATGCCTCTCCACCAGAGGGGTTTGGTTTTGGTGAAACCAAGGGCACAGATACACACCCAGATGAGCTTCAATACAGTTGAGGGTGGTTAAGTTTCAAGTGGTTCTGTAATGATGTTGTAGATAAATTAGAGCATGATTTCCCTCGGCTTATAGGGCTGTTGCAAAAAGAACAGACTGCCTTCCTTGTGTCCCCTAACACAGTGAAATGCAGCCACACCACACTCAACACTGCAGTTATCAGTGATTCTGGTAGTACCACATCCCCCAGTTCTTGTTTCAACAGATGTACTGTGCCTGTCTTGTCCTCATGTTTTTGCACTGTGATCACTGGCCATCATGGCACCATGCCAGTGCTGTCATCATTCGGACGGCCTTCAGGTTGTGATGGAGCCTGCTGAAATGGGATGGGGTGGTACTAACAACAACAAAAATGGAAAGAGACCTGGGGAAAAGTTGGAGGAATGGTTACAAGTATGGCTGCTTAGATTCAATGCAAAGAAATACAAAGTAATGCACCTGGGAAATAAAAACCCAGAGCAGGTGTACACAACTGGGGAAGGGGAGTACTAACAACAACAAAAATGGAAAGGATCCTGGGGGTAGTCATATCAGGCTCTACGATGCCAGTTTACAACTTTTTTGTCGACCGACATCACAGCGATGGATTTATGCTGACCACAAGTTGCGGTTGACATAAATCCTGCAGGAGAACCAGGTCCTTTTTTCATTGGAAGGCTTTGCCCCTGAACACTGTATGTAGGGGGCTCTGCTCCCCACACCTCCTGAACTTAGGGATTATCAAATCTGAGTCAGAGTTGATTCGGGGAGAGGGTGCAGGACTGGGGGAAAGAGTGCTGGGGTCCCAGGCAAACTATTACAGCAAACTGTCGATGTTGTCGGCAACAACATGTTCGCTGTAATAATTTCACTGAAAGGAGGGCATACCATTATATCAGATGACCTAAAGGTAGGCAAGCAATGTGGGAAGGCAGTAGGAAGGGCTGGGGGGATACTGGGATGCATAGGGAGAGGCATTACAGAGAGGCATCACCAGTAGAAAACTGGAAGTTTAGCCCTCTGTATAGACAGTTGGTGAGACCCCATCTGGAGTACTGCATGCAGTTCTGGATACCCCATCTCCACAAGGACATAGACAGGGTGGAGGCATTCCAGAGGAGGACAACTAAAATGGTGCAGGGTCTGAGCCTTGGGGATAGGAGGGAGAAGGGGGACATGATAGAAACATTCAAGTACCTCAAGGGAATCAACAAAGTTCAACAGGGTAGCATCTTTCAGAAAAATAAATGTGCAAGAACAAGGAAGTGCAATTTGAAGATAGAGGGGGAAATGGCTCAGGGGCAACATGAGGAAGTATTTTTTTCACAGAGATGGTGGTAGACACATGGAACGGCCTTCCTGAGGAAGTAGTGAGTTCAGAAATAGTCAGGGAGTTCAAGAATTCATGGGACAGAGCTAAGGCAATTCTAGTAGGGGGTAGAAGGAAGTAGGCTGTTGGTTAACTAGGATTTGCAGCTTTTTCAATAGGTAGGGAAATGGGCAGACTGGGTGGTCCAAGCAGTCCTTATCTGCGGTCAAAGTCTATGTTTCTATGACGAAACATCAGCATTGCTCATATGGTTCTAAGAGGAGAGTGATCTTTTTGCCTACTGCTGCTTCTACTAGCCTAGGTACTTGCTACTCCTGGAGGTTTTTTTGCCAGGCATATTTTTTTCTCCCCTCAAGGTACATAGCATACTCTGCCTCATCCTCAAAGTCACTCACATTTGCCTCTGATGAAGTAGATGACGTGTCACTGGGCAATTCATGTGGATGGAAATACTCAGACCCCGATGACTGCTCCTCATCTACAACTTTTTCAGGAGTACTGAGAAGCAGGAGGTATAACTGAATAAGCTGTAGTGGTCATACTGGTAATATGCACCATGGCAGGGATGCCAGACTGTGGTGATAGTGTTACAGTAGTGGCAGGGTTCACAGTATCGGTAGTGGCTGGAGTGACACTCACAGTTGCAGGACTGGCTGTAGTAGTCATGCTGCCAGTTGTTGTGGAAGACAGGGCACTTATGGTGGTGGTGGGGGAATGACAGATGTGATGGTGTCAGTGAGAGATAAGGACACATTAGTTGCTGTGGGAGTCAAGAACAGTGTCTACTGCTTGTTCTTCAAGTATTACTTTCTCCTATGCCAGTCACAGTACAACTACTATTGCTTGAAGAAATAGGTTTGGAAGGAGTAAACAATAATTTGGGGCATTAAATGCAGCCTGACTGTCATCCACATTCAGGTTTACCATCAGCAGCCTGTTCCTCCATTGTAGATTTGCATGGACTGGAACAAGTATGTTTTTGCCACCTCTAGCTTCTGTTGTCTATGCCAACATTTTCTAAATACTCAACTACTGTAATACTTACAAATGAACAGAAGAACCAATTTATTTTTGCACAGGAAAAATTCTTGAAACCAGCACACAGGACAAGCAAGGGTGTGCATGCAGTGCATTTTGCGTGGTATCACCACCTGGCCCTAAACTGTGGGCGGTGTGAATGCAGTCAGACGACTGCCCACCGAGCCTGCTGGCTGCTGCTGGCATTCATGAAACCTGACCCCAACCCCAGATAACACCACCAATATTTTCAAAGACAGATTTCTACTGCAGAACTGCTGTAATGCTTTTTAAATGTACAGAAGTACTGATTTATTTTAGCACAAAAAAGTCTTGCAAGTGGCACGCAGACAAGGGTGTGTGTGCGACTGCACAATGCCACTATCTGGCTTCAAGCTGCAGGTGGTGGCCTGGAAGTGAAGTCAAGTGACTGCCGTCCGATATTTCTGACTGCTACTGGCTGTCATGAAACCTGAGCCCCCCCCCCGAATACTTCTTACTTATACTACCAAATTAAAGACAAAATTGTTTTTAAATAACTATAGCAGTCAAGCTAGAAATTAGAACTACTGTAATTAACAAATAAAATAGTTTCAGTAACACCGTCTACTGCTCTTTCACCTCTGCAGAACACAGTAGGCCTGTGAAATCGAGGTACTGAAACTGTAAATCTCTCTCTGCACAGTTCCTGCTAAATAAGTCACTAGATCAGACAATTTCTCTGGGGGAAAAAAACTACTACCACTACCAGGTACTAAAAGAAACACAGTGTACTAACAAAAAAGCAAAGGTTTTCTGAATTAATATGATTTTCTTGTGCTTAATCTCTCCCAGTCTCAGACCTCTCTCCCACCATATCTTTCTCTGCTGCAATGTGGCAGTCACATGATCTGTCTTTGGCAAATGTTCAACAATTTGTCAACAAGTTCCACAAGATCTTAAAATCCAGCCAAACAGCTGACATGTATACCGGCTTAATAGTGCCGCTATTCGGTATTTGGGTTGCGAATACCGGAAAGCACACTACTTGTGGTATTTGGAATTTAATATTCATTACTCACACACCCCTACCAAGGAGTCAGATCAGGGTGGAGTGATGGATGTGGTCTGTCTGGATTTCATCAAGTCTTTTGACACCATTCCACAGAGGGGGTGAGCAACAAGGGGTAACCTGAGTAAGAAACTGGTTGGGGAACAGGAGACAAAGAGCAGTAGTAAATTGAGTTCAATCCAAGAAAGAGGGGGTGAGTAGCAGGGTACCTCAGGGTTTAGTGCAGGACTTTTTCATACAGGAATTGATCACTTCAGAGAGGTTGGAGCACACCACAGGCAAGTGACCACCAGAGGGGCAAATCTGAACTGGTAGCCCATTTGTGACATTATATTATCTTAATTCTAAGAACAGATCCAGAAGCAAATGGTTTGATACCTTTTATTGGACCAATATAGATGTTACAAAAAAGTACAAAGTGCTTAAGCTTTTGGACTAACAAAGTCATTCCGTGGAAGCATCTGACAGTTATTTAGAAACTATTAACACCTAGATCATACATTAAAAAACAAGAAAGAATTCTCACCAGTTTGCTATTAGCTGAGATACCTTAAACAGCAAACTGGTGAGGTCTGGTTAAACTGTTTCAAACTTCAGTGATGGTTTAAATGAGTATTCTAAACCAATGAGAATTCTTGCTGGTTCTTTTTTTGTATGATCTCAGTGTTAATAGTATGTGAATTTCTGAATAACTGTCATAAGCTTCCAAGGAAGGACTTTATTAGTCTAAAAGCTTAAGCACTTTGTTCTTTTTGTAACATCTATGTTGGTCCAATGAAAGGTATCAAACCATTTGCTTATGGATCTGTTCTTACAAGGACCAATACGGCAAAAACTGAATCTTAATTCTAAGGGGAGTATTATATTAACTTGGTTCTGAGGGGTCAGTCAGTCACTGAATTAAGGGCAAATCTGTACTGTAGACCAATAGTGACATTGTATTCACTTAATTCTGAAGGGGCAGGGGCAGGAACATAAATAGTAGCTAACATTGTGGCTTCCACTGCAAGCAATGAGGATCATTGGGGCATTCAAATTGTGTGATATACTGCAGAAAAGAAATGGTATGTAAAATGTACTGAAGGGGATATACATATGCTGGTGTAGGATTACGCTGGTTTCGGGTCTCACACAAGCATAAGTGTAAAGGGAACTATATTGCTTCAGGTCTCACACAAGCATAAGTTTAAAAGGGACTGTATTGCTAAAAGAGGTACCCAATTAGAATAGTGCTACACGAACAGCGCCAGTCTACTGAGTGCTAGTTCGTGTAGCGCTAGCATAGACAGCAAGAGGGGATATACAGTGCTTTCAGTAAGTGCTCTCCTGGTCACTGTCCATGGTGCTATACAGACACAAGGCCTCCAGAATCCAGGAGGCTAGCTGAGCTGCTCCTGTGGTGTGGAAGACTGGTACATAAAGCAGCACAGACAGCAACAATACAGACCAGGGTTCTCATCCTGGTCTCCAAACATTTTTGTGCATTGGAACTTATTTTTTTCTTACACAGGGCTGTGTAAACAGTGTTCCATGGTCCCAAAATTATAACTTTCCTGTGATCTGCTCCCCTCAGTAAGAATCCTTCAGTTGGGTGAGTGCAGAGGCCATTCCAGCAAACTCAAAAACTCACTATTTTTTCTGTGCCGTTCTTGACCACTCTATTACTGTTGGTACTCTTCTGATCCAGTACTGATAAAAGGTATACGAGTAGAAACAATTGCAGAACAAGTACATTTAAGAATTACAGCTCCTGATCCAAATTAAAACAGGAGCAAGGAAAAATGTGGGGTTATGAGAGTGAAAATAGGGCAATAGCTGAAAACGTGGAGGAGGAAAATGGCTAGCTAAGTGGGGTGGACGGGGAAGGATAATAGGATGTAATACATGTGGTGCTACGGTGTTCATGGACACTATGGAAAATGGGGGACTGTCCGGTGTGCAGAAAGTATGACACTTTGAAGAATGAAATTGAATGACTGTATGGGATCTTACAAGGGATGCTTGGTGCAAATGCACACAATCTAATTAGATTTGAGGAGTGGGAAGTCGAGGGATGATAAAATAACACACTGCGGTCCAGGAGAGGGGAGCAGGAAGTTGCACAGGGGCAAAGCATGGGCCAGCAGGACATTGTTGTAAATAATTATAGCTGATTGAGAGGGGAGTGATAATTGGCAGGATGGAGGGGGAAAAGAAAAGCAGACTCAAAAAGTATAGATGGGGCAAGAAATGGCTCAAAATTCCAGTTATCCACATCAAATAGGTAAAAGGTGCTGGAATCAGGGGGGCAAGGGGCAGGAGAAACAAAGGAGATGACGGAGAAGAGAGGATAGGTAGGGAAAAATGATAGTCAGACAGCAAATGGGGCAACTGGAAGGATGCAACCTCAGTAGAAGGGGCAAGAAGAAGGGGGGTATCCAAGGAAGACTAGGGGAGGGGGGACCAGGATGCAGTAACAGAATGCAAAGGTCATCATACTAGCAGTGGTATGTGTAATTGGAGTGAGAGATTCAATAAAGAGAAGAAGACAAAAGGTGGAGATAGTAGCAAGAGATGAAGTGAGCTGACACTAAATGGCCAAAACAACAGAGGGATATTGCAAGCAGAGAGAGCATAAGAATAGGTAACAAAACCAACATGGAGGACCCGGCTTAGGCAAGGGTGCAAACTAGGGGCTCAAAAATAGTGATCTTTGGAGACTCAATAATCAAAGGTATAACATGGGGAAGTAAGGAGGACCCACATAACAGAACTGTGATGGCCTGTAGACCTGGGATGGAAAGAGGAAAAGCACTACCCAGCATGCAGGAGCTGATAAATAAGGTATGGGGGGAGACCAGACCTAGTACTGCACATTGGTACCAATGATTTAGCTGGAGAAGAGGTGGAAGTAGTACAGGAAATGTTCAGGGGCATAGCAAAGGCATGTAGGGAATTGATTTGCTAAATGACATTCTTGGAAATAATCCCAGTCCCCAGGGCCAGCACAGCAAGGAAAAAGCGAACACCTGAGTTTAACAGGTGGTTAGCTGAATGGTTCAGGGAGGAGGGACATGGCTTTATAGGGAACGGGGGAGATGCATGGTCCAACAAAGGACTATATAGCCAGGACAGGCTGCATCTTAACTGGGCAGGAAAAAAAATGATAAAGAGCATGATGTGGGTGTACATGACAGAGGTACTTGGTTTAAACTGCTAAGGGAGGGGAGACAGAAAAGAGGGGTCCAAAATGCTTCCCCCCATGTAGGCAGGGAAAAAAGGAGAGGGGAAGATGCAGGTAACAGAGTAAATGGGGGGGGGTGAGGGGAAGGGGTGGACTGACAGGGTCAAACCAGGTGAACTATTAAAAGTGGGAGCAGAAGGGACAAGGTGGACAGTGGTGTTCCTCAATGCAAGCAGTATAGGGAACAAGATAGAAGAACTACAGGCCCTCTTGAGCGAGGGCAATGTGGACATCGCAACTATTACTGAAACCTGGGCCATGATATACCATGACTGGGACCTTTCAATCTCAGGGTACAAGCTTTACTGATGGGACAGGGAGCAAGGAAAAAGGAGGAAGGCGTGTCATACATCAGGAAGGGATAGTGCGATGATGGAAGCAAGTAGAAAAGGAGGGCAGTGAGGCATTTTAGCTACAGCTGCAAACAAACAGGGGTAGGAAAATTAGGTTAGGGGTGGTTTAAAGACCGCCTAACTGGGGAAGGAAATGGACAGGGTGCTGGGTGCACAACCGAGAGACATAACAGGGAGGGGGGAAGCGACAGTAATGGGGTACTTTAACCTGCCCAGCATAGACTGGGTAGCTCCTGCCATGACCTACACCAGAAGCTAGGTGATCCCCGATGCAATACAGGATGGCTTCTTGACACAGCTGGCAGTGGGACCAACCGGGGGGGGGGAGCAATCCTGGACCTCATCCTTACAAATGGGGAGCACATCCATGAAACTGATATTAGGGAACCCCTAGGTGGGAGTGACCATAATTCAGTATGGTCCAAGATAGATATGGGCAAAAAGGATATCCAAACAAGGACTAGGGCGCTGGACTTCAGGACAGCCAACTTTACTAGGATGAGGGAAATGATCAGGGAGAAACTAGGATCATTAAAGGAGGGGATGGGGGTAGAAACACTTTGGAGATATATCAAGAGAGCCACTCAAACGACTATGGACAGTTCCATAAAGGGAAGCAGGTGAGGGCAAGATGGCCCAGCTGGTTCATCAAGGAAGTAACTAGATCAATAAGGGAAGAGAAAGCAGCTTATATAGCAAGAGCAAATGAACTGTTAGAGACGAGGATGAAAAGGAATTCTGCAGACTGGCCATAATAACCAAAAAGGAGGTCCAGAAGGCCAAGGCACAGAAAGAGCTACACATAGTAACAGGGGATGGGGGTGGGGGCTTTTAACTATATAAGAGAAAAAAGGGACAAAAAAGACAGCATCATCTGACTCAAACAGGGGACAGACTGGGTAACAGAGGGCAGAGCAAAAGCAGCGGTTATTTTTTTTTCCGTTCAGCGTTTATTAGAGTTTACAAAACAGAGAACGAACCACAACAGGTAGTATCAGTTAAATGCAACAAAAGCAGGATATACAATGGTCCATTCTCCCCCATGCCCCCCAACCCTCCAAACTCTACCTCCCCCCCCCCAAAAGCAGAGGTTTTAAGTGAATACTTGTACTCAGTCTTTACAAAGGAAAAAGATGGGCTGATGCCACAAGCAGGGATCAGGAAGGAGGGAACAAGAGTAGACCCAATAGGGGTTATTGAGATAGACAGGGTAATAGAGGGACTGAGGGCGTTAAAAGTGGATGAATCCCCAAGGCCAGATGTGATACACCCTAGGGTACTCAGGTAATTGGCCAATTAACTGGCAGGTCTAAGGGCAGTTCTAGTCAATAGTTCCCTTAACTCTGGGGTAGTGCCGGTGGATTGGAGAACTGCTAATGTAGTCCCACTCAACAAAAGTGGTCCCAGAGAGGACCCAGGCAACTACAGGCCAGTAAGCCTGACCTCTATATTGTGCAAATTTATGGAGTCCATACTAAAGGAGGGACTGGTGAAGTACTTTTAGTCGAATGGTCTGTATGACAGTAAGCAACATGGGTTTGTGGCTGCAAGACCTTATCAAACAAACTTAATTGAGTTGTTTGACTATGTCACGAAGATGGTAGACAAGGGTCAAGCAATAGACATCATATACTTGGACTTTAGCAAAGTCTTTGACTCGGTGCTACACAGAAGGCTGATAACAAAACTGAAGGTACCAGGGTTGGGGGAAAGATTGGTCAGATCGGAGAAGAACTGGTTGGAGGGCAGGACGCAGAGGGTGGTAATCAGAGGGCATAGACTACAATACAAAAGAGGTCACGTGCAGGGCACCACAAAGATCGGTCTTGGGCTCAGTATTGTTTAATGTGTTTATAAATGACAGTGGGGAGGGTATTCAAGGCAAGATGTGCCTTTAAGCTGATGACATCAAAATCTGGGGGGCACTCAGGAGCAGATACAGGAACTAAGAGAAGAGATAACCAGACTGGAGAAGTGGTCAGGGATTTGGCAGCTGGGATATAATACCAAGAAGTGCAAGATGATACACATAGGGGCAAACAACCCAAGAACCAAGTATTATGTAGGAAAAGTGCAGGTAGCCGAGTCTGATGAAGAAAAAGACCTAGGTGTAAGAATCACTAGTGACATGAAGCCATCCACACAGTGCAAAAAAAGTAGCAAAGGCCAACAAGATGCTCTGCAGCATCACGAGGGGATTCAGTAGCAGAAACAATGAGGTTATTCTTCCACTGTATAGGTCGCTGGTGAGGCCTCACTTGGAGTATGGAGTGAGGTACTGGCACCCATACCTGAAACAAAAGACATTAAACTGCAGGAAGGAGTACAGAGGAGGGTGACTAAGATGATCTGGGGGCAGCAGGGCAAGTCATATGACGAGGGTCTCGAGTCCCTGCAGATGTACTCACTGGAGGAGAGAAGGCAGAGGGGGGGATGTGATAGAGACCTTCAAGTACCTAAGTGGTATAAACAAGATAGCATTGGAGGGTCTCTTCAATGTAAGAGAAAATATCTCCACCAGAGGACACAGCCTAAAGTTAGTGGGAGGAAAATATAGGAGGCATGTGAGGAAACACTTCTTCACAGAAAGAGTGGTGACACCTTGGAACGTACTGCCCGAGGCAGTCATGGCATCCAAGACAGTGGGATCTTTCAAAATAGCCTGGGACAAACACAGATGGAGGATGTGGGGACAAGGAAAAGGATGGGGGGAGGGAAGAGACACAAATCAGGCAGACATTATAGGCCTGGAGGTCTCCTTCTGCTGGCTGCTACTTATGTTCTTATGTAATATAATTATCAGTAATATAGCAGCTGAGCTGGAAGGGAAGGTCTGCCTCTTTGCAGATGACACCAAGATCTGTAAGAGGGTGGGAGGGGTGGTCATGGATATGGCAGCTGGGTTTTAATGCAAAAAAGTGCAAAATAATGGTATCTCATGAGGGAGGCGCATGGGGAAAGGCACCGTTAATGCAGCGACACCTGCCCCAGTGAATCCCTCACAGTGATGGAGGGTAAAGGCGGCCAGATGGAGGGAGTAGGAAAATAGCGACAGGATGTCGCCATATGTCTGCGCGTGTGGGGGTGAATAGTACTCCAAGCGTGGGCTGGGAGGGGATGGAGGAGCTGTAGGGTTAGTGCTGCGGTGGGCTGTTGAGCTGTGTCGTGGTGTTGGGGGTTGGTCCACAGCTGCGGTGGGTGTGGTACCAGATTCAGGTCCGGGCACTGGTGAAATTTTATTGCACCAGCCCCAAACCTTTTATGTTTTAATGTTTCCACCCCCGACATGTACCCCAGTTGAGAATCCTTTAGTAGTGGGGTCGGGGGGGTTAAGCCCCCCGCCCAGAAAACATTAAAAACGTAAGTTTCCAGTGCCTTTTTCCTGTGTCAGAGTGATGAAAATGTTTTTGGCACTTTAGACTTTTTGGCAATGGCGATCACCTTTAGGCTGTCACCGTTATCACACAGAACCCAAAATAATGCATTTAGGCCAAAGAAACTCAAGGCTGGAGTACAAAATGCGGAGAAAGATACTTGACATCGAGTAAGCAGAAAAGAGACCTGAGGGTAATTCATATTGGATGACCTAAAGTTATTACTTTATTCTTGATTTTCTATTGAATGAACTTTTGTTATTGGATTATTAGCACACTCTCTTTAGCAGTGCTGTAAGCGTGTAAATGCACTTACACTTATATTAGATTGATTAAATCTTCAGACATTTAAAATAAGACATAAGCAAAGTTGTTTTTATATTCTTAAACTGATAGATTTTGTATCAGTGAACCTTGTATATGTTTGTGGTGTGGTCACATTTCTAATTACTATGTATAACATGATGCATTTAAAAGGGGTCCATTGTTTTGTAACCACGCCCCCTGATGAAGACTTGTTCAAAGTCGAAGCACTGGTGCTACTGGCTGGCAGCTCCACTTTGTGAGTTTTTTACAACACTGTTAGTTCTGTGCAATAAATTATGAAATATTGAAACTTTTTGGTTCCTTCATCTTTTGAAGTGAATGTTCTGCTGTGCCACAAAAACCTATGTCACCTTAAATCATAAGACTCATAGGACAAAAGAAGTTGGCAAGCCTTAGCTACGTTGGTGATGGGAAACTTAATGGAACCACTGCTGAAGGAAATAATTGTGGAATATCCTGAATCCAATAGGTTATGAGACCAGAGACTGCATGGGATTTACTGGAGCGGGGGGTCATGTCAGACGAACATGATAGATTTCTCTGACTGGGTGCCCTTGGAATTAAATCACGGTGGAGCGGTGGTGGCCTACTTTGATCATCAAACAGACAAATGGGTGTGCATCTGCAGTGCATAACAATATCAGGATGACATTCAGAGAACACAGTTAGTGGCAGAGAGTAACACACTAAAAAGCACACAAAAAATACGTTGAACTGTTCCAGAGAAGTAAGGATTTAACATTTTGCTTCTAAGCATGCTGAGTACAGTCTTTCAGATAGATGATTAATATAAAACAGAAAATTCCTGCTCACAGCAGAAACATTTTCTCTCAGGAGCTGAAATTCTTCTTTTGTTTTTAAGTTTATTTATTTCTCCTCAGGTCCCCACCAGTCGGTATCTATCTTTTAGCCACCCACCCAGCCCTGCATCTGACATCAGGCAGTTGTCCCCTTCTTCCCCCATGGTTTGCCCTCTGTGGCAGGGTGGTGGTGAGGAGCCCTGCCTTGCTCAAACTCACCTCGACTAGAATCCAGATTCTGGAGAACGTCATTCAGAGTCGGAGCCTGTGGAGGATGGCTGTAATCATCCTTCTCAACCTGAGACCTCAGTTTCCCTTGTTCTATGTTTTTCCCCCTGGGTAAATCATGCCGTGTTGGCAATGGCCATGCTGTGCGTACTACTGCCCATAGCACGCTGGCCAACTGCTCCACCCCCTCACTAGTGACAGGCTCATACCATGCTGGCCCGGCACCCAGCCTCCACTAGGTGTCAGGGAAATGCCATGCCTGTACCCCCCCATCCCTGTGGACACTCAATCCTCTCCATCCCTGGCTGACCCTCGATGACCAGCTCACACCACGAACATGGGTCACCAGTGTGGCAGGAGGTAAGGCCTCAGCCCTCCAGGCCACTGGGCTGCAAAATTCTTTTTTTTGTAATGAAAAAAATCTTCCTTTGCCATCTTGTTTCTGCTTTTTTTTTTTTTTGAAAGCCCATAAAAATGATGTCCCATGAGAAAAACAAACACATGAATCTAGCAAAATGACCCACTTAACTCCATTCTGGAGTTTGTTTTTCAAAAAGTGCCCTTAAAAATGCTTTTCTGGGGACATCCCCCAATCCTTAAGTCTCACAAAATAAGAATCTCAGCTCGTGAAATAAGATGGCAGACTAAGCTTTTTTTTTCCATTGTTCTGTCACGAGCCAGTATCCTTTTGTAGTCATGACAGAAGTCATGAAAGAATAATCTTGGCTCACAAAATAGTTAAGAAAATAAATAAGTCAATCACCTTATTTTGTGAGCTGAGATTCTACTTTCATGAGTGCTTTTGTAATCTTGAAATAAGATTGGCTCACAAAAGAACAATGGACAAACCAAAATATGAAGCCCACCATCTTCTTTTGTGAGCCAAGATTCTTCAATTGTGAGTTCTTTCATGTCTCATGAAAAAAGAAGGTTGAGTCACAAAAGAAGACAGGGGACTAATTTTTTTTTTCACATTTCTTTCTTGAGGTCAAATGAAAAGCCATTGTTCTTTCATGTGAGCTCATGAAATAACTGCCCATGGACCTTCTATCTATCTATCTATCTATCTATCTATCTATCTATCTATCCATCAATGCATCTATCCATCCCTCCAACCATCTATTCATCCATTTTTTTTTCCGAAGCGGACCAGGTCACCTGCCCCCCCATTTATTTACTGTTTTTTACAATAAGCAGGCCAAGGTGCCCATCCCCAGTACCCTTGTCTTGCCCCCTACCCTCCAAATTGCATGCCTCCCTTCTGAATACATATGGTGGCACCAGAAAGCCCATCCCCAGTGCTGCCAATTATCATCCAGACACTAGGGTGCCCAGTCCTCAGTACTGGATTCTGTCACCCTGCAGTACAGTAAAAAGTCCCTGTTAATCTTTAACCTGTAAAAAAATAGTCCCTCACCAATCTAACCCCCCCCCACACCTGTTAAATACAGGTGGCAGGACCAGGGATGCCCAATCCCCTTTTCTGGCTTCTGTCCCCCTACAGTAAAGAAAACTATTCCTTGTTAATCTCCTTATGTTTTTTACCTAAAAAAATAAGTCCATCAGCAATCTGCCTCCTGCACATCACCATCTGTCTGTCTGTCTGTCTATCTACCTACCAATCAAAGCAGAGTGGGGTGTCCCCCACCCCCAGTTCCACTTCTCTTGCCCCTCTGGTTACTTGTCACCTTCTCATCTGCTGCAGCCTCAGGGTGCCCACCTCTAGTGCTGCCAGTGATCCTCCCAACACTGGGTTGCTCAATCCTCAGTGTTAGCTTCTGTCCCCCAACAATAAAGAGAAAACATCCTTCACTGATCTTTATCTAAAAAAGATCATTGGCAATCTGCCCCCCACCACACTGCCACCTGTTTGTCTGTCTGCCTGCCTTCCTGCCTACCTACTTATTGAAGTCGAGCAGGGTACCCCAACCCCAGTACTGTTTAGTGTCAGACTAGCACACCTGGATATGTGGAAATTTCCAGGTATGCCCCTTTTTATTGGATACTTGGCTGCCTTCTAAACTATGAAAATCATTGCATTTATCATCTGTTTTTCATTAAATGTGGTATTTACACTATTGTATGAACATGTAAGATGCAAACACAGAGCAAGTGTATCAAATTTAGGTACAATATTGATATAAATGTGTCATCTTGGTCCATCCCGTGTTGCTTTTTCCAGGTGGACCCCTGTATCAACTGTCCAGGTGGGCTCCCATACCCAGTCCAACCCTGTCTCTTGCCCCTTCCCTCCAGGTTGCTGTCCACTTTTCAACTGTGGCAGCACCAGAGTTCCTGTCCTCAGTGCCTCCAGAGATCCTCCCAACACTTGGGTGCCCAATTCCCAGTGTCTGCTCTTGGCACCCTGCAATAAAGTAAACCAACCATCTTTGATCTTTTCTCCCCACCTACAAAAAAGAAAATGGCCCATCAGTGATCTAACACCCCCCAAGCACCCCCACTGGCCCTCCACCCCCCAAAAAATCCTCACTCACCTGAACATGTCTCACGACGTAGATCCAGTCTTCAATCAAAGACACAACTTGCTGCTGGAACCACTGACTGCGCTATTCACAGTTTCGTCATTTGTAAACATTTTTACAACAAATTTTCAACATGGCTTTTTTGCACACACATCCAACTTCCACCCAATGAAGAAAGTGGTGAAATTATGCAAATCTGTCCCAGAAGGTTTCGGATGGGTTTTGAATTTTTTCCACTCTATTTATGAGGTGGGGTAATAAAAAGGCTATGTTGAAAATTTGGGGTAAAAATATTAAAAAACAGCATAGTTATGAGCGTGCATTGACATTTTTACACTTTGGTAAGTTTCAGTATTTTGACCTCAAGATTTTGAACAAACCCACCTATTCACATCACCTCACAAACACAATAGCTGTAATTTTTGAAATCCTGGCCAAAACCTGTTTTCACATTTATGGTGCAGAATTATGTTTCAGTCAGTATTCCAGAAGTTTTGCATGCCAGATTTATGAGGAGGGGGTCATAACATGGATATGCTGAAAATTTGCAGTGAAAATGTTAAAACATATCAAAGTTATGAGCATACATTGACATTTTTCTATGTTCAATCATAAGTTCCGTAATTTTTTATATTTTGACCCCTCATTTTTATACCACCTCATGAACATGACAGCTGCATTTTTCAGATCCGGGCCAAAATGTGATTTTGCACCTGTGGTGCAGAATATATTTCAGCACACATGTGAACATTTTTATCTACTGAGTTCATAAGGTGGGGTAATAACTAGGCTAGGGCGGAAATCTGATGTACAAATATGATGAAATGCCCAGGTTATAAGTGAATGTTGCAATATTTCACTGTTCACTCATAACTTTGCTAATTTACAGTATTTTAACTCCAAACTTTAACACACTCGTTTTTTCACACTATCTCATAAACACAAGAGGTATACTTTTCTTTTAAATCCTGGCCGAGATATTCTTCACCCCTGTGGTGCTAAATGATGTTTCAGACAATATAAACAACTACCTCAAAAATATAGGGTCAAAATAACAAAAAGAAATTATTAAGAAAGATTGTGTGTCCTGCCAGTCTTCACCTTTGTGGGGATGTTCTGTGATCCCGTGAAAGTATGTTGCGTTCAGAGGTGAGCTTAGTGACTTAGTTACATGGGATGGTGCTCCCATGCAACACCCCATAAGCCATGAATGAATGCTGAAAGGCTGCCCCCACAGGTCCAAGTACCATATAGTGAAGACAGAGCTTCTCTTGGCATGGGGTCCTACACCTCTGTGCCCATGGGTGACAGAGGGCCCTGTGCACTGGCTGACAGATGAACTCTTCATCCTGTGCATCTGTAACTCCAGCTACATGAAAGTGCAGGGACTATAGGGCAGTGCACTTCTGCAGCCTGTCAGATAGCCCTATGAATTCCGGACATTCGTTGGTGGACTGAGTCTTCCTAATGCCCAACCCGTTCCTTGAACAAACAACGTCAGACATGATCTCCTGCAGGGCCCTGTGTGAAAAAAGTTACAACACACTGTGCTGGTAACATGTAGCAAGACATACTTCTCTGCCTTTGAAGAGTGTATCTCTATGAGGCATTGGCTTGGAGCTGTACATATTGCTTTGGAAAGAAGGCTATAGGCTGGGGGAAGGGGGTTAACACTAGAGTTGACAACCCCATTGAAAATCACACCACTGATTCGCCAAGACTCCAGAGACCCAAAACTCTAATGTAGTTTCCTTTTGTTGCTTGAGACTGGGGGTGGAGAGTTAGGTTTGAAAACCCTAACACAACATTCTCCTACTTTTGTGGCACTAACATGAACCCTTACTGGTGCACTAGGAATGTTTTTTTGCAAAAAATCTATACTATAGATCCTATGTCTGACATTAACCAATCACTGAGTTTCTTTATCTGGCTCATTAAACATTCTTATACTGTGACTAGCATTTCACGAACTATGTAAAACTTGTCACAACACTCCAAACTTTTTACATCATATTATTTCACGTTAAAGACCCACATTTTATGATTGCTTAACTTCTTCAGGATGCATTGATGTTGTTGGTTGTTTTATGGGCTTCTTTTCTTACTAGAACTGAAATGCTTGCTAATGGTGTAATTATACCCAACCTTATTTTCATTCAAATCCTTGATCTACCATTACTGCATACTTCTTGAACATTGGAAACATCCTTATGCAACGAAGCCACTTATGATACAATAGTCTCCTCTCCTCTCCTTCCACTGCATCATGAGTGGCTAGACAGAGATGGGGTTGTTCCAAGGTCCAGGAAAGATGCAGTGGCAGCTGATCAAGAACTAAACAAACACATTTTTGTGTGGTGACACCAATATGGTAGGCAGTCAGTTTTTCACTCTTAAAGAGGGACTCTGGTCAAAAATGCTATACTGCGGAATTAGAATAAGCATATTCCCAATAAATCTCATACCAAACCTTAGGTTTCAATGTTACCTCATTTTAAAGTTAAGGGCTATTTTGCAACCATGATTTCACTGCATGTTCAAAAAAGACAATTTCAGTGAAGCAGCGCTGATGATGTGATCTCCTGAACTCACAGTCTAGCCCTCCCTGTCAGCAAGCTTATAGGACCTGTTTCCTGTTTCTCAAAAGTTAAAAGATCATTCTGCAATGGTTTTCACAAATGAAACAGGCAGCACCATTCTTTTTTGTAATTCAATACACTTTATTAACATTTGAAAAACATCAATACAAACATGGGTAACAAATAGGTAAACAGAGATAACTACCCCTCCAACAAAGCACGTGAAAAACCGTAAATTAATGTACTTTACCACGCCCACCCTCCTCCTGACCACCCCATCAAGCCTACACACGCTCAGTCATCAAATTATGTTAAAAAGAAAAAAAAAGCAGAACATTCTCCATATTAAAAGCTATCACGGCTTCCATACAGTGAGTAAGGCATCTAACAGGCCCCACCTAGTCTGGTAAACCTGTGGTCAGTTGTTCAGGGTTAAAATGTGCTTCTCTAGTTGAAGGGCAAACATTTCTTTGTGCCATTCTATGACTGAAGGGGCTGAGTCATCCATCCAATATCTCAGAATAATTAACTTGGCTATTGCCGAGATCAAAGCCAAATGTGCTTTTCTAACATTGGGAATACCCTCTGGAAATAAATATAGCAAACAAATCTCTGGGGTAATATAGGAATCCAGACTCAGCAGAGGGTCAAGCGTCTTCCTAATGGTTCCCCAAAATTTCTGGACTGAAGAACAGGTCCACAACATATGGTATAGTGTCCCAGTGTGGTTTACACACCTAGGACAATCAGGAGAGGGCCTGCTTCCCAATCTGTATAATTTGAGTGGCGTGAAACATAAATTATGCATAATATTAAAATGCATCAAACGCAGTCTATCTTGCTTAACAAATCTATACAGGGTCTGCCAAATCTTAATCCAGAAATTTGGCTCAGCATTAAGGGAAAACACCTGCAGCCAATAATAACACACTCCTTGTGGTAACCCAGGGTCAACCGATTGGATTGCTTTATATACTGCAGACACAGCATGGGGTTCTTCAGCTGCTTTCAGAAAATTATTAAAAACATCAGCAGACCCCTGATTTATCTCTCCTCGACCCAGATGGGCAAGGATGGGCCCTCTTAAGTTGTTCATACTTAAAAAAGGCTGTCACAGGCACCTTAAACCTATATCTAAAAAGAGCAAAATGAATTATTTTACCCTCCTCATATATATCCCTAAGTCTTGTGTTGCTAAGGGAAGGCCAAAAAGCCAAGGAGATGGGCTTACGCCCAATCTGGAAATGGGGATTCCCCACAACAGGTTGCTCCAGCAAAGCATGCCAGTTATGGGATAGGTGGGTTTGCAACTGGTGTAAAGCCCCTAATGGACCAACCCAAGGGGATATTCCACAGAGGTTTAGGAATTGCCTTAGGACTAGCATATAGCAGGGCAGGCAGGGAGCAACAATATTGAGCTGCTAGAAATTGTTCAATATCTAACCACAAGGGCACATATGTTTGTCGCTCCTCCCTTGATATCTTCTGTGACCAGTATGGCATCCTGCTAAGATGATGGGCACAATAGTATGAGAAAAGGAGGGAGCTGCCAAGCCACCCTGCTCCTTAGGTGCAGAGAGTTTCAGGTAGGAGCGCCTAACACTCTTACCCTTCCAAAGGAAGGCAGTTAACATTTGATTTAGTTTACCAAACCATTTTTTAGGGATAAACAGACCCAACATTCCCAGGGGGTATAATACTCAGGGCAAGATATTCATCTTTGCAATATTTATTCTTCCCCATAAGGAAAGAGGAAGATCTCCCCATCTGTTTAGGTCTAACTTGATTGTATTCAGCAGTTCGTAAGGTTTAACTTAAACATGGTGGGGACCTCTCTGGCAACCTTAATCTCAAAATCCGTAAGGGACTTAGACTCCCAAATTAAGTTAGTGTTATCAATCACTGACCGGGACATATTATTATATAAAGGAAAAACTTTTGTTTTAGACTCATTAAGCTTATAGTGGGAGATAGCGGAAAACCACTTTATCTCAGCCAGAAGTTCTGGAATACCTGTTGCAGGATGTTGGAGATGTAAAAGAAGGTCAGCTGCATATGCAGAAAGGGGGTACTTTTGTGGTCCTATTTCAATACCCTGGAGCTTAGGGGAAATTAACAATCTCCTGATCAGGGGTTCTAAATAGAGATTGAATAATAATGGAGAGAGAGGGCAACCTTGCCTGGTCCCCCTCTGAAGTAAAAAGGGAGTAGACAGTGTCCCGTTGGACCAAATCCGGGCTCATGGGGATGTGTATAATAATCTAATCCATCTAAGAAAATCCAGGGGGAGACCCAGGTGGGTCAAGGTTACAAAAAGTAAGTCCCAGGAAACTCTATCAAAAGCCTTCTCAGCATCCAAGGAGATCAGAACAGAAGGAATGTTTGAGTCCTTGGATGCCGAGAGGATATATGTTAGTTTACGCATATGGTCCACTGAGGATCTGCCTTTCATGAATCCTATCTGCTCTCTACTAATGAGCGTGGGGAGAAATGGACCCAACCTTATGGCCAAAACCTTGGCTAGAATTTTGACATCAGTATTAATTAAAGAGATAGGCCTATAACTTTCCGGGTATATGGGATCTTTACCAGACTTGGGAATAAGAGTAATTACAGCATTAAGGAAGTTTGATTCCAACATCCCTTCAGCAAACCAGTAATTGTAGACTTCAACCAGAAAGGGGGCAAGCTCCTGCAAGCAGCTTTTATACAGGTTGTTAGAAAAGCCATCTGGGCCAGGGGACTTGTCAGGTGCGAGTTGCTCAATTGCCCCTACCACTTCCTACAATGTAATTAAATTCCCGAGATGTTCACCTTCAAGTGCCCCTAGCTTAGGAAGATCAGTGGCATCAAGGTACTCCACCATATCCTGAGTTACAGGCTTTTCTTCCTGAGTTTCAGAGTACAGCCTTTGGTAATAAGAACGTAAAGCCTCGGACACTTCCCTGGGGGATGTCACCAGGTTATCACTGGTAGCCGATTTGATGCAAGGAATGGCTCTTGAGGCTGAAGCTTGTCTAAGCCTAACGGCTAATAGCTTACCCGCCCTCTCACCGACATCAAGATGTTTCATCTTTGTACATCGCAAAGCAAGCTCTGCTTTTTTGGTACATGAGATCAGAATATTGACTTTGCAATTGGTACATAAGTGCCCAATTCGCATTTGGGGAGTGCCGAGAGAGGGTACGCTCCATAGCCCGTATCTGTTGGAGCAAGGTTGCTTGCCTCTCCCGAAACTGGCGACATCTCGTTGCTGATAGCCTAAGGCACTCCCCCCTGAGGGAGCACTTTAGGGCTGCCCAAATCATATCTATCCTGGTAGTCGACCCCTTATTATCTAGTAAAAAGTTAACAATGAAACCTTTTATGTGCTGAAGAGATTCTGCCTTTTGGAGCAGCTGATTATTCAGTCTCCAGAGAGCATCCCTCTGGATACTCGGCCCAGGGAGATACGTAAGGAAGATTGGAGCATGCTCTGAGATAACTCTTGCATGTATATCCGCATACATTACCCCAGGTAGTGCAAAAGAACTCAGTAAAAAGAAATTAATACGGGAGAAGGATTTATGAGGGGGAGAAAAATAGGTGTACTGGCATTCTCCCTGATAAAGAACTCGCCATACATCCAGGAGGTCAGCACCTGCCATAAGGTCATGTAATGCCCTCTGTGAGGGAGATAAGCCCTGTTTCCGGGAGTCAAATCTGTCTATATACGTGGAAGGTACCACGTTCCAATCCCTTCCCAAAATAGTTAAAATGGGTGGATCAGTGACGAGAAGGTTCAATAGGTGGGTGAAAAAATCAGGAGACTCAAAGTTTGGCCCATATATGGATCCTAAAGTAATCTGCCACCCTTCCAATGATCCACATAATATTATATATCTGCCCTCCAGATCCCAAATTTCTTTGTCCAATTTAAAAGGAATTCTTTTATTTATTAATACCACAACTCCCCCACTAGACATGAATTTCCCCACTCCGTAGGCCTGTCCCACCCATGTCTTAAGAAATAAACTAACATCATGTCTCCGAAGATGCGTCTCTTGGAGACAAGCAATTCCAGCTTGTAATTGGTGAAGGTGTCTGAGGATAACCTGCCGCTTACCTTTATCCTGTGCACCTTTGACATTCCAACTCACAATCTTATAGTAATTAGCCATCCTTTAATGCAGCAAACAATACAGAGGGTAAGATGATCAATCTAACTACATAAGATCCCAACCTGATCTGACTGACGTCAATGAAAATTCTACCTTAAAACAGGGTTAACACACTTGGCTTGCCACCCCTATACCCCAACAACTATAAAAAGAAAACTTATCTATCATATTATCCTTTATCCTAACCCCCACAATTCCCATAAATCCTTAATAATACTCTACCACTATCTCCCCAGTTCTAATCAACTGCACCACAATTCACTCTCAGGTGAGTGATGTCTTAGCCACAGGTACTGAGTTGCACCAGAAACCTCCCCATCCTCTTCTACCTCCCGCTCTACTTATTTACCCATTATAGTAGCCATTTAAACTCCCCTAATAAAACAGCTTACTAATCCACTATATACATAACATCCCTCTAATAAAGACATTCTCTATAATAGTTGTAATAACGTAACAGTCACAGGAAATCATATGGTACCTTAAGAGACTAAAAACACTCCCCAATCTTTCCTAAATGAAACATATATCCAATATCCCCCTGAAGCCCCAGAATCCGAGCACACAGTTGTGGGGGGGGGGGAGGAAAAGGAAGAGAGAACCCCAATCGGGATCCATTAGCAATTATTACCCATCCCAGGCTCTGCTTTTGACTTCTTAATATAAAAAGAAAGAGAAAAACATCCAAGAGAAATGAAAAATAATTGGCCCCCAATATTTAAGCTCAGTCACACCAACATATTCAACTTGGGGGGCAGTGCAGCTATGCATTTGCCGATCAGTCCAGTAATCAGACAGCCTGATTCTCCATCGAGAGTCCAATATTTAGCAACCCGATATCAGGCACCATTTAAAATTCTCTCTGGAAAGGGAAAAAGGAAAGGGGAAACTCCACCACGTCTCTGTGACCTCCTCATAGAAAGAAAGCATGAAACAAACTATCCCACAGATACTTAATATCAAGGCGTTCAGAGTGTACCCAGTCCAAAGTCCACGAGGATGTCCACTCTATCAAACACAGGCAGCTTCCTTTCACTCCAGCACTGACTCATTATGCCCAACCTGCATTTACTCGTGATCGTCTAGATCCTTTCACTTAAACAGGTCTGGGAAAAAACTTTTGAGTTCTTGCTGCGTCTGCTCTTGCAACTCAAAGGAAACCCATTTTTCTCCTGCCTTCACCTGAAGAACCACTGGATACTTCATACGGAATGGAGTTCCTGCTGTGATAAGCTTGGTCACTATAGGATGCATTCCTTGGCGCTTCACTCGCACTGACTGCGGAAGGTCCTGCGTGATCCAGATTCTATGCCCTTCCCACCAAACTTCTTGCAATTCATGCACTTTCGCAAGCACATGTTGCTTGTCTAAAAAATTAAGCATCTTAAAAATAAGAGGTCTGGGTGGGGAACCAGGTTGTGGAGGAGGTTGAAGAGCTCGATGCGTCCTCTCGATAATATAAGATGCGCCATTCGGGGAGGGACCAGCGATTCACTCGCATAGCTTTTGAAGGAAAAGAATGGGCGTCGCTCCTTCTTCCTTTTCAGGAATTCCGATCACCAGCAAATTGTTTCTTCTACTTCTCCCCTCTAAATCTTCAATCTTCTCTTCGAGCTTCTTGATTCACTTTCCGTAAAACGTCATGGTCGATTCACTTCTATCATGCTTCTTCTCCAAGGACACCAACTTAACCTCTGAGTCCATTTCTCGGGTAGTCAGGGAGTGAACAGAAACTTTGACCTGCTGCAGATCATCATAAATCTCTGTAATCTTCTCCTGTAGCAGTTGCATCACCTCTAGAAACTGCTCCTCTGAGACAGCGCCATTGCGATTATCGATTTTACTAAACCAGCTGTCTGATGCTTGGTGCTGCGCGGCCTTGTCTTTCTCCGGGGTGAGCGGTGGTGAGTGCCTTGGTGGTGCCTTTCTCATGTATACGTCCATCTCTTAGTGTAAAATGCAGCAGCCTCAAGTGTCAAACATATGGGATGTTATAGCTTTATAGTATTCTCACACTAAAAAAACATATAGGGAGCTGAACTGTGTAGCGGGGGCTCAGAGCGATGGAGGATTGCTGCCGCTTCTCAAGCTGCCATCACGTGGCCAGGCAGCACCATTCTAAAAACAGTGCTATATAATCTATGTGTTACAGATTTTGTAACAAAGTTGACAAATTTGTATTTTAATGCCTTTTTGGTGTGGTTAATTTCTCCAGAGTTGCAGGATGCTGAGTCAGCATGCCTCCAGGTGGCTGCTGATGCCATGTAAAGTGCTACTCTGCAGTGTCTGTTTGAAAGTTGTACTGCTACAAGTGTTGCAGTGTTGGTAACTGCATTGCTGTTTGTCAGTGTTTGCTTCACAATAAGTTTGAATAGGAGCCTTATATGTGTTAATTCCTACTAGGGGTGGAAGTGTTAGCCCTGGTAAAACAATCATTTTAATGTGGAGTACAACGCAGGTGAGCCTGAATATAGCTCAAGTAACAGCCTGTCAGTGAGAAAACAGAATATGAGCTCTGCTCAGCTGAGTATCCCATTCATTCATACTTTGATGATGAATTAAATACTAATTGATTGATTGATTGCTTGAGTAATTAAGCATTGAGCTGGCTACTGCATAGAACCTCTTAGTAAGGTTTAAAAACAGCACTACCTCTCCCACCCTCATTTACAGGGTGATGTAATAATTGATTTAAAGTGCCACCCTGAGAAATCACCTCAATTGAATGACAGGTGTGAATGATTACAGCCTTTTACCACATCAGAGATATCCAGTTTGCAAATCTCACATTAGTATGCTGTGACTTAGCATCCAGCAACCCAGGAGAAAAGGACCACAACAAAAAAGCAACAGAAAAAAAAATATGAATTTATTAACTTTGTTACAAAACCTGAAATACACATAGGTTTTAAAGCAATGTTTATTGAATGGTGCTGCCAGTTTTACTGGAGAAAACCATTTGCACATAGTTTTTAAACTTTGGAGAAGCAGGTCCTGTAAGCTTGCTGACCTGGAGGGCTAGACTGTTAGTTCAGGAGATGACATCATCAGCACCTCTTCACTGAAACTGGCTTTTTTGAACAGGCAGAGAATTTAGGATTGTAAAATTATGTGTAACTTTTAAATAAAGTAACTTAGAGAACTCAGTTGTGCCATGAGGGTGATTGAGGTTATCAATCAATCAATCAATCACTTTATTTAACCAGGCATAAACACCATTGAGCAAGCTCATTTTCAAGGTGGTCCTGCTGTACACCTCATAAGATTACAATTATGGTGGACAACGGTGCAAAAAAAAAAAAAAAAAACACAGGGAAGGTGCCGGTCAATATGGGCCTATGCATACCGGTCAACATAATCAACATGCAAAGGTACATAATGATAAGCTTTACTGGAATGAGAAGAGACAACAAACCCATATAGTCTCCGCTAAATAAGAGCTCATACCATAATGATAAAAAATAAGGCAGTATTAAGGAATAGGGTAGAAATTGGGGTGAAACAGTAGGCAGTCAAGAGGGAGGCCAGAATAGGTAAAAGGTAGAGAATAGGCAGTGCCATCTCGGATTAAGGGAACTAGGCTTGTAGGTCCTAGGTTTCTGGTGTTAGGAATGCGGGGTGGATGAGATACTTAGGCGTAGGATTTGAGAGTGGCACCCGGGGCTTAGGGGTCATAGGCATCTGAAACAGTTGCACGATTCCTTTAGATAATCCGTTAATAGAGCTTTGAATGTGAAAATGCTTGGAAGTGAGGATAATTTTAATGAGTCTTGCATAGTGTTCCAAAGTGATGGAAGTGAGAAGTTGATTGCTGCTGAGCAAAGGGTAGTTTTCACTCTAGGAATCTGGAAGCAGATTATGGAGAAGCGTCTCAGGCCATAGGAACCTTTAGCCCATTTGAAGAGGTTTGAGATGTATGCAAGGAGGTAATCAGATAATGCTCTAAAAAACCAGAGGAGAGCATTCCTTTTTCTCTTAGTTGAGAGTGAGGTCCATTCCGAAACCTGGTATAGACGACAGTGATGTGTACCACGGGGTAGATTTAGGATAAATCTTAAAGCCCGGTGGTAAAGGGTGTCCAGTTTGTTTAGCACTGTTGATGGACAATGACTGTAAAGGAAGTCAGCGTAGTCCAGTATAGGTAGGAATGTAGTTTGTACTAGTCTCATTCTGGCTTCTAACGTAAGTAAGTGTTTAATGTGATAGAATAAACCTAATCGCTGTCTTAGTTTCTTCGAGGTTTCATTTTAGTGGCACAGAAAGTTGAGCTTGTTATCCAGCCAGAGCCCTAGGTATTTAAAGGTATCAACTCCTTCAAGGGGTTCATCTAAGAGTGTTCGGATCTGTGGGATATGTGGACATCTGGAAGTAGACTTTTGTGAGAGAATCATTGCTTTAGTCTTTTTGGCATTGAGGAGGAGCTTATGAGTGATAAGGTTGTATTGGAGGGTGACAAAGTCTTTCTGTAAGTACTCATGGGCCAGATCCAAGGATGAATTTGTGGTATAGAGTACAGTATCATCTGCGAATAAGTGCACATTGGCTGTGCCCAGCTGCGAGCCCAGATTATTGATGTATATTGCAAAGAGGATAGGGCCCAGGATGGAGCCTTGTGGGACTCCTCGTAACAAGGATTTTTGTGGGGACAGATCTCCTATGGCTTTGACTTGTTGTAACCTATTGGTTAGGTAGCTGGTGAACCATTTAATGGCAGAACTAGCAAGTCCGATGTTACACAGTGCAGTAAGCATGATGGTATGATCCACAGTATCGAAGGCCTTACTTTGATCAAGGAAGAGGGCAAATACATACTTCTTAGAGTCCAAGGCCATTTACCAGTCTGTAGTTACTTTGGCAAGAGCCAATACTGTACTGTGTTTGGCTCTGAAGCCAGACTAGGCCGGGTTTAGCAACTTTTGTGAATCCAAATGTTCTCTAAGTTGGATGTTGACAATTTTTTCAAGTAATCTAGAGAGGTTATGTTGAGCCATATTCTGAATGTATTGATGCTAGTAATTTGTGACCATAGTCCCTCTTTAAGAAGAAAAAAGGAATCAGGAGGCAGTATTGCACAGTGGTTTAAGGCTCTGAGCTGCAAATTTGGAGACCTGGGTTTGAATCCCACAGCCCCCATTTGCATACTGTGTGACCCTGAACAAGTCACTTAACTTCCCTGTGCTCCCAGGTTGCACCTGTAAACAAGTTTTTAGCTTAGTGTGCTAGTCCTGGTTAAATAATTGCTAAACAAAAAAAAAAAGAATCAAAAATCAAATTACCAACTACATCAGCAGTCTCTACAGAATACAAACTAGAGACACTGAGGCCAAAAGGAGTTGACAGTGTCAGTTTAAAATTAAAAAAATGTGGTTTTAAAATATTCCTATTCATGTGAAGTCTCTCCCCTCCACTGCTGACAAAGAGTGACACAAATGAAGACAGAGAGGAAAGCCTAATATTCTTCACATGCTTCTTCAGTTTTCAAAAAGGTACAAGAATGCTGTAACTGGCCCCTAATCCCATCCAGTCACTGCATTTCCCGGATATACCATCAGATTTGATGTTGTTGAAACTCCATTCCCCTAGCCTTACCTACTGAAACCATAGTTTCATAATTCTGCACCATCACGTCCCTGTGTAGCTCCTTCTCCTGCTTGTTTAACATCTTCCATTCCTCTTTGGAAAAAGCAACCACAACATCTTCAAAGTTTTCTGGCACCTGAAACAATGTGAGATGTATTTTATTCTTGTTTTACTTAACACATTGATAAATCTGCAACTTTTTAACTCAAGGGGACAAACAAGCCTCATGTTGACAGTTGGCAAAGACCAAGAAGCCCCAGGTCCATCAGTATTTAATAAAATGGAGTCAGACCAAAACCCATCCCCCTACAATCCTAGCAGATGATTCCTGTGATGTAAGGTAATGCACCCAGGAAATAAATATGTCCTAGAAAGGCAGCAATTAGAAGAGACAAAGCTGCAACGTAATCTAGGAGTTATGATATCAGACGATTTAAAAGTAGGCAAGCAATGCGAAAAAACAGCACTAAAGGCAAGCAGCATCCTTGGATGCATAGGTTGGGTAATACCAGCAGAAAGTGTGAGGTAATCATCCCGTTCTGTAGGTCCTTGGTGAGGCCACACTTAGAGTACTGTGTACAGTTCTGGGGACCTCAACTAGGAAAGGACATAGATCATCTGGAATCCATGCAGAGGAGAGCCACCATATGGTGCAGGGTCTGCCCCATGAACCTTACGGAAATAGACTCAACCAGTTAAATCTACTCTCCCTAGATCAGAGAAGAAACAGAGGGGACATGATAGAAACATTTAAGTCTGTTAAAGAGATAAATGCAGTACAAACTAGAAACCTCTTCCATGAAAATAGTGTGTATCAGGGGACACAGTGGACAGTAAGTTCAGAATCAATATTAGAAAGTACTTTTTCACAGAGAGGGTTGAGGACCTATGGAACAGCTTGACACCTGAGGTAGTGGCAGCTGAAACAGAGAATTCAAACAGGCATGGGACAGTCAGTGTAGTTACTGTACCTCAGCAAGAGCAGTAGATAAGGGGGAGGGGGTAGTCATCCCGGGCAGACTAGATGGACCGCATGGTCTCCTTCTGCCAGCAAATTCTTATGTTCTTATTTTCTTATGTTCTGTGATGTTATTACTCTTTTATTACAATTTACTTTTTATGCTCCCACACTACTCTCGTCCTCTTCCTATAGGTCAGCACCAGTAACATCCCCCCTTCCCTTCTTTCAACTCGACAAGGCTGCACCCCCCCAACCCCACCCATGGTGGTGTGTGGTGCAGAGGCAGGAGTTCCTGGGCTGGAGGAGCAGCAGACAGTGGTGAAGGTAGAGGCCATATACAACTGGGTCATTCTGCACAGAGCAGGGTTTTCCTTGTTCTGGTGCAGAGTCATGTGTCATGCTCACTGAACCCACAGAGGGGTGCTCTATCGTCATCACCCCTCCCAATTGCACTGTTTCTGCACTGCTACCTGTGGTCACCAAGGGGACAGTGTTGTAACAGCTGCAGCAGCCCTCCCTCCACAGAAGAAGAAAGCATCCCTTGAGACATTCGATCTTCCTCCCCCTGGCCGGTAGCTGGTGACTTGAGCTCCTCCCCAAACTCAGGTCACCAGTGCCATGAGCAACAGTGCTACTGCTGCACCAATGAGTCAGCGGTAATGTTACTACTCTTCAAGAACTCATCTGGTTTGGCTTGGACCCCCCTCTCTCTCTCTCTGTGTTAAGTAATGCTTCTCAAATTCTCTTCTGACCCCCACCAACCCTCCAAAGACTCTGCTCATCTCCTTTTTTTCCTGCTTTAAAAACATACAGCCTAATTGAATCTACCTACTAAAACCCTTCAAACAAGTGAATCATATTCCCCTCAACTAACTCTTCTCCTTAAGGAAGAGGTCCAGCTACTGTAAAGTCTCTCTGTCACCAGGGAGTGTGTTACAGGACCCCAAACAGCTCAGCAGTGCATGATGCCCAGATAGCCTGGGGAACTAATAGAGCAGACAAAACAGAGGCACTGGTGATCCTCAGAAACATCACTTACACAGGCATGCTGTAGATTGGTTTTCTTAGAAGGGTAATGGATGGAAGAACAGAGTTCCTGTCCAGCTTCAACAACTGGGTCCTAAAACAGCACATCCAACAGAGGCCTAGATTCTTGTCCACCCTTGTTCTAGTTCTCAGCAGTGGAGATGTGGAATGGATAGCTCTAGTGAGGTTGTCAAGAAACCAGTGGGAGGCAGTGACCACAACAGGATGCACTTCTCCCAGGGAACAGAGAAGATTAGCTGGGCCTCAGTGATCAAGACCCAGAACTTCAAAGGCCAGCATAAGGATAAATGCTGTTTTTTAAATGAGATTGGCTACCGAGTTCATGGTAGAATAACATCAATACTTTTCATAGGGGATACATAATGGGCAGAGGTGGAATATGGAAAATATCTGAGTGAGTGAAGAGTGACCTCGGGATCTCTCATGAGTGACAGTATCCGAGGTCACTCTTCACGAGTTCAGTTATTTTCCAGATTTCACCCCTGCCCATCATGTATTCCATTTATACAATAGGACCCCCTATTGTTAGGGGTGAATCATGCAAAAGTAACCATTTACACAGAACTGCACTGGTTTTGTGTGACTGTGCAATATATGTTGCGCAATGATAGTCAATCATGCTAACGGTGATGTTTTGCATGAGCCATTGAATAAGTGTCATGTAATATATGGAGATACCAAAATAATACCATAGTATCCCATACAAAAAAAATCCCGGTAATACAGCAGTAGCCAAAGTGATAATACTATCATTGACAAGTGAAAATACTATCGTTCAGAGCTCGTAATACTATCGTTCGAGCTCTGAATGATAGTATTATCACCAAACCTGAAGAGCGCAACCACAAGATCTTCCAAAACCATACGCTAGTGCCTGACATCCCCAAGGCAACCTCCTAGCCCTGCGTGCTGACATTCCTAAAACCGCACCTCCTGATTGGATGCAGTTCCTCTGTGGGTGGGCAGAATCGTTCAAAAAACATGGTGCCCGTCTCTCGCTAAGCGAGAGAAAATCGTCCCTTTGCTTTACAGACAGTATTGTTTTATTCCCCTTTATGCTACAGAACTGCATGATTAAAGAAGCAAGGTAAGACTGCCTCTAAAACAAAATCCTTTTCAACTAAAACAGACACAGCATCGAACATGTGGGTGGGCGGGCGAGCAGAGGTGGACAGGGGATGGAAAGTACACACACACACAGAGTGAGTGAGTGAATCCTCACTGCAGCAGTAGCACAGCCTCACAGCACCACATTCACAGAACTGCTGCAAACAAAATTGGGCTCCATATATTACAAAAAATAAAAAATAGGTGAGGGTCTCATCACTGTTAACCATTCGAGGTTCTGGGGACAGGGGAACCTCTCGAGCTTCGCTCTCGAGTTTTCCTTGTCCCCAGAACCTCTCGATGGTATTACTTCCTTGTAACAGACCCTCACCAATCTATTATTCTATTTTTATTCCACAACAGTGAGAATACATTTTTTATGCAATGAGTTAGTTGCTCACCCCTATTGTATAAATAACAATAAGGACAAACTCCATTCATGTTCACAAGTTCCTCGTATTTATTGTTCCTTCACATAACACGAGTGGTACTGGCACACTGGCCATGATTACAAGAGAAATATCTCTATACAGGAAGCTGTAATTATTTTGCTATTTCACACAGGTCTTTGAAAGGGAGGAGAATTATGCACATTACCGGGTATAATTCTGGATTACTGTGAAGGAGTAAAAAGGTATACTAGGAGAAAACAATACACTCTGTTCCTCTGAATCTCTTTCCTTCAGCATTCCCCCCTGCAACACATATGCCAGCCAAACTGCTTTTTTTCTGCATTTGCCCTCCATCTGGAACCATCTCCCTTCCCCCTCATCTCTGCCTCTCTACTACACACCCAAGCTGCCACTCAGAGCTCACTTTCCCTTCTCATGCCAATGTTTTACTATGTGAATGTCATCTATGGCACCATCCAAAGTTCACCTGGCTAAGCTGGACCACCTCTTCCATTCTCTCAGCCACGTTACTATGAATTCTCTTCTCCTCACTTACCACTGCTCCATCTACTTGTGCCTCTCCTTCCCCTTTAAATTCTCAGTACTGCTCTCATTTTGCTGCTTTCCTCTTAAATAACTGGTTTGCCTTTCTTACTTCCTAACTCTCTGACCTGCTCTAAACTACTATACCATCTTCATTTGCACTCAGTTTTTCAGATTCTCATTTTTTCAGTACTCCCATCTGCAACACCTGTTCTGGCCAAACTGATTTTTCTATGTGCTTGCCCTCCATCTGGAACTGTATCCCTCCCCCTTGTCTCTTCCTATCCTACTACCTACTCAAGCTGCCCCTCAGAGCTCATTTCATCCTCTTACTCCTGCCCTACCTATCTGAGCTTTTGGGATCCAAGAGAGGCTTGGATCTTATTTCTCTTAATTAGCCCATTAAATCAACCAGTATATTGTGGGTCCACGGAGCCAAGGACCACAGGGGAGTTCCTCCTTAAGGCAAGTACCCTCATGGCAGTCTAGTCTGAGGATGGCACTCCAAATCATCAGAGAGTGACCCTGGTGGGAAGCACAATCAGAGATGTCCCTCCTTGGAGACTCTGGTGAGGGTGTGATTGGGGAAAGTCCCATGCCAAGGAAGAGGGACATAAAAACAACAGGCAATGTGACTAGGCAGCAAAATGTTTTTGTTAGGAGAACGCAGAGAGGACCAGTTTCTCTTGGAGATCCATGTTCCTGTGGTATTCTGAGAAAACAGGGCCTCAGGATGCAGACACTCCATGATCCCATGGGACAAAAGCCAATCAGGACATGGGTAAGTTAATGCTATCATATTCAGAAGAGGTAAGGCAGGTAGAAAGGGAGGAGGAGTGGCACTGTATGTGAAAAAATGACATAAGGGCCACAGAGATCCAGGAGGAACAAAATGGGGGAGAGATACTGTGAGCTAAGCTGAAAAGGAAAATGGGGCCAGCCATCCGCACAGGTGTGGTCTATAGACCACCAGCCCAGGAGGAAGAAACAGATAGGGAGCTGATGCTAGCCATCCAAAGGATGGCAGACAAGGGTGAGGTAGTACTGGTTGGAGACTTCAATATTCCAGACGGGACTGGAGCATCCCAGCAGCAGCATCAACTAGGAGCAGATTTATCCTGGACTCCTTCAGGGTGCCTTCCTCAAGCAATTGGTCATGGAACCAACTCGGCAGAAGGCAATACGGACCTTGTTCTCACAAACAGGGACAGTGTGATGGGGGTAGCAGTGGGGAGCACCTGGGGAACAGTGACCACCAGTCATTGTGGTTTGAAATCACAGAAAGAGCAAAACCAAAACACACAAAAACACGTATCCTGGATTTTAGGGGGCAGACTTGGGGGAAAATGGGGAGATACTTGAAAGAGGCATTAAGGGGAATGGGGCAGGAATCAGGGGTTGAGGAATGGTGGGCAGTATTTAAAATGGGGATTACAAGAGCAACAGAATTATTCATTAAGCAGGTTAGCAAGAGGAAAAGGAAGAGGATACCATTATGGTTTTCCAAAGAGGTAGCAAAGAAAGTGAAAGCCAAAAAGATTGCATTCAGGCAATACAAAATGACACAGGCAGAGGGGGATAGGGAGAAGTACCAGGAGAAGCAAAGGGAGGCAGGGAGGTCAGTAAGGGAAGCCAAAGCTCAGACAGATGAACACATTGCAAAATCAGTGGGTAGAGGGGACAAAACCTTTTATAGGTACATAAGTGAAAAAAGAAAGGCAAAGGAAGGGGTAGTGAGACTGAAGAGGGAGGATGAGGGCTGCGTGGAGGATGACAACAGTAAAGCTGACATATTGAACAGGTATTTCTGCTCCGTCTTTACTGAGGAAGAGGAGGGTAATGGGTCTGAAGGGAGTACAAGGGGGTGAGAATGGTGCAGAAATGGACACAAGTCCCTTTACTCAAGAAAGGGTCCTGAAGGAACTGGAAGTAATGAGTTGATAAGGCAATGGGGCCAGATGGGGTGCACCCCAGGGTCCTTAAAGAGCTAAAAGAGGTGGTGGCTGAACCTCTGGCTATCCTGTTTAGCCGATCACTGGAAACAGGGGAGGTACCCAAAGACTGGAGGACAGCAGATGTAGTCCCCTTATACAAAAGTGGGAACAAAGAGGAAGCGGGAAACTACAGACCAGTCAGCCTCACCTCGGTAGTGGGGAAGATCATGGAAGCACTACTGAAGGAGAGACTGGTGGAACATCTGTTTGTCAGTGGACTACAGGACCCTAGGCAGCATGGTTTCACCAGGGGGCGGTCATGTCAGACCAACCTCGTTGAATTTTTTGACTGGGTGACTAGGGAGGTGGATCAGGGGAGGGCAGTGGACATGGCCTATCTGGACTTCAGCAAGGCCTTTGACACTGTGCCACATAGAAGACTATTACACAAGCTGGGGAATATGGGTGTGGGCAGGACAGTAGTGTGGTGGGTAGGTAACTGGCTGGGCGGCAGGACACAGAGGGAGGTGGTAAATGGCTGTCACTCCACAGAGGGAAGAGTGACTAGTGGGGTACCACAAGGATCAGTGATGGGACCGGTCCTATTCAACATCTTCATCACTGACATTGTGCAGGACCCAGAAGGCAGAATTTCACTGTTCGCTGATGACACAAAACTCTGTAACAGAGTAGACACACCAGAGGGTGTAGACAGAATAAGAAGGGACCTGCAGAAACTTGAAGAATGGTCAGGGGTTTGGCAGTTGAAATTCAATGCAAAGAAGTGCAAGATAATGCATATGGGGCACAAAAACCCTGGCACAATATATCAGTTGGGGGGTGAGGATATAGCATGCACCACACAGGAAAGGGATCTTGAGGTTATCATCTCTGATGACCTCAAGGTAGGGGAACAGTGTGACAAGGCAGCAGGTAAAGCAAATAGGATGCTGGGATGCATAGGCAGGGACATCACCAGCAGGAAAAGGGACGTCTTAATTCTGCTATACAAGACACTAGTGAGGCCCCACCTGGAGTACAGTGTACAGTTCTGGAGACCATACCTACGTAAGGACATAGACAGGGTAGAGAAGGTTCAGAGGAGGGCAACAAAGATGGTACATGGATTGCATCACAAGTCCTATGAGGACAGGTTGAAGGAACTGAACATGTACTCCCTGGAGGAGCGGAGGGAGAGAGGGGATATGATAGAGACATACAAGTATCTTACAGGGAGGAACAGGGTGCATGAATACACTATTTTTAAGCAACAGAGATGTTCCATGACTAGAGGGCATGGGATGAACTTGGAGGGAGGATGATTCTGAGGAAACATGAGGAAGAATTTCTTCACAGAACGGGTGGTGGACAAGTAGAACACCCTGCCAGAGGAAGTGGTGCGGGCTGAAACAATCACGGGATTTAAGAATGCATGGGATAGACATAAAGGAATTCTGGAGGTCAGGGGTAAGGGGCAACAGACTTCTAGGAGGACATGAACTGAACTTACAAGCTCAAATGGGCAGACTGGATGGGCCACAGGCCCTTATCTGCCGACACTGTCTATGTACAGTATCTATGTATCTAAGGAGTAGCTGAGTAGTAGCTTGCGCTACATCCCAGGGAAAGCACTGACAAGGGTGGATGCTAATAAACTTCATGGTCCACAATGGCTTGGCTTCTGCTGAGTGCAGCTGGTTATGTTAATGCTAGTAAGAGTGGTTCATTTATAATGTGCCCAACCCTACAAGCTCTAGGCACCCCACGAAATATGCAAGCACCAGCACAAAATTTTTTAAATTGCTGTAATAGTAAAAGTAAATCTTTTTATCCCCCATAAACGCCTGACCAAATCCCTTAAATGGAACTACTATCACAACCTCCAGAGGGAGAGCCTTGGCAATCCCAGGAAATTCTGGGCCTCCATTAGTACCCTTCTCAATCCCCGCTCTAATAGTCCTAATATCCAGTTAAGTTCCCCTACTGGCCCTCTGTCCGAGCCAGCCAAGTTAGTACATGCTTTTAATATGAAATTCATGGACCTCTCAGCTCTCCTTAGCCAGCTTCCCACCAGTCAATTCATGACCCTGGGAACCTGCCCTTCCTCTCAGCCCTTATCCCATTCTCATTCTGACACCCCCTGTCCCTCTCCCCCTTCCACTTCAGGTCCATCTCATTAAAGGACACCTCCAAACTTTTAAAGATTCTCTCCAACCAGGGTAGCCCTGGTTCAGACAGTCTTCCCCTGTCCTGCTCAAACTCTTCTCCCCAGCTATCTCTAAACCCCTCATGGTTATTTTTCGTCTTGCCCTGTTCACCTTCTCCATACCTGACCAATAGAAATTAACTAATGTAGTACCCATTTTCAAATCAGGGGACCCCCATTCCTCTGATAACTATCAACCAATATCTATCCTTCCCCACCTAAGCAAACTCCTCGAGAAGATTGTCCATCAGCAACTATCGGAACACCTCAAGAAGCCCAACCTCATATGAAGTAAGCAGCATGGTTTTCATAAAAACCATGGCACCACCTCAGCCCTGGGACTCTTTACGTATCACATTCTTGTACACATGGATTGGGGGAGCACCACGGGTGCTGTTTTTGTTGACCTATCCAAGGCTTTTGACATGGTGAACCACCTCTTCCTTCTCTCCAAGTTACCCCTGACTGGTTGCTCTTTTGAGCCATCAAGCTGGTTTTGGAGCTACCTCTCTGGCCACTCCCAAACTGTGTGTATCAGCTCTGCCACCTCCCCAGCCCAGCCAGTCACTACTGGCGGTCCCCAGGGTTACATTCTGCTCCCCCTACTTTTTTGTAAATTCCCTACCCTCAGATAGCCTTAACTGTAACACCCTTCATATGCTGATGATCTTGTCCTATTTCATAGCAATACGTCCCTCTCTCACATATCCTCCATCCTCACCCAGAGCTACAATGCTGCCTACAGTTGGTTTGTATCAAACCAGCTGCTGGTCAATGAGAAAAAAAACAAAGCTATGCTGTTTGGGTCCAAACCTTACCTTGCCCAAACTTTGAATTCTAACTCTCCTGACGGCCTGGCCCTTGAGAATGTAGCAACCTTCAAATACCTGGGGGTAATACTTGACCCTTCCCTTTCCTTTGACGAACACATCAACCTTGTTGTTCATAGGGTTAATCAGAAACTTGGGGCTGCCTATCATCTGAAACACTACCTGTCCACTGAGGCTCGTTTGGCTATCGTTCAAGGCAATCTACTCCCTATCATTGATTATTGTTCCCTCATCTATTTGCGCACATCCTCTGCCCTTACTGCCAGACTCATGCCAGTCTACAACAACATCTGCTACTTTGCCCTCTTGACCCTGTTCTTTACCTACCACTGTAACCTCTATCATTCACTCGGTTGGCTTCCTCTCCAATGCCACTTAATTTTACCCTCGGCTGCTTAGTGGACTACACCATGAGGACTGGGAATGTGCCCCCTTTCTTACCTCTACTCAAGGTGAGACTCACTCCCAAGACTCTCTGCTCTTCAGCTGTCCCTCTGCTTCAGATTCCCAGAGTTACTACCAAAGTGGGTGGGAAAGCCTCATCTGTTGCAGCCCCCTCTCTGTGAAATGACTTTCCTGCTCCTCTCTAGTCATCTGCCTCGCATCCCACCTTAAATCCCATTAAAAATCTTGGATTTTGCTGGAAACTAGTTCCAAATGCTCGCCAAGGCAGCCCCCACCCCAACCTATGTACCCTTCTATATTCCAGGTGACCTCTTACCTCCTTGCACTTTCATTAGCCAGTACCTAACTGTACCTCTGTAGGTACATTTTGGAGTGGGGTGGATGGGTACTGTTAATCTTGTTTGCACTTATATCTGTATCTGTACCCTGTATATTTGAAATTATCTGATGTAATCAGAGTCTTTATCATGTTGTATTAAATTATGTTTACTTTGATTGTATTGTACGTTCCTGTGCCATTGCTATGGCCCAAGTCGTGCCTGAAAACCATCCCTTGAATCAATGCACTTACCCGGTAACCCAAGTCATAAATAAATAAAATAAATAAAGCTTTTTCATCCTTTGGTTAAAGGCTAAGGATACCTCACAAAATATTCAAGAATTGTTTAATTTCCAGTAATGGCAAAGTTAAATCTTAACCTTTCATAAGTAGCTAATACAAGAATTAAGTTGTATAACCACCATGTGCAGCTAGTTGGTAAATGGCAATCATAGTTTTGTCTTATTAGCATTCATCTACAGAAAATGAAATAAAACGCAACATATAAAAGGAAACTCTGATTATTTCACATATCAGAACTGGAATGTAAAATGTATTGTGACATTAAAAGGAAATCTTATTTCATGTCATTTGTAATCTTCAATATTTGAAAACACAAAAGAAGATAACTTCACTCCTAAAAGTATCTTAAATGGCTGTGTTAAAAAAAGTTCTGAAAAAAAAGACAATATTAAGGAGGAGGCTTGTGACTGCCCCACTTTAAACATTACTATGAGGCAGTCCAGATTGTTCCAAATTAATCCAATCTTCAGAACTCGGGGGAGATAACTTGATTTCAGATAGAGGCTAATCAAGTGAGGGATGCCCCCTTTACATTTGCAGCCCTGGTTGATAAGTAACCCAAAGGAAGCACTAAAATTTCAAAATAGATGGGCATGGTGCACTTTACACATCTCAACTAAAGTAAAACAAAGATTCTTGCCTCCACAGAGGCATATGGCAATGGTCCCAGTGAGGTGGTGACCAGATTTATTTTACCCGGTATGGTTAGATAACAGGTTTAAACCGGGAAGAGAAAAGGTTTGATTTATCCTACCCAGTTTCTTGAAGGAGAGGCAACACTCCCCTTTGCTTCCTTGAAGGAAATACATGGTTTGGAAGCCTCAGATCATGACAGATATCTACAGGTGCAGTCACTGCTATGCACCACTTAAAGGAAGACTGACTTAGGATCATCACAGCTAGCGCTGACTGGTTTAGTAAAGGGGCCAGCTATGCAGTAATAACTGAAGCAAATCATTTCTAAGCTTTATCTTAAGCTCAATAAGAGAATGGGTGAAGTGAAGTAGTGACTGACAATTTGGCACTCAGTGCATAGAATGACTACATCAGGTAGGTGGAGGGAATTCAGATGGCAAGTTTCTACAAGGTATTTTTATACACCAGAAAGATCAAAGCACTAAGGAAACTGTCCTTTTGATAGATGCTGGAGGGACTGTAACAAGGTGGGTACACCCTTCTGTAAAAAGGGTAATTGAAATGCAAAGCAAATTTTGCAGTCATGGCTTTGCTAAACAAAAAACGCAGATTTGAGTTTGCGCTCAGTTTACTGAGCGAACTTCAGTAATCCCACTCCTGTTGTCTATCAATCGGCGTTCACTTACAATTAGAATTAGACTGCAGTTAGACTGCTATGTATCCTTTAGTAACCCTGCAGATCAAAACATGTCACTTGTCAGTTGGCAGCCACTCGTAAGTACTTGATGACCAATTGAATCAGACTGCAGTATATTAGTTTTAAACCAAGTGACAGTTCTGTTCTGTTCTACGGTTTACCTTTGTTTCCTTTTGAGGTAGTGTTGGTTCTGTTCTGTAGTTTACCTTGCTTTACAGCTTTACAAAACAGAATGTCTCTTGTACAGTAGTTACAGCCATGCAGACCCCTAAAGCGTGGCTGCACAGTATTGGAGGAATTAACGGCAGACTCATTGAGTGACTGTGCTGGGGTATCACAAAAAACTGCAGACAGTGTTGTAAAAGAGATTCAAAATGCAACACCCCCTGTTAAACACCGGAGAACTGAATGTGTAATTTACTCACCAGAGGTATGTTTTGAGCTGGGGAAATATGCTGCCACTGATGGGGTGATGAATGCTGGTAGGCATTACCAGGTGAAGTACAGTAGTACCATTAATGAAAGCACTATCCGAAAATTCAAAACTGACTGCCTAACTAAAATGAAAGCAGTATGTAACCCATCCCTTCCTCCCCACCAAACCCAGAGGCCGCCCTACACTTTTGATAGAATATGCGGAAACAAAACTTAAAGTTATAGTCAAAAGCTTGAGAGCTGAGGGGGCTGTTGTGAATGTCCACATTGTTGCAACAGTGGCTGTGGATGCGGTAAAAATCACTTCACCAAAAAGTGTTTTCAGAATATTGTGGTCCTCTTGTTTTTTTGAGGCAGTGGGTTTGGCAGTTCTTAGACTGGGGTTTTGCAAGAGGTAGGGTATGAAAGCAGGTCACAAAACTGCTTAGACTTCGTACAGTTAAAAGAGACATTCCTGAAATGTATAAGCACTGCCAGCATGCAGAAGCTTATACCTGCTGAATTAATAATCAACATCAATGAGACCAATGTGAATCTTGTCCCCTGCTCCCAGTGGAAGATGGAGGAGGTCACAGCAAAGCAGGTGGACATCACTGGCCTGGGAGACAAGTACCAGGTCTCTCTGGTAATGGGATACACTCTAGCAGGAGAGTACCTGCCCCCTCATGTGATATACCTGGGCAAAATATCATCCCACCTTTGCATTTCACAGGAATGGCACATCACTCATTCAGATAACCACTGGGCAAATATAGACACAATGCTCAAGTATATCAATGCCACTTTGCTCCCATACATTGCCTCTGTCATCAAAAAAAATAATCTACCTGCTGAGCAAAGATCCATCCATATCCTGGATCTTATAGAGCACACTTCACCTGACCAGTGCTAGACAAACTAGAGAATTCAGCCATTATACCCAGATTTGTCCCTACCTCCTGCACCGACTTGTTACAGACCCTCAATATCTCCATCAATAAAATCTACAAAGACAATCTTATGGCTTGCTTTATTGCATGATATGCTGCTCATATAACAGACATGCTTAGTTTGGGGACACCCTTTGAAAAAGTAAATGTAAATCTCTGCATGAGCACCATAAAAATGCAACACACCAAGTGGTTGGTGACTTCCTGGACCTTAATTCAAGAAAAGAAGATTGTCTCTGCAGATTTGAAGAGGCAGGCATAAAAACAACATATGACAACTACTTAGAGAGTATAGTATGTCATTGTACTTAAACACAGTTAATACGGCACATTCACTATTTGCCAGAAAAAACTACAGTGCTTTTAACTGTAGATTTCAGAGGTTTCTGGGGTGCTAGAGCACTTCGTATTGGCAGAAAAAGAACAAGAGAGATAACTAGAACTATGAGATACATCAACTGCACAGAGAGAACAAGGGAGAACAGATACGGCGATGGCAGAAAGAGAACAGGAAATAATACATAAGCTGACTGCAGAGAGAGAAAACCAGAAAGAGGAGGAATGCGAGCCGATTGCTGACTGACTGTGACTATTTTGTTGTTTCTGCATTTTATGCAGCTTCTTAATATGGTCTGTTTCTGTTTACAGTTATGCGAAGTACAGTGAGGGACTTAGCAGCGAGCAGCAAGCAGTTGTAAAATAAGCTACCCACTGCTCACACAAGCTGCCGACTGTTGTTACTGTATATTTTGGGGGAGTTGCTTAGCTGTGTCTTTTCTTTCCTTTCCTTCACTGGCTCTCAGGTTCGACTTATGTGAAGACTGCCTACAGCGCATGCCACTAAAGCAATGCCACCTTCTACAGCTCTTTTTTTTTTATTATTTTTGCTGTGCTGTGCCACTTGTTTATAAATGAAGATGCATGAAGATTAATATAGGAGTCATTTCTTTTACATACGAACATATGAATCTGCCAGCAGAAACAGGCCTTACGGTCTATCAAGTCTATCTGCTCGAATGTGCAGCTAGCACCTTTATATTGCAGCTGCCTCCCCTCCCATCCTCTCCCACTCACCATTACCCCCTCTCGCACCCTGTCCCATGACCTTGTAAAACTGCTCACTGTGCTACAGGATACCACCTCCTCAGGTAGAGTGTTCCATTTCTCCACCACTCTCTCTGTGAAAAAATGCCTCCTCATCTCTCTCATAGATACATAGAACTTGTCAGCAGATAAGGACTGCTAAGCCCATCTAGTCTGCCCGTAAGCCCTAAACATGTATGCAGTCACTGACCCTAAGTGATCAATGGCTTTTCATCACTCCCTCCTCACCAAATGTTCCCTTGTGCCTGTCCCAGTCATGTTTAAACCCACTCCATTGCACTTGCCCCCACCACCTCTTGTGGCAGACTGTTCCAAGTATCCAACACCCTCTCTGTGTAAAAAAACTTCCTCAGGTTACCTCTTAATCTACCCCCTTCAATTTCATATTGTGTCCCCTTGTTCTGATATCTGTTCTTCATTGGAAAAGATCCCCCACCTGCACACTGTTTATCCCCTTGAGGTATTGAAAGTTTCTATCATGTCCCCCCTTTCTCACCTCTCCTCCAGTGAGTACATATTGAGGACTCTTAGTCTCTTCCCTCATATGTTTTGTGATGCAAGCCATGCACTATCTCTGTCACCCATCTCTGGATTGCATCCACCTTGTCTATGTCCTTATGTATGTGTGGTCTCCAGTATTGTATGCAGTACTCCAGGTGAGGCCTTACTAGTGTTTTATACAATAGCATCAACACTTCTTGTCTCCTGCTAGTAATGCCTCTGCCTATGCATCCCAGCAAGCCACTGGCCCTCCTTGCAGCCTTTGTACACTGCTTTGATACGTTAAAGTAATCAGATATGATAACCCCTAGGTCCCTTTCCTCTTTGGTGAGAGTCAGCACCTTCCCCCATTCTGTAGCTCTCCTCAGGGTTCCCCCCACCCAAATGCATTATCTTGCACCTTTTTGAACTGAACCTCAGTTGCCACACCTCTGACCATCTTTCAAGCTTCTCCAGGTCCCTCTTCATTTTCTGCACCCCTTCAGGAATATCCATTCCGTTGCAAATATTGGTGACATCTGCAAATAGGCAGACCTTTTCTTCCAGCCCCTCTGCAATGTCACTATTGGAGACAGTGATATCTTCCATCCTCCAACCTGAGACCATACCTTCTGGTGTCCCTTCCTCTTCTCAGCTTAAATATCCCTTCTGTGCCCATTTTGTTAACCCCTTCAAATATTTGAAGGTCTCAATCGTATCCCCCTGATCCCTCCTCTCTTCCAGGGTGTGCATAGTCAACTCAATCAGCCTGTCCTTATAGGATTTGCCCTCCAGCCCCTGGATCATCTTAGTTACCCTAAGGTGTACCCCCTCCAGTGATCTGATATCCTTCTTCAGAAGGGGATGCCAGAACTGCACGCAGTGCTCCAAATGTGGCCTGACTGGTGTCCTGTACAGTGGGAGGATCATGTCCCTATTTTTGGATGAGATTCCTCTCACAATACACCCCAGCATATGAACATACAAAATGCCAGCAGAAACAGACCTCATGGTCTATCGAGTCTGCTCAACTGTGCAGTTAGCCCCTTAACTTGCAGCAGCCCCACACTCCCTTCCTCATAACGGCCCCCCGACTCTGTCCCACCCTCTCTTAAATCCTCCCAACATTCTACACAATTCCACCTCCTCAGGCAGAGTGTTCCACTTATCTACCACCCTTTCCATGAAAAAGTGTCTCCTGATTTCCCTCCTGAATCTCCTCCCAATCTCAGCTGATGGCCTCTTGTGTCCTTCCCCTTTCTGATCTGAAGAATCCCTTCTGTATTAGTACTGTTAATACCCTTTAGGTACTTAAAGGTTTTTATCATATCCCCCATCCTTCCTTTCTTCCAGGGAATAAATTTGCAGTTCTCCCAGCCTTTCCTCGTAGGATTCTCACTCAAGTCCCTGTATCATCTGTCTTGCCCTATGCTGCACCCCCTCCAGCAATCTAATGTCCCTCTTCAGGAATGGACGCCAGTACTGCATGCAGTATTCCAGGTGCAGTCTGACCAGTGACCTGTACTGGTGTAGGATCACTTCTCTGTGCCTGAAGGAGAGTCCCCTCGCTATGCACCGCAGCACCTTGTTTGCCTTTGCAGCTGCCTTCCTGCACTGAGCTGAGTGACTCATACTCCCTGTAGTTAGTACTCTTAGATCTTTTCCTCCAATGTGCTTACCAGCTGTACCCCTCCCAACTTGATATTTCCTCTCCTGGTTCCTTGCTCCAAAGTGCAGTACCTTGCACTTCTTGGTATCGAACCCTAACTGCCATGTCTCCCACCATTCCTGTAGTTTGGTCAGGTCTTCCTGCAGCCCCCTCCACCCCTCTATGTCATCTACCACTGCACCAATCTTAGTATCATCTGCGAACAGACTGATCCTACTCTGGATCCCATTTGAGACATTGGCTATAAATATCCTGAACAGCACTGGGTCCCAGTACTGAACCCTGGGGCACAACACTCATAACATCCCTTGGGATGAGAGTCCCCCCCCCGACCACCACCCTTTGCAGCCTACCTCTCAGCCAGTTGGTGATTGAATTGACCATTTTTGTCCCCACCCCAATGTATTCCAGTTCCCCCCCTCAGCCTCCCATGCAGCACCAAATGAAAGGCCTTGCTGATGTCCGAATATAGGATGTCCACTGCATGGCCCTGTCCAGTTCCCTGGTAACCCATTCATCGTACTCGACTAGGTTTGTCTGGCAGGATCTGCCCAATACAAAACCATGCTGATGGCTGTCTTGGAGCTCATTGTCTTCCTGAAAGGTCACCATTCTCTCTTTTAAGATTGACTCCATCTGTTTCCCCACAACTGAAGTGAGACTCACCAGTCTGTAGTTGCCTGGATCATCCTTCAGGCCACTTTTAAGAATGGGCAACACATGGGCCATCCTCCAGTCCTGTGGCATGCATCCTGTGTCCAGTGATGTACTGAACAGGTCTGCCAGTGGTCCTGCCAGGATATCTGCTAGCTCCCTAAGTACTCTAGGGTGAATGCTATCTGGCCCTGGCACCTTGTCCACCCTCAGTGACCTTAGTCCCTCCAGAACCCTGCCTTCTGTAATTCTGATATCAGTCATCCCGCCACTCCTCTGCCCACTCCACCCTTCACATGGGGTATCTTCCCCCCTCTTTCCTTCATAAACACAGAGAGAAGTACTCATTCAGTGCCTTTGCCTGGTCCTCCCCTTCTCCACCCCCCCCCCCCATCTTTCTTAATCCTCACAATCTGGTCTTTGTTTCTTCTTCTCTTGCCAATATATCTGAAGAAGTCCTTTTCCCTGTCCTTGATTCCCTGTGCCAATCTCAGCTCTCTGGAAGCCTTGGCTACTCTGACTAACCTGGTAACCTCCCTGGACTTCTTTGTGTACTCATCTTTATCCCCTTACTCTCCTGAATTCCTAACCCTCCAGAATGCTTTTCTCTTGGCCCTCACCCCTTCCATTACCTCCCGAGTCAGCCAGCTAGCTTCTTTGCTCTCCCCTTCTTGCTCCGTGTCCTGGTACAGGTCTTAGTAGCCTCTGCCAGCCCTTTCTTCATGATATTCCATTTTTGGCTGGCACTCATGCAAGTCTGAATTCCCACCAGATGCTCAACCAAAGTTTCCCCCATCCTGTTAAAGTACTGGTTCCTCCTGTTACCTTTCCCATATTGAGTGTGAACCACACCATATGATGGTAGCTGCCAGCCAGGGGTTCCTTAACTCCCAGATCCCTTACAGCCTCCCCATTTACCAAATCCTGAGTCCTACCCTCCCTAGTAGGCTCACGGACCAATTGCACCAGGAAGCAGTCCTGAAATGCATCTAGTAATCTCTGCCCCTGTGCACACGTGGTGGTTGGGGTGTTCCAATCCACCCCAGGGAGGTTGAAGTCCTCCACCACTATGGTGTCCCCCTTCCTACAGACTCTCCTAATCTGCTTGGCCAACTCCCTATCCAGGTCATCCCCCTGAGCAGGTGTCCTGTACACTACCCGCACCCTCAATGTCTTTCTTTTAGAGTCTTGAAACTGCATCCACAGGGCCTCTGTCCTGCCCTCTACCCCCTCCTCTCTCATACACCTTATTACCTCCCTCAAGTAGATCACCATGCCCCCCCCCTTTCCCCCTGGTCCTGTCCTTTCTGAATATCCTGTACCCTGGGATCATCACATCCCAGTCCTAGTTCTGGGTGGCCCGTGTCTCCGTGATGGCCGCAATGTCCACCCTCCCCACAGCCAAGAGAGCCTGTAGTTCAGCTGATTTGCTATCTAAGCTTCTCACATTCAGTGAGACCACCATCCAAACTTTGTCTTTCTCCCCCTCACCCTGGTTTCCCCAACAATCGCTCATTGTGTCCCCACCTCAAATACCTCTCTGATAGCTTGGGGGTAGGCATGCTTGGCTTCCCCTGTCTGGGATCCCTGCCTACTAGTTGTCCTCACGCCACCCCCCACCTAGTTTAAATCTATCCTTGATGCGATGTACCCCTCCAGCCTCTGCTTTAATACCCCTTTCCATTCCCTGCTCAGGTGCAGCCTATCACCTGCATACAAATCCTTATTTTTGCAGGTACTGCCCCAGTCCCCACTACCCTGTACCTCTTAGACTGATACCATTCCCCCTAGCCATTTGTTGAACTCCCCAATCCACACTATCCTTCCTGTACTCACGCAGGGTACCGGGGATCACCTCTGAAATCATCTTGCTGGCCTCAGCTGCCACCTTCCTGCACTGAGCTTAGTTGTTCATGTTACCCGTTATGGTCACCCCTAGGTCCTTCTCCTCCGCAGTGACCTCTATCCGAACCCCTCCCAACTGGTAGCTCCTCCCTGGATTCCTTGCTCCAAAGTGCATAACCTTGCATTTCTTTGCATTGAAGCTCAAGTGCCACTTTTCTGACCACCCCTTCAGTTTGATCAGGTCCTCCTGTAGCCCCTGACACCTCTCTATATTGTCCACCACCACCCCTATCTTGGTATCATCTGTGAACAGACTGATCATGTTCCTAACACCATGTGAGATGTCCGATGTGAATAACCCAAACGACACCAGACTCAGGACTGAGCCCTGCAGTGCCCTGCTTGTCACTGCCACTGGAGAAGAGAGTGCCCCCCACCACCATCATCTGCTGCTGACTCCCCTTCAGTCAGTTTACAGTCCAGTTTACCATCTTTGTCCTTGCCCCCACATATTGCAACTTACCCCCAGCATCCCATGAGGCACTGAATCAAAGGCCTTGTTGAAGTCCAAATACAGCACATCCAGTGCATGGCCTTTATCCAGTTCCCTTCTTACCCAGTCATAGTATTCAATTAGGTTGGTGTGACAGGATCTTCCAGAGACAAATCCATGCTGCTGACTGTCCTGGAGTACATTTTCCTCCCAAATGGTCATCAGCCTCTCTTTCAGGATTGCTTCCATAAGTTTTCCTACAATGGATGTGAGGCTTACAGGTCTGTAATTGCCTGGTTCATTCCTTGGGCCACTCTAGTGGAGGGGCACCACATGAGCCATCCTACAATCCTGTGGTTTGCAACCTGTGTCCAGGGAGGTACTGAACAGGACCACCAGCGACCTCGCCAGTTCTTTCAGCACCCTGGGATGAATGCCATCCAGGCCTGTTGCCTTATCCACTCTTAGTGCCTTTAGACCCTCCAGCACCCTGCCCTCCATAATTTACCCCATCTGTCACCCCTTACCCACCTTCCCCATCCCCTGAGGTAGCTGTCCACCCTTCTCCTTCATGAACACAGAACAGAAGTACTTATTTAGTGCTTCTGCCTGTTCTGCCCCCTTCTCCACCCTCTCCCTGTCCTTCCTAATCCTCATTATCTGGTCCCTGCAGCTCCTTCTCTCTCTTATGTATCTGAAAAAGTATTTCTCCCCTTCCCATATGCCCTGTGCCAGCCTCTGCTCCCAGGAAGCCTTGGCTGCTCTGACCAATCTAGTTACCTCTTTGGACTTCTTTGCATACAATTTCCTGTCCTCACCCTCCCAGACTTCTTGAACCTCAGAAAAGCTGCTTTTTTTGCCCTTACCCCTTCCAAAACCTCCTTGTTCAGCCAACCTGGCTTCTTAGCCCTACTCTTCTTGATCAGCGTCTTTTGTGCTGTAAAAGTAAGTTTGCATTGATTACAGGACTGTGAACATAGCGAGATTTCTTTTCATTAATTATGTCAGGTTTTTTAGTATTTTGGGAGTGCCAAGAGTGGGAGGTTTTGTACCGCGGTAAGCCGACAAATAAAAACACACTTACATATTAATGTGGATATGGAGTTTCCAAACCTGGCAATAGGCCTTCCCTCTAAAAGGGCTACCCAGGGGAATTATATCTATCTTTATAATATCTTTATAGCAGCAGCCCTTAAGCTGGTCACACAAAGATAGCTGAGGAATGGTTGCCCTGAAACAGAAGATTGGATTGAGACCCTAAAAAAGATTAAAATCGATGGAACAGATCTCCATGTACCTTCACTTAAAACAAGAAAAATTTATAGCAAGATGGTTACCCTTTGAACATTTGATTGAAGAGAATATCAGCTCTGGATCAAGGAGCCTTGATTTAGGTAACTCAATTGTTTTGCATTCACTTTACCTAGGTAGACGTTTACTGTAACACACTTAGCATCATTAGTTTCTTTGCCTGTCTTATAAGGGCACAGCTCTTACAGAAATACAAGTATTGGTGGAACATCTAGTTGTCAATGGACTACAGGACCCAAGGCAGCATGGTTTCGCAAGGGGGAGGTCATGTCAGACCAACCTCGTTGAATTTTTTGACTGGGTGACTAGGGAGGTGGATCAGGGGAGGGCAGTGGACATGGCCTATCTGGACTTCAGCAAGGCCTTTGACACTGTGCCACATAGAAGACTATTACACAAACTGGGGAATATGGGTGTGGGCAGGACAGTAGTGTGGTGGGTAGGTAACTGGCTGGTTGGCAGGACACAGAGGGTGGTGGTAAATGGCTGTCACTCCACAGAGGGAAGAGTGACCAGTGGGGTACCACAGGGATCAGTGCTGGGACCGGTCCTATTCAACATCTTCATCAGTGACATTGTGCAGGACCTAGAAGGCAGAATTTCACTGTTCGGCTGATGACACAGAGCTCTGTAATAGAGTAGACACACCAGAGGGTGTAGACAGAATGAGAAGTGACCTGCAGAAACTTGAAGAATGGTCAGGGTTTGGCAGTTGAAATTCAATGCAAAAGAAGTACAAGATAATGCATATGAAGCACAAAACCCTGGCACAATATATCAGTTGGGGTGAGGATATAGCATGCACCAAGCAGGAAAGGGATCTTGGGGTTGTTATCTCTGATGACCTCAAGGTAGGGAAACAGTGTGACAAGGCAGCAGGTAAAGTAAATAGGATGCTGGGATGTATAGGCAGGGCATCACTAGCAGGAAAAGGGAGGTCATAATTCCACTATACAAGACACTAGTGAGGCCCCACCTGGAGTACAGTGTACAGTTCTGGAGACCATACCTATGTAAGGACATAGACAGGGTAGAGAAGGTCAGAGGAGGGCAACAAAGATGGTGCATGGATTGCATCACAAATCCTATGAAGACAGGTTGAAGGAACTGAACATGTACTCCTGGAGGACAGGAGGAGAGAGGGATATGATAGAGACATACAAGTATCTTACAGGGAGGAACAGGGTGCAGGAAAACACTATTTTTAAGTGAAAAGATGTTCCAGGACTAGAGGGCATGGGATGAAGTTGGAGGGAAGACGATTCAGAGGAAACATGAGAAAGAATTTCTTCACAGAATGGGTGGTGGACAAGTGGAACACCCTGCCGGAGGAAGTGGTGGGGGCTGAAACAATCACGGGATTTAAGAATGTATGGGATAGACATAAAGGAATTCTGGAGGTCAGGGGTAAGGGGCAACAGACTTCTAGGAAAACAAACTGAACTTACAAGCTCAAATGGGCAGACTGGGTGGGCCATAGGCCCTTATCTGCCGACACTGTCTATGTATCTATGTATCTAAGTATACTGCACACAAATACAATGTATGCCACATGCTTAAGTTTGCAATGTTTGCATGTGGTTAGCACACTCAAAGTGAACCTAAGGGAATGTAGATCTAAAAAGCACATTGGGTTTGCACATTGCCCACTTGACATGCATATGGCAGCTACGTTGGTGCTGACATCATCTAAAACTCATAACAGGGTCTCAGGCTGCACACCTGGCATGCATGCAGCAGCTTGAGCTGGTGCAAACCTCATGTAAAAACCACATGAACAGCTAATATTCTTCAGGTGAAGCTACCTTTGGCTGGAAGCTGCAATACTGAACATAGGATTTGCAAGAAAGCGAGTTGTGCTCACAACAGAGGGAGGTGAACCTTACAATTGTCTTTGGTTTGTAGCAGATATTCTGCAGGTGGAGGCTACTTCTAACCGAAAGGTGAAATAAGGAACTTAGAATTATCAGGAAAAGACAGTCTTTCAAGCAACAGAGGGAGGTGGATCTAGCTTTACTTTTGTTACAATTCTTAAGATTTTCAGTGCAGGAAGAGTTTAAACCCTGGGCTAAGAATTTGTCATAAGTCCTGAAGTAAGTGCAAGTACAGGCTGTGTATTTGACCCAGACAGTGCCCTAGGGGGTGGAAACTGTTTTTTGTGTTTATCTGTGTGTGCCTTAAAAGGCCAAACCAGACTGTTATCTGTGTGTGCCTTAAAAGGCCAGACCAGACTGTGTCAGGAAGTGCTTACATCATAGCTACTTATCAGCCAATAGTTTTGGAAGAGTCTTACAGACCTGAGAACAATAGTATTATAAGCAAGTGTTTTATAGCAAACTCATCAGAATAGCTAATATTCTTCAGGTGAAGCTTCCTCTGGCTGGAAGCTGCAATACTGAACATAGGATTTGCAAGAAAGCGAGTTGTGCTCACAACAGTGGGAGGTGAACCTTACAATTGTCTTTGGTTTGTAGCAGATATTCTGCAGGTGGAGGCTACTTCTAACTGAAAGGTGAAATAAGGAACTGAGAATTATCAGGAAAAGACAGTCTTTCAAGCAACAGAGGGAGGTGGATCTAGCTTTACTTTTGTTACAATTCTTAAGATTTTCAATGCAGGAAGAGTTTAAAGCACAGCTGACTTATTTTGGGGCTGACTGCTTTCAGAGCACAAACCACCAGGCTGTTTTGGGGCTGGAGAGGTTTACCTGTGTCTGACTTGGATGTCTGGATTTTTCTCTGTTTGATTAGCAGGGTATTTTCTCTGTCAAATTGTTGTGTAGGGCATCCTGCTGACAGGAAGGCACTCCTTCATGGCCCAGTGGGTCAGAGCTTAGCTTGATTGTTTTAGTGAGGGGCACAGTTAGGCCCAACCTTCCCACCCCTCACCCCACCCACCCTGGAAATAGTTCCTTTATACATGGCTTCCATTCAGGCCATAGCACCATCACAGCCCTCCTAGAATTCACCAACTTCCTGCACTCCTCCCTAGATGCCGGTAACATTGCAGGAGCTGTGTTCATAGACCTATCCAAGGCCTTCGACACAGTCTGCCACCCTCTCCTTCTCGACTCACTCCATCAACTTGGTTTCTCCACAGGCCCCCTGGCCTGGTGCTCCAGTTACCTTTCCACCTGGTCCCAATGCATCAAAATTAACAGAACTCTGTCTGACAAACTACCCATCCGCTACGGGGTACCCCAGGGCTCTATCCTGGGACCACTTCTTTTCTCCCTCTACGTAAACTCTTTACCAAAGGCCTGCTCCAAAAAAATCTTACTATATGCAGATGATGCAGTGCTCTTCACCTCACATCATAAACCCACACCCCTTCAGGACTCCCTCCAACTTGCCTTCTCTCAGGCCGAAACCTGGTTTAAGGACCATAGACTGGTCCTCAACTTAAAAAAAACGAAGTCAATGATCTTCTTTCACAGCCAAAACAGAGCTAAGAACGCACGCTAGCATCCTCCCAGCACCCAGCACCCCTTGAGCAGGTATCCAACTACAAATATCTTGGACTTACCCTCGACTCGGCCCTTACCTTCCATGACACATAAACACCCTTACTTACAATAAACACCCGGATTGGACTCCTTTACTGACACAGGGACTGCCTCCCCATGCCCTTAGGCTTGCCATCACCCTCATCGATACTGTCCCTAGTGGACTATGGGCTCCTGTATAATGTGCCGCAAATAACACCACACTCCAGAAAATCCAGACCACACTAAACAAGGCCTGCAGGCTCCTTACAGGCGCACCTAGGCTCACTCACACCTGCTCGCTCTATACCTCTGCCAATATTCTCAACCATGATGAAAGGCTCCGCTACCAGACCTGCTTACTCTCCAAGAAAATACTGCTCGGACTATCCCCCCCCGGGTCACCGCCTCTCTTCAGCCTGCAACCCCCACTATCTTCACCTACAATTCAGAGAAAGCTCCTTTGGTTGTGCCCAGGTTAAAAACCTCCCTTACCCAGAGATCTTTCCACCATAGGGCACCCACATGGTTTAATGCACTCCCAAGCACCATCACTGGTGTACCCAAGATTGCCCATTTCAAAATCACTCTTCCCAACCACCTCTTCAATATCCGCTCCTGTAACTGCTTCTAATTCTTTCACTTTCTTACCCACTTTGATCCAATATTCTCTGACAAAGTCCATTATGGATTGCAACTTCCATCTTTAACACCAAACCCATGATTAGGTCTGACTACTATGTTTAGATGCCTTCCCAAGCTTATACTGCCTCGCTGCTGTTATGTTGTAAATATCATCATCCAAAGGTTATAAATAATGTCAGAAAATACCTACTTCCAAATCTTGTAAATATTGTCTGTGACAAATGTCTGTAACACATGCTTAATGTAACCACTGTTATACCATGTATCTCATGTTTAATGTAATTGTTGTTATACCTACTCTGTGTTTCCATCTGTCTTACATGTGACGAGGTACCTTTGCAAATGAGCCTCTGGCTCAAAGGTTGTAAACCGATATATCAAATAAATAAATACCTGGGGTTCTGACATCATTTCCTCAAGAGTGCAAGGTGCATATCACTGTCATATCCTCTCTAGCACACTGCACTGACAATATAAGCATACACATTGTATAATATATATATATATATATCTCTATATAACAAACCAATCACACACACACACACACACAAAAAAAAGTAGATAAATATGTGGGGAGTAGTGCAATGTAATGGCTGTGGGGCAGCAGTCTTCCGGGAGTCTTTCTGGAGGCTGAGATGCTGCCCTATTTGCAGACAACTCTCTGCCCTGAGGGAGGAAGTTGCCCGTCTTCAGGCCACACTGGAAAGTAGTAAGGGAACCTTCCCCCAGGCCACACTGGACAGTAGGACGGGAACCTCCCCCATCCAGGGAGCACCAGAGCCACCACCACTACCTCAGAGGTTGTGAAGAAAGCACAGCAGTTGGACCACAGTGGGCTCAGGGAGGGTGAGGATGGTGGAACAGAGGGACACCCAGTCAGTTGTTCCACTCCACAATCCATACACCATTCTGGGGGAGCATAGCTCCCCTATGGATGCACCCGCAGAGGAGACTAAGGAGGCTGAGGACAACTGTCACAAGGGAGGCCCACAGGAAGGAGGCAGAGGACACCACAAGGAAAGGAAGCAGCTCCTGGTGGGGGACTCAATTATTAGGGGGATAGAACTGGGGGGAGCAGGGAAAACTGAAGTAAGGTGCCTGCCTGGTGCCATGGCTTGGAGGGACAGGAAGCGCATCCTCAGGATCACGAGAACAGCTGCACGGGAGTCTGAGCTGGACATCACTGTCCACCTAGGGACAAATGACTTGGCTCATCATGAGATTAGAGCAGTGCAGGAGGAATTTGTAGAGTTGGGAAGGGGCCTAAGACAAGTAGCACACACAGTATCCTTCTCAGAGGTGCTGCCTGTCAATGGCATGGGTGAGGCGAGGGTACTTTGCACCATGCAGTTTAATGAATGGTTGAAAAAATGGTGTGGAGCACAGGGGTTTGGCTTCATTGGGGACTGGGGTTCCACCTGGAGGGACACCAGCCTATACTGGCAGGATGGTCTGCATCTGTCCAGGAAGGGAACAAGTCTTTTGAGCAATCGGTTTAAATGCTTCATTGGCAAGCTTTTAAACTAGTTAAGGGGGGAGGCACTGATAAGCAGCAGGAAAATCCCAGCCTCTCCCTACAAAACAGGGTACTAAATGAGAAAAAGACCAAGGTAGAAAGGTCAGTGGGGGATGCTGCAACAGAAGGTAAAGCCATCAAAAAATGGAGGGCAATGAGTACCGATGCCCGTAGTCTGAGTAACAAGCTTCCTGAATTAGTGTCCTTGATGGAGGAGGAACATCTGGATATTGTGGCAGTCACAGAAACATGATACACACAAAACCATGACTGGGACGTAAACATACCAGGATACACTATCTACAGGAGGGACAGGGAGGGTAAACGAGGAGGAGGAGTAGCTCTTTACATAAGGGAAGGAATCAAAGCAACAGAGCAAAAGGGTAAACAGGGAGGAGAAGAAGCACTGTGGGTAAATTTGGAGACAGGCAATGGCACCACAATCTGCACAGGGGTTGTATACAGACCCCCTTCTGGGGGAGGAAATGGACAAGGAAATGATAGAAAGTATACTTAGAATGGCAGAAAAAGGGGAGATATTGCTGATGGGTGATCTGAATATGCCAGATGTTAACTGGAGTGCAGTTGCAGTAGCCACTTCGAAGAGTGGGGTTATTCTAGATGCCCTACAGGGGGCATGCCTTAGACAACTAGTATTGGAGCCCACTCGAGAGGGAGCAATCTTAGACCTGGTTCTCTCAAATGGAGATGGAGAGAGGATCACAGATGTAGAAGTGGGTAGCCATCTGGGAACTAGCGACCATCACCAGTATGGTTCACAATAAACACAGCAACAAAGTCAAGCCATACGAAGGCAAAAGTACTGGACTTTAGGAGGGCTGACTTGCCAAAATGGGTGAGTGCCTAGGATTGCACCAGCAAATGGGCAGGAAGGAGGTGGAAGAACAATGGGGAATAATAAAACTGCCATCACAGAGGTAACAAGCCTTTGTGTGAAGCAAACAAACAAAATGAACGATGTAAGAAACCACTATGGTTCTCAAAGGAAGTGGCAGTGAAGGTTCAAGAGAAAAGAAAGCATTCAGGAAGTACAAGGAATAACAGAAGGAGCAGGACAGAGAATTGTATCAGTTAAAGCAAAAAGGAAGCTGGGAAGGCAGTCAGAACAGCAAAGGCCCAAATCGAGGAAAGATAGCCAACTCAGTTAAGAAGGGGATAAACCTTTTATAGGTACATCAGGAGCGAAGGAAGACCAAGGAGGGATAGTGAGGTCTAATAAAGGGGAGGGAGGGTGGGCAGAGGTGACTGTGAGAAAAGCAGAGATACTAAACAAATATTTTGCTCTGCATTTACACATGAAGAGGAGGAGGTACCTAAAACAAACAGTAGAAACACTCTGATACAGAAGTTGATACCAGCCCATTTACAGAAGAAAGGGTTCTGAAAGAACTCTTAAAACTGAAGGTGGACAAAGCAATGGGGCCTGATGGGATTCATCCCAGAATTCTAAAAGAACTAAGGGTAGAACTAGTGACACCACTGACTACCCTCTTTAACAAATCATGGGAGGATGGGGTGGTACCCAAGGACTGAGGAGGGCAGATGTGATTCCCTCACAAAAGTGGGAGCAAGGCAGAAGCAGGAAACTACAGACCTGTTAGTTTAACCTCAGTGATAGGGAAAATGATAGAATCACTCTGAAGGAAAGAATTGTCAAGTATCTAGAGGCCAGAGGGCACAGGACCCAAGGCAGCATGGATTCACAGCGGAAGGTCATGCCAGACGAATCTGATAGATTTCTTTGACTGTGTGACCAAAAGTAGTAGATCAGGAGGGGCTGTGGACATGGCCTACCTAGACTTTAGCAAGGCATTTGACACAGTCCCACACAAAAGATTAATATACAAGTTAGCCAGCCTGGGAGTGGGTCCCAAGATGACAGCCTGGGTAAATAATTGGCTGGAGAATAGGACACAGAAAGTAATAGTAAATGGAGACCACTCTGGAGAAAGGGGGGTTACTAGTGGGGTACCGCAGGGTTCAGTATTAGGACCAGTCCTCTTCAATGTCTTTATAAGCGACATTGCAGAGGGACTGGAAGGAAAAGTATGTCTCTTTGCAGATGACATAAAGATCTGCAACAGAGTTGATGCACAAGGTGGGGTGGAAAGGATGAGAAGGGACTTGGTTAGAGGAATGTTTAAATGTATGGCAGCTTAGATTCAATGCTAAGAAGTGCAAGGTAATGCACCTGGTAAACAAAAACCCAAGGGAAGAGTACACAATGGGGGGTGAGATACTAACAACAACAAGCATTTGTCAATGCCGAACGTTCGCTTGCAGGTATTTGCAGTGGTGTTTGACATGTATGGTGCTGTACCCTAATGCCCCGTGCGATTGCTGGTATTTGCACAATAAATGGTCAGCATGACCTTTTTGTTACCCCCATTGTGCGCTACATAGGCGGAAACACGTTTTGGGCAGGATGCGAAAAATGACAGCTGCACTGCTCATAAGGAAGTGTGGTAAAATGCCAATGTTGAAAATCTGGAGTGGAAATATTGAAAATTCGCAAACCTACGAGCGTACGTGGGAACTGTGCAACACACGCTCGTAAAACAGTCATGTTTAGGAATTTTTTCACCAAATTTTTAACATTGCCATTTTAAAATCTCTGCTAATGAACAGTGTCACTGTGATTTTCTTAATGTGTCCCATACACTGAGTTCGCCAACCGACTGTGCCATTGTGCGCTACATGGGCGGAAACACGTTTTAGGCAAGATGAAAATGACAGCTGCAGTGCTCATGGAGGTGTGGTAAAATGGCAATTTGAAAATCTGGAGTGAAAATATTGAAATTCGCAAACTTACGAGCCTGCGTAGGAACTGCGCAACGCAGACTCATAAAACAGTCATTTTTAGGAATTTTTTCACCAAATTTTCCACATAGCCTTTTTAAGACCTCTGCTTATGAATAGCATCACTGTGATTTTCTTTATGTGTTCCATACATTGATTTCGCACACCGACTGCACCATTGTGCGCTACATGGGCGGAAACACATTTTGGGTGAGATGTGAAAAATGACAGCTGTACAACTCATAAGAAGGTGTGATAAAATGGCAATGTTAAAATCTGGAGTGAAAATATTGAAAATTTGCGAACTTACGAGCCTGTGTAGGAACTGCGCAACGCACACTCGTAAAACAGTCATTTTTTGGAATTTTTGCACCAAATTTTCAACATGGGGTTTTTGGGACCTCTTCTCATGAATGATATCACTGTCATGGCATTATTCAAGGCCAAATGATGATTTTGTGCAGTGACTGCGCAGTGCCTGAGAAATCACCCTTTGGGCCCGAATAACGCCATGACAGTGACATCATTCATGAGAAGGGTCCCAAAACCCCATGTTGAAAATTTGCAAAAATTCCAAAAATGACTGAGATATGCAATAAGTTGAAACCTCTATGTAGCCCATTATACAGCTTACTGGCATTTCTCAGTTCGCGGTTGGCTTCAAGAGTGCAGATGTGTTCCCGGTCCACTCAAGATCATCGTGCCAGAGTCCAGAGGTAAGTATGGGGTGGGGTGTGGGAGGCTGGAGTGCGCAGTGGGTGGAGTGCGGGTTGTGGGAGGGGCTGGGAGACTGCCGTGAGACCGTTTTATTTACAGGTTTAAAAAAAAAAAAAAAGGCAGCGTGGGGCGTTGCCGCTGGGTGGGCTCCCAGCATGGCAGAAGATGTGTGGGGGGCGAGGAGCCGACGGGATTGGGCACTTCTGCCAGCAAACTACGCAGGGGGGCGAGGAGCCAACGGGGATTGGGCACCCGCCGCAAAACAAACGTAACATTTGCCAGGCTGGGGTGGGCTCAGCGTGGCAGCAGGATGGCTTTGGGGCTGTGGAGCCGACAGGATTGGGCACTCTCAGCAAACAACATTTGCCATGCTGGGGTGGGCTCCCAGCGTGGCCTGGCAAGCTGGGTGGCATGATGCGCGCGGGGGGCGCGTGATGCAAGGAGGGGATGGCGGCAGCGCTCAGTATGGCAGCGGTGCTTTTCTTTGAAGCAGAGGAACACCGCTGTCATACTGAGCCCCTGCACCCATTGGTGCAGAACCCACGCCTGCTGAAGGGAGCAGTGCATTGATGGGAGAGGCATGACTCAAGTGTGCTACCTCCCAAAATGCTCCTTAAGTATACGCAAGCGAATGTAAAATGGAAAGGGACCTGGGGGTAGTCATATCAGATGACCTAAAGGTGGGCAAGCAATGTGAGAGGGCAGCAAGGAGGGCTGGGGGGATACTGGGATGCATAGGGAGAGGCATCACCAGTAGAAAACAGGAAGTTATTTTCCCTCTGTACAGACAGCTGGTCAGACTCCATCTGGAGTACTGTGTGCAGTTCTGGAGACCCAATCTCCGCAAAGACATAGACAGGATGGAAGCTGTCCAGAGGAAGGCAACTAAAATGGTGCAGGGTCTGCACTGGAAGACGTATGAAGAGAGACTTAAGAGCTTAATAAGTATAGCCTCGAGGAAAGGAGGGAGGGGGGGACATGATAGAAACTTTCAAGTACCTCAAGGGAATCAACAAAGTCCAAGAGGATAGCATCTTTCAAAAAAAGAGGTGTGTAAGAACAAGGGGGCGCAATTTGAAGATGGTAGGGAAATGGGCAGACTGGGTGGGCCAAGCAGTCCTTATCTGCCATCAAATTCTATGTTTCTATGCTATTTCTCATACTACTAGAACTGCTGGGTGCCACAGGACACAAGCAGCCTACAGTGAAGGATCCTGCTGCAAGGGATTCATCCTCCGGATGCAAAATTCAAGGGGAGTGATGAGTGAGTGAGCATGTTGGTAAGTCCTGGGGGCAAGAGTCTAAGAATGTTGATGGTCAGTATAAATGCGTGCATAGAGCCTGATTGCATAGAATCAGAAACTGACAAATAATAACTGCTCAAAGGACTGGATGATATGATTCAGACTGATTTTGTAACAGAAACACAGACACAGAATGCTCCAAAGACCGGATTCACAGGTCACCAGTAAAGGGTGCACTTATCCTAGTGCTTATTGACATATGAAAACACAGTACCTGTATAGAGGTATGGGTCAGTACTCCGGATGTTCTGGAGGCACTGAATGCCTGAGAAAATGAAGTGATGACTCTTCACATACACAAACACAGTTCCTTTATTTTAATCCACAATGTTTTTCTATATCACTAGCAGCAGCACGGTATCCCTCTGAGCAAATAGAGCATTCTACAGAGCTGAATTCCATGGCTATGAGCAAACTCGCAACAGTGTAAAACAGTGCAAAGTAAAGCGTTTAAAACTTTATTATGCCACAGTTTCTGTTCACTCCTATGCTTCAACAACGGGACACCTGCCGACGTCACTTAAGCTTCAATGTCAGATGGACGTCTTAATCAGAGTGAACATCTACAAATACCTTCCATAATTTATCTCCCTTAGCTCAAAGGTGCAGGACTTACTTTCTCCTTAATGAATTGTGCTTTCACTAACAACATTTCACTGACAACATTTCCCACTATTCTTATCCTAAAATCCCAAATCTAATAAATTCATTCTTTTCATATCTAAAAAATGTACAAAACATATAAACACATTATTTCATTATTAAAAACTTCTCAGAATAGTAAATTGCTAAGTGCCAAAAGACAAATCACAAGGTGCAAAAGAACGTGCAAAACATTCCCAGACCTGATACTTTCAATCTTTCACATATATACAATAACAGTTTTATACAGCAAAAACAGTGGTTCCGTATTAGACAGTGCATACTAAATGCAAAGGTATTTTATCATTTAAACCATGTGGTTTTAGAGTTCCCAAAGTCATAATCCAATAGGCTTCATGGTCCAAAAGTTTCTGTTTTAAATTTTCCCCACAGCAGTCTAATTGGACTTTTTCAATGCCAAAATGTCTTAAAAATGCCACAGAGCCATGTCTTGCTTCCATAAAATGTTTTGCCATGACGTAATATTCATTTTGTGTTTGAATTGCTGTCTTATGTTCTCCTATTCTTAATTTTCGCTCTCACTTTGTTTGTCCAATATACACTAATTCACAGGGACAGAAACTGATGAATAATAACTGCTCAAAGGAATGGCCGATATGATTCAGACTGACTGACATAGTGATAGTCCCTGTCAAAAAAAGCCCAATATTTAGGGGACACATCTGTGTGTTCCCCAAGCTGCTAAACTCCCCTCAACTCCATTTGCTGCTCCCTTCAATGCCATAACATCATGGGTGGAGCAGCAGCATTAGTGGATGACCAGCAGGAAAACGGGAAGAACAGATGGAGCAAGGACAAGGCGTAGCTTCATTCAGTGATGTGACTTGGGGGCGGGAGTTGTGTAAGCTGGGCCTAGTTGCAATAACTGTTCTTACATAAATCCTGCCCCCTAGGCACTTTACTAAATGCAAGGCACACCTCGATCATTCGGTGGTCAATCTTCATGGATAAGTCAATGTTCTGCTGTTTCCTCATGTAAGTGAGCATGGGGGGGGGGGAGGTAGCAGCCAATGGATATGGGAGAAGCAGCCAATGGACAAGGATGGGTGGAATTCGATGGATGGGGACATGCAAGTTTGCAACAATTTTTTTTTTTAAATGGCAAGAGGGACATGGATAACACTCCAGCAGTGACTTCCTCTGTACAGGCTGAGAATAACAAAAGTGCCTGCAGGCACTTTCACTTTTAGTAGGTCACACTAAAGGTAGGGCTGCTGCAGCAGCCACAGTTTGACCTCCTATCCTATCCAGCCCTGCCTGCCCAACATAATATTGAAGCCCAGGGAGCCTCCACTAGACCCCAGGGAAGGGTTCTAATTTTATTTAAAAAAAAACATTGGCTACTAACCACACACTTCACATTTTGCGGCTGTGCAGCTTTAGTTACTGGCAGCTTGGCTGTTTTCCTGCTCCTAACTTGGAGCTTTAACTAGCTGTGACTGCAGTTCTCTCCTCAGCTGCCCATTGCCACCTCCCATGCTCCACAGGGCATTTATCAAAATTTCTGGTGGAGCTGCGGTTCAGGAAGGTGCAGGAGGCACTCCTACCCTGGACTCCTCCACCTCCTGCTGAGCTCCTGTCTGTCCCTCTTCCTCCCACATGAAGCAGGCTGCAGCCTGAGCGCTGTACAAGCTGTGGGAAGCAAGTGTCTACAGGCATTTTCACGTTTCATTCAGTCAGCAAATTTGGCCCGATAGGCCAATTTTGAGCCAGGCTGGACAAACCTTGAATTGGCCTGATTTGGCCCAAAATTAAATGAAGGGTTTTGAGGGTCAAAATACATTTTATTTTAAATGGCTTATCGTGTACTATTAAAATATGCTGTTAAATGCATGAAAAGCTATGAATAATAACTGTAAACAGAACATAATGAGTGTGGCAGGGTACCTTACCAAGAGGTTCAAAGTCAGGCAACATCTTCCTTGCCTACTGGTCTAACCCCCACCCACACAATCCTGCTCCCCTAAGTAATACATCTCGCCATGGTGGCACTGATGGTGGCCGTGGGGTCAGCAGTCAGAAAAATGAGAGCGCTATGCTGCTGCTGCATTGGTGAGACTGAGAAAACCTGAGGAAAACACATATCATAGCTGACTAGGCTACAGAGCACACCAGAGCATAGCAGCATACCCAGGGGCAACAAACTTCCTCCTCCACAGTTCCAACTCACCCACCCCTTCTCACCTAGGTAGTGCTGCCCATGGTGGCACTGATGTTGGGGGAATGATGATGATGATGGCAAGAGAGTTTGAGTACAGGAAAATAAATAGCAGTCTGAAAAATGAGAGAGCGAGCTAATAGCTATGCACTGCTGCATTGCTGAAACTGAGGAAAACACATATCATAGCTAGCTGCTAGGTGATGGAGGACACTGGAACAGAGCAGCATACCCAGGGACAACTTACTTCCTCCTCCATGGTTCCAACCCACCCACCCCTGCTCCCCTAGGTAGTACTCCCCATGGTGGCACTGATGTTGGGGGAATGATGATGATGGTGGCAAGAGAGCTTGGGTAAAAGAAAATAAATAGCAGTCAGAAAATGAGAAAACAAAATGCTGTCCCACTGGCCGGGTGTGCACAGGAGAATAATCAGAACAAAAAAGCTAAAACTCCAGCATTACCCAATCCTACCAAAACAGATTATGAGCAAATACCCAAGTGATGATTTCACTGTTCTTTACTTTTTGCATGCATTTTGGATCCATGACCTAGGTGTGCCTATATGAATTTATGAATGAATAAACATCTCTGTGTAGCCATTCTGTTCTTTTTCTTTTTTTCTTATATTTATACTTCTAGTTGGTCATAGCTGTATATGTGTGTATTTTAATAGTGGGTCACTTTAAGTGTGGGGTTTAAATGAAGTGGAACAGCAACTGGTTAACACTGCTTGATGAAGTGAATCCAGTAGTAGTAGGCTTGTGGGTCTCCGCAGTGTTGTTTCTAAATGGGGTCTTGGCAGATTTGATATGTTTTTGTTTAATAATGTTGAATTGTTTCACATGCCTTATTCAAGAGCAGTGAGATAATCTCTTTGGTGCTTGCTCGTAATCTGTTATGGTTGATTGTGGGTTTCTTTTTTGTCTTTTTAAATAATCCCCTACATGTGTTTAGGTATGTACAGTAAATGAAGACAGGTGGAGGGGAGATTTCATGTATTTGCAACACACACTAAGGCACTCACTCACTGATTCTAGAATTACAGTACAGGTGTATGTACCAGTATTATATTTGTAATTAAGTTGAGGCAGATTTATTTTCAAAAATGTTAACTGTTCAACATACTCTGGGTCCAAACTACTCAGAGCAGAGGATGCAACATCACCAGCAGTACTAAAGATGTGCTCTGATGGCACACTTGTAGGTGGACATCCAAGATATTTGACTGTAACTTGAGTCATGGCTCACCAAACTGAGTGCTTGCTTTTCCAATATATAAGAGGGTCACATTTAGGATTGGTCTCTCAAGGCTCCATGAGGTAAATATTCAGAACTCTTTCAGTGCTAGGCAAACATGACTGTTCTGATATTGGCCTTGAGTAGTCCAGGGTATTTAACTTATCTAGATATCATCAGATTTGTTAACTTTAATGTAAAGTAGATGAGAAGTGGAAGGAGAGTCTGCTGTGACAGTGCAGGAGAACTACCAGTTGTCGAGTTCTGCCGTGACTGCCTTGGTGATGATTTTTGCTGGCCATGGCCATCCATTCTGTCTTGGACCTCTTGAATCTCATGAATGAGTTGTGCGCTGATATTTGTTATTGGCAAACTGTCTCGCACTAAGACGATGTCCTTGAAATGAGGATCTAGTATGGTAGCAATTACATATTTTTTGTCTGTAAGAACAGAATCAAATCTTCTGTGCATCTCTGAATTTAAAATGGTAGCAAGTTCTGTAATCTCTTGTATCTTGGTATCAGCCGTCTCTTTGAAAAGGATGCATACCATTGGTATGACCTGACTAATGGATGCACTGTTACTACCGAGTATCTTGTTGCATTTTCAAATGGTGCTAGTGTTTTCACAACTTCTTCCAACAACTTCCATTGCATGATTATGCCCCCAACATCATGGAGTAAGGCCATGTCATGTACTGCCAACTTCTGCTGCAGTAGACACTCCAACATATAATAGGTGGAATTCCACCGAGTAACTATATCTTGGATGAGATTGTTAAATGGTACACTGTAGTCACTTTGGTACTGCCTAAGAAGGGATGTGGCCTTTACAGATCTGTGAATATGGCGACATATTACGTGCAGTGTGAAAAAGGTTGCATACGTCAACCTGGTGTTGCACAGCATGTTGCACAACCAAGTTGAGAACAACTAGATTGACTGACATTTTTGGTCTGTACTGCTGACAATGCTGTAGACTCCTTAAACATGACCCAGTGAGCTGTGAGAGATAAGTAAGCATGTAGTGCAAAGCTTGTCCAAAGGTCTGTCATAAAGTGAACAAATCTCCCTTGCCTGTGTCAATTGACTGGAAATTGCATTTCTCACTGCCTCATACACAGTATTTCAGGTATGATACAATTGAAGTATGTTGTGAAGGCATTTGATACTGTAATTCCTGTAACAGCTGCCAAAAAACCAATGTGTTCTACCTTGGCATATAGCTCTAAATCAAGTGCTATCATCTCCGCAATTAGGCGATCAGTTTTTAACGCAGTTTGATGACCTAGTTGAAATTTGTTTTTTTGCAGCAAATGCTGCATTTAAAGTTATCTGTTTTTTTTCTCATGACTACCTGAGCGTGCAATGGAGTTTTAAAATGTGCAGTTCTTTTCTGAGGGAAATGGTGGAGTCTTGTAGTATTTTTTTGTACTGACTGTGGTGAACCTTCCTTTGTTGTCAGCTTGGCTCAGTTGGTAGCCCATCCGCCTCTGGACCAGAAGGTCGTGGGTTCTCGTCCCACACTGGGGTGGACTTGCACCTAAAAATCACTGGCATCCGAGTGCAGTATTGGGGGGGGTACTGTACTGTTGGGGTGTGCCGTCCTTCGGATGAGACGTTAAACCAAGGTCCCTTCTGCCCATCCTGGTGTTGTCCTGGTGGGTGTTCAGGTGGAAGTAAAAGAACCCAGGGTACTCTTCATAAAGAGCAGGGAACATTCCTGGTGTTCTGGCCAACATTCCCCTTCCCATAAACCAGTTCATGCAATTATCCAGGCAGTGTGTGGGGGTGATGATGTGCTATATGGCCGCCACCACACATTCAGTCACTTCACTACCAGTCTAGCATTGCTTGTAAAAGCGCTTTGGGATACTGTGTATGAAAAGCACTATATAAATGCTGATTCTTCTTCTTCTTCTTTGTACACTGTGAAATAACTGATTCGATTTCTGCCTCTGCAAGCTGTGTGGGACCACATGGCATATGTGCACCTTTTTGTAAAAATAACACCTGGCATAGTATATATGGAGATTTTAATATATTCATGCATATGGGCAATGGAGAGGAAGAGACAACACTGCGTTGTCATCTTGTGGTGTTTGCCAGCACAATCTCCCAGGGGGCTGCACTCTGGTTGTCAATATGCCACCTGCAGCTCTCTAGAAAGTTATTTTTATGAGTGTTCAGGTATTGCTTTAAATTAATAAATATTGGGACTCGGGGGAGGGGGGAGGAGGGGAGCTCAAGTCACAATCTATGCAACAGTGACTTGAGCTCCCTTCCCAGTAAATCTCCTTTAAAACAAGAAAAATTTATATCGACATGGTTACCCTTTGAACATTTGATTGAGGAGACTATCAGGTCTGGATCAGTGAGCCTTGATATAGGTAACTCAACTGTTTTGCATTCAGTTTACCTAGGTAGACGTTTACTATAACACACTTGGCATCCTTAGTTTCTTTGCCCGTGTTATAAGTGTACAGCCCTTACATAAATATAAGTGTGCTGTGTACATACAGAATGTATGCCACATGCTTAAGCTTGCAATGTTTGCATTTGGTTAGCATAGTCAAAGTGAACCTAACAGAATGTAGATCTAAAAACCACATCAGGTTTGCATGTTGTCCACTTGACATGCATGCGGCAGCTACGTTGGTGCAGATATCATCTAAAACTTACATCAGGTTCACAGGCTGCACACCTGACATATATGCAGCAACTTGAATTGGTGCAAACTTCATCTAAAAAGCACGTTATTTCTCATACTGCTAGAACTGTTGGGTGCCACAAAACACAAGCAACCTACAGTGAAGGATCCTGCTGCAAGGGATTCACACTCAGGATGCAAAATTCAAGGGCAGTGATGAGTGAGTGAGCATGTTGGCAAGTCCTGCGGGCAAGATTCTGGGAATGATGATGGCCAGTATAAATGCATGTATAGAGCCTGATTGCATGGAAGCAGAAACTGATGAATAATAACTGCTTAAAGGAATGGCTGATATGATTCAGACTGACTGACTGAGTGACAGCCCCTGACAAAAATAGCTCAATATTTAGGGGGCACAACTGTGTGTTCTCCAAGCTACTAAACTCCTGCCAACTCTATTTGCTGCGCCCTTCAATGCCATAATGTCAAGGGGGAGCAGAAGCATTAATGGGTGACCAGTGGGAAGCTAGGAAGAACAGATGGAGCAAGAACATGGTGTGGTTTCCTTCAGTGATGTGACTTGGGGGCGAGAGTTGTGTAAGCTGGGTCCAGTTGCAATAAATGTTCTTACATAAATCCTGCCCCCTAGGCACTTCACTGAACGCAAGGCACACCTTGCTCAATTGGTGGTTGACCCTCATGGATGAATCAGTGTTCTGCTGCTTCCCCGTGTAATTACGCATGTGGGGGTGGCAGCCAATGGACAAGGGTGGGTAGAATTCAGAGGATGGAGGCATGCAAATTTGCAACCTTTTTTTTTTAAAATGGGAAGGGGGCACAGATAACACTCCAGCAGTGACTTCCTCTGTACAGGCTGTGAATAACAAAAGTGCCTGCTGGCACTTTCACTTTAAGCAGGTTGCACTATAGGTAAGGCTGCTGCAGCAGTCCCAACTTGATCTCCTCTCCTACTCCACCCTGCTTGCCCAACATGATATTGATGCCCAGGGAGCCCCCACTAGGCCCCAGGGAAGGCTTCTAATTTTATTTTTAAAAAACATTGTGTTCTAACCACACACTTCACCTTTTGCTGTTGTGCAGCTTTAGCTGCTGGTAGCTTGGCTGTTTTCCTGCTCCAAACTTGGAGCTTTATCTAGCCATGACTGCAGCTCTCTCCTCAGCTGCCCATTGCTGTCTCCCAAGCTCTACAGGGCATTTATCAAAATATTTGGTGGAGTGGTGGTTCAGGAAGGTGCAGGAGGCAGTCCTACCATGAACTCCTCTATCTCCTAATGAGCTCCTGTCTCCCCCTTTTCCTCCCACATAAAGCAAGCTGCAGTCTGAGCTCTGTACAAGCTGTGGGTAGTAAGTAACTGGATGTATTGTCACGTTTAGTGCTGTTGTGCTGTTCAGATGGCTGCAGAAGCAGCCCCAGCCTGTCCTCCTCCTTTACTCTCCTCCCTGCTGTCCAACACAAAATCAGGCTCAGGGAGTCCCCTTAGACAGCAGAGAAGGGTTCTAATTTTATTTAATATCATTGGCCATTGGCCACCAGGGAACTAGCCCACTTTGGTTAAAATTCTATGGATCAGGCCTCCAAGGGCAACCCTAGCCCACAGGACCACTGATGCAAAGTTTATTTCACTAAAGCTAGGCCATTAGCCCAAAAGAGGCTCCACCAGCCCACCTAGGCTACCATTCTAAAATATTGGACATCTGGTCATCCAGAGCACTAAGGGGTTTTAGCTGAGCCCTTCCCCAAACACCTTTCACTACTCTTTCTTATCTTTTTATTATCTGTATTTCCTTCTTTTATATCTCTGTTCTACTACTCTGACCCAACTATAACCTTTATTTAAAATTTCTTTTCTTCTTTTGTGCTGTCCTATACCTCTTGTATCTCTTGAATCTGATTCTGCTCTCGCTACTGCATTTTCTCCATGTTAGCCTTATTTTCTTTACAGGTCTGACAGGAAGCCAACTCTTTTCTTCCACATCTGGTAAGTATCATTCAATGCCTATTGTTCGTTTCACCCTATTTACTCTCTAAGAACTGTGGATCCTTTATGATCCCCTTTCCTATGTTTTAATTTACAGGTCCTGTGGACATCATTCCTTAACGATTCCTGCCTCTGTCTCACTAGTACTCAGATAAAAGACTCTGGGCTTATGCCTGTGCTTGGTAGGTTGCCTGTAACAGTGTGACTGTGCCCATTACAGTGTGTGTATTTGAGGATGAGCTGGCCCTGTGGGTGGGTGGGTGCCAGGTTATTGCTACTGTTGTGTTTGCCCCTTAAAGTTTGATTACGTGGAAGCATTCAAAACTATGGAAAGAAAATAGCTGGAGCACAGGCCAGACAGAAGTGATTAAGTAGTTCTGTGGGTCAGTGTGTATATGGAGGTGGAGACCACACGTGTTTCCGATGGTACAGTATGTGGGCTATGGTTCAGCTGTGCAGCTGAGAATGGGGGTACATGAAAACTAAGAAAATATGGCAGTGGCTATAAGCATGCCATATGTGTGTGCAGATTTGTTTTGATGTACAAGCGTACTGCATGTATGCAGGCAGTATAGCGTAGTGGTTAAGGCACTGAGCTGCAAACCTGGAGACCTGAGTTTGAATCTCATTAGCCCCCACTTGCATACTATGTGAACCTGAGCAAGTCACTTAACTTCCTTGTGCTCCCAGGTCGCACCAGGATACAAGTTCTGCTTTAGTGCAACACCTGGAATCCATAGGAGCACAGGATCCAAGACAGCATGGATTTACAACAGGAAGGTCCTGTCAAACTAATCTCATAGATTTCTTTGACTGGGTAACCAGAGTGGTTGACCAACGGGGCACAGTTGATGTCATCTACCTTGATTTCAGTAAAGCTTTCAATACTGTTCCACATAGAAGATTGATTTTCACCGTATCAGGCAGGTTTTAGAAAAGGACTTTTCACAAATTCAGCTTTGATCAAATTTAATGATCTTGTGACAACTTCTTTGGATGAAGGAAAGAAGACTGCAGTTTTATTCGCAGATTTGTAGAAAGCTTTTGACCTGGTGGACCACTCCCTGCTGATGAGAAAACTCTGGGTTATGTGCATTACTGAGGGACCATGGGCATGGATTTAATCATATTTAACAGGAAGATCTCAAAGAGTATGTGTGTCCCAGACATTGTCAACAGTTTAATTAGTAGAAAGAGGGGTCCCTCAAGGATTTATACTAGGGCCCTTGTTATTCTTAATATCCTGCAATGATCTTCCCCAGACAGTTCAAACATCAAACATCCGACTATATGCCAATGATGCGGTTCTTGTTGTAACTGGGTTAGACTTTGCAGACCTGAGAGTTTACCTGCAGAGGGACTTCAGCAGCATAGGGGAGTGGTTCACCAGGTCAGGGCTGGCAATGAATATAAAGAAGACTAAAGCCCTTTACTTTGGGAACAGAAACAAACCAAACTTGGATATAACATCTTTGTCAAATGTTCTAATAGATCAGGTAACTGAATATCAATATTTGGGTGTAATATTTGATGTAGAACAAATTTTCAAGAACATATTGTGGAGTTTTTGAATAAAGTTAGTAGAAAACTAGGGGCCCTTAGACGAACATCAAGACATTTGGATTTAAAGACTAGAAAAACCATAGTGGAATAGATGGTGATGCCAACCATTGATTATGGAAGTGATATATATAGGGTTGCACGTAAGTTAATGTGCGTTAAGTTAGATAACATTTATTATAAACTTGCGAGGTTTATTTTGGGATGTCATTATATAACACACCACTGTACATTATTAATTACTCTGGGATGGACTACCCTAGAACAGAGAAAAGGTGAGATATGGTTGAAATTATTGCATTGCTTTTTTATAAAACAACCTGCTCATTACATATCAGTTAATGCATTGACAAAGCAGATTGGGCCTACTTGGACCTTGACTAGATCTGTATATGTCAATAAAATAAAAGGTAATTATAATAAAACAAAATTTGGGGTAAAAACATTAAAACATCAAGCGGCAATATGGTGGAATATACTTCCATACTCAATGAGAGTGGCATCCACAAATGTATTTAAAACAGGATTGAAATCAATCTTCCAAGTTGTGTGTAATTGTTAATTGTTTGGTTTATTACTGTGTTTAGCAATTCTGATATGTGATGTAACTGTGTTTTAGCTTTGTTTGTTAGCCAATTGAAATTTCTATAATGCAATGGATGTAGACTGGGTTTGAACTCAATCTAGATTGTATGTAGTTGTTAACTACTTGGTTTACTATTGGGATTTGTAAATCTAGACCATATACCATGATGCACTTTGTCTTCATTGAAAATGTTGTAGTTTAATGTAATTAGGCCTGTTGGTATTTTTGTACATTTTGTACTTGTTGTTTGTTGTATTTGATAGACTGTTATTATGCATTATGCATAGTGTATAGTGAATGTCATTGTATTTAACAAACCTTGTAAAAATCTTAGTACTTGTAATACATGATTTATTACTTTTATGTAACCAAACAGGACTGGTCTTGTAAACAGGGATTTCATCCCTAATGACATGTGATATCCTGTATAAAAATAAACAGTTTTTCCTTACCTTTTTACCTAATAAGCTGGGTAGGCTTGGGGTGGGTTAGAAGTTGGTCAACTGGGTGGCAAACTGGTTGGCGGGCAGAAAACAGAGTGGTGGTAAATGATATACAGTTAGAAGAGATGCAAGTCACAAGTGGGGTACCTCAAGGATCAGTCCTGGGGCCAGTCTGCTTCAATATCTTCATCACTGACATAGCAGATGGACTGGAGAGTAAGATTTGTCTATTTACAGTTGACACCAAGATCTGCAACAGAGTAGATGATCCAGATGGGGTGGACAGAATGAGAAGAGATCTGGGTAAACTGGCAAAAATGGTCAGAAGAGTGGCAACTGGGGAGTAACACAAAGAAATGCAAGATCATGTACATAGGGAAGAGAAACCCTGAAGCCACCTATAGGTTGGGAGGGGAGTTGCTGGCAATCACAAGGGAAGATAGAGACTTGGGCATCATCATCTCAGATTACCTGAAATCATCCAAGCAGATCACTAAAGCAGTAGGTAAGGCTAGAGGGATGTTGGGATGTATTAGTAGGGGTATCGCAAGTCGTAAGAGGAAGGTAATAATCTCTCTTTACAAGACACTAATTAGGCCCCATCTGGAGTACTGAGTGCAGTACTGGAGGCCACATCTGCACAAGACATTAACAAAATGAAGGCAATCCAGAGAAGGGCAACCAAAATGGTGCAGGGACTGCATCAGAAAATGTATGAGGACAGATTAACAAAGCTCAATATATATACCCTAGAGCAAAGGGGGGAAGAGAGATGCTGTGATCGAAACATTCAAACATCCTAAGGGCATTAACAAGGTGAAAGAGTCTAACATGTTTCAATATAAGAAAAATAGCAGGACAAGAGGACACAGCATGAGATTAGAGGGAGGCCGATTAAGGGGTAATGTGAGGAAGTTTTTTTTCACAGAAAGGGTGGTGGATACATGGAACGGCCTACCTCAGGAAGTGGTGGCTATGAATACAGTGCAGGGCTTCAAACAGGCAAGAGATAGGCATAAGGGAGCAATACAGATGAGTATGACTAGATAGGCCATTGACAGAGTTAAGGCCTATGGCACATTCATAAGGTGGAAAAAAATGGGCAGACTGGTTGGGCCCTGCGATGCTTATCTGCCGTCAGCTTCTATGTTTCTATGCTACTAGTGTGCCTTTCCTGGATAAACAATTTTCCCCCTTATGTGTGCAGTTTTAAGTGACCAATTGCTTGTTACACGCATGCCACATGCATGCAATCAGTCCTAGTTTCAGACAAAAAAAACATATTTGCAGCATGCATGTTACACCTGCATGTTGCACACATGCCACAAGCATGCAATCAGTTCCAATTTAACATAATTATAAAAAGGGTCTGAGAAATGGAGCTTTCTGATTGGCTGCAAACATTCTAACAGCCTTATGTTAATCTTTTATTAACATACACGTAGAGCTTAGCCATATGCTGAGCAAGGTTTAACACTGTTTAAAAACATTTTTTATTATAATAGCAATAAGGCACTCCCGGGGATTATGTTAATGGTCAGTTTGTTACCCTCTAGGGGCACGTGGCACTCAGCTTCACCTCGTGCCACAGTACACCCCTAGAAGGTGATTAACAGACTATTAACATAATGCTTGGTCATGCCTTATTGCTTAAAAAGCATGCTTGCAGCATGCATGTCACATAGGAAATTTTATATGCGCAGCACGCAAAAAATACACACAATTATTTCTGTAAGGGAGGTTAAGGGGGAGTCTTTTTGTTTGGTTAGGATGATGGTTACTTCTCATCCTCCCACACTTTTAGTGATTACGTGCACAGAACACACAGTATGTATAGGATGGACAGACAGGCTGAAGGGAAAGTACTGAAAAGGACATAAGGGGACAAAACAATAACAATAAAAACTTCTCATTTTGGGGGCAGCACAGTACTATACACCAGTGTAACTTTGTGCAATTCATACCACTTAGATGTAGGCAGAAATGTGGATGGGGTGAGGCAGTGGTAAGTACCCATTATTTGACTGAGGGGGACAGAGACAAAGGCAGTATTGATAAAACAATAGGGTAACATATGTCCTCTATAAAGAGTAGGAAATAAACTTGGGCAATAATTTTAAAGGGGAATAAGGAAAGGAGTTGGGGGGGGGAGGAATGAAATGCAATGACAGTCCTTGTATGTGTGATGTCTAAATAATGGTGCATTTATTTTAAAAGAGAAAAGTTGGAGGACCCACAAATGTATTGGAGGGGCTTTGCACATGAAGTTGAAGGTAGGAGTGGGAGGCAATATTTGTTTTTTGCCTTTGCATTATCCAGCAAGATGTAAAGAAATGCAGTCTCTACATTGCATTATTCAGGAAGATGTAAAGAAATGCAGTCTCGGTGCCTTTGACAGAAGTTGGAAATCACTCCTCCAAGAAGAGACATGACTTAGACAATGAAATTGAGAGACTTGGACTTCAGGGGAGGTGAATGTTATTGCGTTACTGTAGCACTCCAGATCAATTCAGCTATGATTAAAACAGTTTTTTCATCAACGTCGTGTTATTGACCATCTGATATTTCACCATACTACCAGAAACAAAGAAACATAGACTTTGATGGCAGATAAGGATTGCTTGGCCCACCTAGTCTGCCCATTTCCCTACCTACTGGATAAGCTGCAGATCCTAGTTAACCAACAGCCTATTTATTCCTATTCCCCCCCACAAGAATTGCCTTATGTCTATCCCATGCATTCTTGAATTCTCCCACAGTTTTAGACCCCACAACCTCCTCAGGAAGGCGGTTCCATGTGTCCACCACCCTCTCTGTGAAAAAATACTTCCTCACATTGCCACTGAGCCTTCCCCCCCTCTATCTTCAAATTGTGTCCCTTATTTTTGCACATCTCTTTTTCTGAAAGATGCTGCCCTCTTGGACTTTGTTGATGCCAATGAGGTACTTAAAAGTTTCAATCATGTCCCCCACTCTCCCTCCTTTCCTCAAGGGTATACATATTAAGCTCCTTTGGTCTCTCCTCATATGGCTTCTCTTGCAGACACTGCACCATTTTAGTTGCCCTGCTCTGGACTGTCTCCATCCTGTCTATGTCCATACAGAGATGGGGTCTCCAGAACTGGATGCAGTACTCTAGATGGGGTCTCACCAACTGTCTGTACAGAGGGATAACAACTGCCTGTTTTCTGCTGGTGATGCCTCTCCCTATACATCCCAGTATCCCCCCAGCCATCCCTACTGCCTTCTCACATTGCTTGCTAACCTAAAGATCATCTGATATGATTACTCCCAGGTCCCTTTCCATTTTTGTTGCTGTTACTACCCCCCCCCCAATGTGTACACTTCCCTTGGGTTTTTTGTTTCCCAAGTGCAATATTTTGTACTGAATCCAAGCTGCCATACTTCTGACCATTCCTCCAACCTTGCCAAGTCCTTTCTCATCCTTTCCACCCCCTTGTGTATCAACCCTGTTGCAGATCTTTGTGTCATCTGCAAGAGGCATACTTTTCCTTCTAGACCTTCTGCAATGTCACTAATAAAGATATTAAAAAGGACTGGACCCAGTACTGAACTCTGCGGTACCCCACTAGTAACTCGTCTTTCTTCACAGTGGACTTCGTTTACTATTACCTTCTGTGTCCTGTTGTCCAGCCAATGTTTTACCCAGGCTACCACCCTGGGACCCACTACCAGGCTGGCTAATTTGTTCATTAATCTTTTGTGTGGGACTGTGTCAAATGCCTTACCAAAGTCTAGGTAGGCCATGTCCACAGCCCCTCCCTGGTGTACTACTTTGGTCAACCCAGTCAAAGAAATCTTTGAGATTCATCTGACATGACCTTCCTACTATGCATCTATGCTACCTTGGGTCCTGTACCCCACTGGCTTCTATGTACTTAACAGTTCTTTCCTTCAGAAGTGATTCCATCATTTTCTGTACCACAGAGTTCAAACTGACAGGTCTGTAGTTTCCTGCCTCTGTCTTGCTCCCACATTTGTAAAGGAGAATCGCATCCTCCCTCCTCCAATACTCAGGTACCACACCATCCTCCCATGATTTGTTAAAAAGGGTAGTCAGTGGTGTCACCAGTTCTCCCCTCAGTGGTGTCACCAGTTCTCCCCTTTATTCTTTTAGAATCCTGGGGTAAATCCCATCAAGCCCCATTGCTTTGTCCACCTTCAGTTTTAGGAGTTCTTTCAGAACCTTTTCTTCTGTGAAAGGACTGGGATCGACCCTCCTATCCAGAGTGCTTCTGTTAATTGGATTAGGTACCTCCTCCTCTTTTGTGAATACTGAGCAGAAGTATTCTTTCAGTATCCTTGCTTTTTCACTGTCCCTCTCTGCCCACCCACCATCCATTTTATTAAGCCTCACTATCCCTGCCTTTGTTTTTCTGTGCTCCCTAATGTACCTATAAAAGGTTTTATTCCCTTCTTAACCAAGTTGGCTATCTTTTCCTCAGTTTGGGCCTTTGCTATTCTGACTGTCTTCCCTGCTTCCTTCTGCATTAACTGGTACAGTTCTCTGTCCTGCTCCTTCTGTGTTTTGTTATACTTCCTAAATGCTATCTGTTTCTTCCTAACCTTCCCTGCCACCTCTTTTGAGAACCATAGTAGCTTTTTCTTTCATTTTGATTTGTTTGCTTCACACAAAGGGTTGTTGCTTCTGTAAAGGCAGTTTTGATGTTTCCCCATTGTTGCTCCAACCCTCCTTTTTGCCTGTTTGCTAGTGCTTTTCTAAGGCACTCTCCCATTTTGACAAAGTCAGCCCTCCTGAAGACCAGTACCCTTACCTTTATATGGCTTGACTCTGCAGCTGAGTTTATCATGAACCACACTGTTTGGTGGTCACTTGTTCCCAGACGGCTACCCACTTCTAGTTCTGAGATCCTCTCACTGTCTCTATTTGTTAGTATGAGGTCAAAGATTGCTCTCTCCCGAGTGGGTTTCAACATTAGCTGTCTGAGGCATGCCCCCTGTAGGGCATCAAGAGTAGCCCTGCTCTTGGATGTGGCTGCAACAAAGGTGCTCCAGTTAACATCTGGCATACTCAGGTCCCCCATCAACAATATCTCCCCTTTCTCTGCCATCCTAAGGATGCCTTCTATCATATCCTTGTCCATTCCCTCCCCCTGAGATGGGGGTCTGTATACAACCCCTGTGCGGATTGTGGTGCCATTTCCAGTGTCTAAGATGACCCACAGTGCCTTCTCTCCTCCCTGTTTACTCTTTTATTCTGTTGCTTTTATCCCTTCCCTTACATAGAGAGCTACTCCTCCCCCTCTTCTACCCTCTCTGTCTCTTCTGTAGGTTGTGTACCCTGGTATGTTAACATCCCAGTCATGGTTCTCTGTGTACCATGTTTCTGTGACTGTCACAATATCTAGGCACACCCTTCCATCAAGGCCACCAGTTCAGGGAGCCTGTTGCCCAGACTATAGGCATTGGTACTCATTACCCACCATTTCTGAATGGCCTTACCCCCTTTTTCCCCATCCCTGTCCTTATTGCCTTTGTAATTTTCTCCATGTACCCCTGCCCTCCTCCCTATCGACGTCTCTGTCTTGGTGTTTACCTCACTAACTACTCTGATATTTTTTGGAGGGCTACGATTTCCCTGCTCCTTTCCAGTGCCTACTCCCTTGGCTAGTTTAAATGCTTGCCAGTGAAGCATTTAAACCTATCACCTAGGATCTTGGTTCCCCTCTTTGACAGATGCAGACTATCACACCAGTTTAGGCCTGCATCAATCCAGGTGGACCACCAGTCCCAAATGAAGCCAAATCCCTGAGCTCTGCACCAGTGTTTCAACCACTGATTGAATCACATGATGTGGAACACACTAGCCTCACCCATGCCATAGACAGACAGCACCTCTGAGAAGGTTACCATGCGTGCTACTTGTCTAAGGCCCCTCCCCAACTCCACAAACTCCTCCTGCACTGTTCTGATCCCTTTCCTAGCAAGGTCATTTGTCCCTAGGTGGACAATGACATCCAGTTCCCACCACCGTGCAGCCATACCTCTCAAGCTATTGCCTCATGAATCAGGGACAAGTCTTAAAAAAAAATCAGGGACAAAGACACAAAGTGAGGGACACATCTTAAAAATTGGCACTATTCACTCAGAAAGCTGACAGAATGAAAGGATTTGTGTTAAGATGCATTTTCTGAAAAAGAACAAGTCAGTAACTTTAATGTTTGACATCATTTAGTGCTTTTAATTCCCACTGTTCTGTCACAAAAAAAGAAATTTTATGAGGGACAGAAGAAAATTTTGAGGCAAAATCAGGGACGTCCCTGAAAATCAGGGACAGTTGAGAGGTATGCGTGCAGCTGCTCCCGCGATCCTGAGGATTCGCTCCCTGTTCCTCCAAGCCATGGTACCTTGCAGGCACCTTACCTCCTTTTCCCCTCCCTCCCCCAGTTCTACCCTCCTAACAATGGAGTCCCCCCACCAGAAATTGTTTCTTTCCCCTATGGGGTCCCATGCCACCCTCCTGTGAGTCTCCTTTGTGGAGGTTCCCAACATCCTCCTTGGTCTCTACTGTGGGTGCCACTATAGAGGAGCTATACTCTGCCAGAGTGGCATATGAATTGTGGAGAGGTACAACTAGAGAGATGCACCTCTGTTCCACCACCCTCGCCCCCTTTGAGCCCACTGAGGTCCAACCGCTCCTCTTTCTTGGCAAACTCTGAGGCATTGGCAGTGGCCCTGGTGGTCCCTGGGTGGGAGAGGAGGTCCCCCAAATCCTGACCAACTCAACCTGGAGATGAGCAACCTCCTCCCTCAGCCCAGAGAGATGCCTGCAGATGGGACAACACTGCATCCTCCAGAATGTCTCCCGGAAGACTGCTGCCCCACAGCCACTGCACTGCACCACTCCCATCATGTCTTATTTCTGGCTCCTTAACTGTTGTTTTGAATACTTACTATTTCCTTTGTTTAATATATATATATATATATATACACACATATATATTTTTACTTTATTTTATTTATTGAAATGTTCCACCAGGAGGGCACACTGAACAACAAGTTGCTCGTCTCACGGTGTGACCTGGGGAAGTGGTTACATAAGGTTGTGAAGGATGATCAGTTACAATAGTATTTGGGTAGTACAAACAACACAACACAGCATTGTAAGATTGTGCAATAGTTGGAATACAAGGTATTGTGCAATAAACAGTAGTGGAACATTGGTTAAATTACATGTCCAAAATCATACAAAAGAACATATGACTGCACAAAACAGTAAATATGCGATAGAACCATTTACAGTGCATGAGTGTACCAGGAGCAGGCTCGAGGTATTACGCAAGTGCTGTTGGAGTAAAAAGGATGGGGTTAGGCTATGCACACTGATGACCCAGAAGGGCAGGAGAAGAAGAGAGTGGGGAGAGGCAAGAACTGAATATGAGGAGAAGGGGTAGCCATTTGCTTATTTCCCCCTTCAGGATGTTGAGAACCCTGCCTGGGGTAGGTTATGGTAGGAAGGCAAAAACTGGGGATAGGTACTAAGGTGGGTTAAAGCAGGAGCAGCTGAGGGAAAGGTAATTGTGTAGAGCAGAGTTAAGGGAGTAGTTAGAGGAGGAGTGATATATTTCGGGGGCATGGAATTCCAGGTTTTAGGAAACGAATGGCAAAACCAGTCTGACCAATGAGGGTGTAGTGTCGAGGGACCGTCAAGGTGTGGGCATCATTTAATCTAAGAGAGTGGGTGGGGGGAGGTGGAGTGTAGAAAGAGGATGAGAGATAGGAGGGGAGCACCCTGAACCAGAATTTGGAGGTTAGTTTGGCAGTGAGAGATGTGTCTGTGAGATAGTGGAAGGAAGGTTAGAGAGTGAGAGAGTTCACAATGGTGGGAGCGGGAAGGGGAGTCGATAGCAAAGTGGCAGAAGGAGTTAAAGAGAGTGTCCAGCTTGGTCAGGGAAGATTTGGGAGCAACACCATAGACTGCGTCATAGTAGTCAAAGATGGGGCGTATCATCTTCAGGACAATTTCGCGCCCGCAGTCAGTGGGATGCAACTATGATTCCTGTACAGAGCACCAAGCTTGAGCGTAGTTTCTTCAGGATAGCATCGATATGCACAGAGAAGTTGAGGTGCTGGTTCAGCCAAACTCCCAGATATCGAAATGAGGAGGTGTCCTCCAAGATGGTCCCATCAAGGTTGTGGAAGGTGGGTAGGGCCGGGAGCCTAGAGAGTCTCTGCCTGATGCCAAAGGTCACTGAGATTGTCTTCTTGGCATTTAGAAAAAGCTGGTGGGAAGTAAACCAGAACTGAACTTGATTGCAGTCATGCTGTAGGCTGATTTGCACAGCAGCAGGGTTTTTGCCGGAACTGTACAAAACAGTATCGTCAGCGTACATGTGGATAGAAGAGGATGAGCAGGCTGTGGGAAGACCATTAAGGAAAATGGAGAAGTGTAGGGGACCAAGAACTGAGCCCTGAGGGACACCAGTGTTGATGGGGAGTGGGGGAGAGATGGAATCAAGGATTCTCACCGACTGGGTCCTGCCAATGAGGTAGGATTTAAACCAGCTGGTGGCCGATGGAACTAGGCCAGCTGAGAAGAGTGAATCAAGAAGTAGGGGATGTGAAACAGTGTCAAAAGCTTTGGCTAGGTCGACAAAGATGGCCGAGGTGATCAGGCCATCGTCCATCTCTGAAAAGATGGAGTCAGTAAGCCTGAGGAGGGAGGTGGTTGCTGAGTGGTTCTTCTGAAAACCAGATTGGAAGGGGGTGAAGAAGGAGGAATCAGAGAGGAAGGGTGATAGTTGAGAGAGAGCTAAATGTTCTTGAAGTTTGACGTGGGTAGGAAGGAGGGAAATTGGGTAATGGTTGCCAGGAGTGGATGTGTCACCACCCTTGGGGAGAAGAAGAACTACAGTGTGTTTACAGGATGAGGGTATCTGAGCAGAAATAAAGGACAGGTTAAGAATTAAGGAGATAGGATAAGCAATTGCAGGAGCAGAAAGGTAGAGAAGTTTAGGATCGAGCTCATCTGGTGAGGAGTCTTTAGAGGGATCGAGGGATAGGAGAGCATTAAGAGCTTTGTCAGGGGAGATAGTAAAAGATAAAAGTGGGGAAGGGGTAGGCTCTGGCTGAGGAGAAGGGCTGAAGTTAGTAAGTGGCAATGGGGCAAAGGAATTTAGAAGACACATGGCACACGAGGTGTAGTAGGCATTAAATTCATTGGCCACGGAGCCAGGGTCAGAAACTAGAGAGTTATTTATTTTGAGAACTGGAGGGGAAGGGGGAGATGGGGGAGAGAATAGGGCATGGACTACCCTCCAGAATTTAGATGGAGAGTTGGTGTTAGTCAGGAATGAGGAGTTGAAATAATCAGACTTAGCCAGTCTAGTAGCTTTAGTACATGAATTGCAGCATTCTGTACTGGCATAGTCATTTGGATGTTGTAAATTTGTGTTTTCTCCAGGCCCGATCACGCTCCCTGAAGCAGGCCAGGAGTTCAGCGGTGATCCAGGGGAGGTGAAGCCCATGGACTCTGGTCCATCTGAAAAGAGCAAAGGCATTCCAGGTGGCAATGAATTTGTCCTTAAAATAGTCAAGTGCTTGGTCAAGAGAAATAGTAGTGGAGAGGGGGGCCCAGTTGGTGGAAGCGAGTGCAGAGCTGATTGGGGTAAGGTCTAAGGATTTAAAGGACCAGAGCTGTATGATTTTTAGGGAGGTTTGGGGATGAACCTTACGAACAATGAAAATGGGGTTGTGGTCATCAGGGCATTGGGGAGGAGACCAGATTTAATGATGCGTACGAGTGGGTTATGAGTGCCCAGTCAAGCAGGGTGTGGTTTTGTGTTTTGGGATTAGGGCATGTGGGTTCAAGTATAAGTTGAGTGAGGTTTAGAGCAGCGACATCATTGCATAGCTTGTTTAACTTGGGAGACAACCAATTTAGATTCATGTCACCCATTATGAAAAGTTCACCAGATTGCAAGAGGGAGGTGATATTGGCAAAGAATTCAGTCGTGACCGAGGGTTGAATGCTTGGACGGCAATTGATGCCTACCACAAAGATTGGGATTGAGAAAGGAAGGGTGATGGAGGTGACAAGGGCATCATAGGCAGCTGGGATGGATGTAAATAGGGTGGTAGTAAACTGCAGAGAGGACAGGATGTACATAGCTCCCCTCCATGACCCGATCGAGGCTTGTCTGGAGGTGAAATACCCAGGGATAGCAATGGCACTGTCAGGGGTACTTTTTTGAGCCATGTCTTGGTAATAATTAGGATATCAGGGGTGTGTGAAATCATAAGAGTTTGTAGGAGGTCGATTTTAGGTAGTAGGCTGCAGATGTTCAGGCGGAGGAGCTTCAACCTGTTAGGGAGGGTTGTAGTGGGAGTGGAGTTTGGAGACACGTTATTTGGGTAAGGATCCTGGGCAGGAGAAGAAATAGGACCAGGGTTGGGGTGGATGTTCCCCAATGAAAGAAGGAGGAGGAGGCCAAGGATGAAATAGTGAAGTTTAGGACTTTTGTAATTGGAGTAGGAAACACGTGAGGGAGGGGAAGAGGCAGGGAGGGGTGGAGAGAAGGAGATAAGGAAATGAAGAAAGGCAAAGTGACTAGGAAAGGAAAACAGAGATGCTGGAGAGTAGTAGGGAAAGTGGGGTCTGCTTACAAGGGGGGCTGTGGGGGTGACTGACAGAATGAAGGAGGTATCTGGAAGGGAATTAGAGAGAGAAGTGGAAATAAGTGTAGAGGGGGAGACTGGGATAAGGGTAAGAACCAGGAAGGGTGTGAATAGGAGGGAGATGAAAATCATTCTGGGTAGGGTAGTAGAGGCTTTGTACAGGCTTACAGATTCAGATCACACCACTGAATGTTAGGATGTTGATTATTTATTTTATTTACTTTAGGTATGAATGACCCAGGACTAGAAGTGTTGGGGAGACTACTGGGTGAAGGATTGCAGCCTACATGTATTGTTGCCATCTAGTGGCTTTACAGTATAATTTGCAAATGGAAAAGTAGACACTTCAGGGTCCAGGATCAAATGTTACCTTATGGGGCAAGGAGGAGCATGGGCAGCAGGAACCTTCTCTGCCTGTCCTAGGCAGGTGGGTTGTTGTGGAGGGGACCACGTCAGCAGTACCAGCCCAGTGGGCTCCGATCAGCCTTATGGACCAAAGAGGAGTGTGGGCAGCAGGTGCCTTCTTGGCCTGTCCTAGTCAGGCAGGTTGCTTGTGGAGGGGACTGCGTCAGCAGTACCAGCCCAGTGGGCTCCAATCAGCCTTATGCTAGTTCTTTTGTTTGCATAGCTGTTCCTGTTACTATGTCATAAGACATCACGTGCAGGAGTGAAGGACCCTGTGCTCCTGCCGCCATCACATCATTATTTCTCATCATCATTCTGCAAAGCTCTGAGGTAAAAACTCATCTAAGTAGTTAGGTTGTTCCAGCTTCGACATGAGTGAAATTGGTGTTGTTGAAGCCTTTGGTGACCTCGCCTCTACCCTCAACCTAGCATTGGGTGCACATTGTTGTTAAGTTCTAACTCTCACCCCATCAGAGGTATAGAGAATGGGGTGAGAGTTAGACCAACAACCCAAATGCAGCACCCCAATGCCGGTTTGGGGTGTGGGCGGGGTCCAAAGGGGCTTAACCCTAACACCGAATTTCTCACTTTTGTCGCTGTGGAACAACCCTATCTAATGCATTAGATGGAGTTTTTACCTCTAATTTCCTCTTTTGAGAATGGTGACGAAATAGTGAATGGTAATAGCGGGTGGTGGGGCCTTCGGAGCACCCCGCCATGTGATGTCTTGTGACATAGTAACAGGAACAGCAATGCAAACAAAACACCAACAGTGGCGCATATGGTAATGCAAGTGTGAATGAGAATGCAAAGGTAACGCACACGGCGACGGTAACGGTAACGCCAAGGGGGATATAAACTAAGTGGAAACATTAACTGTAACAGTAACAGAAGCACATACCCTGTGTTTTCCAAACAGGTGCATACAGAAAACAGTGTGCACAAAGAATGCATGCATTGTAATGGGGATCAAAGCTTAAAATGAGCATTGGAAGTACTTAATTGGTAATATCTCAGCAACTGCATGACGTGAAAAAAATAAAAATTTCACAGAAACCATTATTTTCCTGGCTACCGTTTTGTTTTATATAGCCCATTGGGCTATGCAGCTTGTGACAAAAAATCTGTAACTTGCACTGTTTTCGAGATACGAGCCCTGAAAGGCACGGCGTACACCACCATGATAGTCTATGCGAAAAAATGCCAACTTCAGAGTACCGTAACTTGGCAGCCATGCAATATTTTTTCACCAAACCAACAAAAGGCACATCTGTGAGATGTTGACTGCGTTCCTTCCAAATTTCAGCTCAAAAGACAAAACCGTTCTTTTGCAGCTGGGTGGCAAAGAAGTGTTGTCATTTTGGCCATAGCCTGGAAAAGTAGTGTCGCAATTTGCGACATCTTTCACAAATTTTGTGAAAGTGTCATGAGTGTAACACTACTTTGTGACACTACTTTTTCCAGAAATTTGAAAAACATATTTCTGGGGTGTTTAACCCAAAATAAAGACATGGCTAGCATGCTCAGGGTCCCACTAGGTGAACACAAAAAGAATTGTGTCCCTAGAGGGTCCTAGATTTAAATGCTAAGCATTTCTGTGATCACTAATTGAAAAAATGGCTGACTCTACACTACTGGGTGATCTGTGACACTAAAAACTGTGTATGACACTTCACTTTTTGTTAACTTTTCCCATTGACTTATAATGGGAATTAGTTTTTGAATAACTTTTGAACCATTTAATATTTTTTCACAAAATCTTCAAAAAGTACATTGAAGACTCCAGTCGCACATTCCCTGAAGTTTTTGGACCGGTCGCGCAGACTGTGCAACCTGTAGGCGAGAGCAAAGAATTCGCAAAAAAGCATAAACACACATTTTGTTGGTGCTTAATAACTCTGCAGCCGTATAAGTGACCAGTACGAAACTTAGCAGATTCCAAGATCTATCATGCCCAATTGTGCACACCAAATTTCAGGCAAATCTGGTGAACAGTGGCAAAGTTATTAAGGTGCAAAATTTGACCCTTTAATCTTAAAATGGCTCCTCAACCCTAACTATGGTAGCACTACTGTGCTACCATTTTATATATATATATACACATATATACATACATATTTCTCCCTTACTTACTTACTGCCTCCGTGCCCTTAAAGCTCCTGATCTTTCTGTTCTGAGACAGAAAGTTCCTATATTTCTCAGTAGTCTCCTACTTGCTAACAGTCAGATGTCCAGCAGCTGGGGGGCGGAGTACTCTCTTTTCCTTCTAGGATGGCGAGTCTTTGTGACTCTGTGATCACCCTTCCTGCTCCCAAGCAGGAAGTTCCTGTTGTCAGTCAAATCCTGTGCCTATAAAAGTACAACTGGCTAAGGGTGGGGGGTAGAGGGGAGGGAAGGAGGGCAATATAGTCCCAGTAGAGAAGTATAGTTCTAGCAGCACCTCCTTCCTCTTGCTGTTCTCTGCCAGAAGCTATCTAGGGCAGTTTTTAAATCCTAAACACCTGGTTTGCTTCTGGTTGAGCCACTCCCCTAATTTACAGCTCTTTCTACACCTAGATAACTGCACAGATAATTCACTTCAGCCAACTCAGACAAACACCTAGATAACTGCTCAGATAACAGTTCACTTCAGCCAACTCAGACAAACACACTAACTCCTTTTTTTTTTCATTTATTTGTTTGTTTTACCCCTAAACTGAAGGTCCCAGTAGTAGAGTTCTAGTTCTTTAGTCCTAATAGAGATTAAAGTAGAGAAGTATAGTTCTAGCAGCACCTCCTACCTCCTGCTGTTCTCTGCCTATTCTAACGTCTGACTGTTCCTCTAATGAACGTGCATGTAACATTTCAGAAATAATAAAATTAATTGAACTGGAGCATCTCAAGAACAAGGATTAATTTTTGCTTTGCGCTGGGGGCTATGCCTCTCACAACCATCCCCTTCTCATTTTTGGTGGTTTGTGAGAAACATGTATGAATGGTGACTTTTGAACCATGTGGAAGGAAATAACTATAATTTCTTGTTTTGTGTTGGGGCCTGTGCCTCCCACACACCCCTTTCCATTTTTACATATGACACTGATGATGTTATTTTCATTGGGGCCTGTGCCCCTTTTCTGTGACTACCAATGTTTTACTTATTTTTAATGTCACTAGCAAACCGTATAAAGAAATTATGTTTTTATAAATAGTGTAGCACTGGACCAGTATAGTTAAACAATTAATTAAATAGATACAACACACAGATGTTTTTATTGTGCATGGCTTTTACTTTGTTTGTGCTGAGATACCAATGTAATATTTATGTATTATTTAACTTTATGTCATTGCGTTTCAGTCACATATATGCAATACACATGGCACTCCAAAACCCCATTCATACAAGAGCATGAGGGAGCATAAGTACTGTATAATGGAGGCTATATCAGTAGTGGTTAAGAGTACTGAGTTGCAAACCTGAGAACTGGGTTTGAATCCCCCAGCCCCCACATGCATACGGTGTGATCCTGAGCAAGTCACATAACTCCTGGCTCCCTGGTCACACCTGAAAACAAGCTTCACCTTAGTGTGCCTTTCCTGGTTAAATAAGTTCCTTTTTCCTATATCTCCTAAGACAAAAATTTGTGCAATGAGGGTCCAGAGTGTTATAGTATCTTCAGTGTTATTAGCAGCAATACTTTTTAAGGAAAGTTGTCATTGTTCTAGTTTTCTGTCTCAACAAGGCTATTTTCTTGTTTTTAAGTATGTTGCAGTGTTTTTCTCATACTACAACATACTTTATTTTAATTGCAAAAAGTCCACGACCTGGAAGTATGGCAGATGGTAGTGGGGTTCCATTATCTGTAAAGGTGCAGCGCTGCACCGTGTGCTGCAATACTTTTGTATTGGAGTGTATGGTGTGGCGCCGCGCCTTTACAGATAATGAAGCCCCACTAGTGTCCCCATACTTCCGGATCATGGACTTTTTGTAATTAAAATAAAAGATGTTGTGATGCAAGAAAATGCCACAACATACTTAAAAGGCTTAACTGGATGGTAATCCTTGAGGGGCAGGAGGCTAGAATGATGACAGCTTTTTAATGTACAAGGAGATTTATGACAGGTCTAAACTCTTATATTGAAGTTGAGGCAACAAGAATGTAAATGAAATTACTGCCTAATTCTAAATATTCATAAGCTGCCTGATTGAAGCATGCTGTATAAAATGTGTACTTCTGCAGAATGATTATTAAACAGTTAAAAAGACAATATTAATACAAAAAATATGCAAAGCAAAATAAGCCAAGATTATGCTAAAAGCAATCACCATAAATTTATTTTTGTAAGGGAAGTCTTTCAATAACAGTTTTCTTTTGTCAAAAAATGAGATCATTCTCATAAAAAGTCAGAAAGATGCCATTTATCCCACTTTTGCTTTGTCCGTCACATCAGTTTCCTTACCTCCAGCTTCATGGTCCCCTGTTTAGTCTTCAGACCCTCCTGCTTATAATTCAGAACCTCACTGATTAGAACCCTGAGCAGTTCTTCAGAGCTTGGGACTAGAATGTGTTCAGTGGCTGTTCCCGAAAATCAGTTCTCTCTACAGCTCCTTGTGCTTCTGTTTCTACTGGTGCTGCTCTCAGAAACTCAACTGCACTTCCTATCCCCTGGAATACTCCTGCCTCTCAGAAACTAAAGTTCACTTCCTGTCTGCCTAGGAAATGTGTCTCTCAACTATTCAAATCAGCTCATTAATATTCATGACATGCAGCAGTAGGGGAGAGGTTCCAAAACATAGTAATCCCTTGAAAATGCAGGAGCACATCCAGATTTGACTTCTCATGACTGAGGCAAAGCCAGAGAACAATTCAGTCAGGATGGAAACACACAATATAAAATGGCCAAGGAAATCCTAGTGTCCTGATTGACTGAGATCTGGGTCTAGCCATGGTAGTAACAGAACACAAACCAATGGGTAAAAAAAACAAATCCCTTCCAACCAGGGCAACTCACAGAATTCACAAGCCACTTACTGTACTTCCTAATTTCCTTCACAAACACGACTGCAACCTTTACTCATATATAAAAAACTTCAACTAGGCCCTTAAAATGAAAATCCATAACATTAAATAAGGTAAGTAAATAATTTAATGTTATTTTCACTCAGAATCCCACCTTACACACATACAGAAATTAAAAAATCAGGTACTATTCAGAGTTTCCATTGCTGGTGTTTCTTTGATGACCATGAAAAATACCTCCTATCCCTATCAGTTTACCAGAGAACTCCCTGTTCCTTACTTGGCAACAGATAAAATTAAGGTTCTGACTCCACTTGAGGCTTGTGGGTTTATCTGTGTGTGTATGCCAGTAGAACGCCGAAGAATTTTGAATTCTTGTATTCCATGCTACCATTGTGTGTGTGTGTGAGGGGGGCATTTTACTACTGGAATAATGCAGGGCTCTGAATTCTTCTATTTGATGATAATCACACAGTGTATTGACTGTGGAAAAAGACAGATGACTGAGGTGAAAACGTATGTGGATGGAGTGGGACTATTTTACATTATTTAGCAATAGTTTATTATATCTTTTGTGTCTTTGAAAACTATTAGAGTGTTTGTTTTTTTAACAGTTGCCTATGAGCCCATTTTATATTTAAGCAATAAGACACTCCAGGACATTGGGCGGTACTAGGAAGCTTCCCCTATGGTCCAGGGGACTGGCATGAGGCTTTGCCTTCATGCCTCACTACACACCCTGACCATTGGGAAAAACTAGTACCACCAATAACCGGTCATGCATTATTGCATAAGAGCTGTTCCTACCCTTCAAAAGGTCTGTGGGAACCTCACTTCCCAATATCAAGTCCCCACCATACTTTTGGCACAACAAACAGCTGCCTGGCCATCCTCTACATAGGGGAAAGAGAAAGCAAAAATTGCTTAACCCTGAAAGGCACACTAAGCCAGATATTGTTTCTAGGTGCAACCTTGGAGCATAAGGAGGTTAATTGACTTGCACAGGGTCACACAGTATGCAAGTGGGCGTGATGGGATTTGAAGCCAGGTCTCCCAGATTATAGCTTAGTACCATTAACCAATATGCTATGCTGCCTTCTAAGGGCAATATACCTTCCTATCTACATAAGCCACCACCCAGGCACCACCACTATTCTCTGAAGTAGAACTTGACCCCGAGGCAGTTTCTAAAAGGGAACTGACAGACTTTAATTCTTCTAGTTTCATAGAACTGATCATAAGAGACATACAGAATTGTATTTATTTAGTTTTTGTTAACTGGGAAGTGCACTAGACAAAACAACTGTCTACTTTCACGCATCGACCCAAGAGAAATACATACAGAGGAACAGCATATTATAGGTTACAACACAATGCAACATTACATACGCAGTTTAGCCAAATGATACCGATTGAATTATATACTAGATCATTACAACATGTATATAGGTGCAATGCATCTAAAAATACTGATTTCTAACCAGAGAAGATACGCAATTATGATTCTCTTTGTAAATTTTAAGCAGTGTGGCAAGAAATAATTGTGACTTTTCTGAACACTTTTTCCTGTACTTATTTTGAATCAGGACACTAATACTGCATGCTGAATGATGTAGCAAGACAGCAGTATAAGCAAGGCCCCTGGAATTCTGCGATTCTGCAGTTGCGGAATTTTCTGCAGAATTTGCATCATGCCGCAGAATTTATATAGTGCAGCAGAATTCCTTGTTTTTAGTAAATTTTCATTCAAATATACAGTTTTTTCATAGTGCCAGTCTCCTGCACCCATCTTGTTTATCCTGAAGCCCCTCCTCTACACTTGGTAGGTGATGTCATCAATGACATCACTTCGTATTTTAGCCAATGGCAGGGATGCATTCTGCCACAGAAATGAATAAATCATGCCACAGAAATCAGAAAATGCTGCTGCAGAAGTCTAGGAGCCCTGCTGCAGAAATCAGAAAATTCTGCCACAGATTATTAGGGGCCCTGAGTATAAGCCGTCTACCTTGACATAGGACAGCATTTTTTTTGTAGTTTTGATTGCCATTGTAGGTGATTTTAGTGTATTTGGATTGTAGTTGTGGGTGTACTATGAAAATATAACACAGTCAACAGTAACCAAAAAATAATATAGCATGACAAATTAAGCAGCAGTACAAGAATACGGTGAAAGTTTTGACCAATACTTTTTTATTCTATTTTTAGATTGCCCCTTACCTGATGACTTGTGTATATGATACTCTCCTTTCCACAATTTAAGCCTGGTTTAGTACTTTTTTCACATCTGAAATAAAAAAAGGAGTGCTCCTTTTAATCTGGCTTGCACCAGGTTTGAATCAGTGTTCTCACCTGTATTGTACATCAGTTATTTAAAATCATTTCTGTTGTGACTAAAATGAACTAGTATGCAGCAAGCAGTGCTTCATGACCTTACGGAACAGTAGGTGTTCAAAAACAGCTGGGAATAGTGACGGACACCAGGTCTGAGCTATATTAAAAGAAGCGCTACTTTTATTGTTTCAGATGCAATAAAAGGGACTAAAGCAATCTCAGATAAATTGTTGAAAGAAGGGTATTATACAAGTCATTAGATAAGGGACAATTGAAAATAGAATGCAAAAATATAGGTCAAAATTGTCACCAGATTATTGCACTGCTGCTTTAACATACAACAGGAAGAAAACATTAATGGAAAAAATTATATACTTATTTGGTATGTAAAAATTATTAAGTAAGAAAAGAAAGAAAAGCAGAGGACAGGAATTTTTTTTAAACCCTTTATAATGTTTTGGTGTGTTTTCATTTTTTTTCCTTTTTTGTTGGGGTGGGAGGACAGTGAGGAAAAGTAAAGACAGAACAGACACTACATGTAAAGACAGAAAACAAGAAAAATTATATACAACTACTGGGCTTGGGACCAACCAATCAGCATATGTAATGTACTAATCTTTTGCAACTGCTGAGCCTCCATTCTGTCCAACTGCTGGCAAGTTTGGTCAACAATGATACGTTATGCAGCTAGTCAAACTCAGTCCACAGGATGGCCAGGTGTGACTGGCATTTCTGCTGGGTTGGATGCAGCTGCAGGAGACACCAGTTGCTCAGACCTCTCCTTCTGCTGCATTTTGTATGACATGCAGGCCATTGCCATACTGCCCCCTCTTGCACTGCACCCTCCACTGCATGAGCTGTTCATATTTCCTGCACCTTGGCCTCCCACTGGGTACTGTGGTGCACTAACAGGTGGGTTCTTTGGTCCCACCCCCATGCTCAAGTGGCTGCCCTTTCTACCGTGATGCACCAACATACTGCAGATGTTGCATTTCACCACACTTGGGTCACCTGACAGTGTGGTGAAAAACAGCCACATTGGTGAGCTAAGGGGAAGACTATGAACAGGCGGGAGGGCAGATTTTGCAGGCTGCTCTGCAGTTGGGGCAATAGTTGCTGCTGTTTTGTTCCTGCTGCTGCTTCTGGTGCCACACTTCCACTGGCAGTGAAAACATTTTGTGTGTGTGTGTGGGGGGGCACTGGATAGCAAAACACTGCCATGGTTTAGGTGAATGGTTTGCCCAAGGCCCTTGCACATCCTTGGGGCAGAGGAACCTCCCTTGCTCCACCTCTCTCCATTTTTAAAGAAAAAATGACAAAAAGTATTATTTACTCAAAAAAAAGGAAAAACAGAGAAACTGAATTATATAACAAAAAAAAGTTGGACTAAAGGGATGAAAGTGGTTTAAATAAACTCAGGAATCTGAAAAAAGGACAAAAACAGAGCACTCTTTCTTTTACTAGTTTTGACTAGCACACTAAGCTACACAGTTCCTGTTCTAGCAAAGTGAAAGTCAAATTGAATGAGTTCACTGACTTCCTGCCTGATTCCCTTCCAGCCTGCATCAAGTGACCTGCAGAATGTCAAACATATGATCTGTGTGTTGTTTCTCACAAACTTTGCCTCTCACAATGTAACCTGAAGTTATTACCAAGTATGGAATGCAAAGATCATTAAAGGCGAATTCTGACCTTTGAATGGAAACTTCATGTAATGCTACGTGGATGCAAAGCTGATCACTTTGCATTATGTACGTAGGCATAGCAAAACTTTGCTGCATTTCTAGTGCCCGGTGCATATTTATAACATAAATCCTGGTGGTCTAGTGCACCCTCCTCCCTAATCACCAGTGTCACCTGTATATATTTATATATTATATCCTTATGGTCTAGCAAACCCCCCCAATCCCTGAATCATTATTAAGCTAATGCAGTACCCATTGTTAACTGTCTTAAACTGCTCTAGTACTTGAATGTTAGCCTGACTGTTCCTTGTAACAATCTGAACTTTTTACTCTGTAACAATCATTGTAATGCTTGTCTGTACCTAATCTATGTGACGTGGAACCTTTGTAAAGAAATCTTTGACTCAAAGGTATCTTTCTGAAACCTGAAATGAATAAACTGGTGGTCTAGTGGCCACCACCCCTGCACTGGAAGGCAGGGTCCCACAGCCCCACTACCCCATCCTGCAAATGAGCCAGCGACTGGCAGAGCCCACCACTCACCTCCATGACTAGCTGCTGACTGAGCTCATTGAGCACCTACTGTACTCAGTACATTTACTGATTGAGCTGTCAATCAATGAGCGTGTGCTTAGCACAGTAGGTGCTCACTGAGATCTTAGTTTGTGACTGGCTATGGAGGAGAGCAGTGAGCTGTGCCAGTTACTGGCTCAGTTTTTGGGATGGGGGACTGGGGTGGTGGGACCCAACCTTCTGATGTGGGTGGGTGCCATTAACCCACCAAGAAAGTACTGGAAGTACTACATTGACATGACATGGGTTTGGGGATCAGGGAGGGGGCTCTGCTAAGCAACTAGGATTGGTGTTATAAATATGTACTGTGACATCAGGATTGGGGAGAGGGTCTGCTAGACCACCAGGATTTGTGTTATAAATATTTATTTATTTAGCTTTTGGTAACTGGGTAGGTGCACTAGGCATAGTTCAGGCATGAACCGGGAGGATACAAGTGAGTACATAACAAAACAGTTTGAAAGCAGTACAACAATAGGTGAGACAAGGGTACAGATCCAAATAACAATTAATGGTAACAATAAGATTATGGTAGAGACAAATCAAAAGAAAAATAACAAGTGCAGGTAAACAATGTTCGAGATACACAAAATAGAGATAGCATTACAAAAATAACAAATAAAAGTGCAGTTAAAATGGGAACCCAGATTGATCGAGTTGGGACCAAACCAAAGGACTAGAGTTCCAAAGAAGTGAAGGAGTGACTGTTAAGGGAGAATCCTTTAGTCAAGACCAGGGGTGTATGTGCACTCCAGTCGACCAAGTACAGATTAGCAGGGGGGAGAAGTCGGAAACTGAAGAGTGCGTGGTGAGGGTGGGTGATGCCTAGGAAAAGGCAAGGGCAAGACATGAAAGAATGAAGGCAGGAGGTCAGGTTAAGAGGAGAATTTGGGAAAGAGGGGCAGCAGTGGGTAGAGATGTGGTGGCCAAGAGGTAGAGGATGGAGGGTCTACAGAGGGTGAAACAGGTGCAGGGGGTTGAGGTGAGTAGATGAGTATGGTGTAGCCTTTTGAAGCAGGCATGGGTTGGAGCAAAATGAATAGCTTATGGGAGGGAGTTCCAATATTTGGGTGCAGTATATAAGAAAGCTCATGCACCCATTCCAGTTTCTCAGATCTAGGAACATGGAGGGGAGCTTGGTCAGTGGATCTGAGCCCATAGGAGATGGATTATGTGTCTAGCATGGAGGCAAGGGATTGGGAAGACCTGATCTGGCAATACTGTCAATGAGAGATCCAAGGGACTGGAGCTGATGGGCAGGTAGGAAGGACAAGTTTAGATTGGCATAAAGCTGACAGTGGTGCTTGTGAGCGGGATGCAGAAGCATAGCGGCAGATGTTATTATAGGTGGTATCCCACTTGTGAAAAGTAGTTTTGATGCTCCTAGGTATGTGACTGAGCCATGAGCTAGTGCAGAAGTAGAATGCCTTGTGCAATAGCAAGCTCAGCCGATGGAGTAAGGGCAGAGTTAGTCCAGTAGGTGCTCCAAGCTTGGTATTTATAGACTTGCAGGTAGTAATGTGTTGGTCAAACCAGGGATTCATCAAGCAAGATGCCCAGGTACTTGAAAGAGCCAGTATTGACCAATGGTGAGCCATCAGTGCATAAGATATTGAGAGAGTTAAGGTTAGTTCTGAGTCTAGCAGGGGAGCTGAAAAGCTTGGAGTGAGTTTTACCCTCGTTAAGAATGAGGTTGTTTTCAGTCAGCCAGGATTGGATGTGGAGAAAATCTGAGGAGTGAGAGTGATTTATGACTAAGGTGTTCGTGGCACTGGAATAAAGAATAAGGTCATCTACATTTAGCAGAGATGAGCAGACTGGAGAGAGTGAGGGGAGATCATTAACGAAGATGGGAAAAAGCAGGAGGCCCAGAATGGATCCCTGCGGAACACCAATATTTATAGTGGAGAGATCAGACAGGACCAAACTGTAGTTCATGGCATGCTTCCTGTTCTATAAATAGCTCTTGAACCAGGCTATGGTATCTGTAGAGAAGTCAAGAGACAGGAGCTTGGTGAGGAGAAGGGAGTGGTTTATAAGACTGAACGCCTTGGTTAGGTCAATGAAGACCATTCTGGTCAGGAGTCCTTTATATACAGCAGTACAGTTATCATTTGTGAATTTCAGGCGTGCCATAGTAGTGCTATGACCCTTGCAGAAGCCATGCTGAGAGACAGACAGGAGGTTATGCTCTTGTAGGAAGGAGATGGTTTGTGTGGCTACTAGTTTTTCGAGTATTTTGCTAAGAATGGAGAGAATGGCTATGGGCTGGTAGTTGGCGATATCCTTGGGATCTCCTTTTTTAACTATGAGGGTGACTTTAGTTATTTTCCAGATGCTAGGGATTGAGCTGTGGCATAATGACAGATTGAAAATTGTAGCTAAGGGTGAGGCAATAAGAGGGGCGGCAAGCCTCAGGAGCCTGGGCTCAAGACCATCTGAGCCAGTACTAGTACTGTCAGGGATGCCTTGTAGCAACTTTAGGACTGCTCATCTGATAATGGTTCAAAACAGAAGGGTGGCTAATTATACAGAGGTTTACTGTTCATGGAGGGGGACTGTATGGGAGGGGTGAAGACTGATGAATATCTGGATAAATCCAAGAAATGAAGATAGGAGTTTGCAATGGTGGTCGGATTGTTACAATGCACATCATTTATTATCATATTGTTCATGCTTCTGGTATGTTTGGCACCAAGGAATGCTTTGATGGGACCAGAATTTTCTGGAGTCACCTGCAGTTTCTATATGCACAGGCAACATAGAGATTGGTGAGGGGGTTCTACTAGACCCCCAGGATTTATGTTATAAATATGCATCGGTGACATGGGGGATTGGTGAGGGGGGGGATCTGCTAGACCACTAGGGATTTTTTAATGTAGTAATGTGAGATCAGGGCTTGGGGTGCTGCTAGGCACCAAGGACGCGCTTGAGCTATGCACAGTTGCCCCACAGCTTGCAGCAAATAATACAGATGCACCACCTGTTTAGTGCACAGTGACCCTTCCTAAAACCGAGGTACTTTGCTGCCAGGACACTGCCCAATTGATAATCAGGTGCAGGGTACCTGGCACACCAGGCATTGCCAGGAGGGCACACTGAACAACAAGTTGCTCGTCTCACGTGTGACCTGGGAAGTGGTTACATAAGGTTGTGAAGGATGATCAGTTACAATAGTATTTGGGTAGTACAAACAACACAACACAGCATTGTAAGATTGTGCAATAGTTGGAATACAAGGTATTGTGCAATAAACAGTAGTGGAACATTGGTTAAATTACATGTCCAAAATCATACAAAGAACATATGACTGCACAAAACAGTAAATATGCGATAGAACCATTTACAGTGCATGAGTGTACCAGAGCAGGCTCGAGGTATTACGCAAGTGCTGTTGGAGTAAAAAGGATGGGTTGGGCTATGCACACTGATGACCCAGAAGGGCAGGAGAAGAAGAGAGTGGGGAGAGGCAAGAACTGAATATGAGGAGAAGGGGTAGCCATTTGCTTATTTCCCCCTTCAGGATGTTGAGAACCCTGCCTGGGGTAGGTTATGGTAGGAAGGCAAAAACTGGGGATAGGTACTAAGGTGGGTTAAAGCAGGAGCAGCTGAGGGAAAGGTAATTGTGTAGAGCAGAGTTAAGGGAGTAGTTAGAGGAGGAGTGATATATTTCGGGGGCATGGAATTCCAGGTTTTAGGGAAACGACGGGCAAAACCAGTCTGACCAATGAGGGTGTAGTGTCGAGGGACCGTCAAGGTGTGGGCATCATTTAATCTAAGAGAGTGGGTGGGGGGAGGTGGAGTGTAGAAAGAGGATGAGAGATAGGAGGGGAGCACCCTGAACCAGAATTTGGAGGTTAGTTTGGCAGTGAGAGATGTGTCTGTGAGATAGTGGAAGGAAGGTTAGAGAGTGAGAGAGTTCACAATGGTGGGAGCGGGAAGGGGAGTCGATAGCAAAGTGGCAGAAGGAGTTAAAGAGAGTGTCCAGCTTGGTCAGGGAAGATTTGGGAGCAACACCATAGACTGCGTCATAGTAGTCAAAGATGGGGCGTATCATCTTCAGGACAATCTCGCGCCTCGCAGTCAGTGGGATGCAACTATGATTCCTGTACAGAGCACCAAGCTTGGGGCGCAGTTTCTTCAGGATAGCATCGATATGCACAGAGAAGTTGAGGTGCTGGTTCAGCCAAACTCCCAGATATCGAAATGAGGAGGTGTCCTCCAAGATGGTCCCATCAAGGTTGTGGAAGGTGGGTAGGGCCGGGAGCCTAGAGAGTCTCTGCCTGATGCCAAAGGTCACTGAGATTGTCTTCTTGGCATTTAGAAAAGCTGGGGAAGTAAACCAGAACTGAACTTGATTGCAGTCATGCTGTAGGCTGATTTGCACAGCAGCAGGGTTTTTGCCGGAACTGTACAAAACAGTATCGTCAGCGTACATGTGGATAGAAGAGGATGAGCAGGCTGTGGGAAGACCATTAAGGAAAATGGAGAAGTGTAGGGGACCAAGAACTGAGCCCTGAGGGACACCAGTGTTGATGGGGAGTGGGGGAGAGATGGAATCAAGGATTCTCACCGACTGGGTCCTGCCAATGAGGTAGGATTTAAACCAGCTGGTGGCCGATGGAACTAGGCCAGCTGAGAAGAGTGAATCAAGAAGTAGGGATGTGAAACAGTGTCAAAAGCTTTGGCTAGGCGACAAAGATGGTTGAGGTGATAGGCCATCGTCCATCTCTGAAAAGATGGAGTCAGTAAGCCTGAGGAGGGAGGTGGTTGCTGAGTGGTTCTTCTGAAAACCAGATTGGAAGGGGGTGAAGAAGGAGGAATCAGAGAGGAAGGTGATAGTTGAGAGAGAGCTAAATGTTCTTGAAGTTTGACGTGGGTAGGAAGGAGGAAATTGGGTAATGGTTGCCAGGAGTGGATGTGTCACCACCCTTGGGGAGAAGAAGAACTACAGTGTGTTTACAGGATGAGGGTATCTGAGCAGAAATAAAGGACAGGTTAAGAATTAAGGAGATAGGATAAGCAATTGCAGGAGCAGAAAGGTAGAGAAGTTTAGGATCGAGCTCATCTGGTGAGGAGTCTTTAGAGGGATCGAGGGATAGGAGAGCATTAAGAGCTTTGTCAGGGGAGATAGTAAAAGATAAAAGTGGGGGAAGGGTAGGCTCTGGCTGAGGAGAAGGGCTGAAGTTAGTAAGTGGCAATGGGGCAAAGGAATTTAGAAGACACATGGCACACGAGGTGTAGTAGGCATTAAATTCATTGGCCACGGAGCCAGGGTCAGAAACTAGAGAGTTATTTATTTTGAGAACTGGAGGGGGAAGGGGAGATGGGGGAGAGAATAGGGCATGGACTACCCTCCAGAATTTAGATGGAGAGTTGGTGTTAGTCAGGAATGAGGAGTTGAAATAATCAGACTTAGCCAGTCTAGTAGCTTTAGTACATGAATTGCGTAGCATTCTGTACTTGGCATAGTCATTTGGATGTTTGGTAAATTTGTGTTTTCTCCAGGCCCGATCACGCTCCCTGAAGCAGGCCAGGAGTTCAGCGGTGATCCAGGGGAGGTGAAGCCCATGGACTCTGGTCCATCTGAAAAGAGCAAAGGCATTCCAGGTGGCAATGAATTTGTCCTTAAAATAGTCAAGTGCTTGGTCAAGAGAAATAGTAGTGGAGAGGGGGGCCCAGTTGGTGGAAGCGAGTGCAGAGCTGATTGGGGTAAGGTCTAAGGATTTAAAGGACCAGAGCTGTATGATTTTTTAGGGAGGTTTGGGGGATGAACCTTACGAACAATGAAAATGGGGTTGTGGTCACTAAGGGCATTGGGGAGGAGACCAGATTTAATGATGCGGTACGAGTGGGTTATGAGTGCCCAGTCAAGCAGGGTGTGGTTTTGTGTTTTGGGATTAGGGCATGTGGGTTCAAGTATAAGTTGAGTGAGGTTTAGAGCAGCGACATCATTGCATAGCTTGTTTAACTTGGGAGACAACCAATTTAGATTCATGTCACCCATTATGAAAAGTTCACCAGATTGCAAGAGGGAGGTGATATTGGCAAAGAATTCAGTCGTGACCGAGGGTTGAATGCTTGGACGGCAATTGATGCCTACCACAAAGATTGGGATTGAGAAAGGAAGGGTGATGGAGGTGACAAGGGCATCATAGGCAGCTGGGATGGATGTAAATAGGGTGGTAGTAAACTGCAGAGAGGACAGGATGTACATAGCCACTCCCCCTCCATGACCCGATCGAGCTTGTCTGGAGGTGAAATACCCAGGGATAGCAATGGCACTGTCAGGGGTACTTTTTTGAGCCATGTCTTGGTAATAATTAGGATATCAGGGGTGTGTGAAATCATAAGAGTTTGTAGGAGGTCGATTTTAGGTAGTAGGCTGCAGATGTTCAGGCGGAGGAGCTTCAACCTGTTAGGGAGGGTTGTAGTGGGAGTGGAGTTTGGAGACACGTTATTTGGGTAAGGATCCTGGGCAGGAGAAGAAATAGGACCAGGGTTGGGGTGGATGTTCCCCAATGAAAGAAGGAGGAGGAGGCCAAGGATGAAATAGTGAAGTTTAGGACTTTTGTAATTGGAGTAGGAAATACGTGAGGGAGGGGAAGAGGGAGGGAGGGGTGGAGAGAAGGAGATAAGGAAATGAAGAAAGGCAAAGTGACTAGGAAGGGAAAACAGAGATGCTGGAGAGTAGTAGGGAAAGTGGGGTCTGCTTACAAGGGGGCTGTGGGGTGACTGACAGAATGAAGGAGGTATCTGGAAGGAATTAGAGAGAGAAGGAAATAAGTGTAGAGGGAGACTGGGATAAGGGTAAGAACCAGGAAGGGTGTGAATAGGAGGGAGATGAAAATCATTCTGGGTAGGGTAGTAGAGGCTTTGTACAGGCTTACAGATTCAGATCACACCACTGAATGTTAGGATGTTGATTATTTATTTTATTTACTTTAGGTATGAATGACCCAGGACTAGAAGTGTTGGGGAGACTACTGGGTGAAGGATTGCAGCCTACATGTATTGTTGCCATCTAGTGGCTTTACAGTATAATTTGCAAATGGAAAAGTAGACACTTCAGGGTCCAGGATCAAATGTTACCTTATGGGGCAAGGAGGAGCATGGGCAGCAGGAACCTTCTCTGCCTGTCCTAGGCAGGTGGGTTGCTTGTGGAGGGGACCACGTCAGCAGTACCAGCCCAGTGGGCTCCGATCAGCCTTATGGACCAAAGAGGAGTGTGGGCAGCAGGTGCCTTCTTGGCCTGTCCTAGTCAGGCAGGTTGCTTGTGGAGGGGACTGGTCACAGTACCAGCCCAGTGGGCTCCAATCAGCCTTATGTTAGTAAATGAGTTAGATCGCTGTTCCCCTACATATGTCATAAGACATCACGTGGCAGGAGTGAAGGACCCTCAGGCTCCTGTTGCCAGACACATTCACCATTTCATCATCATTCGTGCGCTCTGAGGTAAACTCATCAACGTATTAGTTATTCCATTGCTTATTGCTCATGAGGCATGGCTTTGGACCTCTCGCTTGCTCCTTTCACTCAGCATTGGTACATTGTTAAGTTCCCAACCCTCACCCCATCAGAGGTATAGGAGAAGGGGTAGAGTTAGCACCAACCCAAATGCGCATCTCCCAATGCCGGTTGGGGTGTGGGCGGGGTCCAAAGGGGCTTAACCCTAACACCGAATTTCTCACTTTGTCGCTGTGGAACAACCCTATCTAATGCATTAGATGGAGTTTTTACCTCTAATTTCCTCTTTTGAGAATGGTGACGAAATAGTGAATTGAGACATAGCCATGAGTGTGGGGTCCTTCAGGCCCCACTCCCGCCATGTGATGTCTTGTGACATAGTAACAGGAACAGCAATGCAAACAAAAACACTAACAGTGGCGTACATGGTAATGCAAGTGTGAATGAGAATGCAAAGGGTAACGCACACGGTGGCGTAGACGGTAACGGTAACGCCAAGGGGGATATAAACGTAAGTGGAAACATTAACTGTAACAGTAACAGAAGCACATACCCTGTGTTTTCCAAACAGGTGCATACAGAAAAACAGTGTGCACAAAGAATGCATGCATTGTAATGGGGATCAAAGCTTAAAATGAGCATTGGAAGTACTTAATTGGTAATATCTCAGCAACTGCATGACGTAGAAAAAAAATTAAAATTTCACAGAAACCATTATTTTCCTGGCTACCGTTTTGTTTTATATAGCCCATTGGGCTATGCAGCTTGTGACAAAAAATCTGTAACTTGCACTGTTTTCGAGATACGAGCCCTGAAAGGCACGGCGTACACCACCATGATAGTCTATGCGAAAAAATGCCAACTTCAGAGTACCGTAACTTGGCAGCCATGCAATATTTTTTCACCAAACCAACAAAAGGCACATCTGTGAGATGTTGACCGTGCTCCTTCCAAATTTCAGCTCAAAAGACAAAACCGTTCTTTTGCAGCTGGGTGGCAAAGAAGTGTTGTCATTTTGGCCATAGCCTGGAAAAGTAGTGTCGCAATTTGAGACATCTTTCACAAATTTTGTGAAAGTGTCATGAGTGTAACACTACTTTGTGACACTACTTTTTCCAGAAATTTGAAAAACATATTTCTGGGGTGTTTAACCCCAAAATAAAGACATGGCTAGCATGCTCAGGGTCCGACTAGGTGAACACAAAAAGAATTGTGTCCCTAGAGGGTCCCAGATTTAAATGCTAAGCATTTCTGTGATCACTAATTGAAAAAAAATGGCTGACTCACGACACTACTGGGGTGATCTGTGACACTAAAAACTGTGTATGACACTTTCGCACTTTTTGTTAACTTTTCCCATTGACTTATAATGGGAATTAGTTTTTTGAATAACTTTTGAACCATTTAATATTTTTTCACAAAATCTTCAAAAAGTACATTGAAGACTCCAGTCGCACTATTCTCTGAAGTTTTGGACCGTCGGCAAGACTGTGCAACCTGTAGGCTAGAGCAAAGAATTCGCAAAAGCATAAACACACATTTTGTTGTGCTTAATAACTCTTGCAGCCGTATAAGTGACTAGTATGAAACTTAGCAGATTCCAAGATCTATCATGCCATGATGTGCACACCAAATTTCCAGGCAAATCTGGTGAACAGTGGCAAAGTTATTAAGGTGCAAAATTTGACCTTTAATCTAAAATGGCTCTCAACTCTTTAACTATGGTAGCACTACTGTGCTACCATTTTATATATATATATATACATATATACATACATATTTCTCCCTTACTTACTTACTGCCTCCGTGTCTTTAAAGCTCCTGATCTTTCTGTTCTGAGACAGAAAGTTCCTATATTTCTCAGTAGTCTCCTTACTTGCTAACAGTCAGATGTCCAGCAGCTGGGGGGCGGAGCTACTCTTTTCCTTCTAGGATGGCGAGTCTTTGTGACTCTGTGATCACTCCCTTCCTGCTCCCAAGCAGGAAGTTCCTGTTGTCAGTCAAATCCTGTGCCTATAAAAGTACAACTGGCTAAGGGTGGGGGGTAGAGGGGAGGGAAGGAGGGCAATATAGTCCCAGTAGAGAAGTATAGTTCTAGCAGCACCTCCTTCCTCTTGCTGTTCTCTGCCAGAAGCTATCTAGGCAGTTTTAAATCCTAAACACCTGGTTTGCTTCTGGTTAAGGCACTCCCCTAATTTACAGCTCTTTCTACACCTAGATAACTGCACAGATAATTCACTTCAGCCAACTCAGACAAACACCTAGATAACTGCTCAGATAACAGTTCACTTCAGCCAACTCAGACAAACACACTAACTCCTTTTTTTCATTTATTTGTTTGTTTTTACCCTAAACTGAAGGTCCCAGTAGTAGAGTTCTAGTTCTTTAGTCCTAATAGAGATTAAAGTAGAGAAGTATAGTTCTAGCAGCACCTCCTACCTCCTGCTGTTCTCTGCCTATTCTAACGTCTGACTGTTCCTCTAATGAACGTGCATGTAACATTTCAGAAATAATAAAATTAATTGAACTGGAGCATCTCAAGAACAAGGATTAATTTTTGCTTTGCGCTGGGGGCTATGCCTCTCACAACCATCCCCCTTCTCATTTTTGGTGGTTTGCTGAGAAACATGTATGAATGGTGACTTTTTGAACCATGTGGAAGGAAATAACTATTAATTTCTGTTTTGTGTTGGGGGCCTGTGCCCTCCCACACACCCCCTTTCCATTTTTACATATGACACTGATGATGCTATTTTCATTGGGGGCCTGTGCCCCCCTTTTCTGTGACTACCAATGTTTTACTTATTTTTAATGTCACTAGCAAACCGTATAAAGAAATTATGTTTTTATAAATAGTGTAGCACTCCGGACCAGTATAGTTAAACGAATTAATTAAATAGATACAACACACAGATGTTTTTATTGTGCATGGCTTTTACTTTGTTTGTGCTGAGATACCAATGTAATATTTATGTATTATTTAACTTTATGTCATTGGCGTTTCAGTCACATATATGCAATACACATGGCACTCCAAAACCCCATTCATACAAGAGCATGAGGGAGCATAAGTACTGTATAATGGAGGCTATATCATGTAGTGGTTAAGAGTACTGAGTTGCAAACCTGGAGAACTGGGTTTGAATCCCACAGCCCCCACATGCATACGGTGTGATCCTGAGCAAGTCACATAACTCCCTTGTGCTCCCTGGTCACACCTGAAAACAAGCTTCACCTTAGTGTGCCTTTCCTGGTTAAATAAGTTCCTTTTTCCTATATCTCCTAAGACAAAAATTTGTGCAATGAGGGTCCAGAGTGTTATAGTATCTTCAGTGTTATTAGCAGCAATACTTTTAAAGGAAAGCTGTCATTATTCTAGCCTTCTGCCCCAACAAGGCTTACCCCCTTAAGGCTTTTAAGTATGTTGCAGTGTTTTTCTCATACTACAAACATACTTTATTTTAATTGCAAAAGTCCACGACCTGGAAGTATGGCAGATGGTAGTGGGGTTCCATTATCTGTAAAAGGTGCAGCGCTGCACCGTGTGCTGCAATACTTTGTATTGGAGTGTATGGTGTGGCACCGCTGCTTTACAGATAATGAAGCCCCACTAGTGTCCCCATACTTCCGGATCATGGACTTTTTGTAATTAAAATAAAAGATGTTGTGATGCAAGAAAAATGCCACAACATACTTAAAAGGCTTAACTGGATGGTAATCCTTGTGGGGCAGGAGGCTAGAATGATGACAGCTTTCTTTTAATGTACAAGGAGATTTATGACAGGTCTAAACTCTTATATTGAAGTTGAGGCAACAAGAATGTAAATGAAATTACTGCCCTAATTCTAAATATTCATAAGCTGCCTGATTGAAGCATGCTGTATAAAAATGTGTACTTCTGCAGAATGATTATTAAACAGTTAAAAAAAGACAATATTAATACAAAAAAATATGCAAAGCAAAAATAAGCCAAGATTATGCTAAAAGCAATCACCATAAATTTATTTTTTGTAAGGGAAGTCTTTCAATAACAGTTTTCTTTTGTCAAAAAAAATGAGATCATTCTCATAAAAAAGTCAGAAAGATGCCATTTATCCCACTTTTGCTTTGTCCGTCACATCAGTTTCCTTACCTCCAGCTTCATGGTCCCCTGATTTAGTCTTCAGACCCTCCTGCTTATAATTCAGAACCTCACTGATTAGAACCCTGAGCAGTTCTTCAGAGCTTGGGACTAGAATGTGTTCAGTGGCTGTTCCCGAAAATCAAGTTCTCTCTACAGCTCCTTGTGCTTCTGTTTCTACTGGTGCTGCTCTCAGAAACTCAACTGCACTTCCTATCCCCCTGGAATACTCCTGCCTCTCAGAAACTAAAGTTCACTTCCTGTCTGCCTAGGAAATGTGTCTCTCAACTATTCAAATCAGCTCATTAATATTCATGACATGCAGCAGTAGGGGAGAGGTTCCAAAACATAGTAATCCCTTGAAAATGCAGGAGCACATCCAGATTTGACTTCTCATGACTGAGGCAAAGCCAGAGAACAATTCAGTCAGGATGGAAACACACAATATAAAATGGCCAAGGAAATCCTAGTGTCCTGATTGACTGAGATCTGGGTCTAGCCATGGTAGTAACAGAACACAAACCAATGGGTAAAAAAAACAAATCCCTTCCAACCAGGGCAACTCACAGAATTCACAAGCCACTTACTGTACTTCCTAATTTCCTTCACAAACACGACTGCAACCTTTACTCATATATAAAAAACTTCAACTAGGCCCTTAAAATGAAAATCCATAACATTAAATAAGGTAAGTAAATAATTTAATGTTATTTTCACTCAGGAATCCCACCTTACACACATACAGAAATTAAAAAAATCAGGTACTATTCAGAGTTTCCATTGCTGGTGTTTCTTTGATGACCATGAAAAAATACCTCCTATCCCTATCAGTTTACCAGAGAACTCCCTGTTCCTTACTTGGCAACAGATAAAATTAAGGTTCTGACTCCACTTGAGGCTTGTGGGTTTATCTGTGTGTGTATGCCAGTAGAACGCCGAAGAATTTTGAATTCTTGTATTCCATGCTACCATTGTGTGTGTGTGTGGGAGGGGGGGCAATTTACTACTGGAATAATGCAGGGCTCTGAATTCTTCTATTTGATGATAATCACACAGTGTATTGACTGTGGAAAAAGACAGATGACTGAGGTGAAAACGTATGTGGATGGAGTGGGACTATTTTACATTATTTAGCAATAGTTTATTATATCTTTTGTGTCTTTGAAAACTATTAGAGTGTTTGTTTTTTTAACAGTTGCCTATGAGCCCATTTTATATTTAAGCAATAAGACACTCCAGGGACATTGGCGGTACTAGGCTTCCCCTATGGTCAGGGGACTGAAGGCATGAGGCTTTGCCTCATGCCTCACTACACCCCTGACCATTGGGAAAAACTAGTACCACCAATAACCGGTCATGCATTATTGCATAAGAGCTGTTCCTACCCTTCAAAAGGTCTGTGGGAACCTCACTTCCCAATATCAAGTCCCCACCATACTTTTGGCACAACAAACAGCTGCCTGGCCATCCTCTACATAGGGGAAAGAGAAAGCAAAAATTGCTTAACCCTGAAAGGCACACTAAGCCAGATATTGTTTCTAGGTGCAACCTTGGAGCATAAGGAGGTTAATTGACTTGCACAGGGTCACACAGTATGCAAGTGGGCGTGATGGGATTTGAAGCCAGGTCTCCCAGATTATAGCTTAGTACCATTAACCAATATGCTATGCTGCCTTCTAAGGGCAATATACCTTCCTATCTACATAAGCCACCACCACCCAGGCACCACCACTATTCTCTGAAGTAGAACTTGACCCCGAGGCAGTTTCTAAAAGGGGAACTGACAGACTTTAATTCTTCTAGTTTCATAGAACTGATCATAAGAGACATACAGAATTGTATTTATTTAGTTTTTGTTAACTGGGTAAGTGCACTAGACAAAAACAACTGTCTACTTTCACGCACGACCCAAGAGAAATACATACAGAGGAACAGCATATTATAGGTTACAACACAATGCAACATTACATACGCAGTTTAGCCAAATGATACCGATTGAATTATATACTAGATCATTACAACATGTATATAGGTGCAATGCATCTAAAAATACTGATTTCTAACCAGAGAAGATACGCAATTATGATTCTCTTTGTAAATTTTAAGCAGTGTGGCAAGAAATAATTGTGACTTTTCTGAACACTTTTTCCTGTACTTATTTTGAATCAGGACACTAATACTGCATGCTGAATGATGTAGCAAGACAGCAGTATAAGTAAGGCCCCTGGAATTCTCGATTCTGCAGTTGTGAATTTTCTGCAGAATTTGCATCATGCCGCAGAATTTATATAGTGCAGCAGAATTCCTTGTTTTTAGTAAATTTTCATTCAAATATACAGTTTTTTCATAGTGCCAGTCTCCTGCACCCATCTTGTTTATCCTGAAGCCCTCCTCTACATTCTTGGTAGGTGATGTCATCAATGACATCACTTGTATTTTAGCCAATGGCAGGGATGCATTCTGCCACAGAAATGAATAAATCATGCCACAGAAATCAGAAAATGCTGCTGCAGAAGTCTAGGAGCCCTGCTGCAGAAATCAGAAAATTCTGCCACAGATTATTAGGGGCCCTGAGTATAAGCCGTCTACCTTGACATAGGACAGCATTTTTTTTGTAGTTTTGATTGCCATTGTAGGTGATTTTAGTGTATTTGGATTGTAGTTGTGGGTGTACTATGAAAATATAACACAGTCAACAGTAACCAAAAATAATATAGCATGATAATTAAGCAGCAGTACAAGAATACGGTGAAAGTTTTGACCAATACTTTTTATTCTATTTTTAGATTGCCCCTTACCTGATGACTTGTGTATATGATACTCTCCTTTCCACAATTTAAGCCTGGTTTAGTACTTTTTTCACATCTGAAATAAAAAAAGGAGTGCTCCTTTTAATCTGGCTTGCACCAGGTTTGAATCAGTGTTCTCACCTGTATTGTACATCAGTTATTTAAAATCATTTCTGTTGTGACTAAAATGAACTAGTATGCAGCAAGCAGTGCTTCATGACCTACGGAACAGTAGGTGTTCAAAACAGCTGGGAATAGTGACGGACACCAGGTCTGAGCTATATTAAAGAAGCTACTTTTATTGTTTCAGATGCAATAAAAGGGACTAAAGCAATCTCAGATAAATTGTTGAAAGAAGGGTATTATACAAGTCATTAGATAAGGGACAATTGAAAATAGAATGCAAAAATATAGGTCAAAATTGTCACCAGATTATTGCACTGCTGCTTTAACATACAACAGGAAGAAAACATTAATGGAAAAAATTATATACTTATTTGGTATGTAAAAATTATTAAGTAAGAAAAGAAAGAAAAGCAGAGGACAGGAATTTTTTTTAAACCCTTTATAATGTTTTGGTGTGTTTTTCATTTTTTTTCCTTTTTTTTGGTGGGGTGGGAGGACAGTGAGGAAAAGTAAAGACAGAACAGACACTACATGTAAAGACAGAAAACAAGAAAAATTATATACAACTACTGGGCTTGGGACCAACCAATCAGCATATGTAATGTACTAATCTTTTGCAACTGCTGAGCCTCCATTCTGTCCAACTGCTGGCAAGTTTGGTCAACAATGATACGTTATGCAGCTAGTCAAACTCAGTCCACAGGATGGCCAGGTGTGACTGGCATTTCTGCTGGGTTGGATGCAGCTGCAGGAGACACCAGTTGCTCAGACCTCTCCCTTCTGCTGCATTTTGTATGACATGCAGGCCATTGCCATACTGCCCCCTCTTGCACTGCACCCTCCACTGCATGAGCTGTTCATATTTCCTGCACCTTGGCCTCCCACTGGGTACTGTGGTGCACTAACAGGTGGGTTCTTTGGTCCCACCCCCATGCTCAAGTGGCTGCCCTTTCTACCGTGATGCACCAACATACTGCAGATGTTGCATTTCACCACACTTGGGTCACCTGACAGTGTGGTGAAAAACAGCCACATTGGTGAGCTAAGGGAAGACTATGAACAGGCGGGGAGGGCAGATTTTGCAGGCTGCTCTGCAGTTGGGGCAAGTTGCTGCTGTTTTTGTTCCTGCTGCTGCTTCTGGTGCCACACTTCCACTGGCAGTGAAAACAACATTTTGTGTGTGTGTGTGGGGGGGGGGCACTGGATAGCAAAACACTGCCATGGTTTAGGTGAATGGTTTGCCCAAGGCCCTTGCACATCCTTGGGCTGCGAGGAACCTCCCTTGCTCCACCTCTCTCCATTTTTAAAGAAAAAATGACAAAAAGTATTATTTACTCAAAAAAAAGGAAAAACAGAGAAACTGAATTATATAACAAAAAAAAGTTGGACTAAAGGGATGAAAGTGGTTTAAATAAACTCAGGAATCTGAAAAAAGGACAAAAACAGAGCACTCTTTCTTTTACTAGTTTTGACTAGCACACTAAGCTACACAGTTCCTGTTCTAGCAAAGTGAAAGTCAAATTGAATGAGTTCACTGACTTCCTGCCTGATTCCCTTCCAGCCTGCATCAAGTGACCTGCAGAATGTCAAACATATGATCTGTGGTTTGTTTCTCACAAACTTTGCCTTCTCACAATGTAACCTGAAGTTATTACCAAGTATGGAATGCAAAGATCATTAAAGGCGAATTCTGACCTTTGAATGGAAACTTCATGTAATGCTACGTGGATGCAAAGCTGATCACTTTGCATTATGTACGTAGGCATAGCAAAACTTTGCTGCATTTCTAGTGCCCGGTGCATATTTATAACATAAATCCTGGTGGTCTAGTGCACCCTCCTCCCTAATCACCAGTGTCACCTGTATATATTTATATATTATATCCTTATGGTCTAGCAAACCCCCCCAATCCCTGAATCATTATTAAGCTAATGCAGTACCCATTGTTAACTGTCTTAAACTGCTCTAGTACTTGAATGTTAGCCTGACTGTTCCTTGTAACAATCTGAACTTTTTACTCTGTAACAATCATTGTAATGCTTGTCTGTACCTAATCTATGTGACGTGGAACCTTTGTAAAGAAATCTTTGACTCAAAGGTATCTTTCTGAAACCTGAAATGAATAAACTGGTGGTCTAGTGGCCCACCACCCCCCTGCACTGGAAGGCAGGGTCCCACAGCCCCACTACCCCATCCTGCAAATGAGCCAGCGACTGGCAGAGCCCACCACTCACCTCCATGACTAGCTGCTGACTGAGCTCTCATTGAGCACCTACTGTACTCAGTACACTTTTACTGATTGAGCTGTCAATCAATGAGCGTGTGCTTAGTACAGTAGGTGCTCACTGAGATCTTAGTTTGTGACTGGCTATGGAGGAGAGCAGTGAGCTGTGCCAGTTACTGGCTCAGTTTTTGGGATGGGGGACTGGGGTGGTGGGACCCAACCTTCTGATGTGGGTGGGTGCCATTAACCCACCAAGAAAGTACTGGAAGTACTACATTGACATGACATGGGTTTGGGGATCAGGGAGGGGGCTCTGCTAAGCAACTAGGATTGGTGTTATAAATATGTACTGGTGACATCAGGGATTGGGGAGAGGGTCTGCTAGACCACCAGGATTTGTGTTATAAATATTTATTTATTTAGCTTTTGGTAACTGGGTAGGTGCACTAGGCATAGTTCAGGCATGAACCGGGAGGATACAAGTGGAGTACATAACAAAACAGTTTGAAAGCAGTACAACAATAGGTGAGACAAGGGTACAGATCCAAATAACAATTAATGGTAACAATAAGATTATGGTAGAGACAAATCAAAAGAAAAATAACAAGTGCAGGTAAACAATGTTCGAGATACACAAAATAGAGATAGCATTACAAAATAACAAATAAAAGTGCAGTTAAAATGGGAACCCAGATTGATCGAGTTGGGACCAAACCAAAGGACTAGAGTTCCAAAGAAGTGAAGGAGTGACTGTTAAGGGAGAATCCTTTAGTCAAGACCAGGGGTGTATGTGCACTCCAGTCGACCAAGTACAGATTAGCAGGGGGGAGAAGTCGGAAACTGAAGAGTGCGTGGTGAGGGTGGGTGATGCCTAGAAAAGGCAAGGGCAAGACATGAAAGAATGAAGGCAGGAGGTCAGGTTAAGAGGAGAATTTGGGAAAGAGGGCAGCAGTGGGTAGAGATGTGGTGGCCAAGAGGTAGAGGATGGAGGGTCTACAGAGGGTGAAACAGGTGCAGGGGGTTGAGGTGAGTAGATGAGTATGGTGTAGCCTTTTGAAGCAGGCATGGGTTGGAGCAAAATGAATAGCTTATGGGAGGGAGTTCCAATATTTGGGTGCAGTATATAAGAAAGCTCATGCACCCATTCCAGTTTCGTATCTAGGAACATGGAGGGGAGCTTGGTCAGTGGATCTGAGCCCATAGGAGATGGATTATGTGTCTAGCATGGAGGCAAGGGATTGGGGAAGACCTGATCTGGCAATACTGTCAATGAGAGATCCAAGGGACTGGAGCTGATGGGCAGTAGGGAAGGACAAGTTTAGATTGGCATAAAGCTGACAGTGGTGCTTGTAGCGCGGGGATGCAGAAGCATAGCGGCAGATGTTATTATAGGTGGTATCCCACTTGTGAAAAGTAGTTTTTGATGCTCCTAGGTATGTGACTGAGCCATAGGCTAGTGCCAGAAGTAGAATGCCTTGTGCAATAGCAAGCCTAGCCGATGGAGTAAGGGCAGAGTTAGTCCAGTAGGTGCTCCCAAGCTTGGTATTTATAGACTTGCAGGTAGCAGTAATGTGTTGGTCAAAATCCAGGGATTCATCAAGCAAGATGCCCAGGTACTTGAAAGAGCCAGTATTGACCAATGGTGAGCCATCAGTGCATAAGATATTGAGAGAGTTAAGGTTAGTTCTGAGTCTAGCAGGGGAGCTGAAAAGCTTGGAGTGAGTTTTACCCTCGTTAAGAATGAGGTTGTTTTCAGTCAGCCAGGATTGGATGTGGAGAAAATCTGAGGAGTGAGAGTGATTTATGACTAAGGTGTTCGTGGCACTGGAATAAAGAATAAGGTCATCTACATTTAGCAGAGATGAGCAGACTGGAGAGAGTGAGGGGAGATCATTAACGAAGATGGGAAAAAGCAGGAGGCCCAGAATGGATCCCTGCGGAACACCAATATTTATAGTGGAGAGATCAGACAGGACCAAACTGTAGTTCATGGCATGCTTCCTGTTCTATAAATAGCTCTTGAACCAGGCTATGGTATCTGTAGAGAAGTCAAGAGACAGGAGCTTGGTGAGGAGAAGGGAGTGGTTTATAAGACTGAACGCTTTGGTTAGGTCAATGAAGACCATTCTGGTCAGGAGTCCTTTATATACAGCAGTACAGTTATCATTTGTGAATTTCAGGCGTGCTAGTAGTGCTATGACTTTGCAGAAGCCATGCTGAGAGACAGACAGGAGGTTATGCTCTTGTAGGAAGGAGATGGTTTGTGTGGCTACTAGTTTTTCGAGTATTTTGCTAAGAATGGAGAGAATGGCTATGGGCTGGTAGTTGGCGATATCCTTGGGATCTCCTTTTTTAACTATGAGGGTGACTTTAGTTATTTTCCAGATGCTAGGGATTGAGCTGTGGCATAATGACAGATTGAAAATTGTAGCTAAGGGTGAGGCAATAAGAGGGGCGGCAAGCCTCAGGAGCCTGGGCTCAAGACCATCTGAGCCAGTACTAGTACTGTCAGGGATGCCTTGTAGCAACTTTAGGACTGCTCATCTGATAATGGTTCAAAAACAGAAGGGTGGCTAATTATACAGAGGTTTACTGTTCATGGAGGGGGGACTGTATGGGGAGGGGGGTGAAGACTGATGAATATCTGGATAAATCCAAGAAATGAAGATAGGAGTTTGCAATGGTGGTCGGATTGTTACAATGCACATCATTTATTATCATATTGTTCATGCTTCTGGTATGTTTGGCACCAAGGAATGCTTTGATGTGGGACCAGAATTTTCTGGAGTCACCTGCAGTTTCTATATGCACAGGCAACATAGAGATTGGTGAGGGGGTTCTACTAGACCCCAGGATTTATGTTATAAATATGCATCGGTGACATGGGGATTGGTGAGGGGGATCTGCTAGACCACTAGGGATTTTTTAATGTAGTAATGTGAGATCAGGGCTTGGGGTGCTGCTAGGCACCAAGGACGCGCTTGAGCTATGCACAGTTGCCCCACAGCTTGCAGCAAATAATACAGATGCACCACCTGTTTAGTGCACAGTGACCCTTCCTAAAAACCGAGGTACTTTGCTGCCAGGACACTGCCCAATTGATAATCAGGTGCAGGGTACCTGGCACACCAGGCATTGATGTCAGCTTCCTTTTTCCAAAGCTTGTGTAAATCTAATGCCCCTTTGAGAATCAGGCCCCTTTTCTTTATGATTCAATTTTGCTTTCCTGTCATTATATTTTCCCCAAATTGTGCTGCTGTTCTATACATCCATCTGACTATCATCCCCTGCACTCTCCTATGTGATGCATACAGATAAACTAACAAATCAGTGAACAAAATATAATTAAATGCCAAGTCTGTCAACAATAACGTTGGTCACTGCCACCTCCACCACATGCATCCAGACTAAACAAAAACAAAAAAAAAGACTCTTCAGCCAGTGAAAATGCCAGCCATGCATACTATTTATCCAACTTTTCATCCTCCAGCAATCAAGACACCACCACCTCCTCCTCCTCCAGCCTGCCTGTGCCCTCTGCATCCACCAATAGCATGGGTGGCCACTGCCACCTCCACTGCAATGATTGACTGAGAAGCACAGACTCTTAAACCAGCATAAATGCTGTTGCCAGGCAGACCTCCAGTGAGCTTCCCAGCCAGCCTGAGCCAGAGAGCCATCCATCTGAGCCTCCAGACGGCCCATCAGTGCAGCAAGATGAAAGGTTTGACAAGATCAAAGTGTGTCTACTGTGATAGTAAGTTTTCTTCACTGTTGTTCACACTCCCTGTTGGTGGTTAGTCTGTCTTCATTTAGGATGGGCTTCCATCATTTGGCATGATGTTAAAATGTGTTTCTTTCTTTTTGTCTCCCTCACAATCAGTATTCACAGAGGCAATGGGCAAGTCAGTTGCAAAGCCAGACAACACACAAGGCATCAGCTTAAGTTTCCTCTTCCTCCACTATCCCCCCTCCGGGGGGGGCACCATTATGCTAGCACACTGCGTGGCCCTCATCAATTTGACAGTAATTTTTTTAATTTTTTATTTTAAGTTTTCCTTCCATAAGTATACAGTAACACAGTGGCCAAGTCAGGCTAAATATCTTTTTTTCTTCAATGGTGACAGGTATAGTAAGTCTGGGAGTGGATAATGGCTATATCATCCATGTTGTCACTCAGAGTGGCTAATTTAGTAGCATCTAAATAATTTTCTCTTGTTTTCACAGGTCTCCAGTCATGCTACCTTCTCATCCAGCATGCAAAATATTGCCTCTGCCGCCTCTGTCTGGGGTGGCTTCATGCCATTTCAACAACATCAAGGTGATGCTTCTGCCTGATTCTACATTGTAACAGAGCCGAAAAATACCTGAACTGAGAGAAACAAGAGCAGAAAACAGAGAATGATATATGAATAACATTTAAAAATGGGAAAACAAAGTAAAAAAAAAAGGAAAACTTACCTTTCTGATAGGAAACACTGCTTAAGTAAATAACCAGATTGGAGTCAGACCCATGCAACAGTAGATTCTCATCACCCTAGTGATAAATACCTCAAAAGGGCGAGAAACTGGAACAAAATATGAGTAGAAATACACTGCCCCCAAAGCCAAAAAGTAAAAAAAAAAATTTGCTGGTAGAAACATAGTGATATTTGAAGCTCATCATCTGGATCTGCGCCCAAAACAGGCATTATAGTTTCATGAGAAAATACCCAGAATTTCAGGTCACTACAGTTCATTAGAGCAGGTGCTGTGGTGGGAGACTTGCACAGCACAGACGCAGCATATTAATTCAGGGAATACACCTCATTTTGTTTCCTTGTGCAAAAATTTCTTGGTGGGACAGTTTATTAAACTGGGCACTAAAGTTCATCTCCTAAAGTGCATTACAAGAACTGTATTAGTGGGACTCACACACAGTGTGGCACCATGACATATTTCCTTTGGTAGGTGAGAACATTCTGGGAGCAAACAATCACTGTATGGTGTGCTTTTTGCACTATTCACCCTAATCTGCATTACAGGAACTATGTTGGTTGGAGTGACACACAGCACAGCACCTTGTAGCAGCACACAGCAGCCTGACATTTTCATTCTGGTAGCTGAGAAAAAGTCTAGGAGCACAGAATTTGCGTAAATTTTGCTTTTCGCACCATTTCCCCTGAAGAGCTTACAAAAACTCTGAAAGCAAACCAAAGCTCACACGTGAGTTAGTAAGCACCACTTCAAAAGACAAGAAGTTGCAATAGGTATTTATTGTATTCTGTAAAAAACTGAAAAAATGTGCAAAAACACAATTGTGCAACCTGAAAAAAAAGGGCTAACTGTAAGGCAAATTCAAGTGCTATACAAAGCTGTTATTGAAATATTGCACTGTTACAATTAGAGTTCTAGTCTATACCAAAGTCCAGTACCAAATCTCAAACAGGGTCTATTGCAGCTTGATTTTTAGTGACATTCCAGGTAAAAGGATCTCCCAGGTAATACAATGTAAGAGCCGACTTACTTGACCAAAGGGACATACAATCCAGAACAAACCAAACCTCTTACTTCATAAATGCTGACTGGAAAGCAGGGATCAAAAGTGCACTCGAATCAGTAAAAGTTCCAAATTGCTGTCGATGCTAGCAGCTAGATCCTGAAGTAAGGGAAAAAATGTAATCCTGGAGTGGTAAAAACCATTAATTTATTGCACTGCAATTTTATGAAGCTAATGTGTAATGAAACACATTTTGGTAACCAAAGAACGCCGCTTCAAAAACACCGCCATGCCTCATGCTCTGACCCCATCAGCTTTGTGGGCATGGAAACTAGAATGCTAACATTTCAATCTACCGTCATCATCAGAGCATGCCCAATAGTATACAGAAGTGCTATTTAACTCCCAAACCACCCGGAAGTGATAAAAAAGAGAGGAGAGTCGAACAAAGATTTTTTTGTGCTAATTCTTAAAAAATAGAAACACACATATAAAAACATGCAGTTAAAAACAACCAGCACGCTCATCATGCATCGCATACTTAAAAAGATAATCACTAGCAGAGCCAGGCTGTATATAAACATAGATCTGAGACCAAAAAGACCTGCATGAACATATTAATCATAGCCTGCAAAAATACAACCAACCAGAGCCTGCAAGTCGTAGTTGGAAAATCCATCAGTACCACCTAAAGATACAACCAGCCAGAGCCTACAAGTCATGGTTGGAGGGGAGAAGGGGGGAAATGAAGGAAAGGGAACAAGATGAGACAAGAATACAAACAGCCTAAAGGTTTGACCAACCAGAGCCTGCAAGTCATAGTTGGAAAGTGGAGACAAAAAGGGGGTGGTGGGAGAGGAAGAAAAACGTTGAAAAGTCCTGTAGACAAATTCATTGTTATGCTAATAGCCTAAATAACTATATAGTGGGATATCGTCATTCAACCCATTAGGAGACAATGTATTTAATGTATATATCCTGAATGCTTCACATTGCAACAAAAGGTCACCTAAATCTCCCCCTCGAAATCCAATTTCCACTTTCTCAATCCTAATGAATCTCAACATAGCGACTGAGCCATGTTCTGCCTCTTTATAATGTCTCACCGTAGCATAATCCAAATTCATGTTTCTAATTGGTGTCTTATGTTCACCAATTCTTAGTTTTAAAGACCTTTTTGTTTGTCTGACATCCTTTCCCACAAGGACATGTGAGCAAATAGATAATTCCAGTTATGCTACAATTAATAAACTGTTTGATATCAAACTTTTTTCCAGAGCTCGGATGTGAAAAGAACTTGAGGTTATTAGTATTAGCACAATGAGTGCAACCTTCAGCCTCAATCATTGCAGGATGCCCTACATAAGTCTTTCACAGAAGCCAAGACCTGGTACACAGAGCACAGGCTAGTAATAAACTATAAGAAAACTAAGATCATGTTCTTCGCACACCATCAAAACCCCTACCATGACTCCACCCTACTTGTCAACACCTCCCAAGGCTCCCCACTTGAGCAGGTAAACACTTTCAAATACTTGGGCATCACCCTTTACTCCTCCCTTACCTATCATGCACATATCCATATCCTCTGTAACACCATCAACTCCAGAATTGGCTTCCTTCACCAGATCAAACACTGTCTGCCTAATGAGGGGCTGCACCTTGCTGTATCATTCTCAGTCCTCTCTGTGCTAGACTATGGAATTGTGTTCTATGGCTCAGCTGATAACACTGCTCTCGGTCTCATTAAGACAGCACTAAGACAGCACTAAACAAGGCCTGTCGCCTGGTGACAGGCTGCGATAGAACTACCCACATGTGTGACCTCTACAGTTGCTCTAATTGGCTAAACTTCGAGTGGCACCTTAAGTACTACACATGCCTCCTGGCAAAGAAAATCCAGTGGAAACTCACCCCACCTAGTTTACAGGGCCTCATCCAACCCTCCTTCCCTCAAAGACTCACCAGAAGTACCGACAAGGTCCCCTTCTTGGTCCCCCGCTGCAGGACATCTATGGGTCAGAGAGCCTTCTATCACAGGGCGCCAAGCTGGATAAATTACCTACCTGTTGCTGTAATTGCTGGGACAAAAATAGTCCCTTTTAAAACCCTACTCAAGGAATTTCTCGCTAACAACTCTACTTGCGACTACTCTTAGTAGTACTATACTAACTCAGCCCCGCCACCTCCCTCACACTGACTAATTACTATTTTCCTGCTTTGGTATCAGCTATTATGATTGAATACCTGCCTTACAATCTGTATATTTGTTTTCTGTAAATTTTACTGCTGTTTTTGCACACGACGCTGGGTTGTCACTGCCCTCTGCTATGAAATGTTTCCCAGTTCTTTACTTACCTTCTAATGTAATATATGGACTGACTGATGTCTTGACGTCTTGCACCTGTACTTGTAATGTTGTACTGTGTCTACCAATGAGGAGCCTTTGCAAAAGAGTCCATGGACTCAAAGGGTGTAATTCCAATTTCTCAATAAATAAATAAATAAAAATGTCCACAATGAAAATGTCCCTTCAGTTTGCTAGGTAACCAATGTCCTTGTTGCTGTGGTTGTGGAAGTGTAGCTGAGGTTAGATGATCTTTGAAAGTCTGGCTGTGTTGAAATGAGACTCTTGGGATTTTTTCCAACAGATGTTTTAATCTATTATCTAATTTTAACAGGCCTCAATGTTGATTGATAATCTGCCTCATCTTATTACCCAAAGGATTATAGTCAATTACAAAAGTAGGTCTTCATCTTCATCTTGAATTCTTTTATTATTTAATAAGTTTGTTCTTTCTCTTTCTGCACTACTCATTAAAGCTTGTCATAAAAGAGGGGCTTCATAGCCTCTATTTAAGAGTCTGTTATTTCATTGCTAGCTGCTTAGAACGAAGTTGTAGATGAACAGATTCTTCTTGAACGTGTATACTGACTTTTAGGAATATTTTTTGTAATGAAATTTGGGTGATAACTATCTCTTCTCAAAACAGTATTTCTTGATAGAGGTTTCCTGTATGAACAAGTGTGTATTCTGTTCCCTTTTTTCTCTAACAGGATATCCAAAAAGGGGATTTTTTCTAAATCTGCCTCAAACGTAAACGTCAAATTACTGTTAATGGAATTAATATAATCAACAAACCCAGATAACTGTTCTCGGCTACCAGACCAAATAACCAGGCAGTCATCAATATATCTCTTCCAGACTCTTAAATATTCCCAAAATGAATTTTGTTGTTCATTGAAAATGAACTTCATTTCCGAGTTTCCCATGTATAAATCTACCAGATTAGTTGCGAATGTTGTACTCATCGCTGTTCCTTTATGCTGAACAAATGCTTTGTCTTCAAAGAATAAATAATTGGCTTCCAACACAAACTTTGCTAGATCAATAATGTATTTTGTAGGGGGTAATGACATTTCTCTCACTGCCAATGCACTTTCCAAGGCATTTAAGCCCCTTCGTGCAGTATGTTGGAATATAAGCTTTCTACATCAATTGTAACAAGCCAATTTTCTACTTCAATCTATAAGTCATTAATTAGCCTCAAAGCATCATTAGTATCTTTTATGTATGATCTTAGTCCTGGCACTGGCTGTCTGATAAAAAAATCAACACATTTAGAAATAGGCTCTGTAATAGAACCTATTGAGGAGACAATGGAACGTCCTAGCAAAGGTGTCTTACTTTTATGGATCTTAGGAAGCAGATACAACACCGGTCTTTTTGGGTCCTTAACTGTCAAATATTCTACTTCACATAGTGACATCTGAAGCTCATCATCTGGATCTGTGCCCAAAACAGGCATTATAATTTCATGAGAAAATACCCAGAATTTCAGGTAAGTACAGTTCATTAGAGCAGGTGCTGTGGTGGGAGACTTGCACAGCACAGACGCAGTATATTAATTCAGGAAACACACCTCATTTTGTTTCCTTGTGCAAACATTTCCAGGTGGGACAATTTATTAAACTGGGCACTAAAGTTCATCTCCTAAAGTGCATTACAAGAACTGTATTAGTGGGACTCACACACAGTGTGGCACCATGACATATTTCCTTTAGTAGGTGAGAACATTCTGGGAGTAAACAATTAATGTACAGTATATTGTGCTTTTTGCACTATTTACCCTAATCTGCATTACAGGAACTATGTTGGTTGGAGTGACACACAGCACAGCACCTTGTAGGAGCACACAGCAGCCTGACATATTCATTTTGGTAGCTGAGAAAAAGTCTAGGAGCACAGAATTTGCGTAAATTGTGCTTTTCGCACCATTTCCCCTGAAGAGCTTGCAAAAACTCTGTTGGTGGGACTGACACACAGTGCAGCACACTGTAGCAGCATGCATCAGCCGGACATATTTATTCTGGTAGTTGAGAGAAACTCTGGAGCACAAAATGTATGCAAATTGTATTTTCTGTGTCATTGCTCCTGAAGTGCATTACAAGAACTGTTTTGGTTGGACTGGCACACAGCATGGCACCATGTAGCAGCATGCAGGAGCTTGATACATTGTTTCTGGTAGCTGAGAAAAAATCTGGGAGCAAACAAGTAATGCAAGCTGTGCTTTTTGCACTATTTCCCCTGAAGTGCACAACAAGAACAGTGTCAGTGGGACTGATACACAGCATGGCACTATGCAGCAATCTGATGAATTGTTTCAGGTAGTTAAGAAAAATTCTGAGAGCACACAGTTTAAGTAAATTGTGCTTTTTGCACCATTTCTCCTAAGTGCATTACAACAAATGTATTACTTGAATGAACACAGCCCTACAGCTTGTAGTAACATGCAGCAGCCTGACATATTTATTCTGGTAGTTGAGAAAAATTCTGGAAGCAGAAAATTGATTAATATTATTATTTTCGCACCATTTCCTCTAAAGTGCATTATAAGAAATATGATGGGCCTGATACATATTGCAGTACAATGTAGCAGCATTTAGCAGCCTGATGTGTTTATTTGAGTAGTTGACAAAAATTCTGGAAGCATACAACTGTAGCCCTGGCACCGTATCTACAAAGAGCTACTACCCCTGCCTTGCCATCCAGAGCAAGGTTAAGGGGCCTGCATTCCCATTTAGATGTTACCAGGAGTTATTTCCCAAGATAGAACTAAGTAGCACGGTGCCTCCACCCAGATTACATTTCTAGTGGGCCTGACGTTTAACAGCACAACCCCCTGGGATGCTATACCAATCCATCTTCCCATACAGTCACCCCAACACATGGATACCATAAACCAAACCCCCAAAATTCAACACTTTGCATTACAAGACTTAAGCTAATAATATGCTCATGAGTCAGAATTTTTTAAAAACAGATAACACAAAATGTATTTACACGGGGCTAGGAAGATGTGAATGGAATAAAGATCAAGCAGCAATTGCATTTTTTAATTGGCATTTAGTGATTAGATCTTAGTAGAATCATTTCCCCTTCAAATTCAAAACATATTTTGAGATTTGTTAACCACCGACCCTCTGACTAGCTAACTGATGCAGGTTTTTTCATGTACTACCACACCCCAACTGGTACCAGTTCAGACAGACCCCCAACTCTCTGTCCCGAGGTACCCAACTATTTGTTGCAGGCCTGTGGTGTAGCTGTTGGTCAGCATTGGCTTGCTTACCAGAAATAAAATCAACTTTTACCCTTTTCTTGCTTTCATTAACACTTTTACCATGCCATTGGGCATAACTTGGAAACAACTACTGTATTTACATCCCCCAGGTACCAGGTAATTCCTGCTTTTATTCACAATTCCACTGACAGTATCTGGTGGCATGGTGACGGCGCCTCTGAGGAAGACGGAACAACAGATCCTTGGAATCATTTGAATTTGAAGAGACTGGATATGTGGAGCAGGCACTCTGTCATTGGGATCTTCTGGCTTCCTTGAAGGTCTAGCAGCTTGTCCGCTTCAGCTGGTTTTCAGGCCCGATGCAGCGCACAATGCAAAGCTTTCCAGGCCACAAAAGAACCCATACCCAAGAGTGACCCCACGGTCCAGCTCCCCACTGGATCAGAGTGCCTTAGCACTCAGGCTTGTGCCCATGGCTCCCTGCAGCCCAGTCAGCCCCACTTGATAAGGGTTGACAAGATCCCTTCCTGGCTCCAGGATTGAAAATGAACAGTTTCTCAGTCTCTTTAGCTTCATAGAACAGTAGTAAACTTTTTATTTTAGGGTTTGGTGACATCAGGAAATTAAGGATACTTCAGCCACACTACCATTGTGGCAGCCCTGGCCCTTTCAAATCATATCACAGTCTCTAGATTGTCACTGCGCACACAGTTTCAGTGAGACTTGGGCAAATTTAAAACACAACTTTTCTCAGTCAGTCCCTTGAATCCAAAAAGACTTTCTCCACAGTGCAGATTCTTATGAACTCAGACTAACCAGAAGAGGCCCTCTCTTCTCCTTATAGGACCCTTTCCTTTTGCAGACTACTTGGTTTTATTGGCTAAGCCTCTGCATGAAGAGAGACTCCCTTACCAAGTGTACTTGGTTTTACTGGCCGAGCCCCTATGAGTCAAGAGGACTCTCATACCAAGTGTTTCATAACCAGATTCATTTCCCAAAACCAAAACCAGACATTTCTGTTACCTTAGACCAATGTCCTTCCCTTTTTTCTGTGATGTTAAGTCAACCTGGGTACAGACAGAACCTTTTACTTCTCTTGAACCTTGGTCCTTGTTCCTTTCATCCTGGCTTCCCACCGTTTAGGTGCAGAAATAGACTGTCACTTCTCTCTAGAAGCTTTAATCAAAACCTTCACCACTGTGGTGTAACTCCTTTTCCACAGCAGCCTATTGCAAGACCTTTGCAGCTTTCTATCTCAGCAGAGATGCAAAACCAAACACCTTCATTACATTTCTCCACCATGGGGAAAGTCATGACCTAGGCCCTGGGGGACAAGTGTCTTGCAACCCCCAGGCAGACATTTCCCAAGCCATGCAGCACCCGTCCTTTGCATAGGGGCTGGAGCCCCCCCCCCCCGAAAGGGCTCCCGCCATACTAATTTCAGTCTCAAAGTCCCCTGAGTTTTGGGAGCTCTCTGGTAGTTTCCAGTTGGCTGAATCCGCTGTTCTTACAAAAATTAATATGTATGAGCCTCTCTTGATGCCTGATTAGCTGGATAAAAGCACACCAAGTATTTCCCCAGCTTTTTGCCCCATAAGTCATTTTAATAGTCCCGTAGTCCCCTGGCAAATTTCTGGCCTTTTGATTGGCTGAAACTGTGGTCACAAGGCTGCAATATGACTGATAACACAAACTGCTGGAAATCCCTTTCATCAGGCCACACCTATGGAATGTGTGCCAAGCCATGCTGTTCCAGAAACTGTCTGAGTGACTGGAGCCTAGAAGCCTAACAGGAGACAGCATAGCACAGTGGTTAAGGACATTGAGCTACAAACTCGGAGATCTGGTTTTGAATCCCACAGCCCCCCTGAGCAAGTCACTTAACTTCCTTGTGCTCCCAGGTTGTACCTAGAAACAAGCTTCAGATTACCATGCCATTCAGTGTTAAACAATTTCCCCTTTCCCTTTCCCTAAGAAAGAAGGCCTTGGAGCATGGCTAGGCTAAAGACAGCATTTTTCAAGAGGCAATCTCCACACAGTAGTGCTTGTTGAAACATAGAAACATAGACTTTGACAGCAGATAAGGACTGCTTTACCCACCTAGTCTGCCCATTTCCTTACCTATTGGATAAGCTGCAGATTCTAGTTAACCAACAGCCTACTTCCTGCTACCCCTCACTATAATTGCCTTATGCTTGTCCCATGCAGTTCTTGAATTCCCCTACTGTTTTTGACCCCACGCACTCCTCAGGATGTTGGTTCCATGCGTCCACCACCCTCTCCATGAAAAAATACTTCCTCACATTGTCCCTGAGCCGTCCATCTCTATCTTCAAATTTTGGCCCCTTGTTCTTGCACACCTCTTTTCTGAAAGATGCTCCTGACTTGGACTTTGTTTATTCTCTTGAGGTACTTGAAAGTTTTTATCGTGTCCCCCATCTCCCTCCTTTCCTCAAGGGTATACATATAAAGCACATTTAGTCTCTTCATATGGCTTCTTTTGCATACCCTGCCCCATTTTAGTTGCCCTCCTCTGGACTGCCTCCATCCTGTCTATGTCCTTGAGAGATGTGGTCTCCAGAACTGCACGCAGTACTTCAGATGGGGTCTCACCAACTGTGTGTACAGAGGGATAGCCACTTCCTGTTTTCTACTAGTGATGCCTCTCCCTATGTATCCTAGCATACTCCAGCCCTCCTTACTGCCTTCTCACATTGCTTGCCTACCTTAAGGTCATCTGATGTGACTACCATCCCAGGCCCCTTTCCATTTTTGTTGTTATTAGTACCCCCCCATTGTGTACTCTTCTCCTGGGTTTTTGGTTCCCGGGTGCATTACTTTGCACTTTTTTGCATTGAATCTAAGCTGCCATGATTTTGACCATTCCACCAATCTTGCCAAGTCACTTCTCATCCTTTTCACCCCCTTGTGTATCAGCCCTGTTGCAGATCTTTGTGTCGGCTGCAAAGAGGCATACTTTTCCTTCCAGCCCCTATGCAATGTCTCCTACAAAGACATTAAAGAGGACCAGTCCCAGTACTGAACCCTGCAGTACCCCACTAGTAACCACTCTTTCTTCAGAGTATACTCCATTTACAATTACCCTCTGCGCACTGTTGTCCAACCAATTTGTTACCCAGGCTACCACCCTGGGACCCACTCCCACGCTGGCTAACTTGTTTATTAACCTTTTGTGTGGGACTGTGTCACATGTCTTGCTAAAGTCTAGGTAGGCCATATCCATAGCCCCTCCGTGGTCTACTACTTTTGTCACCCAGTCAAAGAAATTTATTAGATTCGTCTGACATGACCTTCCCACAGTGAATCCATGCTGCCTTGAGTCCTGTGCCTTGCTGGCCTCTAGGTACTCAACAATTCATAGAAACATAGAAACATAGAAGTTGTTGGCAGATAAGGACCGCAAGTCATATCCAGTCTGCCCATTTCTTTTTCTACCTTATAAATGTGCCATTGGTCTTTACTCCATCAATGGCCTATCTATTCATACTCATCTGTATTGCTCCCTTATGCCTATCCCATACCTGTTTGAAGCCCTGCACTGTATCCATATCCACCATTTCCTGAGGTAGGCCGTTCCATGCATCCACCACCCTTTCTGTGAAAAAGAACTTCCTCACATTACCCCTTAATCAGCTTCCCTCTACTCTCATGCTGTGTCCTCTTGTCCTTCTATTTTTCTTATATTGAAACATGTTAGACTCTTTCACCTTGTTAATGCCCTTAAGGTGTTTGAATGTTTCGATCATATCACCTCTCTCCCTCCTTTGCTCTAGGATATACATATTAAGCTCCATTAATCTGTCCTCATATGTGTTCTGATGCAGTCACTGCACCATTTTGGTTGCCCTTCTCCGGACTGCCTCCATTTTTGTTAATGTCCTTGTACAGGTGCAGCCTCCAGTACTGCACGCAGTACTTCAGATGGGGCCTAACCAGTGTCTTGTAATGAGAAATTATTACCTCCCTCTTATGACTTGCGAGACCCCCTTCTAATACACCCCAACATCCCTCTAGCCTTACCTACTGCTTTAGTAGTCTGTTTGGATGATTCCAGGATATCTGTGATGATGATGCCCAAGTCTCTTTCTTCCCTTGTGACTGCCAGCAACTCCCCTCCCAACCTATAGTTCAATGTGCTTACGCAACTTGATAAGATATGTGATGATGCTTGTGTGACTTGATTTGCTTTTTGTGGCTTTCCGCCTCTCTATTCGTGGGCTATACCACCCTGTAGGGGTAAGACGCAAGGAACCCTAGAGGAGGGTTCCCCCCCACAGGTGCCGGAAATGTCTGCATCGGCTAAAGGTAGGTTAGGAGAAAGCCCAAAAAGAATATCCAAAATCTCAAGCTTTGAAGAGGTGGGGATAATGAATGAATTCTGTGAGAAGGGCTAACTTCCTGACGAGAGAGGGGAAAGCCGGGCCACCATCTGCCCTCATCCAACATCGGAACCTAACTAACTAATCTGAAGAAAGTACTAACGAGCAAATATTATGACCATTGGCATGGAGGAGAGGAAAAAGCCCGTTTTTAGGAGGAAACCTCTGGGGATCCAAGGCCTAGATCACCTTCCCTCCAGGCTGATGACGTTTGATTTGAGGACATATGTCGGTAAAGAGAATGATTTGGTAAAGAAAGGATATGAGTAGGGAAAATGACTGGACAGGAAAAACCCCAAAAGAAAGCATAGATAGAAGAAGGAACATGATGCAGCAGGGACCCTAGATGGGTAGGCTCATGTAGTTGATGGGAAGAAGTCGAACCACGTGGAGGTCAGATGAGCGAGGGATATCCAGATGTGCTCGTGAGATGACTGAGGCTGAAGAAGACTGATGATGAGAGCTACGACTGAGTGATGTAATGAAGTATACTCAGAGGCCAAGAAGGCATGCCTGGAACCAGAGGGTATGCTTGGATTGAGCAGTCAGTAGGAGCAAATAGGAGCAAAATGGACAATGGAGGATGGAGGAGTGGGCCATGATTGGAATGAATCCTGGATGGCTGGTGTGAAGTGGAGAATGAAAACCAGAGTCTTGAACCTGAGACAGGCAGCCAAAGAGCCGCAGGTCGACGAGGAGGCATATGAGTAATGATAGGCATGCCCAAAAGAAAAATCGAATACAGGCCAGATGGAGGCAGCTGAGGTATACAATAGAGGCAATGTATTATGGGAAAGGGGCAGAGAATGATGAGTCCAGGGTCGGAATAGATCAGAGACAGCGGTGGCAAGGAAATGGACCCCGAGGTTGGACTGAGCAAAGAAAGCAAAGCAAGGCTCGAGAGGAAGATGAACAGGAGGAGACCGAGAAGTGACACTGAAGGATCAGCCGAGGCAGACCAAATGAGCGATGGAAGAAAAGAACAGGGCAGTGTGAGGCATTGAGGAGCAATCCATGAGAGGATGGAAGTCAGGAGGACAGATCACCAAGGAGATCGAATGAATAAGAATCGGGAAAATATAGGGAACACATCAGGGAAGGTCAGAAACAGAAGACATCCAGTGGAAAATGGCTAAGACGAAAGGCTAGGAGTAACTCACCACACCAACATTGAACCAACATATGTTAGGTTACTAATACAGCGTGAAAATGGAGATGTGACAGAGTATACGAGATTGTAATGAAGTTATGTAGAGGGCCCCAGAGAAAAACAGAGAGCAATGCAGAAGCAGCAAAATGATATAAGCACTGCCAGCATGATCAGCACACAGATAGCAGCTGGTGGAGCTGACAGCCACCAAAGTATAGTGGATAGGTAGGTCATATTGGGCACGGAGTTCCAGCAGCTCAAAAACCTTGAGGTGGACAGTCTAAAGGATGATGTGCATACGGAGTAACCAAAGCGAAGCAGGAAAACAAGTCACAGTCCCAAGACAAACAGGCTGCAGAGAGGAGGGACAAGCTAGAGGAAGGAGATGGCACCGCCGAAAACATGGCCCTAGCAGGTGGAACGGGTCCCCAAGGGAAATGACCAGAAAGGGGCCAACGTAAAGCAGAGAGCCAGCCACTAAAGTGGTATATGGGAGGGGAGGAAGGGCAGGCCATCCAGAGCGTAGCCCAAATGAAAGCCTCCGAGGCTGCGAGCAAGACGAGAACAGGAGACAATACTTTTGCCAGCTCACTGAGTGAAGAGGGAGCAGCCAGAGTCAGAGTTTTAGGAATGGCAGGTGTGACTGAACCGGAGCATGACCAAAACTCAGCAGGTCCTCCCCAACGGCAACAGCTGAGCTGAGTATCAGCAACAGGGTTGTGGCCAAAAAACAGCCGGAAATGCCATAACTGCAGCAGACTTTGCCGGAGGAGGGTCGGGAAGCACATGAATGAAGAAAAGGTGGTCTGCTTACCCGGTAGCGATGCTCACCATAGCGAGGGACGATGAATTCTAAAGCAGCTGAAGTGTGTGGGTAGATCGCGGAGAATGCCGGTGAGCAATGTGTCACTCCCTTGCCCTTTACTGAGAGGACTCAGGATGCCGAAAGCATCGGCAAAGCAGTGGGGGAGAAAGGACAGAGCGAGCAGGCCAGCGGGGGGTGAGAGCAAGTCAGAAGGCGAGGGGATAGCCATGGAACGAGTGGCATGTAGAGAAAGGGAGCTAGGACAAACCAGAAGGTAGATGAGAAGGGGCATCAGGAAAAAAAACAAAAACGAAATGAGGGAACGAGAACCAATGACGAAGCCCCTGGACAAAATGAAAAATGAATCCTGGGAGAGTCCAGGATGAGTGAAATTTTAAGCTCGATGGGGGAGTGATGTTGTTGCTCTGCCCATTGAACCTCGGGCTTAAAGCCCTCCCAATGGCTTCTGGGTTTTTCTTCCCTATGTGCATGATCTTGCACTTCTTTGTGTTAAACCCCAGTTGCCACTCTTCTGACCATTTTGCCAGTTTATCCAGCTCTCTTCTCATTCTGCCCACCCCATCTGGATCATCTACTCTGTTGCAGATCTTGGTGTTATCTGCAAACAGACAAACCTTACCCTCCAGTCCATCTGCAATGTCACTGATGAAGATATGAAGAGGACTGGCCCCAGGACTGATCCCTGAGGTGTTGGTTGTGGACCCAGGTCGCCTTGAGGTGGGTTGTATGGGCTGGGGTTCCATCGGGCCTTTGGCTTGATGGTGTCCAGCTCTCAACCTCAGACCAGGTACGTAATCTGGGCATTATTATTGATGACGGTCTGACCCTGAAATCTCAGGTGTCGGCCGTCGTTAAATCCTCTTTCTACCATCTTAGGAATATCGCCCGGGTGAAACACCTGGTCCTCTGGCTGACCTTGCTACTCTGGTCCACGCCTTCATGACTACCCGCCTAGACTACTGCAATGCCCTGTACCTAGGGCTACCGGGGGTTGATATCCACCACCTGCAGCTATTGCAGAATGCAGTGGCCAGGCTTTTGACTGGGACATCTAGAAATAATCATATTACTCCTGTGCTGTGTGGGCTGCACTGGCTGCCGGTTCAGTGGCGGATCACCTTCAAGGTCAGTTTACTGACCTATAAAGCTCTACATTAACAGGGACCGCAGTATCTGCAAGATCTCCTTACTCCCTACTGCCCCTCTCGTTCACTCCGATCCGCCGGCAAGGGATTGCTAGAGGTTCCCAGGGTTCGTTTGAAGACATCTGGGGCACATGCATTCTCCTATGTTGCCCCTGCCCTGTGGAATTCTCTACCTTGTCGGATACGAGGCTGCCTGACCATCGAAAGCTTTAAATCGGAGCTTAACACCTATTTGTTTTTAAAAGCTTATGGAGAATAATTTTATTTATACTGTTCTAATGTATATTGTTTTAAATGTTGCCCTATTTGTACAGCGCTTTGGTTCTTTGAAAAGCGCTTAAAAATATATTTTACTTACTTTTACTTACTTACTTACTGAGGTACCCCACTTGTGACTTGCAATTCTTCTGACTGTATACCATTTACCACCACTTTCTGTTTTCTGCCCACCAACCAGTTTGCCACCCAGTTGACCAACTTCTGACCCACCCTGAGCCTCCCCAGTTATTAATCAATCTTCTATGTGGAACAGTATCGAAAGCTTTGCTGACGTCAAGGTAGGCGACATCAATTGCACCCCCTTGGTCCACCACTCTGGTTACCCAGTCAAAGAAGTTCATGAGATTGGTTTGACAGGACCTTCACATTGTAAACCCATGCTGTCTTGATCCTGTGCTTCTATGGATTCCAGGTGTTGCACTATCCTTTCCTTAAGGAGTGCCTCCATAATCTTGCCAACTACTGAGGTAAGACTGACTGGTCTGTAGTTCCCTGCCTCCTCCCTGCTACCACTCTTGTGGAGCGGGCTCACATGAGCCCTTCTCCAGTCTTCTGGGACCTCTCCTGTGCTCAGAGACTCACTAAACATTTCTGATAATGGCTCTGCTAGTTCCACCCTTAGCTCCTTTAGTACCCTGGGATGTATGCTATCAGGCCCCATTGCCTTGTCCACCCTGATCTTAGCGAGCTCTTGTAGGACCCTTTCTCTTGTGAAGGGACTAGTGCACACCTCCCTCCCCCATGTGTCCATGGTGCTGAACCGTGGGCCGTGCTCTACCTTCTCCTCAGTAAATACTGAGCAGAAGTATCTATTTAGGATAGATGCTTTTCCTTGGTCCTCCTCCACACACTTCCCCTTATCCCCTTTGATCTTGTAATAACCCCTCTGGACTTTCTCCTTTCACTAATGTATCTACAGAAAGTCTTGTCCCCTTCTTTTACTGTTCGTGCTAGTGTTTCCTCGGTTTGGGCCTTTGCCTGTCTTACTGCCTGCTTCCCTAAGGGAAGTTTGGTATGCTTCCCTATCTTCATCCTGCTGCATTCCCTTATTTTTCCTGAAGGCCAGCCTTTTGGCTTTGACCTCTTCTGCTACTGTTTTTGAGAACCAAAGTGGTTTCCTCCTTCTTTTGCTCTTGCTTTTCTCTCTAATGCAATGGGATGTTGCTTCAAGTATTGCATCCTTAATGCTTGCCCACTTTGCCTGTACCCCCTCCCCTGTATTTCTTCTTGCCAGGGCTAGCTTAATTCTTTCTTTCAGAAGTGATTCCATCATTTTCCCTACCACTGAGGTCAAGCTAACAGGTCTGTAGTTTCCTGCCTCTGCCTTGGTCCCACTTTTTTGAAGGGGAATCACATCTGCCCTCCTCCAGTCCTCAGGTATCTAACTGTCCTCCCATGATTTGTTAAAAACAATAGTCAGTGATGTCACTAGGTCTCTCCTTAGTTCATTTAGAATTCTGGGGTATATCCCATCAAGTCCCATTACTTTGTCCACCTTGAGTTTTAAGAGTTCTTTCAGGGCCCTTTCTTCTGTGAATGGACTGGTATCGACTCCCTGTCCAGAATGATTCTATTGTTTGGTTTAGGTACCTCCCCCTCTTCTTTTGTGAATACTGAGCAAAAGTATTTGTTCAGTATCTGTGTCTTTTCACAATCAAACTCTACCCACCTCCTCTCCTCTTTATTAAGCTTCACTATCCCTCTCTTTGTTTTCCTTCACTCCTTGTTGTACCTATAAAAGATTTTATCCCCCTTCTTAACTGAGATGGCTATCTTTTCCTCGGTTTGGGCCTTCTCTATTCTGATTACCTTCACCGCTTCCTTCTTCTTTAACTTATACAGTTCTCTGTCCTGCTTCTTCTGTGATTCCATATAATTCCTGAATGCTATATTTTTCTACCTAACCTTCCGCGCCACCTCCTTTGAGAACCATAGTGTTTTTTTTAACTTCATTTTGTTTTATTTGCTTCACACAAAGGCTTGTTGCCTCTGTGATGGCAGTTTTGATTTTCCCCATTGTTCTTCCACCCCTTCCTTCCTGATAATTTTCTAGTGCATTCCTTAGGCACTCACCCATTTTGGCAAAGTCAACCCTCCTAAAGTCCAGTACCTTTACCTTTGTATGGCTTGACTCTACAGCTGTGTTTATCGAGAACCGCACTGTTCGGTGGTCACTAGTTCCCAGACAGTTACCCACTTCTAAATCTGAATCTCTCTCTTTGTCTCCATTTGAGAGTACCAGATCTAAGATTGCTCCCTCCCGAGTGGGTTCCAATACTAACTGTCTGAGGCATGCCTCCCGTGGGGCATCGGGAATGACCCCGCTTTTGGATGTGGCTGCAGCAAATCTGCTCCACTTAACATCTGGAACATTCAGGTCCTCCATCAACAATATCTCCAATTTTTCTGCCATTCTAAGGATGCCATCTAACATTTCCTTGACCATTTCCTCCCCACTGAGATGGGGGTCTGTATACAACCCCATGCGGATTGTAGTGCCATTTCCTGGTTCCAAGTTGACCCACAGTGCCTCCTCTCCTTCCTGTTTATCCTTTAGTTCCATTGCCTTGATTCCTTCCTTCCCTTATGTAGAGAGGTACTCTTCCTCCTCTTTTACCCTCCCTGTCCCTCCTGTAGATTGTGTACCCTGGTATGTTTATATTCCAGTCATGGTTCTGTGTATGCCAAGTTTCTGTGACTGCCACAATATCCAGGTGTCCCTCTTCCATCAAGGCCACTAGTTCAGGAAGCTTGTTACCCAGACTACAGGCATTGGTGCTCATCACCCTCTATTTTTTGATGGCCTTACCCTTTTTAGCCCCATCCCTGCCCTTACTGACTTTGCCTTCTTCTCCATTTACCCCTGTCCTGCTTCCTATTGAGCTCTCTACCTTGGTGTTTACCTTGCTAACTACCCTGTTTTGTGAGGGGAGGCTGGGAATTCCCTGCTTCTTAACAGTGCCTCCCCCCTTGGCTAGTTTAAAAGCTTGCCAATGAAGCATTTAACCCATATCACCTAGGAGTCTGGTTCCCCTCCCAGGCAGATGCAGACCATCGTGCCAGTATAAGCAGCTATCCTTCCAGGTGGAACCCCAGACTCCAATGAAACCAAAACCCTGTGCTCCACACCAGTTTTTCAACCATTCATTGAATAGCATGGTGTGGAGTACGCTAACCTCACCCATGCCAGAAACAGGCAGCACCTCCAAGAAGGATACTGTGTGTGCTACTTGTCTAAGGCCCCTTCTCAACTCCACAAGCTCCTCCTCCTCCACTGCTCTGATCCCATGCCCAGTCAAGTCCTTTGTCCCTAGTTGGACAATGATGTCCAGCTCCCTCTCTCGTGTAGCTGCTTTCGTGATCCTGAGGATTCATCTCCTGTCCCTCCATGCCAAGGCATGGGGCAGTCACCTTACTTCCCACTCCCCTGCCTCCCCCAGTTCTACCCCCCAATAGTTGAGTCTCACACCAGGAGCTACTTCCTTCCCCTGTGGTGTCCGGTGCCACCTTCCTGTGGGCCTCTCTTGTGGCAGTTCCCAGTAACCTCCTTGATCTCTACGGTGGGTGCCTCCATAGGGGAACTATGCTCCACCAGAATGGTGTATGGATTGTGGAGAGGTACAACTGGAAGGATTCACCTCTGTTCCATGACCTTCACCCTCCCTGAGCCCACTGTGGTCCAAGCGCTCCTCTTTCTTGGCAACCTCTGAGGCAGCTGTGGTGACCCTGGTGTTCCCTGGGTGGGGGAGGTTTCCCTACTCCTGTCCAATTCGGCCTGGAGATGGACAACCTTCTCTCTGAGAGCAGATAGTTGCCTGCAAATAGGGCAGCATCACAGCTTCCAAAATGTCTCCTGGAAGATTGCTGCCCACAGCCAGTGCATTGCACTACTCCCCACATGTCTGTCTTCCTTCCTGTTTATTTAAGGTTTTTTTTGTTTGTTTTAGGTAGGGTGTGTGTGTGTGTGTTTATCCTCAATGCAGTGTGCTGGGCAGGTAAGGATATGACAGTTGTATGCCCCTTGCCCTCTTGGGGAAATAATGTCAGAACCCCTGGTATAAAGGAAATTACATCCTTCTGAGGGTGAGGGGCAGAGTGGGTGGGCCCCAAGCCCGTGCCTTCCGGAAACAATCCACTACAAGCTCTGACCCACCACTCTGGTCAGTGTAGACCTTCCTTTCAGCAAGATATCCTGCACAACAATTTAACTGACAATATATCCAGCAAAAAACAATTACAGTCAGAGAAAAATCAAGCAGTTGAGCCCAATACCTATGATGTAAGCCTCCACTGACCCAATACAACCTGGTGTTCTGTGTTCTGAAAACAATCAGGGTAAACCAGTTTCCACCACCTCAGGCACTGTCTGGGTTCAAATACACAAACTGCAGTGTTTTCAATGACAAATCCTCCGCCACCAGTAAATAGTTCACTGTACCAAAAATAGTTTGGTGCAAACTGTCAGCAAAATACTAGTAGACAATAATCTAGCTAACCTTAAGGGAAAACCAAGTATGCAGTCTTTCAAACCTTCTGAAGTTACTCAAAAGATAAACCGTTTTGCAAACCCCCTTCTTGATTAAAATAAATAAATAAATAAACACAAAGCAATACCAAGTGTAAGATTTAAAGTAAAGTAACATACACCTTCCTCAGAATTGAGCAAGAGTGAGCTTTCTTGCAGATTGCCTGTTCAGTACAGTGTCTCCCTCACAGCTCCCAGTTGTTTCAAAGCAACTTGTTTCCACCTTCAAGAAGAAGGGCTTTCTGTCAGTGTACTTTCTGAAAGTGTGAACAGTACTCAGATGACAGCAGCACAGATGTCTACAGCAGACACCTTTTTGAAGAAAGCAATAGAGGGGGCCATGCCCCTTGTAGAATGAACATGAACCGCTTCAGGAAGTTCCTTACTATACTTCCTGTAACAGAAAGTAATACAGATTACTAGCCATTTGGACAAGCACTGTTTAGAAACTGAGGCACCCTCTTTCTTGGGGCAAACAAAACAAAAAGCTCTGAGGACTTTCTGCAGTCCTTCGTATGTATATGTAGTACCTGAGTATTCTATGTACATCTAGAGTATGGGACAATGCTTCCCTTGGATTGGCATGCCCTCGAAAATTACGTGGTAAGTTTGATTTAAAGTGAGCTCAGCACTGGCCTGGCAGTGCTGAGGGCTGAGGTGCTGGACGCCTTACCTCATACCACGCCGGTGACCCGTGTTTGGGAACGAGCACGGGTCACCGGGGTCGGCCGAGGAGGAGAAGGATAGAGCACCAGATGGCTGCTCTCCTTCTCCGGGGGGGTTAACTGCAGACTCCCGCTGCAATGCCGCCACCTAGGGGAGCCTGAGTGGATGGCGCGGTAAGGTGGAGAGCAGTAAGGGCATTGGGTGGATGCTGGCAGAGGGGCGGAGCAGGAGGTACTTCTCAGTGTGTCTCCTAGCTCATAGCCCCTCATTGCACGCCAACGTCAGGGGAGAAGGAAAACTGGAAAAACACCTTGGTTCCTCCTAGGTGACGACACCTCTCTGGGGACCCCTCCAGTCTCATCGGGCAGACTCCACTGTGCCAGCTCTACACACACAGACACAGTATGTTGGTTTGGGGCGGTAAGCATGGGGGATTCCACTCCACCCCACCCCGGGGGGGGTATACTGGGAATCTTCAGGTGTCTGTGTGGAATCAGGGGGCACTCTAGGAGCAGACCATGATGGGATTGGAAGTCCACAGACAGAGGATGTCTGAGAGAGTGGAGGGAGGAGGCAGATTGGGAGTATAAATATATGGTTAAAAAAAAAAAGAAAGTGAGCTCAGATATTACCTTTGGTAAAAACACAGGACTGGTATGCAAAGTCTTATTCGTTAGGTCCTGTAGCTCTGAAATCCTTCAAGAAGAAGTGATTGTGACCAAAAATAATGCTTTCCAAGAAAGCTCAAAAGGAGCCAAAGTAAGCTTCTCCAAAACAAAATCCAGGTCCCAAACCAGGACTGGATTACAGATGGGAAACTTCAGAAGGAGAATGCCTTTTTAAAACGTATGGGCTACCTCCAGATTGGCAACCACATGCCCCTCAATAGGAACAAGGAAAGCTAAAATGGATGCCAAGTGCACCTTGATTGAGGAATACTGCAGGCCTGCATCTAACACAGACAGCAGGTACTCCAGAACCTGGTTAACTGGACAGGCAGATGGATCCTGGTGACGTAAAGCGGCCCACAGAGCAAACTGCTTCCACTTCACAGAATAAATGGATCTGGTGGAAGGCTTTCTGGCAATAACAAGTACATCAGTCACTTTTTGGGAAACTCAGTTCTGAGCAATGGCCATGTTTTCAGGAGCCATGCATGGAGATGCAAGATGTGAAGTTCGAATAGACCATGATTTCCTGTTCCTGTGATAGCTGGCCCTTGTACAGTGGCAGAGACACTGGTGGTTCCACTGCTAACTGCTATACTAGGGTGAACCAAATCTGTGTATGCCACAGGGGAGCAATCAGTATCAGAGTTGCCCTCTCCAAATGAAGCTAGAGCAGTACTGTCTGGATTAGAGGGAAGGGATGGATGGCATAGAGGAACCTCTCTTTCCAAGAGAGGGACAACGTGTCTCATCAGAAAACTCCAGGCCCTGGAACAAGTGAGCAGAAAAGTGGCAGTTTTGCATTGTGTGGGGCATAAAAAGGTTTAACTCTGGATGAACCCATCTGTCAAACATGTCATCGACGATTGAGGTCAACAGCTTACATCCATGCATCCTAGACTGTGATCTGATTAGTCTATCTGCCAAGACATTTTGAGCACATGAAACATGCACTGCTGTTAGCTCTAGACTGTGTTCCATATCCCAATAACAGACTCTATCTGCTTCCCTGCACAGGGGATAGGAATAAGCCTCCTATTGCTTGCTGATGTAATGCATCACATTGACATTGTCTGTTTGCACTGGCAGAGGTCCTGGGGACAGATGAGTCTGAAAGGCCTGAAGCCTGTACAGCACAGCTCAAATTTCTAAAACATTTATGTGCAAGGTGCTTTCCACTTAGATCCATTCACTCTGTGTCTGATACTGCACAAGTGAGCACCCCAACTCAACCCCGAAGCATCTGTTATGAGCATCTGGTGAGGGGAGGGGATCAGAAAAGTAACCCCTTTCAACAAATTGCTGGGTTCCATCCACCACTGTAGCACTCTACACACAGGATAGATGACTAGAACTGTTTGTTCTAGAGTGTCTGTGAGCTGATCCCACTAGACTCTTAGCATCCAATGAGGAATCTTCATGTGTAGTTTGGTCAATGGTATTGTGACAATGGCTACTGATATGAAGCCTAGGAGCCACAGGAATGTCCTGGCTGAGACTTGCTTGCAGCTGTACACTAGCTTGGCCTGGGCAATCAGGCCTTGAGCCCTGTCCAGGGGCAGGAAGGCAGAACCTTGAGATGTGTCCAAGACTGCTTCTATACACTGCTGTCTTTGGCAAGAAATCAGTACTGATTTGGGAATACTGACTGTAACTCCCAGAGCATTGAACATCTGTGTGATTGAGCTAAGATGTGCAGCAGATGATCCCTGCAGGGGGATTCCAAGAGCCAGTCATTCAGGTAAGGAAAAACATAAAGATCTTCCATAGTGAGGCTGCTGCCACTATCTAAGCATTTGGCAAAGACCCATGGTGCAGAAGTTAAGTGAAAGGGCAGCACTCTGAATTGGTAATGTTCTTCTTGGAACAGAAGCCTCACATACCTTCTGTGAGATTGTTGGATTTCATTATGAAGGTAAGCATCCTACACGTCAAGGTAACATAACTAATCCCCTCCCTGCAGCCATGGGAGCAGGTCTTGCAGGGTGACCATGCTGAACTTTATGTACAAGGGAAGAAAGAGACTTGGGCATCATCATCACCGATGACCTGAAATCATCCAAGCAGACCACTAAAGCAGAAGGTAAGGCTAGGGAGTTGTTGGGGTGGCAGTGGGATGACAAATGGGAGGGGGAGTGGGGCAGTTGCAAACTAGCGGTGCTAGCTGCACACTCGAGCAGTCTTAGATAGACCGGGTGGTCTGTTTCTGCTGGCACATTCATATGTTTGTATGTTCATATTAGTAGGGGTATCACAAGTCAGAAGAGGGAGGTAATAATCCCTCTTTACAAGACACTGGTTAGGCCCCATCTGGAGTACTGCATGCAGTACTGGAGGCCACACCTTCACAAGGACATTAACCAAATTGAGGCAGTCCATAAAAGGGCAACCAAAATGGTCCAGGGACTGCATCAGAAAACGTATGAGGACAGATTAATGGAGCTCAATATGTATACCCTAGAGCAAAAGAAGGAGAGAGGTGATATGATCGAAACATTCAAACACCATAAGGGCATTAACAAGGTGAAAGAGTCTAACATGTTTCAATATAAGAAAAATAGCAGGACAAGAGGACACAGCATGAGATTAGAGGAAGGCTGACAAGGGGTAATGTGAGGAAGTTCTTTTCACAGAAAAGGTGGTGGATGCATGGAACAGCCTACCTCAGGAAGTGGTGGATATGAATACAGTGCAGGGCTTCAAACAGGCATGGGATAGGCATAAGGGAGCAATACAGATGAGTATGACTAGATAGGCCATTGACAGAGCAAAGGCTGATGGCACATTCATAAGGTAGAAAAAGAAATGGGCTGACTGGGTGAGCCTTGCAGTCCTTATCTGCCATCAGCTTCTATGTTTCTATGAAAAAGTTCAGTTCCCTGAGGTCCAGAAAAGGCCACATGTCTTCTGTCCATTTTGGAACCAGGAAGTATTAAGAGGAGAGTCAAGTGTTTCTTTGCTGGGGAGCATAATCTCTATGACCCTCTTGAAGCAAAGTGTGAACCTCCTCTAGAAGCAGAGGGAGGTGCTCTGGAGGATTATGGGTTATACTGATAGAAGAGCTGGAGGTGTGGGCAAATGTTGTAGAGCATGACCGTGTTCTGTGTTCTCAGGAACCCAAATATCTGTCATCACGTTTTTCCTCAGTTTCAGGTAGAGGGAGAGGTGACCCCCTACACCCATCCCTGGAGATAAAGGTGGCTGGGGGGTGCACAAGTAGTCAAGCCTAGCTAGTTGGAATGGCTGGTTATGCCACCACCTCTAGTGGCCTTTGAGTGGGCACCTGGAGTGGTTCTGGGGGTGGGCAAGGCTCCTGCTCCCTTACCCCTACTTTGCTGTTTGATTACAGGGCACTGCCTGGAACCAGCTGGATGAAAAAGTACCCTAAACCTACCCCTTGACTGGGTGTGGTAATGGGAATGCACTGACTTCGGGGTTCTGCATGAAGTCTGAAGGGTGGAAAGAATGTATTGGACATCAGAACCAAACAGCTTATACATCTTATATGGGGCAATGAGAATAGACTGTTGCATGCCATTTGCAAACCTTGCCACCCTGAGTCATGAATACCTCCTGAGGCATAAGCCATAGGCAGCAGCCCTGGCAGAAGCATCTGACATACCTAAAGCTGTACACTTCAATGTTTTCATTGGCAACATTATGTAGGGTCTGGAAGGGAAGTTAAGCCTCTTTGTAGATTACATCAAAATCTGCAATGGTGTAGAAAGAATGAGAAGGGACCTAGGACAGTTGGAGGAGTGATCAAGAGTGGTTGGAGGAGTGATCAAGAGTGTGACAGCTTAAATTCAATGCAAAGAAATACAAAGTCATGCACTTGAGGCACAGGAATCCTAGAGAGGAATACACACGGGGGGGGGGCATACTAACAACAACAAAATTAGAAAGTGATTTGGGGGTAATCATAATGGATTACATAAAAGAGGCCAAGCAATGTGAGAAGGTGGAGGGGAGAGCTGGGGGGATGCTGGGGTGCATAGGGAGAGGCATCATCAGTAGGAAAAAGGAGGTGGTGATGACACTGTACAGACAATTGGTGAGGCCACAGCTGGAGTACTGTGTTCAGTTCTGGAGGCTACATCTCCAGAGAGACATACAGAAAGGAGGCAGTCCAGCGAAGGGCAATAAAAATGGTAAAAGGACTGCACCAGAGACCATATAAGGAAAGCCGGAAATATCTTAATATGTATACCCCTGAGGAAAGGAGGGAGAGAGGGGATATGGTAGAGACATTGAAGTACCTCAAGAGGATAAACAAGGTTCAGGAGGGCAGCATCATTCAGAAAAGGAGATGTCCAAGAACAAAGGGTCACAGTATGAGGCTGGGGGGAGAATCGGGGTAACCTGCAAAAGTACTTTTTTAAAGAAAGGGTGGTGGATGCATGGAAATACCTCCCTAGAGAGGTTGCAGGTACAAAAACAATAGGCGAATTGAAGAATGCATGGGATAGACAGAAGGCAATCCCAGTGGTTGATCTGTTAGGATCTGGAATTCATGCAGATAGGGAAACGGGCTGACTAGGTGGACCAGGCGGTCCCTATCTGACATCAAATTCTATGTTTCTATGATTCAGAAGATGCTTGCCCCAGCAGTAAGAGCCTTAAGAAACTCTTATTTAGGGGTGCTCTCAGGCAAGGCTTGTGCAGCTGCTTTGGCCTTCCTTCCTCCACAGAGTATTTTGGTACTTGATCATGTGGGCCTAGCAGTTGGCAATCCTAAAGCCCAGTGATAAGAAGTCAAAAGTAATTTTTCCTAGGACATCCAATCCCCTGAACTCTTTATCTGGAGTGAGAGAGAGAGCTCAGATGCTTTGCTTCCCTTGACCTAACACGGGTAACACTAATGACCACCGAATCTACCTCAGGCTAAATGGCAAAAATGGCTTCTCAGAAAGGGCCATGTACATTTTGTTTGCTTTCCATGGTATAGATGGAATTGCATTTGGCCTATACAATGCAGCAAAGGTGGCATCCTCCTAGGCAGGGAGGAGAGGTTGCACCACAACAGGAGGGGAGTCAGGCATTTTTAAAAACTCAATTTTTTCTTGATGGTGCCTTGCTCCTCAAGATTAAACCCCGTGAAAGCTTGTAACTGCTGCATCATGATTTGAAAAGTAAGGTCCTCAGGAGGGGAACTTGGAGTGTGGGCAGCTGAATCTTCACTGCAAGTGGACACAGAAAAACTAGATCCCCTTTCAGAGTGGTAATTGGGATACTCCTCAGCATCCTGCCTGTCATTCTGCATTATTAATGCAATCTTTACCCCAGCCAAGAGCAGCAACTTGACCAGAACCCCCTAAACTTGTACCCAGAAAAGGCAACCAACCACAATTTGGCATAAAACCAAGGTACCACCCCAGGCACTGGAGTGTATATACAGCTCTGCATCTAGAGGTGGGTGGGTAGGGGGTTAGGGCACAAAGTACACATTTATATTTACTCCGAGTTCTGGGAGAGAGATACTAGGTTATGCTATGTCTATGTTCTGAGGGATCCATAACAAGTTCACACCTGAAGCACATATGGAATGTCCACAACTAGAAATGGGATTGTAAAGTACGGCTTTATTCTGACACAAGATGGTAAAAAGTAGAATAGGGTGGTCCCCCAGGTTGGAACTGCATTACAGGGTACACAGCATTTTCTCTTCCAGAACAACAGTTTGGGCTTTTGTACATTCTTTTCTACACAGAACTATCAAACTGTCCATCCCTCTGTATCAGGGACCTCTGGACCTTCCAAAAGAGTATATATTGGGGTGGGGGGGCGGTTCCACACACTTAAAAAGTATTTCAACACTTTTTTTCCTGACGTGATGAACTTAGTTAACATGCCCAGGGTAACCTTGTCTCCTTTCATGAACCAGTTAGCCCTGACTGGAGTTTCAGATGAGATTCTTCCCACCCTGGCCCTAACCAGCCTCCGCCATTCCTTCGGGGTTACACAAAACAAACTTTCAATTCCCCAGAATTTGCTAAAGGACTCCCAGCTTTAAAACTTCATATTCAGCACAATTTTTGTGGTGGTGATAAAGGGGCCCTGACAGCTGTACTCTAGCCTTATTTCTGGGAACATACACCTCAGACAGCTCCCTATGAACAGCCCCATGTAGCTGTACTCATGGTTTTGTTTGTCCCTTTTTTACAGACTTGGATGCTGGAAGAAACACCTCTTCCCATTACAGGTAGCTTATCATAGCTTCACACAGAACACTTGTCTACTTTCTGGGCAGCTGACACTCTTCAGGACCTTCAGGGGATTGCCCTTTGGATTCACAGAAACTGCAGTCCCACTTCGCATTCATCTGGACTGACCCACTGGGGTCTGCTGGGGAGGTGGCTGTGCCATTTATTTATTTATTTATTTATTGAATTTTGATGACCGGGTAGGCCCACTGGGCCCCGGAGGTCCCTTTTTCAGGGGCGACCCGGGTGAGACAACAAATTACAGGTAACAGATCAGTACAGTCATGTAATTGTAAAGTTTTTAACAGTAAGAATACATAGGTTTACAGGCGGCAGGTAGTGTAAGACATGCAGACAGTAAGGACATAGAGGCTACACATAATGAGACCGTTTTACATCCCAAGTTAGTGATTAGGTTGAGAGTGCTCTGGTAGGCAAGCAGTAGCTAAAGACCTAGGGTTAGCTTCTTTGTGGGCATATTGGAAGGGGATAAGAGGGACATAAGTGCACCCATCTTTAGGGGAGGTCCGTTTGCTACCAGGATGGCGCTATGGAAGGTCGGGTCTAATGAGCTACCAGGATGGCTGTACATGGTCAGGTCCTGAAACAAAGACATGTGCTCCTGTCGAGCAGGTGTCCCTTGAGCTTTGTCCTGAAGCTGGAGATGGACACAGCCTCCCGTACCTCCAAGGGGAGGTTATTCCAGGTGGAAGGGGCAGTGTATGCAAAGGACCTGGACCCGGCTTTAGTCCTAGTCTTGGGAACCACGAGGAGAGTTTGGCCTAATGAGCGCAGGCACCGTGGGTTGGGTTTCACCCTAACGAGACCATTCAGGCTGGGGGGAGGTGTGGGACCCAGTAGCTTGAATGTAAGGCAGAGGGTTGGGTAGGAGAGGCGAGCTTCCAAAGACGGCCACCTGAGCCTAGATTGGGCCTCGCAGTGGTGAGTCCTCGGATGTGACATAGTGGCAAAGCAGACTACTTGTTGTACAAGGTCTGCAGCCTCCCTAACTCCGTCACGGCCACGCCCTGGAGAATCGGGGCCACGTAGGTGAGCTTTGGGAGGAGTACGCTAGCGGCAATGGCTACCTCTAGCTTCAGGGATAATCTGGTCCTTTAGTCTATAAAGGATTCCAAGTTTCCCATGGATGGCTTTGGTGATTTGGTCTACGTGATTTTTTAGTGTGAGGCCTTGGTCCAGGGTAAGGCCAAGGTATTTAGTGGAGGTGACCACCTCAAGTTTTACACCCCCCCTGGACTGGAGTTGTAGAAGATGTGACCTCTCAGATCCCAGGGATCTAGGACCAAAGAGCATTACCTTTGTTTTGTTGGTGTTTAAAACCATTTTGTTAAGAGTGAGCCAGTCCTCCATCTGAAGGATGTCTTCTTGGAGGCGATCTCCAGCTCTCAGGTAAAGTGAGAGCTCTGTAGATGACCGCATCATCCCGGCGTGCTGGATAGCGCTACTGCTCCCGCAGTGTGTATGCAGATCATTTATGAACAGTGTAAAGAGAAGGGGCGAGGATTGACCTTGAGGTACCCCTTCTTTGAGTGAAGCTAGCTTGGAGACTTTATCCTCACTTGACCCTCTGGTGCGTCCAGAGAGATAACTCTTGAACCAACCCGTGAATGGGTGTCAAGGCCAAGTGAGCGCATTTTTGTAGTAGGAGGTTGTGGTTTACCAAGTCAAATGCTTTAGATAGGTCAGTAAAGACGCCCTGTGCTGACCCTCTGCTCATTATTACTCAGTACATCTGCTGGAGAGTTTAGTTAGCTGCAGTATCCGCCTCCCATGCTTGGCTCTGAAGCCATGCTGTGAAGGTGAGATTGCCCTGGATTTCTAGGTATTCTCGGAGTTGGGAGTAGACTAGCTTCTCCTGTACTTTTGCAATGACACATAGCAAAGAGATCGGCCTGTAGTTCTCAATGGGCTCAGTTGGCCTCCCTTGTGTATAGAATCACTAGGGCCTGTTTCCAAAGCTTGAGTACAGACCCCTCCTTAATAGACCGGTTTATCAGCCAGGTTGGGGCTTAGCTGAGCTGGAGCCCCTCCTTGAGGATTCTGGTTTGGATCCCGTCGGGGCCCCAGATCCTCTCAAGTGTGAGGGATTTAAGGATGCTCAAACCTCTTTCTGACCAGCTTCAGGTGAAACAAAGGGCAGTCAAGGTCTGGGGGCTGCTGAGCTGCTCGCTCACTCCTCCTGTCCGGGGTCCCGTCTTGTAAGCATCCAGGTTCGTGAAGTAACTGTTAAGGGACTCAGCAATGAGAGATCCCCATCGATTAATTGCCCATTAGCCAAGATTGGGCTGGGTGTGGTTTTTGCTCCCTTTGAGGAGTTCATTAATGTCGACCGGAAGAGCCTGGGATTGCCTAGGTTAGTTTTTTGGAGGTTGGTGATATAGTCTTTTTTAGCTAACTTTATGGCCTTTTTGCATTGGTTTCTAAGGGCCCTGTAATTGGCTAAGTCCCCTGGTAGCATTGATTTCCTGTACTTTTTCCAGGCCTTGTCCCGGGTGGACATCAGAGCTTTTAGAGGAGGCAATATCCACTTGTAGCAGCTTCCACTACACTTTACACTAAGGACACATTAACTGTTCAACTGCTCCCCCCCATCTCATACGCAGACCCCAGGCCCTCTCACTCAAACTTACCCTTGGACGATCCCTTACCCCGCTGTTTGTCACCACTATCTACGTTCCCCCCAGGGACCAGAAGGCAGCCTTCCACTCTATCATGTCCTACCTTGACACCTTACCGCCCCATATGGAAAAAATTGTCCTTGGGGACTTCAATATCAACTGGCAATCTAACCTCGCTGCCCCATTCATCGACGAAGCCTCAGCCCATGACCTCACACAAATAGTCACCTCACCCACCTGTCTGCACCAGCGCACAGGGTCCTCTTCCCTCCTGGACCTAGTGTTCACAAATTGCCCTCATAAAATACTTAGTACTACTATACTCCCAGATGCTATTAGTGACCACTCCCCTGTCCTCTGCACCTGGATCAGTAAGGCCCCAAAGTCCCCTCTGAAAATTATCCTAAAACATAAACTTGGTCCTGGTAAACTTACACTCCTAAAAGCCCACTTCAACACGCTCGACTGGTCATTCATAACAAACACTCTTGACCCAGATAGAGCCCTAGATTTCTTCATCCACTTCTTTAACTCTATCTGTGACATGTTTGCCCCTCTTCCTAAAAGGATGGTCAAAGGCAATCTAGCGCCCTGGATCTCTGACCACCTACTGACCCTCATGCAGTCCCGAGATTCCCTATGGCACCTCGCTAATGAGACTGGCCTACACCTACGGACAGACAGAAGTACAGGGAGGCCCAGAACCAATGCACATGGTCCCTACACAAAGCCAAGGCAGAGTACTACAACTCTGCCCTAGCCTCTACCTGGGGATCAGGGCACAAATTCTGGTACAATATTAAGGACATCTGCGGCAAAGCCCCCAACCATGCCCCCATGCAAATCTTGGTTGAAGGGAGCCTCACCTCGGACCCCACTTGGATAGCCACCGCATTTAACAACACCTTCTCTGACCTCAGCCACATCCTTCCTTGCCACTTCTCCTATCAACCACCTGTCTCTGACACCACCTCACACCCAGTGCACCCTCCATTTCACCTACGATACATCTCTCCCAGGTCTGCTGAGCCTTACCTCAAAAAGGCCAGAAGCCACTCCCAATACAGTAGTGACTCCTTAGACCTGAGACTACTCTGGCTCACTCTTCAAGAGGTGCTAACTCCGCTCACCCACATTATAAACCAGTCATTATGTCTTGGAAAATTCCCCTTGCACTGGAAATCCACCTCTATTACTCCGATAGTTAAGAGTGGGGACCCTATCTCTACCAATAACTACCACCCCATTTCAATTCTCCCTCCTCTATCTAAGGCACTCGAGCGTATCGTCGCTGATCAGCTCACTGACCACCTCAACAAACACAATATACTTTGCAGCCAGCAACATGGCTTCCGCAAAGGACATAGTACGACTAGTGTCCTACTTGAATTCACCACCCACCTACACACTGCCCTCGACAGTGGTAATCTCTCTGGTGTGGTCTTCATCGAACTCACTAAAGTGGTTGACACAGTCAACCGGCCCTTCCTTCTAGCTACTCTATCCAAACTCAGTCTCTCTCAAGATGCCCTCGGCTGGTTCACTGACTACCTGGCTGAATGCTTCCAGCAAGTCAAAGTTGACACTACCTTTTCCAGTAGGTTGCCTGTCCACTCCAGTGTTCCACAGGGGTCCATTCTCAGACCTCTATTATTCACTCTCTTACTTAACTCCCTCCCCCTATCCTGCCCGGGCAACATCCTACTCTATGTAGACGACGCTGTCCTTTTCTCCTCCAATCCTGACCCCACCCAGCTTCACCTCTCCCTCCAATCCGCCTTCAGCGAGGCTGAAAAATGGTTCACCACACAGCGCCTCATCCTAAACTATAAAAAAACTAAAGTCATGTACTTCTCACACCCACTAAACTCTAGGAAGGATCACTGCCCACCACTCCTAACTACCAACCAGACCCCTCTCTAACAAGTGAACTCCTTTAAGTACCTGGGCATCACACTTGACCTGGGCCTTACCTTCCACCAACACATCTACCAACTGTCCACAGCCCTCAACATCCAGATTGGCATTCTCTACCAGGTCAAATACTGTCTCACTCCCGATGCCCTTCGTCTAGCTGTCCCTTCTTCAGTCCTCTCCCTCCTAGACTATGGCATACTAATCTACAGCACTGCAAGCTCCTCAGCCTTATCCAGGCTCTGGCTCTCCCTCAACAAAGCCTGTTGCCTCATCCTGGGCTGTGATCATCTAACCCACACATACTCTCTATACGATGCCACAAACTGGCTTAACCTTGATAACAGAATCAAGTTTCATACCTGCCTCATGGCCAAAAAAGATTACCCTTGGTCTCTCCCCCACTGGTCTCTCACCTCTAATTCAATGGGCCCTGTCATGGCATTGCACCTGTAACTCTTTCAGGCAACTCCTTTTGGTCCCTTGCTGCCGCACCTCCCAGTTCCAAAGGTCCTTTAGCTACCGAGCCCCTTCCTGGGTAAATAACCTGCCTAATGATCTCACCAACGTGAATAGAGTTGGCCTCTACAAAGCCTACCTTAGGAACCACCTTCAGTTCTCCAATCCCTGTGACTGCCACTGACCCTCAATGTGCCCCTTTATCCTTAGACTAAGGCCTCTGGCTGGCTACTTCCCCACCACCCCCCTGACCTGAAAATCTCAAAACTAGCTCCTTTGGAGCTTTAGTATGTATTCTGTTCTTTAGTCTCATGCATGAATCTATCTACCTAAATGTTAATGAAGTTACTGTAATTCTTGTATCATGAAAGATTGCTTGTGTTCCATCTCTGCATTTGCTCTGTGCCATGTTTTACCTGTATTGTCATGGAACCTTTGAAAAGGAGTCTTTGACTCAAAGGTATTTTCCAAATCCTCAATAAATTATCTCCACCACTTCTCTTGGCACTGCTGTTATTTTCTTTTTTTTTTTTAACTGTTATTTCTCCTCCTTCCCAGCCTGCCATCCCCAACCCATCAGGAGATCCTAGGCAGACATCTCTCTGCCTCTTGCCCTACCTGAATGACCTCCAGATCCCCATGGAGCCCCATGAGCAGGGATAAGTTGGGGGCACAGAGCACCCAATCACTTACATTTCGTCGGTCCACAGCCATTGGGCAGTCGAAGGCACATTGAGGGCATGTCTCCGGAACTCCATCTCCCCAGTGATGGCAATCTATTTTCCTCCATTACTCCTAATGTGTGGTGAGAACCCTGATGTCGTGACACTATGCACCGACGTCCACCACACGTTGCAACCTGCCCCTCCTGCAACTGCAAGACTTGTCTTGCCTCAAGCCTTCGCTCAAGGTCAGGCAAGCTTCAGGCTTTGGTTCCCTCCCTTATCCTGGAGAAGGTGAGCATTTGTGGTATGCTCCAGCCTACTCCCCTGGCCATCCCTCCAGCAACCCGAGTCTGCTCCCAAACCCAGGTCGTTGGCGTTGCCAGCAGAAATCCAACTGCTGTGCAGACAGGCTAGCTCACTGCTGTTATTTTCATTTACTAGGGTGAGAAAATGACCAGAGGTCCTTCACCCAGCCCAGATTGGCTGGCAGGCACCTTTACACACTGAGAGATCCCTCCTCACAGAGCTCCCACACTTAGACTCTTCTACAGACTGACTGCACTACCATCTCAACATTCTAAACTGTCCCAGAGGACCTGATTCCAAAGTGGATCATGCTGATGCAAGAGTTCTAAATGGCATGATCCAATATCAACCCAGCCTCGCTGAGTAAACAATGATGTCATGTTGTAAGAAGTTTTTAATAGCTCCCTACAGACTGCCCAGAAATCTATCTGGTCCACCATTGATGGGATTCTAGTAACCCCAGGGGACTGGCATTAAGTCAGGATTCTATTCATATCTGTCATCGAGCAGGATGACAGGTAATAGAGAGTATGGTGGCAAAGTCGGTAGTGCTCTAGGAGGAGACTGAGGTAAGGTTTCCATACAGTGTCATCAAAGGGGTGGTGGTTGTAGGACCCGTCAATGGCCCCCTGGAACACACAGAGCTGCAAGCAGGCATCAAAGCATGTCCATATAGGAGGATAGGATGGCTTGTACATAGAAGACTGTGTGGTCAATGGTGCAACAGGAGGAGTTGAGGGAGGCTGTGTCCCAGACACCAAAGGTAATGTACAAGCCATACTAGGCCTGGCAATACCAGCGTCAAGCCCCGACCTTAGTGTTGTGTCGATGCTGGGGTGAGGTGACAGGCATTGCCACTGGAGCATTTGATGAACTAGAAGTCATATCTGCTGCTGTTCTGAGAGGCAACCTGGAGCATTCTGGGAATGTTTTCTGCTAGTCCTTATATTAGTACTTATGTTTGAGCATCTTAGAAGATTTCTCCTGGGATTTAGATTACTTGGACCCAGAGGACTGGGCCAGCAACACAGTGGTGGGCTTCTGTTGTTGCTCCTTCTCCATCATGGCCAACTTTTTCTTAAATTACTATCCTAGGACTCTTGCAGTGGGGCCAGGTTGCTGAGTTTCAGGTGCAGCAGATAGAGCAAACTTTCACGTTGTGTTCTAGGCATAGGCAGCACACACAGACTTTGTAGGAGTCACAGGTGTAAATCTTCTCCCTGCAGTCACAGTAGCAAAATACGTTTGAGGGTTTCTTCACTGACATAAGGTCATCATGAATCATTGTAAAAGTTATCACTTTTTACTTAGAAAAGGAAATAAAATGGTGGAAATGCAGCAATGTTTTTTGTACTGGTCCTACTAATACGGTCAATTGTGGGAAAAGAACTGAGAGGTGAGGCTGCCCACATTTATGTACCATCTGACATATGACATCATTGTGGCTGGCTCCTAGCTAACTGCTTTCAAAGTTTTCTGTGTGGTCTTAAAGCCTGATGGCTTATAGTTCTGTAGATGTGGCCTAATTAAGCAATAATGCACAACAGGATGTGGTATATCATGGGATACTGTCATGCCTCGGGTGTGTTATGAAGCATGAGGCCACCAGCTGAATGCCTCATGCACCCAAGAAGTGATGATAGCCATAAGATATACCACACCCTGGAGTGCATTATTGCTATTATGAACTGGATCCATCCATATTTTATCCATTTCATGTAAAAAGAAGCACGTTTTAAAATATTTTTTTACTGTTTTTATATGAGTGTAGATACACGTTTAATTAAAAAAGTTCTTCCATGTCATGTTTTGGGCAGTAGGTGGTGCTGTTGCATGTGGATTTCTGTTAGAAAGTCTTCATTCTCATAGTGTTCGTGCCGCCACGCCCCTCTGAAGTTTAGTTTACTATACCACGCTGCCTGCCATGGGAGCAGGGGAAGATATTTCTTGGCTTTTTTGGTTTGATTCTGCTGAAACTGCAATGTGAACTGAAAAGAAGCCATAGCCTGGTGGACAACTGCACTTTTCTACTTACAATTAGTAAGTTGTCCAATTTTTAGCAGGGGAGGGTGAGTCAAGGTGGAATATGTTTCCATTCTTTGAAATTATCATGGTTTGGAAATAATTTAGAATGATGTGGAAACCTCCTAGGATTTTGTGAAGCAGCTGCTCTGTATGTCGAAATGGCTGAACGGGGAGCATGTGTGTGTACGGCAGTCAAGCTATGTAAATAGCTAGCCCACATGCAAGGACTGTTTCTATAATGAGTTTACTGGTTAAATGGTTTTACTGTTTTCAGTGTTTCTATTTGTGTTGAAGTGCCACTCCAGCTTGATTTTTCTGCACCACGGCTTGTGTTTTGGTAGGGTTGTGTGTGGCGGAGTGAAGAATGTGGGCCATCCTGCCCAGTACATGGACTGTGACTTCTGGCTGCTGAAATGTACAGTATGGGTGAATGGATTTTGTGCAGGTGAAATGAGCTATTGGTTAGCACCTTTTCTTACCCATGATTATGTTGCTCAATATAATCACGGGTAAGAAGTGGGCTCAGCCAATCAGCTTCCAAGATTCAGAGTAACCAGTTCATAATGAAAGAAATATCATTGAAGAAGGTGTTATATTACACGTAACATAATTTGACAAGGAAAATTCACACATTATTTAAATACAATTACACATTGTGCAAATAATTTTATTATACATATGTACTGTAAAACTAGTTATTTTCATGCAAAGAAAATTTAGTGCAAAAACAAATGCAACCATAATCGTGTAAATTTATTTTAGCAGTAAGTCACTATCACCACATTCACTACAATGGAAAAAAAAGCGAAAATTATTTGACAGCGAAAATTTCGTTCTACGGTAACTAGCCTTTAAGGCAATACACAATAATTCATACAAGCAACCTTCATGTTAAATATACAGAAATGTTTCCTTTCATACTTTTCTGTCCTGACCCTGTTTTTTTCCCCCCGCATTTCTTGGGTTTTCAAGGTTTATTCAAGAATTGTTTTATTTTTTCAAAAGAAGGTACAATCGGTGAGTTGGTGTACAAATTTCAGAAAAAAGTTCCCTAGACAGTCATTCATGTCTTTGATAAAATTGCTCCCCCCCACAACCACTCACTGCATCAGCATAACTTACTTTGGGCCCGAAAAGGATCCTCATGGCTTATCATCAGACTCTGCCATAGTTACCTCAACATGTCATATCACTGCCCAATATTCCAGTACCAGTCTAATCACAGAGAAGAAATAATAAAGCAAAGTTGATTGGCTTAGACCAGCTCTTCTAAGGTTGACCAAAATGTGTAATTGAACATTTGGCTTTTTTTAACAATACTCTACATGTTTAGCCACAAAACAAATTCCCTGCAGGTAAAAACTGGCAACTTTAGACTTTCTACTACAGTCACCTCACAGTCAGCAAAGGTCAAAGCTGATACCTTCCAACTTGATCTCTTTCCAAAATGAAGCTCCATGATTTTAAATGGATTTATCTCCATTTGTTCCTTTTTGACTATCCTATTCTCTGGTGGTCCTTTTGTACTGTACTGTCGGCATGTGTGTCAAAGACATCAACAACCATAGTATCATCGACGTACTTGATACAAAGCCCATCAGTATTCAAATCCCATGTCGTTTAAAGAAACTATAGTGGTCTGAGCTTTTTATCCTTGGGGCTATCCACTTTTCTTAATCTTTTTATTTACAGAAGTCACACATCACAGCACATGTCAACACAAAGAAAAGCAAGATGATTCAATATACACTGATGAACAGCTAAATTAATATAGATGGTTGTCAACTGTTAAATGTGCCCTATGGGGGAACCCCACAATCCAAATAAAATAACAGGTGGATCCCACTTTAAAAAGCAACATTTATAAAGTAAACAGTAACTGCAGCCAATGGGCTAGGACCTGACTTGAATGAATAAACTGTAAAAATCACAGTCTCCAAACTTTGGTTTCAGTGTCATTTTGTTGAGGTAAATGATACAGCAAATAACTGAAGTGCAACCCAGACTAGAGATAAAAGTTAATACTGTAAACACATAAATTATTAAAAATAAATATCTACAGTATATCTCTCACCCAGTTTAGGTTGTTGAAGTGTGATACAGTATCATAATCATTTGCATGTCAGTCCCAAGCTGTCCTGGAGTGCTCTGTTCCTCCCCAAATATCTAAGGAATCCATTAAGTGCCCAATTATAAATACTTGATGTTGCCTCTTGAGAGTTCAGTTTCTATTTTTTGAATCAGTTTGTCAAGATCCTTGGGGGTCACTATAAATACAGGATTGTTCCTTATGCTACACATACAGTTTCACTGGGTAAACTGAGCTGCAGGGAACACTGTACTGCCACAATTTTCTCTTGCCACCATCAAAACGTTTCTGTCACTGTCTTGTACCATAGCTCAGATCTGGAAACATTTGTATTTTCTTGCCATCCCCTTCAAGGTCACAAGTCTGTCTACCTGCTGAGAGCACTGCATCCTGCTGTAGCACAGAAATAACTTTTAATAGCAAAGTATGGGGACTAGTCGGATCTGTTAATCTGTGTGGGGCAATTCAATAGCACTCTTCAAGCTCAAATTTTACATTACTTAGATGCAGTGCTTGAGCTTCTCATAATCAGATGAAACAAACACAAATGAAACAAAGAATGCCACAAGCAAATTGGTTTACCCCAAAACATTTTTTGTGCCATCATCCTGAGGTCAGCAACCCCAGCACTTCGAGTACACTCTGCTGCTTCACCAGCAGGAAGGATACACTTCCCCAAATCCATCAGTAAGGCCAGTGACCCTCACATTCCATTCTACAACAAATTCTCAGAATGCTCCAATCTGGAGGGGAGAAATTGGATCTCTTGCATCAGGCTGGCTGAGGTTGTCAACACCTTGCCAGTGGTACTTGTCATTTCCATGACCTCCATACTGTGGGACTCCACCCATTGCTCAGCCACCTGCAAATGCTGCAAGAAGGAATAACATTTAGAATCCAGCAGTTACATTGATGTATGTAAGGAGGTAAGGACTTCTTTGTCAGCATTTGATGTGGCCTCATTTGCTTTTCCTCCATCATTACCTGGGGCCTTTGGTTGGAAAACCTCCTGGGAGGTAGATGGTATATTTTCTGACTTTCACATCTCTCAACTTTGATGAAATTCAGATAGTTAATAGCCAGACAGTCTCTAATTATATGTAGTTTGAGTCAAATCGAAGCACAAAAAGACTGTTTTTAAAAGTTATTAAAGTCCATAATGTGAGAGCTGTAGACATTACATCTGGACTTCTAGGCAACTGGCTTCACCCCCGCCCCTGGACTGATGTTTTCTCATTTGCTACCAACCACTAAGACCTTCCCTGTAAAATGTCACGAATCTGTCCTATCAAGCGTCTGTAAAATCTATATTTCTCAATTTTTCCAAATAAAATGTCATGGTCTTTTAAATCAAAGGCCTTTTAATAATTGTTTAATTACATAAAAGGCCTTTTGATAACTGATGAGAACAGCCCTTGCATGATCCCCCCAACCCATGCCTGCATACAGACCTCCAACAACTTAAACATCCCTTTCTGAGGCCCCAAACTGATCTGGGTCTGTTTTAGTCTGCACACAGTCCATAAGCCAGCTGTGAATATCACCTTAGCTTCTTTCTACTGTAAAGGAACCTGGTCATAAATTATTGTTTTATTAAAGATATTACACACCCATGGGACCAACACATCTGTGCCCTCCTGCCACACCCAATTTGGGATTTTGTCAGGCCCCATAACTTTCCCTACCTTGATAGTCTTTGTTTTTTTTTGCAACACTTTCACATCCATTAACAAATTATTGGGCCTACCCATTCCATATTTTGTCTTCTTTACTAAGGAATTAATTTCCTACTTATGTTGCAAAATGCAGTATTCAATGAATTTACAAAATCCTCTTGTGTTCCATCAAATTTATACGTTTGTTGCTTTTATTAAAATGTTTATCATTATTTTCTGGTTTCCAAAACCTTTTGGTTTTTCTCTACCAATTTCATTGGTCAGATCTTTTCAAGTTTGCAATCTTTTATAGTACCTTCTTTGAAGTCATTTGCCCTCCCCGACTGCTCTGTTCCTTAACTGGTTAAATCTTATTGTGCCATTCTGTTTCAAGGCAATTTGCCTCTGATGAATCAGTTCTTTTAAATTCATCCATTATTCACAGCTTGTGCCCCCATTACCTTCACAACAGGTGCTACGCTATTACTTCATTAATTTTCCCTGTAACTTTATTGCATGTCTCATCAAAATAATTTCTTGAAAACCAAGGGTAAATATGAGTGTTGAAACTGCAATGAATGGCAGTGTCCAGAAGCCAGCTGAGAATACAAGAGGGTTAACAATCATATAGGGTATACAACTGCCTTGCCTAGGTGAGTGAGGTCATGAAGAAGGAAGTAAGTCTTCCTGATGGGGAGGGGGTGCATTGTGCCACCTCAAGAAGGTGTTGTGGTGAGGAGACACTGCAGGTTGCTAGGTGAGTGGATGAAGGCACCCGGCAGTGAGAGACAGGAGTGGTAGTCAGGGTAAAAATGAAGGAAGGACTTTATTTAGCAGGAAGGAGGGCAATGTTCAGAGAGACAGGTTTTCAGCAAGGACAACAATATGCAACACAATAAATATTTATGGAATAAACAGTTAATAAAACTAGAAGGTGGACCTTTACTGAAGTTATAAACTGTTATGTTCGACAGCTGTGATTACCTATGGTACCATTTTTACCTGGTTGACCAGTGCAAGCCTATGCTGTATACAGGTAAATACTTGTTGATTTAAGTGCATCAACTCAAGGGAGGTAATCAAGCTACCTGGAAGTCTATCTCAGGAATCTCAGGACATTTGCAAAGAGGGACAGGAACTGGGATTGTGGTACAGCTCGAAATTTAGATTCTACTCATCTACAGTGTGTCAGCATGCTCACCTCTTCTGAAAGACCACAGACACCACTGTATTCAATACACTAAAGTTTTATTACATCCTCAGCCATGTACTGATAGCTGCCAAGGAAAATCTTACATTTCACACTCTTCGGTGCTTCATCTGTTTCTTTCCATGTACTTTATAGTTGGGATCCCCCTTATTTTATTTGATAGTGAGTAATGAATATCCCAATGTGTTTTGTTAAAACATTGATGTATTATATGACTAATGTTCTTATTTATTTATTTATTGAGTAATCAGAATTTTAACCTTTAAACTAAAAGATCTTTTACAAATGATCCTCGTCAGACAAAAAGGGGGTGGGGAGGAATACATGAGTAGGGGACACAGTAGCAGCCAAAGGTCAACAATTAAAAGACAATAGTATATAATGTAAAAATACATACATAGCAAAACATAATCATGCCAGCGAATACAGAGTACATAGGGAAGCATTACCCTCAGCAGCATACATACAATGAGCACCAGTTCAATAAGTACAATCAGGGATGATCAAAGCAGTAGCTAAAAACCATGCCAATATCCTAAAAAGTTTCTTAATGTAGCATCGTCTATTGGAAGTCAGTACAGTTGAAGGGGGAGGTGGTAAAGGCAAGGTGCAAGTGGGGGTATCACAGTGGATGAAAGCAAGAGGCTGTAGGAGTAGGCAGAGTGGTCACAGTTGGAGGGGTGAGAAGGGAAAGAGTTAATGGAGTCTGGTGCTGTCTCATCAGGGGGGAGGTGTTGGGAGAGGAGCAGGTCCAAGTTTGGTAAGCAGGGCAATAGTGGGGAATAGTGGACATCAGGGAACGAAGGAACAGTGGGTGGTGACCCCAAGCATTGCCTGTGGGTGTAGGTAGGTGATACATCAGGACTGGGTGAGATGGAAGCAGTGTACTGAAAGGGAGATTAGATTCCTGAGCTCTGACTTCAAGTGACCAAAGTGTGTGAGTCTTGTAGTGGCATGAGGGAGCTCATTTATCCAAGTTGGGACCCTTACTGCAAATGTTCACCTCCCTAGGGCAGGTCTTCTGAACGGCACTGCAAGAGGCTGCCTAGTGACACTTCTAGTAGCATGTTCAGTGGAGGCAGGACAGGTTTGTAGGTTTGAAAAAGGTTTGTAGGGAAGGAGGTGCAAGTCCTAGGAGGGCCTTCTTCCCTAGAAGGCAGGAGTGCAGCTTGATGCGGTCCATAAGCTGAAGCCATTTTATCCTGATGTATAGGTCGCACGTATGTGTAAAGCGGTTGGCACCTAAGATTAATCTGCAGGCTTTATTAAGGATTGTATGGACTCTGAGCAGGCTAGTTTCACAGACTGCACAACAGACCACATTTCTATATTCCAGGATGTGTAGTACTGTTCCTCTAACCACCAGAAGTCTAGCTTCGGGTGTGAGGCAGAACCTGAGCCTATACAGGGCCCCAGGTTAATCTGATTCAATTTTAGTTGCTTGCCATCTATATCTGCCTCCCCCCAGTCACCCCTGAAAAAGGGACTTCTAGGCCTAGTGGGCTTACCGAGTCAACAAAATTCAATAAATAAATAAGTTTCCTGCTGGCTGCAGTGGTGACATTGCGTATGTGGTTTTCAATTGAGAGGTACTCGTCTATTGTGATTCCTAGATATCAGAATGAGGACACCTGCTCCAAGATGGAGTCACAGTTACAGGCAATGGCTAGGGGAACAGTAGTTCTCCTATTTTGGCGGCCAGAAAAGGCATTGTCTTAGATGTTTTGCTGTTAAGCACTAGCATGCTATCTTTGAACCAGTCCTGGAGGAGCTTAAAGTTGTGCTGCAGATTCCTTGTGAGAGCATCCTGGCAGGAGTTGCTGGAGAATAGTACCATATCGTCAGCGTAGAGTAGGATCTTAGAAGTGGGGCATGCGTCAGGGAGGTTGTTCATGAAGAGGCTTAACAAAAGTGGGCCCCATACCCTTACTGTGACTTCACAAGTGTCGGAGATCGCATTGCTGATTTTTATTTGCTGTACGTAAAATAAGTTTCGTGTCTATGTTCTCTGGTGTTATTCCTTTAATTATCACACTGATCTCTTCTGTACTCCCCTGCTCTGTATAAGACCACCTTATTGCCAGTTTGGTTATATAGGGCATATATTGAATCTCTATGTCTGGGCATGCCATCCTTCCTGGGTAAACAAAGTTTAGAAAATGGGTAAAATAAATACTCAAATCTGACTGGCTAAGACACTCATTTAGGTGGGCATCTATCAGATAACAATGGCCACCTAAAACGAGTGTCAACCTACGATGCCCAATCACAAAAAAATCTCTCAGCCACAGACCAGTAAACTTCAGCATGGACACTTGAGTCGGCAAGCGCAACGCCAGGTAACTGGACATTTGTGACACAAGCACAACAACCGAAACAGACCAAACCTTCTCGAAACAAAAATGACAGACTTCTGAATAAACTTTCAGCTTGTCAGCATAGAACATCTTGAAAAAATGCTGGCAGAGCTTAACAGTTTTCAGTGCTGATTATCATCTCCCGTTCTCAGCTCTACTTGTACCAGCGGTTGCGGCCTTCACCTCTGGTTGCCCGCCTGGTTCCATTTGTGTTGCAAGCCACCAGTGTGTCTCCCTCTGTAGACCACAAAAATAGTAAACTACCATTACTCATGCAGTGTTCCCTCACTCCAACGCAACCCACTGCCAAAAATGAACCAGGGGAAAAAGATACTGGTAGGTCTGCTCCTTTTCTGATTATGTCCACATGTTCTGTACAGCTCCCAATTGCCAGCCATCATATTAGTTTAGAAAGAAATCACCATGCATACTGCAGCATTCCCCAGTCCTGTTTTACGGAATGTCCCAGAAATCCCAAGCAACATGGAGTAGTGGGAGGGCACCAACAAAAGGGAGCGGGGGGTCATCAGGAGATGTCATTAGTAAATAAATGACAATACTCTTCTACAATCTAAAAAAGAAAATTCTGATGCACAGTTGAGCCCTCTACTATTAAGTATGCCAAGAGAGGGACTACTTTATTACAAAGGAAGAAAACTGAGCTAAAATATTTTTTTCTCAATTTCTTTATTCTAATTTTTTTTTTAAATATATCACTCATACCCATTTTTTAAGCATAATAATACCCTCTAGGGTGAGTGGTATTGGGCTATACCCACCCTTTCAGGGGCTGTAAGGTTGTCCACCTGTGGCGTCGTGCCTCATTACACCCCTAGGCATGTGGGTATAGCCCAATATCGCCCACCCTGTCAGGTATTATTGCTTGCTTATTCCAGGAAGTCTTGGATTGTTTATAGTTCCAAATAGATTTTGAGAACAATTTGTTAATTTTCCTCAATCATGTAGCAGGAACAGGTACAATTATTGTTTATAATCTGTACGACAAATAGGAGATAGCTAGCATCTTGATTATTTATATTTTCCCCAAAGGGACCGAGGAATTTAACTCCATCCTAATAATGTATCCCTGAGGGATCTCAATAAAGAACAATGGTACTTTAAGGTATAATAATTATCCAATGTGTTTGTGATATCAGTCCTTAAATATTTCATCCCTTTAGTTTTCAGTTTTGCTTAAAAAAATTCTTGCAATTGTTCTATTTGTATGGTACCAAAGGTTATAATTTCTGATTTGTTCTCATTTATTCTATAACCTGCCACTTCTGAAAAATCTCGAAATTATTTTTTTTTAAATTTCTGCTAAATTTCCTTCTGGATTTTCTAATGTAAGTAATAAATTGTCTGCATAAGCATTTATTTTTGTTTCTTGTTCTTCTATTTGTATACCTTTTATATTACCATTTGCTCTGATCTCACTTAGAAATAGTTATAGTGCTAGTATGAATAGGGATGGTGATAGGGGACATCCCTGTCATATGCAACATTTAAAGACAAAGGGTGGGATATTCAGACTGTGCCAGGCAGGAGCGCAAGCCTGGATGCAGTGTATCTTGGCTGCGCTAGGGCATGGTCCAGGCGATATTCAACAGTGCTGCGCCATGGCTCAGCACCGTTGAATATGGCACTGAGCGCACATGCACCGCACATGGCGCAAGTGGCAGGAGGGGAGCCGGGGATGCACCAGCGCAAGTGCGGTTGCACTAGGTGCATCAACCGCGATATTCAGAACTGGGTATGCAAATTAGGCTATTATGCATGCAAAGCACAAATGGTGCCATTTGCATGTTATTATGACCCCATTTGCATGCGATGCACTGATGACATACGCCTGGCGCCCTGCCAGGCTGCAGCCATCGGGGACCGATGCCCCCTCTGCCCCATGGCAGGCACTGCACCATGTCGCCCATTCACGGGCACATAATATAATACTTCCTGGTGGTCCAGTGGACCGTAGCCCTTCACCCGATCGCGGGCATAAGTGTATATTCTCCTTGGTGGTCCAGTGGACCCTACCCCATCGCCCAATTGCCGGCATATGAATAACAGCTCCCTGGTGGTCCAGGGGACAGTACTCCCTTGCCCGACTGTGGACATGTAATGATAAATTCCCTTGAGGTCCAGTGGACCTCACCCAATTGCCTGATCATGGGCATGTAATGATAAATTCCCTGGAGGCCCAGTGGACCTCACCCCATTGTGGGCATGTAATGATATATGTCCTGGTGGTCCAGTGCACCAATCACCTTCACCCGCCCACAGGCATATGACATGGTACCCCCCCTCTTCCCCACCCACTGAGTCCCCCACATCTCTGCATCCCCCCCAGTCAGCGGCAGGTGGCAGCTCCCCACCAGCAAGCTGCCCGGCCACCCGCCGACTGACAGCGTACAGTACTACTGTCGCCTATTGGTCCACTGCATGGGCCAATGGGTGTGCAGAACTGTACTGTACTACACAGTCCCGAAATGTGAATGAGCGTTCATTCACATATCAGGACTGTGTAGTACAGTACGGTCTGCATGCCCATTGGCCCACACAGTGGATCAATAGGTGTACAGCTGTACTGTATGTTGTCAGTCGGCAGGTGGCCATGCGGCTTGCAGGTGGGGAGCTGCCACCTGCCGCTGACTGGGGTTGTGCAGGGTGGAGGGGACTCAGTGGGCGGTGGGGAGGGGTACCACTGACCACCAGGGACTATGTCATATGCCAGCGGGTGGGTGAAGGGATCGGTCCACTGGACCCCCAAGGAATATATCATGACATGCCCACGATCGGGCGATGGGGTGAGGTCCACTGGATCACCAGGGAATTTATCATGACATGCCCACAATCGGGCAATGGGGTGAGGTCCACTGGACAACCAGGGACTTTATCATTACATGCCCATGATCGGGCAATGGGGTGAGGTCCACTGGACCACCAGGGACATTATCGTTACATGCCTGTGATTGGGCAAGGGAGTGCGGTCCACTGGACCACCAGGGATTGTTACGATACATGCCCGTGAGCAGGCGACGGGCGACAGGTGCACATCGTTCCCTGGGCAGGGGGCATGAGGCCACTGTTATGGGAGGTCGGGTGGCCACCCACGGTTGGCAGCTGCTGTGTTGCACCCAGCAATGCGGCAGCCTACCCGTGGGTGTCCCCAACTTGTTCCTGGTTTGAACGGGCTCAACATTGCACCCCCTGAGTGGTGCAAGGCGGGGTGTGCCTGCATATGTGCTGCATCCCGGGCTGAATATCGGGATGCACCGCCATGCAGGCCGCCCCTGCACTCCACGCATGGATTACTGGTGCATCCCAGCGCTTTGGGGTTGCGCAGCACAACCTTCCCCTTTGAATATTGTGCCAGGGTGCGTTGGTGGGTTGTGCATGGCGCAACTCCTTTGACTATCCCACCCAAAATATTCTGAGTATTTGTTGTTAATTTTTAAATTTAGCTTCTGGTTGTTTGTATATTATCCTTATATAATAGGGAAACCAAGGCATAATTTGCCGTAATGAAGGAGAGTTCATTACGGCAAACACGTGCATGGTTTCCCTCACTGAGCGCATGCTTTCAATGGAGTTCCTCGCCTGCCGACCGCTCCACTTTTGCTTTCTCACTGAACTGCTGCCTACACATGGAACCACCACTGGGAGTTGGCGGTAAGTAGCTAAAATGTGTGTGCCTCCTAACCTTTGGCAGCTAAAAAGAACCCTCCCCAAAAATTAAAATATAGGAAGAAAGCTGACCACAGTCGCGTGCTGTAACCCAAGAGGACTGCGGTTGCACAGCAACTACATTTTATTTTATATAATTGCTGAGGCAAAAAAAGGGAAACACAGCAATTATATACAATAAAAAAAACTGGGGTGCTGTGTGTAAACTCACATTTTACACACACCCTAGGGGTTAAATGCTTGCACAAATCCCTCAAACTTTGCTCTCGGAGTTTATGTAGCATCTAACCCCTCAGGTGTGTGTAAACTTCTTGTTACACACAGCACCCCATACTTTATACTATATGTATTCTATACATTTTTCTGGGATACCATAAAACTGCAAGGATTCAAATCAATATCACCTTTCTAACATTTCAAAGTCTTTGGTGGCATCAAGGGAGATAAAAATAGCTAAATTCTTCATTTTTTTGTAAAAAGTCTGTTAGAAATTGTATCTTATGTAACCCTGTTTGTATTGACTTCTCGGATACAAACCCAGATTGGTCTGTGTGAATAAGTTTGTTTAGTAATGGCATTAGCCTATTATTTAATACTTTTGTGTAACTCTGATAATCAATATTCAATATGACTACTGGTCTGTAATGTTCAATCCTGTATTGGTCTTTGCCTGTCTTAGGGGTGAGAGATATACAGTAAAAGCCTGGCTGAAAGATTTGGGGTTATTGTAAGAACTATGAATTTGATTACACAATTTTTCCAATAATAGGACCATCTCCGTTTCCATGGCCTCATAAAATTCTAGTGAGTATCCATCGAGCCCTGAACTTTTTTTTCTTTAGCCATACTATGCATTGTTCTCATTACCTCTGAGGTAGTATTAAGTCTTCTGCTTCTTGATTTGAAATTTTGGAAGGGCAAAACTGTTCATAATATTCAATTTTTTCATGAGTTAGGTTACTCTCTGAAGTATATAAATTTAAAAAAAGATGTAAGAAATTCTTCTTAATTTGTGTTTGGTCCGATACATTCTGTCCTTAGTCATTTCTGATTGCTGCAGTTTCAGCTTTTTTTTCTGAAGCACTTATTCTTTTAGCCAATAGTTTTCCAATGTTTTAACTAATAATTTTCCTATGCTTGTTCATTCTTGCCCAACTTTATCTTGTTGGATCGATTAATATTTTCAGGTTTTGGTATTCAATTATTTTCTCATTGTCTCCAATTTATTTATTTATTGAATTTTGCTGACTGTGTAGGCCCACTGAGACTAGAAGTCCTTTTTTCAGGGGTGAACCGGGGGCGGAAGAGGAGGAGGGATACTGATGGTAACTAACTGAAATTGAACCAGAGTAAGCTGTCGGTGGTATTTTTAGTGAATCGGAGAAATTTGGCCAGGATACCGGGGAAAATCCCCTACTCTTGCAGTAGGGTGAACCCTCGTCTGCAAAATGTCTGCTCTGGCTGATCAGAACGTGCAGATAGACACGAGGATCCTGGGAAAATGGTCTTCTCCCCAGTCCTCACAAGAATGGAGACTGAGGAGATTGTTGCAACTGTTAAGGACCTTATAGCTGACGATGCGGCTCCTGACTCAGCACAAGAGGAACAAGCAGGACTTGATAGCTCAGCAGGCACTACAAGGTGAGCAAGAGTCCACAGAGAATGTTTCTGGAGAAAAAATTACTTTTTTACTTACAAAAGAAACTACAGCAAGAAGAATTGCAATATCTAGCAAGGACCAAATGTCTAAAGGCACAGTTGTCAACCTTAGAAACACAGAAACATAGGGTTTGTCAGCACAAAAGGACTGCCAGGTCCACCCAGTCTGCCCCATCTCACTATATGAAAGCCAGCTTTAAGATGCTAACTCGCTTGATTAACCTTCCCCCTTCCTAGGTCTATAATACCCTTGTACCTATCAAATGTTGTTTTGAATCCCATCACTGTCCTTGCCACCACCACCTCCTCCTCTGGGAGTCTGTTGCAGTTGTCTGCCAGCCTCTCCATGTAATAGAATATTCTAATCTTTCCTCCAATCCTCTGAGTCTATCCCCCCTCAATCTGCATATTATGACCCCTAGTTTTTGAGTGCCTCTTCAGCTGGAAAATGTCACTCACAGGTACTCTGTTTATACCCCTGAGGCACTTGAAAGTCTCAATCATGTCCCCTTTCCCTTCTTTGCTCTAGGGAGTGCATATTAAGGTCCCTTAGCCTGTCTTCATATGACAACTGACTAAGGCCCCCCACCATTTTTGTTGCCTTCCTCCGAACCCTTTCCACTCTCTCTACATCCTTCCTGAGGTATGATCTCCTGAACTGAACCCCCATACTCAAGGTGTGACCTCACCAACCGCTTATACCATGTCATTTTAACCTCCCTTTTCGTACTAGAGATATCGCTACCAGCACATCCCAGCATTCTACTAGACCTTACCTCTGCCCTCTAATATTGTTTTGAAGTCTTGAGGTCCCATGAAATGATAATACCAAGGTCCCTTTCTATCTCAATTGCCTCTAGGACTTGCACCCCCAATCCTTTACTCTGCCCCTGATTTTTTCTCCCTATGTGCACAGTCTAGCATTTTTTTTGTATTGAAGGACAACTGCCACTCCCTTGACCACTTCTCAAATTTTTGCAGATCTCTGAACATTCTTTCAAACCCCTCCGGAGTATCAACTCTATTGCAGATCTTCGTATCATCAGCGAATAGATATACCTTCCACCTTCAGCAATGTCCCTTATAAAGATGTTAAACAGGAGTGGTCCCAGCACTGACCCCTGCAGTACCCCATTAGTGACCATGTCCTCCTTTGAAGGCACCCTACTGATGACCACCCTTTGTCTTTTTCCCCTAAGCCAGTTTCTCACCCACCTCACAACTTCCAGCCCCAGCCCCAGACACCTCAATTTGTGCAAGAGGCTTCTGTGCAGCATGGTATCAAACATCTTGCAAAAGTCAAAGTACACAATATTCACTGTTTCCCCCAATCCATTACCCTGGTGACCTAGTCAAAGAACTCTGTCAAGTTCATTTTACATGACCTGCCCTCCATAAACCTGTGTTACCAATGGTCTTGCAGGTCATTGGCTTCTAGGTATCGAGTGATTCTTTTCTTTAGCAGCTTTTCCATGAGCTTTACCCTCACAAATGCTAAGCTCACCAGTCTGTAGTTTCCAACCTCATCCTTGTCCCCTCCCTTTTGGAGGCGGACCACATCCTCTCTCCTCCAGTCATCGGGCACCTCCCCGTTTCCAATAACCTGTTGAAAAGGCTGGTCAGTGGCTCCACCAGTACTTTGCTTAGCTCCCTCAAGACCATTGGGTGTACACCATCTGGTCCCATGGCCATGTCCACTTTCAACCCCTCTAGTTCACCCAGGACTTCATCTCCCTTAAATGGACTGGTGTCCACCCCCCACTAATGCCCCCTTTTTCCTGATATGACTTCCCTCCCATTCACTCTCTACTGTGAACACAGAACAGAAATAACTGTTCAAAATGTTTGCCTTCACTAGGTCATCTTCTATCAACTCCCCACCCTTGTCTTTTAACCGGACTATCTCCCCCTTTCAACTTTCTGCTCTCACTCACATACCGAAAAAATATTTTATCTTCCTCCTTGACTGAGTTAGCAATTTTCTCTTCTCTCCTTGCTTTTGCTTTATGGACCTCTGTTCCCGCTTCCTTCTGCTTTTCCTGGTATATGACCCTATCTTCCTCCCTCTGCGTCTATTTGTATCTCCTGAATGCACACCTCTTTGCCCTTACCTTTTCCGCCACTTTTCTGCTGTACCGTAGTGACTTCCTTTTTTTCCTGTTCTTACTGACCTGCTTAACCCAAAGCTTTATGGCCTGTAATATGGCCTCTTTTTTGCTGCCCACTTTTCCTCCACCCCAACAGATTCTCCACCCTTGCCAGCACTTTCTGAAGGTAGTCGCCCATTTCCTCAAAGTCTGCGCACCTGAAATCAAGTATCTTCACCTTAGTCTGATGATCTTCATCAGCAGATTCCACCATGAACCAAATGGTACCGTGGTCACTCTTTCCCAGGATCTCCCCTATTGATACCCCTCCCACCCTGTCTCCATTTGTAAAGATCAGGTCCAGAATTGCTCCTTCTCTGGTTCATTCCCTTATAAGCTGTCTCATGAGTGACCCCTGCAGGGGCAGAAATGCATTACAATGGCAGTGACACAAGCCACTTTCATTGACAGTACAGCTGAGTGAAGATACAGCAGCATCAAAGGAAGCCACAGCAGAGCCTGAAAAATATGTAAGAATCCTGGACTACAAGTAGCCTGTGGAAAACCTACCTAAGCTTCCTTTAATTCCTAAACAGGGTAGAGACATAGCTTGACAGAGTTGCGAGCAGGGCCTGTACTGACTATCATCCTAATTCTAGCTGGGTCGACCACCCCAAATTGTAATCCAAGCAGGTGGTGTCCCAAGCAGGTATGCAGAGATAGTCTATGGTGGGGATGGTGCCTAGGCACTCTGTAGGTAGTTTCAGAGGGTACCAGATAACTTTACAGTAGAGGCTGAACTGCCAAGTGATGAGATGATTCAATGCAGGGTACAAAGAAACTCAAAGCAGTCATTCAGGAGTGTACCTGGGACAATAGTCAACTGCAGCCTAACACACCAAGAGATGGCATTCTGCTCTCTGAGGAAGTGTATCATTACAGGACAGCAGAAAGTGATAGGCAGTCTCCTGAAAAGGGTACCACCACTGTTAGGCAGTCACTACAGGACACCAGAGACTTATGTCAGTTACTTGAGGGATACCACACATTTAAGGCAGTTTTCAGGGCAAACAGGACACCATACAAGTTTAGCCAGTTCATCTGAAGGCAAATGGGGTACAACACACATTTAAAAGGGAGTTTGTTAGGTAAAGAGAGACATATACAAGTTCAGTCAGTTCGTCAGGGCAAGTGGGGCACCACACTATATTCAAAGGAAGTTTATTGGGCAAACAGAGTACCACACTTTAACTTTAGTTCAAAAGGCAGTCTTAGTAATAAAGCGCTGTATCTTTAAATGCAGTGCCATAGGAAGTCTTTCTGATAAGGTACACAGTCACTTTAAACACAGTTCATAAGGCAGATTACACATTCAGCAGTTATTCAATTATTTGACCCAGCTCCACAGTATCTGCTTCTATGGGGCTATAATTATTGTGCCCTGATGGTGCTTTAGTGTGCCTAATCCCCTACACTGGCTCCTGTGGAGCTCTTCCTGTTCCGCCCTATGGGTGATCCCTTTTACTGGGGCCTGGCTGGGCCTGATTTGGCTCCTAATAAAGTATCTCTCAGCCACCTTTGTGAGTGGTCCTAAGGTGGGACACCCACCCATCTATGTGACTTCAACCACTTTACTCTGCACAGCTCGGCACAATTTCATTAAAAAAGTAAAAACATGGTTCTGACTTGCAATACTGGGGCTGCCCGGCTCCTTGCTCCACCCTCTGGGATCTCCTCTCAGTTTAGATCAGGGCCTCTAGCCCACTGTTCTTCCCTCTGTGTGGTCCCTTAGGCCCTGTCCACATTGATGACATTTTTTTTGTAATGTTACCAAAAATGTTACACAATTTACCATGCCATCATGTCCACATTGAAGATGGATCACTGTTTAAATCCTGCTGCCAAGTGTGTCCGCACTCCAGGTGTGAATCGGGAGTGACAGCACCGTGCCAAGAAACACCTAGGGACTCTTGTCCACACTGTTGAAGTAGACGTTTTTCTAGTGGAACCATGTCAAAATCCATGCTAAAACCAAGATACTATCAGGGTTTGAACACGGTGTTTGAACACGGTTCCAAACCATTTTCAGTGTAGGCACTCGCAGTGTTCAGGGGCTCCTGTAATGTTTTTACCTGCTGGTAATGTTACAGGATCCCTAGTGTGGACAGAGTCTTAGTCTGGGACCTTGCCCATCCTCCTCTCAGTCTCAGATGCTTGCCCCTGTGGTGTCCGGAGCTTCCAATAAATACACATTTTTTTTTTTTGCAATTAACTTTATTTTCTTCAACATAAACAAAACAACACTTGCCATGAGTGGTAAACAGCTGAAAATTACACAGCAAAGGCATAATACATAAAAACCAAATCAAAGAAATAGACAACACACACCCAACCCGCCTCCCCACCCACGGCAGCCCCTTACTAACCCCTGCTAGGGGTAATAAATGATAAATAACCACAATAGCTTGCCCCAAACTCTGAGATATTTAGATGGCACTAATCCATCCCCAATAGCTGAATAAAAGCTATACTCTAGAGAGGGAGGGAGAAGAGACCTGTCAGAAAAAATATTGCCAAAGGAGTGTCAAACATACCGTAAGGGAAAAGGGACAGAAAAGAAGAGGGAAGGGGGAGAAAAAAAAATAAGTAAATGGCAAGAGGGGGTATATCAGGGCACTATCTGCCCTGGGAAATGAAGTTATCGGTTAAAAAAGACACCAAAAAAAAGCTTTGTCCCAAAGGGCTCCTGTAAGAGTACTAGTGGCAGACAGACATAAAAAAATAAATGTTTGAGCTTACATTAATAACCAAATTTGCTTCTGAGGCAGGCTAAAAAGTCACCCCAGCAGTTCTGAAACTTCTCATTGGTATTAAAAAAGTGGGCTACACATCTTTCTGCATTTAAAGCATTGAGCATTCCTTAAATGAGAGCTGCCAGTCATCTTTCCAATGACGGAGTATTAATAGTTTAGTGACCACAGCAACAATCGCAATTTGTACCTTTTGGAAAAAAAGTAGGGATCTGTGAGTACATACCCAACAGGCATGTATCCTTGTTACAAAAAGGAGCAATATTGAGATAAGGTGCCACCCAATACTTCACCAAATTCCAAAATTTAGCGATCTTGGGACATGCCCATAGTTTATGATATAAGGTAGCAAGTTCAGCCCCGCAAACCCCACATTCTGCTGAGGATAATTTTTTAATTCGAAACAACTTGGTGGGCGTATAATATAAATTATGCAGAATATTAAATTGAATGTTTCTTAAATGGTCTTGTTTAATTAAAATATAGATGTCTGTCCAGATCTTTTCCCAGGTTTTAACCGGAAAGCCCTTATTGTAATTATTTCCCCAGTAATACGCTACCGGAGTAGCTTCGGCTGTGAGATGAGACAGGATTAATTTATACAGCTTAGCTATTGCTTTCTGGCCCTTAACTGCTGCTCGCCAACTATCTAGTATGGCCCCAACCCCTTCAGGCCATGGAGGTTTCCCCAAAAAATGCAAGACACATTGACGTATTTGTTGTAGCCAAAAAAGCCCTTTCTGAGCCACCCCAAACTTTGATTGCAATTGCGGGACAGATAAAAGAGTCCAACCCGAGACAAAGTTAGATAAATATAGTTTAATAGGGTAGTTGGCTGGAAAAGTTTGGATTGGATTCTTGCCTATCCGCAAGTTTGGGTTAGTCAATAAAGGTTGCCTTAAATCCTTTAGGTTAGACCCCTGCAGTAAAGAGCACCGTTGTCGTAATGCCCTTATGTCCCACCCGAGGGGGAGTTCCTCACCTGCAATGGAACCCTGGACCATGGAGTATACAGAAGAGCCTCTAAATCTATCCTACAAGCATTGGCTTGCAGGCAATCTAAAAACAACCATGAGTGAGAACTCGGTAAGGAAGTCGTAGTAGACAACCAATGCAAAAATCTGTTGGTGTGGATAGCTAAGTAATAGATATTAAAATCAGGTAATTGAAGCCCCCTCAACCTCTTGGAATGGGTAAGCTTTGCATAGGCCCAACGAGGGGGCTTGCCTTTCCAAAGAAAATCAGAGCAGATCTTACAAAGGGACAGAAAAAAGGTTTTCGGTAAATAACTATTGATGTTGCATAGAGGGTAAAAAAATCTGGGCAAAATAGACATTTTAAGGATGTTGGCCCGGCCCCAAAAGGATAATGGTTGCTTATTCCATCTCACCAAGTCTTCTCTAGTCTTTTTAAGTAGCGGACTTAGATTGAGGTCTTTGAGATTAGTAAGGTCCCTAGGTATTTTAATACAGAGATAGGTTAAATACTCGGTTTCCCACTGTAGTCCCATAGAAAGGCGACAATCCTTAGATAAAAAAGGGGAAAGTGAATACACAATAATTTTATTTATGTTAAGTTTATAACCTGAAAAGAGGCTGAAATGGGAAATAATTTGTAAAACACAAGGAAGAGATTGTCTGCTATTGGAGATATGGATAAGTAAGTCATCAGGAAAAAGAGATAGCTTACATTCTATATGCTCCAAATAAATACCCCGTATATCTTTGTCCGATTTTAAGACTCTAGCTAAGGGTTCAATATACAAATTAAATAGATAGGGAGACAAGGGGCAGCCTTGCCGAGTACCTCGGCAAAGGGGAAATAGATCAGATATAAGATTACTGCATTGAATTCTAGCTGACGGACAAGAATACAAAACACGAATCTGGTTAATAAAGGGTTGGGGAATACCAAACTCGTGTAATACCACAAACATATAAAGCCATTCTACTCTATCAAAAGCTTTTTCTGCGTCTAGGGATACGAGAGCTGCCTCTAACTCCAGAGCCCCGGACGCAGAAATCAAATGAAATAACTTCCTAAAATGATCTGCTGAAGTACGTCCTGCAACAAACTCCGCTTGCTCGGGACTCAGCAAACTTTCCCACACCTTCCCCAGTCTATTAGCTAGGACTTTGGCATATATTTTTATATCAAAGTTTAAGAATGAAATGGGCCCATAGTTGCTAACCTTTGATGGGTCTCTACCCAATTTGGGTAAGAGAATTATTCTTGCCTCAAATAGTGACTGCTCAAAATTCAAGCAAGTGTTCCAATAACTATACAGTTGAAGTAACAGGGGGATTAAATGTACCTTAAAAGTCTTATAAAATAACCCCGTAAACCCATCCGGGCCGGGTGCCTTGTCCGGTTTTAAAGCATCGATAACGCCTGAGATTTCCTCTCTAGTGATTGGGGCCATAAGGGAGTTTTTACCTTCCTCAGACATAGATGGTAAGTTTGCCTTCTCTAAAAAGGACCACATCCTGCTGTCTTGATCCCCAGAGCTAGGGTTCGAAAAAACAGTGTCTTATAAAAATCCTGGAACAGGGTTAATATCTCAGAAGAGTCAGTCACTATAGCCTCGGTCTGAGGGTGACTAAGAGCTGTAACCCATTTAGATGTTGACTGTTTTTTCAGTTGCCAAGCCAGCAGTTTGCCCGCTTTGCTCCCTTGACCGATATACGAAGCCTTCAAGAGCGAAGCAGATCTCTCCCCCTTCTCTAATAATGCACTGGCATAAGTAGCTCTCAAGGTAGATAGTTCATGTTCCTCTATGGGTAAACACTTATCTACCCCTTTGCTTTCCAAGTTTTCAATTTTTACTAAACAGCTATTCAAGAGGTTATTCTTCTTTTTCCTTTGAATTGTAGCAATACGAATTAATTCCCCCTGCCAAGTTGCTTTCAAAGCTGCCCACACCTGATCTACAGCTGGAATAGAGCCCCAATTACAACTTATAGTGCTCTGCATAAAGCTTTGAAACCTTACAATGATTTGATTCTCCTTCAGCAGTCTGTTATTAAGAGACCGAGAGTGAGACCAGACGAAAGAATTAGGTAAAGCACACTGAATTAAAATTGGAGAATGTTCTGAGATTACAAGAGCCAAAATTTTGACATCTGCTGTGTTAGACAATAGTTGGTGGCTGATTAGAAAGTAATCGATTCGTGAATAGCTCCTGTGTATTGCAGAAAAAAAAGTAAATTCTTTAAGTGAAGGATTAAACAATCTCCATGGATCCACAAGGCCCAAGGATGAAGAAAATTCTTTCAGGGCTCTTTGAGCAGGCGAGGAACTCACCCCCCTACAATAAGTGCAGTCTAGGTCGTTCGTTTGCACCAAATTCCAGTCACCTCCAATCAAAATGGGGTAATGTAAAAAAGGGGCTAAGATCATGGCCAGATGGGTAAAAAAGGAAGGAGTTTCTAGATTGGGGCCATAAACTGAGCCCAATACAATATCCAGATTACCTAGTTTGCCAAAAACCAAAATAAATCTTCCCTCGGATCGGGAATGGATTCCACCAACCTGAATGGAACCCTTTTGGCTAGGAGCACAGCCACCCCCCGTTTGTTAGAACTATACCCCGAACCAAAGACTTGACCTGCCCAACTCTTCTTGAAAAAGTGCAACTGCTCTGAGAGCATATGAGTTTCTTGTAGGAACACTATTGAAGGGTCGTATTTAGCAAGATAGTTTAAAATGACACATTTCTTCTCATTGTCTCTCCCTCCCTTTACATTCCAGGAAAGAATATTTAAACAACTAGCCATACCACCAACTAAAAGTGTGCTGCCTATCAAACATTAAGTAGAGGTCTGCGCTGCTGCTACCCCTTCCCCCTAAACAATGGCAAGTGAAAAACTCTATATCCATAACCTACCCCCACACTTAAAACTAAACCCAAAAAGTTTAAACTTATTTACACAGCTATGAACCCCAGCCCATAGCCTACTCCTTGACATTTTGCCCTGATGTTAGCAAAAGGTGAGCCCCTCCTCAGCCTCCCCCCCAACGAGGGCTTAAACAGAAAGAAAGGGAACCTACGTAGATAGCTCCCATCCATATGGCATCAATGAGTCACTCCTTACTAATCAATCCCCCTACTATATATTAATTACGTAGGGACTGTTACCACAGATCTCATTAACTCAAATGGACATAGTGGGAGAGAAAAGAAACCAAAAGGGGACATCCTTATTAGCCTACCACCATACCATGTTTACCCCCCTTGCCCCCAGCTGCAATCAAATTCCCCCGTACTAGTAGCTGTAAAAAAGTCCACAGATAATCTGAAACATCTGAAAGCTACAGGGGACATGTCAAATTCAACCTCGCCCTGCCCCCGTAACCATACTGATTGCCCGCTATGACAAAAGGTCAAGAAACGTTCCCTAAAACATGCGGACTGTAGTATTATCAGTTATAAATCCGCATTCCCAAATGTTCCCTCTGAATTACTAAACCAATACTAAATTAGTTATAACAACTATCATGGAGAGCACTTTCCTTGAAAGGGAAAAACGATTTGTAAACAGACTTGCTAAACACAACCCCCGGTACAGGGTCTAGCCCTTAAATCAAATGTCTGATAAGTTGCTAGAGTACTCGAAACTGGATTGCTATCCGGTCAGAACCTAACCCCTAAAATACAAATTTCTATCAACAGATAATAGCTCAAAATAAACCAATATGTAAAGTTGCTGCAATTGATAGGAAAAAAAAGGAGCCACTTAGATAAGCAATCCAGCTTCCTTGAGGTACACACAGTAATATAACCCCATCTAGTGGTCAAAGCAGTTACCACAGTCTCAACTCTGCAGTGGCATATGATAAGAGCAGAAAAACAAAAAATTAGGAATCAAAAGTAGACTAAACAGAAATACTACTGTCCCAATACGAATGTCATTATTAAAGCGATATAGGAAAGTATGCAATCACAGTCAGACATTCCAAAGGGAATCAGTCCAAGAGAGAACAGTCGGCTCCTCCGCAGAAGATCTTTCTAGAAAGACTTCAGCACTGGCATCCAGAATCATAAGCTCGAGCAGACATTCACTCATTTAGAGAACAAATCTGGATAGCATTTCTTTAGAGCTTTGAGTGCCTCTTCCACAGAGTCAAAACGTTTTAGTCCTTCATTTAGGGCCACCTCCAGACGAGCTGGATAGAGCATACGGTGCTTTATGCCTGCTGCCCATAATTTGGAAGTGATTGGGTGATATGAGGCTCTCAGCTGTCGGGTTTTCAGGGTCAGATCGGGGACAAGCCTTAATTTTTTACCTTCCCATATTATGGCTGTTAGCTTCCTGGCTTCTTTGCTGATGAACTCCCTGTCCAAATAATTTGGTAACTTGAAGATTATAGGTCTTGGTGGATCAGATGGAGCTGGCTTAGCTCTCAAAGACCTGTGAGCTCTTTCTATGACATATTCTGGACTGTTGGGAGAGGGTCCTACTGTTTTCTTGAGAAAGTTTTACAAGAATTGTATGGTTTTCGGGCCCTTTTCACCTTCAGGTAGCCCTATCGATACCAAATTGCTTCTTCTATTTCTGCCCTCAAGATCCTCAAAGCGATCCTCCAGTTTGGTCAGAGATTTCTTAATTTCAACCAATTCAGGTTCCATTTTGTCTTGTTTTCTCTCCACTGAAGCGATCCTTGCCTCTATATCTGTGACCCTCCGGGCTAGCTGAGTTAGTGCTGGCTTAAAGTCGGCCACCTCCTCGATTAACTTTAGCAAGGCCTCCTTAATTGTGGTTAGCTCGGAATAGACGTGGGAGGGTGACAACTCATCCGGCGTACCTTGGGGCGATGAACTACAGTGAGGGCACTTAGCCTCCAATTCCTGAGCGGCCTCCTCTTGGTCAGACAAATTAGACATATTGCAGAACATATGTACCAGCTACTGGTACCACTTGTAACTCTTGCTCTTAATAACCCCAGAATTAATTATAAAAAAGCGGCTGCAAACGGAGGATAAACTCGAATTTCGAGGCAAGAGAGCAGAGCTCCGACAAACACTTCTTACCCTCTGCACAGCATCACGTGACCCCCATAAATACACATTTTTTTAAAACTTTATTTTATAGTATTTCAAAATAGTGAAGTACAATTTGATAAAGCCCATTCTAAGTAGGATATTGCAACACTTGCCTGTCTGTGACACATCACAGAGGCTGCATCACATAAATGTCCAAAAAGAAATTAAAACACAATTCTATGGAAATCTAAACCTTCAGAGTGCTGTGCACACCCTTTGCACTGACTGCTGAGTCTGAAAAAGTTCCAGCCATGCAAACTGGTATAGGGCCTATGGATCTGAGAAGTTCAAAGCTATAACACATTAAATATGTTGGTATGCTAAAGTAGATTATACAATGGCAAGAAAGAATGCTGGCCTCTGATTGGTAAATATGGTACTAGATCCAGGATGTTATCCCAGCATAACATCCTGGCTTTACTCCCACCACACAAAAGACCGCATCATGTTTGAAAAAAAAAAAGCCACAGAAAGTGGCTTCCTGTAACTGAAAACATCGCTGCTACACATCCTCTGCTCCCTGACTGACAAATACCTTCCCTCTCACTAACAAAAAACAAACAAAAAACACTATGTAAGTCTGCTGCAAGTTTTTTGAAAAGAAACAGTACATGAAAACCTGAAACCACGATCCAGAACTGAGAGAGTGAGCGGGAAAGTGAGTGCGTGGCAGTTGTCCCAATGCTTGCTCGGTGTTCAGCACACTTTATTTCTTTTTTTTGTTTCAATTACAGCAGCTCAACAGTGTAAAGAAAAAACCTTCTTCCTCCCACCCTACCTCCTTTTCTTTCTTTCACATCCTGATAGCAGTGAGCAGCAGTGAGAGGCAGATGGGCTGCAACAGTGGGGATGACACGGAAGTTTAAAACACTGATCACACTTTTGGGGGTGGGTACAGCTGTACATACAGTTCCAGTATGATAATCTCCCCGAACAACAGAAATACAGCATCAATCTATACCAGGAGAACCACAACCAGGACACAGTGCAAAGGGGTGGGGACACCAGAGCTAAACAAGGAGACACACTTATGGGACAAGCAAGCAAGCCATACAGCTCCACCTACAGGATAAGCACAAGAAAGGAACTTCTTTTTAAATAAGTATACTTCCATCCGCTAAAAGTAAGTTGGAAACACTTTTAAAAAATACTTCTTTTCATTTTTTTCTTCCATTTAAATATTATCCATTGTATAATAAGAATAATGCACTCTAGGGTGGGTGTTATTAAAGGAATAATGCCTGATAGAGTGGGTGTTATGCCGGGATAACATCCCACCTTGGGTGGTTGGGCCTGAGGCTACCAGCCGAGGGCGTCCAACACCCAAGAAGGGATGTTATTCCAGCATAACACCCACCCTGGAGGGCATTATTCCTATCATACAATGGCTCATTGTTTTATACAGAAAAAAAATATTTTTAAAGAATTTTTTTTAGTGTTTAAAAAATGTTTCTTTAAGAGAAGATGCAAACAATGATGAAGTAGAAAAAGGAAATGGCAATAGGATCATCATCTAGTTGATCAGCAGGGATGTTATGCCAGGATAACATCCCTGCTGTGATGGCCAACTGACCAATCAGAAGCTAGGATTCTTTCTTGCCATTGTATAATCTGGGATAACATCTCCTCTCGGGTGTTGGATGCTCTCAGCCTGTGGCCTTGGGCCAATCACCTGAGGCGGGATGTTATCCCAGGATAACACCCATCCTGTGATGCATTATTCCTTAATTAATGCATTTCACATTTAAAGAAAAACAGATTCTATATCCACTTCTCCCAACATGGAGACATCATACTCATAGTAGTCTAAATTTATATTACCTTCATTATGAATTGGGTTGCTTTTAATAAACAGAAAGTTGGAAAAAGAAATTGGGTTGAACAACTGAATCCATTTTGTAATAAATGGTAACTACTAAAGCAGCAGTATAACAGTATTATAAACTAGAAAAGCAAACATGAACTCAAATACAGTGGCCTTTAGAACAGGTAGGAAGTGAAACTTACATTTAATGTTCCCACTTGGAAATGGTGGTCTGTGCTCCTTTCCACGAGGAGGGGAGGAAGGGAAGGTCCGTCTAAGCCATGTTGTTGTGGTGCCTTGGTCATGACCATGGGACTGCAGCTGTATTTAATGTGGAGACACATTGTGGGGTATTTGCCTTCTAGCTACAAGACCAGAACCCCAGCCCCCTTTTTTAGAGACTGGGCATTAACACCATTATAGCGTGATAAGGAGAGACTTAATATAATAAAGATCCCACTCCATACTCTCTGTAACTTCAGTGGCACACTGTATAATCACTCATGTTTAAATGAAGAAACTTGAATAAACAGCATTACATAATAAGAATTGCCCTTAGTTCAAGAAGTCTTAGCTTAGTCCTCCTGATAGATTTCAACTCCTTGGCCTTCTGACAGCATGAAAAATCTCACCTGGTTATGTCTTGTCCACCAATTTACCAGTGTCACTGGTGTTTGAGACAATATACATCTTACCTCTGTGCTGGATGTTAAGCCTTGAAGGTAACAACATGTAGTGACTGATGCCCTTTCCTAGAAGACTCCCACACTGTTGAAACCCTTCCTCCATTGTCTGGTACTGTAGCTGAGGTAAGGAACATCCTAACCTCAGAGTTCTCCCATTTTAGTCCACCACATTGTTCAATGGTAAAATGCAGGCAGTCTCTTTCCTTGCTACTTCCTAGCACTGCCAAAATTGTCCTCAAATTGTTCTCCCCTTCTTGCCTGCTCAATGGGTTAACTCTTGCTGTGCCATGCACCTATATATCAGTCCAGAAATCCTATGTGTTCTAATTCTGTTAAGAGTCTAAGGGTTAAACTCTGTAGGCTCTCATCACCATGATATTAGCCTATAGTTGTAAAGGCTCAGCGATCAAATTGCTAAGAAATGTTTCAATGTTGAAATCTTCAGCCTGTTCTGGTAGACCTAGGATTCTCACATTAGCTGCTTTGCTGAAACTTTCAAGACGCTCCAATTGCCTGAAGCACATGGTTTTGCTTTATGAGACCCACTGTAATCACAGGTACTTCTTCTGCGATCTCCTGCACCTTTGTAGCATCTTTTTACACCTTCTGATCCAATTTTTGGATCGCTGCTAACAGTGAGTCCATCTTTGACTCCCTTGAGGCTCCTTCCCTAAGAGTGGAGTCTGTCAACCACATGGTCAAGCCATTGGGATCCTCCAATGGACATTGACTCTTTCTACAGTTCCCCATCAAATCCTGAAGATGAAAATTGGTCAGCAGGTACTCATTTAATCGCAGAATTATGTTCAGAAAAATAACAGAATCATTTGGTTTGCTGCTCTTTTAGGTGCTTTTATATTCCTCAAGGACAGAGCTCCTCCAGTACATGTTCATTCAGCTAGACAGTTATGTAATGTCCTGAAATATTTACTTTCAAATTAAATTGTTCTGATGGTCAGCACCTCCCCGTGGTTCTGCTGTCGACTCACTGCCACAACCCTGGGTAAAGTACTGTGGGAATACAGTTGTTGGGGTGGCTGGAAGGCTGGCACTGCTGCTGGTTGTGGGAGGGTAGGGGTAGTCCTCTGGGTGGTCTGGGAGGCAGACTATGTTGCCCCACTCAATATGATGCTGTCACACCACCTCAGCCTCGCTTCTACTCCCTATCACCTTCCTCTGGTCACCACCATGGCCTGCTAAAACCACCAGTGAGGATTAGTTTACTTTTAAATTCCAAAAAAGGGGGGGGCTAAACTGATCCCACACAACACATCTGCTGCTTACAGGAAACTGCCAACTGCTGTTGATTCTTGGGAAGGAGGATTGAAGAGACTGGTAAGCTCTTTATGTTCCTTGAGCCAGTTCTCCTACACCCTCACTTTCCCTCAGGCCCCACTTGATCTTCAGCACCTGAGAGTGCTCATTAGATGGCCATGCGGCTGCTCCACTGGACAGCCACTGGCTACACTTAACAGCCAGTTTCTGCCATGCTGGATATTATATAGCACCCCCCCCAACATTTGGGATGCTGAGTTCATAGCAACATGGGGTGGGGCAACAAGTGGTCCAGTGTGGCCTGTACATTCAAATGGGCTGACACTGACTTGTGCAATGCTTTGGGGGTGGGAAACCACCAGGGATGCTGCTTGAAGGAAGAAGAAAAAAAGTTAAACTGCATGAAGCAGTTTACTCTGTGTGTGTATTGAGCCCTTTTAATAGGCAATTCAGATTCCCTCCAAAGGAAAAAATGGTACTGCTCACCACTGAAATGATGCAAGGGAGTGTATTACAATACTTACATTTATGTACTAAACATCCACGGTGCTAAATATGGGTAACAACCCCCAACCAACAAACCATAAAGAAAGACCCCACCAGGTTTCAAGTGTGCGCACTTCATCAGAGGATGGCTTTCACGCAAAGTGCTCAGTGTTAAAAAGAGTAAAAGTTAAAGTGACGTTACACACACATATAAATAATCAAATGAGCAGAGATTTAAAAAGCACTAGTTGCACTAAATAGATGCAATTGATACTCACAATGAGAAATATTATCACTTAAATTGTAACCGCAAAAAAGCAATAGTGATATTTGTGACAATAACTCAAAGGACATTTTAATTATATATCTAAATGCTATCATAACTGTTAATGTTATTTAGACTTCCAAGATGCCGCAGGGAAATGAGCAAGGGGATCTTTACACCCGCTACATTTCAAATAAGCCAATTGGTTCCAACTAGTGTCTTTGCATCTACTGAAAACTGGAGCAATGACTGGAAAAAAAAGGAAAAATCATTTTTTAAGTAAGCATCTAGAGCATCTCACCAGTGTAAATCACCCTACTACTTATCATTGCAGGAGACACTGAACCCAACCCAGGACCAGTCCCATATTATAAAGGCGATTGCAAAACAGTGATCGCCTTTATGGTGAGTGTACATTGCCGAAAAGCAAATTGATGTACATTTACCAGCGACATAAACCCAAACAAGTGAAACAAGCATTAATGCGAGGGGCTTTGCCCCCACACACCACACACCCCTGACTTTAGATAACCAACTCCAGGGGAGTGCACATCGGGGAGAGGGGGAAAGTCACAAAAACAATGAAACTGCGAGCTACCAAGATATATCCCTCACCAGCCCTGAACCCTGTACCTGCTGCACCAGAGTTAGCCACCCTCACTACCACACCATCAGCTCAGCAGAGGTATGCTGCACTGTCCCATACAAACTTACTTCACTATCCCTCCCCTTCTGATTGCCATACTACAGTGCCGCAACCCTCCCTCGCTCATCCCTACCCTCGCTACTTGTACACGGTATCCCAAACGTGAGGCCTGCAAATTAATCACTATTATGGTAGTCACTCATTTGCAGTCACTAATATCACTGGATGCCCTCAGGATTTACCCACCTTTTGCATACTTACCTTCCTAAAGGCCTAAAAAAGTCAGAAGAGGGAGGTAATAATTCCTCTTTACAAGACACTTGTTAGGCCCAATCTGGAGTAGTGCGTGTAGTACTGGAGGCCACACCTTCACAAGGACATTAACCAAATTGAGGCAGTCCAGAGAAGGGCAACCAAAATGGTGCAAGGACTGCATCAGAAAACATATGAGGACAGAGTAACAGAGCTCAATATGTATACCCTAGAGCAAAGGAAGGAGAAAGATGATGTGATCTAAACATTCAAACACATTAAGGGCTTTAACAAGGTGAAAGAGTATAACATGTTTCAATATAAGAAAAATAGCAGGACAAGAGGACACAGCATGAGATTAGAGGGAGGCCAATCAAGGAGTGATGTGAGGAAGTTCTTTTTCACAGAAAGGGTGGTGGATGCATGGAACGGCCTATCTCAGGAAGTGGTGGATATGAATACAGTGCAGAGCTTCAGACAGGCATGGGATAGGCATAAGGGAGCAATACAGATGAGTATGAACAGATAGGCCATTGACAGAGCAAAGGCCAATGGTACATTCATAAGGTAGAAAAAGAAATGGGCAGACTGGATGGGCCTTGTGGTCCTTATTTGCCATCAACTTCTATGTTTCTATGTTTCTATGTAAAATCACCAATCTTAATATAATAAGTCTGCTCCACAAACTAGCCTTTCTCCAGCCCTTCATGCTAGATCTCCTCCCAGATGTTTTGGTCCTCTCGAAAACCTAACTCTCCCACACAATGCCTGACAACAGCCTCATCATTCCCAGCTACTCTCTTATCCAGCAAGACAGACGTAGTAAGGGCAGAGGTGTGGCTATGTATCATCCAACCTCTGATATTCTCCTGTACTGTCAATATCATCCCCTCCCAATATGAATTTATCCTTTTTAAACTTTCCTTGCCACACACTCTACCTATATTCATAGCCAGCACTTACTGCTACCCCTGCTTTAGCTATATCCAAATTCATCACAACCATAACCCCACATACCTCCTCTGGTGAGTTATACATGCTAGGTGACATTAACCTGGACTGGCTTGCTCCTTCTAATTCTAAGACATGTTCTAAAATAAACTCTCTAAACCTAACCCAATTAATAACTGTACCAACTCAACTAAACCTCAAAACACTCAACCACACCCTGCTTGATTAGGTCCTTACCTCACACCCACATCGCATAACAAATTCTGGCACCTGCCAGACTCTCTGAGCAATTATTGCATGATTCATTGCATCTACAAGGTTCATCAATCTAAAGCTTCCTCTAAAGCAGGGGTTCTCAAATGGTGAGGCCAGCCTCCCTTGGGAGGCCCCAACCTGTTCCAGGGGAGGCTCAAGCAAGTCTTGAAAAAGTATTATATTTCAAATTTGAACTTTATAGATTTTGTGTGAAGGGATAAGGCAAACTGAAAGAGGATATCAGTAGGTGAATTTATGTATTTATTTACAAGTCTGTGACCAGGGAAGGTACTGTACACTGAGCCATGGCTTATTTCAGGTGTACCCAGGGAAGGGTAGTGATAGAATACAATTCACAATGTAACTGCAAAACACTTAAGCAATACAAAATGAATAAAAGTGCAAACAGATTAAGAACAATAAACTAACAATGAGAGGAACAATTGATCAATTAGACTGGCAGCTGAACTGTCTAAATACAAGAGTTAACCATACAGGTACTAGGAATAAGAGCAGGAGGGAGCAAAATGATCCCTGAGAAGTTGCTTAAGAGCAGGGTGAGAGGGGGAGAGGCAGAGGTCAGCAGGAAGGTTATTCCAGTAAGAGGGGAAACAGAAAAAGCAGTCTGTCCCATGAAGGTATGGCAGTAATGGGTAACACTGGTTCGAGAGTCAAAATATTGGAGCAAGTAGGTTGTCCTGTTGGGGTTACAATAAGCATAATAACGTGAAAGCCAGCTATGCAAAGAGGTTTCAATTTATTCCTGATGTACTGTGAAAAGTAGGCTATTTTTCTATGGGGAGGCCCAAAAATGTTTCAGTATTTTGGGGGTGGCTCAACATCTTTTCTATGGCTTAGGGGAGGCTCACTATGACAAAGTTTGAGAACTGTTGCTCTAAAGCTTCCCCCAAACAAATCTCTGTATGCTCATTTTACTCACTAAATTTCGCATCCCTCCTGAATTATCTAACCGACACAGATTGGTCACTCATCTCAACAGCATCCTCTATTGATACTACCCTCAGCTACTTCCAGTCCAGATTCCTGGGAGGCGGATACCAGCATGCTCCTCCTAAACTCACCAAAGTCAGAGAATCTCACATCCCCTGGGTTAATGCAGAACTGCTGGCCAGCATGTGTGCTCGCGATAGAGCCTGGAAGGCCCACAAGGCATCTTGGTCCTTTACTCTCCTTCTCCAATACTGTTACCTTGGGAACACTTGCACCAGAGCCACCAGATATGCAAAAGCAGAATATTTCTCCACCTTCTTCAGCACCAATTTAAGCCATCCATCCAAATTCTGGAAAGTATTTCAATCCCTCTTCTCTCCCACGACCCAACGGCATGGGATCAATACGTGGATACTGCAACAGCGCAGCACTATACCATGCTGTTGCAACAGCGAACATGCCCTGATATCAGTGCTGGAGGTGTTTTCTTTGGGAGGCTTCATCCCTCACAACCCCCACTGAGATAACAATCTCCAGGGGGGCTACTCAGGGAGATGTGCAATTCCTTTATGCGCTGTTTTGCCCCACGTGGATATGTGTGCACAGACCTGACCCAGTACGCCACCCAACACCCCTTACCTATCCTCATACATGGCAATTTTACACTGTTAGACCCTCCATCTGTAGCACTGATTTTCAACACATTTTTCACGTCCTATGTATCCTCACTTCTAGCCACTCTCCCTTCATCTACATCCAACTCCACCCATAACTCCTTTCCCACACTAACTCAAATTACTATCCCTACTTTCCTTTTCACTCTTCTCTCCAAATGATGCACACAAGGCCCTGCTAACCCTGAACCCTAGTAAAGGCAAGAGCCCAGATGGTCTGTACCCCAAACTGCTCTATAGTTTGGCCTCCGCTATTTCGTTCCCCCTGGCTAAACTCCAAAACTTGTCTTTCTCTCTTACTTCAGTTCCTTCAAATTGGAAACTCTATACAGTTATTCCTCTCTCTAAAGGGATTTCACAGTTGCTGGTAACTATTGTAACTTTAACCTTTCCCTAAACTCTGGCTCTATTCCCACGCTGTGGAAGACAGCCCAAGTGATCCCCCTTCTAAAATCAGGGGATCCTATGGATCTTAATAACTACAGGCCCATTTCCATCCTACCTGTGTTATCCAAGATGCTGGAGAAATTAGTGAGTATTCAGTTAAGGGAATATCTGGACAATGCTAATCTATTAAATCCAGCTCAATCTGGATTCAGGGCCAAACATAGCACTATCACTGCATTAGCCAAGGTCACCAATGATTGGCAAACCGAACTGGATAAAAAGAACAATGTCTGTGCAGTATTCCTGGACCTGAGCAAAGCATTCGACACTGTGGACCATGAACTGCTACTCTCATCCCTACACTCCATTGGCCTAGATCCATCCTCCCTTAAGTGGTTCAGATTCTACCTCTCCGGTAGATCACAGCAGGTAAAAGCTGAAGGTGACCTCTCTCCATTAAGACCACTGTCAAGAGGAGTCCCCCAAGGCTCTATTCTGGGTCCTATCCTTTTTGCCATTTATATAAATAAAATTGATTCAACCCTTACCAAGTCCTCAGTACATCTCTTTGCTGATGACACTGTACTGTATGTCAGCAACCCTTCACCTAAAGTTGCTCATGAAATCCTACAAGCAGAATTCTCCCTGTTACAACATCAGCTTCTCGAGAAAAAGCTTCTGCTAAATGCAAAGAAACCAAAGCAATGATGTTCACAACCCAAAACTCCACCAACACATCCTCTTCAATCAGTCTCCCCCAGATATGCACTATACTTGGAGAAAATCTGGAGTATGTTGAAAATTTCAAATACCTAGGTGTGTGGATTGACAACAGACTTGACTTTACTCAGCATCTAGAACAACTGCTGAAAAAGCTTCGCCTAAGGCTTGGCCTCCTCTACAGATTAAAACCCTTCCTTAATAGAGATTCAAAGATGAGATTAGTCCAGGCCATCATTCTATAAGTCACTGACTACGCAGACTTCCTCTATAGTCACTGCTCCACTCCCTACCTTCAAAAAGTTGGATACCTTATACCATAGAGCAATAAGGTTCATTACAGACCTGCCATATAATACTCACCATTGTTCTCTCTATGATTCAGTTGGATGGGTTTCCCTTCATGTCAGCAGGAGCAGAAATGCAGCTCTATGGATCTACAGAGCTTTATCAAAAAAACTCCCAAGCTATATCCTGGACTGTTTCAACCTGACCACTCCCAGCTTCTATGCCATAAGAAGCAACAATGTCATCCTGCTCAAATTGCCCAAAGTCAACACCAAATAGGGAGGGCAGCAATCAGCTACTTAGCCATAGCATGGAACACCCTACAAAATCCCTAAAACTGTCCATTATCATTCCATTTACATCCTTCAAGCAGCACTGTACAGCCTTCTTCACAGAGAAATGCAGTTGCTACCGCTAGAGATAGAATAGTCATCCCACAAAACCTTATTCCAATCACATATGGCATATTTCTTCCAGCCAGACACCGCCAGTATATGGCACCCAATATTCCCTTCACCATCCTTGTACTCATTATGTGAGTGACTGTCATGGCCCTCATTGTGATATATATGTATTGTACATATTGTAGATGTTAGTTTAACTTTCTTTTGCCAAGCTTTAACATGTGAATTCTCTGTATATTATTGTGTTATAAATAACATTTTCTTGTTTCTGTATGCATAACTGTCTCATAAGTATGTGATGTAATTGCTGTGTACCAACTCGAACCTTGACCTTATCAGGTCCATCTTGTAAATGAGCCTTGCTCAATGATGATCGCCTGAATAAATAAAGATTTGATTGATTGATTGATTGATTGATTGTCCAGTCTCAATACTCCCTGTCCGAGCTAAGCTCCAGGAGCATATTGTGCTCTCTCAGCTCACCCCTATCTCAGCTCTAGCTCTTTCACCCTTTTCAGTCTGGTTTCCGCAAGTCCCACCCCACCACTAAGAAACATAGAAACATAGAATTTGATGGCAGATAAGGACCGCTTGGCCCACCTAGTCTGCCATTTCCCTACCTAATGGATAAGCTGCAGATCCTAGTTAGCCAACAGCCTACTTCCTCCTACCCCCCCACTAGACTTGCCTTATGTCTGTTCCATGCATTTTTGAATTCCCCCACTGTTTTTGACTCCACGACCTCCTCAGGAAGGCCATTCCATGCATCTACAACCCTCTCTGTGAAGAAATACTTCCTGACATTACCTCTGAGCCATCTCCCCTATATCTTCAAATTGTGCCCCCTTGTTCTTGCACATGTCTTTTTCTGAAAGATGCTACCCTCTTGGACTTTGCTGATTCCCTTGAGGTATTTGAAAGTTTCTATCATGTCCCCCCCTCCCTCCTTTCCTCGAGGCTATATTTCTTAAGCTCCTTTAGTCTTTCTTCATATGTCTTCTGGTGCAGACCCTGCACCATTTTGATTGCCCTCCTCTGGACAGCCTCGACCCTGTCTATGTCTTTGCGGAGATGGGGTCTCCAGAACTGTACACAGTACTCCAGATTTGGTCTTACCAACTGTCTGTACAAAGGGACAACAACTTCCTGTTTTCTACTGTTAATGCCTGTCCCTATGCATCCCAGTATCCCCCAGCCCTCCTTACTGCCTTCTCACATTGCTGGTCCACCTTTAGGTAATCTGATATGACTACCCCAGGCCCCTTTCCATTTTTGTTGTCATCAGTATCTCACTCCCCATTGTGTACTCTTCCCCTGGGTTTTTGTTTCCCAGATGCATTACTTTGCACTTCTTTGTGTTGAATCTAAGCTGCCAAACATTTGACCATTCCTCCAACCTTGCCAAGCCCCTTTTCATCCTTTCCACCCCACCTTGCGTATCAACCCTGTTGCAGATCTTTGTGTCATCTGCAAAGAGACATACTTCCCTTCCAGTCCCTCTGCAATGTCACTTATAAGACATTAAAAAGGACCATCCCCGGTACTGAACCCTGCAGTACCCCACTAGTAACCCCCCCCTTTCTTCACTGTGGACTCCATTTACTATTACCCACTGTGGCCTGTTGTCCAGCCAGTGTTTTACCCAGGCTACCACCCTGGGACCCGCTTCCAGACTGGCTAATTTGTTTATTAATCTTTTGTGTGGGACTGTGTCAAATGCCTTGCTAAAGTCTAAGTAGGCCATGTCCACAGCCCCTTCCTGGTCTACTACTTTGGTCACACAGTCAAAGAAATCAATTAGATTTGTCTGACATGACCTTCCTGCTGTGAGTCCATGCTGCCTTGGGTCCTGTGCCCAACTGGCCTCTAGGTACTCAAAAATTCTTTCTTTCAGAAGTGATTCCATCATTTTCCCTACCACTGGGGTCAAACTGACAGGTCTGTAGTTTTCTGCCTCTGTCTAGCTCCCACTTTTGTGAAGGGGAATCACATCCACCCTCCTCCAGTCCTCAGGTACCACACCATCTTCCCATGATTTATTAAAATGGATAGTCAGTGGTATTACTAGTTCTTCCCTTAGTTCTTTTAGCATTCTGGGGTGAATCCTATCAGGCCCCATTGCCTTATCCACCTTCACTTTTAAGAGTTCTTTCAGAACCCTTTCTTCTGTGAAAAGACTAATATCAACCCCTATCCAGAGTGCTTCTATTGAATGGATTAGGTATCTCCCCCTGCTTTTCCATTGTGAATACTGAGCAGAAGTATTCATTCAGCATTCCTGCTTTTTCACTGTTGCTCTCTGCCCAACAACCTTCCTCTTTATTCAGCCTCAGTATCCCTGCCTTAGTCTTTCTTTGCTCCCTAATGTACCTATAAAAGGTTTTATCCCCCTTCTTAACCGTGTTGGCTATCATTTCCTCAGTTTGGGCCTTTGCTATTCTGACTGCCTTCCCCGCTTCCTTCTGCTTTAACTGGTATAGTTCTCTGTCCTGCTCCTTCTGTGTTCCTTATACTTCCTGAATGCTGTCTTTTTCTCCCTTACCTTCCCGCCACTTCTTTTGAGAACCATAGTGGTTTTTTCTTTCATTTTGATTTCTTTATTTGCTTTACACAAAGGCTTGTTGCCTCTGTGATGGCGGTTTGATGTTTCCCCACTGTTGCTCCACCCCACTTTCTTGCCTATTTGCTAGTGCTTTTGTGAGGCACTCTCCCATTTTGGTAAAATTAGCCCTCCTGAAGTCCAGTACCTTCACTTTTGTATGGCTTGACTCTACAGCTAAGTTTATCATGAACCACACTGTTTGGTGGTCGCTTGTTCCCAGATGGCTACCCACTTCAAGATCAGAGATCCTCTCTCTGTCCTCATTTGAGAGTACCAGGTCTAAGATTGCTCCCTCCCAAGTGGGTTCCAAAACTAGCTGTCTGAGGTATGCCCCCTGTAGGGCATAGAGAATGGCCCTGCTCATGGATGTGGCTGCAGCAAAGGTGCTACAGTTAACATCTGGCATATTCAGGTCCCCCATCAGCAATATCTCCCCTTTCTCTGCCATCTCAAGAATGCCTTCTATCATTTCCTTGTCCGTTTCCTCCCCCTGAGATGGGGGTCTGTATACAACCCCTGTGTGAATTGTAGTGCCATTTCCAGTCTCCAGGGTGACCCTGTTTACCCTTTAGTTCTGTTGCTTTGATCCCTTCCCTTACATGGAGAGCTACTCCTCCTCCTCCTCTTCTTCCCTCCCGGTCCCTCCTGTAGATTGTGTACCCTGATATGTTGACATCCCAGTCATGGTTCTCTGTGTACCATGTTTCTGTGACTGCCACAATATCCAGGCATCCCTCTTCCATCAATGCCACAATTTCAGGGAGCCTTTTACCTAGACTACGGGCATTGGTACTCATTACCCTCCATTTTTTATGGCTTTATTTCTTTTTGCCCCATCCATGTCCTTACTGCCTTTGTCTTTTTCTCCATTTACCACTGCTCTTCTCTCTATTGACTGCTTTATCTTGCTGTTTATCTCACTAACTACCCTGATTTTTTTTGGGGGGGGCTAGGATTTCCCTTCTCTTTTTCAGTGCCTCCCCCCTTGGCTAGTTTAAATGCTTGCCAAAGAAGCATTTAAACCTATCGCCTAGGATTCTGGTTCCCCTCCTGGATAGATGCAGACCATCGCATCTGTATAGACCTGCATCCCTCCAGGTGGAGCACCAGTCCCCAATGAAGCCAAATGCTTGAGCCCTGCACCAGTTTTTTAACCAGTCATTGAACCCCATGGTGTGGAGTACGCTAGCCTCATTCATGCCATAGACAGGTAGCACTTCCAAGAAAGTTACCATGTGTGCTACTTGTCTAAGGCCCCTTCCCAACTCCACAAACTCCTGTTACACTACTCTGATCCCATTCTCAGCCAGGTCATTTGTCCCTAGGTGGATAATGACATCCAGCTCACTCCCCCCTTACAGCTGCTCTCACAGTCCTGAGGATTCGTTTCCTGTCCCTCCAAGCCATGGCACTGGTCAAGCACCTTACCTCCCTTTCACCTCATTCCCCCAGTTCTACCCCCTAACAATTGAGTGCCCCACCAGGAGTTGTTTCCTTCCCCTGTGGGGTCCTGTGCCACCCTTCTGTGGGTCTCCATGGTGGTGGTTCCCAGCATCATCCTTGGTCTCCACTGTGGGTGCCTCCATAGAGGAACCATGCTCTGCCAGAGTGGCGAATGAATTGTGGAGAGGCACAACTGGAGGGATGCACCTCTGTTCCATCACCCTCACCCTCCCTGAGCCCACCATGGTCAAACCACTTCCTCTTTCTTGGCAACCTCTGAGGTAGTGGCAGTGGCCTGGGTGGTCCCTGGGTGGGGAAGCAGGTTTCCCAAATCCTTGCCAGGTCAGCATAGAAATGAACAACCTCCTCCCTCAGACCAGAGAGGTGCCTGCAAATAGGGCAGCAATGCAGCCTCTAGAATGTCTCCCTGAAGACTGCTGCTCCATACCCAGTGCATTGCACCACTCCCCACATGTCTGTGTTCCTTCCTGTTACAGACGCTTTTCTTTTTTTTTTCTTGTTTTAGTGTGTGCAAGCTTGTGAGTGTCTCTACCCCCTATTCAGTGTATTGTGCCTTTAAGGATATGAACAGGTGTAAGTTGTTAGCAGTTTTGGGGAAGTAATGTCAGAACCCCTGCTATAAAGGAAGTTATGAGCTTGGGACGGGTGGGGTGAGGTAGGGTGGGTGGTAGGGTGGGGAGTAAACCTATGCCCTCCAGAAACAATCGACTACAACTCTGACCCTTCACCCCAGGGATTGTCTTCCTTCCTTTCAGACACCTATTTCACAGAGGTTAAGTAACAGGTCTAGTCACAAATGACTGCAAATATCTCCCAGCTACAGTTCCTCCCTGGCAAATTAAACTTAATCTAAGAAAAGTCAACCCGAAAAACAGAATCAATACTAATTACTTACACAGGTCCAAAAAGTAATAATTCAATTTAGTGTAGTCTAGAAAATAACCTCCTTGATTTAAGGAAGCTTTGGCTGCTTTCTCTCTCTCTCTCTCTCTCTCTCTGTCTCAGCCTCATACAGCTCACTGACTCTATGCTCACCAGTATGGATCAGAGGCACATTACTTGTGCAATATGTAAGTAATAAGGCATGAAGAGGTGTGTGTAAAACACTTTTTACAGCACAGCCAGGGGTGTAGTAAGGCACGAGGCCAAAGGCCAAGTGACTTTAGTCACTGAATGTGCTGTAAAATATGTTTTACACACATCCCTGAGTGCCTTATTGCATTTATAAAATTGGCTCTTTTTTTTTTTTTACTTTTTACTGTTGGGAAAAGCAGGTTTATATGTAGAAGTGATAGATTTACTTGTTTGCATTTGTGATAAAATAGTCCTTCCACCAACTGCAAGTGATGTCATTGATGATGTCATTGTATCATTGTCTACTTTCTTCTTCCTGTTTTTTTTCTCTGTTTTTCTCCACATTCAAAATATGGAATGTTTACCATGGAATAGATCAATTCAAAATTCTGCTCAGTTCCACCGGCAGAATGCTCCTCTCCTAACACACTGTATACACAGACAACAAAGGCCTTTGTTATAGCCAGAGACTCAATTATCTCAATGTCAGGGCAGGAAGAAGAGAGTTCCCTGATGAGCAGGTAAAGATAGAAGGGGGATGTTTCACTGTCAGCAAAGAAACTGTTGTAGTAAAAACTATAAATAATACATAATGTTTCTAATTTGTTTATGTATATAAGGAGACTGAGATAATCAGGGAAACAACATTTAATGAATTTGTTTTATTTTTTATTTAAGGTAGTTTTATTTTTAGGGCCCAGTTGAAGTTTTTTTTTTACAGTGTAAAGGTAGCAGCCATGTTTGTGGTGGAAGATCAGTTCTGGCTGAAGGGAGCTAACTGAAATGCCTGTGTTTCAAATGCCCATTGATCTGGGTACCAGACTATTCACTGCTGAGAAGTCCTTTTTCTTTTACCATGTGAAAACCATATTTTACACATAAATAAGAGCCAATCAGATAACTGGATTTTACCCTGCCATTTTATGATTGTCAAGTAGGCAAAGGCCTTCAGCACTGTATCACACTCCCTTCTCATCCAAAAAAATAACTGCTGCTGGGCTATCCACCTCAGCCATAGCCTGTTTCCAATAATATCTAGCAGGCAGGTTACAATCAGTCAAGATTGGCTCCTTCCTTTCCCCTCCCCATCAACACTGGAATCCTTCAGGACTCAGTACTCAACCTAATCTGATTTTCAGTCTTTGTAAATGACCTCCCTGCAGTCTGTTCTTCTTCTCAAATTCACATGTATGCAGACAATACCATTCTTTACATTTCTGGTGAGTCCCATAATGATGTGAAGTCAAGATTGCACCACGACTTCGATAAGCTTTAGTTCTGGTTCCAATCCAACCAACTGTTTCTTAACACTAAAAAGACTGTCTCTATGACCTTCAGCATTAGGTAGAGACTCTCTAAACTCCACTCCCTCCCTCCCCCTCCCACTTTCTATACCCTGGATGGTACACCTATTGAGAACATCACCTCCTTTAGGTACCTTGGGGTCTGGCTAGACCACCACATGTACTTTTCAGCACATGGGAATGCAATCCAAAAGAAACTACTCCCCAAGTTCAGTGCTTTATACAGAAACAAGGATTGCATTTCACCAATCACATGCTGTGCATCTCTGCAGAAAATCATCCTCCCCACCTTTGTAATAGTCTATAGTGCTGCATCCAAATCTACCTTGGCCAGATTGGACATCCTTTTCTATTCCTTCTGTCACTTTACTCTATCCTGCCCCCTCATACTCATCACTGTGATCTGTACAAAGCCATTTCCCTCCTATCCCTGGAGTCCAGATGCCTATGCCATACTGCTAGCTTCATGGCCAAATTCTGGTCTGGGACTCTTTCCTCCTACATAATCTTTTCCATCTCTGCCTCCACCCAACCCACAAACTCCCTCTGAAACACAGACATCAAATCCCTTTACTATGCCACACTTGTCCACCTCTGCTGGACAATCCGGACTCTCATTTCACTTCTGCAAGCTGTGGAACTCCCTTCCTCCTCCATCTGTAACACACCCTTTCCCACATTCCTTTCCTCCCTTTTACAAGATTACACCTTTCCAAACCTGCTCCTGCCCAAACTTCTCTCTATACACTAGTCTGATTCCTCTCTAATCTTCCTGGCTGCCCCCTTATAACCTCTTTATCATTCCTCACCCTCTACCCACCCTCTATGGCATTTCTCTTCCCCCTATACCACTCTACTACTTCCCTCACTCACTCTAAGGCAATACCACTTTTAAGCTCCCCTCCATGTACCAAGCTTGCCACTGTGTGTGCCCTTCACCTCACACAACTCTCCCCACATCTGTGTCCCTGTAAATTTTATGCTAGCCACACAAATCCCCATGTAACATATCTCACCTGCCAAACTCAACCTGCAGCTAGTATTGTTATTTTTGTTTTCCAAACTACTGTCAGCTAGCAGCTAGCCATTCTAGGAAAATTGCACCTCTAACTAAGCAGCAGAAATACTCTTCTCAAATGTTGTTCCTACTGTTACAATTCTGTATGCTTTCTATCTTGCTGTATATATTATTGATGCTATAAATTATAATGTATTGTTGCTGTAAATATTAGTTCTATGCTACTTTTATTCTTACCTGTTTAAATGTCACTGTTATTTCCCCACCCCACCCCCCATGACGCATCTGGAAATGAGCAATTCTGATCAGCATGCCTTTCTGAGGAAACTTTTAAATAAATAAAATAAAAATAAATCACATTCTAACATCAATTTTCAAATGCTAATAGTGCATTTAACTTAAGGGAGCAAAAATCAAACAAATACAAAAGGTGGTGCCATTGTCCTAAATACTGTGGATTACATTCAGGAGGCTCAAAGACAATTGTCAAATGAAGCCTTCTATATTCCCCCACCCCCAACATCGGATCTTGACTTTTAAACAAAGAATTAATACCTTCTTAGATCAGGCTTTTAACAATGAAATAATTTCACAAAGTGTCCTTGAATTTCTGAAAGTGGGCCACCCAGTGCAGACCACCATGTACATGATTCCAAAACCACATAAAAATCTGGGGTGTCCCCCGGGCAGACCAATTGCAGCTGGAATAAGCACTTTAACAGAGCCATTTTCACAGTAAATCGGAACCCTCATATAACAGACACCCTTTTAGCAGATACCCACTTATAATGGACAGGTCTGACTTGCTAAAAGCCAAAAACTATGTCTGTAATGTTAAAAATCCCATTTATACCATACTCTGCAACCACTGTGCAGCAGACACTGCAAGCTCCTCTGTGTCACTGTTATATGCTGCAAACTGCCTGGTAATTGTCACCTGATCATTCAACTGTTTTGCCTGGCATTATAAAGACATCAGTCACATTACCAGATGCCTGATACCTGACACCTTACTCCAGGAAATTATTACCTAATCCCTGCAGACACCCCAATCAGCACAGGTGCTGTACAGCAAAATATTACAAATAACATTTATTGGTTAGCCCCCTGACTCAAACCCAATTCCTGTGGACACTCCAATCAGCACAGGTGCTGTACAGTGAAATCTTACAAATAATGTTTACTGGTCAATCCTCCTGGCTCAAACGCATGGTCACAGACCAGCAAATTGCACTTCCAGACTATAACTACTTTAGGGCAGATAGAGCATCTAGAGGTGGCGGTGTGATTATTTACCCTAAGGACAAATATAACATCTCTGATGTTCATTGTATGTCAATGCCAAAAGAATTTGAGCTGGTCTACCTGAAAATTAATTTATCATCTGTGGAAAGCTTCTCCATAATCAGATGCAACAGGCCACCTGCTGGTGGTTCGTACATTCTCCCTACCTTGAAATCACTAATTACCTCCTCCACAAATGAAACAATCATTCTGGGGGATCTAAATATGGACTGGCTAACCCACAAATCCAACAGCCTCAAAGAGCTCCGTGATGACCTTGGTCTCACACAGATCATCGCTGAACCAACCATGACAAACACCTCCAACCTTGCCAATAGCTCTCTCCTTGATATAATTCTTACCAACCATCCTCATAAAATCCTAGAGTCTGCCATCTTTATAAGCAAGAAGAACTAACAGTGGTAAATCTTTCAAATATCACTTTAATAATCAAATAAAACTTTTAAGAAAAGGTTTTAATTTTGCACCAAAGAGTGACTGTGACAGATTTTCAATACATGCTGATTTATTTAAATTCTTCAGGAAAATCAGACTGAGGGAATACTTTGGTAAAAAGAAATCATTAAACATAGGGTTTGAGAATGTTGCACTGTCTGGGGAGGGAGCGAGTGGTGGGGAAATAGCAGGAGCTGATAGTGAGGATACAGAGTTACAGAGTCTGGTTGATTTATTAGTAACATTGGATGAATATCCTGAACAACCAGCTAGCATTCACCCATTACCCTCCTCATTTACCAGTAACACTAATTATAGTAATATTCACATGGGCACTGAGGAACCACCACTTCAGGAAATAATCCCTGAAGCTGACATGGAGAATTTGTCATTATTAGACAGCCTTTACATGGAGAATCAACAATTTCAGGACGGTATGGCTGAAAGTATGTCAGAGGCTGCTATAATGGAGAACACAAAAATGTTCAGACCACAATCATATTTTTGTCCAAACACAATGAATCAGTTTATTAAGACATATGCACATGTGGTGCTTAATGAAGTAGAAACTTTGATTTCTAGTTTACCACTCTTTAGATGTGACAACCTATTAAGGGATGAAAGAAAAGCACTAGGGGAACTATGAAAAGCCAAGGAGCTAATTATAAAATAGGCAGATAAGGGTGGAAACATTGTTGTAATGAATGAGTCAGATTATAAGAACATGGTTTGAGATCTGTTAGAGAATGAAAATCATTACACCAAGCTCCCAGGTGACCCCACTGATCAGTTTAGAATAGAACTGTTAGATCTATTGGAATGGGACAGAAAAACCGGATTCATAACAAATGAAGAATTCAAATATTTATGGCAGGATACTCCTATTATTCCAATGCTTTATGCCTTGCCAAAAATACATAAAAATTTGGAAAAGCTGCCAGGCAGGCCAACAGTATCTGGAATTGGGTCTACCATGGATAACAGTAATAGATTTCTGGATTTCTTCCTTAAAAATGCTTTGTGAATGTTAGCTCCTATTTAAGAGATAGCACAGATGTGATTAACACATTTAAGGATTTCACTTGGAAAAATAAGTATTTGTGGGTTGGGATAGATGTGGAATCACTCTATACCAATATTCCACACAACTCTGGCATTGCAGCATGTAAGGCATTATTGGATGCAATAAATAAGGGAGATATACCAGTACCATTTCTGATGAAAGCCTTACAGTTCGTTCTGACCCATAACTATTTTGAATTTGCAGACAGTTTCTACCTACAATGCCAGGGGACAGCTATGGCTGCATCAATAGCCCTGACATATGCAAATATATATTTAGGCATGTGGGAAAAGGAAATATCGCTAAATGCAAATGTGAATCCATTTTTTTATAAAATAAAGAAATGACATTGCTTTATTGATGATGACATTTGTGTCTGGGAGGGAAGAGAAGCAGAGTTGGAAGAATTTATAAAATGGTTGAATCCTAATGATCTTAATTTAAAACTGACTCACCAGACAAGTGACAAGAAAATACATTTTTTGGACTTAACATTTTTTGTAGATAGTCAAGAGAAAGTCCATACCATGACACATCGAAAGCACACTGTGACAAACAGTTTATTGGGGGCTGGTAGCTCTCATCCCTATCATCTTATCATTTCAATCCCATATGGTCAGTTTCTGCATAGAGTATAAGGCGTAACTGTTCTAGAAATTATGCATTTGAAGAACAAGCACTGGAGCTATATAGTAAATTTGTACAGAGGGGTTATGATAAAGGAATATTAAACACTGCCTTAGGCAAAGTGAGAAGGTTAGAGAGGGATTTCTTGCTGGAAATAAAAAAATGTTACACAAAAAGAACAAGAGAAAAAACAATCGCCAGTTTGCTTTGTTACAAAATATAATAGGGCAGCTGGATCCATTGGCAATATTGTTAGAAAGTACTGGCCAATACTTTTGAATGATTCAGTCCTAGCTAAAGGGCTAACAGAAGGACTAAGGATCAGTTTCTCTAGAGCTGACAATTTGAGAGATAGGCTAGTACATAGCCATTATCTTGAACAGAAACAACCTCCACAATACAGGCCGCATACCCCCCATCATGAATGTGTAAGTGCAGTAGATGTAGTGTTTGTGAATTCTGCAATCAAAATAAAGTATTTGATTTAGCCAGTTATGCTGAAACAGTAGAAATGCGGGGTTTCTTGAACTGTAGCAGCTCTTATGTTGTATACATTATGTGGTGCCCATGTAACTTGACATATATAGGTTGACCTATCAGACCAGTTAGACAAAGAATCCAGGAACACTTACGCAACATAAGGGCTGGACTAGTCAACAAACCTTTAGCAAGGCATTATGCTGAAAGCCAAAACTTAAACCCTGATGGTACCAAGTTTATGGCTTTGGAGCTGTACCAAGAGCACCGACACGTGAGGACAGAGTAAACAGATTGTTACAAAAAGAAAGTTATTGGATTTTTAAAATTGGTGCTTCATTGCCTAAGGGATTAAATGCAGAACTAGATTTAAAACCATATTTAAAAAGACGGATGGAAATGAACTGACTGTTGAGAATCTGTTTATGAGATGAAAATATATAGCTGTCCATAAGGAATTTGTATTGCTCAGCTGCATTTCTATCTTTCTCTATTCCTTTCAGAGTTATGGCAAACAAAAGAAAAGTAACCATGGTGAATGTAGATCCCTCTAAACTGTATATAAAATGCATTGAAGAAGAAAAATATAGGGTGATCACATCTCCAGGGAGCCAAAAAATCTCTGCCTTCTCACCTCTGAAAGATGTATCTCTTCTAAATGAAATGAAATGCAGTTTAACATTGAAATTTTGAGAATGCTATTTACTAAATTCATACTAAAAAGAAATGTAATATGTATGTTAAAAATGGAAAGAATGCTAAAACTGCACGAATGATAATGTCAAAGACCATTATTTCTAAGTATGATGAGTAAAGGAAAAAGAAATAAATTTAGAAAATATGTAACATAAAATCATAGTAAATATGTAGGAATTAAGTGGAAATTTATATTTTGTTTTATTTTGTCTAATACTAGTTTATATTTGATTACTAACGTATTTTCCTTTTTGTATTAATTAACACAAAACTTGAAAAAGTGATGTAACTTCTTTGTTTAAATCCCACCAGCAACCACTGAAATGTTAAAATGTTAAAATGTTACTAGCTATATATACAACTATAAAACACTAGATGGCAGCATTTCTATACAGGAAAAAGTATTTAAATGATTTGTGTGCCACACTAAAACTGACCCCATGAGGAAGACCATGTGCTGAATGTGTTGAAGCGCTGGTGTTTAGTGTGGCAGTGTTCCACACTAATGCTGTTAAAGCCTGTAAAATCTGAAAATTAAAAGTGGCGAATTTCTTTTGAATCTTGGACTCCAAAATTTTTTTAAGTGGATGAATGGTGACTGGTGAGTGCTCTGCTGTCTTGCTTGCATCTTTCATAATGACCTGAGCGACCACGGGCTTGTGGTTTGCACAGGGCACACCCTAAGTTTCCCACATTTCCCAAACTTTTATCGAAGTGTTCCTTCTGTAAATTTAGCCTCAAGAACTACCTGGCAGACCTAAGTAATGAAAACTGGCAAGGCCTCTACCTTACCAAGATGATAGATGAAGCTGTTAAAATATTTAGTGATAAGATCACATACCTGGCCAATAAACATGACCCCATAATAAAAATCACAGCTCGAAAGTTCTCCCACCCCTGTTTTACTCCTGACCTTAAATCAGCACTCACCAACTGTGATAAACTATGGTCTTGTGTCAGACATACCAAGTCACCATCTGACTGGCAGTCCTTCAGAGCTGCAAGAAATGCTTGCACCCAGCTCATACGTACTGCCAAATCAAACTTTTATATCACTACCCTGGAACAGGCAAACGGTAATTCAGCCAAACTCTGGAAGGTTATAAGATCAGGAGAAGGCCACCAATCAGCTCCCTCCATTCCCAACAAAATCCACACAAATGATGTGGTTGTTGAGGATTGTACACAGATCCTTCAGGAACTTAACACGCACTTTACAATCGAAGGGTTGGCTTTTGACTCCTCCCCATACAACAATTTATTCAACACTGACCAAGCTAGTAGCCCTCTGCCAACTCCTCCATCAGCCCAAGCTTTCCAGCTCAAGCATGTTTCCTTTAAAGAAGTTGAGGATCTCCTCATTAAGCTAGACACCAGAAAGGCCAGTGGTGATGACACGCTCGACCCCTCACTGCTCAAACTAGAGTATTACTACCTTACTGCCCCATACTACACTTATTCAACCTTTCCATAGATACTGCCTCGGTACCCTCCTGTTGGAAAGCCACGCACATAATCCCTCTTTTCAAATTAGGTGACCTGTGTGACCTAAATAACTACAGACCAATCTCTATCTTGCCTACACTCTCCAAACTGTTTGAGAAACAAGTACACAACCACAACAAGTACTCAAGTTAAGCATCACCTCAAAATTTACTCCCTCCTCAACCCTGCACAGTCAGATTTTAGGTTGAATCATAGTACCATCACGGCCATTGCAAAAGTTACCAATGACTGGATCACGGCCTATGATGCAAAAAGATTCACAAGCACCATCTTTCTCAGTCTCAGCAAGGCATTTGACACTGTCGATCACAACCTTGTCATTCAAAGTCTCCACAGCATAGGTGCCACTGCCTCCATGGCAATGTGGTTTACTAGCTACTTGTCGGGTCAAGTCCAGAAAAAAAAAATGGACAGGCTCTTCTCAGCCCCACCTCCCCATTACCAGAAAAGTCCCCCAGGGCTCCATTTTAGGCCCAGTTCTCTTTTTCATCTATATTAATAACCTTGATTCCAACATTAGCGACTCCAAGCTACACTTCTTTGTGAATGACACAGTTCTGTATTCATCAAAACCAACCATGCCTGAAGCAAGAGAGGAGCTGCAGGCTGCCTTCTTATGCCTCAAGCAGAACCTCATCAATCAGAAGCTGCTACTAAATTAAAAAAAAAACTGAGGCTATGTTCTCCCCCCCTCCAACAACATCCCCTTCCTGCAATGACAGTCAAACAATCCTACTATCACCCTCCTTGGGGAACCCCTTGAGACTGTCCATGTTCAAATATCTAGGCACATGGCTCAACTGCAAACTCTCCTTTAGCACCCATATCAACCCCCTTGCCAGTAAGCTTAAATCTAGGATAGGTTTCGTCTACAGAAACAGATCCCTCTTCCCCCAGGAGGCTAGAGTCAGGCTTGTGCAGTCCACCTTCTTACCCCTTCTTGATTATGGAGACCTGATTTACAAATCTGCCAATGTCACCAGTCTGCACAAGCTGGATGTCCTCTATCACCAAGCCTTGTGTTTCATCACTAATGCCCCATTTAGAACTCACCATTGCAATTTGTATGCGTCCATTGGTTGGACCTCCCTAGCTACTAGGCACTTAGTACACTCTGGTATCTGGACGTTAAAAATTCTATTGAATGGGCCAGCCCAGTGGCACTGGACACCTAACCTCACACTACACTGGCGACCCATGTTCGGTAATAAGCACTGGCCATTGGGGGTCAGCAGGGAAGGAGAAGGGTTGAGCATCCGAGGGACTGCTTTCTTTCTTCAGGGGGGGGGGTCACCAGCAGTCGGTGTTTGACTGCCCCGTGACAGCAGCAGGGGGACAGCGCACTGACACTTCAGAAAGGGGCAGGAGAGGAGGCAGACGCTTGGAAGAGCACGTGCAGACACGTGCGCATGCTCCATAGGGCGTCATTGCATGCCTCCTCTCCTATGGGGGAGAAAAATGGAGGAGAAAAAGCATCCTGGGTGTGACAGGATGACTGCCAATTCCCACAGGTCCTGCTCCTGTGAATGGCACTAACCTCTACACCGGATCTGTTCCTGTGGGTTGAGGGATTCCTGTTACCCCACCATGGGGGGTGATTCTGCCACTATATAGATCATTAGTTAGACCACACCTGGAGTACTGCGTGCAGTACTGGTGCCCATATCTGAAGAGGGACATTAAGTTACTGGAGGGGGTGCAGCTCAGGGCGACAAAGATGATCAAGGGGCTGGGGGACTTATCATACGAGAGGAGGTTGAGGGAGTTGAACATGTACTCACGGGAGGAGAGGAGGGACAGAGGTGACATGATTGAAACCTTTAAATACATGAAAGGAATAAACAAGACAGATACAGAGGGGCTGTTCAAAGTAAGGGAGGGGAGGGACACCAGGGGCCATGATATGAGACTGGAGGGAGGAAGGTTCAGGAGGGAGATGAGGAGACACTTTTTTACAGAGAGAGTAGTGGCTGGGTGGAATGCGTTACCTGCAGAAGTGGTATCCAGTAGAACAGTGGACTGCTTCAAAAGGGGATGGAACAGGACGGGGGGGTTAAAGAAGGGGAAGGGTGGAAGGGAGGGGCAGCTGCAGAATAAGGGGTGCTAGGTGCACATTCAAGCAGACTTGATAGACCTCTAGGCCTTTATCTGCTAGGTAATTTCACATGTTCCTATGTTCGTAAGCCATGGAGGAAGCAGAAGGTAAGCTTTGAGCGGGGGACGGGGCTGGGGGATCAGGCTGGATAGTGTACCACCTGGGAAGGAGAAAAGAAATTAACTGCAAAAAAAAAAAAATTCTATTGAAAAAGCTCCCAGGCTACTTACTTCCCCTGGCCCACATCTCCTGGATTATGCTCTCCTTCAGGAAGTTGGACTTCCAGGCCCAGATATTCAAACTGCACCCAAAAAGTGCGCAACAGCAGGAGCAAGCACAAGTCCATTGCGCCCATGCGCAAGAAGCATGATATTCAAAAACTGCACAGGCCAAGATGCGCCTACGGCTGACAACTGAATATCACACCACCTGCGCCATAGCGCAACTATGGAGGTGAAGCTGAGCATATCTGATACACCATAGCGCAACAAGAGATGTTCAGCTGAGCAGTCCAGATGCGCCATAGAGCAACCAGGGATGCCCCCCAGCAGCAGGGCAGCAATGCAACAGCACAACCAGGGATGCAGGGGCCCACCACCCATGCCACAGATGGGCAGAGGAACACACAGCAGAACAGACATTGTCTGCCCACACCCCATGCACTGCACAGCTGGGGGAAGGCTGGAATAACTACTGGCCCATGGGGACCAGTAACCAACCCACGGCCGGGCCATGGTGCCCCAACACACCCCCTGGCAAGCAGTGACCGGCACACAAGAATGGCCGACCACCCCGTGCCACACCATCCCACAAATGCAGAGCACACCCTGCACCATGATCCCCATACACCCTGCCCAGGAGTAGCACCCAACAGTGCAGGACACCTCATGCATGCCACCACCCCCACTGTGACAATGCAACTCTGTGCACCATGGAGCCATGCAAGGCAGCCCCACCATGGACACCCTGCAGCAGGTGGCAGCAGACAGTGATGCAACAGATGCATACACAGTGCCGCCCTGCACGTCCCCCCCGAGGTACAGCTGAGAGACCGACCATGTGTCAGCACACGAGGTACCCCACATGTGACAGGACATGCCCCAGACCCCACCTCCAGTGGTACAGCACCCTGCACACTCTCCCAAGGACACATCCCGTCCCAGTACTGGCCACAGCAGCCACCACCAACACACCAGCAGACCGTGCATATCACAGACATGCAAGTGTGTCAGCTGCACAGGCCATGGATGGTCTGACAGGGGGTGCCATGCACACAGTGCTGGCCCCGTGGACCATTGCACACAGGCATCCAGTGCACAGAGTACAACACACAAACCACAGACAGTGACTGATCCCCCTGCCCACACCATAGGGGTTCACCTCTGCACACACACACACACACACACACACACACACCCATGCATGCACCACCCCTGACGCCATGCACACCACTGCAGCTGAGCACCTGTAGCCCGCTGCAAATCAGAGACCACCGCAGTTGTTATAAGAAAATGTATGTATTAAAATATAACAACTAAGTAACATATTTACAAATATATACAAGGGGGGAAGGGCCACAAACCAGGTGGGGGCAGGCATGGGGCAGGGGTGTGGAAATGGGAGAGGGAAGAAGGGGTGTAAGGGTGGGTCCAGGGGGTATGGTTGTCAGGGGCTCATGGAGTGCCTATTCTCTGCCCTGCTCTGCACTCCTGTGGCACCTCCGGGTTCTCCTCCTCCAGACCCCATGTCTCTCCAACCTCTCCAAGGCTGCCAGGGACACCCATGCCAGCTGCAGGATTTCCTGTATTGCCCATTCCAGGGCCATCCAGAATTGTCCACCTAGGACAAGGGAGCGGAGTCAATACGTGTGACTGTCCAGTCCCCTGCAGCAAACCCATAGTGCATGGCATACAGCCATGTGCCACGCCCCTGTGATAGTGTGCGAGCACCCACAGTGACCATGTCCACAAGACCTGCCTACCCAGGCAGCCACAGCCATGTGGACCACTGCACACACCCACCGTCCATGTCCTGCACAGCACCACCATGGCCGTACAGTGACTTGGCTATGCGGTGTGAAGGCAGTGGTGCAGCCATGTGCCCGGTGCACACATGGACCACCATTGACACACTCTCAGATATGCAGTGCCGCTGGGCAGTGCTGACTGTAACAAGTTGCGTGCATGGCAGTGGTGTCAATGGATTGTGACCATGCCCCACTGCCCGCCCTGTTACGCAGCATGCAATAGTAATCATGGATGTAAGGCACTCACCATCATCAGGCTGGTCCCTGCACCTCTGCGGACCTTCGCCCCTCCTGGACTGATGGTTCTCCCGCTCCTCTCCCTCACCAGCCTGCGCTCGTCTGGGCCTAAGGTGCAAACTTGGAGAGAGGAACATCAGTGTAATCCTGTAGCAAAGTCCCCCTGCGCCCATGTGTGTGCAATCCCACACCGCCAAACCTACCCACCCCACACCCTGATAACACCACCACGGCCAACACTGGATGGCCCCTGCCATGTGCAGGACACATGCAACTGTGATACCTGTATGGAAGATAAAATTGTATGGATGTTGCACCTACCTGGCCATGGCACCATGCCCCTCCTGGCATGTGCCCGCAGGTGGGCAAGCAGGTCCGGGTCCCTCCGCCTCAGGTCCCCATATCTGTGGCGGCACTGCTCCACCATCCACCCCCTACTGGTGGCCTCCTCCAGGGCGTCGGCCACCTCCTGCCACACCTGACTCCTGGCCCTGTCCAGGGGTGCCTCACCAAATAGTGGGCCAACATGTGGTTCCACAAAGGCAACCAAGTTTGCCAGCTCCACCTGGCTCCACTGTACAGCTCTCCTCCGCGCCATCTCTACTGCTCAGTTAAGTCAAAATGGCGCTCTGCAGTGCGGTTCCATCACGTGCAGATGCTGCATGGTACAGCACTGCCATTCCCTATCGCACTGTTACCGAACAGCACGATAGTGGTGCACCCATGCCTGACGCATGGCACCTGGGGCGAAGGTCAGGCGCAGTGTCAACGGTCTCTGGTGCACGGACAGCCACAGCATGAATGGAACCCAATGTGTCTAGTGCAACTGGGTGCCAGTGTGCCACCTTCTGTAGCGGCCTACCGTGCTTTTGCCCCAGTGCACCTACGACGCCCCAGTGCCACAGTGCCATATAGGTGAACAGTGCTGTAGCACCACTGGCACAATGGTGGCCATGCCCTGCATTGCCTCCCGCACACAGCACATCAGCAGCGCGGCAGGCACCTGTGTCATCAACCCAGGCATGCGCAGTTAGGTGTGTACTGCGCATGTCACAGAACTGCACCCTTGGCTCAGCACTTTCAACACAATTGCACAAAGTGCAACAACGCGATATTCAGCTGTCATATGCAAATCAGCTAATCAGCCATTCAATGGTGCAGTCACTGCATTTGCATCCACTTAAAGATGTGCCTCACCTCGTTTGCATGGGTTGCGCTATAAAAGTGCGACTTTGGGCTGCACTGGCCATAGTCGGTTACTGCAGTCTATTGGTGAGTTGCATGCTGTTTGGGAGTGTGGACTGTGGATTTTGGGACATGAATGGGACTGCACAGTCACAGGTAACACCTGTCATTCTCACAGGCTGAATCATGACCGAGCGAGTTGTGGAGGAAGAGGAACAGAGTTGTGGGAGGAGGAGGAGGCCAAATCTCATGAAGGCCGAGACAGATGCCCTGTTCGAGGCCTACCTAGACCAGGAGCCACTTCTCAGCGGACACCAGGAAACACCACAGGCCCGTGCTGCAGCATGGGAGGAGGTGGCGCATGCTGTAAACCTGCATAGCGGCCACCAGCACTACATGCAGAAGTGCAAGAAGAAGATGGGCACAGACAGGAGGAAGATTAAGGAGAAGGTGGCTGCCATCAGAGCAGCACGATCTGCAACAGGTGGAGGACAGCTGGAGGTGCTATGCTTGACCCCACAGGAGGAGAGGGTTGCTGGCAGCATGTAGCATTGCGCCATTGAGGGTGTTCTGGGTGGTGGATTCCAGACGGGTGGTAGCCCGTCACTGCATGGTAGGTCATGGTCTATCTATTGGGGGGGAGACAGGGTAGGTCACATGCAGTAACGCGACTTTGTTTTCCCTTACAGCTCCTGAGCATCTGCATGGTCAGCGGTGGTGGGCTTCTCCACTGAGGCCAGTCAGATGGAGATGGAGGAGGGCCCATCCACCTCCACAGGAATACATGGCTCAGGGCGACAGTGGGCCTGCCTGGACATCCAGACTAATGTCGTTGGAGTAGGTGCGGAGGAGACCCTGCCCGTGTCCCAGCGTGCCAGCGTCGACGGATGCCAGCATGCTGGGACTCGGGCTGGTGCCAGGTCTATCACCGATGATGATGTCGCTAACGTCATGGGCAGTGACACGTGTGTGCCACAGGATGGCCACACAGCAGGTAACATCGCAGCCATGGCTGTGGGTGGTGCCGCCGTGGAGGCCTGCGTGTCATCACAATCCCAGCCTGTGCCTGTCAGCACTGGTGGGGCAGCACTGGTGTGTGTACAGGACAGTGGGACTGCTGCGGCCACTGCGGCGGTACCATTGAGCCCTGGGGAGCGGCAACTGGGGGGCAGCATCAGCAGTCGGCCAATGGGCTTGGGGGTACAGTGTCAGGGGGCGGCATCAGTGCACTGCCTGTGGACATGCCCAAGCCTGGCCCTGGTGTGCAGTGCCCACCCTCAAAGGGTGATGAGCATCAGGGCCGTGAACACCCTGAGGGACAGCATGCCAATCAGGCAGATTGCCTCTTGGATGAGCACACCTGCATCCTGCAAGCATCAGTCAATCAGCAGATGCGGCTTGAGATGGCGGTGGATGCACTGAGTGTGGCTCTGCAGCAGGCAGAGGCTCACAGCAGAGAAACCGCTCTGCTCCTGCGCGGGCATGGACGGATGAGGAGGATGTGACGCTGCCACTGACAGGCTGACACATACAATCACAGCTGCCATGGCCACAGGGGCACACACAGTTATTTGCCCATGTGTCGCAGACATCACGCAGTGCAATGTCCACCCCCCATTCCCGACGTCATGCAACACCATCCTTGTCGACACTGGGTTCAGCTGTGGGCATCCCGAGCACTCCTGGCGCAGGCATGTTCAGTGTGCTGCAGACCCCTGCATGAGCACGGTCACGTTCATGCAGTGGAACCCCTGGGGGACCATCGGTGCCATGCCATGAGGCCAGTGGTCAGTCTGCCACTGCTGGTGGGTCTCGGCAGGGCCACCTATGCATCTGTGGCGGCTGGGACACTGTGGCACGTGACTGACCTGTCTCCCAGTGTGGCTACTGTCTGATGCTGCCCTGTGTGCATTGTGTCATTCAGCGGGCAGTGCACAGGTGGGTACCCAGCCCTGCACGCACACACACACAGTCTATCTGTACACCCTCCTGGCTGCTGTCTACAGTTGTGTGTGCATGATGATGCCTGCATTGCGCTGTACGCCAATGTGCAATGGTGCCCAGCGTCTGACACATGCACAATGACAGGCAGTGGGCATGCTGGTCTGTGGACATGTGTGTGGCTAGGGGTGGCGTTCTGAGTTGGCGTGCCTCCTACCCTTTGTGTTGTGCATTTCTGGTGAGTTGTGTGTGTGTGTGTGTGTGTATATGTGTGTGTGTCTGTCCACGTGCCATGTTAGACCTCACCCATCCCTGGCGGTGTGTGTGGTTCCATGCCCGGCCACTTCCCTTGACGGCATGCATCCCTGGTGTGTGTCCATGCGTGTTTGTGGGTTGTGCCTTTGCCACTGGTGGTTGCACATGGCCCCATGACTTACCTGGGTTGGCTGAAGTGCTCCTCCGTGATGGTGTCCCATTGCAGCAGTGCCAGCCGGAGCAGTTGGGGGTCCCGTCGCCCAAGGGGGGGGCTGCCCATCACCATTGTCACCGGCGTCCTCATCGTCCCCATCGCTGTCCCCCTCTTCGGCCTGTACGGCTATCCCACATTCGTTGGCCATGTTGTGCAGGATGCAACAGGCCAGGAATAGCCCATAGGCCTTTGAGGGGCTGTTCTGTGGGGCAACTGCGGAGGTGTCCAGGCAACAGAAGCATTGACTTTAACACCGAACACCGCCGATGACATTATGTGGTGGCATGTGCCTCATTGTAGCGTTGCTGTGATGGGGTCACGGGCCACCGGTATGGTGTGAGCAGCCAGGGATGGAGTGGGTATCCATTGTCACCTGTGTGTAGAGGGTGGAGGTTAGTTTGGTGATCAGCATCGCCCTGCCCCAGGCCAAGTAGGCCACTACTCATGTCACCACTGACCATGCCCTTCCCAAGCCCTAAGTTTGTCCATGTGGTTTGCATACTCACCCACTAAGTGGCCAGTGGGGATGTCCCCACTCTCGAATCTGTGGCACAGTGCTGACTGGTGCCAGATGAAGGCATCATGTGCTCCCCCAGGGTGCGTGGCACAGACACTGATTATGTGTCCCCTGGCATCACACACCACCTGGCAGTTAATGCTAGCATAGCCCTTGTGATTAATGTATGTAGCCCCCTAGGGGCCAGGTGGTGTGCGGATGGCCACATGGGTGCAGTCTATTGCCCCTAGCATACTAGGCATATGTCTGCAGTGGAACTCCTATGTTGCTGTGCACTCCACTGGTGTGCTGGAGAAATGGATGCACTCTGCAGCATGTGGCAGGCAGTGCACTGAGGGTGAGTGAGGTGGCGTGACGGCCGACTGAGTTATGCCTGTGGTGTCCTATTGGTCTCTGAAGGTACCTGTGGTAGCAAGCACATACAAGCTGTGCACTAGTCTCCACTGACAGAGCATGGCTCTGTGGGTGGCAGGCTCCTGTATCACATCACTGCACAGCTCACAGAGCCACCTCAGTGCCCGATTCAGGCGTACGGTACAATCTCAGTATCACTGCAGCTCAGAAGCTGGTGTGGACTTGGCACTACCTGGTAGCATACCACCGACAGGCCCTTCCCGCGGCTGTGCCCCCTGCTGCCTGCCTTCTCACCCCACATTACCTGCCTCCATCTGGATAGTGGCACTGCATGTTCCTGGCTGTGTTCACCCCTCGGCAGCTGTTTCTGTGTTCCCCCTGCTGTCCTGGCTGCTACTTCCCCTGCACCGGGAACACCTAACTGTGCTGGCCTCAGTGCTGTGTGGCACTTCCCCCTTCTGCACTGTGGCTGTGGCTCCCCTCACCTTCCCTGAGCCTGTGGGTTCCAGGTGCCCTTTCTCTGTCCAGCCCTGTGTGTGTGTGTGCTGCCTGTGTGGCTGGCTATAGTTCAGCAACATGTGCCTTCCCTGTAGCGTTCTTGTGCCTCTCCCTTGTTCCTTTTTATTTTGGCTCATTTCCGCTATCGCGCAACTTCCACTTGCTCCCCTATTGCACATGGCGCATGTTGTTGAATATTGCACTGCGCCATTTATGCATGGTTCCTCCCTCTTCAGTTGCACATACATTCATTATCATTGCACTATTGCTCAGCATGATTTGGTGGGCGCAACTGCCTCCCACTGAATATCGCAGAATGGCGTATTTTCAGACTTGCGCTCTTGTAACCCTTATTGCGCATGGCGCAACCCTTTTGAATATCTGGGCCCCTATTTCTAGACATGCCCAGGATTCGTACTTCCTTTGGCAAAACTGCCATCTCATATACCCTACCAGCTGATTGGAGTAATCTATAATCTACTCTGAAGCTTACCGGTCTCACATCTGTCATTGCCTTTAAAACCTTAACCACGAGATTGGTTAAACAGATATGCAGCTGTCGTAGGCTGTAAACCCAGCCTCTGCTATTGGTTCCCTAGTCTTTTCCCAGTCCCTTTTCCTCCCCCACCCACCAGGCCCTTCACGTCACATCTCCCCACCCACCAGGTCTCCCATCACTCCCCCATTACCCTCCATTCCTCCTCTCCCCTCCTCAGCTTTCCTTCCCCCCCACCCTCCTTATCTCTTCTTTCCTTCCAACTTCACACTACCTGGTGCCAGTATTTAATGAGCACCCTCGTAGGCCTTCTATCCATGCATCCTGTATGCACCTTAAGGCCTTCACACTTTATTGTCATAGTTCAGTCCCGGTTATTTGCACGTCTCTGATTCTTTTTTTGTACTTCAGTTGTGCACGTTGCACACTTGTGGCCATTGTTATTGTTAGTGTTTACTATGCCTGTATTATTTACTGCACTTCATGTCTGTATAACAATGCATATTGTACCCTCTCCTATTGCCTGTATTATGCATGTATATATTCTATATTGCCACATGGACTATGTATGTTTGTATGTATACTGCTGCTGCTACTTGTGGTACTTTTGATATATGTCTTAGGACCTCCTTGTGAATGAGCTTGCTCAGTGGAATTATTCCTGCAATAAACTTGAACTTGAACTTGATCCCCAAGTTAGTGCATGTACTGTACTGTACAGCAAAATCTTTTCAATCCTGTTTGCTACTCAGTTACCAATCAGTAACAAATAGCAGTCCTTCATATATTACCAAGTAAAAGGCATAGCAATGGGGACTACCTTTATCCCTAATTATGCAAACCTTTACTTGGGATAGGGGTAGAGGGAGGTGATTTAAGATCAATCTGTTAACCCATTTTTTGAGAAAACAAACCTCTGGAGGGGCTTCATCGATAATGGGCTGACGGTTGGCAGAGAACAAAAAAGGAACTAGATTCATTCATAAATACTTACACAACACAAACTGAAATTTGAAGTTTACAGTTCAAGCAGATAGAAAGCAGATAAACATTCAACATTACACATTCCTTCTGTTCGTAAATCAATTGTTCACCAATTTCTCTGCCTTTATGAACAATGCATCCCCTACTCTCCTGTCTCCCCCTTGTTCTGCTCATATCCCTATCCTTACCACCTCTGCTTGCTCACTACTCATCTATTCCTAATATAACTCTCCCAACCCCATCAGTTACTATCTCCAATCCCCATCCTACATCAATGCTATCACTCCCCCCCCAATTGAAATATAGTCTCACTCTACCACTATTCCTCATGCGGCTTTGATAATGGTGTCCACTTTCACTGTGGTTCTCCACCTTCTTCTTTCCCACTCATCCACTCCCTTCTCCTCAAATCTCCCAACCTCCTCGACAGCCCCTTCAAAATCCCCAAAGCTCTACTTTCTCATACTCGCTCTCCTCTTGCTCTCCGCTGGGTATATCCACCCTAACCCAGGCCCTATTGTCCCTAGCTCCTCTGGTGCTTCCTCCTCTACTACCTCCCCCTGCTCTCTTCTCTTAGCCCTCCAAAAGGGCTTAAAGATCCTACATCTAAACACCCACAGCTTGTTGCAAAAAATAGACCAGATTCAGATTATGGTTTGCTCTCTAAAACCAGACATTCTAATCATATGAACACAAAAAATTTGCCAGCAGATAAAGGCCTAGAGGTCTATCAAGTCTGCTCGAATGTGCAGCTAGCACCCCTTATTCTGCAGCTGCACCTTCCTTCCACCCTTCCCCGCCCTTGGGTGTCACCCCCCTCTTCTCCTTAGTAAATACCGAGCAGAAGTAATCATTTAGTGCTTCTGCCTTATCGCACCCTGCTTTCACCCAACCCCCCTCCTTCCTAATCCTTACTATGTGGTCCTTACAGCTCCTTTTCTCCTGATGTACCTAAAGTCCTTCTCCCCCTTCTTAATGCCTTTTGCCAGCCTGAGCTCCGTGGGTACCTTGGCTCCCCTTACTGCCAGTCCACCTCCTTGATTCTGTCAAGTACTCCTCCCTGTCCTCCCCCTCCCTGTTTTCTTGTACATTCTAAAGGCAGCTCTTTTCCTCCTTACCTTTTCCATGACCTCCTTGCTCAACCAGCTCAATTTCTTAACCCTAGCCATCTTGCTGTGGGCCTTGCAGCAGGTTTTGGTTGCCTCCACTATCCCCAGCTTTATGAGCTCCCACCTCTGGTTAGTGTCCATACTAGGTTGAATTCTGGCCATGTACCCTTTTACCACTTCCCCCATCCTCCCAAAGTTGGCCCTCCTGAAGTCCAGCACTCTTGTGCCAGATTCCACTCCTATCTTGCCCATATCCAATGTGAGCCATACTGAATGGTGGGTACTCCCTGACAGCAGTTCTTCCACGTTAACTTCTCTCACAAAGTCCCTATTTGCCAGCACAAGGTCAAGGGTATTCCCTAACCTGGTTGATTCACTGACCATTTGCAGCAGGAAGCTGTCCTGGAATTCATCCAGCAGTACCTGCTCCCTTCTGTTCCTGGTTGTTTGGGTATTCCAGTCTACTCCTGGCATGTTGAAATCCCCCACAATAACCACACTACCCTTCTCACAGGTTCTCCTGATCTGTCCCACTAGTTCCCTGTCTAACTCCTCCATCTGAGATGGCAGCCTGTACACCACTCCCATTCTGAGAATCCTATTCTTGGAATCCTGGATCTGCATCCAAAGTGATGCTGTACTACCCTCTCCCCTTCCTCCCTTACACACTTTAGTCCTTCCTTCACATATAGTACCACCCCCCTTTCTTTCCTAATCACCCTGTCCCTACAAAATGATCTGTACCCTGGTACAGACAGGTCCCAGTCATTGTATTGGGTGGCCCATGTTTCTGGGATGGCTGCAATGTCTACCTCTCCCTCTGCCATGAGCACCTGTAACTCTGCAGTTTTCATCCCAAGGCTCCTAGCATTAAGGGTAACCACCTTCCACCCTTTCCCACCCCTCCTATCCTGCCCTCCTTTCCTAGCATCACCAATAGTACTTGCCATTTGTCCTTTGTCACTGTTGTGGGGGGTAAGCTCATATGATTTCCCAACCTGTGGTCTCTGCATCTCTCTTACCCAACTGCCACCCCCCACTCCTAGTTTAAATTCCCAACTTCCTCTATATACTCTTCCATCCTCTGTTTCAACACTTTCTTTCCCTCCTTACTCAAGTGTAGTCTGTCCTTGGCATAGAGACTACTGTCCTCCCAGGTCCCTCCCCACCCCGCCAACAGCCCATACCCTTTAGCACAATATCAGGTTCTTAGCCATCTGTTAAATTCCTCTATTCTCAGCTTTCTTGTTGTGCTTGCCTTGGGTACTGGAAGTATCTCTGAAAAAGTTACTGATCTTCCTGCCCCCTCACATAATTGTCCTAGTTCCACAAACCTCCTCTGGACTATATCTACTGTTATGTCAGCCAGGTTGTTCGTCCCAAGATGTATAATTAAATGAGGCTTGTCCCTACCTCTTCTAGCATATTTCTGAACAGATTGTCCCACCCTTTCCACTGTCATTCCTGGCATGGCCTCTACCCAAATGCGGCTATGCCACTCCCCCTTGCTACCCCACCTGACTCCTCTTAGTATTGAGTCCCCAGCACTAAGATTCTACCTCTCTTACTCCCTGCTTGCTTCCATTCATCTCCATCTCTCATTTCCGGCTCCTCTTCTTCCTCCTGCACATTATTTCCCCCTTTTGCCCCTGTTGCAATTCTCCCAGCAGAACTTCCCCCCATAATGGTTTGGTCCAGGCATTTATCAATTACTCCTCCAATTGCATCATTTCCCTCCTCCTTCTTCCTCTCTAGCAGTGCAAAACTATTTTCTGAAGACCCTTCACAAATGCCCACTTCCTCTCTCTTCATAGTGATCTACATAGATACATAGACAGTGTCGGCAGATAAGGGCCTATGGCCCACCTAGTCTGCCCATTTGAGCTTGTAAGTTCAGTTTGTTTTCCTAGAAGTCTATTTCCCCTTACCCCTGACCTCTAGAATTCCTTTATGTCTATCCCATGCATTCTTAAATCCCGTGATTGTTTCAGTCCCACCACTTCCTCTGGCAGGGTGTTCACTTGTCCACCACCCGTTCTGTGAAGAAATTCTTTCTCATGTTTCCTCTGATGTCCTCCTCAACTTCATCCCATGCCCTCTGGTCCTGAAACATCTTTTTGCTTAAAAATAGTGTTTTCCTGCACCCTGTTCCTCCCTGTAAGATACTTGTATGTCTCTATCATATCCCCTCTCTCCCTCCTCTCCTCCAGGGAGTACATGTTCAGTTCCTTCAACCTGTCTTCATAGGACTTGTGATGCAACCCATGCACCATCTTTGTTGCCCTCCTCTGAACCTTCTCTACCCTGTCTATGTCCTTACGTAGGTATGGTCTCCAGAACTGTACACTGTACTCCAGGTGGGGCCTCACTAGTGTCTTGATCTGTTCTTTCCTTTCCACTCAATGACTTTTGCCATTTCTTCTCCTTCCCTCACAAGTCCCTATCTCCTCCTTACATTTGTCTTTTGTCTCCTGACCTGGTTTCCCTGACAATTGTTCTTCCTGGCCTGGGCCCCTTTGCCTCCACTTCCCTTCTTCTGACCCTCTCCTCACCACTGTTGGCTCAAATCACCCTCCCTCATCTATCCTCCTCCCTCCCTCCAGTATTGGGCTAAACCACCCTCAGTCTGCCTTGCCTGTCTTGGTTCCTCCTGCAGACCCTTGATCTCCTTTCTAAGTTTCTCTATGTGGTTGCACACTAAACATCCCCCTACACTCCAGGCAATGTTTAGAAAGATTGGTGCACCACAGCTGTTGCAGCCTACCACCCTACCCATTGCTGTCGTTGCCCACCAGCGACCTCCCACCCTTCCAGATGAAGGATACCAAACACTCCCCCAAGTCTCCCCTCTCCCCATCTATCAATGCAAAACATTCTTTTCTTAATTTCCCTTACCTCTTTGTTGTATACGTTTAGATAGGTTGTATACGTTTAGATAGGTTGAGCAACTGCTTTTTACTTTCCTATCCTTCCTATCCACACCCAAAAAGAGACTTTAAGTAACTATTGCACAACCTTCCTCAAACTCCTACTCCTCCTTTCCACAATGCAAATAGCAATGCAAAGAAGCAACAATGATAGCTCCTTGATTTGCATTTACTTCCCTTCCACTGAGATAACAGTCACCTCTTCAGTTGCTGCTGTTCCTTTCCTGGATATCTGCTTCTGCTATGACAGGTGCATGTCCTTTGCCGTTTGAGAGTGATGTCGGAACCCCTGGTATAAAGGAAATCATGGACCTGAGGCGGGTGGGCTTGAGGCTGGGAGGTGGGACCAGCCCAAGTCTTCCAGAAACAATCAGGTAGCTGAGGTCCCTGGTCAGACCATTAGCACCCTTCCCCCACTATGCACTAAACTTCGCAGCTAGTTAAGCCAGCAAAAAGGAATCACAATTCTACCCAAAGCCCCCAAAATAGGTTTGCTACCAAAAGAAACAGGTCTCCAATTCAAACAGAAATCATCTCAGAAACTTGGCTAAAGAGCACTATCCCTGACCACTCGATCTCAATTCCTGGCTATTCACTACTAAGGCAAGACTATGCTGGCAGAGGTGGTGGTGTGGCCATTTATGTCCTGGCCTACATCCAATATTTCATCATCTACTCATCCTCCTATCCTGTGACCCATGATGTCCTAGCTATCCATGTGTCCCTCCCCTTCACTCTCCCAATCTTTGTAGCCAGGATTTACTGCAACCCAAATGTCCATCCTTCAGTCACACTAGACCTCCTGACCTCTATCACTTCCCTTGCTTGCTCTGGGGAATTATTCATCCTAGGCGACTTCAATATAAATTGGTTGTCACTTAAAACTACCAAAACTAAAAACAAAATTGGAGCCCTAAACCTCTCCCAACTGATCTCCGAATTCACCAGCCCAAGCCACAAGACACAACAACACTCCCTATTCGGCTGAGCCCTTACCTCCCACCCCCACTGTATCATCACTTCCGGTATCCTCCCTGATGCTCTCAGTGACCATAACCCAATATTCAAAGTTAGGAAAGCCCACAGAACTAAATCACCACACAAAACCATACAACTACGCTCTTTCAAGTCTCTTGACCTTGAATCTCTCCTGAGTAACCTTGCCACTTGTGACTGGTCCCCTCAACCTCCTTCCCCTCAGTTGATAAGGTCCTTGTCTACTTCAAAGAAATCTTTCTTGTAAACTGGAGCGCTGCCTCATTCAAACAAACAAGAGTCAGAGGTAACCACACACCTCGGATAACCCTGAACTTCTGGCCTGTCTCAGGGCTAGAGATCGAGCCTGGAAGCATCATAAAGCTACCCAGCATCCCAATGACCTCACAAACTACCATGTGACCTGAAACACTTGCACCAGGGCTACAAGGTTAGCAAAGTCCAAATTTTTCAAATCTGCCTTCATCACCAACATAAATTCCCCTTCAAAGTTCTGGAAGGTGGTCCATGCCCTATTTACCCCCTCATCTCGGCCCCACCCTGGTGCTTAAAGTAAATAGCTCACTATTGTCTGACCCACCAGTCATAGCTGTGGAATTTAACTCCTACTATATCTCCTGCACCACTGAACTACTAAAAATCCCTCCCCTCCTACCCGTCACCCTCCCCATCCTCTACTGGTGTGCCCCTCCACCACCATCCTACCTTCCCTTCTCTTTTGTTACTGTAACCCCAAATGGTGCCCTCCTCACCATCAGCCCCTCTAAAGGTGCCTCCCCTGATGGCCTCCACCCAAAACTCCTCTCTCTCTCCACTTTGGCCATTGCCTACCTCCTCTCATTAATCCTAAATCTTTCATTCTCTACTGCCTTTGTCCCCTCTTCATGAAAACATGCTGTGGTCCTCCTTCTGCCCAAAGGGGGTGACCCCTCATCTCCTGGGAACTATTGCCCCAATTTTCTCCTCCCTACCCTTGCCAAGCTTCAAGAACACATTGTCCTCTCCCAACTCACCTCTTTTCTATCTGACACCTCCTTTTTCACCCCTTTCCAGTCTGGTTTCAGGAAAAAACACTCAACCACCACCTTCCTCCTACAGCTCAAAGACTCCATCCTAACTGGGATGGACAATGGCCAAATTACTTCTACCATTTTTGTCGACCTGGCCAAGGCCTTCAACACCCTCTCTCACTCCCTTCTCCTCGATTCACTCCCAGAAGCTGGCCTATCTCCCTCCACCACAAACTGGTTGAAGGCCTACCTCATTGGCAGAACGCAATCAGTTATGAACTTGGATGCCACTTCACTTCCCTTTCCGATTAGCACTGGCATCCCCCAGGGCTCTGCATTAGGGCTCCTCCTATTCTCCATCTTCTTAAATGACCTTCCCTCTGTTTGCTCTCCCTCCTCTGTTATACATATGTATGCTGATGATACAGTCCTGCATGCATCTAACTCCTGTCCTGTTGAGGTTACAACCAGCTTACAGCAAGACTTCAACAAGGTTCAGGTCTGGTTTGCTAACCATCAACCTTTCCTCAACACCAAGAAGACTGTCTCCATGACCTTTGGCACAAGGCAGAGACTCTCTAGGCTTCCCTTCCTACCCACTTTCCACACCCTTGATGGGACTTTACTTAAGGACACATCCTCCTTCTGGTACTTAGGTGTTTGGTTGGACCAGCACCTAAACTTCTCTGGACATATTGATGCCATCCAGAAAAAACTGTGCACCAAGCTTGGTGCCCTGCTCAGGGACCATAGTGGCATCCCTTCTACAGCTAGGCGTGAACTTGTTCAGCAGATGATACTGCCCATTTTCAACTACTGTGACATAGTCTATGGTGCTGCCCCCAAGTCTTCCCTGGCCAGACTGGACACCCTCTTCAATTTCTTCTTCTGCTTTGCACTGGATGCCCCCCTCACATTCACCACTGTGATCTTTATCATGCCCTATCATTCCTCTCTCTTGCAAACAGGCGACTCTCCCAATGTGCTAAATTCACCTCCAAGCACTGGTTGGGTGAGCTCCCTTCCTACCTAACCTCCTCCTTTATAACAACCCCCCCATCCTCCCATTTCCTTAGATCAACCGACTCCCACACCCTGGTAATCCCCTGAAGAGCCACCCTAATAAGCTAATCCACTTACTCTCACCGCTTCCCAAAAATTTGGAATTTACTCCCCCCTCAAATCCGGCACTCATCCTCTGCCTACTCCATCAGCTCTGCCCCCAATAATTACCTTGCACCTAGATGCTCCTGCCTTGTCCCTTCCTAATTCACTCCTCTAAGCCCTGGATAAATCCTACCCCTCTACTGTCTCCTTCTTTTTACCCTGTGCACCCCCATCCCCCAAATTTCTAGCTCTCCTCATCTTCCCCCAAATTGCTGCCCCTTACTGGCCTCCCTTGATCTCTCACAGAATGTAAGTGAACCCAAATACTCTCCATGGGTTTCTCTCCTACCCCTCACCAAGGGCTTTTATTTTATTTTATTTTGAACAGTATCAGAATTACAATCCTTTGAGTCAGAGACTCCTTTACAAAGGCTCCATGTCAGTTAACAAAACATTATATAAAACTAAACATTATACAAAATAGCAAGGAACAAAATCAGATAACATACAGTAGGCATTTTACAGGCAAGGAATAGGTACAGCTCTGACCTAGGCAGGAGGAGGATCCCTTGCCATGAGTAGATAGTTGCCAGAGCATAAAGCAGGGGAGTTGTTGGGAAAAGGGTGGTGACAGAGGGTGGGGACAGCTCTGACCTTGTTAGGCAGGAATGGTATCCCTTGTCATGAGCAGATATTTGCTCAGGCATTAAGCAGGGAAGCTGTCTAGGGGTGGGCGGAGGTAGGTGGGGGACCATAACAGGACAGGGAAGTGGGCTAGTGACATTCACAGGTTTGAGAGGCAAGGAGATAGTCCCTGAGGAGGGATCTGAAGTGGCTGAGCTTGTTTTCCAAGGTGATGGAGCTGGGTAGAGCATTCAGCCAGGCAGGGACTCTATAACAGAAAGACCTCTGAACTATGGCTGTCATACTGCAAGGGATAATGAGAAAGGGTTTAGAGGAGCTATGGGTGGCAACCACCATAGGAGCAGACAGCAGGAGTGAAGAGAGGCTGGGGGGGCAAGTCCACTTGTTATTTTCTTGGCAAATAGGCAGGTCTGGTATCCATCATCTACTCCCTTTCCGCCATCATCCCTCCATCTCACCTCTCCCTTTCCTTTCACCGTTTTCTTTCATGTAAGAACTTGTTTACTTAATAACCAAGCACTTATTATTGTCCACTCTTTCTACTTGTTATGAACAACACTGTTTTAACACTGTTTGTAACACCTGCCGTACAACCGTATATTAATGTTGATCTTGTAACTTGAATGTAACTTGAACATGACTCTTCCCCCTTCCCCACCTCACCCCTCCCTCTTCTTTCCCCCTTTTTTTCACATAAGCACTTGTTTGCTTATTAGCATGGCACTTATTTATGTCCACTCTTTCTACCTATTATATGCAACACTGTTGTAACACTGCTTGTAACACCTGCCTTACAACTGTATGTTTTTGTTGATCTTGTAACTTGAGTGTTCAGTGTTTCATTCCTATTGTACCCCTTTCCCCCAGGTCACACCGGTAGATGAGCGACTTGTTGCTCAGTGTGCCTTCCTGGTGAAACATTTCAATAAGTAAATAAATAAATACATACATTTTGGATTTATGTATTAACAAATTAGAGAATGGCTTTGTAAGTAATGACTAATTCTGAAGTGCCACAGATCGCAATACTATATTGCGTGCATCCAGCTGCCATCCCCGCCACACCATCAAGAACATCCTGAAATCACAATTTTTACATATTAAAAGAAATTGCTCAAAAGAGTCTGATTTCCAGTTCAGACTTGGAGAGATGACTACAGTATTCCAACAAAGAGGTTATAGTATCCAGATATTACAGGAGGAAAATGAGGCAGTGAAAAGTAAACCTAGGTCCTCATTGCTTGAATAAAGGGATAGGCAAAATGAGAGCATCAATTTTGTCACCACCTATGGTTCTAATTCATCAAAAAGTAAAGAGATTAACAACAAAAATTGGCCTATTTTGGCAACTGAGCTGACACCAGAAAAAGAAGTGCCTACCCCATCTGTAGTCTTTATGACAGGAAAAATCTGTCAGACCTCTAAGTTCAGTCATTATAATCCACTATAAAATGGGTCTAACAGTCAAAAAACTTTAATTGGTTTGAAACCAGTCAGGTGACCGTTCAATATTAGTGCATAATGCATTGTCATCCTGGTCCTAAACCACATCACACAATGAGCAAATTGGTCCTCCTACAATCAAAACTATCTTTTATCATTTCCCCTACAATCAGAATTTATCTCCCATCACAAACATGGCTGCTACCTTTACAGAGTAAAAAGAAAACTTCAACTAGGCTCTAAAGATAAAACTACTAAATAAAAAATAAGACAAATTATCACACGCTACTTATACACACACACAAATTAGAAACATGAAGTATTGTTCATAGTTTTCATCACAACTGTTTCTTTGCTGACAATGAAAAATCATCTTTCTGTCTTTGACTGCTCATTTGGGAAATCTCTTCTTTCCCTGACAGTGAGATAATTAAGTTTATAAAATGGGTAGGCTAAACCAGCCAATCAGATAGCAAGCTCACCATGCATGAAATATGTTCCATGCATGGTTAAAAAAAGAATGTCAGTAAAAAGGCAAAAATCATTAAGTCTTAGAACGTTGGCATTTAAAAATGCCACCATTGTTGTTTCCTTGCTAAAGCAGTCTCCCCTGCATGAAAAGCAAATGAACGCGGCAGTCTGCATGTATATAAAATGTGGTATGGTTCTCCAAACAAAACTTACTAGCCACTCAGGAAGTTAGTCCAACTCTAGCAAACTCAGTTTTTAGATGAAGCAAATGTGAACACACATTTAAAAAAAAAATTATTTCAGTAAGCGCCCTGAAAAGCACTGAAATAAAGATCGGGTTTTGAAAGTAAGTGTACAAATCCCCCAATTTATGGAGGAGGAACAAAATCAGGCCTTCAACTCAGCTGTTCTCTGGTGGGTGATGTGCAGTATCCATTCAAGTGAGATTTGAGCCCATGTGCGCCCCATACCCACCATCAGTGTGCACAGACAGCCATCTAGCTATACATTCAATGCCACCACTGCCTTTTGAAAACTTTATTTTGCTGAAAGTGCTCGTTGATGCAATCTGACAGCACTGCACCACAGCAACACGTTGTCCTAAACTGGCGATTTATGTCTGGTTTGCTGTCATACAATCCACGGGGCTTTCAAAAACCGAAACAGCAAAGATGCATCCGGTTTGCTGTCATGCGATCCACAGAGTTCAACGCATTAAACTGCCCTCAACTTTTAACGGAGCAATCCTCACCTCAACAAATTCAGTTTCTCAGGGCAGAAGGAGCTGTCAACATTTCAGGTCCTCAGTTTTCATGATAACAGGGACAATCTAGCAGGATGAACTCATTTTGTGGTAGGCGGAAGGTCTATTTTATCTTAAATCAGCATCAGTAAATGCTATTTACCACATATAACATTAATTTTCTAAGTGCAAAAAGTTTTTGTTTTAAAGTAGACCATTTTATAAGCACAATAAGACACTCCAGCTGTGTGCATGGAACAGATTTTACCACACACCAGGGGCTAAAGGCACTCAGCCAAGGCCTCATGCCTTATTATGCCCCTGGCCATGAGGTAAAATCTGTTCCATGCACACCCTGTTGTGTCTTATTGCTTACCTGTGGCTCTAGAAGAGGCCTTTGTTTTGTGTGTGTTTGTGTGTGTGTGTGTGTGTGTGTGTACAGTATGTTAGGGAGAGGAACATTCTGCCAGTGGAACTGAGCAGAATTTTGAATCCCTGCATTCCATGGTAAACATTCCATATCTTAAATGTGGGGAAAGATGGAAAAAAAACAGGATGAAGACAGTAGGCAATAATACTTCGTAAACAAAGAGCAAAAGTGGGAAACACAGCTACATTGGCAGAGGCAGATTCAAACTGCTGAAATACATTCCTGATGTTTAAAAAAGCACATACATTTGAATCATACCTGGGTATTTTTAGATGAAATCTATCACCCCACACCAAAAAAAGGCAACCTGGCAGGTTTAAAGTTTTGAATACATTTCCATTAAGAAACAGTACTTATATTGATTCGAAATGCAAGGGAACATTTTTTTCTAACATAAATGTGTGCCACACACCGTTTTCATTACGTTTTATGTTTTTAGGTAACCCCACAGTTACCAGAATGGGACTATTTTTTGTATTCAGATATAACATGGAAGTATATTTCAATAAAAGGTCCAATTGTCATCTTTTTAAAATACTTTTTTCTTATTTCCATTCATTTTAAGTCATATATTTAAATGTCATTTTATAAGAGCAATAAGACACTCCAGAGGTGTGCCATTATGGTGAAATAATCGCAGTTCTCAGGTACATTTAATGGCATTCAGCTGCACCTCATGCCTAACAGCGCATCTGAGGCATGTGACTATTTCACCATAATGTACACCCTGTCATGTCTTATTGCTTACCTATAGGCACTAACAGACAGTGGTTACCCACCACCACCACCACCAAAAGGTTGCTTCCAGTGCGGCCACTGTAAATTATGTACAGTGGTCTCAAAAAGATCTGAGTTTACGTCTATTAACAAAGACAAGATATTTGAAATTAGGCAGTCTGTTAACTGCTCAAGCACAGGAGTAATATATGTTGCAAACATGTGAGTGCCAGGCATTTTACATAGGAAAATGATTAGAATTTTTAAACAACGTATCACTGAGCATCTGAGTGATATTAGATGTAGAGATGAGAACAATGTCTTAGTGCAGGGCATAAGTTTAACTTCTGTGGAATAGAAAAATGATCCATAGGATAAAGGGGTGAAGACCTGGGAAAAGAAATTCTACTCTTTAGTGAGGCATTTTGGATTCATCATCTGGGGGCCCAGGGTCATAACCGAGCACACAGTAAAAGCACTGCACTATACCGTGTTGTTACAACGGTGGCTGGGGACAGCAAGCACTAGTTGGAATCAATTGACTTTTTTGGAATGGAGCAGGTGTAAAGATCTCCTTGTTCATTTTTCTGGGACATATTGGAACTCTAAATAGCATTAGCAAATATGATAGCATTTAGACAAAGAATTAAAATGTCCTTTATGTTTTTATCACATATATCACTGTTGCCTTTTTCTGGTTAGAATGTCAACCATAATTTTGATTGTGAGTATCAATTGTGTCTATTTACTGCAAGCAGCACTGTTTTCATGTCTGCTTATTTGATTATATGGATGTGATGTCACTTTAAATTTTACTCTATTTATCACTGAGCCTTTTATGTGAAGGACATCTTCTGACAAAGCATGCATGTGTGAAACCAGATGGGGCCTTACTTCGTGGCTTCTTGTTTGGTGATTGTTACTCCTATGTGGCACTGTGGATGCTTACTACATAAATGTAAGTTATAAACTCCTTTGCATTATTTTACTGGTGAATGGTGCCAATTTCTTTCCTGTGGAGACTTGTGTATTTTTGGATGGAGCACGTCCTGTCCTGGAGCAGCTCCTTTTCGTTGCTGTTCAGTTTCCCTTACCTGCTACTTTATACTGCTTGCCAAGGTTCTTCTAGGGGCACCTCACTGGACATCAACCTGTGGAGAGTGGGCTGACTATAGTTGGAATTGGTCACTAGTGCTGGGGACTGGGCTTTACTGGAGACATGGTCTAATATAAATGATGTCAATGGCAAAAACCCTAAAGTATCGCCTACAATGCTAAACATAAATGGGACCCCTACCGCTGACCCTCTGGAAATTGCTAATGCCTTTAACAATGCTTTTACCAATTTGAGCTGTGTTCTCCCACCTGACTTTTTCGTTGATGATGCTGCCCACTCCACAAGCCACAGTGATGAAAATAGTCCTGAGCACCCCCCTTTTTATTTTAAAAGGGTATCATGCAACCTGGTTAGAAAACTACTAGCTAAGGTCCTAAGAAACACAAGACACAGTAGTGATGGACTAGACCTTAAGCTTATCACCCTAACCCTAGATGAAGTTCTCCTATCTATAACTAAGATTCTAAACCTTTCTCTTAAACACTGGGACAATTTCCTGATGCCTGGAAAATGGCCATCATAACTCCGGTGCATAAAACCAGTGATGGTTCCTTACAGGGTAACTATAGGCCTATATCCATTCTCCCTCCACTCTTCAAGGTGCTCGAGCGAATTGTTACCAACCAGCTTGGTGCTTATCTGGCCACATACTCCATCCAGTGCCCACAACAACATGGCTTTAGAAAGGGGCATAGTACTACCACAGCATTATTAGAAATCGCAAGCTACATACAACAGGCAATTGGTCAAGGCAAGATTGTAGGTGTAGCCTTTGTTGACCTAACAAAAGCCTTTGACATAGTGAATCACACACTGTTGCTTGGCCAACTCTCTAAAACTGGTGTTACCCCAAACACCCTGAAATGGTTCGGAAACTACCTCAGTGATAGACTGCAGAGGGTGAGGATATCAAATGTAGTTTCAGAGCAGAGGGCTGTCCAATCAGGGGTACCTCAAGGCTCAATCCTGGGTCCCTTATTGTTCAGTATTTTCCTGAACAACTTTCCTACTGTCTGCAACCAGCGTACTCTCCTCTACACAGATGACGCAATCATCTTTACTAGGCACCTTGATCCCAACGCTCTTGAAAACAATCTTCAATAAGGCTTCACAGAAGCAGAGAGATGGTTTAATAATCATAAACTAGTGCTAAACTACAAAAAAAACTAAAGTACAGCTGTTTTCATCTTCTCGGAATAAGTTTAAGGCCCATCAACTCACTATCATCAACAACCACAGAGACGCTCTTGAACAAACTCAGCTTTTCAAATACCTAGGTCTAACCTTGGATAGCCACCTTACCTTTGTGCCTCACATTGAAAATGTTGCCAGAGATGTTAATATCAGAATTGGGCTCCTCTTCAGACACAGACAAAGTCTTACCCAAGAAGTCCTGAAGGTTGCAGTTCACAGCTCGGTCCTCTCGATCATTGATTATAGTCTAATCATATACTGTGCTGCAACCTCCACATCTCTTAAATGACTCATGGTGGCCCTGAGCAAAGCCTGTAGGTTAGTTTTGGGTGCTGCGTACCTCACTCATACCTGTGAGTTATTTGATCAATCTGGCTGGCTCCAACTAAGTAACGGGATCAAATATCAAATCTGCCTCCTGTCCAAAAAAGCTCTACTTGCATTACTACCCCCAAGCATTGGTTGCATGCTAAGCAAATCGTGTACAGTGTGGGTGTGGTGGGTAATGGAACAATGTTCTTATAGGAACTTCTTCAGCTCCCCCAGGAGGCTTTTGATACACAATTATGAAATAGTTTACATATGTGAAATTAAACAATATTCTGTTTTAATTAATTTGCAGAAAAATAAAGAATACAGTGATTACAAGTACATATACCCCATGAACAAGCCCATTTTATGGGTGAAACATAGGGGACTTTACAAATAAAATAAGAAATTATACAACAGAGAAATTGTTTAGAATTTTTCAAGGGCCCCCCCCACCTCTATTTCATAATTCTGCTAAACAAATCCCCTAAGACCCAACACACACGTACCTCAGTTTCTGACCTTCTTGTATTACCCCACTGTTGGACTGCTCAATACCAGTGATCCTTTCAATACAGAGCCCCCCCCCCATGGTTTAATAATCAAGCAACCAACTGAGCAGTCTTTCTAGTCTGTCCCAATATAAACTTATGCTTCGTCAGCATCTCCAAACCGAAAGCACTTGTGATTGTTACACCTAGTTTCCCACTTCTGCAGACACCCTTATACCACTTTTTTCACTCTCTGAGGCTCTTACTTGGCTTCCTGTTTTGTTCCAACTCTCCTGACAGAACAATTTCCCCTTTCCCCCTGACACCTCCTCCCTTACCTCACCCTCTCCTTGATTTTATCCCACTAACCCCTCTCTTCCTGGACCTGCCAGGCCCCCTGGTCCCCACTCTCCCTTATCTTCTTTCCTTTCATCTGCCCTCCTTTTCCCCTCTTTTATCCCCTTCTCTCGGCTTAGCCTCCCCTCCCTCTCACCCTATGACAAGGCCTCTGATTGCCATATTTTCTTTTCCTTCTCTATCTGGACTCTACCCTCTCATCTCCCCTACCATTTCCTTACTTTCCCCTTCCCCCCTCACCTCTGATTAGTAATGTTGCTTCAAATGTATCTTATGGTTTTCTATGGTTGTTTGTAATCTTGAGTGTGTAGCACTGTTCCCATTTATTTACCAGTTGACTTGCTGTGCTCCAATGATACCATGAATGTTGTCTGTACTTCCGTTGATAGCATGAATGTTGTCTATACCTCCCTACCTTATTGTGGCCCTTTTCTTTGATGTGGAACCTTTGTAAATGAGCTATCTCAAGCTCAAAGGTATTTGTAATCTGAGATTTAAATAAATAAATAAATAAAATAATTACAGTGGGCAGAGTGCCCAAAATAAATGCTCTAATGCTCTCATACTATAACCTGGAGCACTGAACACATATTAAAAGTTCCCCAGCTCTGAACTGGGTCCTAAAGAGAGCTATATCTATATATTTATATATCTATACTGCTATCTACATATATATATATATACATACATATATATATATATATATATATATATATATATATATATATATATCATGCAAAAACTCTATTTAATGCATCAGTTAGCTTGTTTCACAGTGACAAAAGCAAGGAAATTCAGTGTTAGGGTTGCCACCCTTTGCACCCCATGCCCACCATGTCCCCATGAACCAGCATCGGGGTGTGCGTTGGGGTCATTGGCCCTAACTCTCACCCCATTCCATGTGTAAATAAGATGAGGTGGTGCAGTATATGAGAATGGGGTGAGAGTTAGGGCCGACGACCCCAATGCACACCCCAATGCCTGTTGGTGGGGGCAGGGTGGGCATGGGGTGCAATGGGTGGCAACCCTAACACTGAATTTCCTCACTTTTGTCACTGTGGAGTAACCCTAACTGATGCATTAAACTGAGTTTTTTGCCATGAATGTCCCTTCTTTTTGAGAATGTGCACTATAAATAGTGAATGGTATGTGGTGGTGGGATCGCGGGACCCATGCTTCCCATTTGTGCGTAATAACCCTAACAGTAATGGTTATGCTAACAGTAACGGTAACAGCAACTGTAAGGGTAATCCTAGTGGGAACGTTAATGCTAACAGTAATGTCAACGGTAATGGTAACAGTAACAAGAACAGTAACGGTAATGGAAACACACACTCAAATGGTAACGCAAACACAAGTGGAATGGTAATGCCAATGGTGATGCAAAAGGAAACAGTAACACAAATGGTAATGGAAACATAAGCGCAAACGTGAACACAAATACAGATGGTAAAGCAAACGGCAATGAAAACGGTAATGGTAATGCAAACAGAAATGCAAATGCAAGTGCAAATACAAATGCACACGGTAAACGCACATGGTGATGCAAATGAAAATGCTAATGAAAACGTTACTGGAAACGCAAATGGTATCGGTAACACAAACGCAAATGATAATGTCAACGGTGACTCAAAAGGAAACAACGATGCTAATGGTAATGGAAACGTAAGTGCAAATGGTAATGCACACAGTGATGCAAATGGCAGTGATTACACAAACGGTAACAGAAATGCAAATGGTAACAGTAGTGCAAATGGTAACGCAAATGCAAATAGTAACGGCAATGATGACGCACAAGGAAATAGTAACATAAGCGACAATAGAAATGCAAGCACAAATGCAAACGCTAGGAGTAATGGAAACACAAATGCAAATGCTAACACAAACGGTAATGAAAACACAAAACGGAAATGGTAACACAAATGGAAACACAAATGGTAATGGTAACAGCAATGATGACGCCAAAGTAAACAGTAACACAAATGGAAACGCAAACACAAGTGAAATGCAAATGCAAATGGTAACGCACATGGTGGTGCAAATGGAAATGCTAACGAAAATGGCAACTGAAACACAAACTGTAACAGTAATGCAAATGGTAACAGTAACGAGAACAGTAATGGTTATGGAAATGCACACGCAAATGGTAACGCAAACAGTAACAAAAACACAAACAGTAATGGTAACGCAAATGCAAGCGGAAATGGTAACGCCAATAGGGATTTGAAAGGAAACAGTAACACAAATGGTAACGCAAACAGAAACGCAAAAGCAAATGGAAACAGTAACAAAAATGGTAATGGAAACACAAGAGCAAACGTGAAACCAAACACAGATGTTAATGCAAATGGCAATGAAAATGCAAACAGTAATGGTAATGCAAACAGAAATGCAAAGACAAGCGCAAATACAAACGCAAAAGGTAATGCACACGGTGGTGCAAACAGAAATGATAATGCAAATGGTAATGGAAACACGAGCGCAAACGTAAACACAAACACAAATGTTAACGCAAATGGTAATGGAAACGCAAATGGTAACGTTCACACAAACGCAAACACAAACACAAATGCAAATGGTAATGGCAATAGCGATGCACAAGGAAGCAGTAACACAAGTGACAACAGAAACGCAAGCACCAACACAAATGCTAACAGTAACAGAAACGCAAATGGAAATGGTAATGCAAACGGCAACAAAAACACAAACAGTAATGGTAACGCAAAGGCAAATGCAAATGCAAATGCAAACAGTAACGCACATGGTGATGTTAATGGAAATGCTAATGAAAATGGTAATGGAAACACAAACAGTAATGCAAACACAAACTGTAATGCCAATGGTGAAGCAAAAAGAAACAGTAATGCAAACGGTAATGCAAATGCAAGCAGAAACATAAACACAAACTCTAACGGCAACAGTAATGCAAATGCACACACTTTGTGTTCAAAAGAGGTGCATTCAAAAGCACAGTGAATACAAAGAATGTGGTCATAATAGAGACCCTCGGACAGGAAAATGAGCACTTGGAATATTGAATTGCTTACATCTCAGGAACCGTATGACGTAGAAAAAAAAATTAAGATCTCATATTATTTATGACTTTCCAGGCTAGTTTTGCACTTAGCCCCCCAGCAGGGGACTAAGATTTTTTGCAACCAAAACAGTTCGAGATACGGGACCCGAAAGATGCAGTGGACGCCGCAATGTTATCCTATGGGAAAAATTGTCAACTTTAGAGCACTATAACTTTGCAGCCCTGTTATATTTTGGCACCAAACTATGAAAAGGCACATCTGTGTGATGTTGGCTGTCTTCCCTGCAAATTTCAGCCCAAAAGACCAAACTGTTGTTTTGCAGTAGGGTGGCAAAGATTTCCTATTGTTTTGGGTACAGTGTCACAAATTACTTTCGCAAATCACGACACTTTCGCAAAAAAATCAATAAACTGTCAACATTTCTGAAAGTACTTTACAAAAGTACTTTTACAAAAAAATTTGAAAGCATATTTCTGGGATGTTTTACCCCCAAAATAAGACATGGCTAGCATCCTCAGGGCTTCACTAGGTGAACACAACAAGAATTGTGTCTCTAGAGGATCCCAAATTTAAATGCCAGACATTTTTCTGACCACCAACTGAAAAACAAATGGCTGAATCACGAAAGTAAAAGGGTAATTTGCGGTAGTAAAAACTGCATTTGCAACACTTTTGCATAGTTTGTTAACTTTTCCCATATGCTATAGTGGGATTCAGTGTTTTTTTAATAACTTTTGAACCGTTTAATATTTTTTCACAAAATTTTCTAAAGGCACATTGGGGACCCTGGCTGCATGTTCCCTGACGTTTTTGGACCAACTGCACAAACTGTGCCAGCTGTAGGTGCAAGCAAAGAAACGTGCCAAAACCCATTATTTATGCATTTTTTGATGCTTTGTAGCTTCACAACTGTACATCCGCTGTAACGAAACTTGGTAGGTACAGAGATCTATGGTACCAGACTGAGCATTCCAAATTTCAGGCAAATCCATCATACTGTGGCAAAGTTATTAAGGTGCAAAATTTCAGATTTAACCCTAAATGGGGTACTCAACCCTAACTATAGTGGCACTACCATGCCACTATAATATGCATATATATATATATATATATTTTTTTTTATTGCAAAAAACTTCATTAATGCATCAGTTAGGGTTAAAGTCACAAAAGTAGGGAAATGAGACATTAGGACTGAGCCCCTAACCCCTCCACCCTCCTACCACCCCACATCCATCCTCCACACACTGACAGGCATTGGGTTGTGCCAAAGGGTCATTAGACCCAACTCTCGCCCCATTCCATGTGTAAACAGGCTGACATGGTACAGCATAGGAGAATGAGGTGAGAGTTAGGCCTAACGTGCAAATGTTTTTTCTAATTGCCATTCAAACTGTATTTCAAAATACAGTGCAAATGTTTTTTCTAATTACCATTCGAACTGTATTTCAAACTACAGCGTGAATGTTTTTTCTCATTATGGTTTGAACTGTATTTACAAAATACAATTCACATTGCCTGTCCTGCATCTATCACAAAACTTTCTTTGCCACCTCACTGCCACTACATGGTTTGGACTGCTGGGCTTAAATTTGCAGGGTGGCAAGCCCTTGCACCACAGATGTGCCTTTTGCTGGTTTGCTGAAAATATTTATACCAGTTTACAGAGTTACAGCACTCCAAAGCTGTGAATTTTTCCATAGGATAACATTGCGGCGCATGCAGTGCTTTTCAGCATTGGCATCTTGAAGACTATTCGAGATATGGATTTTTTGCTCCAAGCAGCTTAGTCCACTTTTAAGCCCGTGTGGAGATTTTGAAGTGATGATTACAACTGCAGTGGAATTCTTTTCATAGTTGCTATGATTACTGAGATATTGGCAAATTAGTGTTACAAGGGTTACTTTTCAACACTATAGGGCTACTGTAGTTAAGTGTTAGTGGGAGTGCAGATCACAGAGGGCCTGCGCTTCCACATAGGCATACTATTATGCAAAACTGGGCAGTGTGAAGGAAGCACAGGGCATAGAGAGCCTTTGCTCCCACAAACACATACCACTAACCACTTACGTTACACTTTCTCAGAAAGAAAAGAAACTCATCTCAAAAAACTTCGTTAATACATCAGTTAGGGTTGACGTCACAGCAACAGAAGTTTGAAAATTCGATGTTAGGGTTACCACCCCTACCACCCTACATGCAACAGGCATTGGGGCATGCCATGGGGTCGTCAGACCTAACTCTCTCATACTGTAGCATCAGCTTGTTTACACATGGAATGGGATGAGAATTGGGCATGGTGACCCCATGGCATGCCCCAATGCCTGTTGATGAGTGTAGGGTGGGGGTGGGTGGAGGTAGGGTGTCACTGTGACATCAACCCTGACTAATGCATTAACGGAGTTCTTTTGATATATATAGTGTATATATGTGTGTATATATATATATATATATATATATATATATATATGCTGCATGGTAGTGCAGCTATATTTATGGTTGCCCGACCACTTCTATGTTAAACACCGAATTGTGCACTTTAATAACTTTTGCACCGTACAACAGATTTGCCTGACATTTTGCATGCATGGTCTGATAACATAGGTCTCTGGATGTGGCATGTTGTGTTACAGTCGGATGAGTGGTTGCAGAGCTGCAGAGAGCCAGAAAACGCATAAAACACAGTTTTGGCATGTTTCTTTGCTTGTGGCTTCAGCTCACACAATTTGTCCATTTGATCTGAAATCTTCAGGGAAACATAGAAACATAGACTTTGATGGCAGATAAGGACCACTTGGCCCAACCAGTCTGCCCATTTCCCAACCTAATGGATAAGCTGCAGATCCTAGTTAACCAACAGCCTACTTTTTCCTACCCCTACCCCTATGGAAGATGCAGTCTGTGTCATTGATGTGCCTTTTAAAAATTTGGTGAAAAAATGTTAAACCATTCAAAAGTTTTTCCAAAAACAAATTTCCCATTATAGTCAATGGGAAAAAATATATGTGTCTCTCGGAAGCTACTGCCATTACATTTTACTGTCGCAAATGGCCCTTTTACTGTCATGCAGTGGCCATCTTGTTTTCAGTTAGTGAGAGAGAAAAATGCTTGGTGTTTAAATTGGACTCCCTAGGTAAACACTGCTGTGTTTACCTAGCTATCTTTCTTTTTTGGAGGGGAGGAAAAAAAACAGAAATGTCTTTTTAGAGATTGGATCCCCTGTAGTGTTGCAAATTGCAACAGAAATCAATATGACACTTTTGCAAATCATGAAAGTGTTGTGACTTTTTTGCAAAACTGTCACAATTTGCAACTGAACTCTATCTAAAATCAGCAATTCTTTGCCATTCCACTGCACCAAAATGATTGGGGCTTTGGGCTTGAAATTTGCAGGGTGGCAAGCCCTGTTCCCACAGATGTGCCTTTTGGTTGTTTGGTCCCAAAACGCTCAACGGGCCCATAGCACCAAAGTTGAGAAATTTCCCTTAGGATAACATTGCAGCTTCCATGGTGCCTTTTGGAGCCTGTATCTTGAGAATGATTTGATACAGATTTTTAGCTAACCTTAGTTTAGTGCACTTTTGGGTGGATTAAGCATGCATGGAGGTGTAGAAGTCATGATCACAACTGCAGTGGAATTTATTTCCTACCTGCTACAGTTACAGAGATAATGCCAAAAACATGTTACAAGGATTCCTTTTGAGTGCTATGGGGCTACTTTATGGCTCTGTACTTAGGTGTAAGTGGGAGTGCAGGGACCCTGGGCCCTGCAATCCCACATACACATACCATCACACAAAAAATGGGCAATGTGAATGGAGCACAGGGCCCAGTGGGCCCGCACTCCCACTAACAAATACCAGTTACATTACACTTACTCAAAAAGAAGTGAAATTAATTGCAATAAATGTTGTTAATGCATCAGTTAGGGTTGATAACACAGTGACAAACACATGGAAATGTGATGTCAGTGTTAACCACTCCTACCACCCCAACCCCACCCTCCATCCTCCACACACCAGCAGACATTGGGGTATGCCACAGGTTTGTCAGGCCTAACTCTCACCTCATTCTCCTATACTATAACATGTCAGCTTGCTTACACATCAATCAATCAATCAATCAATGAATCAATCAAATCTTTATTTATTCAGGCGAGCATCATTGAGCAAGGCTCATTTACAAGATGGACCTGATAAGGTCAAGGTTCAGCAGTTGATACACAACAGATACATCAATACACTTTTATATACAGTTATACATACAGGAAAAAAAACACTTATAAACACAGTGATGCACAGTAAGATTCACATGATAATGGGGTTATAGGAAAGTTATACTAATAAATACAGTATATACATATCCCAGTTGAGGAGCCATGGCATACGACAGCATAATGTAATACTAGGATGGTGGGAGGCATTACTGAGGTGCCATAAGAAGGGGTGGCTGCCTGGGAGGGAGAACTGAAGAACAAAAATTATGCCATATATGGTGGATTTTCTGGGAGGGGGGATTGTGGAATGACAAGACTAGCTCTAGTGGTAGCAGTTGCATTTCTCTGTGAAGAAATCTATGCAACGCTGTTTAAAGGATGCTATAGGTATAAGATTGGACAGCTTTAGGGATTTTTGTGGGGTATTCCATACCATAGCTAGAGAATAGCTGCCCTCCCTAGCCGGGTGTTGAATTTAGGCATTTTGAACAGGATGATGTTGTTGCTTCTTAGGGCATAGGAACTAGGAGTGGTCTGGGTGAAGCAGTCCAGAATATAGTTTGGAAGTTTTTTTGACAATGCTCTGTAGGTCCATAATGCTGCATTTCTGTTCCTTCTGAGATGTAGGGAAACCCATCCAACTGCAGCATAGAGAGAGCAATGATGAGTGTTACATGGCAGATCTGTTATTAATCATATTGCTCTATGGTACAGGGTATCCAGCTTGTGTAGATAGGAGATGGGGCAGTGACTATAAAGGAAGTCTGCATAGTCAACAACTGAGAGAAAAGTGGCCTGGACTAACCTCATCTTTGAGTCTCTGGTTAGGAAGGGTTTTAATCTATAGAATAGGCCAAGCCTTTGGCGAAGCTTTTTTAGCAGTTCTTCTATATGATGTGTGAAGTCGAGTCTACTGTCAATCCACACACCTAGATATTTGAATTTTCTACATACTCCAGATTTTCTCCAAGGATAGTGCATAGCTGGGGGAGAATGATTTGTGAGGAGGTGCTGGTGGAGCTTTGATTGGAGAACAGCATTGCTTTAGTTTTCTTTGCATTTAAAAGAAGCTTTTTCTCAAGTAGCTGATATTGTAGCAAGGAGAATTCTGTTTGTAAAATTTCACGGGCAACTGCAGATGATGGGTTGCTGACATACAAAACAGTGTCATCAGCAAAGAGGTGTACAGAGGCTTTGGTGAAGTTTGAGTCAATATTATTTATGTAGATGGCAAAAGGATAGGACCCAGGATAGAACCTTGGGGGACTCCTCTTAGCAGTGGTTTTAATGGGGATAGATCACCTTCAGCTTTTACCTGCTGTGACCTGCCGGTGAGATAACACCTGAACCACTTATGGGAGGGTGGATCTAGGCTAATGGAATACAAGGATGATAGTAGTAGCTAGTGGTCCACAGTGTCGAATGCCTTGCTTAGGTCAAGAAATACTGCACAGACATTATTCTTTTTATCTAGTTTGGTTTGCCAGTCATTTGTGACTTTGGCCAGTGCAGTGATAGTGCTATGCTTGGCCCTGAATCCAGATTGAGCTGATTCAAGAGGTTAGCATCATCAAGATATTCTCTTAACTGAGTACTACTAATTTCTCTAGCATCTTGGATAGCACTGGTAGAATGGAAATGGGCCTGTAGTTATTAAGGTCCATAGGGTCCCCTGATTTTAGAAGGGGAACCACTTGGGCTGTCTTCCACATTGTGGGAATAGAACCAGAGATTAGAGATAGGTTAAAAAGATGTGTTAGGGGAACTGCAAGTACATGAGATGCAATCTTTAGAAAGTAGGGATCAAGACAGTCTGCCCCTGCACTTTTTTGATATCCAGCTGCCATAGTAGGTCCTCTACTTGCTTCAACAGGACAGGTTTGAAGAAGAAGAAAGAGTCAGCTCTTTGACCACCAGTGCACTGGGAGCTTAATTGTGCATGCAGCAGGTTAGCTGGAGAGGTGTCAAAGGCAAGGCCAGCCGTTTGTGAAGTGGTTATTGAAGGCATCCATAATTTCCATTTTTCCAGAGATAGGGCCATTACTGTGGTGTAATTGAGTTGGTAGAGAGGTGCTAGAATCCTGCCCAACAATACCCTTGATGGTACCCCAGAACCTAGCAGGACTGTGATAGGAGGAGTCAAGCTCAGCCAAGTAGAAGGCAGCCTTTGCATCCCTAACTTTCTTGGTGCATCTATTCCTGGCTTTCCTAAATATCATCCAGTCATTTGGGTTCTTGGTTTTTCTTGCCATCTTCCAGAGTTTGTCTCTCTCCAGCAGTGCAGATTTGAGGTCAGCTGAAAACCAACGACAGGATTTGTTTTTTATTCGGATACTAGTGATTGGGGCATGGGTGTTAAGGGCACTTACTATTATGCTATTTAGCACCTGCTGTGCTTTTTCCACAGAGTGAGCAAGATAAAACTCTTGCCAGCTTGGAGAGTGAGCTAGATCATGCAGGTATCCTTCAATATTGATGTTTTTCTTGGATCTCCTCATTAGGAATTTTGCAGGGGTTGTTGTTTTGCAGGAAGATCTTACTCCTGCAATGGGGCAGTGATCACTTATATCACTGAAGAGCACTCCAGCATGTGTGAATAGATGGGGTTTATTCACTAGCATGATATCAAGTAGTGTGCTGTTATTTCTATTATTTGCGTTTATTCTTCTTGGCTCATTTATTAGTTGTGTGAACCCATGTGTATCACAGAATGATACCAGAAGTGCAGCTGCCCTGGAAAGCCAATTTAAATTCAGGTCACCTAGTATAATGACTTCTTCAGAGCTGGGTTTGAGCAGATTCCCCAGGTGGGATAAGAGCTTGAGGTCAGCAGAGGGGGGCCTGTAGCAGCCAACTAGCTGGAAAGCTGCTGTATTGGGGAGAGATACTTTTAGGGATAGGCATTTGAATTCCTTTGGCATAGAGGTTGCAGTAAAGCAGGATACAGGTATACCAGACTTTGCATATATAGCTACTCCACCGCCCCTTGTTTGGCGATCCGCTCTGAATAACTGATAGTTGGGTAGGTCAACATCCCTGTCTGCTGTGGTGGGTGTGAGCCATGTCTCAGATACCATGAGTAAGTCTGGCAAGGTATGGGCAACCCAGGCTTGTATCAGCGTAAATATTTTCAACAGACTGCATACATTAATATGCAAAAAACTGGGGCCTTTAATTGAGATTAGGTCTGCTGGATAGGTAATACACTCAGGGGGGCCTGGGTTGATTTCCACATTTCCAATACAGAGCAATAGAAAGAATAGGAGTTTCATGAGGGCTGCAAGAGATAGGAAGAGGGAGCTGTCCTTGGTCCTCATTCTCTTACTCTGTTGCCACTTTTTTGGGGTGCTCCATGTGGGGTTATAAGATTGTGTCGAGACACCAAGTAGCAGTTTGGTGGTCAGGCGTACGGGGGAGCTGTATATCCAGTAGTGGAGCCTTGATTGAAATACACATATGGTGATTTGCGTCTCTTTTTGCAGGTCACCCCACTGAAATCGATGCAGCAATGGTAGGACATATGTGAGGGTCTGAGCGTTAAACAATGAGAATGAGACAGAGAGACTGGGCGGATGGATCACCATATTTTGTGTGGCATGGTAATCCTCTTTGAGGAACCCCATGCATGACAGGGAAAGAAATATCAGGAATAAACACCCCATTGTGAGAGAGGTATTGTTAATTAGCTACCGGGAGAACAGTGAAGTTGCTGATTAGTTGGATCAGCAGGACGGTGAAACAGTTTATTGGTTAGAGTAATGCTGAGGGCGGGAGAAGAAATTTCGGTGGGAAGATGCCTATAAAAGTAACACACAAGAGGGGAAGAGGCAGGTGGGCAAACATTTTCGACTTTCAGTCCTCCTCGCTGTCCCTCCTGGCCTCGTGGTTCCTGTGCCAGCTAAGGGAATGGGGTAAGAGTTGGTGTGTGGAGGGTGGGGGTGCTGTGGTAGCCCTAACATCACATTTCTGTGCATTTGTCACTGTGCTATCAACCCTAACTGATGCATTAACAACGTTTTTTGCAAGATATATAGATAGACAGACAGACAGACAGATAGATAGATAGATAGATAGATAGATAGATAGATAGATAGATAGATAGATAGATATCCTGAAACCTCACCACCACCACAAAAGAAATCTTCATTGCAAAAAACATGCATTAATGCACTATTAGGGTTGCAACATCTTAGACTGATGGACCATTATCAAGTCTATCAATCTGCAATTACCCATAAGAAGGCAAAGTACCTGTCTGGGGAGATTGTGGCTGCTCAGAATTGACCAGCTCAGCTGTTTCGAACTGTAGACAGACTGTGCAACCCAGCCTGTCTACAAGTCCAAAAAGCCTTTTCACAAGTAGAGTGCGATGTACTTGCTCGATTCTTTGTGACTAAGGTGGCTGACATCAGGGCAGTACTCCAACCAGCACACTCTACCGGCATTGCTCTGGATCAGCATGAGGTCAGTGCCTCTCAGCTTTCCTGGAGTACCTTCGACTAACCAGAGTTCATGAATGTCATGCTGATTGTCCAGGGTGCACACCCTATGTGCTGTAGTTTGGTTCAGGACCAACCTCCCTGATTCTGGGTTGTATTGATTCCATCAGTCCGGTCCTAGCATGGATAGTCTGGTGGTCCTTGGAAACAGGTGAGTTTCCCAGCTCCCTGAAAGAGGCGGTGGTAATACCCCTCTTGAAGAAAGCTTCTTTGGACCCAGACTGCCATGCAAACTACAGACCAATCTCTAACCTTCCCTTTTTAGGGAAGGTGATTGAGAAAGTAGTGGCTGTACAGCTGGAGAACCATTTGACCATCCATGAAATCTATGTACCCCTCCAGTCTGGATTTTGAAAGAGACAGTACTGAGACAGCACTGATTCAGGTGCTCAATGATCTCCTGATGGCTAGAGATTGGAAGAGCCATTCCATCTTGGTTCTTCTGGGTCTCTCATCAGCATTTGACACTGTGGACCATGGGGTTCTACTTGGTCACCTGAGGTTTATCTGTGGACTGTTGGGTACAGTCCTGAGGTGGTTTACATTGTTCCTCATGGGAAGAACTCAGAGAGTGGTTTCCGGGGTTCATTTCTCGGACCCAGTTTCTTTGTCAAGTGGGGTTCCTCAGGGCTCAGTGTTGTTCCCCATGTCGTTTGTAGTGTATATGCTGCCCCTCGGAGACATTGTAAGAAGATATGGGCTGAGGTTTCACTGCTATGTTGATGATGCCCAGCTCTACCTTTCTTGTGCACCTGACCAGGATGGATCTCTCTCGGTCTTTATAGCTCTCTTGCAGAAATCCAGGAGTGGATGGATTCCAGTTGGCTGAAGTTGAACTCGGAAAAGACTGAGGTGTTGGTTGTGGATCCGGCACAACGGATATGGGGGTTGGGGGCTGGTTCGCCCTCAGGACTTTTTCTTGGGGACCTATCACTCCTGACCTCCGAACGGGTGTGGGACCTGGGGGTAAATTTTGACTGAGGGCTGAGCTTGCATTTGCAGTGTCGGCCATCATCCATTCCTCTCTGAACCATTTAAGGAATATCTCCAGGATTAAGCATCTTGTTCTGTCCGGTGATCGTCCTACGCTGGTCCAAGCCTTTGTGTCCTCGTGCTTAGATTACTGCAACTCCCTTTACCTGGGGCTACCAGGGGTGGAAATCCGTTGCCTGCTGCTAGTGCAGAATGCAGCGGCCCGACTTTTGATGGGAACTCCTTGGTCCTGTCATATTTCTCCGGTGCTGCGTGGACTGCACTGGCTGCTGGTTCAGTGGTGGATCGCCTTCAAAGTCAGTCTTCTGACTTTCAAAGCCCTACATGGACTGGGCCTGGACTAAACGAAAGAGCTTCTGGTTCCTTACTGCCGCGAGAGATCGCTCTGCTCAGCTGATGAGGGGTTGCTAGAGATTCCAAGGGTGTGCTTGAAATCTTCTGAGGCCTGAGCATTTATGCATATGGCCCCAACCCTTTGGAATTGTCTACCCTGTCGATTATGGGGGTGCACGACTGTGGAGGGATTTAAGCAAGCTTTAAAAACATACTTATGGCACCAAGCATTTGGCGATTGACTGTGTAATGGTATTAGTTGTTTTATATAATTAATGTTGCAGGGATATCTGACATGTGATTTTAAATTTTGTTAGGCGCCTTGATATTTGAAAGGTGCCATAAAAATAAAGATATTATTATTATTATCTAAAGTAGGGAAATTCAACCTTAGGGTTGACATGGGTAACACCACACCCCCACTGTGCATTCAGGAACAGGCACAACAGATGTGCTTTGACATTTTGAACACCAATGCTCAATGCTTAATTTATCTGGACACACTGGGATGAGCTCCCAGTGTGCCAGAATAGTGGCGGTGTGGATACAGCAATATGTGCACAGTACGACACAGAGATTGGGCATCCCATGTTGGAAAGTATTGTGTGGCACATTAGGGTCCTTTGATGCAGGATCCTGCATCGAAATTATGGAAAATTTCAGTGCAGGATTCTGCATTAAAGAAAAGACCTCAGGGGATGATTTTCTTCTTTCATGGGTTTTTTAGTCAAATAATACATTTGCGCATACTGGGGTGGGCTCCCAGTGTGCCTAGTAAGTGCACTATGTATTGTGCACACAAAGCAGATCTTCCTTGACTCTGCAGCGTGAGTTACAATTGAGGCTGCAGAAGTCAAGGAAATATTGCTCTTCTCATACAGAGAACGGCCTCCAAACCATTCCCTGTATAAGCTGGCACCTGAGAAAAAACTTCTTTGGGTCCAGCTTAAAACACAAAAAAACATCAGAATACACCTAAAAGGGTTCTCTTTAGCTGTTTTCAGATTTTTTTTTGTGTTTAAAATGTTCAGTACCTCAATATCCTCATTAAGTGGCAAGACTAGATGGCGGCCATCTCTTAGCTCAATTGATTGCAGGACTGTGAACTGTGTGAAAAATATCAGAATTCTTTGTGATAAGAAGCTGGTATTTTTTGCACAGTAATCCTATTGTTTGAACATAACCTGGTATTTTCTGCACAATACTTGTATTGTGTGAAAGTTAGCATCTGCCCATTCAAAACGCATTAATGTACATCTGCTTAAAATCATTGTCAGTGGCCTCCAAAAGATTTTTCCTGCTTTTACTCTTCTGCTCTGGCAATACTGAATTGAACCCTGGTCCTATAACCCCTACTGCATCTCCCACTGAGCTCCCTCAGCTCAAAGGAATCTCACTACTTCACATCAATGTGTGTAGTTTACTAAAAAAGCATGACCTGACACAGGCCTGGGCTCATCATATGACCCCTGATGCATTGATGATAACTGAGTCCTGGCTGCGTAGCTCCACACCAGACTCTACAGTCAACCTACCTTCCTACAATGTGTTTAGAATGGATCGGCCCTCCAAGGGGGTTGCAATTTACGTCTCTAAAAAATTCTCAGCTTCGGTTATAAGTTCCCTATCTGTGTCTCAACAATTTGAAAGCCTTACCTTAAAAATCCTCTTACCCTCTAGTGAGTTCATCCTCGTGCCAGACTCCTATAGACCCCCTTCTGGGAGCAATAAAATAATAAGTCACTTCTGCGAACTCCTGCCAGGAAACATCTCAGAATGCCTGATCACAGAGGCTCTCTCCCGCCTCCAATTCCTTAAAAGAACTCTGTGATGAACTTGGTTTTTCTCAGTTAATCACAGAATCTACTCACCCCAATAGCAAAAATCCTGACCACAACACCCTACTTGACTTAATTTTGGTCAATAAACCCCATAACATTTCTCATGCTGGCATATTTGACAATGATACTAGCGATCATCGGGCCATTGCACGTGTCAGGTTTATACAAAAAGTGGGAACCCCTTCCTCATTCATTACTTTGCAAAACCACCATGATTTCTTATCTGATCTGAAGAGAATTAGATGGTAAGACTTCCATCTAGCCTGTACTGCCACAGAAGATTATAACTTGTTTCACTCCACAGTGCTACAGGTCATCAACAAACATGCTCCACTAATGAAACGCTGAATCAGAAAAAAATCTTGCCCCTGGTTCACTCCTTTATTAATGTCTGCCTCGCGCAACAGAGATGTCCTTTGGAAACTCGCACAGAAAACTAAATTACCATCGGATTGGACTGCCTTCAGGATAGCTAGAAACATCTGCATTAAGATGGTCAGTACAGAAAAGGCAAAATATTGTCAATCTGTACTTGACTCTACAAGAAACAATGCAGCTAAGTTTTGGAAAGTCCTCAAAGAAGTCGGAGGACATTGCCCTCCTTCTTCCCTTCCTGCTAAAATCTGTAAAGACAGAGTCATCCACTCTGACAGGACCTCTATCCTTGACCTGCTAAACAACCATTTTGTCACTGCAGGAATGGCCTTCGAAATGTCTCCTGCTAGCAAAATTGGACCTTTACAAGACCTGAATCAGCACCTGCCTGCCACACATCCTGAAACTACCTTCCACTTATAGGTTCATAGGTTGGATACGAGTTCAGAGGATAAACCCGTAGTAGAACTCACCATCACTACTTAGTGATGGAAATGGTATTTCTTTTCATCCATATACTGATCTAAATCTCGTTTGAAAGATTCAGTACTCTGATTCAGAACTACGTGTTATGGCAAAGTGTTCCATGTATTTGGAACTCTTTGAGTTAAGAAATGTTTTCTTCTTGTTGCCCTACACGTTTCCATGTATAGTCTTAGATTATGTGACTTAGTACTTATAACTGGTGGTTGTTTTATCAAACAATTTGTTTCAAATAGTAATTCATCATTGCATGATTTGTATGCCCAGCACGTCACCCATATGAAACCTATATTCCTGTGAATATAGTCCCGAACTTCTGAGCCTACTTCCATAATCCAAGTGTGCTACCTTAGTTATGGATTTAGTCATCTTCCGCTGTATCGAATAGTACATTTTTAAATCTCTAATTGCTGTTGGAGAACAAAATGGGGCACCATATTCCATATATGGTCTCACCAAAAATGTACAGTATACAAGGGCAACAAGACATCAGCTTCTCGACTTTTTATATTTTTCAGTATACTTCTAAGTATTCCATGACATTTTTTTGCCATGATATTTGTATGTTGATCAAATTTCAATTTATTTGTAATAGTCACCCCCAGATCTTTTTGAGAAGTGGTTACCTCAAGTTCTATACCATTTATAAAATAAGATGCAAGCGGATTATTAATTCTAAAGTGCATCACTTTGCACTTTGAAATATTAAAATTTAATTTGTGATCTGTTGCCCCTAAGTAGAAATTGTTCAGGTTATTTTGAATTAATTCAACAGAACTGTCATCATTCACAATGCCACCAAGCTTACTTCCATCTGCATATTTTTGTATCCAAATTCCATTTGTCGCCTGCATACCTGAGATCATGATATTAAATAATATTGGTCCCAGCACTGAACCCTGTGGGACTCCACTACTAACAGCACCCCAATCAGAATTACAACCTTTTAGCATCACTCTCTGTGTTCTATTATTCAACCAATGATATATCCATTATATAATCAGAGGGTGTATTAACAATCTTTGAAGCTGTTCAATCAATAACTTGTGTGATACTGTGTCAAATGCCTTTTCGTAGTCCAGACAGATGACATCAACTGGCAAACCTTCCTCTAAGGCCTTACTGACAGGTTCCAAGAAGTTAACTAAATTACTTGTACATGATCTCCCTTGCATGAAGCCATGTTGGGTAATATCCAAATTTCCAGTATTCTGAAGATGTTGATAGATTCTTTGCTGGAGTAGTCTTTCCATAACCTTACCAGTACATGATGTAAGGCTAATTGGCCTATAGTTACCAACATTATTTTTTGTTCCAATACTATTACAGTAAAACAAGTGGAAGACCTCTTCCTTCTTTCCCTTGATCCTAACAAAAGTGCAGGTGCCGACTGTCTTGACCCTTTTTTTCTAAAACTGGGCTACTACTTCCTCACTTCTCCTATCACACACCTCTTTAATCTTTCTCTTCTACAAGGTGTACTTCCTCCTGCTTGGAAAGTCACTCATGTAATCCCTCTTCTTAAATCTGGAGACCCCTCCGATTTAAACAATTATCGACCTATCTCTCTGTTACCTACTTTATCCAAACTCCCAGAAAAAATAGTTAATGTCCAGCTCAGAGAGTACCTAGATAATGCAAATCTCCTTAACTTTCTTCAATCAGGCATTTTGCTGTAAGCACAGCACAGTTACTGCTCTAGCCAAGTTCACAAATGATTGGCAGACTACTTTAGATGCCAAAAATTCTGCCTGTGTGCTTTTTCTTGATCTAAGTAAAGTGTTTGGCACTGTCAACCACAACCTATTCCTGTCCTTGCTGAATAACCTTGGAATTGACCCTATGGTCCATAACAGGTTCTTCTGCTACCTTCCCGGAAGGCAGCAACAAGTGTCCTAAGAAGACCAAACTTATGCTATTATCACCCCAGGACAACTTGAGTGATCTAAACTCCCTACTGACTAAACTTTTGATCACTATCATTTTGGGAGAAACAATTGAAGCAGTCGAGAAATTCAAATATCTTGGATTCTGGATGGATCGTAGATTTTCCTTTTCAACTCACATTGAGGAGCTTACTAAAAAACTCAAGCAAAGGCTTGGACTCTTCTTCAGGATCAGATGTCTGCTAACTTTTGAAGCCCCCCACCTTTTACACCCCCCTCCACTACATCACTCCTGCTCTTCCCCATCTTTCACACCCCCTTCCTCCACTACTGCACCTCACAGACATCTGCCCCTTCATCTCTAACTCTACTTACACTACTTCTAACCACCCCTTACTCCAACAGAGGCCCCTCAGCCTGCCTACATCTTCTGTACCCCCCTCCTACCCTGCTCATCCCAGCTGTCCTTCCTGTATAGTTTTTACTGTAAGACTTCATTTAAGCTGACCTCTGAACTCTCCCTACACTTATGACTGTAATCCTAAAACGTGTTAAGACTGTAAACCATTGTCTACCTTTGTATGTATGTTACCCTCCAGCCTTTGACATGGAACCTTTGTAAAGAAGCAGTTCTTGCTCAAAAGTATTTGTAATCCTAGAGTTTAATAAATAAAAAAAAAGCTAAACTAAGACTTGTCATGTCAACTTTACTGCCCCTCCTTGATTACGCGGACATCTTATACCACCACGGTCCTAAAACTGCCCTTGCAAAACTTGACATCCTTTACCATAGGGCGATAAGGTTTGTCACCAATGTTGCCTCCACTACACATCATTGTATGCTCTATGCACAACTAGGCTAGCTGCCTTTAGCATCGCGAAGACACCATAATGCTTCCCTATGGGCCTATAGATCTCTCTCCTTGAAACTTCCTACTTACATTCATGACCTCTGTAGTGCTACCTCATGTTCATATTCTCTTAGGCGTTATGACTCTATTTGATTAGATACCCACAGAATTAGATCTTGCTTTGGCCTTGCATCTCTCAGTTACTCAGTCCCTTCCCTGTGGAATTCTATCCAGGATACCCTAAAATTAACCCAGCTGACTAGTCTGTACTCCTTCAAATCATTGCTAAAATCTGTATGGCTAAATAATTTTATAATAATCAATATATAATCAATACTACAGCTAGGCCTCAGTTAGGCTGTCATACCTTATTAGCCCTGGCAATTGCACTTGTAGTTGCAGCCTCTCTCTCATCTGGTTCCTTATCCACCCCCCTCTCCTTCCACTGCAGCTCTTTTTGTCCCTTCTTTCCTATCCCATTCCTTCTACTGAGCTCCACGTCCTTGCTTTCTACTATTCTCTCAAATCCCACTTCCTCTCTTGTCTAGCCACCCTTCTAGTCATCTCCTAGCCTCCAGTGTAAGTATTAGCAGGTTATGTCTTGATTTTATGTATTATGTTCTCTCCTGATGTGTAAACCTTTGAATGTTATTCATTTCAATGCTACTTCTGTTATTATCCCTATGTATTGGACACTGCACTCACACTTTTTATGACTTGCTATTTTCTTTGTATTTGTACTGTGTACTATTGAATGTTTGCCTGTCCCCCAGGACCACTTTGTAAATGAGTTATTCTCAATGGTGTATCTCCTAATAAAATAAAATTGAATTGAATTGAATTGACATATAAATTATCTCATAAGAAATAATGGAAACATTTAAAATGTCATAAGTTTTGAACATATTAATATTTTGTCACCAAACCTTCAAAACACACATCTGTGACCCAAGGGCTTTCTTCACAGAAAATTTCAGTCCACAACATAAAGCCATTTCCAAGACCCAGGATGACAAAGAAATGTAAAAAAATCTTTATATTTCTGTTTTTACAACACTTTATATCTCAGAAACCACTGAATGGATTCCCAACTAATTTGGCAGATCAGGAGACATATACAAGGAGGTTAGGCTTACCAAATTTCATATAAATCTGTTCAATGGCTCCAAAGTTGTTAACCCTCAAAGTTTGAACTTTAACATAGAAGTGCACTTTCACCCTAAAGTATAGTTATGTAAGAACTTACCGTAACAGTAGATCTTTGAGAGAGGCTCTTGCAGTAGGTAATTACATATAAGGCTGATGCCGGCCAGCGGCAGGACCCCATGGAACAATTTCTAGCTAGCAGTCCCTGTCGGGGGACCGCCCCCACGTCAGGTGACTGGCGTCAGACGACATCGGTATAAAGGGGCGGTCCCAGACGCCCACCTTCCAGTTCTTTCCTGCCACAGGCCTGGAAGGCCCGGACGAGAGAGAAGCAGATATTTCCCTCAATGGAAAAGGAGCTGAAAAAGCCTAGGGGGATGGAGGGCGGGAAGGTATTACCTACTGCAAGAGCCTCTCTTGAAGATCTACTGTTACAGTAAGTTCTTATGTAACTGTACTATCTTACTTTGAGAGGGCTCTTGCAGTAGGTAATTACATATAGGACTGAATCCCAAGCAGTCTGGAACAAACCAAAGGCACCGGGAGGAGGAAAGTACTCCTGAAAGTAGCAGTATCCTTGCAGGCCTCAAGACAGGAGGCCCTGCAAAACAGCTATCCCGAAGCCTGCTCTACGGCGAGAGGCAATGTCCAAACTGTAATGTTTCATAAAGGTATGGACGGAAGTCCAGGTGGCGGCAGCACAGATGTCTGCCGAGACACATTCTTGAAACAAGCTGCAGAGGCTGCTACTCACGCAGTGGAGGACTCTCTGACTTGACCTGAAGGGTCTTGTTGTACTTGTCATAACAGAAAGTGATGCACTGAGTAACCACTTACAGGCATTGCTTGGAAACAGCATTGCCTTCCCTTTTGTGAGCAAAAGAGGTGAACAACTGATCAGTCTTTCTGAGATCCTTTGTCCTATTGGTGTAGTATCTCAGAATCCGGTGAACATCCAAGGTATGGAGCAAATATTCTCCCTGGTTAGAGTACTGCGTTAAAAAGGCAGGTAACTCTATAGACTGATTTAAGGTAGACTCCACTACCACTTTAGGTAGAAACTTAGGATTCGTGCGAAGAGCTACTCGTTCTTTGTGAAAAATCAAATAGGGGATTTTACACATAAGGGCCTGGAGCTCTGAAATTCTTTGAGTGGAAGTAATGGCCACCAAGAAGAGCGTCTTCCACGACAGAAACTTCAGATCTGCGGAGGCCGCAGGCTCGAAGGGAGGAAGGGTAAGTTTCTCGAGAACAAAGTTCAAGTCCCAAGGGGGAGCAGGAGTCCGGACAGGGGGCCTCAGATGAAGGGCCCCTCTAAGAAGGGTCTTAGACACCTCTAATTGGGCAAAGACTTTATCAGTGAAAGGAACATGGTAAGCTGAAATAGTGGCCATGTGCACTTTCAAGGAGGAATGGCTGAGACCCAGGTGGAAGAGATGACATAAATAATCCAGCAGAATGGCCACAGGACAGGAGAAAGGCTCCATGTTCCTAGAGGCAGCCCAAATAGAAAATCTCTTCCATTTCATGGCATACATGGACCTAGAGGAGGGTTTTCTGGCCTCCACCAGAATCTCGGCCACCTTTGGAGAGACACCAAAGCGAGATTGGGCTAGGTCTGTAGGAGCCATGCATGAAGTTGCAGAGACTTGAGTCCTGGATGGACCAGGGTCCCCTGATCCTGGGTCAGCAATCCTTGAGATAAAGGAATAGGAAGAGGAGGAACCTCTGAGTATTGTTGTAGAAGAGAGAACCAGATTTGCTTGGGCCAGAAAGGAGCGATCAGAATCATTCTCGCTCCTTCCAATGTTAATTTCTGCAGTACATGAGGGACCAGAGGAATTGGGGGGAAAAGCATAGATGAATTTGCCCTTCCAGTTTAGAGACAGAGCGTCGCTCCAGAAAGCGTCTCGCTCTGGAGTGAGCGAGCAAAAGGTGGGAAGTTTTGCGTCTTGGGAAGAGGTGAACAGGTCTATCTGTGGAGTCCCCCAAAGCTGGAAGATGTCATCTAGAACCTTTTGGTCCAACTCCCACTCATGTGGCAGAGCAGAGAAGCAGCTTAGCTTGTCTGCCAGGGTATTGTCAACTCCTGGAACATGGATCGCCGTGAGGCGAAGGTTGTGAAGCATTGTCCAGTCCCAAACTCTCATCACTTCCCTGCATAGAAGGTAGGATCGAGTCCCTCCCTGCTTGTTGATGTACCACACCACGCACATGTTGTCCATCTGGACAGCTAGGTGACTGGGAAGGATGTATTGGTGAAGGGCTTGGAGAGCATATAGTACTGCTCGTAGCTCGAGCACATTGATGTGGAGAGCTAGCTCCCAATCTGGACCATAAACCCTAGGTTCGGTGAGGACCCAGATGGGCTCCCCAACCTTCGTCTGATGTGTCCGTGGTCAGAGTCTTGGAGGGGGGAGGATGAGAAAAGGGGACCCCCCCAAAACAGGTTCTCTCAAACCATCCACCATTGCAAGTCTCTTGTCATCGGCGAGGAGATCAGAACCAGTTGATCTAGTTCATCTACAAGTTGATCCCACTGAGAGCGGACAGTCCACTGAGAAATCCTCATGTGGAGCCACACGCGGGGAACTGTCGGGATGGCGGTCGCCATGAGCCCCAAGAGACGGAGAACTGACCTTGCCGGAACCTTCCTGTGTTCTGAAAGCAGGGAAATCTGTGACTGGAGGGAGGCTGCCCTATCCAGAGGAAGAAAGGCCTTGCTCACCGTCATATCGAGGATAACCCCGATGAACTGAAGTCTCTGGGAGGGATCCAGATGAGACTTGGAATGGTTGATGGTAATACCCAGGTAAGTGAAAACCTGCTGGGTGAGGGAGAGAAAACGCAGGAGTTCCTCCCTGGACGAGGCCACCAGGAGCCAGTCATCCAGGTAGGGGAACACCGGAACTCCCATAGTACGCAGGTGGGCCACTACCACAGCTAGGCATTTGGTAAAAACTTGGGGAGCAGAGGAAAGACCAAACGGTAGTGCCCGGAATTGGTAATGGCCCCCCTGGAAAGCAAACCGGAGGTACTTGCGATGTGAGGGATGAATGGGGATGTGCAGATATGCATCCTGCATATCCAGTGCACAAAGCCATTGCCCTGGCCGAAGAAGGGGCAGGAGGGTTTGAAGGGAGAGCATCCTGAACTTTTTGTGTTCCATGTAAAGGTTCAAGGAGCTGAGATCGAGAATGGGGTCTGAGATCTCCCACCTTCTTTGAGACCAGGAAGAAATGAGAATAGTAACCCATCCCATGAAGGTGAGGAGGAACATATTCTATGGCCTGCTTCATGAGAAAGGCAGATATTTCTTCCCTGACCAAAGGAAGATGATCCCTTGTGTAGGACGACTTCAGAGGGGGGTGGCGGGGTGGTTTCTGTAGAAACTCTATGGAGTGCCCCTCCACAATAATCTGAAGCACCCATGAATCTGTTGTTATCCTCTCCCAACCTGGAAGGTGGAGGGAGAACCTCCCTCCTACCGGTTCCTCCTGGGTGTCCGGAGGCGGTGGGAGAGGGGAGGAGTCAGGTGGTGTGGGTCGACACCGCAGCTGGGGCACCCACTGCTTTTTTGGGTGGTGGGGGCCTGGCAGCTGTGGGGACCCGGCGTCTAGTGGCCCGCCTTCCTTGGGGTATCGCTTCTGGCCAACTGCATCTGCGAAAAGGACGGCACTGTGGGGGATGGGGACGGTACATGGAATCCAAGGATTTCAGGGCCATCCCCTTCTCCTGTAAGCCGGTGATGATGTCCTTGACATCACCACTGAAAAGCACTGAACCCCTGAAAGGTGCTTCCTAAATTGCTGACTGCACCTCCGGGACCAAACCTGACACGCAGAGCCAAGCACGACGCTGAAGACTTACGGCAAACGCGGAGCTCCACCTGGCAGTGTCCACTGCATCGTATGTCGTCCGCAGGATGTGACGACTGGCCAAAGGAGCAGACCAGACTAAGTCAGCTAACTCCTGCTTGACCTGGGAGTCAGGTAAAGAGTCAATTTTAGATTCCACTTGGGTAAGGATGGCCTTCTGGTAATTCCCCATATGAGCTACATAATTCAGGGCCCGAATTCCCAGTGTGGAAGAGGCGTAGAATTTTCTTCCGTACTGGTCCAGGAGGCGAGATTCCTTATCCGGAGGAGACAAGCTTAGATGTTTGGGATGTGCAGACCGGCCGTGAGCGGCGCTAACCATGACCGAGTCTGCACGAGGGTGAGAATCCAAAAAGGCTACACCCTCTGGAGCCTGATATAGCCTATTGGACTTCCTAGGAAGTGGGGCTAAAGCTGACAGTTGTTTCCAAATAGTGAAAACAAGGTGGGCATGAGGCTCGATCCAGGGTGGCACTAAAGTAGGGGCTGTAAGGGGCAGGTCCAGATGTTCGGCGAGTTTGACCCGCTGAGGATCTGGTTCCAGAGAACGCCACTGATGTACTTCCTGGATCTTCCTGAGCAACTCCGTGAAGGAAGGATCCTCCGGAGGAGACTTCGGAGGAGTCCTTGGCCGGGGCTTGGACGGAGAGCGAGGTTCATCATCTCTCTCTCAGAGCATCTGTCGGAGGAATCCAAGGAATCCGAGAGCGAAGAAGAAGAAGAAGAATCAGAAGCAGAATAAGACTCCCTGGCACGTGTAAGGGGGAGGAACGGGTTCCTTAGGGAGGGATCCCTGGACACGTGTCCTGCCCCTTTCGGGATCCAGAGGTAAGGGCTCTGGAATCCAGATGCGGTAAGGGAGTGTGCCGCCTTGGGCATGGGGGGCCGGGCATACCATCGCTGTATATGGCTCTCTACTTCCTTGGTGAGCTGAGCCTTGGCTCCGCCCACCAGGAAGCCAGAGTCTCCTGCAAAGCCACCGGTGGCCTGGGGGGGGCTGTGGAGGAGGAGGGGGATAAGTGTACGGATTGCATCCGTAAGGCAAGTATCTGAAACCCGGCTGCGGGAAAACCGGATCAGGGTATTGCGGCGTCGGGTACTGCAGCATCGGCGGAACCAGCATCGGGTACTGCGGAGCTGGATACTGCGGGCCCAGGTACGATGCCTTCGGATAGGTGGTGGGTACCCGAGGAGCTGCCGGAGCAGACGGCCCAGAAGGAGACCCCACAGGCGGGTCAACATTGAGAGGCCCGGGGGGGGTCGGGCCCGAAGGAAGGGGAATATCCCCTGCCAGTGTCGGTGGGGCCGGCGTCGGAACCGACGTCGGAGCCGGCGTCCGTGGGGCTGGCATCAGATCCGGTTCCCTAGGAGGAGAGTCTGATGGAGGTGGAATGTCCCTAGCCTTGCCCGGGGACGGTGGAGAAAAGTCCCCGGGGTCAGGCTGGGGTGACTCGGGCTCCCCGGACGGCAGCAAAGGCTTCGGGAAACCAGGTACGATGGGGGTTGGAGGGTACGTCATAGGTTCTGATGCCCAGCGCACGTTAGGGGAGCCGACATGCAGCTTAGGGGCTGGATCCCACTGGCGTCCAGCTTATGGGGTCCCTCTTCGGAGGCAGGCCGAGGGTGGGAAGTGGCCCGGTCTGAGGGGGACTAGGTCATGCACCGCCCCGCAGGGTCAGGCGTCTTATCAACCTTCTCCCGGCAGACATCGGAGGAGCTGACGTCCAGCTTATGAGAGGTGCCCACGCCAGTAGGCCGCAAGCCTGCAGCGGTACTGGGGGCAGAGGCCTCCTTTTGCCCGGAGGCACCCGCAAGGCCCGAGCGTGAGCCCAATGGGTGGGCCGATGCCTCCTCCCAAACCTTGGAGGCTGCCGTTGGACGATTCCCCCAGAGGGGATATTACCTGGGCCGTGACTCCGGCCAGAGTCGCGGGCGAGGAGGCCTTCTCCCGGTGCCTTTCTTTGTCCTGCTTCTTATGGTGTCCTTCAGGAGAAGTCAACGCCTGCCTGAGCTTCTTCAATTCTTTTTCCATTGAAGACATCTTCTTCTTGAGCAGATGGGCTTCCAGGGACTGTTGGCATCGTCTGCGGGTAGCCGCGTTGAAGGACAGGCAATGCGGGCACTTGTCAACCGGGTGGTCGGGGCCTAAGCAAAAAAGGCAGAGAGAATGGCCGTCCTTGTGTGGCAGTTGGGTGCCACACGAGTCACACTTGTTTTTGGAAGGTGAAGGGGATGACATACACCGACGCTGACCTAACAATGAGAAGAAAAAATACTCAAGACTTCGGTAAAACCGACGAAAGAACAGGGCTTGGCTAAGCATGAACTTTACCGCGAGGTGCTGCATGGGCTAACGGCGGGAAAGAACTGGAAGGCGGGCGTCAGGGACCACCCTTTTATACCGACATCGTCTGATGCTGGTCACCTGACGTGGGGGCGGTCCCTCACCAGGGACTGCTAGCTAAAGATTTTTCTGTGGGGTTCTGCCGCTGGCTGGTGACAGTCCTATATGTAATTACCTACTGCAAGAGCCCTCTCAAAGTAAGATCTATACTGACACAACCACACTAGTATAACATATACCTCTGCCACTAGCAACTCAATCCAACCTGATAGCTATCCTCTGCACTGAGCTATATCTCACTGAATGAATTTAATGTCTATAAACATGTACAGTACTTGCATGTATGCTACTCAGTCTGTCACTCCTTATGTCTCAAAACATGCTGAACTATGTATGTAAGCTATTTTATATGGATAATTCTGCAAACCTACCTGGGTCGCCCCTGAAAAAGGGACCTTCTTGGCCCAGTGGACCTACCTGGTCACCAAAATTGATTAAATAAATAAATATACCCTAAAACCTCACCGCCACCATAAAAGAAATCAGCTGTGCAGTATTCCTTTGGGTTGTCAAGCATAAAGCTTTTAAAGTAAAAAATATACAGAAACAATATTACAAATTTTTGTAGGTGTTTTTGTATATTGAAAGCATACTTGTTTAAAAAAGTTCCAGTTTTGCATGTATCCTCTAGATGGTGGTGTTCTTTCATGTACTGCAGTTTATGTCCTGTGACTTTCATTATTAGTGATTCAATTGTCCCCCCAACCCCCAAAGCTGTCCCATACATGTGTGTGTGTGTGTGTGTGTGTGTGTGTGGGTTTTCTTTAATAAATGTTCTATGTCCCACTGCCTGATTGGGAAAACTTGTTGTTTAATGGACTTATACATTTACATGGAGTAAAGGGAGCCAAAGTATGATCGCAATCTGTGAGGGAACCGACTACTGCTTCCATGAATACTTCCAGTTCTTGGGTGGAATCAGGTGACATCTTTCACGTTCAGAACATTTTGGCACAAGTAAATGGTACAGACGTTTTATTTTTTTCTTTAAAAAATGCAGTCAGAATTTAATGGTGTCTGGATTTATAAAAGAATAGGCGGTTAAGCTCAAGCGCCCTTCAACTCTGCTATCTGAATGACAGAGTTGCACACAGCGTTAGTTACAGGTACAACCTGAAGGTTTACAATGCCACAGGCAGTGCTGTTCCAGGAAAAGCTTGCAGTTTTGTGTCAAGTTGGGGTTATAAAAATACAATGAGATTTGGGGAGGGGCTGGTGGTTTCACTGTGACCTGAGGCAGCAATCAGGGCAGGCTTGGAGATATAGAGGGGAGCCATATTAGCTTTGGGGGTAATCCTCCATGGAGGGATATTTCTTCATGTAGTGTGGTCATCTTTCTGTCTGCCCAAGAGACAGTGATATTATAGTCTAATAACATCGCTGTTTCGGGGGGTCAACAGCCAATCAGGTTCCTAGAATTTTTCATGCCACTGTATAATTATACCACACATATGTGCAGATAAATAGCAAGATAAAAAGTGATAATTTGACCCTACACACAAAGATATATGAAGTTGCTCACTGAGTATGCTCAGAACAATATTTTCACATGTGACAGCCCTAATATCTTTTAGAGTCCATTGTCATTGCCATGGATTCTAAGCTTTGTAATCATCATTTCCTCTAATGCAGAACATTGAACAGAGGGGCATAGTTTATATTTTGTGCTTTTTTCCTTTTTTGATTTTTTTCCATTTCTATTTCAAAACCACTCAAATATGTATTGTATAAACAGAACATGACATGGCATGTCTGAAGATAGCATATTTATCTTTACTTGAGGCCAATTAATATGATACCATCTTCTGACACTGCATAGTCCTCACCTTCCAACCCTCACCCATCCTCCTTGACAATCTCCATTCTCCGCATTCTATTTTCTTCCTGCCTCCCTTCTTATATGCTTTCTACCTCATTGCCTACTCTGTCTAATACCTCTCTATTTGCAGTTGACTATCCTGTAACCCAGCTTTGTGACAGTCTTATGTTCGACCATATAGTACTGCTTAGTTCTACTGCATGGAAAACCACTTGTATATAATGTTGACCCTTTATAGATGTACTCAAATGTTCAGTGTTTCTTCATAGATTCTGTATAATGTTACCTACATTTACTATGTACAGTATATGCCTTCTTTACATTTCCCTATGTATATGATTTATCTGCTCAGGACCTCCTTGTAAATGAGCCTGCTCAAAGGACTTTTTTCCTGTTAATAAACTGAAACTGAACTGCATATCTTCAGTCAAGCCATGCCATATCCCCCATATATTATGTATACATATATCATGAATCTGAATGTATAGAACTGGAAAGGGCCTGAAACACACTAGTTAATACTCAAATTGTTAATATTAAGCTACCAGCAACCATCTTTTTACACAATTTGTTTTTTTTCTAAATGACTCTATAGTCTTGTAATGGAGAGGCTGTTGTTTACATTTATACTGAAACTGCATTTATTAAAGCAGGATAAATGCAGTTTCATGGCATTTAAAAATTGTAAACATAGACTCTCTTTATTTAAAAATCCTGCTCTAAGAATTTGAAAATGGCTGCCTTGAAGATGTCATTGAAGGAGAGAAGCCCAACTGTGCAGATGTATTCTAGCTGTGCTAACCATATTCAAATGTAAATAACTTTAAAATGAAAAAGTGATAGCATGGTACTGTGAACGCAAACGTTGTTCAGCACAAAAATAACTGCAAAATGATTGCTGTTTCATTTACACATACCACTTAATTTCAAAAAAATAGTAAAAAGGCAGGAGAAAAATTCTATTATTTTTCACTTTTTCAACAAAGAAATGCAAATAATATTAAAACAAAAAATAAGAGCATGGTACTATGAGAGCATAACATTTGTTCAGCACAAAAACGACTACAAAATGAGTAATGTTTCATTTATATGTGCTTTTTAGTTTTTTTATAATTAGCAAAAAACAGCAGAAAGTTCAATTATTTTTGACTTTTTGCTACAAACAAATGCATATAGCTTTAAACTGAAAAATGATAGCATGGTACTTTGAGCACAAAATGTTGTTCAGCACAATAATATCTACAAAATGAGTAGTGTTTCATTTATATGTGCCATTTAGTTGTTTTTGTAATTAGCAAAAAACAGCAGAAAGTGCAATTATTTTTCACTTTTTGGAACAAACAAATGCAAAGAGCTTTAAACCGAAAAATTATATTGTGATATTTTGAGCACAAAAGTATTTCAGCACAAAAATATATATCAAATGAGTAGTGTTTCATTTATAGATACCATTTACATTTTTTTTAAATCAGCAAAAAAAGGAAGGAAATTCATTTTTGTTTCATACTTACAATTTATAATGTGATCATATGAGAATTCTATATTGCACTTCCCAGGTGGTTGAAGACACTTGGCTGTGCCTTGTGCCTCACAACCCACCGGGGGCATGCAGCAATTTAGCATTGCTGCACACCTTGATATGTGATACTGATCTCTTAAAATGCATAATGTAATCTTATTCAAATTATATACCACACCTCCCAGGTGGTTGAAGGCACCCAGTTGTGCCTCATGCCTTTTAACCCACCTGGGGCATGCAGCAATTTAGGCTTGCTGCACACCCTGCTGCGTGTTATTGCTTACTTATAATTTTCAATGTGATCCTATGGGAATCATACTCTACACTTCCCAGGAAGTTGAAGACAATCCACTACAACTCATACCTCACAACCCATATAGGCCATATAGCAATTTAGCATTACCACACACCCTGCTGTGTATTATTGCTTCCTAACAATTTACAATATGATCTTATGGGAATCATATACCACAGTTCCCAGGTAGTGGAAGACATTCAACTATGTCTCAAGCCTCACAACCCACCTTGGGGGTGTAGTAATTTAGCATTGCTGCACATTCTTCCATTTATTATTACCTACATGCAGTACCTTCAATACAAATGAAAAAAATGATAATGTTCTTCCATTTTTTGCTGATTATAAAAAATCTAAAAGGTATCTGTAAATGAAACACCACTCATTTGATGGCTATTATGTGTAACAATTTTTTGTGCTCAAAGTACCATGCTATCATTTTTCACTTTAAATCTATTTGCATTTCTTTGTTGCAAAAACTGAAAAATAATTGGACTTTCTGTTGATAGAAAAACTAAAAGGCACATATAAATGAAACACTACTCATTTTAGATACAGTATATTTTTGTTCTTAACAAATGTTGTGCTCCCAGTACCATATTATAATTTTTTGTTTTAATATTATTTGCATTTGTTTGTTGAAAAAGTGAAAAATAATTGCATTTTCTGCAGCTTTTTTACAATTTTTTTGAAAAGTTAAAAAGTATCTATAAATGTAACACCAATCATTTTGAAGATATTTTTGTGCTGAACAACTTTTATGCTCGCATTACCATGCTATCATTTTTGATTTTATAGTTATTCACATTTGACTATGGTTAGCACAGTTAGATTACATCTGCACAGCTGGGCATCTCTCTTCAATTACATCTTCAAGGCAGTCATTTTAGGAATCCTAGAACAGGATTTTCGAATCAGGAGAAGCTGTTTACGATATTCAAATGCCATGAATTTGCATGTATCCTTCTTTAATAAATGCAGTTTCAGTATAAATGTAAAAATCAGCCTCTCCTTTACAAGCCTATTGAGTCATTTTTTAAAAACAAAATGTGTAAAAAAAGATGGTTTAGGTATTCTTTAAGTATAAGAAAAGTTTAAATATAAACAGGGGTCATGTCTGTGTGTGTGCTGCAAAAAACTGGAATGCCTTGCCTAATCATATTCGTGAGGACGCTAGTCATACTATTTTTAAAGCACATCTTAAGAATTATTATTGTGTACAGTCTAAGCATAAGTGTTTTGAGTAAACTGTAACTTGTATTTGTATTATATGTAATAGTATTTGTATTAGGTGTATTGTATTTTTTATGTATAATCATGCTTTGTAACATCCTGGCTATACTAGCTATACTAGTCATGTATGAAAAAGGGCCATTGGATCATTACATTCACCTGGAAAACAAAAGTTTAAATAAGTAAAATAAAAATCCTAAGGTATGTGATCTTTCAGAAAGCAGGGCAGAGGTTGTTAGGGATACAAGAGATATCAAGGACTACAGTCTAGGGAGTATTTCAAGAATTAAGGAGATGCTGAGGTGAGCACATGAAGAAAGGTAGGGAAGGTTGCACTTGGGGATGAAGAGGCATTAGCGCTGAGGTCGGGGACAGCACAGAAGGGGGAACAGGGGGCTGCAGGATGCTAGAGGGGCCTACAGGGGTAGAATAGTGTGCTGCAATGGTTGTGGGGTGTAAGTCTTGATGAATGTATTATGGAAACTAAGAGATAATTCTGATCTGTGACAGGCTGAGGAGACTCAAGGATGAAGGGCAGTGGCTTGGTGAGGAGCTGAGGAGGTTGGAGAGAGGGTTGCTGGGGTGCAGAGAAGGTTGGAGGAAAGGGAGAGGATTGCTGGGGCAGAGGGAAGCAGGAGGACACCACAGGGGTAGAACAAGAGTTCAGGGGATGGGATGGGGAGGAGGGGAAGGGCAATACTAAAGTGTGGCACAGCATGGGAGGGTGACGGGTGAGAGGATGGAGCCTACACCCAGCATGGCAGAGTGGACAGGTAACTGGTTTGTGGTGCTGGTGAAATTGAAGGAGGAGGGGGAGGTGAGGGAGCTCCAGGAGGGGGTGGGCAAGGTGAAACAAGAGATTGGCATGAGGGACAGGAGTCTGGCAGAGGATGGTGGTGGTGTTAAGAGAGAGGGGCACAGCTGGAAGAATGGAAGAAAAGAGAAGGGATAAATGGGAGAGGAGCAAGGCTAGTGAGTTCTCTAGGAGGAACTTAACAGAGGGGGAGCCCAGAGTGAAAAAGAAGGAGGGGGAGGAGTGTGAGGGGGAGTATTGAGGGGGAGCAGAGTTAGGTCTAGAGGAGGGATCCATAGGAGGGAAGGGGAGGGTTTCGGCTGAGGTGGAATATAGCAGTAGTCACCAAGGCAAAGGGTGGAGGGGGGATGAGGATTGGAGAAGGAGGGCTATTAGTACTGGGGGATTCGATACTGAAAGGGATAAGATGGGGCAGTAAGGGGGAATGAAGTAGTCGCATCTGGGTGGAGTTCATACCTGGCTTAACTTCAGGCAGGGTGGGGCAGTCAATTCTTAAGTGTGGTAGGAGGGATAGGAGGAAACTGTATCTTGTGGTGCATGTGGGTACAACTTACCTGACAGGGGAGACGGAAGTAGTGCATGAGAGGTTTGAGGACCTGGACAGGCTGTGTGGGGAACTGGAGGAATTGGTGGCCTTCTCAGATGTGCTCCCAGTACCCTGCACTAGCAAAGTGAGGAAGGTAAGGATTGGGGAATTCAACACCTGGCTGAGGGAATAGTGTCACTCCAGGGGATATGGGTTGTTAGGGGGCTGAGACAGACTGAGGGACAACAATGAACCTTATGCAAGAGACAGGCTACATTTGAGCAGGGAGGGGAAGGAGGTATTCAAGCAGAGGGTAGGGAAATACATAGCTATGAAGGTGGATTTTAACTAGGTAGCGGGGTAGTGAACAGATAGATGGTAGGCAGGGATCCCAGAGAGGGGAACTAAATGAGCTTAGCCCCAGGCCAGCAGGGAGGTACTTGGAGTGGTGGCATGGGGGGATTAAGAGGGGGGTATCCCAGGGAGGGGAGGGGGTTGGGTCAGATTATAGGGTGGTCTCACTGAATGCAAGAAGCCTAGGTAATAAATCAGCAGAATTACAGGCTCTCTCGAAAATAGGGAGGGTGGACATTGCTGCCATCATGGAAACGTGGGCCACCCAGTACCAGGACTGGGATTTGATGTTCCCAGGTTATAGGATATTTGGGAAGGACAGGGCTAAGGCAAAAGGAGGTGTGGCAATATATGTATGGGGGGATAAGGTACTTTAGAGAGGAGGGGGAGGAAAGCAGAACAAAGGCCCTATGGATACAGTTTCAGGACTTAAAATGGAGGATATTGAGGATGAGGGTAGTGTACAGGCTGCTGGCCCAGGGAGACAACCTGGATAGAGAGTTAGCTGAGCAAATCAAAGGGTTTGTAGGAAAAGGAATACTGTGGTGGTGGGGGTCTTCAACCTACCGGAGGTGGAGTGTAGCACCCAAACCACCACAAGTGCAAAGAAGCAGATCATATTAGAGGCATTCCAGGACAGCTTCCTGGCAGATAATCCAGCAGCCAATTGGATAGGACTCTAGTCCTAATTTTGTCAAATGAGGAGGCTGTAAGGGATCTGGAGGTGGAGGACCCTCTGGCTGGGATTGACCACCACACAGTATGGTTCACACTAAATATAGGTAGGAAATCAGGAGGTAGAAGTACCAGGGTAATTGATTTTAAGGGGGTGGACTTTAAATGGATGGGGGACATTGTGGGCAGGCATCTGGTGGGTATCAGATCATGCATGGATGCTAGCCAGAAATGGGATATTATTAAGAATTGGCTGACAAAGGCTATTGTGACATGTACAAGAATAAGTAGTAAGAAAGGAAGGACAAAAAAACCAACTGGCTGATGCAGGGGGTCATGGAGATGTTGAGGACCAAGAAAAAGACATTTCAGAGACTCAAGAAATTGGGAGGGGAGGACAACAGGGGGATGTATATGAAGAAGTCTTGGGAGGTTACCAGGCTTGTCAGAGTGGCCAGGGCTTCTAGGGATCTGAGATTGGTGTAGGGCATTAAGAACGGAGAAAGGAACTTCAGATTCATCAGTGAAAGGTGGAAAAAAAAAGATCAGATAGTAAGGATAAAGAAGAATCAGGGCTGGGTGGAGAAGGGGAAGGACCAGGCAGAGACACTAAATGATTACTTCTGTTTATTTCTCCTCTGTTCATGAAGGAAAAGGCGAGCACCATCTGGAAGAGGAGGGTGGGCGGGGGAGGTGATTGATAAAGTGATCATAGAGGATAAGGTGCTGAAAAGATTAAAGGAACTGAGGGAGTATAAGGGACCAGGTCCAGATGGCATTCACCCTAGGGAACTTAAGGAACTAGCTGAGATCCTGGCAGGACCATTGGTTGACCTGTTTAATATCTCCTTCAACACAGGATGTGTGTCACTGGATTGGAGGATGGCCCATGTGGTACCCATTCACAAGGGTGGCCCCAAGGACAAACCAGGCAACAACTGACCAGTGAACCTCACATCAATTGTGGGTGAACTGATGAAGATGACCGTAAAGGAGAGGCTGGTGAACTTTCTGGAGAACAATGGTCTCCAGGAACGTCAGCAGCATGGGTTTGTCTCAGGAAGATCCTGCCAGACAAACCTGATTGAGTACTGTTACTGAGTGACAAGGGAACTCAACAAAGGCCATGTGGTGAATGTCCTGTATTTGGATTTCAGCAAGGCCTTTGATTCCATGCCACATGGGAGGCTGGGGGGGGACTGGAATATATAGGGGTGGGAACAAAGATGGTAAACTGGATCACCAATTGGCTGAAGGGTAGGCTACAAAGTGTGGTGGTGGGGGACTCTCAACAATGAGGGATGTGATGAATGGGGTGCCACAGGGATCATCATTGGGGCCAGTGTTGTTTGGAATTTTCATTGCTGGTGTCTTCCACAGTGCCCGAAGAAAGATCAGTCTCTTCATGGACGACAAAAAGGTGGCAGTGGTGGTGGATGACACTGAAGGGTGGAGAGGGTTGCAGGAGGACCTGACCAAACTACAGGAGTGGTCAGAGGCATGGCAGTTGGGATTTATGCCAAAAAAGTGCAAGGTATTGCACTTTGGGGCTAAGAAACAGGGGAGGAGCTATCAGCTGAGGGGGGAGTACAGCTGGAATGCATCAAGGAGAAGAAGGATCTAGCGATGCTGGAGTGTATGAACAACTTGGCTTAGTGCAGGAAGGCAGCAGCAAAACCCAACAGAATGCTTGGGTGCATAACAAGGGGAATTTCCTCTAGAAATAGGGCGGTGATCCTGCCCCTCTACAGGTCACCGATCAAGCCGCTCCTGGAATACTGCATGCAGTTCTGGCACCCATTCCTGAAGAAGGACATCAGATTGTTGGAGGGTGTACAGCATAAAGTGACAAATATGATCCAGGGATTAGAGGGATACTCCTATGAGGAGAGGCTGGGAGAGCCGAACATGTATTCCCTAGTGGAGAGGGGGATAGGGAGGACATGAGCAAAACCTTTAAATACCTAAAGGAGATAAACAAGACTAATACAGAAGGGATTGTCCATATCAGAAGGAAGAGGGTCACAAGGGAGCACCAGTTGAGAATGGAGGGGGAAGATTCAGGAGGGAAGTCAGGAGGTAGTACTTCACAGAGAGGGAGGTGGAAAACTCTGCCTGAAGAGGCAGTAGCCTGTAGCATGGTAGACAGCTTTAAGAGGGGATGGGACAGAGTAAGAGGGGGTTAAACTGAAGAAGGGAGGGGGTTGGGCAGCTGCAAGGTGAGGGGCTATCTGCACAATCAAACAGACTCGATAGACTGTGAGGCCTGTATCTGCTGGTGTTTTTATATGTTTGTATGTTCATATGTTCGTTAATGTTACCTTGGCAGGAACTTATATGGAGTTTTATAACTATGTTATGGGGATCAATCTGTTTAATAAAGATGATTAACACGCAGTTCCACAAATCAGAGAATGAGGAGTAGGCACAATGCGATACAGCCTAAGAGAACAGAGTGGTTAAGTATTAAAGCACTATCTTTGGGAATATGTGATTACTGAAAACACATTGATCTGATTTACAAAAGCCTCCAAGAGGACTATGTATCGTACATGACTATGGAAAAAGCTAGAATCACACATTATTAAGGTATAAAATATTCAGCATGGGAGAACCAGAAGAGTTCTGAATTTGCAGTATTTATGTTTTTGTACAATAAAAAATTAAAAAAATTGGCACATCAATGAAACATCAATGAAAAATCAGTAATTATTGTTTTGTTTTTTCCAGAAATTAAGTCCTCTGAAAAAGCCCTAGTAGGGCGAAATGGGGCAGATGTAAAATAAAGCAATGAATACTAGAATATTATGTAACACTGCATATTCTTTTCACAAAAAAAGAGGTTGCGCTACCCCTCTCTGTTTCCATTGGACTAGTTTGACTGAAAAGGGGCAGCTTCCCAGGATCCAAGATGACATACAGAACTAGTTTAGTTGCCGTATTGGTCCTTGTAAGAAAAGACCCAGAAGCAAAGGGTTTGATACCTTTTCATTGGATCAACATAGATGTACAAAAAGAAAACAGCACCAAAGCTTTGGACCAACCAAGTCCTTCCTCAGAGACTTATGGCAGTTGTTTACACAATCATATTCTATTACCCAGACCATAAAAAAAACAACAGAAAAATAATTCTCATTGGTTTAAAATAACTATTTTAAAAAAATCACAAATTCTACTAGTTTGCTAGTAGTCTACTTGTAGAATTAATGATTTTTTAAATAAGTATTTTAAACCAATGAGAATCTTTTTTTTTTATGTATGGTCTGGGTGTTAATAGAATGTGATTCTCTAAACAACTGCCATAAGCCTCAGAGGAAGGACTTGGCTGGTCCAAAGGTTTAGGCACTGTTTTCTTTTTGTACATCTATGTTGGTCCAATAAAAGGTATCAAACCATTTGCTTCTGGATCAGGATCCAAGAATTGAATGCAGTTCCCAATAGCACCCAGGACATTTTGGTTAACAGTGCTGTCTGGTGCACTTCAGCAGCAATATCAGCAAGTGAACGATGAAAGCTGAATAACCTACTAATGTGATTAATGCAGCAGTACTTAGCACTGCATTGCAATACATTACATAGCATGGTATATCCCAGTAATGGAAAAGTTCTGAATGGTGAGTATTGAAAATGCACAATCAGCATTCCAGTGTCAAAGGAAAAGGGCCATATCAATTTTAACTAATGAGATAGATAGATAGATAGATAGATAGATAGATAGATAGATAGATAGATAGACAGACAGACAGACGGACAGCTAGATGAGCTAGATAGGTAGGTAGATAGGCAGGTAGGCAGATAGATAGATAGATATAGATAGATAGATAGATAGATAGATAGATAGATAGATAGATAGATAGATAGTTTTATTTATATTTTGGCACCCAATCCCAAAGGCTTGGGTGGAATTACAATAGGAGCAAGGTTAAGACAGGATCAATGACCAAATTACATCCATAAAACACAACATAAAATCGAATTTGAAAACTGTCAGCAAATGTCTTATTAAAAAGGTAGGTTCTCAGGCCCCTTTTAAATGCCACCTCTGTTGGTGCCTCCCTCAAAGATTATGGCAGAGAGTTCCAAAGGGTCATGCTTGCCACCTTAAAGGAACAATCACCTGAGGTTTTCAGCCTGCCCTCAGAACCACCAGGGAGCCCTTAGTGGATGAGTAGAGGTAACGTACTGGGGCAGCTGGAGTTTGGAGGCCAGACAGGTAATGATAGAGTCTCAGTTATTAACATTTGTAGTCTCCATCCACAGTGCCTACCAGTACTCAAAGTTACTGTATCAATAGCATCTTTATTTTGCAGGGTAGATAGTATTTCATGGGATATTGAATTCCGAGTTTTCACAACAAAAGCTTTTTTTGCCTCTGAAGTGTGGTATAGCCTAAGTTGGGGACCATTAAAATTCTATTGCAATCACACTATTTATCCTTCACTTGCCTGACTGTTTTAAACATGGCCGTATGCTGGAGTACTGACCCCAGTTTAAGTAACAGCATGCAAGGTGTTGATTCTTAATCTCAGTCGATACTGCATTAAAGTCTAGTGTAAGGGCTTACCAAACCAGGGCAAAATAGTATTAGATTGAGAAGACCTCCACAAATTTCTCAGTGAGTTCATTCACACTGACATTTTTCTTCTGCCATTAAATTTTCCAAGTGTTCAAGGTAAGAGGGTAGCAACTGATTTTATTTAACCAGGCCAACTGACATAGCTAATGTTCTGCACATATTTATTGTCTCTATGACCTTCATGCTCTGGGTCTCCACCTGCTGCTTGACCACCGGGTGCCACTGAGTCAAATTTAAAACTTATCAGTTCTATGGCTTTAAGCATCTTCTACATAACTGATTGCACTGAGGATAGGGTTACCAATCTCTTGTTGAAGAAATGGTGTGGAAGGGTGGGTTTTGGTTTTATGGGGGACTGGGACCCCCCCTGGATGAATGTGGGCCTCTATAAGGCAGACGACCTGCATCTGTCCAGGAAGGGGACCGTGGTCCTGAGTGAGAAGTTTAAATGGTTCAGCAGCAAGCTTTTAAACTGGCTGGGGGGGGGGAGCCAGGAAGGTCAGATGAAGTAATAACACACCTGCAGGGATACAAACAGGAAAAGAATATTTGACATCAGGGCCAACTGAAGGAGCCAGAGAGAGTGAAGCAGGGAAGAAGAAGAAGAAGAATCAGCATTTATATAGCACTTTTCATAAATCCAAAGCGCTTTACAAGCAATGCTAGACTGGTAGTGAAGTGACTGAATGTGTGGTGGCGGCCATATCGCACATCATCACCCACACACAGCCTGAATAACTGCATGAACCGGTTTATGGGAAGGGGAATGTTGGCCAGGACACTGGGAATGTTCCCTGCTCTTTGCGAAGAGTGCCCTGGGTTCTTTTACTTCCACCTGGACACCCACCAGAACAACACCAGGATGGGCAGAAGGGACCTCGGTCTAACATCTCATCCGAAGGACAGCACACCCCAGCAGTACAGAACCCCCCAATACTGCACTAGGATGCCAGCGATATTTAGGTGCAAGTCCAATCCCATTGTGGGACGAGAACCCATGACCTTTTGGTCCAGAGGCGGATGTGCTACCAACTGAGCAACGCTGACACCTAGGGAGATTGGGCACACAAAAGGAAAACAGAGAAAGAAGCAGGAGAGGGAAAATGGAGGCAGATAGAGGATGGGAAGCAAAACATGGAAGGCCATGGTAACCAATGCCAGCAGCCTGGGAAATAAAATCTTAGACCTGGAGGCCTTGATAGCAGAGGTAGACCTGGGCATAGTAGCAATAACTAAGACATGGTACACTGAAAATCATGGGTGGAACATAAATGTATCAGGTTATGCTCTGTTCAGGAGAAATAGGGCAGAAAAGGAGGGGGTGGCCCTGTATGTCAAAGAGGGTATAAAGGTGACAGAGGTTCAGGGGGGCAGGGAGAAGTGGAGGCTCTGTGGGTCACCCTTGAACCTAACAATGGCACAGCAATATGCACAGGGGTGATCTACAGGCCACAGTCACAGAAGTAGGAAGTGGACAGGGTGCTAGTGGATGAGAACCATGAGATGGCATCAGAAGGTGAAGTTCTGCTCCTGGGGGATTTCAATATGCTGGACATGGATTCAACCACCCAGGCAGCTGCTTATGCCAGAAGTATAGGCATCCTAGATTCCTTTCAGGGGGCTTGTCTCAAGACAGTTTGTGCTTGATCCCACCATAAACAGAGTGATTTTGGACCTAGTACTGACCAATGGGGACAGAACTGCAGAAGTCCGGGTAGAAGGACAGCTGTGATCAAGCATCCACCACATAGTGTGGTTTAACATGGAGAGAGGGAATCGGTTAGGTCACACATTTGGATTTCAGGAAGGCAGACTTCACTAAAATAGGAAGTTTCATCAAAATTGCCTTGGAGAAGAGTGTGGTAGGACATGGGGTGGAAGAGCAGTGGGGACACCTAAAAGGAAACCATGACGGAGCAGTGTGGCCCACCTAGTACCTAAAATATAACAGAAGAAACTCCGAGAGGGATCAGGCTGAAAAAAACCTCTTAGTAAAACTGAAATGCAGAATTTGGAAATACGAAGACCCACTCACCGGATTAAGTTTTAGTATTCTTGTTTATTATATGCCACATATAGTCAATCAGATCAGCATTTCATAGTGATCTCACTACTTGTACAGTATCTGTGGTGAGTAACATAATGAAATAATTCTGTATTTTTTAAACATCATCTGTATCTTAACCATTGCAGATATTTCATACCGTCATATCACAAAAATTTAAATATACCATATATTTAAATTTTTGTGATGTGATGGTATGAAATATCTGCAAGGGTTAATAATGATAGAGTGAAGAAGGGAGAAGAATTGATAAACAGGGAATCACAAGGCCTGGGGATGGATGTCTGACACTCATGTCACTGGCCTCTGGGGGGGGGGCAGTCACAGTATTCTATAAAAGAATGAGAAAATAGCTTTCTGAAGGAGGAGAAGGTTGTCGGGGCAGCCAGCTTCAGGGTTTTTTGTAATTTGTTCCATAGGTGAGGGAGTACATAGCTTTTAGATGCTTTACCAAAACATGAATTAACTTTAGGAATGTATAAGAAAATAAATGAGAGGCTGCGCAAGGAATAATTGCCTACAGTGCATAGGGGCAAACAGTCAGAGATCTACTGGGGAAGCAGCTTCAAGCTTATGTGTGATAGCTCTAAAAGTCCAAAAGGTTGCATTACAGACTTGAGGGATGTCCAGCCTACTGCAACTTATAGAGAGCAGTGGTGGGTGAGGTATGGTAAATCCGAGATAAATCTCAAAGCTCGGTAATAGAGCGAGTCAAGTTTAGAGAGTGTAGAGGCAGACCCTTGGCCATAGAGAAAGTCGACGTAGTCCAATAAGGATGGAAAGGTGGTGTAGACCAGTTTTATTTTGGTGTCATGGGATAGGACATGATTCATTCAGAAGAACAGGTCCAGTCTCTGCCTTAGCTTTTTTGATAGTTCCTCAACATGGTCAGAGAATGTAAGTTTGTGGTTTATCCAAAGCCCCAAATATTTAAATTTTTTCACATATTCAATAGGTTCTCCTAGAAGTGATAGAATCTGTGGAGTTAAGCTATGTATAAAAGGTTTTTGTCCAATGGCAGAAGGTGAGAAAATAATGGACTTCATTTTTTTTGCATTTACAAGTAGTTTTTGGCTCAATAAGTTTAACTGCAGCTGATTAAAGTCCACCTGTAGGTCCATACAGGCCTGCTCCAGGGTAGGCCTAGCAATGTATATGACCTTGTCATCAGTGAAGAGATGAATGTCCGCTGCTTTAATTCCAGAGTCAGTGTTGTTAATATAAAGAGGAAAGAGCAGTGGTCCTAAAATGGACCCTTGTGGCACACCTCTTTGGAGCAATTTTAGTGGAGAGAGAAGGATAACCCCCTGTTGGAATCTCCCAGAGAAGTAACCATTGAACCATTTCAAGGCAGAAGAATGTAGACCAATCCTTTGAAGTGTGTCCAACAGCAGGCCATGGTCCACTTTTATCGAATGCCTTGCTAAGATCAAGGAACAAGGCACATACATATTTCTTGACATCCAAAGAATTTTGCCAGCCGTTGGTTACCATTGCAAGTACAGCTATTGTACTCTGACAAACTCTGAATCCTGACTGGGCAGGGTTAAGCAGATTGGTAGAGTCCAAGTACTTCCTAAGCTGCATGTAAACCACTTTCTTGAGCAGTTTAGAGAGGATGGGAAGTAGAGATATTGGTCTGTAATTATTTAGACCACTTGGATCACCAGATTTGAGTAAGGGAATAACATGGGCAGTTTCCAAATGGGAGGGAGGTCTCCTTGGGCAAGGTATAGATTAAAGAGGTGGGTGATAGGTGCTGATAATACATAGAAACATAGAAACATAGAATTTGATGGCAGATAAGGACCGCTTGGCCCACCTAGTCTGCCCATTTTCCTACCTAACAGATAAGCTGCAGATCCTAGTTAACCAACAGCTTACTTCCTCTTACCCACCCCTAGGACTGCCTTATGCCTGTCCCATGCATTCTTGAAGTCCCCAAGAATAAGGTCAACACCTGCACTTTTCCTGGTATCCTGGGCCAGCAGTTGATCTTCCACTTGTTTCAGTGATAGAAGGCTAAAGGAGAAGGCCATGTCAGGGATAAAAGGTAATGCTAATGGGTCTAAAAGTATCCTGGCTACAAAGTAGTGTGTAGAGATTATAGGCGGGTGAGGAGTCAAAGGTGAGCCCAGTGGTGGCAAAGTGGTCGTTAAGCAGATCTAGGATAATCTGTTTGTCAGTGAATGTGGAGCCACCAGAGGGAATTTGGCCGGGAGAGAATTTGCTGATTCATGCCCTTTTATATCCTTAATGGTCTTCCAAAACTTAGAAGCACACTTAAATGATGAGTCCAGTTCATTCTGAAAATACTTGGCTTTTTCGGTTCGGACAAGTTTAGTACAAGTGTTCCTAGCCATTCTGAAAGCCAAACAGTCAGCAGGGAGCTTGATTTTACATGTTTTTTTCCAAAGAATGTCCCTATTAAGTAAAGTGGCCTTCAGGTTAGAAGTAAACCATCGGCACAATTTTTTCTTTGAGCGAACTTTAACCAACGGAGCATGTCTATCTATAACCGAAAGTACAATCCTTTGAAAGGATTCATATGCATCACACACTGACTTGGCTAGATAGAAATCTTGCCAACTAGAGTTTTGTAGTTCAGAAAGGAATGCTAGAGGAGCAAAGTTACGTTTGCTTCTTTTGTATATATATCTTGAAGAGGGGACTGGTTTGGGAACAGACCTCACACAAGCAATGGAACAATGGTCATTAAGGTTGGTGAAAAAAAAAACACCTGAATGGATGAAAAGGTGAGGCTTATTAACTAGAATAAGGTCAATTAAGGTACTGTTGGCAGGGATTTTCTCATTAGGGCATGTGACTTCAGGAATTAGTAGTGTAAGGCTGAAGGTGTCACATAGTTCTTTAAGGGATTCAGAGCTTGCTGAGAGCCAGTTGAAGTTGAGGTCTCCCAAAATGATGACTTCCAAGGTCTACATGTTCTTTTCACTGCGTATGTGGTCTAGCACCTTTAGGCCTGCTGAGGGTGGGCGGTATCATGCAATACAGCAAAGTGATTGGGAGGAAGACAGCTGAACCTTCAGGGTCAAACTTTCAAACTCCTTAGGCAAAGAGGTTGAATTGGTAGTGATCTCCAAAAATGTAACTAGTATATTTACAGCTACTTTTGCTAGTGCATTCCTTAGGTATTCTCCCATTCTGCCAAAGTCAACCCTCTGAAAGTCCAGTACCTTGCTTTTGTATGTCTTGACTCTATGGCTGTGTTTATTGTGAACCACACAGTCTGGTGGTCTCTTGTTCCTAGATGGCTACCTACTTCAAAATCCACGATCCTCTCACCGTTCCCATTTGAGAGTACCAGGTCTAAGACTGCTCCATTCTGAGTGCATTCCAATACTAGCTGCCTGAGGTATGCCCCCTGTAGGGCATCGAGAATAACTCTGCTTTTGTATGTGGCTGCAGAAAATGTGCTCCAGTTAACATCTGACATATTCAAGTCCCCATCAACAATGTCTCCCCTTATTCTGCCATTCTAAGGATGCCTTCTATTATTTTCTTGTCCATTTCCTTCCCCTGAGATAGGAGACTGTATACAACTCCTGTGTGGATTGTGGTGCCATTTCCTGTCTCCAAGGTGACCCACAGTGCCTCCATTCCTCCCTGTTTACTCTTTAGTTCTGTTGTTTTGATCCCTTCCCTTAGGTAGAGAACTTCTCCTCCTCCTCCTCTTTTACCTTCCCTGTCCCTCCTGTAAATTGAGTACCCTGGTATGCTGACATCGCAGTCATGGTTCTCTGTGTACCAGGTTTCTGTGACTGCCACGATATCCCGGTGTCCCTCTTCTATTAAGGCCACTAGTTCAGGAAGCTTGTTACCCAGACTAGAGGCATTGGTACTCATCACCCTCCATTTTATGATGACCTTACCCTTTTTAGTCCCATCCCTGTACTTACTGTCTTTTGTTTCATTTATCCCTGCCTCCTATTGACCTCTCTACCTTGGTGTTATTTTCGCTAACTACCCTGTTTTGAGGGAGGAGGCAGGGAATTCCCTGCTCCTTTTCAGTGCCCCCCTTGACTAGTTTAAAAGCTAGCCAGTGAAGCATTTAAACCTATCACCTAGGATCCTGGTTCCCCTCCTGGACAGATGCAGACCCTCATGCCAGTATAGGCCTGTATCCCTCCAGGTGGACTCCCAGTCCCCAATGAAGCCATAACCCTGTGTTCTGCACCAGTTTTTCAAACATTCATTGAATCTCAGAGTGTGGAGTACCCTAGCCTCACCCATACCATAGACAGGCAGCCCCTCTGAGAAGGTTACCATGCTTGCTACTTGTCTGAGACCCCTCCTCAACTCCACAAACTCCTGCTGCACAGCTCTGATCCCCTTCCCAGCTAGGTTGTTTGTTCCTAGGTTGATAATGACATCCAGCTCCATTTCCTGTGCAGCTGCTCCTACAATTCTGAGGATTTACTGCCTCTCCCTCCATGCCATGGCACCAGGCAGGCACCTTACTTCCCTCTCCCCTCCCTCCCCCAGTTCTACCCCCCAATGATTGACTCCCCCACCAAGAGTTGTCTCCTTCCCCTGTGGGATTCCATGCCACCCTTCTGTGAATCTTCTTTGTGAAGGTTCCCAGCATCCTCCTTGGTCTCCACTGCAGGTGCCTCCATAGGGGAACAACTCTCCACCAGAAAGGTATATGAATTATGGAGAGGTACAACTGGAGGGATATGCCTGTGTTCCACTACCGTCACCCTCCATAAGCCCACCGTAGTACAACCACTCCTTATTCTTGGTAACCTCTGAGGTAGTGGCAGTGGGCCTGGGGGTCAATGGGTGGGGAAGGGGATTTCCCAATCCCCTGCCAGGTCCTGGGTGGGGGAGGAGGTTTCCCTACTTCTTTGTCAGATTGGCCTGGAGACAGGCAACCTCCTTCCTCAGAGCAGAGAGGTGTCTGCAAATAGGGCAGCATCACAGCCTCCAGAATGTCTCCCAGAAGACTATCATTGCAATGCATTGCACCACTCCCCACATGTTTTTCTCCCTCCTTGTTGAAATTGTGTATTGTTTTTTTTGTGCAATTAGGGAACCTCACTTCCCCTTAGTAGTTTAAACCTTTTCCTATGGACTATATACTAGAATCACCCCAAGTTTTTTTTTTTTTTTACAATTGCAATCACAAGAAGATATCATCCTAGCTTATGTAACACTGCCTGGATGCCTTCTGTGGCACACCCACCCTGTTTTGAGTCTGAGCAGGAAGTTGTCACACCTTTCTGCCTAAACCCATTAAGCTAGGTTAGCTGGGGGAGTGTGGGAATGGGGCAGCGTAGAGTTTGGACAATCCACCTGTTCTGTGCTGTGATGATAATCAGAGCAACACAGTTTGAACCTTCTGAGTCCTTTTCTGACTCTAATACACAACTCAACTGACTGCTGGAATGAAAGAACACACAAGTGAAAACTTAAATGTTTGTTGCAAAAAGTTATCAAAATACTATCAAGCTACAAATAAGGCACCCAATTCACAGAAAAAGAAAAAGTCAGCAGTATTTTAATCCCTCTATATGTAAAGTAGCAAGCTACAAAAAGATCAGCAGTATTGTAAACCCCTTCTTGATTCAAACAAGCAAAAAACACTCTCAAATTAAAAATAAGGCCCACTTCTCTCAGAATTCGAGCAAGATTGTGCCTTCCTCTAGTTTCCTAGCTCCTAGTTCAAGATTGTATGTTCTTCCCAGGTCCAAGTTCAGTTTTGCAAAAGCAACCTTTACCTTCAAAAGATAAGGCCTACTTAGTTCCCTTCTCCAAGCAGGAACTGAAGAACATGAGACAGGATGTACAGCACGTACAGCATGCTGTATCTGAACCCAGTTCTTTTCTTGTTAACAAAGGATGGGTTAGTTATAGGCCAATATGGGGTTGTTACAGCAGATCCATGCATCTGCCACTGCAGTTCTGGTCTCTCCAGTTGTCTTTCTGTTGGTCTTTCTCTTAAAAGTTTTCTTCTGCTGCACTGCAAATTCTTATGCTGGCTGTTCCATGTTTAATAGTGGAAGTTCATCTAGAATTGCTCCTTTCCTAAGAGCTGTCTCTAATTTTATATTGCAAGTAGTCTTGTATTTGTTATTTTCATGATGCAGGACTGTTGGCTACATTTTGGCCCTGGGATGGCATAGGTTTCATAGGTGAGTTCAAGCAGATATGGATGGGAGTCCGTGGTGCTTAATCAATAATATGGCTGTGGCACCACAGTTTTTGATCAATATATGTTGTCAATCTTAAGAAGGCCCCAGTCTCCTTCAAAATTTGGAAGGTATAATTCTGGTGTACTGTACACTTATTTCTATATATTAATTGAAAAGTTTCTTGCTTTTCAGTCCAACTGGTCCAGTTCATTCTGTGACCAGTCAATGACACCAATCCTACATGAGAGCACAGGAAGTGCAAATTTATTTACCGCTTGCACTTCACTCTTTTTTATCAAAGCAGTTTTCAGTACAAGTTTCAGCCACCTAACGTATTCCTTGCTGCAGTTTCCAGTACAAGTTTCAGCCACCTAAAGTATTCCTTGCTGATCTTTCCTTTCATCAGTTTGTGTTGCATTGCTGCTCCTTCATCTACTCCAAGGCACTGTACTTGTTTACTCACTCTTGCTCAAGGTTTTTTATGTTACAGACCTCATTCAGGACTTGACAGTTTACAACTGCTCTTTCTGGTGTTTGTCACATAAGCTGTGAAGCTAGGTCATCTATATAAAGAAGATGAGACACCATTTGATAATCTTATTTCTGGAGTTCATGCTATACTAATTCCCCAAGTCTGCTCAGTGGGTTTAAAGCAATGCAAAACAGGAGTGGTGGCAAGAAATCTTCATGGAGTATCCCTTGCTGTATCTGGATGTTTGTTTCTCTTGGGGTTAGTGTCTCCAAATGTTTAGGGATTTATAGTGCCATGACAAGAATGGACCCCATTCCTAAATCAGTGTGTATTTAAACAATCAGGAAATCAGTACTGTGTTAGTCTTTGATGTTTGCTGAGAGCGCTCTTCTCAGCACATGCAGCATCCTAAGGATGGCTTCCTTCTGCAGTTCATAAGGTGTCACAGATACTGGCAGCATATTTTGATGTGGCTGACAGTTCTTTTTGATTAGCCCCATTGTCCCAGCACTACTAGAATTTATTTATTTATTAACTAGACAAGGAATGCCTATTTTCTGGTGTGACCTGGGAAATTACGAGAACATGGTTTACAAACACTGCAAGGACTGACAATAACACCATCATCGTCATCACAAAGTTTATTGTGTATCCATAACATAAAAATGCTGGACATTCCAAAGTACACACAAATAAAACTTTAAAGGTAAAAATTACAAACATAAAATTTTGCAATAGATAATACCTTAATCAGAGATATCTAAAATCATAACCAAGCTAGAAGATGTTTAACAACTCTGAGCTTTCATTGTGCAAAAGTGTTTCTTTTTGGACTTTATTACAGGTGTCAAAAATTTAAAAATTAAGCCTGCCTCCTCCTTTGTTTTAGGATGGAGTAAAATAAAAAGGGGGCCATAATCTAAAATTGCATATTTTGTAAGAAAGGTTTGTATTGTTTGGATACAGGCAGAGCTATGTAGTGGATATTGAACTATTATGTGTTAAAGAGTTTAAGTAAAAGCCCTTTTACACTTACATAGACACTGAAACAGCACCACCATGGGAAACAATATCAAAGTAACCATGTTTAGAGAAAAGGATGCCCATTCTAGCCCTTGTAATCAGTTTTCTGTTGTTAGGTGCTTGTGGCAGGGTTAAATAGTCTTCCAAGGAGGAATCAGTCTTATATTGGCTGAACCATATGACCTGCTTCTGCTCCCTTACTTGTTTCATTTGGTGGGATTGTGCATCAGCAATTAGTTTTTGCCTGATAATACTCTTATATAAGGGGAAATCATGATCCCTTTCAGAGATGCTTCCAATAAGAGGATTGTATTTGCTTTTGAAAGAACCTTTTTAAGGCTTGTAAACCAAAAGAATGAGAAGCCATTCTCTTCCCAAAATGTTTTCTCCTTGATACATATCTTAGGAATAGAGTTATGTTGATTATTGATTGATCTGAACCAGAAATAAGCCAGACAAATATGTGCTATAGTGGTGAGAGGGAGCCTACCTAATTCTGCTCTCACCACTGAATTAGCAGTGGATCATGACACTTGTAATGGAGATTTATAAATAAGGGTTGGGGTAACTCTAGAGAAGCTGGTGGATTAGATCCCCAGGCTTCTGCTCCATAGAGTCAAATGGGATTAATCTTAGCTTCTCCAGCTACTAATGCTGGAGTTACTGGATGACCACCATACTTGTAATTAAAGCATAATAAGGCTTTCACTGCCAATCTGGCTTTAGTAGTCTGTTCCTTCCAGTGAGCAGATCATCGGCCATTAGCAGAACATTTTATACCAAGGTAGGAGTAGTGCAGAACAACCTCCACAGGCTCATTATCAATGTAAATTTTGGGCAAAACTGGGCACAGGTTCTGAGATCCAAATATCACAATTTTAGTTTTTTGGGGATTTATTTTTAAGCCAAGCTGATCACACTTTTTTCAGAAGTTTAGTTTTCTGCTGAAGGCCTGCAGAGGAGAGTGACAAAAGAAGCAGATTGTCTACATAAGTAAGTGTATGAACCATAAGGTGCTTGATTTTTTGGGAGTCTAAGATGAGAAAAGGATCAAAGTATAGTACTGAGTCTATGTAAATATTAAAAAGCAATGGTGCCAATAGGCACCCTCACTTTACACCTTGAGATGTGTTGAAATACTTGGATATTGAGCCCTTGTTATTATACCTTATAGCGGTGGTAGTGTCCATGTGTAAATAACATATTGGGATTAGTCAATTTAAAGGGAGTGCTCTTTAAACAACAATTTCCCACAAATTGCTTCTAATAACATAATCAAAGGTGACCAAAAAATCTATAAATAAAGCATAGAGTTTGAGAATGTGTGAAAATATAAATAAATCATCGATGGTCTAAAAACTATTACAAAAACCATCTTGGAATTTTGAAAGTGGAGACACTATATTAATCCAGTGCTGCATCTTAGCTAAACAAATTCTAGTAAATATTTTACCACTGGTATCTAATAGGATAATCAGCCTGTAATTGGAAGGGAGATGATATGAGCCTGTTTTGTGTATGGGGACAATAATATTTTTGAGCCTTTATGGAGGAAAAAATATTTCTTTGAGGCAGGAATTTAAAAAAATTGTAAGGAATGGAATCCAACATTTCATGTGATTTTTATAGATTTCACCAGGAATAGTGTCAGGACCAGGAGATGTACCATTAGGAAGTTGTAAAATAGCTTATTCTACCTCACCTAAATAAATGGTCAGTGGGGAAATAGAGTTAGAGAGGAGCCACTCAGGTGGTGCATTAGCTGTTAAACAAAGCTTTGTGGTGAGAGAGCCATATCTCTTTAGAAATGTAAGAAGGTAATGCCAGAGAATAAAGGTTTGTGCCCTTTGCCATTAACCTCCAAAAGGATGTTGTGTCTTTTGTTGCAATTGCCTGATACATGACATGCCACCTGTTGAGGGTGTAATTCACTTTATGTTTTTTTTTGAGTCAGAAACTTTTTGTAAGATTTAGTTGTCTTATTTAGCTCGACAAAGTTAGTTTTTGAAGTATTTTTTCTAACCAATCTGACCAGTTTACCTAATTTGCATTTTTATTTTATACAATGAAAATCAAACCAGGAATAGGATGTGGAAATACAATTATCTGTCATGTAAATGTATTGGTTAAGTTTCTGATAATCAGTCTAACTTATTGCTCAAGATTTTAACATTAGAGTTGTCTTGAGCATATTCAAAAAGTAAAGAAAAAAAGGTGTGTATATAAGTTCTGCTACATTAGTCCATGATTTTATATTGAGATTTACTTTTTCTTTACCTGTTAGAACCAAAGGTGCGGTGTAAGTTAGGTTAACTGGGATGGTGGATTATCAGCTGTGTCTATCGAAAAAGAGAGAATGGTATGATCACTCTCTGATCTCATTTTCACCTTAAAATTCATACATTTATCATAAAATTGAGGCCAGCAAAATCAGTAACACGTTGGCCCGGGGAAAAAAAATAAGTGCAAACACATTCGGGATCCCCTTCACCCCTGCAATTCAAAATCAAAAAATGATTGTTCATAATAAAGCCCTGAAGGCATTTCCCCAAGTCAGTCATGGTGTTGTCTATAGATTTCCTGGGACCTAAATTGCCCATGTGGAACTGATCTTGTAAAAGAAAAAGATTGTCAAATTGAGCAATTATAGAATTAAAATTGCCAACTAATATAACCAGATTGGGAGAAAACAAAATGGAAACACGATCTATTTCAGTAGTCAGTTTAGACCAGATATCATGATTAGTTCCTGAATGTAAATGGTAGGGGGGAATAAACATTCACTAGAATTGCAGTTAAGCTGTCCCATTTTATCACTGTGGTAAGAAATTCCGGAGTCAAAATTCATCTCTCCATTACCCTCAACCCCTCCCTAATTTTAATCAAAGTTGCAAGTCCCCCTTTGCATCTGCCATAATGACTGTACTTAATAGCTATAATACAGAAGGATTTGTAACCTTTAATAAAATAAAAAATAGGTGACAGCCCTGGTCTCTCATAGTGTAAAGACTTCAAATCTTGAGACAAAGTCTAACCAAGTTGGATCTACCAACTTGTTAGCTATCTCTGCAACTTTCCAGCTGAGAATGTTTGACACTTGTTTCTGTAAATCCACAGAAGAAGTAACAGAACATGACGTATCTGAAGCTTCAGAGTCTGACACTTGTCACATAGAAGTTTCAGATTTCATTGATGAATTAAGGGGTTGGTCAAATTCCAGAAATGAGATTAAATGGATATCTACTGTGTCAAATCTGGGGCTGTTTTTTAGTAGTAGAGAAAACAAGTCCTTTGAGTCAATAAAACAATCTATTTGAGTATTGTTCGAATGAGGGTAAACCCTTACTACCCTACTTAACTCTGCTGAAGTGATATCTCTTGATAATTGAAGCAAGTATCACCCTTACATAAGATACCAAATTTTCTATGTTTTCTTCTTTCGGATACTCAATCCCAAAAATAGATAACACGTTAGAGTAAGAGGGAGATTCAAAGTTCCAGTTATGATATGCTAAGGTGGTGGAAAAGGTTTCAAAAGAAAATATTTTATTTAACTTGGAACCCCCATTAGTATATCTCCAGATTGTTGCCTATGTTACTGAGGAAGAAATGCAAAGCCCATGATTGTTTAGGGTTAATTGCTTGGTCCAGATGGATTTGGTAATATCCAAGTTGTCAGCCATTACATAAATTGGGTGTAGGAGATTTGTCAAATATCTGTGCACAAAATTAACTGAATTTGTGGGTAAGGGGAGCTCAAGTTCAGCTCTAAACAGATACTGGATCAGCTCCAGTAATGTTTCATTAGTTTCATGTGTTTTAGTATAAATATTCTCCAACTCAAAAAACACTTCTCTACCAGTGGTAATGAGTTAGAACTGAGCAGAGTCCTCAGGTTTTGCCAGATCTTTATCATGTGCTGCATCCCTTACAGCAGCTTCTGGAGTTCATTCAATTTTGGTGAAAGAGACAGCAGATGGGAGGGGTTGCTATGATGATTGCAAACCACCTCCGGATTTCTAGGCAACTCTTTTTCTGCCTTTGTTGGGGGAATATCCAAAGGCACTTTGGCTTTTAACTCTGTAGTGGTAACTGTTTCAGTTCTCTTGTTTGAGATACTAGCTGAGTTTGCCAAATGACTGAACTTGGGCTACTTGAGCCCTATCAACTCCGGACTTCTATTAGTTTCAGCTGTTTTAGATCTTTTATTAATTTTCCTCTTAGGCTTAAATTTTGTCTTTTCTTTCTGTTTGTTGTTTTTTTGAGGAAATGGTTGCTTGGTCCTTAACCTGAGTAAAGGAGAGTCTGGAGCTATTATGGTAGAAAAAGAAAGAGTATTATTATCCTGAGGTCTGTTCAAATTGCTGCCCAGGATGTCTTTAGTCAGGTTTCAATTTTTTGTTCAATCAGAAAAACTTTCTCTGCATATAATGTAGCTACATTTTATATACCGTGCCTAATTCTGTAAAAAGCTTCCAAGAGAACTATGTTTGACATAATGGGGTTAACTAGGACTTTAATAGTGTATTCTGATATGGTGTCTGGATACTGCACTAAAAATCCGGGGTCTAGATTAATTTGATTAACTTCTCTGTCTAGTTTAGTAAACACTTCATTAGCAGAATGTGCCAGTATATCAGAATTATCCTGTGCGGACATAAGGTTATTCAAATTGTTAAACAGTTCTATTGGACTAAATAGACTAAGCCTTGATGGACAGAAAGAAATATCAGCCTCTCTGAATTCAAACTCACTAATATTAATCATAAGGTGGGTGAGAGGTGGTCTAGTTTGTGCTGTCTTACCTCCTTTATCCCCTTTATCTGTTGGAATGATTAGAGTGGGGATGGCCGCACACGTTGTGAGCAAATGTTTAATATATGAGAAATAATTAATAATCTTAGTCTGACCAGAGACTTCTGTAGTCTCATTCTTATCTTCACTCAAAGACAGAAGTGTTTGATCAGAGTCCTAAGTACCTTTCTCAATTTTAAGTTTAGGAGCTTCCATCAATTTTGCTATTAGAAGGGCCTCCTCAGGGGATGGACTGCCAGTTGAAGTTGTTTCCTTCTCTAGAATATGGGGTTGATGCAAGCAAGGAAAGAACTGGGGGGATTCTATTATTATTATTGTTGTTTTTAAGGAAAAAAGGATAATCCCTTTTGCCTATGGACACTTCTTCCAGAATATAACAGGCAAGTTTAGGAGTCTGTGACTTAGACATAAAAGAGGTGGTGGTAGAGGAAGTGATCAGGAGCTCCTGAGAGACTATACTGTACATCCATTTTTATTTTTAATTTTTTGGAACCTCTGCCTTTCCCTTTTGCCATAGTCATTTCTTCAGCCTCTTTACTGACTTCTCTGCCACTGCTGGTGTACATGATTGACCACATCAAACAGAATAAGTGCTCTGGAGCCAAGGCACTCAGAGTGCTAAGTGCTAATACTATATGCTAATACTGAGTGTTATAGACTACAGAGCTAAAATATTGAAAACTAAACCCTAAATACAGAATTGCCAAGAATTTCCAATAATACAGTCTATTAGAAGTACAGAATAAGGTTAGCAGAAACTTATTAATTGTTACCTGGTTACCAGTGTCAGTAAAAGCTAAGTTACTACTTTCATGAGCTATATGAAACTAGAAATTGTAAAAGCAATTTAAACCAAAGAATATAAAAACCAAAATAATAAAATTACAAACATGAGCATATTGCCCACCATTTACACACTTGTAAGTCTTAAAAACAATATTAAACTAATAAGGTCCATACATACATACAGTCCCAGAGAAGTCCATAACAAGTAATAAAATAATCCAGACAAGCTATCAAGCAGCAGTGTAATGCAAAAAAAAAATGCAGCTATGCTAAATGCTGGTCCCTTGCTTCAGATCACCATGTTTCCACAGAACCTGGCTAACCAACAAGAAGCCAACAAGCAGACACCCACCAGTCTTTGCATGTTAAACAATGTATACAATAGGGAAATGTAGCATGCATGCAACCATTCAAAAAGAGCACAAACATTTTCAAAGTTAATGAAGGTAGTAGAACTGGCAGTTGAGAGAAGCAGCACCCAATGTAATACACAATTCAGATAGATTCAGATCATAATTATAATTCCCAGAAGTAAGGTCACAAAATGTTTGCGTTCTCAGCAGTGAGCATACCAAAGAAGCTTTTAAACTTGTCAAAAGGCCATGCAAGAACTGATCTGAGATCACAAGCCTGCAATAGCAGTGTTATCCATGGAGATTTAGTCATTTAAAGAAGGTTATTTAACAGAAGAAGCAGAGTAAAATGTGTATCAAAACACCAGTGAGCTGGCATTACCAGAACATTTTAAAGTCCGAAATCTGAGGGACAGAGCCTACCACCAGCATGATGGTGACAGAGTAGTTTTCCAGTGCTCAGATCGAGGGGAGTTAAATTTCCAAAATCCTGCAACTCATCATTTAAACGGAGATTTCTGGAGCGACTAGCTAACAGCAGTAAAACTCACCTTTCCATCAAAACCTCTTTAACTTGGACTGGACACTTCCACAGGACTTTATTCAAGGTTTCTTCACACCCAGAGCCACAAGGACATGGTCCAGCAAGACCAATACATTGCAGTTTTGGCTCCCAATGAAATGCCCCAGCAGAACTATCTTCACTGCCTACCTACATGGCAGCCAGCTGACAGCAATCTGATCTCTAATTCAGCAGTTATAAAGAGCTTAATGGAGGCAGATCTAGGAGTAATGATGGCGTGGCCCTTTATGTCAATGAAAATATCAAAGCTACAGAAATTCAGAATACACGTAAGGAGCCAGAAGAACTGTGGGTTACCCTGGAAACAGGAAATGGGACAGCCATACGAACTGGGGTTGTGTACAGGTCTCCAGACCAGGGGGAGGACATAGACATGTTACTGTTAGAAGATATAAAAAACATGACAGCTAAAGGGGAGGTTCTGATAGTGGGAGACTTCAACATGCAAATACAGAATGGTCAATACCAGCAGGAACATCTGCCAGAGCTAGACAGATGGTGGATTCCCTGCAGTGGGAGGGCCTCAAACAACTGGTACAACAACCCACTAGAGACAGGGCTATCCTAGAGCTAGTACTGACTAACAGGGAAATGATCACAGATCTCCAGGTAGAAGGCCACCTGGGAGCCAGTGATCATCACATGGTATGGTTCAATTTGGCCACTAGAACAAAATCATCCCATTCCAAGGCAAAAATATGGGACTTCAGAGGAGCTGACTTTGGTAAGATGGCCAACAGAGTTAAGCTAGCCCTGGCAAAAAGAAATGCAGGTGAGGGGGTACAGGCAAAGTGAGCAAGCATTAAAAATGCAATTCTTGGTGGGGGGGTGCTGCTGAACAACCTAGCAGGAAGCAGCAATCAAAGCACGCTCCCAGGAGAAATCTGTTTTAAACTAAAATTATTCTATCAAACTCTGAAGTTTTCAGCTTAAATGCGATCGGAGTCCTATCTTTAGTTAACTGGCCCTGAGGAAAGCTGGAATGGGTAAAAATAAGGGACCAACAGCTGCAGTAGGTGATTTCTTCAACCTGAAAAGGAGCAATCGGGAGGAGAGGCCTTTGCAGCATGGAGCAGCAGCGGAGACAGTTCCAGAGTCGACCGAGGAGGCCTCCCTGACGAGCATACTTCATACCCTAAACCAATTGGTCAAATCTGTGCAGGAACTCGACAAACAATTTTACTCTCTCACGCCCCGTGTCTCGGCACTAGAAATTCGGGTAGATCAGTGTGAAGCCATTACACAAAGGTCAGAAACTTCTGTCTTAAAAACAGTTGACACTACTACCAGACTGATAAAGGAAAACTCGCTTCTCTGCCAGCACCTGGAAACGGCAGAGAATCAAGCGAGGGAAAAGAACTTACAAATTCTAGGCCTGTCGGAGGGTGCTGAGGGGGAAGACTCTCTCTCATTTGCCAGATCAATGTTGACGAACATCCTAGGTTTTGAAGAGTCAGACCCCCAGCTTCATTTTGAAAAAGTTTACCAGATCACACCCCGCCGCGCAACAGCAACCCATGCGGCTCCACAAACTCTACTAATAGTATGCACAGGCATTGGAGATAGAGATCGGGTGCTAAATGCAGTGAGACACCGTAGACCACTAAAATTTGGAGAGGACTCCCTCCAGATATTCCTGGACCTTTCCTATAGCACCTGGCAATGGTGGGAAGCCTTTAATGGGCTCCGGAGTCACCTGCAGAGTTTTAAAGTTGCACATCAGCTCCTTTTACCAGCTAAACCCCAAATTGCTTGGCAGGGAAAGCAATACCTTTTTAACAAGGTGAAAGAGGCCAACAAAATGGTTGCTAAAATTGAACTGGAATTGACAGAGGATGTTGAAGCTGACTCCTCGGATGCAGACTGAAGTAAAGGGCAGGTTCAGTATGATATGTTAAATCTAAGTGGTGTTGGCTGAAGGACTTGGGGACTCAATGGGTAGATACTGAAATAATAGATCTTGGCTCCCATATTGATGTGTCTTTTCAGGGACAGTTGGACCTTGCTACGGACTTGCAGCCTTAAAAGTTGGACTGAGAACTCTTGAGTTAATTGCTCTGTTTGTTTATTAGATTGTTGATTAAATAAGTCACTATACCCTTTTCCTCTGACATATTGGTATATCTGTTAACAGAACTGTAGTTTCCTAAACCATAAAGCTTGTTTATGCTTTTATAACTAATGGTTGGAATTTTGAGTAGTTTACCCTTGGGAGATTGTGTTATAAGAATATCTTACTATATTTTATCCACGAATGTATTGGGGGATTCACTCAGACTATTATAGTCACCGTGTTAATAAGGTAATAGAATTGTCACCTATCCTGTTTATGAATTCCCTCAGGGCTTCTGGACTGCATGCGTTCTTATATATTGAGTAGTATTAGATGTACACTTCCCCTTATGATGTACCTATGGGGTGGGGGTCCTGTATAAATCCTTTGTAAGAGATATTATCATCTGATGTTGTATAATGCTATTCTCCTGTGGATATATGAGTTTTAAGTTTTACTTACAAAATCAATAAAAATATAAAGCAAAAAAAAAAAGATGCACTACTTGAAGCAAAGTCCCATTGTGTTAGTGAGAAAAGGAAGTGCAAAACAAGAAGGAAACCACTTTGGTTCTCAAACACAGCAGCAGAAAAGATCAGCGCTAAAAGGCTGGCCTTCAGGAAATATAAGGGAATGCAGCAGGATGAAGACAGGGAGGCATACCAAACTTCCCTAAGGGAAGCAGGGAAGGCAGTAAGGCAGGCAAAGGCCCAAACTAAGGAAACATTAGCAAGAACAGTAAAAGAAGGTGACAATACTTTCTATAGATACATTAGTGAATGGAGAAAGTCCAGAGGGGGTTTTGCTAAGATTAAAGGGGATAAGGGGGCGTGTGAGGAGAGGACCATGTAAAAGCATCTATGCTAAATAAATACTTCTGCTCAGTATTTACTGAAGAGAAGGTAGGACAGGGCCCACAGCTCTGCACCATGGACAAAGAGGGGAGGGAGGTGTGCACTAGTCCCTTCACAAAAGAAAGGGTCCTACAAGAGCTCAATAAGCTCAGGGTGGACAAGACAATGGGACCTGATGGCATACATCCCAAGGTACTAAAGGAGCTAAGGGTGGAACTAGCAGAGACATTATCAGAAGTTGGTCAACTGGGTGGCAAACTGGTTGACGGGCAGAAAACAGAGAGTGGTGGTAAATGTTATACAGTCAGAAGAGATGCAAGTCACAAGTGGGGTACCTCAGGGATCAGTCCTGGGGCCAGTCCTCTTCAATATCTTCATCAGTGACATTGCAGATGGACTGGAGGGTAAGGTTTGTCTGTTTGCAGATGACACCAAGATCTGCAAGAGTAGATGATTCAGATGGTGTGGGTAGAATGAGAAGAGATCTGGATAAACTAGCAAAATGGTCAGAAGAGTGGCAACTGGGGTTTAATGCAAAGAAGTGCAAGATTATACACATAGGGAAGAGAAACTCTGAAGTCACCTATAGGCTGGGAGGGGAGTTGCTGGCAGTCACAAGTGAAGAAAGAGACTTGGGTGTCATCATCACAGATGACCTGAAATCATCCAAGCAGACCTCTAAAGCAGTAGGTAAGGCTAGAGGGATGTTGGGGTGTATTAGTAGGGGTATCACAAGTCAGAAGAGGGAGGTAATAATCCCTCTTCACAAGACACTGCTTAGGCCTCATCTGGAGTACTGTGTGCAGTACTGGAGGCCACACCTTCACAAGGACATTAAACAAATTGAGGCAGTCCAGAGAAGGGCAACCAAAATGGTGCAGGGATTACATCAGAAAACATACGAGGACAGATTAACTGAACTCAGTATGTATACCCTAGAGCAAAGGAGGGAGAGAGGTGATATGATTGAAACATTCAAATACGTTAAGGGCATTAATAAGGTGAAATAGTCTAACATGTTTCAATATATGAAAAATAGCAGGACGAGAGGACACGGCATGAGATTAGAGGGAGGCTGATTAAGGGGTAATGTGAAGAAGTTCTTTTTCACAGAAAGGGTGGTGGATGCATGGAACGGCCTACCTCAGGAAGTGGTGGATATGAATACAGTGCAGGGCTTCAAACAGGCATGGGATAAGTATAAGGAAGCAATACAGATGAGTATGAATAAATAGGCCATTGACAGAGCAAAGGCCTATGGCATATTCACAAGGTAGAAAAAGGAATGGGCAGACTGGATGGGCCTTGCAGTCCTTATCTGCCATCAACTTCTATGTTTCTATGTTTCTATGTAAAACTAGACAAGATACTCCTAGATACTGCAAATTTAAAAACAGTGGCTAATAAAACAACTCAGGACTTGGCAGCCTTGGCATCGCATGTGGTACACACTGAGCATGCTGTCCAGCAGCTCGATGCCTCAGAACAGCACCATGAGTGAACCTTAAAGGACTACCACAATAAACTGCTATACCTCCTAAATAAGGTGGACAATATGGAAAATCGGGCCAGAAGAAAGAACTTACGTATTGTGGGGGTGCCAGAAGGAGCTGAACATGCATACCTTCCTGAGAGTATTTTTGCCAGAACTGATTAGAGACAACAACTGCTATGCCCCAGAAATCAAGAGGGCCTATCTCTTCCTGCCACCTCCACCCCAAGCAAGGTAAGTGACTCAGGCCCATTCTGTACAAGTTCTTCAGGTGCCCTGAAAAAGAATTCTACCTCTGTAGGGCTAGAGAGCAGGGCTCCTTTGAGTCCCATGGAGTATGCATACAGCTATACCAGGACTTCCAGGATTTATCAAATAGAAGGAGAAAACTGGACATATGCTCAGACTACAGTGCAAGGCCCTAAAAAGCAAACACATAGAAGCAGACAGAAGAATCATGCAACACATACACTACATTTAGAGTCAAAATGAGGGTGAAGATGTGCATGTAGTGGTCAGGGCAGTGGATACTCTGGTCATTCTGCTGTGTCATGCAAGTCTAAATGATAATCTCAAACTGCACATGGACATTGACCATTTAGTGAATAACACAAGAAGACTCATAGATGTATCCCGCTTGTTTGCAGCGTTAGGAAGATCTGTGTATGAAGCTCTACCAGGTCTCCATGCACTGACTGGGTGTGACTATTCACCAGTGTTCAATGGCAAGGGGAATGTGCGATCTCTAACAGTTATGGAAAAGAATACAGAGTACACAAAGGCATTTGGAAAACTGGGATGTCCACACTTGTCTAAAGAAAATGAGGATACAATTGAGAGCTTTGTGTGTACCTTGTATGAACAGGAAGTAAAGAGTGTCAACACAGCCCGCTACAGTATGTTCAGCGTCAAGTATCGACTGAGTGAGAAAGACATACCCTTAGAGAAGATCAAAGAAGCAGATGCAAGCTCGCTGCCACCATGCAAATTAACTCTGATGCAGCACATCGGCTGTGCAAATTACATTTTATTGTTGTGGAAAAATGCAGACAAACCAGAAATGACACTACTGAAGCCAGAGAACAATGGCTGGACCTATGAGGAAGACAAATACAAACCAACGTGGTTCACATGTTGTACCACCAGTCTTAAGTGAACAACTGAATGAACATGACAACAATCCAAATGAAGAAGATGATGACATAGACTGTGATGTCGATACTGATGAGATAGATTTGCTTAAGATGTCAGATAATGAAGACAGTGAACAAGAATATTGATTGTTGTACTTAGGTTCATAAAACATCATAAAAAGTTGATTGTTTCAATTTAAATATAGAATAAAATGAATAATAACGCTAATATTAAGCCTTTGATACATATGTTGCTGTTTGTTACAATGTCTGTAGCATTTCAAGAAAAGCTTATAGAACTGAAATTAAAGAAAGAACCATTAATTAAAATATACACAATTTTCACCGGCTGTTCATTTTTTCATTGAAGAAATGCATTTTCCAAGAAAACATTCAACTTTGAGGAATAAGAGTTGTAAATGTGGATTCTACACACTTTTTTATGTAAGAAACAGTCATCAAACCTTTTGGACCAAGACACATAGATAAATACACCTTGCTCCTGGACTAAAATCTGAAAACGGACAATCCAGAGATCATTATGGGAGAGGACCATAACCTGGCCTTGGACTTCCTGCTTGATAGATCCAATGCTAGACAGGAACCCCACACCAACTCCCTCAAGGCACTCCAAGAACTGCTTTCACTTCATAGCCTTGCCGACTTCTGGAAGCTGCAACATCCCTCTGATAAGGACTTTACCAATTTGTCTGCAGCTAAAGCAATGGCCAGTAGAACAGACTCTGGTTCACTTCAGAAAACATGACTAACAGAGTCACTGATGCCCATATAGCCCCTATCTACTTATCAGACCATGCCCCAGTGATGTTACATCTATTTGTAAGCCTAGCCTCCAAGGGGAACTCTAACTCCTGGTGGCTGGACCCCCCACTCCTGAGTAATGAGGACTTTAAACGCATGGTAAAGGATGAGATTAAAACATTGTTTCAGGTTAACCCTCTGAGTTCCTCTTCTGTAGTGATAATCTGGGAGGCCTACAAGGCCACCCTTAGGGTCCAAATTATAAACTTCACCACTCATCATAGGAAGCAAAGGGAGAAGGAGATATTGCAGACTAGACTAAAGCATGTGAAGCCGAATACAAGTCCATCCATTGGTGGCTAAAAAATAACTGTCTAGTGGCTGAACTGATCAGGCTCCATATCAGGCTTAATACACTAGCTACCAGAAGTGCTGAACTACACATCAGGTGCACTTAACACAAGAGAAAGTGGGGGAAACTGCTTGCTTATAGACTGAAGCAAAAAAGGGCAGAGAGGCACATTACCAGGCAATGGAACAATGGGGGTAAAATGGTGTATGACCCTGTGGTAGGGGCATTACACCTCCCCCCCCCCCGAGATGTTGTACTGTTTTGTTTTTATGTTGTCCTGTGGAATGAATGCTGTCCTTTGTCTTTTGTTGTCTTGTGCGTCTGAATGAATAGTGGTGACTAGACTGGCCATCTATTACTCACTATTATATATTAGAATGTACGTTTATGTTGTGGGCATATTAAGAGGTCTGAAAAGAGGACCTGAATATATCCTCAAAAGTTAAGATATGATATTTGTGAATTTTGCAAGGTTCGTTTTAAAAGTAAAACCATCTATTCATCCGAAGTTTTTTCCATCCCCCCCCCCATATTAGTAATCGAACCGAAGTAGTAGTTTGGTTTCCTATGGTGGTAGAAATAGATTCCTTTATTCATTAAAAAGTGATTTTCAGGATATAGAATAACTGAACCAGGTTAGGTTAGGTAATCATTAAACATTCTAGATGCTGTTTTATTATTTAAGTCAGAAGCGCTTGGTGAATGTTTTTCTCCACTTATTTGAGTGGCGTGTTACTGAAAACACGATTAGGCAGTTTGCAATACTCCCAATGTAGTGATGAATTCAAAGAGTCGAATATATTTCCTCAGTTTGGTTTCTTAAATACGCTAGAGTTTTCCTTACCTAATGTCTTTTAAAAAAAGTATCTGAGAAGTAATAAGTGCATAAATGGAAAGAAAATATTGGCCTGATTATTCAAAATGTCTTTTAAAAAAAGTATCTGAGAAGTAATAAGTGCATAAATGGAAAGAAAATATTGGCCTGATTATTCAAACTGCACCCAAAAAGTGTGCAATAGCAGGAGCAAGCTCAAGTCCATTGCGCCCATGTGCAACAGACGTGATATTCAAAAAAGGAGCAAGCCAAATTGCGCCTACAGCTAACGTCTGAATATCGCACAACCTGTGCCATAGCGCAACTAGGGAGGGGAAGCTGAGCAGATATGATGTGCTATGGTGCAACAAGGGATGTTCAGCTGAGCAGTCCAGAGGTGCCATAGCACAAGCAGGGAACCCCCCAGCTGCAGAGCCATGTAACTGTACAACCAGGGAGGTAGGGGCCCACCACCCATGCCACAGATGGGCACAGGAACACACGGCAGAACAGACATCATCCTCCCACACCCCAAGCACAGCACAACTGGGGGAGGGCTGGAATAACCACCGGCCCATGGGGATAAGCAAACAACCCACAGCTGGGCCGTGGTGCCCCATCACACCCACCGGCAAGCTGAGACTGCCACACAAGGAGTGCAGACCACCCCATGCCACACCATCCCCCCAGTGCACAGCACACCCTGCACTGTGATCCTCAGGCACCTCCCCATGAGCAGTGACCACCACTGCAGGAAACCCCATGCATACCACCACCCCCACTGTGACACTGCAACCTCGTACACCACAGAACCATACAAGCCAGCCCCACCATGAGCACCCAGCAGTGGGTGGCAGCACACGGCAATGCAATGGCAGACACAGTGCCAACATGCACAATACCCCTGAGGCACAGCTGAGAGACCGACCATGGGTCAACACAAGAGGTACCCCACACAGGACAGGGCATGCCCCTGACACCACCAGTGATACAGCACCCTGCACAGTAGTCCAGTGACACAACCCGACCCACCACTGGCCACAACAGCCAGCACAGACACTCACAATGGTGTGTGGAAGCATGCATCACACTGGATGCAACACAGTGCAGGGACAAACACACACCCATACCCAAAGGGACAATAACACAGGGATGTAGTAGCGTGGCAACCAACCCCCCAGTGTGGGCCCATGGAAACCGTGTACACACAGTCTGCAGTCCTCCATGGCACAGGAGTGCCAGCCACCCTGTGCAGGCACTGTGGACCCATACACCACCTGCATACGCCTGGAGCACAAGTCACAGACAGTGGTGCACATCCCCTGCAACACACACAAGCCACAGCATGGAGGTGGGACAACAACCTCGGAGGCCACAGTGTCACCTGAGGCAAACATGCACCACACCAGTGACAGGAGGCAATTCAGCATTGTGATGGGTACAGTGGCTGACCTGCATGGACAGCCACCAGTGACATGGCAGCAGACCTCGTAGGTCACAGACATCCAAGGGTGTCAGCTGCACAGGCCATGGACGGGTTGACAGGGGCACCATGGACACAGAACATGCACCATGGACCACTGCACACAGTAATCCAATGCACAGGGAACAACACAGACACCAACTGATAGCTACTCCCACACCATAGTCACTGCCCCATGGACATACACACATACCCATGACTGCACCACCCCAGATGCCACGCACACCACTGCAGTTGAACAACTATAGCCCACTGCAAATCAGAGACCACCACAGTATTCATATCAAAATAGATGTATTGAAAATATTCAAAACTAACTATATACAGTATTATATACAAAAGTAGGGGTGAGGGACATAAACAAGGTGGGGGTGGGTAAGGGGCAGGGGTGAACAAATGGGAGAGGGAAGAAGGGGTGTGAGGGTGGGTCAAAGGGGGAAGGAGGTAGTTGGGGTATGGGGACATTAACGTCCACCCCGGTTCCCCTCCTCCTGGTGCTGATGTCTGGCCCTCCTTCTCCTCCTGACCCCATGCTGGTTCATCTCCTGTAGGAGCTGCAGAGTCTCCCTGGCTACCTGTAGCAGCTCATTAATGGACCGCTGTATTTGCAGGAGCCTCCAGTCACCTAGGACGAGGGACCAGAGTCAAAAAGTGTGACTGTCCATCCCCCTGAAACCCACCCATTGTGCATGGCATACAGCCATGTGACATGCCCCTGTGATGGTGTGCGACCACCCACAGTGACCGTGTCCACAAGACCTGCCCACCCAGGCAGCCACAGCCATGTGGACCACTGCACACACCCACCGCCCATGTCCTGCACAGCACCACCATGGCCGTACAGTAATGTGGCTATGCTGTGTGAAGGCAGTGCCACAGCCATGTGCCCGGTGCACGCATGGACCACCAGTGATGCACTCCCAGACATGCAGTGCCACTGGACAGTGCTGACTGTCACAAGTCGCATGCATGGCAGTGGTGTCAATGGATGGTGGCCATGCCCCGCTGCCCACCCTGTTACACAGCATGCAATAGTAATCATGGAGTCATGGCACTCACCCTCATTGGGCCGGTCAGGTCGGCAGTGATGGTCCCTGTCCCTCCTGGGCACTCTATCCTCCTCCCACCACCGCTCCTCCCTCAGCCATCACCGCTCATCCATGCCTGTGGGGGAAACAAGGAGAGAAGAACATCAGTACAATCCCAAAGCAATGTCCCTCTGCCCCAATGTGTGTGCCCACCCACCCAGCCAGACCCACCCACCCCACACCCTGTAAACACCACCACAGCCAACCCTAGACTAGCCCTCCCTGTTTGCTATTACCCATATGGACAATACAAGTGCTTAGACGTATCACCCACCTGGAGGTAGCACCGTGACCCTCCTGGCACGCGACCACAGATGGGCAATAGCACTGTGCCCCTCCTGGCATGTGACCACAGATGGGCAAGTAGCTCCGGCTCCCTCCTCCTGAGGTCCCCATAGTGGTGCCTGCACTACTCTGTGGTCCTCCTCCATCCGGTGGCCTCCTCAAGGTCAGTGGCCACCTCCTGCCAGACCTGGGTCCTGGCCCTGTCCAGTGGCTCCTCCCCAGACAGAGGCCCATGGTGTGGCTCCACAAAGACCACAAGGTTTGCCAACTCTATGGCAGTCCACTGTGAGGGCTCTCCTGTGTGCCATCTCAACCACTATAGTAGGTAATATGGCGCTCTGCAGCGTGGTACCCCACGAGCAAATGCTGTGCAGTACAGCGCTGCCATTCCCTATCGCGCTGTTACCGAACAGCGTGATAGAGGTGCAGCCATGCCTGAAGCATGGCTCCAAGGGGGCAAAGGTCGGGTACAGGGTCAAGGGTCTCTGGCACAAGGCCACACACACTGCCATCGGATGACTATGCATATAGCATGATTGGTTGCCTGTTTGCCAGCGCCACAGTATATAGGGCAGATGTGCCATTATGCCTATGGAGGCCCATTGTCACAGCACCTAGTGACCTTCGCTATAGCACCACTGGCACAATGGTGGCCATGCCCTGCACTGACCATCGTGCACAGCACGTCATCAGTGTGGCAGTCGCCAGTGTCAGCAGCCTGGGTATGCGCAGTGAGGTGTACTACGCATGCCATGGAACTGCGCCATTGGCTCAGCACGTTCAACACAATTGCGCAAAGCGTAAAAGCATGATATTCAGCGGTCATATGTCATATGCTAATCATCCGATCAGCCATTCAATGGCACAGCACTGTGATTTGCATCTAATTAAAGTTGCTCCTCACCTGACTTGCATGGATTGCGCTATAAAAGTGCGACAAAGTTCTGCAATGGCCATATTCGGTTACTGCAGTTTATTGGTGAGTTGCATGCTGTGTGGGAATGTGGACTGTGGATTCAGGGACATGCTTTGGACTGCACAGTCACAGGTAACCACTGCCATCCTTACAGGCTGAATAATGACTGAACAAGGTCTGGGTGAGGAGCACAACGATGGTGGGTGGAAGGGGAGGCCCAATTTAATGAAGGCCAAGACTGAGGCACTTTTCAAGGCCTACCTGGATCAGGAGCCACTGCTCAGTGGACGGCGGGGCACCCCTCCGGCCCATGCTGTTGCATGGGAGGAGGTGGCACGTGCCGTCAACCTGCATGGCAGCCACCAGCGCTCCATGCAGGAGTGTAAGAAGAAGATGGGTACTGACAGGAGGAGGGTGAAGGAGAAGGTGGCTACCATCAGGGCGGCACGTGCTGCAACAGGCGGGGAACAGCTGGTGGTGGTGCAGCTCACACCAGCAGAGGACAGGCTTGCTGCAAGCATGCATCACAGTGCCATGGAGGGAGTTCCGGGCGGTGGCTTCCAGATGGGTGGTGGCCCATCTCTGCAAGGTAAGCCATGGTGTGCCTTGGGGGGGTCTGGTTAGGTTACACGCAGTAACATGACTTTGCTTTCCCTTACAGACCCTGAGCATCTGCATGGGTCAATGTTGGTGGGCCTGTTCACTGAGGACAGTCAGACAGAGTTAGAGTTTGGACCATCCACCTCCACAGGTTTCTGTGGATCGGCACGACAGTGGTGCCGCCTGGCTGTCCACACTGATGTCGTTGAGACAGGTGTGGGGGAAGCCCTTCCTGTGTCTCAGCATTCTGGCATCCAAGGATGCCAGCATGCTGTGGATGTGGCTGGGGCAGAGACCTGCACCAGTGATAAAGACATGACCATCATGGGCAGTGACATGTGTGTGCCATGGAATGGACGCACAGCAGGTCAGTTCGTGCCCATGGCTTTGTCTGGTGCAGTCATGTGGGCCAGCATGTCAGCACAGTCCCAGGCTGTGCCTGTCAGCACCAGTGAGGCAGCACCGGTGGCTGGTCAGGACAGTGGGACTGTTGCAGACACAGGGGCGGCACTACTGTGCCTTTGGGTGCAGCGACCGGAGGGGCAGCAGCAGCAGTCGCCCACCGGGACTGGGGGTTCAGGCTTCGACGGTGACGTCTGTGCACTGCCTGTGGACTTGCTCATACCTGGTCCTGGTGCACAGCACCCACCCTCAAGGGGTGCTGAACATCAGACCCATGCACACCCTGAGGGACAGGATGCTGAGGAGGCAGACGACCTCTTTGACGAACACACCCGCCTACTGCAGGCATCAGTCCAGCAGCAGATGTGGCTTGCAATGTCCATGGAGGCACTGTGTGTGACTATGGAGCAGGCAGAGGAGCATCGCAACAGGGACACCGATAGGATCGTATCACAGATGGACCGTTTGCGGGAAGATGTGACCACTGCCATTGACAGGCTTGCACAGCCATTAATTGCTGTCATGGCCACAATGGGCACACAGTCAGGTGCCCATGCGTTGCTCACACCACGCAGTGCGCTATCCACTCCCCATTCCCGGCATCATGAGACACCTACCCTGTCAACGCCGGGTTCAGCTGAGGGCATCCCGAACACTCCTGGTGCAGGCATGTTCGGTTTGCTGCAGACTGCTGCGTGGGCACTGTTGCGTTCGCTCAGTAGAACCCCTTGGGGATCATCGGTGCCACCCCATGAGGCCCGTGGTCAGCCTGCCAGTGCTGGCGGGTCTCAGCGGGGCCGCCCACACATCTGAGGTGGCTGTGGCACTGTGTCACGAGAATGACCTGTCTCCCAGCATGGGCACTGTCTGGTGCTGCCCTGTGTGCATTGTGTGTTTCAGTGGGCAGTGCATGGGTGGGTGCCTGGCCCTGCACATGGACACACGGTCCACCTGCACACCCTCCCGGCTGCTGTCCGCAGGTATGTGTGCATCATGATGCCTGCATTGTGCTGTACACCAAAGTGCGATGGTGCCCAGCATCTGACACACACACATGGACAGACAGTGGACGTGGTGGCCTGTGGACATGTGTGTTGCTAGGGTTGGCATTCTAGCTTAGTGTACCTCCTGCCCGCTGTGCACATTTGGTGCATTGTGTATGTGCGTGTGTGTGTGTGTGTGTGTGTTTGTGTGTGTCCATCCATGTGGCGTGTTGCTGTTCACCCATCCCTGGTTGTGTGTGTGTGTGCTTCTGTGCCCTGCCACATCCCTTGCCAGCATGCACCCCTGGTGTGTTTCCATGCATGTTTGTGGGTTGTGCTTTGGCCACTGGTGGTTGCGCATGGCACCATGGCTTACCTGGGTTGGCTGAACTGCTCCTCTGTGATGGTGTCCCAGTGCAGCTGTGCCAGCTGGATCATTCGGGGGTCCCATCGGCCAAGGAGGGGGGCTGCCCATTGCTATCATGACTGGTGTCTCCATTCTTTGGCCATGTTGTGCAGGATGCAACTGGCAAGGAATATCCCACAGGCCTTTGAGGGGCTGTACTGTAGGGCACCGCCAGAGGTGTCCAGGCAACAGAAATGTGCCTTCAACATCCCGAACACCCACTCAATGACATTGCATGTGGTGGCATGTGCCTCACTGTAGCATTGCTGCAATGGGGTCATGGGCCACCAGTAGGGTGTGAGTAGCCAGGGATGGAGTGGGCATCCACTGTCACCTGTGTGCAGAGAGTAGAGGTTAGTTTTGTGTTCAGCTTCGGACTGCCCCAAGCGCTGGGGGCCACACCCATGGCACCTCTGGCTATGCCCCCCCAGGCCCGCAATATGCCCATTTGATTTGCATACTCACCCACTAGATGTCCTGTGGGGATGTCCCCACTCTCAAATCAGTGGCACAGTGTTGACTGGTGCCAGATGTATGAATCATGCGCTCCCCAGGGTGCGTGGTACAGACATTGATGATGCACCCATTGACATCACACACCACCTGGCAGTTGACACTGGAACAGCCCTTGCGGTTCATGTATGCAGCCCCCTCCTCACCAGGTGGTGTGTGTATGGCCACATGGGTGCAGTCTATTGCCCCTAGCACACCAGGCATATGTGCTACCCTGTAGAACTCCTGAATGTGTTGTGTGCTCCGCCACAGTGCTGGGGAAATGGATGTACTCCGCAGCATGTGGCAGCAGTGCGCTGAGGAATTGGATGAGGATGCGTGACATGGCCAACTGTGTTATGCCTGTGGTGTTCCCGGTTGGTCTCTGGAAGGTACCCGTGGTGAGCAAGCACATGCAGGCTGTTACCTTTGTCTCCACTGACAGGGCATGACTCCGTCATGTGGTGCCTGCATTACATCACTGCACGCCTCGCAGAGCCGCCTCAGTATTGCCCTGTTCAGGTGGTACCAGCCCACAATCTTGATATCTGTATACAGCTCAAAGCTGGTGCAGGCTCGGTACTGCCTGTTGGGGCATACCACCAACGGACCCTTCCACGGCCATGGCCCCCTGCCACATGCCTTCTCACCGCCCTCATTACAGCCTCCATGTGGAAGGTGGTACTGGCCATGTCCCTGGCTTGTGTTCCCCCTAGCAGCTGTTGCTTTGTCCCCCCCCCGCTGTCCTGACTGCTACCTCTCCTGCACTGGGTACACCTGTCTGTGCTGGCCTCTGGTATGTGTGTCACCACACACCTTCCCTGTGCCTCTCTTCTGCAGTGTGGTTTCCCTGGCCTACCCTCTTTCTCACAGTTTCCCTGTGCCTGTCTTTCCCCCTGCCTCATGTGGCTTCCCTGTAGCGTTCTTGCACCTCTTCCTTGCTCCTTTTTATTTTGGCTCATTTCCGCTGTGGCGCAACTTCCACTTGCTCCACTGTTGAGCATTGCACAAGTCTTTGAACATCGCACTGCGCCCTTTATGCATGGTTCCTCCCCCTTCTTGCACATGCCTTCATTATCATTGCGCTGTTGCTCAGCATGTTTTCAGTGGCGCAACTGCCTCCTGCTGAATATCGCAGAATGGCACATTTTTCAGACTTGCGCTGATGCAACCCTATTGCGCATAGCGCAACCCTTTTGAATATCCAGACCATTGTGTTTAAGTACCCTCTAGTCATTTAATTTCCGACTGCATTTTCTTCACGAATGTGCATACATTCGTGCCACTATTTCCTCCATTTCTAAATCCAGATAAAAATAAACCAAAACACGGACTGGGCAGCCAAAACCTCTTGGTTTTGGTTGAAAGCAATGTAGGAACATTTGCGTACCTTAATTCAGGAACTTGCACAGTTCTTGTTTCTTTTCTTGAGTAACATAAAATGAGTTTGCTTTCTTGCTTTGAAACACGACAGTCCCTTCAACTCTTCTGTTCTCTAAGAGCTGGCTGGCCCCTTTCTTCATTCTTTCATGCAGGAGAGCTGGGGCTGTTCCTGTCGGCATTCAAGGCAGGATTCAAACCTTGTTGAAAAGTAATCTTCCTGAAACATTTAGAAGACTATGTTTTATTATATTCGTTTGGGATGATTTTAGAGGGATTCAATGCATAAAAAATAAATACTTTGCTGGAATATAGAATTTTCTATTGATTGATTGTTGCCAGGACCAATCCTGGCCTTTTACACCCTTTATATGCCAGAGCTCTGAATATGAATGTCAGATGGAATTTGGGTGCTGAAGTGTGAGCACCTCAGAGGCAGCAGTAGGACCTCCTACTGCTTAAAGATGTTTATCTGATTGAATTTATTGGCAATTTATTTTTTGTTTAAGCGCACAATTCATTTTCCTTTAAAGTTTTGCTTGCCTGGTACCTGCAAATAAAAAGCAAAGATTTCATTTAATCTTTGGAGCATCCTTTGTTAACCCTTAAACCTTCCACAGACCCAAAAGATATAAATGACACCATGGCTAGCTTCTACCATAACTTATATTCTTCTCACACTGATTGGTATGGGGGTAAATTTCACAGCTTCATGGATCATCTCCAACTGCCCTCCCTCTCCACAGCCCAATGATCAGCCCTGGACACTACCTTTTCTGAGATGGAGCTTAGTAAACCCATCCTTAGTATGGCTCCCCACAAAGTCTCAGGGAGTAACGGATATCCAGCAGATTTCTATAAACTTGTACATCTTCAGATATCCTCTCCATTGCTGGAGATTTTACAGGAAGCCCAATCCATTGGATAACTCCTCCCATCCCTGAAAGAGGCAGTAATTACCGTTCTCCCCAAGGAAGGCAAGGACCGCACACTGCCTGGGAATTACCGTCCAATCTCGCTAATCAATGCTGATGCCAAAATTCTGGCACAGGCCCTGGCTGCTAGATTGGAAATGGTATTGCCGAACATTGTTCACCCCTTCCAGGTTGGCTTTGTTAAAGGGAGGCATAGCTCTAACCATATAAGGACCCTGGTTACCCTGATGCAGGTGGTTCTGAAATTTCCCACTTCTGCTGCACTTGTAATGACAGATTTTGAAAAAGCCTTTCATTTGGTGGGGTGGAAGTTCCTGCATGCTGTCCTGCACCGGTTTAAATTGGGCCTTAATTCTCCTCCTGGTTTCAAACTTTGTACTGGCACCCAATGGGTAAAGTGTTCTCCAATGCCTCCATATCCTCTCCCTTCCAGCTCCACATGGGCACCAGACAGGAGCTGCCCACTCTCTCCTCTACTTTTTGTTCTGGCTATGGAACCTCTATCAGCAGCTCTACATACTCACCCCAGAATAGATGGTATAAAGGTGGGAAACCAGAAGTATCATGCCAAACTATACGCAGATGACTGTCTGATCCTGACTGGTGACATTAAAGGGAGCTTACAACTCATCCTGGATACCCTTAATGCATTCAGGAATATCTCTGGCCTTCATACCTTCGTATTAATGCAATGAAAGCAGAAGTTCTCCCATTAAACTCCTTCACTACAGCAGACATGATCAGCCCATCTGGCCTTAAATGGTTACACTCCAATGTTTGATTCCCGGGGCTCACATTATCCCCAGACTTTGCTACTCTAGTGGACAAAAACTTTGTGCCAGTCTGGAAGCAGCTATCTAACAACATCTAAAGGTGGGAGCATTTGCATTTCACCATGGCAGGGAAAATAGCAACAATAAAGTTGTTGTTCGCACCCAACGTATACTACCTGGTTTCCCATCTTCCCATATTGTTTTTCAAACTGTGAGCACATAAGCTACATGCTTTGATGAACCATTTCCTCTGGGGCCCCAAAAAGCCACGTTATAGTACAGCCAAGCTGCGGGCCCCATGGACCAGGGGTGGTTGGAACTTACTGGATTTCAGTAAATACTCCCAAGCTTTCCTGATTGCTAAAATGTGCAAAGGGATGTGGAAAATGCCTCCCCCCCCCCGACTTGGGTGAGTATAGAAAGGGCAGTCCTAGGTAACACCTCCCACTTTTGCTTTTTGGGACAGCCCCTTCCGAAGTTGGTACAGGTGTGGCTGACTACCCAGGCAAGTCACTGGGCCTGGCATGACTTGGGCAGGCTCTCACATGTATGCCTGAGCACTGGCCTTCACTCCCCACTTTGGAACAATCCAAATCTGACAATAGACCACAAACCTTTCTACTGGAAGGTATGGGGTGACTGTCAGATACATATCTTCCAAGACTTAGTCCTGACAGATGATAAAACCTTTGTTTCATTTCAGCATCTGAGAGACAAGAACTAACTACCCAAGGACTGCTTTTGGCAATACATGCAGCTCTGAATTCTATACCTTGTGTGGTCCAGATCCAGCTGCAAATGCAAAGGTTGCACAACTAAACCAGGACCCCTCAGAAATACACTCCCACTATCCCTCTGGCTTAGACAAGAAAAAGGGTTGGCAGGCAAGATTCAGGGATGGGCCAGAGATACTGCACCAGACCCTTCCCTGTTGGCCAAAAACGGATGGGAAATAATGCTGGGATCCCCGATTGCCTCTAAGGAATGGAGTAGATGTTGGAAACTAGCCCATAAGACCTGCACTGACCAGAGAAGACTACTCATCAAAAACAAAGTTCTCCATTTATGGTACAGAACCCTAATTCAACTCCACAAGATGGGTCTGCTTCCCTATGATGAACGTTGGAGGTGCTGAACTCTAAAAGTGGATCTCCTGCACATACTGTGGAAATGTGAACCCCTACATTTTGGGTAGAACACGGTGATCTAATTTTGTTCTTCTGCTCTTAACTGCAATTTACCCAGTACTCCCAGTTTTTAGCTTCTATGCATAGTCACAGATAATAGCCAAGTTAGCTGAACACAGATGCTGTGGATCACCAAAGCCTCACTGGAAATCCTCAGACTTATTCTAAGGAAATGGAGAACCACTGACATCCCAGTATTTTAGGCTTGGTTAACAGTAATGGAGTGGTTAGTCTCCAGTATACGGCTCGCTCATTTTGCAAAGAATACCTGTAGAGTCTTTCTAGACATTTGGGTCCCCTATCTAATGAGTATAACCCTAACTGTCCAACCCTTATTGACACCAGATACCAAAGATCTACTGAAATGCCCCTGAAATCACTGATTGAACTGTTTTTGAAATTTGTACTGCGTTGACTGCTAGGCCTAGCCTGATGTCTCCCTGCACCTGAATGTACTCACTTGTCTCATGCAAAGTATACCTGTATTCACCTGCTTTATGTATGTTGTCTACAAACTGAATTGCTGTACAAACTATCCAATGTTATATTGATGTTTATACCTCAATAAAAAGATTCACTAAAAAAAGTCTGAAGTCCAAAGTCTGGATACCAGGCATCCTCAATTCTTCAGCAGCACCTTTGTCAAGTTGTTTCTAAAATGTAAGTATTCTGCTTGATAGAAGCTCTAGATTCCATGAAACAGACAGAGAGGTGAAGGGTGATGCAGCACCATGTGGCTTAGGCTTGATTAGCTGCTCTGGTAATGCATTCATTCACTTGGAGAAATTCCACTTCACTACTTTCTCCAAAGACCTTGCTCATTTCCCTCTGACTGTGGTATCTTATTTCTAGCTTCTACAAATAAGAGGACAAGTTGGGTAGGTACGAGCTGTTTGATGAATTTTCAGTTTCAGTCTCTGTCCATTGCTTCCTGTGTTCAGTCTGTGCTCAGTCTACACCCCGAGTTATGTGGGCGCCTCAGCTACAGTCACAGTCATAATCCTCCTGAACAAATTACCACAGCTGCAAACTTCTTCATGGGCTTCCCTGAAGCTCCTGTAGTACCACAGCACCACAACTCCCGTTCATTAGATTTGCTGCTCGTGGGCTTAAACCTACCTGAACGTCATTCTCCGATCCAACTGACCCCCACCATAGGGGCGCCTTCCTTCTGGAAAAGAACAGAAACATGAGGACAGCACACCACACCAGGATGATTCAACACAAGATGGACTGGAAAGGCTGAGGTAAATTAAGACAATGGTGGCATACTTTTTAATTAAAAAAAATAGGCATAACCCAAGCCCTGCTCCTGTAGCTTCTCCTCAGCATGCATAGTGTGCAGCTGCCATCTTGCATGACCCACCCCAAAACAAAAAGCACAATCATAACACAAGATATAGGAAAAAAAGCACAGGATTACAAATAGTGATTGGCAATAATGTAAAATACAGGCAATGAGAATGATCAACAGTAATGTAAAGTGTAAGCAATGAACACAGGATTACAATCAATATATTTCATGGAGATACCACAAATAGTCCTATTCTAAGGAGGATAAGTGCTGAGGTGGGGGACATAAAGGACAGTTAAAATTCCCATACTAGGGTTCAGAGGGAGGCAGGTGACCAGGAGGGTGATGAGGATGTGTGCATGGGCGGGAAAGCAGAGGTAAGGGGTGATTAGTCAGCCTAGGGACAGTTACAGGCTGAGGCAGACTTCAGGTGCAAACAGAGGGAGCTCTTACATATGGGATGTGTAGGATAGTATCTGATGGTAGCAGATAGGGTGTTCCAGAGCTTAGGGGCACAAACAGCAAAGGCACCATCACCTGACAGTGTACACATTTTTGGGACAAGGAGGGGGTGCAAGTCAACAGATCTTGGTTGGAATGAAAGAAGAGCTGGATAAAGGAGATTGGACGGGGAGATGGCACTGTGTACAATTTTGTCTATAAAGCAATACAAGATGAATGAGCTATAATTACTTGGGGACAACCAGTGTAGTTGCTTGTGTAAATCATAATGATGGGTGAGTCGAGGGACAGCAAGGGCAAAGTGGAAGATATTATTATAGGCCACATTCCATTTTGCAAGGCTGGTTTTTGCAGTGAGAGAAAAGATGTTCGGTCCGTAACTAAGGGAATGGAGCAATAGGTCTTTAACAAGAACAAGCTGTGCAGTGTCAGTAAGGAACCCATGAGCATGATATGCAAGTCCGAGATTGACATTCGTGGCTCTGCAGACATTTCAGATGTGTAGGGACAGGTCTAACTGGGAGTCAAGGGTGACTCCAAGGTATTTAAAGGAGCATGTAGTGCCAACTGGGGAATCATCAAGGCTTAGGACTTTGAGAGGAACAGGGCACTGTTTGAGTTTAGCAGAGGAACCAAAAAGCATGAGTTGAGTCTTCTTTAGATTCAGCACAAGCTCATTTGTCAGGAGCCAGTTTTGGAGTTTGTTGAAGTCAGCTTGTAGGTTGTGATTATGACTTGTGTATCCTTATTCTGCATCAGTTTGGTTTCTGCTTGCTATCTTGGTATTTCATGATTTTGTGTCTCTCTGTGCACAAGACACTATAATTGCTATGGGTGGCTATTTCGATCAGCAATGCTACCCTTGTTCTTTTTTGTTGTATTACAGTATCTGGTTATCTTGCTTCCTCTTTCTTGGCAGTTGGTATTGAGTGATCCCATGTGATCATTACTTCATCATTCTCTGTGATTCTTTGTGGTTCACGCTTCCAGTGTTTCTCTGCTTCCTGTATGTTACAGTGTTTGCATAGTTTCCAGTGGATCAATCTTGTTATGTTGTTGTGTCTTTCAGTATATAGGCCCTCTGCCATGAGTACTTCACATCCAGCTACAAGAGGTGCAACTGTTTCTAATTCTGTGCTACAGAACCTGTGCCTATCTGTATTTCCTGTTTTTTTTTTCCCTCTGGATTTCATTAACCGTCTTGTGCGTAGTCCACTGTCTTGGGCTGCCATTATCAATCTCTTACCTTGTGGCTTAAATTCACCTCTTTTAACCACTCGTGGGTCAGTTCTCAATTGACCTGTGGCTGTTCCAGCAGCTTACTGTATTTTCCACTGTAATTATAATTTTTTCAGTTGTCCTTTCTTCTCTTTTGATTGTTTTTCTCATGTTCTTTTTTCTGCTTCTTTGCACCTTCTGTTGCTGGCTGTTCCTAATCTACTAGTGGCTTAACATCTTAACAACTGGACCAGCAGTTTGTTTCCAGTGTGAATTTGCTGATGCTTTATTAGATTGTTCTCTCCTGCATAAAACTCTTGTCACATTTATATGGCTTCTTACATGATCTCTCATGGAGTTAGTGTCTCCAACTATTCTCACATACCAAGGCTAACAAAGTCTGCCACGTTAACCACCCCCCTCCATTTGTAAGAAGTAAAGATGACATTATTTAATGTATTGATCTAACTAAAACGAGTAAAAGAAACAACAGAGATAGAGAAACAGAACAAAGCAAAGGAATTAAAAACACAATACTCCCAAACTCACTCAAATAAAAATAAGGCTAAATAATCAATGCACAATAATTCAAAAATACAAACAACTTTATTACAAGCAAATGATACCAGTAAAACAGAAGACAATTCCCAACATGATACTGAAGTAATGAATGAGAAAGTGGATAGAAAAGGGTTTAGAGAAATGGAGACCCATGTAGAGTAAAAACAAAAGCAAATTACATGTGCATTGGTAGTTAAAAATTGAAGGATAGGTTCAGAAGTAATGATGAGTTTGAGGGCAAGCCCATTTAGAACTCGCTGCCACTGAATTAGTGGCAAGATATATACTTTCTGTTGCCCATATGTAAATCCAATTTTATTTTAAACTGTTCTAGGTTGTTACATACCACCACATCCAGTGGCAGGGTATTCCAAGTAGGTAGTACTCTCTGAGTTACAAACCTATTCCTTTTTTTTTTTTTTTATAAATCTCATTTTTATTTAGATTTTCCAAATTAAGACAGACAAACATACATAAAACAGTGACAGGATTATTGGTTTACAATGAATTGATTTGAGATTTATGCATAGATAACTGATCTCGCTAATTTCCATTAATTAATTCATAAGGGGAAATCGAATCTCATTTACTTTAACATCCTCCTGGATATCCTTTTCCGGGGCCACCTTAACCTGCGGACATCCCTCCCATGCAAGGCATACAAATCAATCAGCCCTCCCACTCTCTCCAGAGCAGTCAGTCCATGGGACTGCAGGAACAGGTATTGACTTCAGGTAGTCCAGCTGTTGCCACTCTCTCTTCAGGGTAGTGGCCATTTCTGTCTTGATAAGCTAAATCACTTTTCAGGCCTATTCAACCACCTCAAGGTATGAAGGTGTCATCATACCTCATATAGTATACTAACCAGCAGGACCACCTATCCGTGAACTTCTCTTTTAATTGATTTAGTCCATGGGTAATCTGCTCCATCTGGTAAATCTGCCTGGTGACCTCCCACCACTGTTGGATTGTGGGCCGGTTGTCTGTAAGCCAAAGCTTAGTAACCACTTTTTTGGCCGCAGTAAGCAGCAAATGCAGGAGATATCTAACATTCGGGTTTCTGTATCCCCTAGGAGTGTCAAGAAAAAGATATACCCTCCCTGTGAGTTGCAACTGCGGGTCAACTATCTCTCTCAAGTGGCCCTGCAAGTGATCCATGAAGGGTTTGAGGTTCGGGCAGGACCACATAATGTGGGTGTGTGTAGCTCTGCTCTCTCCACATAGTCTCCAGCACCCTGCCGAAGCAGACTGCGAGTAGTGACTAGTCATTACTGGCATTCTGAAGTATCTAATTAGATTCTTCCACGCAAATTCCCGCCACTGATGGGAGCTTGCGACCCTAGAAGAGTATTCGCGTGCTCTTCGCCAGTCCTCTGGTGTGAGTGGAGAACCAAGTTCTTCCTGCCATTGAGCTCGTATGGTCCCAGTGTGTGCCACTCCCTGAGAATTGAGGGCCTTATAGTAACGGACGATTAAGTGAAGCCTATCTGCCCCTGTATTTAACAGGGATTGGACAACTACCAAAGCCGGGTAATTCTCCGGATTCTGGGCAGTCTTGAGGAGCCCTCGGCAGTAATGCCTTAACTGTGAAATCTGTAAAAGTCCCGATTCGAATATTAAACTTACTTTGTACTCTATTAAAGGACCATATTTCCCCTGGGACATTATCTGTAATGGTATCTTAGCCCATACCTCTTGAATCTGGAAGCCATGGTCAAGGTAGAGAGGAAATCTCCCAGCCTTGAAATAGGGCAGATCAGAGCCAAGTAAGGAGACAGTGATTGACTTTTTAATTTGTTGCCATGTCTTACTTGCGCTCTGAGCCACGGATCAGAAGGGAGCCCAGGATCAAGCCTGGGGCTGGACGTGTATAAGTTCTGATAGTAGTCTTTATCTGGCATAAGGGCCTGTTCTATTTGTAACCAATGAGGCTCCCCCACTACATTCTGTCTAGCCATAATATGGGTCATCATTGCGGCCCTATAATACTGTTGCAGATCTGGTAACGCCAGGCCTCCCTCCCCCCTAGGCAGGCTAAGTATCCTCAATCGGACACGAGGCTTTCTGCCCCCCCAGACAAACTTAGAGATAAGGCGGCTCCACTCCACAAATGTTTTTTTTTCTATGCAAAGTGGGACATTCTGAAACAGGTACAGTGCCCTAGGCAAAGTTACCATCCTTATTAGGTCTATTCTATGGCTTAATGTGAGAGGCAACGTAGCCCAGGCCCCCAGGTCCGCCCTGAGCTGAGCAGTAAAGGAGTCATAGTTATTTTGAAAGGATTCCGTGAAATTCTTAGTGATAAATACCCCCAAATATTTTAACTTTGTTAAATTCCAGTTGCATGGGAAAATGGAGTTTACATGCGGCGAGGGAAGATAATGGAATGACAGAATTTCCGTTTTTGATAAGTTCAGCTTATATCCGGAAACTTGGCTATACTGGTCCAGGAGTGCCCTTATAGTTGGTAGAGATTGTTCTGGGTTTGAAAGGTATAGCAAGACATCGTCTCGTATAGCGTATCACGATGCTCATACCACCATATCCATACCGGTGACACCAGCGCTTCTCTAATGCACTGGGCTAAGGGCTCTATAAAGGCCGCCAAATAAAAGGGGTGATAATGGACACCCTTGTCTGGTTCCTCTTCTAAGTGGGAAGTACTCCGGTGACCCCCACCTTACATGAAAGCCTGCGGGTCTGCGTAAATGTTTTGTAAAGACCCCCACAATACTGCTGAGGAATGCCAAGTTTCTCCAGGACTTTGTATAGAATGGCAAAGCCACTCTGTCGAGCGCTTTTTCAGCATCGAGACTAATGAGGACTGCTGGAGCATTGCCGGATTGCATACTATGCACAATATGCATCGTACGCTTGATATTATCTGTTGTGGAACGCATTCTAACAAAGCCTGTCTGATCCTGGTCTATTAACATGGGCATAATTCTGTCTAGCCGACTTGCTAAAATATGCATGAACATCTTATAATCTGAGTTTAAGACTGAGATAGGCCTGTATGAGCTGCAGTGTTGAGGGTTCTTCCCCGGTTTCGGGATCACAGAGATCGTTGCGAGCGCCCAAGATGGGGGAAGGGGCTCGCCCGACAGAATGGAATTAAACAGAGTAGGAGTTGAGTGGATACTTGTTGCCTCATAGCCCCATAAAATTCCTCCCGTAGCCATGGACCCTGGAGATTTTAAGGTTTTGCTGAGGAGATTGCTTCAGCTATCTCTTGCTCTGTTATGTTGAGGTAAGGGATTCTGCTTGGACTTGATCAAGTCGAGGCAGAGTTATTTTTCAAGGTACTCCGTAACTTGAGACACTGTGGGAGACTGTTCTGGGGTATAAAGATCCGAATAATACTCTACGAATGCGCTGCCATATCATTTATCTTAGTTAGGGACTGGCCCCACCGGGTGTTTAAGAAATGATTGTTGATGCTTTCCTTTGCCGGGCTTGATACGCTAGCAGTCTAGTGGCACGGGGTCCCACCTCGTAGTATCTCTGCCTCAGAAAAGTCAATGCTAGCTCAGTCTGTTGAAGGGCCAGACAGTCCAGTTCTGCCCTAACCTCCTGAAGCTGGGGCAGCACGTGAGTGTCCCCACTTATGTGCATATTGGAGAAAGTGTAGGTTCTCCTCTAGCGTGGCCCTGTGGGCCTTTCTCCTATGGTTTAGTTCTGCAGTATGTTGTATAATGTGGTCTCTTAGGACAGCTTTGACAGTATCCCAGTGCATTGTGGGAGTCGTGTCTGCCGGGGGGTTGAGCTCCTGTATCTCAGCTAATTTATCCGCTAGAAATTCCCTAAACTTTTCTGAGCGTAGGCAATAGGGGTTGAGTCTCCATTGGGAATTCTTTGGCTGTAGCCCCAACTCCCAGGTTTTACACACAGGGGCATGGTCTGAAAGGGAGATATCCCCTATTTGAGCCTCAAGCATCCGGTCCAGAAATTCAGCCTGTGTGTATGTTTGGTCTATTCGGGAGTACGTCCTATGTACTGCTGAGTAATGTGTGTAGTCCCTGGTTCGGGGGTGTGAATGCCTCAGGCGTCTATCCATCCTACCTCCTTAACATATCTCCTAAAACTTTGCCCTGGTGTTTGCTTGGACACCTTAGGATTGGAGAATCTAGTGCAGCATTCTGTGTCAGGTTAAAATCCCCGCTAGCAGGCATGCCCTTGTATTTTGCAGGATTTTATCCATCAGTGTTTTCAGTTGGGACAGGCAAGGAGGGAAATAAGCGTTAGCCAGAGTAACCAATATCCCGTTCAGGGACCCTTGAACTATTATCAACCGTCCTCTGTATCTCTTATAGTGCGCTGGTGTTGAAATGGGGTACCTGCTGGAATTATGTGCAACCCCTTCGTCTGCCTGATCTACTTGAGGAGCTATATAATGTTCCCCTACTGAGCCTGGCGAGCTTGAGATGTCCCAGAAATCAGATGTGTTTCCTGGAGGTATATCAAGTCCGCCCGACTCCTAGGAATATGTCCTTTTCGTGACCTTTTTATCGGAGGTAATCCCATTAATGTTCAGGGATAACAACTTGACCGTGCGTTGGTCATTGTAACTTATAGGTGGTCCCACTGGTCAGAAAGATTCTCCCTTTCTTCATTCTGTATCCCATCAGTATCCATCAGCTCAATACCTGTCATTACTAACTGATTACAATCACCAACATGTGAAATGGAACATACAAACAAACAAACTATTAACAAAATAGAAGAACCCTGTACTTCCAACAGTGGGAAACTGGAACAGATTCCCTGGCATGAAATACCCACACCTTGAGCTTCATCACTAGCGTGATGCCCCCTGACACCTAAAGTGCCTGTTCTGAGAGTAAAATAAGAGAAAGTGGTGACACCAGATTTGAAGAGTCAAATCCAACTATTTCATCTAGTGCACTGTAACGATGAGTGGTATATGAAATATTTTAACCATAATATCCGCCTGCCACCCAAATGCCCCTCCCGGAATTTACTAGAGGGATTTTAACTCAGCAAATTAGATTAAGGGTCTGATCCAAATTCACACCCACCCCTAGGGGGATACCTGTGCATTATCCCTTCCTGAGTCCCCTCCCCAGTAAATCTGTTCCCCAATTCCCCGATATCCTGGATGGGAGTTCCACGGTAGGCTCCGCCATGGATTGCCCCGCTCAGCACCTTCCCCTCCCAAAATGGCCAGCCCTCAGCCTTATGTACTTGGATTACCAGGTCAGGACTTACCTGCCCCATCCGGCACTTGAGCAGGCCCCCCTAATGCTATATAGACAGGAGCCCAACCTTACTTCCTAAGGGGCCTCCCAGGACACCTTCATGCATCTTTGTCCCTCCCTACCAGGCCCACTCGATCACCCAACCTCAAATCTCCGTTGCAGCTTACTACTAGAATACAGTAGCCCGACCATCTGGGGTTCTTTGTCTACCTTATCCCCATTCAATATCCAGGGAGTGGGTAGACACTGTTACTCTCTCAGATCAGCCCCTTCGGAGTGAGGTCTCTTACCGGCATCACGATGACTGCCTCAGAGCTGCAGCAAGTCCTAAGTCAAGCTCATTACCTAAAGGAATCTAGAGCCATTCCATGTATACCCTCCCCTTGCCCCCCCCTCCGCCCCTCATTGTTGTCCATTAAAGCAGCCTGCACCAATGTCCATGTATGGGCAATACGCCCCCCCTAAACTATTCCCAGGGTCGGCACCATCTGTAGCTGTGCGAAGATTTCCCTCCATCCATTCCAACCTTCCTAATTTCACTCCGGACCATTAAGGCTTTGGCTGTATTGGAAGGGACCTATCTTATCTGCGGGCATCTACTAGATCAAGGTCCGCCCAAGCAGGCCCACTTCTTCTGCCTCTTCGAGCTCCTCCAAGTAAGGAGAGACCCCTGTTGTTATTTAGCAGGCCTTCATCTACCCCGAGTCTCCCCCCAAAACAGCCACTGCTTCTTCAGTGTAATTTAAGAAAAATTCCCCTTTGAAAAGTGCTAGATCGCTGCCTAAGGAAAAATGTACTGCGGAAGCCTTCACCCACCATCTAAGAAACCCCTCTGCAAAGACGTGTGTACGCCTGCTCTCTCTGCCAGTCGCGCCTCCCCCAGTTCGCCCCTGTCTTTGTTAGTACAGAGGGAGGCAATCCCCTTACCCGGCCCGGATTCCCTGACCGAACCCCCGTCAGTCCACCCACGCCTCCGCAGTAAGGCCGAGCCGCTCAATGGTCAGCCAACAGCCCCATCACCCCTCCGATACACTGTAACCGTAACCCGCTCCTCACTTAGGCCTCAGGCCTGTAGGAGAACAGAGAATCCAGAGGTGTACCTTCGGGGGTTGGTTGCACCCACTCTCCTGGACCATCGGATCCCCCCGGACTCTCCTCCACCCCCCATTCCCCAACCATTAACATCCCCGGACCCCCGCTCTTCCAATATCCTTGGGAGAGGCAAACCTTAGAGAGAGAGAGTCACTGTACAATGCCTCCGTGCGTCCTCCGGCCGGCTGCTTCTAGCACAACTGGCTATCTTAACAGAGCTCAGCCTCTGACTTATTTTAACCATGTCCTCTGGTTGCCTATGAGGCCTCATCTTCAATTTGGCGCACCTTGCGAACAGAGCGAATGCATTTCACTATCCCCTTTCCCTCCCCCTTTTCATCTCTCTGCTGCGGAGTGAGTTCCAATGTTCTGCCGACAATAGGCGGAGGAGAACTCACTTAACGTTAGATCCCCGGGACGAGGCCTCCTGCCCATCCCCTCCCCTCAGGTCTATGAGCGACTTAATCTTGACCCCCCCTCCCCAAGTCCGAGAGAGACCCGAGGCTATCCTATGGGCCCATCCCAACAACCCAGCTGTACTGCTCGTCCTAAGAGTTCGGCCTCCACGACTTACCTTCTGTCACAGATGTCTGCTCGGAGTAGGACCCACAAGTAGCACTCCATCCGCCCCCCCGGACTACCCTTGCCCTTACCCCTCCCAATACCAGTCTATACATGCGGAGTGGAAGTTTGTAAGGATGAGAGTATCTCATCCCTCTCCACACGTTCATAGATCAGAGTCCAAACAGGTCCAAAAGCAGTTCCAAATTCATTTTGCACAGGAGCATTTCCCCTGCAAGTAGCTACACAGCCCGAGAGTGTACTCATGTCTCTCATCCTTCAGCTCCTCGGTGTCTCGATCCTCCAGAGCCCACAGGGGTTAGCTTGTTCAACGTTGCCACGATATTCTGAATTGCTTCAGCACACTGCCGCTGTCTCGCTTCTCTCTGACCATTGTTCCAGACTTTAAGGGCCAATTTGGAGGCTATTGAGGGTTCAGGATTTGCCCGTTGCACCTGCACTTCGATCCCTCGTTTCTGCAACTCCTGCGTGGCTGAGGCGCATTATCAAGCGTCATGACCATCCCCAAACATAACAGTGAGCTTAGCTGGATGGGAGTTCTAAACCGTATTCCTTTCAGCTTCAAGGCCCGCATCAGAGGGATGTAGGCCCTACGTCTGGCCATGATTTCTGGTGCATAATCGTTCTCGAAGTAAAGCCTGTTGCCAGCCAGTGATACCACTCCCGCCTTCCAAGCTGTATGCAGCACTGCTTCTTTGTCCTGAAATCTGAGGAATCGCACTAGGATCGTTCTGGGGCGAGCTCCCGGCTGTGGCTTCGGCCCTAAGGTATGATGTGTTCTTTCAATCTCCAAGGACACTGTTGGGGGAAGTGAGAGCAGCTCTTTTAAAGTTTTATGCAGAAACTCCAGCATTTCACCTCCCTCAGCCCCTTCTGGAATCCCAGAGATTCTAATATTATTTCTGAGGTTTCTGCTTTCCTCATCTTCGGCTCTGTCTCTAAGAAGCTTAACGAGTTATGTAGCTGGACTATGGCCCTCTCTGTTTCGATCACTCGGGATTCCGTTTCTTGCGCCTGGGTCTCCGATTCATCTTGCCGTTTCTCCAGTTTACTAATATCAGTACGCAGAGCTGCCGTGGTAGACCTGATTTCTTTGCGAAAATCCCTCAGTTCATTCAGGACAAGGGATATTTGTCATTGTACGATACTCAGTGATATCTGGCCACAATCAGTAACATCCCGGGAAGAGCTACTCGAGGCCTGTGAGCCTTCTCTTTCGGATTCATCTTCCTGCAATCTTTCAGCATCCGGCGGATCTACCTTTATCTATTTTTCACTCGATCATTTTTCTTTGGCATAGTATACCTCCCGCTGTCACTTGCTAGTATTTTGATTTTTGTATTGGAGAAATTAAGAGGTTTGACTTGTGGATTGTGAGGGAGCTCCTAGGTCAGGCCACCGACTCGAGCATGGCGTCACCGGAAGTCCCCAAACCTATTCCTTTTTGATGTCTTATTGATGTCCGTTTTTAATTTTAATTTATGAGAACTAGTGTTATTATTAGTAAGGTGCCATTCCAGACATAATGTTTCAAACATGGCAGAGTCTCTGGTGGCCCTGTATACTAAACAAAGATCTCCTCTGAGTGATCTATATTCAATAGAATAGAGCCCCAAGATTTTAAGTCTTGCAACATATTCTACACTATGTAATTTTCTGATGTATCTAGTCAGTCTTCTCTGAACTTTTTCAACTATGGCTGTATTACCAGATGAAGTGGGTGCACAAAAAGTGGCACAATAATCAATGTGAAACCTAACCAGACTTGTATATAATGGTATTAGAACTTCAGGTTCATGACCCTTTGTGTGTTTTAGAATGCACGCTATCACTCCATGATATTTTTTAACTGTTTTATTATTACATTCAGCAAATTTTAAATCATTGGTAGTGGTGATCCCTAGATCTCTTTCTGAGGTGACTGTCAGAAACTGAGTATCATTCAAGAGGTATGCGGCTAACCTGTTGTTTTTCCTGAGGTGCATAACTTTTCATTTAGCCATATTACATATCATTTTGTTATCAAATGCCCAAATAGCCACTTTATTCAAATTTGTTTGAAACAATTTTATGGATTGCATATCATTTACAATACAGCCTAGTTTGATGTCATCAGCATACTTATTTATCCATACATCATTTGTGGTTTGCATGCTGGAGATGAGAATATTGAATAAAACGGGGCCCAAAACTGAGCCCTGTGGTACCCCAATGGTAACTGTACCCAATTTGAACTTATGCCCAAGGATGTTAACTTGCTGCATTCTATCCATTAGCCAGGAGTCTATCCATATAATAATGTTGGGGTGTAAATTAATCTTTGTCAGCTGTTCAATCAGCACTATGTAGGAGACAGAATCAAAGGCTGTTTCGTAGTCAAGGAAAATAACATCCACTGGTAATCCACTATCCAAGGCCTTACTCACTGGTTCAAAAAATGTGTCAGATTATTCTGACAGGAACTCCCACATGTGAAGCCATACTGAGTTATGACAATATGTCCACTGTTAACAATATGCATATTCATTTTGTGCTGTAACAGTCATTCATCCTTGCCTATACATGAGGTCAGGCTAATTGGTCTATAATTTGCAACCTTTTGTTTGGTACTACCTTTGTGAATTAGTATAATTGTTGCTGTTTTCTAATCTGATAATGCCACACCCTCGCTTATGGAAGTATAGTATAATAGTGTTAAAATACCAGATATTTCATTTGGGAGCTCTTTTATAAATGTAATTGGAATAGCATTAGATCCTGCAGATGAATTAGTTTTATTTTGGCTAATAACAATAGTAATGTTTTCTCTAGTAAAAAGCAATGGCATTACCTGTTTATTTAGGTTATCAAGTGACACTTTTTCTTTAAGCGTATATATGCTTAAAAAACAGGAGTTGAATTCATCGGACATATTTTGTTCATTAGAGATAAGGACATTTTCCTTCATTAAAGGTCCTACCTTGGGCCCATTTCCTTTTAAGTATCCTATGTAATTAAAAAACTGTTTTTTGTCATCCTTTGTCACTGCAGCTAAATTATATTCAAGGGTTTTCTTTGCTGTTCTTACAGCTTTTTTTTGTTTTATTGGCTTTTACTTTGAACCTCTGCCAACTCTCCTCAGATTGTTGTTTCTCATATATATTAAAAGCCCTTTTTTGTTCTTACTTAATTTCTTTATATTGTTTGTAAACCACAAGGGGATTCTTTTTTTACTGTTGTTATATTTATTTCAGTCTGGTACCCTGGACTTTATGCAATACTCTGTTTTCTTTCTAATAACCTTCCACATATTTTCAGTACTCAAGTTTTGGAGTTCACTTTCCCTTTTCCAGTCTGTTAGATATTTTCTAACTTTGGAATAATTAGCCTTATAGAAATTTTTTGTTTTAGTAATACCATTTGTTATATTATTATAGTATTTAAAGGACCACAAGACCATACTGTGGTCACTATCCCTGAGTGGTTCTATGATTTTGGGGGTTTCTACAAAATCATTTATATTTGTAAATATTAATGAAGTGCATTGTTCTGTCTGGTAGATTCAGTGACAAGTTGTTCCAGATCATGCTGTATTATAATATTGAGAAATTAACTATCCAACCCACTTTTTCTTTTAAGAGACTGCAAAGATATATTTGGCAGATTAAAATCTCCCATTAACACAAGATAATTTAAATATTTCATGTACTCTAGAATGTCCATAAAATTATTATAACTTGTGGTATCTAGATTAGGAGAACAGTAACAGAGACAGATGAAAAGGATTCTAGTATCGATTCTAATTCTTGGCTCAATTATATCTGCATCAGGGGCTAAATTTGCATGGTCAATTACTTCATAGCTGTTTAGATTATCCTTTATATATAGGGCAACCCCACCTCCTCTGGTCATAGTCCAGTTTTTAAATTTATTAGTGTAACAGGAATATTGATCCCCTAGTCAGAGTCAGAGAACCAATTCTCTGTAACACCACAAATATCAATGCTAGATTTTGAAAATCAAAATAATCAACAACCTCAACATTATATACTGGAAAAAGGGTTGCAGGATAGAGATTTGGAAAATAGACAATATTAATTTGTAAACTTGATTGAACAAAAATTAGGTACCAAGGAATATTTACTGCAATTACATGGTGTCCCATTATTACATCAAGAAACACAACTGGTATTATCAGATTGGATACTGAAACTATTACATATAGAGGGTGTCAAGGAAAACACTTATGTGACTAGACTTAACAATAAATGTTATCCATATTGCATCTTAATTTATACTGGATAAGAATAAATTGCAAATACAATTTAGACTATGGAACAACCATTGAATAATAAGGGATTTAATTTATTTCCTTCCCAGTTAGTTCCTCAGTTAAAAACTAACCTGAATGGTTTATAAACAAAGGCTTGGCAGAAAAAAGAGAGAAGGTAAACAAATTGGTAACAGTAATTGATTCGTCTGAAGTATATCAGTTTAGACTATGGGGAGATAAAACCCTCTCAATGTTTGGATGTGATTTAATTAAAGGACAATCAGTAGGACAAACTAAAAAAGAGATAGTAACTTTTCTCTCATATACTTTGAACCTAAACCCTTCTTTGATAACTAAAATTAAAATCCATAAGGCAATTGGTAATTCTCCACAAACTGATATATTATTTGATTCACCTAAAGTGGCAACATTAATAATGAATAATTCTGCATTACTGGACTCTTTAGGAATTCATCTAATAGATGCACCAAGTTGGAAATTAATTGATATAAATGAATCTTTGAATAAGCAACAGATACCAGTGCAGACTACAAACAAGAATTGACTTAATAGGATTAACAACCAGGAAATTATAAAACAACAAAGGAAACCATTCATGAAAATAATAACATGGAATAAAGAAGGGGTAATACATAAATTAACTGATCCTAGTGTACTAGAATTCGTAAATGAAGGAGACATTAAGGGCCTGATTCCAGAATGAGTTACAGATATCGCATAGTGACTGGCACTAAACCCAATGGTGCAAGTTGCACCTTGTGACATACGTTATGCCGAGTGCAATTACAAGATGTGGGCTGTGCCATGGCATGGGTGGCTTGTGCCCAAGTGGACTTCTGCTGGCCAAAGCCTCTACAGCATGGTGGAAGGGGGTGTTATGGCTGCAACTGCACCCTATTCCCAAAGTGCAGCTGCCACAACCCCCTTATGCAATTCCAAGACACCCTGCAGCACTGCGGGGTTATACCAGCTGTTAGCTGGTCTAAGGGGTATCTGTCCTGGCTGAATAGTGGTCACCCCTACAGTGCCACAGCATGTACACAGCAGTGCACCACAGACACCCTCCATCCCTGTGAGGCCCTTCCAATTCTGGGATGCCACCCGCTGGCACTTGGGGCTGACTTATCTTGTGCCACCCTTGTGCCAATGCCACAATGCTGACCTCCCCCATGGTCCACAGGGGTCTGTGGGCTATTGTCATGGCTAAGGAGTTTGAATGGCTGCTTTCTGTGGGTGGTGGCTTGTGGCACCCAGGTCCATTGTGCCATTCTAATGGTGCAACCCTGCTGCTGCTGCAAGTCACAGGATGTAAATGCTAGGGACCCTGCCTGTCTTGGAATAGGGTGCAGGGTCTCTGACATAGTGGCGCATGTCACAACTCACATTCACCTGCGAGTTGTGACATATCTCTTGGAATAGGGCCCAATACATCTCTAAGAGACATGGTTAACAGACCAAAATCCACCTGTGGTTTCAGGATACAGTAGCTTTACTAAAGCAGCTACTAAATCTAAAAAACTTGGTAGAGTGAAAGGGGGAGTGGCAATTTATATTAAAACTTCCCCGAATTTTAAAATGATGGAACTAGATAATCTTTTACAGGGGCGTCACCAGAGGTATAAAGTTAAGGGGGCTAATGCCCCACAGTCAAAATCCTAACAGAGCTAGGGGGTTCTGGGGGCATGCCCCCCTCCCCGGAAATTTTGAGATTTTTATCTTCAAATGGTGGCTTTTTCTGCATTTTACTGGTGAACTATATGTTTGAGAAGCCTGGTTATCATGACATCTATTAAACTGTACATGTGCAAAAATGTGGTTACTGGACCAGTGAGAGCAATGGAAAGAGAGACACCATTATCTCAGCAGATCTGCTGGGAAGGTTACAGTCCCCCACAACAATTAAGAAACCATTCAGACACCATTATCCCAGCAGATCTGCTAAGAAGCTTACTGTATTCCAGTGCAAGTAAGAGACCAGCCAGACACCATTATCCCAGCAGATCTGCTGGGAAGGTTACAGGACCCCAGAGCAAATAAGAGACCAGCCAGATACCATTATCCCAGCAGATCTGCTGAGAAGGTTACAGGACCCCAGAGCAAACAGCCACCACTTTCACACTGCATAGTTCTGAACAAGTCACTTAACAGTCCTGCCCTTAACCTCTCTGCATGCTCTCTCTCTCTCTCTCTCGCGTCAGTTTCTGTAGTCTTTGCATCTCCCTGTGTGCTGCAAACTATCCCTTCCCTTCCCCTCTTCTTGGATTCTAAGGAGTTTGGGGATGACCTGTATGACTGTCTGTGTAGGTTGCTATATAATAAGGCAGAAAAATTATCTCCCTCCCTCCCTCTTTGGATTATAAAGCACTCAGGAATACAGTCTGTATGAAAGGTGCTATGTAAATCAAATTTTTTTTTACACAAGCCACAGGCACAGATTTTCCTTCTTTAAACTGCCAAACAACTGTGTAAAGACTCATGCTGCACAGCCTTTTAGATGTGTATCACATCTGTGCCTGTCTGAAAAATATACCTGCTGTGGAGGCAATGCTGACTGTGTTGGCATGGCAGTTACTTAAAGGTGGTCACCAATCCCAATCCCAAATGATGTCAATTGCTCCCAGTCCTGTCCAAGTGTTCCATCTTACAAGGCAAGGCATGTCAAACCTTTTATGCTTCTGAAACCACTGAACAGAGTCCAAGAGACTAGCGGCGACAGAGCGCATTTGTTGAAAACCCCCCCAATCGCTCCCTGTTAGATTGGGATCCAGCTAACCTGGGAGTGATGATGACAAATCCCTGCACCAAGCTCTGAACTCTCCCATAGTGATGTCCTGACTCCTGTCCCAATGTTCTCTTTGTCAGCAGCACAGTACACAGCAGCCAGCCACCACTACACTCAGTCTGCTCACGAGACTTAATTTTTTCTCCATCAGACTTGTGAGTGGATGAGTGTAGTGCCCCAAAGTTTGCTAGGCAAGCAGACCAAAGAGGACTCAGGGAGGGAAAGGGTTAACTCCCCACCCACCCCATGCATAACCAGCTGGCTTAATGACCAAACTGGCTGGCTGACCATTTCCCATCTCTATCCCCCTTCCCCTCCCCTCCTGGAGCCTTCTGGCACGGGATCCTTTGTCTTGACCAGGCCAGGTCTTTGGCCAGTGCCTAAAGGGCCATAAATCATCAAATGGGCTGATCTTAGCCCCAGATACCCAATCATCTGTCCAAAAGCAAGGTCCACCTCTAGGCTATAAGTGGTATTCCCTGCTAGCCAGTGGCAGTTCTGGACTGTGTGACTGCAGAGTAGAGAACACAGGCATATGGATGCCTGGAGGCTTATCTGAAGCTTGAGTTCATAGCTCCTGGGTGGCTGCTCCTCTATAGTCAGTGGTCCTCGGGGGGGGGTGGTCTCCAGCAGTAGTCACACCTTAGCTCCAGAAAAGGACCAGCAGCAGCCAGTTCCATAGGGCGAGCTTCCTTTAGTTGTCTGCTCCCTCGGTTTGCAGTTTTTGTATTGGGATTTTCTGGGGTGTCCTGATGCCGGGTGCCTAGTAGTGCATGTAGCACAAGCATCACAATTCAGATGCAAAGTGATGAGGGTAATGCTCACCCAAGTTCTCTTTTGTTTGAAAAAAATATGGCTTGGCAAGTCTGTTAGTTTGCTTCCTATTATTTTGCAGAATAAGTGTGGCATGGTTTGTGTTTTTTTGGGGCTGCCATTGCAGTGCCCCTGTCTCCCCCCTCCAGTATGCTGGCTGTTTTTGTTTTTTTCTGGCATTGACATTAGGTGTTGCCGCACATGGGGCTGCCATTGCAGTCCCCTGTCCTTCCCCCTTTATTTACTGCCTCTAGTGCCACTTGCTGGTTGGCAGGCTGTTGCCTTGCCCCGCTTTGCTGGAGTGGTTATTTTTTTCTCTCCTTTGTTTTGTTAAATTTCTTTTTCTTCCCCTTTGTGGGGGCTCCAGGTTGCTTCCCATCCCTTTGCCTGGCCTTCTGTGCTGCTTGAGGGGCGTGGTGCCCTTTTGAGGGGGGGGCTCTTTATTTTCTGCCTACAGTTTTGCCATTTTTTTGGTTTTATTTTTATCTGCTTTGTGGGCTCCTTGAATCCCTTTCTTGCTCCAGTCCCCTGAGATGACCCCGACTGTGGTCCTTCTCCTGTAGCCCCCCCTCCCTCCGAATGAAGTGACGGCATCCATTTTGGTGGTCGTTGGTGGTGGATTTCCCCTGCTCAGCTCTCTTCCCCACCTCCCTTCCACAGTAAATTAGTGCCACTGCAGTCACAGACCTGGATGCCTAGCTGATCGTGGTCCATGCAGCATTCACCAAGAGGGGACAAGTTTTGGCAGATGGACCATGAGGTGCAGCAGCAAAGTGTGTCTGGGCAGACACCAGCGCCCGGACCACTAAAGTTCCACCCTGCCACAGTTCAGGGGCAACCAAAGAATTGGGTGGGAGTGCAGCTCCCTGACCTCCACCACTAGCACCACCAACGATTGCAGTGGTATCCGGAGGACCTGGGCCAGGTAGAGAAAAAGGAAAGTGCACTCCATGTGGTAGAGCTATAAAGTACTGACTCTAAACCACGTTTTTTTTTCTCAGCAAGCAGTGAAGCTGTAAGTCTTTAGCTTTCTCAGGAAAAATGATTGGGGTGGCTTGAACTTACATTAGAAGGGCTTCAGCCTCCCCAAAAACAGCCTGGTGACGCCACTGATCTTTTACCTAATGTACTTAGTTTACTCTTGGATTACAAGGGCATAAAATATATTGTAGCAAATATTTACATTCCCCCAAATAAAGCAAGCAATGAGTTTACATTCCCTTGGTATGCATTTGAACAATATTTACAGTTACTGAACAACAAATATGATTAAACCCCTACAGAAGTTTCAGCCAATTTTCACACACGAGTATATAAAGAAAAGCAGATATTCACTTTAGAGGATGACCTTTTAAAAGGAATAAATATAATGAATAATAAAATTAAGATAAATAGAGCTGCCCATGATAAAATCAACAACACACAAGGGAAGAAGTTGTTAACAGCTAAAAAAAAAAATAGGAGTATTGTTTAATTAATGGTAAGACAATTAGTGACTCCCAGGGAAGGGGGCTACATTTTTTTGGCCCACTGGAGCATCTACAATTGATCTAATATGGTTAAATCAAGAGGCTATACATTTCATTGAAGATATGGAAATAATATATAGATCTGAATCTGCACATCTTCTGTTGAAATTAACAGTTATTGGCAATAGTCTCCAGACAGTCTAGAGATTTTAAACCTCAAAAAAACTAGAAGAACTACTAATTCAATTAATGCACTTGCAGAAATAGTAAACTTAAAATTAATTACTAATCCAAGGGACAAAATTTTATTGGGAGAGAATGCAAATGAAAACTGGGATTTTATTACTTCTATAATGTTGAGGATGCACTACATATTTTTCTTGATGAATTCCTGGCTGTCCAGTGCAAGCCTGTCCCAAAGGTTACTAGGAGGGTCAGAGGTAAACAAACAAGATTGTTCCACAAAGACCTGCTGGCAAGGTTGCATCTTAGAGACAAACACTGTAAGTATTACAAACAATCAGGGTTAAAATCGGATTATAATACCAACAGAACTCTTCATAACTCCTGCATAAAAGAAGTCAGAGAAGCCAAGAGTAATTATTGTAAAGGCTTATTACTCTGCTGGTGACCCCAGGAAATTCTGGGCTCATGTTAAAACTTTCCTCGAGGCTTCTCAGTCAGTTACTCCTGTTGACATGACACTAAATGGTATTCATTTTAATGACTCTAACACCATAGCAAACTCTTTCAATCGAATGTTCTCTGATCTGTCCCAGCATATCTCCTCTTTTGTACCAACCAAAACACACTCTCAGTAATCACCTACTCACCGGTACGACACTACCTGCTCTTCTTGCATGCTACCTAACACCCCACCTCTCTATTTTAATGCTATCTTGAGGTCAGAGGTCATGAAACTCTTGAAATCTATCTTTGATAAAACTAACTCTGGCTCTGACTCCCTGGAACCTCAGCATCTGAAGCTTGCTGCTCCTTTCATTGTCTCTAATTGGCCAAAATCTACACGTTGTCTCTCTCTTTTGCTGCAATCCAGGATCTCTGGAAAATTGCTCATATGATGCCTATTTTCAAAAAAGATGACCCTAAGGAAACCATCAATTACAGGCCAATAGCCATTCTCTCGGTCCTAAGCAAAATTCTAAACAAACTTGTCGCTAGCCAAACTGGTGACTACCTAAGTATAATCTTCTCTCTGAAACCCAACATGGATTCAGAAAAGGTCATAGTACATCATGGCTCTTCTCAAACTTACAACTAATATGCTGTCCAACATGGACGCAGGACTACTAACAGGGGTGGTTTTTATTGACCTTAAAAAGGCCTTCAATCTTATTGATCTTCCCCTGCTTTTCTCCACTCTTTGAAATTTGAGCTTTTCACCCCCTGTTGTTGACTGGTATAGAAGTTATCTGTCGAACAGGACACAAACTGTGAAATTTAACTCCTCCCTATCTGACAGTACTGTCATTAACATTGGGGATACCTCAGGGCGCTATCCTGGGGTCTCTTCTTTTCTCACTTTTTATTAACAATATTGCTGATGTTTTTTGATCCTGTTCACCCATCCTCTATGTGGATGATCGTGTCTTCTATTTCAGCTCCACAAATATTGCCAGTATAAACGCATCCCTTTCCTCCGACTTCAGAAATGTTCATAACTGCCTATATGCCCATAAGCTGGTACTAAATGCAAAGAAATCAAAAGCCATGCTACTAGACTCTGCACCTAAACTCAAGGCTTGTCATACGTCCCTGAAGGTATGCAACTTAGGAGGCACACAAATTGAGTGTGTTATGTCTTTTAAGTACTTGAGAGTCCTTTGTGACCAATCCCTGGATTTAATCTTCATATACAGTCCACAGGCAAAGCCGTGAATGCTAAACTGGGTGTTGCTTACAAGACCAGCTACATGTTGACCCCCTCTGCTAAGCTGGCTATCACCAGATGTATCCTGCTCCCTGCCCTCACATACAGTGCTCCCATTTTTGCTGCTGCTCATAAAACTACCCTTCACAAATGGGACATTACTTACAATAATATATGTAGGTACGCCTCCTCATCTCAAGCACCACTGTCAACTCTACAGAGACCTTAAATGGCTCTCTCCCTCTGCCTGCCAGTAATACTCATTAGGCTCCTTTATTGATTCTGTTATCAGACAACAGACTCCCTCCTCACTTGCAATGTTGTTGGTTCCCCAAACCTCTTCCCATTGGCTGCGATCAGCTAATAAGTCTTTAATCAATGTACCAAGGTGTCACACAACAAAGGAACTGGTGCTTTCCATCATGCTGCACCCCTGCAATGGAACTCCCTTCTTGTAATACTCTGGGAGTCGAGATCCCATCTCAGCTTCAAAAAGGAGCTGAACTGATATTTATCTCTTTCAGACCCATGCATTTTTTTGATCCCACCTGATTCCATCACACTTTTCTCTTATCTCCAATCCTACAATACCCCACCTAACTCCTCTCACAACAATCACCCACTCTACTCTCCCCCATCCCTAGCACCCATTCAGACTACTCCTTACTAACTTACTAAAACACCAGCAGAAAAGGCCTAACGGTCTTTCGCGTCTGCTCGTTTAGTCAGCCCCCACCCTGGGAGCTGACCTTGCTGCCCCCTCTCCCTCTCTGGCTTCTCCCTTCCTAGTCCTGGATATTCTGTCTGCACTGGTTTTTGCTTCCATAACCCTTCCCCTGCACCTGTCCCACCCCCACTTCAACCCCTCCACCATCTCTGCCTCCACTAGCCCCCTGGGCAGTGCATTCCATGGCTCCACCACCCTCTCAGTGAAGTAGCATCTCTTCCTTTCTTCCCTGAATCTCTCCCATGCCCTCTAATTGCCCCTCCTTCCTTTGCAGCACCCTGACTGCTCCTCCCCATTTAACCCTTCATGTACCTGAAGACCTCTAACATGTCCTCCCGATCCCTTCTCTCTTCCAATGTGTACATATTTAGCTCTTTGAGCCTCTCCCCATAGGTCCCATCCCCCCAAGCCCCAAATCATTTTGGTTGCCCTCCTCTGGACCCTCTCCAGGAGTTCAATGTCCCTCTTTAAATGTGGCCTCCAAAACTGCATGCGGTACTCAAGGTGTGGCCTCACCAAGCAGTTATACAGTGGGAGTATCACTTCCCTCTTTCTGGAGGTGATCCCCCTAGTGATGCATCCAAGCATCCTGTTGGCCTTTGCCACTGCCCTCCTATAAGTCTCCAAGTTGTTCATCTTGACATCCACTACCACCCCCAGGGCCCTCTCAGCCATCGAGAATTATAGCATTTCTCTCCCCAGAGTGTACACTTGGCCTGGGTTTCTGGCTTCCAGGTGCAGTACCTTGCATGTCCCTGCATTGAACCTCAGTTTCCACTTTCTAGACCATCTTTCCAGAGCCTTCAGGTCCCCCTATAGGGCCACCCTCCCCATCTCCCCATCCACCACCACCCCCAGTTTTAAGTCATCTGCAAAGAGGCTCATCTCACTCCTGATACCCTTCCTTATGTCAGAGACATAGGCATCGAACAGGAGGGGCCTAAGAACTGATCCCTGAGAGACTCCACTAATAACTCTCCTTGGGGATGAGATTATCCCACCAAGCATGACCCTCTGGGTCAGTCCTGGAGTCAATTGTCTATCCTACTGATCATCTGGGTCCATACCCCCATTTCTCCCAGCTTATCAAACAGGCCCCCATGAGGAACAGAGTTAAATGCCTTGCTGAAGTCAAGAAAGAGGACATCCACTGATCTACCCAGGTCCAAGGCACTCATCACCCAGTCATAGAACTCCACAAGGTTTGTCTGACACAATTTCCCTGGGTTGAATCCATGCTGTCTATTGTCCAGACACCCTAACTTTTCCAGGTCCCCCCCAGTCTCTCTTTGACAATGCCCTCTATCATCTTGCCCACCACCACTGACAGGCCTGTAGTTCCCTGCCATCTCTCTTGATCCCCCTTGTGGATAGGCACTATATGCACCACCTTCCAGTCCTGCAGCACTCACCCTGTCCTCAGAGAGATGTTGAAGAGCTCCACCAGGGGTTTCACCCGGACATCTGCCAGTTCTTTCAGCACTCTGGGATGTAATTTATCCAGTCCTGGTGCTTTCTCCTTCTTAAGGGACCTGAGGGCTTCCCTCACTCTCTTTTCCATGATTTCCACCTCTGCTACCTTGTCCCCCACTTTGCCTTCCCCCACCTGCCAGTGATGCCCTTGTCTTCCTTTGAAAGCCCTTACTTGCTCTTATCAATCTGAATTTACTTACCCTCTTGACACTGTGCTTACTTTCACTTTTCACTTCTACAATGTTTCCCTCTTTACATTATTACATCATGAAATTTACTTCTAGCTGAATGGTATTTCTTCTAAAAACTGGTTCTGCTACTCCACATGTAACCTTATATGATTAATTGCCTTATCTAGGGTTGTTTTTGACCTGCCCCATATGTAATTCTCCTGTACTTATGAAATGTTACCTGTCTGTATTTTTTGTTGTACTCTCCTGGGTCGTGCCTGAAAATAGTCAATTTCTGGCTATTGCACTTACCTGGTAAAAAAAAAAACCTAAATCAATAAAATAAAATATTATGTTATTTGAAACCATTTTTGACAAGTCAATCAATTAATAAACAGAACAAAATGAAAATCTGGTTCATTGACAAGTGTAAATGAAGAAAGAAATAAACTATATATTAAGAGATTATAAAACCAATCCACATGAATTCAAATTGAAAGCATTAAACAAAGCCAGTATAAATAAGTATTAGAAGCTGAAAAGCAAAGATATCGCTATCATAAGTGGATGAACTAAAAACTACTATTTAACAAACAAAAATAAAGAATTTTGGATATTGGTAAGCCATGGTTTTAATTAATATACAAAACAAATTGAAGCAGCAATTACTCCAAAACAATGGGATGACCATTTTTCAGCCTTATACTATGCCAATGAGAATAGACAGGAAGCAAGAATAGTAACTAAAGGTTTAATGTCTCCAAGACCACTATTAATAGAGGGGGAGGACATTTTGCTAGCAATAAGAGATATGTCAAACAACAAAGTCATAGGTCCTGATGGCATAACAGCTGTTTTTTTAAATTCTTTCCACAATGGCGGACTCCAATTCTATTTGTATTGCTCAATAATTATGCTCAAGGTGAACTACTTCCTCAAACATGGTTAGGATGTAACATTTGTCCAATCTTTAAGAAAGGAAATATTCAGATTACTTGGACAGTAAATGTAAAAGAAAGTCAAATTCCCATCATGATTACCTTCCACCCTGAGTGGACTAAGAAGTAGGTGCATACCTCTTGTTTAATAAAAAGCAATCTAGTTCCCCTTTAAACGACAAAAAATTACTTTGCTCAACAATCTTTCTATGTAGCTTATTCCAGGCTTTGATTGTCCTAACAGTAAAAAAAAAATAGTTATCTTGCTTGATGAAGCTTTAGGGATGACTAATTGCATATTTTGAGACCTAACTGTAAGGCCCCTATTTAAATATTCAATATTGCACTGTTTAATTAAATCAAGCTTACTCAAGATTTTAAAGGGATGTAGGAGGTCACCCCGAGCCCTTCTTTCCTCCAAACTGTAAAGGCCAAAACTTTCCAATCTCTCAGGGTAACTTAAGCCCTTGTGCCCAGAGATCATCTTAGTAGCCCTTCTCTGAGTTATCTCAATGAATTCAACATCAAACCTGAGACAAGGGCTCCAAATCTGAGAGCAGTAATCCAAATGAGGAATAACATACATTTTATATATTGGTAGGATGCAATATTTGCTGCATGAAACAAAGGACGGTTACACAGAGCATACAATTCAGTTTGTTACTGTAGACATGTTTGTAGTGATCTGTTGATTTGAGTTCATTATTAATAATTACCCCCGGATCATGTTCCTTGTGAACAAATTTCAATAAGACATTGCCAAATATATAGTAAAGGCATGGATTATTTTTGCCGAAGTGAAGAATGGAGCACTTCTCTGGATTAAAGTTCATTTTATTCCAGACAGCCCAAATACATAACATATCTAGATCATTGGATAGAGCATTATATTTCTTCATAGGTATCAAATTGGCCACCTATTTTTGTGTCATCAGCACACTTGACAAGTTTATTTGTAACATTATGGTGCATGTCTGAAATACAAATATTGAATAACAGGGGTCCCAATACTGACCTCTGAGGAACACAACTACCAACATCACTTCTGTCAGACAGTACCCCATTCATTCTTACACTTTGGCAACATCCATATAGCCATGCATTAATCCAATTAACCAATGATTTTGAAAAGTGTAACTTACATACAATAGTTTATCTACCAGAATTTTGTGGGAAACTGTATCAAATGCTTTTCCTAAATCAAGCAAGATCATATTCATTGGACTGTCTTTGTCAAGACTGCATCTTACCATTTCATAAAAAGGATTTTAATTGGTTATGCATGAATTACTTTTTTAAAAGCCAAACTGGTTAGATCCTTAATTTCATCTTCAATAAAATCTTTAATAATTCTTTACATGACTTGACTGCACAATGAGGTTAGACTGACTGGACAATAATTAGAACAGCTAGATCTGCTGTCTTTTCAAAAATGAGGACCACAACCACCTCATTCCAGTTAAGTGGAACAGTACCAACTTTTGATGATTTATCAAAAAGGTTTTGGAATGGATGTGCTAAAGAGGTTGCCAGTAGTTTCAAAAACCTGGGGTGAATATTATCTGGACTTGGGGAAGTATTTATTTTATTTTTTTTGTTTAGAGCAGTTGTTACCATTTTAATAGTATATTAAATACTATGGACTCAGTGGGTTCCATATCAGTGTAGGGTGATAATTTATAAATAGAAGCAAAGCAATTATTAAGTGAATTAGCCATTTCAAGATCATCTGTAATTATTTCACCACTGATAGATAATGGGCCAACAGATTTAGTTACAGCTTTATTGTTATTAATGTAAGAAAAAAAGCCTCTGTCATCAGATCCATGGGCTAATCAAAATTCTAGGTTTATTTTTGCTTTCTTTATCATGGGTTTTAGTTTCTTTTGCATTTCTATTGTGTTTTAATTTAGTAGCATCAGATTGTTTATTTTCTGTAAGTCTTGTATGCCTTTTGTTTCCTCTTTATTTGGGTTTTGATATTTCTAGTAAACCAAACTGGAACTTTGCCCTAGGAGTTGTACTTGATTCTTGTTGGTACAAACTGATCTTCAAGTTTGTATATGACATTATTTATAATCTTCCAATGCTCTTCTAACCCAGAGTTGGAGACAGTTTTTGATCCCATTGGATCTTAGATAATGCTGCCCTTATTGCAGGCGTGTTTGCCTTATTATAGTCTTTGAAGGTTGTTTGATTTTTTTTTAATGATTCTAGAAATAGGAATACTGAAATATATCATATTGTGATCACTTGAATCTAATGAAGATATGATTCTTGGATCACTTGTTTGTTTTTCAGAAATATTAGTTAGAACAAGATTCAGAATATTATTGCCACAAGTGGGTTTGCACACATGTTGGTCAAGTCCTATGGATACAATAGTTTCTAAAATATCCTTTTCAAACTCAGAGGACCCAGAGAGTTCATCCCATACAATACCCAATGTGTTGAAGTCACCCACTACTACTGAGTCACCTAAAGATGATGCTAATCTGATTCATTCAAAACTGCTGTATTATAATCATTACTACTGGAGGGAGGATGAAAACAGTTTGCAAAAATAATTTTTGCTCTTGAACCTAACTCAAGTTTTAACCATACCAATTCTATATTGACTTGAAAGTTGTCAGGGAATTGAAGTTCAGAACAATTTAAATCATTCTTACAATAACAACAAATGCCTCCCCCTTGCATTCTTTTCTACTTCTGAAAAACAATTGAAAACTGGGAATAGCACCCATCCAGATGTTGCATTCATCCCAACAGGTCTCACTAATGGATATACAGCTGATCCAATGATGTACAGACCCACAAGTTTGATAGATACCTTACAAAAACTGTTTACTGGAATCATTTTGAAAAGGATTCAAGCATGGGCATTTGATAATAAAATTATAAATGAGCTTCAGAAAGACTTTAGGAAAAACAGGTCTGTGCTCCAACATTGCTATGTTTTATATTATCTGATATGGAAGTATATTAAAAATATATATATACTGTATATATTTTGCTGTTTGGTAGATCTAAAAACAGCATTTGACCCTGCTGATATACCTCTATTATGGCAGAAATTAGAATCATATGGTACTGAGCTAAATTTATTGGATATCATAATACATCTCCATAATAATACAAGGACCCAGGTTAAAAACAATCATAATAGGAATGTGTCTTATAGAATATATACTAATTGTGAGGTCTGGCAGGGGTACATTCTGGTACCTTTCATGTTTAATATATACATTAATTCAGTTACTGAAGGTCTAGAGAACTCTAACTTTCATTGTCCATTTCTCAGGACCTAGAGAATTATGTGTCTAGTTTATGCAAATAACACAGTTTTAATGTCCACTACTTTATTGGGATTACAGAGGAAACTAAATCATTTTGCTAAACTTTGTGCTGATAATAAATTGACTATTAATAACCAAAAAAAAAACATGGTGATATTTGGGAACAAACATCAGAAAGTACATTAATTATATATTAACAAAGACAAAATATCAACACTTAAAACCTATAATTATTTAGGACTAAGATACTCAAAAACATAACCTGGAATAACCATATTGTTTTTACTTAAAGCAAAGCTCAACACATTGGTTAATGCCTTTAAAAGATTTGCAGGAAAATATGGGAATGGAAGTATTGTAGGACTTCTTAAAGTTGTAAATACAAAATTAAAAACAAGCATCTTGTATGGGGCCAAAATATGGGCAAATGATAATTTGAAACCTCTCGAAGTAATATTAAACAAACTATATAAACATATTTTAAGGGTTCCTAACTCTATTCCTAAAGAAGTAGTTAGAATGGAATTAGGACAATACTCATTGGTATCATATGCTTGCATTCAAAGAATTAAACATACACTGACATTGTTCTTGTTGCCTGATTCTTGGCTACCTAGAATTGCTTTACAAGAAGCTATTGATTATAACCATAGGGGTTTTACACTCCCAATAATTACAGAAATTAAGAATTTAATATTTCCATTGGAGTTGGGAGCCGTTCTGCAAAACATTTATCAATCCCTTTTTTCAGAAATAAGTGAGATTATTGGAAATAGGGTCCATGACTCCTCCTGAAGAAAAGATGTGTTTAAAATAAAAAATCTAAAACAGTTTAGGTGGTTCAAGACTATTAAGCTACATCATGGTGTCAGACCATATTTATAAAAGCTAACCCAACCATCTGACAGAAGGTTGGTTACAAGATTTAAATTAGAAATTTATAAGGTGAATTATATATACTGCAAACAAAAAAGAGGTGGAGTCATGAACCCATATTGTAAGTATGATTTAAAAACAGAAGATTACTTGGAACACGGGTTATTACATTATCCATTATATGAGAGACAGAGGAAGCATTGGCTTGATTCTATTCTGAAGCATTTTAATACACCGCATGACAAAGTACATATCATAAAAGTTCTTTTTAATACTAATGATACAAATGTACTTCAACAGATGGTGAATCATCAAAAAAAGAGTGCATCTGTGACTCTGTTAAGAAATGTTATAGAACTAAGATTACATGAAGCTCTGAATGCACTTTACTACTGTATATTCAAAGATGGAAGAACAAACACTTTATTTGTAAATTTAATTAATGTCTATGTAACTATGAATTTTGTAAAAGCATATATGCCAAACAATAAAACCATTTGTACCTTGTACCTGTTCTCACTCTGGTGAGAAGTCATCTTGGGAACACTGTGCATGCTGAGAAGAGTGCTCTCAACAAACATCAAAGACTAATGCAGTACTGATTTACTGATTTTTTTAATATGCCCTGGCTTAAGAATGGGGTCTATTCTTATGGGGTTAGTGTCTCCAAATGTTTAGGGATTTCTAATACCGTGGCAAGAATGGACCCCATTCTTTAACCAGGGCATATTCAAAACTCACGAAATTAGTATTGTATTAATCTTTGATGTTTGCTGAGACCGCTCTTCTCAGCACACGCAATGTCCCCAAAATAGCTTCCTTTTGAAGTTCATAAGGTGTCACAAGGATTGGTAGCATATTTAAATGTGCCTGAAAGTTCTTTTGATTAGTCCCATTGCTCCAAGCACTACTGGAACAATCTGTGTCCTTATTCCACATCAGTTTAGTTTCTGACTGCATATCTTGGTATTTCATGATTTTGTGTCTCTCTGTCGCAGCACTGTAGTCACTAGGGGTGGCTATTTCAATCAGTAATGCTACCTTTGTTCTCTTTTCTTGTATTACAATATCAGGTTTTCTTGCTTCCACTTTCTTGGCTGTTGGTATTGGGTGATCCCATGTGATCATTACTTCTTCATTCTCTGTGATTCTTTGTGGTTCATGTTTCCAGTGTCTCTCTGCTACCTGTATGTTATAGTGTTTGCACAGTTTCCAGTGGATCAATCTTGCTACATTGCTGTGTCTTTCAGTATACAGGCCTTCTGCCATGAGTACTTCACATCCAGCCACGAGATGCGCAACTGTTTCTAATTCTGTACTACAGAACCTGCACTTGTCTGTTTCTCCTCTTTTTCTATGGATTTTGTGAACCATCTTGTGCGTAGCCCACTATCTTGAGGCTGCCATTATTAGTCTCTCATCTCGTGGCCTAAATTCACCTCTTTTTAACCACTCATGGGTCAGGGCTTGATCGACCTGTGGTTGCTCCAGTAGCTCCCTGTATTTTCCACCATAATTATGGACTTTCCAATTGTTTTTTCTTTTCTGTTGATCTTTATCCTTATACTCCTTTTTCTGATTCTTTTCGTTTTCTGTTGCTGACAATTCCTTATCTACTTTTGGATTGACATCAATCTCTGCTACCCTTCTGAAGGCTTCTCCTAATTTGATGAGTGAAGTCATTTTAGGCTTATTTTCTTCATGATGCAAGACCTTGGCTATATTTGGGTCCAAGGATGTCAGTAAGTATGTATGTAGCCCCACTATTGTGGATCTATATGTGTAATCAATCTCAGTGAGGCCCATGCCTCCCTCTGCTCTTGGGATGTATAATCTTGGCATGCACTGATTTTTGTATATTAATTGGTGAGCATGAAACATTTTTCTTGTTTTTATATCTAGCTGGTTCAACACTTTCTGTGGCCAGACTATCACACCAAAGCTGTATGCTATCACTGGAAGGGCGAGTTGATTTATAGCTTGGACTTTATTTTGTGTTGTCAAAGCAGTTTTCAAAATTAGCTTTAACCTTCTAAAATATTCCTTGCTTACTTTTACTCTCATTTGTTCATGTTGTGCTGTTGCTCCTTCATCTATTCCCAGGTATTTATACACTCCCTCTTGCTCAAATTCTTTTATGCCACAAACCTCCACCAGATTCACGTTTTCTTTACGAGTTAACTTTCCTGCTACAAAAGTTGCTTTGGCACATTTGTCTAGGCCAAACGTCATCCGTATGTCATCAGAAAAGGTCTTAACAATTTGTAGTTGTTCTTTCAAATGTTTGTCAGATGAACTGTAAAGTTTTAGGTCATCTACAAATAGAAGGTGAGATGTTAGCTGTTGATTATTTTTGTTTCTGGGGTTCAAGCTGTATCCATAGCCTAGGTTGTTGATTAGGTTACTCAAGGGATTGAGGGCAAGGCAAAACAGAAGTGGTGACAAAGTCACCCTGAAATATCCCCTCGTTGGATACTTATATTTGGGATGGTGATTTGATCTTTCTCATGATTTAATTGCAGGGTGGTTTGCCACTTTGTCATTGTTGTTGTGATGAAGTTTATCAGTGTAGGGTGTATCCTGTAGATCCGTAAGCACTCAGTGATCCAGGAGTGTGGGATACTGTCAAATGCTTTTTTGTAGTCGATCCATGCTACACTAAGGTTTCGGCATTTTTTTTGCAGCTCTCCATAATGGCTTTGTTCAACAAGAGATGGTCCTTTGTGCCATATGATTTTCTTTTATTACCTTTTTGTTCTATTGCCATGAGTTTATTGCAGTCTAAATGATTGTAGACTCTATCTGCATCGATTCCAGTATATAGTTTATATGTTGTTGGTAAACAGGTTATTGGGCGATAGTTCTTGGGGAGACTGGCAGGTTCAGATTTAATAAAGTGTGTTATTTCCTGTCGTTAACCAGATAGGTGTTAAGTCAGGATGTGCGTATAAATAGTTTTTTGAGGTAGCTAATTCTTGGTGCAAAGATGTTAGTACTTTCAACCAGAAGTTGGGTACTGCATCTGGACCTGGGGTTTTCCAGTTGAGGCCTTCCTTATCTTCATTTCTATCTCCTTAGCTGTTACGCCAGGCCACTCCATATCTCTAGTAGTACCATTTCTAATGCTGTCTTTTATTTCCTGTATCCACTTTGCATCCCTATTATGTTCAACTGGATCTTCATAAATACTTCTCAGAATTCCTCAATTTCTTTCTTTACTGGTGGAGTTTTTATGTTGGCTGTTTTCTTTCCCAGCTCCCTATAGAATTTCTTCAGGTCTTCTCTAAACCATCTATTTTGCATTTTTTCATTGTTCCTTTCTATGTATCTCCTGAGCTTCTCGGCTTGAGCAGAGATCTTAAGCTTGTTATTTGAGATGGTAAAATTTAGGTCCTGATCTGTTTTAATACAGCATTTTTGTTTGATTTCATCCACTTTCCTGATGACTTTCTTTGATCTATTACCTTTTCTAAACTCCTCCAGCAGTGATACTTCTGATCTTAGTTCCATAATTGTCCCTTCTATCCACTTTTTCCATGGTGGTATGCTGAATTTCCCTCTCTTTTTGTTCTTCATTCCTTGCTTTTTTGGCACTGCTCTATTTGTTATTAGTCTCACTTCACAATAATGTATTCTGTTTATTTCAGTGACATCATATGGATCCCTCTGGATCGTTCCAATAACTTTGTTTATCTGTTTTATGTGTTCCCTAACTGTATGTCAGGTGTAATTTTGCAGCCTTTCCCTTTGATGTATTTTGATATATTTGTCCATGTCAATTAGGTCCAGCAAGTCTTCTCTCATGTTTTCTTCCTCTTGGTTAAGGGTTGTTCCTGTAATTGGCATTTCTTGCTCTTCCGCTCTCTGTATGAGTTGACCTGGAACTTCAGCTGTTTTGCTCGGATATGGCACTTGATGTGCACTTTGCTGGGTGTCTTTAGGAAGTGTGTCATGTTTCATTTCATGTACCAATATTGGCTGAGCAGTTGTCTGCTGTAATGGCTTACCAGATGATATTGGTGTACGCTGAGTCTCTGCCTCAAATCCTTCTTTCTTTAACTGTTCAAGAACTTCTATTTCGATGTGTTGCCTTTCTAGATCACTAAACTGTGCACTTTTCATTACATTCCACTTTTGTGTGGTTATTCTTTTCTTTGTGATGTTTGCCATATCTGGATGTCTCTGTCTATATGTCTGTTCAAATATATCTGCGATTTTTGTTGCTGTGCTGGTAAGAGCTGCTTTCTTTTTGGCATAAATGCTACACCATATCAGATCCCTTTTCTTTGCTGTGTCCCATGTATCTGCTCTTCCTGCTATGAAAGCCTCTGGTACCTCTTCCTTCTCTTTTGCTACCTCTTCACCTGCTTCCTTCTGTAGTCTGCCCAAGTTAGTCTCATCTATGTACTTTTTTGGTTTTATTTGTCCTATTAGGGATCTAAAGTTTGCATCTGTCACACTGTTCAGTTTGTCTGTGGCAATTATTTCTCTCTGCTGCAATTTGTTCCGAAGTCTGATGGTATATCCTCTTACTGGAAACTCAGGGTGCGTCGCATAATAATAACAATACATAATTTCTAGTTTGTCCTCGTAAGTCCACTTAACTGTTTGCAGTCCTCTGGGCTGGCCTATCAGTCTTTTTTACTGTTTGTGGCTTGCTTGCTTCTGCTACCACTGTGGGACAATGCACTCCATGGTCTGACACTGTGGCAGGGATGGTACTATTACTCGAGGATGCGGCACTATCACATCGCCCAACCCTTGCTCTAGTGCCTAGGCTAGGGTTGGGCACTTTTTTATGCTGGGATCTGTGCACCCAGCTTTCAGTTTCATTTTTGTCTCTTTCCATACTATATATTGTCTATACAGTAGTATCGCCTTGGTGAGATTCTGTTAAAACAGGGCCCACCACGTGAAGGTACTCACCAAGACTTGAGCACCGAAATAACTGTGGCTTGTCACTAATGTCACAAATTGCTCCACCAAAGATTCGTCACTCTCACTTCATCACTCCATCTCTGCCAGATTCACGTTTTCTTTACGAGTTAACTTTCTTGCTACAAATGTTGCTTTGGCACATTTGTCTAGACCAAACAGTCTATTCTTACCAGTGTGAGTTTGCTGATGTGCTAACAGGCTACTCTTCCATGTAAAACTCTTGTCACATGTGGCACATTTATATGGATTCTCATGAGGTTAGTCTCCAAATATTCAGGGATTTCTGGTACCATGATGAGAATGGACCCATTCTTAAGCCAGAGCATATTTAAAATATCAGGAAATCAGTGCTGTATTAGTATTTGATGATTTCTGGGAGAGCTCTTCTCAGCATGTGCATCATCCCCAAGTTTGCTTTGCAATAGTGTGAATTTGCTGATGATGTAGGAGTGTGATGTGAAAAGTAAAAGTCTTGTCACATGTGGCACATTTATATGGTTTCTTATCTGTGTAAATTTGCTAATGCAGTCCCAGGCTAGTCTTTTGTATAAAATGTTTGTCACATTTGTCACATTTATATTGTTGCTCTCCAGTGTGGATTTTCTGAAGTGTTACCAGATTACTCGTGTGACATGTCACACATTTATATGGTCTCTCATGGGTTAATGTCTCCAAATGTTTAGGCATGTCTAATACTGTGGCAAGAATGGACCCCATTCTTTAGCCAGGGCATATTCAAAACTCAAGAAATTAGTACTGTATTAGTCTTTGATGTTTGCTGAGAGCGCTGTTCTCAGCACATGCAACATCCCCAAGATGGCTTCCTTTTGAAGTTCATAAGGTGTCACACGTATTGGTAGCATATTTAAATGTGCCTGAAAGTTCTTTTTGATTAGTCTCATTGCTCCAAGCATTATTGGAACAATTTGTGTGTCCTTGTTCCACATCAGTTTGGTTTCTGACTGCATATCTTGATATTTCATGATTTTGTGTCTCTCTGTATGCAGGGCACTGTAATCACTAGGGGTAGCTATTTCAATCAGCAATGCTACATTTGTTCTCTTTTCTTGTCTCTCACTAGTGTGAATTTGCTGATGCATTGTTAAATTACTCTTCTGGCACATTTATGTGGCTCCTCACCAGTGTGAATTTGCAGCTGCATTCTCAAATGACTCTTCCATCACATTTATGTGACTTCTCACCAGTATGATTTCGCTGTTTTACCAGGTCACTCTTCTCTGTAAAACGCCTGTCACATTTGCCACATTTATGTGGCTTCTCACCAGTGCAAAACTACTGATGTACTACCAAGTACAGTTATGTGGCTTCTTACTAGTGTGGATTTTCTGATGCGTTACCAGGGTACTCTTCTGTGTAAAACTCTTGTCACATGTGTCACATTTATATGGCTTCTCACCAGTATGAATTCGCTGATGTCTTACCAGGTCACTCTTCTGTGAAAAACTCTTATCACATGTGGCACATTTATATGGCTTCTTACCAGTGTGAATTCGTTGATGTGTTAACATGTTACTCTTCTGTATAAAACTCTTGTCACATGTGACACATTTATGAGGTCTCTCACCAGTGTGAGTTTGCTGATGCATTATCAGATGAGTCTTCCGTATAAAACTCTTGTCACATGTGGCACATTTATATGGCTTCTCTCCAGTGTGAATTCGCTTATGTGTTACCAGATCACCCTTGTGTCTAAAATTCTTGTCACATGTGATACATTTATATGGCTTATCATCAGGGTGAATTTGCAGATATGTTACCAGAAGACTTCTCTGTGTGAAACTCTTGTCACAGTTGGTATGGTTATATGAACTCTCTCCTTTGTGAATCTGCTGTTGTTCTGAGATGATACAGAAAGTGTTTTTATACTGAGGACAGTAACATTGTTCTGTTGCTGAGTGTATTTCATGTATTTTGAGCGATAATTCCTGGCTTAGACTCTCATTGTTCTCAGCTCTCCTGTTGACTAAAAACAAATATTTATTGTATTTACTTGCTGTGAGGGCATTTTTTTCAGAATCTTTCTGAGGGTAATTTAGACTGTGTTATGTAATATCAGGAATGTCAGTTTTTAAAAACATTATTTGTTTCCACAAAATCACAAATTGCTGGTGTTTAACACTGGCCATTGAGGACGTGAGATTGAGGTTGATATAAATAGATATGGCTACTGAGTTATTCTTAAGCTCTTATATAACATCTGGATTACACTGTTTTTTCTCTGGAACATCTCTTTTTAATTTTTTCAATTGAGTTATTTTAATAATCAATCAGTCAATATTTATTTATAACGTGCTTTTCAAAAATCAAAGAGTGAATACATTATAGACCAAACAACAGTCAATTAATAAAACATATATATGAAAATTACAAATGCTGCAGAAATAAACTAAGCATTGTCTCCAAAAGCCAGAGTAAATAAATAAGTTTTCAAAGAGGCTTTAAAAGTCTCAGTGGACAAGCACTCTAGTCCGACAAGGTAGAGAGTTTCACATGATTGGGGCCACAAAAGAAAAAGCAATGGCCCCAGATGACTGAAGATGGACCCTCTTCTTTTTCTTGGGTTTCTTGGTTATTTATTTCATGAGGCTATGTGGAAGAAGAAATAAGGTAAAAAAAAAAGAGCCACATTTAAAAGATAACAGAACCATTAGCTAGAACACCATAACAAGAGGTAGAACAGAAGAATATTGCAGAGGGAATTAAGAACAATGATAAGAGTTTCTTATGATTCATAAAGGAGAGAAAGATCCTTAAGTACACAACAGAGCAGCACAACAAAGATGGGGTATACTGAACTTTCAAGAAAATTATTTATGTATTTCAAAAGTTAATTTATTACTTATGTAAGCCCCCGAAATGGGTTTAGTGGTTGGGAGCTGTGGCTCAGGATCTCCCTGCACCACTGACTGCATTGATGGCTCTGTGGGACACATGCCTTGTAGTGTTCTTTGTTGTTTTGTGGCTCCAGCCATGATGGATCCTGGTGTCATGGTGTTTGGCACACCGGCTGAATGCTCAGGTTGGTTTCATGCCTTTAGGACTATGGCTTGTCCTCTGTCCATTTTTCTGTGTTGGCTGGGACACTAGTGACACCATTGTCTATTCTTTTTTACAAATCATGGGAAGATGGTGTGGTACCTGAGGACTGGGGGATGGCAGATGTGATTCCCCTTCAGAAAAAGTGGAACCAGTGCAGAGGGAGGAATTTATGGACCTGTTAGTTTGACAACAGCAGTAGGGAAAATAACAGAATCACTTATTTTTATGTCTTTTTCCCTCTGGTCAGAGCCTGCGGGGCCTCTCTCAGGCATCCTGGCCTGATCCTGCTCACCTGAGGCCTCCCCATCTTGAGCCTCCTCTCTTCCCCCCCTCCTGAAGCCAGTGCCCTGGCTTGAGACCTCCAGGGTGGGGCCACCCCTCCTCTTGAGCACTCTCTTATAGACTGGCCAAGCTGCAGGTGAGAGCCCAAGTGGAGGAACTGGAAGACAGGGTGGCTAAGATCCAGTGGTGAGCATGAGGGCCAGGTGTCATCACCTACCCCACAGAACTAGTTGTTTCCTTGTTCTGTTGCACTTCTCCTCCCTTCTGAGCATGGTGTGCAATGATGCCATGGTGCATGGCAACCCTGCTGGCATCTGCCATGCTCCTCATGTCTTTTTGACCACTTCCTGCAGTGCCCCCAATCTCCACTGGGGATCGCTGGGATTCCAGACAACCCTGTAACCCTCCCCCTGAGAGAGGAGAGCAGTCCATCAGACAATCAATCCTCTCCTTCCCCCACTGCCCCCGGCACCCGAACACACTTCAGAACTTGGGTCACCAGCATAGTGCGAGATGTGGCATCCAGCACCTCAACCCTCAGTGCCACCAGGTCAACGTTAGAATCACTTCTGAAAGAAAGAATTGTTGAGTAGCTAGATGCCAGCAGGCCACAGGACACAAGGCAGAATGGATGTACAGTGGGAAGATTATGTCAGATGAATCTAATAGATTTCTTTGACTCGGTGACCAAAGTAGTAGACCAGTGAGGGGCTGTGGATATGGCCTACCTAGATTTTAGCAAGGCATTTAACACAAAAGATTAATAAACAAGTTAGCCAGCCTGGGAGTGGGTCTCAGGGTGGTAGCCTGGGTAGCCAATTGGGTGGCCAACAGGACACAGAGGATAATAGTAAATGTAGTCCACTCTGAAGAAAGGGAGGTCACTAGGGTGGTGCTACAGGATTCAGTACTGGGACCAGTCCTATTTAATGTTATTATACTGTAGGTGACATTACAGAGGGGCTAGAAGGAAATGTATGCCTCTTTGCAGAAAACACAAAGATCAGCAACAGGGTTGATACACAAGGGGGTGTGTGGAACGGATGAGAAGGGACTTGGCAAGGGTGGAGGAATGGTCAAATATATGGCAGCTTAGATTCAATGCAAAGATGTGCAAAGTAATGCACCTGGAAAACAAAAACCCAGGGGTAGAGTACACAATGGAGAGAGATACTAACATGAACAAAAATGGAAAGGAACCTCAGGGTAATCATCTCAGACTATCTAAAGGCTCTAATGCAATGTGAGAAGGCAGTAAGGAGGGCTGGGAGGATAATGGGATGCATAGAGAGAGGCATCACCAGTAGAAAGCAGGAAGTTGTTATCCCTCTGTACAGACAGTTGGTGAGACCCCATCTGGAGTACTGCATGTGGTTCTAGAGACCCCATCTATACAAGGACACAGACAGGAGGGAGGCGGTCTAGGGGAGGGCAACTAGAATGGTGCAGGGTCTGCACCAGAAGCCATACAAGGAGAGACTAAAGGAGCTTAATATGTATACCCTTGAGGAAAGGAGGGATGGGGGACATTATAGAAACTGTCAAGTACCTCAAGGGAATCAACAAAGTCCAAGAGGGTAGCATCTTTCAGAAAAAGAGATGTGAAAGAAGAAGGAGCTCCAATTTGAAGCTAGAGGGAGAATGGCTCACGGGCAACATGCGGAAGTATTTTTTCACAGTGATGCATGGAAGAGCCTTCCTGAAGAGGCTATGGAGTCAGAAACAGTGGGGGAATTTATGAATGCATGGGACAGAGATAAGGCAATTCTAGTGCAGTGTAGAAGGAAGTAGGCTGTTGGTTAACTAGGATCTGCAGCTTATCCAACAGGTAGGGAACTGGGTAGATGGGGTAGGACAATCGGTCCTTATCTGCTGTCAAAGTCTATGTTTCTATGCCTCTCAGGACTGTGGGAAGGCAATAAATAAATAAAGTTTGTAAATAGCTATGGTGGCCCAAGCTGCACATCCACAGCCACAAGTGACACAAATTTAAAGGAGTGGCTGCTCCATTTTTTGGGGGGTAGTGTGGTGACAACAGGTGATGATTTAGGAGCAAATGTAAATAGTTATTTTGGGGTTAAATGTCCCTTAAGTCTTTGGGGCACAGGGGTGTTTTGCCATCCATGAAATCGGTCTTGAATGGACCTGCAGTTTTGACAGGTGAGTTTTGGCACCTTTGGAGAGAGGATTTAGGGGGAAGCAGTGTGTGAGGTGGAGATTCTGTGATGAGAGGACTGCCCATTTGGTCAGTGGGGCTCCTCTTTTATTTGTTTTCTTGTGTGGCCATATAGTTGTGAGGTGGGAGAATGTGGCAGCAGCCATTTTTGAGAGCCCTTGTTGAGGCAAGCTGGAATCCAGCTGAAATGAGGAAGAGGGTGAGACCTGCAGTCTGGGGGTGGGCCTGCTTCTGTTGGCCCAGAGGACTGCTGGTTAGTGGGACCTCAAGACAGAACTGCAGCATGGCGAGCTCAAAAGGGGATCATCTGGGAAAGCACAGAATGAGGACAGGCTGTATTGCCTAGGAAGCTTAGATGGACAGAGAAGGAGGTACAGAGCCTGTGAGGTGATGTGTGCAGGAGGGATCCAGATGTCTGTGCCAGTCCCTGGTCCCTAGTTGGTGTAAGACTGTACATTTCTGGGTCTTTCAGCCAAAGGAGCCTGATGATGAGCGGGGCTAAGTTCTGGGACAGCCATCCTGCAAGAGGATTGTGCTCCAAATCATGATGTACAGAAAGAGAGGATGAAAAAGAGTTTTACTGCCTCTAATTGAAGGCCTGACTCAGCTGCCAGTTAAGCTGCCTGCACGCTGGACTGCGGCTGCCTAGCCAGAGGGTAGATCCTTGGATCTGATGATCAGTTAGTTACCTTCATGTTCCTGAGCACCTGTAAGCTTCTAACATGACCTGCCCCATGCAGAGCATCTTGTGTGTGTTTTCTTGCTCTACGGAGTGACTGTTTCCTATTCCAAAATAACTGCTCAGTAAATGGGATCCCCCGTTCCTGCAGTTCTTGATTATCGCCTCATTGATTTTGGATGAAATGCTTGCTACTAAGAGTTTTGCCTCCACAGTCTGCTCCAGCAGTGTGTTCCAGGGTGGCAACCAAGGACTCTGGGGTACTATGCCTGTTTAGTCCCCACACAATGAATCAGAAAACCATTGTGGAAGACAGTGAGATGCCTGTCTGGTAGGAGACTGCCTACTAAGGTCTGTGAGGCAAAGTTGGTTAGGCGAGGCAGGTGAAGACCAACAGTCTCCACATGTCCCATTATACAGCTCTACCCCTGGAAATATGGGGCACTCCAATTTCATGATGTCTGATAAGTAGGCTGACCAGGTATGTGCTCTTTCTTTGCTCTGTATGTGCCACCCCCTCCCCATGACCTTCCACCATCATACTCCTAGACAGTGTGGGGGGAGGCTACATTATGTCAAAAGTTTCACCATGAATTACATACTTTTCCATATGTGTCCTGAAGAGAGGGAGGGAAGGAGGGAGAGAGGGAGGAGGAGTTTATAAAAAGAATCAGAAGAATACATTTCACATTACAATGAAAACAAGCATAACAATATAATTATAAGTACAGTAACCTCTCGCTATTACTAACCTCATTATAACAAATGATCAGTTATAACGAATGTTCGTCTTGGCTAGCTAACAAACATGGCACTTTCTCTTAACATCATGGTCACGGTCTGGTTTTTATTTTTTGATCCATAGGAGAGCGCTGTGTGTTTGTGTTGTGCGTATGAACAGACCAGTTTTCTGAGAGCAGAGGAGATGATCAAATAGGACCCGGGGCAGCCAGCTCAAGTAATAGGAGCCACAAAAGACTGTACCAGGCAGAGGATCTTTGCTGACCCTGATGTGTCCCTGTGTAGAAACTTCTCTTCTACTCCATGTACAAGCAGCTCTTTGGACTACCCCTTACCTCCTTTCAATCATCATAGTTTGCCTGATCTTATTTGAGTCACTCACTTTACTCTGGACTGTGCCTTTTCTGGTCTTGGAACTACAAAGGAGATCTTCACTTGCGAGGATTATCTGGTCCTAGGGCCCTCTACGAATCACCGGGAGGAATTTTAAACTGTGCAGAGCAGCCTCAATGGACACTGCAGCTATGAGAATGCCTCTCACACAGTGCTGCGAGGATATTGCTGGAACCTCATAGTTTGCCCCTATGGTAGTGCCTCTCATCTAGCAGCACCTTGAATGAGTGAGTGAGTGAGTGGAAAAAAAACTGTACAGGTATTTACTTATATAGAGAGAGGTGAGAAATTAGTTGTGAAACACTACTGACAGTGAAAAAGAGGAAGAGTCACCGAAATACTGCCACAAGGACCCAATCACAAATGACCTGACCACATATAGTACACTACTGTAATGCCCAAACTGAATGTAGCATCCCTCACTTTAATGAATGACTTCCTATAATAAACATACATCATGACTCCCAAGCCGTTCATTATAGTGAGGGGTTATTGAAATACAATGTAACAGAATTAAGCATTCAGAGTAGGATATTAATACAAACATGTCCTGCCCATTGAGTTACATGGAAATACAGTTCTAAGGTGTGGAGCACATGTAGGGATAGAATGCTGCAAGGAAGAGAAGGAAACAAAAAGGAGGGAAACAACTGAACATCATGGAAAAGGGAAGGAAAGAAAAAGGGAAAAGGAAATTGAGAAGTGGAGCAGGGACAAATATCAGCTGCAGGACTGAGAGGTGAAATCACAGAGTAGAGAGGAGACAGCATTGGAATAGGAGTGAATTGATAGGGGAGCGAGTTCCAAATTTTAGGGAAGCAGCAGGAGAAAGCAGCCTGGCTAGTGAGGATTCACCTAGAATTAAAAACTCTTTTTCACCAAATATCATGAACAGGGATAAAATACTCCACTGAGCATAGCTCATTCCCAAGGAGGTGAAGAAGGAAGCACGAAGGAGCGATAGCTCAGGCTACATATGGAGTATGAGGATAGTGGTGGGTGGGAGAAGAGGACAGTAAGATAGGAGGGAAGGGAGGCCAACTAGAATTTCAAGATAAAGAAGGCACAATGAGCTAGGCATCTAGCTTCAAGGGAGGGAGGGAGGAGGGAGAGAAAGAGGTGGCATAAGGAATAGTGGTAAGTGTAGGGTGGACAGTCTAAGGCAAAGTGACAGAGGAAGTGAAAGAGGGGGTTCAATCTGGCTAGGTTGGTCTCTGGCACAGCACTGTAGACAATGTTGCCATAGCTGAAAATACGGAGAATCATTTCTGGATAATAGCTCAGCAAGCAGGGAGGATGATGCAGGCTTTGTTCCTGTACAGTGGGCTGAGCTTAGGGTGGAGTTTTTTGTGGATGGCTTCCACATGCACCAAAAAGTCAAGGTGCCAGTCTAGCCAGGCTCAATGGTACTTAAATAAGGGGACATCATTTACCTGAGACTCCATCTAAAGTATGGGGTGGAAGAGTCTGGAGAGTGTCTGCTTAGTGCCAAAAGTCTTAGAATTCATTTTCTTGTTTTTAAAGGATAGTTGACATGACCAGAACCAGTACTAAATGTTGCTGAAATCCAGTTGCAGCTTGGCCATCAGCTTAACGGGGCAGGAATCAGAGGCAAATAGAACTGTCATCTGTGTACATGTAGATATATACAGAGGAGCAAACAGAGGGATGATCATTAAGGAAGACCAAGAAAAGTAACAGGCCAAGGATGCAACCTAGGGGAAACTACAGTTGCTAAAGAACTTACCATAACAGTAGATCTTTGAGAGCATCTCTTGCAGCAGGTCACACAAATAGGAATATCCCAGCTGCAGGTGTAGTTCCCAGCTGGTGGATTTTGTTAGCAGTCAGCCTGGGACCACCCTCGACAATACCATGTGTCATGTCCTGGTACTTATAAAAGGGGATGGTCCCAGATGCTCTTCATTTTCCCCCCTCAGTGATGTATATGATTATACATTTCAAGAGGCCTCCAAGGGGAGCCAGGGAGGAAGTAGGAGTATCCTGAAATTTTTTTATAGAGCAGGAGCGAGTCTTCCTCCTAGACCAGAAAGCAAGGTACTGGAGGGAGGGCAGCATGATGTGCTGCAAGGGATTCACTCGAAGATCTACTGTTACAGTAAATTCTTACACAACTGTACCATCTTCATTGAGGAAATCTCTTGCAGCAAGTCACATGAATAGGAATGAGTCCCCAACCATTTGGGGGAAAACACAGGGCAGTGGAGATGCAAAATAAAGAATAGAGATAGCAGACCTTGTCGGACCACACAACCAAAATTGGTCTATCTTGTGGGTGCGATATCCAAACTGTAATGCTTGGCAAAGGTATGAACCATTGACCATGTTGCTGCTTTGCAAATTTCAGTTGCTGAAACGCCTCTATAGCATGTTCTGAGGCTGTTATTCTCCATGTGGAGTGAGGTTTCACCATGTCCGTGAGTGGCTTATTAGATTTTTTTATAGCAAAAAGTAATGCAGTTGGCTAACCATGTGGACAAACACTGCATAGTAATGAAATTGCCCACTTAACATGGGGTAAAGGAAACAAAACAATGAGCTGACTTGCACTGTGCTTTAATAGAAAGTAGATAGAAATGCAAAATTCTATGGACATAAAATGTATGAAGCAAGGCTTCTCCTGGATTAACAAACTCTGCAAAGTACATAAGTAAGTTTATAGTTTGATTTAAAGTAAATTCTGACACCACTTATGGTAGACAATTAGGATTGGTTCATAACAACACCTGATTCTTGTGGAAATTCAGGTAGGGTTCTTTAAACATATGTGCTTGCAATTCTGATATACGTCTCGCTGGAGTGATCACAATTAAAAAAAGAGCTTTCCAGGGATGTACCACAGCTCAAATGTTGCTGCAGGCTCTAAAGGGGGAAAAATATGTTTTTCTAGAACAAAGTCCAGGAAAGGAGAGGGTTCTGTATAGGGGGTTTAAGGTGGAGGATATCTTTCAAGAAGGTCTTCACAACTTGAGTACCTAGAGGCCAGTGGAGCTCAGGAATCAAGGCAGCATGGATTCACAGTGGGAAGATCATGTCAGGTGAATCTCATCAATTTCTTTGACTGGGTGACCAAAGTAGTTGACCAGGAATGGGCTGTGGACATGGCCTACCTATACTTTAGCAAGGCATTTGACACAGTCCCACACAAAAGATTAATAAACAAATAGGCTGTTGGTTAACTAGAATCTGCAGCTTATCCAGTAGGTAGGGAAATGGGCAGACTAGGTGGGCCAAGCCGTCCTTATCTGCTGTCAAAGACTATGTTCTTATGTAATTGAGTCAAAGGTTTGTCACCTATAGGGATGTGAAAGGCAGATATGGCTGATAAATGTACTTTCACTGAAGAGTATTTCAGTCCACCATCTGATAGAGCAAATAGATAGTTTAGAATGCATTGAGATGCACATGTGTATGGGTGCACCCTTTGGTCCTCTGCCCACATAGTAACACGTTTCCATGTCACTGAATAGGATGCCCTGGTGGAAGGCTTAAGGGCTTCTCATAACACCTCCACTATATGCAGGCAGACTTGAAACCTAGAAAGGACTACATCCTCAGGAGCCAAGCATGTTTTTTTTTGTTTGTTTTTTTACATAGATACATAGATATATAGACAGTGTCGGCAGATAAGGGCCTATGGCCCACCCAGTCTGCCCATTTGAGCTTGTAAGTTCGGTTTGTTTTCCTAGAAGTCTGTTGCCCCTTACCCCTGACCTCCAGAATTCCTTTATGTCTATCCCATACATTCTTAAATCCCGTGATTGTTTATCCCCACCACTTCCTCTGGCAGGGTGTTCCACTTGTCCACCACCGTTCTGTGAAGAAATTCTCTCTCATGTTTCCTCTGAATCGTCCTCCCTCCAACTTCATCCCATGCCCTCTAGTCCTGGAACATCTTTTTCGCTTAAAAATAGTGTTTTCCTGCACCCTGTTCCTCCCTGTAAGATACTTGTATGTCTCTCTCATATCCCCTCTCTCCCTCCTCTCCTCCAGGGAGTACATGTTCAGTTCCTTCAACCTGTCTTCATAGGACTTGTGATGCAATCCATGCACCATCTTTGTTGCCCTCCTCTGAACCTTCTCTACCCTGTCTATGTCCTACGTGGTATGGTCTCCAGAACTGTACACTGTACTCCAGGTGGGGCCTCACTAGTGTCTTGTATAGCGGAATTATGACCTCCCTTTTCCTGCTGGTGATGCCCCTGCCTATACATTCCAGCATCCTATTTGCTTTACCTGCTGCCTTGTCACACTGTTTCCCTACCTTGAGTTCATCAGAGATGACAACCCCAAGATCCCTTTCCTGCTTGGTGCATGCTATATCCTCACCCCCCAACTGATATATTGTGCCAGGGTTTTTGTGACCCATATGCATTATCTTGCACTTCTTTGCATTGAATTTCAACTGCCAAACCTCTGACCATTCTTCAAGTTTCTGCAGGATGCTTCTCATTCTGTCTACACCCTCTGGTGTGTCTACTCTGTTACAGAACTTTGTGTCATCAGCGAACAGTGAAATTCTGCCTTCTAGGTCCAACGCAATGTCACTGATGAAGATGTTGAATAGGACTGATCCCTGTGGTACCCCACTGGTCACTCTTCCCTCTGTGGAGTGACAGCCATTTACCACCACCCTCTGTGTCCTGTCACCCAGCCAGTTACCTACCCACCACACTACTGTCCTGCCCACACCCATATTCCCCAGTTTGTGTAATAGTCTTCTATGTGGCACAGTGTCAAAGGCCTTGCTGAAGTCCAGATAGGCCATGTCCACTACCCTCCCCTGATCCACCTCCCTAGTCACCCAGTCAAAAAATTCAATGAGGTTGGTCTGACATGACCTCCCCCTGGTGAAGCCATGCTGCCTTGGGTCCTGTAGTCCATTGACAACTAGATGTTCCACCAATCTCTCCTTCAGTAGTGCTTCCATGATCTTCCCCACTACCGAGGTGAGGCTGACTGGTCTGTAGTTCCCTGTTTCCTCTTTGTTCCCACTTTTGTATAAGGGGACTACATCTGCTGTCCTCCCAGTCTTTGGGTACCTCCCCTGTTTACAGTGATCGGCTAAACAGGATAGCCAGAGGTTCAGCCACCACCTCTCTTAGTTCTTTAAGGACCCTGGGGTGCACCCCATCTGGCCCCATTGCTTTATCATTCTTTAAGGACCCTGTGGTGCACCCCATCTGGCCCCATTGCTTTATCAACCTGGATTTTTAACTTGGAGTAGCACACTAAGCTGAAAGCTTTTTTTTACAGGTGCAACCTGGGAGCACAGGGAAGTTAAGTGACTTGCTCAGGGTCACAAAGTATGTAAGTGGAAGCTGTGGGATTCAAACCCAGGTTTGATCTGTTGGATATCACCAGATTTGCAGCTCAGAGCCTTAAACCACTGTGCTATATTGCCTCCTGATGTAGCTGCAGGGAGTGGAGATTTGTATGCATTTAGTTACATACGGCTTAATCTGGTTCAAGTTCAGTTGGCATTCATCTGTATCCCCTTCCCCCGGGTCGTGCCTGAAAATAGGCATAATTTGTCTAATGCACTTATCTGGTCAACAAAAACTAACTAAATAAATAAAATTTCAAATTGGTTATTGGGAAAGTAACACTGAGCAGAGGCTTGATTTCAGATGCTACCCAGGGAAAGAGTACATGAGAAAGTCATTCTATACAACACAATGTTCAGAACATTTTACTGGTACAGAGAAGGAGTAGGACCAACAGTATACAGGTAAAAGAATAACACTATATAGGTAATGAGTACAAATCCAAATGACAGAAGTAGTATATAGGCCCCCCGGGATGAGTGATGTTCTAGAGGATGGTTTGCTGGACAACATCATTGCCCAATGTGGACCAAAAGGGGAAGGAGTGGTGTTGATGGGGGAACTTAATATGCAGGTACAAACTGGGAACCATGTCCTCTAAGGTGGCCAAGGAGCAGAGGCTGCTGGGCGGCTTCCAGGATGTGTTCTTAACACAGCATGTGATGGAGCCCACAAGGAGGGCATGTCCTGGATGTGGTTCTGGCAGATGGGGATCTGGTAAGGATATGGTTGTACAGGACCCCTGACTGGGAGTGACCACAATACTGTCTGGTTTCAAATAAGCATGGGGAGATCTAGGACATTGGCAGTGGACTTCAGGGGGGCAGACTTTATGGGCATGGGAAATATTCTCAAGGATCACTTGAAGGGGATTACCTCAATGACAAGTGTGGAAAGGAGATGGGAGGTCATAAAATGGGGACTTCATGAGGCAGTCAGGATCTGCACTAAGTTGAAACGTAAGGGAGCAAGGTCACATAAACCATGCTGGTGGTCCAGTGAAGTACAGGCAGCAGTCAGAGAAAAGAAGGCGGCCTACAAAAAATATAAAACAACAAGAGGGGATAGGGATAAGGAAATGTACCAGCTTGCATCTAGAAAAGTCACCCGTATGATGAGGGGAGCAAAGTCCAGTAAACAGCGGCTGGCACAGGGATACATGGAGGGAAAGGGTTCTTCAGTACATTGGGGAGTGGAGAAAAACTAAGGGCCATCTCAGCAGATTGAGATCAGAAGGAGGGTGGGTGGAAGAAGCGAGGACCAGGCAGAGGTATTTAATGAGTACTTTGCCTCTGTGTTCTCTAGGGAGGGGGATGGGATATCTACAAAGCAAGGCACAAAGGGGATAGAAGCAGCAGTAAGTAGGATCAGGGGAGCAACAGAAATGGAACAAGAGGGAGGGAGAGGTACCCCAGGGGTGTCACATCTGGGTAAGGATAAAAAGGCCAGTAAGGTGGAGGGGACAGATGATGCTATCTCCGCCAAAAGGGTGTGGTTAGCCCTCAAGGCCCTAAAGAAAGACAAATCTCCTGGGCCGGATGGCATTCATCCGAGAGTACTATGGGAATTGGCGGACATACTGGCTGCACCCATGGCGGAGCTTTTCAACAGGTCACTTGAGACAGGGAGGGTACCTAGGGATTGGCAAGAGGCACATGTGGTGCCAATCCATAAAGGGGGGTCGAGGGAAGTACCAGGTAACTATAGACCCATCAGTTTGACCTCGGTGGTGAGAAAATTATTGGAGAGTATACTAAAGGAACGATTGGGGGTGTATCTGGAGGAGGTGGGAGGTCTGGATAGCCGGCAACATGGGTTTGTGCCAAGTAGATCATGTCAAACCAACCTTGTGGAGTTCTATGAATGGGTAACATCAGAACTGGACAGGGGTAAGCCTGTGGATGTATTATTCTTGGACTTCAGCAAGGCGTTTGACTCTGTCTCCCACAATGGTCTGGTGGAGAAACTGATGGGGTTAGGAGTAGGCCCTTTGATGGTCAGATGGATTGAAAACTGGCTAGCTGGACACACCCAGAGAGTAGTGGTCTGTGGGGAGCTCTCGAACCCTAGAGAGGTTGGTAGTGGGGTAGCGCAGGGCTCGGTCCTGGGTCCGATTCTGTTTAATGCATACATATCGGACATCAGGGAGGGTATAGGGTGTGAAATGAGTCTGTTTGCGGATGACTCCAAGATGGAAGCAGTAGTTGAGGGAGAGGGAGGTTGGCCTACAGGGAACCTGGACACCCTGGAAGCTGGGCTCACACATGGAAATTAAATTTCAATATCACCAAGTGCAAGGTGTTGCATCTTGGTCAGAACTCCTAAACACAGGTACACCCTGGGAGGAGGTGCTGGAGGCCTCAATAGGGGAAAAAGACCTAGGGGTCATGGTGGATGCATGTATGAATAACTCTGAGCAGTGCAGGAGAGCGGCTAGCAAGGCAAACAGGATGTTGGGATGCATCATTAGGGGGACCAACTCTAGGAGCAAGGAAGTGATTCTGCCGCTGTACAATGGACTGGTTAGACCACACCTTGAGTACTGTGTACAGTACTGGAGACCACACTTGAAGAGGGACATACAGCTCCTGGAGAGAGTACAGAGGAGGGCAACAAAGATGATACGAGGGCTAGGGGATTTGACGTATGAGGACAGACTTGAGGAGCTCTGCCTGTTTTCATTGGAGGAGAGGAGAGACAGGGGGGACATGATTTAGGTCTTCAAGTACCTCAAGGGAATAAATAGGGTAAACATGGAGGGGATCTTTAGACTAAAGCAGGGAGGTATCACCAGAGGGCATGGTTTGAAGTTGGAAGGTGGAAGGGTGAGGGGGGAAAAGAGGAGGAGGTTTTTCACTGAGAGGGTGGTGGACCCTTGGAATGCACTGCCTGGTGAGCTGGTTCAGAGATCCACAGTGGAGGGCTTCAAGAGAGGGTGGGACAGACACAGAAAGTGGATGTATCAGATGATGGCCTGTCCCAGGGGGGTGGGGATGGATGATAGGGGTTTCTGGAGCACAAGGGATGGGAGAGTCTCGGCACCCAACTAAGGATCTAAGGTTCGAGCAGACTCGATAGACCGTAAGGCCTAACCTGCTGGCAAATAGTATGTTAGTATGTAAATCCTAGACTCATATTAGTAAACGCAGAAAGTACCTTATATATTTGTGTATTAGCCGACCCCCCCCCAAAACAGCAGTTTATTTTTGGAACAACAGTATGACCTGCTTATAAGCTGAGGCATCTAAATTGTCCTGAAAATGCTTACACCCAATGAATAGGCAATTAAGAAACACACAATTAAATCTCTGCTTTGCATTTTATTTTTCTATCATTAAGCAAAACGTTGCGTATTAAGGATACGTCGAATCACCGTAAACTAAAGAGCATAGGAGTGTATCATAGTCCTACAGCACTTTTAATCATCCTTTTCTAACTGCTCGCTAGTAGAAATACCCAAGGCGTGCATATTCTCTGTGAGGTACTCCTCTGTCACCATGTCAGACATGAAACAACAAGTTCCTTGTCCTCATCTCCTGCTTCTTCTGCATCCCACTCATCCTCTTCATATAGGGCATCACCCTCAGTCCCATCCATGTTGTTGCTGATACCGCATTTTAAAAAGGACTTTTTCACCATGTCTTCAGGCATTGATTCCCAAGCTGCAATAATCCATTCACAGACTACATTAAGGTCAGGTCTTTTGAGATTGCCAGCTTTCGTGACACCTGCAGTCCCTGGGCACATCCACTCACTCCATTTCTTTCTCAACCTGTCCTTAAATGGTTTGTTTAATCAAACATCAAGTGGCTGAAGGATGGAAGTGAGACCTCCGGGGATCACACACAGGTCAGTTTTTATTTTTTTGGCACATTTCTTAATGGGGTTTGTCAGATGAGCGCAGAACATATCCCACACAAGAAATGAGTGCTTAGAGCCCAGAGCACCAGGACGTGTATGCCAGATTTTTTGAAGCCACACTTGAACTAGAGTCTCATCCATCCATCCCTTTGGGTGAGGACAGACAAGGATGCCAGACAGAAAAGTCATATGTTTTGGTAGTGTTTTCCACTTAAAAAACAACAAGGGGCTTTAAATTGATCCCATCAGCAAGACAGGACAAAACGACCATGAAGTGATTCTTTACATGCCCAGTGGTGTGAATTAGAACAGTCTTGCTGTCCAAAGGATTTCCAGTTCTATTGGATGGCAGGTCGAATGTCATGGGCATCTCATCCATATTTCTGATCTGCCTCAGGTCATAAGCATACTGTGTGTGCATTTTTAACACAAAACGTTGAAAGCTATCTACCTTAAACTCGAGGTCTGGTGGAAGCTTTTGTGCTATTTTGGTTCTGTGGCGCAGTGTCAATCCATGGCACTCCATAAATCTGGAGCACCACCTGGCAGATGCGAGGAAAGAATCCACACCAGCACATTGATATTTCAGCTCCTTGGTCATATTCAGAGCCCTTATATGAATTGCCAGCCTTGTTACAATTTAACCACTCTCTCAGCATTGTAACACCCAGTTATTGAGGTCAGCCTCCAATAGCTTAAATGAAGCACGGTCACCTTGGCAGGCACGTTTTGACTTTGGCATTTCAGCTAATGTCAACTTTTGCTTGCACCATTTTCTGACCTGCTTCTCATTCACAGTGTATTGCCGAGCTGCCACTGAGTTATTGGTGTCCTCTGCACACTCAACAACATGCAGCTTGAATGCTGCATCATATGACCTGCATTTTCATTTCAAGCTCATCTCCAAAAGATGACCGTTACAGTATGCATTGGTAGTAAGCTTTAGTGACACTTATAACTATTTTAACATGCGTCCAAAACTCAATCTGAAAAAGCACTCAAAACTGTATTACTAATTCTTTGGTTGATTTGACCCATGAATAAGCTGAGACCTGCAAAGCGCAGCTATAATTTTGGTGTAAAAAACTCCACTTATATGCAAGTATATACGGTAAGTTGCAGATACCAAAATACAGTGGTGAGAACAGGTACAATAACAAATAGTTTAAATACATAATAAGAATGTTTTGCCTACAAAAAGGTACTATACAGTCTGGGAACACTTCAGGCAAATGGGGGTTGCTCTGATTGACTGGAGGATTGGGAGCACTGAGCTTTGGAGGGAGAGTAGCAATCAGAGTAGGCTTTTGTTGGAGGCAAAAAAAGGAGTTAAGGTGGCGATCAGCAGGAAGTTTGTTCCAGAGTAGTGGGAGATGATTGGAAAAGGCAGACAGGCCAGCAGTAGAGTGGGCATGAGGGACTGCAAAAGTGCATGGGTCTCTGTTGTGAAGGCAGTAAGTTGAAACAGATGCAGTAGAGAGGTGGGAGAAAAGTTAGAGAGGGTTTCAAAACAGAATTTAGCTACCAGAGAGGTGCAGTGAACCATCCTTTTGTGGGATAGTGGTGCTAGAGAGAGACCAGTGTAGAGAAGACAGTGGTGAGTGAGAGGAGGGGAGACAGTGGCAAAGAGGCAGAAAAAATTTAGGAGTGTGTCCAGTTTGGTGAGGGATAAGGCTGGGGTGGTGCCATATATCACATTAGCATAATTGAAGACTAGAAGGATCATTTTAGATGCAGTAGTTCTCGATGGGTGGGGGAGGGGAGATTATCTTTGTGATGGTAGAGGACTACGAGCTTTGAGCGGACTTTGAAGCAGATGGCATCAATATGGGCTGAAAAGTTCAAATGGCTATCAAGCCAGATGCCTAGGTATTTAAAAAGCTGGGACTGAATAAGGGGGAGTACCATCCAAGGTAAAGAATACTGGGGGGAGACTGCAGGGTGGCAAATTTCTGTTTTGTGCTAATTGTCATGACAGCGTTTTTTTCATGCTGAGTTTCAGTTGGTAAGACTGAAAAACAAGACTAGTTTGGTGAAGTTTTTTTGTAGAGGTGAGTACATGCTGGTGGAGGAGAGACCAGAGGTTAAAGTGACAGTGTCATCCATGTACATATGCATATTTAAAGAGCACCAGATAGAGGTGAGGCCATTAATGAAAAGGAGAAGAGGATGAGGCCAAGGATGGAGCTTTGAGGGACCCCGTATGAATAGGAAGAGGGGAGGAAAGGGGCCCACCAACTTGGACAGATTACTGTCTGTCATATAGGTAGGAGAGGAACCAGCTGACAGTAGGCACAGCAAGGCCAGCTGATTTGAGTTTGTGAAGCAGAAGAGAGTGGGAGACTGAGTTGAATGCCTTAGCCAGGTCGATGAATATGGCAGCTGTAATATGACTTTGATCCATAGCTGAATAGATGGAGTCAATGACTCAAAGCAAGAAGGAAATGGTCGAGACTGGGATGTGGAAGGGTTCCCAGGGCCTGAGTGAGAAGGGTGGGACTAATGGGAAGTGGGTGAAGGTCCTGGACAGTTAATAGTTGTAACAATGAAAACCAGGCTTGTCTCGGTTATAGAGGCGCAATGTTAATCATGGTGGCCTGGTCTCAGATCAGTTTGAGTAGAATCTTCTGTATGAGAGGGAAAGGAGGAAATCTGTAAAGAAATTTGCCTATCCAAGAATGAGATTATGGTTCCAACCACACAGTTCCAGGACATGGCTCTAGTGAGCAATAATAAGGCACTTTGGCATTGTGCAAAGAAGCAAACAGGCCTATTTCAAGGTTGACACCATTTAAATCTGTTGTACCCATTCAACTGTTATATATATATACATGCATACTCTCAGATATACTCTGTATGACGTGTTGCTGTTTTAGATCCCTGACCTATATCCCAACTTTTTTCATTATTGTACATGCCTCAAGTTGTTAATTATTGTATATATTATTTGTTGTATATATTCCTGCCTTGTACATTGTTCATTGTATCTTCCTGATATGTTTTATCCTGAAAACCCCAGGTCCACCTTGAAAATTAGTTATGCTCAATGGTGATCACCTGGTTAAATAAAGATTTTGATTGATTGATTGATTGATTGAAAGAGGATGTCTTTTCCAACCTCCTGGAGGATCTCCCATTTGTTTTTTTGTACCATGGATGTGTCTGCTAGGGTGGTGTTAGTGTCTGGGACATTTACTACTGTCAAATGTATTCCGTGTTGGACTGCCCAATACCACATTCTCATTGCCTCTCAGCAAAAGGGGTATCAATGTGTCCCACCTTGTTTGTTCAGATAATGGACAACTGAAAAGATAGCAATGTGACTCTGGAGACAACTTGCCAGTATTAGGTCCTCAAAGGCCTGCAGGGCAGAAAGGACTGCTCTCATCTCTAAAATATTGATGTAGAGATGTGCCTCTCTTGGTTTCTAGCCCCCATTGGGTATGTGGATCATCTCTATGGGCTCCCTGATCTTGGGAGCATAAGAATATAGGAACATAAGAATTTGACAGCAGATGGGGACTGAGTGGCCCAACTAGTCTGGCTGAATCTAACCCCCTCCCCAATTTTTTGCTGTTTTTGTTTATACAGTAGTGCTGTTCCCAAGCATGTTTAGATGCATTCACTCTCTTTGCTGCAACCACCTCTGAGTGCAGGTTGTTCCATGTGTCTATTACCCTCTGTGTAAAAAAGTACTTCCTGACATTGCCTCTGAGTATTCCCCCCTCAGGCGTAGGTTGTGCCTCTGGTACGCACCTCTCCATTTGCAAGGGAGAGGTTGTCTACCTGAACAGTGTTTATACCCTTGATGAATTTGAATGTTTCTATCATATTCCCTCTGTCCCTTCTCTATTCCAGGGAGTACAAGTTTAGGTCTTGGAGTGTGGACGCATACGGCTTGTAATGGAGGCCCTGCACCCTCTTCGTGGCCCTTCTTTGAACTGATTGCAAGTGCTGTATGTTCTTCTTCAGGTTGGGGCCTCCAGAACTAGATGCCATACTACAGGTGTGGATGCACCAGGGATCTGTAGAGTGGAATGCCCACTTCTTGTTTCATGCAAGTAATTCCCCTGCCTAAACATCTGAGGAAGCTGCTTACTTTTCATGACAAATGTTTGCATTTGTTCCCTACTTTATTGTCATCAAATATGATTAGGTCTAAGTCCAGTTCAGTCCTGGTCACTTCAATTTGTTGCCCATCTAGAAGTATTGAGTTCTTGGCTTCTGTTTTCCCAGATGCATCACTTTGCATTCTTTTTAGCATTAAATGTAAGTTGCCAGTCGTTGGACCATTGTTCAAGTTTTTTGAGATCTTCCTTCATACTGAAGGCTCCCTCCTCATTGTCCACCCTATTAGATAGTTTTGCATCATCTGCGAACAGGCCCACTTTACCATCAAGTCCATCAGCAATGTCATTGATGAATATGTTGAAGAGGACTGGACCCATCACCAATCTCTGAAGGACTCGGCTTGTCACAAACCCCTATTTGAACATGGCACAGTTCACTGTGACTTTCTGAGTGCCATCCTGCAGTCAGTGCACTACCCAGCTTACTATCTTATGACAGGCACCTGTGTTTTCAAGTTTATTAGTCAGCCTCCTGTGTGGGATGGTGTCAAATGCCTTGCTGAAGTCAAGGTACACCACAACCACTGCCTCCCCATTCCACTGCATTGATCCCTCAATAGAAGAATTTGAACAGGTTAGTCTAACATGATCTACTTGTGGTAAATCTGTGTTGTTTGGGGTCAAGTTTTCCTGCCTATTTTAGGAAGTCTACTATGCTTTCTTTAAGTAGTGTCTCCATGATTTTACCCACCACTGAGGTCAAGCTGACCGGGTGGTAATTTCCTGCCTCCTGTCACTTTTATGCAAGGGTACCACAGCAGCCCTCTTTCAGTCAAGTGGCACCCTGCTGCTTCCCAGAGATTCATTGTATACCTCAGCTAATGGTGCAGCTATTTCTTCTCAAAACTCTCAGTATTCTTGGGTGAATTCTATCTGGTCCTATGGCTTTGTCTGTCCTCAATTATTCTAGTTCTTTCAGCACCCTCTCCCTTGTGAAGGGGCTTGTGTCTGCCTCCCGTGCATGGTGCTCTGTACTGTTTAGTGCTGGACCGCTACAGTTGTGAAGACTCAGCAAAAGAATGCATTGAGTGCTTCAGCTTTGTCTTCATCTATTTCCACTATCTAACCATTGTTTGCGGACATTCTGACTGTCCCCCCTCTTTGCTCTTCCTTTTTTCATTGATGTATCTAAAAAAGGTTTTTCCCCTTTCCTCTGGGCTTTTGCTAACCTTATAGCCTTTCCAGCCTCTTTGAGCTTTTCCTTGTAGAGCTCCCTATCCCCTTCACTCGACTCCTTTAACTGCCTAAAGGCTTGTTTCTTTTCTCTTATCTTTAGTGCTATCATTCTAGTATACCAGATAGGGTTTCTTTTCCTTTTAGATTTAGTTACTAGCTGTATGCAGTTGCTGTTACCACATTCAGTGAGTCTTTAAACTTTTTTCAGCAAGCTTCTACATCCCCTGTGGCTCTGTTTCTCAGTAGTGCTTTAATGCTTGCTCTCATTTTCTGGAAAACTGCTTTTTTTTAAAGTTGATAACCTATAGTCTTGTGCACCCTGGAATCACCATATTATTGATCTGCAGCCAGAGAGACTTATGATCACTTGCTCCTAGTTTGATGCTGACATGGGCGTTGGATATTCTGGTGCTATTAGTGAGAACAAGGTCCAGGACTGCGCTATCCCTGGTGGGTGAGTCCATTAGTTGATTCAACCCAGCTTCCTTAAGAGTGATGAGAATTTCTCTGCTCCTTTGTGTGGAACCTGTGCTTGTGGACCAATCTACATCTAGTAGATTAAAGTCCCCAACCAGAAGCAGCTCTCCTTTGTCAACCATTGAGTGAATGGTCTCAAGAAGCTCCTTGTCAACTTCAGAGTCCTGGGCTGGGGGTCTTTACATGATACCCAGGTAGATATAAGACCTGCCCCCATCTCCTAATGTGACCCACAGGGATTCTGCATTGCTATCTTTCTGTTAAATCTCTGTTGCCTTTATTCCTTCCTTGACATATACCGCAACATCCCCATCTCTCTTATTTTTCCTGTCCATGTGGAAAAAGTTTGTAGCTGGGTATGCTAATATCCCAGGTGTTGTTATCAGAGAACCATTTTTCAGTGATTGCTACCCAATCCAGTTCTTCCTCTTTTGTAATGGTGGAAAGCTCAGGGATTTTGTTTGAAAGGCTGCATGCAATGTTGCACATTGCTTTCCACTCCTGAACTACTGAACCGCCGGAATCGTTATTTTGCCTATGATGAGGGAGGCTCCCAGTGGGGCTTTGTTTTTTGTTGATTTTGTGCAACTTTGTGGGTTAAGGTGCTGCCAGATGGAAATATGATCCCTGGTGTTTCTGTGGAATGCTGACCTGCTCCTGCACTTGAATGGTTAACAGGGGCTGCTGTTGGTGGACAGTAGGTAGCTGCTGTACAGAAATATGTTGATTGTTGTTCTTGATGGTATGTTTGTATTGCTTTACTGATGGATTGTTGTAAGGAATTGATATGGAAGGGGCAGATGGCAACCCATGTGTTGTGCTGTGTGCCTGTGCCTCCTTCCTACCCTCTAGTTTAGCTGACTGAGAGGGAAGTTAAACTTCTGGCCTAGTACCTTGTCTTGTAAGGTGTAGCCCATCAAATTTGAAGAACTCCCTGTCCCAGAGGTTCTGCCAATTGACAATGCATTGGTGTTCTTTCTCTTGGCACCACTGTTTCAGCCAGCTGTTTAGTTCAATTATATCTCTTTCCCTGATCTTCTGCCTGCTACCTCTGTTTTCCCACACTGGCAGGATATCTGAGAAAAGATGCAGAACAAAATGAAAGGTAGTTTATTGCCCAGCTTGGACAGGTTTAGCTTTGTCTGTTCTAGAGTTTGACTGGCCATGTCATTTGCTCCCATGTGCATGAAAACATGTGTGTTCTGTGGTGCCGTGCTTATATGTTTTACTGTATGGCTTGTGTTCCTCCATGCCAAAGTCCCAGGGAGGCATCTGACCATAACTGCAGCTAGATCCTGCTGCTGAATGTGTGATTCTACTCTATGTATCATGGAGTAACCTACAAAAAGTATGAATTTTCCCCTGTTGTGGTTTCTGTAGTGGGGGTGTTCCTACATCTTGTGATGTGTCACTCCCCAAACTGCTGTTGGTTATGTTTAAAATGGGGATGCTAGTGGGGCAAATTTATCTGATGTTCAAATAGGAGTAATCTCTGACTTTGGTGAGACTCCTTTGGGTCCTTTCCATTTTGTGACTATCTGCCACCCACTAGGTTTGTTTGCTTTTTGGGAGCACTGAGGGCATTGCATTTTACATTTTTAATCCTGACCCTAAATCCTACATATGAGCGATAGAGGCATATTCTTGCTTATGCTCGGGATCTTGAATATGCCTCTCTTGTGCATGCACAGGATTTTGGGTCAGGATTAAAAATTTAAAATTTGATGCCCTCAGTGCTCGTTTTTTATTTTTTTAGGCACCAGAAACCATTCAGTTTTGCATCATTTACCATGGAAACATCTTATTACAAGTGGCACGCTAAACAATAGTGCCTTGGGACTGCGCTCATGCCTGCTGCATGTTCTGAACCTGGCGATACATTTCATAAGTTGTATCCCCCTTGTGCTGAAGGTACTTTTTATTTTGGCCCTTGTGACCTTTACCAGTTTTATCAAGATATTCCTTGATTGGAAGTTACCTTTTGGTACTGTAGTGCATGGATTTTAGTTTAAGGTCCATTTGTGGGTTACCAGCAGTAATCATAGTTACATTGGGATTTTATTAACAAAATGAAAGTTTTCTACTGTTTTTATAGCTTATTATACTTTTATTAAATCAAAATCACCCTTCTGTTACTATTTCTTTGTACATTTCCTTTACATCAAAATCAAAATCAGGCTTATTTAACATTTTGTTTGTGCTTCGATGATGCATGTGGTGTTTTGTACTGGTGTACATAAACTGGATCATTACTATGGTTTGGGTACCCTTGTAACCCAGATGCCAGTTACCCTACAATTATGGAATCTCTTGAAAACAGGTCCTTCAATGGGAAGAACTTTTTCACCTAGATTTTTTCACTTCAAAATTTGTAGTTATAAAAGGTCAAGGCCCATGGGTTAGCTCCTTTATGACATGATAAAATAATTCATATACCCCCAATTTTATATAGTTATCTAAATCTCTTTTAAAGCTCTCCTTGTTAATGCTTATAATCACATTTTCAGGTAATCTGTTTCATAAATTGACTGATCTGATTGTATAACATTTTTTTTCTTTTGTTGGATTTATACTTCTTCATTTTCACCTGTAGAGGATGTCTTCTTACATCAATTCTGTCCTGTTAATACTCTATATTTAATGTTGTCATAAGCAAGGGGTCATTCATTAACTCAAAGTAAAACAACATGGACCCGATATTCAAAAATGTGCCTGGCAATGGTGCAAGTGGTTGCTTTGTGCAACTGAGAAACTCTGGAGCAACAAAGAGATGCATTCAAAAGAGATGAGCAATGGCGCATCTCTTCTGAATATATCAAAATATGCGGACGGCATGAACATGATGCACCAGTGCATCCCCCAGACAGGTCTGAATACCTGGAATGGAAATGTGCCAGCGCAGCTGGAGATGCGCCAGGTGCAGTTTCCAGATATTCAGACCCAAACATGCAAATGGCATCATTATGCATGCAAGACACAAATCGGGCCATTTGCATGTCATTATGGCCCCATTTTCATGCATTGTGCGGGTTGGCTCTGTGGAATGTGGCAGGCGCCCTGCAACAGTATGCCTGGTATTGTAGTGTTACTCCCCTCCCTGCCCAGCATCCTGAGCATTGTAAATAAAATAATATCCCTCATCCCTGGTAGTCTAGTGGTCCTCCCTCCACATCCGGTATCCTGATCATTGTACAGAAAATAATATCCCTCGTCCATGGTATTCTAGTGGTGCCCCTTTCCACTCACTACTACGATCATTGTACATAAAGTAATATCCCTTGTCCATAGTGGTCTAGTGGTACCCCCTGTCAGAAACCCACTCAGCAGGTCAGGCCCTCTACTTCCAAAGTGCCAACCTCTGAGCACAGTCTTCTGAACAGTTTAACAGAACAAGGTAACACTCTTGTCTGTTTTGTGAGTTCAGATCAAACCTTTGGTCTCAAGTCTTGGAGGGATTCAAACTGTGAACTTCTTGCTAGCATACCCAATGCACAGGCTCAGATATTTCTGTCTTCGGGAGGCCAGATATCTTTGCCTATGGGCACCTAACCAGGTATACAGAGATGAACCCTTAAAAACTTTAATAAAGACCTCAGATTTAAAAGGCTTCTCTTTCCAGTTTGGTATCACCACTCAAACTTATGTCTATTGTCTGCTATAACCATATGTACTTTTCTTACAACTAAAAGAAATTCAAAGACAGACCAAGCATGCTCTAAAAAGAATTTTACTACAACAGATAAAAATACATAAAACATACAATAGATAACTATTATATCTATGGATGTAAGTTTGTCATAGCAGTCATACATGTCATTAATTCCATGACGTTTGATCTTTACTCAGGACTTCCATGACTTTGACTAGTGTCATCAGAATGTAGCAATGATGACAGTGCCACAACATTTATTACTGTTTACTAATGATTTCATGAACAAACAATGAGTCATTAAAACCTCATCCATGACAAACTTACATCCCTAATTATATCCCAAGACATGCAATCACTTGAACAAAACAGGTTTAAACAGTACAATTCCTACCAGAATAGTTAGATTGGTCTCTCTTTCTCTCTCTCTCTCTCTAAATACCTGGTTAAAAGTGCTTCAGATGTATCCTTATCAGAGTCTAAATAAAAGTGTCTAAGTAAAACAGAATTATTCCTTAAAGCAAACTGTATTTGCCAGCCCCTTTTTGGATGAGGTCATTTAGCTCCTCCTCTGTCAGAATATATATAAAAATTTATCTAATAAAAAAACAGGATGTCTTTTCAAAGTATTACATTTTACAATCCTCAGCATGACTCATATGTTCTTCAAATGACATATCTTTGATCTCATGATAAGCTTCCCCCTTTTAGGACATGAAAGCACCTTTATTGATTTTGCACTCCTGTGTAATAACCTGGGTTTTCCCTTCAACGTCATAAAAATGGATATGTCCTTTCATCTTAGCAACTACAGCTGTAATTAACTCAGAAAAACAGGAGATCCTTGATTAAGGCCTTCCATGTAACACATTGTCTCTAAAACCTGTGTGTGTGTGATCTCACATGCTGTATCAGCATTTTCTCAAGGCTTTCATCTTTCAGCTGAAACTTGGGGGGAGCGAGGTTACTCCTAGAGCATCAGATTTTCAGCAGAGACAGTCAGTAATACATTTTATATAAAAAAAAGATACAGTACTCAGAACTGTCTGTCCACGTCACAATTCCTCCCCACCTAGACCAAATTTGGGGGTTCTATCCCCTACATGGGATGAGCTTCCCAAATCAGTTCACTCCTCATAGACCCTAGACAGCCCATCTGAGTTCTGGTTCTTTGCTCCAGACCTATGTATGATTTTTAGATCACACCCTTGTAAAGTAAGACTCCATCATAGCAATCTGCCATTGTTTCTCCCCATCTGCATCAGCCAAACCAGGTGGTTGTGGTCAGTCTGCACCATAAAATGCTGCCCATACAAGTATAGCTCTAGCTTCTTTAGGGCCCACACTATGGCAAGACATTCTTTTTCCACCATGGAATAAGCTTGCTCCTTGTGAAGTAACATCTTGCTCAGGTACACTACTGGATGATCTGTCCCTTGGCTGGATATCTGGCTCAGTACTGCCCCAATACCCATGTCTGAGGCATCCATCTGAACTATAAAGGCTTTGCTATAGTCAGGATTTGTCAAAACAGGAGCACTGCACAGTGCCTCCTTCAGTCTGGTAAAGGCTTCCTCACAGGCTGGGCCCCAGGTAATTTTCTTTGGCATCTTTTTCTTTGTCAGATTAGATAGGGGAGCAGCCAGGGCACTGTAACTGGGTACAAATTTCCTGTAGTACCCTACTATCCCTAGAAAGCTCTTGTCCTGCTTCTGGGTTTCTGGTCTGAGCCACGCCTGTATCACCTCTATCTTTATTTGGTTAGGACTGAGCTGTCCTTGGCCTACCACATGCCCTAGGTATGCCACTTCTCAGCTTTGACAGTGAGCCCAGCCCTCTGTATCCTGTCCAGCACTTCCCTAAGGTGGGATAGGTGTTCCTCCCAGCTGGTACTAAAGATGGCAATGTCATCCAGGTACGCCATGGTGCACTCCTCAGCACCATTTAACACCTGGTTCACCAACCTTTGGAAAGTGGCTGGGGCATTCTTCATTCCAAAAGGCATTACTTTAAACTCAAATGAGCCTATTGGAGTGATGAAGGCTGACCTCTCCCTAGCTCTGTCTATCAATTCTACCTGCCAATACCCCTTGGTCAGGTCAATAGTCATAAGGTAGGTCGCCTCTCCCAACTTGTCCAGGAGTTCGTCCATCCAGGGCATCGGGTGGGTGTCAGATTTCATGACTACATTCAGTCCATGATAGTCTGCACAGAAACAAGTTGAGCCATCTAGCTTAGGTACAAGGACTACGGGTGAGGCCCAGGGGCTGTGGGAGCTCTGGATTACACCTAAATCCTGCATCTCCTTTTGGACAGCCTCTGACACCAGATAAGCTGTCCGCCGTATGGGCGTCTGTGTCCCTGTCTCCACATTGTGTGTCACTAAGGGGGTTAATCCAGGCATGGCACTAAACAGGGGGGCAAAGTCTGCTAAAACCCCCCTTACTTTCTGGATCTGGTCCGGGGTCAGCTGGGGAGACAATTTTACTGCCTCCACAGAGGACTCCCGTTTACTCTCTTCCAGCAAGTCCAGAAGGGGGTCTCCTTTGTCCGTCCCCTTCCCAGGACTATACACTGCAAACACCATGACAGCCCTATTTGCATATGGTTTCATCATGTTGACATGGTACATGCTTTCTGTCTGTCTTCTGTCAGGTAACTCCACAATATAGTTCACGTCATTTGCCTTCCTAACCACTTTGTATGGTCCTGCCCACTCAGTTTGCAGCTTGTCTTTCTGGAATGGAATAAGGACCATGACTTCCTGACCCACCATGCATGAGTGAACTCTGGCTCAGCAGTCATACCACACTTTTTGTTTCTGTTGGGCAGCTGCTAGGTTGCTCTGGGCTGTCTCCATAAGCTCCTTCAGCCTTTCCCTAAATCTAGGAACATAATCCAATCCACAATGGGAGTGTCCTGGGTGGTGTGCTTGCCTTTCTAGTCCTCCCAGATCAAGTCTAGGGGCCCACATACCCAGCGTCCATATAAGAGTTTGAAGGGGGAAAATCCTGTTGACTCTTAGGGCACCTTCCTGTATGCAAACAACAGGTGGGGAAGGTACTTCTCCCAGTCCCTCTCATGTTGTTCAGCAAATGTCCAGAGCATTGACTTAAGGGTACCACTGAATCGTTCCACAAGCCCATTGGCTTGTGGGTGATATGGTGGCATGCATCTCTGCACCACCCCACACTTCTCCCATAAACATTTCATCAGGTCCAACATGAAGGAATCCCCTCGATCGGTGATTACCTCCTGTAGAAACCTAACACAGGAGAAAATCCCAAGTAAGGCATCTGCCACTAGGGTGACTGCCTCTGGGTACCAGGTGGCATAATCCACCACAGTCAGGATGAATCTCTTCCCTGAGGAGCTGGGAGTATTTAAAGGTCCCACAATGTTCATTCCCACCCTCTGGAATGGCTCCTCCACTATGGGCAATGGAATCAGGGTGACTTGAGTTTTCTTGCCCGCCTTCCCTATTTCCTGGCACCGGGGACAAGACCGGCAATACTCCTGCACCTGCTGGGTGAAGTTAGGCCAGTAGAAATTCTGGGCCAACCACTGCATAGTGTGCATGATTCCCAGATGACCAGACATGGGAATATCATGTGCAGTTTTGAGCAACTGCTCACGATACCCCTGGAGAATGACAAGCTACCTGCCTAGCATCCCTCCCTCTGTCTGTACTGCCTGAGTATATATAAGTCCATTTTCACAATAAACCTTATGTTGGCCGCCACCTCCCCATGTGCTGTCTGAGTCTGCCCAAGCCCTCAGCTTCTCTAAACTAGGGTCACCCCTCTGAGCAGCTGCAAACCCCTCACACATTCCCAAGGTATGGGACAGGTCCCCTTCAGTCACTAAACTAGGGTCCCTAGCACTAGCATCAGGGCCCTCAGGATCACTGTCAGTCCCAACCCTCTGATAATTGGTCACCCCTACCTCTTCAGAGTAACCTTCAGTAGCTGTGTGGTTATTTGCTACTGGGGAAATTTCTAGCCCCTTTTTATCAGTCTCCCCCTCTGGAGACACAGGTTGGGGAACCAGCCTCTCAGTTGTTTCCACACTGGTTTCTGTAGGGCTCAGGGAACTACAATTTTCCCTTGTTGCTTGGCTATGGGTAACTGCACATACCATCCCCTGTTGGAGATTGTTACCCAGGATCACATCCGCTGCTAATGTTTTGGCTACAGCCACCTGTTGCACAGTTCCCCCTATTTCACCCCAGTCTAGGAGAACACTAGCCAATGGCAATGTTTTCGCTTCACCAGCAAACCCTTGTACAGTGATGTATTTACTGGGTATAAGCTGAACAGGCTGTACCACATCCCCCTTTACTAACATCAGGGATGCCCCAGTCCCTTAACCCTTGCGTCTGCACACCAGTTACCATGACTGGGTACATGTGTTCCCTCATGTTCACTGGCATGCTCCCAGGGACACACAAACAACCCATTTCTTTTCTAGCACCCTGTTGTGTATTATTACTTGCCTTTTTGGGACACTGTCTGGCAACATACCCAGTTTCTTTACACAACCAACAGGCATTTCTTACTTCAGAGAAATTTTTCTTTGAATCCTGGGACTAACTGGTTTCAGTGGAGGCAGTGAGGATTTTAGCTGGTCTGAAGGCACGCTTTTCCCTTTCTGGGCTGCAACGCCTGTCCCATTCACTCTCAGAGCAAGTCTGCTCTTGGCATAGCGGTCCGCGAGTTCAGTAGCCTGTTGCACTGTTTTGGGATCTCAGTCCTCTAGCCAGGTTTTTAGCTCTGCTGGGAAAGCCCAATAAAACTGTTCTAATAAAATCATATTTTCAATTTTATCAACAGAGTTTGCCTCAATCACTTCCCACCAACGTTTTAAAAAACTGATGTTTCATGGCTAACTCCTCGTAGCTCATATCAGGGCTTCTCCTGAGCTTACAGAATTTAGCGCTGTATGATTCAGCAGTTAATTCAAACTTTTTTCACAGTGTAGCTTTTAGTTTGCTGTAATTATTACTGTCCTCATTGTCCGTTTGACCCAATGCATCCTGAGCTTTCCTGGTAAGTAGCGGGGATAGCTGGAAGCTCCTGGACTCTCTAGGAATTTTAGCCTGAATACAAACTTTTTTCAAAAGAATTTAAAAAAGCGTCCATATCATCCCCCTCCTTAAATTCGGCTATTAATTTGGAGTTCAATTTGTAACCCAGTCCTGCAGTCCCAGTTAAACCCAAGCTACTTACCTGCTCTGGTGCCACTGGTTGGAGTCGTAGCTTCTCCAGTTCGTGTTGCCTCTGGCGCTCCTCTCTCTTCTCCTCTGCAGCTTACTGGCACTCATGCCCCTCACGGTCTGTGTCTCTCTGTTCTCGCTCTGCCTCTCTGCATTCACTTTCTCACTCATGGTCCACCTCTCACTTCTCTCACTCTGCCTCTTGGCATTCTTGCTCTCCTCACAGTCCGTCTCTCACTTCTCTCACTCTGCCTCCAGTTCCATCCTGTGCAATTCAATTTGCAGCCCAAGTACCTCTGGATTCAGGATACTGGTGACCTTCCCCTGCTGCTGTGGCCCCTTCACTGACAGTTGCCCTGCTGTCCTCCTCATTGGCTCTGGACCCTTCACTGGCCGCTAGCCCTTCCACACTTGGTGTTTGGTCCTTTCCAGTCATGGTTGGTGACTCACTGCTCTGGGCATCTGCTACCTTCAGAGCATCTCTGAGGCTCTGTTTGTTTGTGTTCACCTCAAACGGGACTCCTCTGTCCCCGCACAACTGCCTTAAGTTATCCACAGTGTGCCTGCTGTTGTTGGGAGTCATCTTTCCTGACTACTGCTACTCTGACTGCACTTTAGAAAAAAAATAAAACAGGTAGGAACTTGACTGTACACCAGAGATAAATAGTTCTATTTCATTTTAAAATAAAACTCTGCCTTTTTCTTTCTCTGTAAGAGACCTTACAGTCTCAGCTGACACAGAACAATAAAAGCTTGTGATACCAAAATTATGCCACCGCTGTCAACCAATCTGTCACAAACCCACTCAGCAGGTCAGACCCTCTACTCCCAAAGTGCCAACTTCTAAGTGCAGTCTTGTGAACAGTTTAACAGAACAAGGTAACCCTCTTGTCTGTTTTGTGAGTTTGGATCAAGCTTTGATCTCAAGTCTTGGAGGGATTCAAACTGTGAACCTCTTGCTAGCGTACCCAATGCACAGGCTCAGATATTTCTGTCCTCGGGGGGCCAGATAGCTTTGCCTACGGGCACCTAACCAGGTATACAGAGATGAATCCTTAAAAACTTTAAAAAAGACCTCAGATTTAAAACGCTTCTCTTTCCAGCTTGGTATTACCATTCAAGCTTATGTCTATTGTCTGCTATAACCATATATACTTTTCTTACAACTAAAAGAAATTCAAAGACAGACCAAGTATGCTCTAAAAAGAATTTTACTGTAATCAATAAAAATATGTAAAACATACAATACAGAACTATTATATCCCAAGACATGCAATCACTTAAAACAGGTTTAAACAGTGCCATTCCTACTAGAATATTTAGATTGGTCTCTCTCTCTAAATACCTGCTTAAAAGTGCTACAAATGCATCCTTGTCAGAGTCTAGATAAAAGTGTCTAAGTAAAACAGAATTATCCTTAAAGCAAACTGTATTTGCCAACCCCTTTTTGGGTGAGGTCACTTAGCTCCTCCTCTGTCAGAATATATATAAAAATATATCTAATAGAAAACAGGATGTCTTTTCAAAGTATTACATTTTGCAATCCTCAGCATGACTCATATGTTCTTCAAATGACATCTCTTTGCTCCCATGATAAGCTTCCCCCTTTCAAGACATGAAAGCATCTTTATTGATTTTGCACTCCTGTGTAATAACCTGGGTTTTCCCTCCAAAGTCATAAAAGTGGATATGATCTTCCATCTTAGCAATAACAGCTGTAATTAACTCAGAAAAATAGGAGATCCTTGATTAAGGCCTTCTATGTAACACATTGTCTCTAAAACTGGTGTGTGTGTGTGTGTGTGTGTGTGTGTGTGATCTCACATGCTGTGTCAGCATTTTCTCATGGCTTTCATCTTTCAGCTGAAACCTGGGGGGGAGCAAGGTCACTCCTAGAGCATCAGATTTTCAGCAGAGATGGTCAGTAATACATTTTATATTAAAAAATGATACAGCACTCAGAACTGGCTGTCCACGTCACACCCCCACCACCCCACCCACAGGATCCCATCCACCTGCTCCCCACCCAAGTCATCAGTGGCAGCAACTCACCCCCTCACCTCTATTGCTGCCAGCCAAATGACAGCTTACAGTAACATCTGTAAGCTCATTGATCTACACTATGAACCAATAGGCTTGCAGTGTGTACTGTAATAGTCATTCACGGAGATCACGTGATGCGTCTGGTGGGTTAACAGTGGATTCTCTGAGCTCCCGCTCCACCTCCGAAATTTTAAGATAATTTCACCAATTTAAAACGCAACTCGTCGTTTCTTTTGTCTACCTACCAGTACTATTAAATACTTAGGAAAGTATTTGGGGAGGTTCGGGGCAATTGCTGGCGGAGCGGAAGAAAGAGGGGAGAGAAGGAAAGAAGTCAAGCATGGACCTGGAGATGAAGGCGGCCCTGCCTAAACACACCCCGCCAGTCTCCCCGGACAAACAAACAAAAAAGCAAAGCAGCAGCCACAGGCATCTTCGGCCAAGCAACTGATGGCTCTTTCCACGTCAACTCCTCTGTCGGAGGAGTGTTTCTTGGAGGAAATGCATTTCTTTAAGGAATCACTAGTAGAACTAACCTCAGAGCTAAAGAATCTCCGTGGGGAGATGACCACCGTAAGGCAGCGACAAGCAGACAGCGAGGCCTGCATTGGTTCACTAGAGTCCTGGTGAGACAGAGTTGACCCCGAGTTAATAAAGCTGAGGCAACAAATCACAAAACTGCAGCAAAAGGCAGAAGACTTGGAGGGCCGTTCCAGAAGAAACAATATATTGATTCATGGCCTCCCAGAGGGGGTAGAAGGCTCCTCTCCCATTACATTCGTCCAGTCCCTGCTTGTGAAAATTGTAGGCCCTTCGCCTCATAACCCCACATATATAATCGAGAGAGCTCACAGATCGTTACAGCCGAAGCCTGAAACATCAGCCCCCCCAGACCTATAATTATCAGATTGCTAAATTACCTGGAGCATCAACATATCCTCTCTAAAGTTAAAGAAGTGCAATCCATTACTTGGGAGGGGAAAAAGTTATGTCTCACCCAAGACCTACCATTGGAAACACGTCAGAGAAGGGCCACCTTCCACCCTGTTGTCACCAAGTTGATAGCTGCAGGCATTAAATTTAGAATGTTATATCCTGCACACCTTCAGGTTTCGTTGGAGGGGGGAAATGGCATTCATATGAGGTAGTCTCCCATGCCCAGGAAGACTTAGCCCAGATGCTACCCTCTTTATTTAAGGCTTATTGAGGTGAAGGAAAAGAGGTGGTAAAGGAACTTTCAAGTCCAAGCGTCATAAAGAGTCTCAGCCTGTGATGATCAAAATTAGTTTCGACTATATAGTGAACACTTTTTTTTTTTTTCTTTCTTCTCTCTCCGTTCTCGAGCCTTTTATATGCTGGCTTTGCTTACCTTAATCTCTCGGGAGAAGAAGGTGGTCCCAGGAAATACTGCCCATCTGTTTGGTTTGGCTGATCAGTTCCGGGTTCGGGGAGGTGGCCGAGCAGCGAACCACTCGGTCCTGGCAAGTCTCGAATGTATATGGAGCAGGACTCTGTGTTCAGTACCATATGTTTTTTGTGGGGGCCATATTTGTATGCTGCACCATCACGCTGCAGGTCCACTGCAAACTCAATCCCACAGGAAACATCACCTACACTCAGAAGGACCCTTTTGCTCTGCGCTGTTACATTTGTGTGAACTTAAATAGGACAATATTAGATAACAGCTATATCAATCTGTCACTTGCATACGGATTGCTGACTTCCACTTAATTTTGGTCTGGATAAGATTAAGAATTGAATAGGTGGGGGAGGGAGGGGGAGAGGGTATGATTAGAACCAAAGCAGATCTTTGCAGCATTCTTCCTTCCTCCCCTTTTTTCTTTTCTTTCTTCTTCTCTCTCTCCTTATGTGTGTGGTTGCTTTTCTCTCTCTCTCCTGTTTAGGTATTGAGAAGGTTTTACGGTGGGTTCTGGGGATGGTGGGTGGGATAGCGCTGACCATGTCCAACCGCGCGCACTGGAGAAAAGAGGGGATTACCCTAGCTTTCCTCATAGGAGGTAATATTTCCATTTCCATAATGAAGATAGCATTGAAAACTGCCACAATACTTCCTGGGACTGATATTATAATGCTGCAGTATTTAACCACTCTTAATCTGTATGCTGTCCTCCAAGGGCTCTCAGCTATACCTATGAGGGTAAGGTATGCTAGGATATTGAGAAAAGAGGTAATGAGAGTAAACATTAGCAGTTTTTGGTTACAGGGTTGAGACCTTATATGTTAACTGTATATAGTTATCAGTGGGTAGAATTTAGGGGAGGGTAGACAATTCAGAATAATTCTGGCTAATGTTGCAATCCTGGCTTTAGGGATTTTGGGGCATTAAATATTTTCGCTATCACATTTTCTCTTTAGTTGGTTGTAAAGTTGGGTTTTATGTCAGGGCACTCTTTGGTATTCTTATAGTTGTGGGGGAACTGTGGTGCATATTTTGGAACTTCTTAGACTAGTAGCCATGCGAGATTTGTTAAAGCGAAATGATACATAATCTCATTAAGTTTGTTACATGGAATGTGAGAGGAGCCCGCACGCCCTTTAAAAAACTACAAATACTAAAGCATTTAGATCTATTGCAAGCAAAGAACTCCTTTATTCAGGAGACTCACCTTTTACCGAACGAGGCCTCTGGTTTATGTAGGAGAGGAATTGGGCAAGTTTTTGCCTCGGGCTGGTCATCTAACGCAGGAGGAACAGCCATTCTTATTCATCGTTCAATAACTTTCCAAGCTAAAAGTGTTATTGTAGACCCTAAAGGTAGATACACGATAGTAAATGGCACACTAAACCACACTGAAGTGGTCTTAGGAAGCATCTATGGTCCTATTGGAAGGGATCCAGAATTTTGTATAACCTTAATAGACAAACTGAAAACTTTTATGTCTGTACCAGTAATACTTGGAGGTGACTGGAATCTGTCACCTACACAGGATTTAGATAGATCTGGTTCCCCACTCAGACCTCTATCTGCTGCCCAAAAGGCACTTCGTGATTTTATAAATTCACTTGGACTATGTGATCCATGGAGAGTGCAAACCCAGTAGCTCACCACTTTACTTACCAATCAATGGTGCAATCCACGTGGTCCAGGCTGGACTATATATTGCTTAGTAATACTCTTATGCAAGGTATGTGTGACTCGGTATAGAAGCCATAGTCATATCGGATCATGCTCCAGCCTGGTGTCCAGCGGTGCTTAACACAATTTCCGCGAGGGACCTACTCTGGAGGCTGAATAACCAACTACTTAGGAGGATTATATTGCTACCAGAATATTGATTTAATCCAGTTCTTTTTACTTCTAACCAGGGTTCAGTCACAGTAGACCATGAATGGTGTGCATTAAAATGTTTTTGAGAGGCAGTTTATTCGCCTGGCTTCTACTCGCAAGAGAAAGAATGAGGCTAAGGCCACGGCACTCTTGGCTAGAATTAAAACACTGGAACACTCCCTTTCTTCTTCATCCACACCTAATGTCCTAGAAGCCCTTTTGTCTTTAAGAAATCAATATTCTCTTCTACTTCAAGAAAAGGCTGAATTTGCTATTTTGAAAACTCGGGCAAAGTACGTTGAACATGGTGAAAAGGCTAGCCATCTCCTTGCCCTGAGGTTAAGGAAACTAGAGACCTCTAGATTAATAAACTCAATTGAAGATCATACTGGAAGTTAGAACCCCCAGGGAGGAGTCTCGGTGCTCAGACTCTACTTTTCCTCTCTATACAACAAGGTCGCCCCACACCCTCTTTGGAGGAGATGCTGAATTATTTAGCATCCATTCCTCTGCCCTCTCACTCCCAATCAACAGTCATTGCTGATTTGCACCATCTCCACCCATGGAGATTCTGGCAGTGATTAAAGATTTGGCCCGGACAAGGCACCTGGACCAGATGGCCTGTCCTCAAATTTTTATAAACAATTTGCTAAGGACTTAGCACCGGTTTACTTCGCCTATATCAATATATGCTTTCAGGAGTGCACAGGACCCAACTCTGCTAGAGGCTATTATCACTCTCCTTCTCAAGCCAGGTAAACCTGCACACCTTCCAGCTAGTTATCGCCCCATTTCACTATTAAACTGTGATGTTAAAATCTTAGCCAAAATATTAGCCAAGAGGACTGAGCAGGTCTGGATCCCGCTGCTTAGCCCGGAACAAATAGGGTTTGTGTCTAATCGAACCCCGGCGGATCACCACCGGAAACTCCAATACCTCATCAACACAGCCAAATCATCCCTTACCCCAATGGTCCTGGTCTCCCTGGACGCAGAAAAGGCGTTTGATAGGGTGGATTGGACTTTCTCTGGGCAATGCACAGACTATGGGCTTTCCCCTTTATTTATAAAATGGGTGCAAACGTTGTACTCTTCCCCCGGAGCTAGACTGTACTGTAACAGGATATTATCAGACTTTTTTCCCCTCACCTCAGGCACACGACAGGGTTGCCTGCTTTCACCTTTTTTATTCAATTTGCACCTTGAACCCCTTCTCAGGTGTTTAAACTTATCCCCGCAAATAGAGGGTATCTCTATAGCTAACAATTCTACGAAAATTTCATTGTTTGCCGACGATCTGCTTCTTCATCTTTCAAATCCAGTCTCATCATTGAAAGCGGCTATGGCTATAATTGAGAATTTTAGCAAATACTCTAATTATAAACTCAATGTTAGCAAAACTGAGATTTTTCCCCTTAATCATTTTGCTCATAGTTCAAGTTTTGCTCATTTTGGTATAAAATGGGCTATGCGTTCCATTAAATACTTAGGGATCCACGTCACCCTTAACTCATCACTATCCCGGAAGTTAAATTTAGAAGATCTATGGCGGGACATTCAACAAGACCTAATGAGATGGTCTAAACTTCCCTATCGTTTGGGTAGAATCAGTACTATTAAAATGAATGTACTACCTAGAATCTTCTATCCCTAAATATGTTGAATATATGGATACCTATATCCTATTTTCAGTGTATTCACTCTGGGATAAATTCATTTATTTGGAGTGATAAATCTGTCAGAAAATCTTACCAGAAATTATCTCAGCCGAAAGACTTTGGGGGGCTCCGTCTCCCTAATTTCCTCTTCTATTATTGGGCTTCACACTTAAGTAAGTGTGGAAAATGGTTATCTTCACCCGAGTCTCAAGCCCACCAAGGATATAAACCAATATGGTTGCAGGCTGAATTGGACCTCATAAATACCCATAATATTGCCCCAATGGCCCTCTTCTACATTCCCGGGAAAAACATCCCTAAAACACTTCAGTCATTACCGATGGGGATTTCTCACAGGGTTGTTTCCCAGTTGTTAAGGTACTTTAAGATTTCCCCATCCCAGGACTTTTCTCAACCTATTTGTTCAAACCCAAACCTTCGGATAGGCAACTCTATGATAACCGAAAGCTGGTTACCGTTTCTCTCCGGATCTAAAGTGAGCGAATTCTACTCATCGGACCGCATTTTAACTACAGAAGAGATTCTAGCTAAATTTAAGTGGCCAACAACAGCGTCTTTAAAGTCTTTCAGTTAAGACATCTTCTAGGTAGCAGGTTTGGATATATAGGCAAACCTCCAATATTTCCGACTTTTTCCACCAAGTTTCCGTAATAGTTGATAAGTCACATAGTATATCTAAGTTGTATAACTTACTCCATATGTTCCCAGCTGCTCCTCCAGGTACTGGTCCCAATATCTGGCAAAGTTTGTATCCGAACGGAGAGATTGACTGGCGATGCATATGGAGGGACCTATATGTTTACCATACGCAAGATAGATATAGGGTTACACAATACTGCATATTGAACAACCTTTATTATACCCCGGTTAAACTTGTACAAATGAAACGTATTTCTTCGTCAACATGTTCCAGATGCGGCAAAGAGGAGGGTTCCTTACTACATATCCTTTGGTCATGTGAATCGGTGGCCCCGCTATGGAAACAAATAGAAACTACACCTGATCCAATGTTAGGATTGCAAGGATTATTCTCTCCCCAAGCTTGTATTCTAGGAGACTACTCCGGAATTCAAGTGAAAGAAAGGAGATTTCACCTAGCTTTAATATCCATGGCGGTTAAAAAGCTAGTACTTAGACATTGGAAAGATCAAACTGTTCTAACTTATACAGAATGGCTACACGAACTTTTTTTCGCACTTCGTGTGGAGAATTTGATAGCTCAGATTAATCAACGCCTGCCTTCCTTCACCAGGAAATGGGGCAAACTGTATACCCTCTGCCTTAAATGGATATTTTAGATCTGTGATGGGCTGTGGGCTCCTCTATGTTTTGTAGTACTTCTACGTCTTGTGATATTTATGTTTAATTGTTTCCATGGTTTTGTCCTCTCCATTTCTTATTTTATTACTCCTTACTACATTATGTTTGGCAAGGAGAGAACACCACAGTACTCTTGGGTCAATCTTTTGTTCTCTATTGGGATCTTGCTTTTTATGATGATGACCCAAAACATTCTCTTTTGTTATCTAGCTAATTAGCATGGCCTTATATGTTGGGATTATGATGCACCACAGCGGGGGGAGGGGGGACTTAAAGAGGGGGGAGGGCAATTACTTAACTTAACTTTAAAACCTTTTGATGATGAGTTATGTGGGGGTTCCTTATTTTCCTTCTATTTCACAGAACTCTATACATGTTCTATAATAATTGGATATTTCTTTAGTGTTAACTTCCTATTAACTGTAATGCTTGGTTAATCAATAAAATACATTAAATAAAAAAAAAATAATAGACATTCACAACTTTGTGAATGAACGACTTCATTCACAAAGTTGTGAATGACTATTACAGTACACACTGCAAGCCCATTGGTAGACAGTGTGGACCAATGAGCTTTTGGGTGTCATTCTAAGCTGTAATTTGGTGAGCAGCTACAGAAGTGAGCAAGTGAGTTTGTTGCCCACCAATGACCTGGATGAGGGAGTGGGGTGGGGATGGGGGTCCTTTGTGGGTGGAGGATACCACTAGACTACCATGGACAAGGGATATTAGTTTATTTACAATGATCAGGGTAGCAGAAGCAGACTTGGTTTGACAGAGGTAGTTTGAACCTTTTTCTGCTGAGAAGTTAAGGGGCAGGAGGAAAGGACTTAGTTGCTGGGTAAGCTTTAAATTCTTTTTAAGTCTGTTGCCTTTAGGACAGTAGTGCTCACTTGTTTAATATAGTGTTTATGTGTGGGAGTTGCATATTCATTTCTTTTCTACAGGCATTGTTAGCAGCTTCTAGAAAATTCTGGCCTCCTCAGCCAGGATCAATTTACAGCCCACTGGTGCTTAAATACCAGTGCTTCTCACACAGCAGTAGAGCAGAAGCAGACTTGATTTGACAGAGGTAGTTTAAACCTTCTTTTGTGGAGAAGTTGAGGGACAGGAGGAAAGGATTTAGTTGCTGGGTAAGCATTAAATTCATTTTGAGTCTGTTGCCTTTAGGGCAGTAGTGCTCACTGGTTTAAAACAGTGTTTGTGTGTGGGACCTTCCTCCTGAGGCCGTTGCAGTGCTTGGAGGAGTGGTGAGGGACAGACACAGGGTTGATACTCTTTCATGACAGTTGGATGTGGGCCCTATTTCCAACCTTATCCATCCCTCCCTCCCCTGCACACGGCACATTTATAAGGGAACACCTGCCCTGTGATTGGAGAAAGGGACTTCAGGTGAAGCTTATGTAGTTCTATCCAATAGTGCAGTCATGGGGCAGGGAAAAGGCATAGGTTGGGCTCAAATGGGAGTACAGCATCCACAATGAATTGCTAATTGGTATAATAGGTGGATATTGTGTGTGTGGGGGCTTTCAACTAGGCAATATCAGGTACTAGTAGTGTTCAACTGGGAAGGGGAGCAGGCAGGACATAGTGTGTGGAAGGCTGAAGGGTAATAGATGACACAGGAATTACAGGGAGTGACAAGAGCAAACATGATCAATATAGATGAGTCGAGGCCAGCATGGGGGAAGGGCTGGGACAGGAGAAGGTCCAATCAGTGGGAAGGGAAGAAGGGGATTGGCAGACAGTTAGGGCTGGGGAGGGTAGTTTGTTGCCAATGATGTGGAGCAGCCATGTTCTTGGCAGTGGCATGGAGGGCTAGGGGATGCTTAGTGTGCTGACAGATGGGGTAAATGAGGGAAAAAAATTGGGTCAGGTGGCTGAGGAGGGAGCTGCAGGCATGCGGAGGCAGAGGTAGGGAAGAATGAGGTCATAAGGAGAACCTGTTGGAATGCACAATACAACCACCAGCAGGCAAGCACAAGGAAATTCCAGAAAAATCAGGAGATGGGCTGCATAGTGCAGTCACATGCAAGACATGGAGACAGGGGTTGGAGTAGTCCAGGAGACAGGACTACAGCAGGGCCAGTGCTAGGTCATATGCCCCAGGAAATGGGGGCCACGAAAAAACAGGGAATGAGAATCACCAGAGCAAATCAGGTCAATGGTATGGCTAACTGAGAGAAGTAGGAGGGGGAAGCAGTGTAATCACTGAGAAGGTTGGAGGGGGGTCGCTACCAGGGAGAAAGGAAACATCACAGAAGTGGCAGGTGCTTCCTATAGCCCTAGAGACAAGGGGCAGCAGAAAGGTGGTAAGGAAGCAAATCCAGAGACAATGGAGCAAGGAGGTGCAGAGAAGCTAGAAACAGGAGGCAGCAAGGATAAGGATGGAACAAGGCTGAGGAAGGAACCTTGGGGAGGGGACACACACTACTCAAGGAAAACACAGGAAAACCATAGTGGGGAGGGTGGCAGGATGGGGGACAGAGGAAATGGCATGGGGGAAGGCAAGGGGGTGCACAAGGGGAATGGTCTAGTAAGTGAAGCTGATACACCAGCCATAGTTGGCAAGGGAGAGGAGTCAGGCCACAGAATGGAGGTGGCAGAAGGGGGAATAGCTGGGGGATGGGAATGGAGCATTTTGAGGTCAGGAAAAGAGCCCACAAAGAGAGGACATAAAGAGTTGGTCATAATCTGGGGATTCTATAGTTAAGGGGAACAGATGGGAGAAAGGGGGCCAAGAAAAGCAGCATCTGGGTAGAGCGCATGCCTGGCATGACAGCAGGTAGGGTGCAACAGCACATTAGTAGGTGTGTACACAAGGTGGGGGTGAAAACCACACATCATTGTTCACCTGGGAACAAATAATCTGGAAGGAAGGAAGGTAGACAGAGGAGGTCCAGGACAGCTTCAGAGAAGTGAGGGAGTTATGCAGAGAGAAGGGAAGCACAGTGGCATTCTCAGAAGTGCTGCCAGTGCCAAAGAAAAGTATGGACAGAAAAAGCAGAATCATGGACTTCAACAAGTGGCTGAGAGAATGGTGTGAGTCCATGGGGTATGGCTGGATGGGAGAGTGGGGCAACACATGGGAGAACCCAGATCTATATGCAGGGGACAGGCTACAACTAAATAAGATGGGTTCAGGGGTGTTAAAGCAGAGACTGAGGGAATTTATCACCACAAAGTATAATTTAAACTTGCTGTGGGGGGGCTGGGGAAGGGGAATGAATCAGGAGAGGAGGTCCAGAGGACCTACCCCCATTGCAATGATAGGGCCTACTTTGTCTAGGATGGGGGAAGGGAGAGTAAGGGGGCAGCTCAGAGAAAGTCAGGGTGGAGGGTGGTATCACTAAATGCTAGGAGCCTGGGGAACAAGATGGCAGAGCTGCAGGCACTACTGGCAGAAGGAGAGGTGGACATAGCAGCCATCACTGAGACATGGGCAACCCAAAAACATGACTGGGACTTGGCCATCCCAGGATTTAAATTATTCAGGAGTGACAGAGAAAAAGCTAAGGGAAGGGAGTAGCCATTTACATAAGGGAAGGGATTGGATGTGTCAGAGGGGGGGAGGAAAGTAGGTCAGAAATCATTTGGATACAACTCCATGCCCCAAAGGGGACTAGGGTCCGACTGGGGGTTGTTTATAGGCCCCCAACCCTGAAAGAGGATGTGGATCGGCAGCTAGGGGAGCAGCTAAGGAGACTCTGTGGCAAAGGGAGCACTATGGTGGTGGGAGACTTCAATTTTCCAGGGGTGGATTGAAGCATCCCAGCCACCACATGCACCAGGGAGCAGATCTTCCTGGAAGCAATTCAAGATGGCTTTCTGACCCAAAGGGCGACAGTACCAACAAGGGAAGAAAATATTCTAGACCTGGTGCTGGAGAATGGAGCCAGAACCACTGGCTGGCAGCGATCACCACACAGTGTGGTTCTCTATCAATTTGGGTAGAGAAATCCACAAAAAAAAAACAAAGGTCCTGGATTCCAGAAAGGCAGACTTTGGCAGGATGGGGCAATTAATGAGAACACACATAGATGGCATCCACTCTGACATGGACACAGAGCAGAAATGGGCGATCATAAAATTAGGGATGACTGAATCTACTAAAGCTTATGTCAAGTACCAGCAAAAGAAGTCAAAGACTAAGCATCCAAGCTGGATGACCAGAGAGGTAATGGAGAAGGTGAGGGATAAGAGAAGGGCCTTCCAAACCGACAAGAGAACCAGCAGGGCAGAGGATAGGGAGAATTATGTGAGGAAATCCAGGGAAGTGAGCAGAGCGGTCAGGACTACAAAGGCAGCCAGGGAAAGAAAATTGGCACGGGGAATAAGGAAGGAAAAAAGGATTTCTTCAGGTATATCAGGGAAAAGAGAAAGTGCAAGGAGCAAATAGTTAGGATCAGGAAAGGCAGTGGGTGGGTAGACAAGGGGGCTGAGAAGGCAGAAGTACTTAATGAGCACTTCTCTTCAGAGTTCACGAGGGAGAGAGATGGAACCATTCCTGCAGGGAAAGCGGGCAAAGACATGGGGGGGATGAGACAACCACAGACGGGGTCATTACGGTGGAAAGGGTGCTGGAGGGCCTTAGGTCCCTGAGGGTAGACAAGGTACCTGGGCCAGATGGAGTACAACCAAGGGTGCTGAGGGAGCTGGCAGAGCCACTGGCAGATCTTTTCAACACCTCACTAAATATGGGATGTGTGCCCAGAGATTGGGGGGGAGTCATACATGGTACCTCTCCACAAAAGGGGCCCCAAGGATGAACCAGGGAACTACAGGCTGGTGAGCCTCATCACAAATGTGGGGAAACTGATATAATCTATCCTCAAAGAAAAGCTGGTGCAATTTCTTATGGATGATGATCTGCAAGACAACAGACAGCATGGGTTCATTGCTAGTAGATCCTGTCAGACTAACTTGGTTAATATTTTTGACTCTGTCATGAGTGCACTGGATGAGGGTCATGCAGTGGATGTAGTCTACCTGGATTTCAGCAAGGCCTTCGATTCAGTGCCACATGGAAGGTTAACTTGCAAGTTGAGGAGTCTTGGTATAGGGTGGAAGCTAGCCTGATGGGTAGAAAACTGGCTGAGGGACAGGCAACAGAGGGTAGTTGTGGGGGAAGAGGCATTGGAGCCCAGGGTAGTGACAAGTGGTGTCCCACAGTGATCAGTACTGTTTAACATTTTCAGCACAGACATAATGGTTGGTATCAAGAATAAGATCAGCCTCTTTGCCGATGACACCAAAATCTGTAGTGAGGTAGATGGGGAGGAGGGTGGCAAATTACTGCAGGAGAACTTAGCAAGACTCAAGGAGTGGTCACACACCTGGCAACTTGGGTTCAATGCCAAGAAGTGCAAGGTGATGCATTTTGGAGCCCAAATTCCAGGATACAACTACTGGATGGATGGTATCAAACTGTCCACATCCAACAAGGAGAAAGATCTGGGGGTGCTGGTGACTGGGGAACTAAACCACTCAGCCCAGTGTAGGAAGGCAGAGGCTAAGGCTAACAGGATGCTACGGTGCATAGCAAGGGGATTACATCCAGATGTAGTGAAGTCATATTGCCCCGTACAGGTCCCTGGTGATGCTGCACTTGGAGCACTGTGTGCAGTCTTGGCGCCCATACTTAAAAAAGGGATATTAAACTACTGGAGGCAGTGCAACAAACAGCAACAAAGATGATCCAGGGGTTGGGGGATAGAACTTATTAGGAAAGACTTAAAGAGCTCAACATGTATACCCTGGAGGATAGGAGAGAGAGGGAACATGATAGAGACCTTCAAGTACCTGAAGAGGATGAACAGAGTAGGCTTCCAGGGTGGGTTCATTCTCCAGAATGGAAGAGATACTAGAGGGCATTCCCCGAAGTTAAAGGGGAGGGGCAGTTTCAGGAGGGAAAGGAGGAGGCACTACTTCACTGAAAGAGTGGTAATGGCATGGAATGCACTGCCTGAGCAACTCGTATCAGTGCAGACTATGGGGTGCTTCAAGAGGGAGTGGGACAAAGTCAAGGGGAAAGTACATACGGGGGGCAGTTTGGGGAGGGAAGAGTTAATGGGAGGGGGACAGTTGCAGTCTAATGAACTGAAGTACTGCATACTGAATCAGACTAGACGGACCACATGGACTGTATCTGCTGACAATTTTGTATGTTTGTAAGTACTGGGTGGAGAGAGGGGACCACTAGACCAACACAGACGAGGGTTATTACTTTATTTACAATGACTAGGGTACCAGGAGGAGGGAATGCTAGACTACCAGGGATGAGGGATTTTAATTTCCTTACAATGATTAGGGTACTGGGCAGGGAAGGGGGACCTCTAGACCACCATGGATGAGAGATATTACTTTATTTACAATGCTTGGGGTACCAAGTGGGGTGAGGGGTACCACTGGACTATCAGAGCTCTGTCTGTTACAATGTACGGGGATTGGACTTAGTGCTTAGGGTGTAGCCATGCAGGGGCTAGTGGCTGCTGAACTGTACCATGCAATACAGCAGCCTGCCTGTGGGTGGCTACCAGTTAGGCCTGTTTTTTACAGGTGTAACCTTGTGCCCATGTATGTGGCACATCTCCGAGATGTACTGGCAGATGTGCCGCACATCTCGGCTGAATATCATAATGTGCCACATATGCATTGGTACGCCCCCTGGAGATGCGCCACATACATTATAGATGTGCATCGGCACATCTGGAGTTGTGCGGCGCATCTCCAGAATTTGAATATGGCCCTGGGGCACAGTTCTGGAGATGCACCAGTGCAACTCAATTGCATCAGGGACATCTGTTCTGAATACCTAGGACCATGTCTCCACTTTCTCCACACATCCAAGCTATGCAGTCCCAGGGCATAAAGTCGTTCTTCATAAGTTTCTTCTTTTAAGTTTTAATGGTTTTGGTGAACAGACGTTGGACTTTCTCAGTTCTATTGATTTCCATTTTTGTATATGGACTCCACAAATGACTTTCAGAGTCCAATTGTGGTCTAACATACTGCATAATAAGTACAGTGGAAGCAACATACTATGGGAGGTACTTCTGATGTTTCTCCTTATTGCTATAATTTTTCTGTTTGCTCTATATATGGCATTAGTTCATTGTTGTTTGAACTCAAATTTGTCATCTATTAGTATACCTAAATCCTTATCGACGGCTCTGTTTTGGATATACTTATCATTTAGTATGTACTTATACTGATGATTTTTTTCCCCATGTGTAGAACACAACATTTATCTATGTTTATTTGCAATCCCCATTGTGTTGTCCATAAATTGATAATGGATATGTCCTTTTGTAATGATGATATCTCCTCTACTGTATCACACAGTTCACTTAGTTTAGTATCATCGGCATATTTGATGATATTATTATTCACCTTGTCTTCTAGGTCCATTATAAAGATCTTGAAAATTATGGGACACAGGACTGATCACTGTGGTACACCACTTGTTACCTCACCATCCATGGATAAATGACCTCTAACTGACATTCTGTTTCCTGTCAGTCAGTCAATTATTTATCCAGTGTATAATGCCCTCAAGCCAGTAGTGTATTCAATCATTTTTTTGTTAATTGCCCAATGGGGAACCAAATCAAAAGCTTTACTTAAGTCAAACATTATTATGTCCATAGATCTACAGTATTTTTATCCAGGTTTCCACTTACATTTTCAAAAAAAAAAAAATGATTAGATTTGTTGTACATGATCAGCCTTTGTTGAATCCATGCTGATTAGGATCAAATGTATTTCTACTGTTTAATTTTTTAAGGATTTCATTTTTAATTATTGTTTCTAACATTTTACATGGCACTGTAGTTAAACTAATTGGTCTGTAATTGGATGTGTAAGTTTTCAAACATTTTTGATAGATAGGAATATTTGAGTTTTTCCAATCTGTAGGAATTTCGTCTGTGTTTAGTGATTTTTTTTATATAAAACTTTTTAGCTGGATACATATATGATTTGTCATAATCTTTAACATTTCTGTTATATTATCTGGACCAGGCGAGCTATGATTTTTTAAGTTTGTTGTTAGATCCCTTATTTCATCTGTCGTAAGTGTACAAGTCTCCCTCTCAGTATCCATATTGTTGTTTGTAAAAGAATTTCCTTTTTTATAGTATACTGAGCAAAAGTATGTAACAAATGTGTTAGCTATATCTACTGGGCCTGTAAAGATTTTTTCATTGTCTACTATTGATGTTTGTTCCCCCTTGGATTTCTTCATTGATTTATATAGCTATAAAATTGTTTACTACTGGATTTGTTTTGCAAGTTTTAATTCATATTTTTATTTGCTTTATTTTATTTTTACACTTCCTTCATATGTCTTTGAATGAGTTTCAAGTTACCTCTGCATTATATTTTTTATATAATCCATAAGCCTTATATTTTTTTTTATTATGTTATGAATGTTTCTAGTCAACCATTTGGGTGATTTTCTTTTGTTGTTATACTTTTTGATCTTTTTACATTGTTGTTCATAATATTGTGTATAGTATTCTTTATGTAATCCCAACAATCATTGACTGGTTTGTGTTCCGGTACTTGTTGGCATTCAGTAACATACTAAAATACCAGCAGAGTAGGCCTCATGGTCTATCGAATCTGCTTGAGAATCAGCAGCATTTTTGGGCACCATTGCTGCCTTCCCTGCCTGCCCCATGGGTCCCCCCTCCATCCCTATCTGAAGTTCTCCTCCAGTTTTGGCATTACTCATTTCACCATCCTCCTATACTTGTCCCAGCCTTGCTTGATCCCTTCCACAGAATCCACATCCACCAGTTTCTCAGGCAGTGCATTCCAGGGTTCAACCACCCTCTTTCTGAAGTAACACCTCCTTCTCTCTCTCCCGAGTCTCCCACCCACCAGCCTCAATGTGTGGCCCCTTGTGGCCCCCATCTCCCTCTGCTGAAACACCCCATCTAAGCTTACCCTAGTTACCCCTTTAGATACTTGAAGACCTCAATCATATCCCCTCTGTCCCTCCTCTCCTCCAGGGAGTACAGGTTGAGTTCCTCAAGTCTCTCCCCATAGGACCTCTCTCCCAGACCCTGTATCATTCTGGTTGCCCTCCTCTGGACCCTCTCCAGGAGTGCAATGTCCTTTTTTAAGTGCAGACGCCAAAACTGCATGCAGTATTCAAGGTGTGGTCTAACCAGAGGTTATTCCCATGGTTATGCAACCCAGCATTTTATTTGCTTTAGCAGCAACCCTCCTACAATGCTCAGAGTTGTTCATTTTGGCATCCACCACCACCAGCCCAAGGTCTCTCTCCCCACCAGAAGCCTGCAGTGTTTCCCCTCCCAGGGTGTACACATGAGCTGGGTTCCTAAGCCCGAAGTGAAGAACCCTGCATTTCCCCATATTAAATTTCAGTTTCCAGGTATGTGACGACCTCTCCAGAATCTCCAGGTTCCCCTGTAGGGCTACTCTACCCTCCTCCCCATCCATCACTGCCCCCAGCTTTGAGTCATCTGCAAAGAGGCTCATCTCACTCCTGATAACCTTTTCTGATGTCTGAAATATAAGCGTTAAACAGAAGTGGGACCAGCATCGATCCCTGTTGGACCCCGGTAATGACCCTCCTAGGAGATGAGACTTCACCCCCAACCACCACCTTCTGAAAACACCCAGATAGCCTGCTCCCTATCCACCTTACTATCCATTCCCCCACCCCCATTTCCCCCAGCTTGTTCAGCAGCCCAGTATGTGGTACCGAATCAAACGCCTTGTCAAAGTTTAGAAAAAGGACATCTACTGGCCTTCTGTGGTCCAGTGCCTTTGTCACCCAATCATAGAACTCCACAAGGTTGGTCTGACATGATCTACCCAGTACGAAGCCATGCTGGTGATCATCTAGGTATCCCTGTGCCTCCAGAAACAGCCCCAGCCTTTCCTTTAAGATGGCCTCATCAGTTTGTCCACCACTGATGTCAGGCTGACAGGCTTGTAGTTCCTTAGCTCCTCTCTTGAGCCACCTTTGTGAATAGGTATGATGTGGGCCAGCCTCCAATCCTGAGGCACTCTCCATGTCTGGAGGTATGTGTTAGAAAGGTCCAACAGAGGTGCAGCCAGGACATCTGCCAATTCTCTTAGCACCCTGGGGTGAACTGCATCCGGACAAGTTGGCTTCTCCATTCTTAGGGACTTGAGGGCTTCCCATACCCTACCAACAGGGATTCCAACATCTGTGACCCTCCTCCCTTCTGCAGGTCCAACCTGCGCCCCCCTCCATAAGGTGCAGTCCCACCATTCTCCCTAGTGAAGACCGATGCAAAGTACTTGTTAAGTTCCTCTGCCTGATCCTCTGCCTCCTCAGCCCACTCCCTCCCTGACCTCAGCCTACTAGTTTGCCACTTCACTTTCCTTCTTTCCCTGATATACCTAAAGAACCCCTTCTCACCCCTCCTGATCCTCTGGGCTAACCTCTGCTTTGTCCTTGCCCTGGCCAATCTCATCACCCTGGTGACCTTTCTGGCCATCATATCATACTCTCCCTTGTCGATAACCACATGCGAACACCTGTACTGTCTATATGCAGCCTTATTCTCCTGCACCGCTTCCTGGACCTCCCTGGTCTACCAGCTCAGCTTTCTGGCACTACCAAACTTGTGTCTCACCTTTGTGCAGGTCTTGGTAGCCTTCTGGGTCCCCCTTTTAATTATTTACCACCTGTGTTCAGTGTCCATACCCGACCTGATCCCTTCCAAATGACCCTTAAAGATCCTCCCCATACCCTTAAAATCTGCACCTCTAAAGTCAACCACCACTGTCTCTGTGCGATCTTCTCCTCCCCTCAGGTCCAGGGAAAACCAAACCATGGCATGATCACTCCTGGTCAGTGGGTCCCCCACCACAAGGTTCCTAACTAGGTCACTGTCTGCCAGCCCCACATCCTGGATACGTCTGTCCCTCATCCGGTCAGCCACCTGCTGGTTGAGGAATGCATCCTGGAAGATGTCCAGCAGCCTCTGTTCCTACCCACCCAGCCCACTACTCTCCACATCTAGCACTTCTGACTGTCTCCCTTAACCCTGTTTTCCCAACCCTCAACCTTAGCACTCAACCTATTTCATTGTAACTTAGCACCTTGCCTCCTACCCCTCCCCTGCATCACCCCACCCCTCTCCACCCTTCCTCCCTCCCTTGACCCACCTGTCCTCACATCCTCCCTCCTACCCCTCTCTTACTATTCCCAGCCCACCCTCCCACATCCCTTCCTACACCCTGTGCCCTGTTTTTTGACAAAGCCTGCTGGCCAATATCAATGTATTGTATGCATTTTCCTGTGCCTGAAACTGATTATCATAATGTGTTTCTGTTGTTTTACATTGACTGTCTATTATGATTTTATGTTCATTATGAGTTTTGTACCCCCATTTACACTTTATTGTACCATACGTTACTGTCCTGTTAAATCTGTTGTCCTTTCTACTGACATGGAACCTTTGTAAAAGAGCTCAAAGGTATATGTAATCTGAGACTTACATAAATAAAAAAAAAAGTGCACCCCAATATTTGCCACCAGACCCTCTTCCAAATCTTCTGTCAGTATGGGGGACCTGTACACCACCCACCCCCATTTTTACCTTCTTGCCCCCCAGCATCTGCAAGGTGACCCATAACACCTCCACATTTCCCTCCACCCTGCTTATCCCTATGCCATTCTTAATGATGAGTGTTACCTCTCCCCCCTGCCCACCACCCAGTCCTTTCTGAACATAGTGTTCAGCTGCTGATAGTTCTCTATTAATTGGCTCTGTATCAGCCATTTTATATAACTATATTTCTGCACAACCATTAATATTAGTCAATTGATTTTCTACCGTGAATAATTCTGTTGCATGATCACTATTCCCAATTGGAGCTCTAACTTCACAGTTCTTGATACTGATATCTTTGTTGGTTAATACTATGTCTAATAAATTATTTTGTCATTGCAGACTGTACATGTTGTATTAAATTATTTTCTAGACACAAGTCTAGAAACTGTCTACCTGGTCTGGATTGACAAGTATTGTTTTTCCAATTAATTTCTGGAAAGCTGAAGTCACCTACAAGTATTAAATTACCCCCGTCATTTGCTTTATGTATTTTTTGATGTAATTCATTAACTTCTCTAGGCTAATCTGGGGCTCTATAACAAGTACCTAATATATACTCGTTTTTGTGTCCCATATTTATTTTTAGTCAGAGAGTCTCTCTTTTAATGGTTTCTTCCTTTATTTATATTGTACTATCACCGTATTTTACATTATTAGATAGGTATATTTCTATTCCACCCCTTTTTTATTTACATGATCAGACCTAGGTATATTGCTATTCCACCCCTTTTTTATTTATATGATCAGACCTAATCATGTAATAACCTGAGAAATCTTTATTCCATCTTTATTATCAAGCCATGTTTCTGTTATTAGGGTTTTGTCAATGTTAAGTGTTTTTATTGTTGCCTCCAATTCTAAGAATTTATTCTTCAAACTTTGCAGATTACTTAACAGGCATTTAAGTGTTTTATTTTTGTTTTGATTATTTGTTTTTATTATTGTATCGATTTGTTGTTGCTCCCTCTCAGCTGCTTTATCTGTTTAAATTAGTTCCTTCCATTTTGTCTTTAATTAAGGTCCCTAAACTATTTACTCCCTCTGTACTAAGATGTAGGCGGCAGCCATCATTACTATATAAAGATGCTTCATGATAAAAAATTATTCCATAAATCCAAGAAATCAATTGCCTTAGTGTTACACCAGTTTCTCAATCATATATTAATTCTCTGCATTGTGAAATTTTTTTCATGTACTGCTCTTTGGATTGGTAGTAGGCCTGAGATAAAAATGTGTGCACCTTTTTCTTGTAGTTTATTAGCTGTTTCAATTAAGTCATAGCAGATATCTTTTTCATGATTTATTCCTATGTCATTTATTCCAACATGAATTATTACAATCTGTTTCTTACATGTTGTTATTTTTACAACCTTGGGTATCCGTTTTTGAATATCGACTACTTCACCTCTGGGTAGCACAAAACCATCCTGTTTTCTGTATCTCCTTGGCAGATTGTACTATCCCATTTTCTTATAACTGAGTCCCCTAACACAATGAATTCTTTTCCATGGTCAATTCCAGTATTAGATGATATTGTTTCATCTGTCTCCATTACAAAATTGCATGTTTGTTGTATTTATGTCTTGAGATGTAAGGACCCTACTTCCTTTTTTAAATTTGCTTCCAGCAACAATAGTGAACCATTCCTTACTACTTTCTGCTCCAGTATGTTTAGTTTTTTGTGGGTGTGGAGACTGCCTGAGGTCTCTGGCTGTTCCTTTTCTAAACTTTGATCCTCCCTTGTCCTTTTCTTAGTGGTCATCAATTGGATTAGGGAGGATGTAATTCAGGAGGCTGGGGGGGGAGTAAGGGGCACTGCATTTTGTAAACCACATTCTTGCTCGATATTCATTATTTCTCTAAGATTAGACAATTGCATTGTAACAGTTTGAAGTTTATAAGTGATATGCACAGGGTAGGTAACTTCCATTTTGTGAAACCTCAACTTCAGCCACACTTTACCTAGTCTGTTGAGTCCCCCCCCCCATAACCTACTACTTGTAAGCCATCAGAGAGGATTTTCAACACCTTAGAGTTACCTACCACACCAATCAGCTTGTCATAGAAGTTTCTGGACATTAGGGTTACTTCGGCTTTAGAGTCCACCAAAGCTTCATGACATAGGCTATTTTCAATGTTTATGTCAAAGTGAAACCTATCTGCCCTCTGCCCCTTTAGGGATTAAGTTGCTCAGATGGAATTTGTTTTTCTTAACACCTGGCAACATGGTAAGGTTACTGTGATGCTCTACATTGCTTCCAGCAGGAACTCTGGATACCTTTAGGGATAGATCAGGTTCTCAGCTAACATTTTCATTTTCCAATTCCATAGCAGTTCCATTACCATTGTCAGCAATTCCAATTTCATTTACCTGTGCAGCATTAAGGGGTACAAAAGACAGTAGTCAGTTAGCATTATTGCTGGTTCCACTGGCACTAGATGCTGCTGGGAACTTTGCACAGGAGTATGAAAACCAGGTGGCAGCTGGGGAGTAGGGAGCAAATGGGTTTGGACAAGTGCACTTAAGTCCCCTATCTGCTTTCTCATTTCTTCCTGTGATTTTTTCCATTTCTTCTCTCATTTCCTCTTACTTTGGGGAACTAGGTCAAGATCTGTCGTGATCATTGTTATAATTTTGATTGCCTCCTTGGTTACCTCTACCATCGCTATAGCAATTGTAGTGCCCCCCCATAATAACCTTTGTTGTCATTAAAGTATTGTCTCACATACCCCCAGCCATGCCTGCTACCAGGACTATAGCCTCCATAGGATTGGCCCTGACTTTGGTACAGCTGAGGTTGTGGGAACTGCTAAGGGCCTTGATAGAACTGGGTCTCTGGACCAAGTGATGGAACCACAACAGGGGAATCTTGGGCAGGGTTGGTAGGTTAGGCCTCCACAATAGGTTCAGGTACAGCATTGGGCTGCTCCACAGCTTTCACTGGTGGAGCATTGTTGCCCTTTTTTCTTTCTCTGCCTCCTGTTTTTGGGAGTAGATAGCTCACCCCCCTCCATAACCAAAGTATTCTGGGTAGTTACCTCAGATACTTGGACTTTGAGAGTGGGCCCCCTTTTTTCTGTGGAGGGGCCTCGTCTCTTCTCCCAGAGTCACAGATGTGTTCTGCCTGTTTTACAATCCAATGGATATTCCTGGGGCTCCTTTTAAGCTCAAGTGCCAATAATGTCCTAACGGAAGAGGATAAACCTTGATAACATGCATCTTGAAAATCATCTGAGTCACTGTCTGAGTGATCCTCTACTCCAAAGTACACATCGTTTAGCTTATAACAGAATTCCTTTAGGCATTGATCAATACCACACTGCATCTGGCAGACCGCATGCCTGACTGCTCCCTTAGTGCAATATTTACCAAACTCCTTCTTAAGGAATTTGTACAGCCTATTTGGTTTATTCCTCCTTCTTGCCTTCGAGTGCTCTGTGTGTGGATTTCTTCTATTCCTCCTTCCTATAGGTATCCTTGATCACTCAGCTTGAGGTTAATCAAACAGGCCACATGATCATAAAACTCTGTTCTCCCTCATCAGTTATGGACAATAATTCAAAACATCCTTTCAATTTATGAATATGTTGCTCAATGCTCCCTTTTGAAATCTTAGAACGGTAGCTATCTCTTATAAACTTTAAGGCGTGTGTGGCTGTCTCTGACTTTAGAAACCCCTGCTCCCTCTTGGACACCCTTGTATTTCTTTTGGACATATCAGCTAACTCATCTTCAGAACCAGAACTACAGTTCTGTTTAGTTCTATTCCTCTTTTTATGCTTATTGTGTGATTCCTCTTCTGACCAGAAATATTCCCATTCAGGGGAGGAGTCATCAGTGCCTGTTTCCTCAGATGCTCTTGGTCTTACTTGATTTTAAATTTTACTCTTGGTATCTTTGTTTGGGCCTTTAAATCTTTAACTTCCCATCCTAATTCAAAGATGTTTTTTCCAAAAGGGTATACCGCTCTTTCCATTGGTTATCGCCATTTCGTTCACTTTGTGAAGTTGCACCTTCAGCTTTATCCTTTTCTGTCTGTGTATCTGGTCTCTTTAATCACCCCGTCTCTATGCCAAGGACATGTTCCAGGCATATGGAAAATCACCAGTCACTTCAGTTTTCAAGAAAGGAAATAGGAAGGATATCTCCAACTACCATTCCACTGCCATTCTATTGGTTCTGAGCAAAATCCTTGAAAACATTGTGTAGCCACCCAAATCACGGAATTCCTCTGCAGTTTCAACATGCTCTCACCATATCAGCATGGTTTCCATAAAGGGCGTAGCACATCCACTGCCTTGGCTCCAGCTTACAAATGACATACTTCATGCTATGGACTCTAGCCTTCTAACTGGGGCAATATATATCGATCTCACAAATGTCTTCAATCTGGTAGACCACCGTCATCTACTGGTCAGTCCTACATCCCTTGGCTTCTCACAAAACTCCATTGCCTGCATAGATAGCTACCTATCCAACTGATATCAAGTTGTTAAATTCAACTTCACAATATCTGATCAATCCCCTGTTAAACTCGACATCCTTCAGGGGTTCACACCTGACTCTCTTCTCTTTTCTGTTTTCATAAACCAGATTGTGCTGAATATCCCTTCTTGCTTGACCATCCTCTATGCAGATGATCTTGTTCTGTATTATAGTTCCAGTTCTATACAGGACATCAACCTTAAGCTGTCCTCTGCTTTTCTTCATATCCAATCCTGGCTCACTAACAATAAGCTTATTCTCAATGTCTCCAAGACACAGGCTATGCTCTTTGGCACTGCCGCCAAACTGAAAATTTGTTGTGGTCAGCTTAAGATTCCTATGTCCAGCTGGCTCCTTCTTGAACACTGTGAGTGCATTAAAATACCTTGGGTTACTACTTGATGAAACACTAGACTGTGACCAACATATCCAGGCCACCTGTAATGTGGTTAACAGCAAAATCGGGGCTGCTTACAAGACAAGTCATGAGCTCACTCCCTCTGTTAGACTGGACTTTGCATGTGGTATTCTATTACTGTCACTTGCCTATGGTGCCATTACCTACATCAATATCCCTAAAGCCTTGCTTCACAAATGGGATACCACCTGCAATAACATCTACCGAAATGCCGCTGTTTCCCCTCAGTTAAAGTACCACTGTCAACTCTATGCCGACCTCAACTGGCCTTCCCCCTCTGCCCACTGGCTCCTCTCCCTCTGCTCCCTGGTTGACAACATAATGAGGTCCAACACCCCAATGTCACTGAGCACCCTTCTGATGCCTCAGTCCTCCACCCATGGCCTATGGTCCACTGACAAACTACACATGCCCAGGTGTAAAACCTCAAATGGTGGCACTGCTTTCTTCCATGTGACCCCAAAACACTGGAATTCCATACTCTTAGAAGCGCATCTTGCACCCACACATGCCATCCTCAAACACTAGCTTCAAAACTACCTCGTTAACTATGAATCTTGCACTTACTTCAAACCCTCTTAACCTCAGCTACAACAGTTATAAGGAATTACAATAAGGCAGATTATGTCAAGATAAGACAAATCTTAGGAACACCCAGTTGGAATGAGTTAGATGATAAATCCCTGGTGCAAGCCTGGCAATTTATAGATGAAGTGCTTCAGACATGTATACAGAGGTGTGTCCCATTAACAATAAAATATAATAGGACGGGAAGGGTACCTGAATGGATGACACAAACAATATGTAGACAAATAAATAAAAAAAATAAGGCATACAAGAAGTATAAGTTAAAACCCTCTCCTAGTAGGTTGTCAAAGTATAAACTCCTAGTAAAGAAATGAAAGTGAAGTATTAGAAAAGGAAAAGAAAAGGCAGAATTAGACCTGGCCTCAAAGAAAGAAAATAGCAAAAAATAATGTTACAGTTATGTGGGTAGTTTAAGGCAAAGTAATAATAATCAGATTACTGTTATAAGGGATCATGAGAAACAAGTAGACAATGAACAGGGTATAGCAAACCTGTTAGGTGCATATTTGCAAAGTGTCTATACTCAGGACAGTAATGTCCCTATTAGGGAATTTGATGTGATGGAGAGGGAAGGAGTGACATAATTTCCAACTATAACTACAGAACAAGCAAGTAAAGGAGAAATTAATGAAATTAAACAAATTCAGATCTGGAGGACCAGATGGTTACCACCCAGCTTTTCTGAAAGAACTTGCAGAAGAAATTTCTATTCCATTGACTGCTCTTTTTTAATAAATCATTGAGGGAAAGTGCAACATTAAAAGAGTGGAGGATGGCTAATATCACACCCATGTTTAAATCAGGCCACAGGACTAGACCTGAGAATTACAGACCAATAAACATAACCTATATTATTGGAAAAATAATGGAGAGTGTTATAAAAGAGCTACTAGAAAATAATTTAAAAGTCTTGAAACACCTGGGCATTTCCCAGCATGGGTTCTCAGGGGGAAATCATGTACTACCGACCTGTTACATTTCTTTGAGCCGGTGAGCCAGGCACTGGACGTTGGACTGATGTTGTATATCTGGACTATAGGAAGGCCTTTGATTCTGTATCACATAGTGTCCTGCTTCGGATCTTCCAGTAATTGGGAGTTGAGAGCTATCTTAGAAAATGGACAGCATCATGGTTATGTGACAGATATCAATGGGTTCAGATTAGAGGCTACCTATTCACAGAGGTAGGAGTGACTAGTGGGGTCCCCCAAGGGTCTGTACTGGGGCCAAGGCTTTTTAATGTACTGATTTCCAGCATGCAGGTATCTGAAGCAGTATGGATCTGCAAATATGCAGCTGATGCTAAGATAGGGGCAATAGTAAATAATAAAGATGCTGTAATAATATTTTAGGCGTAATTGACCCATTTGGAGAACTGGGCCAAAAAAAAAACAGATTGGAGTTTAACATCACAAAATGCAAGGTCATGCATTTTGGGCAGAAAAATGGTAGAGCACAGCATAAGTTAAAATCACAGATAGTTATGGCCACGGACAGTGAGAAAAATCTGGGGGTAATTGTTACTGATAAATTGGATTTTGATAAGCATTATAGTGTTTGCATTAGTCAAGCCAATAGGATTATAGGTAATCTGTTACGTAACATCAGAAGTAGGAAGGAAGAGGTCCTTGTGCCCCTGTACAGATCCCTGGTGAGACCTACTCTGGAATATGGAGTCCCCTTTTGTTCACTGCAGAGTGTTATGGGAAGTAAAAGGGCAGAACAGGTTCAGAGGAGGTTCACCAGAAAAGTTGGTGTGGTGGCCAAATTAGAATATGGTTTCAGACTGATGAATCTGGGACTATATTCAATGACATATAGAAGGATAAGGGGAGATTTATGTTATGTATATAAATCAATAAGTGATGGTATGCTACGTGAGGCAGCAGGACTGAACCGGAAAGAGAATGTGAGGATGGGTACTAGGGTTCATGATAAACAGTTAAAAGGTGAGAGATATAGAATGAGTCGAAAAGGGAAGTGGTTTAATCAGAGAGTGGTGAATGTTTGGAATGTCTCCCTAGGCAGGTGGTGGAAGCTAGTAGTTCGGCCAGTTTTAAGAATTTACTGGATAGGTATATAGGAGAAAAAAATGGAGCTATGTCTACCGAGTTAGTGGCAGGTCCTTTATATGGCTCAGTGTAGCTTATGGACCTGAATTTATCTATGAACCTATGAACCCTATCACTCATATCTTCCTCTCTGAAACACCCTGCCTTGATCCCATCTGAAACATAGCCTCCACTCCCCACTTTTGCCTATCTCCTTCCCTTTCCACTGGCAATCTTCACTTGAACCATTATGTTAGTTCATAGTGCTTATGATGCTATCTGTAAACTGGTTCTTATGTCACTCATCTGTTGTGCCCAGTTTGATCTGAAATAGTGGTGATTATGTAAACATGCTGTATAATGTGGTCCACTGCTGACAACTGTTACTAGCACTTACCTTACATACCTACTACCCCATGCTATTTTACCACTGTCTTGCATATCGCATTGTATTATTTTTGTGTTTTTAATTTTTCCTCACAATTTGTGATGTGAATATTGTCTATGACCAAATGTATAGTTTGTATACTTCACATTCCTTTTCTAACGTATGTACTGTACTATGTTGCTGCTCCTAACTGAAACTATACTACATTGTTTGTAACATCGTTTGTAGCTGTGTAATCTCCCAGGTCATGTGTGAAAATAGTCACTATATGTGTGTAGTATACCCACCCAGTATTCAAAAACGAAATAAATATTTTCTTTATCTCTATTGGCACGGTAATTTCTCTGTCTCTGTGTTCTTTCTCTTCCTGTACTATTTCTTTATGTTCTAGCTCTTTTTTTCAGCACTAGATTGAGGAGAGGAGTGCTGTGGTTTAAGGGCTTGCCTCCATTTGAAGGTCCTACACAGAGGAAATTCCAAGAAGGATGAACCTCTTGTTCATTACCCTGGGTAGATACCTTGGGAGTGACCAACTTATGCTTCTTTGTTCCACGGTCCTGGCCTTCCTTTTGGCTAACATACAAACACACGAAAAATGCCAGCAGATACAGGCCCTTAGCTCTATCGAGTCTGATCGTGTGTGTAGCTATCTGGCCATCTCCTTAGTCATACTAAGGAAGAACCACACTGTGTGATGGTTGTTCCCTGCCAGGGGATCCTCCATCCTTACCTCCTTCACTCTCGTGCCGTTTGACAGCACTTAGTATGTGCCCCTCTCCCCCACCAGTAGGCTCCCCAACCAACTGTGCTAGAAAACTGTCCTGGAAGGCATCCAGGATGACCTGTTCCCTGGCATTTGTAGTAGCTGGTGTACTCCACTCCACCCCTGGCATGTTGAAGTCCCCGACTATCACTGTGTGCCCTTTTGCACTGACTTTTCTTAGCTGCTCCCCTAGCTCTCAATCTACCACTTCACTTTGGGCTAGTGGCCTGTACACCACTCCCAGCCTTGTCCTCCTTCCCTGTGGGTCTTGTATCTGTACCCATAAGGCATCCGCCTTGCCCTCCTCCCCCCTTCAAGGAATTCCCTTCCTTATATGAATAGCCACCCCTCCCCCTCCCCCTTCTCCCTTACTCTAACTTTCCAGAACAATTTGTATCCCGTGACCACTAGGTCCCAAGTCCTGGTATTAGGTAGCCCATGTCTCAGAGATGGAAGCTATGTCCACCTCCTCTTTTACCATCAGTGCCTGCAGGTCAGCAGTTTTGTTTCTCAAGCTCCTTGCATTTACGGAGACCACCCTCCAGTTTTTCTCCTCCCCTTCTGTGCCTAGTCCTAATCTCTTCCTGCCACTGTCCCTTTTTGAGCCTGGATTCTCCCTTCTTCCTTCCTACTGGCAGGGGGAGGCCTGTGGCCTCCTTTTCCTGGTGACTTTGCTAGTCATCCAGCCTATTGCTCCCACACCTAGATTAATGGTATCCTAGTTGCTATATGCTCCCCCAGTCTCTGCTTGAAAACTGCTGTACCTTCTCTACTCAAGTGGAGCCTGTCTGGGGCATAGAAATTATTGTTCTGCCACATATCTCCCAACTCCTCATCAATCCATACCCCCTTTGACTGACACCATTGTGCCAACCAAATGTTGAAATCCTCTATCCTTTGTTTCCTGACTGTGCTAGCCCTAGATACCAGGAGAACTTCTGAAAAGGCAGCTGAGCTCCCTGCCATCTTCCATAGTCTACCAACCTCCCTAAACCCTTCTTTGGCCTCCGTGATCATGCCCTCTGCCAGGTCATTTGTGTCTAGGTGCACTACAATGTGAGGTTTGTCCTGTCCCTTCCGCATAACCTTAAGCTGAAATTGCTCCACTCTCCCTGCTGTCATGCCCATGATGCACTGCAGCAATATACATCTCCTCCTTGTATTATTTCCTCCCAATCTCACACCTTTCAGAATTGAGTCTCCTAAGCATATGACTGTACCTTTTCTCCCTTGCTCCACCCCCCACCTGTTTTCCTCTATCCTGGTCACAGTCTCGCTCATTGTGATCATTGTACCTGCTCTTTTTACCTCCTGCCCCTCCCATATCCTCCTTTGGTCCCTCATTACTCCTCCTCTACCTTCTTTTCCCCTGTCTCCACCAGCTGGCTTCTCACCATCCCTCGTCAGCACATTTTTCCTAGGATCCTCCATCCCCCTTTTCACACTGCTTCAAACAACCTCATCATCCCCTACTCCCCTTCCCTGCTGCTTGTCTTCTTGATCCCCCACCTCCCCCTTCTCTCTGCCTGATATGGCCTCTTCACCACCTTCTGCCCCCCACTTGTTCACTCCTATCCTTCTTTGCCCCTCCTCTACTTAACACATCTTAGCTTTTGCACCCCTGCAAGTCCCTCTTTCTCTCCCTTCCTTGTCCTTTCTGCCTCCTAGATGTTGTATTCTTTCATTTACCCTGCTCCTCCCCTATCCCCCAAGCTCCTCTAGCCCCTGGCTCTCTATGCTCCCCAACACAGAGAATCTATTATAGCTGTCTATGGTCCTTCCTTGAGCCCCCTGGTATTCTGTCTTTTGCATTACTCCCCCTCCAGACTTTGTATCCTCTTTCTCCCTCTGTGCCCACTCTACCTCTTTACTTTCAAATTGTTTCTTTAAATCCTTAAATTTTTTTCACTCCTGGCTAAATTCTTAGTGACCTGTTCATTAGACCTTAGTATTTTGGTTTTGTCTTTTTCCAAAGCTGAACACCAGTTTTTTAGCTGTTTATTAGCTTTTAATATTTCAGCCTTCTCTTTTTCTAAAGCTGAACACCACCCTTTCTGCTGATCAGCAGAATTTTGTAAAACAGCAAGGTCAGTCTTTAGGCTGATCAAGACACAGCCTTTGTCAGACATTTTCTCATTACTTTTATCTAACTGTTTTTTGAGCAATTAGATCAGGTCTACAAATCTACTGCATTCATAAGATTTCTCCCGTAGTTGTTGGCTTAGCTGTTTTACATCATTAAATACAATTAATTTATCAACAAAAGGAAGCAGTATAGCACAGTGTTTTAAGGCTCTGAGCTGCAAATCAGGAGACCTGGGTTTGAACACCACAGCTCTCTCTTGCATACTGTGTGACCCTGAGCAAGTCACTTAACTTCCCTATGCTCCCAGATCACACCTGTAAACAAGCTTTCAGCTTAGTGTGCTACTTCTGGTTAAAAACAATTTAAAAAAATGCAGATTCTCAAGCAGATCTATATACTCTTTATTCAGTTTCTCTAATCCATCAATTTTTTAATCTCGGCTACAGCTCAGACGCAGAGGTGTCAATGGCTTCACCTTATTGGGAGGTATTGAAAACTCTAAAAAAGATGCCTCTGTATCTGCCTGAACCTTATCTACAATTGTGCTAGCCACTGTCATGTTTTACATTCTTGTTACTAAACTTTAACAACACTTGCAATTACATATCAATAACCTTTTATCCAACACAATTTAAACCAAGTGATTAAATCTTTCTTGTGATGCTTCAAAAGGTTCTTTCTTGCAGTTTTACTGCCTGATAATTACTTCTTTCTATCTTTTCTTTCTGTCTAGAGGTAATTCTATCTTTAAATGCTTGAGAAACAATAACAGAAAAAATATTACTTATGCCATTTAGTAACTTGCAAACAATAATAATATTTATTTCTCATACACTCTTGATGTGGACTGTTATTCACTAACAATTATCCCACAAACAGCAGCCCCCAAATATGTCATAACAATAGGTTATATCAATTTTTAAGATCTGGCAGTATAGTCTAAAGGTTAGTGTAATGTGCTGTGAATGAGCTTTTACCTGGGTTGGATTCCCACAGCCTCCACTTGCATACTGTGTGACTCTGAGCAAGTCACTTAACCAGCCCAAAGCTTCCAGGTCACCCCTGAAAACAGGAACTTGTGCCTAGTGGGCCTTACCAGTTAACAAAGAATAAACAAATAAATAATATAGCACTTGGATTCACCTCGGGTCTTACCCCCAAATATTTATAAATTCCCCAAAGTAATTATAAAATTAAAATATGATATTATTCCTATCTTCCCTAGTTCTAGATAATGGTGAAAAATGTCTGCCTCACTTACGAATATGAAAAATAAACTCTATTAACACTTATATATAATAACAATATAAATATACTGTGTAAGCATAAAAAACTGTAAACAACAAAGGTTTCAGAAAATTAAATAAAACACAAAGGAATAAAACCTAAACAAATGAAAATGTCAGTGAAAAACAACACCACAGTAAATGAATAAGCAATGTTCAACACAATAAATGGTACTTGACTATGTACTCTGCTTTCAGCATGCTTTGTATTTGGCATGACCTTTTGGTACAAGAACTTGCAAACACATTACACTAGTGTCTCAGATTATAGACCAGATATTCAAAATTTTGCCCCCCCCCCAGAGTTTAATTAGCTGCGCCGTGGGCTAAATTAGCCCTGACCCAATAGCCCACTATATTCAAAAGGGATAGCCCTGGTCCTAAACCTGCTGAATATAGCATGCTAAGGAAGCCAGGCAAACTGGGCTGGGAGTACAGTGCAAACATAGCCCGGGAATAAGACAACTCTGAACATAGCAACCAGGAAGTGCACACCACAACAGCAGTCAAGTTCACAGCAACGTGAAGGAAGGTAGATGTGAACTATGTGGCCAATGTGTGTGCCAGAAAAGGTGTGGACTCAGTAAAGCTGCAAGCAGCAGTGCATGTGAAACTACATTGTGCAAAACTGTACAATATTTCCGAAATGTTTGTGTGGTGCTAGCACATTTGCACAGGTTTAGCGTGGAGCTAAGCCATTTACCCAGTGCGACCATGTTTGCCCAGGGCTAAACTTTGTTATATTCAATGGTGACATGCAAATGAGCCTACTTACATAGTCTCTAGGCAAACATCCAGATTGGCATCTCATTATGACCAGATTTGCATGCAGTTTGCCCAGCATTATTGCAGGGTCCCACAGCTCCACCTGTAGGTCAGTCTGGAAGTACAGGAGCTGGCTGGGTGTGCCCACAGCTCTGCCTGTAGGTCAGTCTGTCAGTGCATGGTAGTAGCTGCAGGCTACATTCATACAGTACAGCATAGCATATTGTGCCCCAGGGGACTACACAGCACAGGCACAGGTGGTGATGCTGCATGCAACTGTCAAACTGTAGGTTATGCTACAGTGCACAGCAGATACTACAGTAGCAAGTGGGGTCAGTAGTATGAGGGACACAGCAATGCCTATGGTTTGTAGGGCAGTGATGACCACTGCACTGTACACAGTGACAGGCCCAACTTGCAGGTGTTTACTGACACTGGACATTACTGTTTTGCTGTTGTATGACCCACAGATGCTGCACCTCTGGTATGGGATGCTCACAGCAACATATACAAGGTTGGCTGTGTGTGCTGTGGTGTCTGTACAGATGTGCGGTATGTGGCTGGGAGGCACATATGGTCAGATGGACGCACTGTTCACTGGTGTTGGGGTATTCCCAACACTGGCCCATGTGCACTGCATGATGTGTCCCGGCCTTGCGGCATCACTCAGTCTGTGGTGCAGCCTGGCCACTTGTACACCCTCCCCTCAACACCCTCCATGCCCACAGTGCTGCATGTGTGCTGGCATCTATTGGTGTCCACAGCACAGTGGTCTGCAGGTGTGTGCTGTATGGTCACACTGCCATGCTGTCCACTGGTGGCAGGGTCACCACTTACTGCCTGGCATGGCTGGGACTGGTGGAAGATGATGGCATCATTGTGATGCCAACAGTGAGCAGCATGTTTCCTGTATGTCTGGCTTATTTCTATGCATCATATTGGTTAGAGCCATGCAAAAGTTGAGCAAAAGCCATGCAAAGCCACAAAGTTGTGCAAAGCTGGTTTGCCCAGAGTTAAGACTACCTTTTCCTTGGCAGTAATTTGCACCACGCAAAGTGTTGCACTAATGTCACACAAAACCACTTTGCGTGGCGCTATTCGCTGAATATAGCATTGTGCTGAGCACACAACCCTCAGTTTGCTCCTTGCATACATTATAATTTTGCCCTGCTCTAATGCAGTTTGCATGCGCTATTTGACCTTTTCAATACAGCAGCCTGCACTAACCCAGCGCTAAACCTGCTCAAATGGTTTGCACCCAGTGCAAAGTTTTGAATATCTGTCTCTATGTCTCTAAATAACTTGCTTTCATTCTTTATAGCATGTAAGATGTATTTCTTCATTTTTGTTTAAACCTAAGCTTAAATGATATACCCCACAAGCTTTTAACTAAAGGTTAAGTTCACTATGTTACCTCCCCAGATAAACCAATATTAAAATATTAATTAGAATAATTGATATATTTAAAACAACACTTAAATGTCTGGTTAAAAGTAGAGGTTGGTCTTCCTTTCCTTTTAACTTAAAAAATCTTGATGAGAATCTTTGATTCTGGTTGATAAAAGGCCTTCAGTTGCCCGGCTATAGTACTTGTCTTTCTTTCCTCACTATTGAATCTGGAACTGTAAAATCTTCTGACATCAGTGAAGCAGTGCATGCTGGGTACTCCTTAATTGATGTCAGGAATCGTCAAAAAGTCTCATTAGGATTCTGGTGGTAACATCAAACAGTAAGACACCACAGCTTCTTCCCAACCACAGCTGTTTGCAGAAAAGGAGTTTCCTTGTGGATAGCAAAGTTCTTGGTAACTGGATTTATGATCTTTTCTGCTTTAGTTCATTTCAACTTAAACCTCAGGGCACTGGACCCATTTATTATCAAACGTCGCTGTATATTTCCTCTGGCTGGTGAAATTAACTGTCTGCCCATGCTTAGTTTTAGCAGAAGTTTTAAAACATCACTTCTGTCAAGATGTCCAGTGTAAACCATTTTTTTTGCTCCATCCAATATTGAAGAAAGTCTGCGTGCTACAAACAGTTCTTTTTTTTTTACAATTATTAAGCTTTATTAAATTTTCAACAATACAAGACAACATCCAAGATACAGAACATAACATACTTATTTTTTATTTATTTATTTATTTAGTTTTTGTTGACGGGTAAGTGCACTAGACAAATCCTGCCTATTTTCAGGCACGACCCGGGGGAGGGGGATACAGATGAATGCCAACTGACCTTGAACCAGATAAAGCTGTTGGTTGTATTTTTTAGTGAATGAGGGAAATTTGGCCAGGACACCAGGGAAATTCCTCTACTCTGCTTCCTGTGAGCAGGGGGACCCTTTTGCTGGTGACTCCAAGATGGCTGCTGTTCCAGATCCTGGTGGAGGTGGTGGAAATCCTACGGAAGGCAGGGGAGCTATCCTTACTGATATGGTGACTGAGAATGGAGTGGTGAAGAGTTCTGCTGTATGCACACTGCGGGAGCACTTTCAAGAAAGCCGCGGAGAATACCGTGCTATGGGAGAGGCAGAAGCCATAATGAAACACAACACGGAGCTTACGGATGCTGTTGCAGTTCAGAATCAGGAAGTTGATGGCCCGGATGATTTGCAGGATGGCGAGCGGTGCACAGAACCTCCGACTGTGGAGGAGGAGGGTTCGCTAGTTCCTGGTATGGCTAGGATGCCTTTCCAACCAGAGGAGGAGCATGGAGCTATGCAGAAGTCACAGACGACATCGGAGGGTTTTCCAGCCAGGGACTGGAGCAAGGAGACCACCCTGCTCAATGCAGGCTGGATGAGAAAAGATGGTAAATGGATTCCAGATGCTGAATGGCTCACTTTTTCACTGGAGGGCATGGCTGCTCAGGAGTCTCCAGGGCCAGTGCAACCTGATGAGGTGCAGATGGAGGCAGGTAGTGCTGCTGGTGGTGAGCCTTTTTTTCATGTTGGGACAGACTCTGGGGCTGCTTCTGGGTCATCGGGTGTCCCCCCCCCTTCCTCTCCTCAGAAGGAACAATTTAATAAAGGTCCTTGCTTTTCAGACCTTTTTCGTAACAATCATTTGGAACAAGCCCCCAGACAGAACGCTGTCTGCCTTAGGTACAGGGGGCTTCCAGAACCAACTGACCATTTCTTTGTAGCCCCCAGGCTACTCAAGGGATCGATGAATTTCCAAGCATCAGATATCTATGCCCTTATTAACATTCGAGGGGAAGAAACATTTGATATCAATTTCAAATCCTTTGTAGGACTTGATAAATGTTGGCAAAAATATGATTCCCTCAAAACAACCCCTTTGTGGACTTCGTTTTGGGCAATTCCTATTACAAAACCACTGTTTAAAGCTGTTCATGTTATGTTTCGAAATGAAGGGGTAAATGTGGGGGATATTTTGTATTGGCTTGAAAGTAAATGTACTGTCCTGGGTACTTCTGAACCTGTCATTGATGGGGAGGGCATTTGGACAGGTGGTTGGTGGTTTAAAATAAAATTGCATATTGTGGCGGAGTTGGTACAACATATTCCAAACAGTTTTTTCCTGGGTAGGGACTGAGGTGTATGCTTTTACCCTGGTCAACCCAAGGCATGTTACAAATGTGGAAGCCCACGTCACCTTAGCAGTGCTTGTGACAAAATCAAATGTGCCTTATGTGGGGAACTAGATCATGACAGTTATACATGTCGCAATGTTTTTCGCTGTAATTTGTGTCATACCCAAGGTCATGCATATCATCAATGTCCATATGCTGGCCAGAACAATTCTGGTGGGTTAGATAAAGAAACCTTGATTTCGGATGCACAAGGCCACTTTAGGCCAACTACAGAGGAAGCGGCCATCACTGACCCCAGTCCTCCTGGTCCAGACCACATGGGTTCGCCTCCCCCTGCGGGAGACGCATCTGATTCTTCTGGTATACCTCCTGTTGTTGTCCACCCACAGAAAGGTCAGGAGTGCATTGACCCTCTGGCGCTCGTAACTGCCCCTCCATCTGCCCCAGAGTTTAATGCGCCTCATCCAAAACGAGTGACATGATTCCATGCCAAAAAGCTTGTTTTACCACCCCCTGCTACTACGCATAATACTTTCCAGGTTCTGCAGGATGTAGAAGGAGACTCTGATTTTGATTTATCAGTTGCCTCAGGGGTCTTATCTGGGATGGAGTGTGATGAGGAGGGAGGACCCGAATTCTTGGCATCTAAAAGAAGTCGGGACGAAAATGAAAAAAAGACAAAACTTAGTTAATGCGCACTGGCTTTTTTGCCAATAGCTTCCTTGAATTCTTGTAGCCTCATGAATTCAAAAAAATGTCTAGGACTTTTGCACTTTTGTAAAACCTTACCTGCAGATATTATTTTTTTGCAGGAGACACATTTTTCTACCTCTACTGATGTTAATTACACCAAAAAATTGTGGCGTGCAGGACCCTCTTTTTGGTCCTTTGGCTCAGACGTTGCAGATGGAGTAGGGGTATTATTTTGTCATCCTTTCGTTCAAGTTACTGGCTTGGTTGACATAGTCCCAGGGCAGGCCCTACTCCTAGACTGTGTTTGCTGAGGGCTTTTTCTCTGACTCATTAATGTTTATGCACCTCAGGTTAAATCAGTCAGGGTTGCTTTATTTTCTGACATACAACAATATTTGTCTACCCCAAGGCATGTCATTCTGGGGGATTTCAATTGTGGATTGGATATTAAATTTAAAGATCACACACAGTGTAAGATACAGTATATTGTGATTCTCATGCCTTGTTTAAATTATTGTCGACGGCATCCTTGACAGATGTTTATAGAACATTAAATTCGAATCCAGGATTCACTTATAAAACGTGGTAATCTTGCAACATGGATTGATTTTATTTTTTCTTCCAGATTTTTGTTACCTTATTCTTTTTTTTGGCCCCATGTGAATTCTCGGATCATTTCTTGTTACAAGCAAAATTTTCTTTAACTAAGATTCCACCTGCTTTTCCGGCCTTGCCTGCTAGGTGAAAACTAAACCCGACAATCCTTGCTACTGAGCGCTATCAGATATGTTTATTTCAGGCTTTTGATAATCAGCATTCAGTAGCTGAGATGTATGATTTCTGGGGGGATTGGTGGATGGACACTAAAATGGAATTTCGGCGGGCCTCAAAGACACATCATTGTGCTACCCAGTCGGCAGATTACCTTGACTACTTAAAACTCAGAGCACAGTTCTATAAACTACTGTCACGGTCTTCAGTTTCTGATGATTTTGTTAAAGAACAATTGGCTATACTTAGATAAAGTATGAGGAACTACCATTATGGCAAGGCATGCACAATTCATGAAGACTTATCCTATGGGCTTAAGTCTTCACCAAGTTCAGATCCTTATTCAGCATGCAAACAAGCTTTGGATAGTAAACTTATGGAGGGTCTTTATGATTTTCAAGGGGTTCTACACACTGCAGACACCGACATGCTACATATAGCAGGGAACTTTCTGCGATCCCAATATGGTACAGTTTTTCAGTCCACCACTTTATGGGAGGATTTGTTTACTTTTCATCCACCTACCATAACTACCTCTGACTCTCTTATTCTAGATGCTCCTATAACTCTGGCTGAGGTTAAATCAGAAATAGCGCACTTAAAATCCGGAATATCACCTAGTCCAGATGGTTTAATTAATGAACTATACAAGCTTATGGCAGATGACATCAGTACCATCCTGACTTCAGTTTTTAACGAGATTCTGGATTCTTCACGGATACCGGATGGTTTTTCGGATGCTTTGACTTTTTTTTATTTAAAAAAGGGGTTAAGCACGGTATTGAGAATTGGAGACTGATCTGTTTATTAAATACAGATTACAAAATTTTTTCCGCCATTCTATGTCATCGGCTTCAACAGGTTGCTCCCTTTTTAGTACACTTGGTGCAAACATGTTCTATCCCAGGGAGACATATTCAGCAGAATTTGACTCTATTACGGAACGTGTGTGAGTTCGGGTGCTTAGGAAAACTTTCAGGGTATTTACTTTCTCTGGATTAGGCAAAAGCCTTTGATAAGGTGGCACACAGGTTTTTATTCGATGTTCTCTGACGATATGGGTTTTCTGTTAAAACAAGAACCTGGGTGGCACTTTTATATAACAATGCTCACAACTTCCCAATTGTAAATCATTTGGTGGGGGAAGGGATTGATTTTTGTAGAGGAGTGCGCCAGGGTTGTCCACTCAGTCCCTTACTATATACCTTTGTTTTGGATCCTTTGGTTCGGGAAATCCTTCATCATCCACACATTCGAGGCTTAACTCCATCTCTGGAGGTTCCACCTCAGTGTTTAGCAGTATATGCAGATGATGATCATTTCATGCTCAAGGATGTAACAGAAGGACTAGCCACATTACATATAGTGGAACATTATAGTTGGATTTAAGAAACATCTGTAAATTATGAGAAAAGTGCTGGAGTTTTTTTAGGCAATGGGGTTTCTGTTTCCAAGATTGGACAGATAACTGTTTCTTCGGGGCCCATCAAGATTCTAGGATTTTTTTGGGTTCTGGAGATTTAAATTATATTAATTGGCAATCACGTATTGAAATAGGAGAAAAGAAAGTACAATTGTGGAAAACTGGTCATTTTCTAAACAGAAACATGTATTAATCATTAAAAATTGTTTACTTCCCTTATTTCTTTGAGTTCAGTTTTTCCTTTACCTAGGAATCAGGAGACCCGTTTATATAGTATTTTTTTTTTCAAATGTTGTGGGGTAGCAGATTGAACCCAGTCAAATGGGATTTTACTTATCTTCCAATTAAGGCAGGAGGTCTAGGGATGATTAACCCGGTAGTCTTTTATTTTTCTTTTTTTATTAAAACTACTTTTCAAGAACGATCGACTGCAACCTGTCATCCATGGGATGCCTGGACTACAGCTTTTCCCCAAGATTTCTTCTCAAAGTGGTCTACTTTAGCACCTATTGTGAAAATTAATTATAAAGTTCCCTCTTTTTTGCCAGTACTGGTAACTAAGCTTTGTGCATGGAGGGTGGTTAAAGATGAGGTTTTTCGGCTTACTAGGAAAGGTCTTTATCAATATATAATGCCCCAGAATTTTTTTGTTCAGGTGGGTTTTCCCAGGCGTAACCTCTCGAAAGTAGCACTAGCTCTTAAAGTTCTCATGGATGGGAGGATCCCAGCTCGTATGTGGGATATTACATGGTTAAGCTGCCATGGGAAGCTTGGGGTTAAGGGAAATTTAAAACATAAAGCTTTAACAGAAAGAAACTGCATCTGCATTGAATGCATGGGTATAGAAGAAACCCAGACTCACTTTTTCCACAATTGTCCACATACAGTACAGTTTTGGTCTGCTTTGTCTGAGAAATGGGGGTGGGGAATAGCATGCCAGATTACATATGAATGTTTGGTTTTAGGAGAATATTCAGGATATTTTTCTCGTTTTCATCCCAGCACTCTTCATGTAATTTTTGCTTGTATCAAGTTTTATCTTTGGCAAGCACGATGTTCTTTTTCTATACAACATACCTGTATTTTACCTAGAGTAATGTTCAGTCAAATTGAGACGGCTTTACAGATACAAAAAGATTTTGAATACCATCATATTCCGAGTTCATTATTATTTGAATACTGGAAACATGTTTATTGGATTTGAAATGTTTTGTTGTACTTATTTTTTCTTTTCTTTATTTATATTGCTTTGTTTTGTATCTGAAATTTGTATAGTGATGCTTTATTTCCAGTTTTACTTTCAATTTGTTTCCATTGAGTATTTGTATTGATGGTTTTTGGTTTTTGCAATAAACAATTCCCCTACTCTTTTTGATAAGTGCCATGGGATCTTTAACATCCACCTGAACTACCTTCAATCCAGGCAGAAAGGACCTTGGTTTAACGTCTCATTCGAAAGATGGCACCTCAGAAGTGCAGCATCCCTCTCATGCTGCACTACAGTGTCAGTACTAGGATATTAACCCAAGTGCCAGATGTGGGAACTGAACCCACAGCCCTCTGATCTCCCGGCCTCAGAGGCAAGTGTGCTACCTACTGAGCCACTGACACTGCTGCATACAAGAATGGACACTAAATACAGACAATAATAACAAACCAAGAGATATCCCCACCCCCCCAAAATAAAACAATCCTCCCTCCAAGCACATCAGGGAGGTAGTATAGCACAGTGGTTTAAGTCTCTGAGCTACAAATCTGGAGACCTGGGTTTGAATCCCACAGCTCCCACTTGCATACTGTGTGGCTCTGAGCAAGTCACTTAACTTCCCTGTGCTCCCAGGTCACACCTGTAAACAAGCTTTCAGTTTAGTATGCCACTGTTGGTTAAACAATAAAAAAAAGGAGACACACATCTGCAAGATACCTCAGCAAGGTAATACAATTAACTATCTACTGGGAGCCCTGGTGAGGATTAGTGGGAATGATCAGCTGAGGAAGAAACATGTTGAGATTCCTCTGGACCAACTGAGATGGACAAAAGGGCATAAAGTGGATCCCAATGAGATTTGAAACAATGGGTCCTGCCTTGCCAACATGTGATATGCTTTTCCATCTCAACCCAATCAGGATCTCCTGGTGCCACTCCTTATAAGACAGGATGGTGTCATCCAACCAATGTTGGCAGATGATTAACTTTGTCATTATAGCAATCAGAGACATGTAAGCTCAGTGAAGTCCGAAAAGCTCCTCTGGGAAAATGATGATGAGGCAAACCTAAGGGGGATAAAAAGATTCCAAACCCAGAACTGGGTCTAGGAAGCTGGATAGCATTACAGAAAGGAATGACCCTTGGGCAATCCCACAGTATATGCTTCAAATGGCCCTGCTGTGCTACAGCAGGAGCAGGTAGAAGTTGCTTGTTTGCCCATCTTATGGAGCCTGGCAGGGGTAAAGTAGAGATTGTTTAGAATTCAAAATTGTAGCAATTGGTATCAGTCCTGTTTGCTGAAATGATATAAATGTTGCCAAGCCCTCTGCCAGACCTGAACCTACACCCAGAGTTCTAAGGCCTCCTTCCAATTGAAACAGGCACCCAACAAGCTGGCCAGATCCCTTGATTGAAAAAGCTGACAGAAACCAGACATAGCATGGGGTTGAGCTACCACATGAAGAAGGTCAAATAAAATCTCCACAGGCAACAAGAGCCAAGGATGGGGGCTCATAAATGAGGCAACAGCCCCGGTGAGTTGCAAATATTTAAAAGGATGAAAAACAGGAAGGTCAAACCTCTGCTGAACAACAGTGAGTGGGACAGCCATATCTCCATCAAGAAAAGATGAGCTAGAGGCAGTCCTGAGCTGAGAGTAAAAATGAAAAGGGATTGGCTGGTGTGCAATCTGAATGTTGGTGTGCCCCAAAATTGGCAGAGACTGGTCCTTCACCCACTCCCACCCCATGTACGAGCAGAGTTGCCTGATGGCTCTATGAGACTACCACAAGGGTGTACCATGGAGCTTAGGAGACAGCTGGCAAGGTTTGAAGTATAGCAGACTACATAGCTGAAGCCCTGCTGTTTACATATATGCTGTTCCAAAGACAGTCAGAGTGGGTGAAAGTCTGTGGTGTTGAGAGAGGGCATGGGAGAGTCCCAGAAGAAATGTTTAGAACTATGGAAGGTACAGTAGTACAAAAAAATAGGGAGTCGGAGACCACCCCTCTCTTTAGACAAGGTGAGCTTAAAATAAGCCCTATGGGGAGCCCTTTGTTTCCAGAGAAAAATTAAGCTTAGCAAACCAAACCTTGGGTAAGCAGAGACCCAATGTTCCAAGAGGGTAAAGAATACAGAGTAAGATATTCATTTTGATGATGCTCACCTTGCCCCAGAGAGAGACAGAAAGATGCATCTATCTTTGTAAATCTTCAGAAACATCTTTCAGAAGGGGGGCTAAGTTCTCTCTCCCCAATACAGCCAGGTCTCAGGTAACTCTGATGCCCAAGTATGTAAGAGCATTAGGTTCCCAGAGTAGGTCTATCCAAGATCTACTAGCAGTGGACATATACACTGAGCGGCAGAACCTTGGTTTTATCAAGGCTAAGTTTGTAACCCACCATCTCAGAAAACCTATGAATTTCATCAAGCCCAGCAGGACTGGAAAGTTGGGGATTTATTAAATGTAGTAATAAATCATCAGCATAGGTCAAGAATATACAACTAATCTGACCAACCTGGATACCTTCAAACCCAGGATTCTCATGTAGGTTGTGCAGTAGGGGTTCAAAATAAAGGTTGAACAGGAATGGGGATAAGAGACTTCCCTGCCGTGTTCCATGCTGGAGTGGACAAAATCACATTGCAGTGGATCCTAGCTGTAGGACTGGAATATAGAACATGCACCCAATCATAAAAAAACATTGGGGAAAACAAATTTATCAAGGGTGGCAAAAAGAAAAGGCCAAGACACCCAATCAAAAGCCTTTTCTGCATCGAGAGAGACCAAAGCTGCTGGGACCATGCTCTCCACAGGACCCAGAAGTCAAATACTAGAGGTTTTGGAGGTGTTCAGAAGAGGAACAGCCAGCCATGAATCCAACTTGCATTGGGCTAATGAGACCCAACCATACCTGGAACAGAAGGGTGGCTAAGACCTTTGCCATAATTTCAAATCAGAGTTGAGCAGGGGAAATGGGCCTGTAATTACTGGGCAACAGGTTTCTTAGCTGGCTTTAAGGTGAGGGAGAGCCAAGCCTGGGTGAATGCGGAATCAGAGAGGGCTGATGACTGCAAGTAGATAAACAAATGAATAAGAATGGGGCTAACCTATTCTCTGCACTCAATATAAAAGTTATTAAGGAAGTCGTAGGGACCCGGGGCTTTATTTTTAGGGAGAGAATGGATAGCAGCCTGGAATTCCTCCTCTGTTATAGTGGAACCTAAAAAACACTGCTGGGGGGGGAGAAAACTGTGGGGGATGCAAGGCATTCAGGTAATCTATCATTCGATCAGGGAGATCAGGAGAGTTAGAATTGGCAGCATATAGGGATTGGTGGATCCATCACTGGTCATCGACAAAGATTTTGTCAAATGCCCAGACAGCGAAACTGACAGGTTGACCTCATTTTGCAGTCAGCTGCTAGTTTTGAACAAAAACAAGTTTTCTTCATGAGGCTTCACCTCCCGAGCCCCCTGCAATCCCCCCTTAGATTTCTCAACTCCAAGTCAGAGCTGATTTTCGGGGGGGGGGGGTGCAGGACCCCCGATAGACAGGGCTGGGTTCCAGTAGGTTCCCTACAGCGCAGTGGCACTGTAGTTGCTGTAGGGGACTGCGCTGTTGAAATGTCACTGTACCTGCTGTATACTGGGATGGGTAATACTGACAGAATGCGTCTGCAATCTCCCAAAGCCAGGTGAGGATCTGCCCCCATGGATCTAGCTGAAAGGAATGTATAGCCATCTTCGACTTAGTCTGTCAAAGGTGCAGGGCCAGAAGCCTCCCAGCCCTCTCCCCAGATTCCAAGTAACACAGTCTCATGCTCTGAAGGGCTAAATCAGCCTGCTCAGCCAAAAGGTCAAAATACTGAGCTCTCAGGGCATTTAGCTGGCACCGGACGCCCGGATCCGAAGAGGCAGAAAAGGATCCCTCAAAAGGTTTCTGATGTGTCATAACAGACCGTCCATCTTGCCCACCTTCTATTTTTTATGGGTGCAGGCTATTCATATAAATTCCCCCATATTGTGCATTTTGCAGCCCCCCACAACATGTCTAAAGAAGAAATAGACCTCTGGTTAGCCAGGAGAAAATTCTGCAGGAGTGTTTTAACTGCTGCAAGGACACGGAGATCCCTAAGCAGGGTAACGTTAAGTCGCCAGGTGGAGTCTCATTCTTCCAGCCCAAGTAAACTATGATCTAAGGATACTGCAGTGTGGTTAGAAACCACCATGGGGTGTATGTCACAAGCCTGCAGACCAGACACAATTGCAGTGCTAATAAGAAAGTAATCCATTCTGGACTGCAAAGCATGAGGTACGGAATAAAATGTATATTGTCACATGGAAGGGTGTAAAAGGTGCCACCGGTCTACTTGTTTCCAGCTGTATCCAAGAGAAAAAGGCCCTTCATGGCATCCCCAGATCAATCAACATCTGAGTCAGAAGCCAAATTCTAATCCCCTCCAAGGACTCACAGTAAATGCAAAAGGGGGGTCAGCTGGGATAAGCAAAAAACTGGGGTGTGTCTGCATTGGGGCTATAAACTAAACCCAGGATCAATTATGATCATCCAAGCCTACAGTGTAAAAACACAAAATGGCCCTCCGGGTCACAGATCTCTTGCAGCAGAACATAGGCAGCCTTCCTGTCAATAAGAATAGTGACACCTCCCCTCTTATTACTAGCACCCGTACCAAACACATGCCCCACTCATACCCCTTGAAAATAGAGGACATCAGCCCTACGTAAATGGGTTTCTTGCAGGAACACAACACTAGGTTGGAGCTTTTAAGATGTCTCAAAACCAGGTAATGTTTCTTCTTGTCTTGGGCACCCTTTTATTTTCCATGAAACAAATCTATAGTAATGAGTAGTGATACATGGATAGCAATTTTGCACCGGATATCGGATCCAGATATTTTTTTATTTTAAATCTGACAAGATCAGTTCAACAGCAGTTTGGCTATCAGCCGCACGTTGTGGTATTCTTGCTGGCTCATCCACATGTCAGTCTCATTGCACCACACTGCTGTTTAACATTATACAAACAAACAAAACAAAAAAACACCACTTGACAGTAGCTGAGGAAAAATCAGGGCATATTAACCTTGCAATGAGGTGCAGATCAGCGAGAGAGCAGAGAGCAGATTGCGGTTCAGTTTTATAATATGCAGTTTAGGAGCAGTTCAAAGGGCCCAGTCATAATTTGCTGCCATTTCTACATATTTCCATTTTATTGACTGTAGGATTGGGCCATGTAGCATGATAGTCATCTACTGGACAGGTGCAGAACTGCAATTAGGGTAGAAAATGAACTTTGGTAAAGTTAATTGGGCAGACTGCTGTCAGACAAACTGGATGCCCAATGCAGACCATTCAAACCCAATCAGATTTAAACGTAGAATCAATATTTGATTTGGTTGGATACTGTTAAAAAGCCTGATATCCAACACGGATTGGTTCACCAGGTCAGATATCTGTGCATCCCTAGTAATGAGTCATTAGTATAGTGCAAACAGGTGATATAGAATCAACTGGAAAATAAACCCTTGAAATGCAACCACAGGACAACTTTGTGAATAGGTCCTTGGACCTACAGTTCTATCCTGTTAAAAAATAACATTTTAACAACAACATGCAGTATAACTAGGACCCCAAGCTGTTCTTTGACACCCCCAAAAAATACACAGATACAAAAGCACCCCACCCACCTGAAACACCATACAAACAAAACTCTTGATCTCAAAGACCAACTCCCAGTGCCACAAACCAATCTCTAAACTTCTTTCCATCTATGATGTTATACAAGCTACCCTCCCAGCTATATTCTCCTCCCCCTCCCCCACCAATAATATCAAACAGGAAACATCCAAGTCCCTAGGTAGTAAAGTGAAGTGGTTAAACACACCCCACCAAATAACACTGTATGGGAATCCCCCAAATATCATAACAGCATTCACAGAAACACTATAATATAAAGGATATATAAAGCAAACCATGGTGTTAAGAAATTATATACAACCCATAAACTACATTAGTCTCTTCTGGCATACATTAACTGGCATTATAGCAGATGAAAGCCCAATTCAGTTAGCCAACTGGGGGACAGAATCACACATAAGACCCCCAATGGTATATTAGGCCCAGTCACCAAGGGGCTAAAAAAAAACAGGACCCTCAAAAAGGGGTAGGCAAGCAGGTAAGAATAATAAAAGTGGCAAAATGCACTTACTGCCCCCACAAAATAACCAGCCCCTAACAAAGATAGCCATAAATATGGAACAGTAACAATGAAGCAGGAGGGGTCCAAAGCTGAAGAACAGGGATGGTTAACAAACAGAGGACTCAAGTGTAAACTGCCATCCGACAAGAAAGAGCTGCCAAAGTCACAGGCAAGTTGAGTCAGCCACCTCCCCTTGCCAACTCAGCCTCAGCATAAACAAATGATAGAGTGAGGATACTGAGCGGTCAGCCAGAGTTTGCTAGGCTGTATGGGCAAAAGCCCTCTGCAGCCAATGCTGCAAGGATGCAAGTGGGTATGACAGCACAGTGCTGGTCCACCAGGAACTAGAGAAAAAAGAAACCACAGAGTCCAATTCCATCCGGACAGGATAACAAACATCAGGCAGCCTTTAGATAGACTGAAGAGTGAGGGGGCATGTAAAAGGTCAGATTTAGAGGCAGGAGTCCAGAACGTAGATGCCTCATGAGGGTTGTGTAGGTACAGTGCTCAAATCGCAGGATCATCTGAATATGGAAACCAAACATTTAATGGGCAGAAAACAAATTGTCCATGTAAATAAAATTCAGACGCAGTCAGACTGGCAAACTAGAAGTGCAGAACAAAGTAAATAGCACAATCGGAGCTGTGCTGTGGGCAAGTACTAACCCTGAAACCCTGAAAATGTTGCCTCAAGCAGGTTTGAAAAGGTCAGGGAACAGGAGTGTCAGCTCTTTTGTCACCTGTGCAGGGTTTTCAGAGCTCCTCCATTCCACTTGGTGCTGCACCTGTAGTATTGTAGGATACCTCATTTGAAGGCTAATCTCAGCTTCTATCATTTTTGTCACAATGGGATGAAAGTCCTTCCTCCTCTGCCGCACCGACAAGGTGAGATCCAGGGTAATTCAGAGTGGGGATCCTTCTCACATAATGGACTGAGTGTCCTTGGTCCTAAAAACAATGTGCTGCTTGTCCAGAATGTTTCAATATTTAAAAATAAAAGAACTGGGAGTGACTCCCTCTGGATGCATGAGCCTAAGAGAGCGGGTAAGCCCTCTCAATAATATATGCAGAGCCATTTGGAGAAGACCCTGCAAAACGTTCACACAATTTATGGACAAAATGGATTTTGCTGGAGCCCTTTGCTCACTCAGGAACCCCTGGAGTAATTAAATGCAGTTGTGTGCTTTAAGGTCTTCAAGTCAATCCACAAGCTTTCTGCAGTGATGTCGTAGTTGGTTACATTCTGAATCAGTCCTCATTTGCCAGTCTACCAGCGAGGACGTCTGGGATTCAGCATTGCCCCAACAGCGAGTAAGAGTGTCCATGGAGCCCTTCACTTGCTGGAGGGATTCAGTAATAGTAAGCAGAGCAGACATCAAAGTCCCCTGTTTTCTGCAGTTCTGTGGCATGCAGTGATTGCCGAAGAAATTAAGACCTGCTGCAGAATTTCTGACTGGCTGCAAAAATTGCACAGAAATTGTCGTAGTAAGTTGCCCAGAGACAGGCACCACTCCTTTCCACTGATTCCTTTGGTTGCCTGTAGCTTACAAAAACTAAAACTTACTGCCGACCATCTCAGCTTCTCAAATCATTCCCACCCAGCCCTGAGAGGCCCCACTGAGTGACCCAATTTTTGTTATATTTAACCCTTGTTTGGTCGACGGTTGTGTGATGATCCATTGCCTTTTTCTATCACTGCTAGTGGGCTAGAATGCTTGTTTCTTATCCCAGTAGTGCTTTCTGGGGCCCACACAAAGCCATACTGGGACAGGAATCCCACATTTGGGCCCAGCAGTACTAGGAAGAGGCAGTGGATTGTCCAGCAGTGTTGGACCAAAAAAGAGTAGGAATATAAAAAACTGAGTAACTCAATGAGGCTCTGGGTGGTATTACTTTGGGGTTAAGGTATGCAGGATTGGTATTTTTTGTTTTATAAGGGGGCAGAGTATTGTAAAGAGGAGATCTTACAATACATTTGAGGGAGGAAGAATCACTGTACAGTGTTGGACTGGATAATGGCATGCATTTAAATCTACAAGGCTACTCAATGACATGCTCAAGCCTGGTTAGGAAGTTGGTGGTATGAGATGGATGTTGATGGGTTTGATATATTCTAAAATCATGAGAGGGTAAAGTGCTGGTGGTTGGGGTTTACAGCCCAAAAGGCTGCTATGGATGGGACTGAAGGGGTTGTCAACCTCTGGGTTAACTCTAGTGTCTGGGGGAGAAAATGTAAATTATAAAAAATGCAAGCAAATAGACAGTTAAGTAGATAAAAATGTTGGGGCAGAAAAAGAATGAGAGAAAGCTGGATATACTGAAGAAATAAAAAAGATGGAGCCAAAAGAAGTGAAAAAGTAAAGATAACGATTATGTAAAATGTGGAAACTAAATAATGGAAGAGGGAAACAGACAAAACAGAGAAAGTCACAGAGACTGCAGATGAAACATTTTAAAACTTGTTAAAATTTATATATTGCTCTGGGACAATATGCAAGGATGGGCAACACAGATTTCAAGCTCACTGCATCCCAATTAAAAATGTCACTGAGGTACCAGAAGATTTACTTAGACCATCAATGACTGTTTAATACAGTAGTCAGTTTTTTTTTTTATTCTTTTGTAACTGAGTAAATTTACCAAAGAATAAATCCAGTGTAGTTCACCCCAATTTGAATTAATCCAATTTTGGCTCTCTGGAGCTGGCAGCCCTAGCTCTTCAACATCCTTAGTCTTACAGTCAGACCCAGTTCATTAATATTCTGTGATAAAATGGTTTGGAGAACACTGCACATTCCATCCGCTTCCTTCCTGGGGGTGGTAGTGGTGCTACATTGTGTGAGGCGTGTTATACTGGGTTTTAAAAACTAGGATCAGGCAAGGATGTTGAAGGGTCATGATTGTGTTAAGGAAAGGAGAGAATATCTTGCTGCCACTAGGTCTAGGCTAGGGGAAAGCTGCAAAAAGCATTACTACCATTAAGGGTGAGGGTGATGAAAGACAGCATTGCTGCGATTAGGTCTAGGGAAGAGAGGAGAGGAGGAGCAGGAGGGGGGGATTATTGCTGCTACTATGTAGACTGATGGAGGAGCAAGTATTACTGCCATTAGGTAGATGGGAAGAAGAGGAAGAGAAAGCTTTTCTTTTACTAAGTTTTGGGGGGAGACAAGAGATCAGAGCACTGCAGCCTTTTGGTCTCAAATTTTTTCCTCTAGAATAGGAACTTTGCCTCACTTAGAAACATAAGCCATGTTTACATGGCTGACATTGCTCCTTCTGTACAGTGTTGCAGAACTGCCTCAAAAAAGATGTTCAGCTTCTGCTTCTGCACAGCCCCTCTCTGTGACAATGTAAGACTCACTGGAGAGGGGCTGTGAGTCAAGGCATGGTGTGTTGATAAAAGCAAAAAGATGCCCACAGGGTCTGGTGCATGGGAATGAGCAGTGCAGCCTATCCACATGGCCACTTAAACTGCTTACTCTGGAACATGTTCCCAAACTTGATGTGACTGTGGGTGTGAAGTAAGGACAGACCCTTTATGACCTGTTAAGTGTCCATATGGCTGCATTTGCACAAATACAACTGTAAACAGGGCTATAGATGATGAGACTACAGAGGCAGAAGAAAAAAGTGAAAATACAAAATGTTAGCTGAGCCACTCTGATAGGCTACTAGTGGCACATCAAGGTTATATGAGGGCAACCCATGTTCAGGTGTTATCCTAAGATCACCTGCTCTAGGACAATCCATGGTCAGAGGGCACTGCAGAAGCCAAGGCTTTCGGGCTAGGGAAGGGAGGGGTACACATGAAAGAAAAATAAGTAAAAATGAAGTCAATGTAAGAAAGGTAACAACCAAACTAAAGATTATTTTTTCAAAACATGAAAATTAAAACAAGGAAAGAGTGAAGCAAAAAGAGAAAAAAGAGAAGTAACCACACTGACACTGCAGATGTCTACATGTTTGTATTTTGAAGATATTGCAATTTTCAGGTTGGCAGTATGGGGATCCTCTGTATCCACCCATAGCCTGCTGACCCCAACTACAACTACAACTACAACTACAACTACAACTGTACATGGGGCCCCTAACCGATATTCACAGAAAAGGGGAGTCTTGGGTTTTACATGGCTAGACTACTTCAAGCCTTGGGTTTGAAATATATTGGCTCTGTTGGATAGAGCCTACTCTATACCATGCTATGTAAAGATTTACATGTTATGTATGTTACTACTATAAACTTTTTATATACAGTTAATGCCTTTATTTATTCATATTTAAAGGTTTATTTTGCTAAGCTAGCTGCAAAATCATTTAGGAGGTACTAAACCATAACAGTAAAACACACTAACAATGATGCCTTTTTGTGTGCAAAAAACTGCTTTTACTCATTCACAGTGATTGCCGATGTTTCTGACATATGAACATCTTCTTGCAAACAAAAAGGCATCGTTGTTAGTGTGTTTTACTGTTATGGTGTACTGCTTGCTAAATGATTTTGCAGCTAGCGCTAGCAAAATAAACCTTGAAATACGAATTGAGTCCCCGTAGGAGCAACACCACCTGAATTCATACTGTTGGGGTCAAGAAGTAATTATAAAATAATAGAAGCATATAAACCCCAGAGAGCACAAGCAAATACACTTGGATTTTTTGAAGAATTCCTTTTATTGAATATTAGTGTTGTATTTCCAAAGGAGTTTTTCTCCTGGCCAGGAAAAATTGTTTTTACATCAGTAAGAATATTCTATAATGCTTGAAAATTCAATAAAAATACTTTGGAAAAAAAAGCTACCCCTTTGGGAACAACTATTCAGCTATTTGCTTTGTTGCCAGTACATTGAAGGGTGCTTGCCAGTAGCCATTAATGCCATAGCACCAATCCATAAATAGATTTAGGTGACTATGGAGAGCCAGAACAGCTGCTAAAAAGCATAAAACTGGAGATGTAAGGGAAATCATGTAACTTACATTTATGTGGTGGAAGTCAGGGGTCCTTCTCATAGGCCAGCACTGCTGGGGCCCCTAAAAACTGTAAACTGACTCTGTATTATTTATATATAAATGTGCCACAGAACTTTAAACCTTGCAGCAGAATGTTATCTAATAGTGCCAAAGAAGTTCAGAGTCCCTGCTGCAGAATTACATCTACAGTGCCACAGAGAACAGGGGGCCTTGGCAGACATCAGGGGCTACAATTCCTCCAAGAATCTCTCTTTGGTTAAAGCACTGGATAGAGCAGTAGACTGTGATGTGGCCTGAGCTTTAGACCACTTCAGAGCCTTATTGAGCGCCGCTGGTGGAGTGTGTTTGGGTGGTGGTGTTTTCATCTTGGCATCCAAAGTGAAATCTACAGCCCAGGAAGAAGCTCCAGCAGTTCCACCACACAAGGCAGATAAAGAACAACCACAAAAGTAAAATACTATTTATAATTCAAATAAATAGGTTAAAGAACAGGAGAGAGGAGAGACTCCAGTCAGGCAGCCATCATGTGACTTCCTCATAACAAGCAGTTCTTGAAGCTAGTCCTTGTTGCAATCTTGTATCAGCTTCCAGGCTTGTTATCAGCACCCCGGTGGAGATGTCAGTGGCTTAACCAAATGCTGGTCTCAGACAGGCATGGCTTAGGCTTTTGGCCTAGCAAAAGTCTTAAAACAACAAGATTCCTTAGCTAAACTGACACAAGTTCTCACAGCTTGAAGAATCAAGCAACTCCATTGTGGGCCTGGCCAAATTTGCATATATGTTTTTAGATTGAGTAACATCATTACCAGACTCTGATAGGTTCTTGCAGCTGATGTATGGGTAACTTTCAACTCCACCCTAAAGACATCCCACTTGCTTCAGGTTCACTTTTATAAATGAAATTATTTTTCTGCCATACCTTTGTCATGCAAAATAATATAACTTTTAAACCAACATTTTTGAACTTCTCTCATTGAATGGAGTCTTTTAACATCTTTCCTATGTTTCTAGGATCAGTATTTCCTACCTTAGACCAATAAAGGCTATAACTTTAATTTTTTTAGCAAAGTTTCTCAAAACAAAGTAATAGTCTCATTTTAAATATTCTAGGCTTCAGAATAATATAAGAGTTGTCCATAATGTTTTACAGGAAAGTCTATAAAACATTAGATTCCTTTACAACACATGATTTCTTTGTTTGTGCTTAATGGGGTGAGACCTCATGCAGCTTGGAGCCCCTTGAGAAACTCTGACATGAAGTGACTACATTCTGTCTTTAAGTACTTGATCAGAAGTTACGTCCTTAGAAAGATCATAAAGCCAGCTTCGTTTTAAGATTACACAAGTCTGTTTATTCATGACAGTTTTGATGTGGCAATGTTCCATAAATAGTAAAGACCAGAAGGCAACAGCATTTACTAAACTTAAATGAATAGAGAGTTGTAATTTTGTTTACCACTTGTAAAAGTTTCAGTTTACCATCATGTTACGTTTTTTAGTTACAGACAAAAGTATTTTAATTACCATGCAAGTCTAAAGGATTTTCAAACAAGGTATCTCACGCATAGCATGGCTGTTCCAGGTACTGGTTGGCACACAAACATGTCCATACATCATGGCCAGTTCCATAGCAACCATTCACTCTGGCCCCAGCTCTAAGGAGTGAAGCTTCTTCCTTATCTCTGGTTACCAAGGGTATTATAACCTTTGACCCTTAAAAAGTATAGGTAGGCCTCTTTCTCTGGACTAACACTGCAGAGTGACCTTCTGATATCATGACTTAAGTTTGATGCATCATCCCCTTTTCCAGTGCTCACTTAAGCAGTTTTTTTCTTAAAGTTAGAAAAATCATGTCGACAGTAATCTTAACCAGAAGTATTATAGTATCCCTTCTAATTAGGCCCTTATAAAGAATATAAAATAATAATTAATAATGTAAATTTGAATACAAAATGCAATAAAAAAATATTTTAATAATAGATTTGTCCCTACAGGGGCTGAGATCTGCAGGAGTCACGCTTGTTTATATGCTATTCGGAAGGCATCAGAGACAACACACACAAAGTTTAGAAATACTAGTAGTCTAAGAATAGAACAGAAAAATAGTAATTAATACTCATCCAAAATGGCAGTCGACTGAAGCAGCCTTCTCTGCAAGGTCAAACATGAGCAAGTCGATGGTGGGAAAGAACTGGAAGGCATGGGCACTGGTCACTATATAGCGTCACACTGACATCAGTCATGTGATGTCGGGTTGGTGGTCCCCCTCCACACACTGCTTGCTAAAGTTTTCTGTGGGGCCCTAGCTCCTGGCGACTTAGTGGTTATCACCTATGCAAGAGCCCTCTTGAAGTAAGATCAATAATTACATTTCTGTTTTCTTCTTTCCAAGTAAAATCTGGTTATGAAGAAAATATAACCTGCTAAATTATTACAAAAGATCACATTATCAAAAATCACATATTTCTATTAAAAATATAATATTTTTGTGGCAGGAAGTGTTATTTCTCCATAGAAATCTGGAAACAGATATGCAGTTTTATATTGAAATACACTGGCAGCCTACTAGGTCAAAATGCTGTACACTTAATAGTGTACGTCAAAGCCCTGTAACTGCAACAGTGCAGTACAACTGAACAAGAGGTGCAGTACTGCGAATGGGTCTTTGTGCAGTACTGCACCCTTTCACTGTCCCAGGCAGAGGATAAGACCTCTGTTGGGAGAGGGTTCCACTAAGCAGCTTCCGTGGCTCAATGCATTGAGTCACTGGCAGCAAGGAAGCAAAGCATTTGGGACCAGGTTCAATTCCCAGTCCCAGACGCATGGACATTTTCTTTTTTTTTTTTTTGCACTTTGTGCAATATTTGTGTTAACTCCTCCCTCCAGAGTTAATTATATTAGTTGAGCGGTCAGTGGTGCAGCCCCCGTAATGGAAAAAAAAAAAGAATTTTGCCGCATGGCACATATCACGTTGTTTTGGCTGCACACTATATGCATGCGGCATAATGTCTTGTGACATTATAACCCTGTGCCCATTGGCAGCCTTGCCAGTAAAGAGTTCCTAACATCATAATATAAGGATTCCATTGGATTATTTTCTTACTAGCTAGTTCCCAAAATACTAATAAAATTATGAAAAATTAAGTAAAGAAACAAATAAAAGTAAACTGAATGACTGCAGAGGCACCTGAAAGCCGCAAACCTTCATTCTTCATGATATACACCCTTACTAAGCCTTTGCTCTTTAAAAGTTTTGTTTTCCTTGCATGATGTCACAGTTGGGGTTGCAGCACTGAGAAAAAAAGGAGTGGGTCATGTAAATGAAGCAGAGCATAGAAATAAAAGCATTTTTTTAAATTAATAAACAGCACTTTTGGGCAGTTTGAATGGTAGGAGACTGAATCACAACTCCTACAGGTTACTACTCCCATTTACTATGGCAAACCTTAGAAAATCACTTTACATTTACACTGTCATATCCTTGACCACCTCTCTATCCTTTCAAGATCCCTTTTCATGTCCCTTTTCCCCTCCTCATTATTCACTCTGCCACAGATTTTGGTATCATCTGCAAAGTGACTGATGAGATTTCCTCCCCATATCATGGATATGTGGCCTAGTACTGGTCCTAGGGCATTTGTTATGCAATGTCACCAGTCACATCTCTGAGCACTGAGTACTTTACATTCATAAGTCAGAGGTAATGGGCACTGGTTATGACTCATTGCTTGTAAATCCCAAAGCACAGCAAAGAGTTACAGGATCCAGCACATATCATGTCATCTCATCAAGGGCAAATACAGCGCAGTCAGAAACAGAACAGACAAACTCTTGAAACATGAACCCATACATTCAGAATACTGGAGGGGAAGGAAAAAATGGTAAGCTACTAAATTGCATTGGAGTGGTGGCCCATGGCAGCATGTTGCTGTAACTGTAAATCCTACCATCCCCTAAATCTATGGCAGTAGTTTGGATGTGTTTTTTTATGTTTCAAGGGTTTGCCTATGCTGTTTGTGCCACACTGGCTTTGCCCACTATGAGATGATGTGGATCCAATCCAGAACTCCCATCTGTATAGAACACCTTACACTGTGGGTGAATGTTCTGAATCTTCAGTTTCAATTTCAAAAAAAAAAAAAAAAGTCACATAGGCAGACTCACCTGAATTTGGAAATTTAAAACATGATTTAGAAAAACATTTAGAAAAGTTGGACATAAAAATAAAATCATGTAAACAGAAGAAGTTTTTAAGAGATGTAAAAATATTTTTTTAAATAATATGGTGTTCAAATTGACTAAAAAGTCAAAACTCAAGTATTAAAAAATCTGATAATACCTAAACATATGAAATTGGCTCTGGAAATTCAGCCAGCCAATCAACAATTTTTTAGCAGATTTGTCCCCTTTCATAAGCCAGTTGTAAGGGCCACTGGCATTGGCATGGTGCTTGTAACTCCAACAGCTCAACTTAACAAATATATTAAACAATTTAAATCAAATATGTGTGTACTGAATTAGGACACTGGATTTATAACACACTATGGTAAACTGTAATTATTTTGCTACTTGTTATCCATAGTTTTTTTCCCCTCTTCTTTTGTGTTCTTGAATATTTTCCTGCCTCTCTTACATTTTCCTTTCAGCCTAGTACTAACCAACCCCTCTCCATCTCACACTTCACTATATGTACTTACCTACCACTTTGTTTATCCAGGCCTTTTATGTTTTGTTTAATTTCATTCCTTCTAGGCTTCCTTTAATTCTTAACTTTCCCTACCTCCTACCCTTCCTCCATACATCTTGCATCTTTCTTATCTGTGTTCCTCTCTTGTCACCTTTTCAGCATTCTTTTATTTTCAGAGGCTCTGTTCCTTTATAGCCCCCGCCCCCTTCAGTTCTTCTCACATGTCCTTTTGTTTTTCACTTTGCAACTTTTACAGACTTTTACCTCAGGGCTTAATTGCTTTGTGTTCTTTTTCTTCTCTTCTGAGCTTCACCCTGCCTACCATTCTACCCTTCCTGTAATTCTCTTCTACTATTTTTATAGATTGCTCCACTGTTTATATAAATACTGCTTATGTTGCTCAGTTTGTCATTCACCTGAAGAAGGGGCCTGTGAGGCCCTGAAAGGTGTGTAGAGTGCCAACTTTGTACAAGACTCTCATTGGGACAATAAAAGGTTGATAAATAATTCCAGCTTCTCCTGGTTTCCAAGGACCAGTAAGGCTAGAATCCCTTTTTACCAAATGACTCCAACAGCAAACAGAGTCAAAGGCTCTAGCACTACAGTCTGTATAACAGAACTGATAACACAGTGGGTGAATCTTCTCAATTTTTATTCAGTTTCAGTTTCCATTTAAAAGTCACATAGGCACAGCAGCAAACAACAGCAGGGAGCACCACTGGAGTTAAAATATTTTGTGCATGAGTTCCAATCACAGCTATCTTTGTCTTCACTTCCCCAGCCTTCTCCAGAACTGTAATCCAGTCCAGGGTGCACAGGAAATCCCTTGAAGCCTCAAAGCACCCATTTCATCTGTTGCTGGTGAGCCACATACAAAGTTCCCCTGGGGATAGAATCAGTCACCCAGGAAACATCCCCATTAACCATGTCCCAATTAAGTGTATTTTACACAACACAGTTCATAGCACTCTGCTTTGTATTCACAAATCCTGCTGCTGTCGGTGGTGTTAACCTCACTTATTGAAATGCACCTGCTTGTTGCATATGCCCTTTTGTAGCTGCACCCCTTTGTTCTCACCGCCCCATCTACAACTTTTTGTTCTACTCTTATTGGCAGATCTCTTGGACTGTATCTCAGCCTCAGTGGAGAGAGATAAGGAGAAGAATCCCCTTCAAAAGAATTGTTAGCTGACTGACCGACTGTCCAGAGCCAATATTACCATGTTGGATATTACCATATCTTTTAAAGAAATTTTTTTTTTTTGCCTATTTGAACACTGTATTATTTAAATGATAATTTTTCACCTCTTCTTGATGTCTTCTGTTTACTTGATTTTATGTTCAGCTTTTCTACAGCTTCCTGCACATTATGTGGTAATGGGAGGCAGTAGTACAGTGGTTTAAGGCTCTGAAATGCAAATCTGGAGACCTGGGTTTGAATCCCACAGCCTCCACTTCCATACTGTGTGACCCTGAGGAAGTCATTTAACTTCTCTGTGCTCCCAGGTCACACCTGTAAACAAGTTTTCAGCGTACTGTCTCTCTCTTGGTTAAACAATTGGAAAAAAAAAATTAAAATTAAAAAATTAAGCAGAGCATGTGAAGACTTCTAAATCATGCTCCTTCTATTTATTGCTCAGTTCTTTTGTTAGTTCTTTCTGTAACCATTTGTGGTGTTCCTTTCAATGTGAACTATATAAGGTGCACAACATATGTGGACACACCTGAAAAAAATGTCAGTGAGAGTAAGGATGAAGTGTTAGAGTTCCAGTGGTGCTCGCTGCTGATGTCTGCTGCTGTGCCTATGTAACTTTTTAAATTGAAATTAGAAATGAAGAAAAGATTTATTTTATTTTATTTTATTTAAACAGCAGTTTGGAAAACCTTTGAACCATAGACTCATTTACAAAGGTACCTTGTCACAGTAAGACAAACGAAAATACACAGTATAGCAGTACAACACAAGTATAACAGTAACTTAAGACATAGATACAAACAAGCTGGTACAGGTATGATTGATGCAAACAATACCAGAGTTATGTTGTCCTTAGCAGCTTAGTAGTAAGCCTTGTCATAAGTATTGAGTACGGCTTTGACTAATGGCAATTACAGCATCGGGTGTTAATAAGGCGTGTTACGAAGGAAGTTTTCCACACGTATAGTTGGAGCTGGAGATGGAGGGGGTGTGTGTTGAACCAGGAGGGGCCCTAAAGCTGAAGGCTCTTTGGCTGTGAGAGGTCCTAGCTCTAGGGATAACAAGAGAAGTTTTCCCAGAGGTCCGAGTATGAACTAGTGGGACAGAGCGGCGTATGGTGGTGGTCAATCCTGGCGGGGATAGCCCAAGGAGGGTCTTTTTTGTAGGGGTACAGGTCAGATATTTGAGGCGCTCGTCAAGATCAAGTACCAGCACTTTAGCGTACAGTAGACTCACAAGATTCACTCACAGTGTAAGGTGTTCTTCTTCCTTATGGACTGAAGTGTTAGATCCTCTGATTCTCTGCCCCATTTATGACCACCATCTGAGGCCTTCTAGCCAGTCAATGTCCAACCCACCTGGTCAGCTTGTTCTTCGCCCTGCAGAGTCATCCAGCTTTTTTATGATCATTCTGTGGGGTACAGAATCAAACATTTTGCTAAGGTCTACCTATATTTAATGGCTGGCTCCTGTCTAATGTCTGCAAAGCCTACACTGTAAAAAATCCATCAGCTGGGCTGGCCCACTGGTGCAACAGTAGAGTTACAGCTCCAAACACTGTCCATTTTGGGAACAAGACCAGTTGGTCAAAGGGCTGACTGGTGGGAGGTGAGCAGAGCATCTGAGCAGATGCTTCTGACCTCGGGGAGGGAGGATGTATGGATGCCAGTGCACTACTGACACCAGAGTGACCAAGTGTGGTGGTACAGCTGGTGCCAAAGGATCAGTGTGGAAGGACACTGAGGTCCCTCCAGTACATACACATGTCTTTGAGTCCGTGGTGTCCTGGGGGAGAAATTTAAGGGAAAAAGTCCAACTGTAGCATGAGGACATCCACCTTGCATTGCAGGGCCCCCCCCCCACCACCACCACTGATCATGGAACTGACTCCTTAGGAACTGATTGAATCTCAGCCAGGGTAACAGGATGCCCCTAGAAGATACACCTTGTGGGCAAGCCAGGGTGGCAGGGAGTTGAGGTAAGCCCCAGAAATGGATGATGGGGCTAGGTATTGGGGTCTAGACCAACAAGGGCTGGCTGACCATAGGAGGAAAAAAGTACACTAATTAATCCCTCAGGTTAGTCTTGCTCAGTCTGAATACCAACTTATCTATGCTGCTTAACATAGCGATAAAATATAGAATAATGCATGGGGTAATGTGGTTTATGAGGATTTTATACACACCCAAGGTGTGCAATGTCTCATAAACCCCAAGGCCGAAGCCTGAGGGGTTTATTTGGGCATCCCACTCTGAGGGTGTGCATAAAATCCGAATTCACACACTTGTCCATGTTTTATTTTTTTCAATTTACTAGTTCTAGATTGGTAAAGAAGAGATCATGAGAAGCTAATAAATGGTGAGATGCTAAGCAGGGGTGATAGAAGCAGTGGAGTTTTAATCTCTGGGCAGCAACAGAGAAGTCTGAATCTCTGTGCCCATTGATTAGTTTAGTAAGACTGAGAAGGCTGTGTTTATTCCCCATCCGCCCCTTCAAATTGCAATCACTGACCTGCTAGAAAAAAAATCACTTTCAGATCATAGTCAGGAGCCATCACTGTTCTGCAGGGTCCAAAGAAAGCTGGCACTGAGTGACAGGTTGCCACTCCTCATCCTGCTGCTGCTCTGTTTGGTGATCCCAGTGGTGCTATTGTGCATCTCAAAGACACTGCTGCAGTCAGCCCCTCTTCAGTGAACTCCATCATCAATTGTTTCCTAGCTGCCTGATCAGGTGATGGCAGACGGTCATGTAAGGGGTAGGCATAAGCAACGGAAGGCTTGAGGGATGATGCATGTTTTTAAGTGTCCAAGATTAGAAGAAAGTGAGTTTTAATAGAAAAACTGCCCAGAGTTCATTTCCTTTGTTTGCCAAGAAGCCTGTCACTGTCACTGGGAAATTCAGAGGGAGCAAAAGTGAACTACCAGCATAAGGACAGTTTCTGACTCAGTTGCATTCCCAGCTATTTTGAAATCATGGTTTATGGAAGTTCATAATTCTCATGTGTGAACTATGGAGTTTGTGAGGGTCTGCCAGTGATGGTTTATTGACCATAACCAGAAAATATAATACAAATACACCAGCTGCTAAGATCAAAGTGCTGGTGCTCAATCAAAAAGTAAAAAAAAAATACTCACAGTAAGTTTGGCTTCACAGGCCAAGATAGAGCAGAAAAAAAACACCTTGCTGTGCCGCAGGATAATCTTCATCAAAAGGTTCTTTATTTCTCAGTAACAGCAGTAAACATTATAAGACTCCCCCACCAAGACTAGTCAAATGATTTTGAGGGCAAGCACCAAATCTGAAATGGTCAAATGAGGGAGGTAATGTAATACCAAGATTAAGTGCCTGGTTCACAGGGAGTTGGACCTTCGCCCAAAGCAAGTCTAGGTCTGCCTCGATAAAGTGAATCACCTGTGAGGGGTTCAGTAGGGACATGGCTGGAATGACCAGAAGGCCCAGGTCTCTGCAGGTCTGGAGGGCCAGGTCCATGAACTACTCTACTGCCTTCTTAAATGACTCAGCAATCAGCCAGTCATTCAGGTAGGGGCATACCCTGACCTCCTGGCACTGCAGGAATGCTGCCACTACTGCCATGCACTTGGTGTGGATACTGGGTGTCAAGCAGAGGCTGAATGCAATGCTTGGAACCAGCAGAGAACAAAAGCATGGAACAGAAGGTACCACCAGTGGGATGGATGGACAGGAATGTGAAAGAACGTGTCCTAGATGACCAGGGAATAGAACATACCTTGCTTCAGAGATAATATTATCTGGTTCAGCAAGATGATCCTGAACTTGTACTTCCTGAGAAACTGTCAGATTGTAGAGCTCCCTGTATGGGTCACCAATCCCCATCTGTTTCAGGATCAGGACCAGGAAATAACTGACCACAAAACCCTCACCAGTCATGTAGTGGGACACAGGCTATGGCTCCTTTTTTGAGGAGCACAGCAACATACCCCCTGAGGTGGACAGCATGTCCTGGGACACCACATACTCCTTTGGCATGTGTGGTCAGTAAGGCAGGATAGCAGCAAAGTCAAGAAGCAACCCTCTGGCCACCACTTCCAGAACCCACTTGTCTGAGGCAATTACTGACAAAATGTGGCAGATGTGGTGCAGCCAACTCCCCCCCCCATGGGACCAGGGCAGGGACTGGACAGGTGGAAGGTAGACACCCCCCAATCTGTCACTGGGCAGCTTTGGAGAGGGCAACCTGTGCCTGCTGTTGGAGTGGCACCACTACCCATACCCCCGACCATTTTGGAATTTTTAACCTGGGAACCTGGTCTTGGTGTGCCAGGCCTTAGATAGCCCCCCCCCCCAATTGGCTACTGCTGCCTAGGCTGATGTGACAGAAAGGGAAAACACTAAAAAACATTTTCTTTTGCTTCTGCAGATTCAAGTTCTTCTGAGAGGAGGTCACAGAAGTGAATACTTATGAGGTGTCTTTCCACCCTAGGGCCAAAGAGAAGTAGGTGCTCAAGAAGGGGATATCAGACAACTTATACTGGGTGTCCATTCAAATCATCAGCCAGTCACTGCAACACATCATGATGGCCACTGTCATGGCACAGGTGCAGGAATCACCCCCAACCAAGGCTGTCTGAAGCTAGTCTTTTGCCAGCACCTGACACTGGTCTCAGACTACTTTCACTTCAAGTTGCTTGTCGGCAGGGAGGTATGGGACAACATGATCCAGAACTTCTATCAAAGAGTGACCATAGTGGGCCAACAACAGGGCATAACTCACATGACAGATATCATGGTAGGATGCAGAAAGACCTGATTTACTGTGTGCACAAGCTTTTTGAACTCCTTGTTAGGGCCTGTCCACATTCCCAGTATTGCCAGATATGTGGAAGACTGATTCTGCAACTAGATCCTTGGCTGAGGAGTGGTCGAAAATCTAGACAAGGTGCTGGTAGGGACTGCACACTTGTGCGCCATATGGGCACAGGGTGCTGGGCAGGAAGCTGGGTTCTGCAAAACCTTCAGCACTAGCACCAGAATGGCCATAGCCATGAGGAATGCAACCCTAGAGGATTTATCCTCATGTAGGGTCTCAGTAAAGGGGTATTTGGTCATTTTCCAGACTGTCTCCAAGGGAACCTCCATGGACTCAGACATGAGTCTGAGAAGAGCCTCAAAGGACACAAGCCAATAGTCGTTAGTCAGCACGGGGTCATAATGTTGCAAAACATTATGCTGCAGCAACATATCATGCTGCCAGTACAGTGCTATACATTGTCAGCAGCATAAGTCTTTGTTTTGAGGGGGACTCTGCTGCCCGCACCCCTCATTATGGAGGGCTGCACTGCCGGAACCCCTCCAACTAAAATAACTAAATTCACACAAAGTACGAAAAATAAACAAATTCCATGTATCTGGGACCGGGAATTGAAACCCAGCCCACAGATGCACTGTCTCCCTTGCTGCCTGTTGCTCATCCCATCGAGCCACAGCACCTGCTCACTGGTCCCTTGTCCCAGCAGGATTATTATCCTGTACCTGGGAAGAGTGAGAGGGTGTACTACCGCACATACATCCTTTCACAGTTTTGCACCCTCTTGCTCTTCTCTACCATGTTGTTCCTGTTACATGGTTATGTCATGTGCTGTAAAGCATACAACATATTGACTGGGTAGGTCATTAGTCAACTCTTCAGCGAAATCAGTCAAATGCATGAGTCCATGAGGATTGCATCAAGGACCCATAAGAGTCATTGAGGAATTTTCTGCTGTGCACCATTTGGGACACATCTGAGTGTGTGATTTCCATATACAATCAGCCTGGCAACTCAGTAACTGGCTGTCATGGAGGCAGTTACTTCTAAATTGAAGAGACTCGTGTTGGGGACAGCTGTCTTGGCAAAACCAGGGTAGGGTGAACTGGTGACAATCAGGTGATCATGGAGGTCATCTTTAAAGTCCTACTCTGCCCAATCAAGACACAGTGCTGCAAAAGGAGTTCTTTGCAGCACCACTACTTATGCCTTTGGAGCCTCTCACTGTCCAAGGATAAGAAAGGATAAAGATTGTCAATGGTGATGCCTCCCACTTGAGCAAGACCAAGACTGCAAGAAATTTCAAGACATCAGACTGGATCTTGACTGTCAATGTGGCCAATGATCCCAAGGAGTTATGAACAGAAGCTAGTATAAACTACTCATACAGGATTCAACCATTTGATCCTGGAGGGAGGCAACACCTGAGAGGAGATAGCTGGGTCTACAGATTTCTTCTGGCCCTCTTGTGTGAAGCCCGACAGGACCAGGTTCTTCAAGATCAAACTGTCTTCGGTCCCCTCAGACAATGGGTTGACAGGGTCAAGAAAAATTCTGACAATCTGTTTGACCTTTGTTAAGGCTAACATGCTCCATGAAGGCACTGTGGACTTAGTGGCCTGTCCCCTGACCAAATCAGGTTTGTCTGAAGCAGAGCACTCAACAGTCATCAAGCAGTCAATGAAGTCGAGGGAGCAGGAAGAATATGCCCTTTCCTCTTCCCACATCATATTTTATTGACTTTTTTACCTTACCATGGTGGCCAGAGTTCTCACTGAAAGGTTTGGATGGTCTTGTACATTTCACGGACGTTACCTCTGAGTATCATACGGACGCTGACACTTAGTGCTGAAACCAATAAGGTGCCTGCTGTGGCCTTGCCCACTGCCTCTTCCTTAGCTGCCAGGTGGTCCGTGGACCCTGCAGCTGTGGGGACCATCTTGCGAGCTTCCTTGGATTTCACCACAGGATCTCATTCAGCTGGCCAACCAGACAAAGAGAAGATGAGCATAGCAGTCTTGGAGGGAAAGTGGAAAGCACTGCCCGACATAGGCCACAGGCTGCGATATCACATTGATCACCTAAACAGTAAATGACTGACACGCACGGATCCACCTGTGACATTTTTTGACTGCACTAGACACAGCACTTGAAAATGGGAGCCAACTTAGAATCCCCACAGTCCATTGTATGCATTGAAGGATGAGAACAGAACCAGGATATATGTCCAAAATACAAACTGGAAATAAGTTTGAATGCTAGCCAAATTTAACACTATGAATAGTTTGGGCTAACATCATGTGCAGAACTGCAAATGAAGAGACCCAACTCTTCCAGCGGAAAGGATGATATCACGTCATTGAGTGGAGTGGAGTGAAGGGACACACCACCCAGATGGTGGGAGAAGCTTCTTTGAAAGACAGTCCATTACTACTAAAGGTTTTCTAGGCTCCAAATTACATTTAGGACTGTAATGAACCATCTCTGTAGCAGGGTGATTTAAATGCTGGGACTCTGACATAGGAATGCATGAGATGATGATCCAACCAAATAACCATATCAACCCTGACATTACAAATGTCAGGTTCCTACAAGAATACCAGGTCCAGGTCCAAGGTGAGGCCCTGAGGAGGAGTTCCAGAGGCACCTGCCAGTGCAAGGCCTAGTAATGTCATCAACTGGGGAACTGTTGACCAAAAAATGAAGCCTCACAATTGATGCATGCATAAGCTGTCCCAAACACCAAAACTTTAAAGAAGCCTACGACTACGTCATCTGTGAAGCCTGCCAGTTCTTAGGTCCTGCAATAATTTATTCTTGTGCCCTGCTGACAGGTACATGAGAATGATCCTACAATCTGCACCTGACCCACCTTTTACTGCAAAGTATTACAATGGCTTGGCCATTCAAGTGGAATTAAAAGACTGTCTATGAATTCTGGCACGTGGCAGCACCCAACTAAAATCCAGGGTCCACCAGTCTTCACAATCCTAGATGACTGTCAACTGTAACGTCTCCTCCTTCAAATATTGTGGAAATGATCCTCCCTGCATTAAAATGAGACTATAATGTATGGTGCCACCACAAAATCTTCACTCACCAAAGTGGTCCCCCCCCTTGAATTCCTTCTACTGCTTTCTTCTTAACACTGCTGCCATTTCTCCTCCCTCCCCCACCCATCTCTTGAGAAAAGGTTCCTCTCTCACAGTGGCTCCCTTATTTTCACAGTCTGGTATGGATCACTCCTCTGCTATCTCAGCTCCCTTCTCTCTTGCCCCTGATAGTGTCTACTGCCCTAGCTACACTATTCTGACTCACAGTCTTTCTCCCTTACCCCTGCTAAAACCTCAGCACAGTAGTCTTACATTTCCTATCAGCTCCAGTTTCTCTGTTCTAGCCTCCCCATCTGTTTCTTCTTCTCCAAGTCCTCCCTCAGTTCTGGAATCCCTGCTCTCTGACTCCACTCCCATACTTGGCACATTTAAATCAAGGCTCCGCCTCTCTCTCACTGCCTCTAGCTCCTGTGACTGTCTCAACTATCTGACCCCTTGAATATTACTCTAACCTCATTCAGTTCTCTTTCCTATTAGCACTTGGCCACCCTCTAGTATGCACTTCCTCATGTTATGTCTACGACAATGCCCCTGGCTACTCTGACTCCTCTATTGCTCCCCCCTTCCCTTTACTCCTTCTTCTCACTTGTCCCCTAACCTCTCTACACCTCATTCGCTATCTCCTTGTAATCTAGCCTTCAAAACTTTTTGTTTTTCATATCCTTTGTAACTTCTTGTATTGATTACTGGTCCTGTTTAGCTTACACTGTTGTCACCTTGTCTTACGTTTTAAATGGTAACTGACATGGAACTGTTGTAAGAGAGTCCTGGCTCAAGGGTATTGCAATCCTAGACCTAAATAAATAAATAAAATAAATAAATAAAAATTTCTCAGGTCTGCACCAGTACCTACCTCAGTCTCCCTGAGACATCCTTAAATCACTCAGATACTTGACATATTCTCACTCTACCAGATTTCATTCTCCACCCTTCACTGATGCCATCCCTCCCTTCTACTGATTCTCTTACTTTCTGTTTGTTTCTCCCTCCTCCATAACTCCGAACAGCTGGTACAAAACCCAACCCCCAGTCTCTAAAATACATATATGTTCCCCCACTTACCTCTCTCAAACTAATCACTGCTCATATTATTTCTCCCTGTCCCACCAATCACCTGTGAAAGGCACCTGCCTCACAATACCTACCTTATTTTCAAGTTCTGGAAAGATCCTTTCTCTGTTATCTCAGCTCCCTTATCTCTTGCCTTGTGTGATGTTTCCTGCCCCCTTTCCTCCAAACATCTTACTCACAATTTTTCCCCCTACCCAATTAAAACATCAGACAGCAGTTTATGTTTCTTATATGATTTATTTTCTCTGGTCTAGCCTCCAGATCTGTGTCTTCTCCAAGTCCTCCCTCTCTCCACTCAGAAATCCCTACTCCGACTCCACTTCTCATGTCTGTTCCTTTACCTGACCCCTTTTCCTGAGATGTCCTCAACTCACTCATAATTTTCACATATTCCCCTCTCCCAGATTTCATAGAAACATAGATTTTGAAAGCAGATAAGGACTGGATGGCCATCCTAGTCTGCCCATTTCCCTACCTATTGAATAAGCTGCAGATCCTAGTTAATCAACAGCCTACTTCTTCCTACCCCCAACAGAATTGCTTTATGTATGTCCCATGCATTCTTGAATTCCCTCACTGTTTTTGACCCCATGATCTCCTAAGAAAGGCTGCTCCATGTATCCACCACCCTCTCTGTGAAAAAATACTTCTTCACATTGCCCCTGAGCCATCCCCTCTCTATCTTCAAACTATGTCCCCTTGTTCTTGCACATCTCTTTTTCTGAAAGATGCTGCCCTCTTGGACTTTGTTGATTCCCTTGAGGTACCTGAAAGTTTCTATTATGCCCCCCACCCTTTCCTCAAGAATATACATATTAAGCTCCTTTAGTCTCTCTTTGTATGGCTTCTGTTGCAGACCCTGCACCATTTTAGTTGCCCTCCTCTGGACAGCCTCCATCCTGTCTATGTCCTTGCAGAGATAGGTTCTCTAGAACTGCACACAGTACTCCAGATGGGGTCTCACCAACTGTCTCTACAGAGGGATAACAATTTCCTGTTTTCTACTGGTGATTCCTCTCCCTATATATCCCAGTGTCCACCCAGCCATCCTTACTGCCTTCTCACATAGCTTGCTTACCTTTAGGTCATGTGATATCACTGCCCCAGGTCTCTTTCCATTTTTGTTGTTGTTAATACCTCCCTGCCATTGTGTACCCTTCCCCTGGGTTTTTGTTTCCCATGTGCATTACTTTGCACTTCTTTGCATTGAATCTAAGTTGCTGTACTTTTGACCGTTCCTCCAACCTTGCCAAGTCCCTTTTCATCCTTTCCAACCCCTCTTGTGTATCAGTCCTATTGTAGATCTTTAAGCCATCTGCAAAGGAGCATACCTTTCCTTCCAGTCTCACTGCAAAGTCACTTATAAAGACATTAAAGAGGACTGGACCCAGACTGAACCCTGTGGTACCCCACTAGTAACCCCCTTTCTTTGGAGTGGACTTTGTTTACTAATATCCTTTGTGTCCTGTTGTCCAACCAATTTTTCATCCAGGCTACCACCCTGAGATCCACTCCCAGGCTGGCTAATTTGTTTATTAATCTTTTGTGTGGGACTGTGTCAAATGCCTTGTTAAAGTCTAGGTAGGCCATGTCCACAGCCCCTTCCTGGTCTACTACTTTGGTCTCCCAGTGAAAGAAATCTGTTAGATTCATCTGACACAACCTTCCCACTGTAAATCCATGCTGCCCTGGGTACTGTGCACTGCTGGCCTCTGGTTACTCAACCATTCTTTCTTTCAGAAGTGATTCCATCATTTTTCCTCCCACTGAGGTCAAGTTAACAGGCCTGTAGTTTCCTTCTTCTGCTTTGCTCCCACTTTTGTGAAGAGGAATCATATCCACCCCCCTTGTCCACCTTCAGTTTTAGAACCTTTTCTTCTTTGAAAGGACTGGCATCGACCCCCCCCCCCATGCAGAGTGCTTCTATTGTTTGGTTTAGGTACCTCCCCCTCCTCTTCTTTTGTGAATACCAAGCAGAAGTATTTGTTCAGTATCCTGCTTTTTTCACTGTCCCTCTCTGCCCACCCACCTCCCCTTTATTAGTCCTCACTATCCTTCCCTTGGTCTTTCTTCACTCACTAATGTACTGTACCTATAAAAGCTTTTATCCTCCTTCTTAACTGAGTTAGCTATCTTTTCCTTGGTTTGGGCCTTTGCTATTCTGACTGCCTTCCGTGCTTCCTTCTGCTTTAACAGGTACAGTTCTCTGTCCTGCCTCTTCTGTGTTTCCTTATGCTTACTGAATGCTATCTTTTTTTCCCCTAACCTTCCCAGCCACCTCTTTTGAGAACCATAGTGTTTTTTTTTCTTTCAATTTGATTTATTTGCTTCACACAAAGGGTTGTTGCTTCTATGATGGCAGATTCGATGTTTCCCCATTGTTCCTCCAGCCCTCCTTCTTGCTTGTTTGTTAGTGCTTCTCTGAGGTACGCTGCCATTTTGACAAAGTCAGCCCCCTCAAAGTCCAGTACCTCACTTTTTTATGGCTTGACTGTGCGGCTGTGTTTATCGTGAATCACACTAGTCAGTGGTCACTAGTTCCCAGATGGCTATCCACTTCTAGATCTGAGATCCTCTCTCCGTCCCCTTTTGAGAGTACCAGATCTAAGATTGCTCACTTCTGAGAGGGTTTCAACACTAAATATCTGAGGCATGCCCCCTGTAGGGTATCAAGAATGACCCTGCTCTTAGATGTGGCTGCAATAAAGGTGTTTCTGTTAACATTTAGCATATTCAGGTTCCCCATCAACAATATCGCCCCTTTTTCTGCCATCCTAAGGATGCCTTCCAGGGACGTCATTTAGGGGTCACCAGTGGTCACATTCACGACCCCTATGAAAATTTTGTGACCCCTATGACAGGGCTTGTGACTCCTGCCTGCCCTTGCCATGGCTTATGGATGCTTGGTCATTGGCCGCCACTGGCTGGCCGAATTGAAAAAAAAACCTTTTTTCCTGCCTCCCTGAGTGTCTGCCTCACCCCCCCGCCACGAGGATGCCCTAAATCTCCAAGTCCCAGTGTGCATTATTGAGATAGGGTTGATATCATGATTAGCTAGGATTCAGGAAGGCCAGTGCAGTGGGCGGGACTACTTATGATGTGGTGGACGCACAAGCGGAGCGAACATCACAAAAAGCAAGAGAAGCCTGTAAGTGCGAGCACAGCAGAGCAGACAGGGTATCACTTTTGAGGCAGGAGACTGGGAGTAGACAGTTTGAAGAACTTCGACTTCTTCTTTGTCGGTTCACGGTCGCAACGCCAATTCTCCAGTCAGAGGAGTCGTCAACGCAGGGGGCAGGCAGGCTGAGATGACGAGGAAGCACCAGGAAAGTGGATCTAGGAGGGGCTGGTGTCAATTTTGGGGTTTTATTTTAATTGGTCGGGCAGGCAGCTGGGCACCGGTCAGGCGCAGTACTCTAGGCCAGAGAGGACAGTCGGGACTGGAGCAGCAGGAGCGCGGGCCGAGTTGGAGACACAACGACAACGTTGGACTAGTCTGGGACATGACAGATGAGCAGATGGATCTGGAGAATTGACCAGAAGCATGGATTGAAGGAGAAGAACAGTAAAGCAGTGAGGTAGGCAACAATAAAGGAAACAAAAAACTGTGTTTTCATTGCTTTTGCTTGCTGTTGCTGAGTCAGAGTCTGTGAGATGGGATGGGAGTATAAGGTTAAAGGAGGATGGCCAAGGTTAAGAGACTGCTGGTATTTTAGACAAAACAACCCTGGTGGTTAATGGTCCCAACCCCCACCCGCCCCTCCCATGTCCAGCAGTAGTCAACTGGCAAGTAACCCCCTCATCCCTATCCCCATATATTAAACAATATTTTTCCCTGGTGGTCTAATGAACCCTCCTCTCTTCCTATCCCGATCCCCAGTAACATAGAAACATAGAAACATAGAATTTGACGGCAGATAAGGACCGCTTGGCCCACCCAGTCTGCCCATTTCCCTACCTGATGGATAAATTGCAGATCCTAGTTAACCAGCAGCCTACTTCTTCCTACCCTCATCCCCCAGAATTGCCTTATGACTGTTCCATCACAGTGTGATGTTCCCTCCGCTTGTGCGTCCACCACATCATCAGTAGTCCCACCCACTGCACTGGCCTTCCTGAATCCTAGCTAATCATGATATCAACCCCATCTCATCTCAAAGAGAGGGGGGATATACCCTCAAACATCCCAGGTCTCATCGGGTAGTCACGTGGCAGACAAACAAGGAGTGGAGGTACCGGGGTCCTTTGCCTTGAACACTGTGGCTTTTTCATTCCCTTTCTCGCACAGTATGTAGTGTTATTTTTTTTTTAAACTTAAGTGCCCCGCTCTCCAGCAGGTAGTGTCCCACCCGTCTCCTCCACCCCCCTCCCCACATATTCATTCACATCTCAGAGGGCTGCCAGCCATGGAGGAGAGTGGAGGGCTGTGTTCATGGCCCACTCTGTTTCAGGATGGGGAGCTGGGTGGGACACTACCTGCTGGGTTGGGGGGTAGGGGGCCACTAGACCACCAAGGAATTAGCTAAAAATAAAAACCACTACATACTGGGGATCAGGACTAGGGAGGGATGGGGGTTCACTAGACAACCAGGGAAGAAATATTCTTTAACATATGAGGGATAGGGAGGGGGTTAAATGTCTATTGACTACTGCTGGACATGGAGGGGGCAGATGATTGGTTGGAGGGAGGGACCACTAGCCACCAGTATTGTTTTGTTTAAAATACACATTGAACGGGCAGGGGGAGGTACCCCTAGCCACCAGGGTTGTGTTTTTTTTTAATACACATCTGGCAGGCAGGTGATTGGGTGGGGGGAGGGACCACTAGCTACCCGGGATTAATTTTATTTTATTTATTTTGGTCAACTGGGAAGCACAGGTGGAATTTCCACAAAAGTCAGATTTTCACTTACATTCCACCTGCGGAAGTTTTTTTCCACATACTTCTACTCCAGTGCTCACTCTGTCAGGAGCCCGAAAGCACAGGCTGATTCACCCACATCTCTATGCCATCACAGCTCCTTAATGATGCCCCAGCTTAACCCCTCACTGGGGTTGTGGGGAAGAAAGGGGGGATATACCCTCAAACATCCCAGGTCTCATCGGGTAGTCACGTGGCAGACAAACAAGGAGTGGAGGTACCGGGGTCCTTTGCCTTGAACACTGTGGCTTTTTCATTCCCTTTCTCGCACAGGTTATCAGCATACTGGGGGGCGCAAAGCAGGGAAGCACAAAATGGCATGATACCCACGCATCCAGCTGATAACCTCTCTTTCCTGTCTGCCTATCACTGCGCTGCCACTCATGGCCACCTAGGAGGCTGCGCTGCAGCCAAGGCAGCGACCCTTTCTCCCTGGAGGGAAGCATCTTCTGGGATGTTCCTATCCTCCGCCTCCTCCTCTTCCTCCTTCCTCCAACTGGCCCCCGAGGATCCAAACTCACTCCTGAACTTGGGCTCCCAGCGTCGCACTCTGCCAATGGGCTGGTTTCTCTATCCCATCTTTCAAGAGGTTGTGAGACGCACACAATAAGTATGATAAAATCATGGAGCTATTCCATTAGAGCAGTAGAAGGGCTGCCTCTTGCGACCTCTGGTGGCCCAGGGTTCAGGATCAAGCCTGGGTGACTGGAGGGACAATTGGAGGGAGACAGCTCCAGCATCCCAACAGACTCTGGCCTTCTCTGAAGGAGTGGACTTGTCTGTACCGCCATACAAACACCTCCTACGGTAGCATGGAAGGCATCATAGTGGCCAGCACTTGCGGCGGGTGAGTTACCGACTTCTGCATGTTTGTAGCACACATGCATGTGAAGTTGTCACCACTGACTCTGAGATGAGTGAGTAAAAAATCATGGAAAAAAATGGCAGGGCAGCAGGATGATGCTGGTACCCTACAGGCCCCACACCCACCAATCAGGCTCTTCCCCCAAATTGAGGTTTTGGTCTCTGCCAGGGTGTAGCCAGACCCAGTGATCTCACCCTGGGGTGCATCACGGAGCAACTGGGGACCAGATAAGTCCTAAGAGATGGTGGGTGACAGGTCAGGGGTGGTGACAGCCGAAGGATACACTTATTAGAACCAGAAGTTGCAAATGCCACCCTCTCTGGCCCCGCCCACACCGTGGCCCCGCACACATGGTGCCCCTTCCCCACCTTGCTACCCCTATGATTTTGCTGAAATGACACCCCTGATGCCTTCTATCATTTCCTTGTCCATTTCCTCCCAATGAGACGAGGGTCTGTATACAACCCCTGTGCAGATTGTGGTGCCATTTCTGGTCTGCAGGGTGACCTACAGTGCCTCCTCTCCTCCCTGTTTACCCTTTAGTTCCATTGCTTTGATCCTTTCCCTTACGTAGAGAGCTACTCCTCCTCCCTTTCTACCATCCCTGTTCCTCCTGTAGATTGTGCACCCTGGTATGCTGACATCTTATTCATGGTTCTGTGTGTACCATGTTTCTGTGGCTGTCACAATATCCAGGCGTCTATCTTCCATCAATGCCACCAGTTCAGGGAGCTTGTTACTTAGACTATGGGCATTGGTACTCATTATCCTTCATTTCTTGATGGCCTTACCCCTTTTTGCCCCATCCCAGCCCTTACTGCCTTTGCCTCCATTTACCCCTGCTCTTCTCCTGATTGACTTCTGTATCTTGTTTTTTATCTCACTGACTACCCTGATTTTTTGGGGGGAGGGCAGGATTTCCCTGCTCCTTTTCAGTGCCTCCCCCTTGGCTAGTTTAAATGCTTGCCAATAAACCATTTAAACCTATCGCCAAGGATCATGGGTCCCCTCCTGAACAGATGCAGACCATTATGCCAGTATAGGCCTGCATCCATCCAGGTGGACCCCAGTCCCCAATGAAGCCAAAATCCTGAGCTCTGAACCAGTTTTTCAACCACTGATTCAATCCCATGGTGTGAAGCACCCTAGCCTCACCCTTGTCATAGACAGGAAGCACCTCCAAGAATGTTACCATGCATGCTACTTGTCTAACACCCCTCCCCAACTCCACAAACTCCTCCTGCACTGCTCTGATTTCTTTTCGAACCAGATCATTTGTCCCACTCTATTTGTCATACTCCACTTTCCAATGATACCACCTTTCCCTACTGTAAGCACCCCTTCAGGAGCTTACAGGTTAAAGAGGCAGGCAGCCAGTGGACAGAGAGAGAGAGAGAGAGAGGAGAGGCTGGCACTGGTAGGCCTGGGATGTGGGCCTGCCTTCTGACTGCAGGGGGACCAAATCCCTAGGGGTATAAATACGGGTGGTTTGATGTGAGAAAAGGGTGATTGGTAGAGACAGAGAGAGAGAGAGAGAGAGGGAGAGAGTCGGGGTCAGCCATTGACTTTTGCAATAAGGGCCACAGCGGTGCTGGGGTGGGCCATCTGCCACCCTGACCCTCCTCTGAAAGACAGGCTAATTGTGGTGGCACGGGGTCAATGAGAGAAGTATGGAGTAGAAAGGATGTCCCAAGGAACTAGCAGTCTCACCCGTGGATGACTGTAGCTTGAGAGCCAGTGAGAGGACTGCAGCAGGGTTTGATATGGTGGTTGGGGGGGGTCCTGGTCAGAGTCCAGAAGTAGCAGCCTGGATCGTTGGTGGGATAGTGGTGGAAGCCTATCCCCTCTCCCTGGACTGAGTGCCACTCCAGAGTTTGGAGCCCTCATGGCATGTGCAGCCTGCAGAGTCATGAGGAGTTCTGCATGGGGTGTGGCTGGTTGGGACCTGAGACAGGGTGGCAGGCTGCCTGAGCACTCCATGTGGCACTGCAGCTGAGCTCCTGGGTGAAGGAAATTCTGGAATTCGATCACTGCATGAGTGGAAAGTGACTTGGGTCTCTGGGATCACCAAGGATGGATGAAATTGCAGTGTCAGTGGCTCAGTAGGTAGCACACTCGCCTCTGAGGCCGGGAGATCAGAGGGCTGTGGGTTCAGTTCCCACATCTGGCACTTGGGTTAATATCCCAGTACTGACACTGCAGTGCAGCATGAGAGGGGTGCTGCACTTCTGAGGTGCCGTCTTTCGGATGAGATGTTAAACCGAGGTCCCATCTGCCTGGATTGGTGGTAGTTCAGGTGGATGTTAAAGATCCCATGGCACTTATCGAAAAGAGTAGGGGTTTTACCCGGTGTCCTGGCCAAATGTTCCTCATTCACTAAAAAATACCACCAACAGCTTAATCTGGTTCAAGGTCAGTTGACATTCATCTGTATCCCCCTCCCCCGGGTCATGCCAGAAAATAGGCAGGATTTGTCTAGTGCACTTACCTAGTCAACAAAAATGAAATAAAATAAATAAAGAAAATTCCCTGGGACACTCATAGCAGGAATGTGGCATCAGTGACTGGGTATCAGCAGGGTTTTTGGTAGGACTGTTCATGCTAAAGTAACACTACTATTGAAACATAGAAACATAGAAGTTGATGGCAGATAAGGACTGCAAAGCCCATCCAGTTTGCCCATTTTTTCTACCTTATGAATGTGTTGTAGGCCTTTAAACCGTCAACGGCCTATCCATTCATACTCATCTGTATTGCTCCCTTATGCCTATCCCATGTTTGTTTGAAGCCCTGCACTGTATTCATATTTACTACTTCCTGAGGTAGGCCGTTTCATGCATCCACCACCCTTTCTGTGAAAAAGAACTTCCTCATATTACCCCTTAATCTGCCTACCTCTAATCTCATGCTGTGTCCTCTTATCCTGCTCTTTTTTCTTATATCGAAACATGTTAGACTCTTTCACCTTATTAATGCCCTTAAGATGTTTGAATGTTTCGATCATATCACCTCTCTCCCTCCTTTGCTCTAGGGTATACATAATTGAGCTCTGTTAATCTGTCCGCATATGTTTTCTGATGCAGTTCCCTGCATCATTTTGGTTGCCCTTCTCTGGACTGCCTCCATTTTGTTAATGTCCTTGTGAAGGTGTGACCTCTAGTACTGCACGAAGTACTCCAGATGGGGCCTAACCAGTGTCTTGTAAAGAGGGATTATTACCTTCCTCTTACTATTGTGATACCCCTACTAACACTCACACCTTAAACACCTTAAGGGCATTAACAAGGTGAAAGAGTCTAACATGTTTCAATATAAGAAAAATAGCAGGACAAGAGGACACAATATGAGATTAGAGGGAGGCCGATTAAGGGGTAATGTGAGAAAGTTCTTTTTCACAGAAAGGGTGATGGATGCATGGAACGGCCTACCTCAGGAAGTGGTGGATATGAATACAGTGCAGGGCTTCAAACAGGCATGGGATAGGTATAAGGAAGCAATGCAGATGAGTATGAATAGATAGGCCATTGACAGAGCAAAGGCCAATGGCACATTTACAAGGCAGAAAAAAAAATGAGCAGACTGGATGGGCCTTGTGGTCCTTATGTGCCATCAACTTCTATGCTTCTGTTTTTCAATGTTAATATATCCCAACATCCCTCTAGCCTTACTGACTGCTTTAATGGTCAGTCTGCTTGAATTAGTTCAGGTCATCTGTGATGATGATGATGATGCCCAAGTCTCTTTCTTCCCTTGTGATTACCAACAACTCCCCTCCCAACCTATAGGTAGTTTCAGGATTTCTCTTCCCTATGTGCATGATCTTGCATTTCTTTTGGTTAAACCTCAGTTGACACCCTTCTGACCATTTTGCCAGTTTATCCAGATCTTTTCTCATTCTGCCCACTCTATCTGGATCATCTACTCTGTTGCAGATCTTGGTGTCATCTGCAAACAAACAAACCTTACCCTCCAGTCCATTTGATATGTCACTGATGAAGAAATTGAAGAGGTCTGGTCCCAGGACTGATCCCCGAGGTACCCCACTTGTGACTTGCATCTCTTCTGACTGTATACCATTTACCACCACTATCTGTTTTCTGCCTACCAGCCAGTTTGCTACCAAGTTGACAAACCTCTGACCCACCTCGAGCCAATCCAGCTTATTAATCAATCTTCTATGTGGAACAGTAGAGAAAGCTTTGCTGAAGTCAAGGTAGACGACATCAACTGCACCCCCCTTGGTCCACCCGATCAAAGAAATATATGAGATTAGTTTGACAGGACGTCCCTGTTGTAAACTCATGCTGTCTTGGATCCTGTGCTCCTATGGATTCCAGGTGTTGCACTATTCTTTCATTAGGGAGTGCCTCCACAATCTTGTCCACTACTGATGTAACACTGACTGGTCTTTAGTTCCCGGCCTTTTCCCTGCTGCCACTCTTGTGCAGCAGGATCACATGAGCCCTTATCCAGTCTTCTCGACTCTCTCCTGTACGCAGAGGCTCACTAAACAGTTCTGCTAATGGCTCTGCTAGTTGCTTCTTTAGTATCCTGGGATGTATGTCATCAGATCCCACTGCCTTGTCCACCCTGAGCTTAGCAAGCTCTTGTAGGACACTTTCTTTTGTGAAGGGACTTGTGCACACCTCCCTCCCCTCGTGTCCATGGTGCTGAGCTGTGGGCCCTGCCCTACCTTCTCCTCAGTAAATACTGAGCCGAAATATCCATTTAGGATAGATGATTTTCCTTTGTCCTGTTCTACACACTCCACACACTCCCTCTTATCCCCTCTGATATTAGCAATACCCTCTCTGGACTTTCTCCTTTCACTAATGTACTGTATCTACAGAAAATTGTGTCCTATTCTTTTACTGTTTGTGCTGGTGTTTCCTCAGTTTGGGCCTCTGCCTGCCTTACTGCCTTACCTGCTTCCCTTGAAGAAGTTTGGTATGCCTCCCTATCTTCATCCCACCACATTTCCTTATATTTCCTGAAGGCCAACCCTTTGGCTCTGATCTTTTCTGCTACTGTTTTTAAGAACCAATGTGTTTTTTTTTCCTTCTTTTGCTTTTCTCACTAACACAATGGGATGTTGCTTCAAATATTGCATCCTAAATGCTTGCGCACTTTGCGTGTACCCCCTCACCTGTATTTCTTCTTGCCAGGGATAGCTTAATTCTGTTGGCCATCTTAGCAAAGTCAGCTCCTCTGAAGTCCCATATTTTTGCCTTGGAATGGGATGATTTAGTTCTAGTGGCCAAATTGAACCACACCATCTGATGGTCACTGGCCCCCAGGTGATCTGGTTGCTACCTGACGTGGTACTCGTGTTCCTAAATTATGACTACTGTGATCTACCTATTACCAAGCTGGTACCACAAGTGAATTCCTGTAACACTGGTTGCTTTTTTAATCTAAGCGTTATGTACTGTACTGTTTTGTTTGCTGTGATGTATCGCTGTCTTGACAAGGTGCCTTGGTAAATGAGTCTTTGACTCAAAGGTCTGTAAACTGATGATCTAATAAATAAATAAATGATCTTTTACCTGGAGATATGTGATCCTTTCCTCTTAAGTCAGTACCAGGACAGTTAGCCAGGATAGCCCTGTCTCTTGTGGGTTGTTGTACCAATTGTTTGAGGCTCTCCACCTGCAGGGAATCCACTATGTGTCTAGTTCTGGTGTATGTTCCTGCTGGTATTAACCAATCTGTATCTGGCATGTTGCAGTCTCCCATTATCAGAACCTCCTCATTAACTGTCATGTTTTATATATCTCCTAACAGTAATGTGTCTATGTCTTCCCCTTGGTCTGGAGACCTATAGACAACCCCAGTTTGTATGGCTGCCCCATTTCCTGTTTCTGGGATGATCCACAGTTCTTCTGGCTCCTTTTGTGTATCCAGAATTTCTGTAGCTTTGATATTTTCATTGACACAAAGGGCCAGGGTACTCCCTGTTTTAAGGAAACAAACTAGGAATGGAACTGGGCAGTAGAAACGTCTCGTGCAGTCCCGGTTTACCTTTGATTAAGTATTACATTGCTTAAGGAAAAGGAGTTTAAGTACATGTGCTGGTGGGTGAAATGTTTGGAAAGGAGCATGTAATAAGATTGCTGTGAAATTCAAAGTACAGATCCTGTGTGACATTTTAGGGCCACTGTAACAGTGCTGCTGCCAGGAATGTAATATTTTTGACTTGAGGAGAAGCACTGCATAAATAAAGTTAATCTATTGGAAAAAGACTGTTGCAGATTCAATGTCAGGTTGTGTGTGTGAGTTTTTCCGACCACTCATAATTGTACCCCCACACTCTGTGGAGTAGACAATCAATTTAATCAGCTGCATTAAATCAGTTATTTGTACTTTGATCCTAGTGTGGACAATGGACTTAATCCAATAATTGTTGCCTCAATATTGTGAATCTAACCATTGTTGCCACTGCAGCTGTGCCCCTCAAAGAGAAGTGAAGAACCTGGCCCCCCTCTACCATCCTCCCAGAGCAGAACTAAGTAAACAAGCATATTTATTTTTCTGGACTTTGTTTTCTAGCTGTACAGCCACCTCCTCCCATCTTTTACTATCTGGCATACCCCTAGACACCAGGGGTCGGGGCTTGCACTTCTATTGATTCTCTAACTTCCTGTCTGTCTCCCCCTCCTTCCTAACTTTGTACTTCTGGTACCCAACCCAACCCCTCCTCAGTCCCCAAAATACATGTATGATAATGCTGGATCACCTCCTAACCCCCACTTCATTAAGTCAGTACAACAAAGATGGACAGTCAGGTGATAGGGGTGGAGCAGTCTGCATCCTTGCGGCACTAAGCAAACTGCCCCTCCCTCATGGTTGCTTGCTCATTCCTATGCTAGAATGAAAGGATAACAGGCTTAGATGCACTCACAAGGGGAGGCTAACTGAACTAGTCCATCTATATAATAAATGTACAGTGGTACAAGCCACAAGGCAGCACAGTAATACTGTAGTATTATCACAAAATGCTGCAGCACACAGCAGGGAACAGTGTAATTCAATGGCAATTAAGCCTTGTTGTCATGCAGCATTTTGTGACATGTCTGTTACAGCAAATCATTGCATTGCATTGTGGCTGGCCCCACTATATTCTGAAGAATGAGGGCAACTTAGAAAGTGGGTTGTTTATAAAAAGATATGCTTAACTCCCTGCCCTGTGCCAGGAACATGCATTGTTTTAACAATATCTTTGTTTCACTTTCTATTTTATTTATTTTTATTTATTTATTCAGATCTAGGATTACAATTACCTTTGAGCTGAGGCTCTTTTACAAAGGTTCCACATCAGAGGCAGTAAGTACAGAGGATAAAAGTGAAAATACAAAAGTCAAAGTAATACAACAATACGTAACTACAGACACATTCGGTTAAAGGTTAAGGTAAGACGGTGGGCCCCAGTGATAAGCCAACAGGCCTTGTTGAGGGCTGTTGATATACGTCTGAGGGTAGTTGATGTGGCTGAGTCATAGATGATGAGACCATAGTCAACAATCAAGACAATGGAACTCTGAACTGCAATCTTCAGTGCATCAGGGGTGAGATGTTGTCTGTGTTTGTAGAGTAGACCAAAGTGAGTATTAGCAGCTTTGGCCACATTGTCAACGTACGCCCCGTAGGAGAGGTTGGGGTCAAGCAGTATCCCAAGGTATTTGAAGGAAAGAACCTGTTTGAGGATATTCCCCTGCAAGGTGGAGCTAGCCAAGGGGTGTAGCTTATGTTGATTGTGGGAGCTGCAGAAGAGCATAGTCTTTGTTTTTTATGTGGTTAAGGACAAGTTTGTGATCAGAGAACCATGACTCAATGGTACTGAAACCAAGCTGGAGATTAAGTTGTAATGACATGGGATCTTTGTGAGAGGAAAAGATGACTGCATCATCAGCATATAGGATGATTTGCTCTGGGCAAGACTGCGGTAGGGAATTCAGAAAGAGGCTGAAAAGGAGCGGGCCCAGTATTGAACCCTGGGGGACACCAGAGTGAACTGGTAAGGTATCGGAAAGAGCATTGGCAATTTTCACTCTTTGCGAGCGGTTTTCGAGGTAGCTTTGGAACCATTGAACTGAGTCAGGAGAGTGACCAGTGTTCAGCAGTTGGTCAACCAGCAGCCAATGGTGGACAGTAACAAAAGCCATGGAGAGGTCGATAAAGACTGCCCCAGTAAGTAGGCCCTTATCAGAAAACTATGCATAGCTCCTGTGAATTCGAGGACAGCAGAGGAGGTGTTTTGACCCTTTCTGAAACCGTGCTGTTGATCGCACAATAAACTGTATTTGTCCAGATGATCAGTTAGTTGGTCTGCTATGATGCGTTTGAGTGCCTTGGAGAGTGGGGGCAGTATAGAGATCGAACGATAGTTTGAGTGGCTAGTCTTGTCACCACTTTTGTTGACTGGAGTCACGGTGGCAATTTTCCATCTGCCCAGGAGTTGACAGGAGCGGAGATAGAGGTTCAGAATTTTATTTAAGGGATGAAGAACATCCTCAAGAGTAAGTGACAGTAGCTTAATGTCCAAGGTGTCACCACTAGTTCTGGATTTAGAGATGGCAGCAGTAATGTAGCGTTGAGCTTCATTCAGCTTGACCTCCCGAAAGCAGAAGTGAGGGTGATTAGCTTGAGCAAGGTGGGTGTTGGAGGAGGGGACGTTTTTCTCAAAAAAAAAAAAAAAAATCAGGGGGGAGAACAGCACTAAGTTCGGTAAAAGCTGTATTAAAGGTGTTAGCAATGACCATGGGGTCAAGGGTATTGATCCCATCAACTATAAGCATGGCCGGAGAGTTTGTAGGCTGTTTCCCTGTGATTTCCTTGATGTTATCCCAGAAGGCACATGCATTTCCCCAAGTGTTGGTGAGTGCATCCTTGTAAAGGTGCTACTTCACTGAGAGGGTGGTGGAGCCATGGAATGCACTGCCTAGGGGGCTGGTGGAGCCAGAGACAGTGGAGGGGTTCAAGAGGGGGTGGGACAGGTACAGGGGAAGGGTTCTGGAAGCAAAATCCAATGTAGCAAGAACATCCAGAACTGGGAAGGGAGAAGCCAGAGAAGGCGAGGGGGACAGCAAGGTCAGCACCCAGGGTGGGGGCTGACCAACCGAACAGACACGAAAGACCGTTAGGCCTATTCTGCTGGCATTTTAGTATGTTAGTATGTAAAAGGAACTTTTCGTGAGCCGGATGGCTTTTGTACAGGCATTACGGGCTTGTTTGTATTTTTGTATGTCAGATTGCTTGCCTGTGGCTTTGGCCACCACCCAGAGATGGTCCCTTGATTTCAGCTGTGAAAGGAGCTTGGCATTGATCCAGGGGTTACAGAGGGTTTTAGCTTTGCATTTTTTAACAGGAGCAAAGAGGTCACAGGCCTTGTTGAAAGTGGTGATGAAGAAGTCAAGGGCCATGTTAACATTTGTCGCTTTGTAAATGGGTAGCCAGTCTTGCAGTTTCAGGTAATGTTTCAGATGGGTAAGTTGTCCATGTGGGAGGACCCTACTATAGATGATTTTTTGGGGGGGCTTGAGAAATTTGTTGGACCATTCACAAATGACTGGGGAGTGGTCGCTGAGGGAATCCAGGAGAATGGTGGTATGAGAGATCCTGGAGGGGTGGCTGGTAAGTACCCAGTCCAGGAGGGTACTAGTGCTGGACTTATAGTTTGTCCTAGTAGGAGTGGCAAACATCTGTGTGAGGTTGGCAGCAGCTGTTGCATCTTTATGTGCTCCTACATCTGATGCTAGCAAGTTTATATTGAAGTCTCCTAGCAGGATAAGTTCAGAGCCAGGAGGTTGGGAGTTGATGAACTTGAGGACATCATTGAGACCATTGACCTGATCCCTGTGTGGGATGTATACAAAGACAATTGTGAGGGCTTTATGACTGGGTCCGAGGAGTATTTTTATAGGTGGGATCTGGGCCGAGGAGTCAGGTGTCAGAGTTGCAATGGGGTGTCCCATAAAAGTATCTTTGATATAGATGGCACAGCCTCCTCCTGTCTTAGAGACACGATCCAATCTTAAAACATTGTAGACTTGTAAGGTTATTTTCAGATCAGGAACTTTTGGCGTCAGACATATTTCGACAACTGCTAGGACATCTGGGTTATATTGTCTTATGAATGATTGAAGAGCAGCAAACTTAGGTAGCAGGCTGCAGATGTTTAGGGTTGCGGAAGAAGAGCACCGTCAGTTGATTTGTAGCTTGGGCTGCATGGTCCAGGGTTTGCATGGACATTGCCGGAGATCAGTAGGAGGAGGAGTAGAAGTTTTAAAGAGCATAGGCGTAGCTCCATAAGGGATAATTTATTATGTTGTTTTATGAAGGAGTAGGTTCCAGTCAGCAGCCCCAGTGAGATGCAATGTGCTGCAGAGTGGATAGACTGGCCCACACAGACCAGGCATAGTGGCTTTTTGCAGCATCCATGTATTGACAAAAGGTGGCCCATGAGGAGGACTGGGCAAGTAGTAGAGAGTTCCCTGGGAGCAGCAGGTTATGACTAAATAGCTAGTGGGGAGGGGGCAGGGGTGGCAGGGGCCAGGGAGAGAGAAAAGGGGCGGCAGAGCAAGGAGGGAGAGGAGAGTGCCCTCATTGCAGGCATTGTTGCACAAGTGGCAGGGGGTACAGCTGAGGACCAAGACAGGAAGTGGGTAGTCTGAAGAACAGAGGGAGGAGGCATAAAGGAGTTGGTGGAGAGAGAGCTAAGTTTAGGCAGGCACTGTATGGGAAGAGAAAGAGATGGAGGAAAGCGAGTAGGCCCCAATACAGGTGAACCAATGGGCTGGAGAGATGGAGAGAGAACAGGGAGGTGGGGTTAAGGTGTATTTAATTAAGGTGGGGGGGCAGCCAAGGTCAGAAACAATGGATTTTCCAGTACCTGGCGCCAGGACAGAGAGAGGCGATAGACACAGGAGCTAGTGGAGCAGGACAATTTACACAGTTTCAGAAATAGAGAGCAGGGAAAAACAGTGAGAGGAGCAAGAAGAGATAGCAGCAGAGAGAAAGTTACAGATACAGTCCCAGTTAAAATCAACAGATAAAATTCTAATATTCGGGATCTTGCAACAACTGAAACTTCACACTCCATTTAATGTTATGTAGGGCCTGCTGTAATCACAAATATTAAATAAGACAGTTAGTGCATTCTACTCCTTTCACATTTTGTAATTTATTATACTCCTGAATGGTCACCAGTACACTTCGGAGCTTATACCTCCACTTTCTCCCACCAAAGGGAGACCCATCAAATGGGCAATGCAGGAAAAGACATGGACATCCAATCCACTTAACAAAAGACAGGACCTTTAACCATCAAGGTGCTGCAGCACGTAGCTATTTCTTAAATAAAAATAGGTCTGTTAGAACAGCAAAGTGGTTGAGGGCAAGAAATGACAGGTGTGAGATGTCGGCAGCCACAGACTTCGTGGCTACCTGGGAGGCCTAGAGTTTTTAGAAACACAGAAGCAGACAATGACAGTGGTCAATCCAGTCTGCCTGAGTTCCGTGTCTAAACTTGGGACCTACTGTCCACTTAGGGTCCTAGCCCTCCACCTCCTCCTCCCTACTTATTCTTCACAGGTTTGTTGCCCCAAGTGACTACTGTACCCTTGACTCTGTCCCAGCCATGTTTGAAACTAGCAACTGTTTTGGCACTCACCACTTCAGTTGGTAGACTGTTCCATGGCTCCACCAACCTTTCTGTAAAATAATACTTCCTCATGTCCCCCTAAATCTCCCTTCTGTCAGTTTCCACTCTTTCCCTTGAGACTTTGAACTAGCATTCAAGCTAAATAGTTCCTTGCAGTTCACCTTGTTTAATCCTTTTAGGAACCTGAATGCCTCTATCATATCTCCATCTCCCTCTCCGTTTTGGTCTCCAATAAGTACATGTTCAGTGCCTTGACACACCCTGCGTAAGACCTGACCTGTTGGCCCTGAATCATTTTTGTTTCTCTACACTGCACCATCTCGTCTGTCTCTATCCTTTCTGAGGAGGGGACTCAAGAACTGGGCGCAGTACTCCAGGTGTGGCCTCACTAAACTTCTATTAAGGGGTAGTATTATCTCCTTCCTCCTGCTATCAATACCCCTTTCTAGACACCCCAGCTTCTTACTTGCCTTGCCATAGGCCCTGTTGCACTGGCTCAATTGCTCGAGGGTGTCATTAATGGTAACTCTTAGGCCACTTTCCTCAGCCATAGTGCTTAGTCTAATCCCACCTATCTAATATTCTGACCTGGGGTTCTTATTCCCTAGGTGCATTACTTTGCAAGTTTTGATACTGAATTTCACAGCATACTTTTGGATTGAATTTCAACTGCCAAGACTTAGACCACCACTCTAGCTTTTTGTAAGTCACTTTTTATTTTTCCAATTCCCTCATTGCTATCCACCCTCTCAGAGAGCTTAGTGTCATCTGCCAAGAGACACAGCCTGCTCTGAATACCTTCTCCAATGTCTGTGATGAACATATTGATGAGAACTGGGCCCAGGCCAGATCCCTGTGGCAACCTGCTTGTGATCACCTTCTCTTCTGATCTGACCCTGTTGACCACAACCCTCTTCTACCTACCCTTTAACCAGTTTCCTGCCAAGTTAACTATGTCCATACCAGATCCTCAATCTTCCTACACAAGCATCTGTGGGGCACCAACTTGAAAACCTTGCTTAAGTCACCATAGAGCAAATATAAGGCATGATCCCAATCCAATTTTCTCATCACTGAATCAAAGAAAACTATCAGGTTTGCCTGACATGATCTCCCTGCCAGGAACCCATGCTGTTTACTATCCTGAAGACTGTTGCTCACCAGGTAGTCTTTGAGATCTTCTTTGATCAGTGACTCCATCAGCTTCTCTAAAATGTAGGTCAGACTGACAGGTCTATCATATAGGTCCTGTTCCTGGCCCCCTCCCCTGTATGGAGCAGAACAATGTTCACCACCCTCCTGTCCTTCAGAACACCCCTGTCCTTAGTGAGTAGCTGAATAGTCCTAACAGGGGTTCAGCCAGTTCCACTGCCAGTTCCCTGAGTATTCATAGATGCAACCCATCTGGTCATGAGCTTCACGTATATATAGGGCTACCAGCCTTTCCTTTACCATATCCCCTGTAAATTGTGACTGCCTCATCTTCGGAACCTCATTATTGGCCATTTTGGTGCCACTCTCAGGCAGGGCCCCACCTTTCTCCCTGGTGAAAACTAAGCCAAAATCATTAAGGAAGGCAGCCTTTTGCCTATACTTTTCTATCATCCCACCTCTCTCCGATAACCTAACAACACAGTTAATTCAACTGAAGTGTTGAACTGCCCCAGAACTTCAGAATCCCCTTTTAAGAAAATAAATTGCTAGTTACCAAGACTGAATCCTGTTTTTATTTTGACTCACTCCTAAAGTATATGAAGAGCTAGTGTTTCAATGTCAGATTTTTTTCTATTTCTTGCAAATATCCTACAAATCAGCTTGAGACTCTTCCTGGGTTGTTTCAAGCTGTGCCCCTGTGAAGGTAATTCAGCTACAGTCAGTATAACGTATCACACCCATGAGCAAATGTGATGTTTTAATCAGAGTTCACTGAAGGTATATGAAGACATTGGTTTCAACATAATCTTTCTCTGGAAATATAGCGAATGTACTTAGTATCTTTATTCTTTTGCAAAGATGTAAACTTTAAAGTTTGCATAGGGAAACAAGCAATTCTGACTTCTTTCAATCCTTCTTAACATTCAGTCCTTTTAGGAAAACCCCATACGTGCTATCTACTTACTGCTGGGGGTGTCTTCAAGATGATCCTCCTGCTGCTGAGTTTCTTCCTCCTTTACATCATCGATGGGGAGTTCCTCATCCCTCTCAAATAGCAACAACAAGTGCTCCATTGGGATATTGTATCCTGCACATTTATTGCAAAAACAGAAACCAGGTAATAAAACAATTATATATAATCAGAGCTAGAAATTTGACTTTTATTTAATTGTTTTACCAGGCAGTGGACTGGGTCAATGTCTCTTTTTCAGTCATGCTAGGAGTGTAATAATGTTTTCTTTTTGACAAAGGAAGTGAGGTGAGGAAGAAACAGACAAATTCATATTCAGTGGGGCTGCCTTATGGCTAAATAGTCAGAATCTGTCAGCCTGGGACACAGTAAATAAAGTTAGAGCACACCCATGTACCATCCCCCCGCCAGCCTAACTATTCCCTTCTGTTTTCCTTATTTCCATTATGTACCTAGAAATAATATTCCTACCTTTTATCCCCTCAGCAATCCACTGCCTCTTGTCAGCCTTTGTCCACCTGACCTCCACCCTTGCCTCTTTGAGTTTATCCTGATAACCATGCCAGACTTCCTCCGCTGTGTTCCTCTAGTACCCAGAAATGACCTTTTCGTTTTGCTCTCCCAGCTGCTCTCGCCCCCTTTGAGAACCAGATTAGCCTTCTGTGTTTGTTCCTTTCAGGAACCTTCCTTGTCCAAGATTCCCCAGGAGAATCATCAAATAATCAATCATGCTATTTTGAATATCAGTCATCAGTGATCTTTGTTAGTCATCAAATGTTACAAAAATAAATAAAGAGGGAACTGAAATATATAATAACAAAACCAAGCAAAACAATGATACACTTTCTAAAACTGATAACACAAATAATTTAACTTTTTTTTTCCTTTCACGACAGGAGTATGAATAAAAATATAGATGATTTCTGTGCATTAATACCTACTAGTCCATATGACATAATAGCAGTTTGTGAAACATGGTGGACTGAGGATGATGACTGCTGGGGAAATAATTTAGATGGATATCATTTGTACTCACGGAATAGAGCCAACAGATGTGGAGAAGGAGCAGCCTTATATGTAAAGGATCGATTACATTCAATAGACATATCACATAAAATAAAATCATCTGCCTCAAACACTGAATTGCTGTGGGTTAAAATTGGAGAGGGGCACAAACAATCAATAGTCATTGGGTCTATCTAGCAACCCCAATCTATGCCAACTGAAATCTCCAAAGAACTCATGGCAGAAATAGAAGTGGCTGGAGAAATGGAGAGCATATTGGTCCTGGGAGATATTAACATGCTAAGTATTGACTGGGTAAATAATATAGCTTCGGGTCCGATGGCAAAGAGATTTCTGGAATACTGTACTCAAGCCAGACTAGTGCAGAATGTTGCATTTCCCACAAGAGAAAGTCGGATTCTAGATGTGGTACTTAAATCAGAACAATTACAAAGAACAAATTGCTCTACCTAACCTTCAGTTGGAACTAGTGATCACAATTCTATAAAATTTACACTCATATTTGATCATTTCCCTGTATATAGTGGAACAAAAATCTTCCTTTATAATAAGGCTGATATGACCAAGATATTACAATCTCTAGAACTACAAGGCTGGGTCTCAATACTGAATGACAGAACAGTGGATGAAATGTGGAATCTGATTAAAAATATCATTCTTGAAATAAGTGAGTCCTATATACCACAAATCAAAAAAAATAGTAAAAGTCTCAAAAACCCTATGTAATTTATCACATCTCTTTTTCTCACCTGCAGCCACAGTCCTGCCATGTTAATCCAGCCACCGCTCCTCCTTCACTGCCAACCCTGAAGCTGATGTGCCCAGCTGGCATATGCAGCTACAGCCATCAAGAGGGGCCCCCCAAAACCCCCGCGCCCAGTGAGGATCCAATACTGGCACATGCCTTATTCAGGCATCGTCGGCCAGTGAAGCTGCGGCCATCAAGTTGCCGCAGACTATGCTGCAATTTTTCTCCCTTTCTCCTCAATGGGAGCATGGGCATGCAATGACATCCATGCACAACATGCAGACATCTGCCACGCTCCCCCCCACTTAGCACCCGCGCATCTGCAGTATCTCCGGGCATCCCCAGGGACTGCCAGAGTGCGGTATGCAACCACCCCTTTCCTCAGGACTAGGAGAGTTATCGTTGGATGCTCAATCCTAGTCCTCCCCTACTGACCCCCGATGACCCAGGTTCATTCCCGAATCCGGGTCGCCGGTGTGGAGCGAGGTGAGGCATCCAGCATCTCAACCTTCAGCACCACCAGGCTGGCAAACCTATGTGATTTAATAAAAAAAATGATAAGAAAAGAAGATACCACAAGAAGTGCCAACAAAATCACTCAGTAACATAAAAAAAAAGCTGAAATCAATACACAATTTCTATAAAAAAGAAATTCGTAAAGCAAAAAAGGAAGCTGAACTCAAATTAGCTCAAAATGCGAGAATGGATACTTTTAAGGCTTTTTATGCTTATATCAATTCATAAAAAAATAAATAAATAAAGTAGGACCTATAATTTATAGTAATGAAACCATAACATCAGATCTTGAAATGGTTACTACATTTAATCATTACTTTTGTGAGGTATTTGGGCCTAAATATAATGTACAGAAAATTACAATACACAATCAATCAATCAACTTTTATTTATAAAAGAGCACTTTTCCCCCAAGGCATCATAGTGCTTATACAAAGTATAATAAAATCCACTAAAATTGCATAAAACATCTGTAGAAGCTTATATACAATCAAACAAATGCCAGATTAAATAAGTAAATTTTTAAGGTAGATTTAAAACTTTCCACCATCAGGCACTGTCTTATTCGATGAGGTAGAAAATTCCACTGGGAAGGAACCATGAATTCAAATGCTCGTGACCCCAATGACTTTAAATGAAACCTGGGAATCTCTAGCAATCCCTCATTGGTGGAGATAAGTGGGCAGGAGGGGCAGTAGGAATGAAGAAGATCTTGCAGATAACTTGGACCCTGTCTACATAGGGCCTTATAGGTCAACAAGCAGACCTTGAAGGTTATACACCAGACAGTACAGCACTGGCATGACATGGCAACCCCAAGGAAGCCCTGTCAACAGCCAAGTTGCTTAATTCTGCACCAGCTGCAAGTGACAGATATCACCCCCCCAATAGCCCTAGGTAAAGGCATTATAGTAGTCAAAGCACGAGGTTACAAAGGTGTGGACCAAACTAGGAAGGTCATCGGGTGAAACAAGGTGCTTGATCCAAGCGATGTTTCTTAGATAGTAAAAAGCAGTCTTGACAACGGATGACACTTGCTGTTTAAGTGTTAATCCATCATCAAGAACCAGCCCCAGATCTCGCACCCATTCAGAAGTCATCAGCTGGTGGTCACGGAGCAATAGCCTGGAGTCTCGCCCTACCAACAACCCCTCTACCTGATGACCAGGATCCACCACCAACACCTCAGTCTTATTTGGATTCAATCTCAGCCAGCTGGCACTCATCCAGTCTTCGATCTCGGAAAGGCAGTTATTAAAACTCGAGATAGCTCCCACCTGGTCAGGCACAAAAGACAGGTAGAGAGGAGTATCATCTGCATAGCAGTGAAAACTCAGCCCATACCATCTTAGAATGTCTCCCAACAGCAACGTGTACACTGCAAACAACATGGGAGATAACATAGAGTCCTGTGGGACCCCACACTGCAGGGAGAACTTGTCAGAGGAGAAGACCCCCCCCGAGACAACTCTCTGAAACCTGCCAGTGAGGATGGAATGAAACCATCTGAGGACCATACCAGACAGTCCGCAGATCAACTGCAGGTGCTCTACCAATACACCATGGTCCACCATGTCAAATGCTGCTGAGAGAACAAGAAGAACCAAGATGGTTCTTTTCTGATCTCTCACTGTCAGGAGGTCATTGAGGACCCAAACAAGGGCCGTCTTGGTACTATGCCGTTTCAGAAATCCCGACTGAAGAGAATCACCGATGTCATGGATGGTCAAGTGATCCTCCAGCTACAGCGCAACCACTTTCTCAATAATCCTGCCCACAGAAGGAAGGTTAGAGACAGGTCTGTAGTTTGCGAGACAGCCTGGGTCAAAAGAAGGTTTCTTAAGGAGAGGTGTCACTACCGTCTTCTTCAGGGTGTCCAGAAACGCACCTAAATCTAATGAGCATCAGACTACCTCAGCAAGGAGCAGGCCAATAGATGTCCCCTTCCCTGGTGGTCTAGTGGTCCCTCCACCCCACCCAAAGCACTGATCACCAGTGAATGTGTATTCACATATTCTTGACTGTCCAGTACAGTATGCCCTGCAGTCCCATTGGTCCACACCGTGGACCAATAGGCTTACAGCACATACTGTAAGCTGTCATTCGGCAGGTGGCTGGTTGGTATGCAGGCGGGTCGCAACTGCCTGCCAATGATGGAGGGGACTGGGTGAGCCTGGGTTCCTGTTTGGGTGGGGGGTTGGGATTACCACTGGACCACCAGGAATATGTGCGTTTCGCATTCGCCAGCAATCAGTGCTTTGGGTAGAGAGGGGGGACCATTAGACCACCAGGGAAGGGGATGTGTACACATATCAGGTGGGTGATCGCTGCATCAGGAGGGTTGGGAGGTACTACTAGATCACCAGGGCATGTACATGTATTCCATAATATCCATGATCGCGGCTATGGGCAGGGAAGGGGGTTACCATTAGTCCACCAGAGAGTGTATTTCACTCATTGGCACCCGTGCACGGGGTTACGGGGGCTCAACTATACTACCAGGTCATCTTATGTTATGTACTTATACCCGCGATCGGGCTACTGGGAAGGTGGGGGGGTCCACTAGACTACCAGGGCTTGTGTTATGTTATCTATACTGTGATCGCAGTTACTGGAGTGGGGGGCTCCACTAGTCTACCAGGGCTTGGTTCTATGGTTTATACCACGATCGTGGTTACAGGGTGGGGATGCCCCGGGACCCTCTCGGTCTATACATCATTCTGTGCAGGGCACCAGGTGCATTTCACCAGGCTGCACTGTGCAGCTCATGCCCCAATTGCACCTTGCATACATTATGGCTCCATTTGCAGGCCCATGTCTGAATATTGCGGGTACTGCACCCAGCGCAACTACAGTTGTACTGCAACATTCCCAGTATTCCCTGTCTGGGGACTGCACCAGCGCATTGTTCTTGTGCCATGCACATTCCGTGCCATATTCAATGGTGATGCGCCATAGCACATCACCTTTGAATATCACCCTGTCCTGGCCCTGGCACATCTCAGTTGCGCTGCACCGCCACTTGCGCCATTGCCTGGCGCAGTCTGAATATCGGGCTCTGCATGTACAAATGAACCTTTTTTGGAGACTTTATTCAGCTGGTCAGTAATTCATGGAGTACAGTATCATATCTTTATTGCCCCACATGCAATGCGACCCCCCAACCTGACCCCCCCCAGACTTCACCGGACTTCTGTGCAGTGTTCAATCAGATTGTGACAATAAAGGGACCCCAGATTAAATTAATAAGTAATTATGCAATGATGAGAAAGAATGCTGGGCTCACATTGGTCAGTCTGGGACTGGAGCCAAAATGTTATCCTAGTACAACATCACGTGTCTAGTCCCAGCACACAGATGACCACATTAATCCTTAAGGGAATCACTCCATGAACCCCGCTGCAGTAATGTCCACTTGGCAGCCACATCAGTGATGCCTGCTCACAGCCTGCTTTCATTGTCCTCAACTTGCATGCTGCCACCAGTCAGAACAACATATGGTCACAACAAACTTCTACCTCCCCCCACATCCCCACACTATTCCCCCAAACAGAAAGATCTTTTAAATGAAATTAAAAAAACTGACATCCAACACAGCATTTTAATCTTCTCCTCAGCACAAGCACAAGCCTTTTCAAACAGCCATGGTCCCACTTGATGGACAAATTGCTTGCTTCCAGAAAAGTCCACACTGCTTACAGCCATCTTCAGAAAATGAACAAAAAAAGCCATAAAATCAGCATCAGTTTCAAAATGCCACACTAACCCAATGGAATATTTAGACCAGTACCAGCCAGTATTTGAAAACAGATGGCCAAAACACCCGTGAGATTGTAGATCCTGAACTCCTCTGCTGTTCCTCCGGCTGTACTGAGAGAAAAAAAACAGTACTTCTCAAAGCTATGGCATGTTTCACAGTCCAAATGGGATAACATCATGGGCAGATATGAAGATGGGCACGGGGAAGCAGATAAAACAAAACACGCAAACTCAGCACCACCAACTAAAAAAAAAACAGCTCCACCTACTGCAGATACAGTATAGAACAGGTACTATTCTTTTATTTAAACATGCTTTCAAAGTTAAAAATAAAAGACAGAAGCTATTTCAATAGTAGGCCTATCTCTTTGCAATAACTGAATTGAAAATTTATAGTGAAGGTCCTGGCCAACTGCTTTCTCCTGGAGTAGTCGGGCTTAGTCAATCTGACGCAAGTGGGTTTCAAGGCTGGGAGACCCACCTCCTACCACCTGCAGAAACTCTAGTATTTGAGTTCTGCATTGTGTGAGAGTAAGGTCCCAGTGGCTTTGGTTTCACTTGATGTAGAAAAGGCTTTTGATTGGGTGTCGTGGCCTTTTCTTTATGCTACTCTCTGAAAATATGGCTTTCCTGAAAGATTTTGTGACGGGGTCCTTGTTCTATACTCTAATCCCACAGCCAGGCTCCACTGCAATGGAATTTTGTGCGCCCATTTGCCTTATAGCATGGAACTCATCATGGTTGTCCCTTATCCCCATTCCAGTTCAATCTTTTCCTTGAACCCCTGCTGCACAACCTTCAAGAAAATCCAGAGGTTGTCGGCATCCAGGTGGGTGGGATTGGCAGTAAATTTTCAGCCTATTCTGAAGATTTGTTGTTACATCTGGTAAATCCCCAAACCTCTATTCCAGCCAGGTTTGATGGACTATGCAGGTTCTCGGAGGTGGCGGGCTATAAACTGAACTTGGATAAGGCTACGGCCTTGCCACTTAATGTTTATGTTTCTTTTCAGCAGGTTTTGGATCTAGGCCTGCTCTGGGGATCATACTCTTTTACCTATCTGGGCATTAGGATCACCAGAGATTTGGTTGCTCTGGGAAGAGAGAACCTTGCCCCCCTTTGAAAACTGTTGCCACTGACCTACAAAGATGTATGCATCTTTCCCTTTGGGGTAGGTGATAGTTATCAAGATGAATATCTTGATTCTCATCTTATACTCCCTTGGAATGTTGGGCCTTTACCTTCACAAAGTCTGGTTTGCTAAGCTCAATTCATCCATATCGATCTTTCTCTGGAAACAAGGGATTTTCCGTAGAGTCTATTTCAAGCTCACCTTGTCTAGAGAAAAGGTTGGTCTCCGCCTTCCCAATTTTTTCGTATATTACAGTGTCTTGCATAGTTCTAAATGCTTCCTCTGAGAATTCTCCCCGTTTTCTCCTGAAGCCTTAGTCTATCGCTCGCTCTGGCTGTACTTGGAACAGTGTTTATGTGAACAGGCAGGTCTTCAGCTTTGTAGTCTCCTCTATCTCAGACCTTCCCAGTTGCCCCCTAAGCTTCATGGCACACCCTTGTGGTGGTCTCTTAGGGCCCTTAGACAACTTCGCTAGTATATGGACTGGAAGTGGGGAAAAGACCTGTCCCAGCCAATTATAGGGAATCCCAACGCTCAAATCACCCACTGGCTGATTCCTCTTCTTTTTTGCCCTTGTCTCAGGTCTGCCCCCTCCTCAAATATTTGCAACTCACCATAGCTCTTGCTTCCTTTCTAGGTCCCCATACTTGGTCTTTTCCACTGGTGGAGGTTCTTCCTGACAACCTTCACCTGGCAGTTCAGCCTCATGCAGTTGCCAGTTTCGATTGATTTTTTTCAGTCAAAAGATACGGCTAGCTTGCAGGGTGTTTGTTACTATGGGAAGCAAGCTTTACAACTTTCAATGGAGGTTAAGGCCTGGCAGGGTGTGTGGCAACATCTGTAAAGATTTGTTAAACAGGACACATATCATTTGCTACAGTTCAAAATTTTACACAATCTCTATTTTATGCCCATCAGGCTCTACAAGATGGGCAAACGTGCCTTCCCCACCTGCTCCCATTGTGGTATAGCAGACAGCCATTTAAAAAACATCCTCTGGGACTATTCTAAGGTTATTTCCTTTTGGAATGCCATCAGACCTTCTCTAGACCCATTTTGGGGGTTGGATGCCTTCTTTACTCCAGAGGTTTACCTTGTCGGTATTTTCCCAGCAGAGCGTATTGGACTTTGTCAGGCCAGCATTTCTCCAATTTCTATAACGGCAAAGTTAATAATTTGTCACCATTGGTTGGATGCTGCCATCCTGTATTACAGGGAATGATGGCACCAGGAAAGCCTGTCAGTGCTTAAGATAGAAAAGCAAATTACCTGTAGGCAGGACAGGTCTCACCACTTCAAAGCTCTCTGGGATCCATTTTATGCTCTCTTGTCCATCTCAACTCATCCACAGGAACCTCAGCATGGTTTCTCTTTAGCCAGTTCTTCCTGTGCATCCTCACCTGAGTACCCAGCTGCTAAATAATGGGTTCCTTGACTTACAATGTTTCCTGGCAGCTGTGAGTCAGCTGGTATGCTAAGGGGGGAGGAGGGGGGCTCATTTTGGGAAGTGGGGAGCTTTGTTGGCTTGTTGGATTTGTTCCTGTTTGTTGATTATACTTCAATTTGTACTTTGATGTTCTGAACACTGCCTTTGGTATTGTGTTTTGGTTGTTGAAAATTTAATAAAGTTTAGTAAATAAAAAAAGCTATTTCAATCGCATTTTACCTTGTTTTTGTTTTATGCACAAATGAGCCACTGCATAATAGTAATAATGCACTTCAGGGTGTGAGTTGTGCTGGGATAACGTCACTTCTGGGGTGCTGGCTGCACTCGACCTACAGCCTCTTGCCAACCTCCCCAGGCATGACATTATCCCAGCACAATAAACACCCTACTATGCATTATTGCTTAAAGAATTAATGGAATGGTTTGTGTATTTTGTAATGCTACTTACTTGCCTGCCGCATACTGCCTGTAGTGTTTTTCATAGTAAGGTTTATGAAGGACTATATTTTCAAACATTTTTTTAATAGAATTCCAAACACCCCATTTGGAAGGCATGAGGAGCGCCATTCCAGGAAGTGAATTCCAGAAGTGACATAATGGGGTGTCACTTTCTCTTTGTAGTCAAATGAAATGTGCTGTTTTGAACCTGTGAGATTCAGTGTGTATCATTTTTTTAAATCTTGCCACTGTCACAGTAAACCTTGCTAGGTAGGAGTCTTTGTGCATAATAAATGATTATGTTATCAACTCTGAATGTAAATGTGCCCAGTGTTTTTTTTAGTTTTTTTTTTTTTTGTCAATGTGACTGTTTGGGTTTGTGTGGTCAATTTCTTAGGCAATTCCTGTGGTCGCTGTATAAGCACTGTTACCATCTGGGAACAAGCGACCACCAAATAGTGTAGTTCACAATAAACTTAGCTGTAGAGTCAAGCCACACAAAAGTGAAGGTACTGGACTTCAGAAGGGCTGATTTTGTCAAAATAGGAGACTGCCTCAGAAAAGCACTAGCAAACAGGCAAGAAGGTGGGGGGGGGGCAACAATGAGGAAACATCAAAACTGCCATCACAGAGGCAACAAGCCTTTGCATGAAGCAAATAAACAAATCAGAATGAAAAAAAAAGCATTATGGTTCTTAAAAGAAGTGGTGGGGAAGGTAAGAGAGAAAAAGACAGCATTCAGGATGTATAAGGAAACACAGAAGGAGCAGGACAGAGAACTGTACCAGTTAAAGGAGAAGGAAGCGGGCAAGGCAGTCAGACTAGGAAAGGCCCAAAATGAGAAAAAGATAGCCAACTTGGTTAAGAAGGGGAATAAAACCTTTTATAGGTACATTAGGGAACAAAGAAAGACACAGGCAGGGATACTGAGGTTGAATAAAGAGGAAGGTGGATTGGCAGACAGCGACAGTGAAAAAGCAGGGATACTGAACGAATATTTCTGCTCAGTGTTCACAATGGAAAAGCAGTGGGAGAGATCTAATCCAGTCAATAGAAGAACTCTGGATGGAGAGGTTGATAGTAGTCCTTTCACAGAAGAAAGAGTTCTGAAAGAACTCTTAAAACTGAAGGTGGATAAAGCAATGGGGCCTGACGGGATTCACACCAGAATTCTAAAAGAATTAAGGGAAGAACTAGTAGCACCACTGACTACCCTTTTTAATAAATCATGGGAGGATGGTGTGGTACTTGAGGACTGGAGGAGGGCGGATGTGATTCCCCTTCACAAAAGTGGGAGCAAGACAGAGGCAGGAAACTACAGACCTGTCAGTTTGACCTCAGTGGTAGGGAAAATGATGGAATCACTTCTGAAGGGAAGAACTGTTGAGTACCTAGAGGCCAGTGGTGCACAGTACCCAAGGCAGCATGGATTCACAGCAGGAAGGCCATGTCAGACAAATCTAATTGATTTCTTTGACTGGGTGACCAAAGTAGTAGATTGGGAAGGGGCTGGGGGCATGGCCTTCCTAGACTTTAGCACGGCATTTGACACAGACCAGAACAAAAGATTAATAAACAAATTAGCCAGCCTGTGACTGGGTCCCAGGGTGGTAGCCTGGGTTTAACACTGGCTGGACAACAGGACAACAGCGGGTAATAGTAAATGGAGTCCACAGTGAAGAAAGGAGGGTTACTAGTGGGGTACCACAGGGTTCTGTACTGGGGCCGGTCCTTTTGAATGTCTTTATAAGTGACATTGTGGAGGGACTGGAGGGGAAGGTATGTCTCTTTGAAGATGACACTAAGATCTTCAACAGGGTTGATACGCAAGGTGGGGTGGAAAGGATGAAAAGGGACTTGGCAAGGTTGGAGGAATGGTCAAATGTATGGCAGCTTAGATTCAATGCAAAGAAGTGCAAAGTATTGCACCTGGGAAACAAAAACCCAGAGCAAGAGTACACAAAAGGGGGTGAGATACTGACAACAACAAAAATGGAAAGGGACCTGGGGGTAGTCGGATCAGATGACCTAAAGGTGGGCCAGCAATGTGAGAAGGCAGTGAGGAGGGCTGGGGGATACTGGAATGCATAGGGAGAGCATCACCAGTAGAAACAGGATGTTGTTGGCCCTCTGTACAGACAGTTGGTAAGACCAAATCTGGAGTACTGTGTACAGTTCTGGAGACCCCATCTCCGCAAAGACATAGACAGGGTCGAGGCTGTCCAGAGGAGGGCAACCAAAATGGTGCAGGGTCTGCACCAGAAGACATATGAAGAAAGACTAAAAGAGCTTAAAATGTATAGTCTCAAGGAAAGGAGGGAAAGGGGGGACATGATAGAAACTTTCAAATACTTCAAGGGAATCAACAAAGTCCAAGAGGGTAGCATCTTTCAAAAAAACAGATATGCAAGAACAAGGGGGCACAATCTGAAGATAGAGGAAGGATGGCTCAGAGATAATGTGAGGAGGTATTTCTTCACAAAGAGGGTTGTAGATGCATGGAACAACCTTCCTGAGGAGGTCATAGAGTCAAAAACAGTGGAGGAATTCAAGAATGCATGGGACAGACATAAGGCAATTCTAGTGGGGGGTAGGAAGAAGTAGGCTGTTGGTTAACTAGTATCTGCAGCTTATCCATTAGGTAGGGAAATGGGCAGACTAGGTGGGCCAAGCGGTCCTTATCTGCCATCAAATTCTATGCTTCTATGTTCCTATTTTACTTGACATGGTTTACTATATAAAATACCACAAAGGAACATACGGAACATAAACAGAAGTTTTGTTAACAAAAATGTGTCATGTATGTTGCTTCTCTTTAAGATGTATATAAGACCTCTTTAGATGACGGTTCACACTTATGAAATCCATACATGGTTAGGGAAATTGAAAGAGTAGAAGAAGTACAAAGACGTTTTACTAAATTAATAGGATCAGTAAGTCAAGATAGTTCTCACAACACCAAAGAACTAGAGGGGATTTAATGGTTATGCACAAGATCATAAATTATGTGGAGGATGGTGATGTCAGTTCCATCCGTTAGGAGCTGAGCAAGATGCCAAGACACCCAGTGGGTCAAACGGTGGAAGACACAAATTCTATCATGAAACAATTTTAGTTACTAAGCTCCTGTCTTTTTTTCCATTTTCTCGGAAGAACTGCTGACTATGGAATGAACAGATTAGAAGTGGTTGCACAACTTAAATGAAAGCCTTGTGTGTATGAGTATGGTATTGCCACTCTGCTCCTGTTTTTTTAGCACCCTTATATTTGTCTTAGCATGTAATGCAGTACACTTCCTGGTATTTTTCTTTTAGAGTCTACAAGTTGACAACACGCATGACCGATACTACTTGGGTGGTAACTCATGAGCCGGACACCGGACGCCAAGCTCTTTGTTGAGTTCATTAAGGAATGTCCAAATCGATTCGGCAAGTAAAAGAAATTACATGGCAGTGTGTAAGATCCAAGCTACAAGAAATTGGTAAGCCTGCTCATTCCATGATTGCTGAGACAGAGGTTGAAGTGGCAGCACACCATTCTGCTACCCCAATTTGCCTGAATTAAGCTTAAAGAATGCTGTACCCCTGTCACCTCTTCCTGAGACCCCTAATGAAATACAAAAAGAGTCAAAAGCCTCAAGGAAAATCTCATTCTTTTTTAAACAAAAGGAAAGCATGGTGGAAAGTGGGGAAGTAATGCCCTCTAAAAAAGCGAACCTGAGAAATCTTGAGGCAGCTCAGTGCTCATCTGATACAGAAACTCTAGTGAATATTAATGTTTTTCTATTTCATTATCCAGTTGATTTTTAAGAATTTTTTTCCAGAAGTTACATAGATACATAGATGCATAGATACGTAGACAGTGTCGGCAGATAAGGGCCTATGGCCCACCCAGTCTGCCCATTTGAGCTTGTAAGTTCAGTTTGTTTTCCTAGAAGTCTGTTGCCCCTTACCCCTGACCTCCAGAATTCCTTTATGTCTATCCCATGCATTCTTAAATCCTGTGATTGTTTCATCCCCCACCACTTCCTCTGGCAGGGTGTTCCACTTGTCCACCACCCGTTCTGTGAAGAAATTCTTTCTCATGTTTCCTCTGAATTGTCCTCCCTCCAACTTCATCCCATGCCTTATAGTCCTGGAACATCTTTTTCACTTAAAAATAGTGTTTTCCTGCACCCTGTTCCTCCCTGTAAGATACTTGTATGTCTCTATCATATCCCCTCTCTCCCTCCTCTCCTCCAGGGAGTACATGTTCAGTTCCTTCAACCTGTCTTCATAGGACTTGTGATGCAATCTGTGCACCATCTTTGTTGCCCTCCTCTGAACCTTCTCTACCCTGTCTATGTCCTTATGTAGGTATGGTCTCCAGAACTGTACACTGTACTCCAGGTGGGGCCTCACTAGTGTCTTGTATAGCTGAATTATGACCTCTCTCTTTCCTGCTGGTGATGCCTGCCAATACATCCCAGCATCCTATTTGCTTTACCTGCTGCCTTGTCACACTGTTTCCCTACCTTGAGGTCATCAGAGATGACAACCCCAAGATCCTTTTCCTGCTTGGTGCATGCTATATCCTCACCCCCCAACTGATATATTGTGCCAGGGTTTTTGTGCCCCATATGCATTATCTTGCACTTCTTTGCACTGAATTTCAACTGCCAAACCCCTGACCATTCTTCAAGTTTCTGCAGGTCGCTTCTCATTCTGTCTACACCCTCTGGTGTGTCTACTCTGTTACAGAGCTTTGTGTCATCAGCGAACAGTGAAATTCTGCCTTCTAGGTCCTGCACAATGTCACTGATGAAGATGTTGAATAGGACCGGTCCCAGCACTGATCCCTGTGGTACCCTACTGGTCACTTTTCCCTCTGTGGAGTGACAGCCATTTACCACCACCCTCTGTGTTCTGCCACCCAGCCAGTTACCTACCCACCACACTACTGTCCTGCCCACACCCATATTCCCCAGTTTGTGTAATAGTCTTCTATGTGGCACAGTGTCAAAGGCCTTGCTGAAGTCCAAATAGCCGCCACTGCCCTCTCCTGATCCACCTCCCCTAGTCACCCAGTCAAAATTCAACGAGATTGGTCTGACATGACCTCCCCTGGTGAAACCATGCCCTTGGGTCCTGTAGTCCATTGACAACCAGATGTTCCACCAATCTCTCCTTCAGTAGTGCTTCCATGATCTTCCCCACTACCGAGGGTGAGGCTGACTGGTCTGTAGTTCCCTGCTTCCTCTTTGTTCCCACTTTTGTATAAGGGGACTACATATGCTGTCCTCCAGTCTTTGGGTACCTCCCTGTTTCCAGTGATCGGCTAAACAGGATAGCCAGAGGTTCAGCCACCACCTCTTAGTTCTTAAGGACCTGGGTGCACCCCATCTGGCCCATTGCTTTATCAACTCTATTACTTCCAGTTCCTTCAGGACCTTTTCTCGTGTAAAGGGACTTGTGTCCATTTCTGACCATTCTCACCCTTGTACTCTTTTCCACCTATTACTTCTCCTTCTTCCTCAGTAAAGACTGAGCAGAAATACCTGTTCAATATGTCAGCTTTACTGTTGTCATCCTCCACGCTGCCCCCATCCTCCCTTTAGTCTCACTATCCCTCCTTTGTCTTTCTTTTTCACTTATGTACCTGTAAAGGTTTTGTCCTCTACCTACTGATTTTGCAATGTGTTCTTCTGTCTGAGCTTTGGCTTCCCTTACTGACCTCCTGCCTCCCTTTGCTTCTCCTGGTACTTCTCCCTATCCCCTTCTGCCTGTGTCTTTTTTGTATTGCCTGAATGCAATCCTTTTGGCTTTCACTTTCTTTTGCTACCTCTTTGGAAAACCATAATGGTTCCTCTTCCTTTTCCTCTTGCTAACCTGCTTAATGCATAATTCTGTTGTTCTTGTAATCCCCATTTTAAATACTGCCACTGTTCCTCAACCCCTGATTCCTGTCCCATTCCCCTTAATGCCTCTTTCAAGTATCTCCCCATTTTCCCAAAGTCTGCCCCCCTAAAATCCAGGATACGTGTTTTTGTGTGGTGTGGTTTGGTTCTGCTCTTTCTGTGATTTCAAACCACAATGACTGGTGGTCACTGTTTCCCAGGTGCTCCCCCACTGTTACCCCCAGCTCAGTTCCAATTGATGTAAGGCTTATTGGCTGATAGTTTTCAGTTAGTTTTTTTGTTACCTTTTTGTGGATAGGGGACTACTACGGCCATGCGCCAGTCTACCGGGATTTCCCCTGATTTTAGAGAATTGTTAAAAATAGTTATTGGGCATAAAAGTTGATCCACTGTTTGTTTGATAAGGAAGGCATTTAAATTATCTGAACCTGGTGAAGAGTTACTTTTAAGAGTTAAGATTGCAGATTTGATTTCTTCTTAAGTAATTTCAGTGAACTGGTCCGTAGTAGGGATGTGCTCAATATTTGGATCCTTATCTGAAAAAAAAAAATGATCTAAAATACTCGTTAAAAGCATAGGCAAATTCTGCCTTGTTGATAATTTTCATACCATTTTGTTATGACTGTAGAAATCGGATTATTGGTTCTTTTATTTGTATTTAAATATGAAAAAAAGCCTTAGTATTCCTTTTAGACACCGGAAGTTTAAATTCCATTTTTTCCTTTCAGTTTTACTAAGGGTTTTTTTTTTTTCTTGTTTGTTTGCTTTTCACTTCTTATTTATGAAGCTATTTATGAAGCTATGATTATTGACTAATGTTCTTTTTCATTCTCCTTATCGTCAGTATTTATCTCACAGAATAGTTCAGATCAGTTGTATCTATTCAAGGATGCTTTAATATGTCGATAGTCAACTTTGGGGTAATTATATCTAAATTTGGACAGTTTGGGAATCTGTTTACGTAAGTTTAGGTCAATTAGAATGGGTCTAGTATAATTCCCCGACTCTCGTTATACTGACGCACCATTTCCCAACTCTACCTGCACATTATAAAATTGCCCGTCATGTATATTTCACAGCACATTCATTTGCCCAATAATGACACACACAGTAAAGCAGCGATTAGCTTGTGTTAGCAGCTTTTTGCCCCATAGTAACTCACAGAGATCAGCACTAATTAGCATTAATTAGCAGCAACCTATAATCAGTTAACAGGAGCATTTGCTTGAAAGTAACTCACAAAATACAGCATTGATTAGCATTACAGCAGCGATTAGCTTGTGTGAGTAGCTTTTGCCAGATAGTAACTCACAGACTCCAGCATTGATTAACACTGATTAGCAGCAACCTGCTATCAGGTAACAGGAGCAGAAGCAATAATACAATTAAATAGTACATTCAGCTCCTTCCGCCACTGGTTTCTGTTAGTTGGTTCAGAATGGCAACAGGAGCACAAGAAACAGAGCCGCAAGTGTGTTTAATGGTAAAGTCTCACCGCGGGCATGACAAGCTGAGCATTGATGGCTATTTGTATGTCAAGGAGCGCAACAGGGCAGATTACACTACTGGTGTTGTCAGCATAGGAAAACAGCAGGCTGTTATGGCAGGGCTTCAACTATTCTATGGCCCTGTATGTCAATGAAAACATCAAAGCTACAGAAATTCAGAATACACATAAGGAGCCAGACGAACTGTGGGTCACCCTGGAAACAGAAAATGGGACAGCCATAAGAACTGGGGTTGTCTACAGGCCCCCAGACCAGAGGGAGGACATAGACACATTACTGGTAGAAGATATACAAAACATGACAGCTAAAGGGGAGGTTCTGCTAAAGGGAGACTTCAACATGCCAGATACAGATTGGTCAATATCAGCAGGAACATCTGCCAGAACTAGACACATGGTGGATTCCCCGCAGTGGGAGGGCCTCAAACAACTGGTACAACAACCCACAAGAGACAGGGCTATCCTAGATCTAGTACTGACTAACAGGGAAGGGATCACAGATCTCAGGTAGAAGGTCACCTGGGGGCCAGTGACCATCACACGGTATGGTTCAATTTGGCCACTACATCTAAATCATCCCATTCCAAGGCAAAAATATGGGACTTCAGAAGGGGCTGACTTTGATAAGATGTCCAACAGAGTTAAGTTGGTCCTGGCAAAAAGAAACACAGGTGAGGGGGTACAGGCAAAGTGGGCAAGCATTAAGGATGCAATACTTGAAGCAACATCCCATTGTGTAAGACAGAAAAGGAAGTGCGGAAGAAGGAGAAATACCAAACTGCCCTAAGGGAAGCAGGGAAGGCAGTAAGGCAGGCAAAGTCCCAAACTGAGGGAACACTGGCATGAACAGTAAAAGAAGGTGACAAGACTTTCTATAGATACATTAGTGAAAAGAGAAAGTCCGGAAGGGGTACTGCTAAGCTCAAAGGAGAAAAGGGGACATGTGAGGAGGAGGACCCTGTAAAAGCATCTATCCTAAATAGATACTTTTGCTCAGTATTTACTGAAAAGCAGGTCGGGCAGAGCCCACAGCTCAGCACCATGGACACAGCGGGATGGAGGTGAGCACTACTCCCTTCACAAAAGAAAGGGTCCTACAAGAGCTCGCTAAGCTCAGGGTGGACAAGACAATGGGACTTGATGGCATACATCCCAGGGTACTTAAGGAGCTAAGGGTAAAACTAGCAGACCCATTAGCAGAACTGTTTAGTGAGTCTCTGAACACAGGAGAGGTCCCAGAAGACTGGAGAAGGGCTCATGTGATCCCGCTCCACAAGAGTGGTAGCAGGGAGGAGGCAGGGAACTACAGACCAGTCAGTCTTACCTCAGTAGTGGGCAAGATTATGCAGGCACTCCTTAAGTAAAGGATAGTGCAACACCTGGAATCCATAGGGGCACAGGATCCAAGACAGCATGGGTTTACAAAAGGAAGGTCCTGTCAAACTAATCTCATAGATTTCTTTGACTGGGTAACCAGAGTGGTGGACCAAGGGGGAGCAGTTGATGTCACTACCTTGACTTCAGCAAAGCTTTCGACACTGTTCCACATAGAAGATTGATAAATAAGCTGGGTAGGCTCAGGGTGGGTCAGAAGTTGGTCAACTGGGTGGCAAACTGGTTGACGGGCAGAAAACAGAGAGTGGTGGTAAATGGTATACAGTCAGAAGAGATGCAAGTCACAAGTGGGGTATCTCAGGGATCAGTCCTGGGGCCAGTCCTCTTCAATATCTTCATTAGTGACATTGCAGATGGACTAGAGGGTAAGGCTTGTCTGTTTGCAGATGACACCAAGATCTGCAACAGAGTAGATGATCCAGATGGGGTGGGCAGAATGAGAAGAGATCTGGATAAACTAGCAAAATGGTCAGAAGAGTGACAACTGGGATTTAATGCAAAGAAGTGCATGATCATGCACATAGGGAAGAGAAACCCTGAAGCCACCTATAGGCTGGGAGGGGAGTTGCTGGCAGTCACAAAGGAAGAAAGAGACTTGGGCATCATCATCACCGATGACCTGAAATCATCCAAGCAGACCTCTAAAGCAGTAGGTAAGGCTAGGGGATGTTAGGTGTATTAACAGGGTATCACAAGTCGTAAGAGGGAGGTAATAATCCCTCTTTACAAGACACTGGTTAGGCCCCATCTGGAGTACTGCATGCAGTACTGGAGGCCACATCTTCACAAGGACATTAACCAAATTGAGGCAGTCCAGAGAAGGGCAACCAAAATGGTGCAGGGACTGCATCAGAAGACATATGAGGACAGATTAATGGAGCTCAATATGTATACCCTTGAGCAAAGGAGGGAGAGAGGTGATATGATCGAAACATTCAAACACCTTAAGGGCATTAACAAGGCAAAAGAGTCTAACATTTTTAGATATAAGAAAAATAGCAGGACAAGAGGACACATCATGAGATTAGAGGGAGGCCGATTAAGGGGGAATGTGAGGAAATTCTTTTTCACAGAAAGAGTGGTGGATGCATGGAACCGCCTACCTCAGGAAGTGGTGGCTATGAATACAGTGCAGGGCTTTAAACAGGCATGGGATAGGCATAAGGGAGCAATACAGATGAATATGAATAGATAGGCCACTGATAGAGCAAAGGCCAATGGCACATTTATAAGGTAGAAAAAGAAATGGGCAGACTGGATGGGCCTTGCGGTCCTTCTCTGGCATCAAACTCTATGTTTCTATGTTACTCTTGTGGGCGGACAACACCATCTGTGTGAAACAACAATTCACAATCACTCTCCTGATGCTCATGATACCCCCATCGCACTAGCATCAGCCTCACTGAAACACCGAGCAGTGACAACTCATGACACACCGGCACAACTAATCCAAACAGAGCTCTCGAAGGTATCAACAGAAGTCAGACACAACATGCCCGAAAAACACTCATTGCTGCAAATTGTAAAACGGGCAAGAAAGCAAGACATGACAATGGAGCCAAAATCCCTAGACGCAGTCTGCATACCATCACAGTTCACTGTAGTCAATGGGCAGTCATTTTTTGCCCGAGTTTCAACGTGTGGCACTGAGAAAATGTATTTATTCACAACAAAACAAATATTGAGAAGCTCAGCTGTGCCTCTTTTTGGATTATGAATGGTACATTTAGAACCGTTCCGAATCTGTTTCAACAACTTTACTCCATTCATGCTCCTGTTGGAACACCTGAGACTTGTCGAATTCTGCCTCTTGCATATGCATTAATGTCTGTGAAATCAAATGAGTGTTATTTGCGCATGTTGCAGGACTTACAGGATGTGGCAGACGAGTATAGCTGTAGTCTCTCTCCCAGGTTTTTAATAACCAACTTCGAGCAGGTAGCAATCAATGCCTGCAAATCTGAATTCCCTGAAGCAGAGAATAAAGGTGGTCTCTTTCATCTTGGCCAAATCATCTGCCGTAAGATCCAGGGATGTGGGCTATCAGGAAAATATGGCGAGGATCTTGACTTTAGCCTAAAAATGTGGCAATTGATCGCATTCGCATTCCTACCCCATGCACAGATCCCTGAAATTTATTCCGATATAAAAACCGAAATGCCACCAGAAAGCAAGGAGGTAGAAGAATGGTTCAAGGAGACCCACGTATTGGGTTGTGTAAGAAGGTGGATGAGGAACAACACAACCATGAGGACACAAGCATTATCTCCCCCCCACTTCTGGTCAATGCATAGTCAAATGATGAGTGGAGTGCCTCGCACTCAAAACAAGGTAGAGGCCTGGCAGAGGTGCCTGGAACATTAATCGGGGCATCCCATATTGGAATCTACCGACTTGTTCAAGAGCTGTATAATGAGCATCTTGTCACGGCAAGCACAATTGAAAAGATCAATCGGGGGTTACCAAAGTCTCCTATGAAAAGAAAATATGTGAAGAGAGAGGAAAAGATAACAAACATTGTAGCAGATCTAGATCACAGGTCTGCAAAGGATTACATATGTGGGATGGCCCACAACCTTGTTCTTTACAAGTACATTTGCCTTCTGGCTTAATATTTTAGATTCTTTTTAATTAAATAAAGTTTGCTTTGGATTTTAACTGATGGTGGGAAACTTGGTGGCGATGGAGATATTCTTTATTTCTTGGACGTGGACAGTGGGAGACCATAGATTCACCATGTGCTGGTAAGTCTAAACTTTCAACATTTAGTCATTAGGGAATAACTGTAGGGAAAGTGTGAGTTGGGATGCTGTCATGAGCAGGCGATTTCATATCAGGAAAAAAATGTGGCAGCATAATATAGTGTTGGTCATATGGATGCGGGAACTGTAATGGGCAAAATAGAGTCGGGTAATCGAATGGATCCCATTAGAATTATATTGTGATTGCTATTGCCACGGAGTTTTGTTACAACAATATTATCAATATCAGAGTCTATATTTGTAAGAATAATATCAAGGATGTTTTTGTCTTTAGTAAGTTCTTATAGGTTCATAGGTATGGTTTTACAAGTCCTATTAGCTGCACAAGGCATAAACGGATTTGCCACATGATTAGTGGGCAAATTCCCAATTTTTTTTTCAGTCATATGTTGGTCCAACGGTTGTTTAAACATTATGATACTGCTGGTATTCACAATATCTGGGGGTAGTGAGTTCCATCTTTGCACTATCCTCTGATTAAACCAGTGCCCTCTTTTGGTGGTCTTATATAAATCACCTTGTAATTGGCAATTATGAACCCTGGTTGCCCTATTCAGTGTATTCCTTGCATTTAGTGTTGCACATTCCCAGAGTAGTTTATTCCTGAAAGCACTGTAGACATAACAAAGGTCTCCTCTGATACAGAGATATTTAATTGAATACAAACCCAAGTCCTGTAATCTGAGTAGATATTCTTTGTTTTTTACTATACCTATTTTTTTGGTGATTCTCCGCTGAATTCTCTCTATTGTTTTCAAACTCCCAGCACTCTTTAATTTCATAATGGTTTCAGCCTTATCATACTATACAGGCACCATTCATTATATGAGTTCACTCTTTATGCCAATAACTGATTTAGGCATATTCCACATAATGCCTTTACTATAGTTTTGGCACATTTTCCATTTGCAGGACCCAATCCAAGGAAAGAAAAGGAAACTGTAAAAATACAAAAGACAGAATAAGTGCTAAGGAGGACAGGACAGGGCTATGATAGGTGGCCACCCCACCGTAACCTGGAAAAAGACTAGGCAAAGAAAAAGAGTCACTATTGAGCAGTAGATTTAAAGTTTAGAAGAAAACAGTATTAGAGACAAAGAATTTGTGGGGTCCTATCTCAAAACCAAGGTGGAACACTGGTTCACCACAGACATAGACAGGATGGAGGCAGTCCAGAGGAGGTCAACTAAAATGGTGCAGGGTCTGCAAAAGAAGCCATACAAGGAGAGACTAAAGGAGCTTAATATATACAGTATACCCTTGAGGAAAAGCAGGAGAGGGGGGACATGATAGAAACTTTTAAGTACCTCAGTGGAATCAACAAAGTCCAAGAGGTTAGCATCTTTCAGAAAAAGAGATGTGCAAGAACAAAGGGACACAATTTGAAGATAGAGGGGGGACGGCTCAGGGGCAATGTGAGAAATTATTTTTTCACAGAAAAGGTGGTGGATGCATGGAACAGCCTTCCTGAGGAGGTTGTGGGGTCTAAAACTGTGGGAAAATTCAAGAATACATGGGACAGACATAAGGTAATTCTTGTGGGGGGTAGGAAGAAATAGGCTTTTGGTTAACTAGGATCTGCAGCTTATCCTGTATGTAGGGAAATGGGCAGACTAGGTGGGCCAAGCAGTCCTTATCTGCCGTCAAAGTCTATGCTTCTATGTTTCTTTGCATTTTATTCCCAGCTCTCCTGACTTCAGTACCACTAAAATGTTCTCCATCTTAGGGCTTGAACATGTATTATACATCTTTAACAATCAGAAATTATTCCTAGTACTTACATGAGTCTCTTTTTCCAGGCTTCTCTGCTAAACATGCATGAACAAGCATAGGGACGTGCTTGTCTCTGTGTGCATCTCTGCGTGCGGTGCCACTCACGCTCGTGCTGCTTGCTAAGCCTCCTGTTTTTGAGCTGAGCCACGATCTGGAAGTGCTAAACGATTACGGTCAGCACAAACTGTGCAAATGCCCCAAATATTTAACCTAAAAAGCAGCGATTTGCTGCAGTAAATATTTATTTATTTAGTTTTTGTTGACCGGGTAAGTGCACTAGACAAATCCTGCCTATTTTCAGACACAACCCAGGGAAGGGGGATACAGATGAATGCCAACTGACCTTGAACCAGATTAAGCTGTTGGTGGTATTTTTAGTGAATGAGGGAAATTTGGCCAGGGCACTGGGGAACTTCCCCTACTCTTTTCAATAAGTGCCATGGGATCTTTAACATCCACCTGAACTACCACCAATCCAGGCAGATGGGACCTCGGTTTAAAGTCTCATCCGAAAGGCGGCACCTCAGAAGTGCAGCACCCCTCTCATGCTGCACTGCAGTGTCACTACTGGGATATTAACCCATGTGCCAGATGTGGGAACTGAACCCACAGCCCTCTGATCTCCCAGCCTCAGAGGCGAGTGTGCTACCTACTGAGCCACTGACACTGATAAAAACAACAACTCCCCGTCGGGGAATATAAAAATCCTGCACCAGTTCAGCAGTGCTAAAAATATACAGGCACAGCTAGAGCTGTAGTTCCAGGATCTCAGCTTGGAACTACCAGCTCTCCTCTATTTCCTGGAGCTCTGCCCTCCAACTGTCCTAGCAGAAATCACCCCAGAAGATTTCAGTAGCAGTGGAGAAAAGCAAAAGTGGACTGTAGTATGGCTCTAGCCCCCTTTCTCACTGCTTCTGGTGGTCCCACAGGTTAGGCTATTGCCCGTAATACAGCTGCTTGTTAAGCCCCCTGCTTTTGAGCTGAGCTGCAACCCAGAAGTGCTAAACAGTTGCTGTCACCACAAACCGTGCAAATGCCCATAATATTTATCCTAAAAAGCAGCGATTTGCTGCAGTAAATATAAAAATCCTGCACCAGTACAGCAGTGCTAAAAATAAATAGGCATAGCTACAGCTGTAGTTCCTGGATCTCAGCTTGAAACTACAAGCTCTCCTTTACTTTCTGGAGCTCTGCCCTCCATCTGTCCTAGCAGAAATCACCCAGAAAATTTCAGTAGCAGTGGAGACAAGCAAACGCTGACTGTAGTATGGCTCTAGCCCCCTGTCTCACCACTTTTGGTGGTCCCACAGGTTTAGCTATTGCCTGTTCTGACACAAGTTGTTCAATTCCCAGTGTAATAAAGGTTTCTAAGACCTTAGATTCCACTTTACTAGTGGTGAGAGTAGTCCAGTTAACACCCAAAAGATTAAGGTTGCCCAGCAATATCACCTCTGATTTATTAGCTAACTCGGTTATTAAGGTAAGTCGATTTTCACTGTAGTTAGACTCTGCTGATGGGTGTCTATATACATTTCCAAAGATTACATTTTTACCATATTGGTGTTTAATTTGGAGTAAACACCCCTCGATGTCACAGTCATTTACAGTAAAGTCTTCAACCATAATGGTATTTTTAGTATAGATACAGACTCCTCCTCCTTTTTTTGAGCCCCTATTTTTATGCACCAGATTAAAGCCAGGGATATTAATAGACCAGGATGATGTATTATCCCACCAAGTTTCGGAGATAGCAATGATGTCAATCTGTTTATCAATACAAATAGCTATGAGTTCACTTATCTTTAGAATATTGAGTCTTCCTGCATTACAAGAGAGCATTTTGTAACATAATGATTTGTTAATCTGTTTTGGAATATACTCTGACTGCAATTTTGTTAGGGGATTCCCTATGTGCCCCAACCTACCTAGTTTAGATGTTTGCTGATGATAGTGGCTTTTGTTTTCCCCATCACTAGACTGCCCTTTTTACTCAGGTACAGCCCATCCCAACTGATCAAACTGTTATCATTGGAAAATGTTTCCCAATATGTAAGACAGAAGATTTTTTTTCTTTAAAGTCCATTGTCTTAACCATTCATTGATTTTTTTTTTTTTAATTTTATAAAATGGCTAAGGTAAATTCTGTATTTTGATTGGTTGATAGCCGTGTATTAGAAGTGCCTAATATACTCCTAGCAACAAGTTTGGGTCCACAACCGCATTAAAAAAAATTTGTATTAAGAGCCAAATAAAACGTTCATTTATGAAATGCCGCCATTGTTGTAGCCGCTAAGCACACATGATCTTGTTCAAACCCTGAGAACTTCAGTTACCACAACACTCGCTCTAGATTAGCAGTTTTTTTTATTTAAATTCGGTTTCAGCAACCACTATGCTGTTTGTAAATTATTTTGAGCACACTCACATTTCATGTACACCGCAGCAATTTTTCTGCCGCCTGTCCTCTCGAACAATCACAGGCTTCACAGCTTTAAACAGTAACTTGCTTTCTCACTACCAGTTAGAAAATGAGCTCTGCATTCAACCCCTGCTTGCCACTCAATCCTAGGATATATTCTACTTTAATAAAAAAAAAAGAAAGAAAATACATGCATATCCTGCACTATCTTTAAGCGCTCCACTTTGCACATATCCTGCCCCACTCATGTTTCCCAATGACAGATTGATTGCTGACTCATAGGCAGGCTCCCCTAGTGCTCCTCACATGCCATTCTCCCTGTTAAGAATAGCTTTTCTACTTTAGTTTCTGTTGTAACGACACTGACAGTCCTGCAACTGCAGATTAAATGAAATTGATCACCAAAATCTGAAACTACAGAGATGCCAATAGTCAGTAAAGTAAAATGGATTTCCTGCCCTTCTCCAAGTATGTACACATACCACATGCCGAGTCTGACTGCTCAATTACTCCCACCCTCTGCTGTCTCTTAAACTCTGCTCATTCCCTAACAACACTAACAGTCCTGCAACTGCAGATTAAACAAACAGCAGCAATTTGGATGCTGGTATAAGTTCTTTCTGTTTTTCTTTTAAAAAACCCTTACCAGCACTCCAAATGCTGTGCCTACATTTTCTGCAACACCTAACGAACCAGCGCTCTCTCACTCCTTACCGGCTGCATTTTCCTTCATTTTACAAATGTAAAAAGGTAAATTAATAAATTAAATACAAGAATACACACAGACATTTGTGTGTGTAGTCAAGAGTCATGGGGTGCAGCTTCCCTGCTAACCATAGCAACCAACCTCAGCTACAATGGCTACAATGGGACAAATGTTATATGGGCAAAACAAAATGAAACAAAGCGTTGTAGGTGGAGGAACTATTTTATATGAAAAGACAGGAAAGATTTTAATTTTTTTCTATTTAAGCATGGAAATTATGACATTTACATGCATGCAATTTGCAAATGACCATTTTATTAGTGCAATAAGACACTCAGGGGTGTGCATTAGACATTTCTTTATTTTTATACTTACATTTTATTGTTTTTACAGAAAAGTAAAGACATACAAGTTTCTCATGACAGATATATCATTGTATAGATCATACATTCAATGCCTCAGTAAAGAAAAGATAAATCTAAGCAATCTTGCTTTCAACTATAGGGGTATTCCTTAAGATACGAAATGTCCTCAAATCAGTCCAAGGATATGCTGCACCCCACAAGACTTTGAGCAGTCAAAAAGCGAAGAAAAAGTCCAAACACGTATAACCAACAACCTGTGTTATGGGCCTCTTCCAAACATGGTCTTTGTCATATTATTAGCAATCAGTAAGACAAGCTACTCCCAGCACCTGCATCCAAATATTAAACAAGCATATTTCTGTATCAGCTAGTAATCAAAGTTGCTCATAAAATTAGGCATTCTTAAACATCTAACTGGCCTTAACCCAGAGCAGCTTTAATATTGAATAATATACAGGAAATGCAAAACCTCCTAGTTTAAATGGACTTTCCAGCCCCCTACCAGGAACATTATTTATTTTAATTGTACCACTACAATGTCTTTATCTTTCAAGTTTCTTCCTCCGAATCAGGGGATACCTGCCACCTGGTCTGATCAAATTCCCTCGAGATTACTTCAGCCTTTTTCCAGCTTCCTCAGGGTCTATTTATTGACTGGTATGTCCCCCATACTGGATTCTGAGATGTGCTGGCATTAATAATGAGTGGGCCACACTTAGGCTCCTAATTTAGTCCTCACCCCATCTAATTATTTTCTACGTGCCTTGACACAAAGGACAAGTATGGGCAGAGATGCACCACTGCACTTTCAAAATTGAGCCATGTGGTATCTCTTGTGGCCTGCAGTATCAGATCCCTCATGGTTGGATTTGTCATCACCACCAGGTCTGTTCTGGGTAGCTCCTTGTTCGCTGTTGATCTCGATGAAATTTGGTAAGCCTTCAGGAAGTTTTCTGAAGAAATTGTAGATTCCAGGTTCAGGGTTCCAATTCGGGCAGTCCAACAATATGAACATTGGAGGCCCTTTATACATTCTGTAAGGTCTCTAGGCGGTATTTCAGTTGGGTATTTTCTTGAACAAGTTTACCCGAAGAGGACAATGCTTTTGTAGCAATCGATTCTGCCATACTGGCTGACTTAGTAGCCACTGCAATTTTAGAGTCCTGCTCTTCAAATTTAGTCAGGATGGACTCCACCTTGGAGTTTATAGCCTGCATGGATTTCTGTAAAGCTCGCCATGGCGGTTCTAACTCAGACGACTTTGTGCTGCATCCCCATCTATTGGCTCTGTAGGTGGGACTTTAGTACTCACTACACCAGCCTTATTAGTGCAACCCATTGTCAAAGGAAGGTATCATTCTTTATCTCTTCAGGAATTCCAGTCTTCCAAAATAAATGTCACTTAACTGCAGATAAATGTTGTTTTGAAGTTTAAATAGCAGATGCACAGAGAGCTCACACTGACAGTGTCTTGTCAGCAGGCATGCTCAACAGCATCCCCCTCATAAGACATTTCTAACACATGTCTAGGGGCTGAAGGTACTCTTCCTGTGGCCTTGTGCCTCACTAGGCTCCTGGCCATGTGTTAGAAATTTTTAATGCACAACCCTTCATGTCTTATTGCTTACTTGTCTAGTTTTTTTTAAGGTTTGCCCTGGGTACTGGTAAGATTTCAGAGATAATGATTTCACATCTCCTTTTTTCTAATGCCTCAACCGGGGGGGGGGGGGTAGCTATGTCGGATATCTTCATTTGTGAATTTATTAATATTGTTCATGCTGACGTGGACCACAACAAGTGGCTGTTCAACTGCATTTGCTAATATATTCGGTGCCATGCTTTGAATGTCCCTTATCTAGGCCCCTGTGAAACTGGAACAAGTTCTTTAGGATTGTCATCTTTACATATATCCATCGGTGTATTTAATAAAACTATCCCCAAGCACAATTATCTGCATAGGGCAGGTGGTTGTATCTACAATTTAAGGCTGATCTGCTTCCATAGACTCAATTTCTATTACATCCGACCCGGTTGAGGCAATAGTGGTGGTAGGGTGGGTAATTGGGATGGGTGCTATAGATTTGGCTTGCACTGAAATTCTGGGGGCAGCTGTAGTTGGAGGGGTTACCCTTTATTGGAGGGGTCAGGATTAGCACTGACTTGTGCCACAATAATTTTTGTATTTTCCATAGTACCTTTGGTTATAAGACATATCATCCGAGTTTGCAATTTGACTATTGATTATCTTACCCCTCCCCTCATAGAAACATAGACTTTAACAGCAGAAAAGGACCACTTGGCCCACCTAGTCTGCCCATTTCCCTACCTACAGGATAAGCTGCAGATCCTATTTAACCAACAGCCTATTTCTTCCTACTCCCCACAAAAATTGCCTTATGTCTGTCCCCTGCATTCTTGAATTCTCCCACAATTTTAAACCTCACAACCTCCTCAGGAAGGCTGTTCCATGTGTCCACCACCCTCTCTGTGAAAAAATACTTCCTCACATTGCCCCGAGCCATCCCCCCTCTATCTTCAAATTGTGTCCCTTTGTTCTTGTATGTCTCTTTTTCTGAAAGATGCTACCCTCTTGGACTTTGTTGATTCCACTGAGGTACTTAATAGTTTCTGTCATGTCCCTCCTCTCCCTCCTTTCCTCAAGGGTATACATATTAAACTCCTCTAGTCTCTCCTCGTGATGGCTTCTCTTGCAGACCCTGCACCATTTTAGTTGCCCTCTTCTGGACTGCCTTCATCCTGTCTATGTCCTTGCGAAGATGGGGTCTCCAGAACTGGACGCAGTACTCCAGATGGGGTCTCACCAACTGTCTGTACAGGGGGATAACAACTTCTTGTTTTCTGATGGTAATGCCTCTCCCTATATATCCCAGTATCCCACCAGCCCTCCCTGTCTTCTCACATTGCTTACCAACCTTAAGGTCATCTGATATGATTACCCCCAGGTCCCTTTCCATTTTTGTTGTTGTTACTACCTACCCCCATTGTGTAATCTTCCCCTGGGTTTTTGTTTCCCAGGTGCATTATTTTGCACTTCTTTGCATTGAACCCAAGCTGCCATACTTCTGACCATTCCTCCAACCTTGCCAAGTCCCTTCTCATCCTTTCCACACCTTCTTGTGTATCAACCCTGTTGCAGATCTTTGTGTCATCTGCAATGAGGCATACTTTTCCTTCCGGTCCCTCTGCAATGTCACTTATGAAGACATTAAAAAGGACTGGACCCAGTACTGAACCCTGCGGTACCCCACTAGTAAGCCCTCTTTCTTCAGTGTGGACTCCATTTACAATTACCTTCTGTGTCCTGTTGTCCAGCCAATGTTTTAAGCAGGCTACCACCCTGGGACCCACTCCCAGGCTGGTTAATTTGACTATTAATCTTTTGTGTGGGACTGTGTCAAATGTCTTGCTAAAGTGTAGGTAGGCCATGTCCATAGCCCCTCCCTAGTCTACTACTTCGGTCACCCAGTCAAAGAAATCAATTAGATTCGTCTGACATGACCTTTCCGCTGTGAACCCATGCCGCCTTGGGTCCTGTGCCCCACTGGCCTCTAGCTACTCAACAATTCTTTCCTTCAGAAGTGATTCCATCACTTTCCCTACCACAGAGGTCAAACTGAGAGGTCTGTAGTTTCCTGCCTCTGTCTTGGTCCCACTTTTGTGAAGGGGAATCACATCCACCTTCCTCCAGTCCTTGGGTACCACACCATCCTCCCATGATTTGTTAAAAAGGGTAGTCAGTGGTGTCACTAGTTCTCTCCTTAATTCTTTTAGAACTCGGGTGAATTCCATCAGGCCCCATTGCTTTGTCCACCTTCAGTTTTAGGAGTTCTTTCAGAACCTTTTCTTCTGTGAAAGGACTGGGATTGACCCCGCTATCCAGAGTGCTTCTGTTAATTGGATTAGGCACCTCCCCCTCCTCCTCTTTTGTGAATACTGAGCAGAAGTATTCGTTCAGTATCCCTGCTTTTTCACTGTCGCTGTCTTCCCAACCACTGTCCTCTTTATTCAGCCTCACTATCCCTCCCTTTGTCCTTCTGCACTCCCTGATATACCTATAACAAGTTTTATCCCCCTTCTTAACCGAGTTGGCTATCTTTTCCTCAGTTTGGGCCTTTGCTATTCTGATTACCCTTCCTGCTTCCTTCTGCCTTAACTGGTACGGTTCTCTGTCCTGCTCCTTCTGTGTTTCCTTATACTTCCTAAATGCTACATTTTCTCCCTAACCTTCACCGCCACCTCTTTTGAGAACCATAGTGGATTTTTCTTTCATTTTGATTTGTTTATTTGCTTCACACAAAGGCTTGTTGCCTCTGTGATGGCAGTTTTGATGTTTCCCCATTGTTGCTCCACCCCTCCTTCTAGCCTGTTTGCTAGTGCTTTCCTAAGGCACTCTTCCATCTTGCCAAAGTCAGCCCTCCTGAAGTCCAGAACCCTCACTTTTGTATAGCTTGACTCTGTAGCTGAGTTTATCATGAACCACATTGGTTGGTGGTCACTTGTTCCCAGATGGCTACCCACTTCTAGATCTGAGATCCTCTCACTGTCCCCATTTGAGAGTATGAGATCTAAGATTGCTCCCTCTCGACTGGGTTCCAAAACTAGCTGTCTGAGGCATGCCACCTGAAGGGCATTGAGAATGGCCCTACTTTTGGATGTGGCTGCAGCAAAGGTGCTCCAGTTAACATCTGGCATAATAAGGTCCTCCATCAACAGTATCTACCCTTTTTCTGCCATCCTAAGGATGCCTTCTATCATATCTTTGTCCATTCTCTCCCCCTGACATGGGGGTCTGTATACAACCCCTGAGTGGATTGTGGTGCCATTTCCAGTCTCTAAGGTGACCCACAGTGCCTCCTCTCCTCCCTGTTTACTCTTTTGTTCAGTTGCTTTTATCCCTTCCCTTACATAGAGAGTTACTCCACTCCCTCTTCTCCCCTCTCTGTCTCTCCTGTAGGTTGTGTACCCTTGTATGTTAACGTCCCAGTCATGGTTCTCTGTGTACCATGTTTCTGTGACTGCTAAGATATCCAGGCATCCCTCTTCCATCAAGGCCACCAGTTCAGGGAGCTTGTTGCCCAGACTATGGGTGTTGGTACTCATTACCCTCCATTTCTTGATGGCCTTACCCCTTTTTGCCCCATCATTGTCCTTATTGCATTTGTCATTTTCTCCATTTACCCCTTCCCTTCTCCCTATCAACATTTCTATGTTAGTGTTTACCTCGCTTAGTACCCTGAATTTTCTCATTCTGAGTAGTTTCAATGTTCACTAGGGGAGGAAAGGCATTTTGGATATGAAGCACGTAATCCATTGCTCTCCTGCCTTTTTTAATTTTGCTTTTACTGGTCCCTCGATTTCTATCTAGTTCTTCCTCACTGTCTTCTTCCCTACTCCTTTTCAGAGATTCCTCTGGCAGTTTATTTGGAGCATCTGAATTAACAGTGTTTCTTCTGAAAGAGCTGAGTTTATTTACCTCTTGCTTTAGCAACTTATTTTGTAGTTTCAAGACAGTGCTTTGGAGCTCATGGAATTTTGTTTTTAATTGCTCATTTTTTATACATTGCAAGCATTTTAACCCATGAGGGAAATGGGCAGACTGGATGGGCCAAGCGGTCCTTATCTGCCATCAAATTCTATGTTTCTATGAGAACTTGAATTATTCTCAAGGCAAAAGGTGTTACAGAGCATACAGGACATGGCTATCTCACCTGTATTAAGTGTCACTATACCCTCACTAATGTCCAACATGAGATCAAATCTAGAAGCTATGTATGATACAGATCAACCATTCACCGAAATCAAAAAAGTGGATGGCCAGAGTCACCAGATGTCCCCCACAGATGTGGTGTCTTTCCTTTTTCTGGTCCCCACCCCTGCAGATGTTGGACACTCGAGGAGGACCAATGAGTTGGAGGCATGCAGAGATGCATCTGTGCTCCATTACTCAGCCAACGCCCGCCCCTTCATAATGTTCCACCTCCTCTGCTGCACAAGCACCACCTGTGGTAACCCAGGTGGTGGCACTGTTGCAGCAAGGAGAACTGACTACCCCTCCCAGAGAAGGGGCGTGGCCCATTGGGTGCTCAAACATCCTCCCCCCGGCAGGCCCTCTGACAACCCTGGCTCACTATCGAACCCGGGTTGCTGGTGTCATGAGCAGTACCACTACCGTTGCACTGGGGCACCAGCCCCTGAAAAGGCTTTTGATCAGGTAAACTGGTTCTATCTGAATAGGGTCCTGACCAGTTTAGGGTTTTCCCCCACCTTTCAGGGTTATATACATAACATATAAACATCCTCTATGGCATATGTGTAGGTTAATGGGCACCTTTCTGCAGGATTTAATCTGAGCAGGGATGCAAGACAAGGTTGCCCCTTATCCCCAGTGCTATATGCACTCTATATAGATCCCTCAGCATAAATGATTTGAAGAGATAAAGGGGTAAATGGGATGCAACCAGCATATAATGAACACAAAATAGGCCTTTATGCAGACAATATCCTGGTTTATCTCACAGAACCATCCTCATAATTGCCCAGGTTAATCGAAATAGTACAGCAATTCTCCACATTTTCAGGCTATACCCTCAACATGGAAAAAACAGAGGTCTTGACCCTCACATATAACCTCCCAGACTTCCAAAAAAATACCCAATAAGATGGGGCCTCTCAAAATTAAAATATCTTGGAATCTACCTTCGTGAAACTAATTCCAACCTGTTGGGAGATAATTTTGCCCCCCTGACCATAAAAATACAAGTAAATTTCAGAAGATGGTCCCTACTCCCACTACCTTTAGACAGCCATATTCAATCTATCAAAATGAATACACTCCCCAGGTACTTGTACTTATTTCAGTGTGCCCCAGTTCAGCTGAGCAGAGCATGTTGTCTCCAAGCACAAAGACAGCTGTATAGATTTGTATGGGCTCACACTTAACCCAGAGTAAAAAGCTGTATGCTGCTGGCCAGGAAGGAGTGAGAAGGCTGGGCAATACCAGCCCTAGAAGCATATTTGATATCTGCACAAGTTAAGAATTCACTGCTGTGGATGGACCACCAGCACCAGGCTCACTGGAAAGTAATAGAGATGGACACAGTAGAACACCCCCCCCCCACTAGCTACACTGTTTAACCCAAATATAGATAAAAATATGGATGACAACCCATACAGGGCTATGCAGATTACAATGGAGGCGTGGGGGAAATTTTGTAAGACCCCACATATCTCACGAGAAATTTGGAGATGTAGATGGCTGGAATAGGACTCCAAGTTTATGTCAGCATCTGTTGACCCCCAGTACAAACAGCAATAAACATGGAGATTGAAATACCCCGACCAAAAGCTGAAAGGAGACATGATCATCACATTTAAAGATGGCCACAAACTCTTTGGGTGGTCTGCAACTGATTGATTCTATTTTCAAATCAGAAATTATATTAACAGTAGGTTGCCAAGATGGCCGCACACTATGTGATTGTGGAGAAATTGCAGCAGGAGGAACAGTAAAAAGCTTTTTTTGTTTTTAGAGCAGGTATTCCACCATTGCCTCATTTGTTGTTTTTATCACTTACTGCTCTTTCTGGATTTTCTTGTTCACCCTTGGTACCCAGTGTCCATTCTGCCGCTGTTGTTTATTCCTCTGCAGCCCGGCTGAGAGGAGTCCTAGTGGTGGAGAAGCCCTGGAGACTACAGAGGTCAGGCTACCCTGCGGAGGGTTGGAGATGCATAGGACACCTTAGTGCCTCTGTTCTACTTTGTCAGCAGAAAACGGAGGACTCAGTGGTGTAGAAGCATTGTGCTTGTGCAGTTGATTGAAAGTAACTATAAGGAGTCGCTGAGCTGTAAGGAGCTATTGTGCGATGGAGCTACTGAGTTGCTAGAAATCGTTGAATCTCTCAAAAAAAAAACACAATAGTGAGGGGAGTACAGTGCTAATCTCTTTTTTTTTTTAGTACTTTATCATTTCACCATTTCCCCATTTTAGTGTATATAGGAGTCTATATGGGAGTTTAATAGTTTTTATAATGTCAAATAAATAAATATCCTAGTTTGGGTAGTGATATTAAAATAAAAACAAATCACATATTTAAAAATTCACGCCTTAAGGTGTTCATGTGACCCACCTATATATACTGCGCATGTTCACTTGTGGCACCTGGTGTCTCTCATTTGGCCTGCTCTCTCTGATACCAGTCAGATGTTTTTTGTGGCTCCCATTCGACTTTATTATTTTTATTCTTGTGCAATTACCACGCTTGTGCTATTACTTAGCTGTTATTATTCGGTATCGCACTGCTTACCTAACTACGCTTGTGTTCGCATTTTTGATCGATGTCACTCGGTGTGTTTATGCTGTGTGTTTTTTTTTGACGAACCTTAATTTTACTGTTTCTTTGGTCGACTACTGACTGTCAGAGAACTCCTTCTTGGACCCTAACTGAAGGTTATTTCTTGGGGGAGCGCCATATTTTTCCTTTGTGGATTGCTCTAGTTTATCTTCCACATATCTCACAAGACAAGGAAGCTAGCAGAAAACTGAAGAACTGTATTATAACATCGTAGCTACACAGCAATACGGCACTCTGCTCTATCATTTTAGGAGGTTGGAAAACGCTGAATGGGGGAGCACAAGTAAGAGCAGTTATTGAGTGGTTATTGATTAAAACTAAATGTATTTTGAGTCAGTAGCAACCTAAAGGCCCTGACCGTTAAGACAGTGTTGCACATTAGGGGCGTTTACTATTTTTTTTATATATTATATCTTATATTTTTACCTTTTATCAAAACAAAGGTTTTATTATAGGAGGTGTTAACTAATAGACTTTTTATTAATTTGCTTATTTTCTCTTGCTTTTATAATGTTACTGTTGTAACTTACCCTAGAACTTTTATATAGAGACGCTCAGTTTAGGTCTTAATGTTGCTAAGTTATTAAGAGTTGATGGCTACAGATGGGTTTCTGAGCATTTTTCTTTTCTGTTTTTCTCTTTCCCTTGTGATTACCTAGTGAAAGATCCAACCGCTCTATTATTAGTGCTTGGAAGAGGTCATCGCTTGGATATGACTCGGGAAGTGAATGCCTTAAGAAACACAAGGACTATAAGAAGTATAAAAATTTAGCAAATTGGTCAGGTCTGGCCCTGGGTTTGGAGTTTGTCTGAAGTGTTACTGGAACTTGGAACTTTTGTGACCTGAAGGCTGCAGCAATTGCCACTTGTGACAATCTGAGGTTACTGGCTCCCAGAATTGGACACAGTTAACATCTGGTGGTTTTAAAATTTGTCATTAAGAGCATTTAACTTATTTACTTTAACTGACTGTATCAACAATGGTAAAAGGAAAACAAAATGGACAAATATTGCAACACAGCCACACCTGTTTAATTGGTCTTGTTTTAGCCCTGCTCATTGCTGATTTTGATCTTGAAATTTACTGTAATTACTGCATACCATAGATTAATATGCCAGCTACTACCCATAGCAAGAATAAGGGCAATGATGGCAATAGTACATTGGGTGGGGAGGGATCTGGTGTGGTAGCGGGGGGGTTGTAAAGTTAAAATTAAGGGCCCTCTTTCACTGAAAAACACTTGCTATGAAAGTCCTAGGTCAAATTCAAAATAAAACATAAAACAGAGGCAAATTAAGAAGTAAAAATGCCAGGAAAAACACTAATAGGAACATAAACTAGCAGCTTCTGGGAAAGGGGCCTCTGTTATTGCACGTGTCTACACCTACTGGAGATAATGGAGACATTCATAACTTCTTTAGTATACCAGGTGCACAATCTAACCTGGGCCTCATTAAGCATACAAAACTTACTGAAAATGCACCTGGAGTTGAAAACACATCTGCAGATAAAAGGGATATGTTTTTGCCAAACTCAGTGGGAACAGATAGACACATATTGGCCCCAAAAAATCAAGACCCTGATAAAGGGAAGTTTGCTGATGTAAAGATTGACTTTTCTGAGATCTTTCATAACTTGTCTGTGTTGGATTCTGAGGTTAGAAGCATGAGAGAATCATTGCAGTTAGAAAACAAAGACAAAGAAAGTAGTGAAAGTAAAATAGATATAAAATATAACTATACCATCCCCATTTTGACAGCAGATGTAGAATCTCCTGCTTTCAACAGGAGTTTTAATAGAGATAATGGGATGAAACAAAGATGGATTCATGGGGGGATAACTCTCAAGGCAAAATTTGCAAAGTTGGATTTCATGAAGAGTCTAGGGAATCTTCCAGCAGACCAAGCAGCTTCAATTCCTGGACAATGAGCTTTGAAACCCTGAATATGCATGACATTGAGGGCATTTCCAGAGATATGCTAACTGTCCTCAGAGATCCTTTTAATTCTAATGTGTTTTTATTTAAGCAGTTACTTGATATCAAGCAAGATATCTCATTCATTAAAAAGGTCTGCTTAGAAAATAGAATCAAATTAGAATCAACTGAGCAGAATTATCCGCCCAACAAATGTAGTCCATATTACTGGAGATAATTTAGATCTCTTACCAAGCACCCCCAACCTGCTTCCCTTAGATTCCATAAACAATAAGGGCTTAACTCCTGATAAGGGGGGTTACTGATCTGGAGACCTCTATGAAATCCATAGTGGATGAAGAGGAAACATCTGTGGAACTCCTTTTAGTAGATCAGAGTGTACAGGGTTTCCAATCTGAATGCATCATGCTACCGGCTAAAAATTTAAGAGATATCAGCATATGCAGAGAAATGGCCGCAAAACATTAACGCTCATGGCAAAAAGGGGAATTACAGGAAATAAATAATGGGATATAAGAAAAGAGGCCCAGATCTCCTAGAGCTGGGAACTCTAGGGCGGGCAGTAAATACAGGTTACTCACCTGTAACAGGAGTTCTAGGAATGGTATATGTTGTTCATCCACACTTATTGGCAGGTATCCTTGCCGCTTTAAATCTTGCCAGAAGGTCTTCAAGCTGGCTCCTCCCACCCACCTGGGTGGTATAACTCCGGCCCGCCCCATGACGCCAGAGATCTGGCCCGCTTGGAAGCTCAGGGCTGTGCAGTCGGGCCGGGAGAGTTTGAGACTGTAGGGATGAACAACATAGCGCCATTCCTAGAACTCTGTTACAGGTGAGTAACCTGTATTTCTAGGACATGGATATGTTGTTCATCCACACTTATTGGCAGACTCCTAGCAGTTCTCTGGGAGGAGGGAGGCAAGACGCACACCCCCAATACTTACTTGGGAAAGAGAGACTGAGAACCTAGGCCCCAAAATCAGCATCCCGGGTGACTCAAGGTCGATGTGGTAATGGGTAATGAGGTGTGTGCTGACTTCCAGGTAGCAGCCCTGCAGATTTCCTGGATAGGACGCCCCTGGAAGCAGCCACTGTTGCAGCAGTATGGCGGGTAGAATGAGCTCTTATCCCTCTGGGAGGCTCCATGCCCACCAACTTATAGCAGAGATCTATGCACGAGGTGACCCACCTGCTTATCGCCTGCTTGGCTGCAGGTCTGCCAGATGCTGCTTCAGCGTAGGTGACAAACAGCTGGGCGAACCTCTCTCGAATTTCAGCCGCGGCGCTCTTTTGTAATAGGCGAGCCCTTCTAGGGTCCAGAGTATGGAGCCTATATCTGCCTCCAGGTGGGATGGGGTAGAACACCGCAGAGTCAACACCTGGTTAAGGTGAAACTCGACACCACCTTCGGAAGGAATTTCGGTGGGGCACAGGACAACCTTGTCCCTGTGGAAGACCAGGTAAGGAGACTCGATGGAAGCGCCTGGAGCTCTCCCATCCTTCTGGCTGACGTGATAGCCACCAAGAAGGCGGTCTTCCACGACAGGTGAGAGAGAGCACACCTGTGCATAGGTTCAATGGCTTGCCCATGAGCTTTGCCAGTACCAGCAGTAGATCCACGGAGGTGGAGGTTCTCGCACCGAGGGAAATGTGATCAAGGCCTTTGAAAAGCTGCAGACCACCTTCTCCTGTGTCCACTCACTGCTTCCCGGCCCGCCTGGAAGCAGAGATGGCTGCCAGGTGCACCCTTTAGGTCAGTGACCTAAGCCCTTGATTAGAAAGGGACCATAAATAGTCCAAGATGCTTGCCAAGGAACAGGAGGAAGGGTCCAAGCCTCGTTCTGACACCAAATGGAAAACCTTTTCCATTTGAAGGCATAGCATTTTCTGGTCGATTCTCACGGGACGCCTCAACTACATTGAGGACCTCGCCAGAAAGACCCAAGGCCTGGAACTCTAGCTGCTCAGAAACCAGGGCTCAGTGCGGGATTGAAGGTCCGATGGAACATCTTCCCTGATTGACTGAGAGCAGGTCCGGCGAGCTGGAAGCTGCCTGAGTCCTGGAGCTGAGACTGAGGAGATCTGGGTACCAGAACTGGCGAGGCCAGTCTGGGCTATCAGAATCACCTGCGCCTTGTCCCTCCTCGCCTTGAGAAGCACCTTGTGGATCAAGGGAAATGGGGGAAAGGCATAGAAGAGGCCCGGGGTCCATTGCCTCGAGAAGGCATCCCCCTGCAGCGAGCCCTGCTGAGGGGGGCAGGCATGGAACAGCCTCAGCTTCGCATTCTTCCTGGAGGCAAACAGGTCCACCTGAGGTGTGCCCCAATGGGAGAACAGATGCTGTACTACCTCCGGCAGGAGAGACCACTCGTGGGATGCAGCCCCTATCCGGCTTAGGGCATCGGCCAGGCTGTTGGAGGCTCCTGCCATGAATGGCTAGGAGATCCACCTCCAGGCGCGAGACGAGTGACCAAATGCGGAAAGCTTCCTTTGCATAGGAGCATGGAGCGCCCCGCCTGGCTGTTTAGATAGTACATGGTCGTGGTATTGTCCGTCTGGACTGACCACTTGACCCCGAGGAACGAGCAAAGGCGGGTGAGAGCTAGGCGGACCTGCCACAGCTCCAGCAGGTTGATGTGGCATCGGGACTCCCAGAGGACCAGAGGCCGTGGAGCCGGTGTTCCCCCAGATGGGCACCCCAACCCATCAGAGAGGCATCGGTCGATAGAGAGACCGTCGGCTCGGGGCGGATGAACGGGATGCCCTCCTGCAAATGACCTGGAACGATCCACCACTGGAGAGCGTTCCACATCTCCTCTGTCACCGACACAAGCTGGTCCAAAGGATCGCAGCGTTGTGACCACTGACTGGCCAGTCCCCATTGAAGGGAACGCATGTTCCAGCGGGCCCAACGGACCACACTGGTGCAGGCCACCATGAGACCCAGGAGGCACAGGAAGTCCCGGCAGGGCGCAATTGTCCAACCAGAAATGATTGGGCAAAGGAGGAAAGAACCTCGGCCCTGTCCGCGGCAAGGCTTGGCTCAAGAGAGAGTCGAGCTGCGCCCGATGAGCAGAATCACCTGCTTGGCTCGAGTTCTGACTTGGCCTGTGATAAGGAGGCCCAGTTGAGAGCAGACCTGGAGGGCAGATCTCTGGACCACTCCACCTCCTGCCTGGAGGAGCTGCTATCAGCTAGTCATCCAGGTAAGGGTACACCGGACCCTCGGCGCCGCAGGAATGCTGTCACCACTGCCATGCATTTGGTGAAGACCCTGGGAGCTGGAGACAAGCCGACAGGGCATGGCTCGAACCGAAAGGATCCTTCCGCCGGAAGCGAAGGAATCTCTGGTGAGACGGACGGATAGGATGTGGAAAATGCGCCCTGCAAGTCCAGAGAGCAGAACCACGCTGCTCCAATGGATGGTAGTATCTGAGCCAGAGTGACCATCCTGAAGGTCTGAGACCTTAGAACTTGTTTAGGTCATGTAGGTCGAGAATGGGGCGCCAGCCCCCATCCGCTTCGGAACCAGGAAGTACCTGGACACAAACCCTGGTCTGAGGGGGGTCCGCTACCACCCTGATCACCTCCTTGGAGGAGGAGAGCAGTCGGCCCGACGAGCCGACAGTGAGGCTGCGGACCCCGAGGCCCCCGAGGAGCGACGGTTTGAAGGTGGGGCCTGCTCGAATTCCAGAGGCAGGCCTTTTCCCACCACCTCCAGTACCCACCTGTCCATGGTAACAGCGGACCAGGTGAAAGGAAGTGTCGGAGCCGTCCCCCCACGGGGGGAACCAGGGGTAAGGTGACGGGGATGGGGGCGACACCCCTCAGCCCATCACTGGGCAGGCTTGGAGGAGGGACCGGCCGAGGGACCTCCTGGGCCTTTTCCTCCCTGCCTCCTGTTAGAGGAAGCCGGCGGCTTGGGTTTGGGATGCCAAGGCCGAGCCTGCTGGCCCTGACGTTGTTGGTCGGACAACAAGGAGGAAGGACGAAAGGGCTTAGGCTGTGGCTTTGCGCCTTGTCCTTCTGAGTGGAAGAGACCGAGTCCAAGGTAGCATTGACTCCTCGATCCTCTGCAGGTGACCTTCCACCCCAGGGTCAAGAGGTCAGTCCCAAAAGGAACATCCGCCAACTTGTGCTGGGTATCCAAGTAAAGGTGGATATCCTCAGCCAAGCCTGCTTTAATGATAGCCACTCGCGCCACCACCCACCTGGCACATGAGTCCCCAATATCTAAAGCAGTCTGAGCTGCTGTTTGGCCACTGCCCTGTTCTGGTCCCGCACCTGCTTGACCGTAGTCTGCAGATCTCTGGAAGATGAGGGATGACCTCATCCAGGGAGCCCAACAGGGCATGAGAAAATGTGCCATGAGGATCGCCGAACTGGCCTGGACGGCCGAGAGAGGACGAAGATAGACTTTTCGCCGACATAATCCAATTTCTGGATTCCTTGTCGAGGTTTGTCCACATCCTGGCGCTAGCCGGGCGCTGAAAACGCTGTCGGTAACCAACCCTCAGCAGAGGGGTGTCCAAACCAGACAGGGAACCGGTAGGACCAGATACTTCCTGGCCATCCTGGCCGAGGTGAGGACAGGAAGCAGGGCGCTGCCAAAGCTCCAGCGGACCCACTATGGCCTCGGCCACTGGAAAGGCCTCCGCTGGAGAACCTGTCCAGAATCTCCGTGAGGGGATACCTGCCCATTTGGAACGGGTTCGAGCCTCATCCCGGTGGACCCGAGATGAGCCAAGCAGTCCTAGGAAGGACGACGGCTATCGTCCATTGACTGTCCTCCTGAGGACTCCAAGTCTATTGCTTGGAGAAAGGAGGAATTATCCAGACTCCAGACGAGTCCTCGAAGAGCTGCCTCTGGCCTGAGCCACCTTCACCTGCCGAGGTCGGTCAGGAGTGAGGGTAACAGACAGCCTATGGGTAGACCCTTAGCCAACCGAGAATCCCTGGTTGGAGCCCCAAATAATGGCTGTGGAGGTGGAGGTTCCACTTGAATCGTGGAACAGCTGGTTTTGACCGAACAACCGCCTGGGTACAGGCTCCTCGGGTAAGTCAAGGTTGTGTCGGCGCTCAGTGACAGCCACTTAATGGTCAGCCACCATCTCCAGCTTATTCCCGGTCAGGAGGAGCTGTTGCCACATGAGGTCCTCGTACCGTCGGCGTAACTTACGCCGAAGCCTCCCCTCGTCCGAGGAGGAGGACGAGGACGAGCGACGACGCCGCTTACCGTGGTGCCGAGACCGAGACCGCCTATGACGGCAGGATCGGCTGGACCGCGAAGAGGTCTGAGACTGAGACCGAGAGCCTCGGCTTTTCTGAGGTCGGTGCGGGGAAGTGTCGGCAGGAACCGGCACTTCCCTCGGCTCGGAGGGTTCATCCGAGGGCTCTGGAACCAGGCTGGGCAAGCCCGGGATCCTCACTCCCGGGGAGCAGGAGGGGAGTCTCGGCTATATAGGCGACAACCCGTCCGTCCTTGGTAGAAAAATCTCGACTTCGCCGTCGAGAGTCTCAGTCAACTGACCTGGCCAGGGGACACCGTGAGACCAGTGGCCGAAGCTCGGCGGGTGGAACCGAGTCGACTGTCGACGACTCGGGAAAGGGACCTTTCCGCCCCCAAGACGTTTACTGAGGACTTGCCTTTGTCCCTCTTTTGGACCGAAAAGGTCCAGCAGATGTTGGCCCTTCTCCCTAGTGGAGAGGGACAGACAAAGCTCCTTAAAGGAAGCTGTGTAGGAAGAACCCAGAGAGCGGGATAAATGCCGCGGCCAAGGAAGATCGGACCCGGCGCCTGCCTCCTCTTCGAGGGCGATCATCTGCTCGAGCTGATCCGCCGAGCCCGACGCCGCGGACACCGCCGACCGGGCCTCCTTAGACTTCACCGGAGGGAAACGCTTCTCGGGACGGCCCAGTTGCAATCGGGCAGCACGGTCTTCGAGGACGTAGGCCGAAAAGGAAGAGCACAAGTCGCAGTCCTGCGGGTCGTGCTCAAGGCCTAAACAGTAGACACACGGGGAGTGTGGATCCGTCCGAGACATCTTCTGCCCGCAGGGGCATCTCCGAAAACCGGGAGTCGATTTGTCCATCGCAGCCGCGAGGGATCGAAGACCGAAGTCTTTTAGTAAAATTTCAAATTCACAAAACGGAAGAAATAGGAACCAGTCTCAAACGCAGAGCGTTAAGGAGGGAACCTGAGCTTCCAAGCGGTAAGGAAGATCTGGCATCATGGGGCGGAGCCGAGAGTTATACCACCCGGGTGGGTGGGAGGAGCCAGCTTGAAGACCTTCCGGCAAGATTTAAAGAGGCAAGGATACATGCCAATAAGTGTGGATGAACAACATATCCATGTCCCTAGAAATCATAGGTCATATTAAATAGATCTGACCTTATGGGCTTAACTCATAACAAAAAGAAGTTAATTAATGAAGTTTCAGTAGGGGAAAATGAAACTAATATTGAAAATGGTGAATCCCAATTTAGATCTAATCCCAAAAAGCAACGTTCAAAAAAGAAAAGATGAAAAAGGGAAGGGGGAAGGAGGTGGAATAAAGCACAAAAAGAATCTAAGGAAATCTAAATCCAATAAAAAGATTAATCAAGAGAAAGAAAATATGGGACCTATGGAACAAAATACTCAGGGTACAAACCAAATGGATTCCAATAATAGGGATGACCCCAATGCAGAAATGACAGAGGGGAGGAATTCTCCAGATTTGAGATGTAGTAATTCCCCATTGGATAATACCTCAGCAACTGGACAGAATGATCCTTTCAAATTATTTCTGGCAAAAACACTGGGTACGGATTTTGTTTTATCTTTGTTTAGGGTGACATGTCTTCCAAATAAAACACAAAGAAAATTATCGGAATCTTTATTTGGTTTACTATCCTCTTTATTGGATGGCTGCAGACTAGTGAAAGATTTTATTAGCATCATCAGACCAATAAATGGATCTGAGCTGGTGTTGCTGGTAACTAATCAGTTTTACTTTTTGAATACTATAATACAGAGGGCCAAAAGCTTAGCAAGTATGGGCATTCTGGCTGAAGAGACTCACCCAGTTAAAGGAACTTTTCCCTGAATCTTTTTACAAACAAATGTACAGTTAGTGCAAGCCAGACTGAAATTGCAGTCTCTATTTTTGGGTTGAAACAACTTCCCAAAGAGACCAAATCTAATCTAAGGGGTAAGTTGATTGATTTTCTCAATGTATGTCTCGGCTCACAAGTCAGCAGCATCCATATAAGTAAAGTGTTTAGACAGAAGTTTGATGGGCAGATACTGATTTTTGTAAAACAAGATAGTGTTATAAGGGAAATGCTGAAGAAACAAAGTATGTTGGATGAACTTGGAATTCATTTTTACATAGAGAATGAAGTGGGACTGTTACCCTGTAAGCAAAGAAATTTATAAATGAAGCCCCAAAGGTAAGAAAGCTTGGTTGAAACCTCAAGCACGTATGAGATTCTTGCTTTTCTGGAGCAATGACAGTGCTGTCATTTAGAAAGGAGACCTCAGGGGCCCAAAACTAGAACAGAGGTCATAAATAGTTCTCAGGTCTTGGATTTTGGAGGATCATCCACCAATAACAAGGATTTAATTAAGATTTTGTCATGGAACTCATCTGGCCTTGGGGAAAAAATTGGAGACCCAGAAACATGTAATTATCTGAAACAATTTTATACTATCGGTATACAGAAAACATGGGCATTGAGCAACTTGTTTTTAAGTGGCTATTCTTCCTATTTTAAGAAAGCAAAGAAAATAATGCAGTATGGTAGAGGGGTTGGGGTATAGTTATATTAATCAAACAACAATGACATCACAACTGACATACTTGCAGTCAAAATAACTGAGAAAAAAAAAAAGATATGGCACATCATTAATGTATATTCTCAACCAGTTGGTTTTAGCAATGGTGATCCTAATTATCTCATCGCCCAACGGAGAAATGATTGATAACATACAAAGTGACAGCCCAGAAGGGCATATAGTCATAATGGGCAATTTAATGCAAGGATTGGAAATTTGCAGGGGGGTTCAGATGATATTTTAGAAACCCTTGCTTCCCTTAGTCAAACAAAGTTAAAATTTACAAGAAATGCTAGAGATAAAACTGTTAACAAAAAAGGTATAGAACTACATGAAACACTGACCAAAAAGAATCTTCTTCTTTTAAATGGTAGAACCACCCAATACCTATTTGGGGAATATTCTTTCATGGGTGTGAATGGATCCTCCACCACTGATTATATCTGGGTTAACTTGCACCTGATAAATAATTGTCTTTCTTTACAGTTGGTATCCAGACCGGAAAGCCAACATACGGCCTTAGAATTAAAGATGATTTCGAAGAAATTTACCCCAGATAATTACAGAAGGGTTCTTCCTATCAAACTAAACAGAAGGGGCATTGAATGGAAAGCTATAGAGGGCCATAATCTTGAGGCATTCCTAGAGAGTAAAAGGATACTAGCAAGCCTATTGGATCTGGCGGAGCTGCAGTTTAGTCCTTCAATGATTTCAGAATTCAGTTCCATCATAAACACAATAGCTTTTATAATATCTAAAGATACCTTGATTAAGGCCAGAGAAAGTTTCAATTGGTTTAACACTGAATGTAAAAATGCAAGAAGACAACTAAATCAAAAGTTTAGAATATTAAAACAAAAACTGGATAAAAAATAATAATAAACTAATGAATAAGGCAAGAAAGGAATATAGGGAGGTTCTAGCCAAAAACAAGCAGAGGTACATCAGGCAATTATGGATTGACCTACAAAAGACAGTCTTATCAAAGAACAAAACTTTTTGGAACACTGTAAATTATGGTACAAAAATTATAACTACATAGAAACCTTTATTGAGCCAGATGACTGGGTCAAACAATTAGTTTGCAGGGATGACCCGGATTATTTCACCAGAATGGTTAAAACTCAGACTATGGGCAGAAAGTTTGTTCCTGAATCTGAGATTACAATTGTAGAATTAGTTGTTGCTCTAAACTCATTTAGAAGAAGAAAAGCACCAGGCCCTGATGGAGTCCCACTTAATGTAATAATAAGAACTAAATACTTCTGGATTCCTTTTTTGTATAAATTATTCAATTATATTTGAAGTACAGGAGACATACCTAAAAGCTGGAAATTAAACATCATTGTGCCAATTTTCAAAAAAGGGCGATAGGAAGAATCCTGACTGTTATAGGCCCATAAGCCTTCTGGATACTACTGGGAAAGTATTTACAAGAATTTTAAATAATAGACTAATTCACTGGGTGGAGACCAATAATATAATAGATGAAGCTCAGGCAGGGTTCAGAAATGAACACTCAACAATTGATCAATGTTTCACATCGGTACACATAATACACAAATATAAAGTAGTTAAAAATCAAAAACTTTTTTGTTGTTTTATAGATCTTAAAGCAGCCTTCAATAAGGTTAACAGAATTATTTTGTGGGAAAGATTATATGAACTGGGGATCAAACCTTCATTACTGGAAATGATCAGACTCATTCATCAAGACAATCACACCAATGTTCAATATAATGATACTGAAGATTTGAGTGGCTGGTTCAAAACCAATATTGGGGTGAAGCAAGGATGCACATTGACCCCACTACTGTTTAATTTACATTTTGCTACAGTTTTGGAAAAAATGTACAGTCCGGATTTTTATCTACCTGAAGTAGGTTCAAAAGCTATATAACATTTAGCATACGCAGATGATGTTGCACTGCTCTCTGTCAGCTATCTGGGTATGAGTAGGAGTCTGGAAGAATTCAATTTAGAATGTCAGAGAGATGACTTACAGGTAAACTATGATGAAAAAAAGTTATTGTATTTGGGGTAATAAAAAAACATACAGATATTACATGAACAATCATAAGCTTGAGGTTGTTAAGGAATTCTGTTATTTAGAGCTTACAGTTAATTATAATGGATCATGGGGTGCCCACTTGAGAGCTACGAAATCAAAGGCAGATAGTTTCCTCCTGGTACTATCATTCTTTTCCTATAAATATGGTGGAAAATCAGTAAAGGGAAATTTAATGACAGCTCGTGCAAAGATTAAAAGCCAGTTGCTCTATGGAGCTGAAGTCTGGGGTACACACCTCAGAGTGTGCTTAGATTCCTGTTTAAACAAGTTTTATAAGAAATTATTAGGTCTCCTAAATATTGCCTCCTCGGCTCTGGTTAAAGACGAATAAGATCAATTGTCAGTTGAGTGCCATTGCATTCAATGGTTAGTTAATTATTAGATCAAGGCCTTCAGGATGCTTCCTGATAGGCTCCCTCATCTATGTTTGGATGAAGCCGTCAGTTACAAACATTCCAATATAATTTTTTCTTCTTTTAGAGTGGTGCAGGATTTTATTAAACCCTATAGCCTTCTGCACATCATTTCTGACAGTCTTAGATACCCCTTTGCTTGTATTAAAGAGATTGTAAATAACAGAGTCAAATACATTTTTATCCAAAAGGATTTAGAGGCATGCAGGCTTTCCAAGACTTGTCTTTGGCTTGTTGCTAAAAATAAGAGAGCACATACATTTGAGAAATACCTGTCTGTTCTAGAAGATCCAAGACAGAAAATTTTATTGACAAGATTCAGATTTGAAGCCTTTTTAACCAATAGAAAAAGAGGACAATTTGAAGGGGAAAAGAGTTTGGACCTTTCATATAAATATAGACTTGGACAAGATAGCCCACTACATCTGGTTTTATTATGTCCATTATATGAAAAGCACCAGCACTTCTTATTAGAAAGTATTTTGGAACAACAGCAATATCAGCCCCAACTATTCACTTATTTGTTAAAATCTCAAGAGTCAAAAGTGTTGGTCCTGGTGGTTTACCTTTTTAAAATAATCAAACAAAGAGGCGTGCATTTTTAATTCTTAAAATAGGCAGAGCTGCAATATTGGTAGTGAAACTATCAGAAATACACCATATACAGCAGCTCTGGAGTTTCTTTTTTTATTTATTTTAATGTATGGTCAAGGAAAATCCTTGATTTAGATGATTTTTTTATGTGACTCCACATTAATATAAGAAGTATAGTTTATATAAATAGGGATAGAATATTGCTGGATTAAGCAATATTGATATGCCCTTTGGGATTAGTTTTGGTCATGGTTTTATAACTACTAATTATGAACTTGTATTAAGCTTAAAATTGTTAATATGTTATTTTAGATGTGAATATGTCATAATTTAATTGTTCTGGATTCTCATATCTTTCTAATGATTGTAATGGTCTTATGATCGATCAATAAAATATTGCTTGCTTGCTTGCTTAACACTAAATTGAAAAGCTTGAGGGGAGATGCAGAGGCAGAGAACCCACCCTGAGCTCTGTACTCCAAACCTTCAAGCAGAAGGGAGCGATTACCCTCCTATACCAACTATTGTTGGTACCAAGGAAAACACACATACAGACAATAATAAACAGATGGCAAGCAGAGGCCCAAATTCAATTGCTCACTAGGGACAAGATGCAAATTTGGCAGAGAACTTTATGACCTCTTCCTCTCTGCAGTAGAGGGAGTATGCTTAGAAGGTGAGAACTGCTGTAGGTACTTCATTACCCCAGTACAACAGTCTAAATTGGACCCCCAAAAACAACCAAGTTGTGGAGACAATGCTGAGATGCTAGAACCACTCACTTTCATATCTTCTGGGGCTGCCCAGAGATCCAACCCTATTGGGCTGAAGTACTTATAAGGCTGAAACAGTTGTTTATAATCACAACCCCAGTTACATTCCAACATTTGGTATTGGGTCTTACCCCAGAGGACCTGAAAGGAAAAGAGACCCTATACCTGTGGGATATTTGTTTAGTAACAGCAGCAAAAGTGATAACAAGAAAATGGCCTCAAATCTCTCCCCCAAAGATGGAGGACTGGGAGGAGATAGTGTGCAAGACTGATGAAATGGAAAGATTAATTTACTCAGTACAAAACAGAACACAATCTTACCTGGCTAGATAAACCAGATTGGAACTTAATTAGTTGACAGAATTAGAAGGGGAAGCCTAGACAGGAAGAGGGCCCCAACAAATAAAGGATATGCAGTGTGACCAGACCCAAGGGGGGAAATACAGGCCAACAGAGCCCTAAGGGTTGGACATGTAATAAAGGTGCCCTTCTCCAAGTATAAGGAAACTGAACTGAATAATGCAAACAAGAAGAATCACATGAGAATTAAATGTTCACTGATAATAAGGTAATTATAGTTATTGTATATAGTTTTTATGTCTGCTTCTCAAGTTTAAATGACTTAGAAACACTGTACAGGAATTAATTTTTCAATAAAGTTAAAAAAAAAGTAACTTTCTAGTTGTTGCAGACAGTCGAAGAAATAAGAGACACATTGAAAATTCTGACGATAGGGAAGGGAAGAAAGGGAGAAGCCAACCTCAATATTTTAGGCTTGAGCCCATCGGGGCCAATGCTGCCACAAGCTGGGATAGTCATCAGGAGTCACAGGACCTCACTGCAAGAGACAGTACAGAAGTACAAAGGTGGGATGGAAGAGCACTTTGGTGGGGAAGAAGACTTAGTATAGCACACCATTAATTACTCAAATCCAGTTAGGTCAGAGAAATTGGAAATAGAAGCATTCGCAATGGTGTCAGGGATACTACAGTTTGAGTTGTTGATAGTCATATCAGATGGGGTTAGACTTATACTGTTCCCATGTGTCCATTGATGTAGCTCCAGAATCTTATGAAGTCTCTGGCAGAAGCATGCAGGATCTCACTGCAGTATTTGCTTTTGGTCAGATGGATTTCCTTTTGTAGCCATTCCTAATAGCCTGATAAGCCACCCAGTTGCAGTGAAGGGACAAGGATTTAAATCTGGCACAACATTTCTTTCAGGCCTTAAATGTAGATAGCAGGAAACTAGGCAGCCAACATAAGGGTTTAACTCACACCTTATGTCCAATAAGAGGAATAAGTTAATCTTTACACAATTGAAGGCTAGCGGTAATGTAAGCTAGGAATTCATCCACATCAATAAAGCATGTCCAGTGGATCCAGTGCAGATAAATATCAAATGACAATCTCTTTGGGAAGGTGTGCATTCCAAACTCAAAAGACTGGGGAGTGATGCTGATGGTATCAGCAAGGGTACAAGCAGCAATGATCCTATCCTTCCTGTTTGACATGACCCAGTCAATTAGAAAGTGATAAAATCAGTGGGGGGGGGGGTCTAGTTAATCAACAATCAGTTGGGAGTAGTGGGATTTGCTTAGAATTGATTAAAAGAATTTGGGGTTAGTGCTAAGTCAATCCAGATTAAAATCTCCCACATGAATAATTTTAATGTACCCTACAGCAGGGGGTAGATAGTTAATTTGGTTAGACCACACATCTGTCACCCCAATGGGGATTATATGCACAATGTGAATTTGTTTGGTGCTCCCTAGTAGTAAAAGGGAGTGAAGAACTTCACTTGAGAGTAGGGTGATCCCAGGCAGAGCAATTAGGTTCACGTGATCCTTATAATAGAGGACAATGCCTCCTCACTTTTAGTGGAGGGTGATGAACTCTCAGAAGCTTACACCTTGCCAGAGAACACATTGAATCAGATACCAAAGGTTTTAGCCGTGACTGAATGACACAAGGATATCAGGACCATAGTTGGCAACCCATGTTTCCAGTTCTATAAAGCTGGCCATAAGGTTCCTTGTATGGAGGTGTGACACCTTAATAGCTTTAGTGTTCAACCAAGTGGATGGGCTACTGAGACCAGTACTACATTATAGTCCAAAGCTGTGTCTGGTTTCAATATCTCCAGCCAGAGTTAAAGAGAGAGCTATGAGACACAATAGATGTAGGTCAGCAGCCAGGGGTTTGTATAGAGAGAAATACAGTCTGAACTTAACTAGGTGACGTAAAATCATAGCTAACACCTTGGGATGGAGATATCACTTTAGAACTGGGTATGAAGTGTAGACAACCAAACTATTATATAACTTTAAGCCCTGGAGTTTATCTGCAGGGGTCATATAAGCATGGTAGAGGGCAGGAACTAGATACAGTTACAACACACCTGCAAAAGCAAGGCAAATCTAAAGCGTGGGGGGGGGGGCACAACATTTTACCTGAAATAACCTCAAGAGACTGCATACTAAAACAATATAAGGAAAACATTGACAGTGAGAGAGACAGTTGATTAGTGGGGATTTGAATCAGCACCCCAACTGTATTAAAAAAGTCTAGTTCCCTGATCCCGGGCAGGTAGTGGCAGGCATAAAAAGCTAGCAGTACATACAGTTTGGTAGGGCCAACATATATCACTGGATTACCAGGATAACTGCATAGGACAAATGACAGTCACAGAGAACGTGGGGTGATAATCCTTGATTAATGATCTTCAAACCCAGAACACAGCATATGAAGTGTGTAATTAGCAGAAAATAATGGATTTGATACTTACTTTAATTCTAGTTCTTTGGCTCTCTGAGCATACTCAGTGGGTGGTGGATGGAGGGGTAGCCTCATCCCCAAGGTAGGTTACTAGTGGGGTTCCCCAGGGGTCAGTGCTGGGGCCACTCCTGTTCAACACCCATATCTCAGACATCAGGAGGGGAATCAGGAGTGAGATGAGTCTCTTTGAGATGACTCAAAACTGGGTGCAGTGGTGGATGGGGAGGAGGGGAGGGTGGCCTTGCAGGAGGACCTGGAGGCTCTGGAAAGGTGGTCGGAAAAATGGAAACTAAAATTTAATGGCGGGGAAGTGCAAGGTTCTGCATCCGGGAGTCATAAATCCAAGCCAGGGGTATACCCTGGGAGGAGACATGATTCAAGTCACAGAGGGTGAGAGGGACCTGGGGGTAGTGGTAGATATCAAAAAGAACAACTCAGAGACCTGTAGGAGGGCAGCGGCAAGGGCAAATAGGATGCTGGGATGCTGGGATGCATCACCTGGGGAATTACATCCAGAAAGGTGGAAGTGATCCTTCCACTGTACAACTGCTTGGTTAGGCCACACCTTGAGTACTGTGTACTGTGTACAGTTTTGGCGACCACATTTAAAGAGGGACATAACCCTCCTAGAGAAGGTCCAAAGGAGGGTAACCAAAATGATCTGGGGCCTGGGGGAGAGGACCTATGTGGAGAGGCTGAAGGAGCTCGACATGTACACCCTGGAGGAGAGGAGGGATGGAGGGGACATGATAGAGGTCTTTAAGTACATGAAAGGGATCAATAAAGGAGGCCCGGTCAGGGTGCTCCAAAGAAAGGTGGGTGAGGCAACAAGAGGGCATGGGTGTAAGCTGGAAGAGGGCAGGCTCAGAGGGGAGAGGAGATGTTATTTCACTGAAACGGTGGTGGAGCCATGGAATGCACTGCCCAGGGAGCTGGTAGAAGTGGAGACTGTGGATGAGTTTAAGGGGGATGGGACAGGTACAGGGGGAGGGTAAATCTGACCAGGCCCAATACAAGTGGAACGACTGGGGAAAGTGGGAGCAAGGGGGGGAACAAAAATCGACCCTCAGTGTGGGTACTGAAAATTGAGCAAACTCGAGAGCCCGTTAGGCCTATTCTGCTGGCATTTTAGTTTGTTAGTAAAAGTATGGCCTCAAAATAGAATTAACAGTAATGGAGATTTGTTTGAAGACAATATACTAAAGTATTTTCCATTACTTCAGTCTCATTTAAACCTACATACATTTTTTTTAGTTATTTATGATCTAGGGAAGTACTAAAATCTTGCCTGTGAATATAGTACTGGTACACAGCAATAAATTGTTCAATTGATCAAGCACCTAATGCATGGAAGATGCTGTCTAAAATTTATAGTTGCCTTATTGAAACTGACAGTTCAGAGTTGGTCAGAACGTAGGAGAGCTGGCATAAAGAAATTTAAAGTTAACCTTTCCAATACCCAATGGGAAATGATCTATAACTCATGCAGAGTTTTCTCTGAAAGCTCAAACAACCCACATTGATATTTTTATCCTAAACTAAATTTATCACACCCTTCAGCTACTGAATGAATTTAATTCAGATTTCGCTAATCTATGTAGTAAATAGATAAGAAAGAATAGATTACTCATCTATAACTATAGTTCTAGGAGTGATGTATGTTCACATCCACACACACACTGGCAAGCTCCAATGGAATGCAATGACTGGCCAGTTGTCTTTAAGCTAATCTCCTCTCCTCTCACCACCCGGGCAGATACCCTGACTCTGTCCTGTAATGTCAGATCTCGCATGCTGGATGCAGGACCAGGTGCCACTTGCAAGGGGAGGCCTGGTGGGTTATGTGGATGTGCACCATGTATCACTCCTAGAACTATGATTACAGAAGAGTAACCTATTCTGCTAGGAGCACGGATATTGTTCACTTATCCACACTCCAGCAGACTCCTAGCAATTCTCCAGAAGGAGGGGAGTGTGCATACCCCTACTTGGCAAACAGAAACTGGAGAACGGAAGTCCCAAAACATGCATCCTGGCATGATTCAAGGTTGATGCAGTAGTGGGAAATGAAGATGTGTGCTGACTTCCAGGTAAACAAAAAAAGGGTTGCACCTGCAGGAATGGTGCTAAAGTCCTAATAGAACACAAGGCAAAAAAGGACTCAGCACTCCAAACATTACGATGTACATCAGAATGAATTTCTTCATCATCATATCTGCAGAATAAATACGATGATGAAGAAATTCATTCTGATATCCATCGTTGCGTTTTGAGTGCTGAGTCTTTTTTTGCCTCGACTTCCAGGTAGCAGTCCTACAGAATTCCTATATGGGGATATCCCTGGAAGCAGCAATTAAGCAGCAGTATGTCTGTGGGAATAAGCCCTAATCCTTATCAGAGTCTCCTGACCAGCCAACATATGGCAGAGGTCAATGCAAGATGTGATCCACCTTGCAGCTGTCCACTTTGCTGCGAGTTTGCCAGGTGTGGCTTCAGCATAGATGATAAACAGCTGCTGAGCCTGTCCCTGAATCCCAGCCATACGCTCCTCATAACAGGAGTGCATTCTCTGCAGGTCCAGGGTATGGAGCATGGAATTAACCTCCAAAGAGGGGTTGGTAAAGTATACTGGTAGATAATCACATGGTTGAGGTGAAACTCCAATACCACCTTTGGGAGGAACTTCAGGTTGGGGCGAAGGACAACCATATCCCTGTGGAAAACGAGGTAGAGAGACTCTACCGAGATCACCTGGAGTTCTCCAATCCTTCTGGCAGACATGATAGCCACCAGGAAGGCCATCTTCAACAACAGGTGTGATAACTCACACCTATGCATCAGCTTCAATGGCTTGTCTTTGACCATACTCAGGACCAGCAGTAAGTTCCACAATGGTAATGGTTCATGCACAGGAGAGGACAAGTGGTCAAGACTCTTGAAAAAGTACCCAGCCACCCAGCATTCTTTCTCCATGCAGTCACCCTCAGAAAGTTTGCAATGCTCTCTTTTCACTCAACTGTTCAAAACACAGTCCTGATAGGTTAGATCCCAGGCAACTCTCAGCTTCAACCATTGTCCTCCCCCTCACACACATACTAAACCTCTTTTTCTCCCTGTCTGCAGCCCCTCAAACATAGAAGATGGCTACAGTCCTCCAACTCTTCAAAGGTGGCTATCCTTCCTCTCAGGGACCTACAGACCTATCTCCCTTCTCCCTATCCTTGCTAAGGTTGAGGAAACTCTTGTGTTCTCTAGGATCACCACCCATCTAAACAACTCCTCCTTCCTTGCCCCTTTCCAATAAGGCTTCAGAAAGAATCACTCTACTGTCTCCTCCCTTTGTGTGGTTAACTCCATCCACTCTGCAACTGATAATGGTCACCTCACTGCATCCATTTTCATAGACCTGGCCAAAGCGACCAATTCTTTGTCCCACTCCTTCCTCCTCCATAAAATAGTCTATGCTGGTTTTTCTCTGCTGCTGTGCAATGGTTTATGACTTATCTATATCATCACCAGTAATCAGTGCAAACTGCTTACTCCCTGTCTGCCCTCCTCCCTTACAATCCAAGCAGGCATTCCACAAAGCACTATTCTGGGGCCTATCCTATTTTCTATCTTCATTAATGACCTTCCCACTGCTCATGTCTAATCTAGTGTAAATATGTATGCAGATGAGGTTCTCTACCTGTCAAGCCCTAATGCAGTGCAACTGAAGCCCCACTCCAGCAGGATTTCCTTAACATTTTACACTGAATTAAACCAAATGAACTCAGACTGAACACCAAAAGGAAAGTTTTGATGACCTTCGGATTCCTCCAGTCACCCCCCCACCCCACTTTCCAAACCTTTGATGGCATCCACCTGGAAACTGTCTCTCCTTTCAGATACCTTGGTGTCTAGTTGGACCCCAAGCTGGATTTCTCCCATCACACTGACGTCCTAAAAGTAAAGCTTTGTCTCAGGTTAAGGGGTCTTATACCACCATAAGGACTGCCTTACCCTCCCAATATGCCGCAAGCTAGTTACCAAATTGATTCTCACCATTTTTGACTACGCAGACGTGGCTTACAATTCTGTCCCATCCTCCACTCTTGCCAGGTTGGACACCTTGTGCAATGCCTTTTGCCAATTTGCCTCAAATCTACCTCCCCTATCCCACCACTTCTCTCTGTACTCTTTGCTCTCTGTGCTCCCTCTTACCCCATGATGTCAGCTACATAGCGTATTCTTCTTTGCCACATATTGGTTCAACCTACTCCCAACGTATGTATCCTCCCTCCTCTCCCCCATCAGTGCAACCGACTTCCCGCGTCACTCCAGGGACTCTCACACCTTCTCCTTCCTCCAAGTGCACTCATGTGCTGGTCAAGTGGCTTTTCTTATACCTCTCCTCCTCCTGCACCATTTTCTCCTTCTCCCCTTATATACCAACTAAATTTTCTACCTAGCCCTTTTTTTTAGGCCTTCTTTATCTCCCGTATTCCCAATGGGTCCTTCCTTTACCTCCATCTCCTTCTCCCTTATTTCTCCTTTCACCTCTAAGCCTCTCTTCTTCTTCTCCTTCATGTCTGGCACTCCACCACTCCCCTTCATTCATTCTTTTCCGCCCATGTTCCACTGGGAACTATTACTGTAATTCGTTGGGTTGCTAGCTGTTGTCTCTACTGAATCCATGTATTTGTTTACACATTATGCTCACCATGTCTGTAACCACACGAGCATTAGCTGCTGTGTCTGCTGAATCTATGTATTTGTTTACACATTGTGCTCACAATGTCTGTAACTTATGATCGTTGTACATTTCTTCTATTTATCTTCCCCACACTCCCGGGTTGCACCTGGAAATGATCTTCAGCTCAGTGTGCCTTTCCTGGCTACCAAAAATTGTAAAAAGATAACTAACTAACTAAAGGCCCATGCCCCGTAAGGGAAGATGGCTGCTAGGTGCACTTTAAGAGTTGTCGCTGGCAGTTCCAGCAAGCATAGGGACCAGAGCATGTAAGAGGAGCAAGTTCCTTGCCTAGCATGAAATGGAAACTCTCGTCCAGTTAAAAGCATAGCACTGATGAGTCGACACCTTCCTGGAGGCCCCTACAATGTGGAAGACATCCTCAAAGAGTCCCAAGGCCTGGAATTCTAGCTGCTCAGAAACCATTCTGTAAGATGCAGGGACTGAAGCTCCAAGTGTAGGACCATCCCCTGAAGTGTGGTCAGCAGGTCTGGGTGGAGAGTCAGTTGAAAAGAGACCAACTGTTCAGGTTGAGGAGATCAGATACCTGAACAGCCTTGGCAAGTCAGGAGCTATCACGATCATCTGAGCCTTGTCCTTTCTGACCTTGATCAATACATTGGATCAAGGGGAAGGGAAGAACAGCATACACAAGTCATAGGTCCAGGGCCTCACAAAGGCATTCCCATCAGTGTCCCAGACTATGGGGGGGGCAGGCACAAAACAGTCTCAGTGTGGCATTCTCCCAGAAGACTAAAGGATCCACTGAGGGTTTTCCTGATTCAGAGACCTCTCATGTGATGTCTCTCCTACTCATCTGGTAACATCTGCCAGCTGACTGTACTGCCCCCGTGACATGACTTGCCAATAGCTCGGTGCCCCGGCTGCACATGAGAGGCCAGGTACAGAGTGCCTCCTGAGACAAGTGAAGGGAATGTGTGCTGTCTTGCCTGTTCAGGTAACACACAGTTGTGGTATTGTTCGTCTGGACTTATACGACCTGACCCCTGATCAGCAGAACAAATTCCATCAGGGCCAATTGCACTGCATAAAGCCCCAACTGGTTTAGGTGATGACAGCACTCCCTAGGGGGACCAGAAATCATGGGCTTTGTGGTCTCCAAGGTGCGATCCCCACACTACCAGAGACATATTCATTGTCAGTGTGACTGTCAGCTCTGAGTGAACAAATGGAATTCGTTCCTCCATATGTTCAGGGAGCAGCCACCACTGGATGGTCTCCACATCAGCTGGGTCATCATGTACAGCTGGTCCAAATGGCCTAGGAGCTGGGAATACTGATGGTCCACCTCCCACTGATGGAGGTGTACCCATCAGCGGGCCCAACGGATCATACTAGTGCAAGATGCCATGTACCCCAGCAGCTGTAAGAAATCTCAGGCATGGCAAAAAGAGCCCAACCTGAAAATGATCAGGCAAGGGAGGTAAGATCCTGTGCCCAGTCCATCAGGTGAGCGTTGGCCCACAATGAGTCCAGTTTTGCCCCAATGAGCTTGATCACCTGCTTTAGTACCAGTTCAGACTTGTCCAGGTTGATCAAGAGGCCCAAGTCTATGCAGGTCTGGAAAGCCATGACTGTGGATCTCACCACAGCCTCTCTGGATGGACCAGCCATCAGCCAGTCATACAGGTGGTGGTACACTCTGACCCCTAGGCTCCGTAGGTGGGCTGCCACCACTGCCATGCACTTGATGAAGACCCTGGGAGCTGAGCAGAGGGCAAATGGAATGACCTAGAACTGGTACAGGATCCCCTCCACTCAGAACTGGAGGTGCTGGCAGTGGGACTTGCTGATGGAAAAGAGGAAGAACACATTCTGGAGGTCCAGGGAGCAGAATCACATGTCCTGATCCACAGATGATATAACCTGGTTCAGAGTGACTATCCTGAACTTGTGCTTCTGTATTGGTTGAAATCATGATGATCCAGTATGGAATGCCAGCTCCCCATCCACTATGAGACTAGGAAGTACTTGGACACATAACCCTGACTGGCCAGGGTGTCTGGGACATGGGCTATGGCTCCTTTCAAAAGGAGCTGAGCAATGCCCTCCCTGAGGACATACAGTGTGTCCTGAGAAACCCCGGACTCTTAAGGTGTGTGGAGGTGCTTTGGCAGGAGAGCCTGAAAACTGAGAAACAGCCCTCTGCCCACTACATCCAACACCCACATGTCTGTTGTAATAGTGGACCAATGTGGCAAGTAGAGATGTAGCCTGCCTCCGACACAGAGAACAGACGGGGTCAGGACAAGTGAAGGGATGACACCCCTAAGCCCATCACTGTGCAGCCTTTGCAGAGGCACTATGACAACAGCCACCCATTTTTTGGACCTTGACCCCAGACACTTTGAGGTGCCAGGTTTGAAACTGCCCATGCTGGGGGTGCTGTGACTGGAATGACCAGCATTGAAAGGCCAGTTTCTTAGGCTTTTTTTTCAGTTCTTTCTGAGAAAGTCATAGACGTCAGGGTGGTATTGGATTTCTCAATCACTGTGAGATGCCCTTTCATCCTAGGGCCAAAGAAGTCAGAGCCCAGAAAGGGGACATCCAGCAACCTCTGTTGGTTGTCTGCCGTGAAGTGGACAATCAAAGTCAAGCACTGCAACACATGGAGACAGTTGCTGCTACTGCACAAGTGCAAAAGTCGCTCATGTTCAAGGCTGTCTACAGCTGGTATTACCCAATAAAAGACCACGGTCTCTGAGTTCCACTGCTACCTGCTGTTCTGGGTAGAGGTGGGGAGGACAATGTTCAACATTCCCAGCACAGAATGCCAATAACTGGCCATCATAATGGCACAGCTAGTGTGCCAAAGACCCAAGGCAGTTGCAGCGTACACTTTTTTAGTGGAGTGGTCAGTCTTATGGGTCTCCTTGTCTGGAGGCTTCTTCATGTTCCCCATGTGTCCTCTCTTACGAAACACCAAGTCAATAACCAGACCATCAACAGAAGGGTAGTTGAACCCCAAAAGGGAGCTAGTAGGGTGCATACTTGCAGACTATAGGGACCAAGGATGCTGGGCAGAATGCTGGATGCTACCAAAGCTCCAGGGCTGTCCCAAGATGGCCTCACTCACAGAAAAGACAACCCCAGGGATTTGTTCTGGTCCAAAATGTTCATGAGAAAGAACTTGGCCCTATTCTGGATTGGTTCCAATAGGACAGCCGTGGACTCTGCAATCAGGAGGAGCAGCACGCTGAATGAGACTGTCCTGTGGTTGGTGGAGGGCTCATTGATCACACCATGATTAAAGAGTGAGGAGGCCCCGAACTACTGATCTGAGTCATTCGGTGACACCTTGAAGATGGCCCTTGGTTTTCTGTGACTTGTCACTCAAGGTGATCCTCACTGACAATCAGCCTGGTGAGCCAGGAGCTGATTTGCTGGCCTTGTTGATCAAAGTGCTGATCAGCGGCTGTCAGGTGACAGCTTCACAGTGATCAGTAGAAAAACAGGTGTTGGAAGCACCCATGGAACCTCAGCCAGCGGGGAAACTACTGGCAGCTGCCAGGGAACCATTGGTCTTTGGGATAGCCCCTACCTTACCCTACAGTGCATCACTGCTACCACAAAAACACCTTGTGGCATTGGTGCATTTTTTGACAGTGCCTCCATTCACCTGAGGATAAGCATAAACCAAGGGTGGCACCTCCCAGTTGAGCAGGATTGAGGGAGCAAATTCCTCGACTGCAATCTCGACTATTGACTGCCCAATCAATGGTCAGTAGGTCTCCCTTGTACTGGCCCATAAATAATGTGCCAGCCCATGTTTAATAACACATTTGAAGGCTCTACCTTGGTTGGAGGCCTGTCATAAATAAGGTCAACTGGGGACACCGATCAAACTTAGTGAGAACCTGGAGCACCAAGGTCTGCGAGACTGACTCGTAGGCTTTGTCTGACAACAGATAGACTGAGTTGAGAAAGATTTCAGCAGGTTGGTTGACCAAAGTTGAGATTAACTGGCTCTGTGGTGGGGATGGTGACCATTCGACTTGCCCAATCTGCACCTCAGCTGAGGTATGCTCGACAGTTGCTGAGCAGTCAAAAAGTTGAGGGACCAGGAGAAGCAAGATCTCCCCCACACCGCAACTGGTGACAGTAGTTAGAGGATTTTTTCCACTTAAGCTTGGAATGAGAGCCACAGTGGCTGGTGCTCTCCACTTTCATCTGGAGAGACCAGCACAAATTGTGGAACTGGTCCATGAAGACATCTCCAACGCATGCCCTAATGGGAATAGTGCTAAGGCCAAGGAGGTGCCCACCACAGCTGCCACTGCTTCTGCTTTAAGTACTGCATGCTGTGCCACAGACCTGGCAGATGCTGAGAAATTTTTGCTGCTCTTAGAGCAATCTTTTGAATCCCGTTCTGAAGGCAAACCCAGTGTATGCCGGAGCTTCTGATCCTCAAGGGACTCAGGAAGCGTAGATAGGCAAAGGCCACATCCACCCACGTTGTGTAGACCACATACGCAGTGCACACATGTATCGTGTAGATTGGTAACTGACATCTTTTGGTGACACCGAACACAAAATTGAAATCCTGGCTTTTTGCGATCCATTTTAGATCCAGAGAGAAAGAGTCAAGAAAACCATGAGAAAATCACTTGTAGCTTCAAAACTTCAAAATAACAATTAGCAAATGACGCAGAGAAAATCATAGGCAAGAGCCATGAAGAACTTCCTACTGCAAATGCAAAGTGTTTTTCCTTTATATGTAACTAATCCTAGGTCACCTCAGAAAATAATAATAATAATAATAATCTTTATTTTTATTGAGCCTTTCAAAAAAATCAAGGCGCAGAACAGGCTTTAAAATACATCCCAATAACATATCATAAAATTCAATAAATTAAGTAATAACATCCACATAATAAATAATAAAATCAGATTGATTCAATATCCTCCCCAAATGCTTTTCTCCACAGAAAAGATTTCAAATCTTTTTTAAAGCCCCCCACCATCGTGCACTCTCTAATCCAACGCGGTAGAGAATTCCAAAGGGTTGGTGCTGCGAATACAAAAGGCCGAGCACCGGAAGATTTCAAAACTACCCTTGGAATCTCTGGCAACCCCTCGTTGGCTGAGTGGAGCGGTCGCTCTGGGATGTAAGGAACCAGAAGCCCTTTCAGGTAGTCAGGGCCCAGACCATGCAGGGCTCTGTAAGTCAGCAAGCCGACTTTAAAGGAGATCCACCACTGAACCGGCAGCCAGTGCAGACCCAGCAGCACCGGGATAATGTGGGAGGAACGAGGCGTCCCAGTTAACAACCGGGCTGCGGAGTTCTGCACCAGCTGCAAGTGGCGGATATCAACCCCTAGAAGCCCAAAGTAAAGGGAATTGCAGTAGTCCAAGCGCGAGGTCACAAAGGCGTGGATCAATGTGAGTAGGTCTCTGGACGGAACAAGGTGCTTGATCCTAGCGATATTCCTAAGATGGTAAAAGGATAGCTTAATGACAGCCGACACTTGTGCATACAGTGTCAGCCAATCATCAAGAATTACCCCTAGGTCACGCACCTGTTCAGAGATAGGAAGCTCAACTGCCCCCAGGAATAAACCTGAGGGATGGTCTGTCCCCCACTCCCCTATCCAGCGACCAGGATCCACGACCATCACCTCCGTCTTTCCAGAATTCAGCTTCAGCCAGCAGGACCTCATCCATCCTTGGATTTCATCGAGACAATTATTAAACACTGAGAGTGCTCCATTCTGGTCGGGTGCAAAAGACAGGTAGAGCTGAGTATCATCGGCATAACAATGAAACTCCAGCTCATACCGTCTTACAATGTCTCCGAGGGGAAGCATGTACACCGCAAACAACATGGGGGACAGCACTGAGCCCTGAGGAACCCCACAGGACAGAGAGATAGGGTCAGAGGAAAATACCCCCGATGCCACTCTCTGTGTTCTACCAGTGAGGAAAGACGTAAACCATCTGTGGACCAAACCTGAAAGCCCACAGATGTTTTCCAGATGCTTAAGCAGTATCCCATGGTCTACAGTGTCAAATGCTGATGACAAATCCAACAGGATCAAAATGGACCATTTTTTCTAGTCTCTCACCATCAGGAGATCATTGAGCACCCCAACCAGTGCAGTCTCGGTGCTATGCCTCTTTCTAAAACCGGATTGGAGAGGATCGTAGATGCTATGGATGGACAAATGGTTGTCCAACTGAGTAGCCACTACTTTCTCATTTACCTTCCCAACAAAGGGAACGTTTGAGACAGGTCGGTAGTTAGCGAGGGAGTCAGGGTCCAAAGAAGCCTTCTTCAACACAGGTGTCACCACAGCCTCCTTCAGGGAGCTGGGATATTCACCAGAGTCTAAGGAGCACCAGACTATCCTCGCTAAAACTGGGATGATAATCTCCCCACAGCCCATAATCAAGGCTGTGGGGCCCAGATCTAAACTACAGGATGTAGTGCGCATACCTTGGACAATCCTCATAACATCTTCGATATCCGGTCTTTTGAAGAGATTCCAGGAAGGAGGAGGGAAAGTGACCAAGGACTGGTATACAGCCCTTCCCATAGAGAGTGTTGAACGGATCTCTGCCCTAATGTCTTCCACGTTATCCGCAAAGAACTGAGCAAGCTCGTCACACTGAGATTGTGAAAAAGCTCTATGAACCTGTAGACAGGCTGGGTTGCACAGTCTGTCCACAGTTTAAAAGAGCTGAGGCGGTCGGTTCTGTGCGGCAGCAATTTCCCCGGACAGGAACACTGCCTTCTTACGGGTAATTGCTGCCTGATAGAGTTGATAATGCTCTCGCAGTCTAAGATGGTCGGCATTCAAGTGGGATTTCTGCCAACATCTCTCTAACCTGCATCCTAAACGCTGCATCTCCCTCAGGTTCCCATTAAACTACAGGGACTGAGGGCGAAGGGAGAGAGGACGCACACGAAATGGAGCAATGGAATCCAGAGCAGAGGTAATGGCCTTATTATAGGCCAGAACCAAAACCTCTGGATCCATGCATATCACAGGGAGTTCTGATAGGTCAAGTGCCACAGTTAGACCACTGGGAGTCACATCCCGTAAAGGGCGGTACTTGACCATCTCCACAGGGGTTGGTCTACGCAGGGGGGTGCCAAAATTGAATCTCACAGTGTGATGGTCAGACCATTCGACGGGTTCCACCCCCACGGTGGAGGCCTCCATCCCCAGGAGGAAGACCAGGTCAAGGGAATGGCCGCATTTGTGAGTGGCAGAGGTAACCACCTGTGAGAGGCCCAATGAATTCATCAATTGGAGGAAGTGTTGTCCAAATTGCGAGACTTCATCTTCGATCCAGGCATTGAAGTCGCCCAGCACCATCAACCTGGGGGACTCCAATACCAGGTCAATGATGAAGTCCGCCACTTCCTTAAGGAATGGCTCCCCATCTCTGGGTGGACGGTAGATGAGGGCCAGTCTATAGCCCCCATCTGCCACTATGACACATTCAAATGATCTGGTCTCCTCAACTGGCACACTGATAAGACCCAATTCGGTCTTGAAACAGACAGCATTCCCCCCAACCCTGCGGTCCAATCTCGGACAGTGAATCACCGAATACCCCGCTGGAACTGCCGCCTCAAGAATGGGGCCAGCATTACCATCCAGCCAGGTCTCGGTGATGCAAGCCAGATCCACTGTACTCACCAAGTCGGCCATAATAGCAGTCTTGTTCACAATGGATCTGGCATTGCATAACACCGCCCGAGTTGGACAGATCCCCTGGGAAGCCCCGGCTACTGGCCAATCATTGGGTATGGGGGTCAAACAGGGAAACCCCCGTTCAGACCCCCATTTCGCCCCAGGGCATCTTCTGGGCTTAATAATCCCGATGCGAGTGCTCCCCTCGACCATCCTCCACTGTTCATGCTCCCCACCCCTTCCCTTCCTCCTACAGGCAATTCCCAAGGCCCGACAGTGCTGATAGACTGAAAAAGCTAAGGGAGGGGGGAAAAGGGGCGAAGGGCATGAAGGGTGGGGGATGAATAGCACACGACGCGGGGGAATAATAAATATCCCCATCCTTCAACATGAGGCAAGATAATGATCTCTTACTCTAACCAAAACTAAAAATCCCACCCCTAAATTAAAATAGGAATTAACCAACCAAATTAAACAACCCAAAAAGACAAAATCCCAAACCCAAATAATCTGACAATCCAAAATTTCTCAAATGGAACCCACTTTCCAGAAAAAATAAAAAGAAATAAACAATAAATAAACAAATAAATAAATAAATTGGCTGAGAGGACAAGCACTCACACTGCAAGTCAACTTAGCCCCCAGGCACTCTCACTGCATGGAACTAAAATCATACAATAACTGTGAGAAAGCAGGGACTCCCACTCCTCGAGCCTCACAATAACCGGGCACTCTCACTGCACGGTTATAAAATAAAAATATATTAATCCAGAGAGTAGGTTCCGGTCAGAAAAAAGGTCTAACAATAACATATAAAATTATGACTAAAATATAAAAACCCAAGGACCCATCCAGGCCTTCCCAATACATAAAGCAGGGGTTAGCTCTATTAGAACATTAATACTTGTCCTTCCTAAATCCAGATAATCAGCTCCCAAAGTCCAAAATGATATACAAATCAGACGGAAGCCAAACAAGGCTCCGCTAACAACAATTTCTTCAAGAGCAATCAGAGTACCAGTCACTCCCTACTTATAATTGAAAAAATGTTTCTTAATCCAGCTCCAAGAGGGTTAATAAATCCTCATATGTACAAGATAAGTCATAGAAGAGTTTGTAAACCCCAAGTCCTCTCACCACCGGGGAGTCGCAATCCAGCAAAAGGAGGGGAACCGGTTCTTGGTATTTATATCCCTGATAAAAAGGCCAGAATGCAAGCTGTAGCAGGCTGAAGAGAAAGGGAATCCCCTTCCACCGCCACAAACAAGCCCCGATCAGACTACCCATGACCTGCAGCTACAGCGGCCTCAAAGCAGGCCAACATGACCAGCCACGAGGCCCCTTATGAAAGCTCTGGGTAACACCCCCAGCTTCCTGGGGCAAACCCAGACAATACCCGCTCGGTTGTAGAAGCCGTGACCAGGAATAGCACTAAGACCGGTGGAAGACAGGGAACCCCTTCACCCCAGGACTGCCCTCAGTCTTCAGTAGTCCAAAGTTCAACATTCACAGAATCTCTGCAAATCCCTGACAAGGTCCACTGGCGGTTAAAGTTAGTCTCAGCGGCAGGCAACCTCTGGTCACACAGTGCTTTTACTCACGGTCTCCCCACTGCAGATACTAACCGAATTCCACAACGGTTCCACTCCAACGACCTTTCACCAATGCTAGTGTTCCACACCAATCCAGGGGGGGCTGAAATGCCAATCAGACTCCAGATCACACGGTCCACCTGTGACCCCCGAGAATTAGCAAAGTACTAGCCTCCCCAATGCTTTTGCGGGCCGATTTCACTTCACGACTTTCCACCTTCATCAATTCTGATATCCAGAGGGCAGTGCAAGAAAAATAACATTAAGGCCGATCTTCCGTCTAGATCACACAATCCCACATAGGCATAGGGAAAGAGTCACAACCAGTCTCAAAAAAATATCGAAAACAAAACTATATAAATGCACCACTAAACATAAAAAGAATTAAAAGAATAAAAAGATAAGTATAACAACGCTACAAAAACTGCTGCAACGGCTGGCTCAACACTCCTTTGGACTCAGCAGGCCTACCTGGTCAATAAAATTCAAGAAATGAATAAATAAGGTGACCTGTTCTTCCAGTGGAAACAATCTCTGATCTTACGGGGTGAAGTGGGGATATTTCAGCTCAAGTGATTGAAAGGGCTTAGCTTAAAGATGTCTGGCCAATCATCAGATTCCAGTGGAACAGCCAGAGTGTGGATAAGTATACCATACGAATTGCCCCTAGGAATTGGTAATATTGTTTATTTTCTACTAAGTCTATATAGTCTTTGCAACAAACACATTCAGGTAGCAGCCCTGCAGATCTCCACAATCAGGATTTACGTGGCAGCAGCAATAGAGGCAGCAGTATATCTGGTGCAATGAGCCTTAAACCTCCATAGGCAGCTTCTTACTGGACAAATTATAGTGCTGATTGATGCAAGAGATTGTCCATTGACCAGTCATCTGCCTGACTGCCAGTCTGCCTAGACCAGTTTCATCATACATATGGAACAGATGGTGAACCTCTCCCCTAACCCTTGCGTGTGATTCTTGTAATACAGGCATGCCTAGCAAGCATACTGTACCTCCAGAGTATGGAGCACATGCTCAGCATCTGAAGAATGCATTTTCTGGAAGAAAATGAGAAGATACATCACCTTGTTAAAAAACTATAAAACTAGGATGACCTTGTCCTTGTGGAATACCAAATATTATGACTTCACTGAGAGCACGTGGAGATCACTCACTCATCTAGCCAATGTAAAGGTGGCCAAAAATATGTTTTTCCATTACAGGTGTGATATATCACTTCTGTCATGGGTTCAAATGGATTCTCCATCAGCTTTGCAAGAACCAGCTGTAAGTCTCATGGTTACGGATGCTCTCACACTAGAAAGAATGGGTGATCTAGGCCACTGAAAAGGCACCCAACTTCTATCTCCTGGCCACTGTCTGCATACAGTACTAGCCAATGCCCAATATGTGGGGAGTAGTACAATGTAACGGCTGTAGGGCAGCAGTCTTCCGGGAGTCTTTCTGGAGGCTGAGATGCTGCCCTATTTGCAGACAACTCTCTGCCCTGAGGGAGGAAGTTGCCCATCTTCAGGCCATACTGGACAGTAGAAAGGGAACCTTCCCCCAGGCCACACTGGATGGTAGGAAGGGAACCTCCCCCATCCAGGGAGCACCAGAGCACCACCACAACCTCAGAGGTTGCGAAGAAAGCACAGCAGTTGGACCACAGGGCCCAGGAGGGTGGAGGTTGGTGAACAGAGGCACACCAGTCAGTTGTTCCACCCAATCCATACACACCATTCTGGGGAGCATAGCCCCCATGGATGCACCCGCAGAGGAGACTAAGGAGGCTGAGGACAACTGTCACAAGGGAGGCCCACAGGAAGGAGGCAGAGGACACCACAGGAAGAAGCAGCTCCTGATGGGGGACTCAGTTATTAGGGGATAGAACTGGGGAGCAGAGAAACTGGTAAGAGTGCAAGCCTGGTGCCATGGCTTGGAGGGCAGGAAGCGCATCCTCGGGATCACGAGACAGCTGCACGGGGAGTCTGAGCTGGATGTCATTGTCCACCTAGGGACAAATGACTTGGCTCATCATGAGATTAGAGCAGTGCAGAAGGACTTCGTGGAATGGGGAAGGGGCCTAAGACAAGTAGCACACACAGTATCCTTCTCAGAGGTGCTGCCTGACAATGGCATGAGTGAGGCGAGGGTACTTTGCACCATGCAGTTTAATGAATGGTTGAAAAAATAGTGTGGAGCACAGGGGTTTGTCTTCATTGGGGACTGGGGTTCCACCTGGAGGGACTATATAAGAGAGAAAAGGGACAAAATACGGCATCATCAGACTCAAATGGGACAGAATGGGTAACAGAGCAAAAAGCAGAGGTTTTAAATGAATACTTCTGCTCAGTCTTTATGAAAGAAAAAGATTGGCTGATGCCACATGCAGGGATCAGGAAGGAGGGAACAAGGGTAGACCCAATGGGGTTATTGAGACAGATACAGTGAGAGAGGGACTGAGGGTGCTTAAAGTGGATAAATCCCCAGGGTCGGATGGGATACATCCCAGATTACTCAGGGAATTGGCTGATGAATTGGCAGGTCCGAAAGCAGTCCTATACAAAAGTTCCTTGAACTCAGGGATAGTGTCAGTGGATTGGAGAACAGTTAATGTAGTCCCACTCCACTAAAGTGGCCCCACAGAGGACCCAGGCAACTACAGGACAGTAAGCCTGACTTCTATAGTGCGCACACTTATGGAGTCCATACTAAAGGAGGGACTGTTGAAATACTTGGAGGAGAATGGTCTGCATGACAGTAAGCAACATGCATTTGTGGCTGGAAGATCTTGTCAAACTTAACTGAGTTCTTTGACTATGTCACAAAGGTGGTAGATGAGGGTCAGGCAATAGACATCATATACTTGGACTTTAGCAAAGCCTTCAACTCAGTGCCACACAGAAGGCTGATAAAACTGAAGGCACTATGGGTGAGGGAAAGACTGGCCAGATGGGTAAAGAACTGGTTGGGGGACAGGATGCAGAGGGTGGTAGTTGGGGGGTAGACTCCAGTACAAAGGAGGTCACTTGCAGGGTACTACAAGGATTGGTCTTGGGCCCAGTATTGTTTAATGTGTTTATAAATGACATTGAGGAGGGTATTCTAGGCAAGATGTGCCTCTTCGCTGACAACACCAAAATCTGTAGGAGGGTGGACACTCAGGATGGGGTACAGGAACTAGGGAAAGACATAGCCAGACTGGAGAAGTGGTCAGAGATTTGGCAGCTGGTCTTCAAAGTCAACAATTGCAAGGTGTTGCACATAAGGGCAAAAAACCAAGAACCGAGTATTATATAGAAAAAGTGCAGGTAGCCAAGTCCGAGGAAGAAAAGGACCTAGGAGTAGCAATCACTAGTGACATGAAGCCATCCACACAATGCAAAAAAGAAATGGTAGCAAAGGTCAACAAGCTGCTGGGGTTCATCGCGAGGGGATTCAGTAGCAGAAAAAAATGAGGTTATTCTGCCACTGTATAGGTCACTGGTGAGGCCTCACTTTGAGTATGGAGTGAGGTATTGGCACCCATACCTAAAAAAACAACATTAAACTGCTGGAAAGGGTACAGAGGAGGGCAACTAAGATGATCTGGGGGCAGCAGGACAAGTCATACAAAGAGAGGCTAGAGTCCCCGTGGATGTACTCACTGGAGGAGAGAAGGCAGAGGGGGATATGATAGAGCCCCTCAAGTACCTAAGTGGTATAGACAAGGTAGCACGGGAGGGTCTCTTCAATGTAAGAGAAAATACCTCCACCAGAGGACACAGCCTAAAGCTAGTGGTAGGAAAATATAGGAGGATGTGAGGAAACACTTCTTCACAGAAAGATTTCTCTGACTGGGTGCCCATGGAATTAAATTGTGGTGGAGTGGTGGATATGGCCTACTTAGATCATCATACAGGCAAATGGGTGACATCAGCTGTGCATAATAGTATCAGGCTGATCTTTGTGTCATCTGCAAAGAGGCATACTTTTCCTTCCAGGTCCTCTTCACTGTCTCTTTAATGTCTTCATAAGTGACATTGCAGAGGGACTGGAAGAAAAAGTATCCCTCTTTGCAGATGACACAAAGATTTGCAACACAGTTGATAAACAATGAGGGTGGAAATGATGATAAGGAACTTGGCAAGGTTGCAGGAATGGTCAAAAGTATGGCAGCTTGGATTCAATGCAAAGAAGTGCAAAGTAATGCAACTGGGCAACAAAAACCCAGAGGAAGAGTACTCGGGGAGGTGGGGGTACTAACAACAAAAATGGAAAGGGACCTGCGAGTAGTCATATCAGATGACCTAAAGATAGGCAGGCAATGTGAGAAGGCTGCAAGGATTGCTGGTGGGATACTGGGATGCATAGGGAGAGGCATCACCAGTAGAAAACAGGAAGCTATCATCCCTCTGTACAGACAATTGGTGAGACCTCATCTGGAGTACTGCATGCAGTTCTGGAAACCCCATCTCTTCAAGGACATAGACAGGATGGAGGCAGTCCAGAGGAGGGCAACTAAAACGGTGCAGAATCTGCACCAGAAACCATACAAAGAGAGACTAAAGAAGCTTAACATGTATACCCGAGGAAAGGAAGGAAGAGGGGCTACATGATAGAATCTTTTCAAGTACCTCAAGGGAATCAACAAAGTCCAAGAGGGTAGCATCTTTCGGAAAAAGATGTGCAACAACAAGGGGGCACAGTTTGAAGATGGGGCTCAGGGGCAATGTGAGGAAGTATTTTTTCACAGAGACGGTGGTTAACGCATGGAACGGCCTTCCTGAGGAGGTTGTGGGGTCAACAATAGTGGGGAATTCATGGGACAGACATAAGGCAATTGTAGTGGGGGTAGGAGGAATTCGGCTGTTGGTTAACTAGGATCTGCAGCTTATCCCATAGGTAGGGAAATGAGCAGACTGGGTGGGCCAAGCGGGTCCTCATCTGCCATCAAACTCTATGTTTTTATGACATTCAGAGAACAGTTACTGGCAGAGAGTAACACACTAAAAAGCACACACAAAAAGTACATTCATCTGCTCCAGAGTAATACAGATTTAACATTTTGATTCTAAGCATGCTCAGTAGGGTCATTCAGATAGATGATTGATACAAAACAGGAATTTCCTGCTCACAACAGAAAAATTCTCTCTCAGGACCCAAAGTTCTTTTTTTGTTTTGTTTTTTATTTATTTGTTTCTCCTCAGGTCTCTACCAGTTAGCATCTATATTTTAGCCACCCAGCCAGCCCCACACCTGGCATCAGGCAGCTATCCCCTTCTTCCCCCATGGTTTGCCCTCTGTGGCAGGGTGGTGAGGAGCCCCACTAGCTCAAACTCACCTCGACTAGGATCCAGATTCCAGTGAGCACCATTCGGAGTTGGGGCCTGCGAAGGGTGGCTGCTATCCTCCTGCTCGACCTGTGACCTCAGTTTCCCTTGTTCTGTGTTTTTCACCCCTGGGTAGAGAGAACAGTGTCAGCAATGGCCATGCTGTTCATGCTACAACCCACAGCACACTGGCCGACTGCTCCACCCCCATTGCTAGTGACAGGCTCATGGTACGCTGGCACCCAGCCTCCACAAGGTGTCAAGAGAAGTGCTGAACCCAGTGTTCCCCCTCTCCCCGGGAGAGGAGAGCTGTCCTGCAGATGCTAAATCCTCTTCCTCCCTGGCTGACCACCGGCGACCCATTTGCACCACAAAGATGGATCGCTGGCATGGCAGGTGGTAAGGCATGGATGCCTCAGCCCTCCATGAGGATCCATGACAGGTGTTCGACAAAACATTCGTTGAATGCCCCGACAGCGAAACCGGCAGGTCGACCACATTGTGCATTCAGCTGCCAGTTTCTATCAGCTGGATGTGTTGTCTTCGGGGGGATTCGCCCCTAAATCCCCCATGCGGGGAACTGCACCCCCCCACATCCCCCCACTTAAGGATTCTCAACTACGAGTCGGAGCTGATGTGGGGGGTGCAGGACCTCCAACTGACAGTGCCAGGTTCCAGCGGGTTCCCTACAGTGGCATGGCGCTGTAGTCGCTGTATGGGGACCTCGCTGTTGAACTGTCATTGTCAGGTGGGCAACCGCCTCCATGACACTGTGCAGTGAAATTCTTCTTTAATGATGAAAAAAAATCTTCCTTTGCCATCTTGTTTCTGCTTTTTTTTTTTTATTTGGAAGCCCAAAAAAATGATGCCCCATGAGAAAAACAAACACATCTATCTAGCAAAAAGGACCAATTTAGCTCCATTCTGGAGTTTGTTTTTCAAAAACTGCCTCCAAAAATGATTTTTTTGGGGACATCCCCAAAATTCTTAAGTCTTACGAAACAAGAATCTCAGTTTATGAAAGAAGATGGTAGACTAAGCTTTTTTTTCCATTGTTCTGTCATGAGTTGACCTCCTACTTGTGTGGTCATGACAAAAGTCATGAAAGAACAATCTTTGCTCACAAAACAACTAAGAAAAAAAATTAGTCAATCACCTTATTTCGTGAGCTGAGATTCTACTTTCATGAGTGCTTTTGTAATCTTAAAAGAAGACCGGCTCACAAAAGAACAATGGAAAAACAAAAATATGAAGCCCACCATCTTCTTTTGTGAGCTGAGATTCTTCATTTGTGAGTTCTTTCATGTCTTATGAAAGAAGAAGGTCAGGTCATGAAAGAAAATGGGAGGGACTAAATTTTTTTCACAGTTCTTTCTTGAGGTCAAATGAAAGAGCCATTGTTCTTTCATGTGAGCTCATGAAAGAACTGTCCATTGGCCTTGTATTTATCTGTTTGTCTGTTCATCCATCCATCTATTTAATCCTTTTTTTTTGTGTGAAGTGGACCAGGTCACCTGCCCCCCATTTGTTTACTATTTTTTTTTTTTACAATAAGCAGGCCAAAGTGCCCACCCCCAGTACCCTTCTCTTGCCCCTTCCCTCCAGCACTCATGCCTCCCTTTTGAATACATATGGTAGCACCAGAAAACCCATCCTCTGTGCCTCCAATGATCATCCAGACACTGGGGTGCCCAGTACTGTACTCTGTCACCCCGCAGTACAGAAAACAGTCCCTTGTTAATCTTTTTATTTCTAACCTGTAAAAAAATGGCCCCTCACTGATCTGACCCACCCTCCCACACACACACACACCTGTTAAATATGGGTGGCAGGATCAGGGATGCCCAATCCTCCTTTTTTCCTAAACAAAATCCATCAGCAATCTACCTGGGCCTGGACTAGCTGAAAGAGCTCCTGGTCCCTTACTGCCCTGGTCGATCACTCTGCTCGGCTGATGAGGGGTTGCTAGAGATTCCAAGGGTGAATCTGAAATCATCTGGCTCAAAAGCTTTTGCTTATGCAGCTCCCACCCTTTAGAATTCTCTACCCCACTGGTTACAAGAGTGCACATCTGTGGAGGTATTTAAGGCTTAAAAACCTTTCTGAGGCAAAAAGCTCTTTTGGAGAATTGAAGTTTTTGTTGAATGGATTATGATTTTTTAGTTGTATTTTTTTTTATTGTATTTTATATAAACTGTTTTTAAATTGTTAGGTGCCTTGGATTTGGAAAGGTGTGTTATAAATAATATTATTATTACCTCCAGTATACCACCATCTGTCTGTCTGTCCATCTACCATTCTATCTACTATGTAGCTATCTAGCTACCTGCCAATCAAAGCAGAGTGGGGTGTCCCCCCCGTACCACTTCTCTTGCTCCCAGCTTATCTGCTGCAGCCTCAGGGTGCCCACCCCCAGTGCTGCCGGTGATCCTTCTGACACTGGGGTACCCAGTCCCCAGTGTTGGCTTCTGTTCCCCTACAATAAAGAGAAACCATCCTTCACTGATCTTTTTTTTACCTAAAAAAAATTGGCAACCTGCCCTCCCACCACACTGCCACCTGTCTGTCGAGCTACCTACCTACCTACCTAGCTCACTCACAGACAGTATAGCACAGTGGGTTAAGGCTCTTAGCTGCAGATCTGGAGACCAGGGTTTAAATCCCACAGCCACATAGGTGAATACTGTGTGATCCTGAGCAAGTCACTTAACTTCCTTGTGCTCCCAGGTCACATCCAGAAACAAGCTTCGGCTTAGTGTGCTACTCCTGGTTAAACAATGTTCCCTTTCCTTTCCCTTACTAATCAAAGTGGAGCGGGGAACCCTCCCGCAGTACTGCTTAGTGCCAGACTGGCACCAGGGGAACAGATAAGGGGAGTAAAGGAGTATTTTACTACTATTTTTGACTGAAATACTCCCACTTTCTGATTTCAGGATGTTTTTTCCCACCCTGCAAATTTACAATATGTGGTAGACATGTACAAAGTTGGCAGTACCATGAGGTGCTAGCAGCCATGGCACTACACAGGAGCCTGTAGGGGTGGGGACAGGAGTTGCTCACTGGCTGTTTAGAAGGACTGTTGCAACATGACAATGTTAAAAATAAGGTCACAGTAGTATTAGACAGTCAGTGACTGCAAGCATCCAATGGGATTCAGACTTGATTTAGATGTGTGTGTGGGGGGGGCAGGAGTATGAGATGGATCAGTTGATGACAGTACTACCATTTGGATGAAAATACTACCAGGTGTAAGAAGGTAGTAGTAAATACTTCTGAGACCTAAACATTTGGACCACTGACTGGCACACCTGGATATGTGGAAATTTCCATGTGGGACCCTTTTTACTGGATAGTTGGCTGCCTTCTAAACTCTGAATCATTGCATTTATCATCTGTTTTTATTTAAATGTGGTATTTGCACTACTGTATGTAAATGTAAGATGCACACACAGAGCAAATGTATCAAATTTAGGTGCAATATTGATATGTGTGTCATCTTGGGCCCTCCCCTGCTGATTTTTCCAGGTGGACCCCTGTCCCAACTGTCCAGGTGGGCCCCCATACCCAGTCCAACCCTGTCTCTTGCCCCCTTCCCTCCAGGTTGCTGTCTACTTTTCAACTGTGGCAGCACCAGGGTTCCTGCCCTCAGTGCCACTAGAGATCCTCCCAACACTTAGAATCATAGAAGGCTGCTGGCAGATCAGGACCTCTAGCCCCATCCAGTCTGCCTATAACCCCTCCCCCAGGAATATTCCCTCCGCCCTTGGCGGCCTGCACTCTGCCCGCCAGTTCCGTGTGTGTCCCAGGCCCTCTTGAAGCTCTCCACTGTATCCACCCACTCCATCAGCCCATACCATGGCTGTACCACCCTCTCTGTGAAAAACCTCCCCCTGATGTCCCCTTTGTACCTGCCCCCTTCCAGTTTGAGGGTGTGTCCCATAGTGGAATTTTTCTTACTCAATTTGAATATACTGTTTACCCTCACCCTGTTTATGCCCTTCAAGTATCTGAATGTCTCCACCATATCCCTCCTCTTCTCCAGCGAGTACAGGCCCAGCTCCCCCAGCCTCTCCTCATATGTCTTCCTCTGCATCCCCCCCACACCAGTCTGGTCACTTTCTCTGGACCCTTTTCAGCTGGTCCTTGTTCTCTTGCTGGTATAGCCTCCAGAACTGGACCCCATATTCTATGTGTGGCCTGACCATGATTTTGTACAGCAGCAGGATCACCTCCATCCTCCTGCTTGTGAAAGCCCTCCCTATGCATGCCAGCATACTTAGTGCCTTTTCTGCTGCCCTGTCACACTAACTCCAGGCTTTCAGATTGTCTGAGATGGTAATCCCCAGGTCTCTTTCCTGCTCTGTCTCCTCAAGCTCTCCGCCTCCCCCCCCCAAATCGGTATTTCGCCTTCAGGTTGTTATGCCCTATGTATATAATCCTACACTTTTTTTTGCATTGAACCATAATTGCCACCTTTCTGACAACTCCTCCAACCTGGCCAAGTCCTCCCTCACATCCTCCACCTCCCCCTTCCATTGTACCCACCCTGCAACTACAGATTTCCATGTTGTCCACAAACAGACACACCTTCCCACGCAGACCTTCTGTGATGTCCCCTATGTATACTGAAAAGTATGGGTCCCAACACAGACCCCAGTGGAACCCCACTTGTCAATCTTTCCTCCTCTGAGTACACCCCATTAACTAAGACCCTCTGAGTCCTCCCCACTAACCAATGTTCCACCCAACTAGTGAGCTTGTTTCCCACCCCAAGCTTTCCACTTTGCCTATGAGTCTCCCATGGAGGATAGTGTTGAACGCCTTCCAGACGTCCTGGTAGACCACATCCACCACCCCTCCCTGGTCCCATGTCTCTGTCACCCTGTCGAAGAATTCAATCAGGTTGGTCTGGCAAGATCTGCCACCCATGAATCTGTACTGATTGTCATTCAGTAGGCCCTCCTCCTCTAGATGCTTAACCAGTCTTTCCTTAATCAGTGCCTCCATCAGCTTGCTGACCACAGAGGTGGTTACCTGGCTCTTCTCTCTCTTCCCCCTTATGTAGTGGTACTACTTCAGCCTTTTTCCAGGCCTCAGGAACCCTTCCCTCGTGCAGTGACAAGTTGAATAGCCTTGTGATTGGTGCCGCCAATTCCTATTTCAATTCTTTAAGTACCCTCAGGTGAATCCTGTCTGGCCCCATCGCCTTATCGGTCTGCAGCTTGCTCAATTTCTCCAGCACCCTAGCTTCTGTGAAGGGACTGGAGTCCATCTCCCTACATGATCTTCCCCTATTTTCCAATTTTGATCCCCCTCCTTCCTTCCTCCCTCCACTGTAAAGATCAATGCAAAGTATCTGTTTAAGACATCGACTTTTTCGATGTCTCTCTTCACTATTGCTGTTATGCCTGGGTCCCACACCATCTACTGACTCATGTTTTCATTCCATAAGTAACCTTGTTTATTTTCACTGTACTATTGCTGTATTACTCTAACATAGAAATACATATCCATCGTACAAGCATGGGTGCTAGGACTGTGCTTGCTAGTGATATTTGCTGCTGTATATTATGTTTACATCATTTTATGGTTTTATACATGTTTTATGTTTATTACACCTGACATGCATATATTTTATTGTAATGTGTGTACCTAGGTTATGTGTGTTCCTTTTATGTTCTGATATAGTCATATAATCATGCGTAATTTGTGTCTTATACCAAAGTATCATGCCATGTGCATTTCTGCTTATGCTGCATTCATAACATATAGCTGACAATGCATTTTCTTTGTTCAGAGATTCTTGCTTGCCTTGCAACTTTATTACCTGTGTGATTGCACAAGGGTGCCACCTTATTTACATGCCTTATCTAATGCTGTATGTTTATCATATCTGTAACTGCACTCTTATCAGTCATATATAATTGTATGCATACCAGCTCCTCGGAGAGAAAGAGACCATACTCGAGGAATGGTGGGAAATCGGCTCTCTTGTGATTGCTTTGTCACATGTCTGATGTGAGTATTTGTAATAAAACTGCTTTTTATTATATACTGCTTGTGGTATAGTCATTGGATAGCCAATCCAACACACAAGAATCTGATGGTAAGCTGGACTTATCGTAACAGTGCCCCCACTTCCCTTTGAGCCTCACTATCCCTCTCTTACCCTTTATCCTGTCGCTTACATATCTAAAAAAACCTCATGTCCCCTTTTTACCCCCCTTGCTATATATTCTTCTGTTTCAGCCTTGACCCTCTTGATCACCTTCCTTTTTTCCCCTCAGTTTATACCTATACACCTCCCTTATTTACCTCCATTTGTGTCACCTTACATACCCCAAATGCCCTCCTCTTCTCTCTGACTGCTTTCCTCACTTCCGTAGTGAACCAATGTGGTTACCTACCCCGCTTTCTCTTGCTTATCATCCTAATGCAAAGATCTGTCACCTTCTGTAGTTCTCTTAATTTCTCCCCATAGTTCTTCCACGTGTTTCAGGACTTCCGCCCCCCCCTCCAGCTCCTCCTGTATCATTGCTGTCATCCTCTTAAAGTCTGCCTTGCTAAAGTTAAGCACCCCAGTGTTCAAGTTGCCCTTGGCCTGACCCTTGTTGATCCTAAATTTCACCACCCTATGGTCACTGTCACCCAAATTTTCGCTGATCCCACCCCCTCTACACTGTCCCCATTTGTCAAAATTAGGTCCAGTATGGCTCTCCCTCTAGTAGGTTCTGTCGCTAGTTGGCTGATAAATGCTTCCTACAAGGCTTCCAGCAACCCCTACTCCTAACTGTGGCTTTTGCTGGGTGACCCAGTCTATGTCAGGTAGATTTAGGTCTCCCATTACTATAGTTTCCCCTCTGCTGGCCATGTCCTAGTATCTCTTTAACTATCTACTTGTCAATCTCCTCTTCATGATTTGGTGGTCTGTAGACCACCCCTACCTTCACTGCCTTCTCCCCTGCTCTACTTAAGGACACCCATAGGGTCTCCACAGATCCATCCCCCCCCCCACACACAACAATGCCCTTTTACCCTCTTTTACATAAAGGGCTACCCCACCTAATTTTTCTATCCTGTCTCTCCTGTACAGTACGTACACTGGCATTTCCACTTCCCAGCTGTGGTTCTCAGTTCACCAGGTCTCCGTGACTGCCACCAGGTCCGGATCACCCTCTGCTACTATCACCCACAGTTATCCTATTTCATTACTCAGACTCCTGACATTGGTCAGCAAACCACCGCCACCAGCCCCTCCCTTTCTCCCTCACCCCCCTTGTCAGTTTCTCTTGCCCCCATCTGTGGGGGACAGCTAGTTAGGCCTGATCCTCTCCTTCCTCCTACTGGGCAACACCTAGCTATGCCCTCCCACACTCCTAGTTTAAATCCCTCCCTAGTATTTTATCTATAAGTCCCTGTAGCTTCTCCCTCAGGATCCTGGCCCTCTTGTCATTTATGTGCAACCTATCTCTCGCATACAGATGTTGGTCTACCCATGTGTCTCCCCCAATCCCCTATACATTCGTAGCCCTCCTTCCTGCACCACTGCCTCAGCCAGTGATTAAAATCATTGATTCTCAACTGTCTCGCTGTACTGGCGCAGTGAACTGATAGGACTTCTGAGAAGGCTATGGTGTCTACTATCCCCTTTCACCCTATGGCTAGTTCCATAAATTTCCTCTGTACCTCTAGGACCTTTTCTCCGGCTAGATCATTTGTGCCAAGGTTTACAACCAGGTTAGGTTCCCCCCCAATCAGCCTGATGTATTCCTTAATTCTTGGGAGAGCCCTGTCCGATTCCATCCCCAGCTCTCAGAAAACCGACCTCCCTTTGAAGGCTACACCCTTCCTTAACCAATAGATCCCTTTAATAATGGAGTCCCTATACACTATCACTGATTTTTCGTGTGCTGAATCCAAGGGTGCCATCGTCTCACCTACCTGGCTACTTCTCCCATTCCTCCCACCTTCAACCTCTTCCTTCCCTATCCATCCCCCTGTCCAGACTGGAGCCCACCAGCCTCGACACTCTCCCAAGCTCCCTCCCACCCTTGCCTATTCCATTCCTGTCCCTCTCCCGCCTTTCCACTCCATGGATGTCTGTCCCACTCCAGCCTCTTCTAGCTACACTCCCCCCCTTTGCTTCCATCCTCCTCCCTTTCTTCCCACTGTCTGCTACACCCAGTCCTCCCATAGTATCTCTACCTTTCCTCTTACTATCCCCCCTCTCTTTCCAGGCCTCTATAACCTGATCCTTCCCTTATCCTGACCTCGCCTGCCCTTCCTGACCTTCCAGTTCATTCCCTTTTCCAGATTTCTCCTTCCTTTCCTGGTTCCTTTGTTTGTTCCCCTCTGCCTCAAACCCATATACATCTTCCTGCTCCATTGTCCTGTTTAAGGGACAACATCTGTTGGAGCCTGTTGTAACCTATGCTCAAGAACACTGGTACTCCTGCCTGTCACGTCCCTGTCTTCTGACCTGGTACTCCTGCCAGTCGTGTCCCTGTCCTCTGACCTGGTCTTTCCTGCCGTGTCCCCCTGTGCGACCTTCCCCCTCCTGCCCACCCGGTTGGTTTGCAGCCCTCCCCCTTCCTGACTGCTCTCTGCAAAGTTAGTGACTATGTCTCTCCTTGTCCAGAATAGCTCTCCTTTTAGTCATGCTAGCTCAGTCTTCAACTTTCCCAGCCTTAGACAAACTGGGCATGCCCCCAGTCTCCACAGAGTACTCACGAACACTGCTATGCCACAGTTGTTACATCCCATGACCCTCTCACCCACATGTGCCTTCTTCCCCTTCTTCCACTGGCCGTACCTCCCCTGTGCCCCCTAACTTGTCATGTCCCTCCATCCTGCTTCATCCCAATATGCTGTCCCCATTCCCTTCCCAGGCTATCATTCCCACACCTCCCTGCCCTCAACCCCCCCCGCCCGCAAGGTCAACTCCTCCACTCCCTTATTTGTCGTCCCAGTGACATGCCTCAGTGAGTTTCCTTTTTACCAGAACTTGCCTACTTATAAACACAGAAGAAAAACAGTGCCCAACTAAAGCCTAGAGCCTCAAGCTGTTGACTGTGCCTGTGTGCCCAATTCAGTGTCTGCTTCTGGCACCCTACAATAAAGAAAACCAACCATCTTTGATCTTTTCTTCCCACCTACAAAAAGAAAATGGCCCATCAGTGATCTAACACTCCCAAGCACCCCCACCCACCCACCCCCACATACCCACAAACCCTCACTAGCCCGAGCAGGTCTCATGACATAGATCCACTTTTCAATCAAAGACACAACTTGCTGCTTGAACCATTGACTGCATTATTCATAGTTTCATCATTTTTAAACATTTTGACAACAAATTTTTAACATGGCCTTTTTGCCCTCCCCCAACCCCTACTTCCACCCAATGAAAATGGTGGTGAAATTATGCAAATTCATCCTGGCAGGTTTTGGGTGGGTTTTGACACTTCTTTCCACTTTTTTCATGAGGTGGGTCATAAAAAGACTATGTTGAAAATCTGGGGTAAAACTATTGAAAAATAGCACAGTTACGAACATACATTGACATTTTTACACTTTGGTAAGTTTCAATATTTTGACCCCAAGAATTTGAACATACCCATTTTTTTACACCATCTCACAAATGCGAAAGGTATAATTTTTGAAATCCTGACCAAAACATGTTTTCACACTTATGGTGCAGAATGATGTTTCAGTCAGTGTTCCAGAATTTTCGCCTACCAGATTTATGAGGAGGGTCATATCATGGATATGCTGAAAATTTGTAGTGAAAATGTTGAAACACATAAAAGTTACGAGCATACATTGAAATTTTTCGATGCTCACTCATAAGTTCGGTAATTTTGTACATTTTGAGACCTAATTTCGACACATTTGTTTTACACCACCTCATGAACATGACAGCTGTCATTTTTCAGATATTGGCCCAAAATGTGATTTCACACCTGTGGTACAGAATGACATTTTGGCAGACATGTGAACATTTTTATCTACTAGGTTCATGAGGTGAAGTAATAACTGGGCTATGCTAAAAATGTGGTGTATAAATATGATAAAATGCTCAGGTTATGAGTGAATGTTGCAATATTTTACTGTTCACTCTTAACTTTGCTAATTTGCAATATTTTGACTCCAAACTTTCAACACACCCATTTTTTCACACCATCTCATAAACACAAGATGTATAATTTTATTAAATTTTTAAATCCTGGGCGAGATATGTCTTCACCCTTTTGGTGTTAAATTCTGTTTCAGACAATATAAACAATTATCTCAAATATATAGGGTTAAAATAATTAAAAAAATTATTAAGAAAGATTGTGTGTACTGCCAATCGTCACCTTTGTGGAGATGTTATGTGATCCTGTGCCATTAAGTTGGGTTCAGATATGAGTTTAGTTATGTGGGATGGTGCTGTCATGCAGCACCACCATAAGCCATGAATGAATGCTGAAGGGTTGCCCACACAGGCCAGAGTACCACACAGTGAAGACAGAGCTTCTCTTGGTATAGGGACCTGCTCTTCTGTGCCCATGAGTGGCATAGGGCCCCCTGTGCACTGGCTGATAGATGAACTCTGTACAACTGTATCTCAAGCTACATGAAAGTGTAGGGACTATAGGGCAGTGTGCTTCTGCAGCCTGTCAGACAGCCCAATGAATTCTTGACATCCGTTGGTGGTCCAAGTCTTCCTAATGCCCAACCCATTCCCTGAACAATCAACATCAGACATGATCTTCTGCAGGGCCCTGTGTGAAAAAAGTTACAGCAAATTGTGCTGGCACGTGGTGAGAGATACTTCTCTGTCTTTGAATAGTGTATCACTATGAGGCAGTGGCTTGGAGCTGAACCTTCTGCTTTGGACAGGAGACTATAGGCTGGGGGGAGGGGGTCAGCACTAAGGTTGACAACCTCATTCAAAATCATACCGCTGATTCACCAAGACTCCAGAGATGCAAAACTCTAATGTAGTTTCATTTTGTTGCTTGAGACTGGGGGTGGAGAGTCAGGGTTGCAAACCCTAACACAACATTCCCCTACTTTTCTGGCTCTAACTTGAATCCTAACTGGTGCACTAAGAACATTTTTTGCAAAGAATATATACTATAGGCAAGGCCCCATGTTTTCCACAATTCTGCAGCCACAGAGCTTTCTGCAGAATGTTATGTAATCCACAGAATTCACCATGGTAGCAGTATACACTGCACAATGCTTGGTATATTGTGCAACCAGGAAACCTCTGCGCAATTACCACTAATTATTCTGCAGTTTACATTGAAAAATAGTTTTTCACAGTTTACACTAACAGAGGAATACTGTTCCACACTTACATAAACTGAGGAATATTGTTTCGCAGCTTACCTAAACTGAGGAATACTGTTCCACAGCTGAGGAATACTGTGTGATAAAATATTTATCTCTACAACTGCTATGTGACCACAGGTAACATCATGAGTGCTGTAAGCTGCATCAATGGAGATAAATTACTTATCACACAATGTATCCTCTGTGTATTTTATTTATGCAATAGACTAGGACCTTATGCAATAGATTATTTATAAAAGTTTGTGTGTCCATTTTGTGTGTTCCTCCATCCTAGTTGCCTTTGCCAAGCATGCACTGTCCAAACAATTAGCTGATACCATGACATGGCAGTTCACTACTGCCGCAGAATTTACAAACTATCACCACAGAAGCTCTGTGGCAAATGGTAACCCTGCCACAGATTTTGGTCCCAATGTGCCACAGAAAAATTGAGGCCTTAGCTATAGGTCCTGAGTCTGATATTAACTAATCACTGAGTTTCTTTACCTGGCTCATGAAACACTCTTGTTCTGTGATGAGTCTTTTACAAACTATGTAAAACTTGTCACAACACTCCAAACTTTTTGCATCATATTATTTCAAGTTAAAGATCCCCATTTTATGATTGCTTACCTTCTCCAAGATTCATTGATGTTGGTTGTTTTAAAGGTTTCCTTTTTTACTAGAACTGAAATTCATGCTAATGGTATAATTATACCCAAACTTGTTTTCATTCAAATCCTTGATCTACCATTATTGCATACTTCTTGAACAGTGGGAACACTCCTACACAGCACAGCCACTCATAATACAATAGTCTCCTCTCCTCCCACTGCATTATGAGTAGCTAGACAGAGATGGGGGTGTTCCCAGATCCAGAAAAGATGCAGTGGGAGCTCATCAGGAACTAAACAAACACATTTTTGTGTGGTAACACCAATAAGGTTGGTAGTCTGTTTTTAACTCTAAAGAAGAAAACAGGAATAAAAAAATCAAATTACCAGCTATATCAGCAATCTCTACAGAATACAACAAATCATAACATGTGTTGTTTTAAGCTAGATACACTCTGAGGCCTAAAGGAGTTGACAATTGTCCCTTTAAAATCATAAATGTGGTTTTAAAACTTTCCTTTTCATGTGAAGTCTCTCCCGGCACTGCCAACAAAGAGTGACACACATGGAGACAGAGAGGAAAGCCTAATATTCGTCACATGCTGCTTCAGTTCTCAAATAAGGTACAAAAATTATGTAACCAGCCTCTAATCCCGTCCAGTTACTGCATTACCTGGACACACCATTAGATTTGATGTTGTTAATACCCCATTCTCCAAGCCTTACCTACTGAAACCATGGTTTCATAATTCTGCACCATCACATCCCTGTGTAGCTCCTTCTCCTGCTTGCTTAAAATCTTCCATTCCTCTTTAGAAAAAACAACTGCAACATCTTCAAAGTTTTGTGGTACCTGAAACAATGTGAGAAGTGTTTTATTTTTGTTTTACTTAACAAATTGATAAATCTGCAACTTTTTAACTCAAACGGGGCTGTCAATTCCCTCATCCCTTCCCCCCAGGATGCACCATAAGATGAACAACTTGTTCATAGAGCCTTTTGTGGTGGAACATTTCAATAAATAAATAAACTAAAGTTCAGATTTACAGACAGTAAAGACCAAGGAGTCCCAGGTCCATCAGTATTTAATAGACTTCAGTCAGACCAAAACCCATCACCCTGCTATCCTAGCAGATGTTTCCTGTGATGTAAGGTAATGCACCGGGGTAAGAGGAACCCAGGAAATAAATATGTCCTAGAAGGGCAGCAATTGGAAGAGACAAAGCTGGAACAGGATCTAGGAGTTATGATATCAGATGATATAAAAGTAGGAAGGCAATGTGAAACAGCAGCGCTAAAGGCAAACAGCATCCTGGGATGCATAGGTAGGGATATTACCAGAAGAAAGCAGGAGGAAACTGTTCCATTCTATACATTCTTGGTGAAGCCAAAATCAGAGTACTATGTGCAGTTCTGGAGGTCTCACCAAGAAAAGGACATAGACCATCTGGAATCCATGCAGAGGAGAGCAACAAAGATGGTGCAGGGTCTGCACCATGAACCTTATGGAAATCGACCCAACCAATTAAATCTATTCTCCCTAGATCAGAGAAGAAACACAGGGGACATGACAGAAACATTTAAGGCTGTTAAAGGGATAAATGCAGTACAAACTGGAAACCTTTTCCATGAAAGTAGGACTGTGCATACAAGGGGGCAAAACTTCACCTGGTAGGTGTTAAGTTCAGAATCAATATTAGAAAGTACTTTTTCACAGAGAGGGTTGAGGACCTATGGTAGAGCTTGACACCTGAAGTGGTGGCAGATAAAACAGTCAGGGAATTCAAATGGGCTTGGGTCAGTCAGTGTAGTCACCTCAGCAAGAGCTGTAGATAAGGGGGAGGGGTAGTCATCTTGGGCAGACTAGATGGACCACATGGTCTCCTTCTGCTAACAAATTCTTATGTTCAGTGATGTTATTACTCTTTCATTATAATTTAATTTTCATGCTCCCACACTGCTCTTGTCCCTTTCCTCTGGATCACCCCCAACGACATCCCCCGTTCCCTTCTTTTTAACTCCACAAGGCTTCCCTCCGTCCAATGGTGATGTGTGTGGTGCAGAGGCAGGAGTTTCTGGGCTGGAGGAGCAGTGGACAGTGGTGAGGGTAGAGTCCATGTGCACCTGGTGAAGTGGTCAGGATAATTATTGGGTCTGGTTCACTGACCTGACTTCTAAGGGTTGTTCCATGTTCCGGGAATAATCTCTCAAACTGGCGGGAACAACCACCCCATTCAGAAATTTAGCTTGAATAGGATGAAGCCTAACCGGGTGTGCTTGATGGCATGCACACGGCTGTATGTCCATTTATAACCACCCTACCTCAATCATGGTCTGATCTAGTTGCCTGATTAAAATTACCTTATCCTAAACCTTTGTAGCTATTTTTTTTTAATATTTTTGTACAACATATCTCTCTCTCTATATACATACTGTATATATATATATATATATATATATATATATATCAAAACAAAATGGTTATATTAAATGCACGCTGAAAATAGAAAATAGAGTTAAAAATCTACGTTTCGAACTTAGGTCTTTGTCAGAAAGTATCTAAAAGAGAAAAAAAACAAAGTTAGTGTAAAGGGAGGTAAAATGAGGATATATATATGGGGAAAGAAGAAAGGGGAGGCTCAGGGAGAAGAAGTGATAAATGGTAAGATTAAGAGAGAATCTGTGAAACAAAAAGGTGACGATGGGAAAGATAAAGCATAATAGGAGTGAAAGAGCTAGGGAAGTTCCCAGGTGGGGACTAATTAACAGGGCCTAGTAAGAAGGCTGAAAGGTGACAAACGTGTGGGAAGGAGACAGAGATGGAGACTTATGGTGAAAATGAAAAAGAAATTAAATGAGTAATGCAGACATAGATGAAATGAAGGAGCATCGTAGAGAATTCAGAAGAGGTTTCAGATTATGCATAGTTGGTCGCAGCAAATGTAGCATACAAAATGTAAAAAACAGAAACAAGGCGCTGCCTTTAGATATTTCCTGAAGAAGACCTAAGGTCGAAACGTAGATTTTTAACTTTATTTTCAGCGTGCATTTAATATAACCATTTTGTTTTGGTTTTAGACCACATGCTGATGCAGTGCATTGTTTCTGTTTTTTTCATTTTGTATGCTACATTTGTTGTGACCCACTATGACTAATCTGAAATCTCTTCTGAATTCTCTTCAATGCTCCTTCATTTCATCTGTGTCTGCATTACTCATTTAATTTCTTTTTCATTTTCACCATAAGTCTCCATTTCTGTCTCCTTCCCACACATTTGTCACCCTTCAGCCGTCTTACTAGGCCCTGTTAATTAGTCCCCACCTGGGAACTTCCCTAGCTCTTTCACTCCCATTATGCTTTATCTTTCCTATCATCATCTTTTTGTTTCACAGATTCTGTCTTAATCTTACCATTTATCACTTCTTCTTCCTGAGCCTCCCCTTTCTTCTTTCCCCACATATATATATATATATCCTCATTTTACCTCCCCTCTACACTAACTTTTTTTTTTTTTTTCCTCTTTTAGATATTTCCTGAAGAAGACCTTAGGTCGAAACGTAGATTTTTTTACTCTATTTTCAGCGTGCATTTAATATAACCATTTTGTTTTGCTTTTAGACCATATGTTGACGCAGTGCCTTGTTTCTATATAGATATATATATACACACACACACACACACACACACAATAGTCGCAATTAAGTTTTACCCCTGCATTGTTAGTCAACAACTTCATAAGTAAAAAATTTTCATTGAAAAGAAATACCAGAACACATCATATTGTCTTAATTCTTTACTTAAAACATATATGCAGAATTAACATCATTTTTATCAGCAGTACAAGCAAACAATATATCTTTAACTGGAGAGGAAGTCTTTCCTACTTTTAGATATAATCATACAAAAAATAAAATAACATGCAAGGATCATCTTTCTCTGATCCTGATGTCAGAGATAAAAGCAATTATAACCACACAGAGTCATACCTTGACATCTCAAATGAGGACCTGGCAGGAGGACATGCTGTCACAGCTCCTTCCTCTCTTCTGCTTATCTTAAATGGGGTTTAAATTTATATGTTTTTGATGGAAGGCACCTGATGTACATTGTGTTACACTTCTTGTAGAAGTGTTTTTTATAAGTATAATGCTATGTTGTTATTCCAAATCATGCAAGGTCTGATGGACCTCGTGTTACACTCTTGTAGAAGTGTTTTTTTTTAATTTATCCTGCTATGTTGTCATTCCAGATTATGCAAGGTGGCAAAAAATGTCTTCTTTTAGAACTGAAATGTCATGTCAGAGTCTTACTCTGTAACAGAGTGTTTGTAACTTTTGAAACCTTTGCAGCTAGCTCTAAAACTCTTGTTGCAATAGAGAAAGTACCTTGTGGTTTAGCCTGCATTCTGTTAAACAGGAAGCCTTCTGACTCAATAAAATGTGTTCTTTTTACTTCCTCAAATACAATTACCCCATTCCACACAAACAAGATATTCTTTAAACTTTAAAATGTTAATGACACAACTAGGAGTTTGATATGATTTTGAAGTTAGTCTTCCAAAAAAAGATCATAAACAACATATACTTTGAAAAAATACATAATTAAATAATCATTCTTGTTGTATTTGGTGGCCGAAAATAAGTACCTTAAACATATCAGGGTCTTGGTAATAAGAAAACACATAACACTGAAATCTAGGCCTTCTCTGTTTACTTCCATTATGCACAGACACAAGGGGAAAACTTATCTCAACACACACAGGAAGAGTTCCAGTAAATGCATTCCTTAAAGCTGTACTGTCTAACATTTCTTAAAGCTGTACTACACATAACAATCCCTCCTGAATTAGACAGAAAGCACGTAAGTCAATAATTCAGAAAATAGTATGAAACAATCAAAGTTATTACTGCAAAGTCCCTTTTAGTAAGTCATGTCATTAGGCTATATCTCTGCAAGTCATTTCTCTTTGGTGAAACATAGAATTTGACGGCAGATAAGGACCGCTTGGCCCACCCAGTCTGCCTATTTCCCTACCTAATGGATAAGCTGCAGATCCTAGTTAACCAGCAGCCTACTTCTTCCTACCCCCAACCCCTAGAATTGCCTTATGACTGTCCCATGCATGCTTGAATTCCACCACTGTTTTTGACTCCACAACCTCCTCCGAAGGCTTCCATGCATCCACAACCCTCTCTGTGAAAAAATACTTCCTTAAATTACCTCTGAGCCCCCCATCTTCAAATTGTGCCCCTTGTTCTTGCACACCTCTTTTTGAAAGATGCTACCCTCTTGGACTTTTTGATTCCCTTGAGGTACTTGAAAGTTTCTATCATGTCCCCCCTCTCCCTCCTTTCCTTGAGGCTATACATATTAAGCTCCTTAAGTCTCTCTTCATATGTCTTCCGGTGCTGACCCTGCACCATTTTAGTTGCCCTCCTCTGGACAGCTTCCATCCTGTCTATGTCTTTGCAGAGACTGGGTCTCCAGAACTGCATGCAATACTCCAGATGGGGTTTCACCAGCTGTCTGTACAGAGGGATAATAAAGTACAGTCACGTAAGAACTTACCGTAACAGTAGATCATCGAGAGGAGCTCTTCCAGCAGGCTATTACAGTCAGGACTATGCCACAGGCACTAGGACCTTCTGGTGAAAACTTCTGCCAGCAATACCAGCGGGGACCGCCCCGACGTCGATCAGGGTACAAGAGGTAGTGGACCCAGCTCCACCTCAGTTCTGCCGACAGAACCCAGCAGAAGGCCTGACAAGAGAAGGAGGCGAAGCCTACCATGAAGAGAGTTGGAGAAGAAAGAAAATGGATCTGCACACCTTGAGGAGGAAGGCGGGAGGGAAGTAGCGCCAGCTGCAAGAGCTCCTCTTGAAGATCTACTGTTACGGTAAGTTCTTACATAACTGTACTATCTTACTTCGAGTGGGAGCTCTTGCAGCAGGCTATTACAGTCAGGACTGAGGCCCAAGCAATCCCACAGCAAGGAGGTAGCCGACCCTGGGAGGTGGAATATACTGACTCCAGAGGCCTTAGGACAAAAGCCCTTGTAAAATGGCTAGGCCGAAGCCAGCTTGGCATCTGGAGACGATATCCAAGCTGTAATGCTTGATAAAAGTATGCACCAAGTTCCAGGTTGCGGCCACACAAATGTCCTGTATAGCGACATTTCGCAGGGTGGTGAAAGAAGCTGACACTCCTCTGGTGGAGTGACCCCTAACCGGGCCCGGCAGGGGTTTACTGTGATGCTCGTAGCAAAACGAGACACAGCGAACTATCCATTTAGAGATAGTTTGCTTGGACACTCGTTGACCCAAGCAATGTGGTGCAAAGGCCACAAATAGCTGCTCCAATTTACGGTGCTGAAGCATCCTTTTGAGGTAATACCTCAGAGTCCTGTGGACATCCAATGTGTGGAGGAGAGCCTCCCCTCTATTGGAAGGGGAAGGAAAATAAACAGGAAGATCAACCGACTGGTTGAGGGTCAATTCTGAGACCACTTTCGGAAGAAACTTAGGATTTGTTCTGAGGGAAACCAAATAGGGCTCTTTACACATCAGAGCCTGAAGCTTGGAAACCCTTCGAGCTGAAGTAACAGCAACCAAAAAGCAAACCTTCTAAGAAAGGTAACGCATCTCACAATCCGCTGCTGGCTCAAAAGGAGGGAGGGTGAGTTTCTCCAACACAAAAAGGAGGTCCCAGGGTGGGACAGAGTCCCGAATGGGAGGTCTCAAGTGCAGAATTCCCCTAAGAAAGGTGTGGGCCACATCCAATTGTGCTAATGCTCTCTCACCCACAAGAGCATGGTAGGCGGAGATTGCCCACATGTGCACCTTGATAGAGAAGTAACTTAGGCCCTTCTCGTATAAGGAGAGGAGATACTGTAAAGTTGAGTTCACAGGGCAGGTGACGGGATCCAAATGTTGCGGCAACGCCCAAAGACAGAAACGCTTCCACTTCATAGCATAGGTGGAGCAAGTAGAGGGCTTTCTTGCTGACACTAAGACCGCCGCCACTTCCGGGGAAATCCCGTATCTATTTTGAGCTATGTCTGAAGGAGCCAAGCATGTAGGTGCAAGGATCGAAGATCCGGATGGACCAGAGACCCTTGGTCCTGGGACAGTAACTGCAAGCATGTGGGCAGCGGAACTGGAGGTTCCATGGATAACCGCTGCAGAAGTGGGGGCCACTAGGATCATCTGGGCCCCTTCTGCCTGTAACTTGAGCAGTACCCTCTAGATGAGAGGGAAGGGCGGGAAGGCATAGAGAAACCTCCCTGCCCAGCAAAGGGATAACGCGTCTGGCCAAAAAACTCCAGGCGCGTACTCTCGCAAGCAAAACATTGGCAGTTTGGCATCACGTGGTGACGCAAAGAGGTCCAGCTCTGGAAGACCCCACCTGTCGAAGAGCTGGTCAGCCACAGATTGTAGCAGCTCCCACTCATGTGCTCTAGCATGCGACCTGCTGAGGCTGTCAGTCAGATCATTTAGGATGCCTGGAACGTGCATTGCGGACAGTAGAATGCCCCACTCCAGTGCCCAGTATCAGACTCTCATCGCCTCCCTGCAAAGAGGATAAGAATGAGTGCCTCCTTGCTTGTTGATATAAAAGACGACCGCCATGTTGTCTGTCTGAATTAGAAGAGAGCCTGGTACCAGATCCTCTCGGAAAGCCTGGAGGGCGTAGAGGACCGCTCGCATTTCCAGTACATTGATGTGGAGGGACTGCTCCTCGGGTGACCAAACCCGCTGAGTTCAATGTACACCCAGGTGCGCCCCCCACCCCAGGTCCGATGTGTCTGTTGTCAGAGTCTGACCTGGTGGCTCCAGATGAAAGCTGACCCCTTTCTCCAGATTGCTGGGGTCCATCCACCAAAGCAACATTCTCCTGACTGGCTCCGAGATCCTGACCAGAGAGTCTAGGTCGTCGTAGCTTTGGTCCCACTGCACCCTGAACATCCACTGTGGGACTGTCATGTGGAGGCGGGCCAAGGGAGTAACTGGAATGGCCGCCGCCATATGCCCCAGTAAACTGAGGAAGTTCCGAGCCGAAACTCGAGACACTATAGAGGTCCGTTCTGCCAACTCTCGCAAGTAAACTCCCCTGTCTTGTGGGAGAAAAGCCATGCCCTGGATGGAATCCAGGATCGCTCTTATGAAGGCGAGCTTTTGGCTGGGCTCCAGGGATGATTTTTGCAAGTTCAGGGTGATCCCCAGCTCTCGGAATAGGGTATAAGTGTCTTTGAGAGCTCGTAAAAGGCTGCCTCTTGACGGGGCCATAAGTAGCCAATCGTTGAGGTAGGGAAACACATAGTGTCCCATCTGCCTTAGAGCCGCAGCCACCACTGCTAGGCATTTTGTGAAGACTCGTGGAGCGGAAGAGAGGCCGAACGGAAGCACTCGAAACTGAAAATGGCCCCCCTTGGAAGTTGAACCTCAGAAACTTCCTGTGGGGAGGATAGACCCCTATATGCATGTATGCATCCTGCATGTCGAGAGAACATAGCCAGTCCCCTTGGTGCAGCAAAGGGAGGAGTCCTTGAAGAGTCACCATTCTGAACCTTTTGTACTCGATAAAGAGGTTTAGATGGCTGAGATGCAGAATGGGACAAAGGTACCCAGTCTTTTTTGGGACCAGAAAAAAGTGGGAGTAGAACCCCTGACCCCGCTGTTCCAAGGGGACCCTCTCTATTGCTCTCTTCTGCAGGAGAGTCTGAATTTCTCCTTCTATTAGTGGGATGTGAGAAGGAGGATAGCGGGAGAGCTTTGGCGGAGAATGCAGAGGAAACTCTGTGAACTCTAGTGTGTGTCCTCTCCGTACAATATCCAAGATCCATTGGTCTGCGGTAATAGACTTCCACCCTTCGAAATGAAGGGAGAAGCGGCCCCCAACCGGCTCCCGTGGGACTTCTGGTGGAAGAGGGGAGGGCGGAAGGGAGTCATTGGGCAGAGCCGGGAGTTGGGAGAGAGGTCTGGGAGGACTTGGGCCCACGGGCGGGAGGTCCACCAGACTGCTGGTTTCTGGATCTCCTGTGGAAGCCACCTCTCTGCCCGTTTTGGTTGCCATGGACTGAACCTTGATTGTCTCTGGGCTTACGAAAGGGCTGTCTACGATGCTGATGCCACTGGTCACCACGGTACATCTGGCAGACCGACCAGATCGACTTGCCCAACTCCTGGAGGTGGGAGATCAAAGCCTCCATCTCCTGCCCAAACAACATGGTACCCTGGAAGGGCAAATCCTGGATACCGGCCTGCAGATCTTGGTGAAAGCCCGAGACTCTCAACCAAGCATGGCGCAGGAGGCACACCCCAGAGGCAGCTGCCCTGGCTGCTGTGTCTGCAGTGTCATACGAGGCTCTCAATATGTGGGAGCCTATGTCTGAGCCCGACTGCAGAAGGGCCAGGAGCTCTGTCTTTTTGTCAGAGTCTGGCATGGCTGTGTCAGCTCAAGTCCCCTTTCCCATAGCGCATTCTGATACTGTACCATATGCGTTAGGAAATTAAGGGAGTGGATGGAACAGGTGAAGGCTGCATAAACTTTTTGCCCACCTGGTCCAGGTATCGGGACTCCGGGTTGGGAGGCTGTGAGTTGAGGTGTTTCGGTTGCCGAGATTTATCATGGGCAGCCGTGATCACCGACGAGTCGGCCTGAGGGTGTTCCGCCAGGAAGGGTTCCGCCCTCGGGGGCCTTATACAGCCTATCCGACTTCTTAGGGACTGCCGGGATCGAGGCCAGATGCATCCAGGTGGTCCTAGTAAGATCCTGGAAAGTATCCACCAAAGGAGGAATAACCAGAGGCTTTGGCTCCTTTTGCCTCAGGTATTTGGCCAATCTCCGGCGTTCCGGATCCAGGTCCTCCGTGTCCCACTCGTTGGAAGCCTGGATGTGCCTCATGACGTCCATAAAAGTAGGATCATCTGGAGGCGAGCGAGGCTGGTCCTTCTTGCCCAGGGAGTGCTTGAGGCTGAGAGAGGATGAAGAGGTCGACGATGAAGAGGAAGATCAACTATCCGATTTGGAATAGTCTGACCCCATCCTACGACCATGCCTTCACTGATGTCGGTAACTAGGGGACCGACGTCAGTCCGAAGACTGACTCCAGTCCCTGGACCACCGACGGAGCAATGACCGACGTCGGGAGCATTCCCGCCTAGTGTCAGAAGGGCTACTGGAGCGTGACCTAGACAGACGTCGGTCACTGGAAATCCTGGAGTGATGTCAGTGGTCCTCGGACCTGGAGTGGGAATGAGCCCTGGAGGGGGGTGAAGGCTGGCGCTCCAGTGACTTCTGCGTGGAAGACTCAACCCCCCGGCTGTGGTTCTCCCGCAGGGTCCGGTACTGGTGTCTGGGCTGGCGTTGGGGAGGACCGCTTGTGGACCTGCCCCCACCAAAAGGAGAAAAGATCTTTGAGCTCGTCCTTGGTGAAAATTTCAGCCGCTTGCTTTGGAAATGAAGTCTCCGGAACATCGGGACGCGAAGGAGAGCTCTCCTGAGGGCCCAGGCGGGAGGAGGACTTGGGTGATGGGGACGTCGGTATCTCCACGACCGACCCCGTGTCCTTCGCCCCTTCGACCGGCTTCAGTGTAGGGACCAACGACGGAGTGATGCCAGGGGGTGCCGGAGAGTCCTTGGTCTCCGAGGCGCCTTTAGCAGGCGGGCGCTGGTGCCTTAGCAGGTGGGGCGAAGCAGGCACCTCTAAGGACTTCTGCGATGACCCTTAGCGGAGTCACCTTCAGCTTGGCCGGCTTCTCCCCCGACGGGTCGGCCTTAGCCTGTGGAGTCTTCGGACGTTCTCCAGACCCTGAAGGACAGGCCTTTTTGGGAGAAGGCCGCAAATGCGAATGGGCCTGAGACCGGGACCGGTGACAGGACCGACTACGGTCCTTGCTGCGGCACTTCTTCTCCTTCCTCTTCCCCTCCAGGGAGTGCAGATCCATCTTCTGCTCCAACAGGTAGGCCTTGAGGTCTTTCAGATGGTGAATGCGGGTTGGAGCGCAGGCATAAGACGCACCGTCGATGGCCGTCCTTAGCAGGGATCTGCCACCCCAGTCGCACTTGTTTAAGTGTTTGGGTGACGCCAACGCCTGGGAAGACATTGAACCCGGCCAGGTAAGAAGAGGGCTGATGTCAGTACTGGGAAGCAGCAGGAGCAAGGAAAACAGCGCTCCAAAACGGGAAAAAATGATAGGACGATGGCAGCGAACTGACGTCGGTACCAGAGAACGGTAAAAACCGTCGAAAAGAGGCAGGAATCTTGCTAGAAGTTGTTCTTTTTTCGGTGACTCGCAGACAAAAGCAAAAGTACTCAGCTTTACATGCTGGTACGCGGCGGAAAAAAACTGAGGTGGAGCTGGGTCCGCCCCTCTTGTACCCTGACCGACTTCCGGGCGGGGCCAGCGTCGGGGGCGGTCCCTGCTGGTATTGCTGGCAGAAGTTTTCACCGGAAGGTCCTAGAGCTTGTGGCATAGTCCTGGCTGTAATAGTCTGCTGCAAGAGCTCCCACTCGAAGTAAGATCTTCCTGTTTTCTACTGATGATGCCCCTCCTTATGCATCCCAGTATCCGCCCAGCCCTCCTTGCTGCCCTCTCACATTGCTTGCCCACCTTTAGGTCATCTGATATGACTACCCCCAGGTCCCTTTCCATTTTTGTTGTTGTTAGTATCTCACCACCCATTGTGTACTCTTCCCCTGGGTTTTTGTTTCCCAGGTGCATTACCTTGCACTTCTAAGCATTGAATCTAAGCTGCCATACATTTGACCATTCCACTAACCTTGCCAAGTCCCTTCTCATCCTTTCCACCCCACCTTGTGCATCAACTCTGTTGCAGATCTTTGTGTCATCTGCAAAGAGACATACTTCTCTTCCAGTCCCTCTGCAATGTAAACATAAAGACATTGAAGAGGACCGGTTCTAATACTGAACCCTGAGGTATCCCACTAGTAACCCCCCTTTCTTCAGAGTGGACTCCATTTACTATTACTCTCTGTGTCCTATTCTCCAGCCAATTCTTTACCCAGGCTGTCATCTTGGGACTCACTCCCAGGCTGGCTAACTTGCATATTAATCTTTTGTGTGGGACTGAGTCAAATGCCTTGCTAAAGTCTAGGTAGGCCATGTCCACAGCCCCTCCCTGATCTACTACTTTGGTCACCCAGTCAAAGAAATCTATCAGATTTGTTTGGCATGACCTTCCCGCTGTGAATCCATGTTGCCTTGGGTCCTGTGCCCCTCTGGCCTCTAGATACTCGACAATTCTTTCCTTCAGAATTGATTCCATCATTTTCCCTACCACTGAGGTTAAACTAACAGGTCTGTAGTTTCCTGCTTCTGCCTTGCTCCCACTTTTGTGAAGGGGAATCACATCTGCCCTCCTCCGGTCCTTGGGTACCACCCCATCCTCCCATGATTTGTTAAAGAGGGTAGTCAGTGGTGTCACTAGTTCTACCCTTAGTTCTTTTAGAATTCTGGGATGAATCCCATCAGGCTCCATTTCTTTGTCCACCTTCAGTTTTAAGAGTTCTTTCAGAACCCTTTCTTCTGTAAAAGGGCTGGTATCAACTTCTGTATCCAGAGTGTTTTTACTGTTTGGTTTAGGTACCTCCCCCTCTTCATTTGTAAATACTGAGCAAAACATTTGTTTAGTATCTCTGCCTTTTCACAGTCACCCTCTGTCCACCCTCCCTCCCCTTTATTAAGCCTCACTATCCCTCCCTTGGTCTTCCTTCACTCCCTGATGTACCTATAAATGGCTTCATCCCCCTTCTTAACTGAGTTGGCTATCCTTTCCTTGGTTTGGGCCTTTGCTGTTCTGACTGCCTTCCCAGCCTCCTTTTGCTTTAACTAATACAGTTCTCTGTCCTGCTCCTTCTGTGATTCCTTGTACTTCCTGAATGCTTTCTTTTTCTCTTGAACCTTCACTGCCAGTTCCTTTGAGAACCATAGTGGTTTCTTACATCATTTTGTTTCATTTATTTGCTTCACACAAAGGCTTGTTACCTCTGTGATGGCAGTTTTTATTATTCCCCACTGTTCTTCCACCCCTCCTTCCTGCCCATTTGCTAGTGCATTCCTTAGGCACTCACCCATTTTGGCACAGTCAGCCCTCCTAAAGCCCAGTACTTTTGCCTTTGTATGGCTTGACTCTATTGCTGTGTTTATTGTGACCCATACTGTCAGATGGTCGCTAGTTCCCAGATGGCTACCCACTTCTACATCTGTGATCCTCTCTCCATCTCCATTTGAGAGAACCATGTCTAAGATTGCTCCCTCTTGAGTGGGCTCCAATACTAGTTGTCTAAGGCATGCCCCCTGTAGGGCATCTAGAATAACCTCACTCTTCGAAGTGGCTGCTGCAACTGCACTCCAGTTAACATCTGGCATATTCAGATCATCCATCAGCAATATCTCCCCTTTTTCTGCCATTCTAAGTATACTTTCTATCATTTCCTTATTATTTCCTCCCCCTGAGAAGAGGATCTGTATACAACCCCTGTGCGGATTGTGGTGCCATTGCCGGTCTCCAAATTGACCCACAGTGCTTCTTCTCCTCCCTGTTTACCCTTTTGTTCTGTTGCTTTGATTCCTTCCCTTATGTAGGAAGCTACTCCTCCTCATTTACCCTCCTGTCCCTCCTGTAGATAGTGTATCCTGGTATGTTTACGTCCCAGTCATGGTTTTGTGTGTACCATGTTTCTGTGACTGCCACGATATCCAGATGTTCCTCCTCCATCAAGGCCACCTAATTCAAAACTTGTTACCCAGACTATGGGCATTGGTACTCATTGCTCTCCATTTTTGATGGCTTTACCTTCTGTTGCAGCATCCCCACTGACCTTTCTACCTCGGTCTTTTTCTCATTTACTACCCTGTTTTGTAGGGAGAGGCTGGGATTTTCCTGCTGCTTATCAGTGCCTCCCCCCTTGACTAGTTTAAAAGCTTGCCAATGAAGCATTTAAACCGATTGCTCAAAAGACTTGTTCCCTTCCTGGACAGATGCAGACCATTCTGCCAGTATAGGCTGGTGTCACTCCAAGTGGAACCCCAGTCCCCAATGAAGCCAAGCCCCTGTGCTCCACACCATTTTTTTAACCATTCATTAAACTGCATGGTGCAAAGTACCCTCGCCTCACCCATGCCACTGACAGGCAGCACCTCTAAGAAGGATACTGTGTGTGCTACTTGTCTTAGGCCCCTTCCCAATTCTACAAAGACCTCCTGCACTGCTCTAATTTCATGATGAGCCAAGTCATTTTTCCTAGGTGGACAATGACGTCCAGCTCAGACTCCCGTGCAGCTGTTCTCGTGATCCTGAGGATGCGCTTCCTGTCCCTCCAAGCCATGGCACCAGGCAGGCACCTTACTTCAGTTTTCCCTGCTCCCCCAAGTTCTATCCTCCTAATAATTGAGTCCCCCACCAGGAGCTGCTTCCTTTCCCTGTGGTGTCCTCTGCCTCCTTCCTGTGGGCCTCCCTTGTGACAGTTATCCTCAGCCTCCTTAGTCTCCTCTGCAGGTGCATCCATAGGGGAGCTATGCTCCCCCAGAATGGTGTATGGATTGTGAAGTGGAACAACTGACTGGGTGTGCCTCTGTTCCACCATCCTCACCCTCCCTGAGCCCACTGTGGTCCAACTGCTGTGCTGTGGTGGACGTCTTCCATGTCCTGACTGACATAGCAGGACTGGAAGCTGTTGCACTGGAATCTGATTAGCATCAGCCACATCTTGTCTCAATTAGAAACATAGAATTTGACAGCAGATAAGGACCGCTTGGCCCACCCAGTCTGCCCATTTCCCTACCTGATGGATAAGCTGCAGATCCTAGTTAACCAGCAGCCTACTTCTTCCTACCCCCAACCCCTAGAATTGCCTTATGACTGCCCCATGCATGCTTGAATTCCACCACTGTTTTTGACTCCACAACCTCCTCTGAAAGGCCGCTTCTATACATCCACACCCTCTGTGAAAAAAATACTTAAATTACCTCTGAGCTGCCCTTGCTTCTATCTTCAAATTGTGCCCTTGTTCTTGCACACCTCTTTTGAAAGATGCTACCCTCTTGGACTTTGTTGATTCCTTGAGGTACTTGAAAATTTCTAACATGTCCCCCACTCCCTCCTTTCCTCGAGGCTATACATATTAAGCTCCTTAAGTCTCTCTTCATATGTCTTCCGTGCAGACCCTGCACCATTTTAGTTGCCCTCCTCTGGACAGCTTCCATCCTGTCTATGTTTTTCGGAGATTGGGTCTCCAGAACTGCACGCAGTACTCCAGATGTGGTCTCACCAGCTGTCTGTACAGAGGGATAATAACTTCTTGTTTTCTACTGGTGATGCCTCTCCCTATGCATCCCAGTATCCGCTCCTCCTTGCTGCCCTCTCACATTGCTTGCCCAGCTTTAGGTCATCTGATATGACTACCCCAGGTCCTTTCCATTTTGTTGTTGTTAGTATCTCACCCCCATTGTGTACTCTTCCCCTGGGTTTTTGTTTCCCAGGTGCATTACCTTGCACTTCTTAGCATTGAATCTAAGCAGCCATACATTTGACCATTCCTCTAACCTTGCCAAGTCTCTTCTCATCCTTTCCACCCCACCTTGTGCATCAACTCTGTTGCAGACCTTTGTGTCATCTGCAAAGAGACATACTTTTCTCTTCCAGTCCTCTGCAATGTAAACATAAAGACATTGAGAGGACCGATCTAATACTGAACCCTCGGGATCCACTAATAACCCCTTTTTTTCAGAATGGACTCCATTTACTATTACTCTCTGTGTCCTATTCTCCAGCCAATTCTTTACCCAGGCTGTCATCTTGGGACCCACTCCCAGGCTGGCTAACTTGTACATTAATCTTTTGTGTGGGACTGAGTCAAATGCCTTGCTAAAGTCTAGGTAGACCATGTCACAGCCCTCCCTGATCAACTACTTTGGTCACCCAGTCAAAGAAATCTATCAGATTTGTCTGGCATGACCTTCCCGCTGTGAATCCATGCTGCCTTGGGTCCTGTGCCCCTCTGGCCTCTAGATACTCAACAATTCTTTCCTTCAGAAGTGATTCCATCATTTTCCCTACCACTGAGGTTAAACTAACAGGTCTGTAGTTTCCTGCTTCTGCCTTGCTCCCACTTTTTGTGAAGGGGAATCACATCTGCCCTCCTCCAGTCCTCAGGTACCACCCCATCCTCCCATGATTTGTTAAAGAGGGTAGTCAGTGGTGTCACTAGTTCTACCTAGTTCTTTTAGAATTCTGGGATGAATCCATCAGGCCCCATTACTCTGTCCACCTTCAGTTTTAAGAGCTCTTTCAGAACCCTTTCTTCTGTAAATGGGCTGGTATCAACTTCTGTATCCAGAGTGTTTCTACTGTTTGTTTTAGGTACCACCCTCTTCCTTCGTAAATACTGAGCAAAATATTTGTTTAGTATCTCTGCCTTTTCACAGTCACCCTCTGCCCACCCTCCCTCCCCTTTATTAAGCCTCACTATCTCTCCCTTGGTCTTCCTTCGCTCCCTGATGTACCTATAAAAGGTTTTATCCCCCTTCTTAACTGAGTTGGCTGTCTTTTCCTCAGTTTGAGCCTTTGTTGTTCTGACTGCCTTTCCAGCTTCCTTTTGCTTTAACTGATACAGTTCTCTGTCCTGTTCCTTCTGCGATTCCTTGTACTTCCTGAACACTTTCTTTTTCTCTTGAACCTTCACTGCACTTCCTTTGAGAACCATAGTGGTTTCTTACCTCGTTTCATTTTGTTTATTTGCTTTACACAAAGACTTGTTACCTCTGTGATGGCAGTTTTTATTATTCCCCATTGTTCTTCCACCCCTCCTTCCTGCCCATTTGCTAGTGCATTCCTTAGGCACTCACCCATTTTGGCAAAGTCAGCCCTCCTAAAATCCAGTACCTTTGTCTTTGTATGGCTTGACTCTATTGCTGTGTTTATTGTGAACCATACTGTTCGATGGTCGCTAATTCCCAGATGGCTACTCACTTCTACATCTGTGATCCTCTCTTCATCTCCATTTGAGAGAACCAGGTCTAAGATTGCTCCCTCTCGAGTGGGCTCCAATACTAGTTGTCTAAGGCATGTCCCCTGTAGGGCATCTAGAATAACCCCACTCTTAGAAGTGGCTGCTGCAACTGCACTCCAGTTAACATCTGGCATATTCAGATCACCCATCAACAATATCTCCCTTTATCTGCCATTCTAAGTATACTTTCTATCATTTCCTTGTCCATTTCCTCCCCTGAGAGGGGGGTCTGTATACAACCCCTGTGCGGATTGTGGTGCCATTTCCTGCCTCCAAATTGACCCACGGTGCTTCTTCTCCTCCCTGTTTACCCTTTTGTTCTACTGCTTTGATTTCTTTTCTTATGTAGAGAGCTACTCCTCCTCCTCTTTTACCCTCCCTGTCCCTCCTGTAGATAGTGTATCTTGGTATGTTTACGTCCCAGTCATGGTTCTGTGTGTACCATGTTTCTGTGACTGCCACAATATCCAGATCTTCCTCCTCCATCAAGACCACTAATTCAGGAAGCTTGTTACCCAGACTACGGCATTGGTACTCATTGCTCTCCATTTTTGATGGCTTTACCTTCTGTAGGGCATCCCCACTGACCTTTCTACCTTGGTCTTTTTCTCATTTAGTACCCTGTTTTGTAGGGGAGGCTGGGATTTTCTGCTGCTTATCAGTGCCTCCCCTTGACTAGTTTAAAGGCTTGCCAATGAAGCATTTAAACCGATTGCCCAAAAGACTTGTTCCCTTCCTGGACAGATGCAGACCATCCTGCCAGTATAGGCTGGTGTCCTCCAGGTGGAACCCCAGTCCCCAATGAAGACAAACCCTGTGCTCCACACCATTTTTCAACCATTTGTTAAACTGCATGGTGCAAAGTACCTCGCCTCACCCATGCCACTGACAGGCAGCACCTCTGAGAAGGATACTGTGTGTGCTACTTGTCTTAACCCCTCCCAACTCTACAAAGTCCTTCTGCACTTCTCTAATCTCATGATGAGCTAAGTCATTTCCCTAGGTGGACAATGACGTCCAGCTCAGACTCCCGTGCAACTGTTCTCGTGATCCTAAGGATGTGCTTCCTGTCCCTCAAGCCATGGCACCAGGCAGGCACCTTACTTCAGTTTCCCTGCTCCCCCAGTTCTATCCCAATAATTGAGTCCCCCACCAGGAGCTGCTTTCTTTCCCTGTGGTGCCCTCTGCCTCCTTCCTGAGGGCCTCCCTTGTGACAGTTGTCTGCACCCTCCTTAGTCTCCTCTGCGGGTGCATCCATAGGGGAACTATGCTCCCCCAGAATGGTGTATGGATTGTGGAGTGGAACAACTGACTGGGTGTGCCTTTGTTTCACCACCCTTACCCTCCCTGAGCCCACTGTGGTCCAACTGCTGTGCTTTCTTCACAACCTCTGAGGTAGTGGTGGTGGCTCTGGTGCTCCCTGGATGGGGGAGGTTCCCTTACCACTGTCCAGTGTGGCCTGAAGACGGGCAACTTCCTCCCTCAGGGCAGATAGTTGTCTGCAAACAGGGCAGCATCTCAGCCTCCAGAAAGACTCCCGGAAGACTGCTGCCCCACAGCCATTACATTGTACTACTCCCCACATAACTGTCTACCTTCTTTTTTTTTTTTTTGTGTGTGTGTGTGTGTGTCTGTGTGTGTGATTGGTGCGTTATATAGAAATATATGTATTTATATAATGTGTATGCTTATATTGTCAGTGCAGTGTGCTACACAGGATATGACAGTGATATGTACCTTGCCCTCTTGAGGAAATGATGTCAGAACCCCAGGTATAAATGAACTATTTCCAGGGGTGGGTGGGGTGAGGGGTGGGAAGGGGTTGGGCCTAAACTGTGCCCTCCTCGAAACAATCAGCTAAATGCTCTGACCTACCCGTCCGATGAGTGCCTTCCTGTCAGCAAGATGCCATACACGACAATTTGTAATACTGCTTCAAACCAGTTTGACAGAGAAAATACCCTGCTAATCAAACAGAGAAAATCCAACATCCAAGTCAGACACAGGTAAACCTCCCCAGCCCCAAAAGAGCCTGGTGACTTGTGCTCTGAAAACAGTCAGCCCCAAAACACGTCAGCTGTGCAGAAGGGCAGACACAGAAAACAGTATTCAGCCTATGTGGGTTTAAACTCTTCCTGTACTGAAAACCTTAACACTTGTAACAAAAGTAAAGCAAACTCCACCTATTGCTGTGGCTACACTATCTCTTCCTGTTCTTGGTCTGGAAGAAATAATGCTGGATAACTACCCCGACTCTGGGTATCCTTTTTTTGTTCTGTCTCAATTCTAGTACGTAATTGGGCCACATTTTTTTTCACTCTCCTCTGGTTAGTCAGTTGAACACTATAGACAACATTTCCAAACTTTTTTCCTACCACGCCTTCTAGCCATCTCTTCAGACCTGCATACATCCTGACCCACACAAGATCATTGGGTTTGAAAGATCTGGTCTTAGGAAGCATTTCAGATACTGATTTATAGCCTAGAGGGCAAGGAAGGTCCAATTGAGTTCAAATCTGACATCCAAACAACAATTCTGCAGGGAATATTCCTGTGACACAGTGCGGTGTTGTTCGATACATCACAAGAAAGTCCAAAAGGGCTATTTGTATTGCCATCGGTGTAGTAGGATTAGCTTTGTCCATACTCTTTTTAAAAGTCTGAACCAGGCATTCTGCTTTGCCACTTGAACTTGGATGGTAGGGAGGTGAGAAAATCTGGTGGATACCATGTTGCTGGCAAAATGCTTGGAATTCAACAGACGTGAACCATGGTCCGTCATCCACAACAATCACTTGTGGAAAACCATGGGTAGCAAATATGGATTTCAACACTTTAGTAAAGTAAGTAAAAACCTTTATTTTTATACAGGATACATGTCATTTGGGTTGATAACCCAGTTTACAAGACAGACCTGTTGTTAATTTACCTAATAAACATATACACATGGACATCTATCATCACACAGTTACACACAATCTTTATAATTACCAAATTTATAGCACTCATCCCTATTCATTACCACATGGACTAGACCATTTAAACATAGTCTTTAACAATCTACTACACATATAAATATTACAAGTTTAAAAGTCATAATTGTGATCTCAAACATTGTGTGAGTTCAGTCTTATCTCCAAATAGAAATTTAAACAGATAATCCACCATCACATTGTAATATAACTGTTCTTAAAATTATAGCACCACCCAAACATCAGGGTCCCTATACTCAGGATTTTAGTAAAGCCCCACTAACTGCATACGCATCTAAACTTACTAATGTCATTTGTTTCCTGAATAAATAGGTCATAAGATAATGATGTACGAGCTGAATATGGTAGAATATTCCAATATTTGGATGCTTAATAACCTAGTGTTCGTTTTCCATGTTTATTTCAAATTTTGGGAACACAAATTTAAAAGAACAGTTCATGTTGAAAAAATGTATCAGTTGACTTTTGTTTATTGAATAACACATTAATATAGTGATTTGGATAGAAGGCATGATACTTATATGTTATTTTCTGCCATGACCTAATAACATTTATGTTCAAAGACTGCCACTGTAACCGAAACAGTAATACACAATGATGAGTTCTAAAGTTACATTGTAAAATGTACCTTGCCAGTTTGTAATGTACCTTGTCTAATTTAGGTAGTATTTGTTTATTTGCTGTACGATACACAAGTTCTCCATATGTTATTACGGGCATAATTTTAATTGCTCTGCCACTGTTTTTCGAGCACTCTTTCCCAGGCATTTAGTTGTTCTGTGTAATGCACTTATTCTTCTATTTACTTTATCTATCAGAATTTTCACATGTACATTAAAAGACATTTCAGCATCAAAAACAACACTCAAATAACTATACTGATCCATCTGCTGTAAGATTTCTCTATCATCTATTTTAAGTTGAAGGTTTTTCCTTTTGTTTTGATGCAAAATGTAATAATTGTGTCTTTTTTATGTTCATAATAAGGCCTGACCTCGTGAACCACTCCCTCAAGTTGTCAAAATCTGTTTGCAGTCTTTGTTGTTAATCTTGAATACTTGAACCAGATGCTATAATTGCAGTGTCATCAGCATACAGTCTCACTTGTGAGTTGTTCACAACTTGTGGCAAGCTGTTATTAAATAACAAAAATAACAGGGGTCCCAAAATGGACCCCAGAGGTACACTTCTTTTCACAGTTCTGGTAGATTACATACTTCCTGAAACCATAACTGTTTGCGAACGCTCTCCAAGGTAAGGTGATGGTACTCTCAGTAGTTGTTGAAGACATTTGATTCATTTCTGGCCATTTACTATAAGCATCAGTTAGGAGTAACCACATGGAATTTAAATAGGGTCCTGCAAAATCAATATGCAACCTTTGGCAGGGTTTTTCAGGTAATTCCCAATGGTGAACTGGAATTCTTGCTGGATTTCCCATTGATACAGCACAACCTTTGCATCTTTGCACAACCTTGTATACGTCTCTGTCAATGGAAGGCCACTATATGTGAAATCTGGCCAGGGATTTCATTTTAGCAATGCCTGGATGGCCCGCATGCGAGAGAGTAAGCACATTTGAGTGATAACATTGGGGTACTGTGACACACAATCCCCATAAAAGACACCCCTCAGCAATGTACAACTGCTGCTTCTTTGCATAGTAGGGTTGTAGTACAGTTGAACAAGTAGTACCTTGCGGTTGACCCTCAAGCGTACACTGATACACTTGTTTCAAAATTACATCTTGACTCGTCATTTTTGCAATGTCCTTGACCAGTACTGGAAGCTGATGTAACTGTTTCAGCTCCATTGCACACACACACACAACAGTAGAGTCCTCCATATCTTTGAATTGCACTGGAAAACTATCTGCTCTCACCTGGCATACTAATGGCTCCTCTTTATGTCCCATATCGAACTCCATTTCTCTGGATATTGGTAACCTCAACAAGGCACTGGCATTTCCATGCTGGTCCGTTGGTTGGTATGTAACCTTGAAATTATAGACAGACAAAATTAATGCCAATCATTGAAGTCTGCTAGTGGCTGTGCCTGTAATTCCTTTTTCCGGACTGAAAATTGTCACTAGTGGCTCGTGATATGTCTTCAGGTGAAACTTGTGACCTAGCAAGTACTGGTGAAATTTCTGGACTCCAAACACAATCACTAATGCCTCTCTCCGAATCTGGGCATAATTCCTTTTTAGCTACAGTGAGTCTGCATGAAGCATGGGCTATCGGCTTCTCCACTCCTTCTGGATCTGTATGGAAAAGGACAGATCCTATACCCACAGGACTAGCATCACAGGCCAATGTGATAGGTAAGTTAGAGTCATAATGAGTTAAATTATTCACATCATTTAGAGAGAGCTTGATGGCTTGAACTGCCTTTCTGTGGCCCTTGGTCCACTTCCATGGAGTACCCTTATGTAACAGTTAATTTAGGATAGTACATTTAGTGGCTAAGCCAGGTATGAAACGATCATAGTAGCGCACCATACCCAAGAATGAGCGCAGCTCTGAAACATTCTGTGGTTCAGGCATGTGCACAATGGCTTCCACCTTTTCATCATTTGGACGAATTCCATCTTTGTCAATAGTGTGACCTAAGTACATGACACTTGGTTGACAAAATTGGCATTTTTCTCTCCTGAGTCTGAATCCACTCTGTTGCAATCTCTCTAAAGTATTTTGTAAGTTAAGTACATGTTCTGCTTCTGTCTTGCCCATGACAATGATGTCATCCAAATAACAAGCAACACCGGGTATATCACCCACCATTTGCTCAATCATTTTTTTTTGGAAAAATAGCAGGTGCAGAACTAATGCCAAAACATAACCGTTTGTACTTTAACAGTCCTTGGTGTGTATTAATCACTACCAATTTCTGAGAGTCTGAATCCAACTCCACTTGAAGATATGCATCAGTGTGGTCCAGTTTAGAGAACCCCACACCACCATTCAGTCTATGAAAAAGTTCCTCTAGTAAGGGTGAAGGAAATACATCTGTGCTAAGTACTAGATCAAGTGTCACCTTAAAATGTCCACATATTCGCACCTTACCACCTGGTTTAGATACCATGTCAATTGGAGTAGCCCAATCTGAACTTGAAACTTTTTCCAGCACACCTGCTTTTTCCAGTCTGTCCAGTTCTGCCAAACCACCAGTTTTAAGGCAAAAGGAAGTTTCCATGGTTTACAAAACTTAGGGACTGCATTAGGCTTTGTAACTAGCTTGGCTTTAGCTGTTGTACAACATCTCAGGCCTTTCCACAACTCTGGATACATGTCTAAAATATCTCTAAGCTTGGGCGGATTACTGCTTTGTGGTACCTGGACAGCAGCAAGTAGGCCAAAATCTGCTGGATCAATATGAATGTTTAGAAGAACCTGAGCGTATCTGCCCAAAATGTTGGCACCCTTTTTTGAAACCAGAAATGTTAAAGGTGTACTAGGAGAATCAGTTCTGCGTACCAAAGCAGTAAATGAGCCCAGTGGCTGAATTGGTTGCCCTTCAAATGCATGCAGCAACTTATTACAAGGAGACAATGGTGGCTCATACAGATCAGATCAGACCATGTCTGATGGCTAATAAAAGTAACTGGGGAAGCAGAGTCTACCATTAAAAGCAACTGATGCCTCAGTTGTGGCAATTGAAGTAACACGTAGAAAGGAGTAACATCTTTAGTCTGCATTTTCGGTGCAACAGGAACCACTGCACTGTCTGTGTGCTCTGAACTTGTCCTCTGCAGTTCTCCTGCTCCTGCAAATCTTAGCAATATGACCCTGACGTTTACATGCATGACACTGAACTTCTCTGAGTTTGCACTGGTACCTGCTATGCTGAGAAGACCCACATGATGCACATTTGTACTGGCCATGCAGTTTGGGTGGAGTGGTTGTATTTTTCTTTGAAAACAGTGGTTCAGACTTAGGTTTGAGCCATTTCAATTTGGGGTTTACTGCTGTTACTTGTACCTCATTTTTAGTGTTCATCTTAGCAAGTGATTCATTTTCTGCAGCCTCATACATTTCTGCCAACTGTAAAAGTTCATCTACAGACTTCTTGCCACTTACAGAAAGTAATTGCTGAATACAGTGTTCATTATTTAACCCCATAACAAACTAATCAACTAAATTAGATTCAAAATGCTCCCTGCTCCACTCACATGTGAGAGTTAAGCGTTTGATCTCAGCCAAATAAGATTGCAATGACTGACCAGGTTTCTGCTGTTAACTGTAGAATTTATACCATTCAGCCCCTGGGAAAGTTGTTAAACTGTATTATACATTCAATTTAGCCTTTAGCTCTTGATATGACAAATACTCTGGCCAATCCGGTGCGCACAGACTGCATAAAAGTTTGAAAGTTTCACTTCCCAAGAAAGTACAAAAAGCAGTCAGAATAAACTCACCCTGTATCTGATCATTTGCTGATTGTAAGGCAGGATTAAGTAATAACCACTGATGAATCATCTGGACCATATACCCCAGTCCATTCCTGTAAAAATCGCAAAGCTGGCTGAAGTCGCCATAATACTACACAGTTCCAAATTGCTTACTTGCCTCCAATGCAGAAAGTCACAAAATGGTGTAATTCAGAAGGCTAGAGCTATGAAAATGTTAACCATCTTTGTCACCAGCTTGTTATATTTGGTGGTTGAAAATAAGTACCTTAAACACATCAGGGTCTTGGTAAGAAGAGAACACATCACACTGAAATCTAGGCCTTCTCTGTTTACTTCCATTCAGCACAGACACAAGGGGAAAACTTATCTCAACACACACAGGGAGAGTTACAATAAATGCATTCCTTAAAGCTGTACTACACATAATTCTTATTTTAAATCTATCTTTAAATTATTTCAAAGGACGGCACACTTCATTTGTTATTGGCTAAACAGCAGCTTAAGTCTAAATTATGCTTGACAATAAGGTTTTATTAAATTTTATTAAGAAAAAGCAGAAAAAAGCATTTCTTAATTGTCATTGTTTAATTCAGAGAAAAGACAATAAATCAAATCTATTTGTCGATGTATCTCTGGATCATGTAGTCCAAATATGGACTTGAGGCAATTGCAGATTCTGCTGGTCTATCCTGCAGAGAACAAGGCTTTTCCTTGTTCTGGTGCAGAGTCATGTGTCATGATCACTGAGCCCACAGAGGGGTGCTCCATCATCATCATCATCAACCTCCCCCTTCCCAGTTGCACTGTCACTGCACACTACCCATGGTCACCAAGGTGGCAGTGTTGTAGTGGCTCCAGCAACCCTCCCCTCCAAGAAGACAAAAACATCCTCGGAGATGTTCGATCTTCCTTCCCCTGGCTGGAAGTTGGTGACTTGAGCTCCTCCCCAAACTCGGATCACCAGAGTTATGAGCAATACCGTCACTGCTGCACCAATGGGCCAGCTGTGATGTTACTACTCTTCAGGAACTCATCTGGTTTGAGATTGGACCCCACTCTTTGTATTAAGTAATGCTTCTCAATTTCTCTTCTGACCCCCACCAACCCCTCAAAGATTCTGCCCACATCTATATTTCTTGATTTAAAAACATATGGCCTACTTGAATCTACCTTCTAATACCCTTCAAACATCATATTTCCCTCAACTAACTCTTCTCCCTAACGAAGAAGTCCAGCTGCTGTAAAGTCTCTCCATCACCTGGGAGTGTTCTGCGGAACCCCAAACAGCTCAGCAGAGCATTATGCCCAGTTAGCCAGAGGAATTAACAAAGCAGACAAAACAGAGGCACTGATGATCCTTGGAAACCATCAGCTGTCCAGGCATACTATAGATTGGTTTCTTTAGAAGGGTAATGGAAGGTAGAAAAAAGTTCCTGTCCAGCTTCAACAACTGGTTCCTAAAACAGCACATCCAACAGAGGGCTAGATTCTTGTCCACCCTTGTATTAGTTCTCAGCAGTGGGGATGAGGAATGGATATCTCTGGTTGGGTTGTCAAGAAACCAATGGGAGGCAGTGACCACAACTGGATACATTTCTCCTGGGGAACAGAGAAGATTAGCTGGGCCTCAGTGATTAAGACCCAGAACTTCACAAAGCTAGTGTATGGATAAATGCTGTTTTTTTAAAGTGTGATTGGCTACTTGGTTCATGGTAGAATAACATCAATACTTTTCATAGGGATACATGATGGGCAAAGGTGGAATATGGAAAATATCTGAGTGAGTGAAGAGTGATCTTGGGATACATCATGAGCGGTGGAGCGTAGCAGAGCCATGAGTGGTGGTATCTGAGGTCATGCTTCACAAGTTCACATATTTTCCACATTCCACCCTTGCCCATCATGCATTCCATTTATACAATAGGACCCCCTATTGTTAGGAGTGAATCATGCAAAAATAACCATTTGTGCAACACTGCACGGGTTTTGCGTGGTCTCGCAATACATGTTGCATAACGATATTCAATCATGCTAATGGTGATGTTTTGCATGAGCCATTGAATAAATGTCATTTATTCCACTGCAGTGAGAATGTCATTTATTCCACTGCAGTGAGAATACACGTTTTTATGCAATGAGTTATTTACTCACCCTATTGTATAAGTAACAATAAGTACAAACTCCATTCATATTCACAAGTTACTAGTATTTATTGTTCCTTCACATAATGCGAGTGGTAGTGACACACCAGCCATGATTACAAGAGAAATATCTCTGTACAGGAAGCTGTAATTATTTTGCTACTTCACACGGGTCTTCAAAAGTGAGGAGAATATATACATTACCAGGGTATCATTCTGGATTACTGTGAAGGAGTAAAAAGGTATACTAGGGGAAAACAATACACTCTGCTTCTCTGACTCTCTTTCCTACAGCATTCCCCCCTTGCAACACCTCTCCTAGCCAAACAACATTTTCTCTGCACTTGTCCTCCATCTGGAACCATCTCCTTTCCCCCTCATTGTCTCTGCTTCTCTTACTACCCACTCAATCTGCCACTCAGAGCTCATGTCACCACCTCATGCCAATATTCCACTATGTGAATGTTGTCTATGGCACCATCCAAAGTCCACCCTGGCTAAGCTGGACCACTTATTCCATTCTTTCAGCCACGTTGCTATGGATTCCCCTCTCCTCATTCACCACTGCTCCATCTACTAGTGTCTGTCCTTCCCCTCTAAATTCTCAGTACTGCTTTCATTTTGCTGCTTTCCTCTTAAAGAACTGGTTAACCATTCTCACTTCCTAACTCTTTGACCTGCTTTTAACTGTTATATCATCTTCATTTGCACTCAATTTTTCAGATTCCCATTCTTACAATATTCCCCATCTGCAACATCTGTTCTGGCCAAACTGATTTTTATATGTGCTTGCCCTCCATCTGGAACTGTATCCCTCCGCCTTGTCTCTTCTTCTCCTACTACCCACTCAAGCTGCCCCTCAGAGCTTATTTCACATCCTCTTACTCCTGCCCCTACCTAACTGAGCTTTTGGGATCCAAGAGAGGCTTGGATCTTATTTCTCTTAATTAGCCCATTAAATCAACCAGTATATTGTGGGTCCACGGAGCCAAAGACCATGGAGGTTTCCTCCTTAAGGCGAATACCCTCATGGCAGCCCAAATCTTCAGCGAGAGACCCTGATGGGAAGCATAATTGGAGATGTCCCTCCTTGGAGACTCTGGTGGGGGGGCATGATTAGGAAACGTCCCATGCCAAGGAAGAGGGACACAAAAACATCATGCAATGTGACTGTATAGCAAAATGTTTCTTTGTGTTAGGAGAGCACAGAGTGGACCAGTTTCTATTGGAGATCCATATTCCTGTGAAATCCTTAGAGAATCGGGCCTCAGGATGCAGACACACCATGATCCCAAGGGATGAAAGCCAATCAGGGCATGGGTAAGTAAATGCTAAGGAGTGGCTGGGTAGTAGCTTGCGCTACACCCCAGGGAAAGCACTGACAGGGGTGAGTGCTAATAGGCATCATGGTCAACAACAGCTTGGTTTCTGTTCAGTGCAGATAGTTATATTAATGTTAGTAAGAGTGCTTTATTTATAATGTGCCCAATCCTACAAGCTCTAGTCACCCCATAAAATATGCAAGCACCAGCACAAATATTTTTAAACTGCTGTATTAGCAAAGGTAAATCTTTTTATCTCCCATAAACTCCTGACAAAATCCCTCAAACAAAACTACTATCACAATCTCCAGAGGGAGAGCCTTGGCTATCCCAGGAAATTCTGGGTCTCCTTTAGTTCTCTTCTCAATCCCTGCTCTAATAGTCCTAATATCCAGTTAAGTTCCTCTACTGGCACTCTGCCTGAGCCATCTGAGATAGCACATGCTTTTAATATGAAATTCACTGAGCTTTCAGCCCTCCTCAGCCAGCTTTCTACCAATCAATTCATGATCCCAGGAACCTGCCCTTCCTCTCAGCCCTTATCTCACTCTCATTCTGACATCCCCTGTCCCCCTTCAACTTCAGATCCTTTTCCTTAAAGGACACCTCCAAACTTTTAAAGAGTGTCTCTCCAACCAGGGTAGCCCCGGTTCAGACAGTCTCTCCCCTGTCCTGCTCAAACTCTTTTCCCCAGCTATCTCCAAACCCCTCACAATTATTTTTAATCTTTCCCTGTTGACCTTCCCCATGCCTGATCAATCGAAATCAGCTAAGGTAGTACTAATTTTCTAATCAGAGTGGCCCCCACTCCTCTGATAACTATCAACCAATATCTATCCTTTCCTACCCAAGCAAGCTTCTCAAGAAGATTGTGCATCACCAGCTGTCAGAACACCTCAAAAAGCACAACCTCATGTGCAGATAGCAGCATGGTTTTTGTAAAAACCATAGCACCACCTCAGCCCTGGGACTCTTTACCGATCGCATTCTTCTACACATGGATCAGGGGAGTGCCACTATGCTGTCTTTGTTGTCCTGTCCAAGGCCTTTGACATGGTGAACCACCTCCCTCTTCTCTCCACGCTACCCCTGACTGGTTTCAGAGCTACCTCCCTGGCCGCTCCCAAACCGTGTGTATCAGCTCCACCACCTCCCCTACCAGTCATTACTGGCAGTCCCCAGGGCTCCATTCTGGGCCCCCTACTTTTTCTATTTGTGTAAATTCCCTTCCCTCAGATAGCCGAAGCTGTAACACCCTTCATATGCTAATGACCTTGTCCTATTTCATAGCAATAAGTCCCTCTCTTGCATATCCTCCATCCTCAGCTAGAACTACGGCGCTCCCCACAGTTGGTTTGTATCCAACCTGCTGCTGGTCAATGAGAAATAAAACAAAGCTATGCTGTTTGGGTTCAAACCTTATCTTATCAAAACTCTCAATTCTAACTCTTCCCTCCATATCTGCTGTCCTGATAACCCGGCCCTTGAGAACATAGCAACCTTCAAATACCTTGGGGCAATGCATGACCCCCTCCCTTTCCCTTGACGAACACATCAACCTCACTGTTCAAAGGGTTAACCAGAAACTTGGGGCTGCCTATTGTCTGAAACACTACCTGCCAACCAAGGCTCGCTTGACTATCATCCAAGGCAATCTACTCCCCATTATTGATTATTGTTCCCCCATCTATTCGCACACATCCTCTGCCCTTACTGTCAGTCTCACATCAGTCTACAACAATGTCTGCTGCTTTGCTCTCTTAACCCCTTTCTGTAGCCACCACTGTAGCCTCTCTCTCGCTCTCTCAGTTGGCTTCCTCTCCAAGTCCACTTTAATTTTACCCTCGGCTGCTTAATAAACAACACCATAGGGACTCGGAATGTGCCCCCTTTCTCACCTCTTCTGAAGGTGAGACTCACTCCCAGGACTTTCTGCTCTTCAACTATCCCTCTGCTTCAGATTCGCAGTTACTACCAAAATGGGTTGGAAAGCCCCATCTGTTGTGGCCCCCTCTCTGTGAAATGGCATTCCTGCTCCTCTCTGGTCATCTACCACGCAACACACCTTCAAATCCCACTACGAATCTTGGCTTTTGCTGGAAACTAGTTCCAAATGCTCACCAGGGTAGCCCCCCCACCTATGTGCCCTTTTATATTCCAGGTGACCTCTTACCTCCTTGCACTTTTTTTAGCCAGTACCTAACTGTACCTCTGCCGGTACATTTTCTTTTTTGGGGGGTGGAGGGGTACTGTTAATCTTGTTTGCACTTGTATCTGTGCCCTGTATACATGCAATTATCTGATGTAATCGGAGTCTTTATCTTGTATGTAATTATGCCCACCTTGTTTGTATTGTATTTTCCTGTGCCACTGCTATGGCCCAGGTCATGCCTGAAAACCATCCCTCAAATCACTGCACTTACCCAGTAACCCAAGTCATAAATAATAAAAATAAATAAAGCTTTTTCATCCTTCAGTTGAAGGCTCTGGACACCCCACAAAATATACAAGCGCCAGCACAACATTGTTTAATTTCCAGAAATAGCAAAGTTAAATCTTAAGCTATCACAAGTAGCTAATACAAGAATTAAGTTGTATAACCACCATGTGCAGCTAGTTGATAAATGGCAATCACAGTTTTGTCTTATTGTGTAAAAGTTTTTTTTTTTTTTTTTTTATACAGGTAACAAAAGGTAACACATCATTGGGAAAATCCAGTTTTCAAGATGGCCCTGTATCAGCTTTTGTAACGGAATAAATACAGTAACATAATACTTTATAAAAAATACAACAAACACAGATAATTTACATTGGTAAATACGAAACGTAACTTAAAAAACATCTACAGTCTGCCTAAACAAGGACAAAATACAGTCAAATACCCTCTTATCTTGACAATAGTCAATCAAAGACTCTAATTATTAGCATTCATCTACAGAAAATGAAATAAAATGCAACATATAAAAGGAAACTGTGATTATCTCACATACAGTATCAGAAGTGGAATATAAAAATGTATTGCGACATAAAAAGGAAATCTGATTTCATGTCATTTTTAATCTTCAGTATTTGAAAGCACGAAAGAAGCTAACATCACTCCTAAAAATATCTTAAGTGGCTGTGTTGAAAAAAAATGTTTCTGAAAAAAAAGACAATATTAAGCAGGAGGATTGGGTCTGCTCCACTTTAAACATTGCTATGAGGCAGCCCAGATTGTCTCAAATTATAAAATGGCAGGGTAAAATCAGGTAATCTGATTGGCTCTTATTTATGTGTAAAATATGATTTACACATGGTTAGAAAAAAGGACTGCTCAGTAATGAAGAGTCTGCAACACAGATCAATGGGCATTTGGAACACAGGCATTTCAGTTAGCCCCGCTACTGCCAGAACTGATCTTCAACCGCAAACATGGCCGATACCTTTACACTGTAAAAAAAACTTCAGCTGGGCCCTAAAAATAAAACTACCTTAAATAAAAAAATAAAACAAATGAAATAAACACTGTTTCCCTGATTATCACACTCTTCTTACATAAGTAAACAAATTAGAAACAATGGCCCAGATATTCAAAATGAGCCATGCGCAATAGGGTTGCGCCTGCGCAAGTGCAAAAATTCGCCATTCTGCGATATTCAGCAGGAGGCAGTTGCGCCCCCCCAAATCACGCTGACCAACAGCGCAATGATAATGAATGCATGTGCAACTGAAGGGGGAGGAACCATGCATAAATGGCGCAGTGCGATATTCAACAACATGTGCCATGCTCAATAGGGGAGCAGGCGGAAATTGCGCCATAGCGGAAATGAGACAAAATAAAAAGTAACAAGGGAGAGGTGCAAGAACGCTACAGGGATGCCACATGAGAGCCAAAGATAGCAGGGAAAACTGGGCAGCAGGGACACACAGGGCCAGGCAGGAAAGGGCACCTGGAAGCAACAGGCACAGGGGAAGGTGTGGGGAGACAGTGCAGAAGGGGGAAGTACACCAAACAGCAGTGAGGCCAGCACAGGCAGTTGTTCCCGGTGCAGGAGAAGTAGCAGCCAGGACGGCGGGGGGAATACAGAAACAGCTGCCGGGGGATGAACACAAGCCAGGGACATGGTCAGTGCCACCTTCAGACGGAGGCCATAATGAGGGGGTGAGAAGGCAGGCGGCAGGGGGCGTGGCCGTGGAAGGGCCCGTCAGCGATATGCCCCCAACAGGGAGTACCGTGCCCACACCAGCTTCGAGCTGTATAGTGATACCGAGATTGTGGGCCAGTACTGCCTGAATCGGGCAATTCTGAGGTGGCTCTGTGAGCTGTGCAGTGATGTAATGCAGGCACCCACACAACGGAGCCAAGCCCTGTCAGTGGAGACAAAAATGACAGCTTGCATGTGCTTGCTCACCACGGGTACCTTCCAGAGACCAATAGGGGACACCACAGGCATAACCCAGTCAGCCACATCATGCCACCTCACCCAATTCCTCAGAGCACTGCTGCCACATGCTGCGGAGTACATCCATTTCCCCAGCACACCAGCCGGAGCGCACAGCAAACATACAGGAATTCCACAGGGTAGCACATATGCCTGGCGTGCTAGGGGCAATAGACTGCACCCATGTGGCCATATGCACATCACCTGGCCCGAGGGGCTGCATACATAAATCGCGAAGGGCTATGCCAGCATCAACTGCCAGGTGGTGTGTGATGCCAGGGGCGCATAATCAATGTCTGTGCCATGCACCCTGGGGAGCACATGATGCCTTCATCTGGCACCAGTCCGCACTGTGCCACAGATTCGTGAGTGGGGATATCCCCACTGGCCACCTAGTGGGTGAGTATGCAAACCACATGGACAATCATAGGGCCTGGGGGGGCATGGTCAGAGGTGACATGGGTAGTGGCCTACATGGCCTGGGCAGAGCAATGCTGATCACCAAACTAATCTCCACCCTCTACACACATGTGATAGTGGATACCCACTCCGTCCCTGGCTGCTCACACCCTACCAGCGGCCCGCGAGCCCATCGCAGCAACACTACAATGAGGCACACGCCACCACACTTAGTGTCATAGAGCGGGTGTTCGGGATGCTGAAGGCATGTTTCCATTGCCTGGACACCTCCGGTGGTGCCCTATAGTACAGCCCCTCAAAGGTCTGTGGGCTATTCCTGGCCTGTTGCATCCTGCACAACATGGCCGACTAATGTGGGATAGCCGTACAGGTCGAAGAGGGGGACAGCGATGGGGACGATGAGGTCGCCGGTGACAATGGTGATGGGCAGCCCCCCTAGGGCAATGGGACCCCAGACTGCTCCGGCTGGCACAGCTACACTGGGACACCATCACGGAGGAGCACTTCAGCCAACCCAGGTAAGTCATGGGGCCATGTGCAACCAACAGTGGCTAAGGCACAACCCACAAACATGCATGGACACACACCAGGGGTGCATTCCGTCAAGGGAAGTGGCCGGGCATGGAACCACACACACAACCAGGGAGGGTGAGGTCTAACATGCCACGCAGATGGACACACACACACACACAACGCACCAGACATGCACAAAGGGTAGGAGGCACACTGACCCAAAACGCCACCCCTAGCCACACACATGTCCTCAGACCACCACATCCACTGCCTGTCCATGTGCGTGTGTCAGATGCTGAGCACCATTGCACATTGGTGTACAGCACAATGCAGGCATCATCTTGCACACGCAACTATGGACAGCAGCCGGGAAGGTGTGCAGATGGACTGTGTGTCCGCGTGCAGGGCCGGGTACCCACCCATGCAATGCCCGCTGAAAGACACAATGCACACAGGGCAGCATCAGACAGTAGCTGCGTTGGGAGACAGGTCAGTCATGTGACACAGTGTCCCAGCTGCCAAGGATGTGTGGGCAGCCCCCGCCAAGACCCACCAGCACTGACAGGCCAACCACTGGCCTCATGGGGTGGCACCGATGGTCCCCCAGGGGTTCCACTGCGTGAACACAACAGTGCTCGTGCAGGGGTCTGCAGCACACCAAACATGCCTTCGCCAGGCATGCTCAGGATGCCCACAGCTGAACCCGGTGTCGACAGGGAGGGTGTCGCACGACGCCAGGAACAGGGGGTGGACAGTGCACTGCATGGTGTCTGCGACGCAAGGGCACATGACTGTGTGCCCAATGTGGCCATGACAGCAGTGAATGCCTGTGTCTGCCTGTCAATGGCAGCGGTCACATCCTCCTGCAACTGGTCCATCCCTGCCAGGATCAGAGCAGTGTCTCTGCTGCGATGCTCCTCTGCCTGCTCCAGAGCCGCATGCAGTGCATCCACTGATGTCACAAGCCGTGTCTGCTGGTGGACTGATGCTTGCAGTAGGCGGGTGTGCTCATCCAAGAGGACATCTGCCTCCTCGGCATCCTGTCCCTCAGGGTGTCCGCGGCCCTGATGCTCAGGGCATGTCCACAGGCGATGCACAGATGCTGCCCCTTGACCCTGTACCCCCAAGCCCATTGGCTGACTGCTGATGCTGCCCCTCCAGCTGCCACTCCCCAAGGCTTACTGGTGCCGCCGCTGTGGCCACAACAGTCCCACTGTCCTGTACACACACCAGTGCTGCCCCACTGGTGCTGACAGGCGCAGGCTGGGACTGTGGTGACATGCAGGCCTCCACGGCAGCACCACCCACAGCCATGGCCACGATGTTACCTGCTGTGTGGCCATCCCGTGGCACACACGTGTCACTGCCCATGCCGTTAGCGACATCATCATCGGTGATGGACCCGGCACCAGCCCAAGTCACAGCATGCTGGCATCCGTGGACGCTGGCACGCAGGGACATGGGCAGGGCCTCCTCCGCACCTGTTCCAACAACATCAGTGTGGACAGCCAGGCTGGCCCACTGTCGCACTGAGCCACGTATACCTGTGGAGGTGGATGGGCCCTCCTCCATCTCCATCTGACTGTCCTCAGTGGACAGGCCCACCAATGCTGACCCATGTAGACGCTCAGGATCTGTAAGGGAAAACAAAGTCACGTTACTGCATGTGATCTACCCTGCCCCCCCATAGACAGACCATGACCTACCATGCAGTGATGGGCTACCACCCATCTGGAAGCCACCACCTGGAACATCCTCAATGGCACAATGCTGCATGCTTTCAGCAACCCTCTCCTCCTGTGGGGTCAGGTGAATCACCTCCAGCTGTCCCCCACCTGTCGCAGCTCATGCTGCCCTGATGGCAGCCACCTTCTCCTTTATCCTCCTCCTGTCTGTGCCCCATCTTCTTCTTGCACTCCTGCACAGAGTGCTGGTGGCTGCCATGCAGGTTCACTGCATGTGCCACCTCCTCCTCCCATGCAGCAGCACGGGCTTGAGGTGTTCCCTGCTGTCTGCTGAGAAGCAGCTCCTGATCCAGGTAGGCCTCAAACAGGGCATTGGTCTCGGCCTTGGTGAAATTGGCCTCCTCCTCCTCCCACCACTGTGTTCCTCCTCTCCCGACTTCGCTCAGTCATTATTTAGCCTGTAAGAATGACAGTTGTTACCTGTGACTGTGCAGTCCCATGCATGTCCCTAAATCCACAGTCCACACTCCCAAACAGCATGCAACTCACCAATAGACTGCAGTAACTGACTATGGCCAGTGCAGCCCAATGTCGCACTTTTATAGCGCAACCCATGCAAATGAGGCAAGGCGCAACTTTAAGTGGATGCAAATTGCAGTGCTGCGCCACTGAATGGCTGATTAGCTGTTTTTCATATGACGACTGAATATCACGCTGTTGCGCTTTGCGCAATTGTGTTGAACGTGCTGAGCCAAGGGCGCAGTTCTGTGACATGTGCAGTACACACCTCACTGCGCATGCCCAGGTTACTGACGCAGGCATCTGCCACGCTGCTGACGTGCTGTGCAAGGGAAGCAATGGAGGGCACGGCCACCATTGTGCCAGTGGCGCTACAGCGATATTCACCTATATGGTGCTGTGGCATTGGGCCATCATAGGCGCACTGGGGCAACAGTGCGGTAGACCGCTACTGGAGGTAGCACACAGGCATCCAATCGCACTACATGCTTTGGGTTCCAATGGCGCTGTGCCTGTCCATGCGCCAGAGCCCCTTGACCCTGTGTCCGACCTTTGCCCCCTAGGCACCATGCTTCAGGCATGGGTGCACCACTATCGCGCTGTTCGGTGACAGTGCAATAGGGAATGGCAGTGCCGTAACGCGCAGCATCTGCACGTGGGAAGCCGTGCTGCAGAGCACCATTTTGGCTGACTGAGCTAGGGGAATGGTGTGGAGGAGGGCTGCACAGTGGAGCCAAGTAGAACTGGCCAACCTAGTGGCCATAGTGGAGCCACTCCATGGACCACTGTTTGTGGAGGCACCCCTGGACAGGTCCAGAAGCAAGGTGTGGGAAGAGGTGACCACTGCACTACAGGAGGCCACAGGAAGGGGGCGGACAGCAGAGCAGTGCCGCCACAGGTATGGCGACCTGCGGCGGAGGGAGCCAGACCTGCTTGCCCGCCTGTGGGCACATGCCAGGAGGGGCACAGTGCCATGGCCAGGTAGGTGTTATGTCCACACACTTTTATCTTCCATATGGGTATCATGGTTGTATGTGTCTGGCACATGGGGAGGGACCATCCTGTGTTGGCTGTGGTGGTGTTATCAGGGTGTGGGGTGGGTGGGTCTTGGTGGGTGGGAGGGAACACACCTGGGGGCAGGGGGGCTTTGCTACAGGATTGTACTGATGTTCCTCTCACCATGTTTGCACCACAGGGCCGGAGAAGCGGCGTCTAGCCCATGAAATGTGATGCCACAAGGAGGACAGGGATGCGAGGAGGGGTGATGGTCCACAGCGCCCGAGGGACCGGCCCGATGATGGTGAGTGCCATACCTCCATGATTACTATTGCATGCTGTGTAACAGGGTGGGCAGCGGGGCATGGCCACCATCCATTGACACCACTGCCATGCACGCAACTTGTTACAGTCAGCACTGTCAAGTGGCACTGCATGTCTGGGAGTGCATCGCTGGTGGTCCATGCATGCACTGTGTACATGGCTGTGCCACTGCCTTCGCACCACATAGCCATGTCACTAAACGGCCACGGTGGTGCTGTGCATGACTTGGCCAGTGGGTGTGTGCAGCGTTCCGCATGGCTGTATGCGCCTGGGTGGGCAGATCTTGTGGACGTGATCACTGTGGGTGGTCACACACCATCACAGAGGCATGTCCCATGGCTGTATGCCATGCACAGTGGGTGGGCTGTATGGGGCTGTGCATTCGCACCTACTGACTGTGCTCCCTTGTCCTAGGTGTCTGCCAGCTGATGGAGATCCGGGAGGCATTGAAGGAGATCTTGAATGTTGCAAGGGCGTCATTGGAGATCCTACAACGGATCGACCAGCTTGTGGTCCGCAGGAGGCACTGGAGGTGGAGCAGCCAGAGCGGGGAGCGGGGCTCCCGTTAATCCCTCTGCCCCTGATATCCCCTACCCCCCTGGACCCACCCTCACACCCCTCCTTTTCTGTCCCATTTGTTCACCCTTGCCCCTTACCCACCCTCACTTTATTTGTGGCCCTCCCCCCCAACTTTGTATATAGTATTGTATATAGTTCATTTTGATATTGTTTTCGAATACAGATCTTTTGACATGAATACTGTGGTGGTCTCTGATTTGCAGCGGGCTATAGGTGCTCAGCTGCAGTGGTGTGCATGGCGTCAGGGGTGGTGCAGTCATGGGTATGTGTGTGTGTCCGTGGGGAGGTGACTATGGTGTGGGGGTAGCTATCAGTCAGTGTCTGTGGTGTGTGTGTTGTGCCCTGTGCACTGGATGACTGTGTGCAGTGGTCCATGGTGCATGCTCTGTGTCCATGGTGCCCCTGTCAGACCGTCCATGGCCTGTGCAGCTGACACCCATGCATGTCTGTGACCAGCACGGTCTGCTGGCATGTCAGTGGTGGCTGTCCATGCAGGGCAGCCACTGTACCCGTCACAATGCTGGGTTGCCTCCTGTCACTGGTGTGGTGCATGTCTGCCTCGGGTGACACTGTGGCCTCCACAGTTGTTGACCCACCTCCATGCTGTGGCTTGTGTGTGTTGCAGGGGACGTGCACCACTGTCTGTGACTTGTGCTCCAGGCAAATGATGGTTGCGTACAGGTCCTCAGTGCCTGCGCAGGGTGGCTGCCACTCCTGTGTCATGGAGGACTGCAGGTTGTGTGTACACAGTTTACATGGGCCCACGCTGGGGGCTTGGTTGCCCCGCTACTGCGTCCCTGTGTTGTTGTGCCCTTGGGTATGGGTGGGTGTCTGTCCATGCACTGTGTGGCATCTGGTGTGGTGCATGCTTCCACACACCACTGTGGGTGCCTGCGCTGGCTGTTGTGGCCAGTGCTGGGTTGGGGTGTGTCCTTGTGAAAGTGTGCAGGGTGCAGCACCACTGGTGGTGGTGTCCAGGGCATGCCTTGTCCCGTGTGGGGTACCTCATGTGCCGACGCATGGTTGGTCTCCCAGCTGTACCTTGGGGTGGGCTGTGAGTGGTGGCACTGTGTATGCCATCGTTGCATCACTGTGTGCTGCCACCCACTGATGGATGCTCGTGGTGGGGCTGCCTTGCATGGTTCTGTGGTGCACAGGGTTGCATTGTCACAGTGGGGGTGGTGGCATGCATGGGGTTTCCTGCAGTGGTGGACGCTGCTCCTGGGAAGGGTCTCTGGGGGTCATGGTGCAGGGTGTGATCTGCACTGGGGGGATGGTGTGGCACGGGGTGGTCCACCCTCCTTGTGTGCCAGTCACAGCTTGCCAAGGGGTGTGATGGGGCACCATGGCCCGGTTGTGCGTTGGTTGCTTGTCTGCATGGGTCAGCGTTTATTCCAGCCCTCCCCCAGTTGTGCAGTACATGGGGTGTGGGGGGACGATGTCTGTTCTGCTGTGTGTTCCTCTGCCCATCTGTGGCATGGGTGGTGGGCCCCTACCTCCCTGGTTGTGCAGTTGCATTGCCACCCTGCTGCTGGGGGGTGTCTCTGGTTGTGCTATGGCGCCTCTGGACTGCTCAGCTGACCATCTCTTGTTGCACTATGGCACATCAAATCTGCTCAGCTTCCCCTCCCTAGTTGCGCTATGGCGCAGGTGGTGCGGTATTCAGTCGTCGGCTGTAGGCGCAGGTTGGCCGGCTCAGTTTTTGAATATCGCGCCTCTTGCGCATGGGTGCAATGGACTTGCGCTTGCTCCTGCTATTGCGCACTTTTTGGGCGGAGTTTGAATATCTGGGCCCATAAGTACTGTTTATAGTTTTCACTACAACTGTTTCTTTGCTGACAGTGAAAAATCACCCTTCTATCTTTACCTGCTTATCAGTGAACTCTCTTCTTCTTACCCTGACAGCGAGATAACTAAGTCTCTGGCTGTAACAAAGTCCTTTATAATGTATGGTAGAATGTTGTTATAGGTAGAAATCTACCTTTTATAACAACGTTTTACCATCAAGTCCACATCACGATGTTGTTAACCCATCAATGGTACACCACATCGATGGGTTAACAATGAGGAACAGTCTGGGCATGCGCGCAACTGGATCAGACGGTTCTGAAATGGCCACGGTGGTGAGAGCAGAGCAGCGGTGACATTAAAAAAACTGCAGTAAGGAACTGCTTTCTTTTTAAAAAAAACATAAATGGTACCATACACTATAATATATAATGTATGGTACATTGATGGTTAACTGTTTTTTTTAACCCATCTCAAGGTTACTATGGCGATGTAAACCTCTCAAGCTTTGCTCTCAAGGTTTACACGGTTGCCCTGGCAACCTCTCGATGGTTAAAGATCATGTGCAATGGTTTTTACATATTTTTTATAAAAGCTTGAAACACTGAAATTCAAGTCCCCGTGTCATGATTAGTGTTTCCTGAAAATTTGATATGGTTTTCTTTAAATCATCATTTGTTAACTTGCTCTATATTGGCTGAAAACAGTGGAGTTATTTCTGTCCTCTCAGCCAAACGTAGAGTGCAATTACATCATTTTGGAGTAGCTTGCTGTTTCAGATTTCCAATCGGTGCAGTATTTTGTAGAGTTAAAGGTTTGCAGAGCTCTTCACATTTCTTACAAACAGTCTCTGGCTTGTGTTTATACAGATATATATATCAACTTAAAATACAGCATTATCTTCTCATGAAAAGCTGATCATTTTAATTTCAATGCTAAATTGAAGTAGTGGAAATCTTTCTCTGTGAGAAATTAACTTGTCTGTATCACAGCTCTCATTTTTTCTAATCAAAACTCAGATTGTTTTTCTAACTAGATAACACAGTGCTATTAAATGAATATAAAATAAATCTAAATTTTGTTCATTCACATAAACTGTTTGTCTTTGATATGGCCTCCATAAATAGATTTCATGTAAGAAATTTTTTTTCATGTCAGATTGACAAACAGCACATGTGCTTGAAATACTGTAGCAGAGTGTGACAGGCACCTGTCAAAACTCACAAATTTCAGTTCTTTGGTGGTTTCTGTGTGACAATACATTATGTTAGGTATAACTAGAAACACTATGTGGCATCCAGATGTACCGTGTTTCTGCTTCACAGTTCAGGCAGCTGCAGTCTACTGCCACCAGTCGCTGCCCCACAAGCCCCCTTCCTTCCTTCTGCTCCACATTTGAGACTGCTGCATCCTGCTTCCCACCATCTTCTCCCACACAGTCAAGGATTGTGCACCCTGCTTCCTACATCTCCTACCTAAAGAATCAGGGCTGCTGTACCCTGCCTCCTCCTGCCCAAACAATTGAGGTTGCTGCATCCTGCTGCCCTCTCTCCTCACCATCACAGTTAGGGAAGCTGAACCTGTTGCCCCTCATTCCTGTCTCCACAGTCAGGGCTGCTGTGCTGTGCTAAGCTCTAGAGTGCCAGATTCCCTGCCTCCAAGGCTGGGGCTACTGTACTATGCTGTTCTAGCCACCAGAGGTGGGGCTTTTGCTGCACCCTGCTATTTACTTCCATTGCCCCAAATGGTCAGGGCTGCTGCACCACGTGTACCCCATCTCACTGTCAGGGCTGCAGTACCCTGATGCCCCCTGTGTTCTGCACCACAGTCGAGGATTCTGCACCATGCTGTTATCTATCCCCTGTCACCAGAGACGGGGCTGCTGCACCCTGCTCTTTTCTACACAGTTGGGGTTGCTATGGCCTGCTGTGCCCTAGAGCCCCAATGTCTCTGCAGTTAGGGCTGCTGCACCATGCTGCCACTTGCCACAAGATTCAGGGCATTTTCTGCACCCTGATGCATGCCTCCACAGTTGAGGCAGTTGCACCATGCTATTTCTTGCCACCAGACTCAAATCCTTTACCACACCTTGCTCCCCACATCCCTTGTCCCAAACAGGCATGGCTGCTGCACCGTGTCCCGCAGTTTGGACTGCTGTATCCTGTTCCCACCTCTATCTCCAGCCTGAACATTCGGGGCTGCTGCACCCTTCTGCCCTCTGTCCCCACATCCAGTCAGGGCCACAGCACCTATTGTCCCCTGTTCCTATCTCCACAGTCAGGGCTGCTGTGCTGTGCTACACCCTAGAGTCTGATGCTGCCTGCATCCAAAGTTGGGGATGCTGAACCCTGCTACGCACATCCATTGCCTCAAATGGTCTGGGCTACTGCACAATGTGTACCCTGTGCTATGGTCAGGACTACTGTACCCTGATGCCCACCTGTGTCCTGACCCACAGTCAGGGCTTCTGCACCATGTTGTCTTTTGTCCCCTGCCACCATTATGCTCTGCTGTATCACAGAACCTCTTGCCTCCACAGGCAAGGCACAGGGTGCAGCAAATGGCCTTACTCTTGTGCTGCACCCTTCCCAAACAGCTGGGGTTCCTGCACCCTGTTACCCTCTCTCTCTCACCCTCATAGTCAGGGACATTGCACATGTTGCCCCCTGTCCTGTCTCAGCAGTGTGTAGCAAAGGATTTGACTGGTGGCAGAGAGACAGCAGGGTGAAACTGCCTCAACTGTGGAGGCACACAACAGAGTGCAGCAAATGCCCTGAATCTTGTGGCAAGTGGCAGCATGGTGCAGCAGCCCTAACTGCAGAGGCATGGGGCTCTAGGGCACAGCAAGCCACAGTAACCCCAACTGCATAGAAAGAAACATGGCACAGCAGACCTGTCAGTGGTGACAGGGGATATAAGAGCATGGTGCAGAATCCTCAACTGTGGGGCAGGGCACATGGAGCATCAGGGTACAGCAGCATTAACTGTGAGATGGGGTACATATGGTACAGCAGCCCTGACCATTTTGGGCAATATAAGTGGGTAGCAGGGTGCAGCAAAAGCCCCACCCCTGGTGTTAGGGCAGCATAGTGCAGCAGCCCCAGCTGTGGAGGCAGGAAACCTTGCACTTTAGGTCTTAGCACAACACAGAAGCCCTGACTGTGGAGACAGGAACAGGGCAACAGGTGCAGCATCCCTAACTGTGAGAGTGGGGGAGAGAGGGCAGCAGGGTTCAGCAACCCCAGTTGTTTGGGCAGGGGGTGGCAGGGTACAGTAGTCCTGCTTCTTTAGGCAGGGGATGGAGGCAGCAGGGTGCACAATACCTGACTGTGTGGGAGAAGACAGTTGGCAGCAGGGTGCAGCCACCTCGAATGTGGAGCAGAAGGCAAGGGGCTTGTGGGGCAGGGAACTGGTGGCAGTAGACTGCAGCTGCCTCAACTGTGGGGCACAGACATGGTGCATCTGGATGCCACATACTGCTTTTAGTTATACATATACATGATGTATTTTCACACAGAAATCACCAAAGATCTGAAATTTGTGAGTTTTGACAGTACATGTGCTTGAAATACTGTAGCAGAGTGTGACAAGCACCTGTTTGTTAATCTGACATGAAAACAATTTCTTTCATGATTGTATTTATGAAGGCTACATCAAAAACAAACTTTCTGTGAATGAACAAAATTTTGATTTATGCAATAGGCATGGACAAAAATCCTATGAGATAAATCTGAGCTACTATGAGATAAATTCTAAATTTTACATTTATACACTTAGTAGATGCATCATCACAGATTTATATACATAGTAGATGCATCACAATCACTCCAGAACTCATTTAGAATGTTCAGCCTCAGTACCAGTACTAACTATATTCAAATGAAAATAACTTTAAAACGAAAAAAGATAGCACAGTCCTGTGCACATGAAAGTTGTGCAGCACAAAGTTCTCTACAAAATGAGTGGTATTTCGTTTATAGATACCATATAGATTTTTTTATAATTAGCAAAAAGGAAAAGAAAATGCTATTTTTGTTCACATTTTTGACAAACATATGGAAAAAAGATAAACAATCAAAAAGCAAATGTCCTTGCACTGACAGAAAGCATCCCTATTGCATAAATGAAATATAAAATGGTGAGCTGTCAGATAAATGATTTATCTACACTTGTGCTGTTTGACTTCAGACATCTCACTCATGGCTTACGCCACTCATGAGGTTACTTGAGGTTAAACAGCACTTGTGTAGATAAATCATTTATCTGTCCATTGCAAGGAGCCAGTCATTTATCTGACAGCTCACCATTGTATATCCCTTATTTACTTTATATTCATTAAACAGCCCTGTGTTATATAGTTACAAAACAAGCATTTGTCAATGCCGAATGTTGCTTGCTTCTATGTGCTGTTTAGGTATTTGGAAGTCATTGGAGTGCAAATATTGAAAATTTATAATCCTACGAAGCCGCGCATAGAATCCGCGCAACGATGTCAGAAACAGTCATTTTAGATTTTTTTCGCTAAATTTTTTAACATAGCCATTTTAAGACCTCTGCTCATGAACAGTGTCACTGTGATTTTGTTAATGTGTCCATACATTGAGTTTGCACACCGACGCGCCATTATGCTCACATGAGCGGAAACACATTTTGGGTGAGATGTGAAAAATGACAGCTGTACTACTCATAAGAAGGTGTGATAAAATGGCAATGTTGAAAATCTGGAGTGAAAATATTGAAATTTTGCGAACTTACGAGCCTGCGTAGGAACTGCGCAACGTACGCTCGTAAAACAGTCATTTTTTTTGAATTGTGGCACCAAATTTTCATGGGGTTTTGGGACCCCTTCTCACGAATGATGTCACTGTCATGGTGGTATTCAGGCCCAAGGGGTGATTTTGCAGTCACTCGTGAAATCACCCTTGAACGGATATGACAATGTTCATCATTCATGAGAAGGAGTCCAAAACCCCATGTTGAAAATTTGGTGTAAAATTCCCAAAATGCCTGAGATATGCAACAAAGTTGAACCCCTATCTAGCCCATTATACAGCTTACGCATTTCCTCAGTTAAGTGGTGGGCTTTGAAGAGTGCAGGCGTGTTCCCGGTCCACGAAGATCGTCGCGCAGGAGTCCGGAGGTAAGTATGGGGGGTGGGAGGCTGGGTGCACAGTGGATGGGTGCGGGTTGTGGGAGGGAGTGGGAGGCGCGCCGTGAGACTGTTTTCGTTTTCAGGGAAAAAAAAAGACATCGTGGGACCATTTGCCATGCTGGGGTGGGCTCCCAGCGTGCCACAGAAGCGATGAGGCGTTCAGCCCGGCGGGGGATTGGGTTGGGCACCCCGTGGGCCATGGAAGATTATTGCACGCTGGGGTGGGCTCCACGCGTGGCACAAGGATAAGGGGCGTTCAGCCGATGGGATTAGGCACCCTGTCAGCAAAGGACTGTTTGCCACGTTGGGGTGGGCTCCCAGCGTGGCACCTGCTACTGGGGTGGCAGGGGATGCAGCTCAGCCCGTGAGTTGGGCACCCGTCGGCTATATAGTGAGGTGCGCGCCGCGGCAGGCTGTGGGGGCTGCATATGAGCAGCCAATATCTTCCGGTGCTCACTCATGACAGCTCCCCTTTCAACTGTATGCCACTGCATTTTGGAGCATGTCATAGACAGCTCCAAAATGCATTGGCTTACAGGGGCCGTGCCTGCCAGCACACTCACTGAATTGGAGGAGGAGGTGACACACCTCCGAAATCTCTGGTGATGGCACTATGTTTCTTGCACATGTGTGCAAGCAACATAAAAATGAGGTTTGATTAGAAAGAACAGAGCTGTGATACAGGCAAGCTGATTTCTCACAGAAAAATATTTCCACTACTTCAGTTCAGCATTGAAACTGAAATGATCAGCTTTTTAAAGGAAGAGAATTATATATTTTAAGTTGATCTATCTAAACACAATCCAGAGACTGGGTTTGTAAGAAATCTGAAAAGCTCAGCAAACCATAAGCTCTACTGAGTGCTGCTCTGATTGGGAATCTGAAACAGCAATCTACTCCAAAATGATGTCATCGCACTCTAAGCTTGACTGAGAGGATAGAAATAACTCCACTGTTTTCAGACACTACAGAGCAAGTTAACAAATGCTGATTTAAAGAAAACCACAAATCCAAACATCAAGAAATTTTCAGGAAACACTAATCATGACACAAGGACTTGAACTGCAACTTTTAAAGCTTTTATTAAAAATATGTAAAAACCGTTGCACATGATCTTTAACAAACTGATCAACCATTGATGACCATACATTATCCTCTAAGTTGTCTGTGTGTACAGTGTGTTGGGAGAGAAACATTCTGCCAGTGGAACTGAGCAGAATTTTGAATCCATGTATTCCATGGTAAACATTCCATATCTTTAATGTGGGGAACAGAGAGAAAAAAAAAAACAGGAAGAATAAAATAGGCAATAATACAATGACATCACTTGCAGTGGGCAGAAGGACTATTTTATCACAAATGCACACAAGTAAATATTTTTTATACAACATATAAACATGCTTTTCCCAACAGTAAAAAGTGAAAAAAAGGAGCCAATTTTATAAGCACAATAAGGCACTCAGGCGTGTGTGTAAACCATTTTTTTTACAGCACGGCCTGCAGCAGAAGTCACTCTAGGTAGGGTAGGTAGGGTCACTTGGGTAGGTAACTGGCCGGGTGGCAGGACACAGAGGGTGGTGGTAAATGGCTGTCACTCCACAGAGGGAAGAGTGACCAGTGGGGTACCACAGGGATCAGTGCTGGGACCGGTCCTATTCAACATCTTCATCAGTGACATTGCGCAGGATCTAGAAGGCAGAATTTCACTGTTCGCTGATGACACAAAGCTCTGTAACAGAGTAGACACACCAGAGGGTGTAGACAGAATGAGAAGGGACCTGCAGAAACTTGAAGAATGGTCAAGGGTTTGGCAGTTGAAATTCAATGCAAAGAAGTGCAAGATAATGCATATGGGGCACAAAACCCTGGCACAATATATCAGTTGGGGGTGAGGATATAGCATGCACCAAGCAGGAAAGAGATCTTGGGGTTGTCATCTCTGATGACCTCAAGGTAGGGAAATAGTGTGACAAGGCATCAGGTAAAGCAAATAGGATGCTGGGATGTATAGGCAGGGGCATCACCAGCAGGAAAAAGAAGGTCATAATTCCGCTATACAAGACACTAGTGAGGCCCCACCTGGAGTACAGTGTACAGTTCTGGAGACCATACCTACGTAAGGACATAGACAGGTAGAGAAGGTTCAGAGGAGGGCAACAAAGATGGTGCATGGATTGCATCACAAGTCCTATGAAGACAGGTTGAAGGAACTGAACATGTACTCCCTGGAGGAGAGGAGGAGAGAGGGATATGATAGAGACATACAAGTATCTTACAGGGAGAAACAGGGTGCAGGAAAACACTATTTTTAAGTGAAAAGATGTTCCAGGACTAGAGCATGGGATGAAGTTGGAGGGAGGACGATTCAGAGGAAACATGAGAAAGAATTTCTTCACAGAACGGGTGGTGGACAAGTGGAACACCCTGCCAGAGGAAGTGGTGGGGCTGAAACAATCACGGATTTAAGAATGCATGGGATAGACATAAAGGAATTCTAGAGGTCAGGGGTAAGGGAAACAGACTTCTAGGAAAACAAACTGAACTTGCAAGCTCAAATGGGCAGACTGGGTGGGCCATAGGCCCTTATCTGCCGACACTGTCTATATCTATGTATCTATATATCTATGTATCTATGTATCACTCGGCCTTATGCCTTACTATGCCCCTGGCTGTGCTGTAAAATATGGTTTACACACACCCCTTTCTGTCTTATTGCTTACTTAATCCAATCTTCAGAAATCAGGGGAGATGACCCGAATTCACATAGAGGCTGATCCAGTTAGGGATTCCCCCTTTACATTTGCAGCCCTGGTTAATAAGTAAGCCAAAGGAAGCACAAAAATTTCAGAACAGGTGGACACGGCACACCTTACACATCTGGGCTAATGTTAAAGATTCTTGGCTCCACAGAGGCAATTGGCAATGGTCCCAGTGAGGTGGCGACCAGATGTTTTACCCAGTAGGTTAGATGGCAGGTTTAAAACTGGAAAGAGGAGAGGTTTGATCCTACTCAGTTTCTTGAAGAAGAGGCAACACTCCCCCTAGTCTCCTTAAAGGAAATATATGGTTCAGAAGCATCACATCATGATAGATATCTACAAGTGCAGTCACTGCTGTGCACCACTCAAATGAAGACTGACTTAGGATCATCACAGATAGTGCTGACTGGTTTAGTAAAGGGGAAGCTATGCAACCAGAAATAAAACAGCTAATTTCCAAGCTTTACCTTGAGCTCAATAAGAGAAACGGTGAAGCAAGAGCAGATAAGTAGTGGATGGCAAGTTGGCACTCAGTACATAAAATTACATCAGGTAGTTGGAAGGAATTTAGATGGCAAGTGGCTACAATGTATTTTTATATGCCAGAAAGATCGGAGCACTTAGGAACCAGTTCTTTTGAAAGATGTTGGAGGGACTGTAACAAGGTGGCTACACCCTTTCATATACTGTAAAATGGGTAATTGAAATGCAAAGCAAATTTTTCAGTCACGGCTTTGCTGAAGAAAAATACAAAATTGAGTTTGCGCTCAGCTCACTGAGCAACTTCAGTAACCCTGCTCCTGTCACCTGTCAGTCAGCGGCCACTTACAATTAGAATTAGACTGCAATCAGACTATGTGTCCTTTAGTAACCCTGCAGGTCGAAACATTTCACCTGTCAGTCGGCAGCCACTCATATGTACTTGATTACCAGTTGAATCAGACTGTAGTATTTTAGTTTTAAACCAAGTGGTGGTTCTGTTCTGTGGTATACCTTTGTTGCTTTTTGAGGTAGTGGTGGAACTGTTCTGCTCTGTGGTTTACCTTGCTTTATAGCTTTACAAAACAGAATGTCTCTTGTACCGTGGTTATATCCATGCAGACCCCTAAAGCATGACCGCACAGTATTGGAAGAATTGACAGCAGACTCATTGAGTGACTGTGCTGGGGCATCATACAAAACTGCAGAAGTGTTGTAAAAGAGATTCAAAATGCAACATCCCCAGTTAAACACTGGAGAACTGAAAATGTAACTTACTAACCAGAGGTACATTTTGAGCTGGGGAAATATGCTACCACTAATGGGGTGATGAATGCTGTTAGGCATTACCAGGTGAAGTACAGTAGTACTATTAATGAAAGCACTATCCAAAAATTCAAAACTGACTGCCTAACTAAACTGAAAGCAGTACGTAACCCATCTCTCCTCACCACTGTGCTCCCCACCAAACCCAGAGGCCGTCCGACATGTTTGATGGAAGACGTGGAAACGGAACTTACAGTTATAATCTAAAGCTTGAGAGCTGAGGGAGCTGCTGTGAATGCTTGCATTGTTGTAGCAGTGGCTGTGGGTGTGGTAAAATCACATAACCAAAAAATGCTTTCAGAATATGGTGGTCCTCTTGTTATTTTTTGAGGCAGTGGGTTTGGCAGTTCTTGAACAGACTGGGGTTTTGCAAGAGGAACGGCACTAAAGCAGGTTGCAAAACTCCTTTAGATTTCTCACAGTTAAAAGAAACATTCCTGAAACGTAGAAGCACTGCCAGTGTGCAGGAGCTTGTACCTACTGAATTAATAATCAACATCGATGAGACCAGTGTGAATGTTATCCCCTGCTCCCAGTGGATGATGGAGGAGGTCAGAGCAAAGCAGGTGGATGTCACTGACCTAGGAAACAAGCGCCAGGTATCTGGTGATGGGATGCACTCTGGCAGGAGAGTATCTGTCTCCTCATGTGGTATACCTGAGCAAATCAAACCACTGCCATCCCACCTTTGCATTCCTGCAGAAATGGCACATATCACTCATTCACACAACCATTGGGAAAATACAAACTCAATGCTCGAGTACATCATTGCCATTTTGCTCCCATACATTGCCCCTGTCATCAAACAAAACGATCTGCCTGCTGAGCAAATATCCATCCTTATCCCGGATCTTTATAGAGCACACTCCACCCAACCAGTACTAGACAAACTAGAGAATTCAATCATTATACCCATATTTGTCCCTGCCTCCTGCACCGACTTGTTACAGCCACTCAATATCTCCATCAATAAAATCTACAAAGACAATCTTACAGCTTGCTTTACTACATGGTATGCTGCTCAAACAACAATCATGCTTAGTTTGGGGACACCCTTTGAAAAAGTAAACATAAATCTCTGCATGAGCACCCTAAAAATGCAACATGCCAAGTGGGTTGCGAAATCCTGGACCTTAATTCAAGAAAAGAGGATCGACTCTGTGGATTTGAAGAGGCAGGCATCAAAACAGCACATGACAACTGCTTAGAGAGTATAGTATGTAATTTTACTTAAACACACTTAATACGGTACATTCATTATTCGCCAGAAAAACTTACAGTGCATTTAACTGTAGGTTTCGGAGGTTTCCGGGGTGCTAGAGCACTTGGTATTGGCAGAAAGAGAACAAGAGAGAGAACTAGAAAAAAAGAAATATCAACTGTGTAGAGAGAAGAAGAAGAAAGAACAGATATGCCGACTGCAGAGAGAGAACAAGAAAGAATAGCTAAGCTGATTGCAGAGAGAGAGAGAGAACCAGAAAGAGGAGGTATGCTAGACGATTTCTGAATGACTGTGACTGTCTGGTTATTTCTAGATTTTATGCCGTTTCTTAATGTGGTTCATTTCTGCTTACAGTTACGTGAAGTACAGCGAGGGACTTAGCAAAGAGCAGCAAACAGTTGTAAAATAAACTACTCACTACTCACACGAGCTGCCGACTGTTGTTACTGTATATTTTGAGGCAGTTGCTTAGTTGTGACTTTTCTTTTCTTCATTGGCTCCCAGGTTTAGCTTATGTGAAGACTGCCTACAGCACATGACACAAAAGCAACGAGACCTTCAACTGCTTTTTAAATTTTCTTTATTTTTGCTGTGCTGTGCCTCTTGTTAATTAATAATTAAAGATGCATGAAGATTAATATAGGAGTCATTTCTTTTACATATGAACATACAAATCTGCCAGTAGAAACAGGCCTTACGGTCTAGTAAACTTAGTCTGCTCGAATGCACAGCTAGCACCCTTATACTGTAGCTGCTCTCCCTCCTCTCCCCTTCACCTTCACCCCCCCATCCTGTCCCATGCCCTTTCAAAACTGCCCATTATGCTACAGGAGACCGCCTCCTTGGGTACAGTGTTCCATGCCTCCACCACCTTCTCTGTGAAAAAATGCTTCCTCATCTCTCTCATAGATACATAGAAATTGTAGGCAGATAAGGACTGCTAGACCCATCTAGTCTGCCTGTAAGCCCTAAACTTGTATGCAGTCACTGACTCTAAGCGATCAATGACTTTTCATCACTCCCTTCCCACCCAATGTTCCCTTTTGCCTGTCCCAGGCATGTTTAAACCCCCTCCACTGTGCTTGCCCCATCACCTCTTGTAGCAGACTGTTCCAAGCAGCCACCACCCTCTCTTTGTAGAACAATTTCCTCATGTTACCTCTTAATCTACCCCCCTCCAATTTCACATTGTGTCCCCTCATTCTGATATCTGTTCTACACTGGAAAAGATCCTCAATCTGCACATTGTTTATGCCATTGAGGTACTTGAAAGTTTCTATCATGTTTCCCCTTGCTCGCCTCTCCCCCAGTGAGTACATATTGAGGACTCAGTCTCTCCTCGTATGTTTTATGAATCAAGCCAAGCACCATCTTTGTCACCCTTTTCTGGATAGCCTGCACCTTGTCTATGTCCTTATGCATGTGTGGTCTCCAGTACCTCATGCAGTACTCCAGGTGAGGCCTTACCAGTGTTTTATACAATGGCATCAACAACCCCCATCTCCTGCTAGTAATGCCTCTGCCTATGTACCCCAGCATGCCACTGGCACTCCCTGCTGTCTCTGCACACTGCTTTCATACTTTGAGGTAATCAGATAAGATAACCCCTAGGTCCCTTTCCTCTTTGGTGACGGTCAGCACCTTCTCCCTATTCTGTAGCTCTCCCCAGGGTTCCCCCTACCCAGGTGCATTATCTTGCACTATTTTGAATTGAAAATCACTTGCCACACCTCTGACCATCTTTCAAGCTTCTCCAAATCCCTCTTCATTTTCTGTACCCCTTCTGCAGTATCCACTCTGTTGCAAATCTTGGTATCATCTGCAAATAGGCAGACTTTCCTTCCAGCCCCTCTGCAATGTCACTAAAGAAGACATTGATATCTTCCACTCTCCAACCTGAGACCATGGCCTCTGGTGTCTCTTCCTCTCCGCAGCTTAAATATCCCTTCTGTGCCCATTTTGTTAATCCCCTTCAAATATTTGAAGGCATCAATCATATCCCCCTGATCCCTCTTCTTCTCCGGGGTGTACATATTCAACTCAGTCAGCCTGTCCTCATAGGCTTTGCCCTCCAGCCCCTGGATCATCTTAGTTGCACTAAGCTGCACCCCCACCAGCAATCTGATATCCTTCTTCAGAAAGGGATGCCAGAACTGCACGCACTACTCCATACGTGGCCTGACTAGTGACCTACACAGTGGCAGGATCATGTCTCTATTTCTGGATGAGATTCCTCTCGCAGTACACCCAGCATACAAACATATGAAATGTCAGCAGAAATATGCCTCATGGTCTATTGAGTCTGCTCGATTGTGCAGGTAGCCCCTCAACTTGCAGCTGCCCCACCCTCCCCTCCTCATAACCACCCCCTCCTGTCCCACCTCTCTTAAATCCTCCCACCATTCTACACAATGCCATCTCCTCAGCAGAGTGTTGCACTTATCTACCACCCTTTCCATGAAAAAGTGTCTCTTAATTTCACTCATGAATCTCTCCCCCTCCAATTTTAGCTGATGCCCTCTCGTGTCCCTTCCCCTTTTGATCTGAAGAATCCCTTCCATATTAATCCTGTTAATACACTTCAGGTACTTAAAGGTTTCGATCATATCTCCCATATCCATCCACTCTTCCAGGGAATACATTTGCAGCTCTCCCAGCCTTTTCTCATAGGATTTTCCCTCAAGTCCCTGTATCATCTTCATTGCCCTATGCTGCACCCCCTCCAGCAATCTGATGTCCCTCTTCAGGAATGGACACCAGTACTGCACGCAGTGTTCCAGGTGTGCTCTGTCCAGTGACCTGTACTGGTGTAGGATCACTTCTCTGTGCCTGGAGGAGATTCCCCTTGCTATGCACACCAGCATCTTGTTTGCCTTTTTAGCTCTGAACTGAGTGGTTCATACTCCCCATAGTTAGTACCCCTAGATCCTTTTCCTCCACTGTGCTTACCAACTGTACCCCTCCCAACTGATATTTCCTCTCCTGGTTCCTTGCTCTGAAGTGCAGTACTTTGTACTTCTTGACATTGAACACCAACTGCCATGTCTCTGACCATTCCTGCTAGAGTGAGTGACCATGATTTTGGGATGCAGAGGCAATTACCTGGGCTTCACATAGGAAGTTACCTCTGCAACCAACAATCATGGTCAATCACTCAACCTGGTTTTCCTCCTCGGGATGGAGACCTCCGATTTGGTGGTGGAACCAGTCAGATGGTCTGTTCACCACACCATAAGGTTCAATCTCCGGGCTCCAGCCTATAGGCCTGTCCCTGTGGAGATGGTCAGACACCACCCTTTGAGGGATGTGACTCCTGATGGCCTACTGGCAGTATTAGACCTATTGGGATTGCCTGGTGCAAGTGAGGGTCCAGAGAGTTTGGTTCGGGCCTATAATAAGGCTGTGAAGAAAGCTCTGGACTCTATCACTCCTGTCCGTGCTCGTCCTCTCTCTCTTCGACAACGGTCCCCTTGGTTTGATGGGACCTTGAGGGAGTTGAGATGAGTTGGACGAAGGTTAGAGCGATGCTGGTGGAAATCCGCTCTTGATGCTGACCACCTTAGATTGATGGAACACTACTGGATCTATCAATCAGAAATCACAGAGTTCCTGTCTGGGGAGATTGCTGCAGCTCAAAATCGACCAGCTCAGCTCTTTCGAACCATGGACAGGTTGTGCAACCCAACCTGTCTGCAAGCTCGAAGTGCATTTTCAAAAGTTAAGCGTGATGAGTTTGCTTGATTCTTTGGTGATAAGGTGGCCAACATCAGGGCCAAGATCTGACCAGTTCACTCTATGGGGGTCAGTGGTGGTTGGTGCTTGGTCACCTCCCCTTGGTCTTTTTGGACATCCTTCAACCGGCTTGAAACTGTAGATATCGTGCGGATTGTCCAGAGAATGCGGCCAATTTGCTGCAGTTTGGACCTGGGCCCAACACACCTTATAATGGGGTGTGTGGATTCCAGCGGCCCTGTCCTTGCTGAGATTGTTTGGTGGTCTTTAGAGATGGGTGAATTCTCTAGCTCCCTGAAGGAGGCTGTGGTGATACCGCTCCTTAAGAAAGCTTCTCTTGACCTAAACTGCTCTGCTAACTACAGGCATATCTCTAACCTTCCTTTTGTAGGGAAGGTGTGTAACCCCTAGGTGGTGCTATCCCAAGGGCTACTACCCCTGCCGGATTTGCCACTAACAGGTTGAGGGGCCTGGGTCCAATGGTGGGTGCCTCCACCCAGAGGTCAGGGTTAAGACAGTCTGATATGACTTGGTCACAGCCCTCCGGGTCACTGTAACCCCCCTTTCTTCCCACTAGTGGCCCACACAAATCAATCACAGTACCCTTGCAGTATACACTTACCCCCAGGATTGGTTCAATCAGCTTGACTCTGGGGATCCCCTGTAAAGTAAGATGCAGTTATACAATAACCACTGTACAGTAATTCAACATAGACACACAGTTCAAGCAGTGTAACTTTGCTAAACCAAATCTGATTTATTTAGGGGATAGTAACAAGGACAGGAGGAAATCAGGTTAACTGATTTAGTCACATTAATAATCACAGTGTTGTGCACATATTTCAGAGTCCCAAATGTCCCAAATGTCAGTCTTACTGGGTACCCAGGCAAAAAGAGGCTAGCCTATTTGTGCAGCTGGTTGGAGCCCTGAGGATGGAAAATGCATGCACAATACCTACTTTATAACTGAGCCGTAGGCTCAGTTCAGAAGAAAGAAAGGAAAAGTAAATCAGATGGAACATTTGCAATTAGATGTGATGGCAGGGAGCTAAATTCTGATTTGTACTCACAAATTCAATGCTGAAACTGAATGGAAGGCAGAGTGTCCTGGATTGCCAGGAGGAGCAGACCATATGGACAAGGTCCTTGTGACTGAACCCCACTGCAGTTTAGAGCAAATGGATGTAGTCTGGATTAAGCTGGGGTTTACTTCCAGCTTCATGCACTCTATTCACTGTACAGGGGATTTGAAACGCGATTCCCCACAAGCACTACACACATTTATATGTAAAAGGAAAGTACTATACCAGGCAGGCTGCTTCTCTATCCCGATCGCAATTACTGCACAATACCTGGGAGAACACACAGCAGATTCAGTTCCTGACAGACCGAGCGCGATTCAGTAATTTCTCCAGTCCTCTACAGGGTGAGCCTGGTTTCCTCACTTCTGGTGCTTCTTTCTCCTTACAGCTCTAATTCAGTCCACACTGGCACTCACAAACAGTTGTAGACCGAACTTCAGGGCCCCACACAAGCTTCCTCAAGCTTCCTCAACAGCGCAGGAGCCCGGAGCTGCTTCCCTCTTCACAGTCACAACTCATCTGATCTTTCCAGTAGACAGAGCCGGGCATTTCCTTTGAGTTCCTCCCAGTCAGTTGGCTGATTTTGCTGTCTGTCACAGTAAACTTCGCCTGTTGGTGGAAAAAAGGCGCTGAAGTCCAAACTACAATTCTCAGAAGCATTGGCCATACAGTACATAGGTGGCTGGCTCCACAATGAGAGTCCAAGTTCTGATTTGCCAGCAGCAGGCTCCATTTCAAAGGTCCCCCCACACTGATTGGTCCAGTTCAGCAGTTCAAAACTAGAATGGGGGACTAGGCAAACACAGTTCTGATTGCAAAGAAAAGCAGGTTAGACTAACTGTATTTTCGTTATTACTCTAAATGATGTCTGGCAAACAGTTATATCTTTGAGTGCTCACTCTGCCCACTTAGTGATGGCAGAAATGGAGCGATTTGGCAGCAGCTCGACTGGGACTCAAGCAGGGAAACACACATACCCCCATCCAAATTAATTATGTCTGCAGGCAGACAGCTCTTAAAGAGACAGTACCAAAGGCTCTAAAAGCACTCACAGATAAACGGCTTAGATGCCGAACACCATCCAGGCTTGAAGCATTCAAGCAAGCTCCTGGAAGACTTTTTGGAACCCCCATTTGCGGGGTTTACAGGTGATTGAGAAAGTAGTTGCACTGCAGCTGGAGAACTATCTTATCATCCATGATATCTACAATCCTCTCCAGTTCGGTTTCCGGAAGAGGCATAGTACTGAGACTGCTCTGGTTCGGGTGCTCAGTGATCTCCTGATGGCAAGAGATCAGAAGCACCATTTCATCTTGGTGCTTCTTTACCTCTCTTCAGCTTTTGACACCGTGGACCATGGGGTGCTGCCCAAGTGCCTGAGGGTCATCTGTGGCCTGGCAGGTTCGATCCTCAGATGGTTTCAATCGTTCTTCAATGGCAGATATCAAAGGGTGGTGTCTGGGATGTTTTCCTCTCACTCATTCTGTCATGTGGGGTCCCCCAGGGCTCTGTGCTATCTCCAATGTTGTTCGTGGTGTATATGCTGCCTTTAGGAGACATTGTGAGATGGTATGGGCTGAGGTTTCACTGTTATGCAGATGAAACTCAGCTCTACCTGTCTTTTGTACCCGACCAGGACAGTGCAGTCTCAGTCTTTAACAGCTGCCTCGTAGAAATTCAAGACTGGGTGAAGACCAGCTTGTTGAAGTTGAATTCCAGTAAGACTGAGGTGCTGGTAGTGAACCAGGTCACCAAATAGAGGGGACGGTGGCAGGGTTCCCCTCTGGGCTCTGGCTCAGAGGTAACCAGTTGCCTTCCTCTGAATGGGTGCTAAACCTGGAGGTGATTCTTGATGATGGGCTGACAGTGCGTTCGCTGGTGTCGGCAGTAGTCAAGTCCTCGTTTTATCATCTGAGAAACATCACCCGGGTGAAGCACCTTGTTCCGTCCAGTGACCTTTCGACATTGATCCGTGCCTTTGTGACCTCTCACCTGGACTACTGTAACTCCCTTTACCTAGGGCTTCCAGGGGTCGATATCCGCCGCTTGCAGCTGATGCAGAATGCTGTGGCACAGCTGTTGACAGGGCTCCTCATTCGAGCCACATCACTCCTGTGCTGCTCGAACTGCACTGGCTGCCTGTACAGTGGTGGATCACCTTCAAGGTTGGTCTTCTGACCTACAAGGCCCTGCATGGACAGGGTCCGAGCTACCTGCAAGAGCTTCTGAATCCTTACTGTCCCAGCCACCCACTCTGCTCAGCTGATGAGGCGTTGTTAGAGATTCCCAGGGCACAGCTGAAAACCTCTGGGTCCTGAGCTTTTATGTATGCAGCCCCTACCCTGTGGAATTCTCTACCTCGCTAGATTCGAGAGCGCTAGACAGTGAAGAGCTTCAAGATGGCCTTAAAGACCCATCTGTTCCATCTGGGGATTTTATATAATAATTTTGTTTTGATATTTTTTATGTAACCTGAAATTGGAGTGTTTTATTATTCCACTTGTTTTAATATGTTTTTATTGATAATTCTGTGCAGTGCTTTGGTTTTGGAACTGCACTTTAGAAATAAAGTTTATTATTATTATTACTTTGGTCAGATCTTCCTGCAGCCCCCTCCACCACTCTATGTCATATACCACTGCATTTATCTTAGAATCATCTATGAACAGGCTGATCCTACTCCAGATCCAATTTGAGATATCGGCTATGAATATCCTGAACAGCACCAGTCCCAGTACTGAACCCTGGGGCACCCCCACTCATACCATCCTTTGGTGATGAGAGTTCCCCAACCACCACCACCCTTTGCTGCCTACCCTTCAGCCAGTTGGTGATCCAGTTGACCATTTTTGTCCCCACCCCAATGTATTGCAGTTTTCCACCAGTCTCCCTTGCAGCACTGAGTCAAAGGCCTTGCTGAAGTCCAAATATAGGATGTCCACTGCATGGCCACTGTCCAGTTCCCTGGTAACCCAGTCATAGTACTCAACTAAGTTTGTCTGGCAGGATCTGCCTGATACAAAACCATGTTGATGGCCATCTTAGAGCCCATTGTCTTCCAGAAAGGTCACCATTCTTTCTTTTAGGATTGACTCCAAGAGTTTTCCCACGATTGAAGTGAGACTCACTGTTGCTTGGATCATCCTTCAGGCCACATTTATGAATGGGAACCACATGGGTCATCCTCCAGTCCTGCGGCATGCATCCTGTGTCCAGTAATGTACTGAACAGATCTGCCAGTGATTCTGCCAGGATCTCCACCAGCTTCCTAAGTATCCAAGGGTGAATGCCATCCAGCTCTGGCACCTTGTTCACCCTCAGTGCCCTTAGTCCCTCCAGCACCCTGCCCTCCATAATTCTGATATCAGTCGCCCTGCCCCCCCCCCGGCCACTCCACCCTTCACATGTAGTATCTGCCCCCCTCTTTTCTTCGTGAACACAGATAAGAAGTACTCATTCAGTGCCTCTGCCTGGTCCTCCCCCTTCTCCACCATCCCCCATCTTTCTTAATCCTCACAATCTGGTCTTTGTTTCTTCTTCTCTTGCCAGTGTATCTGAAAAGTCCTTTTCCCCATCCTTCATACTCTGTGCCAGTCTGAGCTCTCTGGAAGCCTTGGCCACTCTAACTAGCCTGGTAACCTCCCTGGGCTACTTTGTGTTCTCGTCTTTGTCCCCTTGCCTTCCTGCATTCCTAAGCCTCTGGAATGCTTTTCTCTTGGCCCTCACCCCTTCTATTACCTCCTGAGTTAGCCAGCTCAGCTTCTTTGCTCTCCCCTTCTTGCTCTATGTCCTGGTGCAGGTCTCAGTAGCCTATGCCCGCCCTTTGTTCATGATATTCCATCTCTGGCTGGCACTCATGCAAGTCTGAATTCCCACCAGATGCTCAACCAAAATTTCCCCCATTCTTTTAAAGTCCACTCCCTTAAAACTGAACACCGTGGTACCAGTTCCTCCTGTTATCCTTCCCATATTGAGTGTGAACCACACCGTATGATGGTCACTCCCAGCCAGGGGTTCCTCCACTCCCAGATCCCTAACAGCCTCCCCGTTTGTTAATACCATGTCCTGAGTCCTACCCTCCCTAGTAGGCTCACAGACCAGTTGCACCAGGAAGCAGTCCTGAAATGCATCTAGTAATCTCTGCTCCTTTGCACACGTGGTGGTTGGGGAGTTCCAGTCCACCCTAGGGAGGTTGAAGTCCCCCACCACTACGGTGTCCCCCTTCCTACAGACTCTTCTAATCTGCTCAGCCAATAACCTATCTAGGTCATCCCCCTGAGCTTGTGGCCTGTACACTACCCCCATCCTCAGTGTCTTTCTTTTAGGGTCTTGAAACTGCATCCACAGGGCCTCTGTCCTGCCCTCCACCCCCTCCTCTCTCATACACCTTATCCCCTCTCTCACATAGATCACCATGCCCCCAACCCCTAGTCCTGTCTTTTCTGAATATCCTGTACCCTGGGGTCATCATATCCCAGTCCTGATTCTGGGTGGTCCATGTCTCCATGATGGCTGCAATGTCCACCTTCCTCACAGCCAAGAGAGCCTGTAGTTCATCTGATTTGTTACCTAAGCTTCTCGCCTTCAGTGAGACCATCCTCCAACCTGTTTTATTTCTCCCCCCACCCTGGTTTGTCCCCTCCTAATCTCTTCTTGTGTTCCCCACCTCAAATACCTCTCTGATAGCTTGGAGGATAGGCACGCTTGGCTCCACCATCTGGGATCCCTGCCTACTAGCTGTCCTCCCGCCACCCCCCACCTAGTTTAAATCTATTCTTGATGCTATGTACCCCTTCAACATCTGCCTTAATACCCCTTTCCCCTTCCCGCTCAGTTGCAGCCTATTCCCTGCATATAGATCCTTATTTTCCCAGGTACTGCCCCGGTTCCCCACTACCCCGTACCCCTTAGACTGACACCATTTCCCCAGCAATTTGTTGAACTCCCCAATCCTCCCTTTCCTTCCTGTACTCACACAGGGTACCGGGAGCACCTCTGAAATCATCTTGTTGGCCTCAGCTGCCACCTTCCAGCACTGAGCTGGGTTGTTCATGTTACCCGTTATGATCACCCCTAGGTCCTTCTCCTCCACTGTGACCTCCATCTGAACCCCTCCCAACTGGTAGCTCCTCCCCAGGTTCCTTGCTCCAAAGTGCATAACCTTGCACTTCTTCGCACTGAAATGCAATTGCCACTTTTCTGACCACTCCTCCTGTTTGATCAGCTCCTCCTATAGCCCCTGCCACCCCCTCTATATCGTCCACCACTGCCCCTATCTTGGTATCATCTGCGAACAGACTGATCTTGCTCCTAACACCTTGTGAGATATCCATTATGAATAACCCAAACAACACCGGACCCAGGACTGAGCCTTGCAGTACCCCGCTTGTCACTACCCTTGGTGAAGAGAGTGCCCCACCACCACCTATTGTTGTCTCCCCTTCAGCCAGTTCACAATTTAGTTTACCATCTTTGTCCCTGCTCCCACATATTGCAACTTGCTCCCAGCCTCCCATGAGGCACTGAAGCAAAGGCCTTGCTAAAGTTCAAATACAGCACATCCAGTGCATGGCCTTTATCCTGTTCCCCTGTTACCCAATCGTAGTTTCAATTAGTCAGTGTCAGTGGCTCAGTAGGTAGCACACTCGCCTCTGAGGCCGGGAGATCAGAGGGCTGTGGGTTCAGTTCCCACATCCAGCACTTGGGTTAATATCCCAGTACTGACACTGTAGTGCAGCATGAGAGGGTTGCTACACTTCTGAGGTGCTGTCTTTTGGATGAGACGTTAAACCGAGGTCTCATCTACCTGGATTGGTGGTAGTTCAGGTGGATGTTAAAGATCCCATGGCACTTATCGAAAAGAGTAGGGGAATTTCTGCTGTGTCCTGGACATATTTCCCTCATTCACTAAAAAAAAAAAAAAAAATACCACCAACAGCTTAATCTGATTCAAAGTCAGTTGGCATTCATCTATATTCCCCTCCCCCGGGTCGTGCCTGAAAACAGACAGGATTTGTCTAGTGCACTTACCTGGTCAACAAAAACTAAATAAATAAAATGAAATAAATTAGGTTGGTGTGGCAGGATCTTCCAGAGACAAATCCATGCTGGTGACTTTCCTGGAGTCCATTTTCCTCCAAAAGGGTCACCAGCCTCTCTTTCAGGATTGCTTCCATAAGTTTTCCTACAATGGATGTGAGGCTTACAAGTCTGTAATTGCTTGGTTCATCCTTTGGGCCACTCTTGTGGAGAGGCACCACCTGAGCCATCCTCCAATCCTGTGGTATGCAACCTGTGTCCAGGGAGGTATTTAACAGGTCCCCCAGTGGCCCTGCCAATACCCCCACCAGTTCTTTCAGCACCCTGGGATGAATGCCATCTGGACCTGGTGTCTTATCCACCCTTAGTGCCTTCAGACGATTCAGCTCCCTACCCTCCATAATTTACTCCATCTGTCACCCCTTCCCCCTCTTGCCCACCTTCCCCTGAGGTAGCTGTCACCCTTCTCCTTCATTAACACAGAAAAGTACTCATTTAGTGCTTCTGCCTCATTCTTCACCCACTCCCTGTCCTTCCTAATCCTCATTATCTGGTCCCTGCAGCTCCTTCTCTCCATGATGTATCTGAAAAAGTCATTCTCCCCTTCCCTGTTGCCCTGTGCCAGCCTCTGTTCCCTGGAAGCCTTGGCTGCCCTGACCAATCTGGTTACCTCCTTGGACTTCTTTGCATACAATTTCTTGTCCTCCCCCTCCCAAACTTCTTGAACCTCCAAAAAGCTGCTTTTTTTTGCCCTTACCCCTTCCAAAACCTTCTTGTTCAGCCAGCTTGGCTTCTTAGCCCTACTCTTCTTGCTCAGCGTCTTTTGTGCTGTAAAAGTAAGTTTGCACTGATTACAGGACTGTGAACATGGTAAGATTAGTTTCATTAATTATTTCAAGTTTTTCAGTGTTCTGGGAGTGCCAAGAGTGGGAGGATTAGTACAGAGGTAAACCGACAAATAAAAACACGCTTACATATTAATGTGGATCTGGGGTTTTCAATCCAATCCAATCCAATTCCAATCTGTGACGAGGTACCTTTGTAAATGAGCCTCTGGCTCAAAGGTTGTTAAACTGATGTTCTAATAAATAAATAAAATAAATAAATCCTGGTATTAGGCCTTCCCTCTAAAGGGGCTACCCGGGGGAATTATATCTATCTTTGTAATATCTTTATAGCAGCAACACTTAAGCTGGTCACAGAAAGATAGCTGAGGAATGGTTAAGCTGAAATAGAACATTTTGAGATCCTAAAAAAAGATTAAATTGATGGAACAGATCTCTGTAAAGATTCACTTAAAACAAGAAAAATTTATAGCAAGATGGTTACGCTTTAAACATTTAAGTACGGAGAATATCAGATCTGGATCAGCAAGCCTTGATATAGGTAACTCAACTGTTTTGCATTCAGTTTACCTAGGTAGAAATTTACTGTAACACACTTGGCATCCTTAGTTTCTTTGTCTTTCTTTGCCCTTACAGAAATACAAGTGTACCGCGTGAATACACAATGTATGCCACATGCTTAAGTTTGCAATGTTTACATGTGGTTAGCATATTCAAAGTGAAAATAAGGGAATGCAGATCTAAAAAGCACATTGGGTTTGTACGTTGCCCACTTGACATGCATGCAGCAGATACGTTGGTGCAGATGTCATCTAAAACTCGTATCAGGTTCGCAAGCTGCACACCTGACATGCATGCAGCAGCTTGAGCTGGTGCAAACCTCATCTAAAAAGCACATGCTATTTCTCATACTGCTAGAACTGCTGAGTGCCACAGGACACAAGCAACCTACAGTGAAAGATCCTGCTGCAAGGGACTCATCCTCAGGATGCAAAAATCAAGGGGGAGTGATGAGTGAGTGAGCATGTTGGCAAGTCCTGGGGGCAAGATTCTGGAAATGATGATGGTTAGTATAAATGCATTCATGGAGCCTGACTGCATGGAAGCAGAAACTGATAAATAATAACTGCTCAAAGGATTGGATGATATGATTCAGACAGACTGACTGAGTGATAGCTCCTGAGAAAAAAAAAGCCCAATATTTAGGGGGCACAACTATGTGTTCTCCAAGCCACTCAACTCCTCCAACACCATTTGCTGCTCTCTCCAATGCCATAATGTCATAGGATGAGCAGAAGTATTAATGGGTGACCAGCGGGAAGATGGGAAGAAGAAATGAGCAATGACATGCTGTGGCTTCCTTCAATTATATGACTTGGGGTAGGAGTTGTGTAAGCTGGGTCTAGTTGCAATAAATGTTCTTACAGTTTGGGGAGTACCTTGAAAAATATAACCTGCAGTGTCCCCAGCAGCATGGTTTCTGTAAAGGGCATAGTACAGCAACCGCCCTCATCGGAATTTACATCATATATCCACACTGCTATTGACCTTGTGCAAGTGGTCAGCGCTACTTTCATTGATCTGACCAAGGCATTTGACATGGTGAACCACACCTTGCTTCTCGGCCTCTCCTCTGATACAACCTGCTGGTTCCAAAGCTATCTCCGTGACCGCTCCCAACAAGTCAGGATTGGGGAATCTTTCTCTTCCTCCCTCCCAGTCTGGTCTGGTGTCCCTCAAGGATCCATTCTAGGTACTTTGCTTTTCAGCATATTTTCAAACACTCTACCTGTCTCCTGCCATGACAGAATACTACTGTATGCAGATGACACAGTGATTTGTACCAGCCACCCGGACCCATCCTTTCTTCAGTCACAGCTTCAAGATAGTTTCGCCAAAGCTGAATCCTGGTTTAAATCACATAAGCTCATCCTTAATCATAAAAAGACCAAATCAATGCTGTTTCATTGAACAAAGAGCAAGCACAAAGGAAGAAAATGTCTGATAAAAAACAGCTCAGGTTCTACTCTGGAGCCAGTCAATCTCTTTCAATACCTAGGTGTGACGCTTGATAGCACTCTTGCTTACTCCAAGCACATTGATCATGTTGCCAAAACTGTAAATACCCGCCTTGGGCTCTTGTTTAAACATAAGCACTGCTTAACTGACGAGGCCCTAAATCTTGCTATACAAAGCTCAGTGATCTCCATCATTGACTATGGACTCGTCGTCTATGGATCAGCAACTAACACCACCCTCAAGCGCATAAGCATAGCACTAAACAAGGCCTGTCATCTTCTCACCGCTTCTGCCCACCTAGCACACACTTGCAATATCTACAAACAGACAGACTGGCTCCAGTTAGCAGGAAGGTGTAAATATCACATCTGTATCTTAGCCAAGAAGACTGCTATGGGTCTCATGCCTGCTGGGGTTCAGACCCTACTGACCCCTTACAGTATCCCCCGCCTTACCAGAAGCTCTGAGTGTCAAACGTTCACCATTCCACAGGCCTGGACATTGCAAGGTCAACACTCCTTCACTGTCAGAGCCTTCTGCTGGTTCAACTTCCTTCCACCACATGTTTCTAACACATTCTCACTAGCAGCTTACAAGCTCTCCCTTCATCAGCATTTGGTGGCCAGTTCCTCCTGTGAATGCTTCCACTAGTTTCATCCTACTTTGCCCACCCCATTTAATACTCCTTGCCTCCACTCCCTCCCACACTCTTGAGCCCTACTCCCCCATTCCCCTCAACTTTTACTTTCTGCCTTACTCTCCCTCCCAATTTCTTCACCCTCTTCCCCTCTGCTTTCCTTTTCTCTCCTCTCCAGCCATCTGTCTGACTCCTTTCCTCCCCTTCACCAGCCATTTGTCCTTAGCACCACCTCCCTCCAATTTTCTCCTTCCCCCACTCCCCCTTCCTTGTTTTCTTTTTCCTCTTTCTACCTCCATTACCCCACCATATCCCTCCTATCCACCAATTCCTCTTGCTCCCTCCACCACACCATTTAACGCTACACCCCCACCACTCTCTCCTCCCAACCCCCTCCTCTACGCCCCTTCCCCTCTCTATCATAACCACCTCCATTTTCTCCTCCACCTTTGACTACCTCTCCCAAATTCCCCCAGCATCCCTCACTCCCCTCCTACCTCTGCACCTCCCCCTCTGCTCCTCCCCTCAACTGTATACTCTAACTGCCTTTTGCTAATTTCACAGGTTGTCTATTTGTGTAAATATATATTTATGACAATGTCTGACTGCTTTGATGGTATTACTGTGTATGTTCAGGAACTGTTTTGAAATGTATATCTCTTTTATACCTTCTTACTATAACTCCCGACATGGAACCTTTGTAAATGAGCCCTGGCTCAAAGGTGTTATCCGATTTCCTAATAAATAAATAAAACATATATCCTGCCCCCAGGCACTTCACTGAATGCAGTGTGCACCTCGCTCATTTGGTGGTCAACCCTCATGGATAAATCAATGTTCTGCTGCCTCTCCATGTAATTCAGTCAGTGGCTCAGCAGGTAGCATACTCGCCTCTGAGGTCGGAAGATCAGAACTCTGTGGGATCTATCCCCACACTAGGCACCTGGGTTTAATCCCAATACTGACACTGTAGTGCAGCATGAGGGAGGTGCTGTCTTTCGGATGAGACGTTAAACCGAGGTCCCATCTGCCTGTTCTGGTGGCAGTTCAGGTGGCTGTTAAAGATCCCATGGTACTTTTTGAAAAGAGTAGGGGAATTTTTATTAAGAAAAAATGACTTCATTACAGCAATAGAACACAGATTTAACACAAAAATCAGACATACAGACATCAAACAATACCAAAATTACATTATACAATAAAATAAACAATATTAACAGTATAAATAACTCAATGCATTCTAAACATTACAGATATTTAGCACCAATGCTCACAATGTATCCAGAAATGTGCCAATTTTACACCATCACAATGTGCCATATCATTTTGCATTACTTTTTGTAATGCTTTTCTTATGTTAGTTAAGACTTCAGCTCGCAAAACCATTTTCTGCTGCAAAACCCAAATGCACCTTGCTTGCTATATACAATATCTGATTATTGCTAATATTACTTATAGTGTCTTCATGATATATACCCATTAACCCTGGACTGGAACAGTTTATTATGTGCGTATAATCAAAGTTTACAAATAGGGGCTTGTTCCATTCCTGTGCTGACATCTCCCAAAATATCTGTACATACCTACAGTTTTTAAGTGCTGCTGTGATTCCATTATGCCAGTACACGTATCTCTAGGACAAAATCTTTCCTCTAGCCTTTTATGTTTATTATTTCCCTTTACACAGAGTCTACTGTAGTTCCCCAGCCATAAACAACCTCATATGTAATTTGGAATTCTTGGATTAGTTAACTGTTTTAATACTTTCTGTTTCTGTAATCTGAGCATTGCGGAAATACTGCTGGATCCTGTCCTTCAAAAAACAAAATAGACATATAAATTGATTTTCAATCTACAGTCAACATCTCTTGATGGCTTAAGTCCCATTTAATTGCCCACTTTATACTTTCTGTTCCATAGATTGGTAATATCACCCCTTTCCCAGCATTCTAGTTTTTTTTCTGCTGCTATTCCTTTTCTCCTGGTTTTGAAGCTAGGCCCAAACTGTAACTAAAAAAGATGCTATAAAGAAAGGCTACAGGATTCATCATCTCAGCTCCTCGTCCTGATATTGATCTGTATGTAAAGGTTCTTTTAACTGGGTTTAGTCGTGATATCCAAAATGCCTGAAAACACACACTATATAGTCAGGTCACAATTGCTTGAGGAGGTGGGAAGATATAACTAGTATACAGAAAAACAGGGAGTACTAAGGTTTTAATCAACCATACCCTTTTCTTTTTCCCCCAGTCATCTTACTTTCCCACCCAGATACAATCCTCTCAGCTCTGGTAAGGCCCATTTCCCAATTTATTATGTTTGCATTTTGCACATCAAAAGTTACTCCCAAGATTTTATTGGGGTCTCTAGTTACACTGATTCCCCCTAAATTGCCTGACAGTGGAATGGGAGTGTTGCCTAAAGGAATCCCTCGACTCTTATTTATATTAATCTGTGACCCTGATATGCCTAAGTAGGTTTTAATCACGGTTACCAGTGCAGTGTCACACGTGTCCTTATGTAACGTTAGCACTATATCATCCGCATATGCAAGCACTTTAACCAGTGGGGTACATGTATCGATCCTAAGCCCTATAATGCCTTGAGCTTGTAATAACAATCTTATAAATATATCTATGTCAAAGGTGAATAGTAAGGGACTTAAGGGGCAGCCCTACCTTACTCAGCTAAGCACCAAAATTTTGCCCCCATACCATCCATTCACATTAGGTATTAAGAAAGCATTCGTATACAAACATTTTATCCAATTTAGGAATCTTTCTGGGACCCCAAAAGCTCCCAAAGCAGAAAATAAAATATGTGTGATGACCTATCAAATGCCTTCTCTAAATCTATACCCACCACCCATCCACTTAGCTTACATAACTCCCCTTGAAAAAACATTTCTCTTAATATTATAAGGTTGTCACACTGCTGTTGACCTGGTATCATGCAAGTCTGAGCTCAGCTGATTAAATATGATGATACTTTAGACAACCTAACCAGCATAATTTTAGCCAAAATTTTAAAATCGGTATTTAGGAGGCTCAATGGTCTCCAGTTGTTAATATCTGATGTGGACCCTTGTTTGTGTATCGAAACATGGACTGCTTCTTTCATAGTTGGGGCAAACTTGGCTTCTTTTAACATATAATTATATAGAATTGTCAGTGCTGGGGCCAATTATGTTTTGAACTATTTATAAAATCCAGCACTTAGGCCATCTGACCCTGGAGCAGAATCTTCCTTCAAAAAATCTATTGTCTGAATGACCTCTGTCTCTGTTATGTTTCATGTTAAATAACTAATATCAGCCTGTAAAATCTGAGGCAACTGTAATCCCGAAAGAGTATTTCCTAAAGCCTCACAAGTTGGAGTCTTCCCAAAAATAGCTCTAACATGTCCCACAACAATCTGTAAAATACTTTGTGGAGAGGTGACAACCTCCCGTGCTGGTGTAAGTAACTCTGTGATAATTCTGGATTCTACTCTATTTTTGCAATCTTTATATGGATCTGTACCACTCTTATTATTTTGAGTCCCAAACTTGGCCTCTTGCCCTAAGGACTGTGCTCTATTATATTGGAGTGCTTGCATTTGTTTTCTTATAACTTGAATTTGAGAGCTAAAAACTCTTGATGTAGTTTCTGTTAGAGAAATCAGATGCTGTAACTGCTGTTGAAGATGTAGATAACTTACATATGTTTTATTACTCACATACTGACTCTTTTTTTGAAATAATTCTCTTCATGAGGTTTTAGAGTCCTAGCTCCCACCATTCTGCCATATCTTGATAAAAATCAACCACTGATAATTGAGCCATCCAATTTTGTTGCCATAACTTTTGAATTTTAGGATCTGTTAAAATTGACTCATTCAACCTCCATTTATTCTTTTTACTCTTGGGGGCATTTCTTCATGTAATTTGCGCTGTTAATGCTACATGATCTGAAAATTCCTGAGCCTGCGTAGAAATATACTGAACGTGTAATGTGTTTAAAAGAAAAATAAAATCTATACGTGTTTCTATTGTCCCTCTAAAATATGCGAAACCTCCAGTAGAATGCACACACTGATAGGCATCCATTAGAGAAGCATCTTGTACTATTTGTAACAATGTAGTCGAGTCACAAAATAATTTAGAAGTTTTCAGGCCTCTGACTGATGAAGACTGCAGGTAATGTCCCCTACCCAAAGCACTAGTCTTGAGGTGTAAAGATAGGGTTGAATATCCCTGAAAAGTTCAGCTCTAAGGGCCTTAGTCTGTGGAGCATAAGTTACTATTAATCTAAATCTTTCCTGATAGTATGAGACGTCCAGTAGTAAAACTCTACCTGGTTGTATTTCAACAATCCTAGTAACTTGTAGATTAGTATTAGAAAACAGTACACCCACCCCATCACATGCATCTAGTCCAGTAGACCAGTAAAATGAACCCAAATTCCAAGCTTGAGTAGCTTGTTGGAGTTCTCTGTGTGTCTTAATCCTAGTGGCCACCACACACACAATATCACTAGCAGCTTCCTGTAAAGTCAGCATTGTACCTACTAACTTCTTATCTCCTTTGATGATGTTTACATTAACTGCAGTGAGACATAAATGATCTATAGAAGTCCGGTGTGTAGTGGGTCTCGTGGATAATATATGTTATTAAGGGGTTTTCATTTTCTGTCTCTGCCTTGTGTGCTTTGCAATCGAATCAGACCCTCCCCCATCCTCTGTGTTCGAAATAATTGAGGAGGTGTCCGTCTCTTCTCACTCTGAATCCTCTTCCCCTTCTTCATTAAGAAGCACCACAAACTTATTCCCTGCTTTCCATGAGTCAGGTGAAACAGGTACTTCCGTTCCTCCTACCTTTTTAGATACTATTTTTCCAAACCTAGTTCTCTTCTTTTGGGTGACAGTTTTGAAGGCTGTCTCTGCAGGTGGTGGGGGGGTGGAGGAGGCATATCATCTACAGACCTATTCTCAATTACCACATTGGTAGAGGGCTGAGTATCTGTAATGCTGCAATCATTGTCTAGTAAATCCTCTGGGGGAGGGGGGGCATCTGTAACCATGCTATTATCAGTGTGAGGTTCAAGGATATTTTCCTGTCTTACTGTATCCTGGCCTGCCCTCACTGCCTGTTCAGCTGTTCTTTTTGCCTGTTGCTACTGTGCCATATTTATCAGCCCTTCATGCGAGGGGCAATCCTCCTTGTTATGCGAGGCCCAAGGACATCGGCCATATGCATGTCCCATTTGCTCGCATAAGTAGCATGTAAAAAGGTTTAAGCATTTACTTGCTGAATGCCCAAACTCTAAACAACGACTGCATTTAATGGAATCACAGGCTGAGCTTAAATGCATTCTGGTTCCACACGTGAAACACGACCGGGGTTGGCCTGCATAAAAAATAGAACCCCGATCTTTACCCGGATAGAATGTACTTGGAAGATGTACAGGTCCAGAATTAGTAGTGATTTAACTTAACTCGCACCCTCCATCCCAGATTTCTTCACTATCTAAAGTTGGGCTAGGCCTGCTGACACCTCACACCGTTGACAAAGCCAAAACAGAATATCTTCAACGTTCACTCCTTCATTCTTAAACATAATCGTAATGTTTTTCACTGCTGGTTTCATCAATGGGATAACGTGAAAAGGAGACCATAATGGAGTATTTTTAAGTTTCCTATATTGTGCCCAGAAACAATCTAAGCTTGACACATTTTTAAAGCTGACGTCGAAATTAGCATTTCCTAAACTGGTTAAAGCGAATATTTCTGAAGATAAAAATTTTAAAGAACCCTTTAGAAGTGTTTTGGCTATAAAAATGCGGTCTGGAGGGTCAATAAAACCACCTTTATACAATAATCTTACTGCATTCCTGCAGGGTGCAGGCTCACCTCTAGTCTGAAACAAGTCTGACAATTTAAAAGCCCCATTCATCCCCATTCACCCCCCCCCCCATCCGTCATCTGTATTAGGCGGCTGGGGGCCAAATCTAATCTGGCGTTCTAACTCAGAATTTTCTTCCTGCTGCAATTTAGAAGCATTTACAACATTTACATTAAGTTAGAGTTCAAAGCATTACCCCGGGGTATGGTGGAGCTCAATCCATCCTTAGCGTTGGTGGCCACAGACACAGAAGAAGCAGACAGCATTTTTTTTGTAAGAATTAAGGATCATTCCTGTCAGGGATCCACTGTCCAGTTGTCGTTTTCTCCCACCCTGCATTCTCCAAAGCATGAACTGGGGACCAGCTTGGGCCTTCCACAGCAGAATTAGATAAACAGTCAGTCAATGGTAAAGCTGTTGTATCAGAATTTTTACTTCATCCAGGCCGAGAACGATCTTTAGAGAAGGAGAACTCAATGTTATGCCGATATCTTAGCGCTTACAAATGATTTTGTAGCAACATGTCCAGGTCCCAATCTTTTCTGTAATTTACTATCTTGCACATGCAGGCTTTGGGTACATGACTATCTCATCATTTAAACTGCCAGCCCCCAGTGGTGGAGGAAGAGAAAGATGGGCCCCAGTGCAGGTTGTAATTTTGAGCCCCCACCCCGGTGCCCCATTGGCCACGGCCCCCATGATTTTTTTTTTTTTTTACCTGTTTACGGTTATGCACCCTTCAACCACCCTCCATCACATATCAAAAATATATGGTGGTGACTGTCAGTATTGATTCCACTTAATCCTCTTGGCCTTCTCTAGCCGCAGGCGGCTGGCAGTGGGACCGGCTATGCATATGCTAAACAATCACATGTGACATAGGGGCCCAACTATCCTGCGAGCCTAGTGCAAAAGACAAGTCACAATCATATCACAACTTGACAACGATGACAACTTAAGTGCTGGGGGGAACGGGTCAGCCAGGGCAGGCAGCCAGCTGAGCCAGCCAGACAGAAGCAGAAGCAGACAGACTTACTTGACTCAGTCTCCAGAGACACAGGCAGCAGTGCCCCCCCCCATAGTACGCAACAAACAGTCAAACAGACAAGTGTATGTAAAGAAAAAAAAAGGAGGACCGACCGTGACAGCGATGCTGTTGCTGTGTGTGGAGCTGGAGCCAGAGGATCAGGATGAAGGAATAGATGCTGCTAACTTGCAAAATTGCAGCCGCCTAAAGTTGCTTGTTCTTGCCCTGCCCTGCCCTTCCCTGACCCTTAGTATTTGTCTGCAGCAGCAGTCTTGTCTGCTTTCTACTTTTTTCTGTCTCCTGTCCCTGGACCTGGCCGCGCCGAGTCATCAAGAGAGACAAGTTCTTCTCCAGGCTTTACTACTAACTCGAGTGAGTTAGTCTAACTTCTCCAGACCGGTCCCTGGTGCATCCTGGTTAACTCCTGCAACTCTGTGGTCAGTGCTGCCATCTGCATTTGGGGGTGGTGGCAGCAAGCACGGCAGGCTTGTAAGTCAGCTGAGTGAGTAGTGTCAAAAAAGACAGTCACAGACTTACAAATTAGTCAATGCAAGTTGCGAATCGATCTGATTGCTGCTGAACAAATCCTTAATTTTTACAATGGGCCCCTACATGTGTCAGGCCCCTGTCCCACTGCACCGGCTGCACCGGCTATTCCTCCACCACTGCAAGCCCCTTGAGTTTGAGCACTGCGCTCTTCTTCAGTAGCCCTGTCACAGTCCTGTACAGCTGTAGCTGCCACATCAGCACTCTGCTGACTCACCAGGGATTTGACAGGCGTTTTGGCATTATTGACAGGCAAGTCTCTCTTTCTACCGCATCATCGAATACAACAATTACTTGATTCTCAGGAGGAAAAATAGTCGGTTTGTTCGCTTCTACGTTTGTCTGCATACTTTTACCACCAGTCAGTACTGTATTTGTTTTTTCCTTCATTTTCAGTTGTTGCTTACCTTGATCATTTACAGAGATCGTACTACCATCTGAATCAACATCAAAACAGCTAGCAGCCACCAGAGCTGCATCAACGGCCTCTTGCAGATCCGTGTCAGGGAAGGAGGCGTGCTCCCCTACACTTTCAGCATCCATCTCCTCCATACTGGCCATCTGGAACAGACAGCCACGGGGTTCCCCTGCTGGAGAGTAGGGGAATTACCCCGGTGCCCTAGCCAAATTTCCCCCATTCGCTGGAAATATCACCAACAGCTTAACATGGTTCAAGGTTAGTTGGCATTCATCTGTATCCCCCTTCCCCAGTTGTGCCTGAAAATAGGCAGAATTTGCCTAGTGTACTTAACCGGTCAACAAAACTAAATAAATATATAAAATTGCATGGGGGTAGAAGCCAATGGACATGGGAGGAAACAGCCAATGGACAAGGATGGGTGGAATTGAAGGATGGGGACATGCAAGTTTGCAAGATTTTTTTTTTTTATTTGGGCGGGGGGGGGTGCGAAAATACAGGTTACTCACCTGTAACAGGAGTTCTAGGAATGGTATATGTTGTTCATCCACACTCATTGGCAGTATCCTTGCCGCTTTAAATCTTGCCGGAAGGTCTTCAAGCTTGCTCCTCCCACCCACCTGGGTGGTATAACTCTCGGCTCCGCCCCATGACGCCAGATCTGGCCCGCTGGAAGCTCAGGTTGTGCGTCGAAGCCGGGGAGGTCGGGTGGGTCGTGTGGATGAACAACATATACCATTCCTAGAACTCCTGTTACAGGTGAGTAACCTGTATTTCTAGGGACATGGATATGTTGTTCATCCACACTCATTGGCAGACTCCTAGCAGTTCTCCGGGAGGAGGAGGCAAGAGCACTACCCCATATGCTTACTTGGGAAGAGACGGAGAACCGAGGCCCCAAAACCCAGCATCCGGGCGTGACTCAAGGTCGATGTGGTAGTGGGTAATGAAGGTGTTTGCTGACTTCCAGGTAGCAGCCCTGCAGATTTCCTGGATAGGGACGTCCCTGAAGCAGCCACCGTTGCAGCAGTATGGCGGGTAGAATGAGCTCTTATCCCTCTGGGAGCTCCATGCCTCGCAACTTATAGCAGAGATCTATGCAGGAGGTTACCCACCTGCTTATAAATCCGCGCTTGGCTGCAGGTCTGCCAGATGCGGCTTCAGCGTAGGTGACAAACAGCTGGCGAACCTCTCCCTGAATTTCAACCGTGCGCTCCTTAATAAGCGGCGCCCTTCTAGGGTCCAGAGTATGGAGCCTATATTCGACCTCCAGTGTGATTGGGGTAGAACACCGGCAGAGTCAACACCTGGTTAAGGTGAAACTCCGACACCAACCGGGAAGGAATTTGGTGGGGCGCAGGACAACCTTGTCCCTGTGGAAGACCAGGTAAGGAGACTCGATGGAAAGCGCCTGAGCTCTCCCATCCTTCTGGCTGGACGTGATAGCCACCAAGAAGGCGGTCTTCCACGACAGGTGAGAGAGAGCACACCTGTGCATAGGTTGAATAAAGCTGCCCATGAGCTTTGCCAATACCAGCAGTAGATCCCGGAGGTGGGGTTCCCGCACTGGAGGAAATGTGATCAAGGCCTTTGAAAAGCCAGACCACCTTCTCCTCGCCATGACTGCTTCCGGCCCGCGCCGTAAGCGAGAGATGGCTGCCAGGTGCACCCTTAGGGTCGCGACCTAAGCCCTTGACTAGAAAGGGACCATAAATAGTCCAAGATGCTTGCCAAGGAACAGGAGGAAGGTCCAAGCCTTGCCTGACACCAAATGGAAAACCTTTTCATTTGAAGGCATAACATTTTCTAGTCGACTCCTAAGGAGACGCCTCAACTACATTGAGGACCTCGTCGGAAAGACCTAACCTGGAACTCTAGCAGCTCAGGAACCAGGCCGTCAGGTGCAGGGATTGAAGGTCCGGATGGAACACCTTCCCTGATTGACTGAGAGCAGGTCCGGTGAGCTGGAAGCTGCCGCTGGAGTCCTGGAGCTGAGACTGAGGAGATCTGGGTACCAGAACTGGGCGAGGCCAGTCTGGGGCTATCAGAATCACCTGCCTTGTCCCTCCTCTTGGAGAAGCACCTCGTGGATCAAGGGAAATGGGAAAGGCGTAAAGAGGCCGAGGTCCATTGCCTCGAGGCATCCCTGCAGCGAGCCCCCTGCTGAGGCGGGCATAAAACAGACTCAACCGCGTTCTCCATGGAGGCAAACAGGTCCACCTGAGGTGTGCCCCAAAGGGAGAACAGATGCTGTACCTCCGGCAGGAGAGACCACCTGTGGATGCAGCCCCTATCCGGCTCAGGGCATCGGCCAGGGTGTTGGAGGCTCCTGCCACGTGAATGGCTAGAGATCCGCCTCCAGGCTGCGCCACGGTGACCGTAACTGAGAGCTTCCTTGCATAGAAGCATGGGCGCGTCCGCCTGGCCGGTTTAGATAATACATGGTCGTGGTATTGTCCGTCTGGACTCGGACCACTTGACCCCGGAGGAGCGGAGCAAAGGCGGTGAGAGCTAGGCGGACCGCCGGGAGCTCCAACAGGTTGATGTGGCATCGGGACTCCTTGGGACCAGAGGCCATGAGCCGGTGTTCCCCAGATGGGCACCCCAACCCATCAGAGAGGCATCGGTCGACAGAGACACCGTCGGCTCAGGTGAGGACCGAGGCAGGATGCCCTCCTGCAAATGATCTGAGCGGTCCACCACTGGAAGCGTTCCACATCCCCTGTGTCACCCGACTAAGCAGTCAAGGATCATGGCGTTGTGACCACTGGCTGGCAGTCCCCACTGAAGGGGCGCATGTTCCAGCGGGCCCGCGGACCCGCTGGTACAGGCACGCATGAGACCCAGGAAGCGCAGGAAGTCCCGGGCAGGCGCAGTTGCCCAACCAGAAATGATCGGGCAAGGAGGAAAGAACCTCGGCCCTGTCCATGGGGCAGCGCTCTGGCTCGAAGAGAGTCGAGCTGCGCCCGATGGAATAAAATCACCTGCCGGCTCGGGTTCCGACTTGGCCTCGTTGATAAGGAGGCCCAGTTGAGCAGACCTGGAGGGCCAGATCTCTGGACCACTCCGCCTCCTTCCTGGAGGGAGCTGCTATCAGCCAGTCGTCCAGGTAAGGGTACACCCGGACCCCTCGGCGCGCAGGAATGCTGTCACCACTGCCATGCATTTGGTGAAGACCCTGGGAGCTGGAGACAAGCCGAAGGGCATGGCTTGGAACTCGAGAGAGATCCTTCCTTTCGAGCGAAGGAATCTCTGGTGAAGGCAGACGGATGGGACGTGGAATAAGCTCCTGCAAGTCCAGAGACGCAGAACCACGCGCGCGTTCCAAGGATGGTATTATCTGAGCCAGAGTGACCATCCTGAAGGTTCGAGACCATAGGAACTTGTTTAGAGTCGTGTGGGTGGAGAATGGGCGCCCAGCCCCGTCCGTTCGAACCAGGAAGTACCTGGACACAAACCCTGGGTCTGAAAGAGGTCCACCACCTCTCTTACACCTCCTTCTGGAGGAGAGCGATGTCAGCTCGACGAGCCGCCAGTGAGCTGGGGATCCCGAAGCCCCCGAGGCGGCGGCTCTGAAGGGTGGTGCCTGCTCGAATTCCAGAGGCAGGCCTCTTCCCACCACCTCAAGACCCACCTGTCCGTGGTAACAGCGGACCAGGCGGAGAACGGAGTGCCGGGCGTCCCCCAGGGGACCCAGGAGTAAGGTGGCGGGGATGGGGCGTACCCCTCAGCCCGTCACTGGGCAGGCTTGGAGGAGGGACGGCCGAGGGACCTCCTGAGCCCTTTCCTCCCTGCCTCCTGTTAGAGGAAGCGGCGGCTTGGGTTTGGGATGCCAAGGCCGAGCCTGCTGGCCCCTGGCGTTGCTGGGCAGGCGCCGCGAGGCACAAGAAGGGCGAAAGGAGCTTAGGCTGTGGTTTGCGACCTTTGTCCTTCTGAGCGGAAGAGACCGAGTCAAGGTGGCATTGGACTTCTCGATCCTCTGCAGGTGACCTTCCACCCCAGGGCGAAGAGGTCAGTCCCAAAAGGAACATCCGCCAACTTGTGCTGGGTATCCAGTAAAGGTGGATATCCTCAGCTAAGCCTGCCGACGATAGCCACTGCGGCGCCACCCGATCTGGCACATGAGTCCCCCTACATCCAAAGCAGTCTGGGCTGCTGTTTGGCCACTACCCTGCCCTGGTCCCGCCTGCTTAACCCGTAGTCTGCAGATCGGCGGGAAGATGAGATGACCTCATCCAGGAGCCCAACAGGGCATGAGAAAAATGTGCCATGGGGCGGCCGAACTGGCCTGGCGAAGGCCGAGAGAGGGCCATAAGCGTAGACTTTCGCCCGACATAGTCCAATTTCTTGGACTCCTTGTCAGGAGGTTTGTCCACATCCTGGCGTTGCAGTAGCATGGCAGCTGTGGTACTCAACCCCTCAGCGGAGGGTGTTCGAAAAAACGGACAAGGAACGGTGAGGGACCGCGCTTCCTAAGCCATCCTGGCGAAGGCGCAGGGCAGGAAGCAGGCGTGCCAAAGTTCCAGTGCTGGACCCACTATGGCCTCGGCCACGGAAGGCCTCCGTCGGAGAATCCCTCGGTCCAGAATCTCCGTGAGGGATACCTGGCCCGTTGGAAGCGGGTTCGAGCTCCATCCCGGTAGACTCGAGATGAGCGAAGCAGTCTAGGAAGGACGACGGGCTATCGTCCATTGGCTGACCTCCTGAAGACTCAAGTCAGTCGCTTGGAGAAGGAGGAATCATCTTCGGACTCGGAAGAGTCCTGAAGGAAACTGCCTCAGCCTGAACCACCCTTCACCTGCCGAGGTCGGTCGGGAGTGAGGGTAACTTGACAACCGATGGGGTAAACCCTTAGCCGACCGAGATCCTTGGTCGGAGCCCCAATGGTGGCTGTGGGCGGAGGTTCCACATAATCCGGTGAGCAGCTGGTTTTGGCGAACAACCCGGCCTGGGTAGAGGCTCCTCGGGCAAGTCGGGGGGTTGTGTCGGCCGTTCGGTGACAACCACTTAATGGCGGAAAGGCGCGGGTCGGCTTATTCCCGGCCAGGAGCTGTTGCAACAAGGTCCTCGTACCGTCGGCGTAATTCGCGAAGCCTCCCTCATCCGAGGAGGAGGGCCAGCGGCGACGCCGCTTACCCGGCAGTGCCGAGACCGAGACCGCCCTATGGCCAATTAGAGCGGCTGGACATGAAGAGGTCGAACCGAGACGAGAGTCCCGAATTTCGGGGTCGGTGCAGGAGGTGTCGGCGGAACCGACACTCCTTCGGCTCGGAAGGTCCATCCGAGGCTCCGGAACGGGAGGCACAAGCGAGCCACGGATCCTCAACTCCTCCCGGGAACGAGGAGAGGAATCTCGGCTGCTAAAGCGACAGCCGTCAATGGTGAAAAATCTAAACTTCATCAGTCAAGTCGGTCCAACTGACCTGGCCAGGGGACACCCGTGAGGCCAGTGGCGAAGCAATGATCGACAAGCTTGACGGTCGGCTGAGAGAAGGACCTTTCCCGCTCCAAAAGCGTGCAGGAGGACTTACCCTTGTCCCTCTTTTGGACGAGAAAAGGTCCAGCAGGCGCGAGCCCTTCTCCTTTAGTGGAGAGGGACAGACAAAAGCTCCTTAAAAGGAAGCCGTGTAGGAAGAACCCAGAGGAGCGGGATAAATACGCTGACCGAGGAAGATACCGGCCAGCGCCGCCTCCTCTTCGGACGACATCCGCTCGAGCTGATCCGCCGAGCCGCCGCGCCCGCGGACACCGTAACCGAGCCTCCTTGGACTTCACGGAGGAAGCGCTTCTCGGGGCCCAGTTGCGAAAATCGGGCAGCACGGTCTTAGGGGGCGTGGGCGAGAAAGATGAGCTGGTCGCGAGAGACCTGCGGGTGGTGCTCAAGGCCTAAGCAGTGAACACCGTGGAGTGTGGATCCGTCCGAGACATCTTCTGCCGCATGGGCATCTCGAAATCCGGGGTCGATTTATCCGCCACGGCCGAGGGGATGAAGACTGAAGTCTTTTGCAAATATTATTTTAAATCCATAAGCGGAGAAATAGGAACCAGTCACAAAGCGTGGAGCGTTAAGGAGGAACCTGAGCTTCCAAGCGGTAAGGAAGATCTGGCGTCATGGGAGCGGAGCCGAGAGTTATACCACCGGGTGGGTGGGAGAACAAGCTTGAAGACCTTCCGGCAAGATTTAAAGCGGCAAGGATACTGCCAATGAGTGTGGATGAACAACATATCCATGTCCCTAGAAATAACACTCCAGCAGTGACTTCATCTGTACAGGCTGAGCATTATAAAAGTGCATGCTGCAGTTTCACTTTTAGAAGGTTGCATTGTAGGGAGACCTCCTTTACTACCCCACCCTGCCTACCCAACACAATACTGAGGCCCAGGGAGCCCCCACTAGACCCCAGGGAAGGGTTCTAATTTTATTTTAAAAAACACTGGCTACTAACAACACACTTCACATTTTGTGGCCATGCAGCTTTCAGCTCAGCTGTTTCCCTGCTCCTAACTGGGAGCTTTAACTAGCCATGACTGCAGCTCTCTCTCCTCAGCTGCCCATTGCCACCTCCCAAGCTCTACGGGGCATTTATCAAAATTTCTGGTGGAGCTGCGGTTCAGGAAGGTGAAGGAAGCTGGACTCCTCCACCTCCTGCTGAGCTCCTGTCTCCCCCTCTTCCTCCCACATGGAGCAGGCTGCAACCTAAGCTCTAAACAAGCTGTGGGTAGCAAGTGTCTACAGGCATTTTCATATTTAGCACTGTTCAGGTGGCTGCAGAAGCAGCCCCAGCCTATCCTCCTCCTTTACTCTCCTCCCTGCTCTCCAACACAAAATCAGGCCCAGGGAGCCCCCTTATACCCCAGGGAGGGGTTCTAATTTTAATTAACATCATTTGCCAACAGGGAACTAACCCACCTGGGCTACCAATTCTATAAAGCAGGCCTCCTAGGGCATCCCTAGCCCACAGGACCACCAATGCAAAGTTTATTTCACTAAAGCTAGGTCATTAGCTCAAAAGAGGCTCCACTATCCCACCTAGGCTACCATTCTAAAATACTGGCCACCTGAACATCCAGAGCACTAAGGATTTTAGCTGAGCTCTTCCCCAAACAACATTCACTACTCTTTCTTATCCTTTTATTACTTTTATTTCCTTCTTCTAGATCTCTATTTCCTACTATGACCCAACTGTAACCTTTAATTTAAATGTCCCTTTTCCTTTTGTGTTGTCCTAAACCTCTTGTATCTCTTGGTTCTCTGTTTCTGCTCTCACTACTGCTTTTTCTACACATTAATCTAATTTTCTTTACAGATCTGACAGGAAGCCATCTCTTTTCTTCCACATCATACTAACATACTAAAATGCCAGAAGAGTAGGCCTAACGGCCTTTCGTGTCTGCTTATTTGGTCAGCCCCCAATCTGAGAGCTGACCTTGCTGTCCCCCCCACCCCACCCCCTCGGGGTTCTCCATTCCCAGTCTGAGATATTCCCCCTGTATTGGACTTTGCCAGTACAACCCTACCCCTGTACCTGCCCCAACCCCTCTTGAACCCCTCCACAGTCTCTGCCTCCACTAGTCCCCTGGACAGCGCATTCCATGGTTCCACCACCCTTTCAGTGAAGCAGCACCTCCTCCTTTCCCCTCTGAGTCTTCCCCCCTCTAGCTTCCACCCGTACCTTCTAGTTGCCCCCCTTTCCTTTGGAGCACCCCAACCGAGCCTCCCCTATTTAGCCCCTTCATGTACTTGAAGACCTCTATCATGGCCCCCTGTCCCTCCTCTCCTCCAACGTGTACATGTTGAGCTCCTCAAGCATCTCCCCATAGGTCCTTTCCCCCCAAGCCCCAGATCATTTTGGCTGCCCTCCTTAGGACCCTTTTCAGGACTGCAATGTCCTTTTTTCAGTGTGGCCTCCAAAACTGCACGTAGTACTCGAGATGTGACCTAACCAAGCAGTTGTACAGAGGGATTATCACTTCCCTCCTTCTGGAGGTAATCCTCATAGCGATGCATCCCAGCATCCTATTGGCTTTGGCCACTGCCCTCCAACAAGTCTCAGAGTTGTTCATTTTGACATCCATCACCACCCCCAGGTCCCTCTCAGCCATCGAGACTTGAAGCATTATACAAAGCAGCCAGAAATGATTGCACGCGAAGAATACGGAATGCTAAATGCAGCTATTACAAAGAGGCTCTGATCAACTCTTGGGGCCAGGGAAACAAATTCTGGAACAACATGAAAGAACTCACAGGCAAGGATCCTAAAGCACCACCCACTATGCTCAACCTTCATGGCACTCCTACACTTGACCTAGGTATCATCACCAGCACTTTTAATAATGCATTTACAAACCTGGACAGTGTCCTTCCACCAAATTTTTTCGACCTCCCCTCCAGCTCCTCCCAAGTTACCCCCCAACTAGAGCATACAACCCCAAAGTTTTTTTTTAAGGAGGTCCCACCACAAGTAGCTAGAAAATACATTCAAAAGGCCATCGGCAAACAAGGGTACAGTGGTGACTCCCTTGACCTGAAACTGCTGGCACAAGTCCTCGATGAAATCTTAGAACCACTTACAAAGATCTTTAATCTCTCGCTTAGATTGGGCCATTTCCCCTCTCTCTGGAAGAAAGCCACTGTCACACCGGTTCACAAAAGTGGAGACAGGACACTGCACGCCAATTACAGACCTATCTCACTCCTCCCCCCACTATCCAAAGCGCTGGAGTGAATAGTGTCGGACCAACTAGCTGAATTCCTGGATAGGTACAATGTACAGTGCCCAGAGCAGCATGGCTTCAGAAAAGGGCACAGCACCACCACTGCACTACTGGAATTTACAACCTTCATCCATGCCACTCTTGACAAAGGGAATTGTGGAGGGGCAGTATTTATAGACCTTACCAAGGCATTCGACACAGTTAACCACCCCCTACTGCTCAAGCAACTGTCCTCCATTGGGATCTCCAGCGATGCCCTTCCATGGTTCACCAGCTACCTTGATAATTGGATCCAGCGTGTAAGGATTGCAGGGATCTCTTCAGATGAGAAACCGGTCTGCTCCGAGTCCCCCAGGGGTCTATTCTGGGCCCTCTACTCTTCTCCCTCTTCATCAACAATCTCCCCAGTGCCTGCCACCAAAAAATATTACTTTACGCAGATGATGCAGTCCTGTTTTCCAGCCACCATCACATTACAGTCCTTGAATCCCAGCTGCAGCTCGACTTCAATCGCATCGAAGACTGGTTCAATTCTCATAAACTTGTCCTGAACCACAGCAAGACTAAAGCCATGTCCTTCTGTAACTGACAGAGCAGGCACAACTCTCTGTCCCTCACCATCAAGAACCACGCTGGGAACCCACTCGAACATGTCAAGGAGTTCAAGTACCTTGGTATTACCCTGGATAGTACCCTCTCCTACACTCGGCATATTGACACTGTTGCCAAGACCGCCAATATAAGGATTGGACTACTACACAAACACAAACACTGTATGCCTGTGGATGCCCTTAAACTAGCCATCTACAGCTCTGTCACCTCTATCATTGACTATGGCCTTGCCATCTATGGCTCTGCCTCAACAAATGCCCTCCGCAGGATCTCAGTTGCTCTCAACAAAGCCTGTAGACTACTGACTGGTGCTGCCTGACAAACTCACACCTGTGACCTCTGTGCGCAGGCCAGCTGGCTACCCCTACGCAGCAAAATACAATACCAGACCTGCTTACTTACCAAAAAGATTCTCCTTGGTCTCATGCCTCCTGGTGTTAGCTCACTCCTTACTACCTACAGTGGCACTCAACAAAAACGTGGTGCCCAATCTCTAACCTTTCAGATTCCCACATGTCGTACCTCCATGGGTCAGCGGTCCTTTATCTATAGAGCCGCTCAATGGTTCAATTCCTTCAATAAAGAAGCACTTTCCTCTACTACACTTGGACCCTTCAAAAGGAATCTCAAACTTTACCTAACCTCTACCACTCAATGTGACTTCTTCTCTGAACAGAGATCTCTCTAAACACCTCCCAGCTCACTCATGTCTCACAGTCCACCCTTTCCCAATCTCATTCCCTCTGGCACTGGGCCTTCCTTGTGACTCCTTTCCTGCTTCACATCTCCACTGGTACAAGACATTTTCCACCACCATTGGACAGTGGCCCATTAGCCTGCCAACTTCCTCTCCCAGTCGCATGCCTGCAATACTAACTGCCTATGGTGCCCTCTATCTTTTATTGTTACCGCAGCCAGCTGCCTACTCAAGCTGCTCGTTTTATGAATATTATCTCAAAGTATGTTATAACTGAGTATCTTTATTTTTTCTTTTAGTTGTTTTGGTTGTTTAGTGTGCATTCTTTTACTACCTCTGTATGTATATTGACCCTCATCCTTTGACATGGAACCTTTGTAAACGAGCAGTTTCTGCGCAAAGGTATTTGTAATCCGAGAATTTAATAAATAAATAAATAAAAGCATTACACCCCCGTGTATACACTTGGACCAGATTTCTGGTGCCCAGGTGCAGAACCCTGCATTTCCCTGCACTGGACCTCAGACTCCACTTCCTTGACCACCTCTCCTGAGCATTTAGGTCCTCCTGCAGGGTAACCCTCCCCTCCTCCCCATCCACCACTGCTCCCAACTTTGAGTCATCTGCAAAGAGACTCATTTCACTCTTGATACCATTCCTTATGTCAGAGACATAGGCGTTAAACAGAAGGGACCCTAGGACCAATCCCTGAGGGACCCTACTGATGACCCTCCTTGGAGATGAGACTAACCCCCCAACCACAACCATCTGGGTATGCTCCAAGAGCCATTTTCCTAACCATCTGATCATCCGTTTCCCCACCCTCATTTCTCCCTGTTTACCCAACAGGTCCCCATGAGGAACTGAGTTAAATGCCTTGCTGAAGTCAAGAAGGAGGATGTCCACCAGCCTGCCCAGGTCTAGGGCACTTGTCACCCAATCGTAGAACTCAACAAGGTTTGTCTGACATGATTTTCCTGGGACAAAGCCATGCTGTCTATCTTCCAGGTACTCCAACTTCTACAGTACCCCCCCAGCCTTTCCTTGATAATACCCTCCATCACCTTGCCCGCCACAGATGTTAGGCTGATGGGCCTGTAGTTCCCTACCTCCTTTCTTGATCCTCCATTGAGGATAGGCACGATATGTGCCACCCTCCAGTCCTGGGGCACCCACCCCATTATCAGAGAGATGTTGAAAAGCTCCATCAGAGGTTCCGACAGGATATCCGCTGCTTCCCTCAGTACCCTGGGATGTAATTCATGTGGCCCTAGTGCCTTCTCCATCCTAAGGGACCTGAGGGCTTCCCTCACTCTCTCTAACAGGATTTCCACCTTCACTTCCTCCCCCTTGGCCCCCTGTTCTTCATTCCCCCCCTCCTGACGGTGATGTCACCCCCCCCAGACCCGACGGGGCTCCCAATTGGTAAGAGTTCTGCCCCCTCCTCAGTTTCACCATCTCCTCCCTTGGATGACACAGCCCTCCCATTCTTTCTGGTAAAAACTGAGGCAAAGTACTCATTTAGTACCTTGGCCTGCTCCCCTGGGTCCTGTGCCCATTCCTCCCCGGTTCTAATCCTGCTAATCTTCCCCTTCACCTTGCTTTTTTCCCCAATGTATCTAAAGAACCCCTTTTTCCCCCTCCTGATTTCCCTGACCAGGTTCTGCTCCTTCCTTGCCTTAGCTGACCTCACCACCCTAGTGACCCTTCTGGCCATCAGCTCATACTCCCCTTGATCCCTTTTGCTCCTTGAGCATTTGAAGCACGTATAGGTAGCCTTCTTTTCCCTCACTGCCTCCTGAACCTCCCGGGTCCACCAACATGGTTTTCTGGCCTTACTGCATTTGTGCCTCACTCTTGCACAGGTCTTGGTAGCCTCCTGCACCCCACTCCTGATGATTTCCCACCTACTGTCAGCAACCATGTCTGGCCTTATCCCAACCAAATGATCCTTGAGGATCCTTTCCATCCCCTTGAAGTCCAACCCCCCTTAGTCCAGGCAGAATCAGACCGTGGCATGATCACTCCCCTTCAATGGGTCCCTCACCTCCAGGCCCCTAATCTGGTCACTGTCTGCCAGGACTACGTCCAGTGTCCAGGCCTCCCTAGTTGTCTCACCCACCTGCTGGGTTAGGAATGATTCCTGGAAGACATCCAGCAACCTCTGCTCCCTTGCCACTGAGGACGTCATAGTCCCCCAGTCCGTCCCTAGCATGTTTAGATCACCCATCACCACCACCACCCATCCCTTGCCAAGTCTACAGTGTCTCATGACATTTGCCACCAGACTCTCTTCCAGTTCCTCCGTCAGTGCATGGGGGTTGCTATACCACTCCTATTTTAACTCTTTTGCCCCCCCCCTTTGTTTTCAGGGTGATCCAAATCGCCTCCACAGTCCCCTCCACCCCTCCTATATCAATGCCATTTCTGACCATCAGTGCTATCCCCCCTCCCCTTCCCTCCTCCCTGTCCTTCCTGAACATAGTGTAGCCCTCCAGGTTTAGGTCCCAGTCTTGCCCTGGGGTGGCCCAGAACTCAGTGACAGCTCCCACATCCACCTAACTCAGTTAGCATCGCCTGGAGCTCTGTCATCTTATTTCCCAATCTCCTGGCATTTAGCAGGACCACCCTCTACCCCTTTCCTCCCCTCCATTTTCCCCATGTTTCCATGTGACCACAGTCTCTATCCCCTTGCTTGTTCTCCCCACTAGCCCTCAGCACCGGCAGGATTTCCGAGAAGGGGGCAAAACTGCAGCTTCCTTTCTGAGCTCCACCTGAGATAATCTCTCAGTAACAGCCCAAACTATTCAAACAGCACAGATTAAATATCAAGTAAGTATCATTCTATGCCTATTGTCCTTTGCACCCTATTTACAAGGGCTCTGCGAGTCAGCATATTTGGCCTGACAGGCCAATTTCGGGCCAGGCTGGACAAAACTTGAATTGGCCCAGTTTGGCTTGAAATTAAATGAAGGGTTTTGAGGGTCAAAATACATTTTATTTTAAATGGCTTATCATGTACTATTAAAACATGATGTTAAAATGCATGAAAAGCTATGAATGATAACTTTAAACAGAACCTTCATAATGAGTGTGGCAGGGTACCTTACCAAGAGGTTCAAAGTCAGGCAAACATCTTCCTCGTCTACTGGTCCAACCCACACCTACCCAGTCCTACTCCCCTAAGTAATACATCTCCCCATGGTGGCACTGATGGTGGCCGTGGGGTCAGCAGTCTGAAAAATGAGCGCGCTATGCTGCTGCTGCATTGGTGAGACTGAGAAAACCTGAGGAAAACACATATCATAGGCTATGGAGGATACTGGAGCAGAGCAGCATACCCGGGGCAACATACTTCCTCCTCCACAGTTCCAACCCACCCACCCCTGCTCCACTAGGTAGTACTCCCCACTGATGTTGGGGGAGTGATGATAATGATGGCAAGAGAGCTTGGGTAAAGGAAAATAAATAGCAGTCTGAAAAATGAGAGAGCAAACGAATAGCTATGCACTGCTGCTTTGTTGAAACTGAGGAAAACACATATCGTAGCTAGCTGCTAGGTGACGAAGGACACTGGAACAGAGCAGCATACCCAGGGACAACATACTTCCTCCTCCATGGTTCCAACCCACCCACCCCTGCTCCACTAGGTAATACTCCCCATGGCAGCACTGATGTTGAGGGAATGATGATGATGATAATGATGGCAAGAGAGCTTGGGTAAAAGAAAATAAACAACAGTCAGAAAATGAGAGAACAAAATGCTGTCCAGCTGGCTGGGTGTGCACAGGGGAATAATCAGAACAAAAAAGCCAAAACTCCAGCATTACCCAGTCCTACCAAAACAGATTACGAGCAAATACCCAAGTGATGATTTCACTGTTCTTTACTTTTTGCATGCATTTTGGATCCATGACCTTGGGGTGCCTATATGAATTTATGAATGAATAAACATCACTGTGTAGCTGTTCTGTTCTTTTACTTTTTTCTTGTATTTTTACTTTTAGTGGGTCATAGCTGTATATCTGTGTTTCTATTTTATTAGTGGGTCACTTTAAGTTTAAATGAAGTGCAACAGCAACTGGTGAACACTATCTGATGAACTGAAACTGGAAGTAGCAGGCTTGTGGGTCCCCGGGTGTGGTTCCTGAATGGGGTCTTGGCACATCTGGTATGTTTTTGTTTAATAATGTTGAATTGTTTCACATGCCATATTCAAGAGCAGTGAAATCATCTCTTTGGTGCTTGCTCGTAATCTGTTACGGTTAGTTGTGTTTTTTTTTTGTCTTTTTAAATAATCCCCTACATGTGTTTAGGTATGTACAGTAAATGAAGACAGGTGGAGGGGAGATTTCATGTATTTGCAACACACACTAAGGCACTCACTCACTGATTCTAGAATTACAGTACAGGTGTATGTACCGGTATTACACTTGTAATTAGGTCGAGGCAGGTTTATTTTCAAAAATGTTCACTGTTCAACATGTTCTGGGTCCAAACTACTCAGAGCAAAGGATGCAACATCGCCAGCAGTACTAAAGATGTGCTCTGAGGCACACTTGTAGGTGGACATCCAAGATTTTTGACTGCAGCTTGAGTCATGGCTCACCAAACCGAGTGCTTGCTTTTCCAATATATAAGAGGGTCACATTTAGGATTGGTCTCTCGAGGCTCCATGAGGTAAATAGTCAGAACTTTTTCAGTGCTAGGCAAACATGACTGTTCTGATATTGGCGTTGAGCAGTCCAGGGCATTTAACTTATTCTAGATATCATCAGATTTGTTAACTTTAACATGAAGTGGACTAGAAGTGGAATGAGAGTCTGTTTGCTGTGACAATGCAAGAGAACTAGTAGTTGTCGAGTTCTGCCATGACTGCCTGGTGATGGCTGTTGCTGGCCATGGCCATCCATTCTGTCTTGGACCTCTTGAATCTCATCAATGAGTTGTGCCATGATATTCGTTATTGGCACACTGTCTCGCACCAAGATGTCCTTGAAACGAGGATTCAGTATGGTAGCAATTACATATTTCTTATCTGTAAGAACAGAATCAAATCTTCTCTGCAGTTCTGCATTTAAAATGGCAGCAAGTGCTGTACTCTCCTGTTTTTTTTGGTTTTTTTTCAATTGTTTAACCAGGAGTGGCACACTAAGCTGAAAGCTTGTTTACAGGTGCGACCTGGCAGCACAGGGAAGTTAAGTGACTTGCTCAGGGTCACACAGTATGCAAGTGGAGGCTGTGGGATTCAATTGTGATTGACCTTCCTTTCCATTATTGTCCATGGTTATCAGCAGTCTCTTTGAAAAGGATGCATACCATTGGTATGACCTGACTAATGGATACACTGTTACTACTGAGTACCTTTGCTGTATTTTCAAATGGTACTAGTGTTTTCGCAACTTTTTCCAACAACTTCCATTGCATGATCATGCCCCCGATATCATGGACTAAGGCCATGTTATGTACTGCCAACTTCTGCTACAGTAGACACTCCAACATATAATAGGTGGAATTCCACCGAGTAACTATATCTTGGATGAGGTTCCTAGATGGTACATTGTAGTCACTTTGGTACTGCCTAAGAATGGATGTGGCCTTTACAGATCTGTGAAAGTGGCCACATATCTTATGTGCAGTGTGAATAAGGTTGCATATGTCAACTTGGTGTTGCTGGGCATGGTGCACAACCAAGTTGAGCGTGTGTGCAAAGCAAAAAACGTTAACTCTCTGCTCACTACCACAGTCCTGAAAAGCTTTGATAATATTTGCACCATTATCAATAACAGTCATACCAATTGTAAGGCCCTGGGACACAATCCATTCTTGCCACAGTTTCTTCAAAACTGACCTTATATTTACAGCAGTATGTTCAGTGTCCATTGGAGACACACTAAGTAGTGCCATACCCCTGTATTCATCAAGAAGCAAACAACTAGATTGACTGACATTTTGGGTCTGAACTGCTGACGATGCTGCAGACTTCTTAAATGTGACCTAGTGAGCTGTGAGAGATAAGTAAGCATGTGGTGCAAAGCTTGTCCAAAGGTCTGTCGTAAAGTGAACAAATCCCCCCTCTGCCTGTGTCAACTGACTGGAAATTACATTTTTCACTGCCTCATATATTTCAGATATGAAACGATTGGAAAAAAATATGCCGTGAAGGCATTTGATACCTAGGCTGTAATTTCTGTAACAGTCGCCAAAAACGGATGTGTTCTACTTTGGCATATGGCTCTTGATCAAGTACTATCATCTCCGCAATTAGGCTGTCAGTTTTTACTGCAGTTTGATGACCAGGCTGAAATCTGTTTTTTGCAGCAAATGCTGCGTTTAAAGTTATCTGGGTTTTTTTCATGACTACCTAACGGTGCAATGGAGTTTGAAAATGCGCAGTTCTTTTCTGAGAGACATGGTGGGGTCTTGTAGTATTTTTGGTGCTGACTATGGTGAACCTTCCTCTGTATACTGTGAAATAAATAATTCACTATCTACCTCTGCAAGCTGTGTGGGAGTACAGCATAAGTATCTGCTGTCATCATTGTCAAAAAAGTCGATATCATCCAAGCTACCATCATCAGTATTTATATTCTTTTTCATCACTGTTGGATGCTGACGCTGGAGATGTCTAATCAGTGCAGTCGTACTGAGGTTACGCGCTGACTTCCCCTTACTAAATCTACTTTTGCAATGAATGCATATTGCTTTAAAGGAATTGTTTGGGCATATAGAGAAATGAAAAGGTGGTAGACTACCTCCTGGCCAGTGGTATGCAGGATGAAAGGCAGTATGGTTTCACGAATGGGAAGTCATGTCAGACCAACCTGTTAGAGTTTTTTGATTGGATGACGCAGGTAGTGGACTAGGGAGGGCAGTGGATGTGGCCTATCTTGACTTCTGTAAGGCCTTCAATACCGTACTGCACAGAAGGCTAGTAAATAAGCTGGAGAGCTTAGCGGTGGGCTAGAAGGTAACTAGGTTGGTGGTAAACTTGTTGACAGGAAGGAGCCAAACAGTGGTGTTACATGGGGTACATTCCAGGATAAAAGGGTTAATGAGTGGGATGCCTCAGGGGTCAGTACTGGAACCCTTACTTTTTAACATTTATATCAGTGATCTAGCAGAAGGACCAGAGGGTAAGGTGTGCCTACTCGCTGATGATACAAACATCTGCAGTAGGGTGGACACCCAAGGTGGAGTGGAGTGGAGGCAATAAGGCAAGATCTGGAGAAGCTGGAGAGGTGGTCGGAAACCTGGCAACTAAAATTCAATGCAAAAAAGTGTGCGGTGATGCACCTGGGACGGAAAAACATTTGAGTGGCTTACACCCTTGGGGGGGAAGAAATCAAGGAAACAGAGCAAAGAGAGGGATCTGGGGGTTATTATGTCAAGCAATCTTAAGGTGGGGAACCAGTGCAGCAAGGCAGTAGTAAAGGCAAAAGGTAGGTTGGCCTGCATTGGAAAAGTCAGAACTAACAGAAGGAGGGAGCTGCTAATGCCACTGTACAAAACAGTGGTGAATGCAGGCTACAGTTCTGGAGACTGCACCTACATAGGGACATTGAGGGGATGGAGAGGGTTCAGAGAACAGCAACCAAGATGGTGCATGGGATGTAGAGAAAAACATAAGAACAGAGGTGGAGACAGCTGAATCTATACCCACTAGAGACTAGAAGGGAGAGGGGGGACATGACTGAAACTTTTAAGTATGTGAACGGGATCAATAAGGTGAAGGAGGGGAGCTTGTTCAAAAGTAAGGAGGGAGCTAGAACAAGGGGGCATAGCCTCAGATTAGGAGGGAAATACAGAGGCAATGTGAGGGGGAGGTTCTTCACAGAGATGTTGGTAGAGGCCTGGAACAGGCTACCAGAAGGGGTGGTGGGATCGGAAATGGTGAGTGGATTCAAGAGGGCATGGGACAGACATATGGGGTTGTGAGGAGGGAGAAAACTTGTGAGCCAGTAAAAGGAGGAGGGGGAGGAAGGGGTGTATATAAGGGCAGACTAGATGGGCCGGTGTGATCCTTTTCTGCCATCAAATTTCTTTTAATCTGTGAATGTGTAATTCTGCACTACAGAAAAACTTTTTCTGCCTCTTTTTCCTGGTACAAAAATCAGATACTGGCTGTGTCCATGAAGTGTTAAACAATGCTGGAAAATTCTGTGAATGCTACAAGTTGCACATTGATTTGCAGTGCCAGTGACACCTGTAACACCAGTATGTGGTTAGTGTGCATTCTGTACAACAGACTGTGGTGGTGGGCTGGTGATATTACACAGACACTTGTTTTTTTTTTGTTTTTTTTTATTGAGACTGAAGAAGTGGAAGATGATGCCTGGTTATCATTCACCCTGTAACAGAAGGGGAAGAATTGCCTGGGAAATCATCATCATCATCATCCTTATCCTTATCACCACCACTACCACCACCAAAGTCTGCAAGCTCAACATTAACAGTATCTACTTAAACATTAAATTCACATTCAACTGCAAGCAACTCTAATGTTCATCATCATCATCATCTTCCATCATTCAAAGAATTATCACTGCCTCTTTCTCTTATTACTGAAATATTTTGGGTACTTTCTTTGTGTGAAGTTGCTACACTTTTTGCACAAACTATTCTTTTAAACCGAGATAACGTATTTTTATTTTATTTTTTTTTTAATCAGGTGTAAACAGCCTCTTGGGCTTTACAATGCAAACAGATCTTGTACGGGTTACATTAGCTGAAAACACAGTGCTGTCACTTTCCTTGGTGCTAGATGTAGTATTGTTCTGGGGGCATCTCTGGCCTACTTTTCTGAGTCCACTGTTCTCCATTAGTAGTATTACTTGAAGAAAAAATGTATTCAGCGACTGGCAATGATTTAAATACTGACAAAAAAATTCAACACAGTGAACACCCTCTAAACTGGGACTGCCACTGCTCTCTTTCTGTATCTTTTTTTTAAGTCAGCAACATAACAATTAAGGATAATTCTTATTCATATCATATGTGACTGGTGACGATTTAAATACTGATAAAGAAATTCAACACGGTGAACACTCTCTAAACTGGGACTACCACTGTGCGCGTGCTCTCTCTCTCTCTCTCTGTATCTTTTTTTTAAGCCAGTAACATAACAATTAAGGATGGTTCTTATTCATATAATATGTGACTGGTGATGATTTAAACACTGACGAAGAAATTCCTCATAGCGAACACCCTCTAAACTGGAACTGCCACCTCTCTCTCTCTCTCTCTCTCTGTATCTTTTTTTTAAGCCAGTAACATAACAATTAAGGACGATTCTTATTCATATTATATGTGACTGGTGATGATTTAAATACTGACGAAGAACTTCAACACAATGAACACCCTCTATAAACTGGGACTACCACTGCACTCTCTCTCTCTCTCTAACTGTATCTTTTTTTAAGCCAGTAACATAAAACTAACCATCATCATCACAAGGGACAACTACTGCAAATATAATACAAAGAGTACTATTATTTTATTTACTGCCTCTGCTGAATTTCATTAAAGAATGGATGAGATTTAATTAAAGCCCCTCTAATAATCTGGCACTTCTGCTGCTCTAAGAGCTCTCATGCAGTATCGTTTTTTTTTATTTATTCATTCTTGGATTACAATACCTCTGAGCACAGACAGCTCATTTAGAACGGTTCCACATCAGTGGGGAGGGGAGACAAAACACACAAAGGGGTAAAAGTACAATGTTTCCAAAACAGTACAATAAAGAGAGCAAAAAGGTAGGAAGCAAGGAAATAGCAGCCATAGGCCTTGTCAAGCTGGTGTGGGAGGGGTAGGAACAAGGGCTGAGGTGGGCAGGGGGTAAGAAAGGTAGGAGTTGGCAGTCATAGGCCTTGTCAGGCTGGTGTGGGAGGGTAGGGACAAGGGGTGAGGTGGGCAGGGGTAGAAAGGTAGGAGTTGGCAGACATAGGCCTTGTCAAGCTGGTGTGGGAGGGGTAGGGACAAGGGGTGAGGTGGGCAGGGGGTAAGAAAGATAGGAGTTGGCAGTCATAGGCCTTGACAAGCTGGTGTGGGAGGGGTAGGGACAAGGGGTGAGGTGGGCAGGGGGTAAGAAAGATAGCAGTTGGCAGTCATAGGCCTTGACAAGCTGGTATAGGAGGGGTAGGGACAAGGGGTGAGGTGGGTAGGGGGTAGTAAAGATAGGAGTAGGCAGTCATAGGATTTGTCAAGCAGGTGTGGGAGGGGTAGGGACAAGGGGTGAAGTGGGAAGGGGGTAAGAAAGGTAGGAGTTGGCAGTCATAGGCCTTGTCAAGCTGGTGTGGGAGGGGTAGGGACAAGGGGTGAGGTGGGCAAAGGGTAAAAAGGTAGGAGTTGGCAGCCATAGGCCTTGTCAAGCTGGTGTGGGAGGGGTAGGGACAAGGGGTGAGGTGGGCAGGGGCTAAGAAAGGTAGGAGTTGGCAGCCGGCAGCCATAGGCCTTGTCAAGCTGGTGTGGGAGGGGTAGGGACAAGGGGTGAGGTGGGCAGGGGGTAAGAAAGGTAGGAGTTGGCAGCCATAGGCCTTGTCAAGCTGGTGTGGGAGGGGTAGGGACAAGGGGTGAGGTGGGCAGGGGGTAAGAAAGGTAGGAGTTGGCAGCCATAGGCCTTGTCAAGCTGGTGTGGGAGGGGTAGGGACAAGGGGTGAGGTGGGCAGGGGGTAAGAAAGATAGGAGTTGGCAGTCATAGGCCTTGTCAAGCTGGTGTGGAGGGTAGGGACAAGGAGTGAGGTGGGCAGGGGGTAAAAAAGGTAGGAGTTGGCAGCCATAGGCCTTGTCAAGCTGGTGTGGGAGGGGTAGGGACAAGAGTTGAGGTGGGCAGGGGGTAAGAAAGATAGGAGTTGGCAGTCATAGGCCTTGTCAAGAAGGTGCAGGAGGGGTAGGGACACGGGGTGAGGTGGGCAGGGGGTAAGAAAGGTAGCAGCTGGCAGTCATAGGCCTTGTCAAGCTGGTGTGGGAGGGGGAGGGACAAGGGGTGAGGTGGGCAGGGGGTAAGAAAGATAGCAGCTGGCAGACATAGGCCTTGTCAAGCTGGTGTGGGAGGGGTAGGGAAAAGGGGTGAGGTGGACAGGGGGTAAGAAAGGTAGGAGTTGGCAGCCATAGGTCTTGTCAAGCTGGTGTGGGAGGGGTAGGGACAAGGGGTGAGGTGGGCAGGGGGTTAGAAAGATAGGAGTTGGCAGTCATAGAACTTGTCAAGCTGGTGTGGAAGGGTAGGGACAAGGGGTGAGGTGGGCAGGGGGTAAGAAAGGTAGGAGTTGGCAGTCATAGGCCTTGTCAAGAAGGTGTGGGAGGGGTAGGGACAAGGGGTGAGGTGGGCAGGGCGTGAGAAAGGTAGGAGTTGGCAGCCATAGGCTTTGTCAAGAAGGTGTGGGAGGGGTAGGGACAAGGGGTGAGGTGGGCAGGGGGTAAGAAAGGTAGGAGTTGGCAGTCATAGGCCTTGTCAAGAAGGTGTGGGAGGGGTAGGGACAAGGGGTGAGGTGGGCAGGGGGTAAGAAAGGTAGGAGTTGGCAGTCATAGGCCTTGTCAAGCTGGTGTGGGAGGGGAGGGATAGTAGTGAGGTGGGTGGGGAGTAAGAAAGGTAGGGTTGGCAGTACATGGAGGCCTTATCAAGCTGGTGTGGGAGGAGTAGGGACAAAGGGTGAAGATGGGCGGGGGTAGGAAAGATGAGGGTTGGCAGTCATAGGCCTTGTCAAGCATGGTGTGGGAGGAGGTAGGGACAAAGGTGGTGAGGGGGCAGGGGTAGAAGGTAGGAGTTGGCAGACATAGGCCTTGTCAAGCAGGTGTAGGAGGGTGGGGGCAAAGGAATGGAGGTGGGCGGGGGTAATAAAGGTAGGAGTTGGCAGTCTAGGCCTTACCAAGCTGGTGGGAGGGTAGGGACAAGAGTTGAGGTGGGCAGGGGTAAGAAAGGTAGGAGTTGGCAGTCATAGGACCTTGTCAAGCTGGGATGGGAGGGGGGTAGGGACAAAGGGTGAGGTGGGCAGGGGTAAGAGAAGGTAGGAGTTGGCAGCCACAGGCCTTGTCACGCTGGTGCGGGAGGGGTAGGGACAAGGAGTGAGGTGGGCAGGGGGTAAGAAAGGTAGGAGCTGGCAGTCATAGGCCTTGTCAAGCTGGTGCGGGAGGGGTAGGGACAAGGAGTGAGGTGGGCAGGGGGTAAGAAAGGTAGGAGTTGGCAGCCATAGGCCTTGTCAAGCTGGTGCGGGAGGGGTAGGGACAAGGGGTGAGGTGGGCAGGGGGTAAGAAAGGTAGGAGTTGGCAGCCATAGGCCTTGTCAAGCTGGTGTGGGAGGGGTAGGGACAAAGAGTGAGGTGGGCAGGGGGCAAGAAAGATAGGAGTTGGCAGTCATAGGCCTTGTCTAGAAGGTGTGGGAGGGGTAGGAACAAGGAGTGAGGTGGGAAGGGGGTAAGAAAAGAAGGAGTTGGCAGCCATAGGCCTTGTCAAGCTGGTGTGGGAGGGGTAGGGACAAGGGGTGAGGTGGGCAGGGGGTAAGAAAGGTAGGAGTTGGCAGCCATAGGCCTTGTCAAGCTGGTGTGGGAGGGGTAGGGACAAGGGGTGAGGTGGGCAGGGGGTAAGAAAGGTAGGAGTTGGCAGTCATAGGCCTTGTCAAGCTGGTGTGGGAGGGGTAGGGACAAGGGATGAGGTGGGCAGGGGGTAAGAAAGGTAGGAGTTGGCAGTCATAGGCCTTGTCAAGCTGGTGTGGGAGGGGTAGGGACAAGGTTTGAGGTGGGCAGGGGGTAAGAAAGGTAGGAGTTGGCAGTCATAGGCCTTGACAAGATGGTGTGGGAGGGGTAGGGACAAGGGGTGAGGTTGGTCAGGGGGTAAGAAAGGTAGGAGTTGGCAGTCATAGGCCTTGTCAAGCTGGTGTGGGAGGTGTAGGGACAAGGGGTGAGATGGGCAGGGGGTAAGAAAGACAGGAGATGGCAGTCATAGGCCTTGTCAAGGAGGTGTGGGAGGGGTAGGGACAAGGAGAGAGGTGGGCAGGTGGTAAGAAAGGTAGGAGTTGGCAGTCATAGGCTTTGACAAGCTGGTGTGGGAGGGGTAGGGACAAGGAGTGAGGTGGGCAGGGGGTAAGAAAGGTAGGAGTTGGCAGCCATAGGCCTTGACAAGCTGATGTGGGAGGGATAGGGACAAGGGGTGAGGTGGGCAGGGGGTAAGAAAGATAGGAGTTGGCAGTCATAGGCCTTGTCATGCTGGAGTGGGAGGGATAGGGACAAGAGCTGAGGTAGGCAGAGGGTAAGAAAGGTAGGAGTTGGCAGACATAGGCCTTGTCAAGCTGGTGTGGGACGGGTAGGGACAAGGGGTGAGGTGGGCAGGGGGTAGGAAAGATAGGAGTTGGCAGCCTTAGGACTTGTCAAGCTGGTGTGGGAGGGTAAGGGACAAAGGGGTGGGGTGGGCAGGGGCAGGAAAGCGTGGAGCTGGCAGTCCTGAGCCTTGTCAAACTGGTGTGGGAGGGGTAGGGGACAGGGGTGAGGTAGGCAGAGGGGTAGAAAGGTGGGAGTTGGCAGCCATAGGCCTTGTCAAGCTGGTGTGTGGAGGGAGTAGGGACAAAGGAGAGCCAGGTGGGAGGAGTGAAAGGTGAGTTGGCAGTCATAGGCCTTGTCAAGCTGGTGAGGAGGGGTAGGGACAAAAGGGTGAGGTGGGCAGGAGGGTAGAAAGATGGGAGTTGGCAGCCATAGGCCTTGTCAAGAAGGTGTGAGAGGCGTAGGGACAAAGGGGTGAGGTGGGCAGGAGGAGTAGAAAGGTAGAGTTGGCAACAATAAGCCTTGTCAAGCTGGTGTGGGAGGATGGGGCAATGGGTGAAAGGTGGGCAGGGGATAAGAAAAGGTCGGAGTTAGTCATAGCCCTTGTCAGAAGCTTCTGTGGAGGGTAGGGACAAGGGTGTGAGGTGGGCAGGGGTAGAAAGGTAGGAGTTGGCAGCCATAGGCCTTGTCAACTAGGTGTGAGGAGGGTAGGGACAAGGAGGAGGTGGGAGGGGGAGAAGGCAGGTTTGGCAGCCATAGGTCTTGACAAGCTAGTGTGGGAGGGTGGGGACAAGGGGTGAGAGGGTGGGCAGGGGTAAGAAAGATGGGAGTTGGCAGCACATAGGCCTTGTCAAAAAGCCGGGTGTGGGAGGGTAGGGACAAAGAGTGAGGTAGGCAGAGGCAAGAAATATAGGGTTGGCAGTCATAGGCCTTGTCAAGAAGGTGTGGGAGGGTGGGACAAGGGTGAGGTGGACAGGGAAAAGAAAGGTAGGGTTGGCAGTCATAGGCCTAGTCAAGCTGGTGTGGGAGGGTAGGGACAAGGAGGGAAGTGGGCAGGGAGTAAAGAAAGGTAGGACAAACCACAGGCCTTGTCAAGCTGGTGTGGGAGGGTAGGGACAAAAGGGTGAGGTGGGCAGGGGTAAGAAAGATAGGGTTAGCCATAGGCCTTGTCAAGAAGGTGTGGGAGGAGTGGGGACAGGGGTGAGGTGGGCAGGGGTAAGAAAAGGTGGGGTTGGCAGCATAGGCCTTGTCAAGCTGGAGTGTGGGAGGGGTAGGGACAAGGGGTGAAGGTGGGCAGGGGTAAAAGGTAGGAGTTGGCAGCCATAGGCCTTGTCAAGCTGGTGTGGAGGGTAGGGACAAGGGGTGAGGTGGGCAGGGGAGTAAGAAGGTGGGAGATGGCAGCCATAGGGTTTGTCAGAAGTTGAGGGAGGAGAGGTAGGGACAAGGAGTGAGGTGGGCAGGGGAGTAGAATGGTGAGATGGGGAGCCATAGCCCTTGTCAAGCTGGTCGGGAGGAGTAGACAAGAGGTGAGGTGGGCAGAATGAAAAGGTAGGATTGCAGTCATAGGCCTTGTCAAGCTGGTGCTGGAGGTAGGGACAAAAGTGAAGTGGGCTAAGGTAAGAAGGTAGGGTTGGCAGTCATGAACCTTGTCAGATGTGAGGGAGGGGGAGGGCAAGGGGGGGGGTGGGCGGGGAGTAAGAAATGTAGGGTTAGCAGTCAAAGGACTTGTCAAGAAGATTAAGGGAAAGGTAGGGACAAAAGAGGGGTGGGCAGGGGTAAGAAAGGTAGGAGTGGGCAGCCATAGGCCTTGTCAAGCTGATGTGGGAGGGATAGGGACAAGGGGTGAGGTGGACAGGGGGTATGAAAGATAGGAGTTGGCAGTCATAGGCCTTGTCAAGCTGGTGTGGCTTGGGTAGGGACAAGGGGTGAGTTGGGCAGGGGGTAAGAACGGTAGGAGTAGGCAGTCATAGGCCTTGTCATGCTGGAGTGGGAGGGATAGGGACAAGAGCTGAGGTAGGCAGAGGGTAAGAAAGGTAGGAGTTGGCCATAGGCCTTATCAAGCGGTGTGGGAGGGGGGGACAAGAAATGAGGTGGGCGGGAGTGAAAAGGAGTTGGCAGCCATAGGCAATGTCAAGCTGGTGTGGGAGGGCCGGGACAAGGAATGAGATGGGAAGGGGTGAAAGGTGGGTTGGCAGCCATAGGCCATCAAGAAGGTGTGGGAGGGGGGGGACAAAGGTGTGGTGGGCAGGGAGTGAAAGCTAGGACTTGGCAGCCTAGGCCTTGTCAAGCTGGTGTGGGAGGGTAGGGACAAGGGTTGAGGTGGGCAGGGGTAAGAAGGTGGGAGGTGACAGCCATAGGCCTTGTCAAGAAGGCTGTGGGGGTAGGGACAAAGGAATGAGGTGGGGGTATGAAGGTAGGGTTGGCAGTCTAGGCCTTGTCAAGCTGGTGTGGGAGGGTAGGGACAAGGAGTAGGGTGGGCAGGGGAGAAAAGGTAGGAGTTGGCAGTCATAGACCTTGCTCAAGCTGGTGTGGGAGGGTAGGGAAAAGAATTGAGGTGGGCAGGGGTAGGAAAGATAGGAGTTGGCAGCCATGGGCATTGACAGCTGGTGTGGGAGGGTAGGGACAAGGAGTGAGGGTGGGCAGGGAAAGAAGGTAGGGTTAGCAGCCATGGGCCTTCACAAGAAGGTGTGGGAGGGGTAGGGACAAAGGGTGAGGTGGGCGGGGTAAGAAGGTAGGGTTAGCAGACTAGGCCTTGTCAAGAAGGTGTGGGAAGGGTGAGGTGGGCAGGGGTAAGAAGGTAGGGTTCAGCCATAGGCCTTGTCAAGCTGAGCAGGAGGGTAGGGATAAGGGTGAGGTGGGCAGCGGGTAAAGGGAGTTCGCAGCCATAGGCCTTATCAACTGGTGTGGGAGGGGTAGGGACAAAGGGTGAGGTAGAAGGTAGGGTTGGCAGCCATAGGCCCTGTCAAGCTGGAGTGGAGGGTGGGACAAGGGCAGAGGTGGGCGGGGTAAGAAAATAGGGTTAGCAGCAATAGGCCTTGTCAAGCTGGTGTGGGAGGAGTACGGACAAGAGTGAGATGGGCAGGGGTAAAAAAGGTAGGAGTTGGCAGTCATAAACCTTATCAGCTGGTGTGGGAGGGTAGGGACAAGGGTGAGGTGGGCAGGGGTAAGAAAGGTAAGGTTAGCAGACATAACCTTGTCAAGCTGGTGTGGGAGGGTAGGGACAAGAGGTGAGGTGGGCAAGGGGTAGAAAAGTGGAGTTAGCAGTCTAGGCCTTGGCAAGAAGGTCGGAGGGGTAGGGACAAGGGGTGAGGTGGACGGGAGTGAAGGTAGGGTTGGCAGACATAGGCCTTGACAAGGGTGTGGGAGGTAGGGACAAGAGTGAGGTGGGCAGGGGAAGAAAGGTAGGAGTGGGCAGACATAGGCCTTGTCAAGCTGATATGGGAGGGAAAGGACAAGGGTGAGGTGGACAGGGTAAGAAAGATAGGAGTTGGCAGTCATAGGCCTTGTCAAGCTGGTGTGGGAGGGTAGGGACAAGGAATGAGGTGGGAAGGGAGTGAAAGGTAGGGTTAGCATGGTGTGGGAGGGTAGGACAAAGGGTGGTGGGCAGGGGATAAGAAAGGTTGGAGTTAGCGTCATAGGCCTTGTTAAAGGTGTGGGAGGGGTAGGGACAAAGGGGTGAGGTGGGCAGAGTGAAAGGTGGGGTTAGCAGACAGACCTTGTCAACTGATTATGGGAGGGGTGGGACAAGGGGAAGGTGGGCAGGGGTAGAAGGTAGGAGTTGGCAGACATAGGCCTTGTCAAGCTGGTGTGGGAGGGTGGGACAAGGGCCAGGGTGGGCAGGGGTAAGAAAGATGGAGTTGGCAGCCACAGGTATCAGAAGCTGGTGTGGGAGGAGTGTGACAAGGTGAGATGGGCAGGGGAGAAAATATAGAGTTGGCAGTCATAAGCCTTATCAAGCTGGTGTGGAGGGTAGGGACAAAGGGTGGGGTGGGCAGAGGTAAGAAGGTGGGGTTGGCAGCCTGGCCATGTCAAGCTGGTGTGGGGGAGTAGCGACAGGGGTGAAGTGGGCAGGGGTAGGGAAATGTAGGAGTTAGCAGTCATAGGCCTTGTCAAGAAGAGGCCCAGGAGGGTAAGGCAAAAGGGCAGGGTGGGCGGGAGTAAGAAAGTAGGGTTTGGAACAGGCCTTGTCAAGCTGGTGTGGGAGAATGCGGACAAAGGGTGAGGTGGGCAGGGGTAGAAAAGTAGGAGTTAGCAGACACAGGCCATGAAGCTGCTGTAAGGAGGTGGCAAGGTGTGAGGTGGGCAGGGGAGTAAAAGGTGGAGTTAGCAGTGTAGGCCTTGTCAAGCTGGTGTGGTAGGGTAGGACAAGGAATGAGGTGGGTAGGGGTAGAAAATGGAGTTAGCAGTCATAGGCCTTGTCAAGCTGGTGTGGAGGGGTGGGACAAGGGTGAGGTGGGCAGGGGTAAGAAGGTGGAGTTGGCAGACATAGACCTTGTCAAATAGTGTGGGAGGATAGAGACAAGGGTGAGGTGGGCAGGGGGTAAAAGGTAGTTGGGATCATAGACCTTATCAAGTAGCGGGAGGGGGTAGAGACAAGGAGTGAGGGTGGTCAGGGAGACAAGAAAGGTAGGGTTAATATAGGCCTTGTAAGCTGGTGTGGGAGGGTAGGGCAAGGAATGGAGGGCAGGGGTAAGAAGGTGGGTTAGCCCATAGCCTTGTCAAGCTGGTGTCTGAGGGGTAGGGACAAGGGGTGAGGTGGGCAGGGGTAAGAAAGACAGGAGTTGCCAGCCATAGGCCCTTCCCAAGCTGATTGCATGGGAAGGGACAAAGAGTGAGGTGGGCTGGGGTAAGAAATATAGGAGTTAGCAGTCATAGGCCTTGTCAAGAACAATGGGAGGGTAGGGACAAGGGGTGGTAGGCAGGGGTGAAGGTGGGAGTTAGCAGTCATAGGCCTAGTCAAGCTGGTGTGGGAGGGGTAGGGACAAGGGTAAGGTGGGCAGGGGTAAGAAAGGTAGGAGTAGGCAGCCATAGGCCTTGTCAAGCTTGTGTGGGAGGGGTGGGGACATGGGATGGGGTGGGCAGGGGAGTGAAAGATAGGGGGTGGCAGCCATAGGCCTTGTCAAGCTGGTGTGGGGGGTAGGGACAAGGGGGTGAGGTGGGCAGGGGTAGAAGGGTGGGAGTGGGCAGACATAGGCCTTGTCAAGCTGAATGTGGAGGGGTAGAGACAAGGGATGAGGTGGGCCAGGGGGTAAGAAGATAGGAATTGGCAGACATAGGCCTTGTCAAGAAGGAGTGAATGGGAGGAATGCAAGGGACAAGGGGTGGTGGGCAGAGGATGGAAAGGTGGGAGTTGGCAGTCATGGGCCTTGTCAAGATGGTGTGGGAGGGGTAGGAACAAGAGGTGAGGTGGGCAGGGGGTATGAAAGCAGGAGTTGGGCAGTCATAGGCCTTGTCAAGCTGGTGTGGGAGGGGTAGGGACAAAGGGAGAGGTGGAGCAGGGGTAAGAATGGTAGGAGTTGGCAGCCATGGCCTTGTCAAGCTGGTGTGGGAGGGGCAGGGACAAGGAGTGAGGTGTGGGCAGGGGTAAGAAAGGTAGGAGTTGGCAGTGCGTAGGCCTTGTCAGAGAAGTGTGGGAGGGTAGGGACAAGGGAGTGAGATGGGCAGGGGTAAGAAAGGTGAGTTGGCAGTCACGGGCCTTGTCAAGCTGGTGTGGGAGGGCTAGGGACAGGAGTGAGGGTGTTCAGGGGTAAGAAAGGTGGGGTTGGCAGCCATAGGCCTTGTCAAGCTGGTGTGGGAGGGAGTGGGACAGGGTGGTGGGCGGGGGGAGTGAAAGGTGGGAGTTGGCAGTCATCGCCTTGTCAGAAGGTGTGGGAGGGTAGGAGCAGGTTGTGAGGGGGATGGGGGTAGCCATGGGCCTTGTCAAAATGCAAAGGGAGGAAGCCTCAGAATTATAGAGGTAACAACGAGTTACATGGTTATCCAGGTGTGAGGAGAAGACTGAATGCAAAGCAGATGGGGTCTCAGGTGAGAAGCAGTCACAGAACTGTTGGCCATGAGATGGCTTAACTTCAGTTTGAATGATCCCAATTTAGGTAGGATAGTTATATCACAATGAAGATTATTAAACCAGTGAGGTGCTCTGTAGGCAAATTAGCATTGCCCTGGGCTGTCAGGCATCTAGGAACATGGAGATGATGGCTGTTTGAGTTTGCGTATGCTGAAAATTACAACTGGGCTTAGCAGGTTTGCAGGGGCCTTGTGGCAGGAAGCTGAGAAGTGCTTTTGTCTAAAAGACAGGTTTGGTAGTGGATCCTCCCAGAGAGCTGTAGCCAACCAGTCTCAGCACAAAGATCACCGGTGTGGGTGAAATGTGTGGACCCTGTGAGTAGTCTGCATGCCTTGTTCAGAGCAATGGATATTCTGCACAACGAAGACATGGGTTCTCCATAAATTACAAGACCATAGTCTACAATGGATATGATGGAACTATATATAGCAAGTCAGAGGGCTTCCGGAATAAGGCAGTGTTTACGTCTATATAGGAGACCTATCTTGACATTGACAGCCCTGGCTACATTATCTACATGTTTAACATAGGATAGACAGCTTTCTGAGGTGACCCCTAGGTATTTGAAATATCGTATTTTATTCAAGAGGGACTCCAAGACTGTTTCTGATGGTAAGGTGTGGGATTTTTGCTTGATTCGGTGCTGCTGAACATCATTACTTTGGTTTTCTTCTGGTTGAGGATCAGTTTATGTTTAGAGAACCAGTCCTCCACTTCTGCACTAATATAAAAAATGGGATTACTATTTTCAGCACAATGAACTAGATAGATTTATTCAGCAGAACACACCAAAGAATAAGAAGCTCCTAAAAACAAACAAACAAAAAAAACTGGAACTGTTCACTCAACTGCTGCTCTTAGCGCTGTCTCTTTAAAGGGATGCTGTCAACACCCTTAGGTCTCAAAGTGTCCCTAGTTTAAACAAGCATTTGTCAATGCCGAACGTTCACTTGCAGGTATTTGCAGTGGTATTTGGCACTTGGACAAGCCTAAAAATCAGTGACAAGAAGCACAAGCATTTGTCAATGCCGAATGTTGCTTGCTTCTATGTGCTGTTTAGGTATTTGGAAGTCATTGAGTGCAAACATTGAAAATTGTGAACTTACGGAAGGCGTAGGAACTGCGCAATGCACGCTTTATGAAACAGTCATTTTTAGAATTTTTCACAAATTTTCAACATAGCCATTTTAAGACCTCTGCTCATGAACAGTGTCAATGGTGATTTTCTTAATGTGTCCCATACATTGATTTAGCACACCGACTGCGCCATTGTGTGCTACATGGGCGGAAACACGTTTTGGGCAGGATGTGAAAAATGACAGCTGTACTGCTCATAAGGAGGTGTGGTAAAATGGCAATGTTGAAAATCTGTAGTGAAAATATTGAAAATTCGGCAAACTTATGAGCGTGCGTAGGAACTGCTGGCGCCGCTAAATAAACAGTCATTTTGGAATTTTTCACCAGATTTTCAACATAGCCATTTTAAGAGCTCTGCTAATGAACAGTGTCACAGTGATTTTCTTAATGTGTCCCTATACATTGATTTCGCGACACCGACCTAACGCCATTGTGTGCTACATGGGCAGAAACGCGTTTTGGGCAGGATGTGAAAAGACAGCTAGTACTGCTCATAAGGAGGTGTGGTAAAATGGCAATGTTGAAAATCTGGAGTGAAAATATTAAAATTCAGCGAACCACGAGCCTGCGTAGGAACTGCGTAGCATGGCTAAATAAAACAGTCATTTTTGGAATTTTAAACCAAATTTTCAACATGGGGTTTTGGGACCCTTCTCATGAATGATGTCACTGTCATGGCATATTCGGACCCAAAAGGGTGATTTACATGCAGTGACTGACGAATCACCCTTGAGCAAATAACACCATGACAGTGACATCATTCATGAGAAGGGGTCCCAAAACCCAATGTTGGAAAATTTGGTGCAAAAATTCCAAAAATGCCTGAGATATGCAATAAGTTGAAACCCCTATCTAGCCCATTATACCGCTACCGGGCATTTCCTCAGTTCGGGTCGGCTTTGAAGAGTGCAGACGTGTTCCCGGTCCACGAAGATCATCGCGCCGAGCTCCGGAGGAGTAGTATGGGGTGAGGGGTGTGGGAGAGTGGGGTGCGCAGTGGGTGGGTGCGGGTTGTGGGAGGGGGCCTGGGAGAAGCGCTGTGGGACGTTTTAATTTACAGGTTTAAAAAAAAAACAGATGACTTGGGACGTTTGCCTCACTGGGGTGGGCTCCCAGCATGGCAGAAGGATGGTTGGGGGGCCTGGAGCCGATGGGGATTGGGCATCCCGTCGGCAAAACGGCGGGATGTTGGCCACGCTGGGTGGAGCTCCCAGTGTGGCAGCAAAGATTTGGGGGCGGCGTGGCGCGGTGCTGTGTATGACAGTGGTGGTTTCTTTGAAGAAGACCACCGCTGTCTACAACACTAACATCGACCATTGGTGCAGGACTGCCACGCCTGCTCAATGGGGGCACACTTCAAAGTGTCCCATTCTTCCTAAGACGCTCCTTGCGCATGTCGCAACTGAACGTAAAACACATTTTTAATTGCCAACATTCTGTAAAAGGCTGCTGATGTAGCTGGTAGTTTGATTTTGATTCTTTTTTCTTTAAAAAGTTAAAAACAGATTGCCCATCCTACTGGTGTTACCACACAAAAAGATTTGTTTACATTCCTCGATCAGCTCCAACTGCATCTTTCCTGGACTTAGGAACACCCACAGTACAGTCTAGCCACTCATGATGCAGTGGGAGTTTAGGAGGCATCATGAGTGACTGCACTGTTTGGGGGTGTTTCTAATGCTCAGGACGTATGCAGCAAGAACAGACCAAGAGTGTAAACAAAATAAAGTTGTTTATTAATATACATTCGCATGCATTTCAGTTCCACTAAATAAGGAGCCAGACAAAGCAAACAGCAACATCAATGAATTTTAGAGAAGGTAAGCAATCATTAAAAGTTGGTTTTTAAACTAGAACTAATATGATGAAAACAGGATGACAGTACTACTATTTAGTACAAAAATATTCATCTTTTTTCTGTCTCTGCCTCACTAAATACAATTCCCTTTCCTGTACTAATCTGCTGCAGCTCCTGTTGTCTCTTTAAGCCAGCCAGTACATCATTTTGTACAAAAAATATATACATCATTCTTCTGTGACCTCACCTCGCTCACTAAAATTATTAAATTCCTCATATCCCTCAGTGAGTGAAGCAGTAGTGTAGTTTTAGTTTTCTTCTGTTTTTTTTTACAGTACTATTTTATAGTACCACTACAACTAGGGCAAAGCACAAGCACTCCATGAGAAATCCACAGAAAACGTGCTCTGCTCTCACCCCCAGCTCACACACACAGACACGCTGCCTGCTGGACAACTCTGCTGCAAATGGCTTTTGCATGATGTTGAGGGTTTTATATTGTCTCTCAACATCACAATCATTTAGCAGCTCACTACAGCAAGGAAGCAACAAGGAAAGACAGCAGCTGCGACTGGACTGCCATCACTGCAGTCACATGATCGCCAGCACTGTCTAAATGCCCCATTGGAGGGTGAGGGTCTGGAGGAGGCGTAGTCTGCTGCCGTGGCTGTCACTCTAGGGACTGGAGAGGAGGGCATCATGCAGTAAGTGCATCTTTTTCAAACTTGACTGTCTGCATCTGCATCTGCTTCTGCATCCTCCCATCCTGAGTGGACTGACTCCTTCTATATCTGCTGCCAGGCTGAGAGAAAGAGTGATCCGTGGTGACAAAATGGTGGCAGTGGCAGTCCCAGACTCTCCCTTCTCCATTCTGACCACTACACACACACACACACACACACACACACACACACACACAGCATGACTCCCACTTCCTCCCATCTGCAGTGCACTCCAACCTCATTAACCCACTGACAGCAGGCAAGCTTTTCTGGGTGTGCTCTGCAGCTACTGGCAATGCTGCAGAGTGCTCACTGTGTATAACTAATTTCAGGCTTCCATTTTGAGTTTGGTGGTGTGAAACCCAATGTGGACCTCAAATTCAAACACCATAAACCCAAACGTCGGACATACAACTCAACCCAATGCCCAGTCCTACTATTTACCTTCTAAGAACTGTGGATCCTTTGTGACCCACTTTTCTATATTTTATTTTACAGGTCCTGTGGACATCATTCCTAAAGATTCCTGCCTCTGTCTCCCTAGTACTCAGGTAAGAGACTCTGGACTTATACCTGTGCTTGATGTGTTGCCTGTAACAGTGTGGCTGCACCCATAATAGTGTGTGTATTTGGGGATGAGCTGGCCATGTGGTTGGGTGGGGTGACAAGTTATTGCTACATTTCTGTTTGCCACTTAAAGTCTGGTTCCGTGGAATCATTCAAAACTATGGGAGAGAAAATTCATGGAGCACAAGCCAGACAGAAGTGATTAAGTAGTTTTGTGGGTCAGTGTGTGTGTGGGGGAGACCACATGGGTTTCCGATGGTATGTGAGCTCTGGTTCCAGTTGTCTGGACTCATACAGGGTACATGAAACTAAGAACTATGACAGTGGCTATAAACATGCTACATGTGTGCAGATTTGTACAGAGGTACAAGTGTACTGCATGTATGCAGGCAGTATAACATAGTGGTAAAGGGCACTGAGCTGCAAACCTGGAGACTTGGGTCTGAATCTAGTCAGCCTCCACTTGCATACTATGTGAACCGAAGCAAGTAATTTAACTTCCTTGTGCTCCCAGGTCACACTTGGATACAAACTCTGCTTTAGTGTGCCTTTCCAGGCTAAAAATGTTTTCCCTTATGTGTGCAGTTTTAAGTGATCACTTGCTTGTTACTGCATGCCACATACATGCAATCAGTTTCAATTTCAGACAAAAACTTGTTTGCAGCATGCATGCTACACCTGCATGTCACACACATGCCACATGCATGCAGTCAGTTCCAATTTAACATAAAAACATGCCTGCAGCATGCATGCCACATAGGAAATTTTACATGTGCAGCATGCAAAATAATTCACATAATTATTTCTGTAAGAGAGGTTAAGGGGAGTTTTATTGTTAGGTTAGGATGATGGTTACTTCTCATTCTCCTGCACTTTTAGAAATTACCTTCACAGATTTCACAGGATGTATGGGATGGACAGGTTGCAGTGAAAGTACTGAAAAGGACACAAGGGGATAAAACAATAGCTCTGTTCCACTAGCCACTCGCCACATTGCCACCGGCGAATGTTTTAGCGTGTGGCTAAAATTTCTAACGATTTTTAAAGTTACCCAAGCCACAAGGCTAAACCTTCTGTTCATGCCATTTTTAGCAGTAGCATAGTACGTGGTTTAGAATAACTAATTTAGCAGTGTATAACGTGGTGTGGCTCATGATTTTACATAGTGGCTAAACAGCCTGGGGTCACTTTAGCCACAGTGGCTAACATTTAAAAATCCTGGAGGAACAGAGAATAGCAATAAAACTTCTCTTTGGGGGGCAGTAGGTGCTATACACCTGCCTAACTTTGTGCAAAACCATACCACTTAGGTGTGAGAGCAGAAATGTGTATGGGATGAGGCGGTGGTTAAGTACCCATTATTTGACTGAGGGGGACAGGGATGAAGGCAGTATGGATAAAACAATAGGATAACGCAAGTCCTCTATAAAAGAGTAGGAAATAAACTTGGACAATAATTTTAAAGGGAATAAGGAAAGGAGTAGGGAAGAAAGAAATGAAATGCAGTGACAATCTTTGTATGTGGAATATTTAAATAATGTGCAAGTATTTTAAAGAGGAAAGTTGGAGGACCCACAGATGGATTGGAGGGCTTTGCATGTGATGCTGAAGGTGGGAGTGGGATGCGATATTTGTTTTGCCTTTGCATTATCAAGGAAGATGTAAAGAAATGCAGTCTCCACACTCGCTATTCGGAAGATGTTAAGAAATGCAGTCTCAGCGCTTTGACAGAAGTTGAAGTCACTCTCCACCAACAAGAGGGTGGAGCAGAGGGTGACAGTGAAAAGTAGGGATACTGAACAAATATTTCTGCTCAGTATTCACAATGTAGAGGAGGAGGGTACCTAAACCAAACAAGAGAAACTCGAATAGAGGTGCGATACCAGTCCATTCACAGAAGAAAGGGTTTTGAAAGAACTCTTGAAACTGAGGGTGGACAAAGTAATAGGGCCTGATGGGATTCGCCCAATAATTCTAAAAAGAACTAAGGGTAGAACTAGTAACACCACTGACTACTCTCTTTAACAAGTCATGGGAGGATGGGGTGGTACCAGAGGACTGGAGGAGGGCAATGTGATTCCACTTCACAAAAGTGGGTGCAGGACAGAGGCAGAAAACTACAGACCAGTTAGTTTGACTTCAGTGGTAGGGAAAATGATGGAATCACTTCTGAAGGAAATAATTGTTGAGTACCTAGAGGCCAGTGGGGCTCAGGACCCAAGGCAGCATGGTTTCACTGCAGGAAGGTCACGTCAGATGAACCTAATAGATTTCCTTGACTGGGTGACCAAAGTAGTAGACCAGAGAGGGCTGTGGATATGGCCTACCTAGATTTTAGAAAGGCATTTGACACAGTCTCACACAAAAGATTAATATATAAGTTAGCCAGCCTTGGAGTAGGTCCCAAGGTGGTAGCCTGGATAAAAACTGGCTGGACAACAGGGCGCAAAGGGTAATAGTAGCAGGTCCACAGTGAAGAAAGGAGGGTAACTGAGTGGGTGCATGAGGTTCTGTACTGGAGTGCGGTCCTCTTTTAATGTCTTTATAAGTGACACTGGAAATCACCTGGAAGGAAAGGTATGTCTCTTTGCAGATGACACAAAGATCTGTAAGAGGTTGATACACAAGGTGGGGTGGAAAGGATGAAAAGGGACTTGGCAAGGTTGGAGAAATGGTCAAATATGTGGCTCAGATTCAGTACAAGAAGTGCAAGGTAATGCATCTGGGAAACAAAACCCAGGGAAGAGTACACAATGGGGGTGAGTTAATAACAATAACAAAAATCGAAAGAGACCTTGGAGTAATTATATCAGATGACCTAAAGGTGGGCAAGCAATGTGAGAAGGCAGTAAGGAGAGCTGGGGAGATACTGGGATACACAGGGAGAGGCATCAACAGTAGAAAACAGAAGTTGTTATCCCTCTGTACAGACAGTTGGTAAGTCCCTATCTGAGTACTGCAGTGCAATTCAGGAGACCCCATCTCCATAAAGACATAGACAGAGTGGAGGCTGTTCAGAGGAGGGCAACAAAATGGTGCAGTGTCTGCACCAGAAGACATAGGAGGAGAGACTAAAGCAGCTTAATATCTATACCCTTGAGGAAAGGAGGGAGGAGGGAGGAAGCACCAAGATATCTCATTGACAGATGCCAACCTCCCCACAGCGATGGCACAATACCGACACAGGTATTGTGCACATCTTCATCACTGTTTTCTGCACCCCACACCCCTGCACCCCTGGACTCTAGGATTGCAACTCCAGGTTGGAGTTAGTCTGGGCGGGGTGGAACACTGGGGAAGGTGAAACACAGAAGAGGACCATTACCCGTGAATGTCAGCGTGGTGGTCTTTTTCTGTGTTACGCCATCGGGAAGTCGACCACAAGGTGATGATGAGGGGACATGATAGAAACTTTCAAGTATCTCAAGGGAATTAACAAAGTACAAGAGGGTAGCATCTTTCAGAAGAAGAGATGTGCAAGAACAAGGGGACACAATTTGAAGAGAGAGAGAGTTGTCGTGGAACAGCCTTCCTGAGGAAGTTGTGGAGTCAGGAACCGTGGGAGAATTCAAGTGCATGGGACAGACATAAGGCAATTCTAGTGGGGGTAGGAGGAAGTAAGCTGTTGATTAACTAGAATCTGCAGCTTATCCATCAGGTAGGGATATGGGCAGACTAGGTGGGCCAAGCAGTCTTTATCTGCCACCAGATTCTATGCTTCTATGTAAGAGACACCACTTGAGACAATGTAATTGAGAGACTTGGACTTCAGGAGGCGGTGAGTGTTGCAGGCATACAGTAGCACTACAGATCCCTGGCTCAAGTTTAGCTACGATCAGAAAAAATTAGGTTTTTTTGTTTTTTTATCAACATCGTGATGTCAACCATCCAATGTTTCACCATACTACCTGCACTAATGTCTGGCTGTTCCTCTAATGAATGTGCATGAAACTTTTCAGAAATAGTAAAAATCACTGCACTGAAAGATCTCAAGAACAAGGACTAATTTTTGCTTTCGTTGAGGGCTGTGCCTCTCACAGAACCCTGCTCATGTTTGCTGGTTTGCTGAGAAACATTTATGAATGGTGACTTTTGAGCCATGTAGAAGGAATGACTATTCATTTCTGCTTTACGTTGGGGGTTGTGCCTCCCATAGTCCCCTTCCCATTTTTACATATGACACTGATGATTCTGTTTTCATTTCTGTGACTACCAATGTTTCACTTATTTTTATGTCAGCAGCAAACCGCATAAAGAAATTATGTTTTTATAAATAATGTAGCACTCGGACCATAGTTAAATAAATTAAGTAAATAGATACAACACACAGATGTTTTATTGTGAGTGGCTTTTGCTTTGTTTGTGCTGAGACACCAATGTAATATTTAAGTATTATTTTATGTCATTGGCATTTCAGTCATTTATATGCAGTACACACAGCTCAAAACCCCATTCATGCAAAAGCATGAAGTGCAGTACTGTATATTGGAGGCTGTATAGTGTAGTGGTCAAGAGCACTGAGCTGCAAACCTGGAGAACTGGTTTGAATCCCACAGCCCCACTTGCATACTGTGTGATCCTGAGCAAATCATGTAACTTCCTTGAGCTCCCAGGTTGAACCTGGAAACAAGTTTCACCTTAGTGTGCCTTTCCTGGTTAAACAATTTCCCCATTCCTATATCTTCTAAGACAAAATGTATGCAAAGGGGTTCAGAGTGTTACAGTATATTTAGTGATGTTAGCAGCAATACTTTTAACGTACAAGGAGATTTATGACAGGTCTAAACTTTCATATTGAAGTTGAGGCAAAGGAATGTAAATGAAATGACAACCTAGTTCCAAGTATTCGTAAGCTGTCCGATTGAAGCATAAAAATGTGCACTTCTGCTGAATGATTAATAAACACTAAGTTAAAAATACATTATTAATACACAAAACACATGAAAAGCAAAAATAAGACAAGATTAAGCTAATAGCAACCCCAATAAGAGATTTCATTTTGTAAGGAAGTCTGTCAATAACAATGTTTTCTTTTATAAAAAAATTAAATCATTCTCATAAAAAATCAGAAAGATGCCATTCACCACATCTGCTTTGTTCTTTCTCATCAGCTTTCTTACCTCCAGCTTCATGGTCCCCTGTTTTAGTCTCCAGCACCACCTGCTTACAATTCAGAACCACACTGCTTAGAACCTGAGCAGCTCGTCAGAGTTTGGAACTAGAATGAGTTCCCAAAAACAAGTTCTCTCTACAGCTCCTGTGTCTACTGTTGCTGCTCTAAGAAATTCAACTGCACTTCCTGTCCCCTCTGATACTCCTGCCTCTCTGGAACTAAATTCATTTCCTGTCTGCCACAGAAATGTCTCCTAAACTATTTAAATCAACTCATTAATATTCAAGTTGTGCTGCTGCAGAAGGGTTAAAGAGGCAGAAACACATCCAGATTTGGCATCACATGACTGAAGCAAAGCCAGAGAACCATTCAGTTAGGATGGAAACACACAGTACAAAATGGGCAAGGAAATCCCAGTGTCCTGACTGACTGAGACTTGGGTCTAGCCTCGGCAGTAACAGAGCACCACCAATGGGTTAAAAACAAGTCCCTGCCAATCAGGGCAACTCTCCAGAATTCATAAGCCACTCACTGTACTTCCAATATCCATCACAAACACAGCTGCAACCTTTACTCATATAGAAAACTTCAACTAGGACCTTAAAATCTAAATCCATTAAATAAAGTAAGTAAATAATTTTATATAGTAGTATGGTGGACGCTGTTCATGAAATCCATGCCTGGAACAGCGCTGTTGTCCTTCACCTCGGTCGTCACGATCTTGTTGTGCTACACCCAGTGCGTCACGGTGCAGCACAACAAGATCGCACACATTCGCCAGATGCGCATAGAGCTGGCCAGCAGGCAACACGGAAGGAAGCTTTGGCTGCAGACACAGAAGTAAGCTTTTTTTTTTTTCCTGAGTGTTCATGAGTGCTATTTATGGTTGCCCATACACTATAAAAGATTGTATATGAGCAACCATACACAAAACAAGGCAGTTGTGCGATCTTGAGGTTTCCATGGTAACGGACCTCTCGAGCTCGCTCTCGAGGTCTCAGGTTACCATGGAAACCTCTCGATCAAGTCTGCTTTCCTGTATGTCTTCAGCATACACAACTCTCTATGTTATTTTCATCACAAGAATCCCAATCTTACACACATACACAAATTTGAAAACAAGTACTATTCAAAGTTTCCATTGCTGGTGTTTCTTTGATGACCATGAGAAACCACCTCCTATCCCTACCAGTTTGCCAGAGAACTCCCTGTTTTACCTGGCAACAGATAAAATTAAGGTTCTGACTCCACTTGAGGCTTGGGGATGTATCTGTGTGTGTATGTATGCCAGTGGAACTCTGAAGAATTTGAATTTATGTATTCCATGCTACCAGTGTGTGTGGGAGGGGACATTCTACTGCTGGAATAATGCAGGGCTTTGAATTCTTCTGTTCCATGGTAAACAATCACACAATGTACTGCATGTGAAAAATACAGATGACTATTAGGTGAAAACATTTGTAAAGGAAATATTTTACATTATTTACAATATTTTATTATATCTTTTGTATTTTGAAAACTTTTAGAGTGTTTGTTTTTAACAGTTGCCTATGAGCCCAGTTTATATTTAAGCAATAAGACATTCCAGGGACAATGGAGATACTAGGTTTCCCCCATGGTCGGGGGCTGAAGGCACAAGGCTTTGCCTCATGCCTCACTATGCCCCTGACCATTGGAAGCTTCTACCTACCCTGTCATGCCTTATTGCATAAGGGCTGTTCCTACCCTCCAAAAGGCCTGTGGGAACCTCACTCCCAATATCAAGTCTCCACCATGCACTGGCATACTCTTGACACAACAAACAGCTGCCCTGCCATCCTCTACATGTTGGAAAGAAGGGAAATTGTTTAACAAGGAAAGGCACACAAAGCCAGAGCTTGCTTCAATGTGCAACCATGGGAGCACAAGAAAATTAAGTGACTTGCTTAGGGTCATACAGTATGCAAGTGGGGGCTGATGGGATTTAAAGCCAGGTCTCCAGGTTTGCAACTCATTGACATAACCATTAAGCTATACTGCCTCCAAAGGGCAGTATATTCTCCTATCTACATAAGCCACCTCTACCTGGGCACCACCACCATTCTCTGAAGTAGAACTTGGCCCCTGAGGCAGTTTCTAAAAGGGCACACTGACGGACTTTAATTCTTCCAGTTTCACAGAACTGATCATAGAGACAGACAGAATTTTATTTATTTAGTTTTTGTTAACCGGGTAAGTGCACTAGACAAAAACAATTGCCTATTTTCAGGCACGACCAAGAGAAATACATACAGAGGAACAGCATATTATAGGTAACAGCACAGTACAACACTACCTCGTGAGTTTAGCCAAATGATGCAGACTCTGTTATAAGTGATTATAAACACACACATTCCACAGTTTCAAATTAGAGTTGCTTAGATCTGATTCTGATGAAATCAGTTCAAGTTTAAGTTTATTTGCAGGAAAACTCCATTGAGCTCTCATTTACAAGGAGGTCCTGGAAGAACAACTTGGTACAAAGTATACACAATATTACAATACAATGCAATGCAATACAATACAATTGTGATACATTAAGTTTGAACAGAATTGAGACAGGTGAACAATGTACAGTAGTACAATATAATGCAGTTGTGATACATCAAGTTCAAACAGTGTTGAGACAGATAAACAATGTACAATAGGAGGAGTTATTGCTAAATTATATACATTTCAGGAACTAAGCAAACAGAAGGAAAGAAGAAAAGGGAAAACATGAAAGAGGTTTATTCAAGTGCTTTTTGAGTCTATAACAGTTTCTCTGCTAGGAGGGCTACTAGGTGTTTGGCAGTGGCAAATTTCTATAAGCACTTTGTTGGCCAGGGTTTTAAATATGTTTAAAGAGACCAGTTTAAAGAGTTTTAGTGTGGCTTGTAATTTTTTCAAGTGGATGCTATTACATGGCTCAATGCATCTTTACCATAAAGTGTGCAGATTTTGGGTACTTTAATAGCATGAAAGCATTTTTCTAACAGCATAGGAGCTATGATAATGATGAAAAGAGAGGGATGTAGGAAGGACTTTGTTCAGAAATGTTTTAAGAGCCCAGATACCAATGTATAGCATCCTTCTTGTAGTAGGAAAGCCCAGCCTACAGCTGTGTAAAGGACACAATGGTGGGTTCTGTAGAGTGCATTAACTATAAAGTGGATCGTGTGGTGAAACAGGGTATCAAGCTTATTAAGGTTAGTTACTGTGCTACCATTATAAATGATATCCATGTAGTCGGTGAAGGAAGAAAGGTGGCTTGAACCAGCCTTTTCTAATATCTAAGGCAGTGTTACTCAGTCATGACATGCTTAGGAGCCACATAAATAGTCAGTGATAGCCAAGGAGTCCCAACATATACCATATGTGAAGTTTGTAACACACACTACAAAATGATAATCAATAATTTAATAAACATGTATTTTATTTATTTAGTTTTTTTGACGGGTAAGTGCAATAGACAAATCCTGCCTATTTTCAGGCACGACCCAGGAGGGATACAGATGAATGCCAACTGACCTTGAATCAGACTAAGCCATTGGTGGTATCTTCAGTGAATAAGGGAAATTTGGCCAGGATGCCAGGGAAATTCTCTTATTCTTTTTGAGATGTGCCATGGGATCTTTAACATCTACCTGAGCTACCAATCCAGGCAGATGGGACCTCATTTTAACGTCTCATTTAAAATGCAGCACCCTGTCATGCTGCACTACAGTGTCAGTACTGGGATATTAATCCACGTGCCAGATGTGGGAACTGAACCCACAGTGTTCTGATCTCCTGACTTTAGAGGCAACTAGGCTACCTACTGGAGCCACTGACACTGATACTTTTACTAAAAACAATGACACAGTATTACATAGGAAAATACACTCATCATGCTTCAAAGGAATTTTAGAAGCAGGGTTATCATTGTTTATTTTTATTATTGATAGAATGATTCATTGAACTTGTGTCCTATTAATCTTTAAGAGCAGTCAGATGCTGGTATAAATTATAATTGTGTAACAGCACTATGACTACACTTTCAAAATGAACTCAAACCCTAAACTTAAGACAAAATATTAGTAAGTATGGAACAGAGTGAAAATACATAATAGTTTTCACCATGTTTACATGTTCAAGGGCATGCCATTTAGTCAAACTACTTATTTTTCTAAGGAGGTAGTATAGTGCAGTAACTCTACAGTATGAATTGTTATTCTATCTGAATTGTTACTTTTGTAAATTCCTTTGGTTTTCTGTTTTTGTCTCTGATTGTATGTGATTGATGGACTTATGCATTTGTTGCCCTGTATCCAATCAATCAAAATCTTTATTTAACCAGGCAGTCACCATTGAGCAAGCTCATTTTCAAGATGGACTTGGACATATACATGTTACAGATATAGAATAGTTACAAGAAAAAACATTCAGGGCAATGTACAATATACAGGAGAGCAGTGAAAAATACATAAGAGTAAGATATAGTCTACTATACATAATAGAAATGAGAGAACTAAAAGAAAGAAAATATATACAGATAGTACAAATAATACAAGGAGAGTGCCAAAAATTGCAAGGAGGGGTATCTTTGAGTAGCGCTATGGTAAGGTTGAAACAAAGGAGGGAGTGGTGGAGGGTAGAAGGAGCAGGGGCACCCTAAAGGGCCCACTGCAAGCAGGGATAGACAAACTGCCAATTAGAGGCTCCAACTTAAAGTGTAGAAGGCGACTCATACAAGGGATGTTCAGACAGGATTCAATGGGATGGACTGTAATATCTTGTAATACTATGATATCATGTAAGGGAGGACAGACAAGGAGAGTGCACAGAACCGTGCAGTAGGAGGAGGAGGGTGGGGAAGGGCAATAAGTTAGGATGTATTGCTACCTGTATTACTCTCACTACATGTTGTACTCTCCCGGGTCATGCCTGAAAATAGTCATTTTATGACTAGTGCACTTACCGGTTAACAAAAACTAAATAAAATAAATAGTGCAGTGGTTTAAGGCTCTGAGCTGTAAACCTGGAGACTGAGGTTTAAATACCACAGCCCCATTTGCATCTTGATTGTGACCCTATGAGCAGAGTCGCTTAACTTTTCTGTGTCCAGGTCACACCTGAAACAAACCATGCTTAGTGTGCCTTTCCTGGTTACACAATTTCCCCTGGTCTCATTATATTCCCCAAAAACAAACTGAGTGCATTTGTGGTCCCGGTGATGGTGAGATGGTGAGTTGGGATAGCCAGCAGTACCATCATTTGTACTGACTCCCACCCAGTCCAGTCCCGTATCAGGAGCCTGATGGATCCAGTGCATCCAGTGACTGCGCGAGCATGAAACTGGAAATTTTGCAGGACAGTCAGAGAGCCTGAATACATGGCAGGAATGGCAAGAACACTTGGCAGTCTAGTGTCATTGTCGGGAGTGCAAGTACCACACAGGAGAAAATAATCAAAAAGCAAGCTTGTTCATTGTTGCAACCTGCCAGATCACACTATGGGTGTGAATATTGTCCAGTCCCATAACACAACAACATTCACACCCCATAGCATGATCTGGCAGTTCATAACAATGAAAGAACCACAGCCACTAAAGATTATATGATTCATGAAGGAGCAGCAGTTTTTGGAATGAAGAGCATCTGCTCACGAACCTGAGTGAGTATTACTGATCTAAGGCAAAAATGAATTTGTTTCTTTAGAGACACTGAATTCTAGGCATTTTTCAGAGTTCAGATTTTCAGTACTGAAGGACAAAATCTGAATTCTAAAACCAAAGATCAGATGCAGAATCAGAAGCATATTCAACTCCGTATTAGACTGCAGTAAAATCCATTTGATTTGGATCCTGCACTCCTCCTACCTACTAATTTCCCCTTCTTCAAAAAAAACTGGCAGCAAGGTACCCGATAAAAACCCTGACTCCTGCCCTCTTACCTAAGAATCCCATCTACTGACTGTGTTGCCCAAACTCCAATTGTGTCCAGTTGTGCACTGCAGGGTCCCTGTCTCACCGGTCATCATCACTCCTGCTTCACCAGTGCCAACTCACTAGGATGTATGTTGTTCCACTTCAAATTACAGTCCTTCCCAGGCTGGTCAACAAAAATTAGTTCATCTCATCCCTTTCCATGGCAGTCTAGCCATCAGATTCTATCTATTTATTTAATTATTTATTTATGTATGTATGTATGTATGTATGTATTATTTATTTAACTAATTTAGTTATTAAAAATGTTTCACCAGATAGACATGCAGAGATATATTACAATCTCATTTACAGATATGACCTAGGTGAAGCGAAGGGGACATGTCAGCAGCAAATACAGAAACAGTAATATAATACAGTATACAGAAACACAGAAAGTTAGAATTTACATCAGATATGATCAGGAATTGGAGGACACAAAGGTAACTACAGCTTTACCAGCAAAATCAAGTACAGTCATAATAGGATATAATTGTATTTTTAAAAAGCAGTTCAGCGGTGGCATTACTGGTGGGTGAGATGTTACCCAAAGATTGCTCTATACTTGAGGAGTCCAGAACTAAAGCAAGTTGCCCAGAATTTAATTTGTCTTGTGGAACAATGACTCTGTTTCAGAGTGGGAGCGAAGATGGTGTGCTGGTAGAGCAGCAGGAGTGAGAAGGGTATGTAAGTAAGCTGGGAACTTGTTGAGCCAGCATTTAAGAGCAATGTGTTCCACACATCTATCAGACAGTGAAAGCCAGTCCAGATGGTCATATAGTAGCCAATGATGCCTCCAGGCAGAGGGCTTGTAGGATAAACCTGCACAGGTCATTACATAGGGTATCCAGTTTTGTTAAGTGGAATTTAGGGGTAGCAACATAAACTACATCACTGAAATTGATAATTGGAAGGATACAGCATTCAGCCAGGCATTTATGCATTTAGGCATGTATGCATTCCCAGTGAAAGGCAACCACCACCCAGTAGAAAGCATCAAGTTCCTGTAGAAATTTTATTTTCTATTTATTTTTTTTGTCTGGATATGCAAAGAAAAGTCAAAGCAATTATTCAGAATTACACCTAAATACTTATGTTGGGACACAGAGGATAAGGAGGCACCATACAAAATCTTAATGGTCAAGGTAAGAGCAGCAGCTGGTCATTTCTTGCTGCCAAAGAGGACAGACAGTTTTGACTGACCATGAGCTTGACAATTTGCAGCAAACTAGCCTGATAGCGCATTGAAGCCATATTTCAGGGCTAGAGAGATATCAGCAAGACATTGCCCAGATGAATTAAGGATGGTGACATCCATGTACATAAGAAGATTAAAGGACTGTACAGACTATGGGAAGACATTTACAAAATGGTAAACAGGAGGGTTCTAGAACAGAGCCTTGTGGGACTCTCAGTGATATGTTTATTTACTTAAAATTTGATGATCAGGAAAGGTACCATGAGCAAGCTCATTTCCAGAGTATGACCTGGGAAGGTGGTACAGATACAAACAAAGGGTAAACATAATAGAACAAGTGGAAGGAACAGTTGAACTCATATTTGCTACTAACATCAGCACTATACAATATCATACAGCGTGTATATACAAATATTTACAATATGAGGATGGAATACAACTAAGGGTAAAAGTCAGCAGTCAGAGTTAGGCCATAGGAAGAACATAGTGGTTTAGGGAGGAGTAGAGAGATGTGAAGAGGGGAGAAGAGTGGATGGGTACTAGGGGATTTAGATTTTGAGGAGGTTGTGGAATACAAGAGATCTAAAGACTTCTGAGGAGATACTGGCTGTATGTGGAAATCGGAGGATGGGGAGGGAGGTGAACTTTGTGGTATGGCACAGGTTATGAAGAACTTATTCGGTGCCTCAGCAACAACGGTAGGATCAGTGACTAGTGAACCTGCTATGCTGAAAGTTGGTGGGGAGGAGCTGAATGACGGGTGAGTGAGGGTCCACAGATCTTTCCAGAAGGAGGAGGGAGTGTTGTCGAGGCTTGCAAATTAACTTGAAGAAATCAATTTGGCCTGTCATATGCACTTAATGCAAATGTTGTGGAAGGTATGGTAGGTCTGAAGGTCAACTGCTATCCAGGAGGATTTATAATGATGTCATGAGAGATCCTTGTATCTGAAGACATGATTTCAAGAATGATCCAGGGTTGATGGGAGCATCTAACATGAATGGATTTTAGTGGGGCATGGGCATCCCAAACTTTTAGGAACATGGATGTGAAGTGGGAGGGCAGCACTGACAGAGAGGGAGGAGAGGAGAGGACAGGAGACCAGTTGACCAAGGCAAGGTCTTGAAGGAGTTTGCTCATGTCAAAGGATCTAAATGGATGATATTGGATGTATCTGGGAGGGTTATGAGGAGGGCAGAGTTTTCTTATGCAGAAGGTGTGACAGTGATCACTAAGCACATCAGATAGTAGACCTGCATCACAGATGTGGGAAGGGTCGTTATATTTGTGATGTAAATATATGTTTATGTGAATGTCTGCTTAAGGAAATGTCAGCCATCAGCTTTTAAAGAGGCCTGACCTTTTGACCCTAACACAGTAACTGCAGCAGCAGATGGCTAGTTTCCTTCTCTGTTTGACACATAGTGCTTCCTTCCAAAGACCAGGTTACAACACCTTGTAAAACCATCTGTTTTTTCCTTCTTTGGTCTGCTGGGATAAAGTATGTATTTTATGACCCCTGAGGAAAAGGCCATGTTATCGGGTTCCTGTTAGCTTGTAAACTTGCAATCACTTTTATAGGCCAGGAAGCTGGTAGGGAGGTCAAAGGGATAATTATTCTGTCATAAAGCCTCACTAATTAAGAAGAAAGATATATTTTATTTGGAATGTATGGTCTCTCTCTCGGGTTAGTGTCTCCAAATGTTTAGGATTTCTAATACCATGGCAAGAATGGACCCCATTCTTTAGCCAGAGCATATTCAAAACTCAAGAAATTAGTACTGTATTAATCTTTGATGTTTGCTGAGGCTCTTCTCAGCACACGCAACGTCCCCAAAATAGCTTCTTTGAAGATCATAAGGTGTCACAAGTATTGGTAGCATATTTAAATGTGCCTGAAAGTTCTTTTCATTAGTCCCATTGCTCCAAGCACTACTGGAACAATCTGTGTGTCCTTATTCCACATCAGTTGAGTTTCTGACTGCATATCTTGGTATTTCATGATTTTGTGTCTCTCTGTGCGCAGCACACTGTAGTCACTAGGGTGGCTATTTCAATCAGTAATGCTACCTTTGTTCTCTTTTCTTGTATTACAATATCAGGTTTTCTTGCTTCCACTTTCTTGGCTGTTGGTATTGGGTGATCCCATGTGATCATTACTTCTTCATTCTCTGTGACTCTTTGTGGTTCATGTTTCCAGTGTCTCTCTGCTACCTGTATGTTATAGTGTTTGCACAGTTTACAGTGGATCAATCTTGCTACATTGTTGTGTCTTTCAGTATACAGGCCTTCTGCCATGAGTACTTCACATCCAGCCACAAGATGTGCAACTGTTTTTAATTCTGTACTACAGAACCTGCACTTGTCTGTTTCTCCTGTTTTTTCTATGGATTTTGTGAACCATCTTGTGCATAGCCCACTATCTTGGGCTGCCATTATTAGTCTCTCATCTCGTGGCCTAAATTCACCTCTTTTAACCACTCATGGGTCAGGACTTGACCGACCTGTGTTGCTCCAGTAGCTCCCTGTATTTTCCACTATAATTATGGACTTTCCAATTGTTTTTCTTTTCTGTTGGTCTTTATCCTTATACTCCTTTTTCTGATTCTTTGCGTTTTCTGTTACTGACAATTCCTTATCTACTTTTGGATTGACATCAATCTCTGCTACCCTTCTGAATGCTTCTCCTAATTTGATGAGTGAAGTCATTTTAGGCTTATTTTCTTCATGATGCAAGACCTTGGCTATATTTGGGTCCAAGGATGCCAGTAAGTATGTATGTAGCCCCACTATTGTGGATCTATATGTAATCAATCTCAATGAGGCCCATGCCTCCCTCTGCCCTGGGATGTATAATCTTGGCATGCACTGATTTTTGTATATTAATTGGTGAGCATGAAACATTTTCTTGTTTTTATATCTAGCTGGTTCAACACTTTCTGTGGCCAGTCTATCACACCAAAGCTGTATGATATCACTGGAAGGCAAGTTGATTTATAGCTTGGACTTTATTGAACTCATTTGTTCATGTTGTGCTGTTGCTCCTTCATCTATTCCCAGGTATTTATACACTCCCTCTTGCTCAAGTTCTTTTATGTCACAAACCTCCATGAATTCATGTTTTCTTCAGAGTTAACTTTCCTGCTACAAATGTTGCTTTGGCACATTTGTCTAAGCTAAACGTCATCCGTATGTCATCAGAAAAGGTCTTAACAATTTGTAGTTGTTCTTTCAAATGTTTGTCAGATGAACTGTAAAGTTTTAGGTCATCTACAAATAGAAGGTGAGATGTTAGCTGCTGATTATTTTGTTTCTGGGGTTCAAGCTGTATCCATAGCCTAGGTTGTTGATTAGGTTACTCAAGGGATTAAAGGCAAGGCAAAACAGAAGTGGTGACAAAAGTCACCCTGAAATATCCTCATCGGATACTTATATTTGGGATGGTGATTTGACCTATGGCAGTGGGCTGAGACATATGACTGATAAAATTAATTCAAGTTCTCATGTTTGAGTGACCTCACAGCCAGCATCTGTGAGCTGTGTCATCAGGGAGGAGGAGTTTGAGATAAATATATTACCAGCCAGCTGGGAGAAAAGTTTTGCTTTGGGCATTTGGATTTTTGATTTTTGGTTGTGGGCATTTGACAAACTTGCCCTGGACTCGGATAACCTCTCACAGCCTTTGTAGGTAAATTTCAACCATCTGTTATTACTTGAAACCTAAGATAGTAGAAATTCAGTAATAAGGTGTTTTTATAATTATCCATTTACTTTAAAAGACCAATTTTATATGTTCTGTGTTTTGTATTTTATCTACTTTCAATTTTAGTAAACACTATTTTTCTTGAAATTCTGCCTGTGCCTGTCTCAGTTTCTTTTGCATATGAATGCTGGACAAGTGTTAATATTTCTGACAACTGTTAAGGGCTTAAAAGTGTGTTACTATCTTGCTAAGGTAAGAATATACCTAGGTCTCAAATTCAGTCTAAAAGGGTAGACTTGTGAAGCAGGCTGGTGCCCACTGGGTGAAATGTTGCACTGCATCCTGAGAGAGTACATAACTGAGCCTGTTAACTGGGTGTGCTAGTGGAAAAAGGTTCATATTTGGCCCCTGGACTCAAGGCAAGTAGGTGATTCGGATCCAGAACAGACAAGAGGGTTACACTGTTTGTCTCCTGTTCACATATTGCACTTTGAGGTTTGGCACTGTGGGAGCACAGGCCTGACCTGTGGGGTGTGTTTGTGACAGTTCTGGTTGGCGGTTCGATTTTAAAAATATTTGGTAACATGAGCAGTAACAGTCCAGTTGTCAGATTGATAACTGTAACAGTTCATATGCAAAATAAGGCAGTGATTAAAAAGTGAAGTGCTATATCATTGTGCTTACTGTCTAAGTTCTCTACCTGTTTTAATTATTTTTCGGGTGTAAGCTAGTGTAGCTGTAGCTTAGGAAGAAGATGGCTTCCAACTACAGCAGTACACTGCAGACTACCTGAGGCAATTGTGCTAAGAAAGAGGAGTCCAGCATGAGGGGTGAGCCAAAAGCATCTCATAGAGGCTCTTGTGGCAGCCGATGCCCAAGACCTCAAGTCACAGTCTGTGACTGGAAAGGACCAAACCTTGAGTGTGGAGGGCCAGGGTCAAACACAGTGCCCAGACCCGGGAGGAGGACAGCAGGACCAGTGCAAGCCAAGAGACACAGCAGCAGGGGAAGGTCAACATTCTGGAGCCAGAAGGGATTAGGCTGTAGAGAGAGTTGCGGAGAATGGAGCTGGAGTTCGAACAGAGGAAGCAGGGAATTGAGAGAGAGGAGGAGCTGAGAGCAGCGAGAGGCTGAGGAAAAAGAAGCCAGAGACAGAGAGAGGCTGAGTGAGAGGAAGAGAGACAGCTTCAGAGACAGGCCGAGCGAGAACAGCAAGAGGCCAAGCGAGAAGAGCATGAGAGCCAGGGAAATTTGAACTGGAGAAGTTACGACTCAAGTACCGCACCAGAGCAGGTAAGTGGCCAGGGTATAATTGGGACTCTAGGACTGGGTTACAAATTAAATTCTAAATTGATAAGCTGAATTTAAAGAGGGAAGATATGGATGCATTTTAAATTCTTTGAAAAGTATGTATTCAGGCAAAACTCCCAGAGAGTCCTGGAGCTCCAGCAATCCCCACTATTTTCTGGGAAAGCTCGGGACAGATTGGGTCAAATGGACAATCAGGACAGCAATGATTATAGCACACTTAAAGCTGCACTGTTAAAAATTATGACTTGACAGCAGAAGCATACGAGTCAAATTCCTTAAGCTCAGAAGAAGCCCTGACATGAGCTACAAGGAGCAAGCCACTAAACAATGTCAGTTTTAAAACGTTGGTGGGAAGGGATTGAAGCAGACTCTGTAGAGAAAATTGAAAATGTTGTACTTTTAGAGTGTTTCTGGGGCGTGCCAGCAGAGCTGAAAACCTGGCTAGAGGACTGAGATCCAAAACAGTGCAAGAGGCTGCTGAACTCTCAGGCCACTATGCCAGGAGCAGACCTGCTCTGAGAGGGAATTGGGTAGGTGTGGCAGCACAGAAAGGGAAAAGTGCACCTTCAAGGCAGCTAAAACCCTCCCTGCCTCCACTGAAACCAGGTAGCCCCAGGTTATAAAGAAAATATTTGCCTGTTAAAAGAAATGAATGCTGGGTTTGCAGACAACCTGGACACCTTGCCAGGCAGTGTCTAGAAAGGGCAGACAGTGCACAAAGTGGTGCTAGGAAAGAAGTGGGTTGTTTGTGTGTTCCTGAAAGCATGCCAGTAAACATGAGGGACACATACACCAGTCACTGGGAATGGTGTACAGACCCATGAGTTAAGGGACATGGGGCATCCCTGACTTTGGTAAAGGGGATTTGGTAGAGTCTGAACAGTTTATACCCAATCAATTTGTGACTGTATGGGGACTCCTGGGAAGGAGAAAATACTGCCACTTGCTTGTGTTCTCCTGGGCTGGGGTGAGACAGGTGTGAGTGTGAAAAAGGTTGCCATAGCAAAGAATCTTGCTTTAGATATAATTATTGGGAACAATCTCCAACAGGGGATGGTATGTGCAGTTACCTGCAGTCAAGGAACAAAGGTAAATTGTAGGTCCCTGGACCCTATAGAAGCCCTGTGGAAAACACTGGGAGGCTGGTTTCCGCAGCCTGTGTCTCCTGATATGGAGAATAATGAAGGATGGTAGAAATTTCCCAGGTAGCAGTTAACAGGACCACTACAGAAAGTTACCCTGAGAAAGAAGGTGTAGCCAGTAGTCAGAGGGTTAGGGATGACAGTGACCCTGAATGCCCTGATGCTAGAGCTAGGGACCCTAGTTTAGAAACTGGAGGACCTGTCCCATGCCTTAGGAATGTGTAAGGATTTTGCAGCTGCTCAGAAAAATGATCCCAGTTTAGAGAAGCTAAGGGCTTGGGCAGACTCTGATGGAGCACAGGAAGTGACGGAACGAAAGATTATTTGGACAATGGACTGCTGTATATGCAGGATGTAAAGACAGAGGGGAGGGTGATGGGCAGGTAGCTGATCATTCTCCAGGGGTACCATGAGTGGTTGCTCAAGATTGCTCACAATATTCCCATGTCTGGTCATCTGGGAATCACCTTCACTATGCAACAACTGACCCAGAATTTCTATTGGCCCAACTTCACCCAGCAGGTGAAGGAGTATTGTAGGTCTTGTCACTGGTGCCAAGAAATAGGGAAGGCAGGTTAGAAAACCGAAGCTGCCCTAATTCCCTTGCCCATAGTGGAGGAGCCATTCTGGAGGGTAGAAATGGATACTGTGGGGCCTTTGAATACCCCCAGCTCCTCCGGAAGAGGTTTATCCTGACTGTGGTGGACTATGCCACCCGGTACCCAGAGGCAGTCACCCTATCCTCACTGAGGACAGACAGAGTGGCAGATGCCTTTCTAGGGATTTTCTCCTGTGTTGGGTTTCTGCAGGAAGTTATCACCAATCAAGGGTGTACCTTCATGTCAGACCTGATGAAATGTTTGTTTGAGAGTGTGGGGTGGTGCAGAGATGCACAACACCATATCACCTGCAAGCCAATGGGCTTGTGGAAAGATTCAATGGTACCCTTAAATTGATGTGACAAGCTTTGGCAGAACAGCATGGGAGGGACTGAGAATACCTTCCCCACCTGCTGTTTGTATACAGGGAGGTGCTGCAAGAGTTGACAGGGATTTCCCCTTCGAGCTCTTATATGGACGCAGGGTATGTGAACCCTAGACTTGATCTGGAGGACTGGGAGGGCAAGCATGCCACCCAGGGAACTCCATAGTGGATTATGTCCTTTAGTTTAGGGAAAAGCTGAAGGAGCTTATGGGAACAGCCCAGAGCAACCTGGTTGCTGTCCAATAAAACAAAGGTATGGTATGACCACAGAGCCAGAGCTCGCTTGTATACTGTGGGTCAGGTGGTCATGGTCCTAATCCCAGTCTGGAAAGATAAGCTGCAGGCTAAGTGGGCAGGGCCGTACAAGGTAGTCAGAGAGGTGAATGATGTAAATTACATTATAGAACTACCTGACAGGAGACATACCAAGGAATTTACCATGTCAATATGATGAAGCCAAATGATAATAGGGCTGACATGGTGTTTGCAGTGTGTAATCTTGGGGAGGGAACAGATGAAGGGAACCTTCTGGACTTGCTGGAAGAAGAAAGTGGGAGTCCTCTGTGGAGGCAATAAAAATGTCACCCAGTTACACCCAGGACAGATCCAGGAAGTAAGGTAGGTTTTAGTAAACTTTGCCCATTGTTTAGTGCCAAGCCTGGACTAACCCCTTTAATAATAATAATAATAAATAATAATATTTTTATTTATATACTACAATTCAAAAGTCAAAGCGCTGTTCATACATACATATCATAAAACAGTTCAATAAAATCTTACAGGTAATTCAACTTCAGTTAAATTTCCCACAATCCATAAAAACATCAGATGTAAAAAGCCTGCTTAAACAGATGTGTTTTAGGCTGATTTGAAGCTCTCCAGGTCCTGCACTCTCTAATCTGAAGAGGTAGAGAGTTCCACAGAATAGTGCCACAAACATAAAAGCCTGGGCCCCAGGTGTTTTCAACCCGCGCTGGGAACCTCTAACAACCCCTCATCAGTTGAGCAGAGAGGATGGCGGGGCTGTAGGGAACCAGAGCTCTTGTGGGTACCTCGGTCCCAGTCCATGCAGGGCTTTGTAGGTCTGGAGACTGACCTTGAAGGTGGTCCACCACTGTATAGGCAGCCAGTACAGATCACGCAGCATGTGAGTAATATGACTGGAGCGTGAAGTCCCAGTCAACAGTCATGCTACAGCATTCTGCACCAGCTGCAAGTGGCAGATATCAACCCTGGAAGCCCCAGGTAAAGGAAGTTACAGTAGTCAAGGCGGAAGATCACAAGACATGGATCAATGTGGGCAAGTCATTGGATGGAGGTGCTTAATTCTGGCAACATTCTAAGATGGTAAAGGAGGACTTGATGACTGCTGACACCTGTGCATGCAGTGTCAGCCCATTGTCAAGAACCACCCCAAGATTATGCACCCTTTCAGGTAGGCATTTGTACACCTTCAAGCCAAAGTCCAGAGGGTAAACCCACCACAGATCTCTCTATCTGGCACCCCGGATCCACAACCAACACCTCAGTCTTCCTGGAATTCAATTTCAACTAGCTGGACTTCATCCAGTCATGGATCTCCACTAGACAGCTGTTGAACACTGAGACCGCACTCTCCTGGTCAGGTGCAAAAGACAGATAGAGCTGTGTCTCATCAGCATAGCAGTGAAACCTCAGTCCATATCATCTTACAATGTCTCTGAGGGCAGCATATAAACTGCAAACAACATGGGGGACAGCACTGAGCCCTGAGGGACCCCACATGGCAGACAGAATGGCTCAGAGGAAAAATCCGGACACCACCCTCTGAGACCTGCCAGCTAGGAAGAGTGGAACCATCTGAGAACTGGACCAGCCAGGCCACAGATAACCTCAGGTGCTCAACCAGAACCCCATGGTCCACAGTGTCAAATGCTCAGGAGAGATGCAGAAACACCAGGATGAAATGGCGCCTGGTCCCTCGCCATCAGGAGATCATTGAGCACCGAACCAGAGTGGTCTTGGTACTACGTCTCTTCCAGAAGCCTGACTGAGAGGATCAGAGACATTGTGGATGGTAAGATGGTTCTCTAGTTGCAGCGCAACCACTTTCTCAATCACCTTCCCAACAAAGGGAAGGTTAGAGATGGGTCTGTAGTTGCGACTCACAATGTGAAGACAGGACACACGCACCCATACGGTGAACCACATATCGGGTGTCAGAGGCCATCCAAAAGAACATTAGGAGGGAGGTGGAGGAAATGCTGGATTTATGGGTAATCTAGAAATCCCACAGCCCCTGGGCCTCACCCGTGGTCCTTGTTCCCAAGCCAGATGGTGCCTCTCAGTTTTTTGTGGACTATCGTGGACTTAATGCAGCCAAGAAGTCAGATGCCCACCCAATGCCATGGATGGACAAACTCCTGGACAAGTTGGGAGGGCGACATACCTTATCACTATTGACCTGACAAAGAGTATTGGCAGGTAGAGTTAACTACCAGAAGCTAGGGAGAGTCGGCTTTCATCACTCCAATAGGGTTATTTGAGTTTAAAGTAATGCCTTTTGGAATGAAGGACACCGCTGCCACCTTCCAGAGGTTGGTGAACCAGGTGTTAAATGGTGCTGAGGACTATGCTGTGGTGTACTTGGATGACACTGCCATCTTTATTGCCAGTTGGGAGGAACACCTGTCCCAACTTAGGGAAGTCTGGGCAGCATACAGAGGGCCAGACTCACTGTAAAAGCTAAAAGTGCCAGGTGGCCATGGCTGAGGTGGCATACCTAGGACACATAGTAGGCTGGGGATAGCTCCATCTTAACCAAGCAAAACAGAGGCAATCAAGGCATGGCCCAGACCTGAAACACAGAAGCAGGTTCAGAGTTTTCTAGGGACAGCAGGGTACTACAGACAATTTGTACCAAACTACAGTGCCCTGGCCACTCCCCTATCTGGCCTGTTAAAGAAAAGGATGCCAAAAAGAATTCACTGGGAACCAGCCTGTGAACAAGCCTTACATGACTAAAAGAGACGCTGTGCAGTACTCCTGTATTAGCAAGTCCAGACTATAGTAAACCCTTTGTAGTCCAGACTGGTGCCTCAGATGTGGGTATTAGGGCAGTGCTTAGTCAAATGTTTAACGAAGGAAAGATCACCCAATAGGGTACCTCAGTAGAAGTTACTTCCAGGAAGCAGGCGTACCCTACAGTGGAAAAAGAATGTCTTGCCATGGTATGGGCACTAAAGAAGTTACAGCCATACCTATACGGGCAACATTTTGAGGTACAAACAGATCACAACCCTCTGATTTGGCTGGCACAAATGGGTAAAACAAATGGTAGGCTGTTAAGATGGAGCCTTGCCTTGCAAGATTATGACATGACTGTCTCAAAGAGGGCACGGGCAGCAAACAAAATGCAGCTGAGCTATCACACCAGTTTAAGCAATGAACTGACTTGGGGAACTCATCCCATTCAGTTCAGTCTAGGAGGGAGGATTGTGACACTCTGCCCATCTACTTGTCATTACATTGTGTTATATTTGTGATATAAATATATTTTATGTGACTGTCTGCTTAAGGAAATGGCAGCCATCAGCTTTTAAAGGGGTCTGACCTTTTGACTAACACAGTAACTGCAGCAGCAGATGGCTAGTTTCCTTCTTTGTTTGACACATAGTGTTTTCTTCCAAATGCCAGGTTACAACACCTTGTAAAACCATCTTTTCTTCTTCTTTGATCTGCTGCAACAAAGTATGCATTTTATGACTGCTGAGGAAAAGGCCATTTAATGGGTTCTGGTTAGCTTGTAAACTTGCAATCACTTTTTTTAGGCCAGGAAGCTGGTAGAGAGATCAAAGGGATAATTCTTCTGTCATAAAACCTCACTAACTAAGAAGAAAGATAAATGTTTTTTTGGAATGTGTGGCAGTGGGCTGAGACATATGACTGATAAAATTAATTCAAATTCTCAGGTTTGAGTGGCTTCACAGCCAGCATCTGTGAGCTGTGTCATCAGGAGGAGGAGTTTGAGAGAAATATATTACGAGCCAGCTGGGAGAAAAGTCTTCACTTTGGGCATCTGCATTTTGATTTTTGGTTGTGGGCATTTGACAAACTTGCCCTGGACTCAGGACAACCTCTCAAAGCACTTTGTAGTTAAATTTCAACTATCTGTTATTACTTGAAACCTAGGATAGTAGAAATTCAATAATAAGGCATTGTTTTTGTATAATTATCCGTTTACTTTAAAAGACTGTAAACATAAATTTATATGTTCTGTGTTTTATATTTTATCTGTTTTCAATTTTAGTAAATACTATTTTTCTTGAAATTCTGCCAGTGCCTTTCTCAGTTTCTTTTTGCATGTGAATGCTGGACAAATGTTAATAATTCTGACAACTGTTAAGGGCTTAAAAGTGTGTCTATCTTGCTAAGGTAAGACTATACCTAGGTCTTAACTTGAGTCAAAAGGGTAGACTTGTGAAGCAGGCTGGTGCCCACTGGGTGAAGTATTGCACTGCATCCCCGAGAGAGTACATAACTGAGCCTGTTAACTGGATGTGCTAGCGGAAAAAGGTTTATATTTGACCCCTGGACTCGAGGCTAGTAGGTGATTTGGATCCAAAACAGATAGGAGGGTTACCCTGTTTGTCTCCTGTTCACATATAGCACTTTGCAGTTTGGCACTGTGGGAGCAGATGGCATGACCTCGGAGTGCATTTGTGACGAGTACTCAGTCAAGAGGAAGTGAAATGGAAAGCGAGGATGATGGCGGGTAGGTTCTTGAATCAGCTGGGTCAGATTTAAGGCTTGATCTGCTGGCAATATTTGATCAATGTGGGTGCTTGACAATCTGATTAAAATTGCCTAGGAGGATTAGCTCACCTGTTACTGCATCAGTGGAGGTATCAGCAATGCAGTATATGAGGGTAGAGGAGGAGTTTCTGGGAGGCATAAAGAATATCCATGAAAAGGGGCTCTGACAATAGAAAATGGAGCTTTGCTACAAGGAGCTTATGGGACTTGGGAATCCCTTCCTTGTGGGAAATAGTGCAGGATACGGCATTGCAGAAGTATATAGCGACTCCTCCACCTCTTTTCCATGGTCTAGACAATGGAGGATAAAGTCAGAAAGGGTCATCTGATTGTTTGGGATGTGGGAGGATAGCCATGTTTTGGATAGATATAGTATTTTGGGAGTAATGTTGAGTGACCCATACTTTTAGCTCATCCATTTTGGGGATAAGACTATAAACATTGATATGGAAAATTCTCAGTCCTTTGGGGTGTGCAGAAGGAGATGTGGGGGGATGTGGAGGGGTCAGGGTTCAATTCAATTTCACCAACCAGCAGGAGGAGGAGAAATAAACAAAATCTTATGAGAATCACGAGCTTTTGTGTTTGAGTCAGTAGAAGCTGGGTTGGGCTCGTGGGGGGTGAGGGCAAAGCCTGTGGATAGATTTTAGGTTCAGAAGAGAGCTACTGAGAATACCTGGGTGGACTGGTAAGTTAGGGTTGAGGGTGTCAGAGGGTAGGGGATGTGGGGAGCAGTGGCAGGGGCAGGGCTGTCACACAGGGCAAGGATCGGAGGGTGATTGGAGGGGATGAGAGAGGGAGAGAGGGATGTATGAAGGCAGAAAAGGAGGGTTAGGAGAGGAAGGAGGAGAAACTGAGGAAATCCATAAGGGTAAGGGGGAGAGTTGTGAGATGTAAGGTAGTGGCCTAATTCAGCTAGAGGATTTGAATTAAAATTAGACTCTGCTGGTGGGATATGGCTGTGATCAGGGTGATACAAATAATGAGAGTAGCTTGAAGGGCCTGTTGAGGTTTGAGAAATATGAAATTATGTTCTGCAGCTGGGCAGACCCAGCAGTTTACAGTACGATACAATAATTAGCCAGAGAGGTTGTAGGGATCTAGCAGAATGTGGCTTAATGAGGATTTGGGGAAAATTTAAGAATTGTATCCTACAGGTGGGGAGATACAATCTGTTAGTAGGGTGACACAACAATGTGCCAAGTAGTTGTAGGAGTCTAGCCCACTGGAGGAAGATAGCATAAAGCAAGTGTATGGCTGCAGAGACAGGTAGCAGCAGGTCCTCTAGCATTGCAAGAAAACAAGGAACCAATGAGAAAATGGGTAGATTATGTTTTATTGTGATTAGTTCCATGAAAATATAAATCTAGCAGCCCAAATAGGGTGGGTGGGGAGGGTGGGGAGACACTGCTAGGTGTCGGGAAGCACTAACTAGGTGTCACACGCTGATCAACTCAGTTATAAGCCATAAGGTCACTGAATCAGGTAAGCCCAGAAACTTGATAAAGATATTACCATGGGACTAAAGGATGTGCTGCTAGATTGAGGTAGCCTTAGGTTGAGGTAGCCCACAGCTATTTAAGAACTATGCTGGGGCTACAGGATAAACTGCTTGGCTGCTGAACAAGTTTAAGATACCACAACCAAAGAATCAAACTAAAATACAGTAAATGTGTAGTTTAAATGCCACAGAAAAGGAATCAATTTAAGAAAATACTGGCAAAATGTAGCTAAATATTTAACCGTTATCGATGTGGTTTGAAAATCATTGCATAGCTTGGAAAATGGCACCAGATTCAAATTAGTAGAGGTTAGGTGTTTCAGAACTGAAGGTCTGTGCCTTCTTGTGGTGTGGGAAACTCTGCAGGTGGTGAGCAGCTCAAGGGGAGGATGGCCCGATAGTGGGAAGGCTGCTTCTTGTGGTGTGGGAAACTTCATGGGTGCTGAGCAGGTCAATGGGGTTGGACAGCCCCAACAGCAGGAAGACTGCTTCTTGTGGTGCTGGAAACTCTATGGATGGTGAGCAGCTCGTGGGTAAATCATCCCAGTGGCAGGAGGGCTGCTTCTTGTGGTGTGGAAAACTTTACAGGTGGTGAGCAGCTCAAGGGGGCGGATGGCATCAATGGCCTGAGGGCTGTTTCTTGTGGTCTGGGAAAGACCGTGGGTGTTGAGCAGCTCAAGGGGGTGGATGGTGGGAGGGCTGCTTCTTGTGGTGTAGGAAACTCTGCTGGTGGTGACCTGCTCAAAGGAGGCAGACAGCCCGATGGCGTGAGGGCTGATTCTTGTGGTGTGGGAATGTGTATGAGCAGCTAGCACTGGGCCAATGGAGACTGACTGAGTGCAACCAGAGATGTAATATGAGAACAAGGATAAGGAAGAGAAGGTAAGGCCAGAAGCAGTGAGTTTATTTACAAGAGGGAATGGCAGCAGTGGCAAACACTTTGGCCAACTCACCTGTCTGAAGACCCATATTCCTACTTAAAAGAATAAAAACAGTGAGTCTGAGCAGGCAAGTAGATGTAGAATGGGTTTCATGATACTCAATTGGTATTCAAAGAAGAAATATATACTAGGGAGGAAGGCAGGTAGTTGTTGGGCAACCACCTCTCCAATAGTTTGGGGAGTAAGGGGTAGGGAGATAGTCCAGTAGTTGGCAAGAGTCAGTAGGGCCACCTTTATGCAGGAGATTACTGTGGCAAACTTCCATACTGCTGGGATATACTAGTGGCAGGGGACCAATTAAAAGTGTGGACCAAGGGAGCAACAATACCTGGAGCATCTGACTTCAACAAAGGGAGTAGGCCATCCAAGGCAAAGCAAGAACATGGCTTGGTGTGGAAAGCTAAAGAAGAACTTTCAACAAGGTGATTCTAGAGACGCCAGATTGGACACTAGCACTATGGGAAGCTGTGGGTGTAGGGGATCAGTGGAAGCTGTAACCAGGAGGCAGAGAAGGCACAACAGCCGGGGTCCATCAACAAACTGGGTATTCAAAGTATTAGCTATGAGTTTCTGATTGGTGACCACACTAGAGGTATACCTGAGGCTGGTAATGTCTGAGTTAGAACACGAGGGTCAAGCAGGTTATTTACCACATACCAGACTTTGGATGGATTTGGTGATTCCTAATGAATTTGGAATGGAAGTAAGAAGCTTTGACTTTACAAATGGTCTGAGTGCATGGGTTCCTGAGTCTGCTGTGCTGCTGAAGATCTGCAGAAGTACCAGAAGTTTTGTGAGGTGACCAGACATCATCTCTTAATTTGACTAGTTCCATATAATCAGTGGAACACAGGGTGGATGAGTCCTCTTTATTCTGGTTGAACTCATTGGGGTATGAGTGCTGAAAATGGCTGGAATAAGATGCAGAAACGAGACAGCTCCTGATCTTGGCCAAGAGACCCATACACGGGCCCAATCAGCAATCAAGAGATCAGACATGAAATCAGGCAAGGACAATTTATGGAAGGAACGCCTGCAAAATTTTAGGTGGTGCCTTGTTCATTCTGGTTTTATGTTTACAATAGGTGATGCAATGGTCACTGAGTAAATCAAGAAGGGTGTCAGCAGACCAAATACAGCAGGGTTGAGTGGACAGGATCCAATCAAGAGGGAGTGGTTGAAGGACTGACAACCGAATTTGATAGGGTAAGTGAGCAATTGGTAATGATGTTGTCTCTCAGGATGATGTGTTCATGCCTTGGAGTATTGACATGAGCTAGGTGGCTGAAACTGAAATCAGCAACAGCATCATCTACCTTTGCCAGGGTAGCATGCATTGTAATTGAACAGGGAATGGAATGGGAAAAGTAATTCTGTCTCACATTAGTTCATGGGTCCTAGGAATAGCTTCCTGGGAGGTGTAAGTAAAACCAAGGGAAGAGAATACTTATAGGGCAACCACCCCAACTTCTTCTTCCTCTATTCTGCCAGTAGATGGTGAAAGCTGGAAAGGCAATGTCAGATGATGAAGTCTTGGTGGATAACCTGGTTTTAGAGTTCTAGATCGGTGTGATCTGACTGACCAAAACATTTAAAGGTCAATCATGGGCAAAAGGCTGAGACTATAAATGTGGTAAAGGCAGAGAGGCATAGGAGGGGAAGAAGGCAGGGTGGAAGGAGAAAGACAATTAATGTATCAGACAATGAGAGGGAGGCTGGTAAAGCAGTCAGAAGTGCAAAGGCACAAACAGGGAAAAGGAGGAAAGGATAGCCAGACAGTGAAGGAGGGGACATAACCTTCTTCAGGTATACACTGCTGCATTGAAATCCATTGAAATTCCATCAAAATCCATTAATTTTCCATTATTTCCACGCAAACTCATTAATTTATCATTAAATCTTGTCTGCCTTTTATAATGGCCAACTTTTATTCCCATTAAATTTCCATTAATTGTTTCTGTTTCATGGGTAAAACCATTAATTTACTCATTCATGGCATTAATGAACCATGAAAGTCATCCATTAAATATTTCATAGGTGTTGTACATCCATTAAATTTTGTATCATGTACAGTTAATGAATTTTAAAACTAATTAAAACATAGCAATGAGCTTTTAATTGTCATTAAATTATGTTCTACACAAAACCAATTCATTAATAGCCATTAAAATTGTACAAACAAGTTTCATTGTCATAAAACTATCCTTTTGTTCTGTCAATACATGAATGGCCATTAAATGTCTTCCGCTGAGCTTTTCATGGTCATGAAAATGTTATGCTTTATGCTAATACATTAATGAGCATTACAACGTGTCTTATTTTATTTTCATGGCCATTACATTTATGGTACTTTTGGGACAACATATTAATGATCATTAAAAACAGAGTGTCACACAGGGACAGACAAACACACACACACACACACACACATTAAAACACGCATGACATGGGCACCACAAACACTGCTACATGCCTATGCCCCATTGTGCATGATCAATGTTGCCTCCTTCATTGTCTTTGCACAACAGGGCTGCAGCATATAGTGGTGTGTGTGCTGTTGTGTGTCATACGTGACTAAAACTGTGCATGTGTATGTGTGTATCCAGGATACAAAAACAAAACAAAGGGCACACTTGCCTCTGAGGCCAGGGATCAGAAGGCTGTGGGTTCTATCCCCACACCAGGCACTTGTGTTACTATCCCACTACTGACACTGTAGTGCATCATTAGGGGTGCTGCACACTGGAGGTGCCGTCTTTCAGATGAGTTGTTAAACCAAGGTCCCATTTACCTGTTCTGGTGGTAGTTCAGGTGGATGTTAAAGACCCTTGGCACTTCTCAAAAGAGCAGGGCAAGTTTTTATTAATGAAATTATACAGAGAGAAACTGAAGAAAAAAATCACAATATCATCCGAAAATTTTGTACAATACCATTAGAATCAAATTTCAAATGAAATACAAACAACAACAAAAGGGGAAAACATATTCAAGTTACTGATACATCATTATCCGTAATCTGGATCAGGTTTCTCCACCGTGACTCCAAGACTTGATGTGGGACCATTTTTATTTTTGAAATCGAACTTTATTCAGATTTTTCATTTTTGAAAGATGAAAACATTAAGAAGCAGAGACAAACAATACCTCTCCAACTTCTACAGTACCTGTGTCTTCTTTTAAAATAACAAATCCAGATTGTGCTCAATGGCTTAAACATAGTTGATCAACCAAGTAATTAAGATATGTACAGGATTATGTATGGACAGACACCTTACAAACTCTATAAAACACTTGGAGAGGGAAGAAAAAGACAATCAAAACTACATGAAGGTAAGACAAAGACCAAAAAAAAGAAAGGAAGAAAGAAAAATAGAGGAAAGCAAAAATATATATATATATATGTGACCTGTATTGAAACATCACTAAATCATAATACAGGAATAACTATAACTGAGTTCATTTTCCTTGTAAACCCTAGAAGAATTATTGAATATGGGATTGGCCACAGTTAAACTCACATGAACCACTCCGTCCCCTAAATTAAATTGTTTACTCGAAGATGAATGGGGGTGGAGCCTTACCCTGCTGAGCCAATACCTCCAAGATATCTTCCCTCCACCCGGCCATGTAGTGAAAGAATGGAGCCACTTGCCTCTAAACTTCTCCAACTCCAGCCTTAATTTGGCAGTGAGTCTTTCCATGACCATGATTCTTTGCAGATGAAATACCAATCATTCACTTTGGATATTTTAGGGTCAGCTAATTGCAAGTAATGGCTTTCAGCCCAGCAGCTACCATAATATACAGTAAATATTCGTGAGCTGAAGAAGCCAATGAGGGCAGTGGCAGGCCAAAAAGCCAGGTCACGGTGTCAAGGGAAGGGGAGTATCAAATATGTGGCTCACCTCTGCCTCAAATTCTTCCAATATGGAGACAACTGGGGACACTCCCAAAGAATATGGGATAGTGTGCCTTTACTGGCACAACCTCTCCAGCATGTATCTGAAAATGCTTCCCCAGATATTTAGTAACTCACGGTGGATGAAAAATCTAATGACCACCTGCCATTTAAACTCTCAACAGAGGGGATGCCAAAGTGTGTTGCACCCCTCCAGATTAACTTCCATTGAGCATCCGAGGAAATCTCAATTACTCATCCCAACACGATTTTATATGAGCTAATATTGTCTAGAATGGAGGAATCCAGGACTACCATAATTTTAGAAGTTATTTTAGTTGGATTTGTTTCTTGTGCTAGTTTGAATAGGAACAATTGGAGGGGATTCAAAGGCTTACCCATCTGGGCTGAAATTCCCTCAGTGGTCAAAAGTTTCTCAATTGTAGGTGTCTGAAAAGTCATTCTGAGGTAGCCCATATTCATCTCTCAGTTGCTGGAAGGATTTAAGGAACCCATCCCGATAGAATTGACCCAAAGTGGCTAAACCTGCCCTTGCCCAAAGTTTAAAAGCCTTGTCCCACTTATAAGGAAGAAAATATACTCAGCTTTGGAGTGGGGTAGTGTCATGTAAGGTCCTAAGCATTTTATTGGCTGGCATACCTCAATTCAAGTCCATTTAAGAGCAGACAACCAAGGGTTGTCAAAGTCCCCTCGACAACCTTTTATCATCCAAGATAATAAGGTTCCCCACATTAGCTAACTCTATGTTAAATGACTGTGCCTCAGCCCAAATGGGAGGCTCCTCTCTTGAGATCAATGGGATCAGGGCATGAAGTTGAGCCACCCAATAATAATGACGAAAGTTGGGGAGACCCAGTCCACCGCAATCTTTAGGGGTTGAAGAACCTCCATCTCACCCTGGACCTTTTCCCTTTCCATATGTATTTAGAAAGAGTTTTTTTAATTCCACGAGAAATTTCCTTGGAGGTTTGATTGGGAGTCGTGAACAAAAATAAGAATCTTGGTAGGATATTCATCCTCACAGTTTCAATTCTACCAGAGAGAGACAAGGGTAGCTCTCCCCAAAGATTGCAGTTGACCTGGATATCTTGAAGGATGTGCTGATAGTAGTGAATAAGCTATTTAAGGCTCTTGGTATCATTACCCTAAATATCTAAATCTGGCCTTGGCCCATTTAATTATCCGAGGTCTGGCAGAAACCCATCAGCTGGAACCCCTACTGGGATAATCTCAGTTTCGAGATGTTTGCTTTGTAACCAGAAAAAGTACCACATTTTTCCAATAATCCGATTATTCTCGGAAAGCTTTGACCAGGTCAGTAATATATAACAATGTGTCATCTGCATATAGTGAAATTCTCAAATCAGTGTTGCTATCCTGATTCCATCAAACAAATCAGACTACGGAGGGTGGCAGCCAGTGGCTACAGATTCAGGGCAAGAAGGAGGAGAGGCGAGCAGCCTGCCTAGTCCCCTACCAATTTTAAAGGCTGAAGACATGATCCCGTTGACTCTAACCTGTGCCGGGGATCTCTGTGCAAGTTTTAACCCTGCCATGGAACTTTTCTCCCAAACCAAATTTAATCAGGGTGCGATCAAAATACACCCAATCCAGGTGGTCGAATGCCTTTCGGCATCGAGGATACCACTGCTTTTAAAGAGTCAATCAATGGGAATTAGGGGTAGAGGATATTCAGGAGCAGAAGTATGTTGTCTCAAATGTTGCCCCGCATAAAGCCGGTTTGGTCCGAAAGAATGAGGGAGCAAATAACATTTTGGAGATGAGATCCAGTTGTCTTAGCAAAGATTTTAAGATCTTGATTTAATAAAGAAATTGGTCTGAAATTTGCATATAAGGAAAGATCTTTACCAGGCTTCGATAACAGACAACACCACCCCTCCCAAGAATCCGGGTCACACCCACTTCATGTACTTCATTGAAAACTTGAACCAAACAGGGGTTAATTCTTTCATGAAGTATTTATAAAATTCAGCAGTGAACCCATCAGGTCCCAGGGCCTTGGCTGATTTGAAAGAACTAATGGTCTTGACCACCTCACTTTCTGTAAAGACTTTCTCCAATTCTTATTTTGATCTGTTGTCAATCTGGGCAGAGCAATCAAGTCCAAAAGTCTTGAATTCTCTGTGTATGATCAGATTCCTTTCCTCAGCATATAAATCACTATAAAACTTTCAGAACTCCTCAGCAATCTCAATGGGTTGTTGAATTAGAGGTTGAGCCACATCAGAGGGTCTCAGAGAGGAACATATCTATCAGCCTGCTGTTTCCATAAACGTAGGTCCAATAGTCTGCCTGCTCTCTCCTCCTCATAATACCTCTGTTCTGTGCATCTCAACAAGTTTTCAGTGTGGCGTTGCATAAATGTTGTATTTCGCTCTGGCTGCTCTAAGTGGGGCTAGCAGGGCAGGATTCTTGCTCTTTTTATGTTCTGTTTCCAGTTCAGCCACTTTCTGACTGACCGACTGTTGGGCCTGCCAATGTAACTTGTTTTATGGGAAGCATGTGCGATGGTATGCCCTCTGACCACTGCCTTAAGGCTGTCCCAAACATATTTTAAGGCCGTCTCTTTGGCTAAGTCATCTGCTAAATAGTTCTTAATTAACTCTTTGGTTGATTCCTCATATCCTTTATCATTCACTAACCTGGGATCAAATCTCCAAGAAGCCACCCTCCCTCGTCCCACCCAGTTCAGTGTGTCAGAGATCATGGCATGATCCAAAAGGTCACTGGTATATCTCCATGTCCTTGAAGATAAAGGACAACCCTTTTGAGTATAGAACTGATCTAACTCTAGAGTAAGTCCCCGCTGAGGCTGAGAAAAGGTAAAGTCCTCTTTTTGGGGTTTGAAGCCTCCAGGGTCCACCATGCCTTCCTCTATACAAAGTGTTTTCAGTAACCTAGAGCTGGCTCTCAAACCCCTGGGACCAGACAAACATTTATGCAATCCATTATCTTCTACACAGTTCCAGTCCCTGCACAAATCACTTGACCTTGTGGAAGGCCTGCGATTGTATTAAACAAGGACCTAAAAATTCCCCTTAGTGGGTGGGGGCATAAACAGATACAATGTGAATGGGGTGGCTGCTGAATATATCAGAAAGTACTACCACCCTACCCAAGTAAACCACAGTGACCTTCTGGACCTGGAGAAGAATACCCCAGTGAATTAATATTGCTGATCCCACCCTTTTTCCTTTTGGGTGGGAATCAGCATAGACCGATCTGACCCAGGACCTCCTCAGCTTTGAATGCTCTGATTTAGAAAGTCTCATCTCCTGAAGACAGGCAATGTTACAATTAATCTTTCTTAATTCAGTTAGAATCCTTGCTCTCTTAATTGGGGCTATTTGTGCCCTTAACATTCACTGAGAAAATATTTAATGTAGCCATTTGTACCAGAAGAGAAAATAGTATTCAGGCCCACATCCAGTGACCAAGTTCCAAAAATCAGCATTAGACTATTTACCCAGGTATTTCCCATATCATGGGGTTCAGAAATTATCCATGTCATAAAAGAACAAAATAATAATAATAAAAAACAAAGAGACAGACGTAAGAACCCAGTTGCCATGTATTGGCCTGGGAGTAGAACAGGATGGATGTCAAAGCACCACAGTTTAACAGATAGTGGAGAAGAACATTGTAAACACAAAAGAAAGGTATCCCAACTGGGGATAACCTACCCAAAATAGTAAACAAGTGAGTAAACTCACTGAGTCACCAGAAAGAACAGACCTGGCAGCAGGAAACCAATGCCTCACAGGAGGCGGGTCCGAGGAGAACAAGCCTCCCTAATCCAATCCATATCAGAGGAGAAGGAGATATCAAAAGTGCCAAGGGTGCACACCAACCACTGTCGGTAGCATGAAAACCACACTTCTCTCTGAGGCCAGTTCTCTGAGGCTCAGACTGGACAAGTAGCCCCGGAGAAAATACCCAATTATGCCCAAAATAGTAAGTAACCCAGTCCTCTAATCTTACAAAAGTATCCGACTTCCTCAATGTGTAGGCTAATAAACCAAATAAAAACTCTCAAAATGAAGACTTGGTCGAGCAATGGGAAAAAGGGAAAGGGGCAAGGGGAGAAAAGGTGGGGATGTAATCAACAGGCTGCTCTCCCATGCCATAAAGGAAAACTCAGGACCTGCCAGTTAACCATCAAAATTAAAAATAGAAGGGAGGAACATTCCACCCAATCTTGCCCCCTTACATGTCCATAAATCAGTCTTTGCCTTAGATCACCTCATTTTAGGGCAAGTAGTTACGTATAAGCTTCAAAATATTTAAAAGTTCAGGCCTTCTTTACTTCCATTCGGCAAGTCCTAATGGTAGGCCCCAGTATGAACCAAAAGTCTCCTGTAATAAACAAAATCCTCTTCACTGTGTACAGGTCCCAAAGAAACACATTCATCCAAACTTTGCAGCATTCTTGAAGACGCTCTACTGAGGAAAGGGAGGGGATAAAATACAAGGTGCACCCAAAATGTGTCCCTTCTTACTCAATCCAGAGGAAATGACGTTTCCTCCAACTGGAGTTCTGACTCTCAACCAATCTCGATAACTGCTTCAGGTCACTTGTTGTTTGGGCATAATCCATCTCGCCATGCCCGAATGCAGGAGAGCAGAGAATCCTCGTTTCTACTATTCCCAGGTGCAGTATGCCAAATTAATTCCTCAATCTCTCGCTCTGCTAGTTCATCACTAATGTCCGAATAGGAATTTCTGAAGCATTCAGAAAACGGGCTGCATGTGATAAAGTATCAAATAATTGAATCCCATCTTTGATTGAATCCACAGTTTGGCTGGGTATCTGATTTGAGCACTGATACCCTTATCTTGCAAGGCCTTCACCACTGAAAGAACTTTCTTGCATTTAGATAACATAAGGGAGGAAGTCCTGGTCAAAATAGACTCGTTTTCCATCTAGATTAAGGTCTTTTATTCCAAGCCATTCAAAGTATTTTCTCCTTCATTTGATACCTGAGGAACGTAACTAAATCGCTCTAGAAGGGGCGCAGGTTTTGGCTTGGGTGCCACCGCATGGTGGGTTCTCTCAATCTCAAATTGAAATCTTCATTGACAGCCAACTCCTGATGTAACCAGCAGTTGATATATGCCACCATATCGTCCTGTTCCACACCTTCCGCAATCCCAAAGATGCAAATATTTTCCTCCGGGCCCGCTACTCACTGCCTTCGGCATGCAAGGTGAGCTCCCTCTCTACAAAAAGAGATAAGCAAGTGCCCGAAGGCCAAGTGTTCATTCTGAAGTGAGTCCATATGTGCTCCACTGCTGCTGTGTGCGACTCCAACTTCTTAAAATCAGATTGTAAGTCCGAAATGTTTGAGTCAATACGATGTAAAATTTTCAACATGCATTACCCATTGGCTTTGGTAAAGGTGGTGGTCAAATTGGAATAAGAGCCTGAGTCGTCATCTTCATCTCCATACCCTGTCTGCATAAGGAGCATGACAAAGAGGGGTTTGCCAGCCTCTGCTCCAAAAAGAACATTAGTGCAGCGTAGATGCAGGCAAACTGTCTTTCTTCTTTGTTTTCCCATCTTTCCTGGACTGTTGCATTGGCTGTAAATTTGCTGATCAAATGTATTGGGCTAATGACACTGGATAACAGTTTTAAACCACCCGAGGCCAGGAGCTACCAGATTAAGCTGCCATAGCTATCATGATGTCACTGGAAGTCCGTGGGGCCATTTTTGCTTCTGTGTGATATATTCTAGTTAATTCATTTTGACTTTCTGAAATATTTCAATGTATCTAATAACCTTCTGTTGTAAAGTAAATATACATCTTGCATTCCAAATGTACAATTTGAAAACAGCAAAAAAAGGTGCAAAGTTCGCTGTCTCCACTTATGCTAGCTATCATTATTTGACAAAAATATTGGCGCCTTGCAGTTTTTTCTAATAATGCACCATTCCTTCCAGAAAATTGTTGTAATTAAAAATATTTTGTATCCACATATGTATTTCTTTGGTTTGCAGTGGAATAAAACACAAAAAGCAGAAAAATATACTAAGTCTTAGCTTATTCCACAGAATTCCTTAAATGGCCCCGACAAAATTATTGGCACCTTTTAGAAGTGGTTAGAAATAATTAGATTTCAAGCAGGTGATTCTCCTTCACTTTGGAACTGAACTCGCCTGTGGTGAGTTGCAGGTGCCTGCAATATAAAAATCACTCATTCAACCAGTTTGAATAGAAAAAGGACTTATTCTCCTGTTTTGTTTCACTGTTTGTACTGCAATGAGCATGGAGAAAAGAAAGAAAGCCAGAGAATTGTCTGAGGAGGTCAGACAGAAGATTGTAGCCAAGCATGGACAATCTCAAGGCTACAAATCAATCTCCAGAGACCTTGATGTTCCTGTTTTCACCATACGTATGTTAACAGGATGTTTAAGGCCCATGGCACTGTAGCCAACCTCCTGGACGTGGCTGCAAGAGAAACCTTGATAGAAGATTGCAGCGCAGGATTGTTGAAGCACCTCGATCAACTGTCAAACAGATTCAAGCTGACCTTCAGACACAAGGTACGACAGTTTCAACTCACACCATCCGTCGCCAACTCAATGAAAGGGGTTATATGGTAGAGGCCCAGGAGGACCCTCTGCTGAGAGAGAGACAAGAAAGCCCGACTGGAGTTTGCCAAGACACACCTGAACAAGCCAAAATCCTTCTGGGAGAATGTCCTGTGGACAGATGAGACTAAATTAGAGCTTTTTGGTAAAGCACATCATCTCTATGTTTACAGAAAACAAAATGAAGCCTTCAAAGAAAAGAACACCTTCCAACAGTCAAACATGGAGGAGGTTCAGTGATGTTTTGAGGTTGCTGTGCTGCCTCTGGCACTGGGTGCCTTGAACGTGTGCATGGCATCATAAAATCTGGAGATTACCAGGCCATTTTGGAGCACAATGTTGAACCCAGTGTCAGAACGCTGGGTCTCCATCAAGGTCATGGGTCTTCCAGCAGGACAATGACCCCAAACACACTTCAAAAGCACCCAGGAATGGTTCAAGACAAGACGCTGGACTGTTCTGAAGTGGCTAGCAATGATTCCAGATCTAAATCCCATTGAAAACCTGTGGAGAGATCTGAAAACAGCAGTTGGGAGAAGGCACCTTCGAATCTGGGAGAACTGGAGCAGTTTACACAAGAAGAGGGGCCAAACTGCCAGTAGAGAGGTGCAGGAAGCTCATCCATGGCTATAGGAAGCGGTTGATTGCAGTTATTTTGACCAAAGGCTGTGCTACCAAATATTAAGTCTAGGGTGTCAATAATTTTGTCAATGCCATTTCTTTTCATTTTCTGATTTAAAAGGATATACCGTACAGTATTAAATTCTGAATCAAAACAAAGGTTCAGTAATATTAATAGAGAAATAACGAATTGTGGAGACCAAATACTGTTAATGGGCATAAGGCAGTCCTATTGGGGTAGGAGGAAGTAAGCTGTTGGTTAACTAGGATCTGCAGCTTATCTGTTGGTAGGAAAATGGGCAGACTAGGTGGGCCAAGCAGTCCTTATCTGCGTCAAATTCTATGTTTCTAATTTCAACTTATGTTTAGAGGAAATTGTGAGTTATTTGAAAAAGTGCAAGGCGCCAATACTTTTAGCCATGACTGTAGTACATTAAAATTGGGTAGGTTACTGTAGAGAATACATACTCCCTCACCTCTTTGCAAAACAGGACCAAAAATTAAGAATATATGTACAAGAAAACAATAAATGTTCAAGTGTTTCTAATTGGTTATAACACTGAGGTCCAAAACAAAGCCTTTCATCTAATGTTTTATGCTTTTGGTTAGCCTTACATTAAGCCTTTCATGGCAGCATAGCCATTGTATATCTCTGAATTTTGTGGTATCCTTTTCAGTGATCAGCTGTTTTAATGAAGCATCATATTCTTGTGGACATTTTGGGAAAACCTGTTCTTCCTTAAAAGTTCCACAACACTTGTGTGTAGACTTGTTTCTTATTCCGTGTCACTACCACTGTGCTTGATATATCCCAAGTTTTAATTTCACAAATACCTCCCTGAAAAAGGGGGGTACATTGCTTTGTGATTTTACCACCCTTAATCTGTCATTGTCCCATAACAAAAACAATAGAGATATTAGTATATACTCATTCACTCAGTATGTATTAGTGTTGACCAAAATGGGTTTGATGCTTGTAAAAAGAAGTTGTCAAAAGAAAAATAGGACTGGGTTAACCATCTGCCATCCTCATTGATCAAGGGAGATACAGAACATTCCTCCTAATGGGATTTAATTTGTTGTCCCAGAAGACTTGATAAAAAAGCCATATAAATCAGTTTCCCTTCATTTAGGAGGAGTGAAAATATTTGCAATAAATAAAAATACTGGTACTAAATAAGTTTTTATTAAATAAACTCTCTTAGCTTTACCCAACCCCAATAGTTCAATTTCTGAACCATTTCGTACCTACCTGTAGTTTAAAATCCCAATTCATCACATCCATATGTTCTGCCCCAAATAATATACCCAACATTTTGATAGGGTCCTCATGAAACCTAATACCTGCAATCTGAAGTGGTATAACCTGAACCATCGCAATGGTATTTCAGGCAGCCTGGATTCAAGTTCCAGCTGAGGCATTTATTCTTTCTCACTTCTGTTTGTATGTGTCCCATAAGATATGCACACCACACTCATGTGTGATTGTTACAATTAAATATTTGTGTTGCCATTGGGTTGCGATTTGAGAAAGAGTAATGTGCTTGGGACAGCCCAGGTTCCAGTTGTCTCAGTGACAGCTGGTTAGCACAACTGGAATGGTATTCCGGCAGCCTGGGTTCAAGTCCCAGCTGAGGCATTTCTTTCTCACCTCTGTTTGTATGTGTTCCATAAAATATGCACAATACACTCCTGTGTGGTTGTTACAAGAGTCTGAGAAGAGATGGAGATGGACTACTTTTTCCTGTACTGAAAAGTGAAAGCTGGCTTGACCAGGTATGAGTGCCCAAGTTTGGCTACTGGTTTAAACCTACCAGAAAGCAGCAAGGAGGAATGTTTAATCAGACATAGGGCTGAGGATGAATATGGAGATACCTATCTATTTTACCCAAGGTGAATATGGGAAGAAATTAAAAGAAACAGGCATGCATGGTTATGGAGGGAAGCCAGTGCTAACATTCATCCTAAAGTGAACAAGTTTGTCAGAATTAAATTGTGTCATGAGAGGTTACGATTTTGAAAGCTTGCAGGACTGTTTCTTGATTCAGTAAGGATAGTGGACAAAGCTGACCAAGAGACAATTCACAATGTGTGACTTGCTCCCTCAGATGGGAAAACAGTTTCTGATCTACATCCTGAGTGGTACTACCCCTGAAGTGCCACTAAGCCAGCAATGATGCCAGTATGCCAAGTGAATGCAGCATGCCAGTGCACAAACTCACCTCCTGAAGTGGCAGCAACCATTAGAAGGTGCAAATGTACTGGTGATCCAGGTTTGAATCCAGCCCAGGTCCAGTGGGAAGTGTGGAAGAGCTCAATCCAAAGATTTTATTCAGTTCAGAGGGAGAAGTGATCCAGCTCAGGCCCAGTAGGAGGCATGGAAGAGCCTGATCCAAAGATTTCATCACTTCAGAGGAGAAGTGATCTGGCCTCAGATCCAGAGAGGTGATGCTGAGTGTCTAATTACACCTAGAGTCTGGTAAGGTGTACAATACGTTCTCTACTTTATGTTTGAATGACTTTTAACCATTAAAAGATGCCCATGGAACTGTGAGTCCTAAAGAGACACTCAGAGCTGGACTACTGTGTCAGCAGGACCTGTGTCTGTTGTACAAGAACTGTGTTTCAGCAAGCTTTGGCCTTTGAATAGACTTTTCTTGTGTGGCTGTCTTGTACAATTGGGACATTTTTTTCACTAGATAAACAGACATAATAGGGACATCCTTCCCCCAAATGTAATTGTAAATGTTTTCTTTTTTCACTTTTATTTTGCCTTTTGTAGAAAACCCATTTAAAAATATTTTTGGGATTGTGTAGTATCCTGCCGGTGGGAGGTTTGGTGAAATGTCTTGAAGGATTGTTTCTTGTTTGCAAGTTTCTCTTTTGCAGCTGTTCCTGGAAGAAGAAAAGAAGATAAGAAGAGGATGCATGTGACTCATCAGAGTTCTTAGTGCAGGGTTTTGGAAAAATGTTTTAACTAGGAATGTTGACATTTTGCTTTTTACGACTGTGGGCAGAGCCAACAGGAGTATTGCATGTACAAAAGGAGTGATGTCATGTTTTCTGTCTGTGGAACTGACTGAAGGTGTAAATAGTCTCCTCCACCTTATCCTTCTCCAAGAAATGTTTTCCGCCCTCAAATAAATACGCTTTCATGTTGGTCAATGGTTTCAGGGTACTATTTTCTTTCTTAAATGGGTGGTACAAGAACTGGAACCTGAATAGTGGAAGGCAGCATTGTTTTTAGGGAAGTAAATCCAACCCACCCACCCAAGAAGCTCTAAATGTTCCATCCCACCTTTTTTATTGATGTGGAAGGGGCATGAGGTGGATCTATCATGTTGAAAGAAGAGTCACTAGTTTGGGATCTGGACCAAGAAACAGAACAAATCTGTGGAGTCCCTGCATTTTGTTAAGGACTAGGAGAACAGAAGGTGCTTAATGCCTTCGAACTAACTTAAACCCCTGGAACAAATGATTATCAGAGTCACCTGAGCTTCAAGGATCTGTGGAGTCCCTGCATTTTGTTAAGGACTAGGAGAACAGAAGGTACATAATGCCTTCAAACTGACTTAAAACCCTTGGCACAAATGATTATCAGAGTCACCTGGAGCTTTCAAGGAAAATAGACAGCTTTCAGGTATTTCTTAAACATTTATATGCTAAAACAAATTTCAGCTTTTGGGATTAACAAGATTTGTTTACCGTATTCTATCTATCTATCTATCTGTCTATCTATACATATATATACAGTTTGTCTTTTTAGTAGTTTCAAAACCTTGAAAGCACTGGTGTTAGTAATGCATTTAGAAATACATTTTGATTGTCTTTGCAGATAAATCATGCAGATTCATCTGGGGCACATTTTGGGGGAGGAGTTCAAATTATTTTAATCATGGGCACAGTACTTGGTAAACACAGTCTGTGATGAAGTGTATTTTTCTTTTTAAGTTTGAGAAGTGGAGTTGACTTGCACATATTAAAATACCAGCTGCAATTAACAGCTACTTGTAGAAACAAAATGCTGTTTTTCTACTTACTTTTTCCTGGCTCAGTTTATATCAGTGAAAAGAAAGACTGGAACAACTATCAGAGCTGCCATCCCCAGGACAAGCGATGTATCACTCATTTAAAATTACACAAATGTAGTTTCACATTTTACCATGAGGGAAGCAAGAAGATGATCCAGCATGGTTAACAAATACATTCATTGACACCTGTGAATGAATGGGAGGGATCATTTTGTCTAACATTCCTGGTGAGTTTATACTCCTTGGAACCTGTTATTCCAGTTTTTATGACTGTGGTAGACCAACAGAACTATTGTATTCAGAAAAGGGCTGGTGTCATCTTTTCTATTTGACTTACTGTAGATTGCACATAGAATCTGAAAAATTCATTACATGCTGTATTGTGATTCAATGAACTGATAAATGGAGATTGTGGTTTATTTTATAAATTCATTTTTCCTGACCATGGATTTACTAAAACAAATATTTCTCAAGAAAATGTTTTTAATTTAAGAGTTTAGCAGTAATTTAGTTGATATGGTGTAAAGAGCTGCTCACTGCAAATTTATCTGGTTGGGGGCTGCCACAAATGTTTTTAAATAAAGAGTTTAGCAGTAATTTAGTTGATATGGCATAAAGAGCTGTTCTCTGGAAAATTATCTGGTTTGGGGAGGGCTGCCTCAAGCAGAATGGGACTTCACAGATGGGGAACTCACAGCAGCAGAAGAAGAAACATGTTGGAATTAAAAGCTTAGTGGCATGGATGTACAGGCACCAGTATTTAGCATGACTTTGGTAGAGGATTAATTGTGACTGGGGGTGAGGGAGGGATTGAGCTTTGATATTTTTAGCATAATGGTTTTCTGAAACTTCAACCTTCACTGGGTTAGACTCTGCAGTCATCTGTACAGTATATCACTAAGCCATCAGACCAGGACCAGTGCTGTAAAATCTGGACTGGCCACAGTTTGTGCAAATATTGCTGATCTGGTGGAGCAACAATAAAAGATAAACTATGCAATACCTCAATAACACACCTACCCCAGTTTACATTTACCTGGTGCCCATTTTTAGACCTTATATAGTAATATTGTCCTTTAAGAGAACAGCTTGTAATGGAATGTGCGAATTTACATTGGCATTTGGGCATTTGCACTTTTATATTATATGAATTTTGTGTGTGAACTGTATATCAGTCTCTAAAAAACAATTAAACACATCAAATGTCTTCAAAAACATGTCTTAACATTGTGTTTATCTTCCACCTTGTCACAACATACAGTTGTCTCAGCAGTGCTTTCATTTAGGGTACAGTACCCTCATGTACATGATGGCCTGGTTCTGTTGAGTTGATTGCTATAACAGTACATAGAATAAAATGCAAAACATATAGGTAACTGTATTACAGATGGTGGCATTATTTTTAATTATACAATGGCAAGGAAAAATGTAAGAAGCTGATTGGCTGCTGACCCATTGAAACAGTGATGTTATTACACAATAACATCACCGTAGCTTAGTTGGATCATTCCTTGCATTTTCTCTTAGAAATATTTTCCACAGTAACAAAAACATCCTTTAAAATGTATTTTTTATTCTGTATATAACAATTGCAATAAGGCACTCCAGGTGTGTGTTATCAAGTAATCTACTCCTGGGGTGGTGGAAGACCAGCTTTGCCTCATGCTTCAACTCCACCCCAGGAGTGATGTTATTACATGATAACACACACCTTGTCATGCCTTATTGCTTAAATATGCCCTTTCTCAATGTACTGTACTTTGATTCAGTTAGTGTATGCAACAGCCTTCATGTGAGCACTCTGGGCTTTTCTTTGACTCCTGATGTCTATTTACTTTTGCTATTGTATATTGTTTGAACTGCTTTGGTCTTCTTGATGTGGTGCCTGTGTGCCTAAACTATGTAATCTGTTTATCTACTGCTACCCATGTATCCCCAGTGAATGATTGTTATAACTCTGCTCTCCAAGCCATTGTTTTTGACTTGTTAACTGTGCTGTCTTTGTATTACTTTTGATGAGGTGCCTTTGTAAATGAGTCTCTGACTCAAAGGTTTGTAAACCTGATATTTTTAAATACATAAATAAATGTTTATGTTTAAGCCCATGAAACACCCTTATCTAGTTAATGCATTCACAGTCATAATGGCTCTGCCAGAGCTTGTTAGGTTTAGAGAGTGACTTTGGATTGGGAAATGCAATGCAATATCTAATGTACAGTATGTTTCTAAAAGCAGCTACATTTCAGAAATGTGAAATGTGTTTGGTATTGGTACCCCAGTAAGTAGCTAAGGTCAGAAAGCTTTTCCCAAGAGGGCTATGGGGCTAGACAGGCTGGGGTCCTAACTTGAGTACAGGCCTTCAGTGCTATTCTGTCAGAGCATGCTTCAGGCAATCTCTTGTAACCACTGAAAGAGTCTCAAGATAGTTGTAGGTAGAGCTTAAGTTTCTTCAGTGGGCCTCTGTTCTTCTGGTGCAACCTGCCTGTGTCTTAGCATAAATAGGGGTGAGACTGACCACCTCACCCTGAAGGGTGCCCAGAGGTTGTATAGCCTGCACACTTCTCTGGTTGACAGTAAATGTAACCACCCAGTCCCTGGAGTTACTAGAATCCTGTCAGTTTAGCCTTAGGAAGGCAGAAGTGAGCAACTGGTAGGAAGCTTATTAGCTTCTTATGTAATGGCATCATTGTTTACTCATTCAGGCTGAGCAGATGATGATTATGTAATTTAGAATTTTCACAGCAGCATAAGCCACAATGGAATCAACTGCTCTTGGGAAGTTTAGAATGTTGAAGTTTGAACAGTGTAGTGAGACAGTGTAAGTGTGGGAGCCAAACTGATAGGAGCTCAGTTAGATGTGCCTGCCAGTCAGTGACAATTTTGACTTGGTGAAGGGACGTCTGTCCATCTTTTCTCACGCCAGTGAAGTAGAGAACAGCTGTACCAGTTGAAGTGGTGGAGACAGTCATCTGCAGGACCCCAAAGGGTCATTCCAGGAGGAGTGCAAGAAACTACAATGTCAGTGGATCCAAGGGCAGTCCCTGAAGGTCCTAAGAGTGTCAGTTGCCCAAAAGTGATAGAGTGTGTGGAAATCTGACAAGCTACCTGAAAGGAAAGAGGTGTTTTCTTTCATCTGTCCATGTCTGTAAAAAGGATCAACAAATCTGCAAGTACACTAACATGGGACTGTTTTCTGTGGGAGATGTTTGAGGTGTATGTGCCCAGAGATAAGGCTAAATTACACCTGTCAGGACTTCTTTCTCACCACTAACATGCTGAAAATGAACTTTTAAAGTTGGAGTCCTTTAGCATTTCAAGGGAAATGGAAGATCATTTTGGTGTAACCCAGAAAGAAAGGCAGAGAATGGGCATGGGGTAGTATTGGGCATAACCCAAGTTAATTTCCTCAATCAGTACTAATTGGTTCACATATGGGAACCAGGTTAAGTTGTACACGTTAATGGATGTCATCACTCCAGGGAAGTGTGTTTAAGTGTGTGGCAACTACCGAGTTGACACCTTTGGGAAAGTAAAAGATCCCTAGTACAGAAGAAAGGAACTTTTGAAATGCTTTTTTTGGAAAAGAGTACTGCCTAACCCAAATGTTTATTCTGCAGAGGAAAGAGTGTTTTACCTGTAATGCAATGGTCACCTTGGGGACCACCTGTTCATTTACCATCTGTGTGAATAAAGCCATACTTCACAATCCCAGTTTCAGATGTTGATAATCTAGTTAATGCTTCTTCCTGTGTGAGTTGTTATGGGGCCTATAATAAGTTAGACTTAGCATATCCCTAGCTGCTTTCTCTCAGAAGCTGGAGTAAATATAAATGTTTATTTTGTACCCTACCCCAATCACTTGATGTTTGAGTCAGAGTAATTGCCCCAATTCCAGTGGGTGATACCCATTGTAATGCTAGCTGGTGGCCTGTCGCCAGGCAGTGCACCAGTTAGGAGGGTCCTGATCTGCAAGATGCCATGCTTGGACCAGGATAAGGGTTACATACAATATGTTTTAATACTTTCTGTGGTATACAGTATTTACATTTATCTCTATTCTGAGTTGCATTTCAGTTATTGTTTGCTGTATCCCTTTGTATGTTTTGCCTCCCTTTGTATGTTTTGTCTCCCTCCCCTAACATGGAACCTTTGTAAATGAGCCATCTGTGTTCAGAGATATTGTAATACAAGAAAGAATAAATAAAATAAATAAGATATCATTGCTTCTACAAATGGCACTGAAGCCAAAGTTCTGAAAATATGATTTTACAGTTTAATCATTTACTTTGGATCTCATTCTATTTGCTATAGTGGCAGTTTAAATGTTGCTTTTAAAAGTGGGATCCACCTGTTGTACTGTGGGGGTCCCCGAGGCACTTTAACAGTTGGCAACCATCTATTTACCATAGCTGTTCATAAGTGTATTCTAAACCACCTTGCTTTCCTTTGTGTTGACATGTGCTGTGATGTGTGACTTTGGTAACAAAAAGATTGCAAAATAGGATAGCTCCAAGGGTACAAAGCTTAGAATACTATTGTTTCTTTAAATGATATGGGATTTGAATACTGATGGGCTTTGTATCAAGAACGTCGATGACACTATGGTTGTTGATGTCTCTGACACACATGCCAACAGTACAACACAAATTGACATCCAGAGAATAGAAGGATAGTCAAAAAGGAACAAAATGGAGATGAATCCATTTAAAATTATGGAACTTCATTTTGGAAAACTCTCCAATTAGAAGTTGTCAGTTTGACCTTTAGTGACTGCGATGTGAGTGTAGTAGAAAACCTAAAGTTGCTAGTTTTTACCTAAATGGAATTTTTTTGTTGTGGCTAAACAAGTAGTGAGTATTGTTAAAAGGCCAAAATTAGGGCTGGGCTGGTGGCGCTGAGGTTGAGTTGCTGGGCGCCACACCTTGTGTCACGCCAGTGACCCATGTTTGGGAACGGGCCATCGGGGTTGGCAGGGGCAGGAAAGAATAAGCATCTGAAGGACTGCTCTCCTTCTCTGGGAGGGGAAGCACAGCATCAGCATCTCATCACCCCTGGCAGAAGCTGGGGTGCACGACGCTGGGCAAGAGAATGGGGAGCTGGGTGCGGACGCTCAGGGAGTGTGCACAGATGTGCAGGCGCTCCCTCAGCTTGCATCATTGCACGCACCCAGTTCTACAGGGGAACCATTCAGAAAAAATCTAGGTGGGGCCTCCACTCTCATGAAGCCTCCCTGGGCTTCAATTAACCCGCTATCGCTAGGATCCCCAACCAGATACTTGTTCCTGGACTAGACTGGGGACCAGTTCAGCTGCTCCGCCTCCAGGGAAAAGCTGGGGGTGACCGGGGACCTAGCAGTGACAGTAGGTGGAAGTAATGGGGCCATGACCAGGGCAGATACCTGGTGGTGAGCCCCTACCACCAAAATACTAAATTAAAAAAAAGGCCAAAATTAGATTACACATTTTGGTCACCCTTAGAAGAGCTGGTGTAAGCCAATTTGATTTGCTTTATTATTTCTACTCTGTGATTAGACTGGTACCGGAATATTGGGCAGTGGTATGGCATGGTGGGTTAACTGTGGCAGAGTCTGATGATAAGCCATGAGGATCATTTTGGGCCCAAAGTAAGTTATGCTGATGCAGTAAGTGGTTGTAGGGTGGGAGGAGCGATTATATCAAAGACATGAATGACTGTCTAGGGAATTTTCTTTCTGAAATTTGTACACCAAGCCACTGATTCTACCCTCTTTTGAAAAAGAAAGTAATTCTCGAATACACCTTGAGAACCCATGAAATGTGGGAAATGCCAGGGTCCAGACAGAAGAGTATGAAAAACATTTTGTACATTATTTAACATGATGGTTGTTTATATAAATTTTTGTGTATTGCCTTAAAGGCTAGTTATATGTAGTATGTATGTTTGTATGTATGTGTAATTGTATTTAAATAATGTGTGATTTATCCTCGTCAAATTGTGTTATTTGTAATAAAACACCTTCTTCGAGGATATTTCTTTCATTAGGCCACACCTATGGAACTATAAGCCACCAGGCACTAAGACCACACAGAAAACTTCGAAAGCAGTTAGCCAGGGTCACCAACAATGATGTCAGATGTCAGCTGGTACCTAAATGTGGTCAGCCTCACCTCTCCTCCATTCTTTTCCTACCATCAACTATAATAGTAGGACCACTATAAAAACATTGCTGCATTTCCACCATTTTATTTTTTCTAAGTAAAAGTGATCACTTTTATAGTGATTCTCAGTGACCTTATGTCATTGAAGGAACCTCAAATTTTTCACTATTATTACTGGAGGAGAAGATTTACACCTGTGACTCCACAATATCTGTGTGTGCTGCCTACGCGAGACCACAATGTAAAGTTCAGCTCTATCAGCAGCAACTGTAACTCGCAACCTGGCCCCACCACAAAGGAGTCCTAGGAGAGTACCTAAGAAAAAGGTAGGCTACAATGGAGAAGGAACAACAACAGAAGACCACCCTGTGTTGCTGGCCCAGTCCTCTGGGTCTGGGTCATTTAAATCCGAGGAGAAATATTTTGAGATGCACAAACATTAGCACTAATATAAGGACTAGCAGAAAACATTCCCAAAATGCTCCAGGTTGCCTCTCAGAACAGCAGCATTTATGACATCTTTCACTTCGTCAAGTGCTTGGCACTGATGCCCAGTATAAACACAACTCTAAGGTCGGGGCTTGGCACTGGCTCTATCAGACTTAATATAGCTGGTACATTACCTTTGATGTCTGTGACACAGCCTCTTTTCGACTCCTCCTGTTGCACCGATTGACCACACAGGCTTCAATGTATAGGCCATCCTATACAGATATGCTTCAATGCCTGCTTTCTGCTCTCTGTGTTCCAGGGGCCCATTAACGAAGCCTACAACCCCTTCCTTCAATGGTGCTAGATGGGAGCCTTGCCACAGCCTTCTCCTGAAGCACTACTGACTTTGTTGCCATACTCCCTATCACCGGTCAATCCACTCAATGACAGCTAGAAATAGAATCCTGACTTAATAATGCAGAATGAAGGGAGGATGCTGAGAAGACCCTGATTACCACTCTGAAAGGGGGATCTAGTTTACTGTGTCCACCTGCAGTTAAGGTTCAGCAGTCCACACTTCAAGATCCTCTCTCGAGGACCTTACTTTTCAAACTATGATGCAGCAGTTACAAGCTGTCATGGGTTTGATCTTAAGGAGCAGGACGCAACCAAGAAAAATTTGATTGAGATTTGAAAAATGCCTGATTCCCTCCTGTTGTGGTGCCACCTCCTCCCTGCCTTGTAGGATGCCATCCATTCTGCCTTATATAGGCCAAATGTAATTCCAGCCATACCAAAGAAAGCAGACAAGATGTTCATGGCTCCTGCTGAAGTCATTTTGCCACTTAGCCTGAGGCAGAGTCGGTGGTCATCAGTGCTACCCATGTTAGGTCAAGGGCACTTAAGCATCTCAGCTCCTCCCTCCCTCCCTCCTCACTGTATATAAAGAGCTTACGGGAGATATCCTAAGAAAAAGGACTTTACCTTCTCTTCATTGTGCCTTACAAATGCCAGCTAAAAGGTCTATATGATCAAGTACCTAAATACTGTCTGGAGGAAGGAAGGCCAAGGCAGCTGCAAAAGCCTTGCCAGAGGGCACCCCTAAAAGAGTTCCTTAAGACTCTTACTGCTGGGCAAGCATCTTCTGAAACATAGAAACATTAAATTTGATGGTAGATTAGGACCACCTGACCGCATAGTCTGCCCATTTCCTACCTACATAAACTCCAGATCCCAACTGATCTGCAGCTTACTCTATCTTTCCTACTACTAGAGTTGTCTTCTGTCTGTCCCATACATTGAATTTAGCTATTGTTTTTGCTCTTACAACCCCACAGGGAGACTTTTCCATGCATCCACCACACTTTCTGTAAAAAGTACTTCCTCACATTTCCTCTGCATTCTCACCTCTATACTCATACTGTGATCCCTTATTCTTGTGCATCTCTTTTCTGAAAGATGCTGCCTCATGAAACTTGTTAATCTCCTTGAGGTATTTTAATTTCTGTATTATATCCCTCTCTTCCTCCTTTCCTTCATGGTATACATATTGAGGTCTTTCAGTCTTTCCTCATATGGTTTCTGGTGCAATCATTTTACCATTTGCATTGCTCTTCTCTGGACTGACTCCATTCTGTCTATGTCCCTCCAGAGATGTGACCTTCAGAACTGAACACAGCGCTCCAAATGTAGCCTCACCACTTGTCAGTGCAGAGGCAATACCACCTCCTGTTCCCCACTGGTGATGCCTCTCCCTACACCCCAGCATCCTCCAGCTCTCTCCACCACCTTCTCACATTGTGTAGTTTCTTTTAGGTTGTCTGTTATGATTACCCCAGATCCCTTTCTAGTTTTGTCATTGTTAGTATCCCCACCTCCCAATTGTGTATTCCCTCCAGGATTCCTGTGCCCCAAGTGCATGACTTTTGCACTTTTTGCATTAATTTAAGCTGCCATGCTCTTGACCACTCCTCCAACTTACCTAGGTCCCTTCTCATTCTTTCTACCCTATCTGGAGTGTCCATCCTATTACATATTTTGAGTCATCTGCAAAGAGGCTTCCCTTTCCTTCTAGCTCCTCCATAATATCACTAATGAAGACATTGAAGAGTATAGCTTATGATGTGTCAGATGCTTCTGCTAGGGCTGCTGCATATGGCTTATGCCTCAGGAGGTACTCATGGCTCGAGGTGGCAGGGTTTGCGAATGACATGCAACAATCTATTCTCATTGCCCCTTTTAAATGTTATAAGCTCTTTGATTTTAATGTCTAGTACATCCAGTGGTGGAGATAGAGGGAGGGCTGGGGGCAGTAGCCCATCCTGGCTGCCCCAGTGTGAGTAGTGGTGCCCCACCACCATCTTTTATTCAATGTTTAGTGCCCTTGTGGAGTCCATGACTGACTGAATGGCCCCCATGCTCCCAAACACTCTCAAACCTGGCTCCACCACTGAGTACATCCTTTACATCCTTCAGTCATCAGGCAGAACACTGAAGTCAGTGCATTCCCTTTACCACACTCAGCCAAGTTGAAGGTCTGGGGTAACTTTTAATCTAGCTGGTTCCAGGCAGTGCCCTGCAACCAAACAGCACAGCAGGGGTAAGGGAGCAGGAGCCTTACCCCACCACCAGAACCACTCCAGGCACCCATTTAAAGGCCACCAGAGGTGGTGGCACAGGGGAGCCATCCCAACCAGCTATGCCTAACTCCTTGTACATCCCCAACCACCTTTACCTCCAGAGGTGGGTGTAGGGTTATCTTTTCCTCCACCTAAACCAGTGGAAAGAGGTGATGACAGATAATTGGGTTCCTGAGATCACAGAACACGGTCATGCTTTCACAACTTTTGTACACACTTCCAGATCTTCCACCAGTAATAACCCAAAATTGTCCAGATCACTTCCTCTTCTTCTGGAGGGGATTAACACTTTGCTTCAAGAGGGTCAGAGAGATTGTGTCCCCAGCAAAGAAACTCAGGGTTCTACTCTTAATACTTCATTTTTCCAAAACTGACAGGAGACTTGTGGCCTTTTCTAGACCTCAGGGAACTGAACTTTTCATAGAACACAAAGCGTTCAGAATGGTCATCCTGCAAGGCCTGCTCCCATGGCTGTAGGCAGGGGACTGGGTCTATTCCCTTGACATGTAGGATGCTTGCCTTCATATCTGAAACCAACAACCACACAGAAGGTATGTGAGGTTTCTGTTCCAAAGGAATATTACAGGAGTGCTATCCTTTCGCTTAATTTCTACATCACTGGTCATTACCAAATGCTTAGAAGTAGTGTCAGCAGCCCTCTGTTGGGAAGGTCTCTATGTTTTCCTTACCTGAATGACTGGTCTTGAATCACTTGTGGGGACCATCTGCTGCACAACATAGCTCAACCAGACAAATAATCATTGCTCTGGGAGTTAAAGTCAATATTCCCAAATCAGTGCCAAAGACTACAATGTATAGGAGCAGTCTTGGACACAGCTTAGGTTTTACCTTCCTGCCCCTAGACAGGGCCCAAGGCCTGATTGCCCAGTCCCAGCTAGTATACAACAGCAAGCAAGTCTCAGCCAGGATATTCCTGTGGATCCTAGCCTCATGGCAGTGGCCATGATCACAGTACCATTGACCAGACTGCACATGAGGATTCCACAGTATAGTGGACTCTGAGTCCAGTGGGATCAGCTCACAGACAATCTACAATAAAAGGTTCTAATCACTACTCCTCTGCACTAAGTGCTACAGTGGTGGATGGAACCCAGCAATTTTTGAAAGGAGTTCCTTTTCTGATCCCCTCCACTCGCCAGATTCTCACAAAAGATGCTTCAGGATGGCTCGTGGTGCTCGCATGTGCTGTATCTGACACAGGGTAATTGGACCCCAGTGGAAAACTCCTTGCACATACAGTAAAAGTTTCAGAAATGTGAGCTGTTCTGTATGAGCTTCAAGCCTTCCAGACTCATCTGTCCCTGACTAGTGCAGACAATATCAGTGTGATGCATTTGTAACAAGCAAGGAGACATTCGATCCCTGTGCAGCAAAGCAGTGAGAGTCTGATATTGGACTGTGGAACACGGTCTAGAACTAATAGCAGTGCATGTTCCATTGAGCCAGAAATGTCTTGGCAGATAGACTATGCAGGTCACAGTTCTGGATGCATGAATGGGAACTGCTGACCTCAATTGTTGATGACATGTTCAACAAATGGAGTCATCCAGAGTTGGACCTTTATATGACCAACACAGTGCAAAGCTTCCACTTTTCTGCTCACTTGTTCCAGGGCCTGGAGTTTTCTGACAAGACACGTTGTCCCTCTCTTGGAAAGAGAGATCCTTTATGCCATCCCTCCTTTCCCTCTAATCCAGAAAGTACTGCTCTAGCTTCAGATGGAGAGGGCAACTCTGATACTGATTGCTCCACTGTGGCCTAGACAGATCTGTTTCCCTCTAGTATAGAAGCTAGCAATGGAACCAAGTGCTTCTGCCCCTTTGCAAGGGTCAACTGTCACAGGAACAGGAAACCTGGTCTATCCAAACATCAGATCTCTTCATCTCCATGCATGGCTCCTGAAAACATAGCCATTGCTCAATATAGAGTTTCCTAAAAGTGGCTGATGTCCTGGTGGCTGCCAGAAAGCCTTTCTCCAGATCCACTTATTCTATGAGGTGAAGCAGTCTGCTTAATGGGAAGCTTCTCATCACCTGGCTCCATGTAAATGTCCAGTTATTCAGGTTCTGGTGTACTTGCTGTCCTTATCAGATGCAGACCTGCTGCATTCCTCAATCAATGTACACTTTGCTGCCATTTTAGCTTGCCATGTGCCTATTGAGGGTCATGTGGTTTCCCAGCTCGAGGTAGCCCATATATTCTAAAGAGGCATTCTGCTTCTGAAATTTCCCATCTGTAATTCAGTCCTGGCTTGGGACCTGAATTTTGTTTTGCTAAGCTTACTTTGACTCCTTTGAGCCAGCTGTGACTTGTGGCTTATGCTTTCTTTCTTGGTAAGCATTATTGTTGATCACAATAACTTCTGCTTGAAGGATTTCGGTTACAGGCTCTAATGAGTGAGATTTTGCATACCAGTCCAATGTTTTACCAAAGGTGGTATCTAATTTCATTATAAATCAAACCATCCACATACCAGTTTATTTTCCTGAGCACGCCAATCCAGGGAAGCATTGCACCACACTCTAGATGTAACAGAGTACTGGGTACTACATACACCAAACAAAGGATTGCTGAAAGTTCTCAAAGCTTTTGTTTACCCTAGAAAGGAGTGCCCCAGTTTCTAAACCATGCTTGTCCAAAAGGTTAGTAAACTGAATTACTTTCAGTTACAGAAAGTATGGTAAGGAACTTCCTGAAGTTCATTCCACAAGGGTGTGGCCCACCTCTGTTTCTTGCTTCAAAATGTGTTTGCTGTAGATGTCTGTGCTGCTGCCATCTGTAGTAGTGTCCACACTTTCACCAGTCACTGCAGTGTGGACATGCCTCTTGAAAATGGTTGGCTTTGGTCTAGCTGTGCTTGCTTCTTGAAAAAGCTGGCTTCAATGCCTTCTTTCTTGGGAAATGGAATAGGAAATTGCTTAACCAGGCATGGCATGCTAAGCTGAAGCTTGTTTCCAGGTGCAGCCTGGGCTATGGAAGTTACGTGACTTGCTCAGGAGGAGGGGGCTGTGCATTCAAACCAGCTCTCCAAGTCTGTAGCTGAATGTCCTCAACCACTATGCTATGCTGCCTCCTTATAGGCCTAAAGGCTTGAGTCACCCACTTTCTGTAACAACATTGCCTGGCATGCATTCCATAGGTGTGTTCTGAAGAAGAGGATATGCTCAAGAAGATAAATCAGTTGCATACTTTCCATAACAGTAGATCTTCGAGAGAATCACTTTCACCAGACTATGCTGCCCCATCCTCCTTCGCCCTGAGGGACCTGTGACTCTATTTTCTGCTGTCTCCTTTTCATTGTGGTCATTTATAACTCTCTGCCTTGCCTGGGTTGCAGAGTACTGGGTTCTCTCCTGGTTCCGTACAAAGAGTTTTTCCTAGCATGCTCTCCAGCAGGGAACTTAGGAAAGGAGGGAACACCTAAGTTTATGTACCAGCTGACATCTGCAGTCTTGATGGGTAGCACCTGACTAACTACTTGTAAAGCTTTCCATGTGGTCCTAGTGCCTGGCATCTACAAGTTAGATAGGTGTGGTCTGATGAAAGAGATTCTCTCAAAGATCTACTGTTACGGTAAATACGTAACTGTTCTATTTGATTGTAATGTAAATCAACAGGTCCTTGTGATGAGTTGAAATTTGCAGTTTTAATAGGGATCTATAAACTTCTTAAAGTTCTACCCTGCAAACTTTGAGATTCTGTCCATCAAAGGTTCTACCTGGTTCTACCAGGTAGAATGTAGAACCAGGTTCTACCATTTTCAGAACACACAATTGCCCTCCCCACAAACAACAATCTCTGTACCATTATATTAATCTCCTGGTGTCTGGTGGTCTCCTCCCACCGATAGCCAATCACTGGCCCGTTATAATTAATTCCCTGGTGTTTAATTTTCCCCTGCTGATTGCTGCCATCCCAGTGAAAAGTAAATTCCTGGTGTCTAGTGGTCCCCCATCCCAGCAGATAGTGCTCCACTGCTCCTCCCCACCTGACTCCCAGTGGGTGATGGGCACAGACCTCCTCTCCACCATGCCAGCCACCTGACTGAGCTGTCAGTGAATAAGCATGTACTTGTACAAGCATTCACTCATTTATAGCTAGGCTACCAGCTTGCACCAATGCAATGAACTCTTTGAGCTCTTTCAGGGTCACAGACAAGACAGGAGGTTATTCCAGTTGCTGATGTGAGGGCAGGATTGGGGAGGGGATGGACATTGCAACCCCAAGAGGAAGTCCACAATGCTCTTCCCCATTTCCCTGCCAGTGACCAGAACAACCCTCTGCACTTTTTGCTCCTCCAACAGAGCTCAATGCATGGGTGCTTGCTGGCAATGAATGAGCACATTCTTGTATAAGTACAAGCTCATTTATTGACAGCTGAGTCACTGGCTGGGGTGGTTTAGAGGAGGGCTGTGCTGGTTGTCTGCTCATAGTCAGGGTGAGGTGAAGCAGGAGCATTATCTGATGGGGTGGGAGGGAAGACCACTACACACCAGAGAATTTACTTGTTCATCAAGCTGGCAGTGATCATTGGGGGGCACTAAGCACAAGGAAACTGACAACAATGGGCCAGCAATCACCTGTCAGTGGGGGGCGTAGACACCAGAGAACTAAGGAGTGAACAAAAGTTAGCAAAAACAGCAAAGAGTTTGAGGGTGTTCTCAACCCTTCAAATAACTGTGGTTTGACCTTTTTGTAATATAGTCGAACTGAACTCGCAGCCCTAGTTTTAAATCAAATCAAATCAAAAATCCTGCTTGGTAGGAGCAGAGTCACTGCTGTGACGTCCAGCATATCTGCTCTCTCTTGATCAAAAGAGTTGTGGCAACAGCAGGAATAGGAAGTAGAGACAGGTTCACCAGGCAGGAATTCTGCTGTGTAAAGACATGCAGTGGCACTACCTTTTATGTATATAACACAATGTTAGCTTCTTTTAGTGGGTTAGGACTAGGTTATTGAATGAGAGGGCTGTCTGAATTGGATGCTGTGCTCTAAAGAGCGCTTTGATTAGATTAATGTACATGGGGGTACAAAACATTGGAATAATGATCTGATAAAAGTGTAATAAATGCAGTGCTGGCCTACTGGAGACTGGGGGCTCAGCTGCTCAGTGCATGCTTTGAGGGTATGGCAGCATGGCAGACATCTGGCAGGTGGGTGCAGGAGCACGCCCATGCTGTGCCAGACATCACTGCATGTCTGCACCACCAGGAACATAACAAAAGAAATACCCCCTGCCAGTGGTGGGTGAAGTGGGCCCAGTGGTGTGGCCCCATGCCCAATGCCGGGCTCCTGGATGTTCACTCTGGTTACTTCTCCTAATGTGCAACACTCTTCCAGCACTATAGATAGAGTGCCAGGAAAGGAGAATAGTGGTCCTTCCTTGGGGACTTAGATCTGTGGGGTTATGGGGCTGACCACTCATGAAGCGGGTGTTCCTCACAGGAGCTGGATGTCAGGTCTGCAGGATGGATAGGCAGAGCCGACACACCAGAGACCACACCAGAGAGAGGCCACTGGTAAGGGAGAATCAGATTAAAAAAAAAATATATATATATATATATATTAGCAACTAGAGCAAAGTATATAAAATATGAACAACATAAATGGAAATGTTAATAAATCACCTTGGTAGGAACTTATATTTATTTATTGAAAGAATCGGAATTACAATCTTTGAGTCATAGACTCTTTGCAAAGGCTCCACGTCAGTAAAAAGAAAATATACAAGCATCACTTAAATATACACGTCAAAAACATTCAGCACAGTTAACATTGCACAGTTACATCAGCAGTGATCGTAAAAGAAAGTCTAGGTTAATATGTTCATATGACAGTATAAGTTTTGGAGGGTTGTAATACTAGGCCCAGAGTGATACAATATTTATAATGAGTTTGATGAGCCCTAGCATGGGAGAAGAAAGAATTAATCCCTATGTTGAGGGCTATCCCATTGCACTGGAGGAGGAACCTGGGGGCTTAAGTACATTTGTACACTATGTACATTCACAGATTGCAGAGTTAAGGAGAAAGGATTTGAGATCAGCTTTAAATTGACCTAGACTGGATGTAAAGGAGATACTGGGTGCTAGGTTGTTTAGCTACGAGGGGCCACGATATTGGAAGGACTGCTGGCCAAGGGAGGTTCTACAGTGAGGTACTTGTAAGGGATGTTTGCAGAGTGCCTTGGTGCCCTCCTGTGTAACTGTTTGGATGAGGGGTGGAGGCCAGTATGTGCCTTTTGTGTAGTATATTTTTACAAGGAGGCAGGTGTGATATTTAAGCTATCTTGGTATTTTAGCCAACCAGTAGATATGTAAAGCTCACAGGTATGGGTTAGCCTGTCACAATTTGATACTAGACAGCAGGCTTTATTTAGGGCAAGGTTGATGCTGTGTAGGGCAGTATGGTCAGCAGACCCATAGATAACTAATATGCCATAGTCCACCAAGGGTAGTATGGAGGCAGACACTTCTAGGTGCATTGCCTGCAGGGAATGCAGTGTCTATGTCTATATAAGATCCCGAGGCTGAAGTTAACAGAGGAGGAGGAGACTTGTTTTATGTAATGGGTAGATGAGGGAGGTATCCACCATGACTCCCAGGTATTTGAAGAAGTGCACCTGCTCTAGGGCCGTGCCCAGGGACTTGTCACCGTTAGTGGTATGTTACTGATCGGGTTTTGGTGATGGGCAAAGAACATAGATTTGGTCTTCCTGTAGTTAGTATAAGGCGGTGTTCAGAGAACCAGGTTTCAAGTTCTCTAAAGAAACCTTGCAAGGCGGATTGTAGCACATTGGGATGAGGATGTTTCCAAAACTACAGCCTCATCTGCACAAAGCATTAGCTTCCCACTGCAGGATTGAGGGAGGGAGTTCAGGAAGAGGATGAAGAGTAATGGACCTAGAATGGACCCTTGTGGGACACCTGTTAGGACTGGCCTACTGGAGGATAGTGTTGTATTAAACTTACCTGCTGGGTCTGGCCAGAGAGATAGTCTTTGAGCCAGGAGGTAGCCTCTGGGGAGTTGTTCAGGGATGGTAGGGTGTGGAGAAGAAGTGCATGACTAACTGTATGAAATGCTTTGGTCAGATCCACATATAGAGCCCCTACCACTGAGCCTTGTTCAAGGGCCTCGTGCATGTATGACTTAAATTTGATGAGTGCGGTGGAGGTGCTGTGACCCCCGGAAACCATGTTGTTCCTGACAGAGCAGATTGTGTTTGGTCAGGTAGTCTGTGAGCTGGTCAGCCACAATTATTTCAAGGGTCTTTGAGAGGGAGTGCAGGATATAGAGTTTTATGGCTATGTTATGGGGATCAGTGTGTTCAATAAAGATGGCTAACATGCAGTTCCAAATGTTAGGAATGGGGAGTAGGCACAAAGTGAAAATGGCCTAAGACAATAGAGTGATAAAGTATTAAAGCATTGTCTTTGGAATATGTCATTTCTGAAAATACATTATTTGGTTTTTAAAACCTCAAAGAAAATGACTTTTATTGCACATAACTAAAAATAAGAAGCTAGACTCACACATTATTAAAGTATAAAATATTTATTCAACACAGGAGAACCAAAAGAGTTCTGAATTTGCAATATTTATATTTTTGTAAGAAAAATGACACATCAATATAAAGCTGATAATGTTATTTATTTATTTATTTATTTATTTTAAGTCCCATGAAGAAGCCCTATTAGAGTGAAATGTTGGGGCAGATGGAAAATAAATTGATGAATACTGGAATATTCTGTGCAGGAGCCTGTTTATTCTTTCCACACAAAAAGTGATTGAGCTTCTCCATTTCCCTGGTGATCTAGATATAAATTCATTCACATATCTGGACTGCATTGTATGGTATGGACTGCACGCCCATTGGCTCTTGCTTTGAACCATGGGCATGCAGCCCTACCGAAGCTGTCAGTCGGCAAGGCTGTGGGGCGGCAGGCGGGTGGTGCTGCCGCCCGCCAGCTGATGGGGGGAGCGGGTGGTGGGGCCTGCGGCAGGTGGGTGGGGTGGGGCCACCAGATCACCAGGGATATTGGACATTGGGGTGGGTTTGACGTTATGCCCACGATTGGCTTCATGGTCCACTGGACCACCAGGATATTGGACTTTGGGGAGGGGACGCCTGATGCCCGCAATCAGGCTGCTCAGGGGGCATAACATTCTGCCTGCAATCAGGCTAATGGGGGTGGAAATAACGCTCTGTCCGCGATCGGGCTAATGGGGAAATAACATCATGCCCACGATCAGGCTAATGGGGAGATAACGCTATGCCCATGATCGGGCTAATGGGGGAACAGAACATTCTGCCCGCAATCAGGCTAATGGGGGCACTTCAGCCCGCAATCAGGGCATGGGGCGCCGCCAGAATGAATGGAGGGCCACTCACAGGTGGCAGCTGCTGTGTTGCACCCTGCAATGCAGCAGCTCACCTGTGGGTGGCCCTGGACTGATCCTTTTTTTGGCTTAAAGTTGTGCAGGCACAGGTAGGGGTTGCGCCTGCATAACTCTGCATGGCCCAGCTACATATCGGGCTGTGCAGTTTATGCATGGTTCCTCCCCTTCGGTTGCGCATGCCTTCATTAGCATTGCGCTGTTGCTCAGCATGATTTGGGGGCACAACTGCCTCCCTGCTGAATATCGCAGAATGGTGCATTTCGGACTTGCGCAGGCGCAACCCTATTGGCGATGGCTCAACTCTTTGAATATGTGGCCCAATATATATAAATTGTGTACTCACCAAAATTTTTCCAACTACCAGCAACAACATGTCAGGCATCTGCATGCTGCTACAAGATGCTGCACTGTGCATCAGTCCCACCAACACATTTCTTATAATGCACTTTAGGAAAATGGTGAGAAAAGCACAGTATACATAAACTGTGTGCTCTAAAATGTTCTCATTTACCAGAATAAATATGTCATGTCAGCTCTGTTGTACTGAGCAATGGGTGTTTTCTCAGCAAGTCGAGCCTGGATTGCTCCCCAAGCCCCAAGCATCAGGAGTGGAGTCTGGCGGGGAGGGGATATAGAAGTCCATGGACACTTCCCTCCAGAGGTAGCCTCAGACAGCTGTTTGTTGGCCCGGGGTGGCTTGGGGTGGTGTTCTTGGTGGCATGTAGCCTCAATGTGCTGTCAAATGCCCCACCCCGGGAATGCCATGGAGGCCCATTGTGAGAGGTGTGTTATCAGAAAAGCAAAATCCACCCTAGCCAGATGACAGCAGCTTGTCCCCACTGCCACAATATCACAGAGGTGTCCATACTGACCCCTGCCATACCCAGAATATGTAATAGACACCTGCAGGTGTTTCTCCTGTCCCAGTTGCAGGCCCACAGAGGAGAGGTCCACCCAATGAAGGGTTAGACGTTGGCTACCAAGGATAAAGCCTAGATACAGCAGTGGATAGCAATGGGGACAGGATGGCAGTGGGCCTTTGCAGCCCAAAGGAGTGCCCAACCAAGGGCTTGGAGGAGCAAAACAAAATATGTCAGGCTGTTGCATGCTGCCTGTAAGATGCTATGCTGTGTGTCAGTCCCACCAACTCAGTTTATCTAATGCATTTTAGGGAAAATGGTGTCAAAAGCACAATATTCGTAAATTCTGTGCTCCTAGAATTGTATTCAGCTACCAAAATAAAACATCAGGCTACTTCATGCTGCACTGTGTGCCATTCCCATCTGCACATTTCTTGTAATGCATTCATAAGGGAACAGTCCGAGGCTAGGAGTACAGTATTTTTTTTTTTTTAGTTGTTTAACTAGAGAGTAGCACACCAAGCTGGAAGCTTTTTACAGGAGCGACCTGGGAACACAGGTAAGTTAAGTGATTTGCTCAGGGTCACACAGTATGCAAGTGGAAGCTATGGGATTCAAACCCAAGTCTGGTGTGCTGGATGTCACCAGATTTGCAGCTCTGAGCCTTAAACCACTACGCTATACTGCTTCCAATTATGCATAAATTCTGTGCTCCAAGATTTTACTTAGCTATCAAAATAAAGATCAGGCTGCAGCGCGTTGCTACATGGTGCTATACTGTGTATCTGTCCCATGTCCACAGTTCTTGTAACATACTTTAGGTAAATAGGGCAAAACAACAATACACATAAACTGTGGTGTTCCAGAATTGTATTCAACTGCCAGAATAAATACACCAGGCTGCTGCACAGTCCTGCACTGTGTATCAGTCTATCACTGTGTAATACAGTCTTTGTAAGGTATATTAGAGGAAATTGCAAAAGTAAATATACATATATTTTGTGCTCCCAAAATTTGCTTCCACTAACAGAATATATATGTCAGGCAATACCACTCAACCTCCTGCCTCATAAATCAGGGACAAGGCTTAAAAATCAGGGACAAAGGACCAAAATCAGGGACACATCTTCAAAATTAGAGATATCCACCCAAAAAGCTAGTAGATTATGGGGCTTAGTGCAAAATGCATTTTCTAAAAGGAACAAGTCTGTAACTTTAATGGTTGATATTATTTTGTGCTGACAGTCCCCACTGTTTAGCTTCAAAACACACATTTTAGAAGGGACAGAGTAAAATTCTGAGGCAAAATCAGAGACAGCTGAGAGGTATGTGTCAGGCTTCTGCATGATACAACATTGGGCTTCACTATGTCTTGGTCCCACCAACACAGCTTCTGTAATGCACTTAAGGAGATGGTGCTAAAATCACAAAATACATAAACTGTGTAACCTGGCTGGGGCTTACCTGCTTGCCCCTTGGGGCTGCCCTGTTATTCTGTTGTACCCCTGCTCTGGTCTCCAGTTTCCATGTAGTGTCTCCTGTTCTGGGCCAGTCCCATTTTCCCTAAAGCCTCTGTCTGGCATGTGTATATTTTTTTCAGTTCAGAGCCGAAGGAGCTGACCCATGGAGCCAGTAGTTCTGTTTTGCATTTTGGTGCAGAGCTGGTGGTCTGTACGTGCACAGTGCATGTTTGTGATTTCATTCCACGGCTGCATGAGTGCTTCTCTGTGGTCCCTGTCCCAAAAGAAAACAAACAGTGGACTGTAAACCCAGATAAGGCCTAAGGGGAGCAGCAGAAGGGTATGTTTTTAGGAGCACCAATAGCTCTAAAGAACAAAGGCCACCTCATGAATATTAATGGCAGGGTGCATATTAATAAGATGAACCTGTCTAGTGCCTGAACCAGTGCACTAGCAATAGGCTGGGGCAAAATAAAATTGTAAGATTCTGTAGCTGGGTAATAGGACAAAGTACCTGCTTTTGGACTGTGGGGCTATTGTTAAATAAAAGAGTTATTGTGGCTGCAGCAGGATTGACAAAATGGGGACACTACAGTATATAAACTACAGTGGGACTATGTATGTGCTGCCTTGGGATTATGTATTTCAGCAGCCGTGACAGGCGGAGGGATAGATGAAAATGTTTATCTGGGCAATGGTATGAGAGGAAAAGGACTGTTACAATTTGGTTGGGAAAATGTGAGCTAAATATGTTTCTGCAGGAGGGTTGTAAAGCAGGGATACTGAATGAACTGCTTTTGGAACAGTTTGTTTTATCAGTCATATTGCAGCCTAGTGACCACAATTTCAGCTTGTTGTGGTGAAAATTGGCATTTCAGCCTGAGTGGAACTTGTGTGAAGTGTGGCAGCTTTTGCAGAAGTTTCTGAACTTTCACCTATGGCAGATCGGAAAACTTCTGAATGTTTGGGGCAATTTCACCCCATTCTACCCAGCACAAGTTTTGAATGGAGAGTCTTCAAACATCCTACTGCCTACCCAATGAATAATTCAACCAGGTCTAAAATTCTTTAGAAAGCTAATTTACTTCTGCAGCTCCACATAGAAATCAACACTATATGATAAGTGATATATTTTAGCTCGCCCACATTCTTTAACAGAGCAAATTTTCTCTGCAACTTAGCTAGTGAAAATATTAAGGCTGCTTTATATCTTATGAAGTTAAAGGTTTAAAAATAATCACTCACTTAATATAGAGGATAATGGCTTGGGAATCAGGTGATAACCACACTGTAATCACCTCAGTGGTTGCTAGAACAACATGGTAAACCCCGAGAGTGCAGCTCGAGAGGTTTACTGTAGCCCTAGCAACCACGAGAGTGATTTCAGTGTGTTGTCACCCGATCACCAGCCATCATCTTTTTATAGTGTATGGTCAAAAACACTGTTTGCATTCTAGTGTGAGAATTATGGAACTCTGGTGCATTCTTTTTGTTTGCCACTGTTTGGAAGTTCTGAAGTGTGGTTAACAACTTTTAAAATTCTAAACAGTGCATAACAAAGCTGTGTAACTGCTGATTATGGTGGTTAATAGGCACTTACCATACATTATAAAGTCTTTGTCCGTATGAACTGTGTCTTCTGTTTTGTTTAGACCACTGATTGCTTTGAGCCATTTACCAATGAACTCTGAACAGTAAAGCTATTTAGAGGAGTGGTTGCAAAATGCAAAACCCAATTCTCAGAAATAAATAAATTGCTACGGTCCCCAATATATAGGACTCGGATAAAACACTTTATTTTGTAAATCAGAAAGAAAACCAGAGTAATTTATTTGATTCTTTGATGTTTTACTGAGCTTGTTTATGTTATATTATCTGTCCTTATGCAGTGTTTTTCCTTGTAGTATGCTTACTTAGACTGAGCACATGTGAATTATCAGTGCTTAAACGTATCCCCATTTTGTGATGCCAGAACAACATCATGTGAAGAAAAGGTCCAGAAGTCGGCACCAAACTCCACCAATAGGTTGTTAGGGGGCGGAGTAGCAAGACAGCTGTAACGCTGTCTGCTCCTTACTGGAGCTTCGACTTACAGTCAGTTTGTAAATTTGTAGTTAAAATACACCATATCTTTGAAGTATGTTTAAAACTTCAGAAAGAAACCCATGTTTAAATTGTATTTGAACTTTTATATTGTGGCTGAAATGTTGCTTTGCCTTTGCATATTTTAGCTGCAAGCACTCTGTGTTAGTTACCGAATGGCCTCTTAGGTATTTACCTAAAGATAAGTTTTATTTGCTTGGTTAGGACCTATCTCAGTGAAGCTTTCACTGCTAAATCTGTGCTCTGTATACCTGATAAAGGTTCTTCGGACAGTAGGAGTTGTTTTAAAAAAAAAATAGGCGCAGCTCTCCTCGGATTTGCAGTGTGTGCTTCCTGCGTGTTGATTTTAGTTGCTGTGCTGATGAAAATAGTCATGGCACCTTCACAACTTTTTGTAATGGTCGCTCTGCTATAAATGTTATAATGCTGCCAGTTCTATTGTAGAAATGCCACATATAAACAAGAGTTGTGGCACTCAAGAGAGGATATCCAGGAGAGGAGAAGAAATCCAGGATGATTATAGCACCTTCCGGTGCTCACAGGCTTAGTTTTGCCTGAAAAAAGGTATGCTAACATTGCCTCAGGGCCGAGGTCTGTTTTAAGAGTATTGGTATGGTAACCCAAAGTTATTGCACTCAGTGGAGCATGTTCTCTGTCTTAATGTACAGGTATTAGCTGGGCTGTGTTCAGAACAGAAAGGAGCCATGTGGAGACAAAGCACCAGGTCGGAGTGAAGATGGACTAAAGTTATAAGAAAACCTGTAAGAGTCCTGTAAAATGATTTATTTTGGGTAAAATACACTGTTTTACTGACAGTGGGAGGCTGGCTCTGGGGTATCTCCTACAAAGGTAGTGTTTCATTTCTTCTTTTTCCCAGTGACACTTCTTTAGTGGTTTTGGAGACTAACAAATGAGTTGGAGAAACTCTCTGAGAACACCATGCTATACTATTTGTCCTATTTTGTTCATGATGGAATCTTGCCTTGTAGCTGCACATTAAGACCAAATGGACTATTGTTTATTGAGCCAAATGCCTCAGAACGTGTTGCCTGAGGGTGGTTTAAAATTATATTTATCAAACAAATGCACCGATGCTATGTTATGAGATGCACAGACCCTGTCTGTTCTCATGCACTATGACTAATGGAACACTCTGAGGAGCATACCTCTCAACTGCTACAATTCTGCATAGTGCTATGATTTCACACTCAAATTTACCCTTGCTCCTCACAGGTTTACTAATGTTCATCATATTGTTAGAGCGATTTCTGGCACACAAACTATTAAATCATTGAACTAAGTTGATAGAAACATTCCTTATCACTAACTATATGGGGCCCACTGGCTGGAGACATAATATTGCTTAAAATAAGAAAGTGTTACACATTCTGGCCCTTTACTATGATTTTTGAAGGCCAGTGTTATGATTTTTAATGCTGAGAGGTTGAGAGGTATGCTGAAGAGTATTATTAGAATATGTGTCTCTGAACAAGGTTGGAGTCTGATGCATGTATCTTATTATATGGGACAGGATTAATTTTCAGTTGCTAAGCATTAACGTGTCACTCATTAATATTGAAGACAAGTCACTCAATATGAAATTATAGGATGGAGCCAACTGATATACTTCTTTAAATACTTGGGGCCAAAATCCTGGTTTACCCATTGAGAATTGATCACTTTAGAACCTTGGGCTCAATAGTTGTTGACAGTATTATTTTGTCATGCACACCTAGTTAAATTTAAATGATTTGTTCATAATAATTAATAGTATGAACCACTGAACATAAACAAGTAGCTGTTGTTCATATTAATTTACAGACTTCAGAATTAATGAAGCCTTGAACAATTGTATAAAAATGAATGGGCTTTTGATTGTAATGGAGCCACAACTCTGTTCAGTTGAGCTTAATTTTATTAATGCTTCAAACCAAAGGTGTGGAATGGATGTTATTTAACTTGAGATGCCATCAACGCAAGTTGGATATTTTACTATTTTTGCTTAGCTCCAGCTTGATGTTTAGGGTTACGAATAACCATAATGAGAATATCCCTGATTTTATTATTCTGTTTTACATTTTTTGAAGGAGGATTCAGCTTAGAATTAATTCTAAAATTAGTTAAGCTTTATTATTAATTAAGAAATGCGTTTGTTTATTTAATATTATTACATAATTGTCAGCAACATCAGCATGTATTACGTCATTTATTTCTGCAAGCAGTTTGTATTTGAGGGTCTTAATTGGCATTATGGAACTCTGACAAAATATTTAAACTGCAGATCTGGGCAAGGGTATAGCTTTTGGTTAAGCTTTGCTTGATATTATCCCCAGTTCTTTGAGAGGTGAATGCCTCACATGACGCCTTGTTGGAAACTGAGGTTTGTGATATGATAATGTAAAATCAGGGCGTGGTCAAACTTTTATTGACACTCAGAGGAAGGAAGTCTCTAAGAAAATTTGTCCAAGTGACCTATGGGTCATGAAGGATGATTAGGGCCCAGACAAAGAAAAGCTGCCCAAATAAGGGACAGTAAGTTTGTGGGCCTGGTTCTAGGTGTCACCACTGGATAGGCACAGCAGAGTTATTGGAACTTTGATCCTTACTAACTGACATTTTGGCAAAGTCCTGTATGGAGCATGTAATTATCACACGGCAAGAAGAACCTGCTGCCACACCCCCGAGCCCTTGCTAGCAGGTATGGCCTTAACAGCGTTTTGGGAACTCAAGACTGCGTGGCTGTCTCTGTAAATTTTCCAAGGACAGTTGCTTTTATCTTGGGACAGCTCTTATTGGCTGTTGTGGAACATGAGCTCCTTGTTTGGTTCCTCATCCTGCCAGGTATATTCAAATTCCTCCTGACTGACTATGTCACTACCATCGCCAGTTTATTTAACCTTTTTCCCAATCCAGTATTGCCTCTGATAACTGGTCTGTTTTAATACTCAGTGCTGAATTTCTTCAGTTTAAACTGTGTTAACTGTACTTGTATGTGTTTGAACTTGGACGTTGGGGCTAGACTGTGTTCCTGATTATGTGCTGAGTTTCTGTTACCACATTGGGTATTTCTGTGAAAAGTCACTTTCAGTTCATTTCTCCAGCCCCTCCCCAAAAAATTTCAGCATCATTTATTTCTTCTCTCTGCAGACCCAGCCAGCACCCTAGCTCACTGCCTGAATCCTCCCTACAATTTAAACTCCAATTATTTGTGACAAAGCTTTTTTGTGAATTGCAAAGCAGGATACCTCCCATGGTTTTTGGAGCTATGTCTTACACCAGCTTGTCCATTCTCCTTCAGGCATCCTCTTATAGCCCTTTGGGCTAACAGCGCCTCAGACGGGGCCTACATGCCTCCACAGCGAGAGAGAGCCTACTGCCAAACTCCTCAAGCCCCTTGCTAGCAGGTACAGCCTGGACAGCATTCCGGGAACTCAAGGCTGTGCTGTCTCTAAATTTTCTAAGGACAATTGTCTTTATCTTGAACAGCTCTTGTTAGCTGTCCATGGAACACAAGCTCCTTGTTTGGTTCCTTATCCTGCCACGCATATTCACATTCCTCCTGACTGGACTATGTCACTACCATCGGCCAGTTTATTTAACCTTTTTTCCCTAATCCAGTAGTGCCTCTGATATCTGGTCTGTTTTAATACTCAGTGCTGAATTTCTTCAGTTTAAAGTGTTTTTTTTGTCTACTTTTCTATTAGCAGATTATACTGTAAAGCCACTAGAGGACAACAAGACATGTAGGCAATATTCTTCCCACTGCTCCCCTCAACACTTCTGTCCTGCATCATTCATACCTAAATTCTCTGCCTTTTGCCCCTCTCTTTAGTGTCCCTTGCACAGTCTCCCAGGCTATCACTAGGCATACAACGTGGCATCCAAACCGGGTTCGAACCAGGTACTTTTTGTTCCAAGAGCAACCCTACCACTGTGCCACTGTGTTCTGCCACAATGTTAGGTGTCAGTAAGACCCACTCATACCTACCCATGGTCACATCTACCACCCTGTACTCCTTCACAACATTCACCCACAAACTAACCATACAACTATTGCTAACCATGTTTACCCTGCTCAGCAACAAACACAGTTGCCTCTGGTATGTACACACCTTTGCTGCTGGGGTGGCACCTCACCTCTCATAGCCTCTCCATCACCCTGTCTCCCATAGCCCCCCACACCCTCCTCTCACCCCTCTCCCATCTCTTTGGCCTTGAGTCCTCCATGTCCATTCCTCCACCTGGCCATCCCAGCCCTCACGCAGCTGCCCATTCCATAGAAACATAGACTTTGACAGCAGATATAGACCGCTTGGTCTACCTAGTCTGCCCATTTCCTACCTACAGGATAAGCTGCAGATCCAAGTTAACCAACAGCCTATTTCTTCCTACCCTCACAAGAATTGCTCTTATGTCTGTCCCATGCATTCTTGAGTTCTCCCACAGTTTTAGACCCCACAACCTCCTCAGGAAGGCTGTTCCATGCGTCCACCACCCTTTCTGTGAAAAAATACTCCTCACATTGCCCCTTAGCCATCCCCCTCTATCTTTAAATTGTGTCCCCTTGTTTTTGCACATCTCTTTTCGGAAAGATGCTACCCGCTTGGACTTTGTTGATTCCACTGAGGTACTTAAAAGTTTCTGTCATATCCCCCTCTCCTCCTTTCCTCAAGGGCATATATATTAAGCTCCTTTAGACTCACCTCGTATATCTTCTCTTGCAGACCCTGCACCATTTTAGTTGCCCTCCTCTAGACTGTCTCCATCCTGTCTATGTCCTTGTGGAGATGGGGTCTCCAGAACTGGACACAGTACTCCAGATGGGGTCTCACCAACTGTCTGTACAGAGGGATAACAACTCCTGTTTTCTGCTGGTGATGCCTCTACCTATACATCTCAGTATACCCGCAGCCCTCCCTACCGCCTTCTCACATTGCTTACAACCTTAAGGGCATCTGATAAGATTACCCCAGGTCCTTTCCATTTTTGTTGTTGTTACTATCTCCCACCCCCATCCCCTTTTGTACTCTTCCCTGGGTTTTGGTTTCCAGGTGCATTATTTTGTACTTCTTGCATTGGAATCCAAGCTGCCATACTTCTGACCATTCCTCCAACCTTGCCAAGTCCCTTCCCATCCTTTCAACGCCACCTCATGTATCAACCCTGTTACAGAACTTTGTGTCATCTGCAAAGAGGCATACTTTTCCTTCCAGTCCCTCTGCAATGTCACTTATAAAGACATTAAAAAGGTGGACCTAGTACTGAACCCTGTGGTACCCCACTAGTAACCCTCTTTCTTTACTCCATTTACAATTACATTCTGTGTCTTATTGTCCAGCCAATGTTTTACCCAGGCTACCACACTGGGACCACTCCCAGGCTGATTAATTTGACTATTAATCTTTTGTGTGGGACTGTGTCAAATGCCTTGCTAAAGTCTAGGTAGGCCATGTCCACAGCCCCTCCCTGGTCTACTACTTTGGTCACCCAGTCAAAGAAATCAATTAGATTCGTCTGACATGACCTTCCTGCTGTGAACCCATGCTGTCTTGGGTCCCAGCCCCACTGGCCTCTAGGTACTCAACATATCTTTCCTTCAGAAGTGATTCCATCACTTTCCTACCACAGAGGTCAAACTAACAGGTCTGTAGATTCCTGCCTCTGTTTTACTCCCACTTTTGTGACAGGGAATCACATCCGCCTTCCTCCAGTCCTCAGGTACCACACCATCCTCCCATGATTTGTTAAAAGGATAGTCAGTGGTGTCACTGGTTCTCCCTTAATTCTTTTAGAATTCTGGGTGAATTGACCAGGCCCCATTGCTTTGTCCACCTTCAGTTTTAGGAGTTCTTTTAGAACCCTTTCTTCTGTGAAAGGACTGGATCGACCCTCTATTCAGAGTGCTTCTGTTACTGGCTTATGCACCTCTCCCTCCTCCTCCTCTTTTGTGAATACTGAGCAGAAGTATTCATTCAGTATCCCTGCTTTTTCACTGTCCTCTCTGCTCACCCACCGTCCCATTCTATTCAGCCTCACTATCCCTCCTTTGTCTTTCTATGCTCCTTGATGTACCTATAAAAGGTTTTATCCCCTTCTAATCGAGTTGGCTATCTTTTCCTCAGTTTGGGCTTTGCTATTCTGACTTCTCTCCCTGCTTCCTTCTGCCTTAAGTGGTGCAGTTCTCTGTCCTGCTCCTTCTGTGTTTCTTATACTTTCTAAATGCTATCTTTTTCTCTAACCTTCACCGCCACCTCTTTTGAGAACCATAGTAGCTTTCTTTCATTTTGATTTGTTTATTTGCTTCACACAAAGGCGTGTTGCCTCTGTGATGGCAGTTTGATGTTTCCCAATGTTGCTCCACCCTCCTTCTAGCCTGTTTCCTAGTGCTTTTCTAAGGCACCTCCCATCTTGCCAAAGTCAGCTCTCCTGAAGTCCAGTACCTCACTTTGTATGACTTGACTCTGTAGTTGAGTTTATCATGAACCACACTGTTTGGTGGTCACTTGTTCTCAGATGGCTACACTCTTCTAGATTTGAGATTTTCTCACTCTCCCATTTGAGAGTATGAGGTCTAAGATTGCTCCTCATGAGTGGTTTCCAAACTAGCTGTTTGAGGCATGCCACCTGTAGGGCATCGAGATGGCCCTGTTTTGGATGCAGCTGCAGCAAATGTGCTCCACTTATTCACTAAAAATACCACCAACAGCTTAATCTGGTTCAAGGTCAGTTGGCATTCATCTGTATCCCTCCCCGGTCATGCCTTAAAATAGGCAGAATTTGTCTAGTGCACTTACCAACTCAACAAAACTAAATAAATAATAGTAACATCTAGCATATTCAGGTCCCCATCAACAGTATCTCCCTTCTCTGCCATCCTAAGGATGCCTTCTATCATATCCTTGTTCATTCCTCCCCTGACATGGGGTCTGTATATAACCCTGTGCGGATTGTGGTGCCATTTCAGTCTCTAAGGTGGCCCACAGTGCCTCCCTCCTCTCTGTTTACTCTTTTTGTTCTGTTGCTTTTATCCCTTCCCTACATAGAGAGCTACTCTTCCTCTCTTTTCCCTCCCTGTCTCTCTCCTGTAGGTTGTGTACCCTGGTATGTTAACATCCCAGTCATGGGTCTCTGTGTACCATGTTTCTGTGACTGCATACGACATCCATGCATCCCTCTTCCATCAAGGCCACGAGTTCAGGGAGCTTGTTGCCCAGAGTACAGGCATTGGTACTCATTATTCTCCATTTCTTCATGGCTCACCCTTTTGTTCCATCCCTGTCCTTACTGTCTTTGTCATTTTCTATTTACCCAGCCCTTCTCCCTGTCGACATCTCTATCTTGGGGTTTACTCACATACTACCCTGATTTTTTGGGGGCTAGATTTCACTCATTTCCAGTGCCCCCCGGCTAGTTTAAATGCTTGCCAATGAAGCAGCTAACCTATCACTTAGGATCCTGGTTGCCCTCCTGGACAGATGCAGACCATCATGCCAGTATAGGCCAGCATCACTCCAGGTGGACCTCCAGTCCCCAATGAAGCCAAATCCCTGAGTTCTGCACCAGTTTTTCAACCACTGATTGAATTCCATGGTGTGGAGCACCCTAGCCTCACCCATGCCATAGACAGGCAGCACCTCGGAGAAGGTTACCGTACATGCTACTTATCTAAGGCCCTCCCCAACTCCACAAACTCTTTCTACAAAGATCTGATCCCTTCTCAGCCAGGTCGTTAGTCCCTAGGTGTACAATAACATCCAGCTTCCTTGTGTAGCTGCTCCAATGATCCTGAGGATTCGCCTGTCCCTCCAAGCCAAACTGCCAGGCAGGCACCTACCTCCCTCCCTTCCTCCCCCAGTTCTACCTCCCTAACAATGGAGTCCCTCATGAGGACTTGTTTCTCCCTGTGGGGTCCCATGCCACCCTCCTGTGGGTCTCCTTTGTGGAGGTTCCCAGCATCCTCTTTAGTCTCCACTGCAGGTGCCTCCATAGAGGAACCACACTTTGCCAGAATGGCATATGAATTGTGTAGAGGTGCAACTGGAGGGATGTGCCTCTGTTTCACCACCCTCACCCTCCCTGAACTCACTGTGGTCCAACCACCTCTTTCTTGGCAACCTCTGAGGAAACGGCGGTGGCCCTGGTGGTCCTTGGTTGGAGAGGAGGTCCCACAATCCTGGCCAACTCAGCCTGGAGTTGAGCAACCTCCCCTCAGCCCAGAGAGGTGCGTGCAGATGGGACAACACTGCATCCTCCAGAACATCTCCTGGAAGACTGCTGCTCCACAGCCACTGCACTGCACCACTCCCATCATGTCTTATTTCTGCCCCTTAACTGTTGTTTGGAATACTTACTTTTTCCTCTGTTTAATTTTTTTTCTCCTACTTACTGCCTCTGTGCCTTTAAGCTCCTGATCTTCCTGTTCTGAGACAAGAAGTTCCTATATTTCAGTAGTCTCTTTACTTGCTCAGAGTCAGACCGCCAGCAGCTAGGTGGGGACGGAGAGCTACTCTTTCCTTCTAGGATGGTGAGTCTTTGTGGCTCTGTGATCACTCTCTCCTGCTCCCAAACAGGAAGTTCCTATTGTCAGTCAAATCCTGTGCCTATAAAAGTAGAACTGGCTTAGGTAGGGGTGGAGGGAGGAAGGAGTGCAATAAGGTACCAGTAGAGAAGTATAGCTATAACAGCAGCTCCTTCCTCTTGGTGTTCTCTGCCTGTTCCCTGGCAGAAGTTATCTAGGCAGTTTTTAAATCTGGCTTTAACCTGGCTTCCTTCTAGCTGCTTACCCCCTACTTTACAGATCTTTCTACACTTAGTTAATGGCACAGATAACAATTCCTTCAGCCACCTGAGACAAACACCTAGATAACTGCACAGATAACAATTCACTTCAGCCAATGCAGACAAATGCATTAACTTTTTGTTTTGTTTTTACCCTAAATTGAAGGTCCCAGTAGTAGAGTTCTAGTTCGTTAGTGCCAGTAAAGAAGATAGTTATAACAGCAGCTTCTTCCACTTGGAGTTCTCTGCCTGTTCTCTCTCATCACCTTCTAAGCTTGCCAGCTGCCACTACTCGCAAAATGCCACCAATTCATGGACCTTGTCAGGATCTTCCCTTGCTTCTTCTACTATCTGGCAATGTTCACCCCAATCCTGGCCCAACAGCACCTCAACTGCGGTCACCCATGGGGCTTCAAATAGCCGCTATGAATATATCTGCAGCCTGCCTAAAAATGGCACCCTGCAATGCTGGATGGCACAGCACCAACCATACATTCTGGCTTCAACAGAAACCTGGCTGTCAGCCAAGACCCCAGACTCATTTGTCTCTGTTCCTGGCTACTCTCATTAGGCTTGATTGTAACGGCAAGAGAGGAGGTGGCTGCACCTTCTATGTAAATGACTCACTGCATTACCAAGCCCTGCCTGTGCCCCCCAGATCCATGGTACCCAAGCCTTCTCAATAAAACCTCCCTGATCCAAACCATGCCCTCTTACTCTCACTGTCACCTACATCCCACCCCGCAGCCAATCCCCTGCCTGTAAAGTGCTCTCTGACTACCTAGCCAGCCACCCCATGAAATGCAACAAACGCTAGTTGGGGATCTCAACATAAACTGGCTGGCAAGCTCATCAACAACATGCCAAATATACCTTGCTGTTAGATATGACCCAACTGGTATCCCAGCCTACCAGGCCAACCTCACTAATGGAACCCACACCCTACTAGATATCCTGCTCATTAATCATCCTCACCATATGACCGACCTGGTGTCCTACCCAACGCCTTAAGCAACCACTCCCAATCATCTCCAGCTGGTCCTGTCAGCTACCTAAACCACCACCAAATATCATCTTTCATCATCGATTATGCCCAAGAGGCATAGCCAAACTCAAACAATATCTAATTAACTGGGACTGGTCCCCTATTTCCCAAGCCCAGCACATAGATTATGCATTGCGCTATCACCACCACCTTTAATACCACCTGTGATTCTTTTGGACTGACCTTCAAAGTGACCACTAAGAAATGTAGTGCCCCTGGATCACCTTAGAACTCCTACAACAGTTCAAAGTGCATGACAATCTCTGACATCGGGCCACTGCCTCCAGTTTGCTAAGCGATAGGCAGGCCTATAATTCTACCTGCAATAAGTGTGCCTGGAGCAGTCTGCAAGGCCAAGGTGGAGCACTACAGAACCGCCTTAGCCACCTCCTGGGTAGCACAAGAAAGTTCTGGGATAACATCAAGGAGCTTACTGGTAAACTCTACTCTCCCCCACAACTTAGTGTTAATGGCACTACCACCACAGACACACTCCATATAGTTAACTGCCTCAACTCCACCTTCTCAGACCTCAGCTCAGTCCTCCCTAGCAACTTTTTGATCCAATTTAGCCTACCCCACCACCTGAGCACCTCCACCCCTTCAAACTCAGAGTCATTATCCCTACAGAAGTGAAAGCCTACCTGTCCAAAGCCCTCCAGAGCTCCAGTTACTGCAAAGATGCCTTCAACATGCTATCCTATACCTTGCGCTAGACTCAGTTATCTCCCACTTACGGATCTTCTAAATCTGTCCCTGTGCCTGGGCCAGTTCCCAACCACATGGAAAATGGCAGTGATAACACCAATATTGAAATGTGGTGACAGCTGCCTCCCAAACAACTACTGGCCCATTTCAATTCTCCCCACTCTCTAAAGCCCTTGAAAGATCATGGCCAATCAGCTCACTGACTTCCTCCTTGCACACAACCTGTTATGTAGGGAGCAGCATAGTTTCAGAGCCGGTCATAGCACTCACGACCGCCCTCTCAGAATTCACTAACTCCCTGCACTCCACGCTTGACAAGGCACCTAGCAGGGCCGTGTTTATGAACCTCTCAAAGGCCTTCAACATGGTTTCTCACTCCTCCTTCTTAACACATTACAACAAATTGGGGTCTCATTGTCCACCTCATGGTTCTCCAGCTATCTTTCATCTAGAACCCCACTGTTAAAATTAATAATACCATAATCTACTATGCTGCCTGTGTGTTCAGGAGTTCCCAGGGATCTATCCTGAGTCCCCTGCTATTCAGCATCTACTTCAATGCCCTGCCTAAATCCTGCCCCAGCAACCTTCTCCTCTATGCAGACGATGCTGTCTTTATGCCACACATTCTGATCTCTCTCTCTCTCTCCAGCATACCTTACAAAACTCCTTCTCTCAGATTAAACACTGGTTTGCTGAACATAGATTGGTGGTGAACATTAAAAAACTAAGACAATGCTCTATGCCCACCGCCAACACAGATCAAAGGATTTCCCGGAAATATTATCCGCCTCTCTCATCCCAACGAACAGGTCCAAAAGTATAAATATCTAGATATTACATTTGACTCTTGCCTCTCGCTCCATGAACGCCTAAAATCCTCACCTCCACCGCCAACATTCGTGATTGGTCTCCTGTACAGACATAAAGACTGCCTGACACCTGAAGCACTTCACCTAGCCATTACCTCCTCAGTCTTATTGCTGGTGGACTATGGCCTCACAATCTATGCCGCCGACCCTCATGACGCTTCATCAAATACAAGTAGTCATCAACAAGGCCTGCTGGCTCTTCTCTGGTGCTGACAGAATACACATACCTGCACCCTATACATGCTCACCAATATCCTCTACCTTGAGGAAAGACTATTATACCAGACCTGTCTCTTCACCAAAAAATCCACCTGGGTTTAACCTCAATAGGTGTCATGGCTTTCTTCAGGCAGCCATCATCTCATCATCCACATGGCCACCCTAAAACAATCTTGAAGGTGCCTAGGTCAGGACCACTTGCCCAGCCGATCCTTCCCCTTAGAGCTCCATTCTGGTACAATGCCTCCCACTGGCCGTCCCATCAATCACCAATCTAGGTCCTTTGCTGCCTTAAGGGCCCATATCCTCTCCTCACATCAATGCCAGTGTAACCGGTAATCTGTGGATCCTGCACCATGCCACTAGGCCATGCACCCGCCCCTGACCTGGCAGTGGAGAGCCCTCACTATTTCTAGCCTACAGACTCCTCACCTCCCTCGGTTACCATATAGTTGCACTGGACTATGAATGCATTGTATTATGTATAAGACAAGACCTCCTGAGGCAGTTTACTACCAACTCATATCATGCATTCCATTAGCTACCAATTGTATAGGTCTTAACTTCATTAGGTAAATATGTCGATAGCTCTGCCCTGTTTTAGCTACCAAATGTATAGGCATTAAACCTGATCATTGTACTTGTACTCTAATGATTGCTCACCCACTTTTATTCTATGTATGTACTGTATGAATGTCTATGTTTTTTCTGACATGGAGCCTTTGGAAACGAGTCTATGACTCAAAGGGTTGTAATCTCGATTTCCTAAATAAATAATTAAACTCTTGGAATCCTTTAAGGGATTATGGATGGTATTTTGATGTGTTTAGATTCTGGAGAGATCCCATTACCCTTCCTAGTAATAGGTTTTCAGTTGCTTATCTTCCCTTGTTATTTTGGAATGTATAGAGGATAGCACCTAAGTAGTGGTTGTTAACCATGCTGTAATCTATGAAGTGGTTGACAGGACAACCAAGTAAACCTCAAGAGCACAGCTTGAGAGGTTTACAGTTGTCCTGGCAACTGCAAGAGGTGATTACCTCGGTTAACAATCACTACTTAGGCATTGTTCTTTATAGTGTATGGAGTCAAGCACATTAAAATGTAAAAAAAAAATCACACAAATTAGTAACAGAGTTCTGATTGGCTAAGATAAAATTTACCATGCTGTTTATTTCATAGCAATCAACATTAACTTGGTTACTGCTTTAAATAATGAGAACGAATGAAAACACAACATTTGTTTTATTTAAAATTAATATAAACTGCTAGAGGGTTAAAAGTCTGAGCTACATCCAGCGTATTTACAGTTAGTCCATTTTTATCATGTGAAACATGCGTGGCATAGTTGTCAGTGACTTCTCCTCTTGGCAATGTGCAGGGTCAGGTGCATGAGCTGGTGGGAGCAGCACAAAATTTGATGTAAACCTGGGGAAGTTTAAGGGAAAAATGATTTTTACTGGATGCAATTAGATTGTTTTACTCACAGATCAGGACAGGATATGGTAGGGGTCCCAAAATGCTAGGGTACTCACTAAGCTTCATCGGAGGAGGAGTCACTGATCACTGCGATTCTTCTCCACTTCTGCTTCCTATAGTAGTTGTTCTTGATTATGGTGATTCCTTCACCATAAAGATTAAATTTAACACCTAGCTCGCTCAGTGGGTTTCTCTGCTGTGTAGGTGCATGAGCCACAACTTTTCAGGCTGTGCTACGCACTGCTAGTGGAGGGCTGAATGAGGGCATTGTGGCTTTGACGTCCAAAAATGTCTGAATTCTCTTTGCTTTGAATCTCTCAGGAGAGAATAATTGTTAATGGATTGCAGTGAGCAGTGCCATGACACTTGTTGGACTTTAGTCTGGGGCACGCCACTGTCTACAAGACACTGGATCGATGTTTTTCTTATGGAGTGATTAGTTATATGCTTCTCGCTAAGGAGACCAGCTGATGTTTTAATGACATGCATTATGTTGCACATCTTGTTCTCCCTAGTGGCATACATCTGAACCAGAGTGACAGTACAGGCCTGAAATTGATGTTTAGTTGTCAGATAAAAGGGGCATCTGGCTTAAGCATGTTGGGTGGTTTGTGTGACTTATATAATTTGTAAGCCCTGATGAGGCGCCACTCAGGCATTGGATTGTTGACATACATTCTAGATTTAACTGCTCTAATGTCTCTTGGATTCTTGCCAGTACGAGTCTTCGTCTGGTGCTCTGTATATTCAAGATATTCATGACCATCACTGTCCTGTAGGAGGCTTAGGTCTGACAACCAGAGGCTATATTTCTGTGCTGTGTGTGCATAATAAAGTCAGTTGTTGAAGAAAATCATGTATATCGAGGCAGTGGGACTATGTAGGCCAAGTGTACAGGTGTCATACAGTTTGTAAATGTCACTGGGAGACAGGGCCTCAGCCCTGTTCGGCTTGCTTCCTTTCCTGTTTCTTTAAGAATTTTTGTTTAGCTGCCAATGTTTTTAACATTTCTTTGAAATCCCCAGTGTTCCCATGGAATACAGAATGCCCATAGTTGTGCTTAGCCAAATATCTTTTGACACTGCCAAGAATTCCTCCCAATGTCCCGGTTCATATTCTGAACCGTCATATCTCTTTATTTTATACAGGAACTCGGCAAGATGCAGATCAAGCTCAGTGATCAGAATGGAAGCAATGGTGAATTTCCTGGACATCTGCAAGGTAGGATTTTAACATGCAGATGTCAGAAGCAGTTTTTAGTGTCCGCTTATTCTCCTGCTCGTCTATAAAAGCCTGTCCGTCTGATTAAGAGGGACTGTACTGCTGTCTAATGTGATGTGTGCTGTGGTGTTTCAGGTATTTAATGGATGGCTATACTGCCAGTTTGAATGCTAACAGATTAGCATTCCACCTTAGAATTGTCACCACATGTTGCGTTCATCTTGTAATCCCATCAATATAACGTGCCAATGCAAGGTTTACAGCATGCTGACGCTCATATGGATGGGATTATCAAGTTGTTGGACTGCAGAAAATAAAGGTTAATTGACTCTCCATACATTATATACTTATCTAGGCTAACTGAGAAAAAAAAATTTGGTACTAGTTTCTAGGGTTATGCTCGGCCGTTTGATATAGGGGAAAGCTTTGTCAGAAGTTTTTTCTGAAATGCCATCTTTAGATGAAATAACTGCTTGGAGAAATGATTACTTTTAGATTATTTCATTATGAAATTTCAGATGTATGTTAGGGAGCAAAGAAAGACAAAAGCAGGGATACTGAGTCTGAATAAAGAGGAAGGTGGTTGGGCAGAGAGCAACAGTGAAAAGTAGGGATACTGAATGAATACTTCTGCTCAGTATTCACAATGGAAAAGCAGGGGAGATACCTAATCCAGTCAAAAGAAGCACTCTGGATAGGGTTGATATTAGTCCTTTCACAGAAGAAAGAACTCTTAAAACTGAAGGTGGATAAAGCAATGGGGCCTGGTGGAATTCACCCCAGAATTCTAAAAGAACTAAGGGAAGAACTAGTAACACCACTGACTACCCTTTTAATAAATCATGGGAGGATGGTGTACCTGAGGACTGGAGGAGGGCAGATGTGATTCCCCTTCTCAAAAGTGGGAGCAAGACATAGGCAGGAAACTACAGACCTGTCAGTTTGACCTCAGTGGTAGGAAAATGATGGAATCACTTGAAGGAAAGAAATGTTGAGTACCTAGAGGCCAGTGGGGCACAGGACCCAAGGCAGCATGGATTCACAGCAGGAAGGTCATGTCAAACAAATCTAATCAATTTCTTTGACTGGGTGACCAAAGTAGTAGACTAGGGAGGGACTGTGGACATGGTCTAACTAGACTTTAGCAAGACATTTGACACAGTCCCACACAAAAATTAATAAACAAATTAGCTAGCCTGGGAGTGGGTCCCAGGGTGGTAGCCTGGGTAAAACACTGGCTGAACAACAGGATACAGCGGATAGTAGTAAATGGAGTCCACAGTGAAGAAAGGAGGGTTTCTAGTGGGGTACCACAGGGTTCAGTACTGGGGCCGGTCCTTTTAATGTCTTTATAAGTGACATTGCAGAGGGACTGGAAGGAAAGTAGTGTCTTTGCAGATGACACAAAGATCTGCAACAGGGTTTTTATTTATTTATTTAGTTTTTATTGACCGGGTAAGTGCACTAGACAAATCCTGCCTATTTTTTGCACGAGCTGGGGAAGGGATACAGATGAATGCCAAGTGACCTTGAACCAGATGAATCGGTTGGTGTCATTTTTAGTGAATGAGGGAAATTTGGCCAGGACACCGGAGAAATTACCCCTACTCTTTTGATAAGTGCCATGGGATCGTTAACATCCACCTGAACTACCACCAATCCAGGCAGATGGGACCTCAGTTTAATGTCTCATCTGAAAGACGGCACCTCAGAAGTCCAGCACCCTCTCCGTGCTGCACTACAGTGTCAGTACTGGGATATTAACCCAAGTGCCAGATGTGGGAATTGAACCCACAGCCCTCTGATCTACCGCCTCAGAGGCAAGTGTGCTACCATTGAGCCACTGACACGCATGCCGATATGCAAAGTGGGTGGAAAGGATGAAAAGAGACTTGGCAAGGTTGGAGAAACAGTCAAATGTATGGCAGCTTAGATTCAATGCAAAGAAGTGCAAAGTAATGGCCTGGAAACAAAAACCCAGGGCAAGAGTACACAATGGGGGTGAGATACTGACAACAACAAAATGGAAATGGACCTAGGTGTAGTCATATCAGATGACCAAAGATGGGCCAGCAATGTGAGAAGGCAGTAAGGAGGGTTGAGGGATACTGGGATGCATAGGGAGAGGCATCACCAGTAGAAAACAGGAAGTTGTTGGCCCTCTGTACAGACAGTTGGTAAGACCACATCTGGAGTACTGTGTACAGTTCTGGAGACCCCATCTCTGCAAAGACATAGACAGGGTGGAGGCTGTCCAGAAGAGGGCATCTAAAATGGTGTACGGTCTGCACCAGAAGACATATGAAGAAAGACTAAAGGAGCTTAAGATGTATAGCCTCGAGGAAAGGAAGGAGAGTGGGACATGATAGAAACTTTCAAATACCTCAAGGAATCAACGAAGTCCAAGAGAGTAGCATCTTTCAGAAAAAGAGATAGAAACATAGAAACATAGAATTTGACGCAGATAAGGACCGCTTTGCCCACCTTGTCTACTATTCTCCTGATGGATAAGCTGCAGATTCTAGTTAATCAACAGCTTACTTCCTCCTACACCCTAGAATTGCCTTATGCCTGTCCCATGCATTCTTGAATTCTCCCACTGTTTCTGACTCCACAACCTCCTCAGGAAGGTTGTTCCATGCATCCACAACCCTCTGTGAAAAATACTTTCTAATATTACCCTGAGCCGCCCCCTTATCTTCAAAGTGTGCCCCTCGTTCTTGCACATCTCTCTTCTGAAAGATACTACCCTCTTGTACTTTGTTAATTCCTTGAGAAACTTGAAAGTTTCTATCGTAAAAGAACAAGGGGCACAAATTGAAGATAGAGGGGCGACTCAGAGGTAATGTGAGGAAGTATTTCTTCACAGAGAGGGTTGTAGATGCATGGAACAGCCTTCCTGAGGAGGTCATAGAGTCAAAAACAATGGGGAATTCAAGAATGCATGGGACAGGCATAAGGCAACTCTAGTGGGGGTAGGAGGAAGTAGGCTGTTGGTTAACTAGAATCTGCAGTTTATCCGTTAGGTAGGAAATGGGCAGACTAGGTGCGCCTAAGCGGTCCTTATCTACCACAAATTCTATGTTTCTATGTATAGTCACTGAATTTTAGGACTGTTGGATAATTGCAAATGTGTTATTGTGTGCTTTGTAATGGCTTTAGTCGAATTAATAAACTGAAACTGAAACATCATGTGATCACAAAGCCTTCAATAATTCAAAAAAAAAAAGAAAGAAAGTAAAGAATGCTTTTATCTTGTATTTTATAGTTTTTCAGTTCTTCCACAATCTCCACTATTCAGTCTTTGGTCTTTCAGTCTTCTGTTTCTAGTTTATATTCTTTGTATACTTTGTGGCCTTCTTATGATTAGGTTTTCTGAGTTTTCAGTTGTTCTGATTATGCCTTGATTCCTTCAGAAGTGTTAGCACTGGGTTCTGGGCTCCAGGCTCTGATCTCTGTGAACATCTCCTCTGAAGGCTCACCCTTTAAACCTCAAATGAAGGAACACAACTACAAGTGCATATATTGCTTTAAATGTAGCTTTAGCAACATAACACAATTAAAAGCTGTAATTCTATCAGTACACCAGAGTTTAAGTACACTCAAGCCTTCAATGTAGTGTCAGGTCAGCTACTCCATAACATTCTGGTCTGCTTTGATCCGCCATGAATCATGGAGACCATATTTAAAGAATAAATTGCTGAATGTTTAGGGAAATGGCCACACCCCTCCACCATAATTAGCGGTTCATCCCAACCCAATGTACCCCCAGGCGGTGCCCCTGACTTGATCACCCACCCCTGAAATATTAAAAAACACTCAAACCCTGGTGGCTAGTGGTCCCTACCCCCACCCAATCACCCACCAGTGTCCTTCCAGTACTGTATTATTAGTCAATTACCCCCAGTACCATCCCCAGCCTCCATATATTAAAATATTTTTTCCTGGTGGTCTAGTGGTCATTAGTGAATTCCTCCCTCCCTCCTTCTCAAATCTAACTCTCAGTATTTTTATTTTTTAAAGGTATTTCCTGGTGGTCTAGTGGACCTCCACATTCCTCCACACCCAACAGATAACATCCCACCTCCTCCTCTCATCCTGAATGGAGCAGGCCACAGGCACAGTCCTCCACTCTTCTGTTCAGCTGGGAGCCCACTGAGATTTCAATGAATAAGTGCATTCTGTATGCACACACGTATTTATTGATATCTGAGAGGGCTACCAGCCAAAGAGGGGAGTGCAGGGCTTTGCCAGTGGCCCACTTGTTTTGGGATGGAAGAGTGGGTAGGACACTACCTGTCAGGGTGGGGAGGTGGGGGCAGCTAGACCACCAGGAAATACCTTTAAAAAATAAAACACCGGTGATTGGGATTCGGGAATAGGAGGGAATTCACTAACTACCACTAGACTACCAGGGAAATAAAATTAATATATGGGGTATGGTACCAGGGAGGGACTAACTAATAATACTGGGAAGGACACTGGTGGGTGGTTGGGTGGGGGTAGAGACCACTAGCCACCAGGGTTTGGTGATTTTTAAATATGTTGACAGCTGGTGAGTGGGCGGGAGGGACCGCTAGCCACCAGAGATTTATTTCTTTATTTTGGTCAATCGGGCAACAGGTGACAATGGGGCACAATCAAACTAATCCCCTAGCTATGTGGGGTGCATAGCAGGCAGAATTTACATGAATGTTTGAAACTGAAGTCAGTCTTTCACTTACATTCCGCCTGTGGAAGTTTATTTCGACCCCTAGTTTCAGCCAATCGAAAGGCCAGGAATTTGGCAAGGGACTGTGGGACTGTTAAAAGGACTTATGAGGAAAAGCTGATGAAATACTTGGTGCCCTTTACCCAACCAATCAGGCATAAAAGGAGGCTCATACATATTAATGTTTATAAGGACAGTGAATTCAACCAATGGGGAACAGCGAGTGGTCCCAGAACTCAGGGAACTCTGAGACTGAATTCAGTTTGGCAGAAGCCTCTCGGGGGTTCTCCAGCCCTCATGCAGAGAATCAGAGCTGAAGGGCTAGGAAATGCCTGCCTGGGGATTGCCAGTCATTTTCCCCAGGGCCTGTGTTATGCCTTTCCAAATGGTGGATAAACGTGATACTGGAGTTCAGTTTCACAGCTCCGCTGAGAGAGAGCTGCAAAGGTCCTGCAACAGGCTGCTGTGAGAAAGGAGTTGCACCACAGTGGTGAAGGTTTTGATCAAAGTTTCTGGAGAGAAATGGTAGTCAATTTCTGCACCTGAACAGTGAGAAACCAGGATGAAAGAAACCAGGAAAAGCACAGATTTATTATTTTACCTACCTTCTGATAGATTGACAAAGGCCAGGCACTCATTTTCTTGGTATAGTCCAATTTTGCTGAACAAATTATTATTTATAACTCAAAAGCCAACAGTACAAAACATTTTAAATCACTAATGGCCTCTTATTATGGTGATTTGAATTTTGCTTGTGCAATAACAATGGAACTGTGTAATTGTGATACTATTTTGTAATATATGGATTTTAAATAATACCCTAAAAAGCATACAAAAATCCCTTTGTAATACACCATACAAACTCAATAATAGTATCGATGGAATCCTGAATACTATCGTTGAGATCCCGTAATACTATCAATGGAAGATCTCAACAATAGTATTATTGCAAACTGTCTAGAGCTCAAGCGCCACCGGACAGCTGGCACTGACCGCAGCTGGCTTTTACTGTAACTGTCAAATATGGTAAAAGCCGACAAAACATTCACGCCACACCTACAGTCTGATATTTGGATCCCACTGCAACTTCTTTTGGGATTTAGCCATCAATATTCAAAATCCCTCAACCAGCAGAAAAGATGGTACATCATATACTCCAACTCGGAGTCTGACTAAGTCTCCACAGCAACAGTCGCCGCTCAAGAAAAAAAAACTGGTTGTTACTGCCATTTCATTTTGCAGTTTCTTTAACACTGCACAGTTTTGCTATTTGAATTTTGGAAACACTTTCGATGATGCGCAATCATCGGCTCCTACTCACACGAAAATCACCTCAGCACCCCAACCAAGATTCCTCATTCTATGGCAAAGTTACACACTTACAATTTCCCGCATCCATATATTACAAAATAACAACATATTCTTGGTTACAAGGCAGTTCTTCATTTCGAGGATCTGGGGGCACTAGAAACCTCTTGAGCTTCACTCGTAGGTTTACTGTGCCTCAGATCCTCCTCGATGAATTACTGCCATGTAATATATCAGAATGTATCTATTATTCTATTTATATTTGTTAAGTGTTGTGTCAATATTATGTATCTGTGTTATGTGATTTAATTCTGTTTTATGTCAGGCATAACTGATAAAGGGCTGTTCCCAGTCATTTTCCTGGTTAAAAATAAACTAACAAACAAGGATCGAGGTTCAAGTGAAGAAAAGGGTCTGTCTGCACCCAGGTGGACTTAACAACACATAAAAGGGGAAGGACATTGGTCTAAGGTATCAGAAATGTCTGGTTCTGGTTTTGGAAAATGGATCTGATATGGAACACTTGGTATGGTAGTCCCCTGATTCATGGGGACTTGGCCAGTAAAACCAAGTACAATTCATATAGTGGTCTCCCTTCACATGGAGGCTTGGCCAGTAAAACCAAGTAGTCTGCAAAAGGAACGGGTTCTGTAAAGAGAAGAGGTCCTCTTCAGGTTGTCCAAGTTCATGAGCAACTGCACAGTGGAGAAAGTCTTTCAGAGTCAAAGGCTGGCTGAGGAAAGGTGTGTTTTGAACTTGCCCAAGTCTCACTGAGACTGTGTGCTCAGTGATAATCTAGAGACTGTGATTAATAAGCACCAGGGAAAGGCAGGGATGGAAATGGGGTGGATGGGGTCACACTGACTGCGAGGAGCTAGGTAATAAGTCAGCTGAGTTGCAGGCTGTCTTGGCAGTGAGGATGGTGGACATTGTGCCCATCACGGAAATATGGGCCACCCAGTACTATGATTGCTGATCCCAGGGTATAGAATATTCAGGAAAGATAGGGCAAAGGGTGTAAGGCAATCTATGTACGGAAGGGATAAGGTGTATTAGGGAGGAGGAGGAGGAGGAGGAGGAAGGCAGAACAGAGGCCCTTATGGATTCAGTTCCTGGATCTCGAAAGGTAGGATGCTGAGGATGGGGTAGTACACAGACCACCAGAGCAAGGGGTGACCTGGATAGGGAGTTAGCTAGGCAAATCAGACGGGTCTGTAGGAAGGGAACACAGTGGTGGTGGGGACTCAACCTACCTGAGGTGGATTGGAGCATGCCAACCACCATGAGTGCAAGGGAGCAGGTCATACTAGAAGCATTTCAGGACAGCTTCCTGGTATAGTTGGTACATGAGCTGACTAGGTTGGAGCGACTCTAGACCTGGTATTTTCAAATGGGGGTGTTAGGGATCTGGGGGTTGAGGAGCCTCTGGCTGGGGTGACCACTCAGTGTGGTTCACACTTAATATGGGTAGGAAACAGGGGTATGGGAACCAAGGTGATGGACTTAAAGGGACAGACTTTAAAAGGATGGGGGAACTCTTGAGTAAGCATCAGGCGGAAATCAAATCAAATATGGATGCCAGTCAACAATGGGATAGCTTTAAAAAGGTCTAATAGAGGCCATGGGGACTTGTACAAAGACACAGAATAAGAGGGAAGGGAAAATAAACCCAGTTGGTTGATTAGGAGTTGATGGAGGAGGTAAGGCAAGAGGAAGGCATTTCACAAACTCAAGAAATCGGGAGGGGGATGATAGGGATGGGTATACAAAGAAGTCCAGGAGATTTCCAGGCCAGTCAGAGCAGCCAAGGCTTCAAGAGCGCTGAGACTGGCACAGGGTATTAAGAAGGAGAAAAGGACTTTTCAGATACATTAGGAAAGAAGGAAGAGCAAGGACCAGATTGTGAGGATTAGAAAGGACGGAGGGTGGTGGAGAAGGAGGTGAACCAGGCAGAGGCATTAAATTAATACTCAGTTCTGTGTTCATGAAGAAGACAGGGGCAGACACCCCAAAGGGGGTAGGGGCAGTGAGGGGGAGGGGTGACTGATGGGGATTACAGAAGACAAGGCTCTGGAAGGATTGAGGGCACTAAGGGTGGGCAAGGCACAGGACCAGATGGCATTCACCATAGGATACCAGATAGCTAGTGGAGATCCTGGCAGGACCACTGGCTGACCTGTTCAACACTTCCCTGGACACAGGATGTGTACCACAAGACTGGAGGATGGCCCATGTGGTGCCTATTCACAAATGTGGCCCTAGGAATGAATCAGACAACTACAGACCAGTGATCCTCACATCAATTGTGGGAAAGCTCATGGAGACAATCCTAAACAAGAGGCTGGTGACCTTTCTGGAGGACAATGGTCTCCAGGACAGTCAGCAACATGGGTTTGTCTTGGGCAGATCCTGCTAGACAAAACTAACTGAGTATTACAACTGGATGACCAGGAGCTGGACAGGGGCCATGGGGTAGATGCCCTGTATTTGACTTCAACAAAGCCTTTGATTCCATGTCACATGGGAGGCTGGTGAGATGGAATACATAGGGGTGGGAACAAAGATGGTCAAATGGATCATCAGCTGGCTGAATGGAAGGCAGAGGCGGTGGTGGGGGAACTGTCATGCCTTAAGGGATGTGATGAGGGGAACCATAGGGATCAGGGTACTGGGACCTGTGCTGTTTGGGATATTCATAGCTGATATCTGACATGGGATCCAGAGAAAATCAGTCTGTTTGCTGACAATATGAAGATAGAAACTGTGGTAGATTACATCTAAGGGTGGTAGGGCTGCAGGAGGACCTGACCAAACTACAGAAGTCATCAAAACATGGCAGCTGGGGTTCAAAGCCAAGAAGTGCAAGTGTGAGCTGAATATGTACCGCACTCCTGTAGGAGAGAAGAGATGGGGATGTGACTGGAAGCCTTTAAATACCATAAAGGGATAAATAAGGCATACAGAAGGGATGTCCAGCTTAGAAGAGTGAGGGATACAAGAGGCATCAGCTGAGATTGAGGGAAAGAGTCAGGAAGGAAATCAGGAGACACTTTTTCACTGAAAGGGTGGTGGACAGGTGGAATACCCTGCCCAAGGAGGTGGTATCCTGTACAACAGTGGATGACTTTAAGAGGGGTTGGGCATGGTGAGGAGGGTTAAGATGAAGAGGAGGGAGGGTGGGGCAGCTGTAATGCGGGGCTAGCTGCACATTCAAGTAGACTAGTAGACCATAAGGCCTGCTTCTGCTGGCATTTTGTATGTTCATGATTTGATTTGAAAGGCCACGGTGGCCATGATGGTAGTGTGGCTGACGTGTCTCTTAATTGCCTGATGTGACTAAACCCCAAAATAAAAAGTTTACTACTGCTCTGTGAGTTAAAGAGCCTGGGAAACTGCTCATTTTCAATCCTGGAGCCAGGATCTTGTCAACCCCTATCAAGTGGGGCTGGACTGGGCTGCAGGGAGTCATGGGCACATGTATGGAGTGCTAGGGCACTCTGATCCAGTGGGGAACCAGACCTGTGGTCACTTTTGGGTCTGGGTTCTTTGTGGTTTGAGAGTTATGCATTGCGCCTGCACTGGGCCTGGAACCCTGCTGAAGGTGACAGTTGCTAGACCTCCAAGCAAGCTGGAGGATCCCAATGACAGAGTGTCTGTCTACATATCTAGTCTCTTCAAATCTGAATGATTTCAAGGTTCTGTTGTTCCATCTTCCCTAGGGGCATAGTCACCATGCCACCAAAGACTGTCAGTGGAACTGTGAGTAACAGCAGGAATTGCCCTGCACCTGGGGATGTAAATAGTTGTTTCAAGTTATGCCCACAGGCATGGTAAAGTGTTAAAGAAAGCAAGAATAGGGTAAAAGGTGATTTGATTTTCAGTAGTGCACCAACGCCAGCCAACAGCTGGACCACAGGCCTGCAACAAATATTTGGTTACCCAGGGACAGAGAGTTGGTGGTCTGTCTGAATTGATACCATTTGGGGTGTGGTTGTAAAATGAACAAACCAGCATCAGTTAACTATTCAGAGCATTGGTGGTTAAATACATCTCGAAATGTGTTTTGAATTTGAAGGAAAAGGATTCTAAATTGTGTGCTCCCAGAATTTTACTTAACCTCTAAAAACAATACATCAGACTGCTGCATGGTGCCATGCTATTTCTGTCCAACCAACACTGGTCTTGTTATATACTTGCATGGAAATGAAAAAAGCACAGCTTGCATAAATTGTGTGCGCCCAGATTTTTCTGGACTACGAAACAATATATCAAGCTTCTGCATGCTGCTACATGGTGCCATGCTGTGTGTCAGTTTCACCAACACAGTTCTTGTAATGAACTTTAGGAGCTTTTCTCAACTACAAGAATGAATATGTCAGGCTGATGCATGCTGGTATTACATGCTGTATTGTGTGTCTGCCCCACCAACAGAGTTTTGTAAGCTCTTCAGAGGAAATAGTGCAAAAGCACAATTTACATAAATTTTGTGCTCCTAGACTTTTTTCAGCTACCAGAATAAATGTGGCAGGCTGCTGCTGCTGCTACAAGGTGTTGCGCTTATGTGTCAGTCCCACCAATACAGTTCCTGCAATGCAGATTAGTGTAAATAGTGCAAAAGCACAACATACATTAATTGTTTGCTCCAGAATTTTCTCACCCACCAGAGGAAATATGTCAGGCTGCTACATGGTGCCACACTGTGTGTGAATCCCACTAACACAGTTCCTGTAATGCACTTTAGGAGATAAACTTTAGAACCCAGTTTAATAAATTGTCCTGCCTGAAATTCTTGCACAAGGAAACAAAATGAGGTGTGTTCCTGAATTAATATGTCTGCATCTGTGCTGTCAAGTCTCCCACCACAGCACCTGCTCTGATCAACTGTAGTTACATGAAATTCTGGGTATTTTATCATGAAATAATAATGTCTGTTTGGGGCACAGATCCAGATGATAAGCTTCATATATCACTGTCTGTTATACCAGCAAATGAAATATTTGTAATTTTTTTTCACTTTTTGGCTGGGGAGCAGTGTATTTCACCCATATTTTGCTCTGGTTTCTCTCTCTTTGAGGTGTTTATCACTAGGGTGATGGGAATCTACTGTTGCATGTGTCTGACCCAGATCTGGTTATTTAATTAAGCAGTGTTTCCTATCAGGAAGGTAAGTATTCCTTTTTATTTTGTTTTTGTATTTTTAAATGTTATTCGTATGTCACACTTTGTTTTCTGCTTTTGTTTCACTCAGTCCAGGTATTTTTGAGCTGTATGACAATGTAGAATCAGGCAGAAACATCACATTGATGTTGTTGAAATGGCTCAAGCTGCCCCAAACAGGGGTGATGGAGAAGGAGAAGTCTTGCATGGTGGATGAGAAGGTAGCATGACACGGGACATGTGAAGACAAGAGAAAATTATTTAAACTCTACTAAATTAGCAACTGTAGTTGGCGCACAGATGGTATATCCACTACCCACTCACAGCCTTACTGTACCTGTCACCTGTGAAGAAAACAAACCCAGAAACTATTGAGCCTGACTTGGCCACTGTGTAGCTGTGAAAGGAAAACTTAAAACAAAATATGCATGGCTACTTAATGTCAAATTAATAATGTCATGCCATGTAGTAGTTCGATGGTGCCACTGTGAATGGTCAAACCTACAGTGATAGGGAGCCAAAGGAAATGAACATTTAATGTCTTGCAAAAGGTGGAAGCCCATTCTGAGTGAGGACAGACTCACCACCAATAGTGATCAACAGTAAAAGTAATTTACTATCATAGCACACAAAACTGGACCTTGATGAATAATTTACAGGTCATAATGTTGCACGCTTAATGGCATACAACATTATGCCAAAACTGAACAGCGCTGGGTTAGAGCAGTGGTGCAATACCATGAACACTGCTGTGCGTGGTATTGCATCACTCAAAACATCCCAGGCAGAGGATAAGCCCTCTGCTGGGAAGGGTTCCACTGAGCAGCTGCTATGGCTCAACTGACTGAACCACTGCAGCGAGGAACCCAGGCACTGCGTCTGGGATTGGATTTAATTCCCAGTCCCAGAAACGTCTTTTTAAACATTGTGCGCCCCGAGTTGAACCCCCTCCCGAGTTGAGAATCTTTATTGGTGGGTTTAGGTGGAGCGTATCCCCACAAAAAAAAAGAGTTATGCCTTGCGCTGTATTGGCAGTACACTTTGCCATGAGGCATAATGTCTTGCACCATTATGACCCTGTGCCATGAATCACACCAGTTTTGTTGCCTTGATGGGCTGGCTGGAGGCTTAGCTTGGGAGCTGCCTGGCTCAGGCTGGCTGGGAGGCTGACTGGAGGTTTGCCTGGCAATGGCATTTATGCTGGCTGAAGAGTCCAGGTTTTCAGTCTGGTTACATGTACTGGAGATGGCAATGGCAAATGTTTTGTTGGCAGACTTGGCATTTAATGATATTGTGCTCACTGGTTTTCTAGTCTGTCTATAGGAATCACCAAGGGAGGGCAGAGGAGGGTAATGGATGTGTGTAACAGCAGCACAACATATGAGAAAATAAAATGACAGCAAAACAAACTGAATCATAAAGAAAAAGATTCAGCTGATGAGGAGGAAAGGATGGAGAGAACACATTTCTTTTATGCTTCAATCATCCTCATCAATGAACCATATTTTGTTCCTGTTTCTCTCTTTAAGGTGTTTATCACTAGGGTGATGTCGCTGCATGGATCTTACCAGGATCTAGTTATCTAATTAAGCAGTGTTTCCTGTCAGGAAGGTAAGTATTCCTTTTTTATTTTTGTTTTTCCATTTTTAAATGTCATTCATATATCACTCTGTTTTCTGCTCCTGATTCTCTCGGTTCAGGTATTTTACAGCTCTATTACAATGTAGAACCAAGCAGAACCATCACACTGATGTTGTTGAAATGGCACAAAGCTGCCCAAGACAGAGGTACAAGAAAATGTTTTGCATGCTGGACAAGAACATAGCATGATAGGAGACCTATAAGACAAGAGAAATTATTTAGATGCTACAGTATGCACCACTGTGAATAGACTAGTTTGGCCCTGTACATTTTGTCCATTACATGTGACATCTGTTACATCGTTTGACCTCCAAAACATTTTTCCATTGCAGTTGCTAGCAAGAGGAAAGCAGTAAACAAATGGACCAGTGGACAAACTAACATTAAACATTAAGGAGCTGACAGTCAGTACGGTCGAGAATTACAGCTCTTTAGTGTATTGTTTGCTTTCTGCTAAAACAGGTTTTAAACTTTATTAAATTTTTAAAACTCATGAAAAGTAAACCAAACAAGCAAAATAAAAAATGTGCTATGTGTGTTATTCGTCGGACTCTGCTGCTTACATGTTACTTGTTACTGCTCCTGCTCCTGTTGCATCAGGTAATCCACTATGAGGGTCTGTTTCTTCAGTTTGGTGGTGTATCATCACCAGCACCTCCATTGTTGCCAGCTGATCCCAGTATGGAAAGTAGTCCCATAGGATCTATCTTCTCTGGATCTTCTTGCTCTTCTTCTGGGACCTTGACCAATTTCTGGGAGTAGCAAACCACCCCTTCTGCCAGCCCGGTGGCATTAGTGTTGCACTGATGCCACACATCGCGCCATGCCAGCAACCTGTGTTCAGGAACGAGCACAGGCCACCAGGGTTATAGGAGGAGAAGGATTGAGCATCTGGAGGACTGCCTCCTTCTCCGGGAGGGAGATTCACTGTATCGGTGCCTGCTTGCCCCAGTGGAGGCTGGGGCACGACACACTGTGCTGGCAGTTGGGGAGCTGAGGGCAGAAGCATGGAAGACAGCACGCACGGATTTGTGCATGCGCCCTCTGCCTGTGCATGCACACCCTCAGCTCCAGTAGAAAAAGCATATAAAGAAATTGCCAGCTCCCATCTATGAGCTGGCTCTGCTGCTGACCCCTCTGGCTATGATAGTTCCACCTCGGTGGCCCCACCTCGGCGGGGGAGGCATCCCTGAATATGAGGTAGTCGGCTGCCAGAGCCTGGTGAACCCGACGGTGGGGCTTTGGGAGACTTGGCAAAAAAAAAAACAACTTTCTGAAATATTGCTGATAGTTTCCACAGACACTTTGTGCCACGCCTGTTTACTAGGATTACTGGGACATATAGGACAAAGGAGCAGTCAATGCCCATAAGTATTGTCCCCAACACCATGTGGGCATTTTTAACCATAATACCATCTTTAAAATATAATCTATCTAAAGTGGACTTGAATTGACCAAAATCTTCATTTCCACAACTGTTCATGTGAGTCTATTCCAAGTCCTAGCACTCCTAACTGTGTAAAATGTATCTCTTTGTGGTATTTACCCTTGTATGGTTAATTTCTACCATGAGATCTAAGATTCTCTCGAGATTTACTAAATTCAAGACTGCATAGATCCAATAAATCTGGTGAATGCATTATTTTATGAAGCAAAGCAGGTCCCCTCTGCCTTCTTAGTTCCAGGGAATACAGCCCAGTTTCTTTTAACCTAGAGTCATATGGTAGTCCCTTTAAATGACAGAGCAGTTTGGTCACAGTGTGCTACCCTTCTATCATTTTGATATCCTTAGAATAGTAAGGAGACCAGAAAGGTGACCCAAAATCAAGCATGGGCCTAATATAACTCTTATACAATGGTATAATACACAGAGGAGGGCAACAAAGATGGTGCATGGGTTGCATCACAAGTCCTATGAAGACAGGTTGAAGGAACTGAACATGTACTCCTGGAGGAGGGAGAGGGATATGATAGAGACATACAAGTATCTTACAGGGAACAGGGTGCAGGAAAACACTATTTTTAAGCGAAAAGATGTTTCAGGACTAGAGGGCATGGGATGAAGTTGGAGGGAGGACGATTCAGAGGAAACATGAGAAAGAATTTCTTCACAGAACTGGTGGTGGACAAGTGGAACACCCTGCCAGAGGAAGTGGTGGGGGCTGAAACAATCACGGATTTAAGAAATGCATGGGATAGACATAAAGGAATTTTAGAGGTCAGGGGTAAGGAAATAGACTTCAGGAAAACAAACTGAACTTACAAGCTCAAATGGCAGACTGGTGGGCCATAGGCCCTTATCTGCCGACACTGTCTATGTATCTATGTATCTATGTAGCTCAGATCTACTAACAAAGGAGTGTTTGATCCTTTAATGAGAACCCTTGCTTTAAAAAGACACCTGTCTACAATGTTCAGAAGTAAAAGAGGTAGATATTGTAACCCCAAGTCAGGTTCTGATGAAACTGCCATAAAATCTGGTCTCCCAAAATAAATTTATATTTTGGATTTTGATGACCAAAATGCAGGACTACACATTTTTCAGTATTAAACTGCATTCCATTTTCATTAGCCCATTTCGTAATTTTGTTTAAATCATTGACCATGTTATAGGAGGTGAACAGAATCAAACAAATTGATATGCCTCACACAAATGGATGCCGAATTTCCTTAGCAACATTCAAGATGTCTACCAGAATCCTCATTAGAGACACATAATGTCTCTTGAAGCTGTACTTGATCCCTGACTGAAAGGTTGTATTAGACAGGTAGTGTTTGGGGAAGAACACTAGTTTAATGTTTCACAATCCACTCATGGTGGGATGAGAGCTGCAGATATCTAGCAGCAGTGCTGTCCTTCCAGGACCGTAACTTGAACTGTGATCCCAATCAAGCAACCAAGTGGTAAAAATGTCTGCCATCATCCAGGCCATCTTATTGTGATGTTAAATATTGAAGGTTGTGAACACCCAAAGCACATAGGTTGAGTGTTTTTCCCGATGACAGAGTTTTTTTTTCAATGCCTGACATATTGCAGGTAAGAAAACTGTAACGCCGCTTCCTTAGCCTTATTAATTCCAAGGTGCTTCTGCCCAAAAGTTAATGTGACATAACCCACACACCCAAAAAAGGGCCCTGTCTCACCTGTGTTGAAGATGTTATCGGGAGTGTAACCAGTGAGTAGATCTACAAACATCTCAACTAGACGTCAGCAGCGTTAGTGTCAGCACTAAGCTTCTCGCCATTAATTTTCTTGAAGTATATGTTATACTTCAATTTCCATTGACTTAACCAGCCATCTTTAAAATTGGTTTTGTCTAGAGCCTTCACAAGCTGGTACCCTTTGAAGCAAAAGAGGACCTGAAATTAATGCCTCCCTCCTCGGACATTGGTAAACCACAGAAGAAGGCATACTCTACTTTACTGTCTTTCCCTCCCATTTTGCTTTTTCTGGTTCTGATTGCCATGCCAGTTGTCTAACAGACTTTGTTTCTTATTAGGTCAGATATTGTCACTTTTGAATGGAGAAGGAGGCATCACTCTTTAATGCTAATGCTTTCAGCATTTTCTCCGTTGTTTTATAATCTCTATTTTTTTGGATAGAGTAACATGTACGCCACCAGGCAGCATCTCGTAGGGAATTCAGAAAGTACAGAACAGCCCAACAGCACAGCACGACAGCACAGACAAAATGTGAAAAAATGAATGTGCCACAATGCAGTGATGTGATTAAATAGACTGTGAATTACAGGAAATTAAAGCATGCTTAAACTAGTCCTGATGACAGCAAGCCATGAGAGCAGTTAATTGTCTACATTTAACATGTTAATAGGGTGTGAAGTGCCTGAGGATCACCCTAGCAGCCGCTACAAGCAGAGTCACAGGTACAGCTAAACAATAAAGAAATACATTACAGACATAGCTTTTGGCTTTCGAAATGGAAAATCGTCTGTTACAAACATAGTCTGGTTAAAGAATGTCCATTACATTTGGTGCATACTGTAATAAATTAGCCATTGTGGGTGACAACATGGCTGGTATATCCATTTTCCAGTCCCAGTCTTACTATACCTGTCACCGTAGAAGAAAAAGAGAAATTATTTAGCCTGACTTGGTCACTGTGTCACTGTATACTTACAGAAGAAAACTTTAAATAAAAACATTAAGGTTGGCCTAGTGGTACTGAGGGTTGAGGTGATGGATGCCACACTGTGGCTATGCCAGCGACCCAGGTTTGGAAAAGAGCTTGGCTGCTGGGGGTCTGCATGGGAGAGAGGATCAAGCATCTGAGGACAGGTGTCCTCTCTCGAGGGGGAGGAGAATTGTCGTTGTACTTGTTGACTGCCCTCTGGCAATGGCTGAGCAATATGAATAGGAGGCGAAGTGCTGATGTCATTAGGGTTGGTGGGGAGGGAAGGGAAAAACAAGAAAATTGGAGCCAGGCAGGGTCCATGATGGCTCCTGCGACCCCGGGGTCAGCTCAGGAATCTGGATTGGGTCTTTGGGTCTCTGAGGGTGAGGGTGTGCCAGCCTCTCTCCTGGCTCCTGCCATGGGGGCAATCCATGGGGGACTACCCAGCTGGCAACATGGGGTTGATTGAAGCCAGAGGTTGAGTCTCTGTGTCAGGATGGACCATAGCTACCTGCCAGGGGCTCCCAGGGCTAAAAAGCTCATGGAAAAAGTAAGTAACAAACCATTAAAATATGCAATGATGTTTACTCTCAAATTAGTGAGAGACATGCAGTGTACTACAGTAGCCCCTCACTATAGCGAATTCCTATAGCTAATATAGGCTATAAACAAGGACACTTTCTCCCAAAGAATACTAATTCCGTGACATACAACTCCTTAATGGCGTATCATTGCCACTTTCAAAAACATTACAGAAAACGCCTTTAGGTGACTTGGTGGCTGCTTCCCACAGACAAGGTGTCAAAATTCATTAAAGCACAGACCTTAAAATCGATGGCAGCTTTAACGGGTGAGGCATGGGACAGTGTTTCAGGCAACAATTGCTCACTGCTTATCGGCAACCTTGGATCCACCTTCGCTGATGACATTGCTCCTGAGGAGGAGCTGAAGGGATGACACACAACAGATTGCACAAATGGTAGCAGACCTTCAGCTGATAGACAACACAGATGCCGAGGTGGCGTCAAACATTGGCTAACAGAAGATGATGCCTGGATGCATCAGATTCTCTCTGATATGGAGATAGTGACAGCAATTTGTAGCAGCAGCAGTTCTACAGCTGTAGTGTCTGAGGAAGCAGATGTCGAGAGGAAGAGGACGATAGTGAGAAGCCACCACCACCACCAACACACTCTGAAGCAATACGCTGGACTGGAAATCAAGATGGAGTGGCTTTCAAGCCAAGAGGTAGACCTGTCAAAATAATCCAGCTGAGGCAGCTGTTCTTTTAGCAAGGAGGTTGCAAATGCAAAACGCAGTAACAAACAAATGACTGACTTTTTTTACTCCACTACAGTAATGTTTTTATGAGTACAGAAAATAGCACCTAACACTACAGCATCCCAAAAGACAAACCAAAAAGCACAAAGCACATGGCATTGATCATTCACCCTACCCCTACACGCAGAACCTCTTCTCTCAATAAGTGGTAGCATAAACCACAAACAGTATAGTGTCCTCGCTAAAATGAATGAGGAGCTATAACGAATGTATGTTATGGTTCCCAAACCATTCATATAGCTAGGCTACTGTAGTATGATAGTGCCCCGGGGTAGTGGAGGAAGAGGAAACTAAGTTGATGCCTTGTGTGTTATCTGGCTTTGAGATTGACTTGCCCATTGCCCTGTGAAGGATGATTGAGAGTTAGACAAAAAGAAAGAAACACATTTTAACATCATGTCAAATGGTGGAAGACCATGCTGAATGAAGACAGACTAACCACTAACAGAGGATGTGAACAACAGTGAAAGTAACTTGCCATCACAGTAGACAGACTTCAGTCTTGTTTAACCATTCATCTTGTTGCCCTAATGGACTGCAGGCTCAGCTTGATGGCTGTCTGGCTCAGACTGTCTGGGAGGCTGGCTGGAGGTCTGCCTGACAACAGCATTTATGCTGGCTTAAGAGTCCATGATTCTCAGTCAGTGTATGCGGAAGTGGTAGTGGCCCATGCTGTTGGTAGATGCAAGATGACACAGGCAGGCTTGAGGGGAGGTGGAGTCTTGATTGCTGGAGGGCACATAGCCTGCATGACTAGCAGTGGCATTTACACTGGCTGAAGAGTCTTTTTTCTTTAGTCTGGATGCATGCAGTAAAGGTGGCAGTGGCCATTTTATTGTTGGCAGACTTGGCATTTAATGATGTGTTCACTGATTTGTTAGTTTGTCTGTATGCGTCACAGGGGACGAGGGAGATAATCACATTGATGTATAGAGCAGCAGCACAACTTGGGGAAAATATAATGACAGGAAAACAAAAACAAGCATTTGTCGATGCTGAATGTTTGCTTGCTGGCATTAGCATTGAAAGTGCAGGAGTTAGACAGATGCAGAATAGGAATGTCAGTGAAGTATTTAACTGATGCCAACCTCACCCCCACCCTGTAGAGAGTAGACCCTGGAGCAGTCGCCGGCAGCTGAAATAGTCAGTTGCAGTTCAGTGCAGCTGCAATCAGTTGCAATTGTATTGGATTGCAGTCATAAAATAGTGGAGTTGAAATCCACTGCAGTTGATGATTCCATGACCCGTCCAGGTTTGTTTTGTGGTGCACTGCAGTGTGTTTTCTTTTTCTTTCCAGGGAGGGGGGGCGCAAATATCTAACGATCCTCAACTGCTGGCACCGAGCCTTACAGCCAGTAAAATGCACCCCTGTGGCTCCTGAACATAAAGCATCCACCAATTAGGAGAGATAGCAGGAGGAGCTAGAAGCTTGAGAGTGCCTGTGACTGGCTGCACGAGGCGATGGGGAGAGCAATCCCAGGTAGGAGAGGAGACTGTCAGGAGAGGAAGCATCTGTGCTAGTGTGTGGGCAATAGAGCAAGGAGTATTTTTCTGCAGGGACAAAGTTTGGCAGTTAGACCTTTAATTTAAAAATAAGTTAACTGTGTCCACTGTCCTGACGTGTCTGGTACCCAGAGAGAGACTAGTGTGTTGCTGTACAGGTCCGAATCAGGCCTCCAGCAAAGCCAGGCAGCAATCATGTGAAGGCAGCAAGTCAGGGTCTGGCCAAGGTCGGGATCAGCCCATGACCCCATCAGCTGGGCCCGTCGGGTGACTCTCATTCAGTCTCAGTCAGGTCTTTAGAGTTGTCGAGGAGGAGGAGGAGGAGGAGGTGTAGTAGGTGCACTAGTTCCACTGTACCGGAGTGTGGACATGGATCTGGTTGGGGACCAGCTGTGTGAGCTGGGAGGAGGGAGAATAGAGCTCCAAAAACACCAGCACCACCACAGAGTAGAGCAGCAGTAGCAGCCTGAGCCATGGAGCCACCCACCAATGCCGATCGAATCATCAACTGACACCTGACCGAACTGGCAACAAGCTACTACAATGAGCAAGGTACTGTATGGGATGTGTATGTAAGGCCCACCAGGGTTGGGCACTGGGCAATAGGAAGAGGAGGATGGTCTCTCACAGACTACTCAGTCAGTCTGTGTGTCTGCTTCATGCTGGGCTTGCTTGTCTGGCTGGGTGAGGGCTTGGAGGCTGTGGGGACCGGGTGCCAAACTTGAAAGCCAAGGCGATCATCATCGATCTACTGCTGGCAGCCCAGCTGGGCTCTCTCTAACTGTGGTGCACATTGTGGGTAAGTCAGGCTCCCACGAGGTCGTAGAGCAGGCCAGTGCAGGTGGTCAGTTGGTGAGTTCCTGACCCATAGGAGGCTGGAACGTGGAGCATGGTCAGTTGGGTCCAATGGACAAAATGTTTGTTGTTTGCCACTGTAGGAATCAGATAGACTAAATATTAAAGTCCTCAAGGTGAGATTAATAAAATTTAAAAAAACACATTAGTGTGTATCCTGAAAGCCAGAACAAGTTCAGAAATTGTGTCAGAAAATGTTTTTTTAATATGCATGAGTTTTGTTTAGCTTAAAATTTAAACTATGGATACATCTCAGTTCTGGTATACCATACAGGAGGTGTTTCTAGGGGTCCTCTTTAATCTCTTTTAGTCTCACAGATTCTATGACTACTAGTAAAAGAACATATATTGATGGTTAGCTCTGTTTGCAAAGGGTACCTTCTAGCTTCTATGGGGTGTGTAATAGGCCCTACCCATACTGTATTTTAGACCCACAGTTCTTTTTCTAAGTAACTAGTATTACTGCTGCTTATTTTTCTATACCAATACTGTTTTACTGTCCTGCTTCAACTTGTTACTTTAGGACTTAATATATTTTGTTGTTGTTTAGACTGGTCAATGGGCTTTAGTGAGTCCTTACTGTCTGTAGATTTGTTTCACTGCACTCTGTATTTGTATTTCAAAGGCAGCCAGCTTCTTAGCTGTTGCTGACTGGTTGCTGCTCCTCCAACATATGCACACCTACATGCCCAGAGTTGAGGGGCATAAATAATTCCTTTTGTTTCTGCCCATTTATTTATTTATTTTCGAATTACTACCTTTGAGTCAAAGACTCTTTGCAAAGGCTCCTCGTCTGGACAAACATACAGATTTATGAGAACATAAAATACAGATTAATGTGAACGTGCTTCTTTGCTTAGTGTTACACAGTGGTGCTTACAAATTACAACATACATATACAGATTCAAAGTTACAATATGGTTTGTCTTCAGTCCTAGGTCTGTGAACATGCCACAAATGGTGGAATGTTAGCCTTAATTTATATATTACTTAATTTATACTAGTAATTTATATAATTGAAATATATAATTTATAAAATTATAATGCTGCTAAATCCCAAATGCTAAAAACAGAGCTGCTTCCTGACCTTAACCCACCAGCACGCCACCACTTAGGCATATGCAGCCCTGCTTTGTGAAGTCAGAAGCAAAGGCTGTGTGTGCATGTGCCCCATTGATTTCAAGGGGCTTTCCATACATTTTATTAACTTTATAGTCAAAATTTTAATTAAAAAAGAAATGAAGTTAAAAAGTATGACAAACTACTACTTAATAAAATTCAACAATGGTGAAAGTTGAAAAATGGTTGGATTTTCTTCAGTTAGTTGAAGTCAGAAATTTCAAACTAGTTGAAAAATCAGTCTCAATGTGTGGTAAGTCAGTCATAATTGTTTTTCAACTGACTCCGGGTCTAGTAGAGTGACAGGCATTGAGATGTGCTGTTGGATCGTCTCCCATAAAGCTCACGCCATTTCACCTCACCCTACCCTGTAGACATCGACAAGTGTCGAGGTGTGCCTTGGGGTGTTCGTGCTTTACACTCACTCTATTCCATAAGGAAATATACTGAAATGGGTGTAGTATGGGAGAATGGGGTGAACTTTGGGGACGAAGAGTCCAAGGCACACCTCCATGCCTGTCACTGGCTGTAGGGTGGGAGTGGGGGTGGAATGGCTTGAGCATTACTGTCGACAGTTCCAAGTCACACCCCGACGCATTGTTGGTCCCTACAGGGTAGGGTCTCATGGCTGGAAACCCTACGCCTGGGCATTTCTTGGTATTTTCACCCAGGTTTTCAACATGAGCATTTTGTGACTGCAACGCATGAACAGTGAGACTACCAGTTTGTGAGCCAAAAGGTGATTTTGCACAGTGACTGCGCCATTTGTTCCACAGGTGTGAAAACACATTTCAAACAGGATGTGAAAATGACTGCTGTACTGTTCTTGAGGAGGTGTAAAAAAATGGTAATGTTGAAAATCTGAGTAAAATCTATTTCAAAAATTGGTGAAGTCACAGTGTGCATAGAAATTGCGTGATGTACACCCTGTAATGAAATTATTTGGGAGATTTTACACCAGATTTTCAACATAGGCATTTTGAGACCTCCACTCATGAACAGTGGCACAATTCGTGAAGTTACGAGGGTGCGTGGAAACTGCACAATGCACGCTTGTAACACAGTCATTTTGTGGACTTTTGTCACCACATTTTCAACATAAGAATTTTAGGACCTCTGCTCATGAACCATGTTACTGTGATTCTCTTAATCCATCCCGAACACTGATTTCCGCAGCGATCGTGGTATTTTGCACCGGAAGTGCAAAACACATTTCAGCCAGGATCTCAAAATGACAACTGTACTGTTCATAAGGAGGAGTGAAAAATGGCAATGTTGAAAATCTGGAGTGAAAATATTACAAATTAGCAACTTACGCGTGCATGGAACCTTCTCACACATCACTGTAACACAGTCATTTTTGAATTTTTCACCAAATTTGCAGCACAGGCTTTTTGAGAGTCCACCTCATAAACAGCGACATTGTTATTTGTTAATCAGTCCTGAAAGGTGATTCTGCACAGTGAACGCAAAATCACCTTTCAGTACGTAATAACGCCATGACAGTGACTGAATTCATGAGGAGGGGTCCCAAGAACCCCATGTTGAAAATTTGGTGCCAAAAGTCAAAGAAATGGCCGAGATATCCACATAAGATGAAAACAAAAACATTTATGCCATTATACAGCTGTCCGGCATTTCGTCAGTTTGTGGTCAGCTTTGAAGAGTGCAGACATGTTCCCAGTCCACGAAGATTGTTTTGCCAGGCTCCAGATGTAAGTATGGGGTGAGGGGCTGTGGGGAGGTGGGGTGCGCAGAGGGTGGGTGCAGAATGGGGAGGGGCAACAGGCTCAATGAGGGAATTTTCTTTTTTACAGGAATTAAAAAAAAAAAGACACCGCAGGACTTTTGGCATGTTGGGTTGGTTCCCAACGTGCCACCTGGATGTTTGTTGGGGGTAGTGAGCCGACAGGGATTGGGCACCCCGTCAGCCATACAGAGTGCTGGGGGAATGCATGAGCACGCTGGGTGGGCTCCCCTGCATGCTACCTGGGTGTTTGTTGGGGACTGAGCACCCCAGTCGGCCACACACTGTGCTTTGGGGAGGGAGTGTACATAAACTGAGGAGGACTGGGTACCCCTTATCATACAACAAATAGGGGGTGCATCATGCCGATGGAGATTGGCTACCCTGTCAGCAAATGAACTGGGAGGGGCATGCTGACAGGGGATTGGGCACCCCCATTGGCTTTACCAGGGACTAGAAGAGGCAGGCGATGGCTGTCCGTCAGCTTCATGGGGACTGTGAGAGGCTGACAGAGAGTCATCACCATGTTTATTGAAAGAGGACACAGACAATGCAGCTGTAATTGGCTGCTGAAGTCAGGGACCACCCAGCAAACACAGCTGATTGTGTGGTGACGGGGCACTCCCTGATTGCAGGGTCAATGTCTTTGAGCATTGTAGCATACTCATTAACTGCTGTCATCGACAGCATGCTCCTCTATTGGCACAGCAGAGACCAACCCCAAAATGGACTGCTGCTGTCACCACAACACTGCCACTCCCCACAACCTGCTACTGAAGGAAGCTGATGCAAAGTGTTTCTTGTGCACATGCAAGCAAACACAGTGAATCATAAAGAAAAGTGGACTTATTATCAAAGGCGTTAAATTTATGCAGACTGTGGCAAAGGCAGCTTGCATCAATGCCAGGTGTGCCAGGGACCCTGCACCTGATTGTCTATCGGCAGGGTGCAAAATGCCTCATGGCAAACCTCGCTAGTGCCAAACGGGTGGTGCATCTGTAGGATTTTCTGCAAGCTGTTGGGCAGCTGTGCATTGCTGAAGCACATCCCTGGAGCCTAGTGGCATTCCAAACCCTGATCTCATGTTACTACATTTAAAAATCCTGAGTAGTCTAACAGACCCCACCCCCGATCCCCATTTTACTGGTGCATATTTACAATATAAATCCTGGTGGTCTATTACATCTCTCTCACCAATCTCTATGTTGCCTGTGCATATTTATAACATAGATTCTGGTGATCTAACAGACCCTCTCCCCAGTGCCTGATGTCACCAGTGCATATTTATGACATAAATCCTTATTCGTAGTGGACCCCTCCTCGTCCCTAACTCATGTTATGTCACTGTAGTACTTCAGTACTTCCTGGTGGGTTAGTGGCACCCCTCCCAACATCAGAAACTGGGTCCCACCACCACTCCCCATCTCAAAAATGAGCCAGTGACTCAGCACAGCCCACTGCACCCTCCATGGCCAGTCACAAACTAAACTCTCAACGAGTGCCTACTGTACTTAGTACATGCTCATTGACTGACAGCTCAGTCAGTGAATGTGTACTGAGTACAGTAGGTTCTCACAGAGAGCTCAGCTGGCAGCTAGCAGTGGAGATGAGTGGGGGAACTGTGCCAGTTGCTGGCTCATTTTCAGGATGGGGCAGCTGGTGGTGGGACCCCGCCTTCCAGTGCAGGGGGTGGGTAGCCACCAGACCACCAGTTAGGCATTGCTTTTACAACAATGGTGGTTTGGGGAGTGGTGGCGGGGGTCTGCTAGACAACCAGGATATAATGTAGAAATATACACAGGTGGCATTGGGGATCAGGGAGGAGGGTCCACTTGACCACCAGATTTATGTTATAAATATGCACGGCACTAGAGATGCAGCAGTTTATTATGCCTATGTACATAATGCAAAGTGATCAGCTTCACATCTGTATAGCATTATGCAAAGTTTCCATTCAAAGGTCAAAATTCACCTTTTTTTTTTTACTTGCCCAGCTCCCACGGCTTTCAGAGGAGGCCTCTTACCTCCTCCTACTCCATCCACCTGGGCATCCCTCTAGGCAACCCTGCCCGGTTTCATCTTGCTCAGGGGCTTGGGTGTATGTATTTTCTCCTTTTTCTCCCCTTTAGACCCCTGAGGATGCCAGCATGAAGGATGTATCGCCCAGGCAGGTGACGTGGCTGATGCACGCCATTGCCAAGCACCCACAGTGTCCTCTCCTCCTTGGCTCTGAAGATCCGCCATTGCCTCCGAAAGCTCGTGCTTCCACCAGCCCCAGGAGCATCAGGTGCTCAAGGCACCCCAGTAACCCACCCCAGGAGGAGGAATGCATCCGTTGGGTGGCGGCATGAGGTGTGACATCCAGCCTCAACCCTCAGTGCCACTGGCCAGCCAAAATTCACCTTTAATGAACTTTGCATTCCAAACTTGGTAATAACTTCGGGTTACATTTTGAGAAGGCGTAGTTTGGAATAAGACATGATCACATGTCTGACTTTCTGCAGGTCACGTGATCCAGACAGGACAGGAATCAGGCAGGAAGTCAGAGAAATCATTTCACTTTGCTAGAACAGAAGCTGTGTAGCTTAGTGCGCTGGTCAAAACTAGTAAAGAAAGAGTTTCCTGCTTTTCATCCTTTTTTCAGATTCCTGAGTTTATTTTAAACCAATTTCATCCCCTTAGTCCACCTATTTTTGTTTGTTATCTAATTCAGTTACTCTGTTTCCATTTTTTGAGTTAGTAATACTTTTAGTAATATTTTCTTGAAAAATGAAGAGAGGTGGGCATATTAAAGTCCTCACGGCCCAAGGATGCACTAGGGCCTTGGGTGAACCATTCGCCTAAACCATGGCAATGTTTTGCAGTCCAGTGCCCCCAAAAATGTTGCTTTCACTGCCAGTGGAATTGTTGCACCAGCAGCAGCTGCTTCTTCTGATGTTAGTGTGGCCACCCCTGCATCACTGGTGGCTACTGACCCCCACAGCAGGTCGAGCAGCAGGAGGAACAAGAACAGCAGCAGCAGCTTGTTGCCCACCTGACTGCAGAGCAGTCTACAACATCTGGGCCTCCCCGCCATGTGCCTGGTCCTCCCCGTAGCTCACTAGTAAGGCAGTTTTCATTACACTGCCAGGTGACCCGAGTGGTGAAATGCAAAATCTGCAGCATGCCAGGGCATCAAAAGGCCAGCCACTTGGGGATGGGTAGCCAAAGAACTCACCAGTTAGTCCACCACAGTGCCCAGAGGGAGGCCAAGGTGCAGGAATTGTGAACCGCCTGCAGTGGAGGGTGCAGTTTAAATTGGGGCAGTACAGCAACAGCCTGCACCTTCAACAAAATGCAGCAGAAGGGAAAGAAATGAGCAAGTGGTGACCCCAGCTGCAGCCAACCCAGCCAAAATGCCAGTCACACAGGAGGATCTGGCCATCCTGTGGACTGAGGCCGACTACCTGCATAACATAACCTTGTTGACAAACTCACCAGCAGTTGGACAGCATGGAGGTGCAACATTACAAATGAATAGTATGATACACACGCTGATTGGTTGGCCTCAGGCCCAGTAGTTTTATATAATTTTTCTTGTTGTCTGTCTCTCGTGTAGTGTGCATTCTGTCTTTATTTTTCCTCACTGTCCTCCCACCCACAAAAAATAAAAGAAAAATATGAAAAACACACCAAAAAATTATAAAAGGTTTAAAAAGATTCCTATCCTAAGCTTTTCCTACTTAATAATTTTTACATACTGAATAAGTATAGAGTATTTTTCCATTAATGTTTTCTTCTTCTTGTATGTTAAAGCATTTAATGCAAAGTTACCCCCAACCTCCTTCCCCATAGTTGATAAGGCTCTTGCCTACTTCAAAGAAATCTTTCTTGTAAATTGGAATACTTTTGCCTCGCTCAAACAAACCAGAGTCAGAGGTAACCACTTACCTTGGATAACCCCTGATGTTCTGAGCCTGTCTCAGGGTTAGAGATCAAGCATGGAGCGTCAAAAACCTACCCAGCATCCTACTGGCATTGCGAACTTCTGCATGCTCAGAAACACTTGCACCAGGGCTACAAGGTTAGCCAAGTCCAAATATTCTAAATCTGCCTTCATCACCAACATATACTCCCCTTCAAAGTTTCTGGAAGGTGGTGCACACCCTGTTTACCGCCTCATCTAAGTCCACTGCCCCCGATACTTAGAGTAAATAGTTCACTATTGATTGACCCTCTCGCTGTTGCAGTATAATTTAATTCCTACTATACTAACTGTGCAACTGAAACTATTGAAATCCTTCCCTCCCTACCCATTCCCCTCCCCACCTTCTACCGGGTGTGCCCTCCACCACTCTCCCACCTTCCTTCACTTCTCACTACTGTAACCCCAAATGATGCCCTAAGTGCCTCCTGACCATCCACCCCTCTAAGGTGCCTCCCTGATAGTCTCAATCCAAACTCCCCTCCCTCTCACTACAGCCATTGCCTACCCCTCTCAATAATCTAAATCTCTCATTCTCTACTGCCTCTGTCCCCTCTTCATGGAAACATGCTGTGGTCCTCCTTCTACTCAAGGGGTGACCCCTCATCCCTGGCAACTATCACCCTATTTCACTCCTCCCTACCTCTTGCAAGCTTCAAGAACACATTGTCCTCTCCCAGCTCACCTCTTTTCTACCTGATACCTCCTTTTACCCCTTTCAGCCTGGTTTCAGGAAAAACACTCAACCATCACCTCTCTCCTATGACTCACAGACTCCATCCTAACCAGGCTGGACAATGGGCAAATTACCTCTGTCATTTTGTTGACCTGGCCAAGGCCTTGACAGCGTCTCTCACTCCCTCTTCCTCAACTCACTCCCAGCGGCTGGCCTATTCCCTCCATCACAAACTGGTTCAAGGCCTACCTTATTGGTAGAACCCAATCAGTTAAGATCTTGGACACACTTCCCTCTCCTCCCAATTAGCACTGGGTCCCCAGGGCTCAGTATAAGGAGCCCTTCCTAGTCTCCATCTTCTTAAGCGATCTTCCTCTGTTTGCTCCCCATCCTCCGCTATACATATGTATGCCAATGATTCAGTCCTGTATGCAACTGGCTCCTGTCCTGTTGAGGTTACAACCAGCTTACAGCAAGACCGACAATGCTCAACTCTGGTATGCTAACCATAAACTTTCCTCAATGCCTCTCCATGACCTCTGGCACAAGGCAGAGACTCTCAGTGCTTACCCTCCTACCACTTTTCACACCCTTAGAAACATAGAAACATAGACTTTGATGGCAGATAAGGACTGCTTGGTCCACCTAATCTGCTCATTTCCCTACCTAGAAGATAAGCTGCAGATCCTATTTAACCAACAGCCTACTTCTTCCTACCCCCACAAAAATTACCTTATGTCTATCCATGCATTCTTGAATTCTCCCACAGTTTTAGACCCCACAACCTCCTCAGGAAGGCAGTTCCATGCATCCACCACCCTCTCTGTGAAAAATACTTCCTCACATTGCCCTGAGCCATCCCCTCTATCTTTAATTGTGTCCCCTTGTTCTTGCAAGTCTCTTTTCTGAAAGATGCTACCATCTTGGACTTTGTTGATTCCACTGAGGTACTTAAACATTTCTATCATGTCCCCCTCTCCCTCCTTTCCTCAAGGGTATACATATTAAGCTCCTTTAGTCTCTCCTCGTATGGCTTCTGTTGTAGACCCTGCACCATTTTAGTTGCCCTCCTCTGAACTGCCTCCATCCTGTCTATGTCCTTGCAAAGATGGGGTCTACAGAATCGGATACAGTACTCTAGATGGGGTCTCACCAACTGTCTGTACAGGGGATAACAACTTCCTGTTTTCTGCTGATGGTGCCTCTCCCTATACATCCCAATACTCCCCAGCCCTCCCTACCGCCTTCTCATTGCTTGCCAACCTTAAGGTCATCTGATATGATTATCCCCAGGTCCCTTTCCATTTTGTTGTTGTTACTACCCCCCATTGTATAATCTTCCCTGGGTTTTGCTTCCCAGGTGCATTATTTTGCACTTCTTTGCATTAAATCCAAGCTGTCATACTTCTGACCATTCCTCCAACCTTGCCATGTCCTTCTCATCCTTTCCACGCCTCCTTGTGTATCAATCCTGTTGCAGATCTTTGTGTCATCTGCAAAGATGCATCACTTTTCCTTCCAGTCCCTCTGCAATGTCACTTATAAAGACAATAAAAGGACTGGACCCAATCTGAACCCTGTAGTACCACTAGTAACCCCTCTTTCTTCAGAGTGGAATCCATTTACAATTACCTTCTGTGTCCTGTTGTCCAGCCAATGTTTTGCCCAGGCTACCACCCTAGGACCCATTCCCAGGCTGGTTAATTTGACTACAAATCTTTTGTGTGGAACTGTGTCAAATGCCTTGCTACAGTCTAGGTAGGCCTTGTCCACAGCAGGGCTGTGCGAATACTTTTTAGAGTATTCGGTGTTAGAGCCCATGCACCTGAATATTCGGCCGAATATTAGGTATTCTGCACTTTTGCTGCTTTTTAATAAAACAGCTAAGAGCACCCCTGCCCAGAACCAGCAAGATAAAGCAACCCCCTTTCCTCCTACCCTCAGATGGCATCCAAACCCCCTCAGCCTCCAACCACTTCAGACAAGTCGTTATTTTGTTCAGAAATAAAACAAGCAAAATCAAATGGGCAACTGGCACAACCCCTCCGCCTCCATGGCTGGCCGCCTGCCAAATTTCAATACTGTGTCCGCTGCCCCCATCCCCCACCCCAGTAGCCAGATGCACCCACACCTGCAGCTAAAGAGAATGTAAAAAAAAAGGCGGGCATCAAGCCGCCCTCCTCCTCAGCCAGCTGCCTTCTTGTGAATGAAATCATTCACTTGCTTGCAGCTTATATAGTAGAACAGCTGATCACGCGATGATCAGCTGGCTGTACTATATAAGCGCGAAGCAATCGAATGTTCATTCTAGCCTGGCTGAGAAGGAGGAACTCGCGACAACTGCTTTTTCCTTCTCTTCTTAACGAAATACAAGTACATCCTGCTACTGGCTACTGAGGTGAGGGATGGGTGTGGAAATGAGGGACACAGTATTGAAACTTGGCGTGGGGCCAGCCTTGGAGGCAGGTGGGTTGTGCCAGTCACCCATTTGATTTTGCTTGTTTTATTTCTGAACAAAATAACGACTTGCCTGAAGTGGTTGGGGAGGAGGAGGTTTGGGTGCTATCTGAGGGTGGGGGAAGGGGGTTATTTCTTATCTTGCTGGATCTGGGCTAGAGGAGGGTGGGGGCAATTTTAGCATTTTACATGTGCTTCCGAATACCGGACGAGATAGATGCTATTCGTTATTCAGAAATCCGAATAATGAATAGCTTATAATTTGTGGTATTTGGGAAATGATATTCGTTATTCACACAGGCCTAGTCCATAGCCCTCCTGGTCTACTACTTTGGTCACCCAGTCAAAGAAATCAATTAGATTCGTCTGACATGACCTTCCCGCTGTGAACACATGCTGCCTTGGGTCCCTGCCCTCTGACTTCTATGTACTCAACAATTCTTTCCTTCAGAAGTGATTCCATTACTTTCCCTACCACAGAGGTCAAACTGACAGGTCTGTAGTTTCTGCCTCTTTCTTGGCCCCACTTTTGTGAAGGGGGCTTTACTTGAGGACACATCCTCTTTCAGGTACTTAGGTGTTTGGTTGAATCAACACCTAAACTTCTCTGGACATATTGACATGAACCAGAATAAACTGCACCCCAAGTTGGTGCCCTGTTCAGGAACCATAGTTGCATCCTTCCTATAGCTAGGTGTGAACTTTTCAGAAGATGATACTGCCCATTTTCGACTACTGTAATGTGGTCTATGGAGCTGCCCTAAGTTCCTCTGGCCAGACTGAACACCATCTTCAATTCCTTCTGCCACTTTGCCCTGGATGCCCTCTTGCACCCATCACTGCAGTCTTTATCATGCCCTATCCTTCCCTCTCTTACAAATAGGTGACTGTCCTACTGTGCTAAATTCACCTCCAAGCATTGGTTGGATGAGTCCCCTTCCTACCTCAACTCCTCCTTTATAACACCCCCACCCTCCCATTCTCCTTAGATCAACTAGCTCCCTTACCCTGGTTGTCCTCCGAGATCACCCAAATCAGCCAATCTAGTTACCCACCATCTCCCAAAAACTGGAACCCCCAAATATGGCACTCATCCTCTGTCTACTGCATCAGCTGTGCCCTCACAATTATTTTGGACCTAGCTGCTCCTGCCATGTCCCTCCCTAATTCCCTCCTCTAAGCCCTAGACAAACCCTACCACCCTACCTCACCTTCATTTTACCCTGTGCACACCAATCCTTGAATCCCTAGCCCTTCTCACCTTTCCCTAATTTCCCTCCTTACTGGCCTCCCTTGATCTCTCAAGAATGCAAAGGACCCTGAATGCTCTCCATGGGTCCTCTCCTTACCCCAGGGCTTTATCTCTCATCTACTCCTGCCCCAACATCTTGCCAGAGTAGCAGATTAGGAGGCATGGTCACTATAAGCGAATGCAGAGCACGCATCAGTAGGTGCGTCCCTCATTCCCCAGTAAGCCAGCAACAGGCGCTGACACCATGCATAGGTAATGTGGACACCAGATCTAAGAAAGGTCCGCTGCAATGAGAGCAAAGCTGTCATGCAGCGGGACCACAACATGCCTCCCGACATGCAAGCAACATGGCGGAAGTGACCTGCCACCATGTGTCACAATGCTGACAGGGTGCCCAACCCTCGGCATCATGCGCCTCCAAAAAGTCTTTCTTTGCCGACGGGCCCAATCCCCATCAACTGCAGTCCTTCCAGTTCAATTTTCCAACGGGGGAGCCTCACCCCATTGGCATAATGTTCTCCCTGTTTGTTGTGTGCCGAGGGGTGCCCAATCCCACCTCGGCTCTCCTGTCCCCACTGGTATTTCTGACGGGGGTGCCTAATCCCCATCAGCTACAGCCCCCAAAACAACTCAGGTGGCATGCTGAAGCCCACCCCAGTGTGCCAAATTACCCTGTTAAAAAGTCCCATGATTTTTTTTTTTTTTAGTTTAACCTGTAAACAGAAAACAATCATGGCTCCTGCCCCTGCCCCCAACCCGTGCCCACCCTCTGTGCACCCTGCCTCCCCACACACCTCACCCTATACTTACCTTCAGAACCAGTGCGATGATTTTTCGGTGGACCGGGAACACATCTACACTCTTCAAAGCCAACGCAAACTGAAGAAATGCCGGTAAGCTGTATAATGGCATAAATAAGATTTTTGCAATCTTGGTGCATATCTGAGGCATTTTGGGGAATTTTGACACCAACATTTCAACATGGGGTTATTGGCACCTCTCCTCATAAATCGGCACTGTCATGGCATTATTCTGTCCCTAAAGGTGATTTTGTGGTCACTGCGCAGAATCACCTTTCTGGACTGATTAATGAAATGACATTTCCACTGTTCATGAGGGGCTCTCAAAACCCTATGTTGCAAATTTGGTGGAAAAAATAAAAAGGCTGTTTTATGATTGTGCGTTGAGCAGTTTCCATGCACACTCGTAAGTTTGTGAATCTGTAATATCTGCACTCCAGATTTTCAAAACTGCCATTTTCCACCTCCTTATGAATAGTACAGCTGTCATTTTACATATCCTGGCCAAAATGTGTTCCGCATGTCTGGCGCAGATCAGTGCTGTTACTGTGCGAAATCAGTTTTTGGGACAGTTTGAGGAAATAACAGTGACACTGTTCATGAGCAGAGGTCCTAAAATACCTATGTTGAAAATTTGGTGACAAAATTCCATAAAATTACTGTGTTACAAGTGTACATTGCAGAGTTTCCACGCACCCTTGTAACTTCGCAAATTTGCAATAATATTTTCATGCCAGATTTTCAGCACTGGCATTTTCACACCTCCTTATGAACAGTAAAGCTGTCATTTTCATATCCTGCCTTAAATATGTTTTGCACCTCTGACGCACAGTGGCGTGGTCACTGTGGGAAATCTACGTTGGGACAAATTAACAAAATCACCGTGCCACTTTTCATGAGGGGAGGTCCCAAAACCTATGTTAAAAATGTGGTTAAAAAATCCCAAAATAATTGAGTTATGGACGTGTGTTGCACTGTTTCTATGCATGCTTATCACTTCGCCAATTTTTCATATTTTCACTCCAGATTTTCAACATTGCCATTTTTACATCTCCTCATGAACAATACAATTGTCATTTTCCACATACTGCCCAAAATGTGTTTTTGTCCCTGTGTCACCAAATGGCATAGCCGCTAGCAAAACTACCTTTCAGCTAACAAACTGATTGTGCGCTTTCATGAGGTGGGCTCACAAAAGCCCATGTTGAAAATTTGGAGTGTAGCACCCCACCCTGCACAGACTGATAAGGCCAGGGGTGTGACTTGGGATCATCGGCTGTAATGCTTATGCCATTCCTCCCCCACCCCACCCTGCAGCAAGTGACAAGCATTGTGGTGTGCCTTGGATTGTTCTAACCCCAAGTTCACCCCATTCTCCTATACTGCTCCCTTACCAGTGTATTTCCTTATGGAATGGGGTAAGTATAATGCCCCAAGACCCCAAAGCACACCAGGACTCTTGTCAGTGTCTACAGGGTAGGGTGAGGTAAAATGGCATGAGTGTTATAGCTGATGACCCCAAGGCACACCCAATGCCTGTCAGTCTCTGCAGGGTGGGGATGGGTTGGCTTCACTTCAATACTTCACTGCCATTTCTATTATGCATCTCTGACTCCTGCACTACCAATGCCAATGCCAGTGAGACAACATTTGGCATTGACAAATGCTTTACATCTGAAATACTAAAGTAGCGCTTCTTTTAATATTGCTTAGGCTTGGTTTTTGTCACTATTCCCAGCTGTTTTGAACACCTACTGTTCCATAAGGTCACGGAGCACTGCCTGCTGCATACTAGTTCATTTAGTCACAGCAGAAATTATTTTATATAATTGTTGCACAAAACAGGTGAGAATACTGATAAAACCTGGTGCATGCCAGATTAAAAGGCCTTTTGTTATTTCAGGTGTGAAAAAGTGCTAAACAGGCTTAAATTGTGGAAAAGAGGGTATCATATGCACAAGTCATTAGATAAGGGTCAATCTAAAATAGAGGAAAAAGTATTGGTCAACATGTTCTCCATATTCTTGCATTGCTACTTAAATTGGGATGCTATACTATTTTTGGTTACTGTTAACTGTGCTAAATTTCCATAGTACACCTGCAACTACAGTACAATCAAAATACCCTAAAATCACATACTGTACAATGACAATCAAAACCACACAAAAAGTTCCTATCTTATGTCAAGGTAGATGGCTTATACTGCTATCTTGTTACATCATTCAGAAGGTGGTATTAGTGTCCTGATTAAGAATAAGCACATGAAAAGTGTTCGGGAAAACACACAACTATTTCTTGCTGCACTGCTTAAAATTTACAGACAGGTTTTGTGTTTGGCTTCAGCAGACTCTGACACCAGTGACTCAGTTTTGTTTGGGCTAAATGTTTGGAAGTTACTGCAGGAGTAGTTAACATTGGGTGTGGCTAGATTTTCAGTTGTTGCTGAAGGTTTGAGTTAAAGAGGGACTATGGTCACAAATTACTGGTATCAGTAAATTCAGAATATGTATCAACATAGCCCCAATCACCCTCATGTCAAAACTGACATCCCTAAGTTACTTTGTTTAAAAGTTACAAATCATTTAACAACCTTGTTTTCTCTGCCTGTTCAAAAACCCAGTTTCAGTGAAGAGGTGCTGATGATGTCATCTCCTGAACTCACAGTCTTGCACTCCCTGAAAGCAAGCTTACGGACCTGTTTCTCCAAAGTTTAAAACTATGTGCAAATGGTTTTCTCCAGTAAAACAGGCAGCACCATTCAATAAACATTGCTTTAAAACCAATGTGTGTTTCAGGTTTTGTAACAAAGTTAATAAATTCCTGTTTTTATTGTTGGTGTTTTTGTTGTCATTCTTTTCTTCTGGGTTGCTGGATGCTAAGTCACAGCACGCTAATGTGTGATTTGCAGACGGGGGACAGGATTCTCAAAGATCATGAAATACCGTAGCTGAGATGGCCGCTGTAAGTGAGTTGCCACTTGCGGATCCACAGGTTGGCCCGCAGTGGCGGGTATTCACAAAGGTGTAGCCAGATCATGACCAACTCCACGATTTATGGCTGCTTGTGGGAGATGTTGCCCAGGAGATCTCCGAGCTGCAGCAAGATGCTATGGCTGGTGGGAGAAGCCGTAACATCCTCCGTAACTGCTGGCTGAGAATCACAACCAGCGCAGCTGTGGGCGATTTCAGCCCACAACTGTAGTTGTGGGTGGGACTTTGGTCCTAAAGCTTTGAGAATCCTGCCCAGGATATCTCTGATGTGGTGAAAGACTATGATCATTCACACCTATCATTCAGTTGAGGTGGTTTCTTAGGATGACATTTTAAATCAATTATTCCATCACCCTATAAATGAGGGTGGAAGAGGTAGTGCTGTTTTGAAACCTTACAAAGAGTTTTTATGCAGTAGCCAGCTTAATGTTTAATCACTCTCTCAGTCAATTGTTCATTCAATATTTTATTCATTTTCATAGTATAAACGAATGGATACTCAGTTGAGCAGAGCTCATTTTCTGTTTCTCATTGACAGGCTGTTACTTGAGCTATATTCAGGCTCTTCTGCATTGTACTCACATTACAATGATTATTTTACCAGGGCTAACACTTCCACCCTAGTAGGAATCAACACAGATAAGGCCCTATTAAAACTTATGAAATGGGCATCAAAATCAGACATCCTGATTGGTGCTTACATGTGTGATATTCCTTCTTATGCACAGGAAAAAGTACCAGTAGTGTCTTGCGGGCACTGATCCTAGTAAACATGTCAATTAGAATGTTGGCAAATCTAAAATCAGCCATCTTTAAGCAGCTGGCACCACCAGTCTATAACAATGGCATCTTCTCCTGAAGCCCATTTTGATATCAGCCTTTCACAAGAGGATCTTGAATTACTTATGCATCCAGACAATGAGCCCATTGAACAATTGACCACATCCTCTGAAGCTACTACCTCACAATATAAAAGTATGAGCTCCAGCTGTCAAACAAGCCAAGCCGACCTGTCAAACAGAAACCGTAACTGCCGAGTGAGTAAGCGCTTCTGTACTTACACCCCAACACAACTCAATTGCCTTGAACAAGAGAAAATGAGAAAATATATTAAGATCTACTACATGGGCATTGCGTGTATTTAATGAATGGGATCAGCAACAAATACATTGATAGACTGGCACACTATCAGGAAAGAAGAACTCAACAAAGTTCTGAGGAAATTTTATGCAGAAGCTCGGATGACCGTGAGGACTCGAGTATGCCATCTCGAGCTTCAGCGGTCTCCGAGCTGTACTGAACTGCCACCTCAGTTCACCATCCATTGGAAGGCCTTTTAACTTAATGAGGGATCCAGAATTCGATCCAGCAATGCTGTATTTACAGCAAAAATGAAAAGTTACAGGCATTCACAGCAAGACAAGTCACAACACCATGAACCCCTCACAAAGTCCGACTTACAAAACTGAGATATTCGGACACTTCTTCTCCCTGAACTGCGCCTGGCCTAGTTAGCAAAAAGTATGATTAGACATTCAGTTATATATGGCCAGGCGAGGCCAGGAAGGTCTCCGACAACTTAAACCTGAGCATTTTTCAATAAAATCAGACAAAAATGGTGCTCAATTTGTAATGCTCAATTTTAATGAGCATACTAAAAACCACAACAATCCTCTTGAAACTGACAAATCATCAAACCGTGGTTTTATGTGTCTCAACTAGGCAATCCACTTTGCCCAGATGAAAGTTTTAAACTATACATCAGCAAGCTTCCCCACATCCAATGGGCCTTTACTTACATCCGCACAGACTTCCACAACTGCAGCTTGACTCCTCCCAGTGTGGTATTCAGCAGAGCCCATGGGTCTCAATTATTTATCCATGTTCATGTCCAGACTGAGGAAGAGGCTGGTCTCTCACAGCGCTATACTAATCACTGCCTGTGAGCGACCATGTCCAACTATTTATTTATTTTTTAATTATTTAGCTTTTGTTTACTGGGTAAGTACACTAGACAAGTATTATGCCTATTTTCAGGAACGACCAGGAGAGCACAACATGTAGAATACATACAAGGCAACTTAGGGTGGAACAGCATATTACAGGAAATAATAAGAATGTGTAGAAAAGAAGATACAATCAACAATTACCCAATGTATAGAAGGTACATAATTGACATTAGGGGCAGCTGGATTCAACTTGATTCATTTCTCTTAGGGGCTTAGGGCAGTCACACGTTGATTGTTTCAGATGAGACCACAGGGAGGTGCAAAGATCCCATGGGAGGGGCCAAGTGGACATGATCAGGAGAGAGTTCCAGAGTCTGGGTGCATACGCAGCAAAATCACGGTCCCCCATAAGAGCATGGGTGGGGGACTTTAAGCATCCCAGCATTCTGGGACCTAAGGTGGTAGGCGCGGGGTCCATTTTTGGAAGCAGTTGAGCTAGTCCCTCATGGAATGCCAGTAGTAAGCACCTTCCGGAGAAGCTTCCAACACCGAATTCCAGGTATTTAGCTGGGGGAGCCAGCAGAGTTTGTCGTAAAAGCTCACAGCGATGGGTGAGTTTAGGGGCAGCTAGCGTGAAACGACAGATATTATTATATGCCGTGTTCCACGAGTGAGATGAGTATAGAGGCGATTGAGCAAATAAGTGAAGTCCATAGCTGAGGGAGGGAAGAAGCACTCCTCTCGGAAGGGCAAGTCTAGCCCAGGAGTTAGGTTGTATTTGGCCCTATAGAGGCCAAGCCAAGCTTACAATTTGTTGTTCTAGATGTTTAGGATATGACTACCCATGTCAAGTTGGGAGTCAAGAGTAACACCAAGATATTTGATTGAGGTCACTGTTGGCAGTGAGGGTCCACCCTCACTAGTTATGTTGAGCAAGGCTGATGAGGCTTTGATCTTGGCCATGAAACCAAAGAGCATGGCCTGTGTTTTTTCAGGTTCAGGACCAGTTTGTGGTTAGTAACCCAGGACAAGACTTTGTTGAAATCGTCAGACAAGGTCTGGTTTAGGGCGGTGGCATTGTGAGAATGAGCCACTATCACCAGGTCATCCGTGTATAAGGTGGCTTGACAGTGGGAGATCACCAAGGGCAGTTGGTTAATAAAGATCGAGAATAGGAGAGGACCTAGCACCGATCCTTGGGGACTCCCATGGTCACTGCCCTGGGCTCTGAGAGGGCCTTGTTGAAGCAGGTATGCTGCTTTTACCATTCAGGTAGCCCATTAACCAATTCATGGCATGGGAGAGAGTCCAAGTGACCATAGCTGCACTCCAAGTAGTTTGTGGTTGACAAGGTCAAAGGCTTTTGACAAATCAATAAATATGGCACCGAGAGTTTGCCCTGGTCCATGGCTGATCTGATGCTTGAAGTTACAGAAATCAAGGCGATTGTGGTGCTATGTCCCCTTCAAAGCCATGCTGGGCCTTGGATAGCAGCTCATGGGTGTGGATGTACTCCGAGTTGCTCGACCACCACCTTTTCTAGGAGTTTGCTAAGGGATGGGAGAATAGCAATTGGGAGATAGTTGTCAGGTAGTTTGAGGTTGCCCTGCTTCAGAACAGGGACTATCCCTCTCCTTCCAGATATCGAGGATTAGCCCAGAGCTGAGGGATAGATTAAAATGTGGGCTACTGGGAGGCAATGTAAACAGCTCTAGCTTAAGAAGCCTGGGTTTCAGGTTGTCAAGGCCTGGACTAGAGTGCTGGGAGAGAGCAGCAAGGCATCTCTGAATGTCCTGAACTGATACCACCCTGAGATTAAACTTACTCCGAGGGGATGACCTTCCTGACACGGGGGAAGGGATGAGGGACGAGCCTCCCCAGTCGAGAAAAGGAGGTGAGGGCTGAGAGGTCAGAGAAGTGTAAGTTGGAGTGAGTTGGCTATGGTATGAGGATTATTACATGAGACTCCATCTATAACCATATCCGTGACTTCGGATGGGCGGACCCACTGATGAGAGATTTGATATTCCTCCAAAACCTCCTAGGGTCACTGGCAGAGCTAAGTAGGGCAGACTTACAGAAGTCACTCTTAGCTGCCCTAATTGCCTTCTTACACTGATTCCTGAGGTGCCGGTATCTTTGGAGATTAGAAAGATCATTGGATCCCTTAGTACAGGCCCAGCATTTGTCTCTCTCCGCATCTGGGCTAGGAGATTACCATTCAGCCAGAGGTAGCAGTTCCCCTCACCCTCCAAGTGACCTTGGGGGCATGTCTGTCCTGTAGGTCCCCAAGGTTTCTATGAAGCAGGAGGTAGCCACTAAGGGTCGGAGGCTCCAAGCACCCTAGACCAGTTGGTAAGTCTTAAGTCATCCAGGAACCCCTCTAAATCAAACCTGGAGTAATTTCTGACTTGTATGATTTTGTGGGTATTTTGGGGAGGAATTTTCCAGACACAGAACACCAGACAGTGGTCCGAGATGGAGTCAGATAGCGTGCCTGCAGATGCTATCCTCTCCGGACGTTAGACAAGATCCAATCCAGCAGGGTTCTAGAGGAACCGTTTGCCATCTGTCTGGTCGGGTCATGAATTAGTTGGGTTAGGTAGGCTGGTAAGTTGAGGTTCAAATTTCTTAACATTGCCACTTTCCCAGTTTAGGTTGATATCACCCATGATAATTAGTTCATTGTCCCCAACACAGGGCCTAACTGCATCCAGAAGGTAGGTAAGTCCGGTTAGACCTCCCTAGGAGGGTTATGGGCACAGACCAGATGCAGTTTCTTTGTATCCCTAGTAGCAGAAGCACATGAAGTAGCTCACAAGGGTCTGTTCAGGTTGCAGGTGAGTTACTAGGAGATTTTAGGTGGTTTCTGTGGTAGATTAGGATGCCACCCCTTCCCCAGCCCTGTCAAGGCGGGTGAACTCATATCCATTAAGGGAGCAGGCAGAGTCAGGAATGGAGGGTTTAAGCCAGGTCTCAGTTATCTCAAGAATGTCAGGTTTATATAGTGCCACCCACACTAATAGCTCGCCTCGATTAGGTAGCAAGCTCTGATATTTAGATGAGCTATTTTTAGTCCCTTACTCATGCTCCATGCAGTAGGGATATTGGTGGACAGGTTAAAGGGTCCGAGGTTGGATTCTATATCCCCGCCATAAGTAATGCAAGAAGGAGGAGCCAGGAAAGATACCACCGCCTATAGTGCAGGTGGACCCTGGCTGAGTACATAAGGCACCTAATGTCTAGGCTGAAAATAATACAGTGGTGTGCCTTGTTTGTTGCCAGCATATTACAGAAGGAGTAGTCAATGTCCTCATAAGAGGAGGGTCACTTCAAATGTCTCCCAGGGATCTTGGGGAGGGTGATACTTTGAAGGAGGGACAGCCCCAGTGACAGCCTCCATAGCAGAAGAGCCCTAGGGGTGGCCAAAAGCCTACCCTGGTCACTGCATTAAGAGCTTCCTACCTTCCGCATGTAAGGACAGAGGCCACCACCCTTTTATGGCTGGAGGCATGATGAGACCAGCGTGTGGGTTCATGCCCGGACACCCTGCCAGGGATAACCTGGATGGAAGGGTGTAGTGCTCTTGCCCTGTAATTTTACCCACACTGTTAGATTGCCAGCAAACAGAGGCCAGAATACGTCAGGTTTAGCCAAGACTGTGTCCCACTGGGTAAAGGAAGGCAAGTCCAGGCACAGCAACCAAAATAGTCTGGGCAACCAGGCAGGGCTGCTAGAGAAAATATAACCCACGCCTAACCCAACTCCAGGAACAGTAAAGGACAGACATCATAAGTCATAAAATACAACGGTATAAAACATGAATGTGGTGAGGCAACACTAGGCAGTACTATATGACAGAACTTATAGCGATAGTGGGCAAAAGTAAATAGTCTTGTAAAAGTCACAGAACCAGGTTAAGCAGCAGTGCTATCCAGCAGGATTTGTATACCCAATAGCGCATGACATAACCAGTGATAAGGTAAGAGATTTATGCAGGAGAACCCCGCGTTATGCAAGGAGAACCTCCCTATTGACAGATAGGGTAATGTATCTTTCAAGGGTGGGGCCAGCATGCATATAAACTCCCCACCAAACAGGGAGAATTTTCGCCAGTTCTCTCCTGCACCCAGGCAGGGCCACGAGCTTGGTTTGCAAGTTTGTCCGCCGAGGAGGCCCGCCGAGCTCACAGTAGCTCACGGCACCTCAACTCAGCAATTGAGAGGATTTCTTGGCCACGCTGGGGGCCCTTGAAGTAGGTCACCCTCGCCCCCTCTCCGCCAGGCCAGGATAGGGAACTGTGTTGGTGGGACAGCACTCCCAACTTAGAGGGCAGAGGGAGAGCATCACCACAGACCGGAGCCCAATAAGAAGCTGCGGTTTCGCACCAAAGTTAACAAAGAGCAGATTGTCCAAAGTCAGGATTCTCAGCGTGGGTCCGTGGTCCGATCACAGCTGCAGGACGATTACAGGGATCTGCCTCTTGCCTTCCGATGAATGCTGGTGAAGCAGCCCTCCGAATAAAGGACGGTGAGTTTTCCACAAATTAAAGTCAACAAAAGAATTTTCAGCCAGTTCTCTCCTGCACCGAGGCAGGGCCACGAGCTTGGTTTGCAAGTTTGTCCACTGAGGAGGCCCGCGGAGCTCACAGTAGCCACGGCACCTCAGCTCCAGCAATCGAGAGGATTTCTTGGCCTCGGGGACCCTGGGTAGGTCACCCTTGCCTCCCCTCCTCACGGCGGCCAGAATAGGGAACTGTGTTGGTGGGACAGCACTCCCAATATAGAGGGCCGAGGAAGAGCCACCACAGACCGGAGCCCAATAGGAGCTGCGGTTTCGCGCCAAAGTTAACAAAGACCAGATTGTCCAAAGTCAGGATTCTCAGCGTGGGTCCATGGGTCCGATCACAGCCACAGGACGATCACAGGGATCCGCCTCTAGCCTTCTGATGAACACTGGTGAAGCAGCCCTCCGAATAAAGGACGGTGAGTTTTCCACAAATTAAAGTCAACAAAAATAATTTTTCGACCAGTTCTCTCCTGCACTGAGGCAGGGGCCAAGAGCTTGGGTTTGCAAGTTTGTCCACTGAGGAGGCCGCTGGAGCTCACAGTAGCCCACGGCACCTCAACTCGGCAATCGAGAGGATTTCTTGGCGCTGAGGGGACCCTCGGAGTAGGTCACCTCCCCCTCCTCACAGCCAGGATAGGGAACTATTGTCAGATGCTGGTTTACAAAGCCGAGAAATCATGTCGATCACAGGCCACAGTAATGACGCAAGTCTTTAAAGCTACTGCCGGTAAAAGCAGATAACAGAAGGAAATGGTGTCATATCCTCGCACCAAAAGAGGAAAATGCATCCAGAAAAACTTTCACAAACCTCACTTCAGCTATGCCCCACAGTGACACCCGAAGGAAACATGCAGCATGAATTCATGAAGGAACCAGAAACTGAACTGAGCACCACACTACCACACAATATAAAACGATTCCCAACCTAAATCAGCAGTCCCCACAGCCTCAATTTTCAGGAGTAATGATGCACAACTGCACAATGACTTTCAATGCTCCAGTTTGCTTTGCAAAATAAAGTAAACGTTATGAAATATTGATGCCAATGTTACACTGACATTAGTTTTACCGACAGTTGCATAGTTATGCAAGGGAAAGTTATTAGAATTTCTAAAATGATAAAATTAAAACAGTATTTGTTAAACATTGTAATAAACAATATATTTTACTGTTAAAACATGGAACTACTTTACACAGCGTAAGGTTATCTGGTTCAATACATTAAAAATATTCAGTTTTAACAACTATATTGTCATTATTAATGTCTCTAAATATTTTACCCATTTCACAAGTGCAATAAGCCACTCCAGGGTGTGCATTAGACATTTAACACATGGCTGGAGGCTTGATGCACTCGCCTATGGCCTCCACTCGCCTCCTAGCTGTGTGTTAAAATGTCTAATGCACACCCTGTCATGTCTTATTGCTTACTTACTATGAAATGGGTGCCATACTATGAGCAATCTGATTGGCCACTGAGTATGTGCAAAAGTGTCTTACACACAGGAAAAGGTCCAACACTGCCCAGTGGGCATTGATGTAGGTGAAGCTGCCCACTCAGAACCTTAAAAAATAAAACACAACCATCTTGTTTCTGTCAGAAGTGGTGCGAGCCTAACTGTAAAAATAAAATAAGTACAGTATCTCTGACCTGTCCACTAGGCCTCAGTCTTTGAATATTTCTCTTTTTCAAATCCATCTGCCTGTCTCTTCGTGGATGCAGGATGTATTAAACGAAAAAGAAAACGGAACAGCCTAGATCTCTTTCCCAGCCCACCCGCTTACTCTTGAATGTTTGTCTTTTAATTCCATCTGCCTGTCTCCTCATGGATGCAGCATGTAGTAAAAGGGGAAAAAAGAAATGAACAGCTGCAATCTCTCTCCCAGCCCGCCTGCTCATTCAGAATCCACTTCTTTGCGTGCATACCAGTGAAACAGCAACACATCATACAAATAATAAAAAAGACATATTTCATCTTAGTTATCCACACAGCATTGGAGGAGGGTGAATACTGCCATGACAACCAGACCCAAACTACAGAAGCCTTTGTAGGATAAAATTCCTTCAGTCAAAAAAAGAAAGAAACACACAGGACACATAGGCGGAGGGAAAAAAGAGTGTGTTTGTCTGAGTTGGCTGAAATAAATTGTTATTTGTGCAGTTATCAAGGTGTTTGTCTGAGTTGGCTAAAATAAACTGTTATCTGTGCAGTTATCTAGGTGTAGAAGGAGGTATACATTAGGGAAATGGCTTAGCCAGAAGGAAGCCAGGGTTTTGGATTTAAAACTGCCCTAGTTAGTTTCTGGCAGAGAACAGCAAGAGGAAAGAGGTGCTGTTAGAACTATACTTTCTACTGGGACTAAAGAACTAGAACTCTTTTACTGGGACCTTCAATTTAGGGCAAAAACTAACAAAAAAAGAGTGTGTTTGTCTGAGCTGGCTAAAATAAATTACTGTATCTGTGCAGTTATCTAGGTGTAGAAGGAGCTATACATTGGGAAATGGCTTAGCCAGAAAAGAAGCCAGGTGTTTTGGATTTAAAAAGTACCTACATAGCTTCTGGCAGAGAACAGCAAAAGGAAGGAGGTGCTGTTAGAACTATACTTCTACTGGGACTAAAGAACTAGAACTCTACTACTGGGACCTTCAATTTATAGAAACAAACAAACACACAAAAAAGGGTGTGTTTGTCTGAGTTAGCTGAAGTAAATTGTTATCTGTGCAGTTATCTATGTATTTGTCTGCGTTGGCTGAAGTGAATTGTTATCTATGCAGTTACCTAGGCATAGAAGGAGCTGTAAATTAGGGGAGTGGCTTAGCCAGAAGGAAGTCAGGTGTTTTGGATTTAAAAACTGCCCTAGATAGCTTCTGGCAGAGAACAGCAAGAGGAAGGAGATGCTGTTAGAACTATACTTATCTACTGGGATTAAAGAACTAGAACTTTACTACTGGGACCTTCAATTTAGGGTAAAACAAACAAACAAAAGAGTGTTTGTTTGCCTGAGCTGGCTGAAGTACATTGTTATCTGTGCAGTAATCTAGGTGTTTGAGCTGGCTGAAGTGATTTGTTATCTGTGCAGTTATCTAGATGTAGAAGGAACTGTAAATTAGGGGAGTAGCTTAGCCAGAAGGAAGCCAGATGTTTTGGATTTGAAAACTGCCCTAGATAGCTTCTGGCAGAGAACAGGCGGAAAACAGCAAGAGGAAGGAGGTGCTGTTGGAACTATACTCCTCTATTGGGACTATATTGCCCTTCTTTCCTCCCCGCCCTCCCCCACCCTAAGCCAGTTCTACTTTATAGGCACAAGATTTGACTGACAACAGGAACTTCCCATTTGGGAGCAGGAAGGAGTGATCACAGAGCCACAAAAATCACCATCCTAGAAGGAAAAGAGTAGCTCTCCATCCCCCAGCTGCTGGATGTCTGACTCTGAACAAGTAAGGAGACTACTGAGAATATAGGAACTTCCTGTCACAGAACAGGAAGATCAGGAGCTTTAAAGGAACGGAGGCAGTAGGTAAGTAGGGAGAAAAAATAAATTATATATAAAATAAATAAATAAATAAACAGAGAAAAGAGTAAGTATTCAAAACAATAGTTATAGGGCGAAAAATAAGACATGATGGGGTGGTGCAGTGCAGTGGCTGTGGAGCAGCAGTCTTCTGGGAGACGTTCTGGAGGATGCGTGTTGTTCCATCTGCAGGCACCTCTCTGGGCTGAAGAAGGAGGTTGCTCATCTCCAGGCTGAGTTGGACAGGATTTGGGTGACCTCCTCTCCCACCCAGGGACCACCAGGGCCACCACCGCTGCCTCAGAGGTTGCCAAGAAAGATGAGCAGTTGGACCACAATGGGCTCAGGAGGGTGAGGGTGGTGGAACAGAGTGGTCTTTCCAGTTGTACCTCTCACACTTGTATGCCACTCTGGTAGAGTGTGGTTCCTCCATAGAGGCACCTGCAGTGGAGACCAAGGAGGATGTTGGGAATCTCCACAAAGGAGACCCACAGGAGAGTGGCATGGGATCCCACAGGAAAGGAAACAACTCTAGTGAGGTACTCCATTGTTAGTAGGGTAGAACTGGGGGAGAGTGGGGACAGGGAGGTAAGGTGCTTGCCAGGCACCATGGCTTGGAGGTACAGGGAGCAAATCTCGATCGCAGCAGCAGCTGCACAGGGGAGGGATCTGGATGTCATTGTCCACCTAGGGACAAATGATCTGGCTGGGAAAGGATCAAAACAGTGCAGGAGGAGTTTGTGAAGTTGGGGAGGGGCTTCAGACACCCAGCATGCATGGTAACCTTCTCGGAGGTGCTGCCTGTCTATGGCATGGGTGAGGCTAGGGTGCTTCACACCATGGGATTCAATCAGTGGTTGAAAAACTGATGCAGAGCTCAGGGTTTGGCTTCACTGGGGACTGGGTGTCCACCTGGAGTGATGCAGGCCTATACTGGCACGATGGTCTGCATTTATCCAGGAAGGAACCAGGATCCTAGGTGATAGGTTTAAATGCTTCACTGGCAAGCATTTAAACATAAGGGGGAGGCACTGGAAAGGAGCGGGAAATCTAGCCCCAAAAAATCAGGATAGTTAGTAAGGTAAATACCAAGATAGAGACATCGATAGGGAGAAGGGCAGGGGTAAATAGAAAACGACAAAACAGTAAAGACAGGGATGGGGCAAAAGGGGTAAGGCCATCAAGAAATGGAGGTAATGAGTACCAATGCCCATAGTCAGGGCAACAAGCTCCTGAACTGGTGACCCTCGATGGAAGAGAATGTCTGGATATTGTGGCAATCACAGAAACATGGTACAAAGAGAACCATGACTGGGATGTTAACATACCAGGGTACAGAACCTACAGAGAAAGGGATAGAAACATAGAAACATAGAAACATAGAAACATAGACTTTGACGGCAGATAAGGACCACTTGGCCCACCCAGTCTGCCCATTTCCCTACCTACTGGATAAGCTGCAGATTCTAGTTAACCAACAGCCTACTTTTGCCACCCCCACTACAATTGCCTTGTGTCTGTCCCATGCATGTTTGAATTCTCCCACTGTTTTAGCCCCCAACAACCTCCCCAGGAAGGCAGTTCCACGCATCCACCACTCTCTCCGTGAAGAAAATTTCCTCACATTACCCCTGAGCCATTCCCCTCTATCTTTAAATTGTGTCCCTTGTTCTCACACATCTCTTTTCTGAAAGATGCTACCCTCCTGGACTTTGTTGATTCCCTTGAGGTACTTGAACATTTCTATCATGTCCCCTGTCCCTCCTTTCATCAAGGGTATACATATTAGCCCTCTCAGTCTCTTTTCCTATCATTTCTGATGCAGACCCTGCACCATTTTAGTTGCCCTCCTCTGGACTGCTTCCATCCTGTCTATGTCCTTTGTAGATGAGGTCTCCAAAACTGCACACAGTACTCCAGATGGGGTCTCACCAACTGTCTGTACAGAGGGATAACCACTTCCCTTTCTTCTTGTGATGCCCCTTTCTATGCATCCCAGTATCCCCTGCCTCCTGACTGACTTCTCACATTGCTTACCCACCTTTAGATCATCCGATGTGACTACCTCCAAGTCCAGTTCCATTTTTGTTGTTGTTAGTACCTCCCCTGCTATTGTGTACTCTTTTCCTGGGTTTTTGTTTCCCAGCTGCATTACTTTGATCTTTGCATTGAATCAAAGTTGCCATATGTCTGACCATTCCTCCAACCTTGCCAAGTCCCTTCTCAACCTTTCTACCCCACCCTTGTGTATCAACTCTGTTACAGATCTTTGTATCATCTGCAAAGAGGCATACCTTTCCTCAGACCCTCTGCAATGTCACCTATAAAGATGTTAAAGAGATTGGACCCAGTACTGAGCCCTGAGGTACTCCACTAGTGACCCCTTTTCTTGGAATGTGTTCCACTCACTATTACCTTCTGTGTCCTGTTGTGCAGCCAGTTTGCAACCCAGGCTACCACCCTGGGACCCACTCCCAAGCTGGCTAACTTGATTATTAATCTTTTGTGCGGACTGTGTCAAATGCCTTGCTAAAGTCTAGGTAGGCCTAATCCTCAGCCCCTCCCTGGTCTATTACTTTGGTCACCCAGTCAAAGAAATCTATTAGATTCATCTGACATGACCTTCCTGCTGTAAATCCATGCTGCTTTCGGTCCTGTGCCCGCTGGCCTCTAGGTACTCAACAATTCTTTCTTTCAGAGTGATTCCATCATTTTCCCTACCACTGAGGTCAAACTTACAGGTCTGTAGTTTTCTGCTTCTGCCTTGCTCCCACTTTTGTGAAGGGAATCACATCTGCCCTCCTCCAGTCCTCAGGTGCCACCCCATCCTCCCATGATTTGTTAAAAAGTGTGGTCAGTGGTGTCACTAGGTCCTCCTTAGTTCTTTTAGGATTCTGGGTGAATCCTATCAGGCCCCATTGCTTTGTCCACCTTGAGTTTTAGGAGTTCTTCAGAACTCTTTCTTCTGTAAATGAACTGGTGTCAACCCCCTACCCAGAGTGCTTCTATTGTCTGGTTTAGGTAACTCCTCCTCATCTTCTTTTGTGAATACTGAGCAAAAGTATTCATTCAGTATCTCTGCCTTTTCACTGTCTCTCTTTGCCCACCTCCCTCTCCCTTATTAATCTTCACTATTCCTCCCTTAATCTTTCTATGCTCCTAATGTACCTATAAAGGTTTTATTCCCTCCTTAACTGTCTTGGCTATTTTTTTCTCAGTTTGGGCTTTTGCTATTCTGACTGCCTTCCCACTTCTTTCTGCTTTAATTAATACGGTTCCCTGTCCTGCTCCTTCTGTGATGCCTTATACTTTTTGAATGCAGCCTTTTTCTCCTTAACCTTCCTGCCACCTCTTTTGAGAACCATAGTGGTTTTTTACTCTGCTTTGTTTTCTTTATCTGTTTCACAGGAAGGCTTGTTGCCTCTATGATGGCAGTTTTGATTTTCTCCATTGTTCTTCCACCCTCCTTTTGCCCATTTGCTAGTGTATTCCTCAGGTATTCACCTATTTTGCCAAAGTTAGCCCTTGTAAAGTCCAGTATGCTTGTTTTTGCATGGCTTGTCTCCATAGTTGTGCTTATTGTGAAGCACACTGTGCAGTGGTCACTTGTTCCCAGATGTCTACCAACTAAATTTGTGATCCTCTCTCCATTTGAGAGTACCAGGTCTAGTATAGCTTCCTCCTGAGTGGGTTCCAACACTAGCTATCTAAGGCCTGCACTGCAGGGCATCAAGAATGACCCTGCTCTTGGATGTGGCTGCAGTACATGTCATCCAGTTAACATCTGGCATATTCAGGTCCCCATTAACAGTAACTCCCCTTTTTCAGCCATTTTGAGAATGTCCTCTATCATTTTCTTGTCCATTTTATCCCCTTGAGATGGGGGTCTGTATACGACCCCTGTGCAGATTGTGATGCCATTCCTGTCTCCAAGGTGACCCAGAGTGCCTCTTGTCCTCCCCTTACTTTTTAGTTCTGTAGCTTTGATCCTTCCCTTATGTATAGAGCTACTCCACCTACTCTTTCCCCTCCTGTCCCTTCTGTAGACTGTGAATCCTGTATGTTGACATCCCAGTCATGGTTCTCGTGTACCATGTTTCTGTGACTGCCACAATATCCAAGTGTTAATCTTCCATCAAGGCTACTAGCTCAGGAAGCTTGTTTCCCAGACTACGGGCATTGGTACTATTGTCCTCCATTTAATGTTGGCTTTATCCTTTTTCCCCATGCCTGCTCTTTTGCCTCTTGTCTATTTTTCCATTTACCCCATCCTGCCCTCTGTTGAGCACTGTACTCAGTAAGTGTTTACCTTCCTACCAATCATGTTTTGTGGGGAGGCTTGAAATTTACTGCCTCTTATTAGCACTCTCCCCATGGCTAGTTTAAAAGCTTGCCAAGGAAGCATTTAAACCTGTCACTTAGGATCTTGGTTCCCTTCATGGACAGATGTAGACCATTGTGCCAGTATAAACCTTCATCTCTCCAGGTGTACCCCAGTCCCCAATGAAGCAAAGCCCTGTGCTCTGCACCAGTTTTGCAATCATTCATTAAACTGCATGGTGTGTAGTACCCTAGCCTCACCCTGTCATGGACTGGCAGCACCTCTGAGAAGGTAACTGTGCTTGCTACCTCTGAGGCCCCTCCCAGCTCCACAATTTCATCCTGAACTGCACCGATCCCATGCCTAGCTAGGTCATTTGTCCCAAGGTGGACAATGGTATCTAGTTCCCTCCTGTGATGCTGCTTCTGCAATCCAGGATTTTCTTCTTGTCCCTCCAAGCCATGGCACCAGGCAGGCATCTTACTTCCTCTCCTCTCCCTTCCAGGTCTATCCTCTAACAATTGAGTCCCTATCAGAAGCTGTTTCCTTCCCTGTGGTGTCCTTGCCACCCTTCTGTGGGTCTCCCTTGTGGGTGTCCTCAGCATTCTTCTTGGTCTCCACTGAGGGTGCCATCATAAGAGGAACCTTGCTCTGCCAGACTGGCATATGGTTTGTGTAGAGGTACAACTAGGGGCTTTGCCTTCTGTCCCACCACCCATACCCTCCCAGAACCCACTGTGGTCCAACTGCTCTTCATACTTTGCAGCCTCTGTGGCAGTGGTGCTCTTTGGGTGGGGAGGCCTCTTAGTCCTTGCCAGTTCAGCCTGGAGGTGGGCTACCTCCTCCCTCAGAGCTGACAGTTGCCTGCAATAGGACAGCAACGCAGTTTCCAGAATGTCTCCCAGAAAACTGCTGCCCCACAGCCAGTGCATTGCACCACTCCCCACATGTCTCTCTCCTTATAATATACAATATGTAATATATATATATTTTTTTTCTTCTTTGTGTGGTGTGTTCTTACCCTTTATGCACTGTGCTGGTTATTAAGAATATGACAGCAATACCAATGTAAGACTGTAAAGTAAGGAAAACTTCCTCAGATGTAAGTAAGAGAGATCAGTTGCAGATTTCTAATCCAATATAGTATATCCCATGTAGCTTCTCAGTTGCTTCAAAGCATAGCCTGTTACACCACTTGAAGAGATGGGCTTCTGTCTGAAACAGGATCACACCAGTAGTTTACAGTAATTGATCAATGCTAGAATGGTCCACCACCCAAAACAATTTGCTATAATGTAAGGTCTCCTGACTAGTGAAGACAATTTCCCCACCTGAGGCTGTGTCTGGCATCAAATTACAAACTGCAGCCTTTGCTATTCAAAGTACATAGCTACTACCAGTAAGTTATTTCCAACTATATTAATGTAAACTGTCAGAGTACTAGCAGATAGTCCAGATAGCCACAAAGAAAATCAAATATGCAGTTATTTCAACCCTTCTGAAGTTGCTCACAAGATAAGTAGTTTTGAAAACCCTTCCTGATTTAAAAATGAAATTAAACACAAAGCAATACCAATGTAAGACTGTAAAGTAAGAAAACTTTCCTCAGATGTAAGTAAGACAGATCAGTTGCAGATTTCTAGCCCAATGTAATATATCCCATGCAGCTTCTCAGTTGTTTCAAAGCACAGCCTGTTACACCACTTGAAGAGATGGGCTTGGAAGAAGAGGGGAGGAGTAGCTCTCATGTAAGGTAAGGGATAAAAGCAATGGAAAAAGAGTAAACAGAAGGAGAGAAGGCACTGTGGGTCACCTTAGAGACTGAAAATGGCACCACAATCTGCACAGCAGTTGTATACAGACCCCATCTCCAAGGGAGGGAATGGACAAGGATATGATAGAAGGCATCCTTAAGATGGCAGAGAAAGGGGAGATATTGTTGATGGGGACCTGAATATTCCAGATGTTAACTGGAGCACCTTTGCTGCAGCCACATCCAAGAGCAGGGCTGTTCTCGATGCCTACAGGGGCATGCCTCAGATAGCTAGTGTTGGAACCCACTCGGAGGGAGCAATCTTAGACCCCAAACTCTCAAATGGGGACAGTGAGAGGATATCAGATCTAGACATGGGTAGCCATTTGGGAATAAGTGACCACTAAACCATGTGGTTCACGATAAACTCAGCTGCAGAGTCAAGCCATACAAAAGTGAAGGTACTGGACTTCAGGAGGGCTGACTTTGTCAAAATGGGATAGTGTCTTAGAAAAGCACTCAGCAAACAGGCAAGAATGAGGGTGGAGCGACAATGGAAAATATCAAAACTGCCATCATAGAGGCAACAAGCCTTTTGTGTGAAGCAAATAAATAAATCAAATGAAAGAAAAAGCCACTATGGTTCCCAAATGAGGTGGCGGGAAGGTTAGGGAGAAAAAGATAGCATTTAGGAAGTATAAGGAAACACAGAAGGACCTGGACAGAGAACTATACCAGTTAAGGCAGAAGGAAGCAGGGAAGGCAGTCAGAATAGCAAAGGCCCAAACTGAGGAAAAGATAGCCAACTCAGTTAAGAAGGGGATAAAACCTTTATAGGTACATTAGGGAGCATAGAAAGACAAAGGGAGGGATAGTGAGGCTGAATAGAATGGATGGTGGGTGGGTAGAGAGGGACAGTGAAAAAGCAGGGATACTGAACTAATACTTCTTCTCAGTATTCACAAAAGAGGAGGAGGGGAGGTACCTAATCCAATTAACAGAAGCACTCTGGATGGGGGTCGACCCCAGTCCTTTTACAGAAGAAAGGGTTCTGAAAGAACTCCTAAAACTGAAGGTGGACAAAGCAAGGGGGCCTGATGGAATTCACCCCAGAATTCTAAAAGAATTAAGAGGAGAACTAATGACACCACTGACTACCCTTTTAACAAATTATGGGAGGATGGGTGGTACCTGAGGACTGAAGGAGGGCGGATGTGACTCTCTTCACAAAAGTGGGAGCAAGAAAGAGGCAGGAAACTACAGACCTGTCAGTTTGACCTCTGTGGTAGGGAAAATGATGGAATCACTCTGAAGAAAAGAATTGTTGAGTATCTAGAGGCCAGTGAGCACAGGCCCAAGGCAGCATGGATTCACAGCGGAAGGTCATGTCAGATTTTTTTTAATTTAGTTTTGTTGACCAGGTAAGTACACTATACAAATCCTTCCTATGTTCAGGCACAACCCAGGGAGGGATACAGATGAATGCCAACTGACCATGAACCAGATTAAGCTGTTGGTGGTATTTTAGTGAATGAGGGAATTTGGCCAGGACACCAGGAAATTCCCTACTCTTTTGATAAGTGCCATGGGATCTTTAACAGCCACCTGAACTACCACCAATCCAGGCAGATGGGACCTCGGTTTAACGTCTCATCCGAAAGACGGCACCTCAGAAGTGCAGCACTCCTCTCATGCTGCACTACAGTGTCAGTACTGGGATATTGTCCCAAGTGCCAGATGTGAGAACTGAACCCACAGCCTTCTGATCTCCCGGCCTCAGAGGCAGTGTGCTACCTACTGAGTCACTGACACTGACAGATGAATCTAATCAATTTCTTCACTGGGTGACCAAAGTAGTAGACCAGGGAGGGCTGTGGACATGGTCTACCTAGACTTTAGCAAGGTATTTGACACAGTCCCACACAAAGATTAATAAACAAATTAGCCAGCCTGGGAGTTGGTCCCAGGATGGTAGTCTGCAAAACATTGGCTGGACAAGAGGACACAGAAGATAATAGTAAGCGGAGTCCACTCTGAAGAAGAAAGGGGGGTTACTAGTGGGATCAACAAAGTCCAAGAGGGTAGCATCTTTCAGAAAAGAGATGTGCAAGAACAAGGGACACAATTTGAAGATGGGGGACGGATCAGGGGCAATGTGAGGAAGTACCACAGGGTTCAGTACTGGATCCAGTCCTTTTAATGTCTTTATAAGTGACATTGCAGAGGGATTGGAAGGAAAACTATGCCTCTTTGCAGATGACACAGAGATCTACAACAGGGTTGATACACAAGTGGGGTGAAAGGATGAACATAGAAACATAGAAACATAGAATTTGGCGGCAGATAAGGACCGCTTGGCCCACCTAGTCTGCCCATTTCCTACCATTCCATAGATAAGCTGCAGATCCTAGTTAACCAACAGCTTAGTTCCTCCTACCCCCACTAGGACTGCCTTATGCCTGTCCCATGCATTCTGAAGTCCCTACTGTTCTTGACTCCACGACCTACTCAGGAGGTTGTTCCATGCATCCACAACCCTCTCAGTGAAAAATACTTCCTCACATTACCTCTGAGCCATCCCCTTCTATCTTCATATTGTAGCCTTGTTCTTGCACTCTTTTCTGGAAGATGCTACCCTCTTGGACTTTGTTAATTCCCTTGAGATACTTAAAAGTTTCTATCGTCTCCCTCTCCTCCTTTCCTCAAGGGTATACATATTAGCCCTTTAGTCTTTCTTCAGAAACCTTCTGGTGCAGACTTGCACCATTTAGTTGCCCTCCTCTGGACAGCCTCACTCTGTCTATGTCTTTTCAGAGATGAGTTCTCAGAACTGCACAGTACTCAGATGGGGTCTCAGCAACTGTCTGTACAGAGAGGATAACAACTTCCTGTTTTCTACTATTGGTGCCTCTTCCTATGCATCCCAGTATCCAACCAGCTTTCTATTGCCTTTCTCACATTGCTTGCTTACCTTTAGGTCATCTGATATAATTACCCCAGGTCCCTTTCTATTTTTACTGTTGTCAGTATCTCACCCCATTGTGTATGCTTTCCTTGGGTTTTGTTTCCATGTGCATTACCTTGCACTTTTTGCATTGAATCTGAGCTGCCATACTTTGACCATTCCTCCAGCAGCCAAGTCCCTCGTGAAAAGGACTTGCAAGCAGCTGGAGGAATGGTGAGAAGTATGGCAGCTTGATTCAATGCAAAGAAGTGCAAAATAATGCACCTGGGAAACAAAAACTAAGGAAGAGTCACAATGGGGGTACTAACAACAACAAATGGAAAGGACCTGGGGTAATCATATCAGATGACCTTAAGGTCAGTAAGCAATGTGGGGCAGGGCAGAGAGGTCTAGGAGATAACTGGGATGTATAGGGAGAGGCTTCACCAGGAGAAAACGGAAGTTGTTATCCATCTGTACAGACAGTTAGTGAGATCCCATCTGGAGTACTGCATCCAGTTCTGGAGACCCCATCTCCACAAGGACATAGACAGAATGGGTGCAGTCCAGAGGAGGCAACCAAAATGGTACAGGGTCTGCAAGAGAAGCCATACGAGGAGAGGCTACAGAGCTTAATATGTATACCCTTGAGGAAAGGAGGGAGAGGGGACATGATAGAATCTTTCAAGTATCTCAGTGGAATCAACAAAGTCCAAGAGGGTAGCATCTTTCAGAAAAAGAGATGTGCAAGAACAAGGGACACAATTTAAGATAGAGGGGGATGGATCAGGGCAATGGAGGAAGTATTTTTCACAGAGAGGTGGATGCATGGAACCACCTTCCTGAGGAAGTTGTGGGTCTAGAACTGTGGAGAACCCAAGAATGCATGGGAAGACATAAGGCAATTCTGGTGGGGGTAGGAAGAAATAGGTTGTTGGTTAACTGGGATCTGCAGCTTATGCGGTAGGAAATGGCAGACTAGGGTGGCCAAGGGGTCCTTATCTGCCATCAAAGTCTATGTTTCTATGTTTCTAACTATTTTATTAAAACTGACACAAACATACATATTTTTCCTACTTAAAATTGGGAATTTTACCTACCAAATGCAATTGCACTACAGATGAACATTTCATAGTGCAGTAAGCCACTCAGGGTGTGCGTTAACGCTTCAACACACAGCTAGGAGATTGGACGTTGGCCAGTGGCCTTGTGCCTCACTCATGCCTCCTAGCCATATGTTAGTATGTCTAACGACACCCTGTCATGGCTTATTGCTTACTTGTAAAGCAGACACTGACAAACAGCAATGCAGTTACCAACTTTGCAACACTTGTAGCAATACAACTTCCAAACAGGCACTGCAGAGTAACACCCTCACATGCAATCAGCAGCCTGGAAGCATGCTGACTCAGCAACCTGCAACTCTGAAGAAATGAACCACACTAAAAGGCATTAAATTCAAATTCGTCAGCTTTGTCACAATACCTGAAACACATAGATTTTATAACACAGCTTTTAGAATGGTGCTGCCTGTTTTACATGTGAAACCATTACAGAATTATCTTTTAACTTTGGAGGAACATGTCATCTAAGCTTGTTGACAGGGAGGGCTAGTCTGTGAGTTCATGAGGTGACATCATCAGCACCGCTTCACTGAAACTGGCTTTTGAACAAGTAGTGAAATCAGGGTTACAAAATAGCCCATAATTTTTTAAATGAAGTAACATGGAAACCTAATGTTTGGTATGAGATTTATTGTGGGTATCGTATTCTAATTCTGCAATGCAGCGCTTTTGGCCAGAGTCCCTCTTTAATTTCACTGGTTTTGTGTTTGGCTTCAGCAGACTCTTGCTCCTGTTACTCAGTTTTGCTTGGGCTGAATTTCTGGCAGCTTAGAGCAGTTGAAAGTAGGTGTGGTTGGACTAGCCACTGCATGGGAACTCCTTGGCTGATTGTTTTGGACACATCTTCAGAGGAACAATGGGTCAAGGGAAGGGTTGGCAGGAGGGGTTAGAAGCAAACTGTACAGGAGGCCTAACGTTGGAGGGCGGACTCGAGATGGACCTAACGGGGGAGAAACAAAAGTCAGGAGGAGGAGACAATGCAGCAGGATCGAGGGGTAGGAAATATATTTGCTGTACTATCAACACTGGAGGGCAAGCAAGAAGAAGGGTGGGTTCCAGTAGGGGTCAGAGAGGGAACAGGAGGAGACTGCACAAGGAAGGGTACTCAGGAAGAGGGAGTAAAAGGGGCAATGCTGGTGGAGGGTGAGAGGGTCATTGCAGAGGTGGGGAGAAGCCCAGAGCAGATGGGGAGGTGGGGATAGCGAGCAAGCAGTGAAGGGGAGGGATAGGTCAGGGGTGGAAATGATGGGAACCGCTGGAGAGAATGGTAGAGCTCCTAATATGAGGGACTCTAGAAATGTGAAACTGGGTAGAGGGATGGGGATAAGAGCAAGAACGGAAGAAGGGGTGTATTGGTATTGGGGACTCCACACGTGAGGGGCACAGATGGGCAGTAAGGGGAATGGCATAGTCACATTTGGGTGGAGTCCATACCAGGGTTACAGCAGACAGGGTGGGACAGTCAATTCTAAAGTGTGCAAGGAGGGTAGAAGGAAACCACATGTAATGGTGCATGGGGATGAATGACCTGGTGGGGAGACAGTGGAGGTGGTGAGGGAGAGGTTTGAGGTGTGGGAAGACTGTGCGAGAAGATAGGGAGGCTGAGGCCTTCTCAGAGGTGCTCTCCAGTACCCTGTGCAAGTACAGCAAGGAAAGGGAGGATCATGGAGTTCAACACATGGTGAGGAAGTGGTGTCAATCTAAGGGGTATGGGTAGTGGGTGGGTGGATGGGGCAGAACCGGGACAATAATAATCTACATACAGGGATAGGCTGCACTTGAGTGGGATGGGGAAGGGTATTAAAGCAGACATTATAGAGGTATATAGTGACAAAGGTGGATATAAACTAGTTGGGGAGTGGTGAGTGGACACCTGGTAGACAGGGTCTCAAGGAAGGTGTCAAACAAGCTTACCCTCTAAGCTAGCAGAGAAGGATTGGGAAGTTGCACAGGGACATAGGAGGGAGGAGAAGTGCAGAAAGGAAGGAGAAGGACAGGATGGAGGGTGATCTCACTGAATATGAGAAGCTTTGGTCAACAAATCAGCTGAGTTAGGGGTGCTCTTGGCAGTGAGGAGGGTGGACATTGTGGCCATCATGGAAACATGGCCCACCAAGTACCGGGATTGGGATCTGGCAATCCGAGGGTAAAATTGTGCAGGAAGGACCATGAGATGGGGAGGGGTGGGGTGGAAATCTATTGAGGATGGGATCAAATGTACAAGGGAAGAAGGGAGGACAGGAGAACAGAGGTAATTTGGATGCAACTCCTGGATTCCAAGAGTAGGAAACTGTGGTTCGGGTGGTGAGAGGCCACTGTCCCAGACAGAGGAGCTGGTCAGGAGTTAGCAGAACAAATCAGGAGGGTATGTAGGAAGGGGAACGTTGTCATCATGGGGACTTCAATCTGCCCTCAACTTTTGACTGGAGCACTGTCACCTTCAGCACCAGGGAGCAGGTGCTGCTGGACGCGATCCAGGAGGGACTGTTGAGACAGCTGGTCACTGGACCTACTAGGCTAAGTAACATGCTATATCTGGTACTGTTGAATAGTCAGTCAGTAAGGTAATTAAGGGTGGAGGACCCACTAGCTGATAGTGATCACCAAATGGTGTGGTTTACTATCACGATGAGAAGGGAGTCAGAGGTCTTATGAACAATGGTGGTGGACTTTAGGAGGGCAGACTGGAGGATGCAGGAAAAACTGAGAGGGAAATTTGAGGGCATAGTGCCAGGGATGGGGAGGAGCAGAAATAAGACATTATTAAATGGGGATTACAGAGGCAGTGGAAGCTTGCACCAAGTTACAGTGTAAGAGAAGCAGAGCAAGGAAACTGTGCTGGTTAAACAGCGAGGTGATGGTGGTGTGAGGGCAAAGAGAGTTGCATGCATACCAGAGGTTCAGAAGGACTGGGAAGGGAGGACAGGAGAAGTATGCAAGATGGTCCAAGGAAGTGACCAAGAGGGTGAGGAAGCTAAGGCTTCAAGGGAGCTAAGGTTAGCACAGAGAATTAAGTGTGGGGGTACTTTTCAGATACATCGAGAGAAAAGAAAGTGCAGGAATAATGTAGTGAGGATAACGAGAGGTGGAGAATGGATGTAAAGGAGAGGAACAAGCAAAGCGCACTAAATGAATACTTTTGCTCAGTGTTCTGCAGGAGAAGGGGGACCACTACTGCCTTGGACTGGGAGAGTGGGTGGTGAGAAAAGGTGACAGATGGAAAGATTGAGGAAGTAGAGTATTAGAGGGACTGAGGGCACTAAAGTGGACAAGGCACCAGGGCCAGATGGTATCCTCCCCAGGGTGCTGAGGGAATGGCAGAGGTGCTGGCAGAACCACTGGTAGATCTGTTCAATACATATCTGGATACAGGATGTGTGCCTCAGGACTGGCAGATGGCCCATGTGATGCATATACACAACAGTGGCCCAAGGGATGAACCAGGCAATTATCGGCCTATCAGTCTCACTTCTATAGTGGGCAAGCTTATGGAGATGATACTGAAAGAGAGGCTGGTGTCATTTCTAGAAGACAATCTCCTCCAGGATGCGAGGCAGCATGGGTTCGTGATTGGGGAAGTCCTGTCAAACTAACCTAATACAGTATTACGACTGGGTAACAAGAGAGCTGGATAGGGGCCATGCAGTGGATGTCCTCTAATTGGATTTCAGCAAGGCCTTCATTCAGTACCTCATGGGAGGCTTGGGGAAGGCTAACTGGTGTGAGAGTCAGGGCAAAGATGGCAAACTGGATTACACACTGGCTATGTGGGAGGCTACAGTGGGTGGTGGTGGTGGGGGAATTCTCAACTCATAGACCAGTGACAAGTGGAGTGCCACAGGGCTCTGTGTTGGGCCCGTGCTTTTGGGATCTTCATCTCCGGCATTGCACATAAAGTGGTGAGCAGGGTGACTCTGTTTACAGACGATACCAAAATGGGTGTAGTAGTGGACAAGGAGGAGGGAGGAAGCAACTGTAGGGTGAACAACCAAACTGGAGAAGTGGTCAGAGGGTGGCAGCTGGGGTTCAATGTGAAGAATTGTAAGGTTATTCACATTGGGCAAAGAACCCAAGAAGAGAATATTGTTGTGGGGTGACCCTGGGGATCACTGAGGAGGAGAAGGACCTAGGGGTGATGGCAACGGGAGCATGACCAATTCTGCCCAGTGCAGGAAAGCAGCAGTGAAGGCAAACAAGATGCTGGGGTGTATAGTGAGGGGTTCTCATCCAGGCGGAGGAGGTAAACTACCCCCTACAGGTCACTGGTCAGGTTGCACTTGGAGTACTGTGTGCAGTTCTGGAGGTCATATCTGAGGCGGGATATCAAACTACTGGAGGAGTCCAGCGGTGGGTAACAGAGATGATACAGGGAATGGAGGAAGAGACTATGAGAACAGGCTGAGGGAACCAAACATGACACCCTGGAGGAGAGTAGTGATGGGGGACTTGATTCGACTTTTTAAGTATGTGAGGGAATCAACAAGGATGGAGCAGATGGGGTTTTTAAACTGAGGAAGGTAAGGGACACTAGAGGGCATGGGCTAAGATTAGAGGAGGAAGATTTAAGAGGGAAATGAGGAGGCATTACTTCACAAAGAGAGTGGTGTTGAAGTGGAATGCCCTACCAGAGAGGGTGATATCATACAAAATTGCGGTAGCTTTAAAGGGCATGGGACAGAAAATGGGAGAGTACAGGTGGGGAGTCTGAGAACGGTCGAAGGTGGACAAGAGGGGAGGGGTGGGGTAGCTGCAATTTAGGGGAGCTAGCTGCACACTTGTGCTTACGTTGATAGACCAGGAGGTCTGTTTCTGCTGGCACATTCGTATGTTTGTATGTTCATAGCCAGAACTGTGTATCTTCTCTTGTTAGATACAGTATTTTAGATGTACTATATTGTACTAATATACATGTTGTAATCACCTATAAAAGTCTCTGAATCATTTGGCTAAACTGTGTATGTAATGTTGTACTGTGTTGTCACCTGTAGTATGCTGTTCCTGTATATGTTTTTTCTTGGGTCATGCCTGAAAATAGGTAATTGTATTTGTCTAGTGCACTTACCGTTAACAAAATGAAATAAATAAAATTCCATGTGTCTCTTATGATCAGTTGGGTGAAACTGGGAAAATTAAAGTCTGTCAATGCCACTTTTAGAAACTGCCTCTTTTAGAAACTGCCTCAATCATAGGCCAAGTTCTACGTCAGAGAATGGTGGTGTTACCCATTTGGTGGTGGCTTATGTCTATACTGCCCTTAGGAGGCAGTATAGTGTAATGGTTAACTACATGAGTTACAATCCTGGAGACCTGACTTTGAATCCCATCAGTCTAGACTTGCATACTGTGTGATCCTAAGCAAGTCACTTAACTTCCTTGTGCTCCAAGGTTGTACCTGAAACAAGCTCTTGCTTTGTGTGCCTTTTCAAGGTTAAACCATTTCCCTTTCTCTTTCCCCATGTAGAGGATTGCAGGGCAGCTGTTTGTTGTGCCAGAAGTATGCCAGTGAATGGTGGGGACTTAAAGGAAATGTCCATCTAGGATTAAATTAATCAGTATTGTTACCAATGGAAATCTGCTTTACATAAGCTATTGACTGAACCTGTAACACATTTAGGGCCAGAATTATACTCATTCAGATTCCCTCCCTTTATAGCTGCAGGCACCCATTTACTAAACCACAGGCTTGGAAATTACATCACATCTGGGAAAACATATATAGTCAATAAATATTTTAACCAGAAGAGGCACACTAAACTGAAGCTTGAGTCCAGGTACAACCCAAGAGCACAAGAATGTTAAGTGATTTGCTCAGGATCATACAATGATGCAAATAAGAACTGTGGGATTCAAACCCAAGTCTCCAGAGTTACAACTCAGAGCTTTAAACCACTGCACTATACTGCCTTTTGCAGGGCTAGAGGAAGAGTTTTGCTTCTTGATGAGTTGTCGCAACCAGCTACTTAGCAAGATTGGTTGTTTTTGTGGTGATTCCACCTCATAATCTGTGAATGCTACATTCCATAGAAAGTATAGTCTGGCATTGATAAGCTGAAAGATATAAATAAATGCTATTAACACAGTATTATTTTTCTGTCGGGACAGCACTTTCCCTCACTTGTAGTTTGGCGCATTTCACAGCAGTCTTGGCGCCGATCACCTGTAGTTTTTCATGAGCATTTTCCATTTTTTTTATGAGTTTATTCAGAAATATAGTTTGATAGAGACTCGTTACTGGCCTTTCCTTGAAACTGAAGCAGATCTTCAGAAAACACTTTGAAAAATGCAGCCGTGACCCTTGGCCTGTGCAGTAACATGTGCATGCTAAGGGTCATGGCTTCACTTTTCAAAGTGTTTTTCTATGAGATATACTGCCTGTTTCAAGGAAAGAGTTACATTGGCAGTCTTGTTGGTCCCTATAGATTTATATTTGAATAAACTCATAAGCCTTCTGAAAATGGAAGTGCTAATGAACACGCTTACAGGCCGTCCGTGCCAAGAACACTTGTGAACGCGCCAGGTGGGAGGGGAGGGAATTAGCCTCCCGACTGAAAAGTAATGCTGCATTAAAACAGCATTTTTTTTTATATCTTTCAGCAATTGGGTGCCCAGGTATGCTTTCTATGTGAGTGTGAGGAGACAAAACACCAGGATTGTGAGGTGGAAAAATACCACCAAAACTTAACAGTGTCCGTTAATAGTTTAGTGATTGCACCTGGTTGCATCAGGAAGTGAAAATGGTTTATCTCAAAAAGAAGAGGCTACTGGAGATTGCCTGCTGGAAAGACAGAGTGAAGCAGCTGGAATCATGAAATGAAAAACAAATCTGCTTGTTTTTCCTTTTACTTTGGTGAAAAGAAACCTATTTCTGGATGGTGATCAAATAAAAATTTATTTTTATGCTGCAATCTTCAGAAGGAGTGGTGCTAGAACATAGGCAAAGTGGTGTGTGTGTGTATGGGGGCACTGTAGTAATAAGAGACCATGATTGCTTCCTTTCTGACATTGCATGCATTTAGGGCACTTTGAATGCTCATGGGCAAAAGTGGGCGCCCCCAACACACCTGTAGGTTCTGGCACCTATGTTCAGAAGAGTTCTGCATTGACAGCCATCTATCCTATCACACACCACCACAAAACAATTATTTTGTTACAGCTTATTTCCCGGATAGTCCAGCTGAGATGTGCCACCTCATTTCCATTTGGTCCTGCTGCCATTCATTTCTGCTGGTAGGTGGACAGGAGCACGGGGGGTACACAGTTAGTATTTGACTTTAATGAGGTTTGAAACTCTCATCTCCTGGGCTCCCAAGCTTGTGCTCTAGCCACTAGATCACACTCCTACAAATGACAGAACATGATGGCAGCAAAATAAAGTTAAACACAACTACTTCAGTGTTAACAAATACTGGAACTAAATAGGTACATGAATAAAATTATTTACAGTGTTACCACAGTAGCAGAATATTTTGCAAATCACACTGGCAGTGACACTAAACATTTACTAAACTGAAATGTCACAGGAGCTCAGAAACTGCTGGCACTGGCAGTACACAGCTTTTCTTTAGAAAATGGGCTTTTAGTTGCTGCATTCTGATTGGCTAGTACCCCTGCCAGAGGGGTACATTAACTTTCAATAGAAGCCCAGCAAATAAAAAGTGCCAGTCACCTGACCCCATCACCACCTAAAGTATCATTTGATGACTTTGCTTGCTCTACACAAAACATCTTTATTGAATTTGAAATCGACGCCATTTGTTTCTCTCGCTTAGTGACTGTTACTGCCCTCCACTACTCGATCTGACACTCTACCTCACCACAGTCTCTCCATTTTACAACACATTTTAATACAAACCACCCATTTCTTATATTCTGAATCATTTTAAATTGCTGCTTAGTCAACCTCCTTCACTCATTCAATCCCGGTGCTCCGCTCCTGACCCATGATTCACTCTCTTTATTACTGTGACACCCCGCTCCCAAGTTGTATCCCCAAAGTCACAGAAAAGTATCCATTACAAAGACACTGTGCAAACTCTGCCACTTCTCTCACAATTATCACACAGTAATAAAACATTTTTAAATTAGTAGCGTAGCACGTCGCATGCTCAGCGCACTGTAGTCAACCTTCTTGTCCCTGAATCACACTGGCTCCTGTTGACTCCTGTAAAACATGAAAGATCTGTTCCTTTGTTTTTTATATAATCGCATGTTGGTAACTTATTGACCTTTCCTGTACCATTTGCACTCAACACTAGATTTTTTTGTTTCCTGTGGTTTTCATCAGCAACTCACGACAGGTTAGGAATGGGAGGTGGGAGAGAGAATTGGGCAGATCAGTCGATTGCGTGCTCACGAGTGAGTTAAAAAATGTCAGCTCCTGCTTCATGGTCGCAGTCCTCCCTAATGAGACTGGGAAGTAAGAAAACTGAGTGACTGGAGACTTGTCCAGATTACGGACAATCCAGAAAAGAAAGAAAAATGGGTGGACTTTGTTTCCCTGATCGCTATTTGCGCTGCTACTTCCAGCCAGCACTTATGTCAGTAGTTCTACTAACTAAGCATAACTGAGGGGTTAGCCAGGCTCTAACAAATCAACAACAAAAAACTAAAAATAAAAGAAATTGAGTTGGGGGTGTTGTAGCACCTATGATGCTGTGAGAAACTAATATGAAACAGTGCACTGCCCTCTACTGGTAACTATTTGTAAGTACACCAGTAGAGGACTACTTAACTCACAAAATAACTTTGTTTATTTTTAATCTCTTTTTTATTTCTTAACTATTAGATAAAAACTTAACATGTAGCCCATTTTCTAAGTTTATAGCAACCCTTTCAAGATTAGAGACAAGTTCACATCGCCATGGACTGGGTAACAGCATTTTTGTTTCATTTCTCTGCCTTTCAAGGAGGCAGTATAGTGCAGTGGTTTAAGGCTTTGAGCTATAAACCAAGAAACTTGGGTTTGAATCCACAGTGCTTGTTTGTATTACCGTATGACCCTAAGTAAGTAATTAAATTTTTTGTGCACTCAGGTCATACCTGGACTCAAGCTTCAGCTTAGTGTGCCTCTCTTTGTTAAAATATTTATTGACTATATGTGTTTCCCCAGATGTGATGTCATTTCATGTGCCTGTGATTTAGTAAATGGATGCCTGCAGCTATAAAGGAGGGAAACCGAATGGATATAATTCTGGCCCTAAAAGTGTTACAGGGTCAGTCAATTGCTTATGTAAAGCAGATTTCCATTGGTAGCAATATTGATTAATTTAATCCTAGATGGACGTTTCCCTTTAATATTGGGAAGTTAGGTTCAGACAGACCTTTTGAAGGTAGGAACACCCCTTATGTGTTTGTACTTTAAGTGTTTATGTCACAGGACCTCCTTGTGAATGAGCTTGCTCAATGGAGTTTTCCTGCAATAAACTTGAACTTGAACTTGAACTTATGCAATAAGGCACAACAGGGTATTGGCGGTACTATGTTTTCCCCAAGGGTCAGGGGC